>OZ012736.1:262173229-265079479 GCA_963859935.3 Lathyrus sativus
GGATAAAAATACTTGAGTTTTTATTTCTAAGTTTTAATCTTCATACTTATTCACCCCCCCCCCCCTCTAAGTATTATCTCACCTTTAACTCCTTCACAAATCAGCCAATTAGGGGCAAAGTCACTTCAAGGCAAGAACAGGACGCTGAAAGAGCGTGAAGATTTATCCTCTCTAGAAGACGGTTAATCAAAGTCACCTCTCCATATTTTCATAGATACTCAGAGCTACTCAAGCAGGTTTTGTCAACCTTCAAGTTTAGGATGAATGTCGGGAAGTCATGTTAACCATTCCCTAACCTTTCAACCATAAATCTTGTATCCAGACAAGACGCTTTTCAATATCAGTCGTACCTGACCTACCTCGAAGCCACTGGTTATGTCATCATACCATTGCATAATCATTGCATATCATCTAACATAACATGAAGCCTTATGAAACCGAACAAGAAATCCAGAACCCAATCCCTATTGGCATCTCCAACAAAAGCCTACTTTGTTGGCATCCTCATAAACTCTAAAGTCCAATCCCTATTGGAAACCACCGAAATTCCAATCCCTATTGGTACCCAGAAAATATCACCTCATGCCAAAATCCGATTCCCATTGGTACCTAGAAAATATCACCTTCCATCAAGTTTCACCTGTCCTTACCAACAAAGTCTAATCATACTTGGTATTCCTTCTTTCCCCGGTGGAGTGGTCCTTTTGCATATCATAAGCATCATTGCATTGCATCCTCAAATGCGTAGCATTTCCATTTTATATGGAGCATTACGCCATAGAAAGAAAAATCAAACATATGCATGCAAAGCATAGGCCAGATTTGGAACCTTGAGCGGAAGCTCAAATCATCTTTTAATCAAGACAGTGACATATTCCCGGCAGACGTTCTCTCGATAGGCTTTCTTCCCATCAAACCATTTTGGCTATATGTTTCTTCAGACATATTTTTCTTTCCGTCAAATCCCTTTGACGATGTGATTCTTCGGATATGCTTTCTTTCCATTAAATCCCTTTGACAATGTGGTTCTTCGGACATGATTTATTTTAGTTAAATCCCTTTGATGATGTGATTCTTCGGACAAACTTTCTTTCAATCAAATCCCTTTGATGATGTGTTTCGTCGGACATGTTTTCTTCCCATCAAACCCCTTTGATGATGTGGTTCTTCGGACAAGATTTCTTTCTGTCAAATCCATTTGAAAATGTGATCTTTGGATATGTTTTCTTTCTTTCAAATCCCTTTGACGATGTTATTCTTCAGACAAGCTTTCTTTCCATAAAAACCCTTTGACAATGAACAGGCTTTCTTTCCGTCAAATCCCTTTGATGAAGCGGTTCTTTGGATATATTTTATTTCCGTCAAACCCCTTTGACGATGTGATTCTTTGGATAGGCTCTCTTTCTGTCAAATCCCTTTGATGAAGTGTTTCTTCGAATATGGTTTATTTCCGTCAAATCCCTTTGAAGATGTGATCCTTTGAATATGATGTTCTTTCTGTCAAATCCCTTTGATTATGTGGTTCTGGGGTTCACTGTTTTTTCTTTGGGGCATGTTTTCTTTCCGTCGAATTCCTTTGAAGACGTGTGACCGGGCTCCAATTACATACATCCCCACAGACTGCAAATTTTTGGGTTTTCTTGGTATTTAATCTCCCTGTACCTTGAATGTCTGAAATTCGTTGCTATCATTCTTTCAGGTTCAAGTTGATTGAATAGGGGCAGCTGTAGCATCCCAAAATTTGCCCTTTCATTTTAACTCTAACTGGCTTGCGTTTTTTCATTTAGCATGTTTGCATATCATGGCATTGGCTCTCGAGACATGGGATCAAGGTGTTTCTGTTGCTCAAGACTTCCTTTTTGTTGCAACTTTTTAAGAACAACAAGCATCAGAGCCTTCAGCACTTGTTTTGCTCAGCAATCGAGCACCCGATTATATTCTTCAACAAGTAATTTTGAGAACAGGAGGCAGTTTGCAGGTTATTTCAGGAATTTTTTAGGTGCAATGTCAAATGATAAGTTTCAGAGGCTTAACAAGGTTCACAATAGATGGCAACAGGTGGTTACACAAGTTTCCCTCCAGATGGCGCCAAATTTGGCAATTTTTGAACGTGGTAATCGGTTACAACATATGGGTAATCAATTACCTCAGGCGTATTTTGCAAAAGTGGTTCAAATTTCAGCACTACAGAATTTCCAATCATTTTCAACCTTTGATTTCACATGTGCATCATTGGAAGAATCTAGAACTGATTCATTTTCACCATTTCCCTCCAAATATCAAACACTTCATTCCTAATTCCATTCCTAATTTCCATTCCAAACACTAACCCACACTCCAAACCACATTTTGATTCCTAACATATGGATTATTTAATCCATTTTACTCCAAAACTTTCATAACTCTCACTCATTTTTTCTAATTTTTCTACACATCTCACTTCAATTCTCTCTCATTCCAAAACCTTCCACCAAATCTCCATAACCAAAAGCTTCACAAATTATGCATTGCAATTTGTGAGTCCTTGAGCTAAACCTTCATTGCATCTTCATCCTTGGATCAATTCTGGTTTTGCAGTTCATTTGGATCTTGAATTAAGTTGTTGGAATCACTTTTGAAAGTGTTTTTTTGCTTATTTGTGGATTCTTGCTTGGATCTTCAATTTTTCTTGTCAAAGCTTCATAGATCCTTGGATTTATTGCTTGTATCTACTAATTGCAGCTTAACAACATTTACCAAAGCAATTCTCAGCTTTGTTGGTTAGTAATTTCTAGATCTAGCTTTGATATTGCTTAATCTTACATGTTACAATGTAGATATTTTGTTTGTTGTTGATGTGTGATCCATTTGATTTGATTTGATCTTTGATCTTGTTGTTTGTTTGATGCAATTGGAGTTTGCTTGTTGTGATATGACCTAATTTTCGTGCATAATTAATTACTTGTTCATTTGGATGATCAGATAAGTCGTTTGCTAATGAAAATGCTTTTGGAAGTTGATTTTTTGCCTCTATTTTAGTGGTCACCGATTACCACTATTAGGTAACTGATTACCCTGCCTATTTTTCACGTTTCTAGTCATTTTTCTAAGGGGTAATCGATTACCTGATCATGGTAATCGATTACCACTGGGACAAATTGCCTTTTTCTTGCATTTTCAAGCTTGTTTGAGTTATTTTTCATCCGTAAACCTCATAGATTGATGTGATGCATTTATGTGGATTGTTTTTGACCTTTTTCCATCATTCTTGATAGCATGCTTGTGTTTCTTCGACACGCGAATTTCGGTTTTTTGTTGACGAATGTTTATGATCATCGTGTTGCATTCTTGGTGTGTTGATCATGTTGCATAATTGTTTGCACATTGTTGATTGTTGATTATTAATGCTTATCTTGCTGGAAGTGTATCACATGCTTATGTTTGTTTCCGATTCCGTAATTGCATAATCGTTCGAATTTGTTAATTGGTGTTGAACGCATGATGATCCTGTAGGATCTTTAATTGTACAATCTTGTGGAATTTGTTTGTGCTTAATTTGTTTATGCTTTATCTTGGATGTTTGCGCTCTTGATGTTTGGTTTGGCTTGTTATGCATGCTTATTGATGATTGTTGCTTGCTTGAGGTGTTGCTTTAAGTGTTCATGTATACAAGCTTCTCGCACTTTTACACCTGCTGTTCTGGACTTTGACATGCTATTAATTGTGCATCCATGCTACCTGCTGTTTTTTACACCTATTTCTGCTTGAAAACATGTGCTATTATAAATTGTCTTGCTTGTGTGCTGGATTTTACTACTGTTTTGTGCAGGAAGCGCCGTTGTATCTGTTGTTTTTGCCTTACTTTCCTTGTTTTTTTTTCTTGTCTTTGCATGCTCCCTTAAAGCCTCTTAGTCTGATTTAATTTTCGATTAGGTGTTAGATTAGGATAGACATTAGGAGTGCGATCCATGCATGATAACATTAGGATAGTCCCTCTTAACCTCGACCTTAGGTCTATCTTTTGCATGCTAACTTTAGGATATAATCTCCTTTTCCATCCCGACCTTAGGACCACTTTGCATGATAACGTTAGGGTTGAGTTTCCCTTAGACCTTCCGTCGTCTCTCTTCTAATCTCAAAACAATTCTAACTCATCTAATAAAGACGATGAACATTGTGCGCCACGAGCCTTTATAATATGGGAAATGATGAGTGAAGGGTTTCTCCTCACTTGTCTAGAGTGTTTAGTGTATTCCCTTTGGGCGATATGCGACGCACTCGCTCCTATATCATAGTCTTTAGTGCAACGTGAATTACAAATCAAACCAATTCACTTCACTAAAACTCACAAACAAAAGTCAGACCTTTTATCCTTCGGAGTTTGTGTTGCAAAATCATTTTTAGAATAGAGTACGTTATTTTCCGTTCTACCGCAAACAGGTATCGACCCTAACTGCTAGAGTGGGAACTTAACGCCGCTCTTAAAAAACACTTAACCAACTTATGGTTTCCTCTTTACCCGAACTACATTTGCTCTAATTTCTCATACCAAATGAGGATACATAGGCACAAGAAGATGATGTCTTGGCGAGCAACCTTCCCCATCACCCGTAGTTTTCTGAACTACGTTGACTCTGACTTTCCCATTGCACGAGGGAATACATAGGCATAGGGCGGCGATGTCCTATCTAGTCTTTTTCTTTTTCATTGTTCTCGTTTTTGTTTAGCAATAGCTTTTAGATATCTCACTCTTTGATTAGACAACAAGCATGGATCCTACTGAGTACAACGGACGTGAGGGGTGCTCATACCTTCGCCTTGCGTAACTAACTCTCGAACCCATGATTTGGTTACGATGACCTTGTCTTTTCCTTTTGCTTAGGTTTTCTTTGGTCATTTTCTTTCCCTCTCTTGGAATAAATAACATTCAGTGGCGACTGTCGCTACTGCGAAAATCGGCGCCGGCTGACAGAAGAGTCGCCACCGTGCGTTATTTATCCCTCAGAGCGGGAAAGGAAACGCTCGAAGTAAACCTCGCAAAAAACGGGGAAAAGGCATGGTCATCGCAACCATAGCCTGGGTTCGGGAGTCGGTTACGCAAGGGGAAGGTATTAGCACCCCTCACGTCCGTCGTACTCGACGGGATCCACGCTTGCTTGGGTTGTCTACTGGATGCAAAACAATCTTATCTACGGCTGCTAAATCTAAAGGGAAGGGAATTGACTCGATAGAGCGTCGCACTCTATGCCTACGTATTCTCAAGAGAGAAAGTCAGAGTCAACGTAGTTCGGGACTACGGGGAAAATTGGCTCGCCAAGACATCGCGTCTTGTGCCTACGTACTTCCACTGGATGGAAGATCAGAGCCTGGCGTAGTTCAGACTAACTACGGCTAAACAAACAGTCTCACACAGCAGTGAGAAAAACAACTGGCTTCACAGGGTCGGGAACCTATGGTCACAACTATGGCTGAGTCTCAAATGCACTCGGGCAAGAGAGAAAAAAGGGTTTGCAATTAATCGTCAGCGGGAAAGTCTCGATCGCACAGCCGCGAGAGAACAACAGTTAGTCGTTAGTGTGCTCGCTAGGATATCGCATCCTATGCCTACATATCTTCGTCTGGTACGAAGAATCAGAGCAGCTGTAGTTCGGCTACTATCGGACCACAGCTCAAATCTCGTTTTATTCATCTCTGAAAAATGATTACAATGGGTTGAATATCGAAATAAATCTCCTAGGAAACGATCCTATTCTATCTTGAAAAGTCGAATGAAAATAGCCCCCTAACAAATGGGCCTCTAATTCTATCCTAAAAGTCGGAAAACAAGGTCTATGAAAATATCCCTAAAAGAAATGCTTGAAAAATATTAAATCGAAACTTTAATATTTTTTCTCTTTTCCTTTTCTTTTTCTCCTATCTTTCTTTTCTCAAAATATTTTTCTCCATTTTTTCCACAAATATTTCTCTATTTTTCTTCACAATATCTCTCTATTTTTCTTCTCACAATATTTCAAATATACTTCTTTTATTTTCTTTTTCTATTTTTCTCAAATATTTCTTTAATATGATTTTCTTTTTTCAATATTTTTTTTATAACATTTCTTTTCTCTTCTTTTTCTATAATACGTCTCTCTTTTTTTTCTTTATTGGTAAACAAAATAAAAACAAGAGAAAACAAAAAAGGGGGGGTACTGGACTACAAGGGATGTTAACACAGCAAAAAAATAAAATAAAACAGAAGGGCCCAGCCCAAAAAAAACGCAGGGGGTGTGTGGAAGCAATCTGGGGTGTATGCTGGCAAAAACGCCTTGGGCCCAGCCCATTCCTCAGAAAAACGTGTGGGGGGTTTTGGAGAAAAAACTGATTGGGCCTGGGGCCCAATCTCTCCAGCCTGATCTCTTCCTCCTTTCTCCTTCAGAACAAACCCAAAGAACCCTAGCTCCTTCCTCTCTGCTCACGGCGCCGCCGTCGGACTCAACTCCACCTTCAATCTTCCTTCGTTATTCTCCTAAACTCCAACTTCTTGATTCACGTTCATGCGCGCTTCTGGAAAAGTGTTCTGGTGAAATCTTCTGGGACTTCCATTGAAGAACGTTGAAGGTGATCTTGGATCTGGAGTTTTCGTGAACGAAAACGATGAAGAACGGCGCATAAGATCCTTGAGGTCGTCGTTGATTATCTGGGAACGGCGATGATTGTTGAAGGTTGATGCGCTGTTGGATCTGGAAACAAGTTCTTGGATGAAGATAATGGTGATGTTCATCGTTCTGGAGTTTTCTGGAGAGGTTGACGAAGGATGATGAACGTTAGGGTTCTGGATTGAAGGAGATGAGTATTCTTGAGGATCCTTTGAGGATTTCTGAGAGTTCTTGATGGAGCTCTATGAAGATCTAGGGATCTGGTGGTTCTTCTGGAAAATCCTTGATGAACACATGAAGATGATGAATACATTTCTGGAATTTTCTTGAGGTTTCTGGTGAAGTCGATGAAGATGAAACAGATCGCTGATGATGATGATGAATATGGACTGGGAATCTGGTGGTTGAACGAAGGTTGAGATGGAGGATGATCGGAGGAAGATGACCGGAGAAGGAGGTTTAGGAAGATGAAGATGGATGGATGTTGGGAAGAAGATGTTGATGGTTAACGGAATCTGGGATTGTGATGGTTTTTCCGGCGAGGGACGGCTGCCGCCGGCCATGCAGGCCGGCCGGAGGTGTGTCTCAGGCGAGGCAGCGTGATGAAGCCACGTGGTGGTGGTTAGTGGGGGCGATCCATGCATGCGTGACGCGTGTGGTACGGCGTGGCACAGAGAGAGGATGGTGGGTGAAACGTGGAGGGAAGAGGGAGAGTCTGAAGGGGTGATGTGGCGTGATTTGGTGCAGCAATGTGGGGTCCCTCCTCGTGGACACGTGTTGCATGTGGCATTTATACTGAGCTGCGCTGGAAAGTTCTGGATCTTTCCAGAAATACCTGGAATCTGGTGGATTACGCTGGAGTATTCTGCATATGCATTGGACCTTGGCTGTACTTTTTCTGGACAAAACCCAATGAATGGGCCATACGAAACTGAACTAAGCCCAACGAAAATGGATCAAAAATCTGCACAAAAAAACTGAAAGACAATATTAAAAAGCCCAATTATCATCTAATCTTGATTAATCTCAATTAACTAAACTAATCTTAATTAATCTAATCTAATAAAATTCTAATAAACCCTATATTAAAATCTAAAAACTATTATTCTATAAAAGAAAACAAAACCTATTTATTTTTAATAAGGAAAAACCTATTCATTTATTATTATTATTTCTATTTAAATTCTATTTAAAAATTATACTAATATTCTAACAAAATCCTATATTATCTAAAAATATTAAAATCTATAAAAGATCTATTAAATCCTAAAATGAATTTAAAATCTATTTATTCTATAAAATGCTAAAAATTGATTTAAAAAGAATTAAAAAATATCAAAAATCCTATTAAATCCTAAAAAATGATTTAAAAACTATTTAAAGCCCTAAAAAATCCTATAAAATCCAGAAAAATCAAGATAATTCCCAGAGGGACAAAATGAGCACCGAACGACACAAAAATAATCGGTAAAAAATAAGAGGGCACCGAAATATCCCAAAAATCAATTCTACTGATCAAAAACACCTGAAACACGAGACGGGAGCTGTGATCCCTAATAAAATCAAAACAAATGAACAATGCAATGTATGCGATATGCAGATGCGAATGCGGTTATGCGTCGAAACATCGAGCCAAATGCGAGACCCGGTTGGTCAAATTTTGGGGTGCAACAGCTGCCCCTATTCAAGCGACTTCGACCTGAATGGGTGAAGAGCGCTTAGCCTTCAGACATTCAAGGTAGATGACGGTTGAATACAAATGGAACCCTAAAATTTGCCAACCGCAAGAATATACTGCAAAGCTGCTTGAGGAATAGCTTCCAATAAACTGAAGTTTGGTTGTAACGGCAACATCTGGTCAATTTTCTGATACAATTTTCTTCTTCTCTTCAACACCTGTGTGACGCCACAAGTATTGAAATAATGCTTCATAAAGCAAACACCTTGATTCCCATCTCTTTCGTGGGATCAAATCTGGTCGACTCACAGTTCATTGTGAACTTGAGGACAATTCTCCTGGGGAATTCTGAATTGAACTGCCTTGCACCTGTTTTGACAAAGGGGGCAGCTTCAGAAGTCTGATATATGTCAATCTCCTTGTTGTTGTTGTTGTTGTTGTTTTTTTTTTTTCGATGCTGACGTAACACCCAAATATGAAGAATCACTCCGCTAGGGAAGTCGAGAAGCTGAACCACACAACTCTGCAGGTGAACAATATTCGAAATCCAATAGGCAACCATCTTGGTCTATGTTTCGACATGCGTATGCTTGATAATGATGCAATGTCCTATATGATATGTAAATGCTATGCGTTTTGTTTGAAAATGCGATGCCCTATATGACATGAATATGCTATGCGTTTTGTTATATACAATGACTATATATGCTAATGCTAATGCAGGCCCGAGCTGCCAGAGAACACCAGGTCTGAAAACCACTTGGCAAAATAAATGCTGAAGGAAACGCCAACTCTACTGGGGATGAACTGAAGTCACAGAACCATTTCAGCAAAATAAATGCTGGAAACGAGAAATCAAATCCACTGAGGATAACTGCCCTGCTGGAGAAATGAAAAGGCAACCCTGCTTGACGACTTCACTGGGGGAAAGACAGACAACTCTGCTCGGGGATGCTTTCTTCAAACCATTGGCGACTGATTACGCTCTGCGGGGATTGACCCAAACTGAGGTTGATTGCGCGCAGCACACTGCTGGAAATGCTCCTAATATCAAGGATATCAATCTTAATCTGCTGAGGATACTCCTGATCCTACTCTGATACGGGGTAAAAGACAATCTCGACTCTTCCGGGGATAATAAACAACTTTCATCTGCTGAAGAGTGGCAATTCTGATTTAACAACACCCACAAGGAGTTCAAACATTACTCGAAGCACTAGTATTTGTCGAGCTTTGTATCGGGGAACATGACAACATGCGGGTCATTGGGAAATATTGTGTCAGGTACCTTTAGGTTTTTTGTTTTGCTTTTCTGATTTAGAATAAACATGGACTATGTACACAGGGAAAGATGTAAGAAATACTAGACGAGAACTAGCATTCAAAGGTAGACTACCAGGCGAGAACTGATAGGGAAATAGGTTAGAAAAATTGATTTTGTGTGTTTTTGAACATCAGACGAGCTGACTGGATAACGAGCTGAGGTATAGACAACCAGGCGAGAACTGGCTGAAAGCTCACGTACACCAGGCGAGAACTGGTATAACACATAGGGTAAAACACACGAGAACTGATTATGCGACGACATGTACCAGGCGAGAACTGATACAACACTTGAAGAAACGGTGACCAAACGAGAATTGGTTACCCATAAACTGCACCAGGACGGGAACTGCTGCTTACAATAAACTGCACCAGGACGGGAACTGATGCTTACGGAAGGTGGGCCAGACGAGAACTGGTTACCGATTTGCCAGGCGAGAACTGGACTTTGGAAACGACTGGTTACTGACACGCAACAGGTTTAAACTGCAGGATAATGATCCAATGACAACAAGACCTTCTTATTTGAAAGGTTTTCGATAAGGGTATTGACATGATTCCCCGATACTCAACTCTGGCTGGAGATAAACAGAATGACTTGCCCTTGGTACACTCAGCTGGGGATAGAAAGACTGGCTTGCACAACTTGCCCCAGTACCATTCAACTTGCCCCAATCTAACTCTTGGGAATACCTGCTCCGAACACCTTGCTACGAGAATACTTCGAGAATACTTGCCCCGGTATCTGCATGACAAAAGAATTCAATCTCCAATTAAACACCTAACAACCCAGTTGATTTCAACATTCTCTGCAATGACTTGCCCCTGAATGAGCGATGAGCGACTCAACCTGATCTGATTATCCACCTGAAGTACTTGCTTTCAAATCTCAGCGCTCTGCATAATTGCCCCTGATTGGCTCCCGAGAAGACTCCCTCTGATCAACTGCTTTTCAAACACACTGCCCCTGCTCAACTGAAGCTTCGGGACTTGTCCTCAGACTGACTGATACTGAACTTACTGGAAGATAATGCCCCTGATTCATTGGGCTTCACAACATGCACCATTCTGGTTCAGACTGCTTGATTACTCAGTCCTATTTGATTACTCCCTGGTGGAATTTCTTTCATGCCAACTACTAACCTGCAATTAGAATCGGCTGTCTACGAATGGTAATCTTAATGCAATGCTCATGCAGATTCTGAAAAATTTGAGCTGTCCCTCATTTACATGCATATGATTGAAAGTGACGAATGAACCAAAGTTCAAACGCAGTGCTTACGTGGTCAGTGAAAATACAACAAGATATGACTAGCAAGTCAAGAAGGAGTCAGGTTACTCAACCTTATCGTAATGCGCTTCAGACTAACCCTACCTCAATTAGGTCTTTTGAGGGTTGTATCGTGGTCGGGTTCCCGGTTCGTGAAACAAAGGATATTCGGCTCAAATTTTGATTTGTACCCACCCCGTCTACGTGATGATCTCCGATCCTAAGGTTCTGTTAACTTGGCACAAGCACTCGCCTCTTCGAGAATTATGTTGACTGGTAAGAACCACAGTTAAGGAATTCACAAGCTTTTCTTCTAGAGTGATAGTTACCCCTTCTTCGCTTTCGGTGTCTGTGTACACGACTTCGTGATTTGCTGGGGAAAATTTCTTTTTAATCCCTTCTTTTCCATTCTTTTGATTCCCTAATTTTTGCCTGGACTGACTCATTTGGAGTTCTTTTCGATTTTTTCGATTTCTTTTGAAGTCCAGCGGGATGCCCTGATTTTTGCCTAAGTATTGGCTTTCTAGCTCTTCTTTCTTTTTACTTAGCGGGCTTTCTTTCTTTCTTTCTTTTGGAACAAAGTCGTGCGACACTGGTTGTCTTGATTGCTCCGAAAGGATTGTAACTGTCTCACTCCTGATTAGTGAGGTTTGACCTCTTGAAATGTATAAACTGATTGGTCCTTGAAAGACAACACTCCTCTGCAAGACTTGAATGCTCGGTCAAGCTAACTGACAACTACCCTGCCCCGGGTTAAGATGTGAGGGTTTTTAAAAGTCCGAAAAAACTTCTACTTCCTGGCTCGAAGTGGTTAACAAGGGACTAACTCCTTATATCTCCAGTGTTTGGGGAATTTGAAACAATGCCTTGTACGTCATCGGTACGGTCTTATCTGAAAGCATACAATCATTGGTTATGAGTTTCAGTTTCATCATCCTCCCTCCTAACTTTGCTAGTCACAGCGAAAAAATGGAGTGAGTAGAATGCAAGTGTCAGTGCAATGCAGTAAATGAGCGACAGCGACATGATTAATTCAGAAAAATGCATAGTCACTTTATTATTATCACCATTCGAAACATACAATGTTAAAGAGCAGGTAGTAACTAACAGAAAAAGAAACTACAAATGCAAATGATATAAAGGCTTGAGAACTGCCACTGCTGAGGCGCCTGCCTGTCTGAACCACTGGCTTATGCTGGGGAACACCCTCTGAATTTACGAGCTTAGACAGCTGAGCGGCTAGGGATGAACAAACAGAAACCCTTCTCGAAAGGAAATGCGATCCTGATCAATCAACTGCTGTACCTTCGCCTGAAATGCTTTACAATCTTCCGTCGAATGCCCCGGAGAGCCGCCATGATAACCACACTGAACGTGGGGATTGTACCCAGGAGGGTAAGGTTCTGGAACTGGCTTAAGAGCTTTCGGCTCCACCAAAGACTTCTGAATCAAAGATGGTAGCAACTGGCTATACGGTATAGGCACTGGGTGAAAAGGAGCTTTCCTTCGTTCCAAGTTGTTGCGAGGTCTGTTCTGATTCTGACGCTGATTCTGATAACCTCGGCCACGAGTTCGCTGATTTGCAATGGAAGCGACATAAGATTCCTGATATGGTGCCCCAGGCACGGCTGTCTGTTCAGTATAACAAGCCACGGGAGGTACTGATCTCTGATAAGATGATGAACCAACAAAATTCACTGATTCGCTTCGAGGATATTCAATCTTTGGCATGACTGAGTTGATCACCACTTCTTCTTCACTCTGATAGTCACAAGGGTATTCAGTTTCACCAGCTTGATCATATGAAGTAATCTGAATTTTCCCCATTCTTATGGAGTACTCAAGGCGTTCTCCTAATGCTACCACGTCAGAGAAACTTGCCGGAACTCCGAGCAATCTTTTGAAGTACGGATATTGTAGGGAATCCACAAACATGCTTGCCAGCTCTTGGTCTAACAGCGGGGGACGCACTCTAGCAGCAAATTCTCTCCATCTCTGAGCATACCTCCTGATAGGCTCATTGATCTCTTGAGACAACTCTTGCAAATGCATGCGATAAGGAGCAATGTCTAGATTGTAATCGTACTGCTTCAGAAAAGCTCTGGCTAAATCCATCCATGACTGAATCTGATTCCTCTCCAACTGCATATACCACCTCAAAGATGCCCCAGTCAGACTATCTTGAAAGCAATGGATCATCAATTTGTCATTTCGCGCAAACGCAGTCATTCTTCGACAGAACATCATCAAATGCAGCTTTGGACAGCTATCTCCCGTGTACTTCTCAAATTTCGGCACTTTGAACTTGTAAGGCAACACCAGGTCAGGAACCAAACACATGCCTACAGCATCTAGGTTGACAGCATCTTTGGCTTTCAAAGCTTTCATTTGCTCTTCCAACACTCGGAGTCTTCTACCATCGTCAAGGGCTCTTGGATCTACCATCCCAGCTGCTGGAATATCTCTTCGGTAATTCATCACAGGGAAAGCAACACCTTGATTGTTGACAGGAGGAGGACGCTCATTCTGGGCAACAAACTGCTCATGCCGATCTTGGTTCTCAACAGAAGGCTGTACAACTTGGTCTGCAGCAACGTTGTTCACTTGCGGGAAATCTTCCATGGAATCATACAGAGGGTTGGACGCCACAGTGAACCCTGTCAAGGTATTAGGAGACTGGAAATTGCCTTCAGACATGGCTACCAATAATCTTCAGCTGACTTCGACACTTGATTCTGCTCAAATCTACTCAACCCCTGGGTAGGTCTTCTGACAATCAAAAGCTGCTCAATCCAAACTCCGGGTAATCACCTTCAGGAAACAAAGGCTGGATCAGAACTCTGGCTAGCTGGAGGATGATATGCAATGCAACACTGGTATGCGTATGATATGCAAAATGCAGCAAACAATGGGACCACAGCCCCCACACAAAATCTGAATACTGCTGCGCTGCTGACGGAGACGTTCTCTGAAAAGAAGACCAGTATAACGGGTAGGTTGAAAGTCAAGTTTCCTGCACAAAAAACCCCCCTCACTCACAGGTGTGGACCTATATCTGACAAGGTACGGCATCCTATGCGGTCGTCAGCGTCACAGACTTTCATGAGGAATGATACGATTCCCAGAAGGAGTGGCATCGTCATCTCATGAAGAGGCCTCACTTAGCTGACTTCCAATTGATCGGTTCCCAGAGTCGACAATCCTCACGTCTGGACTCCCCTCAGATCCTCAGGACCGGAAAGGAGCACCTCTGCGAGAACCTCGTCCGAGTGCGAATTTTCGTAGGGAACTGCGCCTGCTCAGCAGACAGGTTCGTCTACTACTTCTCCGCAACTATATCTAGGTGTATACTCATACTCGAGCCCAGGTCCGGCTTATCTCAATCATAGAACACCCGTAACAGCCCAACAACAACAGATAATATCGATAAATAAGCCCAAAATAGACAAGCAAACAAGCGCTAGGATTGACTCTCTCGAGGGACGTTGGATCCCACATGCATGGGGAACTATCGCAGTCCCCAGCAGAGTCGCCAGCTGTCGCTACTGCGAAAATCGGCGCCGGCTGACAGAAGAGTCGCCACCGTGCGTTATTTATCCCTCAGAGCGGGAAAGGAAACGCTCGAAGTAAACCTCGCAAAAAACGGGGAAAAGGCATGGTCATCGCAACCATAGCCTGGGTTCGGGAGTCGGTTACGCAAGGGGAAGGTATTAGCACCCCTCACGTCCGTCGTACTCGACGGGATCCACGCTTGCTTGGGTTGTCTACTGGATGCAAAACAATCTTATCTACGGCTGCTAAATCTAAAGGGAAGGGAATTGACTCGATAGAGCGTCGCACTCTATGCCTACGTATTCTCAAGAGAGAAAGTCAGAGTCAACGTAGTTCGGGACTACGGGGAAAATTGGCTCGCCAAGACATCGCGTCTTGTGCCTACGTACTTCCACTGGATGGAAGATCAGAGCCTGGCGTAGTTCAGACTAACTACGGCTAAACAAACAGTCTCACACAGCAGTGAGAAAAACAACTGGCTTCACAGGGTCGGGAACCTATGGTCACAACTATGGCTGAGTCTCAAATGCACTCGGGCAAGAGAGAAAAAAGGGTTTGCAATTAATCGTCAGCGGGAAAGTCTCGATCGCACAGCCGCGAGAGAACAACAGTTAGTCGTTAGTGTGCTCGCTAGGATATCGCATCCTATGCCTACATATCTTCGTCTGGTACGAAGAATCAGAGCAGCTGTAGTTCGGCTACTATCGGACCACAGCTCAAATCTCGTTTTATTCATCTCTGAAAAATGATTACAATGGGTTGAATATCGAAATAAATCTCCTAGGAAACGATCCTATTCTATCTTGAAAAGTCGAATGAAAATAGCCCCCTAACAAATGGGCCTCTAATTCTATCCTAAAAGTCGGAAAACAAGGTCTATGAAAATATCCCTAAAAGAAATGCTTGAAAAATATTAAATCGAAACTTTAATATTTTTTCTCTTTTCCTTTTCTTTTTCTCCTATCTTTCTTTTCTCAAAATATTTTTCTCCATTTTTTCCACAAATATTTCTCTATTTTTCTTCACAATATCTCTCTATTTTTCTTCTCACAATATTTCAAATATACTTCTTTTATTTTCTTTTTCTATTTTTCTCAAATATTTCTTTAATATGATTTTCTTTTTTCAATATTTTTTTTATAACATTTCTTTTCTCTTCTTTTTCTATAATACGTCTCTCTTTTTTTTCTTTATTGGTAAACAAAATAAAAACAAGAGAAAACAAAAAAGGGGGGGTACTGGACTACAAGGGATGTTAACACAGCAAAAAAATAAAATAAAACAGAAGGGCCCAGCCCAAAAAAAACGCAGGGGGTGTGTGGAAGCAATCTGGGGTGTATGCTGGCAAAAACGCCTTGGGCCCAGCCCATTCCTCAGAAAAACGTGTGGGGGGTTTTGGAGAAAAAACTGATTGGGCCTGGGGCCCAATCTCTCCAGCCTGATCTCTTCCTCCTTTCTCCTTCAGAACAAACCCAAAGAACCCTAGCTCCTTCCTCTCTGCTCACGGCGCCGCCGTCGGACTCAACTCCACCTTCAATCTTCCTTCGTTATTCTCCTAAACTCCAACTTCTTGATTCACGTTCATGCGCGCTTCTGGAAAAGTGTTCTGGTGAAATCTTCTGGGACTTCCATTGAAGAACGTTGAAGGTGATCTTGGATCTGGAGTTTTCGTGAACGAAAACGATGAAGAACGGCGCATAAGATCCTTGAGGTCGTCGTTGATTATCTGGGAACGGCGATGATTGTTGAAGGTTGATGCGCTGTTGGATCTGGAAACAAGTTCTTGGATGAAGATAATGGTGATGTTCATCGTTCTGGAGTTTTCTGGAGAGGTTGACGAAGGATGATGAACGTTAGGGTTCTGGATTGAAGGAGATGAGTATTCTTGAGGATCCTTTGAGGATTTCTGAGAGTTCTTGATGGAGCTCTATGAAGATCTAGGGATCTGGTGGTTCTTCTGGAAAATCCTTGATGAACACATGAAGATGATGAATACATTTCTGGAATTTTCTTGAGGTTTCTGGTGAAGTCGATGAAGATGAAACAGATCGCTGATGATGATGATGAATATGGACTGGGAATCTGGTGGTTGAACGAAGGTTGAGATGGAGGATGATCGGAGGAAGATGACCGGAGAAGGAGGTTTAGGAAGATGAAGATGGATGGATGTTGGGAAGAAGATGTTGATGGTTAACGGAATCTGGGATTGTGATGGTTTTTCCGGCGAGGGACGGCTGCCGCCGGCCATGCAGGCCGGCCGGAGGTGTGTCTCAGGCGAGGCAGCGTGATGAAGCCACGTGGTGGTGGTTAGTGGGGGCGATCCATGCATGCGTGACGCGTGTGGTACGGCGTGGCACAGAGAGAGGATGGTGGGTGAAACGTGGAGGGAAGAGGGAGAGTCTGAAGGGGTGATGTGGCGTGATTTGGTGCAGCAATGTGGGGTCCCTCCTCGTGGACACGTGTTGCATGTGGCATTTATACTGAGCTGCGCTGGAAAGTTCTGGATCTTTCCAGAAATACCTGGAATCTGGTGGATTACGCTGGAGTATTCTGCATATGCATTGGACCTTGGCTGTACTTTTTCTGGACAAAACCCAATGAATGGGCCATACGAAACTGAACTAAGCCCAACGAAAATGGATCAAAAATCTGCACAAAAAAACTGAAAGACAATATTAAAAAGCCCAATTATCATCTAATCTTGATTAATCTCAATTAACTAAACTAATCTTAATTAATCTAATCTAATAAAATTCTAATAAACCCTATATTAAAATCTAAAAACTATTATTCTATAAAAGAAAACAAAACCTATTTATTTTTAATAAGGAAAAACCTATTCATTTATTATTATTATTTCTATTTAAATTCTATTTAAAAATTATACTAATATTCTAACAAAATCCTATATTATCTAAAAATATTAAAATCTATAAAAGATCTATTAAATCCTAAAATGAATTTAAAATCTATTTATTCTATAAAATGCTAAAAATTGATTTAAAAAGAATTAAAAAATATCAAAAATCCTATTAAATCCTAAAAAATGATTTAAAAACTATTTAAAGCCCTAAAAAATCCTATAAAATCCAGAAAAATCAAGATAATTCCCAGAGGGACAAAATGAGCACCGAACGACACAAAAATAATCGGTAAAAAATAAGAGGGCACCGAAATATCCCAAAAATCAATTCTACTGATCAAAAACACCTGAAACACGAGACGGGAGCTGTGATCCCTAATAAAATCAAAACAAATGAACAATGCAATGTATGCGATATGCAGATGCGAATGCGGTTATGCGTCGAAACATCGAGCCAAATGCGAGACCCGGTTGGTCAAATTTTGGGGTGCAACAGCGACTCTTCTGTTTTTCTGCCGGGTGTTTTTCGCAGTTGCGAGATATCTCATCTCCTCTCAAAAAAACCTCTATGATAATTACTTCATAAAAAAAATTGAATCTTTCCTCTCCACAGCCGTGTGCTCCGGCCCAATACACACCACCACCACTCAAAATCGCCGCCCAACACTAAAACCTCTCTCAGTTTTCAACCATCAATATCGTCACCTCCACATCAATAAAACCCAGATTCACACCTTGTTGGAACCAATTTTGACCACCATTTCCTCACATGTTGTAAATATCTCGTTGGAACCATAACTAATATCGTCGTCGCTTTTTAGTCCAGACAAACTTTTGCTCCACCGCCTTTTTTGAATCAACCACTATCAACCTCATAATTTTTCCCGAACACTCGGAACCATCACCATCCTTTTCGACACCAACACTCAGAGCAACCACCATCCTTATGATCCAACCAGCAAACACATCATTACACTATCCATCTCATTTTTTCCAGCGAAGTACCAACCCAACCGCAGCTCCACGGTTCCATAACAACACCTCGAATTAGCCGCCATAAGCACACTCACAACAATAACAACCTGTACTACCAACATCATAACATGCAAGAGTGAGAAATAGATGTCTGGGAGTGTTTGAGATCGAGAGTGGTGATGGCGGATCAATTGCATTTTTTCCTGTGTGGTGATCTTGAATCAAGCAAGAACAGAGGCCTGGGAAGACATGATCGAGAGTGTAAAGGATGAAGCAGAGACTGCAAGAGAAGGAGATAAAAAAGAGCACGGTGAGAGAAGGTGCAAGAGTCGTGAGTGAGAGAAACGAAAAGGGCATGCACATAGGAAGAAAAGGCATTGCGAGAACAAGAGAAATTTAAAAAGAAGCAGAGTGCGAGCGAGATTAAGATCCAGTTTTAGAAGCTTGGAGAAAGTACACACGTGAGTTTCTCTTTTGATGTATGATGTCTTCTTTGGGAACATGTTGTTACTATATGTTTCAATGGGCTTCTAAGCCCATTTAAATTTCTAGCACCCACATTTATTTCTTTTGTTGCACCTGGAATTCAATTTCGCACCCCTCCAAATGTTAGTTAATGATTTTTGTTGTTTATTCTTACTTAAATATTTTTTTGTTCATTTTTATTTAAAGTTTTTTGTGTTAATTATTTCTCCAAGTTTTTGTCAATTGCTACTTAATAGTTATTTTATTAATTAATATTTGATTTTATTTTCTAATTATTGTTTCTGTTGAACTTTAATTTTTTATAAATTGGTTAGTTTATTTCTTCTTCCATTTAATATGAAAACTTCAAAAATATTTTCTTATTAGTTTTTGAATTAATTCTCTCATTTTGATTTTTTGTTTAGATTTAATTGTTTCAGTTTTTAACCTTTGATCACTTAGGTTTTATTTAATTAATTTCTTTATCGATTTAAATTTCTAACTTGTGACTTCTTTCCTTGATAATACTTGTAAATATTTCTTGATTAAATCTTGTGAATGACTTTCTTGTTTCTGTCATGATTTTGATGCCTATTTTGTTTGAAGATATCTTTTGCTCGATTCAAAAGGAAAGGATTCCCAGTTGACTGCCATGTCATGTTTAGGTTAGCTTATCTTAGCTTGCTCCTTCCTTCCCTTTATCCCAGCCTTAAGATTAAAGTCGTCGTACTCTATGTGAGTGTCATGATTATGAACACTTACTTTCCCTTTTATCCTATCCTTAGGATTAAAGTCACCGTACTCTATGTAGGTATCTTGCCATGGATACATACCTTTCCCCTTGGGACCTCGACCACGGTTAAGAGTTCCTCACTCTCTAGGTGAACTAAGGACACTCTGATTCCTCATTCACTAATAAGGGTACATAGGCACAAGGATCCCTATCTTTGGCGAAGTCACTAACAACTAACCTGTAGTTAGGTGAACTACGGACACTATGATTCCTCATTCCCTAATGAGGGCACGTAGGCACAACGATCCCTATCTTTGGTGAGCTCACTAATAACTAACTTGTAGTTAAGTGAACTACAGACGCTCTGATTCCTCATTCTCTAATGAGGGTACGTAGGCACAAGGATCCCTATCTTTGGTGAGCTCACTAACATCTAACTCATAGTTAGGTGAACTACAGATACTCTGATTCCTCATTACGTAGACACAAGGATCCCTATCTTTGGCGAGCTCACTGACAACGAACCACCCCCTATTTAGGTGAACTATGAATGCTCTGATTCCATCCTTGTTTGGATACGTATGCACGAGATGTGATGTCTTGGCGAGCATACTTTGTATATACCCTAGGTCTTTACCTTAGAATTTTTTCCTTAGCAAGCAAACTTTAACATAACACAAATACAAATAAGAGGTTCCTGTAGAGTACTACAGATACTTAGGATGCTAACACCTTTCCTTGGTATAACCAACCCCCGAACCTTATATTCTCTTAGCTTTATTGTTACATAGTGCATTTAGGGTTTTCTTCGATCTTTACCCTTTCCTTCGGATAAATCAAAGTTCGGTGGTGAATATTTAAAGATTTGTGATTTAAGTTAATGCAATAGCTTGATATCTGATTTCCACCGCAACAGAAATGGCGACTTTACCGAGGACTAGATTCCTAAGAGGGCTAAGCCCATTTTGTTTTCATATTTGTTATTTTATATGTTTGCTTTCCTTTATATATATATATATATATATATATATATATATATATATATATATATATATATATATATATATATATATATATATATATATATATATATATATATATATATATATATATATATGGTTTCAAGGAACTCAAAAGGAAGTTGCAAACAATTTTTGGAAAAACTGAAAAGTTTCAAATCATGATCCATGATCTCCATTGATTTTTTCAAAGGAATGAATAACTAAATTCCTTGAAACCAAAGGGCTACTCATGAATGCATAAATGATGGATGGATGTATGCACAAACACACATATACACATATTCACATATTCACATATATACATGTAAACAAACAAGGGCCTAGGTTTGAAGATCACGAGCATGGAGCCATGGTATACCCATCCCAAAAGGTGTGTGCTTAGGGTTCTTGATCTGCAGAACAGGGTTCTAAAAGGTTCCCAAAGTCATCGACACATCTTTCGGATATTATTGACACACCAACTACTTGGAAATAAATAATATTCTCAAGAGAATCTCGTTTGAGTGTTGTATCGTGTATCAACTACTTTGGGACTACTCCCTCATAGTCAACACTACGTCCTAAGAGGCCAAGTGGGGTAAAAGGTAACTAAAGGTCCTCAGTGTCACAGGTTCCTAGGTCGAAAGTAGTAATGCCTTTATGAATACTCGTTCAACAATACTACTCCCAAGAGGGCCTCAACTGAGTAAGGGATCTCAAGTTAACTTTTTTGGTATTCATTCCCTCAAAGCCTCCTTGACTATACCCATCATCCTATCATAAGTGTACACTCAAGTTCGAGTTAGGACTTACCTCACCACTTAAGGTAACAACCCTGCATACAGAAAAACCCAAAAACAAACACACACACACACACACACACAGATATATATATATATATATATATATATATATATATATATATATATATATATATATATATATATATATATATATATATATATATATATATATGTGTGTGTGTGTGTGTGTGTGTGTGTGTGTGTGTGTGTGTGTATGTGTGTGTGTGTGTTTGTTTTTGGGTTTTTCTGTATGCAGGGTTGTTACCTTAAGTGGTGAGGTAAGTCCTAACTCGAACTTGAGTGTACACTTATGATAGGATGATGGGTATAGTCAAGGAGGCTTTGAGGGAATGAATACCAAAAAAGTTAACTTGAGATCCCTTACTCAGTTGAGGCCCTCTTGGGAGTAGTATTGTTGAACGAGTATTCATAAAGGCATTACTACTTTCGACCTAGGAACCTGTGACACTGAGGACCTTTAGTTACCTTTTACCCCACTTGGCCTCTTAGGACATAGTGTTGACTATGAGGGAGTAGTCCCAAAGTAGTTGATACACGATACAACACTCAAACGAGATTCTCTTGAGAATATTATTTATTTCCAAGTAGTTGGTGTGTCAATAATATCCGAAAGATGTGTCGATGACTTTGGGAACCTTTTAGAACCTTGTTCTGCAGATCAAGAACCCTAAGCACACACCTTTTGGGATGGGTATACCATGGCTCCATGCTCGTGATCTTCAAACCTAGGCCCTTGTTTGTTTACATGTATATATGTGAATATGTGAATATGTGTATATGTGTGTTTGTGCATACATCCATCCATCATTTATGCATTCATGAGTAGCCCTTTGGTTTCAAGGAATTTAGTTATTCATTCCTTTGAAAAAATCAATGGAGATCATGGATCATGATTTGAAACTTTTCAGTTTTTCTAAAAATTGTTTGCAACTTCCTTTTGAGTTCCTTGAAACCATTTGGCTTGCATTTGCATTGCATGCGCATGTCATCACATTTGAATTTCTCAAACTAGAGTCTCATCTATCCTTTGTCCATAACCCAATTGACTTCTCGATACTCGCATTGGACTTGAAGTAGATTTTGAAGGATCATGAACTTAGGAGAGTAGAACCAGTTTGTGATAAGAGCGAATGTTGAATTGATGAAAGATCAGTTGGATCAGCTTGTGGAAGCTATGACAGCCTTGGCAAAGAGAGATGACCATATTTAGAGGACTTCAGTGAATGATGTTGCTCAAGCTTAGCCTGTGTAAATTCCTGTTAGGAACCAGGTTATACAAGAATGTCCCACTGTCTGAGATGGACACTCCTCTTCTTGGTTGGTAACCTTTGGTTGTTTATCCCAACTCTTGGTTTGTATCATTTGGTTGTTTATCCCAAATCTTGGTTGGTATCCTTTGCTTTTTTATCCCAACTCTTGGTTGGTAGCATTTGGTTGTTTATCCCAACTCTTGGTTGGTATCCTTTGGATGTTTATCCTAACTCTTGGTTAGTATCCTTTGGTTGTTTATCCCAATTCTTGGTTGGTATCCTTCGATTGTTTATCCCAAATCTTAGTTGGTAACCTTTGGTTGTTTATCCTAACTCTTGGTTGGTATCCCTTTAGTTGTTTATCCCAACTCTTGGTTGGTATCCTTTGGTTGTTTATCCCAACTCTTGGTTAGTATCCTTTGGTTGTTTATCCCATCTCTTGGTTGGTATCCTTTGGCTGTTTATCCCAACTCTTGGTTAGTATCCTTTGGTTGTTTATCCCAACTCTTGGTTGGTATCCTTTGGGTGTTTATCCCAACTCTTGGTTGGTAGCCTTTGGTTGTTTATCCCAACTCTTGGTTGGTATTCTTTGGTTGTTTATACTAACTCTTGGTTGGTATCCTTGGTTGTTTATCCTAACTCTTGGTTGGTATCCTTTTATGTGATTTCTCCTTCGGTCGGAATTTTTTAAATCCTAACTCTTGGTTAGTATCTTGTTATTCCAACTCTTGGTTGGTATCTTTTGCTATGGTTTCACCTTCGGTTGGCGTTCTTCCTTTACTGAATCTTAACTTTTGGTTAATATCCTTCGTTCCATCTTTTGGTTGACATCTTATATCATTACCGTTGTTACTCCCCATAGTTTTCAAGTTTTCGGGTTCTTTTTTGTATTCAATCACCTTACACCTAGAATGCCTGAAAGCTGATGTTATCATCCCTTCAGGTTTAAGACGATTGAATAGGGGCAGCTGTAGCATCCCAAATTTTTCCTTTTCGTTTTAAACGGTAAATGGCTTATGTTTCGTTCATTAGCATTATCATTGTGCATATCATGACATTGGTTTTTGGGACATGGGATCAAGTTGTTTCTATGGCTTAAGGTTTTCTTTCATGGCATGTTTTTAAGTATCAAGCATCAGAGGCTTCAGTATTTATTTTGCTTAGCGATCGGGTACCTGATTGTATTTCTCAGCAGGTTATTTTGAGCACAGGAGACAGTTCACAGTTTATTTCAGGCATTGTACAGGCGCAATATCAAAAGACAACTTTTAGTGGCTAAACTATGCTCAGAACAGGTGGCAACAGGTGATTCTCCAAGTTTGCCTCCTTGTGGCGCCAATTTTTGAAATTTTGAATGTGGTAATTGATTACCACAATCTGGATAATTGATTACCATATTCGAAATTTGCCTAAATTATTCATTTTTCAGCACTGCAACATTTGGATTGCATTTTGGTCATGTGATTTCTCATGTGCATCAATAGAAGAATCTAGAATTGGTTCAAAATTTGATTCATTTTCACAAATTAATTTCATTCCCTCCAAAAACTCAAACATTTTCATTCCTAATCCCATTCCTAATTTCCATTCCAAACACTAACCCACACTCTAAACCATATTTAGTTACAAACCTAAACCATACTTAAATCATTTTTCTCCAAACCTCTCAGAACCCACACTCATTTTCTGAATTTTCTACACTTCTCACTTTAATTCTCTCAACTTTCCTTTCATTCCAAAACCCTCACAAAAACTCGATAGCCAAAATATTCACAAATTGTACATTGAAATTTGTGAATTCTTGAGCTAAAACTCCATTGCATAATCATCCTTGGTTCAATTCTAGTTTTGTAGTTAATTTGTATCTTGAATTAAGTTGTAGTAATCACTTTTGGACGAGCTTTTTCTTATTTATGGATTATTTCTTGGATCTTCAAGTTTTCTTGCTAGAGCTTCATAGGTCCTTGGATTTCTTGCTTGGATATGTTAATTGTAGCTTAACAACACTCACCAAAGCAAATCTCAACTTTGTAGGTTGGTAAATTCTAGATCTAGCTTTGATTTTGCTTAATCTTGCATTTCATAATGTAGATCTTTGGTTTATTGGTGTTATTTTATCCATTGTTTGTTTGGATTATTGATTTTGGTGTTTTTTGAATCCAATTGATGTTTGATTGTTGTGATTTGACATGATTTTCGTGCACAGTTCATTGTTTATTCATTTGGATGATTAGATAAGTGTTTTGCTGCTGAAAGTGCTTTTTGGAAGTTAAAATTCTGCCATTGTCTCAGTGGTAATCGATTACCATAATATGGGTAATCGATTACCTGCCCTTTTCCATGTTATTTTTGAAGTTTCCAAGTGAGTAATCGATTACCACTAGGACATGATGTCTTTTCCTTTTTATTTCAAGCTTGTTTGGGTTCCTTTTGATCCTTAAACCTCATGGATTGATATGAGCATATATGTGGTCTGTTTTTGATCTGTTTCATCATTCTTGATAGCATGCTCGTGATTATTCGACACGCGACTTTCGATTCTCGTTGATGAAGATTTATGATTGATGTGCTTCATTCTTGGTGTATTGATCATGTTGCACATTTATTTGCACAATTTTGATTGTTGGTTCTTTATGTTTATCTTGTTGGATATATGTCACATGCTCGTTGTTTGTTTCCAATTTCATAAATGCATGATTGTTTGGAACGATTAATTGGTGGTGGATATGCATGATGTTCTCTTCAAATGTTTAATTGTGCATCGAACTTGTTTTGTGCTTGATTATTAATGCATGTTCTTGATTGATCCTTACCATGTCATATGCTTTCGTTGCAATGTTGATGCTACATGCTACATGATTTTTCACACCTGTTGTTCTGGATTTTAGCATATTGTGAATTGTGCATCCATTCTGCCTGCTGCTTTTTACACCTGTTATGTGCTGAAACATGGGTTGTTAAATGATGTTGTGCTTACTTGATAGGTTTTTATTGATGTTCTGAAGATGAAGCACCATCGTAACTGCTATTTTTTATTTGTTTTCCTTGTTTTGTTTTGTTCTTGCATGCTCCTTTAAGGCCTCCTAGTCTAACTTAATTTTTGATTAAGCTTGGAGTAGGATAGACATTATGAGTTAATCCATGCATGATAACATTAGGTTAGTCCCTTTTAACCTCAACCATAGGTCCAATTTTGTATGCTAACATTCGGATATAATTTCCTCTTGCATCCCGACCTTAGGGCCATTTTGCATGACAGCATTATGACCGAGTTTCCCCTTAGACCTTTGTCGCTTGCGCGAAAATAAGGTGCCGGCATAACAGAAGAGTCGCCACCTTTCGTTATTTATCCCTCAGAGCGGGAAAGGAAACGATCGGAAAAAACCTGACGAATAAGGGTAAGACAAGGTCATCGCAACCATTGTCTGGGTTCGGGAGTCGGTTACGCAAGGGGAAGGTATTAGCACCCCTCACGTCCGTCGTACTCGACGGGATCCTCGCTTGTTTGTTTACTTGGACGGGTTGGTTATAATCTATCTACCTATCAAGGCTAGCTGAAAAAGAAAAGAAAAATGACTCGGCAAAGCATCGCGCTTTATGCCTACGTATTCCCGTCTGGAACGAGAAATCAGAGTCAACGTAGTTCGGCTAACTACGGGGGAAAGGTTGAAGGTTGCTCGCTAGGATATCGCGTCCTATGCCTACGTACTTTCATCTGGTATGAAAGATCAGAGCAAACGTAGTTCGGCTTACTACGGGTTATCTCCTGAAAGAAGTGCTTTTTTATTGTGTTTGTGATTTCAACCGCACTAGAGACTATGACCTGAGAGTGAATGCGTCGCATGTCACCCAAAGGGTACCATACTAAACATCCAGACTGTGGAACAGAAACTCTCCCACAATCCTTTCTCAGATAGCTTAAGGCTCATAACGTACGAAAGAAATCATTCATGATTACTGTATCTTAAACTGTTTTGAGATGAGAAGAGAACAGGCCCAACTAGGAGGGAGACTATCAAGTCCTACTGTTATCATGCCATGGATTCATCCTATGGTTGAGGTTCGAACAGGGAACTCCTAGAAGTTGTCATGCATAGGTTTAAACCTAAAAGTCTATCATCAAATCCTCATCAGAGGAAATGAGAGTCCTAAGGGATCATGTCAATGATACGCCAAGACAGACAAAAGCATCAGCTTTAACGGTAAAATGCATGCAATGCAAGTGAGGGAGGAAATGTGTGTGGGGCTTCAGCCTCCACAAGCTCGTCTCGACCTCAAGCCAGTCATGAAATAACAGTGATCATACTGAAATAAACAACATGCTATCCAGCAAAAACAGTAAACTGCAATCATACAGATGAAAGAAATGAAATACCCTCAGGTAAAATAAACACATGGGCAAGGGAGCTGGGCTCTACCGAATACCCGCAAGCAAAGCCAAGCAATAACAATGCAATCAGATGCACTCATGCTCTTAGACTGAACTTATTCTAAATGGGCTTAGTCTAATGCAACAGACAAATCAGACAAAACACATAATACATCAAAGAAAATAGAAGAAAGCCTCAGCTCCTCCAGCAGCAACCCAGTCTTCAGAGTTCAGAGATCACTTGCTTTCCAGGTATCAACCCTACAACATGGGCATCAACTCCTCTTCTCCCTTTGAGCTTCAGCTCCTTTGATCAGCTCTACCTTCAGGCTTTACTATCTTTAGGGATCTTCAGACATCAATTTGATCTTCACAGAGTCTTCAGACTTCAATAATCTCCAAGGAGTCATCCTCTTCAAGGCCTCAGCTTCTATCTTCAATGGCTCCAATGCTCCAGCAAACAAGATTCAGTCAACAAGATGAGTGGGGGATGTTACAGTACTCACTGACTTCCAAAGGATGCCATTGAGGACTTAACACAAAAGGGAAAGGCTCTCTCAAAGTTTTACCTTATAGGGAAAGGTCACTAATCCCTCCAAAGGAGAGAGGTGAATACCCTTAAGGGACTCTGTGTCATAGAGAAGAAAGGAGGTGAACAAAGCACTCCTTGGTTATTGAACAAAGTATTCTATCTAGGGCTCTGCCTATGCACCTATAAACCTATAAACAAAACAACAAAAGCTATGCTAAACTCCTCTTCAAGGTCTTCAAAGCTTCCATGATGATCCACAAGGTCTTCAACTCAATCCTCCAAGCTCACACACTCAAAAGAGAAGGAAAGAATACACAACAATACAACTTATGCCTTTAAGCAACACACATACTATCCATACATTCAAAAATCAATGAAAAATACTAAAGCACCATACAATATTCTAGCAAAATTCTAGGGGATTCTATACATACTTACCCTTAACCCATGTATTCCCCATACACTAATTTGACCTATAAACCCCCAAAACAAATTTGTTCAAGTCTACCTATACAACCTAAAACCCTAATTTGACTATCCTAAGTTCAATTATCTAAACTAATCAAATTTTAATCTAAAAATCTAGTAATAAATCCAGGGAATACTAGGATTCAACATCTAACTATGCCAAAAAGAATGGCTCAAAAACCCTAAGGGAAAGTCCTAAAACAATTCATAGAAAATGAGATATCAACTAAAAGAAAATAAATGCACTATTTAAAAGAAAATATCACCAAAAATTCTACATTAAAAATAAAATCCTATTTTTATTTTTATAATTTTCTACACATTATTATCTAAACATAGCAAAAAGAATGAACAAAAAATCATTATTTATCAATTTTTTATGAATTATCAAAGTTCACTAAAAATATAAAAGAAAACAAAATATAAAATAATGAAAATGAGGGGGGGGGGGTGAAAATAGTACACGCGCGCAGTTGAAAATTCAATGGGCCAGAATAAGGTGGGGTGCAGATAGCGAAGCTCAGGCCCAGGAAACCTCACTAATTGAAACGGTGCGTTTCAGTTTTTTAAAATTCCCTCCGTTTTTCTCTTTTAATCGTGACCACACGATGGAGTCTTCAGTCAAGCATTTGACCCCCATCCAACGGCCATAGCTCATCGTCCCCAAATGGATTAGGGTTTTGCAGCAACACGAGTTCTCACGCAGGAAACTTCCAGTCTTTCTTTCTCTCTCAATTCTCCATGGTTTGCCACGATCCAAAGACTGAAATTACCCTACTTAACACCAGGAATCCAACCACGTTCATAGTTTCTCTTGAATCATCTTGTATCATCCAAACAGCATGCGAGAAAACTAGGGTTCCAACATTTTCTTCTGGTATCAACATTGATAAAACTCAAATCTAATGGCCTGATTATGTTCTTTATGTTACCCTCATCATAATGAACTATAACATGCTAGCTAAAACTCTTGATCCAGCTTACTATCAATCATAACAGATTCTTGTACCTGCCATGAAACCCCATGAAATGCTCCCTAATCCTCAGAAACTGGTCTTCTACCCTAGCTTAACAGTTCTACACCTATAACTATTGCAGAATGCACATAAACTATGAGATTCGAGCAAGATCACCAACCTGTTACACTTTAATGGAGGCTATGGTTTCCTTGCAATTCAGTGCTTGAAACCTTTCTTGTTTGATCCTTAGAGGCCAATATGGATTCTGTATGCAGCAAGAATGATGAACAAGGCTTGAAACTCGAGTTGGACAGCAAAATGCAATTCTTGCAATTTCCTCAAAATAGCTTCAAACTGCCATGGATCTTCTTCTACCTCAGCATGTACTCAATCACAATGATCAGAATAATAGGTTTGTGGTGGAGAAATGAATGGAGATTGAGGAGAATGAAGGTTTGATATCAAATTGCCAATGGAAGAATCTTGCTTTTTTCACTCTAATCTCACCTCTCATCAACAATGATCACCAACCTTTTACCCTCCCTGATCCACTCTTTTTATAATGATTAATGGAAACTCCTAGATCTTTCTAGAATGAGCTAGAAAGTATTGAAAATCTCATGCAATGGTAACTTGAATATCTCATGCACCATGCATTAAGCCTTGCAAAATGGCCTTAAAATGTCATCATAAGAGATATTGGAGAGATATGAGCAAATACAATGCTTTTCCTTGCCTTGTGTTGAAATTTCCAAAGATGACTTATAATGCAAGTTTCAAATTAACAAAGCATCACCCATTTTAAATCCTTAAATCAAAATTCTATTTGAACCAATGTTCTCAAAATGATGTTTCCAATCAAAATGATATATTGGATGACCTATTTTGGATTCATAGATCTTCCAAACCAATTTTCAAATTCAACTTTTTAAACTTATAAGCCATTTTTAGTTCATTTTTGACCAATCATGCAAATCCATGCTATGAGCTTTTCCAACAATTCATGACCTTCTTTCTAGACTTAAAATCACATTTTGAACAACTTTCATGTTTTGAGTTTTTCCATTTGAGGCTTGGAAATAGGAGATATGGCCTTTGCTTAAAAATGACCTATAACTGACAAATGACCAAAATACCCCTGTCTTGTTCAAACCATAAGTTGAGTTCCACAAATCCTATCAAGGACTTCTACCACTCAAATTAAAGCTAAGAAGATTCCCTTCAACATTCATGTTGACCAAGAGGTCATAGGAATCATCCTACTAGGGCAAAAGTTGTCTGCAAGTTGGGCGACTTTCAAGGACCCAGATTCACATACCTCTGTTGACCTGTAATTTGTCAAAACCATAACTTGAGCTCTGCAACTCCTATAAAGGACTTCCACCACTCAAATTAAAGCTAAGAACAAGCTATACAACATTCATGTTGTGGGGAAGATGAGATATCAATCACATCTAGAGCTAAAACTGCCTGGAAGATAGGGGTCAAATTAGGGTTTTTTTCACTGACAATCCTTGGAGACCCTAACTTGAAACTTCTCAAACTCCTCAATCATGATGAGTTGGTATAGGAATCATCTTTATAACATCCCTATGCATCATTCCATGATCTCATGGCCCTTGGATTAGATCTCAACCTTCTCCAAATCTTCAGCTGATCTAGGGTTGACCCAGTCAAAACCCTAATTCTACCATTCATGGTTGAATCTTCTGAGCTCTTGCATAATGACTTCTTTGGGCTTAATGATGGCTATCAAGACATCTCATAGGCTTTCTCAAAACATCTAGTCCATTCTCAAAGTCTCAGAATCATATGAGGAGCACCCACAACTCTCAAGCTATGAAGCACACGACCCTGGTTTCAACCAACTCCTCTGGGGATCTCTTGAACTTTCTGATGAAGGTATCCATTTTCAAACACTCAGTGAATAAATAATTGTTGGTCAAATTTTGGGGTGCAACAGCTGCCCCTATTCAAACGGCTTGAACCTGACTGGGTGAGGAGCGAACGGCTATTAACCAATCAAGGTGCGAGACGATTGAATATCAGTAAACCCGAAAATTTGCCAACCGCGCGAGCACACGGTACTCTGCGGGGAACAAATCTTTGAATACTGCAACACTAGCTGCTCAACAGCTAGCTGGAGAAATATCGACCTGACATCGCCGTCAGTTATCCACATTAAATTCTTCTGACATTGCCTTCAGACAACCACAACACCCAACATCGCCGCTGGAGAAAATATATCTCTGAACAAAGTACCCCGCATCGCCGCTGGAGAAACACATCTGACAGAATACCCTGCATCGCCGCTGGAAAACTGAATCTGACATCGCCGTCGGAAACAAACATCCTCTTAGAGACACTCGACATCACCGTCGCACAAACATTATATCTACTGGGGATTTAAAGAGTCTAACCTCGCCGTCAAACACAAACCCGGTCCGGGGATCCGAAGTATACATCTCAAAGGTACAAGACCTGAGCTTGGGATGGAAACAAACACTTCCACGGTACACCTCCTAATATTGGAGGCAAACATATCCAAAGGTACGAAACCTGAGCTTGGAATCAAACACATCCAAAGGTACTAAACCTGAGCTTGGATTCAAACACATCCAAAGGTACTAAACCTGAGCTTGGAAGCAAACACATCCAAAGGTACTAAACCTGAGCTTGGAATCAAACGCATCCAAAGGTACTAAACCTGAGCTTGGAAGCAAACGCATCCAAAGGTACTAAACCTGAGCTTGGAATCAAACATATCCAAAGGTACGAAACCTGAGCTTGGAATCAAACGCATCCAAAGGTACTAAACCTGAGCTTGGAAGCAAACACATACAAAGGTACTAAACCTGAGCTTGGAAGCAAACACATCCAAAGGTACTAAACCTGAGCTTGGAATCAAACGCATCCAAAGGTACTAAACCTGAGCTTGGAAGCAAACACATCCAAAGGTACTAAACCTGAGCTTGGAAGCAAACACATCCAAAGGTACTAAACCTGAGCTTGGAATCAAACATATCCAAAGGTACGAAACCTGAGCTTGGAATCAAACATATCCAAAGGTACGAAACCTGAGCTTGGAATCAAACATATACGCTGCTATTCTCTTGACATCTTGTCAAGTCGTTGCTAAATAAAAGCAAACACGCCGGGTCACCGGACACAATCATCAAGTTAACAACTCGGTTGAGGCGAGAGGAATGGGGGTTCACCCAAACAATCCTGACGACTCACTGGGGAAAAGGAAGAAGGGTTCACCCAAACAACCTTGTAGACTTTGCTGCAGAAAGACGAGAGAGTTCACCCAAACGACTTCAACAACTGCTGGGGAATAACGATAGAGTTCACTCAGACGATCCCTACCAACTTTACTAGGGAGCAAGTACTTCTGTACGGTAACCACCTGGTTTATGCTTCATATGTAAATGCTGGAAAAATGGGAGTAAGGCTCCGCGCGAAACGGAATGCTACGCTCTTGAATAAATGTTATGCAATCATGCAAGGAAATGCCCCAGCAGAGCAAACGCTGGGAAGAGGAATCATCCTCTCGGGGAGAGTAATCATTATGCTGAGGAAAAGCTACCCTTCAAGGGAACTGTATTTTCTGCTTGTCTCAACTGGACTTACACTTGAGGACGACGGGCTCCTTCGGAGAACACAGCACATCAAGCAGATCAACACACTATCTTCTGCTATACTCTGCACGGGGAAAGCGATAAATGCTCTGAACGGCTTTCTGGGGGAACGACCCTTCTATGGAACATAGCCTTCGGGCTACAAGACACGCATGTCATTAAGTCCTCAAACTCACGGGGATAAACAAACTTCGGCTTGCTGGACAATCCTTCAGGATCCGCTTGGGGAAACATTCCATCTGCCAATCATGACTGTGCTCGGCTGGGGATATCAATCTACCTGCCTGCTGCTGGGGAAAAGCCCTCCACTCTGTTGGGGGTTCCAGGAGTCATCTTGAACAAATAACTCCGTAGGGCGCTTCCAAGAATTATCCTGAACTGATAACCTTTTTGGAGACTTTATTCTGTTGGGTATCCCAGGAATCTCCCTGGGCCACTCTTGCTGGGGACGCTATTGGGGAGCTCGAGAATCGTCCTGAGCAAATCATTCGGGAACCTGCACTGAGGTCTTAAGAATCATCTTAAGCAAACGGCCCTGCTGAGGAATTCGAGGGTCGTCTTGAACTGACTTCGCTGGGGATCTCAAAAATCCTCTTGAGCGGGCGACTGTGGGAATTACACCGGGGTCTTAAGAATCATCTTAGGACAACGACCTCGTTAGGGAGAATATCAGGAATCGTCCTGAGCAACTGGTCTCTCGGATGAACACCTGGAATGACAACGACCTAGGTCATGTTTATGATGCATATGCTTCTGCGCTATGCCCCACACGGTGGGAATGATGTGCGTTTATGCTAAATGCCGTGCAATCATGCACAATGCTATGCAACGTTAAATGCTATGCAGTGTTAGATGCTATGCCGTGTTAAATGCTATGCGGTCACGCCCAATGATGCAATCCCGTCAGCAAAATAAATGCCGATGGGAACTCTCCTGTCAAGGAGAAAGAACTACTCTGACAGAGGAATCATCCTGCTGAGAAAAACGTGGACACGCCAGTATCAATTGGACTCCGCCTGGGGAATTGATCTTCCGGTTGACCGCTGCAGGGCCAACAACTTCAGCTGACTGCTGCAGGGGACGAAGCTTTACGAGAACCCGAACCTGCTCGAGGAAAGCGATGTCAATCGCGAGAGTGAACTGCGCGGCCGCCATGGCAACTCTTCTGGGATGACGACTCTGTGGGGAAACAACTTCAGCTGTTCCAACACTCTACTGGGGAAGAGGGAATCATCCAACTTCAGGAGAGAGCATGACTCTGGTGAGGAATCTCCATTCCACTGGAGACTTTACTGGGGAAACACGAGCTTCTGCACCCGAACACTTCTATGAAATCTGCACTTGTGACCCGGTGCTGGGGGAGACACCATTCTTCGGTGCTTGATCCAGCTGATGAGGTGACGTTCCTTCAGGATGCGTCTGCTTGGGGAAGAGAATCATCTCTGCCTGGGGAAAACATATCACTGCTCACCATTTGCGTTCAGATTCTGCGGAGGAGAGACTACTGAACTCTGCTGGAGAAGGAGGACTCGCCCCGCTTCGGGGATGTGCACGGCACATCCTCTGGAAGGCGCTACACCTGCAACAACACAAACAAAAAGACAAGATTCCCTCCTCAAAGGGTCCTATCCAGGTTATTATCTCGTGACAATATTCAGTTAATCAATTGTTTCAACAATCAATGGGCCTAGGCCCGCAAGTTTATGTATGCGCATTTTATCAAAAAACATCGGCGTTTTCATTCGCAAACAAAACAGATAAATGCTAAACAGACAAACAGAATTGCTGAATAATGTGCATTTTATTGATGATGAACCCCTGAATGGGCAAAAATGTTTTACAACAGAGGCAAGCTCCTAGAATGAGGAAGCCGCGCAAAAATAAAACATAAATATACATCAGTATATACAAATGTCGGCAACGAGGCGTAGACGAACACCATGAGTTGATCCCTCTAAGACCCACTCGACTTCGACACTTCTCCGACGCTTCAGCTTTGGAAGAGATTGATTCAGATAAACGGCCCTCAGGTCTTTCGAACCACTAAACAATGGACGTCCACACGCGGAACGCAGTCATTTGCTTATTCAAATCCCTAACTTTTGCGTGAACCGCCCTTTACGGGTTTTCAGTTCACCGGGATACCCTTTTTTGCCGAAGCCGCCCAGTGTAGGTTTTCGACTTCGCGGGTGTACATTTTTTCAATATATCCCTAATTTTTGCCCGAACCTTTTATTCTGTTTTTGGTTCGCCGGGATGCCCTTTTTTGCCTGGACTCTTTCTTTTTTGTCCAGCGGGTCTCTTTCAAGCAAAGTATTTTTTAACTGCGTCCGCGTTTACCGGGGATGAAAAATCTTCACCATCCATTGTGGATAACAACAAAGCTCCTCCTGAGAAGACCTTGCTGACGACATACGGCCCTTCGTAATTCGGGGTCCATTTGCCCCGGTGATCGGAGTGTGGCGGAAGAATCTTCTTCAGGACGAGATCACCCGTCTGAAAGCTTCTGGGACGCACCTTCTTATCATAAGCTTTCTTCATTCGGCTTTGGTACAGACGACCAAATGCAATCGATGCTAACCTCTTCTCGTCCATCAGGCTGAGCTGGTTCAAGCGATTCGTAATCCATTCTGCCTCATCGAGTTTCACATCAACCAAAACTCGCAAAGAAGGAATCTCCACTTCTAACGGTAGGACAACTTCCATACCGTACACCAAGGAGAAAGGAGTTGCCCCGGTCGACGTACGCACCGTCGTACGATAACCGTGCAAGGCAAACGGCAACATCTCGTGCCAATCTTTGTACGTCACAACCATCTTCTGAACAATCCTCTTGATGTTCTTGTTGGCCGCTTCAACAGCGCCATTCATCTTCGGTCGGTAGGGAGATGAGTTGTGGTGTTCAATCTTGAAGCTCTGGCACAGCTCCTTCATCATCTTGTTATTCAAATTCGAACCATTATCAGTAATGATCCGCTCGGGAATTCCATAGCGACAGATGATGTCCCTCTTTATGAATTTAGCTACCATCTGCTTGGTCACATTAGCGTACGAGGCTGCCTCCACCCATTTGGTGAAGTAGTCGATAGCTACCAAAATAAAACGATGACCATTGGATGCAGTGGGCTCGATCTTGCCTATCATGTCGATGCCCCACATGGAGAACGGCCAAGGGGAGGACATGACATTCAATGGGCACGACGGCACATGAACTTTATCAGCATAAATCTGGCATTTGTGACATTTCTTCGCGAATCTGAAGCAATCCGACTCCATAGTCAGCCAGTAATACCCTGCTCTCAGGATCTTTCTCGTCATGGCATGCCCGCCGGCGTGCGTGCCAAATGTGCCCTCATGGACTTCTTCCATGAGCATACTTGCTTCTTTCTCATCTACACATCTGAGCAGCACGAGATCGTGGTTTCTCTTATACAGCACTCCATCAGGATTGAGATAAAAGTTTCCAGATAGCCTCCTCAGAGTCTTCTTATCCTGGGTTGACGCACTCGCAGGATACTCCTTGGTCGTAAGGAAGGTCTGGATGTCGTGGAACCATGGCTTGCCGTCAGTGGCATCCTCGATTGCGAAGACAAATGCTGGTCTATCAAGACGCGAGAGTACAATTCTTGGAGCCTCATTCCAATAATTGACTTTATACATCGAAGCCAGCGTGGCTAAGGCATCAGCCATCTGATTTTCAGCCCTGGGTACATGATGAAGTTCCACTCGATCGAAGAACGGAAGCAGCCTCCTGGCATAATTCATGTACGGCACTAGATTCGCTTGACGAGTTTCCCACTCCCCTTTAATCTGATTGATTACAAGCGCTGAGTCGCCATATATGTCTAGATTCTTGATTCTCAAATCAATTGCCTCTTCTAGACCCATAATACATGCTTCATACTCTGCTTCGTTGTTGGTAACTGGAAACGTCAGTCTCGCAGTAAAAGGGATGTGGGATCCGTGAGGAGTCGTGATGATAGCCCCGATACCACTTCCATAGGAATTAACCGCTCCGTCGAATATCAACTTCCACTGAGACTTCCTATTTGGCCCCTCATTGGGCAATGGCTCATCGCAGTCCTTCGCTTTGAGAAACATAATGTCCTCGTCGGGGAATTCGAACTTCATTGGCTGGTAGTCTTCGATTGGCTGTTCGGCAAGGTAATCAGACAATACGCTTCCCTTAATGGCTTTCTAAGAAACGTACTGAATATCATATTCCGTTAACACCATTTGCCATCTGGCAATCCTGCCCGAAAGAGCCTGCTTCTCGAAGACGTACTTGATCGGATCCATCTTCGAAATTAGCATAGTGGTGTGATTGAGCATATACTGTCGCAGACGTTTTGCGGCCCAAGCTAATGCACAACACGTCTTCTCCAGCATCGAGTATCGAGATTCACACTCAGTGAACTTTTTACTCAAATAATAAATGGCATGCTCTTTTCTGCCCGTCTCGTCGTGCTGACCGAGAACACACCCCATACTATTCTCCAGAACCGTCAGGTACATGATTAATGGCCGTCCAGCCACTGGGGGTATCAAGATTGGAGGTTCTTGAAGATACTGTTTTATTTTGTCGAACGCCTTCTGGAAATCCTCATTCCAAGTAATCGCCTGATTTTTCTTTAAAAGCTTGAACATCGGTTCACAAGTGGCCGTGAGCTGAGAGATAAACCTTGCAATGTAGTTTATTCGGCCCAGGAAACCACGAACTTCTTTTTCTGTTTTCGGCGCTGGCATTTCTTGGATAGCTTTTATCTTTGCAGGATCAACTTCAATACCTCGTTCACTAACGATAAACCCCAATAATTTTCCGGACCGCACTCCGAAAGTGCACTTATTAGGATTCAGCCTCAGCCTGAACTTCCTAAGCCTTTCGAACAGCTTCAACAAATTGACCAGATGCTCTTCCTCCGTTTGGGACTTTGCAATCATGTCATCAACATAGATCTCGATCTCATGATGAATCATATCGTGAAACAAAGTGACCATTGCTCGTTGGTAAGTGGCCCCTGCGTTCTTCAGACCGAAGGGCATTACCTTATAGCAAAATGTTCCCCAGGGGGTAATAAACGTTGTTTTCTCCATGTCCTCCGGTGCCATCTTAATCTGATTGTAACCGGAGAAGCCATCCATGAACGAAAACACGGAAAACTGGGCTGTATTGTCGACCAACACATCGATATGAGGCAACGGGAAATCATCCTTAGGGCTCGCCCTATTCAAATCCCGATAATCGACGCACATGCGTACCTTACCGTCCTTCTTCGGTACAGGCACTATGTTGGCGACCCACGGAGGGTAAGTGGTAACGGCTAGAAATCCTGCGTCCAACTGCTTCTGGACTTCTTCTTTGATTTTTACAGCCATATCTGGTCTCGTCCTCCTAAGCTTCTGCTTGACTGGAGGGCAATCTTCTCGCAATGGCAAGCGATGAACCACGATATCAGTGTCAAGTCTGGGCATGTCCTCATATGACCAAGCAAAGACGTCACTATACTCTCGAAGCATCTCGACCAGTCTATGCTTGACATCCTTCTGCAGCGCAGCCCCTACTCTGACATTCCTGATAAGCTCCTCAGAACCCAGATTTATGATCTCAATATCCTCCTCGTGAGGCAGAATAACCTTCTCCTCTTGTCTCAACAAGCAGGCCAACTCTTCCGGAAGGTCTTCGTCTTCATCAATCTCATCCTCGGCTTGATAGATCGGGCAATCAAAGTCGTAGTGAGCCGAAGAGGGTCCAGAGTCGATGTCATTTGTTACGTGGATCCTGCAATAACAAGGGTTAAGTTTAAAGCAAGAATATGCAGGTTAGCACGAACCTCGTTGCCATTTTGCTGTTTTTCGAAATAAACATAAAACAGGAATAACAGAGAACACAATATTTGATTATGAAGAAAACGCCTTTTATTTATTAACAAAATGCATACACATAATCCAACAAGGCCCTGACAGTAAAACCACTATGCCCCGGGCAGGACATAGGGTTGTACAAAGATTGTAAAAAGCAAATCATTACTCTTCACTTGTCAGCTTGATAATCTCCTTGATGGTCCAATTGTGGAGGCGCTCGCCTGGCTTGCTTGGTTGAATCCAGGCGTCAAGATCGCAATCACTGTCCCCGCTGTCCTCCGACGCAGCGTTGATACTCTCGAAAATTACTCCCCCCTTGGTGAATAGGATCGGCCCTTTCCCACGAGACGAGCTGCCAGAAGAAGATGAAGCTTCAGCTGCAGGAGAATACCCCAATCCAAACTTATCCTGTTTGATTGGTATATCCAAGACATGCCCCCAGCCTGGGGTGGAACCAGCTTCGACAACGACCCGTGCTTCCTTAAACGAGGAGAGATTCATCTCCTGCTTCTCTGCGACGACAGGAGCTACCTCTTTTACCCTGACGGTTTCAAATACTTGGCAAAGAGTCTCATGGATCTCGCCATCCATTTCGACGTATTTAAAGGACGACAGGTGGCTTACCATGATGTCCTCTTCACCACAGACGGTCACTATGCTGCCCCCAACAGCATACTTAAGCTTTTGATGCAGCGTGGATGTCACGGCACCAGCAGAATGGATCCATGGCCGACCTAAGAGGCAACTATAGGCGGGCATGATATCCATGATATAGAAAACCGTATTGAACGTCTCTGGACCAACTTGAATTGGCAGGGTCAACTCTCCGAAGACGTGGCGCTTGGTCCCATCAAAGGCTTTCACGACCAGATCACTGGGCGTGCACAGCAGTCCACGGGTATCCAACTTCATCAGTGCTTTCTTCGGAAGCACGTTAAGCGAGGAACCCGTATCCACCAGGACATGTGACATAATCGTACCTCTGCACTCTATCGAGACGTGCAAGGCGTTGTTGTGATCTCTTCCTTTAGGAGTCAGCTCTAGATCTGTAAAACCCAGCCCATTACCAGCATTGACATGGGCTACCACTTCCTCGAGCTGATTTACTGATATCTCCTGCGGCACATATGCAGCATTCAATACTTTCAGTAATGCGTTGCGGTGCGCTTCAGAACACAACAACAGGTTAAGAATCGAGATCTTTGACGGAGTCTGATGAAGATGATCTACAATTTTGTAGTCACTTTTCTTGATTAGTCGCATGAACTCTTCAGCATCTTTAACTAGCAAGTCTTTTTCTGCCCCTGCAGGGACCTCTTCGACAGCTTTACCTTTACCCTTATCCACAGCGTCAGCTCGGACCACTTTCTCTGCTGCAACTTCTGCTGGCGCAAACACTCTTCCGCTTCGAGTGATACCACTGACTTCGGTAAGATTCTGCACAGTCGATCCGAACGGCTCAAGCTCTATCTTCTGACCATTACAATAAACTTCGGCGCCATAATGCCATGGAACGGCATTGGTACTCTCGAATGGGATTGGTCCGGCCCTGGTGATGGTGATAGTAGGCGGTCGGGGCGCAGAAATAGTGATAGGGTGGCGAGGAATGGTAATGGTAGCAACTTCATCTGCCTGCTTCAGTACGACTTCCCCTGATGCACTTTCAACGCTCCGGCTGAATTGCAAAATACCCTCGGACATCAGACTTTGGATACCTTCGATCAGCTGCCCACACCCATCAGGAAGTGTAGCACAAGCCATACATAACTCCCCACATCCAGGAAAGAAGCCCTTCTTCAGTAACTTAGCCTTGACAAAACTCAACGGCGTCTTCAAATCTTTGACATCAGTCAGCAAATCTGAACTCTCCTCAGTGGTAACAGCATTCACTCCGCCCCCCTTATGATGAGGCATCGGGTTTTTGGTAACGTTGGGCACGTTGTCAGAAAAGTTGATAACCTTGGCGTCCACCAAGTCTTGGACTTTATGCTTAAAAGCTTTACAATTCTCAATCGTATGACCCGGTGCCCCAGTATGGAATTCACAAGTAGCATTGGCATCATACCCCGGTGGCGGTGCCCCTGTTAAGGGAGCCAACGTCCTCTTTTGAATTAATTGGAGCTGAAGCAACGTTTGCAGAAGCTGCGCATACGACATAGGTGGAGTTTCAAACTGACGATTTGTCATAGGAGCCCGATTCTGATATCTCCTATACCCCTGCTGATTCTGCTGGTGAGGCTGCTGCTGCTGCTGCTGCTGCGGTGGGGCAGCTGGGATATTTATGCTAGCAATCTGAGACTGAGGACCCTTGCCCTTTCTCCTAGCATTAGTGACAGCACTGGCATCTCCCTCTCGACGTTTGCCAGTATAGGGTTTCTTGCTAGCTCCTCCAACTGAGGATGATTCGCCCTGAATTTTTCCAATCTTTATACCGTTCTCAACATGCTCTCCCAAAGTGATGAGAGCCGAGAATGTTCCGGTCATGCCACTGACCAGCTTTTCATAATAGATTCCAGGAAGGGTAGCCACGAACATTTGCACTAGCTCACGCTCAACCATCGGCGATTGAACCCGAGCAGCCAATTCACGCCACCGCTGGGCGTACTCTTTGAAGCTTTCATTGTTCCGCTGTGAGAGATTCTGAAGCTGAACTCGGTTGGGAGCCAAGTCGCTATTGTATTGATAGTGGAGAACAAACGCTTCTGCAAGATCTTTCCAGGTGCGCACAGTAGCGGGCTCCAAACCCATATACCATTCGAGCGATGGACCTGAAAGACTATCCTGAAAGAAGTGCATCAGCAGCTTCTCATCGTCAGAATAGGCGGACATCTTTCTATAATAAGATCGAAGGTGAACACGGGGGCAGGTAGTACCCTTATACATCTCGAAGGTAGGCACCTTGAACTTGTGAGGTACTTTAAAGTCAGCAATCAACCCGAGGTTGGACATGTCAACGCCCAATGTGTTCTGATTTTCTATGTTTCTCATCTTGTCTTCCAGCGCCTTGAACCTGAGTCGAGCCTCAGTATTCAACTCTGCTTCTACACCTCTCTGAGAAAATATGTCATCCTGATGGTCCTCCAGCCACGGTTGAGGCACCAACAGATTTCCTGCACCAGCATTGCCGTTGACCGGCCCTATGTTAACATTGGCTCCCAAACTACCATTGCCGACGCCAGCCGCGTTGAGCCCGATATTAGTCATTAGATTTCCGTTAGCACTGCCGTTGCCCCCGGCAGCAGGAACAACATTTTGTGGAGTATCCCCTGGAGGAGGAGTGGGTACGGCCCCGCCGTGAAGTATTCCATTACTGTCAACCCTGGAGATGAGAGGTTGAACCAAAGTACGAAGCTGGTCTTGCCCATTCGCAACTAATTGCATCAGCTCCATAAAACGATCCATCCGTTCACGAAGCTCTTGAACATCTGACTGTACCTGGTCCATTATCCTTGTCTGATTAGCGCGAGTTGAGTAGCGGTGGATGAGTCTTTGATCAATCCTGGAGACCGGAGACAGCTCGGAACCTGAAAAACCTGTTAACAATAAAGGTTAGGAAAAGCAATAAGATATACACCATGCAAATATGCTGCATGCAGATGCAGGCGTGTGTCTGTGTGCGTGGGAGATTTTCCCCCGATCCTAGTGCCTTAGTGCCAGTGCTGATAATAATAAGAGGAAGAAGAAATCCGAGCCCGATCATGGAAACATCAATCTCATATATAAATGGAAAGGCCTGTCAAGGAAGTACACAGTATCAGCGAGTACAAATCAACAGCATGACCTCAGCCAACAAGTCTGGTGATGGTCAGCATACATCAAAGATCAAAAACAACAGGGATATAACTAGTCAAGTACGGCCACGGGCGCGATACTCTGCTAATAACTCCTTTGTCTCTGAATGATCTGGCGAAGTGAGCAACCCCTCAACGAGTAGTTCCCTCTGCCTGACAGTATGCTGAAGCCCCTGAACTGAACTCTCCCAAGCGCCTTCGCCAAAGCAATCCTCCAGCTTCCGCTTCTTAGACTCAAACATCAGCTTATGCTCCTTCAGGCTAGCAATGGCTTTGTTGAGACGGGCTTCAGCGGAGTACCTGCGGGCGGTCTCTTCATCAAACCTCCGCTCACTGTCCTTCACTTCGGTCTCTAGCTTAGAAATCTGCAGCATCAGCTTGTCTTCTCGCTCCTTCCTGGTGGCCATGGAAGTCTTCCAATGCTGGTCGAACTTAGATATTCTCCGATATGCTTCCTCCAAATGTTGCTTCTTCGTAGCTAGCACATCATTAGCAGCTCTGAAGTCTTGACCTAAGCGTTCCCGATCAGCAATCTGCTTTGCCAAGTCTGCACCCAGCTGGCTCACCGACTCTGTTTGCCTTTTGAGAGCATGCACGGATTCGTTCCTCTCACTCCGAAGCTGAGCTAACTCCTTCTCTAATTCTGCATTCGCCCTCTTCAGTTCATCACGCTCAGCTAATACCTGGCTGTGCTGATGAATGGACACAGTGGTGGGCTCTTTGACTGGTGGAGGACTCTCTGGTCTGACATGAGGGAATGGCATCCCTATAGCGCTGGCTCTGGCTCTGATCCAATCTGAATAAAGAGGGTAGGCCTGGCTGTTGCTCTTCCCCAACAAAGGCTTTCCTCTCGTGCTGATGTTGTTCCACGCATACTGAAGCTTGGACAACAAATCCCCCTCTAGAATACCCGTGAGGTACAGAGATTCCCGTACCTCTTCTTCCTTCGGTGGAGTCCTCAAAGCATATGCAAACTGACGAACTAGCAATGATGGGTTGTAGTTGATGCAACCCTTCCTACCTATCAGAGGTACGTTAGGAAACCCACTACAGCTGAAAATCACCTCGGTGCCTAACCTGTCTCTGTCAACGAACCAATCAATGTCTTCCGCCGACAAACTCATCAGACGCTCAGGCCACTCAGCTGTGACTGCAGACAAGACAGAAGAACCCTTCTTAGGCAAATGACTGTCAAACCACTTGTACAACAACGGTACGCAGCATGAGACATTCTTCCCTCTCCGGTTCTCATTCTTGTAATGCACTGAATGGTAGACGTCTCCGATCAGAGTAGGGACTGGATTCCCTGAGGCAAAGATATGGAATGCATCAAAATCCACGAAATCAGGCATGCTGGGAAATAGGATAATGCCATATATGCATAAGGCAAGGATGGCGCTGAAGGCGTCCCAACATTTGTCCTTAGCACACTGCTGAGCCTTAGCTATCAGAAACTGCAGAGAGAACCCTGGGACCTTGTTCCAACTCGTCACTACTAACTCAGAAGCGCTCAAATGGAGTGAGGAAGCCAAACCAACCAGATCAGGCTCAGCATCCATGTGGACAAAAGGCATCTGCCTTTTGATAGGCACACCCAGCATATCAGCATACTCTTCCAATGTCGGCGCGAGAACGAAGTCATGAAAAGTGAAACACCTCAAGGGGGGGTCATAAAACTGCAGAAGAGCATGTAACCCATTCAACTCGGACGTAGAAGGTTTGTAAACCAGGCTAAGCAACCTGCCATAAGACTTCCTGAACCTATCCTTCACAGAATCCCCTGCCAGGGCTATCAAACCAGTCAGCTTCGACACATCGGGGGTCGGGAACTTGTATGCAACAGTCTTCCTGAGAGAAGCCATAATAGCAGCAGAAGACGAGAAATCCGGGATCGGGGAAACGGTACCTGCAACACAGACACACGTTAATGGAATGCAGATGAATGCGCAAACTAATGCAAAATGCAGGTATGCAATAATATATCCAGGTGGCTGTTGTGGAGATTCGGTATCAACAGTCACTGATGAGAGGGAAACCCCGATGTAAGACCACTAATCTGATCTGCTGAGAATAACCATATGATGGGGCCGAGATCAAAATTCTGTTCTGACAAGAGTAAGTGACTGATAATAAGGACCCCGGGTGCAAGATCAAGGAACATCTGTTGATGAAGTCTTCAGACCCCAAATCAAACATCTGCCCTATCAAGAGCAAACACACAGCTGCTGATGAGATCTTCAGACCCCACTCAAAATCTGCCCTATCAAGAACAAATAACTGATGATAACCGACTGATCAAAGCCTACTCTATCAAGAACAGACAAACACCCGGCGACAAAATCCTCTGATCAAAAACCTCTTGCTCTATCAAGAACATGTCTGCAACTGAGAACCCAACATAACTGATTTACTGTCAAGAAAACCAGGTAGTCTGAAAGTCTAAGTTTCCTGCAATAAACCCAGTCCCACTCACAGGTATGAACCTAGACTGACTCAAGGTACGGCATCCTATGCGTTCATCAGCGTCACAGACTTTCAAAACTGATGATACGATTCCCAGAAGGAGTGGCATCATCAAGTCCTGAAGAGGCCTCACTTAGCTGAATCACAAATGATCGGTCCCCAGAGTCGACAATCCACCAAACCAGCAACCGTCTCAACCCAAAGGGTTGAAAGTGAAGCCAACCGGATGAACCTCGTCTGAGCGTGGATTTCATGAGACACTAGTGCCTGCAAAGCAAGCACGCGCCCACTAATTTCCACTCTAAGTCTATGGTGCACTCAAGCCTGGGTCTGGCTTCTCACTCAATCAGAACTCCCATCCCACAACAGCACAAATAATCATATTATACTGAAAATGAAATGCGGGAAATAAAGTGCGAGAAGCAAAAATGCGATAAATAAACGCACCCCAACAAGCAAACACACAAACGATAGGATTGACTCGCAGGGAACCGTTGGAGTCCCCAGCAGAGTCGCCAGCTGTCGCTTGCGCGAAAATAAGGTGCCGGCATAACAGAAGAGTCGCCACCTTTCGTTATTTATCCCTCAGAGCGGGAAAGGAAACGATCGGAAAAAACCTGACGAATAAGGGTAAGACAAGGTCATCGCAACCATTGTCTGGGTTCGGGAGTCGGTTACGCAAGGGGAAGGTATTAGCACCCCTCACGTCCGTCGTACTCGACGGGATCCTCGCTTGTTTGTTTACTTGGACGGGTTGGTTATAATCTATCTACCTATCAAGGCTGGCTGAAAAAGAAAAGAAAAATGACTCGGCAAAGCATCGTGCTTTATGCCTACGTATTCCCGTCTGGAACGAGAAATCAGAGTCAACGTAGTTCGGCTAACTACGGGGGAAAGGTTGAAGGTTGCTCGCTAGGATATCGCGTCCTATGCCTACGTACTTTCATCTGGTATGAAAGATCAGAGCAAACGTAGTTCGGCTTACTACGGGTTATCTCCTGAAAGAAGTGCTTTTTTATTGTGTTTGCGATTTCAACCGCACTAGAGACTATGACCTGAGAGTGAATGCGTCGCATGTCACCCAAAGGGTACCATACTAAACATCCAGACCGTGGAACAGAAACTCTCCCACAATCCTTTCTCAGATAGCTTAAGGCTCGTAACGTACGAAAGAAATCATTCATGATTACTGTATCTTAAACTGTTTTGAGATGAGAAGAGAACAGGCCCAACTAGGAGGGAGACTATCAAGTCCTACTGTTATCATGCCATGGATTCATCCTATGGTTGAGGTTCAAACAGGGAACTCCTAGAAGTTGTCATGCATAGGTTTCAACCTAAAAGTCTATCATCAAATCCTCATCAGAGGAAATGAGAGTCCTAAGGGATCATGTCAATGATACGCCAAGACAGACAAAAGCATCAGCTTTAACGGTAAAATGCATGCAATGCAAGTGAGGGAGGAAATGTCTGTGGGGCTTCAGCCTCCACAAGCTCGTCTCGACCTCAAGCCAGTCATGAAATAACAGTGATCATACTGAAATAAACAACATGCTATCCAGCAAAAACAGTAAACTGCAATCATACAGATGAAAGAAATGAAATACCCTCAGGTAAAATAAACACATGGGCAAGGGAGCTGGGCTCTACCGAATACCCACAAGCAAAGCCAAGCAATAACAATGCAATCAGATGCACTCATGCTCTTAGACTGAACTTATTCTAAATGGGCTTAGTCTAATGCAACAGACAAATCAGACAAAACACACAATACATCAAAGAAAATAGAAGAAAGCCTCAGCTCCTCCAGCAGCAACCCAGTCTTCAGACTTCAGAGATCACTTGCTTTCCAGGTATCAACCCTACAACATGAGCATCAACTCCTCTTCTCCCTTTGAGCTTCAGCTCCTTTGATCAGCTCTACCTTCAGGCTTTACTATCTTCAGGGATCTTCAGACATCAATTTGATCTTCACAGAGTCTTCAGACTTCAATAATCTCCAAGGAATCATCCTCTTCAAGGCCTCAGCTTCTATCTTCAATGGCTCCAATGCTCCAGCAAACAAGATTCAGTCAACAAGATGAGTGGGGGATGTTACAGTACTCACTGACTTCCAAAGGATGCCATTGAGGACTTAACACAAAAGGGAAAGGCTCTCTCAAAGTTCTACCTTATAGGGCAAGGTCACTAATCCCTCCAAAGGAGAGAGGTGAATACCCTTAAGGGACTCTGTGTCATAGAGAAGAAAGGAGGTGAACAAAGCACTCCTTGGTTATTGAACAAAGTATTCTATCTAGGGCTCTGCCTATGCACCTATAAACCTATAAACAAAACAACAAAAGCTATGCTAAACTCCTCTGCAAGGTCTTCAAAGCTTCCATGATGATCCACAAGGTCTTCAACTCAATCCTCCAAGCTCACACACTCAAAAGAGAAGGAAAGAATACACAACAATACAACTTATGCCTTTAAGCAACACACATACTATCCATACATTCAAAAATCAATGAAAAATACTAAAGCACCATACAATATTCTAGCAAAATTCTAGGGGATTCTATACATACTTACCCTTAACCCATGTATTCCCCATACACTAATTTGACCTATAAACCCCCAAAACAAATTTGTTCAAGTCTACCTATACAACCTAAAACCCTAATTTGACTATCCTAAGTTCAATTATCTAAACTAATCAAATTTTAATCTAAAAATCTAGTAATAAATCCAGGGAATACTAGGATTCAACATCTAACTATGCCAAAAAGAATGGCTCAAAAACCCTAAGGGAAAGTCCTAAAACAATTCATAGAAAATGAGATATCAACTAAAAGAAAATAAATGCACTATTTAAAAGAAAATATCACCAAAAATTCTACGTTAAAAATAAAATCCTATTTTTATTTTTATAATTTTCTACACATTATTATCTAAACATAGCAAAAAGAATGAACAAAAAATCATTATTTATCAATTTTTTATGAATTATCAAAGTTCACTAAAAATATAAAAGAAAACAAAATATAAAATAATGAAAATGAGGGGGGGTGAAAATAGTACACGCGCGCAGTTGAAAATTCAATGGGCCAGAATAAGGTGGGGTGCAGATAGCGAAGCTCAGGCCCAGGAAACCTCACTAATTGAAACGGTGCGTTTCAGTTTTTTAAAATTCCCTCCGTTTTTCTCTTTTAATCGTGACCACACGATGGAGTCTTCAGTCAAGCATTTGACCCCCATCCAACGGCCATAGCTCATCGTCCCCAAATGGATTAGGGTTTTGCAGCAACACGAGTTCTCACGCAGGAAACTTCCAGTCTTTCTTTCTCTCTCAATTCTCCATGGTTTGCCACGATCCAAAGACTGAAATTACCCTACTTAACACTAGGAATCCAACCACGTTCATAGTTTCTCTTGAATCATCTTGTATCATCCAAACAGCATGCGAGAAAACTAGGGTTCCAACATTTTCTTTTGGTATCAACATTGATAAAACTCAAATCTAATGGCCTGATTATGTTCTTTATGTTACCCTCATCATAATGAACTATAACATGCTAGCTAAAACTCTTGATCCAGCTTACTATCAATCATAACAGATTCTTGTACCTGCCATGAAACCCCATGAAATGCTCCCTAATCCTCAGAAACTGGTCTTCTACCCTAGCTTAACAGTTCTACACCTATAACTATGGCAGAATGCACATAAACTATGAGATTCGAGCAAGATCACCAACCTGTTACACTTTAATGGAGGCTATGGTTTCCTTGCAATTCAGTGCTTGAAACCTTCCTTGTTTGATCCTTAGAGGCCAATATGGATTCTGTATGCAGCAAGAATGATGAACAAGGCTTGAAACTCGAGTTGGACAGCAAAATGCAATTCTTGCAATTTCCTCAAAATAGCTTCAAACTGCCATGGATCTTCTTCTACCTCAGCATGTACTCAATCACAATGATCAGAATAATAGGTTTGTGGTGGAGAAATGAATGGAGATTGAGGAGAATGAAGGTTTGATATCAAATTGCCAATGGAAGAATCTTGCTTTTTTCACTCTAATCTCACCTCTCATCAACAATGATCACCAACCTTTTACCCTCCCTGATCCACTCTTTTTATAATGATTAATGGAAACTCCTAGATCTTTCTAGAATGAGCTAGAAAGTATTGAAAATCTCATGCAATGGTAACTTGAATATCTCATGCACCATGCATTAAGCCTTGCAAAATGGCCTTAAAATGTCATCATAAGAGATATTGGAGAGATATGAGCAAATACAATGCTTTTCCTTGCCTTGTGTTGAAATTTCCAAAGATGACTTATAATGCAAGTTTCAAATTAACAAAGCATCACCCATTTTAAAGCCTTAAATCAAAATTCTATTTGAACCAATGTTCTAAAAATGATGTTTCCAATCAAAATGATATATTGGATGACCTATTTTGGATTCATAGATCTTCCAAACCAATTTTCAAATTCAACTTTTTAAACTTATAAGCCATTTTTAGTTCATTTTTGACCAATCATGCAAATCCATGCTATGAGCTTTTCCAACAATTCATGACCTTCTTTATAGACTTAAAATCACATTTTGAACAACTTTCATGTTTTGAGTTTTTCCATTTGAGGCTTGGAAATAGGAGATATGGCCTTTGCTTAAAAATGACCTATAACTGACAAATGACCAAAATACCCCTGTCTTGTTCAAACCATAAGTTGAGTTCCACAAATCCTATCAAGGACTTATACCACTCAAATTAAAGATAAGAAGATGCCCTTCAACATTCATGTTGACCAAGAGGTCATAGGAATCATCCTACTAGGGAAAAAGTTGTCTGCAAGTTGGGCGACTTTCAAGGACCCAGATTCACATACCTCTGCTGACCTGTAATTTGTCAAAACCATAACTTGAGCTCTGCAACTCCTATCAAGGACTTCCACCACTAAAATTAAAGCTAAGAACAAGATCTACAACATTCATGTTGTGGGGAAGATGAGATATCAATCACATCTAGAGCTAAAACTGCCTGGAAAATAGGGGTCAAATTAGGGTTTTTTTCACTGACAATCCTTGGAGACCCTAACTTGAAACTTCTCAAACTCCTCAATCATGATGAGTTGGTCTAGGAATCATCTTTATAACATCCCTATGCATCATTCCATGATCTCATGGCCCTTGGATTAGATCTCAACCTTCTCCAAATCTTCAGCTGATCTAGGGTTGACCCAGTCAAAACCCTAATTCTACCATTCATGGTTGAATCTTCTGAGCTCTTGCATAATGACTTCTCTGGGCTTCATGATGGATATCAAGACATCTCATAGGCTTTCTCAAAACATCTAGTCCATTCTCAAAGTCTCAGAATCATCTGAGGAGCACCCACAACTCTCAAGCTATGAAGCACACAACCCTGGTTTCAACCAACTCCTCTGGGGATCTCTTGAACTTTCTGATGAAGGTATCCATTTTCAAACACTCAGTGAATAAATAATTGTTGGTCAAATTTTTGGGTGCAACAACCTTCTGTGCGTATTTCTCTTTCTCTCTCAAGTCAACTTCCAAACAATTAACAAATGTGATGAATATTGTGCTCCACGAGCCTTAAGTATATAGGAAATGATGAGTGAGGAGTCTCTCCTTGCTTCATCTAGAGTGTTTAGCATACGTCTCGTCTAGGGGCGATCAATTGATGCATTCGTTCCTATATCATATACTTTAATGCAATGTGAATATCAAACCAAATCAATTCACTTCTCTAAAACTCACAAACAAATTCAAATCATTTTCATCCTTCGGGATCATGTGTCAAACCCTTTTCAGAAAGAGTACATTATTTTTCTGTTTTATTGCAAACAGGCATCGACCCTAACTGCTAGAATGGGAACTTAACATCGCTCATAAAGAACACTTAAAAATTTGTCATCTAAACTACGACTGCTCTGATTTCTAATTCCCGTTGAGAATACATAGGCATAAGACGACGAAGTCTTGGCGAGTACCCTTTTCCCTTTTTCACCCGTAGTGGTCCGAACTACGGCTCCTCTGATTTCTCATTCCGGTTGAGAATACGTAGGCACAAGACAGCGAAGTCTTAGCGAGCACCTTTCTTCCTTTTTCACCCATAGTGAGCTGAACTACAGCTGCTTTGATTTCTCATTCCCGTTGAGAATACGTAGGCACAAGACGATGATGTCTTGGCGAGCAAACTTCCCCTTGTTCACCCGTAGTTTTTTGAACTACATTGACTCTAACTTTCTCGTTACACGAGGGAATATGTAGGCATAGGACGACAGAGTCATATCGAGTCTCTTTTTTCCTTTTCCTTTCTTGTTTTCGTTTAGCAGTAAGATTTAGAAAACACACCCTTTGATTAGACAACAAGCGTGGATCCCCTTGAGTACAATAGACCCGAGGGGGTGCTAATACCTTCATCTCGCGTAATAGACTCCTGAACCCAGGATTTGGTTGCGATGACCATGTCTTCTCCTTTTTTGAGGGTTTCTTCAATCGTTTCCTTTCCCCCATCGGGATAAATAATGTTCGATGGCGACTCTTATATTTTTTCTGCCAGGTGTTTTTCGCAGTTGCGACAGGTATGCTCAGAGGTGGATAGAAGTAGTGCTCGCGTTCAACCTCCACTCTTGGATAGAGAGTTGGTTGACTTGTTCGTGGATAATTTGCAAGGCCCGTATCTAGAAAAGTTGTTTAGCAGTTTGATATCAAACTTCTATGACTTGGTAATAGTTGGAGAGCGCATCAAGAAAGGTCTCAAGAGTGGAAAAATCCAAGGCACCGTGAACATCCCAGCCAGTAAGAGTGAATCAGTTGTCAGTTCTCAAGAAGAATGGGAAGAAGAAATTAATTCCATATGGGAATCTCTGATACCTCATCCTTAGCACTCATGCATCTCAACTGTTCAGAATCAACAACCTTTTGGGTTTGCATTCTCTCCACAGGGACAATATTTTTCTCCAAATCAAAGACCTCCTCAGTATCAACGGTCATATCACCGTCAGTCTCGTCAGCTCACCCAACAAAGGCAAAGGAAGATAGAGAGGAATTTCACCCTGTTGCCAATGTTGTACAGTCAGATATTGCCAGATTTGATCAAAGGTGGATTAATAGTGCCAAATGAGATAGATCCAATGATCACTCTATACCCATCAGGCTTTGACACTAACGCTTGATGTGACTACCATACTGGGGAACAGGGGCATTCAATTGAAGACTGCAAGGTGCTCAAGAGCAAGGTTCACACTTTTCTTGACTCTGAGATGTTCTAATTCACGCCTCAAAGCATTCAAATAAAAATTTTTCACCCAATTAGGCGGGTCCATCAGTCCCAATTATGGAAGAAATCACCGAGAATAGATGTGAAGATGATAATTAGAATGATATCGACAATAAACTTTGAAGATGGCTAGCTCAGTGGCAAATCAAGAAAGGAAATCCCAGTCCCCGATGTTGGCAACCATTTAGATCATGTCTTTACTTTTGCATTTTGTAGTTTCTTTTCTGTTTAGTGCTACTTGCTTTGAGACATTGTTGTTTAAACAAGGTTTTATTAATGGAATAAATATGCATGTTTTGGTTAAATCCATTCATGTTCACTCATACTTTTTAATATCAAAGGCTTATTTAAGAAAAATCTGAGGGAGTATGATGAAATCGAAAGACACAAAACCTCCAATAGTATACTTTTGAGAGACTTTGGCAAAATCAAGGCGATCCCGATGGACTCAAAAAACAGAAGCAGTCCATGCAAACATTAGGGATTAAAAATAAGAAAAATCTAGCAAAAGAGGTACTCAAATCCTCAAACAAAATAAGATTCAGTGACCACCATGTCAAAAAGCAAAAGGTTACTGACATCCATAACCAAAGACAAAAATAAGGTGACTGTCATTTCAAAAACTATTGAATCTTCATCTTCAATATTACACCACCAAACTCAAGGTGTTGTCAAGTTAGCTGAATGTAGGACTAGGGAATATCAAGGAGAAGGGATGGGTTAAAACAAAACTTTGAGCCTTATATCCTTTCTTTCTCGAATCGTGAGCCATACCACATTATAACCTCGAAAGATCTAATTGAAGTAGGGTTGTTTAAAAGCATACTTCGGTAAGACCACATCAAAACTGACTCCTAAAAGGATTTGCTTATCATTCAATGTGACATTCTGATTAGTGATACATTCACTATATGTCGCAATATAATTCCAGTGAGCATACTTGGATTTCAAAACTGTCATATGCATTGCATTAAAATTATCATTTTCAAAATGATCATTTTTACTTTCAAGTAAGCACTTGACCCCAAGAAGGTTTCTGTAATGAAAGGATTGATCAAGCTAAGATGCAAAACTCCTGAAGATTCTGTTGAGCGGGAAGGCAAACTGCTGCAAGACCAGTTAATCAGAAATAATCTGGTCGAGATTAGACAAATCTCTCAAAGGTCACTTAGTCTGGGGAAACTCCTTCACAGATCAACTAGCTAGAAGAGGCAAGTTCATTTCCTAGTTATTACTCCCACAGTCTGAAGGACAAGTCTGAGGACTTTGTTGTGCAAATGCAGTTAATCTGGGGCAATTACGTCGAGATTTGTTGAATCTCTCTAAGAGTTTGAAGACATTGAGACTTCTTGTATGCCAATTCTTCTATAAAATCCTCTTTATAGCTTCTTCTTGCAGATCAGGTAATTTGGGGCAGAGGAGATTTAAAGATTATTTGTTGCAAGAGTTGTTTCCTGTTTGAATGAGCATTATGTAAACGAAATACAGAACTACATTGTTCTCGTAATATCTTTTGCCAGCTCCTCAGTAAGTTGCTACTTCAGTTTGATCTTGGAAATCTCGCATAAATCTCCCTCTTCCAACAAGGAAATCAGGCTCATGATGGCAATCCCCTAGTGAATTAATGACGTTATACCTCCAAGTGAAGTAATTTTCTCCCCAAAGAAGGTTAAAACCTTGAAGCAAAGCTACTGCTTTTGCATGTTCATCCCTAGTGATGTTCCTATCTGATGAATTTGGTTGGGTATCCTTGTCGAGATGTTTATTTCATCTCCAGTTTTGCTTCCCCTTGTTTATTTTGTCAGCATAAGCATAAACATGACATAAATGCATTCATACATATGCATAGCATATAAGCATCTTTGCTACTTTATGGCGTTTACCTGTTTCGTTCACTTTGGTGTTTATTCCCCAAGTGACTGGGTTTGTCTCTTTTCTCCAATAGAGTCATCAACCTTAAGCATAAAGTGCCCATCCTTCCTAAATTCCCCACATAGTTTGATCCTCGTAGATAACAGTTGCTTCAGTTGTATTTTCCATGTTTGGATGAGACAAATCCCATTGAGTTTGTTCCACAATAGGTGGAGTCTTGTTTGACCGTTTCTTTCTAGATTGTTCCTAGATTGAACTTTGATCCCTGAAGGTGTTGCCTTTGAACCTAATTAGGTCGCAAACCTAGTTTGAGTGTGAATTTATTTAGCATTGTGCCTCGAAGGAAGAATATTATATAGATCTTCATTGAAGACAAAACCTATTCTCCAGTAGTGTTGTTGTAACAACATCTCTTTGGAATTTATACCCAGGCAACAAGTGGCAGTCTCCTTGAGAAGCTTGTTTTTCTGTATCTACCTTGACAACAACGAGTGACAATCTCTTTGATAAGCTTGTTTTTCTATGGTGATAAGTGGCAGTCTCTCATGAGAAGCTTATTCATCATTGGTGTTATTAAACCTTTTGTAGTTGCATTTGGTATTACCCTCGCCATGTCATTTTCCGTCTGTCACACCCTCATTTTCACCCTTAACCTTTCATACCCTACATTCTCCATATCATACATATTCTATTGCATACCGAGCATGTGGGTCCACAAGGTGAGGATTGGGTCGGTTTCGTTCCAAATGAGATTACTTCAAGAAGAAGTTATTTGAAAAATATTGGGATATTCAAGATAAATATTCTTGATGACCATGAAATGCAAGGCCAAATTCAAGACTTTTTCATACATGTTTGTTTCTATGGTCAAGTGGAGTGCAAATTTGCAAAGCATGAGTCAAGATCACAAGTGCATAATTTAAGACTTCATTTTAAATAATGGCATAAGGGAATCCATCATTCAAAGCTCAAGATTCATGAATTCAAGACTAGATTCAAGAATATGACATTTGCAAAAGTATCACATTTGTTACAAAGTTTCAAGCTCTTGGTAATGCTTAGAAAATTAAGCTACCTCTAGTCTTAATTCAAGCTTCTAATTAATTTCATGCTATGGTACCCTTCATGCCCCAACAAGTTTACATGTCCAACATTTTACTTGCAAATATCCAAGGAAAATATTTAAGAGTTAATTCAACATTGGAATGGTTCAAGATCAAGACTATGCATGTTTAACCATGGGCAATTTGAATGTGATCCAAAACAGCCCTATACAAGAGGTGACAAATTGCCTCATGTCACAAAATCAATTGCATGTCACAAGACCAAGGGAATAAGCTTATGGTAATTCATCTACACATCAAATATCATAATTTTAAAAATTTGTCCCAATGCAAAAGGGAAGCAAAATCCAGCAATAGTGCAGCAAAAAAAAACAGCAATGCAGAAAAGTAGCAAAAGCTGAAAAGCAACATGCTAGAAATGGAAATAATTGGGGCTGCACCAAGAAAGTGGTAATAAGTATTTCCAAGAATGGAAATTCTGAAAATTGAAGCATGTGCAAGAGCTATTGATTTGGTACAGCAGGAAAATGCAGCAGAAAAAGTGAGATAAGAGAGGATAGGGGGCTGCAAAGAAGGATTCATTCATCATTCACTACACATTGAGAGAAAAAAGATAGAGAGAGCAAGAAGAAACATTGAAAACCAGAAAAAAAATATAGAGAGCAAGAAGCCCCAAAAACCAGAAAAATAGAGAGAAAGAAAACTAGCAAAAATCAAGAGAGTTCAATAGAAACACAAGAGAACCTTTAAGGAGAAGCAGCTTCAAAACATAGAGAGAATAAGGAAGAGAATACCCAACTAAATTAGTGGAGGCTTAACAAAGAAGGAGAACAACTCTTTGGTATCCATTCCTTCAAACTTTTATCTCTTTATATTTTGCACTTGCCATTTATTATCCTTGTTAAGTGTGTTTGTGTTGTGTACCTTGTATAAGGTCCCAAGGGGGACCAAGAAACCTTTTTTAAGAACCACAAGAAAGAAAGAAAAACAAAGAAAAAGTTCATTTTTTTACCCAGCAAGGCTGACACGGACCGTGTCACACGACACGGGCAGCCGTGCCAGCCCGCTGTTTGAGTTTTCTTTGGAGCGTATCTCCCAGACCTTATGACATGGGTCGTTTAACACAACACGGGCGGCCGTGTCAGCCCGCTGTTTGAGTTTTCTTTGGAGTGTATCTCCCAGACCTTCTGACACGGGTCGTGTGTCGCAACTGCGAAAAACAACCGACGGAAAAACAGAAGAGTCGCCACTTTCGTTATTTATCCCAAAGAGAGGGAAAGGAAACAATCGCAAAAACCTAAAGAAAAAGGGAAAGACAAAGTCATCGCAACCATGTCTGGATTCGGGAGTCGGTTACGCAAGGGGAAGGTATTAGCACCCCTCACGTTCGTCGTACTCGACGGGATCCACGCATTGTTGTCTATCTAAAAGGGTGTGTTGATACTATCTAGCTAAAGGCTTAAGGACAAAAGAAAAAGAAAAGAGAAACTGACTTGGCATAGCATCACTGCTCTGTGCCTACATATTCCTTCGTGCAATGGGAAAGTCAGAGTCAACGTAGTTCGCCTAACTACGGCAAAAGAAAAGGGGAAGGTTGCTCGCCGAGACGTCGCGTCTCATGCCTACATACTTTCATCTGGTACGAAAGATCAGAGCAAACATAGTTCGGGTTAAAAGGACCACAGGTTGGTTCAAAAGTTTTTAGGCCCGAGTAGGGTTAACAGATAGTTCTAGCAGTTGGTGTATGCAGCTCGACCATTGGAGACTTAGGCGTTACCGTTTGCGGTAGAACTAAAAGTTAACGACACTCTTTTTGTGAAAAGATATTCTTGATTAAGAACCCCAAAGGGTGAAAAAGAGTTTGAATTGTTTTTGTGTTTTTTAGAGAAGAAGTGTTTTGAATTTGATTTGTAAGTCATGTCGCACTAGAGACTATGACCTAAGAGCGAATGCGTCGTATATCACCCAAAGGGTGTACACTAAACACTCTAGGTCCTTGAGAGGAGGCCCCTCAATTACCATTTCTCAAGTAGTTTAAGGGTCGTAGCGTGCTACACTTGTCATTCTTTATTAAGTGTTTTGTGAATGTTTGAAGATGAGAAGAGAAGAAGGAACACTAATGGGAGACTAGTCAATCCTAAAAGTTATCATGCAAAGTGAATCTAAAGTTGAGTTTGAAAAGGGAACTACCTAATGTTATCATGCATAGTTAGGCACCTAATGTCTATCATAACCTCAAGAGGTTAGAGAACTTATGGGAACATGGCAAAGAAAAGCAAAAGAATAAGAGGAAGAAGAAGAAGAATGCATATGCAAATGAAAATGATGCACACATAGAATGCACAAGTAGAATGATAGTGGGAGGAAAATAGTGTGGGGCAGTAGCCACCACAAGCTCATCTCAACCAAGCATGCATATAGAAATGCAAGAAAAGAGAAGAAGGAGAAATGCACATGAAGAAATTAAACAAACATAAGCAAACTACACAAAGATGCACCAAAAAAGAGTGGGATGAAATGACCTAAGTCAAGCAACATCAACCACACCAATAAAATCAAACTAAAATGAAAGGTAAACAAACCTCAAAACCAAGTGAGGATGGGAGACCAAATGAGGGCAGTAAGAACCCCATAATAGGTACTCAACCATAAGCATCACTTATCAAACACAAAGAAACACCAAAAGTGTCCTCAAGGATTTATCATTCTAGGTATGCTTCAAATACCTCCAAAGGAGGGACCAAGCCACCTTAAATGACACTCCAAGGTCATTGGATAGAAGGGAGATGAAGAGAAGAAAGCTCACAAGCAATAGCAAAGCAAAACAAGAAGAAATGCAAACAAGAGCACAAGGGAAACAAGCATGCATCACATAGGAGTTCAAGTTGAAAGCACAAAAAGAAAAGCATCAACCAACAAGCAATGAACATAATTTTGACCTAAAAATGAACCTACACCAAGCTCAACATGTCTATAATGTGAAACAATAAGAGTTGAGAGCTTATTGGATCCACAAAGGTCATTTTCAATCCAAACTAGGTCAAGCACTTGTGTAAGATGTCCTATGAGATGACCTAACTTGCAAGTCACTTCAAAAATAGGAAAAGGGCTCAAAAAATATCAAATAAAATACACAAAGAGGATACACAAGTTGGCAACCAGAGGCCAAGAAATCAAGACAAATGTCCCCTCAAAGCACCATCAAAAGAATTAAATCATTTAGATGTACCACTTTGAAATGGGAGAAACAAAGGCAAGACGAAAAGCCACAAAAGTCAACCCAAAATTCAACAACCAGGGGCAAAATGGTCCTCTAAAATTTATCAACTCATCATTGAGATGAGGATCAATTTTCAATCATTGGACCAAAAAGGAAAGAGAGAAACAAATGCAAAAGCAAAACATGTTACAATTTAAACCAACTAAAACAACTCCAATATTTAATTCATTTTTTAATTGAAAATAAAATGGAAAAATAAAATAAAAATATCCAAAAAAAAGTAGACATCCCAAAGTTGATAAAAAAATATTTTTGGTGAAGTTTTAACATATTGGAGCTGTTTTAATTAATTAAAATTGTAAACACAAAATAAAATAAAAAACAAATGAAATAAAAATAAAATAATAAAAGAGGCGTGGCAAATAGCAATCCATAATAGTTCAAACAGAGAACTGGGCCCAACTGGGGGTGCAAGCAGCAATGTGCGTGCTAGGCCCAACAGCAAATCCACAAAAGAAAATAAAATCTAGAAATCTGTTGCAAAGAGTCAAACAAGGCATACCATGGGGATTCAATCAAGAGCGTATGATCAAAAAGTAATCAATCAAGTGGACACGAGCGCGCCAGCAAATAAATGAATATTTGAATGTAATTGCATGCAATTGCATGCAATCAGTCAAACACAGACTACCATAGGTCTTAATCATATCCATTTATTCATAAAGTATGATAATCCACCGCTCCTCATCTCACCACGTCAGCAGGTCAAAGTCAAAAAGTCTCAGACTCAAAATCACGCGTCAGATCTGAATACTAAGTCATCTATTTCAACATCATCCAACGGCTGCTGGCTTTCTTCCTCATTTAAAATGAACAAGCAAGGAGCCAAAACTTGTGGCGGCCGGAGAAGATTCCGGTCATCTTCTCCGGCGAGTTCATCAACACCAGAATTCCAAATCTCACCAAACTTAACAACAAACATATGGATCTCTTCCTCTACTCACAAGGATCATCGTGATCTACTCCATTTTCATTTCTCTCCAAAGATCAAGCCAATACGAATCAAAACAGAAAATGCACATCTAGGAAAATCAACTCAAACAGCCACGATCCTAAACCTAAAGCCATCTATGCATCATCAGCAACCTAACATCATGTCTAATCTAACTTAATTGTGCTTAAATTAAGAGAAATCATGAATGGAAGAAACCTGACCAGAAGCTTTACTTTAGTCACCTTCAAGCTTGAATTCTTGCCTCAAACGCTGCAGATTCAATCAAGGATGTATGCTACAGCTATCTGGATGCTTAGTTCCTTTTGATTTTGCTTCAAACTTCAAATTCGAATTCCACTTGAGAGCTCCAATTTCTTCAACTGTTCTCACTACTTTTTCTTCCAAATGCCATCCAAAACCATCTGAATCTGATCCATGTCTTATATAGAAGAAGTTTGGATCACTATCTGGCCCAATCATGGCCCAATTCATCCAATTCAATTTTCAACTTTCCTTCACTTTTTCACTCATGGCTTTGCACGAATTCCCCTTTGTTTTGCCTCCAAATTACTTCAAGTGCACTGCTTGCAAAGTGGTGAAAATGAAGAGCTGAGATTATTCCCTTAATTCCAATCAATGGTTGAGATTTGTTATGTAACTTCATGATGAAGAAATCTTGAAAATGGCTCACTTAAACACCTCACATTCAAAATCTAAAATTGCCAATGTGTTCAAATGTTGTTTGCACTCAAAAAATGCACTTATTTGCACCAAATTGATCAATAATGAATTAATTTCCATTTTGCCCTTTTAAACCTTCTTCCATGAAAATTCACATATCCAATTTTCAAACCAAGCCAATTCCTTGACTTCTCAATGTTTGAATAAGAAATTAACACCATTTGGAGCAAGTTTGATGTTGGAAAAATCTTCATTTGAAGTGTGCAAGTTAGTGAAATGGACCTATAATTTTATGACCTATAATCTCACTTTCCCAAAATACCCCTGACTTGTAACCCTCATAACTTGAGTTCTACAAATCATATGAAATACTTCTAGTACATTTTGGAAAGCTAAGACCAAGATCTACAACTTTCATGTTGGCCAAAAGTTGAGGAGAAACATCCTTCTAGGTTAAAAATGGCTTGGAAGTTGGTTGACTTTTGTTGACCAAAATCACATCCCTCTGATGACCTGTAACTTGTTGGATCATAACTTGAGTTCTATAAATCCAATCCCTCAAGGACTTCTAGTACTCAAATTAAAGCTAAGAACATGCTCTGCAAGTTCCATGTTGGTCAAAAGTTGAGATGAAACTTGTATCTTAAGATAGGTGGTCTTGAAGTTAGGTACTAAATAGGGGATTTTACCCTAAGAACCCTAATTTAGTAACTTCTCACACACTTGATCCTTGACGAATTGAACTTGAAATGATATCTCATATATCTTAACACAACATACCATGACCATAGAGACTTTGAATTGAGTTTTAATCTCCTTCAATTTCACAGTTGATTGAAAACTAGCCAGATGGAAACCCTAGTTGCAACACCTTCAACTGTAACCTTTCACACTTGGTACAAACACTTGGATGAGCTCCACAATGACCTTCAAGGCACTCAATGAGCTCTCTCAACATCTTATATCCATAACCATGAATCCACAATCCTCTGATGATCTTGAACTGGCCTCCAAGTTAGGAGCGGGCCCACATACATCCATCCTTTCTTTCACAAGACCATTGTCCACTTCTAGATGACCTGATCACTATCCAGACTTGAGTAACACCCCTTGCTTAGGCCCAACCCTCATAATAGACTCCTCTTGATATGCACAATCTCTTGATCCCCTGTTTAATGCAACATGCTATGCAATGCAAATGCTAGAAAGAAATGAAATGAAACACAAGCCAGCCAAAGAAAAAAGGTTGGGCAAATTTTGGGGTGCAACACCGTGTCACATGACACGGGCGGCCGTGTCAGCCCGCTGTTTGAGTTTTCTTTGGGCCTTATCTCCCAGACCTTCTGACACGGGCTGTGTCACACGACACGGGTGACGTGTCACACCGCTGTTTACCTCAAAAATCTTTGTTTCTGAGCACTTTGTGACATGGGCCGTGTCGTGTGACACGGACGGCCGTGTCAGCCCGCTGTTTTGCCTCAAAAACTCATTTTGTATGCAATTTTTGACATGGGTCATGTCAGTCCCCCCTATTTTCACGTTTTTTTTTGCTATTTTTACCTTAAAAAAATATTTTCAAGGAGTTCGCCCGTTTTTTTTTTTGTGTTTTTGCCTTGTTCAAGACGTCTAACCCTATGCGATTGTATAGCCATTTGTATGTTGATATTGTTGGTCATTTATGACCTTTGTTGCCAAAAACCATTTTCAAAAACAAACTCTCAATTTTATCGAGCCATTTTCAACCTTGTAAGTCGATTTCCTTGTGCATCGCCATCGACTTTGTTCGTATCGCTTCAAACATTTTTTATAAAAATAAACCTTGATCCAACATCAAGTGATACTCTTTCCTCAAAAAAAAATCCAAAACACAATAAATATATGATTGGGGTTATACACCATAAACTTTAAAGTGGTGGGGAAGGAATGAGAATGGAACCCTCCTACACTCGTTCCGAATGTTTTGAATACAAGGCGCTCGACTTGGTTATTCGAAACATTCATCTCTATCCAAAGTTTTAGTATGATCCTAATCAAGAACAATTTCATTTCAAAAAAACCTAAAAATGACATTAACTCATCAAACTTATTTTCGCCTTAGGACATCAATCCGAAAACCCTTTTTCAAGGTATAAAATCAACCAACAAACAACCATTTCAGAAGCCTCCGAACTACGGAGCTCTGATTCTTCACTTCTTTTAAGTGAGGATACGTAGGCACAAGGGCCATAATCCTTGGCGAGCATTAAAATAAAAACCAACCCCTCCTTTCTTTTAAGCAAGCACACTTTTAATAATAAAACACCCATTCGCGCTAAACAACCTAGAAGGTTCCCATCGAGTACAATGGATGCGAGGGGGTGCTAACACCTTCCCCTTGCATAACCGACTCCTGAACCCTAAGACTTGGTTGTGATGACCATGCTCTTCTCTCAAAGGTTTTATCGCTATTTCCCTTTCCCTCCTTGGGATAAATAAAATCCGGTGGCGACTCTGTGTCATTTTTTGTATAGCGACACTGTCAACTCTTTGACGATATATTCTAAGATCAGTTCTTTCCATCAATCCTTTGACAATGTGTTCCTTTAGACATGTTTTTTTCCATCAACCCTTTGATGATGTGTTCTTTCAGGCAGGTATTTTTTCCCATCAACCCTTTTACAATGCAAGTTTTCTTCCCTTCAACCCTTTGACAATGTATTCTGAGATCAGGTTTTCTTTCCGTCAACCCTTTGACAATGTGTTCCTTCAGACAGGTGTTCTTTCCATCAACCCTTTGTTGATGTGGCTCTTTATTTTGATTTCTCCCGTCAACCCTTTGATGATGGTAGTGGTTATCTTTCCATCAACCCTTTGATGATGTGGCTCTTTATTTCTATTTCTCCCGTCAACCCTTTGACTATGGTAGTGGTTACCTTTTCATCAACCCTTTTATGATGTCACCCTTCAGTGAATTGGTTCGTTTTCGTTAACCTTTTGATGATGTCAGTTTTCTTTCCATCAACCTTTTGATGATGTCACTCTTTTGCGAAAGTTTTCTTTCCCCGGTGGAGACCATCTTTCCGGTTCCACCTCCAATGAGGATCTTTTCTTCTAAAGTGTCAACCAGTCATGGCGTGAACTTGTTGATCCATCACTTTAGATGTCCTGTTTTATTTTCTTTCCCCAGTTGGGACCGTCTTCCTGGTTCTACCTTCATTGACGATCTTTTCTTTCTAGAATGTCATCCGGTCATACTTGAACCTGATGATCAATCATTCTAGATACCTCTATTGGAGCCCATCTTTTGGTTCTACTGCCAATAAGGATGCTTTTTTGGTCCAATCCTAAGGCTTTGAGGGTTGTGTCCCATCTATTCTTTTCAAAGTATTAGCCAGTCATTGCTTGAACTTGTTGATCAAATACTCTGGATATTCCCCAGTGGAGACCATCTTTCCGGTTCTACCTCTAGTGAGGATCCCTTCCTTCTAAAGTGTCACATGGTCATGCTCATACCTGTTGCTCAATCACTTTAGACTTCCCCAGTTTTTTTCTGTTCCCCCGGTGGTGTTGTCGACTCTAGTAAGCGGTTACTCATTATGTGGACTCTATCCCTGTTTGTTTTCTTTCTTGTCTACATTTTGTATTTATCATTCCATCATTTTCATCATACTAGAGTTCATTGCATATCAGTATTGCATAGTTTCCTTTTGTCCATAATATAGCATGTCATTGCATCTAAGGGTAAAATTGTTGGTTATCTGTATTTTAATACCTTTCACCATGATTTCATGAGGATTATCACCACTCATGTCATCCGGTAAATATATTTAAATAGGGATACCTGTCATACCCCAAATTTTACCCTTAGACTCTTTGATCTTTTGCATATCATTCTAGGTCAATCATCTTGCCTAATACCTAATTTATCAGTTGTAATAAATTTGTTGGAATTACAACCAAATCAGTCAAATAAAAGTCAAGTGTGCATAAAATCAATGGACACAAAATTTCAAAATCGAGCCTGCAAATGTCAATGATATTAACCTACGTTTCACATCGTTTAACCTAGAGTGTTCATTTGAATTTATTTCAACTGTTTTTTCGGTCACATTTTTTTGATCAGTTTGAGCCTTTTAAGCGAGTAAAATTTATTTCGGAATTTGACCACACGCTGTATTTTTCCAATACGTATATTCTGCGCTGATAATTTTGGTGCAGTCATTTTTCATTTTAAGGATTTTCGATACCCGATCTTTTATTCACATTTATTCATTTTATTTGTATTTTTTTTAGTTAAATAATCCTCAAATTAATTTAGAATTAATTTAGATTTCTTGGTCAATTAGGATTTTATTTTAGTTAACTCTATTTAATTTTATCATTTTATTTTTATTTTTTTTAGTTACATAATTTTTTAATTAATTTTAAATTTATTTAAGTTGTTTAGACAATTAGGATTTTATTTTATTTTAGTGGAATTTAATTTATTTTATCTTTTATTTTTCTCTTTTATATAATATTTAAATATTTTTATTTTTATCTTCTTAGTAAACTTAGTCAACAAGTTCTAAAAAGTAGTTTTGTCTTTTTTTCTGCATTTAGAGAAACCCTAATTCACATGTATATATGGTGTTGCCTTGTTGTGAGGAAGGGGGATCCAGGAGAACACAACGGTTGCCCCCATCTTTTTTTTCAGATCTTTTTTTTAGTTCATTTCAAATTCAAATAGTGAGGGAGGAGAGAAAAAACAAGGAAGGTTTTATTGTCTTCTTCATATTTTGTTATGTTACCCAAAAATCCACAGCAAAATTACTACGACAATATTTCTATTTTCTTCAAAGAACAACAATAACATCTCAAAAAAGAATCAAGTTGAAAAGAAAGCTTATCATGTGAACTACATCTTGGTTCATCCTTATGCGGTCATCACCTTCACATTCATCAACCATAACCATTCACACTCACTAAAACCACCTGATGTTTATCTCTACCCACTCTAATATTTTTCACATGAACCACCACATATCCTTCTTCATTGAAGCAAAACTTCACCTACCAAGTTTCTTCATATCATCTCTTCTCCCTCCTATAACCTTCTTTTTAAGATCTTACAAACAACATACACATATACTGCAACTTTTTTTCTCCACTTTATCTCTCACCCTTTTCTTTTTTTCATTTCTTCCTTCTTTACTCATACAACATAAACCACCTATTTCCCTAAGCCTTCATGAAACCATATCTAACTCACCCTCATGTCACTTTTTGAACACAACAAATTCAAACCTCACTTTTCACTTTACTACCCAACCATAAATGAAACTTATGAAGCCATTCATATGCATTGTGCTTCCTACTCTCTTCCATGCCACATTTCGAAACAACATAACACATCCTTCATAATGAAATAAATATGCATGTTTTTCAATGCCACACTTCGAAACAACATAACACATTCCGAAACAACATAACACGTTGTTTTTCAATTGATATTGATAATGAAATAAATATGCATGTTTTGAACTAATCCATTCGTGTTCACTCTACTATTTTCTTTTATTTCAAACGCTTGTTTAAGTGGAATCCGGGGAGGATGACGAAATCCAATGATGCATAAGCTTCCGATGCTATGCTTTTGAATAAAAAACATGTTGATGATGTACAGGCATTGTTTCAAATCCCAAAAACCGGAGATATAAGGAAGATAATCCCTTGTTAACCCCTTTGAGCCAAGTAGTAGGAGTTTCTTTCTGAAAACGAAAAAACCCTCAATATTAACCCGGGGCAGGGTAGGTGTTAGCTAATTTGACCAAGCGTTCAAATTACAATGAGGAGTGTTCGTTCAAGGATCAATCACACCGCTATAGGTCGTACCTAAAAAACCATGATGGTTAAACCTGGCCGATCAGGAGTGAAACGGTCACAATCTCTTTAACAAATCATACGAGCCGATGCCATACGATTTGTTCAACAAAAAAAGAAGAGAAAAAAAAAAAATCGAAAAGAAAAAGCCCGCTAAGTCGAATCTTGAAGGCAAGAGACTTAGGCAAAAATCAGGGTACCCCGCTGGACTTCAAAATTGAAGAAACTCAAAAGAGTCAGTCCAAGCAAAAGTTAGGGGAAAACGAAAAATGAAAAACGAAAAGCGAAAAAGGATTACGAAAGAAAATCCTCGAGAAAGAACGAAATCGTATGGCTACCGGTGCCCAAGGAAAGACGAAAAGAAGGTGACTGTCACTTCCAAAAAAAAGAATGATTTCCCGAATTGTCACTCAACCTTTGAAAGGTGGACGCTAAGGGCGAATTAGCTGAACGTAGGATGGAGAACATCAAGGAGAATGGGTGGGTTAAAATGAATTTTGAGCATTTATCCTTTCTTTCTTAAACCGTGAACCAAACCATGTTACAACCTTTAAAAGACCAAATTGAAATAGGTTTGTTTCGAGAGCATACTGCGGTAAAGATCACATTGGAACTGACTCCTAAATAGGATTCCCAATACAGCGTTGTTTTAGTATTGACATGTTGATGAATGATTTCATATATTTTTATGTCATAAAATTCTTCCCAATGAATAGGAATGGATTTTGAAAACTTCCATATGCATTGCATTTGATATGTCTTTTATGCAGAACAACTTGTTTTACTAGCGAGTAAGCGCTTGACAGTAGGAAAGTTTCCACAATGGAAAGTCTGATCAGGATAGAATGCAGAATGCCAGAATATTCCGGTGAACCGGGGCAAGCTACATCGAATGATCACAGCATGGGAGTCAACCATCTAGAAATCGTTAATCTGGGGCAATCAGGTCGAGATTTGATGAATCTCTCGCAGCCAAGGGTATTACTCCCACAGATCAGCCCATGAGGGGCAAAGTCATGACAAGATTGGGGCAGGTCACCCCGAGAGCGTCGAAGCCATCCTTATCCTGAAGGTTATTAACTTGGAGCGCCTCTTCGAGGGTTAAGATGCTGAGGCAGATCCGGGTGCGGAGATTGCAGATTTCCTTTCAAGGAACATCCCCACAGAGATCCCACAGGCTGGGGCAAAAGTTGAAAGCGAAAGAATTGTTCCTCCCCGTGTTGGCATAGATTGTCAGAGATTATCAGAGTTTGTCAGAAGATTCTGGGGCAAGCCATCTCGAGTTTGTTTCATGGCATGTTTTTCTAAGCAGAAGGATTCCTTCCTCCCCAGCAAGTTTAGCGGTGTTTCCCCATGGAGTCTGAGCATGGGACCGCCAGCATTAATATGTCTCCCCGAGTAGAGAAGATCCTCCCCAGTCAGGTGTATCCCAGGCAGGATCTTCATCTCCCCAGCTGAGTCATGCGCTGAAGCGTATACCCATTCCCAGCATTGGGTCAATGTGTAGTTTTCTCGTAGAATACTATTCACAGGTGTTCAGCTTCCGATAGTTCAGACTGAAGTCTCCAGCGGAATTGAAATTCCCTGCAGAGTTGTATTCTCCCCGGCAGGTAGGGGTGATTCTAGTGTCTGGTTGCCTATCCCTAGCCGAGTTTGCAGTTCCCCAAGAAAGCCGAGTCCTTGGAAGCCGTTCAGGCCATGATTGGTGCTCCTCAGTAGAGTGTTGAATAGTTGATGTTGTGTTTCCCCATCGGAGTCCGTATCTCCGGGAAAGTTCTATTTGCGAAGGCCGTGCAATTTATTTCTGCGATTGACATCGTTTGTCCTCAGCAGTTTGTGGTTCGTATACCCAGTTGAGCTAGTACAGGTTCTCGAAGAACTTCATCCCCCACAGTAGTCGTCTGGAGTTCGTTTCCCTAGGTTTAGTCCAATTGAGATTGGTGTGACTTCTTCTCCTCGGCAGGATGATTCCTTCCTCCACCAGAGTGGTCCTTTCTCCTTGACAGAAGGATTCTCCCTTCATCATTTATTTTGCTGATGGGGTCGTGGCATTTTGCATGATTGCATATCATTTACCCTAAATGCGTAGCATTTCCACCGTGTGGGGCATTACGCCATTGACAATCATATGCATATGAAACATGAGCTAGGTCGTTACCATTCTTGTTTTGCAGGTGTTCCTCCGCAGAATGGTTTGCTCAAGATGATTCTTGAATTCTCCAGCGAAGTTTTTTACTTAAGATGATTCTTAAAATCCCCGGTGAAGTCGCCAGAGTTGGTTGCTCAAGTTGATGCTTAGAGTCCCCAGCAGAGTGTTTGCTCAAGATGATTCCCAAAATCTCCGGCAGAGTTATTGGTTCAGGATGATTCTTGAAGTCCCCAATGGAGTTATTTGTCCAAGATGATTCTTGAAGTCCTCAGCAGAGTTGATTCACCCAGAATGATTTCTGGATCCCCGAAGCGGATTTACTTGATAGTTATCCAGAATCCCCAGCGGAGATGTGTCATCCCCAGCGAGTTCTAGAAGGAGAAGTTGAAACTTCCTTGAAGACTTGATGATTGAAGTCTGGCTGACGCCCGAGAATTTCTTTGAATGCCCGATGACATAATTATAGAGATTGTCAAAAGTTCCTAATGACCTGAGGAGTCCCGAAGAATTCTTCTGCTGCCGTGTCGCAGAATGCATGACGGAAAAATCAGCTATGTATCACCAGTTACCGTGTAACCAGTGAGCCCTTGATGACTTGAGGAAGAAGCTGCAGCGAAATGTGATGATCATCCTGACGGAGATTTGGTCCCGTTGCCGTGAAACTGCCATTTCAGACTTCAAAGTTTGTCCTACCCACCAGAGTATTGTTTACTTGCGCGGTTGGAAAATTTCCGGTTACCGTGTGACTGATTCCCCAACAGAGTTGCCGTGCAACTGTCATTTTCAATTTTTAAGATGTTCATACCTATCAGAGTATCGTTTACCGGTGCGGTCGGCAAATCACCAGTTACCGTGTAACCGGTGATCCCTTGATGATTTGAGGACATAGATGATCATCCTGACGGAGATTTGAGATTAATCCTTCACCAGTTACCGTGTAACCGGTGACCCCTTGACGATTTGAGGATAAAGATCTATGTTAAAATCAGAGAATCATCCTGACGGAGATCCAGATCAGCAATTCTCCATCTAGTTGCCGTGCAACTATTATTTCAGTTTCCGAATATTTGTCCCCATCAGAGTACCGTGTACTTGTGCAGTCGGCAAATTTCTGGGTTTGTTGGTATTCAACCGTATTTTACCTTGATTGTCTGAGAGTCGTTCGTTTCTCATCCAGTCAGGTCCAAGATGTTTGAATAGGGGCATCTGTTGCACCCCAAAATTTGCCCAACATTTCTTTACCTAGTGTAATACCCCAAATTTTGCCCTAAGATTTGTCGTCGCATTTCATTGCATTTTTATTGCATTTAATCAATTACTAACAAATTTGTGTAGTCGTTTGACTTTTTGCAGGTAAATATCATATGGCATGCATTTTTCTTTCTAAAAAGTAAAAATGGCACAATTGGCAGGAGGACATGTGTAAGGAGTTATGAGTGTGAGAGGTTGAGAGTTCGAATCTCACCTTTGTCACTTTTTTTTGTTTTTTATTATTTTTACTCTAAATTTTTCTATCTTTCATTAAAAAAATAACAAAAATAGTTTTTTATTATTATTTAATTATTATTTTCGTATTTTAATTAAATCATTTTTTAAAATATTATTTTTTTCACTTTTTTCTAAATTATTCATAAAAATATCCAAAAAATCATAAAATAAAAAATATTGAAAAAATTTTTTTTCTTTTTATAATATTTTTGATTTTAGGAATCAATAGGATTATTAGTTTTTATTTTAAGTTTATTTTAATTATTTTAAATTATTTAAATTTTATTTTTTCTTAACTAATTATTTAGTTTGGGCTTTAAAATGGGCTTTAGGGACATTATTGACAATTTGGTGTTAACCCTAATTTGTTCCCTATATATACATGTGTTGCCTTGTTGGAAAAAAAGGGGAGAATGAAAAAAACCTAAGAGGAGTGAGTGCCGTTTGCCGTTATTTAGTTTTCTTCTTCATCCATTACTATTGTTTCTTTTTCTTCATCGTTTACCGTTATTTCTTTTCCTTCATCTATTACTGTTGTTTCTTTTTCTTCATCTTTTACCGTTATTTCTTTTTCTTTATCTATTACTGTTACGTTTATATATATATAATTTTTAAATTGTTAGAGTTTATATATATAAGATTAATTTTTGATCGAATTATGTCGATACGATGTTTGCACATTTGTGTGCATGACGCGTGACATTTGTGTTAGTTCGATCTGGTTGCGATGATCGCATTTTTGTGTGAGCAATAATACTATTTTTTGCTTAATTTCTTTTTCTTTGCGATAAATTTTGTTTCGTCCGATTTAGATCTGGTTGCGATGAGCGCATTTCTGCGTTAGCAACATTGTTGGGTTATTTGGCACATTTAAAATTCATTATTGCTTTATTATTATTATTATTATTATTATTATTATTAGTATTATTATTATCATTATTTATTATTATTATCATTATTATCATTATTATTACCATTATTATTATTATTGTTATCATTAATTTATTAAAACTTGTTATAATATAAAAATCTGTTTTTTAAAATAAATAACATTAACATCTTTTCCAAATTAATATGAAAACCTATTATTTTTAAGAAAAACTTTTTTTTAGATAAATTTAAAATAATAACTAAAATCTTTTTTTTTTTAAAATAATAACTAGAACCGTTATTTATTTTATTTTATTATTGTTCAATTCAAATTTCATTATCATATTGTATCTGCTCCTCTCATGTAACCTCGCGAACTTAACAATCGCTCTTTAAATTCTGCCTTTAAATTTCTGCTTGCATGGTTTAAATTATGACATTATCTCTCTGTTTGTATGATTCAATTATCTCACGCGTTTACCATTATTTCTGTCACATTGCACACATCCGAAGGTTAGGTCTAACTGTTTGGCCGCCGCGCCAATAGTCCTCAACTTCAAACCCTTACAAACTCTTACAAACCCTAATTTTCACAAATGCCTCGCCACAGGCAAAATTACAATTTTACCCCTAGCATTAGATCAAAGAGCCGCCGCGCTCATTTTAGGGTTTCCCGCCGTGGAATCCCTAATTTAACCCTAATTACAACTTAACATTTCAACGTAGAGATTTGGAGTTTCTACACTCCACGTAAGCGTGTCCTTAAGATGTGTTTATTCCCCTTGAGACCTTGACCACAGTCAAGAAGTTTCTAACCTCCCTATTGAGGGGAACTACGATTACTCTGATTCCACTCCCGTAAGGATACGTAGGCACAAGATGCGATGTCTTGCCGAGTAAACTTAGAATTAACCCCTAGGTCTTTTTTTCTCACTTTTAATCCTTTGTGCATATACCTTAAGCAAATAAATAAAGCAAAATAGTAAACATCTGAACAAAAGGTTCCTGTAGAGTACTACAGAAGTTTAGGGTGCTAATACCTTCCCTAAATTTAACCAACCCCCGAACTCTAGATCTTTCCCCGCATTGTGTTTACGATGCAAAATAGGTTTTCCCTCTTTTGACCTTTTCCTTCGGATAAATCAAAGAGCGGTTGTGAATTGAATTGCGATTCAAACTAATTAATAGTTTGCGATCCTATTTCCACCGCAACAGAAAATGGCGACTTCACTGGGGAAAATCTCTTAACTTTTGAGGGTTATCCCTAATTTGTTCATATTTATTACTATTTGCTTTACTATTCATTTGTATGTATATATTGTGCATTGATTTTGGGGACTGTTCCTTGTGTTGTGAGATAAGTCCTACGCCCGGACTAGTGACATTGTTATAGGATGGGGATATATTCGATGAGGCTTATAGGGAGTGAATCCCGACCAAGCTGATTCGAGAATCACCGCTCAGTTGAGACCTTTTCGAAAATGGTTCGGTTGAACGAGTAATCGTGAAAACTTTTTCCATGGTCGATTGGAGTCTGTGATATTGGGGACCGTAGTACCTTAACACCACCTTGGCCTTATTTAGGACGTAGTGCGGGAGCTATGTGGGAGTAATCCTACAACGGCTGCTACGCGATACTACACTCAAAAGAGGTTCTCTTGAGAATATTATTCACCCCCGAGTCAGTCGGAAGGTTGATAATATCCGAAAGATGGGCTGATGACTTTGGGCACTTTTTAGAACCTTGTTCTGCAGGTACAACTAACCTATAGTACACTCCTTTTGGGATGGGTAGACCTTGACTCCGCTCACGTTCCTTTAACCTAGGACTTTGTGTGTTTTCATGCATTGCATCCATAAAGCATCTCATTGCATTGTATTTCATGGAGTTCAAATATCATTTATGGATACCGCAGGATACCATAAATAAAAAAATAAAATGAAAAAACAAGAAAAAGATTTCCTTGGTACCCCACGACATTCGTAAATGTTTGAATTCCATGAAATCTTCATTTGCATCATAGCATCATTTACTTTCTTGCATTGCATGTGTCTCCCGTTTTCTCATGTTCGGTTCTCTCGCCTTCCAGTTTCGTCACCCTGAGTTCTCGGCACCAGTACAACACCAGAGCTCGAACTCAGAAAAGAATGGAGGATCAGGCAAAAGAGATTGATCGCCTTAGCAATGAACTTGAAGACCTTCGAGGGGGTATGGGGCGTATGATGGAATTGTTACATGTCATGAATGCTAAGATGGATACCCAGCCCACTGTTGTTTCCGAGATTACCGGCGTTACTGTGGACCCTCCACCAAGTGTGACCGTAGCAAGGGACCCACCTTATGGTCTTGCTCCCAGTTTTGTGCCTCCTCAAGCCACTGTTCCGATTAATCAGCCTGTTCAGCAAGCCGTGCCTTTATTTTCTAAAGTTTCTAGGGGGGCTCCTATCTTTGCACCACCCGTTGTACACACTCGTGCGCAACCGTATTTCAATGAGACAGTTTTTGATAATCTTGATGAGAATGTTGAAGGTTATGAGAAACATGATAAACTTCGTGAGGAAGTAAACACCATCGTCCAGAGATTGAAAAAAGTAGAGGGCGATCAAATTTTTGGGACTGCTGCAAGGGATGTTTGTTTGGTCTCGGGTTTGGTTATTCCCCCGAAGTTCAAAACTCCGAACTTCGATCGTTATGAAGGTGCCACCTGTCCTAAGAGTCATCTGATCATGTATTATCGCAAAATGGCTGCCCATGTTGAGAATGATAAATTGATGATTCATTGCTTCCAAGATAGTTTGAAGGGTGCTTCTTCCAAGTGGTATTTAACTTTGGACCAGTCTCGCGTTAAGAGTTTCCAGGATTTATCTGACGCTTTCATCAAACACTACAAGTACAATATGGACTTGGCTCCTGACAGAAGACAGTTGTTGAGTATGTCACAAAAGAATTCTGAGTCATTCAAAGAGTATGCTCAAAGGTGGAGAGAGATTGCTTCGCAGGTAGAACCTCCTTTGACCGAGAAAGAGTTAGCTGATTGGTTTGTCGACACGGTTCGTCCAGAATTTTACGAAAGAATGGTGGGTAGTGTGACTTCAAATTTCTCCGACATCGTTGCTGTGGGTGTCAAGATTGAATTGGGTATGAAAAGTGGTAAAATGACAAATAATCATGGTGCTTCTAAGGATCAGCCGAAGAGACCTCCGTATAGCTCCCAGAAGAAGAAAGAGGGCGAGACTAATGCTATATCCTCTGGTAGACTAAAAAACCAATTTTATCAATATCCGCAAGGTTATGCTCAACCTCAAGGGTACCTAATCCAATATGCTCAACAACCCTATGTGGCAGCTGTTACACCTTCTTTCAATCAACAGGTTCCTATGTATCAACCTATGCAACAACCTCCTGTTTATCCGCCTCCTATCAACTACTTACAGGCGCCCAACGCTCCCGCTCCTCAACAGCCAAAGAGTCCGGCTCCTCGCCAGAATGTTCCGAACAGAAGAACGTATAAGCCTTGTCCGCCGATTCCGATGACTTTCACCGAGTTGTATCCCTCTTTGGTCAAGCAAGGTCTAATCACTACTCGGGCTTTGGGTCCGCCTCCTAATCCTCTACCCGCCAATTACAACGCCGCCGCTCATTGTTTATTTCATGAGGGTGCGCCTGGTCATGATCTGGAGAATTGTTATGCTCTCAAAAATCTTGTCAGGGATTTATTGGAAAAGAAGATTTTGTCATTTGAAGATCCTCAACCGAATGTTAAGAAGAACCCTTTTCCTAACCATGAGAGTGTCAATGCCATTAGTGCCGATTCGGAGGAAGGTTATGTCCTTGACGTTGAACAGATTAAGACTCCTCTCAAGATGTTCCATTCGAAACTGTTTGAAGCTGGTCTGGTAGATACTTCCCACGTTGCATGCGTAAGTTATGAAGCCAATATTAAGGGTTGTGTGTTGGTTCAGGATGATGTTCAGAGGTTGATTAACGAGGGTGTTTTACAAGTGACAAGCCAATCCAAGAAAGATGAGGTCGCTGTGGTTGAGCCAGTGTTCCATCAGCCTGGATCAAAGGGAAAGGTACCAGTGTTTAATCTGTCAGGGGCATGTTCTGCCAACCTCGTGTTCGATATACCAAAGTCGTCTATCCCTGAGGTGAATCAGCATAAGCCAATAGTTATTCGAAGACCAGGTCCGTTTCCTTTCAGCGATCCTAAAGTTGTGCCTTGGAAATACGACGTGACGATGATTGACAAGGAGTCTGGGAAAGTTATTCCAAATGAAGAGGTTAAGGACACTGTGACCAATATCGCAGAGGCAAGCAGGATGACTCGCAGTGGCCGTGTGTATACTCCCCGTTCCAATGAGGTTCCACCTAAGGAAACCACTAATATCCCAGTGGCTGACAAAGACAAAGGTAAGGGAGCTGTTACGAATGATAAAGATGCTGAGTTTTTGAGGATCATCAAGAAAAGTGACTATAAAGTTATCGACCAACTTCATCAGACTCCTTCCAAGATTTCGATTTTATCTCTGTTAATGAGTTCACCCGCTCATAGGATGGCCTTGCAGAAAGTTTTGACTCAAGCACATGTGGATCAAGATATCAGCACCAGTCGGTTTGATAGTGTGATTGTCAATTTGACCGCCTGTAACACCCTTAGTTTCAGCAACGAAGAGTTACCAAAGGAGGGTCCGAATCATAATCGTGCTTTACATATATCGGTGAAATGTCAGGAGGACAATTTAGCGAGAGTACTAGTAGACACCGGCTCTTCTCTGAATGTTCTACCCAAGAGGGTTCTTGATAAGTTGGTTGTCAAAGAGACTGAGTTGAAACCTACTCCTTTGATCGTCAAGGCTTTCGATGGTTCTCGCCGGTCGGTAATGGGGGAGGTTGAGCTTCCTATCCTGATTGGTCCGCAAGTTTTTAATATCACGTTTCAAGTCATGGACATTAATCCCAATTACAGCTGCTTACTTGGAAGGCCGTGGATTCATGCCGCTGGGGCAGTAACCTCAACGTTACATCAAAAGATGAAGTTCGTGATCGATGGAAAGCTGGTTATTATACACGGTGAGGAGGATCTGATGGTCAGTAACCTGTCTTCTTTCCGTTACATCGAGGCCGATGAGAATGCTTTGGAAATCTCATTTCAAGCACTTGAGATCGCCAATGCTGTTCTGCTAGAAGTCGAAGAGACAGTGGGTCAGGGTAATCCATCTTTTGCATCTCTAAAGAGTACCAAATCAACAATTGACAGGGGCATTCCTGAAGGTTGGGGAGAGGTAATTGATGTCAAGACCAAGACTGATCGCTCTGGGTTGGGTTACAAACCAACTCAGAATGGAGTTGCCACAACTGTCGAAGGACGTCCGAAGGTTATCCAAGAGGTATTTGTCAGCGGAGGTTTCCAAGTCAATGCCATCAGTGACTGTGAGGAAAACGGAGATCTGAGCAACCTAGTGTTTAAGGGTGATGCAGTTTTGAACAACTGGGAGGCCGTAGAGATCCCTGTTATTTTTCCCCTGTCAAAGTAATTCTTTTTTAAAGTTTCATTTACATTTTCAAATAATAATCCATAGCTCTGCCCAAGGCTATAGGGTCGCTTTCATTGGGCCACCTTTTCATTTCTAAAAAGATATTAATAAAGGCATTTTGTTCAATTCCACTTTGGTTCATTTGCGTTTTTCGTTTTCACCTTTAAAAATGAAATTGGCAACCTTTTTTCCAAAAAATAAAAAAACCGCATTTCATTCTTACATATCTTCGAGCATTTTAATTAAGTAAGCCTTCCATCATGCAGAGACATCGTAAACCTTGTTGGATCCAATGACTTTACTGACACTCCTGACTGGGATGCACCCATCAATCAAGCTGAGGACGAGGGTGAAGAAGATTTTGAAGTACCCGCTGAACTGACAAGATTGATTGAGTACGAGTACACAGAGCTTCAACCGTATAAAGAGCAGGTGGACTTAATTAATCTCAGTACAGATGAGAACAAGAAAGAGGTCAAGATTGGTGCAATGCTTGGGACAGAGGTTAAGCCGAGGTTGATTGAGTTGTTAAAAGAGTATATTGATGTGTTTGCATGGTCGTATCAAGATATGCCGGGTCTAGACACAGATATTGTTGTTCACAAGTTGCCACTTAAGCCAGATTGTCCGCCTATCAAACAAAAGCTTCGAAGAACGAGACCCGACATGGCTTTGAAAATTCGAGATGAGGTTAAAAAACAGTTGGATGCAGGTTTCTTGGCGGTCGCAAAATATCCAGATTGGGTTGCCAACATTGTGCCAGTGCCCAAGAAGGACAGTAAAGTTAGGATGTGTGTGGATTACAGGGACCTGAACAAAGCAAGTCCGAAAGACGACTTCCCTCTGCCACATATTGATACACTTGTAGACAATACAGCCAGTTTTGCGTTGTTGTCATTTATGGATGGTTTCTCTGGCTATAATCAGATCAAGATGGATCCCGACGATCGAGAGAAGACTACTTTCATTACTCCTTGGGGGACCTTCTGCTACAAAGTCATGCCCTTCGGTTTGAAGAACGCAGGGGCAACTTACCAACGCGCTATGACCACTCTTTTTCATGACATGATGCACAAGGAGATCGAGGTGTATGTGGACGATATGATAGCCAAATCTCAGAGTGAAGAGGAGCATCTAGACCATTTGGTGAAGCTGTTTGAACGACTCAGGAGATATCAGTTGAAATTGAATCCTGCTAAATGTACCTTCGGTGTCAGATCCGGAAAATTGCTTGGTTTCATTGTTAGCCAGCGAGGGATTGAGGTGGATCCTGACAAAGTCCGAGCCATTCAAGATATGCCAGCTCCACAAACCGAGACGCAAGTTAGAGGTTTTTTGGGACGTTTGAATTATATTTCCAGGTTTATCTCTAACATGACCGCTACATGTGAGCCGATATTCAAGTTACTTTGCAAAGGGCAGACGGTTGAGTGGAACCCGGATTGTCAGAAAGCGTTTGAGAAGATTAAGGGTTATTTGCAAGACCCCCCTATTCTGATTCCTCCCGTACCTGGAAGACCGTTGTTTATGTACCTTACCGTTCTTGAGAAGTCTATGGGTTGTGTGCTTGGACAACATGATGAGACTGGGAAAAAGGAACATGCGATTTATTACCTGAGCAAGAAGTTTACCGATTGTGAAAACAGATACTCACCATTGGAGAAAACTTGTTGTGCATTGGCATGGGCCGCTAGGCGCCTTCGGCAATATATGGTCTGTCATACCACATTGTTGATTTCTAAAATGGATCCGATCAAGTATATTTTTGAAAAACCTGCTCAAACCGGGAGGCTAGCCCGTTGGCACATGTTGTTATCCGAATATGACATCCAGTATGTACCCCAGAAGGCGATTAAGGGTAGTATTTTATCTGATTATCTTGCAGACCAGCCAGTTGAAGATTATGAACCTCTTAAGTTTGATTTTCCTGATGAGGATATTTTGTTGATTAAAAGAGATTGTGAAGAGCCAGATCCGAGCGAAGGTCCAGAACCAGGTCTTTGGTGGAGGAGGATGTTTGATGGTTCCTCGAATTTCAATGGGCATGGTATAGGCGCCGTTTTGATGAACCCAAAGGGTGGATTCACTCCATTTACAGCAAGGTTGGACTTTGAGTGTACTAATAACGTCGCAGAGTATGAAGCATGTATCCTTGGCCTCGAAGCAGCAATTCACCTCCGAATCAAACTTCTTAAAGTAAGTGGTGACTCAGCCTTGGTTATTTACCAGGTACAAGGCAAATGGGAAACGAAGAATGAGAAGTTAATCCCTTATAAGGACTACATTATTGAGCTGATCAAGTATTTCGACGAGATAGAGTTCGAGCATGTTCCTAGATCCGAGAATCATGTTGCTGATGCTTTAGCCATGTTAGCATCCATGTGGAAAGTTAAATTCGTTAATGAAGCACCTCTTATCCATATTGAGCGCAAAGTTGAGCCCGCTTATTGTCAGGTGGTCGGAGAGGTTGAGGTGGATGAAAAGCCTTGGTTTCATGATATTAAGAACTATCTCGTCAAGCAAGAGTATCCCGATGGTGCTACGGGTCTGGACAAGAAAACATTGAGAAGACTGGCGTCCAAATTCTTTATCAGTAATGGTGTGTTATACAAGAGAAATCACGACATGGTTCTGCTCAGATGTGTTGATAAACAGGAAGCGGACATGTTACTGCAGGAAATTCATGAGGGGACCTTCGGAACTCATGCCAATGGTTATGCTATGTCCAAGAAGATGTTAAGGGCTGGGTATTATTGGTTAACCATGGAAGCTGACTGCATCCAATACGCTAGGAAATGCCATAAGTGCCAAATTTATGCTGATAAAATGCATGTACCTCCATCACCGTTGAATGTTTTGTCGTCACCATGGTCGTTCTCTATGTGGGGCATTGACATGATTGGGGCAATCGAGCCGAAGGCTTCTAACGGTCATCGTTTTATCCTTGTTGCTATTGATTATTTCACCAAGTGGGTAGAGGCTGCCTCCTACACCAACGTGACCAAGCAAGTGGTTGCCCGATTCATCAGGAAAGAAATCATCTGCCGTTATGGAATCCCAAGCCGGATAATAACTGACAATGGCACCAATCTGAATAACAAGACTATGAAAGAACTGTGTGATAGTTTCAAGATCACTCATCACAATTCTTCTCCGTACTGTCCTAAGATGAATGGGGCTGTTGAAGCTGCGAATAAGAATATCAAGAAAATCCTGCAAAAGATGGTTGTGACTTACAAAGATTGGCATGAGATGTTACCGTTTGCTTTGCATGGATACAGAACCTCAGTGAGAACTTCGACAGGGGCAACACATTTCTCATTGGTGTATGGAATGGACGCCGTGCTCCCCATCGAAGTAGAGATACCTTCTTTAAGAGTGTTGATGGAGGCTGAACTTGAGGAAGCTGAGTGGGTTCAAGACAGACTGGATCAGTTGAATCTCATTGACGAGAAGCGCTTGACAGCCATGTGCCATGGGCAATTATATCAGAAACGGATGAAAAGAGCGTTTGATAAGAAGATTCGTATCCGTGAGTTCCGTCAAGGAGAGCTCGTACTCAAAAAGATCTTGCCAGTGCATAAAGATATGCGTGGAAAGTGGATGCCCAATTATGAAGGCCCATTCGTTGTAAAGACCGTCTTCTCCGGAGGGTCTCTGATACTTACAACGATGGACGGTGAAGAGCTAGCACATCCCGTGAATTCTGATGCAGTCCGAAAATATTATGCCTAAAAACCCGCTAAGTCGAAAACCTGCAAAAGGCGACTTAGGCAAAAGTAAGGGTTGAAAAAAGAAATAATAATAAAGAGCTCGCTAAGTTGAAAACCCGAAAGGGCGGCTTAGGCAAAAAGGAGCGTCCCAGTGGATTGAAAACCCGAGAGGGCGGTCCAGGAAAAAGTTAGGGGCAAAGGCATTTCATTGCATCAGAGGACACTGATCATCTCGAACACACTTTCCCCATGAGAGCCATGTTTCGTTTCTTTCATCCTTGCCCAAAGCAAGATTCTGGATTAGTCTTAGTTATTAGTGTCAGTAGGTGTCATTGGATTCAATGTAACCTTTTCCCATGTTGCCAATTTCAAAAACATGATCATCTGTGGAGCTATGCCTTCAGCGAGCTGCCACCCTTTAATAAAGGATACCATTTTGTTACTTACATTCCTTGGTGCATTGCTCTTTGTTTTCTATTGTTATGCAAAATGCGTTTATTCTTAAAATTTGAAAATGAAAGGTGCATTGTAGATTTTTCAAAAATTGTTCTTCAAAAAAAAAAAAAAACGAAATTGAAATATAAGAAATTACTTTGACTAGTGGAAATTTCGGAAGGATCTCTTCACTCCCCGAAAATATCATTATTGCAGAAACACTTTCAAATCATTTGCTCTAACACAGTCCCCAGCGAGACTATAAGCTGACAACCTTTTCTTGGGTAACTCGAAAGTGTCCTTCAGGTTTTCCTCTCCCCATGAGAAGACGTGATACTGTGCACCTAAGCAATTTACTTTCTCCCCAGAGAATTCAGAATTTTGAAACCAGATTTGGTCCTACCATTCCCTCCCATGATTGACGTATTGGTTGCAGAGAACGCAGGGTATCTCCATCGAGATGTTTATTTCATCTCTCGTCCTGTCTCTAGTCTGTTTCGTCAGCATACGCAAGGGCATAAGCATCACATGCCTATTTCATTACATATTCATTACATATTCATTACATACTCATTACATACTCATTTCATAACATCCTGCATATTTACATACATAGACGTCAACATACATTCATATTAACATATTCATTAACATACGCGTTAGCATGCACAGGTTCATTGTGTCTCTATCAATGGTCGTTACCGCCGAGTAACTGGGTTCGTCCATTCTCTTCAAATAGATTGTCAGCCCTAAGCATAAAATACTTACTTGTTTCCAGTTTCCCCACAGAGCTCGATCCTCGTGGATGACGGTTACTTCAGCTATCTTTCCTCGCCAGGATAAGATATCTACCCTTCGAGTTCATTCCCTCGATGGAGTCTTGATTACCAATTTTCTTTCTAGCTCGATCCTAGATTGAATCTCAGTCTTGTCGGTCGTCAAGTCCCAACCGGACGTGCATTTATTTTGCACCATCTAAAGATTTTCACCATACCGTGACAGATACGCGACTATCTCGCTTGAGAGGTTTATCACTGTACCCGGACGTGCATTTATTTCGCACTATCTTTCAAGGAAATCAACTACAGATACATGCCAGTTCATGCCTGGATAATTTATTATTACAATCCTACATCTTACAGCACCGATATACAACATTTCTCACCTAAGAAGCCGATCCTATCTTCGTTATGACTCGCAGCAAATGGCAATCTCCATGGAGCAGTTGGGCTTCCATTTACCTGTTGTCTTGAAGTATAGGAGGTTTGAACCAAATCGTATTTAGGAGAGCACGATCTTGAAGTACGGGGAGGTTTGAGCGGAATCATATTCAGGAGAGCACGATTCTGAATTATGAAGTTCATTTATCCTTTAGTAAAAGAAGAAACCAAATCGTATTCAGGAGAGCACGATCTTGAAATACGGGGAGGTTTGAGCCGAATCATATTCAGGAGAGCACGATTCTGAAGTATGAGGATGTTCAGTTAGCCCTTTTCATATTCAGGAGAGCACGATTCTGAAGTATGAAGAAATTTCAAGAGCCGAATCATATTCAGGAGAGCACGATTCTGAAGTATGAGGAAGTTCAGTTTACCCTATTCATATTCAGGAGAGCACGATTCTGAAGTATGAGGAAGTTCAGTTTACCCTATTCATATTCAGGAGAGCACGATTCTGAAGTATGAAGAATTTCATTTACAAGAATGAGCGGAATCATATTCAGGAGAGCACGATTCTGAAGTATGAGGAAGTTCAGTTAGCCCTTTTCATATTCAGGAGAGCACGATTATGAAGTATGAAGAATTTCATTTACCCGAAAAAGCCGAATCATATTCAGGAGAGCACGATTCTGAAGTATGAGGAAGTTCAGTTTACCCTTTTCATGTTCAGGAGAGCACGATCTTGAAACATGAAGAAGTTTATTTATCCTTCAGTAAGAGAAGAATCAGAATCGTATTCCAGGCGCCGACCTTAAATGCGAGGAGATTTATTTATCAGATAAGCAGCAAGCCTCTTTATTTGAGTGCTTATCCATTTTGGCACATAAGTCCCTTCCAACGATAAGTGACAGTTCTCCCGCGAGAAGTTTATCAGGGCATTTCCCATCAAAGTCCATTTATTTTGGCATACAGCCGGTCTTTACCCTGTATATTTGTTACGGAGTTCCGAAAAGTCCGTTTGATCCTGTCACGAGGGATAGTTTACAGAAGCGTGGATGTTATTCTTTGCTCAATGCTCCAGCATTCTGTAATCGATCTTGCAATCGTACGGGATCTAGTTTTATTTTTAGATTCCCCAGTGGAGGCCGTCTCACAGGTGTCATCTCCATTTGAGAATCTCGTTCCCAAAACGACAATTGGTCGTGTTCGCACCAGCTGACCATCATTTTAGAATTCCCCAGTGTTGTACTGTGTCCCAGCGCGTCGTTTTCCCCAGTGTGTTCCTCTCGTAGCGTATGTCCCTGTGTCGTCGTATTCGTCATCATTTTCGCATTCATCAGTCCGGCATACGCGCCATATCATATTCATGGCATCATCTGCATTAAGCGGTCCTCGCTTTGTCCTAAAGCATTGCATATCGTCGCATATAAGGGCAAAATTTTCGGTTATCTATATTTAAATCTCTCCACCACGATTCCTCGAGTCTCTGTCACTCAAATCGTCCGGTGTAGCTATTTAAATAGGGGCAACTGTAATACCCCCAATTTCACCCTTATATTTAGTCAGTCATTTCGCATAGCATCTCATATGTACCTTCGCTAACCACTAACAAGTTATGGAGGTGTTTTGTTTTGCAGATTTTGTTCCAGGGGTATTTTGGTCATTTTACGCAAATTCTGCTAATTCCTTGAAAACGGGCCGTTATTAAGTTCTGAGGCATTTATTTGTCACTTGGGTCAAGGTGCCGGTATGTTTTGTCAGAAATATGATTGGACTCGGGGCCGTGCTTTGTTTGATTTTGAAACATTTCTAAACAGTTTTGTTTCCTCTTAATAAGATGAAGATGGGTTGAAAAGGAAGTGGATACTGTTAAGGTTATTTTGAGAAGTGATGTGATCAACGAGATTTTAATTTGAATTTGTTTGGATGGCGGGATATCATTTATAAAAGGCAAAGGAGAAGTAAGTTTTAAATATTTTTGAACTTTGTGTTCATAAGTACTTATAAGTTACAACTCAAGAGGGAATTTAAATGGTTCTGAATTATTATTCATGGATACTTTGAATTTACAATTGAGAAAGTAAATATGAGTATTTGTTGAATTTCATTTCATAAATATTTACAGTTTACAAATGGATAAGTGAATTTGAACTTGGTTTACAAGAAGATTCATTTACAATAAGTATCTATCCTAAATCCTAAAAATTCCTAAATGTCTTCATGATGTCTTTAAGCTTCTCCGCAGAATCTCCAATTCACCTGCACATCAAAATAGAACAAACAGTATAGAAAAATGTTAGAAGTTGTTTTTGACACTCTCAGAACAGTGTCATCATCGAGTGCCGGGAGTGGCACAACCGAAGCTGCGTCCTACCCCCGTTACTGATCCGCGCCGTTGGCGTCAGATCAGGTAACACCTGTTCTTATCGTTACGGGACATCCGAGAGACAGAAGTAATAAAAGAAGCGGGACTGATTCGTTTTGCCGCAATTGGATTTCCAAACTGATACGAGAATAAGGCGACATAGGCAAGTTTGGACTCAGACCCGGATGCCGGCAGGTCTGAGTCGCTTTGGTTTCGAAATTTCCAACACCTGAAAAGCCACAAGCATCATCAGTACAACAGAACTCAAAGCATAAACAAGCTGCATAAACAAAACTAGGCAAGAAGGAGCTCGCGCCAGTACAAGTATGAAGAGGCACCAAAGAAACAAATCTGTTACAAAGGTTCAAAACAGAATGAAGGCCAATGTTCAAAACAGAATGAAGGCCAATGTTCAAAACAGAACAGAAAAATGAGACACAAAACAAGCTGCGTCAAAATTACATAGAACAAAGTATCAGAAAAACGAAGTGCAAATCACAACAGCATCATACGCTGTATCAAAGTTCAGAGGCATCGATTAATGTCAAGCTTCATGCACAACAGCATCAAACATGGTTTAGCAGCATGTTCAAAATCAGACCATCACGAAAACCAAACCAGTTCAGAATGCAAACAGCCAAATCACAACATAAAAATCATACCAGAAAAAGCAATCAACGATGGCAAGTCATCATGACAAACCAGCAACCAGATGCCATTCTCCTCACAACACGAGCAGCAAACATGAGATCATAGCGTCTTCTCCGAAGGGCTCAGTCAGAGCATCATTGCCCTAAGAATCAAGAAACAGAAAAGTTTAAACGTCACAAGACAAAACTCGTGTCCGAGCATATCAGTTCAGAAATAAAACAAGTCACGAAACCATATCATGATTCAAAGTAGCAGCCCAGCTCATGTTCTGAATCAAACACAGCAGAAGGCAACTGCGACATCATCGAAGAACATCCCTCGAAGGCTCAAAACGATGTCATCATTGCCGTATACCTTCCTCGGCAGCGTTTGACGCAACCGAAGCCGGAGTACCTACCCTGAAAGAAGAAGAAGAAAAGTAAGTATTCCAACTGATAACCAAACTGAATGAAAGCAGGTCATCATCATCAAATAATCTAGTTCGCATCAGTATCCAAAATGAAGACCAGAGGTCAAAGAACATGGCATCGGACGGAACCAAATATCCAAATACATGACAGAGTTGCCTGTATCAGAAGCATCTGCAAAGCATGAATCAAAACAAACCACATCAGATAAACCAAAAAAAGATATCCAGTTGAAATCCAAAAGATGAAGTTCAGTCAAGACCGATCAAATATGGAAAGTTTCAAAACAGATCAAAACAAATCAGTTCAGATTATTAAACAAATCGAATAGGGTCATGTAATATTCAATCACAGAGTTCTGAAAATAGAAAGCTCCGAATCAAATCAGAAGAATCATATCAGCTGGAAACCCCAATCAAACCCTATAAGAGGAAACAGAGTTCAATCAGTATCAGATTCATATCAGAAAGCATCCAATCGTAATCAAAACAAAATCAAATCATATCAACACAAAATCATGTCTCAAAAATAACGCAAATCCATCACGGATCAAAGGCTCAAAAAGAGAGTATAAGAAGAGAACGATCTCACCATCAAAAACCCTAACTGGTAGCCGCGAGAAAGAGGCGAAGAACGAAGATCACGAACGAAACCCCAACGAAGGACGAAATCGTGAAAGCCCTAACGAGCAAACCCTAGGCGTCGTGAACGAAAGCCGCGAACTCAGACGAAGAACATCGTCATCATCGTTCAAACGCACCGTGTATCATCCATCATCGGTCACGAAGGATTCGAACGAGAGACCACCGACGCCGTTCAACCAGACGACGGGCAATCTCCCGTTTTTTGGGCCTCAGTTCACGCCATCATCGGCCGATTTCACGTTAAACGTAAGCAACGGGACATTTCATTACGAGTTTTGATGTTTGTTTCAGGAAATAAGAGGATCACAGCGCGAGGAAGAAGAAAGACGAGAGAGAGATGAAGAAGGAAAGTGAAACGGCGCCGCGAACGTTCTCTGGGGGTGAAACCCTAAAGTTTTTTCTTATGACTAACAATTGGGTTGGGTCCGGGTGTGGTTACCGGCCCAACCCCCCCCCCCCCCCCTTTTTTTTTATTTTGTTTCGGTTTGTTTTTAAAATTTGTTTTATGTTTTTTAAATTGTTTTTTTAATTCAAAAAAAACTGTTTTTAAAAATAAATAAAAAAACGTTTTTATGTAAATATTAAAAATAAATAAAAAAACTATTTTTAAAATAAAATAAGAAAAACTTTTCTTGAAAATATTAAAAAAAATAAATTTCTTTTTTAGAGTAAAGCATTTTTAAATTAAACCTTTTTTTGCAAGCTAACATTAAATAATTTAAGATTTTTTAAATAAAGCAACAATAAAAATCTCAAATTGACATCTCTTTTTTTAGTATTCGTAATTAATTCGATTGCCGCCTAACTGTTGCCCACTAATGTCGTTTGTTCATTTTGCAGCTCATTACATTTACCATTACTTATTTCATTACTATATTGTAACTGCTTCTCATATGTAACCCCGCGAATCTAATAATCGCGCTTTAAGTTTCTGCCTTTCAATTTCTGTTTGCATGGCTTTTAACTTCTGTTTTATCCCCTGTTTACAATTCAATTATCTCACACCTTCATCAATATTCCTGTCACATTACACACACTGCCGAAGGAATTAGGTCTAGCTTTTGACCGCCGTGTCAATAGTCCTCAACTTCAAACCCTTACAACTCTTACAAACCCTAATTTTCATAAGTGCCTCGCCGCAGGCAAAATTACCATTTTACCCCTAGCATTAGGTCAAAGAGCCGCCGCGCTCAATTTAGGGTTTCCCGCCGTGGAATCCCTAATTTAACCCTAATTACAACTTAACATTTCAACGTAGAGATTTGGAGTTTCTACACTCCACGTAAGCGTGTCCCTAAGATACGTTTATTCCCCATTGAAACCTTGGCCACAGTCAAGACGTTTCTAACCTCCCTTTTAAGGGGAACTACGATTACTCTGATTCCACTCCCGTAAGGATACGTAGGCACAAGATGCGATGTCTTGCCGAGTAAACTTAGAATTAACCCCTTAGGTCTTCTTTCTCACTTTTAATCCTTTGTAGATATACCTTAAGCAAATAAATAAAGCAAATAGTAAGCATTGAACAAAAGGTTCCTGTAGAGTACTACAGAAGTTTAGGGTGCTAATACCTTCCCTAAATTTAACCAACCCCCGAACCCTAGATCTTCCCCCGCATTGTGTTTACAATGCAAAAATAGGTTTTCCCTCTTTTGACCTTTTCCTTCAGATAAATCAAAGAGCGGTTGTGAATTGAATTGCGATTCAAACTCATTAATAGTTTGTGATCCTATTTCCACCGCAACACGCTCCTAAGTCATAGTCTCTAGTGTTGTACAAACTACAGACAACCATAAAAAATAGTTCTTCCGTAAAAGACAGAAAATAAACTTAAAACCTTTTGCCCCGTGGGCCCATAATTCAAAGGAAGCTTTTTCTGAAGAAAAGAGTGTCGTTAACTCCCAGTTCTACCGCAAACGGTAACGCCTAAGTCTCCATGGGTCGAGCTGCGTACACCAAACTGTTGGAACTGTCTGTTAACCCTACTCGAAAAATAGAGGAATCTGAATTCCCTTAATCCGTATTATCCTGAACTACGTAAGCTCTGATCTCTCATACCTGTTGAGATTATGTAGGCACAATACTGACGTATTGGCGAGCCACCTTTCTCCGTTTACCCATAGTTAGCCGAACTATGTTAACTCTGATTTCTCATTCTCTGATGAGAATACATAGGCATAAAGTGTGATGCTTTGCCGAGTCATTTTCTTTTCTTTTTAGACCAGCCTTGATAGGTAGATAGTAAATAAACCCGTCAGATAAACACAACAAGCATGGATCCCATCGAGTACGATGGACGTGAGGGGTGCTAATACCTTCCCCTTGCGTAACCGACTCCCGAATCCAGACATGGTTGCGATGACCTTGTCTTGTACCTTTTCGTCAGGTTTTTTCGATCATTTCCTTTCCCGTTCTGAGGGATAAATAACGAAAGGTGGCAACTCTTCTGTTTTGCCGGAACCTTATTTTCGCGGTAGCGACACACTCAAAATCGCTTCCCAACACTATAACCTCCCTCCATTTTCAGCCATCAATATCGTCACCTCCACATCAATAAAACCCAAATTCGCACCTTGTTGGAACCAATTTTGACCACCACTTTCTCACATGTTGTAACTATCTCGTTGGAACCATAATTAATACCATCTTCGATTTCTAGTCCAGAAAAACTTTTGCTCCACCGGCTTTTTTGAATCAACCACCATCAACCTCATAATTGTTTCCACAACACTCGGAACCATCACCATCCTTTTCGATGCCAACACTCAGAGAAACCGCCATCCTCACGACACAACCACCAAGCACATCATTACACTATCCATCTCGATTTTGTTCTGTGAAGTACCAACCCAACCACAACTCCACACTTTCATAACAACATCTCGCATCAGCCTCCATAAGCACATTCACAATAATAACAATTTGTACTACATAAACCGTAACGAGCGAGAGTGAGAAAGAGATGTGTTGGAGTTTTCGAGATCGAGAGTAGTGTTGGTAGATCAATTGCATTTTTGTCGGTGTGGTGATCTTGAATCAAGGAGAACAAAGGCTGAGGAAGACATGATCGAGAGTGTAGAGGAAGAAGCAGAGAGCGCGAGAGAAGGAGACAAATAGGAGCACAGTGAAAGAGGGTGCAATAGTCGTGAGTGAGAGACAAAAAGGGCATGCACAGAGGAAGTAAAGGCGCTGCGAGAATGAGAGAAATTGAAAAAGAATTAGAGTGCTAGCGAGATTGAGATCCAATTTTGGAAGCTTGGAGAAATTACACACGTGAGTTTCACTTTTGATGTATGCTGTAACACCCCAAATTTATTGGAATATTTATTTAATTTATTTAATTTATTTAAATATGAATATTCGCATTTTCGATGATTTTTGGTGGTTGGTGTGAATATTGGGAATTATGGGTTTTGAGTTATTTATTTAAATAATAGTATATAATATGAATATATTGGTATTTATTATTAATTTAAATAAATATAAGTGAATTAAGGGCAATATGGACAATTAAGGAGGAACTAGTGAGGGTAATGTTGGAAAAGCCCAAATTATAGGTCCAAAGTTAGGTTTAACAAAAAGGGATTTATGAGGGAATTAGGATTCATTCTTGTTAGACCGTGAAAAGATAAGATATTGATGCCAGAGCTTTGAGGAAGAGGTTTGAGGCAAAAGCTTCGAAAGGTTTATGAGAATCAAGGAGAAGACTTCATTATTTTCAATATGTGATTCAATGTATTTAAAGCTGATTTAAGGGTTTAAAGGGTTTGAGGCTGATTTGAGAGTAAAGGAAATTAGGCCTTCATGGCCAAAATCTATTGTTGAGGTTTAACCGTATAGGGATTTAAAGTTGATTTAAGGGTTTAAGGGTTTGAGGCTGATTTGAGAGTAAAGGAAATTAGGCCTTTGTGGCCAAAATCTGTTGTTGAGATGGTTTAACCCTGTAGGATAAGTGATTTGTGATAAATCTAATGGCTGTGGGGTATTTGTAAGAAATTATAGGAATTAGAAGCGTAAATATGATACGGGATTGAACCTATATCCCTTAATTTTAGAGGTTTTAGGCATAATCTTAAAACAATGATTAGATGGTTTAATCATGTTAAAATTGTAAATTTACTTGAGATAATTACAATGTTGAATGAGTTATAATTTTCTGAGAGTTTGGGTTTTTGTGGAATTGAAATCGGAGGTCCGGAACGCCTCCAACGGTGAAAAACGCAGAAAATTTCATGTTGTCCGTCATGACTGTTCATGTTTTCAATCGAAATCATTTTGGACGTAACTTTTGATCCGTAAGTCCATTTTGGCCCCCCGTTTAAAGCGTTGGAAAGCTATTGAATAGGGCTATAACATAGTATAGATAAGGGAATTGGTTTCCTAATATTTTTATATCTAATCATGCTTGAGAAGTCAATTGTGTATATGTTCTATTAATGAATTATGTTTTGGTTCAGTGATGTCTTGATGCTTTGATGCTGTGATTTTCTGGGGGAATTACCATGAGTGTAAATGTGATTCCTATGTAATTAAATGGATGAATTTATGATGAATTACCATGAGTATGACTGTGATTTATATGTGATTAATACATGATTGCATGATGAATTCCCGTGAGGAACTATGATGATTTGTGATGTTGATTCCATGAGTTTTGATGATTATATGATGACATGATTATTATGATAATTTTGATGAATTATGATGCACCTAATGAGTTTATTATAAGGATGATATTTATGTGTGCATCATGCATTCATGTGCATTCGGACTTCGGTTCAGGACCTTGATTTCATTGGCTTCAGTCCCATTGTGCGGATCTGAGGTATTTTGATGTGCTCCAGTTCTTGTATAGAATCAATCCTATTTTGATATCCTATTCACATCAGACAAAAATCTCAAAGAAGGGATCTCAACTTCTAATGGTAGGACTACTTCCATACCATACACCAATGAGAAAGGAGTTGCCCCAGTCGATGTACGCACCGAAGTATGATAACCATGTAAAGAAAAGAGAAACATCTCATGCCAATCTTTATAAGTCACCATCATCTTCTGTATGATCTTTTTGATGTTCTTGTTTGCTGCCTCAACAATGCTATTCATCTTCGGACAGTACGAAGAAGAATTATGATGCTCAATTTTGAAGCTCTGGCACAACTCTTTCATCATCTTATTATTCAAATTTGAATGATTATCAGTAATGATTTGCTCTGGTATTTCGTAACGGCAAATGATGTCCTTCTTTATAAAATGAGCAACCACTTGCCTGGTGACATTGACAATGGAAGCTTCCTCTACCCACCTTCTAAAGTAATCGATGGCAACTAGAATAAAGCGATGCCCATTGGAAGTAGTTGGCTCTATCTTTCCAGTCATATCGATTCCCCACATTGCAAAAGGCCAAGGAGATGTCAACATGTTTAGAGGGTTAGGTGGCACATGCACTTTGTCAGCACAAATCTGGCATTTATGGCATTTCCTGGCATATTTGAAATAATCGAACTCCATAGTCATCCAATAATATCCAGCTCTTAGCAATTCTTTAGCCATCCCATGCCACCGGCGTGAGTACTGAAAGAACCCTCGTGAACTTCTTCCATCAACAAACTTGCTTCATGCTCATCAACACAACGCAACAAGACCATGTCGAAGTTTCTTTTATACAACACATCATCCTTGTTCAAGTAGAAGTTGCCTGAAAACCTCCTTAGAGTCTTCTTGTCTTTGCTTGATGCCCCTGGTGGATACTCTTGAGTCTTGAGAAAACGTCTGATGTCAAAGTACCAGGGCTTCCCATCCGACGCTTTTTCAACTGCAAATATGAAGGTTGTTCTGTCAAGACGCATGATAGTGATTGTTGGAGCTTCATTCTAGAAATTCACTTTATACATCGAAGATAACGTTGCCAAGGTGTCTTCCATCTAATTTTCAGCCCTCGGTACATGATGAAACTCAACTCTATCGAAGAAAGGCATCAGTCTTCTTGCATAGTTTTTGTAAGGAACCAAGTTAGCCTGTCGAGTTTCTCACTCTCCCTTGATTTGATTGACGACTAGCGCTGAATCACCATACACATCTAGATTCTTGATCCTCAAATTGATGGCTTCTTCTAAATCTATGATGCACACTTCATACTCAGCTTCATTATTTATGCAAGCAAACGTCAATTGGGCGGTGAAAAATATATGAGAACCGTGAGGAGTTGTAATTATTGCCCCGATTATGTTGCCGTATGAGTTGACAGCACCATCGAAAACCAATTTCCACTGAGATCCAATCTCAGGACCCTCATCAGGGAAAGGCTCATCGCAATCCTTCATCTTCAAAAACATTATATCTTTGTCAGGAAATTCAAACCTCATTGGCTGATAATCCTCAATCGGCTGCTCAGTAAGGTATTTTGACAAAATACTCCCTTTAATGGCTTTTTGGGAGACATATTGAATGTCATACTCTGTCAGGACCATCTTCCATCTAGTGATCCTTTCGGAAAGCGCTTGCTTTTAAAATACATATTTGATCAGATCCATCTTCAAAATCAATAAGGTTGTATGGTTTAACATGTATTGCCTTAAGAGTTTAGCTGCCCAAGCAAGTGCACAACATGTCTTCTCTAGCATTGAGTATCTTGACTCGTAATTGGTGAATTTCTTACTCAGATAGTAAATAACATGTTCTTTCCTACCTATCTCGTTGTGTTGACCAAGCACACAACCCATTGAATTCTCCAAAACCGTTAAATACATAATCAGAGGTCTTCCTACAACTAGAGGCATTACTATTGGAGGCTCTTGCAAATACTATTTTATTTTCTCGAAAGCCTTCTAACAATTTTCATTCCAAACGACTGCCTGATCTTTTCTCAGCAATTTGAAAATAGACTCACAAGTGGCTGTATGGTTGGAAATGAACCTTGCAATGTAGTTCAATCTCCCAAGGAAACCACAAACTTCTTTCTCCGTTCTTGGCTCAGGCATCTCTTGAGTTGCTTTTATCTTTGCAGGATCCATCTCAATTCCTCTTTTGCTGACAATGAAACCTAGTAGCTTCCAAGATCTCACCCCACAGGTGCATCTGTTAGGATTCAACCTCAGCTTGAATTTTCTTAATCTTTCAAACAACTTTAGAAGATTAACTAGATGTCCTTCCTTTGACTGTGACTTCGAAATCATGTCATCAATATATACTTCGATCTCATGATGAATCATATCATGAAAAGAGTCACCATTTTTCGGTGATATGTTGCCCCAACATTTTTCAATCCAAAGGGCATCACTTTGTTGCAAAAAGTCCCCCACGGTGTAATGAAGGTAGTCTTCTCCATGTCCTTTGGGGCTATTTTGATTTGCTTATACCCAGAGAAGCCATCCATGAAGGAAAACACAGAATACTGAGCGGTATTATCAACCAACACATCAATATGGGGGAGAGGGAAATTTTCTTTTGGGCTCGCTCTATTCAGATCTCTGTAGTCAACGCACATCCTGACCTTTCCATCTTTCTTAGGCACAGGAACAATATTAGCGACCCACGGAGGGTAATTGGTGACAACAAGAAAACCAGCATCCAACTGCTTTTGAACTTCTTCCTTGATCTTGACTGCCATATCAGACCTTATCCTTCTCAACTTCTGTTTCACTGGTCGACATTCCTCTCGGAGAGGCAACCGGTGCACCACTATGTCTGTATTTAGCTCGGGCATGTCTTGGTAAGACCAAGCAAAGACATTCATATAATCATGGAGCATCTCGACCAGTCTTCTCTTGACATGTCTTCCAAAGCAGCCCCTATTCTGACTTCTCTCTTCTCGTCCTCGGTACCCAGATTGATGACTTTAACATCCTCTTGATGAGGCAGAATGATCTTTTTCCTCTTGATTTAGAAGTCTGGCTAGTTCCTCAGGTAGGTCACAGTCTTCATCAGTCTTTTCTTCAGCTTGATAAATGGGATTATCGAAATCATACCGAGCAATAACCAAATCAGGATCGATGGTATCTAAGATGTACAACCTGCATGATTGATGTTTTATACTAATTATGATATGAAAACAAACACAAACACATTTCCATTTTTATGTTTAATCAAAAAATGTAAAAAAACAAAAAGGAAAAACAGGGATACAAATATTTGAATGCAAAAAGAACTTCTTTTTATTCATGATAATGTTTGAAAATATCAAAAGGGACCCTACAAAATGAGTTACTACGCCTTGGGCAGAGCGTAGGACTAGACATAATCAAAAACAAATGGAAATTACTCTTCAAAAGTGACTTGGATGATTTCCTCCACAGTCCAATTGCATAGCTTCTATCCGGGGACACACGGATGGATCCATGCATCCATATCACAGTCGCTATCTTCTTCGTCATCCTTAATAGTGTGAATCTTGTCGAAGATAACTCCTCTGCTGGTGAATCGAACAGGTCCTTTATACCTTGAAGGGTCTTGAGAAGGAACATAAGGCTTATACCCTAGACCGAACTTGTCTTGTTTAACAGGAACGTTAAGCACCTGGCCCCACCTCTAGGAAGACCCAAATTCCAAGATAGCACAAGCTTCTTTAAACATTGACATGGAGACCTCTGGGCTTTTAACTTCAACAGGAGGCTTGTCTTGAATTTGCACTGCTCCAAAATCCAAGTAGAGTGTCTAGCTTCATCAATGCCTTCTTGGGTATCACATTGAGGGATGATCATGTATCAACCAGGACATGTGACAGTATGAACCCTCTCCACTCCATTGAAATGTGTAAGGCTTGGCTATGATTCCTCCGCGCAAGAGTTAAATCCAGGCCTGTAAAATATAAATTGTTGCCAACATTGACATGAACTACTACCCCATCCATCTGGTTCACTGAAATCTCTTGTGGTACAAAATCCGAATTTAAATATATTCAACAGTGCATTTCGATATGCCTCAAAACACAACAACAATGACAAAATAGAAATTTTCGACAGAGTCTGATGTAAGTGATCCACAATTTTGTAGTCACTTTTACGAATGAGTCTCATTAACTCCTCAGCGTCCTTTGAAACCACCGCTTCACCCTTCCCATTATCATTCTTATCAGTACTGGATTCAGGTGGAGAGAAAACCCTCCCACTTCTAGTGATTCCTCCCGCCCCAACTATATTTTTAACTGAAGAACCACCATACGACGACCCTGTCAATTCTTGCTTCTATCCATTACAAAACACTTATGCCCCATAATTCCATGGGATCGCCTTAGTGCTCTCGTATAGCACAGGTCCAGGTGTGGTAATGATGACCGATGCTGACCTTTCCATCACTACTAATTTTGTCCTCCACATCCTCTTCTATAACTTTGTCAAATTGCAGACAACCTTCATTAATCAAATTTTGAATACCATTCTTCAAGAAAGTACAACCCTCAGGCTGCAAAGCACACTCTGAACATTCCACCAAACACCCTGTAAACACACCCCCTTTAACAACTTATCCTTCACAAATCTTAAAGGAGTCTTCAGCTCTTCAACATCCATAATCAAATTTGACCTCTCCTCTTCTATCATAACATTAGTCATGGAAACACCATGATTCGACATTGGGTTTTGATTTACATTTGGGCCTTCATTAGTGAAGTTGATCGCCTTCGAATCAAGCAGATCCTGGACTTTGTGCTTGAATGCTTTACAATTGTCAATATGATGGCCCGGAGCTCCTGAGTGGAACTCACACCTTGCATTTGCATCGTAACCTGGAGGAGGCGCACCCGTGAGAGGCGCCAAGTTCTTTTTTGAATAAGTTGTAACTAAAGCAAATGTTGTAATAGTTGAGAATAAGGCATTGGTGGTGTCTCGAACTATCTGTTAGCCATTCTTTTTCTATCTTAGTAATGGTGATACGCGTTAACTTATTGCTGTGGTGCAGCTAGAATGGCCGCAGTAGCAACTTGTTGGTGATAATAAGGTTACGCTCGGCCTTTACCTCTGTAAGAAGATATTAAACTGGAATTTCCTTCTCGTTTCTTTGGATTTCCATTATACGACTTTTTCATTCCTCCGGACGAGGATCTCGCTCCACTTTGTATCTTCCCTGTCTTGATACCATTTTATACTCTCTCCCCTACCATAATCAGATATGAGAAACTACCTGACATACAACCAACTAATTTTTCATAGTATGTCCCGAGAAATGTAGCCATGAACATATCAACCAACTCTCGCTCCATCATTGTAGGCTGCACTCTAGCTGCTAAATCTCGCCACCTTTGGGCATACTCCTTAAACCTTTCATTGCTTCTTTGCGACAGATTTTGTAGCTGCACCCTATTTGGTGCCAAGTCACTGTTATATTGATAGTGGTGAACAAAAGCTTCCCCCAACTCCCTCCAGCTTCTTATATGGGTCCTCTCTAACCCCATATGCCATTCCAGAGATGGCCCTGATAAATTGTCCTGGAAAAAATGCATCAATAACTTTTCATCTTCGGAATACGCAGACATCTTTCTGAAATACGCTCGGAGATGTACTCTAGGACAAGTCGTCCCTTTGTACTTGTCAAAATCTGGTACCTTGAACTTAGGGGGAATTCTGACCCCTAGTACAAGTCCCAAATCTGACATGTCAAGAGCCAAACGATTTTGGTTCTTGTAGGCTTTCATTTTCTCCCCAATTAACTTGAATCTTTTATCAGCTTCTGAGGGGAGACCAACATCCATGCCCCTTATTAAAAAGACGTCGTCTTGATTATATTCTTTCCACTAGGGACCAGCAGCCCCATGTACCGTGCACACGCTACCTTCAGCACCTCCTATGAACTCCGCCATGAGGACCTCCGCCCGGAGGGCTAACAACTGTAGGAATACCATTGCCGTGAGGAATACTACCATCAACAGAAGGAGGAATAGCAGCAACCCCTCTGTGTAAAATATCATTTCGATCAATCCGTGTTATGAATGGCTGAACCGAAGTTCTTAACAGTTCCTACCCGTTGGCCATGTTCTGCATCATTTCTATGAACTGCGTCATACGGTCTCTGACTTCTTTGAGCTCGTTCTGAACCTGGTCCATAACTATTTGCTGATTTCCCCGTGTAGAATATCTGTGAAAACCCCATTCCACAATCCTATCAACTGATACAGAAAACCAAGCAGATATAAGAGTGAAGTCTCCGGGAACACCTGTTATGCAAATGAAAATGACAATGCCAAATGCAAACATGTATATGTGTTTCAGGGAGATCTCCCTCTTGATTCTAGTTTCATAGATAATAATAGAACAATATAGATAAATGGAAGGATCAAAAGCCTCGCTCATAAATAAAATGAGAACAAAAAAGTTGTTGTACACAAACCACCAATAAGAAATATAACTGAATACAAGTCTGTGACCCCATCCGACAAGTCTGGTGATGGTCAAAATATAAGAAAGGAGAATACTACTGAGATACATTATTGCTGCAAGAAGCTTTCTTCAACCATTGTAGTCTTTATACCACGTATGGGCTTCTTCGAGCAGCTTCTTTGTGTCTGGATGCTCTGGTCTCGCCATCAGTTCCTGGATGAGGAAATATCTTCTACAAATGAAATCCTTCAAACCCTGAATATACTCCTCCCAAGAATCCTCACTAAAGACGTCTTCAAGCTTTAGTTTCTTCAGTTCAGCTCTCACCTTGAGTTCTACAAATGCTGATAAAGTTTCTCGCAGCCTCTGCTCACTTGTACATCTATGAGATGACTCTACTAAAACTTCTCTCCCTTTAGCTCTGAGCTGCATCTTCAATTTGTCAATATGCTTCTGAAGTTCATCCTCTCTACCTTTATTGGCAGTTACTGTAGCGTTCCACTGATCATTGAATTTAGATATCTCTAGATAAACTCTATCCAACTACTTCTTTTTATGCTTTAGGACGCTATCAGTACTCTTTAAATCTTGACCAACACGTTTTCTCACTCGGATCTCTTCATCTAGCTCCTTCTATATTTTAGCCAAGGTTTCTGTCTTCACTTTAGCCAAGTAGACAACTTCGTTCTTATCATGCTTCAACTGGTTGATTTCCTTCCTTAGTTCTTCGCTTTCTTTACGCAGCTCTTCTTTCTCTGCCCAAAGCTTATTGTATTTCAGGATATCAGCCGTTGTTGGCTCTTCAACTATCAAAGGGTACAAGGGTTATTCAACAGGGAAAGGTAACAATATTCTCTCAACCCTCTTCTGGATCCATTCTATGTAAGGGTTATAAGCTCGGCACTCACTCTTTCCTAAAGGAATCTTCCCCTTCTTATGAACTTTTCCCCATGCTTCAATAATTTTGGCCAGAACGTCAGGGTCAGCTATACTAGTGTAGTATAGAGATTCCTATACTTCTTCATCCTTCGGGGGTCCTCTCAAAGCATACCCAAATTGCCTGATGGCGAGAGAAGGTTATAATTTATTTTTCTCCCTATTAGAGGTACATTGTGAAAGTTACCACATCTGAAGACAATATCTATACCGAGCAGATCTCTATTAAAGTCTTTGGCTATTAAACCCACGAGTCTTTGAGACCATTCAGATGTATTTCTTAAGTCAAAGAAAGCTCCGGTACGAGGAAGGTGTTCTATGAACCACTTGTGAAAGAACGGAGTACAACAAGAAACAATTTTTTCCCTTCTCCTTTCGTTCTTGTAATGTACTGAATGGCACAGGTCTCCTAGGAGAGTGGGTACAAGATTTTTGGAGGCGGAGATACTGAAAGCGTCCATGTCAACTAAGTCTGGTATGTTGAGAAACAACACAATGTCATAGATGCATAGAGCTAATATAGCACTAAAGACCATCCAACAACCTTCTTTGGCATACTTTTGGGCTTTATCCACCAAGAAAGATAGAGTGAAGCCAGAGACCCCATTTCTGGTAACCACATTGTTAACCAACTCAGATGTGCTCAAATAAAGAGCGGCAGTAAGCTTCTCAAGATCAGGCTCTTCCTCTGAATGAAAGAATGACATTTCATCTAGGACTGGAACTCCCAAAATAAAAGCAAACTCCTCCAAAGTAGGAACCAACACATAGTCTAGAAAAGTGAATCAACGCAGTGGAGGGTCATAAAACTATAGCAAATTAAGGACAACTCCCTGCTCTTAACTAGTGACTTTATGGACAAGGCTCAAAATTCTCCCATAGTCCCTTCTGAATACCTCAAGAGTTCTAGGATCAGCCATAACAATTAGACCAAGTAAAGGTCCCAACTCTAGTAATGACTTGCATAAGGTGACCTTCTTCCTCTCTACTTCCATCATCAAAGAAAACCAGGACCAAAATCTAAGGAGAGATAAGAAACTTGAAAACACATACACATGTAATGTTAAAATGCAAGATGATTATGCAAATGCAGACAAGGGGATCAAGGTATCTAATGTTGTTGTGCTGCTGACTAAATATAACCAGAGCTTTGCTCCATTAAGAAAAACCAGAAATCCAGAATACTAAGGTGACAGAAAACCACAATATCCAAGGTCAAAAGTCTGCTCTGACAAGAAAAATAGAAAACTGGGTTGGTTGGAGGTTAAAGTTTCCTGCAAAACCCATCCCTCTCACAGGCAGGTTCTAGTTGTGAAAGGTACGACAACCTATATGGGCTTTCAGTATCACAGACTCTTAGGTCGAGAAACGATGACACGTTTACCATTTTTGGTTTGGCACCATGGTCAATCAAGGAGGTCTCAACTGACTTCCCAATGAACAGTCTCCAGAGTCGTTAGCTTTCTAATTCAACACCCTCTCAACTGCCCTAAATGCACAAGATAGGATGTCTCCAAAGAAAATCTCGTCTGGACGTGAATTTTGCACGAACTCTTGCATGACTAAATGCCACACAGGTCCATACTACTTTCCACACTAATCCTAGGTGTATACTCAAGCCTGAGTATGGGGATTTTCTCTCATGGAACAACCCACCCAACAACACAGCAACATAATACGATAAATCAATTTCCAGGAACTAAGTCAATCACAAACTCCACTTCACGTTCCGGTAGTAAATCACTTAACTCATTAGGAAAACTCCCGGACAATCACAACTAATTGGCAAGCCACCAAGTTCCCCACTTTCATTAACACTCAAGGTTCCCATCAAAATAAACATCTCAACACCATCCTGTACCGACTCATCAAAATAACTCGTAAGCACTTAGCTTAACTCAAAACAATTCACTGCACACGCCATCTAAGCTTGCAAGACATGTCTATCCCCTCAAACATGACTCTGTCTAATATCAACAAGAGATTAAGGGTGATCAGTTCCTCAATTTGTCAATAGAAAGCCGAAAATCATGATGGGACATAAACCATATTTACCAAACTATAAGAGCATCCATTGACACATTGAGCTACCATTCCACACTTGCAGCATCCTAGAGAAGCACCAACTTCTCCCCCACTTGACTCATTCCCACTTATGCAGACAAAGGTTAGAAAATAAACGTGTACCGACAGTGTTTTTACACACATGTCGCATACTAGGGAACAAATAACATTAGACAACTTAGCCGAACGGACCGACCTGCTCTGCTACCACTAAGGTAACACCCTTTTCTACCCCACGATTAAAAGGCACATTTTTCACATAAATCAGAGTAAAATATTTAACTCAATAAAAATTAACTCAAAAGGGCGTACATTTCTCAAATCCTCAAAAATAGGTCAAGGCTCCGTAAACAACGGATTTTCTCAAAATACATCAAATTGCACAAAACAACAGAATTCAAAGGCATAAGTCAAGGTTTTCCTCATCAGGGAAATTAAGCAAAATAACTCAACTGTATATAGTTTAACTCAAACGTTCCCAACCCGATGTTACATATCAGAGCAAGACCCTCTAAGTTAACCAAAAGGCTAACAACTCAATGACTTCAAAAATAATCCTCGACGGCGCCCACGGCTAAACCTGGTCATCTGGATGTTACCCACGTGGAGGTAACATTCAAACAGGCAGGGTGAGTAAAACAATTCATAATAATCAATGTATAAAAAAATAAACATATAAATGGCGTCATAATCATATTCAACACATTCATATCCTTCAATATCCCTCAAAGGCCACAACGTCATAAATCATACAAAAGACCCATAAATGAAAATGCAACAAGACTCAATGCATGTGGTGCCAATCATCACAACGCGATGGACACTGGGCTATCAACCCTCCATAGATCCCCATCAATAGGATCGATTCTACTTGAGAACCGGACCACATCAAAACACTTCACATCCACACAATTGGATTGAAGCCAAAATAATCGAGGTCCTGAACCGAAGTTCGGATGCACATGAATGCATGATGCACACGTCACAATTCATCCTCATAATAACATCATAGGTGCCTCATCATTCATCATATTCATCATCATCAAACGTCATAGCTCATCATCATAATCATCATTATATGTCATGTCATCATAACTCATCATAACAATCCTCTTCATACATCATGTCATCATATCTCATCAAAATAATCATCATACATCACGTCATTATAATTCATCATACAATCATGTATAAATCACATAGCACTCACAGTTATACTCATATCAATTCATCATATTATCACATATTAATTCATAATGATACTTGTGGTAATCCTTGTACTATCGCCTATTAATCACATAAACCTCACTATTATACTCATGTTAACTCATCGCAGAAATCACAGAATCAAACATCAAGGCATCGTTGCACACGATCAACATTCGTGAAACTCTGCTACGTTCGCTGGCATGTTCACTAGGCAAGTCTGGGGCGCGTTTCTTCGCTAGGCGAAGGATTCTTCGCTAGGAGAGTCTGGGAACAACCTGGTTCGCTAGGCGAGGCTTTCTTTGCTAGGCGAACTGTGTGATGACAGCAAATTCTGCTACACACCAGAACTCAAAATCACTCAAAAAGATCTACGATCCACTTACCCAATGCCCCTAAATCATCCCTAAATCATCCCTAAGGTCCTACAGCGATAAAGGCACAAAACCTACGGTTTATTAGGCCAATCTCAGAACATATTCACACCTTAAATCACAATTTTTCCTTCAATTACACCTTAAGGCATTAGAGTTACTCATTATCCAATATTCCTAAGGGTTGAGCAAAGTTCAATAAGCTTTTTGGCCACGAAGGCCTAGGTTTCCGTTTCCCTCCAATTGAACCACGGTTAGATTTACCCATAATTGGTTTAGGCCACAAAGGCCAAAGATCACTATTTCTCATCTCTACCCTTAAAATACCTATGGTTATAATCTCCATAATAGATTTAGGCCACGAAGGCCAAAAGTCCCTTTTTCTCATAATTCTCCATAAAACCCTTAAACTCGTAAATCAACCATAATTACATCGAAAGTTACACATGGAAAATCATGAAAAGTTATACTCCCCATATCTTAGTCGATTCAAAGCCTTCACGATTATCTCCTGGAATCTTTTGCCTCCAATCTTCTCCTCAGAGCTCTCTGGCCATAATACTTTTCACGGTTCACAAATGAATCCTAATTCCCTTCAGAATTCTATTTTGTCAAACCTAGTCTTGGGCCTCACAATTTGGGCTTTTCCTATAACACCCTCACTAACTCCTCTTAAATGCCCAATTTGCCCTTCTTTCACTTATATTTATTTTAATTCATAATAATATTAATATCTTCATATTATATACTATTATTCAAAATAAATAACCCAATTATGAATAATTCTTCAAAATTCCACAAAACCACTGAAAATCACCGAAAATGAATATTCTTAATTAAATAAATTAATTAAAATATTCCAATTAAACTTGGGGTGTTACAACTCTCCTCCACTTAAAAGAATTCTCGTCCTCGAGAATTACCTCAAGGAGATAGAGTCGGATACGACTCCCTCAACTGATCTTCATGCTCCCAAATCCAACTTTCTCCAGCTGGTCCTTCCCACAATACATTTACCAAGGAAATCTCTTTACCTCAAAGTTTCTTCTCGTTCATCAATCCGAACTAGCAACGCTTCAACAATCAAATTATCTCTTACTTGTACACCACCCATCTGAATCAATGTACTCCCTCAACTTAGGCACATGAAACACCTCATGCAATTTCACAAGCGACAGCGGTAAAACAGTCTAACAAGCTACTTCTCTCACGCTTCCGCTGCGCCACTCTGATATGGACCAACAAATCAAGGTGTGAGCTTTCGAGACTTTGAAACTCGGTCAACACCAGTTACTGACGTAACTCTCAAAAACACATGTTCCCCTCTTGAAATTCAAGTGTTTTCCTCTTCTTATCATGATAACTTTTCTAACGAATCTGTGACGGTTTCATCTTTTCTTGGATCATCTTGATCTTTTCATTTGTCTCTTGCACAATCTCAGGTTCGAGTACAGCACTCTCGCCTGACTCATACCAACACAACAGAGTCCTACACCCCTACCATACAAAGCCTAATACGGTGCCATTCCAATACTATAACCATAAATGTTATTGTAGGTAAACTCAACCAACAACAAATAACTATCCCACGATCTACCTTGATCCAACACACGAGCTCTCAACAAATTCTCTAAAGACTGGATAGTTCTCTCTGTCTGTCCATTCGTCTGCGGATGATAGGAAGAGTTCAACTTCAACACGGTACCCAAAGTGTCTACAACCTCTCCCAAAATATCGATGTAAATCTCAGATTTCCATCTGATACAATATTCGAAGATATCTGATACAATTTCCTCAATATACATCTCATCTAGCTTCAGCATAGAACGATTAATCCTCATTGGTAAGAAGTGAGCTGATCTAGTCAATCTATCCAAAATCACCCAAATCGAATCATATCCCTCTCACAGTCTTCGGCAAACGCGACACAAAATTCATGGAAATACTATCTCATTTCCACTCTGGAATATTCAACGGTTGCATCAGACCCAACGGTCTCTGATGTTCAATCTTCAACTTTCGACAAGTCTAACCAGCATACACAAACTCAACCACTTCTTTCTTCATCCCTGGCCACCAAAACAATTTCCTCAAATCCTGGTACCTCTTCATAGCACCGGGATGGATACCCAGTCTACTTCAATGCCCTTTCTCAAGAATACTCTTATTCCACTCAATAATATATGAAACACAAACTCTATCATGACGTCTCATGATACCATTCCCATTAATTCAAAAATCAGCTCTTCGACTTTGATCCATCAAATTCAACCGATCTACCAACTCAAATCAGATTTTTGACCTTCTCGAATCTCATCAAGAATACCACTAGTAAGGTCCAACATACTAAGCTTAACTTCATACAAAGTCTCTTCACAAACCAAACTCATATCACAAAATTGCTCAATCAGTTCTAACTCTTTTACCATCATTATCGATATATACAAAGATTTCCAAATCAATGCATCAGCTACCACGTCTGCTTTACCCGAATGGTAAATCAACCCAAAACCATCATCCTTTAGGAGTCCCAATCATCTCTTCTTCCTCACAATCAGCTTGTTCTGATTAGGGAAGTACTTCGAACTCTTACGATTACTACACATCTCAATTCTCGAACCAAACAAATAAAGCTTCCAAAGCTTCGACACACCCACAACAACAACCAACTCTAAATCATGCGTTAGATAATTCCTCTTATGCCCTTTAAGTTATCTTATAGCACAAGTTAAAACTTGTTGATGTTGCATTAACACTTCTTCCAATCCCATCAACGAAGCTTCACAAAATACAACAAATAGTTCTGCCGGATTCGGCAAAATTAAAACATGAGTTGTTGACAGCCTCCTCGAAAGCTCTTAAAACATTCCTCACACTTAGAATCCAAACAAAAGCTTGAACCTTCCTAGTCCACTGCGTCAATGGAAAAGATGACTTGGAAAAATCCTTCAATGAATTCCAATAACAACCTGCCAACCCACTAATCTCAAACACAGGTTTTTTTGGGAGCTTCCCATTGCTATACGGCTTCAACCTTCGACATATCAACCACCATAACCCCACTCGAGATCACACGACCAAGGAACTTACTTCCTCCAACCAAACTCACACTTTGACAGTTTTTGCATACAACTGCTTCCCTTTCAACACTGATAACAAAATATTCAGATGCTCAGCATGGTCCTCTTTACTCTTCGAATATACCAAAATATCACTTATTAACACAACCATCAACTCGCTCAAATAAGTATCGAAAATCCCGTTCATATACTCCACACACCCACATGGTGCCTTAGCCACCCCAAATGGTATCACGAGATACTCATAATGTCCATACTTCATTTTAAAGGCAGTCTCCTGAATATCTTCAGCCTTCACACGAATATAATGATACCTAGATCTCAAATCTATCTTACTGAACACATTTGCAACAACCGACCGATCCATCAAATCATCAATCCTTGGAAGTGGATACTTATTCTTGGTAGTCACCTTGTTCAGTTGTGTATAGTCCATACAAAGCCTCACTGAATCTTTTTTCTTCTTAATCAACAAAACTGGTGCACTCCATGGTGACACACTAAAACGAATGAACCTCTTCTCGAGAAAATTTTCAAGTTGACTCCTCAACTCTTTCAATCCCAATGCATACACACTATATGGAGCCATTGATATAGAACTAGTTCTAGGAACTAAGTCGATCACAAACTCCACTTCACATTCTGGTAGTAAATCACTTAACTCATTAGGAAAACTCCCGGACAATCACAACTAATTGGGAATCCACCAACTTTCCCACTTTCATTAACACTCAAGGTTCTCATCAAAATAACCATCTCAGCACCATCCCATACCGACTCATCAAAATAACTCATAAGCACTTAGCTTAACTCAAAACAATTCACTGCACACGCCATCTAAGCTTGCAAGACACGTCTATCCCCTCAAACATGACTCTGTCCACTATCAACAAGAGATTAAGGGTGATCAGTTCCTCAATTTGTCAATAGACAGCCGAAAATTATGATGGGACATAAAGCATCTTTACCAAACTATAAGAGCGTCCATCGACACATTGAGCCACCATTCCACACTTGCAGCATCCTGGAGATGCACCAGCTTCTCCCTCACTTGACTCATTCACACTTCTGCAGACAGAGGTTAGAAAACAAACGTGTGCCGACAGTGTTTTTACACACATGTCGCATACTAGGGAACAAATAAATTAGATAAATTGGCCGGACAGACTGACCTGCTCTGATACCACAAATGTAACACCCTTTTCTACCCCACGATTAAAAGGCACATTTTTCACATAAATCAGAGTAAACTATTTAACTCAATAAAAATCACCTCAAAAGGGCGTACATTTCTCAAATCCTCAAAAATAGGTCAAGGCTCCTTAAACAACGAGTTTTCTCAAAATACATCAAATTGCACAAAACAGCGAAATTCAAAGGCATAAGTCAAGGTTTTCCTCATCAGGGAAAATAAGCAAAATAACTCAACAGTATATAGTTTAACTCAAACATTCCCAACTCGATATTATATATCATAGCAAGACCCTCTAAGTTAACCAAAAGGCTAACAAATCAAAGACTTCAAAAATAATCCTCGACGGCGCCCACGGCTAAACCTGATCATCTGCACGTTACCCATGTGGAGGTAACATTCAAACAGGCAGGGTGAGTAAAACAATTCATAATAATCAATGTATAAAAAAATAAACATATAAATGGCGTCATAATCATATTCAACATATTCATATCCTTCAATATGCCTCAAAGGCCACAACGTCATAAATCATACAAAAGACCCATAAATGAAAATGCAACAAGACTCAATGCATGTGGTACCAATCATCACAGTGCAATGGACACTGGGCCATCAACCCTCCATAGATCCCCATCAATAGGATCGATTCTACTTGAGAACCGGAGCACATCAAAACACTTCACATCCACACAATGGGATTGAAGCCAAAGTAATCGAGGTCCTGAACCGAAGTCCGGATGCACATGAATGCATGATGCACACGTCACAATTCATCCTCATAATAACATCATAGGTGCATCATCATTCATCATATTCATCATCATCAAACGTCATAGCTCATCATCATACGCCATGTCATCATTGTAACACCCTTCTAAACCCCACGGAAAATATAAGCATAATCAGAGTAAAATTAACATGCATTCACAAAGGGCGTCACACATACACTTTCAAATTACTAAAAACCAACTGTCATGCTTATTAACACTGAAATAAATAATCATACTTTACAAAAATTCATTTGCATGTAGAAGCGGATTCATTTGTATCACAATTTTTCATAAAAGAACTATTTGTGTTTATCACATAAATCAACATCACTTAGGCACTGAGGCCAACATCACAATATCTCAATAATATAAAAACATAGTACATCACTACAACATAAACCAAGCGATCCCAGTGTTACACGACCAGAGCATGACTCGACCCCAACATAATTAACTCACTAAACGGCTACACCAATAGCGGCTTTGTAACTACAAGCAATACTACTCCTTGATACCTGCACGATGTCATGTAGGACATCATTCCAGCAGAAGGTTGAGAAATATTATCATAATAACAATGTGTATATATATATATATATATATATATATATATATATATATATATATATATATATATATATATATATATATATATATATATATATATATATATATATATATATATATATATATATATATATATATATATATATATATATATATATATATATATATATATATATATATATATATATATATATATATATATATATATATATATATATATATATATATATATATATATATATATATATATATATATATATATATATATATATATATATATATATATATATATATATATATATATATATATATATATATATATATATATATATATATATATATATATATATATATATATATATATATATATATATATATATATATATATATATATATATATATATATATATATATATATATATATATATATATATATATATATATATATATATATATATATATATATATATATATATATATATATATATATATATATATATATATATATATATATATATATATATATATATATATATATATATATATATATATATATATATATATATAAATGCACAATACAGAATACATATGTTCCATATTTTCTCACCACAATTCATTATAATCATCATATACATCACAACATGTGTATAAACAAATATGGATAATCACTCAAGCATTTTTCATCATGCACACATCCATAATTCTCAATCCTAACAACTCACAGTTACACATGCACACTTTCATACAACAATCACATATACTATATGACTCATATAAACTCATCAACTCACAGTTGCACATTCACCATCACATTTACAAACCTCAATTCATCAATTCATGCTCATAAGCATACTTCCATACAATAATCATGTATTCACCATACTCATTTACACAAGTCATACATATACGAATATTTTCACAATTCTCACTATACTTCATTATAACTCATCGTATACTTCATAAAGCATATATATATATATATATATATATATATATATATATATATATATATATATATATATATATATATATATATATATATATATATATATATATATATATATATATATATATATATATATATATATATATATATATATATATATATATATATATATATATATACATACATATATATATATATATATATATATATATATATATATATATATATATATATATATATATATATATATATATATATATATATATATATATATATATATATATATATATATATATATATATATATATATATATATATATATATATATATATATATATATATATATATATATATATATATATATATATATATATATATATATATATATATATATATATATATATATATATATATATATATATATATATATATATATATATATATATATATATATATATATATATATATATATAGACACACACACACACACACACACAAACAAATATGGACAATCATCAAACATATCCATAATTCTCATCTTTCCACATAAGCATACACATATGCATACTTTCACACAATCAATCATATATTCATGACATAAGAATTAATGCGACTCAATGCAACTCATGCCATGTGGTACCAACACTTGTTATTATTTTTCGGTTTTTACACTTAAATCGGGTCCACCCTTCTAGACCGATAACAACAAAAGCCCGTTCCCTAAGCTTTCAAACCCACCCTTCTAGGTTTGGGACAAGTCACTAGTCTCCACGAAACTAGCAAACATTGCCTCTTGACTAAATGATGCATATGCAATCAACAACAAAATGCACTTAAGACCGTTCACTCGTCTTAATCCCATGCATTCAAATAATTCATCACTTCAAGAATGATATCATGATTGCACACACAACATATTCATAATATCAAGTATTCCCAATTCAATACTATCACCACATTACCAAGCAATGCACACATATTCTCGATATGTTCCCATGCATTATTCACATACAATCACAAACAATGCACACATATTCACAATGTTCCCATGCATTCAAATATCGTGCTATACGGCAATAACCCAATCACAAATCATCACGTATTCTTATTCATATTAACAATGTATTATATATATATTGCTCAAGGTTACATTTCACAATCAATTCATAATCTAGGATTCACGCCATAAGGCTACCCACAATATAACATATCGCAACAATAATCATCGCCTCGTGCGATAGGGTTAATCATATACGAGTCGGAAAACCGACCTCAGATGGAACATGTAACAGCCCAAAATTTCGTTAAATAATTAATTATAGTAATTAATTGATTTAGTGGGATTTTATGTTAATGTTGGAAGTTAATTTTTATTAATTGGAATTAATAGAGAATTGAGAAGGAAATGGGAAGGAAAGAAAATAAAAGGAATATATAAGAGAGAAAGAAAAGAAAAGAAAGTTAGAAAAACATTTGGAAAGAAAGGGGAAAGAAGAAGAAAGGAGAGAAAGAGAAGAGAAGAAGAGGAAAGTGGAAATCATCAAGAACCAACATCAAAGCTCCGATTAATCGAGGTAAGGGTGAGAAATGTTTCTATTTGATCATTGTATGATGTTATGTATGTTGGGTTGGGGTTTTGGTAGAGTTTCCATCACTTTCCATTTATGGCAAAATGTTGGATAATTGGTAGATTGATGATTTAATCGGTTGAACTGAGTAATAATGCCGTAAAATAGTCGGGTAACATGTATTGATGTTGTTTATACTGATTTGGATGTGTAAGAGAGGGTTGATGATGGATTGGTGAAGGAGGAACAGAATAGGGTTCTGTTCTGCGCAGGTTCGCTGGCTCTCGCCAGGCGAGCGAAGGCGAAGCTTCGCCAGGCGAAGCCTAGCGAATGTTGGCGAGTAATTATATTTAAGTCCCAGTGAACTTCGCTGGTGGGTTCGCCAAGCGAAGGTGGATAGCGAAGGTTCGCCCAGCGAAGGTGCTGGCGAATGGTGGCGAATGAAGTCAGTAGCTACTGACTTGGGCTCGCTGGGAAGTCTCGCCAGGCGAAGCCTAGCGAGTGTTCGCTGAGAGAGTTCGCCAGGCAAACGCCAGGCGAAGGTTCGCTGCGAGGGTTCGCCAGGAGAATGAAGGCAAATGTGGCAGTATATTTTCTTTGTTGTGTTATCCAAATGGTGATTGTTTGGTTGATTCGCATATGTTTATACTTCTATTTTATGAATGAGTATGTGAACTACTATGATAACATGTGCTGTGGGTAGCCCTCGGGCGTGAATCCTAGAGTTGGGATATGAATGATTAATTGTAATCGGTTAAAATACATGAGAACATAATGATGATTATGTGTGTATTAATTGATGAGTGCGAATGTTTGATTGTTGTATACAATTATGTAATGAGTATGCATGAGAACATTTTGAATATGTGTGCATAACTTATAATTGTATGATTGGTATTGCGATGTGAATACCTTGATTGTTGTGATAATTAGAGATACATGGGAATACAATGAGGAATGTATGTGTATCGTCTAATGAATTATGAGTGCGTATTTATATGCGATTGATTGTGTGAATGCATGGGAACATATGTGATATGTGTGCATTGTTGTTGAATATGATGATGTATGAAATGAATACATTGATAAATGTTTGATATATGTTGTATGTGCAATCATGATGAAATTCTCGAAGGGGTGAATTATTCGAATGCATGGGATTAAGACGCGGGAACGGTCTTAAGTGCATTTATTGTGATTGGTTGATTGTACATGCATCATTCAGTCAAGAGGCAATGTCCGTTAGTTTCGTGGAAACTAGTGGCTTGTCCCAAACCTAGAAGGGTGGGTTTGAAGCCTAGGGGACGGGCTTCGTTGTTATCGGTCTAGAAGGGTGGACCCGGTTTAAAGTAAAAACCGAAAAAATGATAACAAGTTATCGGTCTAGAAGGGTGGACCCGGTTTAGAGTGAAAACCGAAAAAAGATAACTAATGTCGGTACCGCATTGCATGAGTTGCATTGGATATGTTGAGTCACATTGCATAATATTGTTGTTGTACAAATGTGCTTGTGAATGATTGTGAAATTAAGCATGAAGGGATGTGCTTGTGAATGTTCATAATGTTGATATATGTGAACAAAATATGATTTATGACTATAAGAATGAAGTGTGGTGAGAAATGTGAATATGTGTTATATGATACCTATATATACGTAATCTTATGCCTTGATTATTATGGTTATATTTCTCACCCTTCTGCTATTTTATAATGCTCTACGAGGCATTGCAGATTAGGATGCTGGAGTCCTTTTGTGAAGTTAGTCTTCATTCTTTTGAGTCTGCTGCTCTGATATGTAACACCGGGTAGTTAGACTAGTATAGTCATTCTTTTGTGATACATTGCGATGTATCAGCTGATGTGGTTTTGTAATCTAACTGAATATGATATATTAATTTGGATAGCTTATGTGTACGTGGATTAATATTTTGAAAACGATCAAATGATTTTATCTTCCGCTTAAATTGAAAATGTTACATATTTTATGGAGCAAGTGTTTTATTGGTCAAGTTGTGACATTCTTCTTTTATACCTTACTCGAAAACTTTTACTCTGATGAATTTGTACATGCTTAAGTGTTTTATATGCATTTATTTGGGGTATAGAAGGGGGTGTTACAATAGTGGTATCAGAGCAGGTCGGTCCGTCCGGCCAAGTTGTTAGAGTATTTTTCCCTGTGTGTTATTGATATGCGTGTGATGCATTATCAATATTGGTTGTTCTTACGTGGTTCTGTTGCTGGAATTAGTAAGATGGTTGCAGGAAGGAACGAAGAAGCGATTGCGGAGGCATTGACGAGATTGGCGGGGGCAATTGGGCAGAATCCTCCGGCCAATGTGAATGTGAGGGATCATGCTGATGATGGATTCCGTGCTTTGGGGAAATTCCAAAAGAATAACCCTCCGGTCTTCAAGGGAACTCATGAACCGGACAAGGCACAAATTTGGTTGAAAGCTGTGGAAAAGATTTTTCGAGTTATGAATTGCTCGGATGCACAGAAGGTGCAGTTTGGGACTCATATGCTCGAAGAAGAAGCTGAAGATTGGTGGGGTAATACTCGCCAAAGATTTGAGGAAGATGATATTGTGATTACTTGGGATTTGTTTAGAGAAACCTTTCTGGAGAAGTATTTTCCAGAGGATGTGCGGGGGAAGAAAGAGATCCAATTTCTTGAGTTGAAGCAAGGTAATTCGACGGTTGCTGAGTATGCGGCGAAATTTGAGGAGTTGATCAAATTTTGTCCTCACTATAATACTGGTAATGCTGAGAGGTCTAAGTGCCTCAAGTTTGTGAACGGTTTGAGACCCGAGATTAGACAAGCTATTGGATATCAGGAAATCAGGCGGTTTTCTGAGTTGGTTAACAAGAGCAGAATTTATGACGAAGACAGTAGGGCTAGATCCAGCCACTACAAGAGCCTAAGTGATAAGAAAGGAAAAGGTCAATTCAGAGGAAAACCTTATGTGACTCCTGTAGACAAAGGGAAGCAGAGAATGGGTTATGGCAAGAGGCCAAGTGGGGGAGTTTCTACTCCGGTGAGATGTTATAGGTGCGGTGAAGAGGGACATCGTGCTCCTGAATGCAAAAGTGTTGAGAAGACGTGTTTTAAGTGTGGCAAGCCAGGCCACAAGGCTCTAGAGTGTAGAAGCGGTGCGGGTGTTACTTGCTATAACTGTGGTGAGCGAGGGCACATCAGTACCAAGTGCGATAAGCCGAAGAAGAATCAAGGAAGCGGAAAAATGTTCGCTCTATCTGGATCTGAGACTGCTAGCGACGATCGATTGATCAGAGGTACGTGTTTTATTAATGGTATACCTTTGATTGCTATAATTGATACCGGAGCTACGCATTCTTTTATTTCTTTGGATTGTGTTAGGAGGTTGAATCTTGAGTTGTCTGTGATTCGTGGCGGTATGGTTATTGATACTCCTGCTATGGGTTCGGTAACTACACCGTATGTTTGCTTGAATTGCCCGTTGAGTATTTTCGGGAGAGATTTTGGGATTGATTTAGTGTGTCTTCATTTAGATCAACTGGATGTCATTCTTGGAATGAATTGGTTAAAATTCAATCGTGTGTATATTAACTATTTTGACAAAACGGTTATTTTTCCCGATTCGGATGTTGAAAGGGATTTGTTTATGACGAGGAAGCAAGTGAAGAAATCGGTACAAGATGGGGCTAAGGTATTTATGCTTATGGCAACTTTGAGGACTAGTGAAAGTGAAGAGATTGATGTTGTGCCCATTGTTAGAGATTTTCCGGAAGTATTCCCTGAAGAGATAAAGGATTTACCGCCGGAGCGAGAAGTGGAGTTTTCGATAGATTTGATTCCTGGAACTAGTCCGATATCGATGGCTCCATATCGTATGTCGGCCTCGGAGTTAAAGGAGTTGAAGAGTCAACTTGAGGATTTGCTTGAAAAGAAGTTTATTCGTCCGAGTGTGTCACCGTGGGGTGCATCGGTGTTATTGGTTAAGAAGAAAGAGGGTTCTATGAGGCTCTGTGTGGATTACAGACAGTTGAACAAGGTGACTATTAAGAATAAGTATCCACTTCCAAGGATTGATGATCTGATGGATCAGTTGGTTGGTGCAAGCGTGTTCAGCAAGATTGATTTGAGATCTGGGTATCATCAGATCCGTGTGAAAGCTGAGGATATTCAGAAGACGGCCTTTCGGACGAGGTATGGACACTATGAGTATTCCGTGATGCCATTTGGTGTGACTAATGCACCAGGTGTATTTATGGAGTACATGAATAGGATTTTCCATCCGTATTTGGATAAGTTTGTGGTGGTGTTTATCGACGACATCTTGGTTTATTCGAAGAGCGAAGGAGAGCATGCCGAGCATCTGAAGATTGTGTTATCTGTGCTGAGAGAGAAGCAGTTGTTCGCGAAGCTTTCTAAGTGTGAATTTTGGTTGAAGGAAGTTAGTTTCCTTGGTCATGTGATTTCTAGTAGTGGTGTTGCGGTCGATCCGTCGAAGGTTGAAGCGGTGTCACAATGGGAGACTCTGAAGTCAGTTTTTGAGATCAGAAGTTTTCTTGGTTTAGCCGGTTATTATCGGAAGTTTATTGAAGGATTTGCTAAGTTATCTTTGCCGTTGACGCAGTTGACTAGGAAAGGTCAAGCCTTTGTTTGGGACGCCAAGTGTGAAGCGAGTTTTCGAGAACTTAAGCGAAGGTTGACGACAGCTCCTGTTTTGATTCTGCCAAATCCAGAAGAACCATTCGTTGTGTATTGTGATGCTTCTTTGATGGGTTTAGGAGGTGTGTTGATGCAGAATAACCAAGTTGTGGCTTATGCTTCGAGGCAACTCAAAGTGCATGAGAAAAATTATCCGACGCATGACTTAGAGTTGGTCGCCGTTGTGTTCGTGTTGAAACTTTGGAGGCATTATTTGTTTGGTGCGAGGTTTGAAGTGTTTAGTGACCACAAGAGTTTGAGGTATCTTTTTGATCAAAAGGAATTGAATGCGAGACAAAGAAGATGGCTTGAACTTTTGAAGGATTATGATTTTGGCTTGAACTACCATCCGGGTAAAGCGAATGTAGTAGCGGATGCATTGAGTCGGAAATCATTGCATATGTCGACATTGATGGTGAAAGAGTTAGAATTGGTCGAGCAATTTCGAGATTTGTGTTTGGTATGTGAGAGAACTTCTTTTGGATTTAAGTTAGGTATGTTAAAGCTTACAAGTGGTATTTTGGATGAAATTCGAGAAGGACAGAAATCGGATTTGAGCTTAGTTGATCGGTTGACTTTAATCAACCAAGGCCAAGGTGGTGATTTTCGGATTGATGAGAATGGGATTATGAGATGTCGGGATCGAGTTTGTGTTCCGAATGTTGTTGAGCTGAAAAAGAGTATCCTTGAAGAAGGACATCGTAGCAGATTGAGTATTCATCCGGGTGCTACTAAGATGTATCAGGATTTGAGGAAAGTATTTTGGTGGCCTAGTATGAAGAAGGATATTGCGGAATTTGTATATTCTTGTTTGACTTGCCAGAAGTCGAAGATTAAGCATCAGAAGCCATCGGGTTTGATGAAGCCGTTGTTTATTCCTGAGTGAAAATGGGATAGTATCTCCATGGATTTTGTATCGGGTTTGCCGAGGACGCCAAGTAATTTTGAGGCTATTTGGGTTATCGTGGATAGATTAACAAAATCTGCTCACTTTATCCCTATGCGTATGGATTACCCTTTGGAAAAGTTGGCTAAGTTGTATATTGAGAGGATTGTGTGTCTGCATGGTATTCCGTTAAGTATTGTTTCGGATAGAGATCCGCGGTTTACTTCGAGATTTTGGGAGAGCCTGCAGAGTGCTTTGGGTACTAAGTTGCGTTTGAGTTCAGCGTATCATCCTCAGACTGATGGTCAGACAGAGAGGACGATTCAGTCGCTTGAAGATCTTTTGAGAGCTTGTGTATTGGAAAAAGGAGGAGCTTGGGATAGCTACTTGCCTTTGATTGAGTTTACCTACAACAACAGTTTCCATTCGAGTATTGGTATGGCACCATTTGAGGCGTTGTATGGTAGGCGGTGTAGGACACCATTGTGTTGGTTCGAGTCCGGAGAGAGTTCTGTTGTTGGACCCGAGTTAGTTCAACAGACTACTGATAAGATCAAGATGATTCAAGAGAAGATGAGAATTACTCAGAGTCGTCAGAAGAGTTATTATGACAAGAGGAGGAAGGCACTTGAATTTCAAGAGGGAGATCATGTGTTTCTTCGAGTCACTCCGATGACAGGTGTTGGTAGGGCACTGAAGTCGCGCAAGTTGTCGCCGCGTTTCATTGGTCCTTATCAGATTTTGCAGAAGATAGGAGAAGTGGCCTATCGTGTGGCTTTACCACCGTCGCTTGCTAATCTTCATGACGTATTCCATGTATCTCAGTTGAGGAAATACATTGCGGATCCGTCTCATGTAGTCCAAATAGATGATGTGCAGGTGAGAGATAACCTGACTGTTGAGACATCACCTATGCGGATAGAGGATCGGAAATTGAAGCAGCTTCGAGGTAAAGAGATTGCGTTAGTGAAGGTCGCTTGGGGAGGACCGACTGGTGGAAATGTTACTTGGGAGCTTGAGAGTTGGATGAAAGAGTCTTATCCAGAGCTGTTTGAATCAGGTAACATTTTCGAGGACGAAAATTCCTAAAGTGGGGGAGAGTTGTAACAGCCCAAAATTTCGTTAAATAATTAATTATAGTAATTAATTGATTTAGTGGGATTTTATGTTAATGTTGGAAGTTAATTTTTATTAATTGGAATTAATAGAGAATTGAGAAGGAAATGGGAAGGAAAGAAAATAAAAGGAATATATAAGAGAGAAAGAAAAGAAAAGAAAGTTAGAAAAACATTTGGAAAGAAAGAGGAAAGAAAAAGAAAGGAGAGAAAGAGAAGAGAAGAAGAGGAAAGTGGAAATCATCAAGAACCAACATCAAAGCTCCGATTAATCGAGGTAAGGGTGAGAAATGTTTCTATTTGATCATTGTATGATGTTATGTATGTTGGGTTGGGGTTTTGGTAGAGTTTCCATCACTTTCCATTTAGGGCAAAATGTTGGATAATTGGTAGATTGATGATTTAATCGGTTGAACTGAGTAATAATGCCGTAGAATAGTCGGGTAACATGTATTGATGTTGTTTATACTGATTTGGATGTGTAAGAGAGGGTTGATGATGGATTGGTGAAGGAGGAACAGAATAGGGTTCTGTTCTGCGCAGGTTCGCTGGCTCTCGCCAGGCGAGCGAAGGCGAAGCTTCGCCAGGCGAAGCCTAGCGAATGTTGGCGAGTAATTATATTTAAGTCCCAGTGAACTTCGCTGGTGGGTTCGCCAAGCGAAGGTGGATAGCGAAGGTTCGCCCAGCGAAGGTGCTGGCGAATGGTGGCGAATGAAGTCAGTAGCTACTGACTTGGGCTCGCTGGGAAGTCTCGCCAGGCAAAGCCTAGCGAGTGTTCGCTGAGAGAGTTCGCCAGGCGAAGGCCAGGCGAAGGTTCGCTGCGAGGGTTCGCCAGGCGAATGAAGGAGAATGTGGCAGTATATTTTCTTTGCTGTGTTATCCAAATGGTGATTGTTTGGTTGATTCGCATATGTTTATACTTCTATGTTATGAATGAGTATGTGAACTACTATGATAACATGTGCTGTGGGTAGCCCTCGGGCGTGAATCCTAGAGTTGGGATATGAATGATTAATTGTAATCGGTTAAAATACATGAGAACATAATGATGATTATGTGTGTATTAATTGATGAGTGCGAATGTTTGATTGTTGTATACAATTATGTAATGAGTATGCATGAGAACATTTTGAATATGTGTGCATAACTTATAATTGTATGATTGGTATTGCGATGTGAATACCTTGATTGTTGTGATAATTAGAGATACATGGGAATACAATGAGGAATGTATGTGTATCGTCTAATGAATTGTGAGTGCGTATTTATATGCGATTGATTGTGTGAATGCATGGGAATATATGTGATATGTGTGCATTGTTGTTGAATATGATGATGTGTGAAATGAATACATTGATAAATGTTTGATATATGTTGTATGTGCAATCATGATGAAATTCTCGAAGGGGTGAATTATTCGAATGCATGGGATTAAGACGCGGGAACGGTCTTAAGTGCATTTATTGTGATTGGTTGATTGTACATGCATCATTCAGTCAAGAGGCAATGTCCGTTAGTTTTGTGGAAACTAGTGGCTTGTCCCAAACCTAGAAGGGTGGGTTTGAAGCCTAGGGGACGGGCTTGGTTGTTATCGGTCTAGAAGGGTGGACCCGGTTTAAAGTAAAAACCGAAAAAATGATAACAAGTTATCGGTCTAGAAGGGTGGACCCGGTTTTTAGTGAAAACCGAAAAAAGATAACTAATGTCGGTACCGCATTGCATGAGTTGCATTGGATATGTTGAGTCACATTGCATAATATTGTTGTTGTACAAATGTGCTTGTGAATGATTGTGAAATTAAGCATGAAGGGATGTGCTTGTGAATGTTCATAATGTTGATATATGTGAACAAAATATGATTTATGACTATAAGAATGAATTGTGGTGAGAAATGTGAATATGTGTTATATGATACCTATATATACGTAATCTTATGCCTTGATTATTATGGTTATATTTCTCACCCTTCTGCTGTTTTATAATGCTCTACGAGGCATTGCAGATTAGGATGCTGGAGTCCTTTTGTGAAGTTAGTCTTCATTCTTTTGAGTCTGCTGCTCTGATATGTAACACCGGGTAGTTAGACTAGTATAGTCATTCTTTTGTGATACATTGCGATGTATCAGCTGATGTGGTTTTGTAATCTAACTGAATATGATATATTAATTTGGATAGCTTATGTGTACGTGGATTAATATTTTGAAAACGATCAAATGATTTTATCTTCCGCTTAAATTGAAAATGTTACATATTTTATGGAGCAAGTGTTTTATTGGTCAAGTTGTGACATTCTTCTTTTATACCTTACTCGAAAACTTTTACTCTGATGAATTTGTACATGCTTAAGTGTTTTATATGCATTTATTTGGGGTATAGAAGGGGGTGTTACAGAACATGCAAGAAAATCACATCCTGTCATGCTCGCCACCTTACTCGCTAAGTGAGCCCCTAGCGAGTTCTCGCTACCTGTTCGCCTAGCGAACAAGCTCGCGAAGGCAAACAGAAGCCACTGACTTGATTCGCTACCCCACTTGCCCCAGCGAATGCTCCCTACCCCATTCGCTACCAGCGAAGAACACCCAAAACCATTCTGCCCATGTCTGGGACCGTTCGCTACTGGCTCGCCACAGCGAATGCGCAGAGAATGCTCGCGACCTGCTCGCCTAGCGAACGTGCTATCGAGGGTCTGCAAACTCAGAAACCCCCACTGTCCAAAACTCCGAAACTCATCGAAATCCAACCGATTCAATCCCAACTCGTCTCAGTAGCCTTAGCCCAACATCCCTCGACTAAACTCTACCACTTGTCCTCATTTTTATCCGTTAAAACTCGGTTTCTACCGATTAAACTTATTGTGCCCTAGAATGGAAGATGAGGAAAAACAACCAAACGATCCATACAATCCATACATAATCACATACATTGGTAAGATAATAATATTTCACACCCTTACCTCGATTAATCAGACGCTAGAAGTCGTTCTTGAGCTTTACAAGCTTTCCCTTCTTCTTCCTTCTACTTTCTCTTCTTCCTCCCCTTTTCTTTCATGTTTTCTATTTTACATTTTTGTTCCGCTTCTCTTCATATATCCCTCCCTTCTATTTCTCTCCAATTTATTTCTTTTCTCAAAATATTTGCCAATTCATTTTCTCATAAAATATCCCATCTCGTCCTTAATTAGAGAATATCTAGTAAGTTCATATTATTCTACTAAATAGAATAAATCAGTTAAATCCAATAATTCACTTAAATCATACAAACCAATTAACTAGTACCATTAATCAGTTATTGAAAATTGGGATGTTACAACTCTCCCCCACTTTAGGAATTTTTGTCCTCGAAAATGTTATCTGATTCGAATAACTCTGGATACGACTCTCGCATCCCAATCTCCCAACTACCTCCGCCAAAGGAATCCCTTTACCTCGAAGTTGCTTCTCGTTCACCAACCTGAACTAGCAATGCCTCTACAATCAAATTGTCTCTCACTTGCACACCATCCTTCTGAATCAGTGTACCTCCTCAACTTAGACACATGAACACATCATGCAATTTCCACAAGTGACGGCGATAAAATAGTCTAACATGCTGTTTTCTCCACGCTTTCGATGTGCCACTCTGATACATATCAATAAAGTATAGTGGGTACTTCCAAGACCTTAAGCTCGACCCACACCAGTTACTATCGTAACTCTAAAAACACGTCCTTTCTTGGGTCCTTCCAGTTTCCTCTTGCATAATCTCAGGTCCGAGTACAACACTCTCGTCGGACACACATCAACTCAAAGGAGTCCTACACCCCTTGCCAATTAAAGCCTCATACGATGTCATTCCGATATTAGAATGATAGCGATTATCGTAGGTAAACTCAATCAACGATGATTAACTATCCCACGATCCACCTTGGTCCAACACACAAGCTTTCCAACAAATTCTCTACATACTGGATAATCCTTTTTGTCTGTCCATTCCTTCCACGGACGCTAGTCCGATTTTGACTACCACATGGCACCCATAAGTGCTTGCAAACCTTTCCAAAATCTCAATGAGAAACTCAGATTCCCATCTAACAAAATGATTCATCCTTACTAGTAAGTAACGAGTCACCCTTGTTAATCCATTCGTAACCATCCAAATTGAATCACATACCATCAAATTCTTCGAAAACCTGTCACAAGGTCCATGGGGATACTATCCCATGCCACTCAGAAATATTCAACAGTTTCTAATGTTCACACTTCTACCTTCAACAAGTTTAATCAACATATACAATCTTCGACCACTTATCTCTCCATCTATGGTTACCAAGACGATTCCTCAAATTCGGCCATACCCTCACAGTACCTGGACGGATACTCAATTTATCTCAACATCCTCCTCCGAGGGTTCTATTATCCAACTCCCACTATTGGAAACACAAACTTTATCATGACACTCATGGTACCATTTCCATCAGTCTGAAGATCAGCTCTTCGACTTTTATCCATTAAATTCAATCATTCTATTCAACTCAAATGAATTCTGACTCTCTCGGATCATATCGGGAATACCAACAGTCAGTCTCAACATACAAAACTCAATTCCATAAGAAGTCTTTTCACATACTAAACTCATATCCCGAATTTGCTCCCCCAGTTCTAGCTCAATACCATCGTCATCAGTATATACAGGAAATTCCCATTTGATATCTCAGCCACCACGTCGTCTCACCCAAATGGTAATTCAACCAAAACCACATTCCTTCAAAATTCCCAATTATACAAATAACTTAAGCTCTTAAGGTTAGCAATCATTTCAAATCTCGACTAAACAATTGAGGTCTCCAAACTCCGGCACAAACATGCAACAACCAATTCCAAATTACTTGTCAGGAAATTCCCTTATGTATCTTAAGTTGCCTTAAAGCATAAACAAAACTCGTTGATGTTGTACTTAACATATCTCTCAACCATATCAACCAAACATCATGAAACACAACAAATAGTTCTGTCAGATTTGGCCAACCAATACACGAGTCACTGACAGCTTCTCCCAAAAACTCTTTAAACTTCTTCCCAGTGGTATATCACTACTCTTTCTCAAATACCGATAACTCAAGTCTCTGACGCTCAACATGATCCTCTATACTCTTCGAATATCCAAATATCATCGGCTACACAACTATTCACTCACTCAATTAAGTATGGAAAATCCCATGTCAAACGGACACTCAATTCGTGAGTTTATGGTGGAAACACAAACCACACTTCCTGCACTTACTACGACATCCAAACGTACTCCATCAAGAAATAACTTAATTCCATGTTACTACTCTACCATCACATAGAGTATTGTAGCAACTTCCAACGCTTCTAATCCTGCGTCATTCCGAGTTACGGTTCTCTCATTACGACAAAATACGAAAACAACATTCCCACACTCAGAAGACCATTTACACATCTTCAACTCTTGAAATACTTAGAGGCCTAATCATACCAAGATTGTATTCCACCTCTTACTCCCTTTAATAATCACCAGAAATCACCATCCACCCTTTATATACTCGACCTCATAACTGTTGCCGTAACACACACAGACACAAGTCTCAAAATTATTCCATCAATTTAATTCCTTGGCTAACCAATTAGACATATAACATGGAGCTCTCAATATCGGACTAGTTTCCGTAACTAAGTCGATCACAACTCCACTTCACGCCCTGGCTGTGTATCACCACTTTGTCAGGACAACTTCCAAGCAATCACGACTGATCGGTAAACCGCCAACTTTCCACTTCGTTAATACACAAAACTCTCAAGTACTAGGCCTTACTCCAAACCATTCACTGCTCACGTCATCTAAGCTTGCAAGACACGTCTATCCCATCCAACACAATCCCAACTACTATCAACAAGAGATTAAGGGTGATCAGTTCCTCAATTTGTCAATAAACAGCCGAAATTATGATGGGGCATAAACCATCTTTACCAAACTATAGGAGCGTCCAACCAGACACTTGTAGCATCCTGGAGAAGCACAACTTTCTCCCCCACTTGGATCACTCCCACTCCTGCGGACAAGGTTTAGAACAACAAACGCGTACCGACAATGTTTTCACACATATGTCGCATACAAGGGAACAAACAACATTAGACAAGTTGGCCGGATGGACCGACCTGTTCTGATACCACTAATGTAACACCCTTCTAAGCCCCACGAAAAATATAAGCATAATCAGAGTTAAATTAACATGCATTCACAAAGGGCGTCACACATACACTTCCAAATTACTAAAAACCAATTGTCATGCTTATTAACACTGAAATAAATAATCATACTTTACAAAATTTCATTTGCGTGTAGCAGCGGATTCATTTGTATCACAATTTTTCATAAAAGAACTATTTGTGTTTATCACATAAATCAACATCACTTAGGCATTGAGGCCAACATCACAATATTTCAATAATATGAAAACATAGTACATCACTACAACATAAACCAAGCGATCCCAGTGTTACATGACCAGAGCATGACTCGACCCAACATAATTAACTCACTAAACGGCTACACCAATAGCGGCTTCGTAACTACAAGCAATACTACTCCTTGATACCTGCACGATGTCATGTAGGATATCATTCCAGCAGAAGGGTGAGAAATATTATCATAATAACAATGCAATATATATATATATATATATATATATATATATATATATATATATATATATATATATATATATATATATATATATATATATATATATATATATATATATATATATATATATATATATATATATATATATATATATATATATATATATATATATATATATATATATATATATATATATATATATATATATATATATATATATATATATATAAATGCACAATTACAGAATATATATATTCCATATTTTCTCACCACAATTCATTATAATCATCATATACATCACAACATGTGTATAAACAAATATGGATAATCACTCAAGCATTTTTCATCATGCACACATCCATAATTCTCAATCCTAACAACTTACAGTTACACATGCACACTTTCATACAACAATCACATATACTATATGACTCATATAAACTCATCAACTCACAGTTGCACATTCACCATTACACATTTACAAACCTCAATTCATCAATTCATGCTCATAAGCATACTTCCATACAATAATCATGTATTCACCATACTCATTTACACAAGTCATACATATACGAATATTTTCACAATTCTCACTATACTTTATTATAACTCATTGTATACTTCATAAAGCATATATATATATATATACACAAACAAATATGGACAATCATCAAACATATCCATAATTCTCATCTTTCCACATAAGCATACACATATGCATAATTTCACACAATCAATCATATATTCATGACATAAGACTCAATGTGACTCAATGCAACTCATGCCATGTGGTACCAACACTTGTTATCATTTTTTGGTTTTTACACTTAAACCGGGTCCACCCTTCTAGACCGATAACAACAAAAGTCCGTTCCCTAAGCTTTCAAACCCACCCTTCTAGGTTTGGGACAAGTCACTAGTCTCCACGAAACTAGCAAACATTGCCTCTTGACTAAATGATGCATATGCAATCAACAACAAAATGCACTTAAGACCGTTCACTCGTCTTAATCCCATGCATTCAAATAATTCATCACTTCAAGAATGATATCATGATTGCACACACAACATATTCATATTATCAAGTATTCCCAATTCAATACTATCACCATATTACCAAGCAATGCACACATATTCTCGATATGTTCCCATGCATTATTCATATACAATCACAAACAATGCACACATATTCACAATGTTCCCATGCATTCAAATATCGTGCCATACGGTAATAACCCAATCACAAATCATCACGTATTCTTATTCATATAAACAATGTATTATATATATTGCTCAAGGCTACGTTTCACAATCAATTCATAATCTAGGATTCACGCCATAAGGCTACCCATAATATAACATATCGCAACAATAATCATCGCCTCGTGCGATAGGGTTAATCATATACGAGTCGGAAAACCGACCTCAGATGGAACACGCAAGAAAATCACATCCTGTCATGCTCGCCACCTTACTCGCTAAGCGAGCCCCTAGCGAGTGCTCGCTACTTGTTCGCCTAGCGAACAAGCTCGCGAAGGCAAACAGAAGCCAATGACTTGATTCGCTACCCCACTCGCCACAGCAAATGCTCGCTACCCCCTTCGCTACCAGCGAAGAACACCCAAAACCATTCTGCCCATGTCTGGGACCGTTCGCTACTGGCTCGCCACAGCGAATGCCCAGCGAATGCTCGCGACCTGCTCGCCTAGCGAACGTGCTAGTGAGGGTCTACGAACTCAGAAACCCCCACTGTCCAAAACTCCGAAACTCATCGAAATCCAACCGATTCAATCCCAACACGTCTCAGTAGCCTTAGACCAACATCCCTCGACTAAACTCTACCACTTGTCCTCATTTTTATCCGTTAAAACTCGGTTTCTGGCGATTAAACTTATTGTGCCCTAGAATGGAAGATGAGGAAAAACAACCAAACGATCCATACAATCCGTACATAATCACATACATTGGTAAGATAACAATATTTTACACCCTTACCTCGATTAATCAGAAGCTAGAAGTCGTTCTTGAGCTTTACAAGCTTTCCCTTCTTCTTCCTTCTACTTTCTCTTCTTCCTCCACTTTTCTTTCATGTTTTCTATTTTACATTTTCGTTCCGCTTCTCTTCATATATCCCTCCCTTCTATTTCTCTCCAATTTATTTCTTTTCTCAAAATATTTGCCAATTCATTTTCTCAATAAATATCCCATCTCGTCCTTAATTACAGAATATCTAGTAAGTCCATATTATTCTACTAAATAGAATAAATCAGTTAAATCCAATAATTCACTTAAATCATACAAACCAATTAACTAGTACCATTAATCAGTTATTGAAAATTGGGTTGTTACAATCATAACTCATCATAATAATCCTCTTCATACATCATGTCATTATATCTCATCATAATAATCATCATACATCACATCATTATAATTTATCATATAATCATGTACAAATCACATAGCACTCACAGTTATACTCATATCAATTCATCATATTATCACATATTAATTCATAATGATACTCGTGGTAATCCTCGTACTATCGCCTATTAATCACATAAACCTCACTGTCATACTCATGTTAACTCATCGCAGAAATCACATAATCAAACATCAAGGCATCACTGCACACGATCAATATTCGTGAAACTCTGCTACGTTCACTGGCATGTTCGCTAAGCGAGTCTGGGGCGAGTTTCTTCGCTAGGCGAAGGATTCTTTTCTAGGTGAGTATGGGAACAACCTGGTTCGCTAGGCGAGGATTTCTTCTCTAGGCAAACTGCGCAATGACAGCAAATTCTTCTACGCACCAGAACTCAAAATCACTCAAAAATCTCTACGATCCACTTACCCAATGCCCCAAAAACATCCTTAAATCATCCCTAATGTCCTACGGCGATAAAGGCACAAAACCTACGGTTTATTAGGCCAATCCCGGAACATATTCACACCTTAAATCACATATTTTCCTTCAATTACACCCTAAGGCATTAAAGTTACTCATTATCCAATATTCCTAAGGGTTAAGCAAAGTTCAATCAGCTTTTTGACCATGAAGGCCTAGGTTTCTGTTTCCCCTGAATTGAACCACAGTTAGATTTACCCATAATCGGTTTAGGCCACGAAGGCCAAAGATCACTATTTCTCATCTCTATCCTTAAAATCCCTATGGTTACAATCTCCATAATAGATTTAGGCCACGAAGGCCAAATATCCCTTTTTCTCATAATTTTCCATAAAACCCTTAAACCCGTAAATCAACCATAATTACATCGAAAGTTACACATGGAAAATCATGAAAAGCTATACTCCCTATACCTTAGTTGATTCAAAGCCTTCACAATTATCTCCAGAAATCTTCTGCCTCCAATCTTCTCCTCATAGCTCTCTGGCCACAATACTTTTCACGGTTCACAAATGAATCCTAATTCCCTTTAGAATTCTATTTTGTCAAACCTAGTCTTGGGCCTCACAATTTGGGTTTTTCCCATAACACCCTCACTAACTCCTCTTAAATGTCCAATTTTCCCTTCTTTCACTTATATTTATTTTAAATCATAATAATATTAATATCTTCATATTATATACTATTATTCAAAATAAATAACCCAATTATGCATAATTCTTCAAAATTCCACAAAACCACCGAAAATCACCGAAAATGAATATTCTTAATTAAATAAATAAATTAAAATATTCCAAATAAATTTGGGGTTTTACAGAAGACAACGTCATCACAACCAAATCTTGGATTCGGGAGTCGGTTACGCAATGGAAAGGTATTAGCACCCCTCAGTCCGTTGTACTCAATAGGATCCACGCTTGTTGTCTAATCAAAGGGTGTGTTTATCTAAAAGCTACTACTAAACGGGGGAGGGAAAAGAAAAAGGAGACTCGATAGGACATTGTCGTCCTATGCCTACGTATTCCCTCGTGCAATGGGAAAGTCGAAGTCAATGTAGTTCAGAAAACTATGGCTGATGGGGGAAGGTTGCTCGCTACGACATCGTCGTCTTATGCCTACGTATCCTCATCTGGTATGAGAAATCAGAGCAAACGTAGTTCAGGTTACTAAATTACAGGTTGGTTAAGTGTTTTTTGTGAGCGACGTTAAGTTCCCATTCCAGCAGTTAGGAATGATGCTTGTTTGTGGTAGAACGAAAAAGTAATATACTCTTTTCTGAAAATGATTTCTGAAACCAATCCTGAAGGATACAAAAGTTTGAATTTGGTTTTAAAGTTTTAGAGAAGTGAATTGAATTTGTTTGAGATTCACGTTGCACTAAAGACTATGATATAGGAGCGAATGCGTCACATATCACCCAAGAGGCATACACTAAACACTCTAGACAAGTGAGGAGAAACCCTCCACTCATCATTTCCCATATACTTAGGGCTCGTGGCACACAATGTTCATCATTCTTTATTAAGTGTCATAGAGTTGTTTGAGATGAGAAGAGAATACTCAAAAAGAAAACACTAAAGGGAACTGTAAACCCTAATATTATCATTGCCAAATGGTCCTAAAGTTAGGATTGAAGGGAAGTATACCTAATGTTATCATACAAAATGGCCCTAAAGTGGAGGTCAATGAGGGACTATCCTGATTGTTATCATGCAAAGGATTGAAGTCTAATGTCTCTCCTACTCCCATCTTAATTAGAAATTAAGTGAGACTAGGAATCCTAAGGGATCATGTGAGCAAGCACAAGTAAACATTATCCAATTCAATCACAAATGAAAACAAAGATGAAACTTAAATAAGTCTCAAAAAGAGAGAAGATGAAGAAGAAAGTAGGAGAATGAGGAATATACAATCAAAAGAAAGAGCATGGAAGTTCAATGACAAAGAAGTATCAAACACACACATCTCAAACTTTATACAAAGTGAACATTTACATCATGTTAAGAATAATAAAGATCAATTACAATTACAGACCATGTCAAGAGATTTGAAAATCAAAGTATAATAGCAAAACAAAGTGCCCAAACACACACAAGTGGCTCAAAGTCCAACAAGATATATTATCAATCATCAAATAAGATGGAAAGAAGTCAAATGATATGGGAAACAAGGTAGGTAAGTAGTAACATCATATCATGTCAACTTCATTCAAAGATCAAAGAAGAAACACAAAGAGTGTCAAGCATGCATCTCATAAATATCCAAACAAATAGCAACAACTATCTCATGTAAGAGACACTTCAAAGGATCAAACATGTGAAATTATGGTATGAAAACAAGCAGGGGCAGAAACAATAACATGTTTATCAAGTCAAGAATTCATCCATGAAGACACAAGGGAAACATCAAGGGTTAAACTCAAAACATGCCTCAAGAACAAACATATACATCAAAGTCAATCCAAGATAGAAAATGCCTAAGCAAAGGCATACTTAACTAAACATCAATCCATCATAAATAGAAACAATCTCAAATGATATTCATCATGTTCACATTCAAATCAACGATCAAAGTCAAGAAGAGACAAACTCAAGTTAGATCACAAAAGTCAAGCACACATCTCAAGTTATTCATGGGAGAAATACATGATCACGTAAGGCAAATGAAGACAAGATAAGCATACAATAGACCTTTAACCATGAAAACCAGAACCTTAGACATCTCAACCAAAGCAAATAAGAATCATCAAACATCCATTTAATTATCCAAGAATCATACTCTAAAGATTAGGTCACATGCACACAAACATGACCAAAGCAACATCAACTTTATACATCATCCAAAAAAAAGAAAAATGATCAAACAAATTCTAGTCAAAAGCTCAAACTCATCTTATATATATCAAGACAAAGTGTGAAAAAGATCTCCACAAGATTGGCTCAAATGCATCATTAAGTCAACTCAACAAGGCAAGCATATCATTAAAATCAAGCATGCATAGAGGACCAAATAAAATCAACTAAGAAGCAACAAAAAATTCCACATCAAAACATCAAAACACCAAACCAGCATCTATAAGGATCAAAAAGGTTAAGAGATTGGATCAAAAAGGCAAGCATAGGGCATCAAAAGTATAAACCCTAGCCAAGGATAAATATGTAAAATCACTTCACAAAATAAATATAAATAAAATAGGAAAATTAATTTAAAAATAAAATAAAAATTATGAAAATTATTCTCAAGACATCAATTAGTCAGAAACATATTTTTAACCATTTTTAAAAATGTTTTATCAATTAAAATAAAAAAGAAATTGAAAATAAAATCAATATAAAATAAAAAGGAAAGGGGGGGTGCATCAGGAAAAGGAAAATGAACTGAGGAAGTGTTGTTGCGCATGTTGATCTCAATAATAGGGGGTGAAAACATCAAAAAGCTAGGCCCAATATAAAAATCAAGATTCAGAAATTAAAAAAAAAGGCTCGCGTGACATGTTCATTAATTGAGTCATCACTGACTCAGCGCCACATGGGTTCTACGCAGGCAAGTCAAGGAGTCGACACCCAAAGACAGCTTAGACGATGGAGCTAGGGCTCTGGTCGTCTTCTCTGATGGTTGTGTCGGAGTTACAGAACAAAACATCATCAAAAACAACAAATTCACACATCATTCTGAAGGGAATTTCATGTTGAACACAAGTATGAACTCCATTTTTATTTTTATCAACTCTAAGGTCATGAAAATCGAGCATGAAAACAAGAACACATGAATCAAACCTCTTCAAAACAAGACAAACTCATGCCAAACATTGCCTACAATGGTGTAGGACTTCAGATGCATCAATAATGAACCTAAAAAGCTTCTAGAATGAGAGAAATAAGTTGGAGAAAAATACCTAGTGGAGGGTGTCCACTGCACCTTGTTCTTGCTCAAACCACTTCAAAAATCCCTTGTCCAAGATCTTTAGAACCTCAAGGATGATGAATAAGGCTAGGAAAGATAAAGATCTTAGGTGAAAAACTCAGCTCAATTTGAGAAAATCTTGAGAGAGAGAGCTTCATTGGTTCTGATTTTAACACAATGAGGGTGGTTGTCTCTCTTTTAGGGTTTTGAGGGTTTATATATGAAGTTTGTGAGGTTAAAAAGGCCAGTTACTGTGGTTTACTTATGGTTAAAGATTTGAAACAAAAATTGAAATGAAGGGTGGATAATTGATAATGGTACAAGCTGTGGCACAATAATGGTATGTTGTCATTCTGTTGTGAGTGGAAGGAGAAGTCAGGAGGAAAGAGTGGCCTTAGGCTCCTTTGTGAGCAAGTTTTTGCTCTTTTCTTCTTTTGGCAAAATGTGTGAAAAATGGTACATGAATGGTACAAGTTTGGTTGGCACTTATTTGGCAAGGTTTTGTGACATAACCATGATGATTCATGCGCATGAAATGCTATGACAAAGTTGTTACAAAGAAAGAAAAAAATGATTCCAAGTAGAATGACATGCTAGAAATACCTACTCATGGAACCATCTTTAAACCAACCATATCTCCATGCATATTGCTCCAAATGGTGAGCTTCGTGGCACAATGAGAAGTAGGGAGAACCATGACCAAATTCTATGTTCAAAGTGAATTGACACAAGACTTGGATTCACGAGAAAAGAAGGTTGGAAGTTGTGTTCTCAAATCTGTCTAAAGTAACTTAGAAAAATTCTAAGTTATTGAACGTTTGACAAAATTGAAACCTCATCTTTGAATCCACATAACTTGAATATTTTTGATCCAATGGAGATGTTTTAGTAATGGATAGGAAGCTTGAAGAATGATATTCAAATTTCATGTTCAAGGGAAAGTGATTTGTGTTCAAGAACTTGGTGAAAAGTGCCTTAGAAAGTAGCCTCAAAATTCTGCCTAAAACTTGTCCATTCTTGACAACTTTGGAACCCTATATTGGATAAACCATACCTTGAGTTCTACACATCCAATGGAGATAAACTAGTACTCAAAATAAAGCTTGGAGGATTCCCTACAACTTTCATGTTCAAGGGAAAGTCATTTGAAGCTTGTATCATCATGTAAGATAGGCTTGAAAGTAGGTACTTCAAGCAGAATTTCTATACTTCGAAAAATTTCTAAGTGTTGAAGTGACAAAGTCTTGATTTTCTCAACTTTAGTTCTCCATATCTCTCAAACTATGGATCTTTTGGAGTTGCTTTATTCTACAAACTTGTAGTTCATGATGTCCCCTTTAATTTGAGAACAGGTTTTCCCCCATTGGATCAAGGATGAGAAAGTTCTGGAAGTTGCAAAATGGCTAGAATTTAGGGTTTTCCACACTTAGAAGAATTTCACTAAAACCCTAATTCAACCAATCTCCTGATTTTATGTTTCCTCTTGATGTTACTTGTTCCAAACACATGAAATCACTTGAAAACACATAGCACACCCTTGGTTGACCTTAAGATCCAAGATTTTGACCCCCATTGAATCACAGTTTATGAAGACATATAATCCATGTAGAGGACCCTCAAGGTGTGTATTGATATTTAGAATCATGTCTTTGTTAGAACACATATTGGTCCTTAATAATATCTCTATGTTTTGATGATAACTATTATGAAATTTTGTAATTAAGAATTATATACTCTAAAATTTGCTTAAGAATGTTTGCTGCAGATATTAAAGTAAATATCACTCCAGAAGCAAATCAGATCTGAACATAAGAAATATGCAAGGCTTTGAAGCGTCAGAAGCATTCCTTAGAAGATTCTGAACGCTGCTATCAGAAGATTCTGAGCGTTGCCTCCAGAAGGATCTAAAGCAGAAGCTCTAGAAGAATCTGAAGCAAGTCAGAAGCATCTGAACCAATGAAGAATTCTGTATGAAGAGTTTTCAAGCATAGTGTCGCTACTCAAAAAATACGCGCAACGACGGGGAAGGCGAAAAGGAAAAGGACAGAAGAGTCGCCACCGAACTTTATTTATCCCATGAGGGGAAAGGAAAATATCGAGAAAACCTCAAGAAAAGAACGGATAAGATGGTCTCGTAACCAAGAACAGGTTCGGAAGTCGGTTATGCGAAGGGAAGGTATTAGCACCCCTCGCATCCATCGTACTCGATGGGAACCATTTGTTTGTTGTGTGTGAAATTATTTGCTTAAAAATTATGCTATAAAAGAGTGTTCCAAAGGATAGAGGGTTAGAAATTGGGAAAAGAGAGATAACAGGGGAAGGAAAAGAAAGAAAGGACTCTGTAGGACTTCGCGGTCCTAGGCCTACGTATTCTCGATAGACACGAGAAAATCAGAATCGACGTAGTTCGGGGGACTACAAATATGGGGGGAATATGCTCGACAAGGATTGTGGCCCTTGTGCCTACGTATCTTTACTTGAACGAAGTAAAGAATCAGAGCAGCCGTAGTTTGGCCTACGATTTGTTGATGTTTTTATGGATGATGCTATCGTACGCATTCTAGCAGTTAGGTGTATTGCTGCTCGCTCGTTGGAGACTTAGGCATTACCTGTTTGCGGTAGAACGGACGTATCATATCCTTTTCGAAAGATAAGTTTTCGCCATGCGAGGCAAGATGTCACATTTGATTTGTTGGATTATTTTTTAGGGGCGAGAGAGGTCCTCGGATAGTAACCCCTACGGGTAGTACCCAATTCCTTATCTCAAAGTTTTTGTTATGAAAGGGTGTGGCGAACATAGCGTCTTCGTATTGAAAGACGAGTATCAAAACCACACACACTACAGTGAGCGTCTCGACACTCGGAGAGGAAGAAGTCTACACTTAATCCTCTCTCTTTAGTTCAATACAAAGAGAACTTCATTCTCTTATTAAAGTGTTTTTGGTTTTGAATGGTAAGTGCTTTTGCGACAGAGAACTCTACGGTAAACGTCAGCACTCGGGATAGGAGAAGGCCTACGCCTAACCACTCCACGACCATTCAAGTTTTTGTTACGAAAAGAGTTTAAAAATGCGCTCGGTACGGGACCGAGGTTTTTAGGTGACAAAGGTTACGGAAAGAAGTTGTAGAGGGAGATAGGTGGCGGATAAAGTCACGTCTTCATATTGAAAGACGAGTATCGAGACCACGCACACTACAGTGAGTATCCAAACACTCGGAGAGGAAGAAGTCTACACTCAATCCTTTCTCTTTAATTCAATACAAAGAGAATCGATTTATTTATTGTAGGTGTTTTGAAAATGCGCTCGGTACGTGGCCGAGGGTTTTTTAGGAGAAAAAGGTGTGGATGAAAACATCTTTGTATTGAAAGACGAGAGTCAAAACCACCCACACTACAGTGAGCATCTCAACACTCGGAGAGGAAGAAGTTTACACTCAATCCCCTCTCTTTAGTTCAATACAAAATGAACTTTATCGTTTTGTTAAATATGGTGAGTTAGCTTAACCGTTATTTGAGAAAATTCGCTTGACGTTGGGTCAAGGATTTAATTGTTTAAAAAAGTTTGAGGTGAAGCGAGCAAGGTCGATGGCGTACGCACAAGGCGACCGACATACAAGGGTTAAAAATGGCTCGATAAAATCGAGAGTTTGCTTTTGAGAATGGTTTTTGGAATCAAAAGTCACCAAGGACAATAGCAACATTTCTACTAAAATCATACAACATATGGGATTAGTCGGCTAAAAAAAACGAGACATGCGATAAAAACGGCACGAAGTGCCATCAAGGAGTTCGCACGGCGAACTCCTTGAGAAAAATTTTTTTTTGGAGGTAAAAATAACAAAAATAAGTGGAAAACAGTGGGGTAACACGGGTGGCCGTGTTGTATGACACGGCCCGTGTCACAATTCCAGGAAAAAAATGGGTTTTGGGTCAAAAGTGGTGTGACATGGCCGTGTTGTGTGACACGGCCCGTGTCACAAGGTCTGGGCCAAAAAAAATAAGTTAGAATCTCAAACGGAGGTACAACACGGGTGCCCGTGTTGTGTGACACGGGCCGTGTTGTGAGCCCAGGGCATTTTCACTTTGAAAAGCCACTCAGAGACGTAACACGGCCCGTGTTGGGCTGCCAGGTGAAAAATTCCAAACTTTCTCTTGTTTTTTGCTTCTTTTTGTGGTTTATTCAAAGGGTTTCTTGGTCCCTATTAGGACCTTACATGTTATACTCAACACAACAACACTCAAACCAAGAGAACAAATGATAAATGCACAATATAGAAGAAGAGAAAAGTTTGAAGAAATGGATACCCAAGAGTTGTTTCCCTCCTTGCAAAGCCTCAACTGATTTTGGCTAGGTGTTCACTTCTCTTCCCTCTATGCTTTGATGGCTCTCCTTCTCAATGGCTCCCTTGTATTTTTCTTTCACTCTCTCAATCTTTTGCTGGTTTTTGCTCTCTCTATTTTTTCTGGTTTTCTCTCTTACTCTTTGCTCTCAATATCTCTCTCAAATGCTTGCTTGTGTGTTAATGATAGTGAGTGATAGTGAATCCTCTTTTGTGCAGCCTCCAAGCCTCCTTATCTCACTTTTCTGTCACCTTTTTCTGCTGTACCAATGCCACACTCCTTGCACAACTTTTCACTTCAAAATTTCCATTTTTGGCAATATCTTTTACTACCTTTTGGTGCAGCCCCACTTTCCTTCCATTTCTAGTATGTTTTTGCTGCATTTTCTTCTGCAGCACTCTACCTCTCTATTCACCCTTGTACCCATTGGTTGGTTGATTTGTTTGGACATACCCATGTAGTCAATACACTATGTTTTGACAGCATTTTTGAAAACTGATATTTAGCATGTAGATGTATCATTTGCATGTTATTTCTTTGTCCTTATGACATAAAAATAATTTTGTAACATGGCACATATGGTCATCTCTTGCATGGGGCTGTTTTGCATAATATTCACATTGCCCATGGCTAAGCAAACATAGTCTTGATCTTGACATTTTCCAATGTTGATTTAATTCTTAGATATTTCTTGGATATAATGTGGACTTGGTGTGGAATTTCCATAACATGAATTGGATTAGAGACTTGAAGATTAGAAATACATTAATTTCTAAACATTACTTCGAGTTGAAAATCTTGCAACAAATGACATTCTCGTAATGTCACAAACTTCTCTTTATAATATTCTCGCCTTTAATCTTGAATTCATGATCGATTTCCTTTATGTCACTGAATTTGAAAGAAATGAAGAAATGTGTCAAGCCTTGAAAGAGGCAAATTTTGGGGTGCAACACATAGTTACTTCAGAAGACTCTGATAGTACTAACGCTGCCAATACTGAGGATCTGACCCAAAACTCTGCTCTGAACTTATATACGCTAAAAGCACACTTGCTGCAAAGACTCTGATTCAGCAAAACTCTATTCAACATCAGAAGGCTCTGATCAAATTAGACTCTGATGATTCTTGCTGAAAATTGTTGAAGAAGAATTCAAATATTATATCCGTTGGAATATCCAAATGACTCTTTCCTTATTTATGCTATACACAATAACACAGACAAAAAGGATTTCTCTGTGCTTTCTTCTTCTAGGAAAGGTCACTTGATGTGAAGACAAAAAGGCTCAGACCTTTTGGTACACTCTTATCAACGTGAAAAACTCTTGGATCACTGTGCCTATAAAAGCAAGTCTCCACTCATCTTCTTCAGTTGACAAAATACTTGAAAAAGAATTCATTATCAAAGCTCTCATACAACTCATATACTCTTGCTAGAATTAATTCTTTGTTCTTAATATTAAGTGAAAAATCACAGTTGTGATAAAGCTTTATTAGAAGCATTTTAACACTTGTATTTATTATTACATTTGATTGTAAGAAAACCTTAAGAAGATTCAGTTAGGATCAGTAGTTCTTGAGAAGACTTTGAACAGTTGTTCTTAGTGCTTACTATTGTAATCAGTTGATTAAATAGTGGATTAAGTCCTTGTTTGAGAAAGGCAAATCACTCTAGAAAGGGTGGACTAGAGTAGTTGAGTTCAACGAACCAGGATAAAAATACTTGAGTTTTTACTTCTAAGTTTTTATCTTCATACTTATTCAACCCCCCTTCTAAGTATTTTCTCACCTTCAGTTGGCATCAGAGCTCCGGTTCTGTGTGTGCTACCACTTCACAGTGACAGAAAAGATCCAGTGAGAAAAACTTTGATATATATTTGGTTGTTACTATGGCTGATACTTCAATATCTAACATTAACAACAAATATGAAGAAAGGGACAGAATCAGCACTAAACCCCCTATGTTTGATGGGGAGAAATTTGATTATTGGAAAGAAAGGATTGAAAATTTTTTCCTTGGTTATGATGCTGATTTATGGGATTTGGTCATAGATGGATATGTTCATCCCACTGATGGGAATGGCAAGAAAGTAGATAGAAAATCTATGACAGAACCCCAAAAGAAGGAATTTAGAAATCACCACAAGGATAAAACAATATTGTTAAATGCAATATCTCACACTTAGTATGAAAAGATCACAAATAGAGAAACTGCATTTGACATGTTTGAGTCCTTGAAGATGAATCATGAGGGAAACTCTCAATTCAAGGAAACAAAGGTTATGGCTCTAATTTAGAAGTATGAAGCCTTCAAGATGGAAGAAGTTGAATCTGTTGAAGCTATGTTCTCCAGATTTCAAATACTTACAGCTGGACTAAAGGTTCTGGATAAAGGATACTCTACTGCTGATCATGTGAAAAAGATCATCAGAAGCTTACCTGCCAGATGGAGACCTATGGTGACTGCGTTGAAAATGGCTAAAGATCTGAACAAGATTTCCTTGGAGGAACTAATCAGTTCACTGAGGAGTCATGAAATTGAACTTGAGGAAGATAAACATCAAAAGAAAGGTAAATCAATTGCCTTAAAATCTAATAAATCTGCTAAAGCATTGCAGGTAATAGAGGAAAGCTCTGAAGAATCCTCATCTGAAGATGAAGATGAACTATCCGTGTTGTCTAGAAGAATAAACAAACTCTAGAAGCATAAAGGAAAGAAGTTCAGAAACTTCAGGAAGCCTGACCAAAGAAAAGAATCTTCTGGACACAGAAGATCTGGTAAAAAGGAGGTTGTCTGCTACGAATGTAAAGAACCTGGGCATTACAAAAATGAATGTCCAAAGTTGTTGAAATAAAAACCTAAAAGAAAATCTAATAAGAAGAAGAAGGTTCTAATGGCTACCTGGGATGATTCAGATACATCTGAATCTGAATCTGAGTCAGAAGAGGAATGTGCCAACGTAGCATTAATGGCTGACATAGAAGATCAGGATGAAGGAATTTCAGGATCTGAATCTGACTCTGAATCTGACTCTGACGCTGAAGAGGTAATGGCTAAACTCACTAAAGATGAACTTATCAAAGTATTATCAGAAGTTCTGAAGAGCTATAACAATATTAAGCTCAAATACAAGAAGCATCAAAGCAATCTTGTATCTGAGAATAATATTCTCAAATCAGAAGTGGCTGAGCTAAATGAAAAGAACTTAAAATTGAAAAATGCTTCTGAATTAGCTCAACAAGACTCTGATTCTGAAACTGAGTCTGAATGCAAAAATATTTTGGAAAAATATGACTACAGCTTTGAGAAGTTTCTTGCTAAAAGCATAGACAGAAGCAAAATGGCTTCTATGATCTATGGAGTTAGCAGAAATAATAGATAAGGAATTGGATATAAATCTTCCTCTGGAAAGGATTTAAATCCAAAACCTATTGATAAAATTATCATCAAGAAGACTCCTTTATATTCCCACTTTAAATTTGGTCACTTGAATGATATTGAACACACTCGTTCTGAAAAGAACGTTCATGTGTTTAAATCTAAGGCTAGTCAGAATAAACCTTATGTTGAAAAACAGAAGTTTAGACAAACCTTCAGAACAACTAACCCAAAAGGACCCAAGAAGATCTGGGTACCTAAAAGTAAAATAATTCCTGTTGCAGATGTTCTTAGCAGCAAGGTCAGGACGCCAATCATGGTACCTGGACTCTGGATGCTCGCGACACATGACAGGAGAAAGGTCTATGTTCCAAAGTTTGGAGCTTAGATATGGAGGTGATGTGAAATTTGGAGGGAATCAGAAGGGCAAGATCATTGGATCTGGCACTATTGGAAATGGTAATCTTCCCTCTATTACTAATGTTTTACTTGTAGAAGGATTAAAGCATAATCTATTGTCCATAAGTCAATTAAGTGACAATGGTTATGACATAACCTTTAATCAAAAATGTTGTAAAGCTATTAGTCAAAAGGATGGCTCAATCCTATTTAGTGGAAAGAGGAAGAACAACATTTATAAAATAAATCTTTCAGAACTTAAGATTCAGAATGTTAAATGTCTCTTGTCTGTTAATGACGAGCAATGGGTCTGGCACAGAAGATTAGGGCATATTAATATGAGACGTATATCTCAGATTAATAAACTTAATCTTGTCAGAGGACTTCCTAATCTGAAGTTCACCTCAGATGCTCTTTGTGAAGCATGTCAAAAAGGGAAGTTTTCAAAATCCTCTTTTAAATCAAAAAATGTTGTTTCTACTTCCAGACCACTAGAATTACTTCATATTGATCTGTTTGGACCAGTGAAAACTGCATCCATCAGAGGCAAGAAGTATGGATTAGTCATTGTTGATGACTATAGTAGATGGACATGGTTAAAGTTCTTAAAACATAAGGATGAGTCACATTCTGTGTTCTTTGACTTCTGCAAACAAGTCCAGAATGAAAAAGATTTCAAAATTATAAAAGTCAGAAGTGATCATGGTGGTGAATTTGAAAACAAATATTTTGAAAAATATTTTAATGAAAATGGCATTTGCTCATGATTTTTCATGTCCTAGAACTCCACAACAAAATGGATTTGTAGAGAGGAAAAATAGAACTCTGCAAGAAATGGCCAGAACCATGATCAATGAGACTAATCTGGCAAAGCACTTTTGGGCAGAAGCAATCAACACAGCCTGTTACATTTAGAACAGAGTGTCTGTAAGACCTCTTCTGGAGAAGACTCCCTATGAACTGTGAAAGAACAGAAAGCCCAACGTTTCATATTTTCGTCCTTTTGGATGTATTTGCTATATGTTGAATACTAAAGAAAATCTGAACAAGTTTGATTCTAAAGCACAGAAGTTTGAAAACTCTGCAGATTGTGGAAGAATACAATACTGAAACACAGATTGTGGAAGAATCTATTCATGTTAGATTTGATGATAAGCTTGGCATTAAAAAGCCAAAGCAGTTTGAAAACTCTGCAGATAGAGAAGTAGTCTTCACAGACTCTGAAGGCTCAGAGGCAGACAAAGCTCAAGTGAAGGAACCAGAAGCAACGCCAGATGCAATTCCTTTGACTTCTCAGATCAACAACTTAAACATTTATGAAGAATCAACTGTTAGAGGATCATCTTCCAGAATCAAAGCTTCTCATCCAGAGAATGTTATCATTGGAAAGAAGGATGACCCTATCAGAACAAGATCCTTTCTCAGATCATCTGAAGCACCATTATTTGGATTGGTGTCAGTAATTGAACCAACTTCTGTAGATGAAGCTTTGCAAGACAATGATTGGATTATTGCCATGCAAGAAGAGCTAAATCAGTTCACCAGAAATGATGTGTGGGATTTAGTTCCAAGACCAAAAGGATTCAACATAATTGGAACTAAATGGGTCTTCAGAAATAAGCTTAATGAGAAAGGAGAAGTTGAAAGAAATAAGGCAAGGCTTGTTGCTCAAGGGTACAGTCAACAAGAAGGTATTGATTACAATGAAACTTATGCTCCAGTGGCAAGGTTAGAATCTATACGTCTTCTTATTTCATTTGCTGCACAATATAACATCACTCTATATCAGATGGGTGTTAAAAGTGCCTTTCTAAATGGTATTATAGAAGAAGAAGTTTATGTTCACCAGCCTCCTGGTTTTGAGAGTGAAAAATTCCCAGAACATGTTTTCAAACTAAAGAAATCTCTGTATGGTTTAAAACAAGCTCCCAGAGCTTGGTATGAGAGATTAAGCAATTTTCTTCTGGAGAAAAATTTCATCAGAGGCAAAGTGGACACAACACTCTTTTGTAAATCATTTAAGAAAGATCTTCAAATTTTTCAAATATATGTGGATGATATCATATTTGGATCTACCAATACTATGCTGGGAAAGGAGTTTGCTCAATGTATGCAGGCAGAATTTGAAATGAGCATGATGGGAGAATTGAGATTCTTTCTGGGAATTTAAGTCAACCAAACTCCAGAGTGCACTTACATTCATCAGACCAAATATGTTAAAGAACTTCTGAAGAAATTTAACATGACTGATAGTAAGATGGCAAAGACTCTCATGCATCCAACTAGTTCACTAGGCAAGGAAGAGGTAAGTAAGAAAGTAGATCAGAAACTCTACAGAGGTATGATAGGATCTCTTCTCTACTTAACTGCTTCTAGACCTGACATTTTGTTTAGTGTATGCTTTTGTGCAAGATTCCAATCAGATCCTAGAGAATCACACTTAACAGCTGTTAAGAGGATTCTAAGGTATCTGAAAGGTACTTTTAATGTGGGTTTGTGTTACAGAAAATCTGATGATTTCAAATTAGTTGGATTCTGTGATGCTGATTACGCTGGAGACAGAGTGGAAAGAAAAAGTACTTCTGGAAGTTGTCAATTTCTAGGAAGAAATCTAATCTCTTGGTACAGCAAGAAGCAACCCGCAATTGCACTATCAACTACAGAGGCAGAATATATTGCTGCTGCTAGATATAGCACACAGATGCTCTGGATGAAAAGTCAGCTAGAAGACTATCAGATATTTGAAAAGAATTCAGAAGCACATGCAAGCAAACACGTGTCACTCTAAATCTGCAAAGATGGCGTGTACACTACTGAATAGACGTTTGAGGTATGGTTTGAATAGTGAAAATCTTGATTTTCCCCCCAATTTGTCAGAATCAATTAATGCTTGAAATGATTTTTATTCTCTTTCATTAATTGACATTAATTGCTATGTGTAAACGTGCTTTGATTGTCTGTTTGTATGCCTAATTGTTTTCTATAAATACCACATCTCTCACCACTTTCACACTTTTCACAACTCAAGTAAGTTTATGCATTTCTGTCTTCTTTTCTCTCTTCACAAAAACCCTAAACCTTTGTCAAAATCATCTTCAATGGCAACCTCATCTTCTACAGCAGCTCAGTTTCAATCAACCATGGCTGCAGTTACTTCTGCAAATATGGGTGTGGCTCCATACACGACACCTAAAAGGACTTTGTTAACTCCTGTTGACAAACTTGAAGTTCTCTGTGAATCAATGGTGGAATTTGATTCATTAGCTGAAAATGGATTTGAATTCCGTTCAATAGTTGATGCTCAAGGCTGGGTAAAATACTTTGACAAATTATTTGGACCAGTTTACCCTCATCTGATGAAAGAATTCTGGATACATGCTTCTGTTTATCCCAAATTCATCTTGTCTTCTGTTCTGGGTAAGGAGATTATAATTACAGAAGATCTAATCAGGAAACTCATAGGGTATGAGGAGACTGATGGAGTATGTCATCTGCCATCTGGGCGTGTAGACATGGAAGAAGTTTATGAGGAAGTCATGACTGCTGGACAGGCCTCTAACAAGTTTAAAGATCTGAAGCCTGACTACAAAATCTGGGCAAAGATTTTTATGGGATGCATTCATCACAGAAAATCTACAAATTCTCCAGACTATGTGAACAATGAACAGCTCTACTTCATGTACTGTTTAAGTCAGAGCACCAAGGTAGATCTTCCTTACATTCTGTTCATGCACTTATGGAATCATATTAATGCTTCAAGAGAATTTGTAAAAGATAAGGGTCAGAAGATCAGAACATGGATTCCCTTTGGAAGGTTAATTTCAGATATTCTGACAGAAAATGGACTGGTGACTGCTATGTATGCTGCTGGAGTCAAGAATGAACTTGAATCTATTGTTGGAAAACCTCTGAATGCCAAGAGTCTTCAGAGACTAAAAATTGTAGAGGAACTCACATTAGCACCTAAGAAGCTGAATATCTCTGAACTTAGTCAAAAGTGAATTCTAGTTGAAAACTATCCACTGTTCTGTGCTGAAGAACCAAGGGAAATAATTGTAAGGTATATTGATTCTTACAAGGCAGATGGAACCTCAGTTCCTGCAGATATTCTGAAAAGAGCAAGGGAACCAATGCCTGATGGAGGAAATGAGCACACAAGGAAAAGAGGTCAATCAGAAGCAGAAGAAGTTGCTACTCAGAAGAAGCCAAAAGTTGCTGACAAGCCTCAGAAGTTGATCAAGAGGAAAGCATCTGGAGACGCTCCCTCTGTTCCCACAAAGCGTATCAAGATTAAAGGTACCAAATCTTCTGTATCCTCTTTCAATAATATTGTTTTAAATGAATCGACATTCAAGTCTATTCCAAAACCACCTCCTACTCAGAAACAATCTGTTCCTGCTCCATCTCATAATTCTGAACCATTAAAAATTCCTTCCCCACAAAAATCATCTGATCCTGTTTCCACCACTCCTGTAAAACCTTCTACTAATCAATCATCTGCACCAACACCAACAACAACAACACCAGCAAATCAAACTCCACCACCTATAACAAAACCAACAGAATAATCTGAACAACAACAACCACAACCAGAAAAACAACCACAACCAGAACAACCACAATCAAACACATCTGAACCTATTGCATCCGCACAAGTTCTTTTTGAACCTATACAATCTAATCAAGTGGCATCTAATCCACCTACATCTGTTCCACCTACATCTGTTCCACCTACATCTAAACCACCTACATCTGAACCTCCATCAAAACTTTCTGAGAATCCATCAGAATCAACCAACCCATCTGAAACAAATATCCCTGAGACAGAGGTACTAAATGTTACACCTCTCAAAACTATTTTTGAAGTGTCCTCTACGTCTTATACTCCAACCACATCCTCAAATTCATCAGAATCTGATATACACCCAGATTTTCTGATATCTCCCTCTCTCAGAAATTATGAAGTTAACCAACCAGAACCACCTGTTTCTTCTGAAATTCTCATTCCCAATCCTATCCCAACACCTAAGCCAAGGACATATGAGTGTGTACCATCTGCTTCGTGTAAACTGTTTTCATCTGACAAACTTCCCTCTGGTTTCAAATTCAAAAATTTCTACACCAGAATTGAACCATCTGACAGTATCACTCCTCTTAAACCCAAACTTACCATCATTCTACCATCTGTTCTTCAAACGTATATTAAAGAACTACCAGAAGTGATTTCATCAGAACCTATTTTATCTGATAAATCTGCATTCACTCCTTACTCTGATACCCCATTTGATGTTGTTTCCTATGCATCAAATGCAAAACCATATCTGTTGAATGCGTTAACCAGATCAAAAACTGACAATTCATCTGATCCTCCATTCATACCCTTCTACCCTCGTCCTCTGATCACCATTCCAAAATTCATCATTCCACCTTCACCCCAACCCAAACCAATCACATTGGAAACTTTTCTAAACCCAAAACCTAGGCTGAACGTTGATCATTTATTTACAAGTTTTTTGAAAGAAATAGAGATGTATTTAGGCTCTGTACAGAGGAAGTGTTCATCAACAATGGATGCAAATGAATCGGATGCTATTTGGAATAGCTTCATAAACAGATTCAATATTGTAGCATCAAATCTGAAGAACGTATGTTCTGATGATGCAAAGCTCAGATTTGCTGAAACTGCTAGAAGTTTGTTCTGGACTGTTAAAAGATCTGCACCATTGTTTCTTAAAGATGCTCCTTCATCATCAAAAGAGAATACTGAATCTGCATCTGAAGACAACCCTCTGGCTATGACTCTTGTAGAACATCCCTCTGGATCTGCTGCTCCTGACTCCAAATCCCCTATGGAAATTGACTATGCTCATGCTTCAGAATCTGTCCCACCTTCTTCATCTGAGATCAAGAAAGAGTATCCAGATCTTGAAGATAAGATTGCAGTTCTGGAAGCTGGTCAATCAGAGATTAAGTCATGGATGGCTAAGCAAGATAAGAAGTATGAAGACATGGCTCAGTGGATGTCTAAACAAGATCAGAAGAATGAAACCATGGCTAAGTGGATGTCAAAACAAGAACAGTCCTCTTCTGAGATCACTGATCTGTTGAAGATGATTTTGTCAAAACAATCTTAGTTTATTTTTTTCCTGATGTTTGCATATGTTGATTGCACATGTACTTGAATATTTTCTGATGTTTGTATTTTCTGCTCTGAATGAATGAATGTCTCAATGTTTTCTCTACTTGATTTATCTTGTTTGTTTTTCCTTTTATTTGTCTTTTTAAAGTTCTTACTTTTTGCTTATGACAAAAAAGGGGGAGAAAATAGATCTGAACTGTTTAATTAAACTCTACTAAAATAAAACTTCAGACATATCAATTTTATCTAACATAAAATCTGAGTGTTTTAGAACATTTTATAAATCTGATATACTCTTCAAAAGAAACTCTAAGACTTCCAGATCACATTTAACTTATCAGACTCTGACTCTGAAACATGCAAGATCAAATGGTTAGAACAATCAAGCTCTAATTCTGAAAAGAATACTCAAGACAAAAAGGGAAGTTTCTATTCCTTATTAATAATTAATTCAGGGGGAGATTCATCATCTCAGGGGGAGTTATAATTATTTGCTTTTCAATTAAACAAAATTTCTGATGTTTTTGTCATCATCAAAAAGGGGGAGATTGTTAGAACACAGATTGGTTCTTAATAATATCTCTATGTTTTGATGATAATTATTATGAAATTTTGTAATTAAGAATTATATACTCTAAAATTTGCTTAAGAATGTTTGTTGCAGATATTAGAGTAAATATCACTCCAGAAGCAAATCAGATCTGAACATAAGAAATATGCAAGGCTTTGAAGCATCAGAAGCATTCCTTAGAAGATTCTGAACGCTGCCATCAGAAGATTCTGAGCGTTGCCTCCAGAAGGATCTGAAGCAGAAGCTCTAGAAGAATCTGAAGTAAGTCAGAAGCATCTGAACCAATAAATAATCCTGTATGAAGAGTTTTCAAGCATAGTTACTTCAGAAGACTCTGATAGTACTAACGCTGCCAATACTGAGGATCTGACCCAAAACTCTGCTCTGAACTTATATATGCTAAAAGCACACTTGATGCAAAGACTCTGATTCAGCAAAACTCTGATCAACATCAGAAGGCTCTGATCAAATTAGACTCTGATGATTCTTGCTGAAAATTGTTGAAGAAGAATTCAAAGGTTATGTCCGTTGGAATATCCAAACGACTCTTTCCTTATTTATGCTAGACACAAGAACACAGACAAAAAGGATTTCTCTGTGCTTTCTTCTTCTAGGAAAGGTCACTTGATGTGAAGAAAAAATGGCTCAGACCTTTTGGTACACTCTTATCAACGTGAAAAACTCTTGGATCACTGTGCCTATAAAAGCAAGTCTCCACTCATCTTCTTCAGTTGACGAAATACTTGAAAAAGAATTCATTATCAAAGCTCTCATACAAATCATATACTCTTGCTAGAATTAATTCTTTGTTCTTAATATTAAGTGAAAAATCACAGTTGTGATAAAGCTTTATTAGAAGCATTTTAACACTTGTATTTATTATTACATTTGATTGTAAGAAAACCTTAAGAAGATCCAGTTAGGATCAGTAGTTCTTGAGAAGACTTTGAACAGTTGTTCTTAGTGCTTACTATTGTAATCAGTTGATTAAATAATGGATTAATTCCTTGTTTGAGAAAGGCAAATCACTCTAGAAATGGTGGACTGGAGTAGTTGAGTTCAACGAACCAGGATAAAAATACTTGAGTTTTTACTTCTAAGTTTTTATCTTCATACTTATTCAACCCCCTTCTAAGTATTTTCTCACCTTCAGTCTTGCCCAAGGAACTAGCCAAAATCTCCTCTGAACCAAAACCCTAGTCCAATTGACCATAAGATAGGAGGACGCGATCAATGCTTGAATTCTTGATTCAAGTGGTTGAGTGACATGCCTTGATGATAATGAAGACATTGTGACTTGAGATTGCCACAAAGTTGAGCATGAACCCTTTATTGAGCTTTGAAGATGAAACTATTCTCTTGAGTGTTGGATAAGATAACTTGATCCCATGTCTAAAACCAATGCTATACATAAATTCCAATGCAAAAGGATATGAAACATAAGCTAAGATATAAGAAAAGGGATGGGAAAATTTTGGGGTGCTACAGCTGCCCCTATTCAAACAACTTGGACCTGAAGGGATGAAAAGCGTTTGCTTTCAAACATTCAAGGTAAAAGGTGATTAAATACTAAAAGAACCCATAAATTTGCAATCTGCGGGAATATACATAGTGCAAAGAGATTGCCAGCCGAAGGTGGACTTAAAAATAGTGGGTACCAACCAAAAGTTGGGATAACTGAAGGATACAAGATACCAACCAAAAGTTGGGATAAAAGACTACTAACCAAAAGTTAGTATCACCAGAGAGTAATAACCAAAAGTTGTGAGAAAGAGGCTACTAACCAAAAGTTAGGATCACCCAGACACCGACCGAAGGTGAATACATAAACAAAGAACACTACCAACCAAAATTTATGATCGTCATAAGGATTACCAACCAAAAGTTGGGGTGAAGGCTACAAATAACTGATTAAAAATTCATGGGTTTCCTCCCATCCGGCACTTCTTTTACGTCAATAGCTTGACGTTAAATCTTCAAAACACGTCATGCACAAGGGATACCCTCACGCCGGTAAAAACTCCTTGTTCCATTCTTTTGTTAACTCCACCACCTCTTCTCTCAATTTATAGCATGCCTCTAGATCCTCCCATGTTGGTGTCCATTCATATGCATTAAACACCAGCTTCTCCTTACTAAATTTCAAAATCAATTCCCCTGTTTCCACATCTATCTTTGCGTTTCTAGTTGCCAATAATGGTCATCTAAGAAGTATAGAACCTTTCGAATCATTTATCACGTCAATCACCACAAAGTATGCAGGGAAGGTCAAACCATTGACACGAACTAACACATCTTGCACAATACCAAAGGGGTTCAGTTTTAGATGAATTAGCCACAGTAAGCATCATGTTGCTCGCCTTGATCTCTCCTATATCCATCTCCTTGAATTTTCTCAATGGCATAAAATTGATGCTAGATCCCAAATCACAAAGCACGTGGGATTTTTACCCCACAAATGGTGCATGCAATGTTGAACTCTCCTTGATCCTTCATCTTTTGTGGCCTCTCTAATGGTTATGTCGTCTCTGCTTTCTCTGTTAGGTTGACTTGTTCTTGAATCAGCTTTTGTTTTCCACCTTTTAGCAATACCTACATAAACTTCCCAAACTTTAGAACTAATTCTAAAATTTCATGAAAATAGATACTTACCTGAATTTGTTTCAACATCTGTTTGAATTTTTCAAACATCCCAGCTTCATCCTCAGGTACCCATTTTTTCTTGATAATTGGATAAGGTGGTTTCATGTAAACGAGTAAAGGTGGGTTTGTGTTGCGGTGAAAATTTGATATCAAGCTATTAATTAACTTGAATCGTATTTCTTTTTAAAACCGGTCTTTAATTTATCCAAAGGATAGGTCTAAAGAAAGAAAGAACCTTTCGCGCGATGTGACAACAACGCTTTAAGAGATTCGGGGATTCGGGGGTTGGTTATATCTAGGGAAGGTATTAGCACCCTAAATATCTGTAGTACCCTACAGGAACCTTTTGTTTAATTACTTGCTAAGTTTGTGAATTGTGCACTATGGTTTAAGGATTGGGAATTGAGATAAAATAAATAAAAAGGCCTAAGTGGTTTTCTAAGTTTGCTCGCAAAGGCATCGCATCTTCTGCCTACGTATCCTGACCAGGATAGAATCAGAGCAATCGTAGTTCACCTCATAAGGGAAAAGAACACTTGATGATGATCAAGGTTCAAAGGGGAACAAACATGACAATGTTGTGTGGAGTTTGACAAAACTCCCTAAGCTAGGTTGCAGGGGAAGTAAGAAGTCATGACGATGATTCTTACACAGAGTTGACGAACTCTTCCCTAGGGTTCTAGTTGAAGAACACTTCTAGTATGGGTGGGTTTCTTAGACTTCAAGCAAAGTCTAGAGGTTTCTTATTAGGGTTAGAATGACTTAACAAAGTCAAAGGGAAAACAGAGATTTTGGTCCAAGACATTGACAGTCAAGTGGACAGACCTTCCTTTGGAGGGACAGTATTATTGGCAACTGGACGAAAGCTAACGAGCTTCATCGCTTGGGGATAAAATAAAATACAAACTTTATACAAACATAATCATGGTGACAACCAATGAAAATATTAAAAATGAAAAGCAATGATGACAATCAAAGCAGCTGTTTCGGTACGAGAACCGTGACGACAGTTCGCACCTGGAATACCGTTAACAAACAGATGAGGTGAACATGATAATAATTCAATGTAAAAATTCTAACATGTCGACAAACATATATAGACATGATAACGATCAAATTTCCTGAGAAAACACAAGAGGAACCTTTTTTAATTTTCATCTGCAACCAAATAGGGTTAGTACCGTTGACGCGCGGATCGTGCGTAATCAAACATGGTGAAAAAATAATCAAACATGGGAAATAATTACATGGTATGAAAGTACATATAAAAACAAGCACAATGAAAAAAGAACGGGCGAAAAACGATAAAAAATGAGAGAGTTACGAATTTTTGAAGTTTATGTACAAAAAATGAGAAAAAGTGGCAGCAAGGGTTATCACAAGGGATCGAACCCATGCCAAGACTGATACGCGCGCAAGTCTCTACCGTTGGGGCGGCTGTTACATCCATTAACAAATGCACATCAATAAATACATGAAGCTTGCTTGGTTCCATGGCTGGGCAAATACATAATCGAAACCAAATACGTTTTAACCGTATCTCACTAACCGCTTATCGGATCGAGGCAAATTTTATACGGAAATTGGGTAGAATTGAATGAGGAAGAGGATGGTGATGTTAGTTTTTCCAAATTGTTTACCTAGTGAAAAATTAGATAGCCCTTGTGTTTTATGTCATGAGATGCATTTTGACCCTTACCCCTCAAACCAAATGTTGTTTCACTTAAGGGAGAATATGGACATGTTTCAAATGATGTATCTGAGGGATTTCAACAGTTAGTGTAATTAAAATCCAACAGAAATGTAAAGTGACATGTTCATGCTAAGGTGATACTTTAAAAATGCATTTTGATGCCTATGATGTACTACAGATGCTATTGAAGTAATGTTAAAGCATGAGCACATTTCACATACATGTCCTATGGATTCTAAATGCCAAGGTCAGTCCAAAATAACTCAATTCAAAATCTGATATGCTAGTGCAAATGGTCATTTTTGAAAATGCACTTGAACTCTCAAATCTTAAACCATAGGCTGTAATGATCAAATTGTTTTATAAACATACCATGAATGATACATCTAATGATTCTCAACCTGTGATTTGGATTAAAATGCAATAGAATGAAAACTGACATGGTGATGGCCAATGTTATGTTAAAAATGTATTTTTGAGGAAAATAGTTCATGGCAGTCCTATTTTAAAACCAAATAAGGATGCAAACAGTTGACAAACGATAAGTATGAAGAGTTTGTAATGTGGTTTTAGTGAAAATCCTCTTTGTGTATAGAGTAGCCCATGAATTGCTTAAGTGTATTTTCAAGTGTCCAAACCAAAGGTGGGAAAATAGTTTTACACAAGATTTGGGCAAAGCAAACATACACACATATATTAAATGCATTTTAAAACATGTTCAAAGGATGAAAAGTGGCTTTTCAATGCTTATGTAGAAAGTGGCAAGTGAGGGGCTTGTGTGTGTTTTTGGTATGATCATGAGATTCATCTTTGGTTCACAAACAGTTTGAAAATAACATACATACAATATCCAAATGCACATTTAAAACATGTTCACCAAATGAAGAATGGTTTTCCAAGACTTATGCAACAAAAGCCTTCCAGCTGCCTCTGAGGTTCATGACAGCATATGAAACCAACCTGTGATGTTTTTGAGGTATGCCCTTAATTTCAACCAACATCCTACTCACCATCATACCCTAACAGTAGTTTTGTAAAGAATGGTAAACACAACAATATACTGCATCCAAATCAAAATTCAAGATCAAGGCATACATGAGCTAGCAAACTGACTGCCCCTAGCAGCATCCTTACAAGTCTCCAACAGTACTCTCAAGACAGTTTTCCTATTGTAACACAACAAAGCCAGCTGCTTCTACCAAGCCTATAGCAGTGGAGAATTTAGCTTGCTCACATCTAGAGCAAAAACAAGATCTCAAAACATGTGACATGGAAAATTGTTGAAATGACTCAAAACACAAACTTATGTATAGCCAAACAGCATACACATCTTTTTATGTCTCAGCCCAAGGAGTATTCATCATAACCAACTTCAAACAGTTTTGACAGTAAAAAAACAAGTGCATTGAAATATAGAGTATGAGGGTTTGACTGTGCTAAATATTCAAGACAACAAAAGTTTGAGTCTATCCATCAGCATTTCCCCCAAGTCATAAGTATTGTCTTAAAACCAAGGTTGCAAGCTAGAGTCAATGAGCACAGTGTATTTGATAAAATCTAAACAAAAATCTCCCTACACATGAACATATCTGCTGCCATCTCAAACCCCCTTGTGAATACCTCAAACTCAACTTCCAACAGTTCAGACAATAATACTTACCATAACCCTTCCTTTTACAACAGCAGCCCATTAATTATGGAGCTTGTCAACAGTCTCCCAAGAAAAACTGGATGTCTGCAAATGGGGCTATATCTCTTACCAATTCAAATTCTGAAAGTCTTAACAGGTTTTTAAGCAAACTGCCTCATCACATCCTATCAAACCACAATAACCCCAATTCAAAGATATCTCAAGATAGCAAGCCTTGTATGATGGATTTCCTATGGGAGTGGTGTCAACTAGGTTAGCCACCAGTTCTGAATAACCTCAAACCACAACACAATATCATGATAGATCAGTCTTTATAGCAACATGAACCATGGCTAGAATCTAAGTTAAACTAGCAGGCCCAAATTCTGTGTCAGTAGTGAGATTGGTTTTCTGCAAAGAAAGGTTTTTTCCTAGGTGCTACTGTGATCATACTTTCATCAAAATCAGTATGTTGTTTGTCAATGATATTTTTAACAGGATAAGGTTAACTAAACTACATGTAATTAACCAGCAATTAGGAGCCCATTCTCATGACAGCAATGACCATTTAGAAACCATAACCAACACCTGAATCCTAATAGACTACAACTTGTAACAGGTGACAAGACAGAACAAATAGATTGGCCATAAACAAAAATGGGATTAGCAGTAGCCAAGAGCCAATTAAGTTGGGTCAAACACAACAACAGAAATCAACAATGTTATGGAAACCTGGTAGGCCACACTGAGTTGACAACTCAGGCCTCTAAGTGAACATCAAGGTGATTGGTATCCAACAAATATAGCCACACATAACTGACAGTTCTCAACTGTTTCTTTCAATAATTAATTCAATACCATAAACTACTACCCTAAAGGCTTAAGAACAGAACCACATAAATCTGGGCAGCACAAATTACCAAACTTTTAATCCACTCATGGCATGATAATGATGCTCCCAACTTAAAGCTGGCACATCAGGCTTAACCATATACCAATCAGTTTTTATGCTTTGAAAAAAATTACAATGAATGACAACACACTGATAGCACTGGGATAGCAATGCCCTACTAACTAGTACAGTTAACACACAGCCAGGTTCAAATGAATTCTTCTCAAACCCTATTACACATAAGCTAACAGTAAAAGATTATTAAAGCAAGAATAGATTCAGGGTGAATGGGAGCTAGGGGAAAATCATGCCACCATCACTAATCTAGATGCTTATCAATTTACAAATTGTGCTGGCTATAATGAGAATCAATTCTTGCATAATTAGGTCTGAACTAGCAGGTTTGAGGTTTTGTTTTTCTCACCATGGCAAAAGTAAATGTCAACAGACAGTGGAGAATATTGGTAAGCAAATCACAATGATCACATTCCACAGTTATGATAATACAAATGATGCTCAATACCTCAAAAATGTCCTTGGCAGTGAGATACACATTCAATCAACAAAATGTCATGAAAACACATAATACTCATATTTAAACATGATGCTCAAAAATGCCAATTTATGAGAACTAGCACAAAAGTCAATAGAAACCGGCCACCTACCTCTTGATGAACCTTTGAATGCGTTAAGATAGCTGAGAAAACCAGAGATTCCTTCTTTCACTCTTTGACCTTTTGAACTTTCTTCAACTTTAAGCAATAATACACTTTCAATGCCAAATGAAGAGATGTGAGTTTCTAATGGTTGATAAGTGTTTGGACAGTTGAGATATGTTATTTATGAGGTGTATGAGTGGTCACCACCTCAAGAAAATGCTTGGAGATCAGTTTGGTGTTTTTTATGGACTTTGGTCAAAGTAAGCCAAGTGAAATGTTGACTTTTTGATTTTTTGTGATTTTTGGTGGTTCAATGGTTTGTACACCTTCTATATGTTATTTAGAAGGTGTATGGATGATGATTTGGGAGCTGGAACATGTAGAACTTGATGTGGTTGTGAAATTGCAAAGGCTGAATTTTTGCCTATTTTGGACACTTTGGTGATTTTGCAAAAGGCAAGTGAAAGAGAGATATAGTGAGGGAGCTTGGTTTAGCAGGTTTTCAGGATGAAAATGATGTCTTGAATGAGGGGTATGAGGTCCCTATTTATAGCAAAAAGCAAGGAGGTGCTTGCTTGAGAACCTTACTTACAAATGAAGTTATCCTTGATATTTCCATCCATTTGTCAACTTGCTTTGCTTTTTCTGGTCTTTGGCTATCTCCTTAACCCAATGGGAAAGTTTAAATGATGTTTCTACTGATAAATTGCAGCCTAGATGCTTGGTAGAGTGGCTGGAGCAGAATCACTTTCCACCTCATGCTTGGAAAAGTCAAAAATGGCAACTTAGGCAATGAACTTCCAATCTTTAATTCTATGCTATCTCCATGCAATTTATTTGCTTCAACCTGCTTGAGATGTTCAATATATCATATAGTATGAGTTTGACAAGTTAGAATTGGCCCACTTGAGTGATAGAGGTGCTTTTGCAAAATTTGTCAATGTGGGACTAGAATGACAAAATACCAACTTTGAACACATGTATCTCTCAGCTCATAAATCACCTTGAGATGTACTTGTACTTTTTAGAAAGCCCTCACATAGTACTAAAACTTTCATGTTGGCCAGAAGTCTTGATTCTATTTGAAACTAGTTGAAAAATCCCCTTGAAGTTGGCTGCACACAAGTTTTTAAAGTGAAAATAACTTAGAAATTTTCTAAGTTATTTTCCCTTCTAGGAATGTTTTTGCTTCTATCTCAAAAAGTATGCATTTTATGGTTGTGGACTAGTATGTGACTTTTGTAGGAATTGTCAAGAGCTTTCAAATGAGACTAGAACCAACTCAATTGGATGGGTGGTTAAGGAGATACGGTTTAGCCCTTTTCAAAACCCTAATTTCCCGATTTCTCGATTACTCTCTCATCCTTGATCCAATGATCATGAAAATTGGTATGCAAGTCCATTATGACATAAGGAACAACTTTGATTCACAATTTGGATTCCAATTCTCAAAATTTGAGGAGTTGACTTTTCGGTCAACCGTACGATCGATCGGTGCCGATTGAGTCGCCTGTTGATATTCTGGACATCCTGAGACTTTGATACTTCTTGAATAGTCTTTAATAGTCTATATGAACTTCATGGACCTCAATCCCACCCTTAAAACCTATTCCAATATCAGAGTCAAACCACAGTTGACTTTTCACTAGTTAAAAACCCTAATCGGGGCCTCTTGACTGCACTGTTCTTGATTCTGAAATGATTTCTTCAAATTGACTTCTCTTTTGACTTTGCTATTATCTTTGATTTCATTCAATGATTGAGTTGGTCCAAATCATTGGCTAATCATTCCTTGGTTTCTTTGAATTTGTTGGTGCGAAAACCCTGGTTCGCCTGTAACTTGACAATAATAAACTTGCACTGATTTAGGGTTAGATAATGCATGATCATGCTTCTAAAAATGATAATGAGAATCTAAGGGGTCAAAATTTAGGGTACAACAGTTGCCCCTATTTAAATATCTTCACTAGATGGGGAACGAGAGATGACAATCTTCGTTAAATCGCAGTGAAAGGTATTTAAATATAGATAACCGAAAATTTTGTCCCTTAGATCCGATGCCATGCTAAAGGACAAGTTATGATATGCCATGCACTCTAAATGATGCTTTATGAGGCTTGAATGCAAACAACATAGACGCAACGATAATAATAAAAGAAACAGTAAAACAAACAATGACAAATACAAGGACTCGACACTGGGGACTCGTACTGAAAAACTAAATTAACAGTTCAGACATGACTGATAGCGTAAGAAGGAAAACTTCACATGGGGAATAGGCAAATCCAATAAAGATGACAATCTTTTTGGAACAGAGGTACTCCACCAGGGAGAAGAATAGGCTTCTACTGGGGAAAAGGATATACTTTTACTGGGGAAATGGAAAATTAATTCCGTCGGGAAAAGAGAAGCAGACTTCACCGGGGAAGCGAAAGACTGGATACAACCTCACTGGGGATGATCAGATGAGGAACTTCCTATAGCGAAGAGTTCAAACGGGATCTTCAGGAATGGACTAGAAACAAGACTAATCACACACGGAGGACACTAATGACGACTAGATCTCCGGGACTTGACTGGGAACATGGATCACTGGGGATATATCCTCAGCTTATGTAAATAGTTCGCACAGTGCTGGTAATTACGAAACGCCCTGGGGAAATTGGTAACGACCAGAATTCCAAGTAATGCCAGTGACGATTGGTCTTTTAATGGCGGTTGGTGACGACCAAATCAGGGTACCAATGACGATTGGTTTTAAACAACGCCAGTTACGACTGGTCTTTAAAAAAGAAGGTAGTGACGACCATGCTGAGAATACCAATGACAATTGGTTAAGAGAAAGCTAGTGATTACTTTAGCTTTAGCTGAGGTGTTGGTAACAACCAAAACGAAACAGATTCCAATAGCGATTGGACTCTCGATGATGATACCAGTTACGACTGGGTTTCAAAGGGAAAAATTGGTGACAACCAACAAGATACCAATGACGATTGGATTTAGGCAGTGCCAGTGACGACTGGACTTCATGGGGAGATTTAGTAACAACTAACAAGATACCAATAATAATTGGAACAATACCAGTGACGACTGGATTTACCGGGGAAAGGTTGGTAACAACCAAACCAAGAGGCGCCAATGACAATTGGACTTTTATTTAGTGCCAGTGACGACTGGACTTATACGTGGATTTGTTAGTGACAACTAACGAGACACCAATGACGATTGGATTTAGACAATGCCAGTGACGACTGGGCTTTAAAAGGACATGGATGGTGACGACCAAATGAATATCAACAACAATTGGTTTGAACAAAATGCCAGTTACGACTGGACTTATACTTGGAAACAAAGTGAGTAATAACTTAGACTTCGCGGGGATTGATAGATGTCACCGACTCGGGGAACAAACGAATCACACTGATCCCATGATGAGGGGTGTACGTAGACTTGGGAAATAAACCCGAAGACCTACTGGGGAATAAAGCCTGTAGGTAAATTTTGCTGAGGTGAATTCAAACAGATGTCCAGAAATACTTTGTTGGGGGAGGAACCTTCATATCATCACAAGAAATCCTGACGGATAATCTTCAATTTTGGTAATCATGCATGGCCAAAGGACTCTTTGTCGCTCAACTTGATAGCATTTCATTGGGGAATGTAACTTCTAACTGTGTATCAAGACTCCTGCTACCCTGAAGTTTCGGGGAATGTATGATTTTCCTCGAGTTTTTCCACAAGTTAAAACATTTTGTAAAATATTTCCAAGTTATTATTTTTCAAAAAATCTGGATTATAATGCTTTCAAAAATAATCGTTGATTTAACGAACGGTATTTTGCATAACAAAGAAAATAAGGAACTGATAATTTGCACAAGAAAGAGAGGCTCAAAAGGCTGATTTTATTTAAAGGATGAAATCTTGCCAATGACAATATTCCATGGAAATTTTTACAAGTAAAATGGCAAAAGTGGATAAGGTTACATTGAATCCTGTGACCTAATTATCCCTAAAGACTAGAATTCTCCAAGATCCTTGCTTCTGACGAGAGCTGTTGAGATGAATCTTTGTTGAGTCTGCAGTGTTGATGCCTTTGTCTGATGCAGCGAAACACCTTTGTCCCTAATTTTTGCCTGGATCGCCCTTTCGGGTTTTCAATCCACCGGGACGCTCATTTTTGCCTAAGCCGCCCTTTCGGGTTTTCAACTTAGCGAGCTTTTTGATTTCTTTTCTCTTTTTTCCTTTTCTTGTCTTTTTTCTTTTCTACCCTAACTTTTGCATAAACCGTTCTTTTGGATTTTCTGGTTTATCGGGTACTTTTTAGGCGTAATATTTCTGAACTGCGTCAGAGTTTATCGGGTGTGTGAGTTGTTCCCCGTCCATGGTATTAAGGATCAGTGAACCTCCGGAGAATACTGTCTTCACAATAAAGGGGCCATCATAATTAGGCATCCACTTCCCTCTTGCGTCTTTGTGAACTGGTAAGATCTTCTTGAGCACAAGTTCTCCTTCGCGGAATTCTCTGATACGGACCTTTTTATCGAACGCCCTCTTAATTCTTTTTTGATACAACTGGCCGTGACACATCGCAGACATGCGTTTTTCATCGATGAGATTCAGCTGATCAAATCTTTCTTTAATCAATTCTGCCTCTTCTAACTTGGTTTCCATGATGACTCTGAGGGATGGTATCTCGACCTCTATGGGAAGAACTGCGTCCATTCCATATACCAGAGAAAAGGGAGTTGCCCCTGTGGAAGTGCGGACGGAGGTTCTGTATCCGTGCAGGGCAAATGGTAGCATTTCATGCCAATCTTTGTAGGTTTTAACCATTTTCTGCAAGATCTTCTTGATGTTTTTATTTGCAGCTTCCACAGCTCCATTCATCTTTGGACGGTAAGGGGAAGAGTTGTGGTGTTCGATTTTGAAGTCATCACATAATTCTTTCATAACTTTGTTGTTCAGATTGGTGTCGTTGTCTGTTATAATTCTGCTTGGGATCCCGTAACGACAGATGATCTCCTTTTTAATGAAACGAGCCACCACTTGACGTGTAACATTGGTGTAGGATGCAGCTTCAACCCATTTTGTGAAATAGTCGATAGCAACCAGAATGAAACGGTGTCCATTTGAAGCTTTTGGCTCAATTGCCCCAATCATGTCAATCCCCCACATAGAGAAAGGCCATGGCGACGACAGTACATTCAACAGTGTTGGAGGCACATGCATTTTGTCTGCGTAGATCTGACATTTGTAACACTTTCTGGCGTATTGAATACAGACAGTTTCCAAGGTCAACCAGTAATAACCAGCTCTCAAGATCTTTTTGGCCATGGCGTATCCGTTGGCGTGAGTACCAAACATTCCTTCATGAACATCTTTCATTAACAAGTCCGCTTCTCTTTTGTCAACACATCTGAGTAAGACCATATCATGATTTCTTTTGTAAAGTATACCATTGCTGAGGAAGAATTTGGATGCTAACCGTCTCAGTGTTTTCTTGTCAAGTGCTGTAGCATCCGCGGGATATTCTTGTTTCAACAGATAATCCTTTATATCATGATACCAGGGTTTGCCATCGGTTTCTTCTTCAATCATTTGACAGTAAGCAGGCTCTGTCTTGCGTTCAATTTTGATAAGTGTGCCATCATTGACATCTCTAGTTTTCCACATCGAGGTCAGCATGGCTAAGGCGTCGGCGATGTGATTCTCTGCTCTTGGAACATGTTTAAAGGTGATTTCGTCAAAATACTTGATCGTTTCAACGATATAAGCCCTGTAAGGGATCAGGTTTTCATGTCTTGTCTCCCATTCACCCGTGACTTGGTAGATAACCAATGCTGAGTCTCCACTGACTTCGAGATTTTTGATTTGGAGATCAATGGCTGCTTCGAGACCAAGGATACATGCTTCGTATTCAGCAATGTTATTTGTACAATCAAAGTCTAATCTGGCTGTAAATGGAGTGTAACCCCCTTCAGGATTCATTAAGACTGCACCTACGCCATGTCCGCTATAATTGGAGGAACCGTCGAACATCATTTTCCACCAATTCTCTGTCTGTTGACCTTTGTCAAAACTTGTTTCTTCACAATCTGTTACTAACATGATATCTTCGTCCGGAAAATCAAACTTCAGAGGTTCATAATCTTCGACAGGTTGATCGGCGAGATATTCTGATAACACACTGCCTTTGATAGATTTCTGAGTCACATATTGAATATCATATTCTGATAGTAGCATATGCCACTGGGCGAGTCTTCCGGTTTGTGCAGGTTTCTCAAAGATGTACTTTATTGGATCCATTTTCGAGATCAATAAAGTGGTATGACAAATCATATACTGCCTCAGACGCTTAGCGGCCCATGCTAAAGCACAACAAGTCTTTTCTAGGAGTGAGTATCTGCTTTCACAATCAGTAAGTTTCTTGCTCAGATAATAAATGGCATGTTCTTTCCGTTCGGATTCGTCTTGTTGGCCCAGAACACAACCCATTGAGTTTTCAAGCACTGTCAAATACATGAAGAGAGGCTTTCCCGGAACGGGTGGTATCAAAATTGGAGGTTCTTGGAGATAACCTTTGATTTTGTCGAACGCGGTTTGACAATCAGAATTCCATACAATCGTTTGATCCTTTCGTAACAACTTGAAGATCGGTTCACAGGTGGGGGTCATATTGGAAATGAACCTGGATATGTAATTCAACCTTCCAAGGAAGCTTCTGACCTGATTTTCGGTCCGTGGAGCTGGCATGTCCTAAATGGCACGAACTTTGTCTGGATCCACTTCAATCCCCTTGTGGCTGACAATAAAACCGAGTAATTTTCCTGATCTGACTCCGAAAGTGCACTTTGCGGGATTTAATCTCAACTGATATTTCCGGAGTCTTTTGAATAACTTCACCAAATGTTCTAGATGGTCTTCTTCATTTTGAGACTTGGCGATCATGTCATCCACATATACTTCTATTTCTTTGTGCATCATGTCGTGGAACAAAGTCACCATAGCTCTTTGATAAGTTGCGCCTGCATTCCTTAAACCGAATGGCATAACCTTATAACAATAAGTGCCCCATGGAGTGATGAAGGTTGTTTTTTCCATGTCGTCAGGATCCATTTTGATTTGATTGTAACTAGAGAAACCGTCCATAAAGGAAAACACTGCAAACCGAGCTGTATTATCTACCAAAGTATCAATATGCGGTAGAGGGAAGTCGTCCTTTGGACTGACTTTGTTTAAATCTCGATAATCCACACACATCCTTACCTTTCCATCTTTCTTTGGTATAGGAACAATGTTGGCTACCCATTCTGGATATTTGGCCACTGCAAGGAAGCCTGCATCAATCTGCTTTTTTACCTCATCTCTGATTTTAAGAGCCATGTCGGGTCTGGTTCTTCTGAGTTTCTGTTTAACCGGAGGGCATTCAGGTCGGAGTGGTAACTTGTGAACCACTATGTCTGTATCCAAACCAGGCATATCCTGATAAGACCAAGCAAACACATCTACATATTCTCTTAAGAGTTCTTTTAACTGCTGTTTTACTTTTGCCCCTAGGGCTGCCCCAATTTTGACTTCTTTTTTGTCTCCTTCTGTGCCAAGATTAATGACCTCCAGATGTTCTTTGTGTGGTTGAAGCTTTGCATCCTCTTTTTGGGCCAATCTTACCAGTTCATCAGGAATTTCATAGTCCTCATCCTCGTCTTCAGCTTGGTAAATTGGTGAATCAAGGCCAGGAGGAGATGCATGGTCACAGGATTCAATGGGGTTATGGTCATCACTGCATGTTTGAAGGGTTTATTTTATTAAAACACACAATCAACAAATGCAACACACACAGAGAAAGAGAAAATTGTTTTTGTTTTGGTTTTCTTTGTATTGCCATTTTTCTTTCAAAGTAAAAGCAAAAGACGGTAAAGAAACAACACGAGGATTTTTAACAAAATAGTCCATTCTCATTGATATTTCTTTGAAAGCATGGGGCCCTTACAAAATATTCCTATAGCCTTGGGCACGACTATGGAGATTTTAAAAATAACAAAGAAAAATAACAAATTACTTTAACTCGGGAAAAACTACAGGAACTTCGATAGCCTCCCAGTTGGTAGCTTCGTCATGATACACTAATGCTTCTATGTCTTCACTTTCAAGATTTCCTTCCACGGCGTTAATTTGAAAACCGCCACTGATAAATATTTCTTGAATAGCCTTTGGCCGGCTGTTGTCATACCTTGGTTCTTCACTTTGAGTTGGTTTGTAACCCAACCCCTGGCGGTTCATCTTCGGCTTTACCTCAATGACTTCTCCCTATCCTGCGGGAGTGCCTTCTTCCATTGTAGCTTTGGCGCCTTGAGCAGATGCGAAAGTTGGGCCACTTTTTGCCACCGTCTCCTCTATCATCACTGCGTTTGCTATTTCTAGTGCTTGGAATGAAGTCTCTAGTGTGTTTTCTTCTGCTTCAATGTACCGGAATGATGAAAGATTACTGACCATTAATTCCTCTTCACCGTGAACAATCACCAGTTTATCATCTACCACAAACTTCATTCTTTGGTGCAAGGTAGAAGTTACCGCCCCTGCTTCATGGATCCAGGGACGTCCCAGTAAGCAGCTCTAAGCTGGATTTATGTCCATCACCTGAAATACAATGTTAAATTCATGGGGTCCCACCAGAATTGGTAATTCTACTTCTCCGATGGCCGTCCTCCTCGAACCATCAAAAGCTTTTACAATTAATGAGGTTGGTTTCATCTCTGCCCCGACATAGGCTAGTCTGGCCAGGGATCTTGCGGGTAGTACGTTTAACGAGGATCCTGTGTCGACCAGTACTCGTGCCAAAGTATCTTCCTGGCATTTGATGGATATGTGTAGTGCACGATTGTGATCACGTTTTTCCTTGGGTAACTCGGCGTTGCTGAAACTTAAAGTATTGCACGCCGTGATGTTAGCTACTACTGAATCAAATTGCCCAAGCGAAATATCCTTAGTTACGTGTGCTTGTCTCAATAATTTCTGTAATGCTTCCCTGTGAGCTGGAGAATTTATCAAGAGTGACAAGATTGATATTTTTGATGGCGTCTGATGAAGCTGATCTATCACCTTGTAATCACTTCTTCGGATAATCCTCAAAAATTCATCATTTTCTTCTTCAGCGCTCGAAGCTTCTTTTTCTTTGATTACCACAGCAGGAATAACTTCCTTTGGAATAGCTACTGATTCTTTTGGCTGATAGATCCGACCGCTGCGGGTCATTTTGCTAGTGCCAGCAATATTGGTCACATCTTTTTGATTATCTGTCTGAACAATCTTTCCCGTTTCTTGGTCTAGCACGGTCACATCGTACTTCCACGGAACAACTTTTGTATTGTCATAATGCAACGGTCTCGGTTTTTGAACTATGATCGGTCGCGGTTGACCAATAGCAGCTCTGTTGAAAACCGACCTTGCACCCCTATTAAACACTGGAACTTTCTCTCTTTTCCTGGATAGGTCGAAAACTGGCTCTATTACAGAAACCTCTCCTTTCCTTTCCTTACCACATACTTGTAACATCCCCTCATTTATCAATCTTTGTATATCTTCCTGCATTTCATTACATCCGTTGGAACCTACGGTACATTTTTCACATTTGCCATGAACATTTTCCAACAACCCTGCTTCTGTCAGCTTATCATGAAATGTCTTCAATGGCGTTCTGATTTTTGACACATCGTTAATTATCTCTTCATCTGACTTTTCAATGGCATTGATCCCTCCGTGGTTTGGCAGTGGGTTACTTTTGACGTTAGGTGGTACATCGTCAAAGGACAGGATTTTCTTCTCCATCAATTCTCTAACCAAATGTTTTAAGGCAAAGCATCCTTCTAAGTCGTGGCCGGCAGCACCTTCATGGAAAGCACAATGGGCATTTGGGTTATAATGTGGAGACGTGGTATCTGGATTAAGTGGTCTTGTTGTGATCAACCCATGCTGGACCAAAGATGGATATAACTCAGTGTACGTCATTGGTATTTGTGGGAGTGGAGGTTTTGTGGTTGGCCTCCGGTTCTGGTATTGTTGCCTGGGCTGTGGTACCCTCTGCTGCTGATTTTGTTGAAAGGGCGGAGCATTGGGCGCTCGTTGATGCCCTTGCTGGTTTTGCTGATACATGGGCGCTGGTCGCCCTGGTTGATAGTTTGAAGTGGAATGGTTGAATGTTGGGGTCACAGCTGCCACATATTGCTGAGGGGCATACTGTACCGGGTACACGGGTCTTTGTTGATGAAACTGTTGAACATAGTTAGGCTGGATTGGCTGGAAGAAACTTTGTTGAGGCGGCTGATATTGCTGATATGGAGGTCTCAAGGTACGATTTCTTCTTCCCATTACGACATTTGTTTCACCTTCTTTCTTCTTGTGAAACCCACTGCTGACCTTCTTAATACTGCTGTTGTTAGAACTGCTGGAGCTGCCGGCTACCTTTCCACTTTTCATTCCCAACTCTACCCTCACTCCCACGGCCATAATGTCTGAAAAACTTGCAGACACACTGCTGATCATTTTCTCATAGAATTCCGGTCTTACTGTGTCAACAAACCAGTCTGTCAGTTCCTTCTCACTTAGAGGTGGTTCTACCTGGGATGCTGTTTCTCTCCACCGTTGAGCGTATTCTTTGAATGACTCTGTGCTTTTCTGGGACATGTTCAACAATTGCCTTCGGTCAGGTACCATATCCATATTATATTTGTAATGTTTCATGAATGCATCTGCCAAATCTTGAAAATTGTGGATTCTGGACTGATCTAGACTTAGATACCATTTTGCTGGAGCTCCTTTCAGACTGTCTTGGAAGCAATGGATCATTAACTTGTCGTCTTCGACGTGTGCTGCCATTCTTCTATAGTACATGATTAAGTGAGTTCGTGGACAAGTAGCTCCTGAGTACTGATCGAAATTTGGGATTTTGAACTTTGGTGGTATTACTAGTCCAGATACCAAGCACATTTCTCTGGCGTCAGTACCAAAGGTATCATTTCCTTCCATTGCTCGGATCTTTCTCCCTATAGTTTCAACACTCTCCCTCAACTTCTCATGTGATTCATTCTCCTCTTCATACCCGTTAGGTCCTTCGTATACTGGTGGAGGATTATGAAAGATGGGGCGTGCTTGAACCTGAACTGTAGATGGAGTGTAGGTGGGAATAACTTGTGGAATCTCACCTCCCAAGGGAATTGTCTGTTGAGTGACTCTCGGCGGTGGCACAAAGCCTGGGGGTAACCCATAGGTTGGCGCATTTGCAATAGTAACAGCCGTCGGGATTGGATCTGCAGTGATTTCAGAGACAACGGTGGCTTGAGTGTCCAACATTGCCCGGATGACTTGCAAGGCTTCTTTGATCTGTCCCATGCCTCCTCGGAGCTCTCCTAGTTCATTGTCAATTCTGTTTACATCCAAGTTCTGTTCTTCCATTCTTAAGCGAGCTTGGGCTCGGGTGTTGTACTGATGGCGAGGTCTCAGTGTGATTCTGTTGACAAGACAGAGGGATGAGACTCGACTCAGGAACATGTATATGCAATGTTTATGAAATGCAGACATGCAAAATGCAGATTTTAAACATTCAAGGGACTAAAAGCGTTATTTGCGAATATTATAACAATAAATAGGAAAAACAGCCAAATCTTCATTGATAATATCTGGAGAGTTTACAACATCAAACGGGAAATGAAAATACAAGCTTCTACAAAACACGAAAAACAACAACAATAGATTCTAGATTCTTCTGCTGGATGGTCCTTCATCTTCAGACTGATTCTTTCTTCCACCTTGACGTACCAATTCTTGAAGTTCTTCTTTCTCTTGCATAGCCTTGAAATACTTATCTCTCCACATTTTCCCTTCTTTCTCAGCTTTTGCCAGGGCGGCTTTCAACTCTTCTACGAGGGTAGGCTTGGGCGAGTCAGGCTCAAAGCTGGTATAGAACATCTTCATTGCCGCTTCTCTTACCCATGATAGGTAAGATTCTGAAGCAGTGGCGTTGTGGGGGCATAGGGCAGTTACTCCTCTTGTATGGACATAACGCCAAGCGTACGCGATTCGAGCCCTATAAGCGGGATTCTTCCTTTCCTCCAAGTAAAATTTCCTCAAATAGTCTGGATCTGGTTCATCTTCCATTGGGTGCCCCAACTGTCGACGGGCCAGAATAGGATTATAGCTGATGCACCCATTGACGCTGATGAGCGGTACATTCGGGAAATCTCCACAGCTTTGGATCATGGAAATTCCTCCATACATAGGATCAAACCATTTAATGTCTGAGTGTTTGAGCAACAGCAGCTTTTCTGTCCATGAGAGTCCATTTTGCTTATCCCAAATGGCTGGAATTTCTGACAAGTGTGAAATAAGCCACTTGTGCAGGAGAACGGTGCAACATTCAATTCGTCCAACCCCATAGCGGTTCCTTCGGTGGAGGGTAAAATAAGTGTCGGCCAGCAAGGTGGGTACAGGATTTTTGATCAAGAAAAGATTGATCGCATCTGCGTCCACAAAATCACTAGCAGTTGGGAACAAGAATAGTCCGTAAATGAGTAACACCAGGATGGCTTCAAATGCTTCAGTATTTTGTGACAAGGCATAGCTCTGAGCTTTTTCATATAGGAACATGGCTGAAATTCCGTACAATCCTCCCTTAGCACCCATATGAGATCGCACTTCGTCCAATTCCAAATACGCGGCCTCTACAATTGCTCTTTCATTAAGAGTTCCCTCCCTTCCAGAAAAGGGGCTAGGGGTAACACCCACCCCCATTAGGGCGGAATACTCCTCCAAAGTTGGTAGCAACTGATAATCTGGAAACGTGAAGCAATGATAGGTTGAATCATAGAATTTCACGAGTGCGGATAACATTTCTTCGTACACTTGAACTTCCAGTAATGACAGCATATTCCCATGTCTTCCTCTGAACGCCTCGGGGTCTTCTACCAAACTTACCAGTTTCTTCAGGTTCTCTAATCTCGGTCTTTGGAACACAACCTCTTCTTTCTTCCCGGATTCCATCTTATAATATCTGCAAAATAATCTTTTAGTTCCTTGAATGTTTAAAATAACAAGAATGCAACCCTAAATGCAAAAGTTTTATGGAACTCAATTTTACCAAAATATCCTTTCATTTCATTGATTTTTCAAAAGGGGTATTACAAAAGATTTTAGTACATCTTACAAAAGCCCTAATATTACAACTCAATATGCTCTAAAAGAAAATCCTCTCTCTTCTTGATTCTTCTGAGCTCTTCTTCTACCTGCGCTTTCTCAAGGATGAGTTTGTCTACCATGGCCTTCCAAGGAGTTGATTGATGGTTGGAATAAAACGCATCTTCCTGTGCCTTCCTCTTCTTGCTTGCAACTGCTTCCTCTTCCTTCAACTGAATTTGTTTGCGGAGTTCCTCGTTCTCTTCCATAGCCACCTGATATTTGTACTTCCAGGACACCTCAGTCTGCTGTGACTTCCTCAGAGCGATCTTCAGCTTCTCTTCCTCAGACATGAAAATCAATGGTTGTTCTTCTATTAATACCATAGGCTTTTGTGGAGGATAAGGCATTTTCAACTGAATGGCCCTCTTTCGTACCCATTGGAGATAAGGTTCAAAAGAGATGTAGTTAGGTCTTCCCAAGTCCTCTTTTCCTTTCCTGTGTATATGCCCCCATGCTTTGAGAATTTCATTTTTTAATTCTGAAACTCCTATGAAGAAGATACCTTCTACGTGAGCGCTGCAAGGTTTGTCTTTCAGTGGATAACCAAATTGTCGACGAGCAAGCACGGGGTTATAGCTGATTCCCCCATTTGTACCAAGGAGAGGTATATTCCCGAAGCTTCCACAACTATCAATGATTTTGATTCCATCGTAACTACGGCTGTACCAGTCAATATCGGAGTGAGTAAGAGCCATAATCTTTTCAGACCACCATCCTTTGCTCCAAAAAGTATGGGCTTTGGGTAGATGAGAAACAAACCATTTATACAACAACGGAACACAACAGACGATCATTCCTCCTTTGTGAAGATTCCTTTGATGAACAGAGTGGTAAGCATCAGCTAGTAGAGTAGGTACTGGATTCTTCTTCAAGAATATTTTGATGGCATTGAGATCCACAAAGTTGTCAAAGCTCGGAAAAAGAAAGATCCCATAAATAAGCAAGGCTAGAATAGCCTCAAAAGCATCCATACTCAAGTGATTGGCATAATACTGAGCCTTCCCAATTAAGAACTTTGCAGTCAGCCCAAAGATCCCTCCTTTAGTAACCATGTTCTTCTGAATGTCTACCAACCCAATACGTGTGGCTTTAGCAATCTCTTCCTCTTTAGGGTCCTTTTCCATGACGGGAAAAGGAGATGCATCAAGGATGGGTAACCCAATCAGACAGGAATACTCTTCAAGTGTCGGTACTAACTGATAGTCCGGAAATGTGAAGCAGTGATAAAGTGGGTCATAGAACTGGAGTAATGTGGAAAGGAGTCCCAAATCCATTTTCTTCCTTGTTTTTAGTAGAGACAACAAATTCCCGTACCTGCTTTTGAATCCTTCTACATCTGTGATCAGAGTGCTCAACATTTCAATCTCATCTATATTAGGGCCTTTGTAAGTGTACTTTATAGTTTTCTTTTTTCCATTATCCATGATGTTCCTGTTATTTTATAAATAAATGACTCTGAGTTCCATAAAACTTTTATGACATGATGTTTATGGATGCATGAATGCACAAACACAGGTAATCACATATTCACAGATTTTACTCAAGTAAACAGACAAGGTTTTTGGTTTGGGAAATATGAGTAAGGAGTCAAGGTCTACCCACCCCAAAGGTATGTACTAAGGTTCCCACAACTGCAGAACAAGGTTCTAAAAGAGTTCCTGGAGTCCTCGACCCATCTTTCGGATATTATCAATTTCTCAAATACTTGGTGGTCGATAATATTCTCAAGAGAGTCTCGTCCAAGTGTAGTATCGCGTATCAACTACTTTGGAATTACTTCCTTATAGTCATCGCACTACATCCTAAGAAAGCCATAGTGGGGGAAAAGGGATCTAAAGGTCCTCAGTGTCACGGGCACCTATGTAGAAAGTAGCATTGTTTTCACGAATACTCGATCAACAATACTAGCTCTCAAAAGGGCCTCCACTGAGCGGTGATTTTCTCAAGTTATCTTGGTCGGGAATCTACTCCCTATAAGCCTTCTTGAATATATCACCTTCCTATCATAAGTACGCTTGAGCACGGGTGTAGTGCTGTCTCACCATTTGAAATTCCCAAGAACCAAACAGAACAAATGTGCACATATTTACAAATATTCAAAAATAGCAAGTAATTAAGCAAAATAGGTTGAACCCTCAAAATAAAAGCAAAAGCAATAGTCCCCAGTGAAGTCGCCATTTCTGTTGCGGTGAAAATTTGATATCAAGCTATTAATTAACTTGAACCGTATTTCTTTTTACAACCGGTCTTTAATTTATCCAAAGGATAGGTCTAAAGAAAGAAAGAACCTTTCGCGCGATGTGACAACAACTCTTTAAGAGATTCGGGGATTCGGGGGTTGGTTATATCTAGGGAAGGTATTAGCACCCTAAATATCTGTAGTACCCTACAGGAACCTTTTGTTTAATTACTTGCTAAGTTTGTGAATTGTGCACTATGGTTTAAGGATTGGGAATTGAGATAAAATAAATAAAAAGGCCTAAGTGGTTTTCTAAGTTTGCTCGCAAAGGCATCGCATCTTCTGCCTACGTATCCTGACTAGGATAGAATCAGAGCAATCATAGTTCACCTCACAAGGGAAAAGAACACTTGATGATGATCAAGGTTCAAAGGGGAACAAACATGACAATGTTGTGTGGAGTTTGACAAAACTCCCTAAGCTAGGTTGCAGGGGAAGTAAGAAGTCATGACGATGATTCTTACACAGAGTTGACGAACTCTTCCCTAGGGTTCTAGTTGAAGAACACTTCTAGTATGGGTGGGTTTCTTAGACTTCAAGCAAAGTCTAGAGGTTTCTTATTAGGGTTAGAATGACTTAACAAAGTCAAAGGGAAAACAGAGATTTTGGTCCAAGACATTGACAGTCAAGTGGACAGACCTTCCTTTGGAGGGACAGTATTATTGGCAACTGGACGAAAGCTAACGAGCTTCATCGCTTGGGGATAAAATAAAATACAAACTTTATACAAACATAATCATGGTGACAACCAATGAAAATATTAAAAATGAAAAGCAATGATGACAATCAAAGCAGCTGTTTCGGTACGAGAACTGTGACGACAGTTCGCACCTGGAATACCGTTAACAAACAGATGAGGTGAACATGATAATAATTCAATGTAAAAATTCTAACATGTCGACAAACATATATAGACATGATAACGATCAAATTTCCTGAGAAAACACAAGAGGAACCTTTTTTTAATTTTCATCTGCAACCAAATAGGGTTAGTACCGTTGACGCGCGGATCGTGCGTAATCAAACATGGTGAAAAAATAATAAAACATGGGAAATAATTACATGGTATGAAATTACATATAAAAACAAGCACAATGAAAAAAGAACGGGCGAAAAACGATAAAAAATGAGAGAGTTACAAATTTTTGAAGTTTATGTACAAAAAATGAGAAAAAGTGGCAGCAACGGTTATCACAAGGGATCGAACCCATGCCAAGACTGATACGCGCGCAAGTCTCTACCGCTGGGGCGGCTGTTACATCCATTAACAAATGCGCATCAATAAATACATGAAGCTTGCTTGGTTCCATGGCTGGGCAAATACATAATCGAAACCAAATACGTTTTATACCGTATCTCACTAACCGCTTATCGGATCGAGGCAAATTTTATATGGAAATTGGGTAGAATTGAATGAGGAAGAGGATGGTGATGTTAGTTTTTCCAAATTGTTTACCTAGTGAAAAATTCGATAGCCCTTGTGTTTTATGTCATGAGATGCATTTTGACCCTTACCCCTCAAACCAAATGTTGTTTCACTTAAGGGAGAATATGGACATGTTTCAAATGATGTATCTGAGGGATTTCAACAGTTAGTGTAATTAAAATCCAACAGAAATGTAAAGTGACATGTTCATGCTAAGGTGATACTTTAAAAATGCATTTTGATGCCTATGATGTACTACAGATGCTATTGAAGTAATGTTAAAGCATGAGCACATTTCACATACATGTCCTATGGATTCTAAATGCCAAGGTCAGTCCAAAATAACTCAATTCAAAATCTGATATGCTAGTGCAAATGGTCATTTTTGAAAATGCACTTGAACTCTCAAATCTTAAACCATAGGCTGTAATGATCAAATTGTTTTATAAACATACCATGAATGATACATCTAATGATTCTCAACCTGTGATTTGGATTAAAATGCAATAGAATGAAAACTGACATGGTGATGGCCAATGTTATGTTAAAAATGTATTTTTGAGGAAAATAGTTCATGGCAGTCCTATTTTAAAACCAAATAAGGATGCAAACAGTTGACAAACGATAAGTATGAAGAGTTTGTAATGTGGTTTTAGTGAAAATCCTCTTTGTGTATAGAGTAGCCCATGAATTGCTTAAGTGTATTTTCAAGTGTCCAAACCAAAGGTGGGAAAATAGTTTTACACAAGATTTGGGCAAAGCAAACATACACACATATATTAAATGCATTTTAAAACATGTTCAAAGGATGAAAAGTGGCTTTTCAATGCTTATGTAGAAAGTGGCAAGTGAGGGGCTTGTGTGTGTTTTTGGTATGATCATGAGATTCATCTTTGGTTCACAAACAGTTTGAAAATAACATACATACAATATCCAAATGCACATTTAAAACATGTTCACCAAATGAAGAATGGTTTTCCAAGACTTATGCAACAAAAGCCTTCCAGCTGCCTCTGAGGTTCATGACAGCATATGAAACCAACCTGTGATGTTTTTGAGGTATGCCCTTAATTTCAACCAACATCCTACTCACCATCATACCCTAACAGTAGTTTTGTAAAGAATGGTAAACACAACAATATACTGCATCCAAATCAAAATTCAAGATCAAGGCATACATGAGCTAGCAAACTGACTGCCCCTAGCAGCATCCTTACAAGTCTCCAACAGTACTCTCAAGACAGTTTTCCTATTGTAACACAACAAAGCCAGCTGCTTCTACCAAGCCTATAGCAGTGGAGAATTTAGCTTGCTCACATCTAGAGCAAAAACAAGATCTCAAAACATGTGACATGGAAAATTGTTGAAATGACTCAAAACACAAACTTATGTATAGCCAAACAGCATACACATCTTTTTATGTCTCAGCCCAAGGAGTATTCATCATAACCAACTTCAAACAGTTTTGACAGTAAAAAAACAAGTGCATTGAAATATAGAGTATGAGGGTTTGACTGTGCTAAATATTCAAGACAACAAAAGTTTGAGTCTATCCATCAGCATTTCCCCCAAGTCATAAGTATTGTCTTAAAACCAAGGTTGCAAGCTAGAGTCAATGAGCACAGTGTATTTGATAAAATCTAAACAAAAATCTCCCTACACATGAACATATCTGCTGCCATCTCAAACCCCCTTGTGAATACCTCAAACTCAACTTCCAACAGTTCAGACAATAATACTTACCATAACCCTTCCTTTTACAACAGCAGCCCATTAATTATGGAGCTTGTCAACAGTCTCCCAAGAAAAACTGGATGTCTGCAAATGGGGCTATATCTCTTACCAATTCAAATTCTGAAAGTCTTAACAGGTTTTTAAGCAAACTGCCTCATCACATCCTATCAAACCACAATAACCCCAATTCAAAGATATCTCAAGATAGCAAGCCTTGTATGATGGATTTCCTATGGGAGTGGTGTAACTAGGTTAGCCACCAGTTCTGAATAACCTCAAACCACAACACAATATCATGATAGATCAGTCTTTATAGCAACATGAACCATGGCTAGAATCTAAGTTAAACTAGCAGGCCCAAATTCTGTGTTAGTAGTGAGATTGGTTTTCTGCAAAGAAAGGTTTTTTCCTAGGTGCTACTGTGATCATACTTTCATCAAAATCAGTATGTTGCTTGTCAATGATATTTTTAACAGGATAAGGTTAACTAAACTACATGTAATTAACCAGCAATTAGGAGCCCATTCTCATGACAGCAATGACCATTTAGAAACCATAACCAACACCTGAATCCTAATAGACTACAACTTGTAACAGGTGACAAGACAGAACAAATAGATTGGCCATAAACAAAAATGGGATTAGCAGTAGCCAAGAGCCAATTAAGTTGGGTCAAACACAACAACAGAAATCAACAATGTTATGGAAACCTGGTAGGCCACACTGAGTTGACAACTCAGGCCTCTAAGTGAACATCAAGGTGATTGGTATCCAACAAATATAGCCACACATAACTGACAGTTCTCAACTGTTTCTTTCAATAATTAATTCAATACCATAAACTACTACCCTAAAGGCTTAAGAACAGAACCACATAAATCTGGGCAGCACAAATTACCAAACTTTTAATCCACTCATGGCATGATAATGATGCTCCCAACTTAAAGCTGGCACATCAGGCTTAACCATATACCAATCAGTTTTTATGCTTTGAAAAAAAATACAATGAATGACAACACACTGATAGCACTGGGATAGCAATGCCCTACTAACTAGTACAGTTAACACACAGCCAGGTTCAAATGAATTCTTCTCAAACCCTATTACACATAAGCTAACAGTAAAAGATTATTAAAGCAAGAATAGATTCAGGGTGAATGGGAGCTAGGGGAAAATCATGCCACCATCACTAATCTAGATGCTTATCAATTTACAAATTGTGCTGGCTATAATGAGAATCAATTCTTGCATAATTAGGTCTGAACTAGCAGGTTTGAGGTTTTGTTTTTCTCACCATGGCAAAAGTAAATGTCAACAGACAGTGGAGAATATTGGTAAGCAAATCACAATGATCACATTCCACAGTTATGATAATACAAATGATGCTCAATACCTCAAAAATGTCCTTGGCAGTGAGATACACATTCAATCAACAAAATGTCATGAAAACACATAATACTCATATTTAAACATGATGCTCAAAAATGCCAATTTATGAGAACTAGCACAAAAGTCAATAGAAACCGATCACCTACCTCTTGATGAACCTTTGAATGCGTTAAGATAGCTGAGAAAACCAGAGATTCCTTCTTTCACTCTTTGACCTTTTGAACTTTCTTCAACTTTAAGCAATAATACACTTTCAATGCCAAATGAAGAGATGTGAGTTTCTAATGGTTGATAAGTCTTTGGACAGTTGAGATATGTTATTTATGAGGTGTATGAGTGGTCACCACCTCAAGAAAATGCTTGGAGATCAGTTTGGTGTTTTTTATGGACTTTGGTCAAAGTAAGCCAAGTGAAATGTTGACTTTTTGATTTTTTGTGATTTTTTGTGGTTCAATGGTTTGTACACCTTCTATATGTTATTTAGAAGGTGTATGGATGATGATTTGGGAGCTGGAACATGTAGAACTTGATGTGGTTGTGAAATTGCAAAGGCTGAATTTTTGCCTATTTTGGACACTTTGGTGATTTTGCAAAAGGCAAGTGAAAGAGAGATATAGTGAGGGAGCTTGGTTTAGCAGGTTTTCAGGATGAAAATGATGTCTTGAATGAGGGGTATGAGGTCCCTATTTATAGCAAAAAGCAAGGAGGTGCTTGCTTGAGAACCTTACTTACAAATGAAGTTATCCTTGATATTTCCATCCATTTGCCAACTTGCTTTGCTTTTTCTGATCTTTGGCTATCTCCTTAACCCAATGGGAAAGTTTAAATGATGTTTCTACTGATAAATTGCAGCCTAGATGCTTGGTAGAGTGGCTGCAGCAGAATCACTTTCCACCTCATGCTTGGAAAAGTCAAAAATGGCAACTTAGGCAATGAACTTCCAATCTTTAATTTTATGCTATCTCCATTCAATTTCTTTGCTTCAACCTGCTTGAGATGTTCAATATATCAGATAGTATGAGTTTAACAAGTTAGAATTGGCCCACTTGAGTGATAGAGGTGCTTTTGCAAAATTTGTCAATGTGGGACTAGAATGACAAAATACCAACTTTGAACACATGTATCTCTCAGCTCATAAATCACCTTGAGATGTACTTGTACTTTTTAGAAATCCCTCACATAGTACTAAAACTTTCATGTTGGCCAGAATTCTTGATTCTATTTGAAACTAGTTGAAAAATCCCCTTGAAGTTGGCTGCACACAAGTTTTTAAAGTGAAAATAACTTAGAAATTTTCTAAGTTATTTTCCCTTCTAGGAATGTTTTTGCTTCTATCTCAAAAAGTATGCATTTTATGGTTGTGGACTAGTATGTGACTTTTGTAGGAATTGTCAAGAGCTTTCAAATGAGACTAGAACCAACTCAATTGGATGGGTGGTTAAGGAGATACGGTTTAGCCCTTTTCAAAACCCTAATTTCCCGATTTCTCGATTACTCTCTCATCCTTGATCCAATGATCATGAAAATTGATATGCAAGTCCATTATGACATAAGGAACAACTTTGATTCACAATTTGGATTCCAATTCTCAAAATTTGAGGAGTTGACTTTTCGGTCAACCGTACGATCGATCGGTGCCGATTGAGTCGCCTGTTGATATTCTGGACATCCTGAGACTTTGATACTTCTTGAATAGTCTTTAATAGTCTATATGAACTTCATGGACCTCAATCCCACCCTTAAAACCTATTCCAATATCAGAGTCAAACCACAATTGACTTTTCACTAGTTAAAAACCCTAATCGGGGCCTCCTGACTGCACTGTTCTTGATTCTGAAATGATTTCTTCAAATTGACTTCTATTTTGACTTTGATATTATCTTTGATTTCATTCAATGATTGAGTTGGCCCAAATCATTGGCTAATCATTCCTTGGTTTCTTTGAATTTGTTGGTGCGAAAACCCTGGTTCGCCTGTAACTTGACAATAATAAACTTGCACTGATTTAGGGTTAGATAATGCATGATCATGCTTCTAAAAATGATAATGAGAATCTAAGGGGTCAAAATTTGGGGTACAACAGTTTGGTTCGCTCAAGTTTTTCTCCTTTGTTCTCTTCCCCATAGAGTTTTCAGTTATTCCTTGCTCAAGTGTAAAGTTCCCTTTTTCTTGGTTCCCTTGAAGTTCTTTCTAGTTTATCTCACTCCCACCTTTCTTACTCTCACATTCATCCTTTTGAACTTTTACAACCTCATCATCCTTAGTCACTACATCTAAATCGGTCGTCACCACTTTGAATGCTTCATTTTTAGGATTGTCTACGGTGTTACCAGAGAATCTTCCACTTGAACGTGGGAAGGTCGCGAGTTGTCTTAACAATTAACCAATTTGTGTCACCAAATTTTTTATGGAGGCATCATGGTTTCTGCTCATGGTCTCATGGTTCTTATTCACCTGTTCCAAGATAAGTTGAGTGGATTTCATGATGTTTTCCAGGGTCTCTTCCAACTTTGATGGTTTCCTTTGGAAGTTAGCAGCTTGTTGATTTTGTTGCACAACTTGGTTACCGCTTTGATTTTGATTGTTACTCCAACGGAAATTCGGATGATCTCTCCATCCTGAATTATAGGTGTTGGAATAAGGGTTTTTCTTTTGAAAATTAGCATATTGAACTTATTCACTTGACCCTTCCAATGAGCATCTTCAGTTATCATGTCCTTCGCCATAAAAATCACACCTAAGTGATTGTACCTGGCTCACGTTAGCTTGATTTAAGCAGCTTGCAGCTAGCTGCTTATTTAACAATTCAATTTGAGCTTATAAAGCAGTTTAAGTGTCAACAGTTAATATACCTTTGGGTGTACCTACTGTTTAAACCTTTACCGATCTTTCACTCTTGGTGCGGTACTCATTCACACATATTTTCTCAATTAAGTCCTTGACTTATAGCTCGATCATTTGTCTAATTGTGCCTCACATGGGAGCATCTAGCAACATGAGTGTTTGACTCTTTAGGCATTTGATAAAACTTTGCATTTTCTCCATATTATTAAGATTAGGGTTGGGGCATCTGTATAGTAGTAGTTTGAATCTCTCCCCTGAGTCATATAGGGTCTCTGCATCTTGTTGCTCAAAATTAAAAATCCTCGCCCTTCGTTCAGTAAAATAGGTGGTGGTAGAAAATCTTTCCAAGAACTTATCTTTGAGCTCCTTCCATGTTTGAATGATTCCATTTGGAAGGCATGGTAACCAATATTTTTGCCCTTCCAATAAGAGAGAACCCAAATAATCATAACTTCACTTGATCTTTCGTGATATTATCCGGCTTGCACATCGAAGCGATTTCGTAGAAGCATGCAAAATGAGCCCATGAATCTCTGATAGAGTTCCTGTCGAACTGATTGTCTCTTAGTCCAGAAAGCACATAATTCTTAATATCAAAGTTAGTAGGGCCTGCCGGTACAAACCCTCTAGAAACTTGACCATCGTCAGTCCTTTTACAGTATTCTCTCGTAGTTGGGAGTTATGGAGCATCCATTTTATTTCCGTCTTCCGAATCCAAAGAAAGTGTTAGTGGATCTAATTTGGGTTGGTCTCCTTCAGCCAGAATTGATTCTCTAGCTGCTTTTCAAAAGGCACGTGCACTTCTTTAAATTTTTGGATCAAATGGTAGTAATGTCGATCCTGAACTGCACATACAAAACTGAGAATACCCCAGTAGCACTATGATAAACAAGAAAATTAACAAAATCAATAAAACTAAAATTAAAATAAAATAAAAAAATATGTCGCACAAAGTGTTTCCCTGTTTCAATCAACAGTCCCAGGCAACATCTCTAAAAACTTGATGACTTCTTGGCAAGTGTATCGATAATGTCAGAGTAATAAAAAGATCGAACCCACAAAGACTGTGTTCGAACAGAATAATAATTTGTGTTATATTAAGTAAAAACCGTAAAAAAGGGGGTTGCAATTTTTCAGTGCAAAAAGTAATAAATGAGAAAACTATGTCACGAAGGTGCTCGGGTTGTGTTTTAGAATCCTCTTATCCCTTCTTCTTGATATACGAAGCCTTGTATGAATGATCTTATTCTTATAATTTTACAGCGAATTAACAAAGCCTTTATATCAAGTCCTCCACGAAATAAATCACTAACAACAACTCGGAGCTTTTCATCCCTAGTCTGCCAGCTTAAGCACTATTAGGCGATATACATACTGCTAGTTCCCTGTGCCACTACTCGAGGTCTCTTATCCCTATCAACCAGCTTAAGTAGAACAGTTGCCCTAGGTCCAATACATATGCTACGGGTCAGGAATCCCCATGTATCTAACTACATATTAACAAAGTATCTCAAATAATAAGCATTAAGCATACAAAACAACTGAATAAAATTATAATTCAAAGGATTAATACAAAGTTAAACCTCTATATAATACCAACATGATTGAATAAGTTTCACCGTAACACAACCTAACCTAGAGGAGCTTTAGCTACTCATAATAAAAATTTACAATACCAATTGAATAAAGAAGAATAACATATGAATTCCCTTGAAGGATTGGCCTTCAATGGCTTCTAATACTCTCAGATTCACCCTTTGATGCTGTAAAATTATGCTCCCAGTGAAAAATTTTGTAACCTTTATAAAAGTGAAGAAAATATCATTTTAAAGTTGTCAGAAAAAGCCCAGATAAAGCCATCATCACGCGCATTATGAAAGCATGGCGCAATCAATGTAACCTTTTCTCCTCAATCGCGCACGCGATAGCACGCGATCTTGCACGTGATTATTCCTGTAGCTACGTGTCTTTTTCACCCATTTTCACCAGAATTTTCACTAAGTCCCATTATTCCATACTTGGCTATTTTTCACTCATGCTTGGGTCTTTCTTAATCATTTTGGCTCCTCTTTTGCTCATTTTCCATAATTCTTCGAATGATTATATGTAATGATGGATTGTCATCAAGCCTCTTAAGATCCTCAGTTGGACTCTTTCTCTTGAAGGTGAGGATTTCTTCTTCACTCAGAGAAGTATTCAACATTAAGTCATGCACGTCACCTTGAACTTATGCGGGTTCTTAGTTGCCAGGTTGATCATTCTCCATGACTTGGGCAGTCTCGACATGAGGCATAGCTTGATTTTCATTGTTTTTTGCTAGGTTCTTTGGTTGAGAGTCATATGGAGATATGTTATCTTGAATGAATACAGTGGTGTCATCCAATTCCTATATGTGTTGCGAAGAGGGTTGCTCGACATTAATTTCCACATTAGGTTATGGTTGGATAAATGCATCTACTGTTTTGTTGATTGGTTGAGTGGTTGTATGAATATTCAAAATGTTAGAGTCAAGGAAATACGGCCAATGAATATGAGAGATTGTTTCAGAACGAGTTGATCAAGGGATACCTGGTGGGTTTGCTTCTTCATCATTACTCACTTTTGGATTTTCCTTTAAAAAGAGGGAGAAATGACATTAAAATATAAAGTAGAAGATAATGGAAGAGCTACAGAGTGAGTCGAAGAATACCTTGGAGTCACTTATTTTTGGTTCTTTGACCGGTTGGTCTTAAGGTTTGTCGGTTTCTTCATTACTAGGAGGGGGGTTTTGATTCTTTTCTTGTCTCTTTTTTTAACCTTATTTATCTTTTTCTGCGGCGACTTCTTTTCCGTTGATCATGGTGGAAGGGTCAGCGGTCGAGGTGGTGGTGCCTTTCTTAGGTTTGGATTTCATATAAGTTCCTTTCTTTTTCTGGCTTACATTCAGCTTAGGATAAGCTTTAGGCTTTGGCCTTGAGAAGATAAGAGTTTCCTCAGTCTCTTCCGAGCTTTCTTTTTCAGCCTGAATTTTGTTGGCTTTGGAATAGCGTGAAAAAGTTAAGTCAAATGAGATAGACATTGTTTAAAAAATCATAAGAGAAGGTCGAGATCAATGATATACTTGAGTTAAAGTGGTTGTAGACTTCTTCTTATTCTTGGATTTGATGGTAAGAGAGTCGGGATCACGCTCTTGATTTTGAAAAGATGGACTGTTAGAATTATCTTAAATAATGAGAAAAGGTCAGAGAAGAAGGAAGTACCTTTTTCTTGGGCTCTTTTGCTTTCTTCGTTTCTTCTACGTCAGAAGGTCCTTCGACGTTAGTAGAAGCTGGTGCTTCAGCTTCACCTGAAAATTAAGAAATGAGAAAGGCAAGGATGAAAATAAGTTAAAGAAAATAGTGTGTGTGTGTGTGTGTGTGTGTGTGTGTGTGTGTGAGTGTGTGTATATATATATATATATATATATATATATATATATATATATATATATATATATATATATATATATATATATATATATATATATATATATATATATATATATATATATATATATATATATATATATATATATATATATATATATATATATATATATATATATATATATATATATATATATATATGTGTGTGTGTGTGTGTGTGTGTGAGTGTGTTATACACCTTGTTGTTCTGGATTTTCGGGTACGTTGGAAAAGGCAACATAGAGCCTCTTTTAGAAATTTTCTTTTGAAAAGTGATCAGTGAAATAATTTGTGCACCAGTTGTGGTATTCGACTGTCATGAAAAATGATTGTTGAATTCGTAAGGTGGGTGTTGCACCCCAAAATTTGCTCAACATTTTCTTGCCTGATTTATGTTTCATTGCATTTCATTTGCATAGTTACATCATTCACATAGTTCTAATCATTTGCATATCATAGCATATCACTCATCCAACAGGGGATCAAGTGTGATTCTTATTAGAAGAAGCCTAGAAAGAGGTCTTATCCAAGTTTGAGAGATCATCCAAGCCATCAAGAAGTGATTTGAAGTCTTGAGAAGTTTGAGTGCCTACATGTGGGTTTTGCTCCTATCTTGAGGAATATTGAGAACCATCAGTGGGATGTGAAACATGGAATGTGAATTTGAGGTGTGTATGGATCTCATGGAATTCCTAGAGGGCCATATTGAAGCTGAGACAAGTCATTGATTCAAGTACAAGAGCCACAGTTGAGGTGCAGTCAACTAGGGTTTCATCTGGGTCAATCCTAGGTCAAATGTGCAATTGAAGAGCATCAAAGCCTACTTTGAGGTCATGGGGTTCATGGAATGGTATGTTGATACATGTGTGGTGTTGTGCCAAGGTTAAGCAAAGAAGAATCAAGGATGTGGGAAGTTGCTAAATTAGGGTTTCAGTGTAAAATCCCCTATTTAATGCCTAACTTCAAAGCCACATAAGTCAAAATACAAGTTTCAAATGGATCTTTGGCCAACAAGAAACTTGTAGAGCGGCTCAATACCTTTAATTTTAGTACTATAAGTCCTTAAGGAGATTCGTAGAACTCAAGTTATGGCCCAGACAAGTTGCATGTCATCAGATGACTATGAAATTTATCTGTGAAAGTCACTTGACTTCCAAGCAACTTTTGCCTTTCAAGGAGTTTTCAAATGGACTTTTGGTCAACATGAATATTGTTCCTTATCCTCGTATCTTTCCATAGAGTACTAGAAGTCCTTGGTAGGATTTTTAGAACTCAAGTTATGATCTTTGCAATCCAGGGGTATTTTGGGAAAGTGAGATTATAGGTCACTTTGGATTATAGGTCCATAACTCCAACTTGCATGCCTCAAATGGAAAATTGTCCAACATGGAACTTGTTCAAAATGATGTTTTGAGTGCAACCAAGTGGTCATGAGAGTTTGTTTTGGCTTGTAACACAAAGTTGCTTGAAATGGCTTTGAAAGAGGGAAATGAAAGTGATTAAAAGGCCAAAAAAATGGAATTTATTGATATGTGGCCAAACAAGCTCATATTATAGGTCATTTTTATCAGAAATAACATTCTAAGAATGATGGCATTGGCACATTTTTCATTTGGGGTCATTTTCACTCATTTCCATTTTTGTTACTTCAAGGTGAAGTAACACATCAATTGCATACCATGGGATCAAAAGCAAGGGATCTATCACAACCAACCATTCCAATATCTCATGAGATGATCTCTGCAGGAAAAATTGAGAGCTGGAACAGGCCATACCCGACTGTTACCAAGGAGAATTTGGAAGTGCATGAGAAATTCAATTTCTCATTTGGATGATTACAGAAAGTTCTAGAGAGTTCTAATCAACTCTATATAACATATGCATTGAGTTCAGGTCATTTTTTGGGCAAGGAGTGAAGAGAAAACAGAGCTACCAGTTGAAATTGCAAGAGCTGCATCAAGAATCGGATTTTGAGATTAAGGCAAATTCAGTGCAAATTGCTTATTGTAGAAGCTTCAGAGTGCAACTTGGAGTGATTCTGGAGAAGATTAGAGGCTGAATCGAGCAAGATCATCATTTGTTCATCACATTATACCAGGTTTGCACTTTTCAAATTTTGGCTTAAATTATAGGGAAATGCATAGGTTTCTTCATGTGGCTATGTTCTTGACACTAGGTAGTTGGATTCTGGCACAAAAAACTGAGTGATTAGAGACACTTTAGGGTGTGACACCATTTCTATTGAGAGGAAGATCTTTGGATTCTTGGCGTAGCAATCATGTTTAGATAGGTAGAACTCATCTCTGAAGCCTGTAGTTCACATTGATGACTTTAGTTTTAAGTTTCGTGACAATCAAGATTTGGTGATTTTTTGAAACTAGGATCGGTTTTAGAGTAGGAGCATAGATCAATAAATTTGGATGATGGATTTGAGTTCAGGATGAAATTCTGAGTGAGAAGGAGTGTCTAAGTGTTGTGTTTGGTGCACTTTGGTGATGACCTTGCCGGAGACGACGGTGGCGCTGCAGCTCAGGCCACTGTCCAACTCTCCCTCCAATTTTCAAAATGTTTTGGGACGATGATGCACAACCATTGGATTGCTAGATTGACTTTGACTCACAACATGAATACACGGCTAGGATAGGTTTGATTTTCTGAAGAGAGTTTGGCATGAGTATGAAACTCTGCGTTTCATTTATTTTTTGGTTGGGCTTAAGTGAATCATTGCTTTCTACACCCTGTTTAGGCCCAAGTTGGATACTGAACTGAAATATATTGCTTTCTACCACGCGCGTTTTTCTTTTTTTCCTGATTTCTTTTTTTTTATGTTGGGCTTATGAGATAGTTTCTACACGCACCCCACCTTTGGGCCCAGCCTAGAAAACAACTGGATATAATTGCTTTATGCCACGCACCTTTTATGATTTTCATCTATTTTCTTTTAATTTCATATTTTCACATAGGTTAGAAATTAATTCATAACAAATAGGAAAATTAGTCTTTTTAGGTTAGATTTTTTCCCCCCGACTCTTGAAAGAGTCTAGAATTTTAGGAAATTGAGAGATTAATTTTTCATGCATTTTATTTTTTTTTAATTGCATTTTTGCATTTTAATTGGTTTTAAATTCATTTGTTTGGTGCTTGATTTTGCTGATTTTAGTATGGGATATTGGTGTAGAATTTTTAGGTGATTCTTTTTGGGTTATTTAGCTTAGAAATGCATGTACCCTTAGTATTCATAATTTTGTGAGATAAATATAGGCTGTTTTGAACAATAAACTTTAAGTGGTGTAGATTTAGGGTTTTAGGATAGTACCCTTTGGTTTAGGGCATAGTTTTAGGTCTTAATGAATGGTTAACCCCCTTGTTTTTGTATGGAGATATTCTTAATAGGTTTAGGAACCCTTAGAATTTTTTATAGGATTTTACAATCATTTTTGGTATTTTAATTAGAATGAGTTTTAGGACTAACTTCTAGGTGTTTCTAACATACTAACTTGACTAGTTTAACCCAATAGTTCCCATTAGAATTTAGTGGTGGTGCCTTTGCTTTTGGATGAACATGAAGGCAACTTGAAGATGCTTTGGGGAGTTTGAAAGAGCATGGACATGAAGAATTTCTCATCTTGTGGATGCTTGTCAGGAGCTTAGGGAAACTAGGGTTTTAGGAAGAGCATTAGATTAGTTTTGCTTGTTTCTTCAAACATGGAGTATATTGTTCATCTCCATTCAATCCAATGACATAAAGTCCTCTTAAAGAAGTCACATCTCTCCTTTGGAGGGATGAATGGCATGCTTTAAGAGTAGAACTTTGAGGATGCCATTCTCTTATAATGTTAAGTTCTTAGTGGCTTCCTTTGGTTGTCATTAAGTTACTTAACATTTCAACCTGATCTTGTTAATTGATTCTCCTTTGGAGGTTGCTTGTTGAAGCTTGTTGAGAATGAAGTTTGTGCTTGTTGAAGCTAGAAGCTTGTTGAAGCTAGGAGTGTTGCTTGTTGAAACCAGTTGCTTGTTGAAGTTGTTTGCTTGTTGAAGCTGGTTGCTTGTTGAAGCTAGGGTTTTGCTGCTTGTTGAAGATGAAGTTGGGAGCTTGTTGAAGCTGTTTACTGGTTGAAGTTTGTTGGTTTAAGCTGGTAGCTTGTTGAAGCTAGGAGTGTTGCTTGTTGAAGCCAGTTGCTTGTTGAAGCTGTTTGCTTGTTGAAGCTGCTTGCTTGATGAAGTTGTTTGTTGAAGCTATTCATGAAGATGAAGGTTGTTGCTGTCAACTTTTTGTTGTTTAACCAACTGTTGTTGTCAGATCTGCTGCTTGTGCTGTCAACTGTGGGAGTTTGATGCTACTGCTTGGGCTGCCTCCTCTGTTTTATTTTGGTTTTTCTGTATTGTTTATTGGCTTGTACAGCTTGCCCCCTTAAGGTTTGAAGTGAATGTTGATTCACTTTGCCTGTTGTTTTCCCAGGTTCGAGATAGAGCAGGACTCTTTTGCCTCGCTTGTATTGCTGCATTGCATGCATTTTACTGTATTTGCTTGCTTTCTTTTCTGTTTATCCCCTAGGATCTCTGATTTCCTCTGTGCAGGAGAGAATTATGACAGACATTAGGATTCTTATCCATGCATGACAACATTAGGTTAGTTTTTATTCCCTTTTCAACCCTAGGCTTTTTAGAGCTTCTATCTCTTATCTCAAAACAACTCAAAAATACAGTAATAAGGTTAATCGATGTCGTACGTTACGAGCCTTAAGCTATTTGAGAAAGGGTTTATGGAGAGCTTCTTTCCAGTAGTCTGGCTTCTTAGAGTGGCACCCTTTGGGTGACACGCGACGTAGTCACTCTCAAATCATAGTCTCTAGTGCGTCAGAGATTGCAAACAAACTAAAAAACACTTCTTTCGTAAAAGATTCAAAACAAACATCAAAGTGTCATTTTTGTCCACTTGGACTCTTAATCAAGAAAAACCCTTTCATAAGGTAATAAAAAACAGTCAGACAAGCTTGTGTCTTCTGTAGCCCAAACTACGTTTGCTATGATCTTTCATGTTGTATGAAAGTACGTAGGCATAGGATGTTGTATCCTAGCGAGCAACCTTCCCCCCTTCATCCGTAGTTAGCCGAACTACGTAGACTCTGACTTTCCCATTGCACGAGGGAATACGTAGGCATAGAGCGGTGAAGCTCTATCGAGTCTCTTTTCTCTTTTCTTTCCTTTTGTCCCTTGACCTTTAGTGTAGATAGAGTAACAATCCGTACAAGAAAACAAGCATGGATCCCGTCGAGTACGACGGACGTGAAGGGTGCTAATACCTTCCCCTTGCGTAACCGACTCCCGAATCCAGGATTTGGTTGCGACGACCATTCCTTTCCCGTTTTACGTTAGGTTTACTTCGAGCGTTTCCTTTCCCTCCGTTGGGATAAATAACGCACGGTGGCGACTCTTCTGTCATAGCCGGCGCCGATTTTTGCAGTAGCGACAGCTGGCGACTCTGCTGGGGACTCCAACGGTTCCCTACCCGAGTCAATCCTAGCGCTTGTTTTCCCGTCATGGGTTTTGTATGGATTTACCTTTCTGTATTTACTTTCAGCATTATATTATTGTTGTTATGCTGGGTAGGGGGTCAGATTGAGAGATAAGTCGGACATGAGCTTGAGTGCACCTAGAATTAGTTGTGGAAAGTAGTGGGCGTGTGCATACTTTGCATGTACTAGTGTCCCGCAAAATTCACGCTCGGACGAGGTTCTTCTGGTTGACTTATTTTTTAACCCTTTGGGTTGAGGGGGTTGTTGGTTAGTTGGATTGTCGACTCTGGGGACCGATCAATTGGAAGTTGGCTAAGTGAGGCCTCTTCAGGACATGATGATGCCACACCTTCTGGGTATCGTATCATCAGTCTTGAAAGTCTATGACGCCGACGACCGCATAGGACGCCGTACCTTGTGTCAGTTGATAGGACACCTACCTGTGAGAGGGATTGGGACATGCAGGAAACTTGACCTCCAGACTACCCGGTTTTCTTAATATTGGATCAGTATGTGTGGTTACTTGGGGTTCTTCATTAGGACAGTGTTATGGGTCTGTTGGGATCAGGTTGGAGCATTGTTATGGGTCTGTTGAGACCAAGTTGGAACTTTGTTATAGGTCTGTTGAGACCAGGTTGGAGCTTTGTTATAGGTCTGTTGAGACCAAAGTGGAGCATTGTTATGGGTCTGTTGAGACAGGATTTGAGCAGTATTGTGGGTATGTTGAGACAGATATTGTGGATGGATCTCTTCAACAATATATCACTTGATCCCTATTGTATTGCTTGCATATTGCATTGTTGCATACTCATGTTGCATATCATTAATGTGTGTCTGTGTTGCAGGTGCATTTCATACCCTCTGATTCTAGTTGCCCGGATTTCTGTCTGCTGCTATTATGGATACTTTGAAGAAGACTGTGGCTTACAAGTTGCCTACTCCAGATGTTTCTTCTTTGCTTGGTTTGATGTCTCTGGCCGATGATGATGTGAAGAGAAGTTTCAGGAAGAGTTATGGGAAACTGCTTAGGTTGGTCTGCAAACCAACTACGTATGAGCTGAACGGATTATATGCACTTATGCAGCTTTATGATCCCCCGCTGAGGTGCTTTACTTTCCCTGACTTCATTCTGGCTCCAACCATGGAGGAATATGCTGAGGTCTTGGAGTTAACCATTCAGAACAGGGTACCCTTCATTCATATGGATGCTAAGCCCAAGCTGGAGGATTTGGCTGTTGCTTTGCATTTAGACTCCTCAGAGTTGCTGTTAACCTCGTGGAATGGAGTTTCTAGTTTTTCTCTCAAGTTCTTGGTTGGGAAAGCACAAGAGTATGCCAAGAGTGGCTGTTGGATTGTGTTTAATGATATCCTTGCTTTGTGTATCTATGGCATTGTATTGTTCCCTAATATGCCTGACTTTGTTGATTTGGATGCATTCCATATATTTGCTTCAGGCAATCCTGTGCCTACACTGATTGGAGACTTCTATCACTCTCTGCATTATAAGAACGAGAATAGGAGGGGCAAGAATGACTCTTGTTGTGTGCCTTTGTTGTATATGTGGTTTGATAGTCACCTGCCCAAGAAGGGTATCTTTGCTGAGTCTGCAGCTACGGTGGAATGGTCTGAGCGTCTGATGGGGCTTTCTTCAGAAGATGTTGTCTGGTTTGATAGGGATTTACTAGGATCTGAGATTATCTACAGCTGCACAGGATATCCTAACGTTCCTCTGATTGGGAGGAAAGGGTGCATTAACTACAATCCGTCATTGTTGATCAGGCAATTTGGTTATGCTTTGAGAAGCCCGCCAAAATAGGAGGAAGTGCAGGAATCTTTGTACTTCACAGGTGGTCTGAGTGGAGAATTGTTATCCAAGCTTCAGCATGCTTGGAATAACATCTGCAAGAAAGGGAAGCCGTTGTTGGGTAAGAATGATAGTCAAGCCTATCCTCCGTACCAAGTCTGGATCCAAGATAGGGCAAAGCAGGCGTTGATGCCGTTTCCTGTAGTATTACCTCCTGCTCCCCTCGTGGTTGAGGAACCAACTACTGTGTCTATTGAGAGATATGAGCAGGCTGTGAAGGAGAAAGAAGAGCTGATGAAAGCCAACGAGAAGTTGGAAGAAGAGCTAGTTCAGCTCAGAAGCGAAATAAATGAAGTTGTTTATTCCTTCGAGCAGCAAACAAAGCTGGTGAACCAGTTAGGTACAGAACTGACTGAACAACGAAAGAAACGTGAACGTTTGGGGATAGATTTCAAGAGCTCTCATAACATGTTGGAGTCTAAGAAGAAAGCACTTGATATAGCCTACCGAGAGATCTCTACATTCGGCAAAACTTGGAACGCTATGCTGAAGCAGCAGATCTCTGAACTGGAAGATCAGTTGAAAGCTATCCAGAAAAAGTTTGAGGAAGAGGTTATGCGGAGATATGACGTTCAGAATGCTTTGAACGAAGTTGTCAAGTGCAAGAAAGAGTCTGCATCCCAGAAGCGGAAGCTAGAGGAGTGCTTGGGAGAGGGTGCTTGGGAGGAATCCATTGGGGATCTCCAGCGTGTTATCAGGCAAAGAGACTCGCTCGTCGAAGGGTTGCTTTCTCAGCCGAACAATCCCAAGACCAAGATATTGTTAGAGGAGTATCGGGCATATGGTTGCACTTGATTACCTTATGCACTGTTGTATATGCTTTATTTGCATTGTGCTGACCATCACCAGGATTGTTGGTTGAGGTCATGCCTTCTTGTTACTGTACACTCAGTGATATTGTATTTCTGACTTGCTGGGCTCTTCGCAGCAATATATGAGATGTTTTTCCCATGAGTGGATCCAGGCTTCTTAGCACTTCACTTCGCAGGCACTACACTGGCACTTTGGCACTAGAATCAGGGGTTGATCTCCCTAATGCATAGACGCATATTGCATCTGCATATTCATTTTTGCATTTCCAGTTACTTGTTGAATCTGTATCTTATTTCCTGCATCTCACAGGTTTTTCAGGATTGGCGACCAAAGAATCCACCGCTACTCAACCAGAAACAACTGTAAGAAAGCAATGGATCAAATTCAGAATGAGATGCAGGAAATCCGTGAGAAGCTGACTTTGTTCATGCAAGCTATGGAGAGCGTGGCCAAGGGCCAAGAGAGCCTTCAGACCTTGGTGCAGCCGTTGCTGACGCGGACAAACAGAAATGGCAATACTGACTACAATTCTGCTGGAACTCCTCGCCGGGAGGATGAGATACCGGTAGTTACTCCACCTGTTGCGACTGTCAACGGAAACACTGGTACTGGTGCAGGTGCTGGCGCTGGTAATGGCAATACTGGAAATGGTGGTTATGGGCATGTTGTTAACAACAATGGCAACACTGGGGATGCCAATCAAGGATTCGATGACAATGCTGGCTTTGGAAACAATGGGTATGGCAATGTCAATCAGGACGGGAACTTCGGGTTCAACAACCAAGGCTTTGGTAATGACGGTTACGGCAACAATCAGGGGTATGGCCACGGTAATGGTGGATTCGGTAATGTGAATAACAATGGCGCTGGAGCATTTCCTTTCAACAATGGTTTTGGACCTGCTGGGGTCAATCAAGGGTTCGGCAACCGAGGACAGGGTCCTATATTCAATCAGCAAGGATTTGGCCGTAACATGGGTTACGATGGGTATGGCAATGACTGGAATGTGGATCACCAGGACGACGCTTTTTCGAGAAGAGGTATGGGACCTGGGGGCCCCATTGACCCTGTTCAGAGGATCAGAATGCTAGAAGAGCAGATGAAAGGTGTGGTTAATCAGAACTCCGCTGGGTTAGATATGACTACTATAGGGTTGGTACCAGGGCTGAGGGTGCCATTAAAATTCAAGGCTCCAACATTCGACAAATACAAACGGGATACCTGCCCAAAGGTCCATGTACGTTCTTATTATAGAAGGATGTCTGCATATTCCAATGATGAAAGGATGCTCATGCATTTCTTTTAGGATAGCTTATCGGGACCATCATTGGAATGGTACATGGGACTGGAGCCCACTCAGATTAGAAGCTGGAAGCATTTGGCTTATGCTTTCGTTATGCATTACAAATATAACAGCGATTTGGCGCCAAACAGAGTTCAGTTGCAGAGTTTGTCGCAGAAAAGTGGTGAAAGTTTCAAAGAGTACGCGCAGCGGTGGCGCGATATGGCAGCTCAGGTGCACCCTCCTTTGGTTGAAAGGGAGATGAATGACATGTTTGTGGAGACATTTACAGGAATGTACTATGACAAATTGCTTAATGTCTCGATGGGCAGTTTCTCTGATATGATTCTTATGGGGGAAAGAATTGAAAATGGAATTAAAATTGGAAAGATTCAGGCAGGCGAATCTACTTCAGCTGGGGGTGCGAGAAAAGCATTCGGCGGAAGACGACAGGGTGATACAAGCGTTGTATTTGGTGGCAGAGGCCAGCGCAGAGGCAGAAATCAGTACATTCAACCTCAACAAATAGCCAGTGTTACTATTCCAATCCAACCACAACAACAGCAACAACAACCACAGTAGCAGCAAAGGCAGAATCAGGGTCAGAGAAGGTTTCAGAATGTAAAGCCGAAGAGGGTATTTGATAAGCCTCCGTCGATATATGCAGAGCTTCTTCAGACACTGCTGGGGTTGAATTCGGTCGAGAAAAGAACATTGGAACCGCCTACAGGACCGGTACTTCCTTATGGCTATGACGCTAATAAGCATTGTGAATTCCATTCCGGGGCGCCCAGACATGATGTAGAATCTTGTCATGCTTTCAAGCATAAAGTTCAAGACTTGTTGGACAGTAAAGCAACAGCCTATGCCTAATCATGGGGTAAATGCCATCTTGACAAAAGAAAATTTGAACTTGGTGATGGATGTTAACGAACTGAAGACACCATTGAGTGAGGTGAAAAGCAGGTTGCTCAGAGGGGGAGTATTCCCTGGTTGTGATGAATACTGTTTAGAGTGTTGGACCCAGCCTGAGGGTTGTACTGATTTGAAGCAGGGCATTCAGGCCATGATCGACGAAGGGACCTTGCAATTTGATCGAACTGCGGTTGAGAAGCCTGTGGAGGCATTATATGATGAGCAGAATGAGATTGCGACGGTGACGATCACGAGAAAGACTATAACAATAACGGCGCCCGCCCAGCGGCCAACTATTACGATTGCCAAAGCAGGGCATGTTCCCTTTGAGAGTACGAAAGCTGTCCCGTGGACATACGGATTAGAAGCGTACTGCAATGGTGAAAAGATTGTGGTGAATAGCCAGCCAGCTGGGGCTGTTGATAATGTCGTTGGAACGGGGGGCATGACCCGTAGCGGAAGGATCTTTACCTCACCTGAAATAGAAGTAGAGAGATTGGCCAAAGGCAAAGCCAAAGTAAATGAAAGCGGGCCTACTCAATTGAAAGAAAAGGATACGTCACTCAAGGACGTAGAGGAGTTCATGAGACTGATTCGCAATAGCGACTACAAAATTGTTGAACACCTACAGCAGACGCCGTCGAAGATTTCTATCTTGTCGTTGTTGTTATGTTCCGAGGCCCACCGAAACGCCTTGCTAAAGATTCTGGATACGTCATTTGTGCCTCAAGAAGTTTCTGTAAATCAGTTAGAGGGGATAATGGCACATGTCAATGCTGGACATAGCCTGGGTTTCACAGATTTTGATCTAACACCCAGGGGTCGAGAGCACAACATGGCATTGCATATATCGGTGGAATGCCGGGGCACCGTAATGTTGCGTGTATTGGTGGATACTGGATCGTCGTTGAACGTATTGCCAAAGAAAGCCATGATGAAATTGGACATACGGGGAATTATTTGCACACCCAGCGATTTGGTTGTGAGGGCGTTTGACGGGACAAAAAGATCAGTGTTTGGGTCAATAACATTACCGCTTCAGGTAGGGCCAGAAATTTTTGATACCGAATTCTACATCATGGATATCCATCCAGCTTATAGCTGCCTTCTTGGGCGCCCATGGATCCACGCTGCAGGGGCCGTAACGTCCACATTGCATCAGAAGTTGAAGTACATGGTGGGTGATAGTGTTGTTACCGTTTGCGGGGAGGAGGACATTTTGGTCAGTCACCTGTCATCGTTCAGATATGTTGAGGTCGACGAAGAAATACACGAGACACCTTGCCAAGTCTTCGAAGGGTTGCGGATTAAAGACAAAGCTCAGGGTCCCAGCAAAATGCCAGAGGTGGCAGTGTCATCCTACAAGGAAGCTCAGGCTTTAGTGCAGACTGGTGAGACTAAAGGTTGGGGGCAGGTGCTAGAAATCCCGGTGAAGAATGACAAGTTTGGACTAGGGTATCGCCTGACGTCGTCGCCATCATCTTCAGGAGCGCCCAGGTTCAAGGGACCGATAACGATTACGCCAAGCGGGGTGTGCTTTGAGACAATCAACGCTATTTCTGATGCTGAAGACGGAGATAGTGACTGCGATACGGATGCGTGGATCAAGCCAAGCGTGCCAGGACAAAGTCTCTGCAACTGGTCCATCCGGGAAACTGTCCCAGTGACTCTTAAACAGTAATGATTTGTTTTGTCAATTGTTGAATAATCCTATGTCCTACCCGGGGCATAGTAATTTTACCTTAGGGCTACTTGATTATGTGTATTGCACTGTTTTAATCATGAAATAAAGGCATTTTTCATATACAAATATTGTGATCCCTGTTTTTCTTGTTTTTACTTTAACAATAAATGGCAACGTGGTTATTTGCTTTGTTTGCGTTTTGAAGCATTTAACCATTTCCTTTGCAGGACTAATATTTCAGATGACATCTTCCACGAACCGCCTATGACTCGTTTCGGCTTCGAGCACCCGGTATTCCAAGCAGAGGAAGAGATTGTGGAGGTTAGCGACTTGCCAGAGGAGCTGACTCGTTTGTTGAAACAGGAAGAGAGAATCATTCTGCCTCATCAGGAGGAAATTGAGATTATCAACTTGGGGTCGGAAGAAGTTGTGAGAAATATCTGTATAGAGGCTGCGCTGCAGAGCGACATCAAGCAAAGGTTGATTGAGATACTGCGAGAGTATGGTGATATATTTGCTTGGTCGTACGAGGATATGCCCGGGTTGGATACGGACATGGTTGTGCACCGTCTGCCGTTGCGAGAGGAATGTCCGCCTGTTAAGCAGAAACTCAGAAGAACCAGACCAGACATGGCTGTGAAAATCAAAGAGGAAGTTCAAAAACAGTGGGATGTTGGTTTCCTAGCCGTCACAACTTATCTGTCATGGGTCGCTAATATAGTACCAGTGCCGAAGAAAGACGGTAAAGTGCAAATGTGTGTAGACTACCGTGATTTGAATAGGGCGAGCCCGAAAGACGACTTTCCACTTCCTCACATTGATGTGCTGGTTGATAACACTGCTCAGTTCTCCGTATTCTCCTTCATGGACGGCTTCTCAGGCTATAATCAGATCAAAATGGCACCAGAAGACATGGAGAAGACTACCTTCATTACTCCCCGGGGAATATTTTGCTACAAAGTGATACCCTTCGGACTGAAGAACGCTGGGGCAACATATCAACGTGCTATGACGACTCTCTTTCATGACATGATGCACAAAGAGATAGAGGTTTATGTTGATGATATGATTGCCAAATCTCAGACAGAGGAGGAGCATTTGGTTAATCTGCTGAAACTGTTCAAAAGACTTAGGAAGTTCAGGTTGAGACTGAACCCTAACAAGTGCACCTTGGGGGTGAGATCGGGTAAACTGCTGGGGTTTATTGTGAGCGAAAAGGGAATAGAGGTTGATCTTGCAAAGATAAAAGCTATACAAGAAATGCCGACGCCTAAAACAGAAAAAGAAGTGCGTGGGTTTTTAGGGAGGTTGAACTACATTGCTCAGTTCATATCTCACCTAACTGCGACATGCGAGCCGTTATTCAAGTTGTTGAAAAAGGATCAGGTGTTGACCTGGAATGAAAATTGTCAAAAGTCGTTCGACAAGATAATAGAATACTTGCAGGAACCTCCTGTTTTGATACCCCTAGTGGCCGGGAGACCTTTGATTATGTATTTGATGGTTCTTGAGGAAAGTATGGGTTGTGTTCTCGGTCAACACGACGAGACCGAACGTAAAGAGCATGCGATCTACTATTTGAGTAAGAAGTTTACCGACTGTGAGTCCAGATACTCAATGCTCGAGAAGACGTGTTGCGCGCTAGCCTGAGCCGCCAAACGTTTGAGGCAATACATGCTGAATCATACAGCCATGCTAATTTCAAAGATGGATCCAATCAAATATGTGTTTGAGAAGCAATCACTCTCTGGAAGAATTGCCCGATGGCAGATGGTGTTAACGGAATACGATATCAAATATGTCTCGCAAAAGGCTATTAAAGGTAGCGTTCTGTCAGAGTACCTTGCTGAGCAACCTATTGAGGATTACCAATCGATGAGGTTTGATTTTCCTGACGAGGATATCATGTATCTGAAGATGAAAGATTATGAAGAACCGTTTCCAGACGAAGGACCAGAGTTGGGTTCCAAATGGCAGTTGATATTTGACGGAGCAGTTAATTCCTATGGTAGCGGAATAGGTGCAATTATCACTACTCCTCATGGGTCGCTGTTGCACCCCAAAATTTGACCAACATTTATTTACCCTGCAAGAGTTGTATGAGACTTTGAAGCTAGCCAAGAAAGTTATTCAAGTGTTCAAAGGTTGATACCTTTGTCAGAGACCTCAAGAGATCCTCAGAGAGATTGGTTGAAACCAAGGTTGTGTGTCTCATAACTTGAGAGTTGTGGGTGCTCCTCAGATGATTCTGAGACTATGAGGATGGACTTGAAGCTATGAGAAAGCTTATGAGAGGTCTTGAAAACCATCATGAAGCCTAGAGAGGTTGTTGTACAAGAATTCAGAAGATTCAGCCATGAGTGGTGGAATTAGGGTTTGACTGGGTCAACCCTAGGTCAACTGATGGTTTGGAGAGGGTTGAGACCTAATCCAAGAGCCATGTGATCATGAATTGATGCATTGAGATGTTATAAGGATGATTCTTAGACCAACTCATCATGATTGAGGAGTTTGAGAAGTCTCAAGCTAGGGTTTCTAAGGCTTGACAGTGTAAAATCCCCTAGTTTGATCCTTATCTTCAAGGCAGTTTAGCTCAAGATGTGATTGTCATATCATCTTCCCCACAACATGAATGTTGTAGAGCTTGTTCTTAGATTTAATTTGAGTACTAGAAGTCCTTGATAGGATTTGTGGAGCTCAAGTTATGACTTTGACAAATTACAGGTCATGTGAGGTATGTGAATCTGGGTCCTTGAAAGTCACCCAACTTGCATCCAACTTTTGCCCTAGTAGTATGATTCCTATGAACTCTTGGTCAACATGAATATTGTAGAGAATCTTCTTATATTTCTAGATAGTACTAGAAGTCCTTGATAGGATTTGTAGAACTCAACTTATGGCTTTGACAAGTCAAGGGCATTTTGGTCATTTGGAGGTTATAGGTCATTTCAAGCATAAGGCCATATCTCCTATTTCCAAGCTTCAAATGGAAAAATCTTCAACATCAAACTTGCTTAGAATGATGTTTTAAGGCTATTAAGGAGGTCATGAGATGTTGAAAAGACTTGTATCAAAAAGTGATAAAAATGGCCTAAAATGGAGGCATAAGTTAAATAATTTGAAATTGAAAATTGGAAATCACAAGTTATACATCCAAACCATGTCATATAATAAGCCATTTTGACTCTAAAAGACATTATAAAAACATTGGTTCAGCCACAATTTTGATTTGAGGCCTAGATCATAGGGCTGCTTTGGAAATGGCTTACTTGCATCTTAAGGCACCAAAGCAAAACATGAAGAAACTCAATGAACAAGTTAGTTAAGGGTTGTAACACACCATACATCTCATGTGGGGAGAATTTCAAGTCAGAATTGGTGGTTACAAGAGGCTTGGCATGAGATAGCATATGGTGAGAAGTGAAATCAAAATATCATGAGATGAGAAGTTCAAATACTCATTGGATTGTTCCAGAAAGTTCTGGATAGTTCTAACAAGTTCTATATAACATGTAGAACTTTCTCAGATGCAAGGTTGGTGAGAAAAGAGGGAGGAGAGAGAGAGAGTGCTATCTTGTTGCTTCCATTGCAAGTCAAGTTTCAATTCTACATTCTTCTTCAATTCCATTCATTCTTTCTATACAAACACACTCCATTGATGATTTTGAAGCTGTGCAGATCAACTTGAGAGCAAATCCATGGTGAATTGAAGAGTTGGTGATTGAACTTTCAAGGTAGCAAGTCAGAATCGAATTCTGAGATTGAAGCTTCCTCCATTAAATTTGTTGCAAACAGTAGCAAGATTAGCATCCAAGGAAACTTTCTGAAGAGTTTCAAGGCTTGAAGTGAAGGATTTCACCATCTGTTGATCAAGAATAACCAGGTTTGCAAATTCTCCACTACACCATGTTTTATGCATAATTAGGTTAGTTTGTTAGTGTAGAAAGGTTAGAGACACATAGGTGATGGATTTTGGAGAGTTAGAGAGCAATTGATGAAGGTTGAATATTGGACACCATTTCTTTGATGATCAAGAACTCGTGGTATAGTGAGATATAATTCATGTTAGATAGCTAATTTCGTTCAGTGTGAGTTGGTGAGTATTCTGATGCAAGAAATTTCAAGAACCATGATAGTTGATGATTGAGCACATTTTTGATCTTGGATCAGGTTCAGTGATTTAGGATGATTCAGTTGATTTTAAGATCATGGTTGGATTCAGCATGAGATTCTGGGCAGGATAGGGTTTTAAATTTCTGTTTTCCATGAAGAATTGATGGGGTTCGTGTTTGAGGAAGAAAGAGCTTGAAGCTCTGCATTTTCATGGATTCTCCAAGAACCCTAGCTGGAGGTTGAAGACAAGAGCATGGTCGTTGGATTGTGAGAGGACCATTGACTGAGACCAAGATCCAGTGGTCACGATTTAATTTCAGTTTGAGAGGGAATTCAGAAAACGAGTGAAACGCACCATTTCATTAAACGGTGGCTTCATGGGCTTAAGTTTGTTGAACACTATCCACACCCGCAATCCTGGCCCATTGCAAAAATACACTATATTTGGTTGCTATCCACACCGTTTCTTTCCCATTTTTCATTCATTTTTTTAATGGTTTTTTCTGACTTAAATTGGGCTTAGCGCGTTACTACCTGCACCCCTCATTTGTAGCCCATTGTTAATTTGAACTGCATCTGGTTACTAGATACACCACCTCATTTCATATTTTCATTTTATTTTCTCCATTTTATTTCAAACTTGGAAAAATCATAATAAATGGAAAATTAATGATTTTTAAGTAGGAATTTTTTCTCCCATTTCATAATAATGTCTAGAAAATTATCAAATAAAAATATTTTAATTTCATGCATTTTTAATATTTTTTGTGTATTTTCCATTTTAATTGCTTTTTAATTATTTTATGTTGATGCATGAATTTGTAGAATTTTGTTTAGGTAATTCCCTTAACATTTTTGGGCCATTCTTTTTAGGATAGTTAGATTAGGACTTTAGCTCCCCCCCTGGATTTATTCCATAATTTTGTGATGAATTTTAGGTTAGTTTTGATTAGATGACATTAGGTTGTGTAGAATTAGGTTAATCCTTAGCATAGGTCCACCATAGCACTAGAATTTTGGGTTTCTAAGTCAATATAGGTATTGGGGCATATAAGGGTATTAAGGGTAGGTATATAGGATCCCTTAGAAATTATATTAGGTTTTAATATAGTGGTATACTATTTTTAGATGATTTTTGTGGTTGATGATTGTTTGTGTTGCCCTTGTGGGTTTGTATTTTTGTTTGCTTTGCTTTGTGGGCTTGGAGAGCTTGGTTTTGTTCTGAGGAGCATTAAGGAGCATAGTAGGAGCATTGAGGAGCTTGAGAGCTTGGTCTTGCTTGTTTTGTTGATTGTTTTAGGGTTAGGGATTAAGAAGAGTTTAGAACTAGTTAACTTCTTTCTTAAACATGGATGGTATCTTCCACCTCCATTCCTCCCTATGATTCAAAGTCCTTCCCTGGTATACACCTCTCTCCTTTGGAGGGATAAGTGATTGTACCTAGGGAGTAGAACTTTTGAGGGAACCATTCCTTTGGTGTTGAACCCTTATAGGTCACCTTTGGTGGTCAATAAGCAGTTCAATATCCCCAGCTTATTCAGTTAAGTGATTTCCTCTGGTTTGATTACCTTAAGAGATGTTGAGCTTGAGTTTGAAGATGAAGACTTCATTGAAGAGGATGAATCCTTGAGTATTGTCATTCCAGCTGAAGCTTGAAGAGCAACAAGAGCAAGTTGATACTTGAAGACCCCTAAAGATGGAGTAAAGGCTGAAGGATGAAGTTGATACTTCTAAGTGATTGAAGATTATTCTGAAGAGCTGAAGCTTGAAGAGCAAAGGAAGTTGATACTTACTTTGATACTTGGAGATCCTGAAGGAGATCAAGTTGATACTTGTGATTAATAGTGAAGCCTGAAGATGGAGCTGATTAAGGAGCTGAAGCTTGAAGTTGAGAGAGGAGTTGGTCTGCTCTCTTGTCTTTTTTTTTTTTGTATTGACATGTTTTGTTTGACTTGCTTGATGCATTAGAATAAGTCCATGACTAGAATAAGTAGAATCTAGGAGCATGATTGCACTAGAGGTTGAGTTGCTCCCTCTGCTTGTATTGTTACTGTGTGGCTTTGCTTGCGGGTATTCGGTAGAGCCCAACTCCCTTGCCCATGTGGTTTGTTTGTCTGATGGCATTTCATTTCATTTTATCTGTATGATTGCAGTTTACTGTATATTGCTTGATAGCATGTTGTTTTATATTTCAGTATGATTACTGTTATCCATTATGGCTTGAGGTTGAGATGAGCTTGTGGAGGCTGAAGCCCCACACACATTTCCTCCCTCACTTGCATTGCATGCATTTTACTGTTAAGCTGATGCTTTGTCTGTTTTGGTGTATCATTGACATGATCCCTTAGGACTCTCATTTCCTTTGACAAGGAATTGATGATAGAACTTTAGGTTGAAACCTATGCATGACAACTTCTAGGAGTTCCCTGTTCAAACCTCAACCATAGGATGAATCCATGGCATGACAACGGTAGGACTTGATAGTCTCCCTCCTAGTTGGGCCTGTTCTCTTCTCATCTCAAAACGGTTTAAGATACAGTAATCATGAATGATTTCTTTCATACGTTACGAGCCTTAAGCTATCTGAGAAAGGATTGTGGGAGAGTTTCTTTTCCACCGTCTGGATGTTTAGTATGGCACCCTTTGGGTGACATGCGACGCATTCACTCTCAGGTCATAGTCTCTAGTGCGATTGAAATCGCAAACACAATATAAAACACTTCTTTCGTAAAAGACAGAAAATAATGCATAGTGTCCCGAACTACGTAAGCTCTGATCTCTCAAGCCTGTTGAGAGTACGTAGGCACAGTATTGATGTATTGGCGAGCTACCTTCCCCCATAATCCATCATAGGTCGAACTACGTTGACTCTGATTTCTCATTCTCTGATGAGAATACGTAGGCATAAAGCGCGACGCTTTGCCGAGTCATTTTTCTTTTCTGTTTAAGCCAGCCTTGATAGGTAGATAGATAAAACCCACCCATCCAGTAATCACAACAAGCGTGGATCCCGTCGAGTACGACGGACGTGAGGGGTGCTAATACCTTCCCCTTGCGTAATCGACTCCCGAACCCAGACAATGGTTGCGACGACCTTGTCTTACCCTTTCTCGTTAGGTTTTTCCGATCGTTTCCTTTCCCGCTCCGAGGGATAAATAACGAAAGGTGGCGACTCTTCTGTTGTGCCGGCACCTTATTTTCGCGTAAGCGACAGCTGGCGACTCTGCTGGGGACCGAACCCAGAATCTCTGGTTCTCCGGTTCCCCTGCGAGAGTCAATCCTAGCACTTGTATGATTACTTGTTGGGTTGCGTTTATTTACCGCATTTTACTTCTCGCACTTTATTTCCCGCATTTTATTTCCAGTATGATATGATTATCTATGCTATTGTGGGAGGGGCATTCTGATGAGTGAGAAGCCAGACCCAGGCTTGAGTGCACCATAGAATTAGTTGTGGAAATTAGTGGGCGCGTGCTTGCTTTGCAGGCACTAGTGTCTCATGAAATCCACGCTCAGACGAGGTTCATCCGGTTGGCTTCTCTTTCAACCCTTTGGGTTGAGACGGTTGCTGGTTTGGTGGATTGTCGACTTTGGGGACCGATCATTTGTGATTCAGCCGAGTGAGGCCGCTTCATGAGCTGGTGATGCCACACCTTCTGGGTATCGTATCACCCCTCTTGAATGTCTGTGACGCTGATGAATGCATAGGATGCCAAACTTGAGTCAGTTTAGGTCCATACCTGTGAGCAGGGTTGGGTTTATTGCAGGAAACCGTGACCTTCAAACTACCTGGTTTTCTTGACAGTGAATCAGTTTTGTTTGTACCAGGGTTTCTCAGTTGCAGATTTGTCTGTTCTTGATGGAGCAGGTTTTGATCAGAGGATCTTATCATCAGATGTGTATTTGTTCTTGATAGAGCAGGTTTTGATCAGAGGATCTTATCATCAGATGTGTATTTGTTCTTGATAGAGCAGGTTTTGATCAGAAGATCTCATCATCAGATGTGTATTTGTTCTAGATAGAGCAGAGTTTTCGTCATCAGTTGTTTGTTCTTGATAGAGCAGATTTTTGATTGGGGTCTGAAGATCTCATCAGCAGATGTATGTTTGTTCTTGACAGAGCGTATTTCTTGATCCTACATCCGAGGTCCTTATTATCAGACATTTGTTCTTGACAGAGCAGAATTATGATCCTGTGTATATGGCCCTATCAGATGGTGGTTCTTGGCAGATCAGATTTGTGGTCCTACACCGGGGTTTTCTTCTTATCAGTGGTTGTTAATGCAGAATCTCCACAGCAGCAGTTGCCTTGGCCTCCTATTGCATGATTGCATTTTGCATTAGTTTGCATGTTCATTTGAATTTCATTAACGTGTGTCTGTGTTGCAGGTACCGTTTTCCCCGATCCAGGATTTCTTGCCTCCTATTGTATTGTTATGGGCTCTCTGAGGAAGACCGTGGCTTACAAGTTCCCTGCCCCTGATGTGGGTAAGCTGACTGGTCTGATAGCTTTAGTAGATGATTATGTGAGGGATGAGTTCAGGAAATCTTACGGCAGGTTGCTCAGTTTGGTTCATAAGCCTTCTGTGTTCGAGTTGAATGGGTTTCACGCTCTGCTGCAGTTCTACGACCCTCCGCTGAGATGTTTTACTTTTTAGGACTTTGTTCTCGCGCCTACGCTGGAAGAATATGCTGATCTACTAGGTGTGCCTATCAAGAGGAAGATGCCTTTTGTTCACATGGATGTTGAGCCTGATCTGGCTGGTTTAGCTCCTTCACTTCACCTGGACGCCTCCGAGTTAGTATTGACTAGTTGGAACAAGGTTCCTGGGTTCTCCTTGCAGTTGCTAGTGGGTAAGGCTCAGCAGTGTGCCAAGGACGGATGTTGGGTCGCGTTCAATGCCATCCTCGCTCTATGCATATATGGCATCATCATGTTCCCTAATATGCCCGATTTTGTAGACTTCGATGCATTTCACATCTTCGCATCAGGGAATCCGGTCCCTACCTTGATAGGAGATGTCTATCATTCAGTCCACTACAAAAACGAGAACAGGAGGGGGAAGAATGTCTCGTGCTGTGTACCCTTGCTTTACAAATGGCTTGATAGCCATCTGCCCAAGAGGGGTCCTTTTGTCTCGTTTGCAGCCACAGCTGAGTGGTCCGAGCGTCTGATGAATTTATCTGCAGAGGATATTGACTGGTTCGACAGAGATAGGTTGGGTACTGAGGTGATCTTTAGTTGCAGCGGGTTTCCAAATGTGCCTTTGATAGGCAGGAAGGGCTGTATAAACTACAACCCATCGTTGTTGGTTCGACAGTTCGCTTATGCTTTGAGAACTCCGCCGAAGGATGAAGAGGTACAGGAATCTTTGTACCTCACTGGTATTCTAGAGGGGGATCTGTTGTCCAAACTTCAGCGCACGTGGAATGGTATCAGTAAGCGAGGAAAGCCAGTGCTGGGAAAAAGCAACAATCAAGCCTACCCTCCGTATGTAACTTGGATCAGAGTCCGGGCCGATGCTATAGGGATGCCGTTTCCTCATGCCAAGCCAGAAAGCCCTCCAATGATCGAAGAGCCTACTACTATGCCCATTCATCAGCATAATCAGGTGTTGGCTGAGCGGGATGAATTGAAGCGGGCGAACAAAGAATTGGAGAAGGAGTTAGCTCAGCTCCGAAGCTAGAGGAACGAAGTCGTTCATTCTTTCAAAAGGCAAACAGAGTTGGTGAACCAGCTGGGTACAGACCTGACTAAGCAGATAGCCGAGCGTGAACGCATGGGTCGAGACTTCAAAGCTGTCAACGACGTACTGGCTACGAAGAAGCAACATTTGGACGAGGCATATCAGAGGATATCCAAGTTCAACCAGCACTGGAAGGCTTCCCTGGCCACCAGGAAAGAGCGAGAAGATAAGCTGATGCTGCAGATCTCCAAGCTGGAAGCCCAGGTGAAGGACAGTGAAAAGAGGTTTGATGAAGAAACCGCCCGCAGATACGCCGCCGAAGGCCAGCTCAACAAAGCTCTCGCTAACCTGAAGGAGCGCAAGCTGATGTTTGAGTCCAAAAAGCGGAAATTAGAAGATTGCTTCGGCGAAGGAGCATGGGAAAGTTCGGTCAAAGGACTTCAGTATACCATTGTGCAGAGGGAATTACTCGTCGAAGGGTTGCTCACTCTGCCTGATCATCCAGAGACGAAGGAGTTGTTAGAAGAGTATTGCGCTCGTGGTCGTACCTGACTATTTGTATTCCTTTTGTTTTGATCATTGTTGTATGCTGACCATCACCAGGCTTGTTGGCTGAGGTCACGCTGTTGATTCATCTTGTACTCGCTGATGCTATGTACTGCCTTGATAGGCTTTCTTTATATATGAAATTATTATTTCCATAATTGGGCTCGGATTTCTTCTTCTAATTATTATCAGCACTGGCACTCAGGCACTAGGATCGGGGGAGATCTCCCAAACACACAGACACACGCATGCATTTGCATGAAGCATTTGCATGACAAGCATTTTGTTGTTTTTCCTAACCCTTCTGTGTTTTACAGGTTTTTTCAGGTTTACAGGTGTCCCAGGTTATTTCCGGTGACTCCAGGATTGATCAGAGACTAATTCACCATTATCCGACTAGAGCTAATCAGACCAGAATCATGGATCAAGTGCAAACTGATGTTCAGGAGCTCCGCGAAAGGATGGATCGCTTCATGGAGCTCATGCAAGTGGTCGCCAACGGCCAAGATCCGCTCAGAACTTTGGTTCAGCCTTTGATCTCCAGGGTTGATATCAACGACGTGCTCCACGGTGGAACCGTGCCTACTCCTCCACCAGTTGAAACTCCACAGAACGGTGTCCCCGTGGCCGGGGGTAACGGCAGTGCTCATGGCAATGTGATGGCCAACATCGGACTCAATACGGAGGGCGTCGGTAATGAGGGTCTGGGAGCTAATGTCAATGTCGGGCCGGGCAACGGCAATGCAGGCGTCGGGAATCTGTTTGTGCCTCAGCCGTGGCTTGAGGATCATCAGGATGATGTGTTCTCTCAGAAGGGTGCTGAAGGAGAGCTGAATGCTGAAGCACGGCTCAGATTCAAGGCACTTGAAGATAAAATGAGAGATATTGAGAATCAGAATACTTTGGGCGTTGATATGTCCAAGCTGGGATTAATTGCTGATTTCAAGGTACCTCCTAAGTTCAGGGTACCTGACTTTGAGAAATATAAAGGCACCACTTGCCCTCGTGTCCACCTGAGATCGTACTACAGGAAGATGTCTGCCTATTCTGAGGACGAGAAGTTGCTGATGTACTTCTTCCAAGACAGTCTTTCCGGGCCATCCCTTGAGTGGTACATGGGTCTGGAGCCCACTAGTGTGCGCACATGGAAAGATCTCGCTGAAGCATTTGTGCACCACTACCAATACAATAGCGACTTGGCCCCGAACCGAGTCCAGCTGCAGAACCTGTCACAGAGGAATAATGAAGGATTTAAGGAGTACGCCCAGCGGTGGCGTGAGTTGGCAGCCAGGGTTCAGCCGCCGATGGTTGAACGAGAGCTCGTGCAGATGTTTGTAGCTACCCTCCCAGGGGTTTACTATGAAAAGTTAGTCAGCGGTATGTCTGGGACGTTCTCAGCTCTCATTATCATGGGCGAGCACGTCGAGAATGGAATCAAGATCGGGAAAATTCAAGGTGAGTCATCCTCAGCCGGAGGAGGTGGAAAGAAACCTTATGCTGGTAAAAGGCGAGAAGGAGAAGCGAGCGTTGTGACCAACGCTCGAAGGAAGGGCAAAGGCCCTCAGCAGCAGATAGCCAGTATAAATATCCTAGCGGCTCCGCAGCAGCAGCAGCAGCAACCGAATCAACAGGGATATAGAAAGTACCAGAATCGGGCATCTTTGGCAAACCGTCACTTCGAGGCACCACCCATGTCATACGCGCAACTATTGCAGACCTTGCTTCAGCTTCAGTTGGTCCAGAAGAGGACGATGGCTCCCTTGACAGGGGCACCTCCACCAGGGTACGACGCAAATGCCACTTGCGATTTCCATTCAGGGGCACCAGGCCACACAATCGAGAACTGCAAAGCCTTCAAGCATAAGGTGCAGGACCTGGTAGATGCCAAGATCATTAACTTCTCCGATAATGTGCCCAATGTCACGAAGAATCCTATGCCGAATCATAGGGGAGGCGGAGTGAATGCCATTATCGAAGAAAAGAGCGCAGATCTGTTGACTGATGTCAGAGACCTAAAGACGCCGCTTAGCTTCGTCAAAGCTAAGTTGTTGAAAAGAGGGTTCTTTCCAGGGTGCGGAGAATTATGTATGGACTGTGCTACACATTCTGATGGATGCGAGCAGTTGGTCGAAGGAATTCAAAGTTTGATGACTGAGGGGATTCTGCAGTTTAGCCGGAGGGCTGAAAGTGGATCAGGAGAGGTAGTACTGAAGCAAGCCGATGAAGTCGCCACCATCACCATCCCTCGCCGGCGGATAACCATTTCTGCGCCCAGACCGCCTACAATTACTATTACCAAAGCTGGGCCAATACCCTTCGAGAGCACTAACGTCGTCCCGTGGCATTATGGGGCCGAAGTCTATTGCAACGGACATAGGTTGGAGCTAGAGCCGTATGGGTCGACTTTGGAGAATCTCGCAGGAATCAGTGGTATTACTCGCAGCGGAAGAGTATTTGCACCGCCAGAGGTTGTAGCGGATAAAGCGGTCAGAGCTGATGCGGCCGATAAAGGGAAACGCAAAGTCGTCGAAGAGGTCCCGTGTGGGGTAGAGAAAGACTTGCTTGTTAAAGATGCCGAGGAGTTTATGCGGTTGATTAAAAAGAGCGACTACAAGATTGTAGATCATCTCCATCAAACGCCCTCGAAGATTTCCATTCTCAACCTGCTGCTGTGTTCTGAAGCACACCGCAATGCGCTGCTGAAGGTATTGAACGCCGCCTATGTACCGCAAGAGATATCGGTGAATCAGCTAGAAGAGGTGGTAGCCCACGTTAATGCTGGCAATGGGCTAGGTTTCACAGATTTAGAGCTGACACCAAAAGGGAGGAATCACAATAGCGCCCTGCACATCTCGATAGAGTGTAGGGGCACAATCATGTCGCACGTGCTGGTGGACACGGGTTCGTCACTCAATGTCCTGCCGAAGAAGGCATTAATGAAGTTGGATACTCGTGGAGTGATCTGCACACCCAGTGATCTGGTTGTGAAGGCGTTCGACGGAACTAAACGCCACGTTTTCGGGGAGGTGACCCTGCCGATCCAAGTCGGTCCGAAAACGTTCAATGCGGTCTTTTATATTATGGACATCATGCCTGCCTACAGTTGTCTCTTGGGCCGGCCATGGATCCATGCTGCTGGTGCCGTGACCTCCACGTTGCACAATAAGCTCAAATATGCTGTCGGGGGAAGCATCGTAACCATTTGCGGCGAGGAGGACATAATGGTGAGCCATTTGTCATCCTTTAAGTATGTTGAAATGGATGGCGAAATCCATGAGACTCTCTGCCAAGCGTTCGAAGCTGTCAGGGTGAAGGACGTAGCTCCTGTGGTCACAGAAAAGCCAGAGATGAATCTCTCCTCCTACAAAGAAGCTCGGGCCGTTGTCCAAGCCGGATCTACCCCAGGCTGGGGGCGAGTTTTGGAGATACCTAACAAGCAGGATAAGTTTGGGTTAGGATATTCTCCCGAAGCTGAAGCTTCTTCCTCTTCGTCTAGCAGTGCGTATCGAGGTAAAGGGCCGATCCAATTTACCAGTGGCGGAGTGATTTTCAAAAGCATCAACGCGGCGTCTGAAGACAGCGGGGATAGCGATTGTAACCTCGACTCTTGGATTCAGCCAAGCAAGCCAGGCGAGGGCCTCAACAATTGGACCATCAAGGATATCATCCAGATGGCAAGTGAAGAGTAATGATTTACCTTTTTTTTCCAATCATTGTACAACCCTATGTCCTACCCGGGGCATAGCGGTTTTATTGTCAGGGCCTTGTTGGATTATGTACATGCATTTTGTTAATAAATCAAAGGCGTTTTCTTCGTATTCAAATATTGTGATCTCTGTTATTCCTGTTTTATATTTGTTTTGAAAAACAGTAAAATGGCAATGGGGTTTGTGCTAACCTGCATATCCTTGTTTAAACTTAACCCTTGTTATTGCAGGATCCACATAACAGATGACATCGACTCTGGACCTTCTACGGCTCACTTCGACTTCGATTGCCCGATCTATCAAGCCGAAGAAGAGATTGATGAAGACGAAGACCTTCCTGAAGAGTTGGCCCGCTTCTTGAAACAAGAGGAGAAAGTTATTCTGCCTCATGAGGAGGAGATTGAAATCGTGAACCTGGGTTCTGAAGAGCTCGTCAGAAACGTCGGGATAGGGGCCGCATTGCAGAGTGATGTCAAGCAGAGATTGGTCGAGATGCTGAGAGAGTATAGTGACGTCTTTGCTTGGTCATACGAAGATATGCCCGGACTTGACACGGACATCGTGGTCCACCACTTGCCGCTACGAGAAGATTGCCCTCCCGTTAAGCAGAAGCTTAGGAGGACGAGACCAGATATGGCCGTTAAGATCAAAGAAGAAGTGCAGAAACAGCTTGATGCTGGCTTCTTAGCGGTCACCACTTACCCTCCGTGGGTCGCCAACATAGTGCCTGTACCGAAGAAGGACGGTAAGGTACGCATGTGCGTCGATTATCGGGATTTGAATAGGGCGAGCCCTAAAGATGATTTCCCGCTGCCTCATATCGATGTGTTGGTCGACAACACAGCCCAGTTCTCCGTGTTTTCGTTCATGGATGGCTTCTCCGGGTACAACCAGATCAAGATGGCGTCGGAGGACATGGAGAAAACGACGTTTATCACTCCCTGGGGAATATTTTGCTACAAGGTAATGCCCTTCGGTCTGAAGAACGCAGGGGCCACTTACCAACGAGCAATGGTGACTTTGTTTCATGACATGATTCATCATGAGATTGAGGTCTATGTTGATGACATGATTGCGAAGTCCCAAACGGAGGAAGAGCATCTGGTCAACTTATTGAAGCTTTTTGAGAGGCTTAGGAAGTTCAGGTTGAGGCTGAATCCTAACAAATGTACTTTCGGAGTACGGTCCGGAAAGTTACTGGGGTTTATCGTGAGCGAACGAGGCATCGAGGTTGATCCTGCGAAAATAAAAGCCATTCAAGAAATGCCAGCGCCGAAAACAGAAAAAGAAGTTCGTGGTTTCTTGGGCAGAATAAACTACATTGCGAGGTTTATCTCTCAGCTCACGGCCATGTGTGAACCGATGTTCAAGCTTTTAAAGAAAGATCAGGCGATTACTTGGAATGAGGATTGCCAGAAGGCATTTGACAAGATAAAGCAGTATCTTCAAGAACCTCCAATCTTGATACCCCCAGTGGCTGGACGGCCATTAATCATGTACTTGACAGTTCTTGAGAATAGTATGGGGTGTATGCTCGGTCAGCACGACGAGACGGGCAGAAAGGAGCATGCCATTTACTACTTGAGTAAAAAGTTCACGGATTGTGAATCTCGATACTCGATGCTGGAGAAGACGTGTTGTGCGCTAGCCTGGGCTGCCAAACGTCTACGACAGTACATGCTCAATCACACCACCATGCTAATTTCGAAGATGGATCCGATCAAGTACGTCTTCGAGAAGCAGGCTCTTTCGGGCAGGATTGCCAGATGGCAAATGGTGTTAACAGAATATGATATTCAGTACGTGTCCCAGAAGGCCATCAAGGGAAGCGTATTGTCTGAATACCTGGCCGAACAGCCGATCGATGATTACCAGTCGGTGAAATTTGAATTCCCTGATGAGGATATTATGTTTCTCAAAGCGAAGGATTGCGATGAGCCGTTGCCCGACGAGGGGCCAGATAGGAAATCCCAGTGGAAATTGATATTCGATGGGGCGGTTAATTCTTATGGAAGTGGCATCGGGGCTATCATCACGACTCCCCACGGATCCCACATCCCGTTTACTGCGAGACTGACGTTTCCAGTCACCAATAATGAGGCGGAGTACGAAGCATGCATAATGGGTCTAGAAGAGGCAATTGATTTGAGAATCAAGAATCTAGACGTATATGGTGACTCAGCGCTTGTGATCAACCAAATTAAAGGGGAGTGGGAGACTCGTCAATCGAATTTGGTGCCGTACATGAACTATGCCAGAAGGCTGCTTCCGTTCTTTGATCGAGTGGAACTCCATCATGTGCCCAGAGCGGAAAATCAGATGGCTGATGCCTTAGCCACATTGGCTTCAATGTATAAAGTCAATTTTTGGAATGAGGCTCCAAGAATTGTCCTTTCCCGTCTTGATAGACCGGCATTCGTCTTTGCAATCGAGGAAGCCGCCGACGGCAAGCCATGGTTCCATGACATCCAGACATTCCTTATGACTAAGGAGTATCCTGCGGGCGCGTCAACCCAGGATAAGAAGACTCTGAGGAGGCTATCTGGAAATTTTTATCTCAATCCTGATGGAGTTCTGTACAAAAGAAACCACGATCTTGTGCTACTCAGATGTGTAGATGAGAAAGAGGCGAGTATGCTCATGGAAGAGGTCCATGAAGGCACATTTGGTACGCACGCCGGAGGGCATGCTATGACAAGGAAGATCCTGAGAGCAGGATATTACTGGCTGACGATGGAATCTGATTGCTTCAGGTTTGCGAAGAGATGTCATAAGTGCCAGATTTATGCTGATAAAGTTCATGTGCCGCCGTGCCCGTTAAATGTCATGTCCTCCCCGTGGCCGTTCTCCATTTGGGGCATCGACATGATAGGCAAGATCGAGCCCACTGCATCCAACGGTCATCGCTTCATTCTGGTAGCTATCGACTACTTCACCAAGTGGGTGGAGGCAGCCTCGTATGCTAATGTGACCAAGCAGGTGGTGGCTAAATTCATAAAGAGGGACATCATCTATCGTTACGGAATTCCCGAGCGGATCATTACTGATAATGGTTCGAATCTGAATAACAAGATGATGAAGGAGCTGTGCCAGAGTTTCAAGATTGAACACCATAACTCATCTCCTTACCGGCCGAAGATGAATGGCGCCGTTGAAGCGGCCAACAAGAACATAAAGAAGATTTTTCAGAAGATGGTTGTGACCTACAAAGATTGGCACGAGATACTGCCATTTGCACTGCACAATTATCGTACGACGATACGTACTTCAACCGGGGCAACTCCTTTCTCCTTGGTGTACGGTATGGAAGCAGTCCTACCGTTAGAAGTGGAGATCCCTTCTTTGCGAGTTTTGGTTGATGTGAAACTCGACGAGGCAGAACGGATTACGAACCGACTGAACCAACTCAGCCTGATGGACGAGAAGAGGTTAGCATCGATTGCGTTTGGTCGTCTGTACCAAAGCCGAATGAAGAAAGCTTATGACAAGAAGGTGCGTCCTAGAAGCTTTCAGACGGGTGATCTCGTCCTGAAGAAGATTCTTCCTCCACACTCCGATCACCGGGGCAAGTGGACTCCGAATTACAAAGGTCCGTACGTCGTCAGCAAGGTCTTCTCGGGAGGAGCTTTGTTGTTATCCACGATGGATGGTGAAGATTTTGCATCCCCGGTGAACGCGGACGCAGTTAAAAAATACTTTGCTTGAAAGTGACCCGTTGGACAAAAAAAGAGAGTCCAGGCAAAAAAGGGGCATCCTGGCGAACCAAAAACAGAATAAAAGGTTTGGGCAAAAATTAGAGATATAAATTGAAAAAATGTACACCCGCGAAGTCGAAAACCTACACTGGGCGGCTTCGGCAAAAAAGGGTATCCCGGTGAACTGAAAACCCGCAAAGGGCGGTTCACGCAAAAGTTAGGGATTTGAAAAAGCAAATGACTGCGTTCCGCGTGTGGACTTTCTTTGTTTAGTGGTTTGGAAGACTTGAGGGCCGTTTATCTGAATCAATCTCTTCCGAAGCTGAAGCGTCGGAGAAGTATCGAAGTCGAGTGGGTCATAGAAGGATCAACTCATGGTGTTCGTGTACGCCTCGTTGCCGACATTTGTATATACTGATGTATATTTATGTTTTATTTTTGCGCAGCTTCCTCATTCCAGGAGCTTGCCTTTGTTGTAAAACATTTTTACCCATTCAGGGGTTCGTTATCAATAAAATGCATACTATTCAGCAATTCTGTTTGCCTGTTTAGCATTTATCTGTTTTGTTTGCGAAAAAGAACGCCGATGTTTTTGATAAAATGCGCATACATAAACTTACTGGCCTAGGCCACTGATTGTTGAAACAATTAAATACTTGAACATTGTCACGAGATAATAACCTTGATAGGTCCCTTTGAGAAGGGTATCTTGTCCGTTTGTTTGTGTTGTTACAGGTGTAGCGTGTTTCAGACAGTGCGCCGTACGCATCCCGAAGAAGGATGATTCCTCCTTCTCCAGCAGAGTTCAGTAGCCTCTCCCTACGGAGTCTGAACCCGAGATCGTGAGCATTGATATGTCTCCCCAGGCAGAGATGATTCTCTCCCCAATCAGATGCGTCCTGAAGGAACGTTATCTCCTCAGCTGAGTCAGGCGCCGAAGCGCGTGTTCATCCCCCAGCACCGGGTCACAAGTGCAGGTTTCGCAGGAAACTATTCGTACGCCGAAGTATGCCGCAACTGATGGTGCCAGACTGAAGTCCCCAGCGGAATTGAAATTCCCCACCAGAGTCGTACTCTCCCCCGAAGTCGGATGATTCCTTCTCCCCCAGCGGAATTGAAGTTGTTTCCCCACAGAGTCGTTATCTCCAGAGAAGTAGCCGAGAAGGCCATGCAGGTTATTCCCGCGATTGACATTGTTTCCCCTCAGCAGGTCCAAATTCTCGTAGAGCTTCGTTCCCCTGCAGCAATCAACTGAAGTTGTTTCCCCTGCAGCAGTCAACTGAAGTTGTGTCCCCTGCGGAGTCCAATTGAGGTTGGTGTGACCTTGCTCTCCTCAGCAGGATGATTCCTCTATCTGAGTAGTTCGTTATCCTTGACCGAAGGATTCTCCCTTCAGCATTTATTTTGCTGATGGGATCGCATCATTATGCATGATTGCATAGCATTTATCATAGCATTTCCACCGTGTGGAGCATTGCGCCATTGTCGAAGCATATGCATAATAAACATGATCTAGGTTGTTACCGTCCTTGTTTTGCAGGTGCTCCGACGCAGAACCGATTGCTCAGGATGATTCCTGACATTCCCCCCATCAAAGCCGCTTGCTCAAGATGATTCTTGAAGTCTCCAGCGAAGTCTTCGGTTCAAGATGATTCTTGAATTCCCCAAGAGAGTCGAATCCTTGGAAGCTGCTCAAGCCATGATTGGTTTTTCCCCCAGTAAAGGTTACTCAGGATGATTCCTGAAAGCCCCAACAGAATATTTGCTCAGGATGATTCCTGAAATATCCAGCATGGTTATCGGTTCAAGATGATTCTTGAAGTCCCCGGCGGAGTTATTTGTCCAAGATGATTCTTGAAGTCCTCAGCAGAGTTGATCCATCCAGAATGATTTCTGGACCCCCGGAGCGGAGTTACTTGATAGTTCTCCAGAATCCCCAGCGGCGATGCGTCTTCCCCAGCAGGTTTCTAACAGCGAAGTTGAAACCTCCCTTGAAGACTCCATGATTGAAGTCTGACCGTGTTAATGAAGCATTTCTCTCAGCTGATGTGGAGTGCCTGATGGCAGAGGTTTAGATATTCCCAGTTGGCTCATGATTGACCAAGAATTCTATTCCCGACTCGCTGATGAAGTCCGGCTGATGCCCGACAGTAATGCGGAATGCCTGATGGCATGATCAACCTGATGGTTGAAGTCCGGCTGATGCCCGACAGTTTCTTTGAATGCCTGATGGCATGATCAACCGGATGGTTGAAGTCCGGCTGATGCCAGACAGATGTCTTTGAATGCCTGATGGCATGATCAACCGGATGGTTGAAGTCCGGCTGATGCCTGACAAATGTCTTTGAATGCCTGATGGCATGATCAACCTGATGGTTGAAGTCCGGCTGATGCCCGACAGTTTCTTTGAGTGCCTGATGGCATGATCAACCTGATGGTTGAAGTCCGGCTGATGCCCGACAGTGTTCTTTGAATGCCTGATGGCATGATCGACTATGTATTACCAGTTACCGTGTGACCAATTCTCCAGCTAGTTGTCGTGAAGCTATTATTTCAGTTTTCAAAGATTTGTTCCCGTCAGAGTACTGTGTACTTGTGAAGTTGGCAAATTTCTGGGTTTATCGGTATTCAACCGTCTCGCACCTTGATTGGCTGAGAGTCGTTCTCTCCTCACCCAGTCAGGTTCAAGCCGTTTGAATAGGGGCAACTGTTGCACCCCAAAATTTGACCAACATTTATTTACCCTGCAAGAGTTGTATGAGACTTTGAAGCTAGCCAAGAAAGTTATTCAAGTGTTCAAAGGTTGATACCTTTGTCAGAGACCTCAAGAGATCCTCAGAGAGATTGGTTGAAACCAAGGTTGTGTGTCTCATAACTTGAGAGTTGTGGGTGCTCCTCAGATGATTCTGAGACTATGAGGATGGACTTGAAGCTATGAGAAAGCTTATGAGAGGTCTTGAAAGCCATCATGAAGCCTAGAGAGGTCGTTGTACAAGAATTCAGAAGATTCAGCCATGAGTGGTGGAATTAGGGTTTGACTGGGTCAACCCTAGGTCAACTGATGGTTTGGAGAGGGTTGAGACCTAATCCAAGAGCCATGTGATCATGAATTGATGCATTGAGATGCTATAAGGATGATTCCTAGACCAACTCATCATGATTGAGGAGTTTTAGAAGTCTCAAGCTAGGGTTTCTAAGGCTTGACAGTGTAAAATCCCCTAGTTTGTTCCTTATCTTCAAGGCAGTTTAGCTCAAGATGTGATTGTCATATCATCTTACCCACAACATGAATGTTGTAGAGCTTGTTCTTAGCTTTAATTTGAGTACTAGAAGTCCTTGATAGGATTTGTGGAGCTCAAGTTATGACTTTGACAAATTACAGGTCATGTGAGGTATGTGAATCTGGGTCCTTGAAAGTCACCCAACTTGCATCCAACTTTTGCCCTAGTAGTATGATTCCTATGAACTCTTGGTCAACATGAATATTTTATAGAATCTTCTTAGCTTTCTATAGAGTACTATAAGTCCTTGATAGGATTTGTAGAACTCAACTTATGGCTTTGACAAGTCAAGGGCATTTTGGTCATTTGGAGGTTATAGGTCATTTCAAGCATAAGGCCATATCTCCTATTTCCAAGCTTCAAATGGAAAAATCTTCAACATCAAACTTGCTCATAATGATGTTTTAAGGCTATTAAGGAGGTCATGAGATGTTGAAAAGGCTTGTATCAAAAAGTGATAAAAATGGCCTAAAATGGAGGCACAAGTTAAATAAGTTGAAATTGAAAATTGGAAATCACAAGTTATACATCCAAACCATGTCATATAATAGGTCATTTTGACTCTAAAAGACATTCTAAAAACATTGGTTCAGCCACAATTTTGATTTGAGGCCTAGATCATAGGGCTGCTTTGGAAATGGCTTACTTGCATCTTAAGGCACCAAAGCAAAACATGAAGAAACTCAATGAACAAGTTAGTTAAGGGTTGTAACACACCATACATCTCATGTGGGGAGAATTTCAAGTCAGAATTGGTGGTTACAAGAGGCTTGGCATGAGATAGCATATGGTGAGAAGTGAAATCAAAATATCATGAGATGAGAAGTTCAAATACTCATTGGATTGTTCCAGAAAGTTCTGGACAGTTCTAACAAGTTCTATATAACATGTAGAACTTTCTCAGATGCAAGGTTGGTGAGAAAAGAGGGAGGAGAGAGAGAGAGAGTGCTATCTTGTTGCTTCCTTTGCAAGTCAAGTTTCAATTCTACATTCTTCTTCAATTCCATTCATTCTTTCTATACAAACACACTCCATTGATGATTCTGAAGCTGTGTAGATCAACTTGAGAGCAAATCCATGGTGAGTTGAAGAGTTGGTGATTGAACTTTCAAGGTAGCAAGTCAGAATCGAATTCTGAGATTGAAGCTTCCTCCATTAAATTTGTTGCAAACAGTAGCAAGATTAGCATCCAAGGAAACTTTCTGAAGAGTTTCAAGGCTTGAAGTGAAGGATTTCACCATCTGTTGATCAAGAATAACCAGGTTTGCAAATTCTCCACTACACCATGTTTTATGCATAATTAGGTTAGTTTGTTAGTGTAGAAAGGTTAGAGACACATAGGTGATGGATTTTGGAGAGTTAGAGAGCAATTGATGAAGGTCGAATATTGGACACCATTTCTTTGATGATCAAGAACTTGTGGTATAGTGAGATATAATTCATGTTAGATAGCTAATTTCGTTCAGTGTGAGTTGGTGAGTATTCTGATGCAAGAAATTTTAAGAACCATGATAGTTGATGATTGAGCACATTTTTGATCTTGGATCGGGTTCAGTGATTTAGGATGATTCAGTTGATTTTAAGATCATGGTTGGATTCAGCATGAGATTCTGGGCAGGATAAGGTTTTAAATTTCTGTTTTCCATGAAGAATTGATGGGGTTCGTGTTTGAGGAAGAAAGAGCTTGAAGCTCTGCATTTTCATGGATTCTCCAAGAACCCTAGCTGGAGGTTGAAGACAAGAGCATGGCCGTTGGATTGTGAGAGGACCATTGACTGAGACCAAGATCCAGTGGCCACGATTTAATTTCAGTTTGAGAGGGAATTCAGAAAACGAGTGAAACGCACCGTTTCATTAAACGGTGGCTTCATGGGCTTAAGTTTGCTGAACACTATCCACACCCCCAATCCTGGCCCATTGCAAAAATACACTATATTTGGTTGCTATCCACACCGTTTCTTTCCCATTTTTCATTCATTTTTTTAATGGTTTTTTATGACTTAAATTGGGCTTAGCGCGTTACTACCTGCACCCCTCATTTGTATCCCATTGTTAATTTGAACTGCATCTGGTTACTAGATACACCACCTCATTTCATATTTTCATTTTAGTTTCTCCATTTTATTTCAAACTTGGAAAAATCATAATAAATGGAAAATTAATGATTTTTAAGTAGGAATTTTTTCTCCCATTTCATAATAATGTCTAGAAAATTATCAAATAAAAATATTTTAATTTCATACATTTTTAATATTTTTTGTGTATTTTCCATTTTAATTGCTTTTTAATTATTTTATGTTGATGCATGAATTTGTAGAATTTTGTTTAGGTAATTCCCTTAACATTTTTGGGCCATTCTTTTTAGGATAGTTAGATTAGGACTTTAGCTCCCCCCTGGATGTATTCCATAATTTTGTGATGAATTTTAGGTTAGTTTTGATTAGATGACATTAGGTTGTGTAGAATTAGGTTAATCCTTAGCATAGGTCCACCATAGCACTAGAATTTTGGGTTTCTAAGTCAAGATAGGTATTGGGGCATATAAGGGTATTAAGGGAAGGTATATAGGATCCCTTAGAAATTATATTAGGTTTTAATATAGTGGTATACTATTTTTAGATGATTTTTGTGGTTGATGATTGTTTGTGTTGCCCTTGTGGGTTTGTATTTTTGTTTGCTTTGCTTTGTGGGCTTGGAGAGCTTGGTTTTGTTCTGAGGAGCATTAAGGAGCATAGTAGGAGCATTGAGGAGCTTGAGAGCTTGGTCTTGCTTGTTTTGTTGATTGTTTTAGGGTTAGGGATTAAGAAGAGTTTAGAACTAGTTAACTTCTTTCTTAAACATGGATGGTATCTTCCACCTCCATTCCTCCCTATGATTCAAAGTCCTTCCCTGGTATACACCTCTCTCCTTTGGAGGGATAAGTGATTGTACCTAGGGAGTAGAACTTTTGAGGGAACCATTCCTTTGATGTTGAACCCTTATAGGTCACCTTTGGTGGTCAATAAGCAGTTCAATATCCCCAGCTTATTCAGTTAAGTGATTTCCTCGTGTTTGATTACCTTGAGAGATGTTGAGCTTGAGTTTGAAGATGAAGACTTCATTGAAGAGGATGAATCCTTGAGTATTGCCATTCTAGCTGAAGCTTGAAGAGCAACAAGAGCAAGTTGATACTTGAAGACCCCTAAAGATGGAGTAAAGACTGAAGGATGAAGTTGATACTTCTAAGTGATTGAAGATTATTCTGAAGAGCTGAAGCTTGAAGAGCAAAGGAAGTTGATACTTAATTTGATACTTGGAGATCCTGAAGGAGATCAAGTTGATACTTGTGATTAATAGTGAAGCCTGAAGGTGGAGCTGATTAAGGAGCTGAAGCTTGAAGTTGAGAGAGGAGTTGGTCTGCTCTCTTGTCTTTTTTTTTGTTGTATTGACATGTTTTGTTTGACTTGCTTGATGCATTAGAATAAGTCCATGACTAGAATAAGTAGAATCTAGGAGCATGATTGCACTAGAGGTTGAGTTGCTCCCTCTGCTTGTATTGTTACTGTGTGGCTTTGCTTGCGGGTATTCGGTAGAGCCCAGCTCCCTTGCCCATGTGGTTTGTTTGTCTGATGGCATTTCATTTCATTTTATCTGTATGATTGCAGTTTACTGTATATTGCTTGATAGCATGTTGTTTTATATTTCAGTATGAGTACTGTTATCCATTCTGGCTTGAGGTTGAGATGAGCTTGTGGAGGCTGAAGCCCCACACACATTTCCTCCCTCACTTGCATTGCATGCATTTTACTGTTAAGCTGATGCTTTGTCTGTTTTGGTGTATCATTGACATGATCCCTTAGGACTCTCATTTCCTTTGATAAGGAATTGATGATAGAACTTTAGGTTGAAACCTATGCATGACAACTTCTAGGAGTTCCCTGTTCAAACCTCAACCATAGGATGAATCCATGGCATGACAACAGTAGGACTTGATAGTCTCCCTCCTAGTTGGGCCTGTTCTCTTCTCATCTCTGTTGCACCCTAAAATTTGCCCAACCTTGTTCCTTGATTTATGTTTCATTATCATTAGCATTTGCATATAGAGTCATGTACATAGACTAACCCTCTGCATAGCATGAGCATAGCAAGTCATTCAACAGGAGACCAATCATTATTATCATCTCTAGAGGCCTATCAAGAGGTTATTATCCCAAGTCAATCTCATTCAAGTCATCAGAAGAGAAGTTGAAAGCAAAGAGTTCAGCAGATCAAGCCTTGAGTCCATCTCCTAGCTGAGGGTATCTGAGGATCAACTAGAGGGTTGTGAGCTGTGAGTTGAAGGCATGGAGAGTATCTAGACATTATGAGAGACTTAGAAAGTCATTTGGAGAAGGAAACAAGTCATTGATGAGAGCACAAGAGCTACAGTTGAAGACAGTCAACTAGGGTTTCATCTTGGTCAACCCTAGGTCAACCCTAGGTCAATTGACTGATTTAAAGGAGCATTCAAGTCTATTGGAGAGATGTGGGGTTCATTATTTGACATATAGAGAAGGATATGGAGATATGCCAAGGAGAATTCAAGAGAAATCAAGGAGAAGAGGAGTTACTAAATTAGGGTTTCTGTGTAAAATCCCCTAGTTTAGGTCAAATTTCCAAGCAAGATAAGTCAAAATGCTAGCTTCAAATGGCTTCTTGGCCAACATGAAACATGTAGAGGGTCTCAAGACCTTTAATTTGAGTGGTGGAAGGCATCAAGGAGATTTATAGAACTTAAGTTATGGTCCTTGCAAGTTACAGGTCATCTGAGGTGTCTGAATTTTTGTCTGTGAAAGTGACTTGACTTCCAAGCTAGTTTTGCCCCTCAAGGAGATTTTAAATGAATTCTTGGTCAACATAAGAATTGTTCCTCATTGTCTTAGCTTTCTAGAATGGTATGGCATGCCTTCATATGATGTGTGGAACTCAACTTATGGTCTTGGCAAGCAAAGGGTATTTTGGGCATTTGTGAATTACAGGTCATTTTAACCTATGTCCAAAACTCATACAAGGAGGCCTCAAATGGAAAAACTTACAACATCAAACTTGCTCCAAATGGGGTTTTAAGTCTAGAAAGAAGGTCACAAATTATTGGAGAAGCTCATAGCATGAAGTTGCATAATTGGTCAAAATATGAACTAAAATGGCTTATAAAGTGAATAAATTCAAAGTGAAAAATGGTTTGGGAGATTTACAAGTCCAAATGGAGACTTCCAATATATGATTTTGAATGGAAAAACAATTCTAAGAACAATGGTTCAAACACTTTTTTGAGTTTAGAAGGAAAAAAGAAAGTTATCTTTGGTTACTTGTAATTGAAGAAACATAATCAAAATGGATCAAAGTTGGAAAGCAAGGGAATGTGCAAGATGGATCTAGAATGTTCATATGAGGTCTATATATTCATGAAATGAGAATTTAGCAAGGGTTAGCTTCATTTTCACCAAGAATTTCACAAACTTTCTCATTCTTTCTCTTTGAAGTTTCACTCCCATTCCTCATTTTCTTCACAAAATCATCATCAAAATCCACTCAATCTTATTCAATCTTCATCCTAGATCAGAATTGAAGCAAAGGTTTGGTGATTAGGATCCATTTTCGTGCACTATCTTCAAGAACATCAAAACTGCAAATTCCATTGGACAGCATAATTCAAGCCAAGCCTCATCCAAATCTTGCAAACAGAATCAAGTACATCAAGGATTGATCAAGATCCAAGACCTAGAAGCTTCAGATCCACGAGTTCCATAGCTGTTTTCAAGAATTCACACCAGGTGAGTTTTCATTCACACTGCTTGATTCAGTTAGTTAGGCATAGTTTTGTTAGTTTAGACATAATGTAGGAGGTTAGGAGAACAGTTAGGATGAATTTGGAGAGGATTGGTGACATTTGTTAGCAGGTGCCATAAGCTGTTAGGGCTTGAATCTCTTAGATTAATGCATTAGAGTGTTAGCTTGATAGTGCAGATTAATTACCATTAGTTGTAGGTTAGCTTAGTGCAAGTTTGATGGAGAATTGTGATGGTGCATATCAGTGTAATTTCATGGTGACCAGATTTTGCTTCGATCGGGTTTGGTGTTGTGGTGAGTTTCAAAGTAATCTAATGCCATAGGATTGTAGAGGGAAGAATTCTGAGCATTTTTCATTTTTATGGCGTGGCATTTCATGGATTGGAGAGGGAGAACAGCTTGATGTAAGATTGCTCGTGCATGGAGGTTTAATGGTGAAACCCTAAGTTCAGTTGATCCAAGGAAGGAGACATAATCAGGGCCGTTTATTTCGTGGGAGACTTTTGACTGGGAGCGTAATCGTGTGGCCTATATTTGATTCAGAATTGGAGGGAAGCTGTGAGGCCAAAACGCGCCGTTTCATTAATTGAAACGGGCGGGCCTGAGTTTATGATGTTATCCCCACCCCCCTATTTTGAGCCCAAACCAATCTTAACGTGTTATGCTTACTGTCGCTACTGCGAAAATCGGCGCCGGCTTGACAGGAGAGTCGCCACCGTGCGTTATTTATCCCTCAGAGCGGGAAAGGAAACGCTCGAAGTAAACCTCGCAAAGACGGGAAAAGGTATGGTCATCGCAACCAAAACCTGGATTCGGGAGTCGGTTACGCAAGGGGAAGGTATTAGCACCCCTCACGTCCATCGTACTCGATGGGATCCACGCTTGGTGTTTATAGGTAAAAGGGTGTATTATCTATCTACGCTAATGGCTGGTCTGAAAAGAAAATAAAAGGACAGGACTCGACAGAACATACGGTGTTCTGGGCCTACGTATTCCCTCGTGCAATGGGAAAGTCAGAGTCAACGTAGTTCGACTTCCTACGTCTAAACGGGGGAAAGGTTGCTCGCCAGGACATCGCGTCCTGTGCCTACGTACTTCCATCTGGAATGAAAGATCAGAGCAAGCGTAGTTCGGCTAACTACGGGTACACAGGGGTTCTCACACAGCAGTGAGAAAACAAACTGGTCTCTAAGGCTCGGGAACCTACAAATACGATCTGGTCTCAACTGCACTCGGGCAAGAGAAAGGGATAACAATTAGTCGTTAGCGGGAAAGTCTCGATCGCACAGCCGCGAGAGAACAAAGGTTAGTCGTTAGTGTGCTCGCTAGGATATCGCATCCTATGCCTACATATCTTCGTCTGGAACGAAGAATCAGAGCAGCTGTAGTTCAGCTAACTACGGGTCAAGCTACTCAAAAGCTCCTACAGAAAGGAAAGGGAAACCCTAGAACTATAGCTGAGAAACAGGGGAATCTACCTACTGCTATCACACCTGGTTAACCATCCTAGTGTCTATCATAACAACTCCGCAACGGAGAAGTCAGAGCTCCTAAGGGATCATGGCAACAGGATTAAACTACAAACAAGAAACTGCAACGAAATACTGAAAATATGCATGGATGCAACAACTAAACAAACAAGGCGAAAAGGCCGCAAACCACAAAGGCAAGGGAGCTCAGCTCTACCAAATACCAACAAGCAAAGCCACGCAATAACAAACAAGCAGAAGGAGGACCACCTCAACTTCTCATGCACACAAAGTCTACTTCTAAGATGCACTTATTCAAAACTATCTAGATGAATACCTAAGTCTAATGCAACATAACATCACACAAGTCAAACAATACAAAGAGACTAACCCCGAGCAGGGCCTCTAACAAACCTGGAACAAGCTCCTAATCTATCTCTAAACAAAACTCTATACAAAGCCCTAAGCACAGGTCTAAGCAGCAAATCTAATCAAAACCCTAAGCAAGGATCTAAACAAACTCCTAGGCAAGAGGAATCAATCCCATTCTCCAAGCTTCAGAACAAGCTTACCAGAGAAAGGAAGCTAAGCAGACAAGCTCATGGTATCTTCCTCAGGAAGGTACCAGGAGGTTACTACTCAGGAGTCATATCCTATGCGGCTCGACAACTGTGATCAGTTTACATTCCTCCTCAGGAGAAATTAAACTCACATGAAGGCTCCGGCATCACGGGATATTTGGGAAAGAACCTATATGCACTAAGGGAACTAAGTGAACAGACTCATATGACCTTCCTCAGGAAAGTACTAGGAGGCTGACACTTAGGAATCGTATCCTACGTGGCTCAACAACTGTGATCAGTTTACATTCCTCCTCAGGAGAAATTAAACTCACAAGTTGGCTCCAACATCACTGGATACTTGAGAAAAACCTAGACAAACTAGTGGAACTAAGTGAATAGACCCATAGGACCTTCCTCTGGAAAGTACTAGGAGGCTGACACTTAGGAATCGTATCCCATGTGGCTCAACAACATGTGATCAGTTTATATTCCTCCTCAGGAGGAATTAAACTCACAAGTCGGCTCCGACATCATTGGATACTTACGAAAGAGGTGAGAAGAAAGAATGAAGGTCGTTCATAGTGCCTTCCTCAGGAAAGTACCATAAACTTCCTTCAAACTTCGGGATCTCGAACCTCACAAACAGACAACAAGCTCCTAGACTAAGCCTCAGTCCACTGCATCCTTGCAAGCTCCAACAGGACCTCCATCAGCTCCCACCTTCAAGAAGAACCCACAGGCCAACAAACTACAAGAGACTATCTCTGAAGTTCAACCACAGTTGAACTTCAAAGTCAGAAGTCACCAAGACTTCTCCTAACTTCAGGCTCAGACAAATCCTATCAGAATATCCTATGAAAATCTATCAAAAATCTACTGGGAAACCTACATGGCTCTATGACAGCATACTAAAAAATCAGAATAAAATTCCACACCAGATGAAAGAATTAAAATCAGCAGCACAGACATATTCACAGACCAATTATTCAACATCAATAATAGTGAAAAAAATGCAATTAAAATAAAAATGCATGATTGAGCTAATGTTTTTGTACTATAAAATTCTACACTGAATCACGAGTCTACAGAAAAAAGAACGGAATTATTTGACTAAATCTACCATTTTTTATGAATTTTCTAATGATATGCATGCATTAAAATATAAAAAGCAATCAATTAAAAATGGAAAATATGCACAAAAATAGGAAATAAAAATAAAATGCCATTTTTATTTTGATTTAATTTTCTTAACATTTTTTATGAAATGGATGAAAAAAAGAATTATTGAAAAAAACATTTATTTACAATTTATTATGAATTTTTAATATGAAAATATAAAAGAAAAAATCAAAAATAAAAGAAAGTAAAATGGAGGGGGTTTAAACAGCAACAGATTCTAGTTATTATCTACATTGGGCCTATGCTGGGGGTGCCAACAGCAGTTGGGCGCAGGGCCCAGGATTAATATCCAGAAAAAAACAAAAAAACTGACTCTAAGCGCAGGGGGGGTGCTATGAGTGATTTATTTCAGTTATTATCCATTATGGGCTTCAACGAGGGGTGCCGTTAGCACTTTGGGCATAGGGCCCAATCTAATCACTCAGTCTCTCACACACGCTGGGGGGGGACAAGCAGATTGAGGGGTGCGTTCAGAAACATGCATTTGGGCCCAAGCCCAGTCCAAATCTAATCAGAAAAACCTAAACAAAACCATTTCCTCTCACAAGCCTAGCTACTGTTCATCCTTGACCTAGCGCCGTTTCACCCTTTCGTCTTCCTCAACCCACTCTCTCTGCAACATCCTCTCAGCCTTAAACACATTCAATCCATTCTCCACAAACAAACCCTAATCGCCATCATGCAATTAACAGAACTCCTTAAAACCAGAAACCCTAACCTAAGCATCTCAAGGATTGCATCTACAACACACATATGCAAGAAAGGAGTTAAGAACCTGGAGAGGCGAATGACACTTGAAGCTCGTTGAGGACTTTGACGAGATTCTGGAAATCTTGAAGGCTATCTGGGAAGTTATACGTGACAACGTTCTCGGAGGAACGAAGATCTTTGGAGAAGAAGACGAGCTCTCACGATCTGGAAACGAAGGAAGGTTGAAGACGTTCTGGAGATGGCGTTCTGGAGATATTGTGTGAAGATTGATGTGAGAAGACGAAGTTGTTGATTTCTGGAAAAATCGTTGATGGAGGATGAAGATGTTTCTGGAAAAATCGTTGATGGAGGATGAAGATTTAGGGTTTCTGGAGAAATTTGCACGAAGGTTGTTGAAGGTTGGATGAATTGATGGAGTGGATTCTGGAGGAGTTGATGGAGGAGGATGAACGTGTGAGTGTTCTGGAAAAATTGTTGTATGAAGGTTTGAAGGTTTAGTGTTCTGGAAATTTTGTTGGAGGCGGACGAATGATGAAGGTGGATTTCTGGAAAAACAATTGATGGCGGATGATGATTCCGGCGGCGATGATGAAGGTGACGGAGGGACGATCGGAGGAAGAAGGAGATGATCGGGTGATTTCCTGGTGTTTGCAGATTCCGGTGGCCGGAGTCTGTTGGCGGTGGCCGGCGGTGGGGGCTACGGCTGATGCATGGCCGCCGGTGGCGTTCTGGTGAATCTCCGGTGAGGGATGTGAGGGAGACACGTGGTGTACATGCGCAGAGAGAGAGAGGGGGGTGGGGACACCTGTGGACGCGTGGAGGAGTCTGGGAGGATTCTGAGTGAGTGGTGGCGTGATTCCTGTGGAACGCGTGGGACCCTTCTCGCTTCAACACGTGGCTCCCCCTATTTAAGGCACTGAAAGTGCTGGAATCTTCCAGAAACTTGCTGAACGAATTGGCTGCATCTGGACCCTTTTTTTTGGACTTTGGCTGAATTCTTTGGACAAACAAATGCATGGGCCTCAAACATTGGACTCTGGCCCACGAAATTGACCAAACAAAATCTGTAAAAAACTGAATAAAAAACAATAAAACCTAATTATATCTAATTTCCTAATTAATCTAATGATTAATCCTAATAAAATCTAAAAAAGACAATTAACCTAATTAAACTCTAAAAAAGATTAAAAGTCTAATTAATTCTATATTACACTAGTTAAATCTAAAAATCTAGTTAAGATCTAATTAACTCTAAATCAATCTAATTAAATCTAAAACAACAATTAACCTAATTAAATCTAAAAAGAAGATTAATGCTCTAATTAATTCTAAACTCCTACTAATTCTCTATTAAGATTCTAATATTCTTAATGTCTATTAAAATCTATCATTAAGAAAAGAAAAACTATATTATTTTCTATATTATCTAAAAATATTAAAATCTATTTAAAATCTATAGAAAAATTCTAAAAATTCTTATAAAATCCTAAAAAGAGAATTAAACCATAAAAAAAAAATACAAAAACCCTATTTAAATTCCAGAAAAATCTGTAAAGCCTGTTAAAAATTCACAAAAGCCTATAAAACCCTAGAAATGCAGATGAATGCACATGACCGCCATAAAAGCGCACACGAGACCAGATCGAATCGAACAGAGACCCCCGGGCATCAGAATATCCTCAAAATCACTGAAAAATCACCGAGGAGCGCACAATTTCCCGAAAATAAAACCCCGATAATCTGGACTGGGTCTGCCATATCTGATAGACAAAAATCAAGCTGTGAACTCTGATATCCCCCTGTTTGCACAAAAATCATCTGTCCGATTTGCGAATATGAATTTAAACCATGAGTCAGATAGGAGAATCGGTTGGTCAAATTTTAGGGTGCAACAGCTGCCCCTATTCAAGCGACTTGGACCTGAAGGGTTTGAAGAGCGCTCAGCCTTCAAACATTCAAAGGTACGAGACGGTTGAATACAAATAAAACCCGAAAATTTGCCAACCGCGAGCATATACTGTAAGCTATTTGGAGAATAAAGTCCAGAAAACCGAGTCCAGTCATTGCGGCACCAGACTGATCAATCATCTGATAAAGAACTCCTGATTTGAATACCCGTTGCTTGTGATACCCCATATAACAAACCCTGATGGTTGCACCACATACCTGATTCTTTCACATTGCCTACTGATAGGCAGGAAGAAATATACTCACATCGTCCAAAGATGGACGGGAAGACACCCTGATTGGATACTCACCTCGTCTAATGATAGACGGAAAGACATCATAATCTCCAAACTCACATCGTCTAAGGGTAGACGGCATCATCCTGATTGATGAACAAATCAATATTCTCATCGTCTAAGGGTAGACGGCATCATCCTGATTGATGAACAACTCATTATTCTCATCGTCTAAGGGTAGATGGCATCATCCTGATTGATGAACAACTCATTATTCTCATCGTCTAAGGGTAGACGGAATCATCCTGATTGATGAACAAATCATTATTCTCATCGTCTAAGGGTAGACGGCATCATCCTGATTGATGAACAACTCATTATTCTCATCGTCTAAGGGTAGACGGAATCATCCTGATTGATGAACAAATCATTATTCTCATCGTCTAAGGGTAGACGGCATCATCCTGATTGATGAACAACTCATTATTCACATCGTCTAAGGGTAGACGGGAAGACATAATCTCTGAATTCACGCTGTCTACTGACAGACGGGAGAAAACCTTAATCTCCATACTCACATCGTCTAAGGGTAGACGGGAAATCACCATAACGCAATTCAACACCATCCTTTGAATTTCAGAATCCTTCTGTCTACGGGAATTGATGGAGAAGTCAATATCCTTGAAGGGGCCACATCGTCAGTATGGACCGACGGTAAGAAAAACCACCTTTTAAGGAACCATGTCGTCAATAAGAATCGACAATCACGAAAACTGAACATTCTTCGAAGAGCCTCGTCATCAATAGGGATTGATGGTCAGAAAAGTCCCTCTTAAACGTCATCTCATCCAATAACCAGAAAGAGAACCGATATTCAAAATCATTTTGAAACCCCTCAACAACTAAGGATAGCTGGAGAAGACTCGCTGGGGAAACACCTCATCATTTGTATGATCTGGCAATAAGAAACCCGCTGGACAATAGCTCGAAACTTCACATCGTCTGCTGACAGACGGAAAGGAAAGCCACCTGCTAGAAAAGCTCTATTTTGAACTCCATTGAAGATTGCCTGAAACTTCACGTCGTCTACTGATAGACGGTAAGAAAAGCATATCCTGGGGGAACCCCTTCTTGAAACCTTACTGCGATCACCCGCAACTTCACATCGTCTATGGATAGACGGAAAGAAAACCACATTCGTACTCAAAACGTCTAATGATAGACAGAGACATCCACTCATTGGAGGAACACATCGTCAATATGAATTGACGGGAAGAAAAGCTTGTCAACATCAGATGACTGCTTGCTTAAAGCATAATTGTTGTATGATCTGAGATACAAATAATCCGCTGAATCGTCTGAATACTGTTGCTGGATAAATGCCTCTGAACTGATCACAGAGTAATTCACGTGCCATATGAGGCTGATAGAAAACCTGACTTACGCTTTGTATGCCTATGCAAATGCTTTAATCTTTCTACAGCGTAATGCTCCATTCTGGATAGAAATGCTACGCATTTTGACAATGATATGCAAGTATGATGCAAATATGATGATGCATGCAATATGCTAGCAGGCTCGAGCTGCCGGAGAAGGCCGGGTACAGAAAACCACTTCAGCAAAATAAATGCTGAAGGCGAGGCCAACTTCGCTGGGGATAACCCGGATATCACTGAATCGTCCTAGCAAAATAAATGCTGGGAGAGTGAAATCAACTCTGCTGGGGATATTAGGAACTTAACCGAACGCCTCGACGAAGTAATACCCTGCTGGGGAACATAACTCCGTTGTAAAATAGCAGACGTGCTGAATATGATTAGACTCCTCTGGGAATAACTTACCCATACCAATGACAAATTGGTCTTTGCTGGCAAAATGGGGGGAGTCCTCCTGCGCTCTGATGAAGCTCGGATCTGGAAATTGATGCGCCAACACGGATGGGCTTCACAATAATCGCAAACATGGATTTGAGCTCTTAAGCTATCTGTGATGGGTCCGGTACAACTGACGCTGGAAAACAATCTTCATGAATACACAGCCTTTTAGTGAAGAGTCAAGGGATAGTGACACGACTTCCCGCATTCATCTCGCTCTCGAAAATCGACTGCATCTGCTCGAATAACTCTGAATGACCCTGTGGGTACGGAGAACAACAATCCTTTCTCTTCTGATATGCCTCAGCCTACGGGACCTCTGTGGGGATAGTCCTTGAAAGAGGATCTGCAAACCTGTTGCCCCGATGGCCTGATACAACATGCCTCATCGTTCTGAACTCCTGAGAGACACTTCACCTCGAATGCTTCTCGAGTAACTTCTGCGCGCTTAAGATGGTCTGCCCCTGACTGCAACCCCTTGATTATCTGATTCAGAGTAGCACCTCCTGACTACGACGCATTCACCGAATCTCAACCTGATTGCCCCAGAATAACTGACTTCGAGAAGCTGACCTGACTGGGGATCACAATAAAAGCTTGCCCCTGCTCTGGGAATATTTGGGCGTTCTACATTCTATCTTGACCATACTTTCCATTGTAGGAAGCTTTTCTGCTGTCAAACGCTCACTCGCAAGTAAAACAAGTTGTTCTGCATAAAAGATGTATTAATGCAACACATATGACAGCTTTGACATCCAATCTGTTCACTGGGAAAAAGGAAAAACAGTTTATGGCATATGATGCACAAAACATTTATCAACATCAGTACCAACATGGTAAGAGGAACCTTTTTAGGAGTCAGAATCGACGCGACTTTTACCGGAGTATGCTCTCGAAACAACCTGCTTCAATTAGGACTTTTGAAGGTTGTAACATGGTCAGGTTCATGGTTTTGAAAGAAAGGATAAAGGCTCAAAGTTTATTTTAACCCCCCCGTTCTCCTTGATGTTCTCCCATCCTACGTTTAGCTAATTTGGCCTTGGCGCTCACCTCTCAGAGGCTGAAAAAAATAGGAATGATAGTTCGAGAAACTTTTGGATTTGGGAGTGACAGCCACTCACCTTTCGTCTTTGACACTTGTGGTCACACGACTTGTATTTTCATCGAGGATTTTTCTTTTGATCCTTTTCGTCTTTTCTTTTTCATATCCCTAACTTTTGTCTGGACTGACTCCTTTTGAGTATCTTTTGATTTTTTAAGTCCAGCGGGATGCCCTCCTTTTTGCCTAAGTCATTTGCTTTGAAGTTTTCTTGACTTATCGGGCTTTTGATTCTCTTTCATTCTTCTCTTTTCTTCGAACAAGTCGTGTGACACGGGTTGCCTGACTCTTTGGGAATGATGTGGCTGCCCCACTCTTGATTGAACCATTGTGGTCTTTTAGGCACGACCTCTAGGGATGTGATTGATCCTCGAACGGACACTCCTTTTGCAATTTGGACGCTCGGTCAAATTAGCTAACACCTACCCTGCCCCAGGTTAAAATTGAGGGTTTTTCATTCACAGAAAGAAACTCCTACTACAAACCTCAAAGGGGTTGACAAGGGATTATCTTCCTTATATCTCCGGTGTTTAGGGATTTGAAACAATGCCTGTACATCATCAACAGGTTCTATTTCAAAAGCATACAATATCGGTAGTTGCATGTCGGTCATTTTCGTCATCCTCCCTAAATTCTTCTTAACCAAGCGTTGAATATTTGCAAAACAGTTAGTGAACACGAATGGATTCAATCAAAACATGCACATTTATTTCATTATCATCAATTTGACTGAAAACAACAAGTTTTACAAACAAGTTTACAAATTCAAACAGGAAAGCAACTACAAATGCAAAGGAATGACAAGCTAAAACAAAGAAAATATGCTAGCTTCTGAGAATCGGGCTTTCACATCTGCCCTGCTGCTGAACCAGCTATCTTTATTAGAGGTAACCCGATGCTGTCTTGATCTGCTTTCAATCGACTCAAACAAATTATAGAGCCCTTTCTCCTTCATTCAGATGATTTGGGGACCTCTCTGCCCGAAGCTGATTGCTGCACTGTCAAGCAAATCCTGCACTTTGTGCTTAAAAGCATGGCAGCCTTCTATATCGTGACCCGGGGCTCCAGAATGAAACTCACAGTGCTTGCTTGCGTCATAACCAAACGGGGGAGTTCCCGTTATTGGTGCCAGAGTTCTTGTCTCTACCAGATTCAATCTCAACAATGTCTGCAACAACTCGGCATATGTTGAGGGAGGCTTCTCAAACACTCTTTTTTGCTTGCCACCCTGGAATCTTCGTTGAGTTTGTTGTGCCCCCTGCTGAGGCTGCTGCTGCTGGTATCGGGTTGACCCTTGAACACCCTTTGTATCAAATGCAACATTGGTTTCTTGACCTTCAATGTACTGAACACTCTCCTTATGCTTAACCATTTTCTTTCTCAGATCTGCCCCAGGAATAGGCAACAGTTGTGGGCCTGGAGATTCTGACACTATGGAATCCAGGATACGCTTCTGACCCACTGCAGCTTTGGAAACATCTGTCATCTTAGCATCGACTGAGACAGGAGCAATATGCACAGCTACGCCGCCCGGCGTGAATTCAATATCGTGCGAGTCAATCAGGTCTTGAACATTGTGCTTAAAAGCATGACAACCCTCGATGTCATGTCCGAATGCCCCGGAATGAAATTCACATTGTTTACTGGCATCGTATCCTTGAGGAAACGCTTTCGTTGGTTGTGTCAACGCTCTTTTCTCCACCAGATTAAACCTCAGTAAGATCTGCAAGAGCTCAGCATATGTCATAGGTGGTGCTTCAAATATTCTCCTTGGCTTTCCTTCCTGGATCCTCCGCTGAACCGGCTGCATCTTCTGTTGCTGCTGCTCAGGTTCCACTTGCACAGGTGGCGCGAGCTTCTTCATTGCGGCTTCGAATAGCTGATCGTCTTCTTTCCTAAGCACATTCTTGACTACCTCCATGATCAAACTCATTTGGGTCTTCAGCTGACTGTTCTCCTCTTTGAGAATCTTCTGCTCTAGACGCATCTCTTGCATGTCTCTCATCATCTGCCCCAGCTGGCTTCGGACTTCGATCAATTCAACCTGATTCTGTTCCATATCTCTGAAGGAATTCCTGCAACAAACTGGATGCTGAAGAAATAAGACCCACGGTTCTGATATACCTGTTAAATGATAATGCAGCGCAGCAAACAAACACAGATTCATAACGAGATAAAGAGAAACTCAAACTATAAGCACACAGGTGAACATCTCCAACACATGTACAACCAACAAAATCAGCAGGTAAGCACAAATGAGTCTGAATATAACGACCCCATCCAACAATCCTGGTGGTGGTCGACAAATACTGATGCACAAAAGCTAAACGGGTTAGGCAGAGAAACAGATGCGACACCCGGCATAGAAACTTCTAGAAACTTTCCCCATATTCAACTGAACTCTCTGATTGACAATCCTCGGAGCACACACTTCCTGCGGAGTCTTCCATGACATTAACTGACGAACCCCCACAACTGGAAGATGGAAAATCATTAATCTGAACACAACCCTGAGGCGTGATGCAAATACGGCTAGAGTCTAACAGATCTTGAATCTGACTTCTAAGCACTTTACAATCATTCGTTGAATGCCCCTGTGCCCCAGCGTGGTACTCACAGCGGGCGCTGGCATCAAAACCTGGAGGATACGGTGGAATCACCGGCTTAGTCTCTTTCGGCACTATCAATCTACTTCTGACCAGATCTGGCAACAACTGACTGTACGACACCGGTAGCTGAGTAAACTGCCTTTCAGGCTTCCTTGGTCTTCGTGGAGCATGCTGACGCGATCGGCGATAGGATGATCGTTGACTTGAAGTGTCTGAAAACTGATCCTGAGATGCTAGAGATTCTGAGATGGCGTCATCTCCTTCCCACTTTTCTTGAGAACTGACAACTGACTCAATCTTATCAACTGGGACGTAAGGAACACCTCGAAACTTTCCACTCCTGAGTCCTCTCTCAACAATCTCTCCCAGCCTCATTAGGCCCACAAAGCTTGTGCAACTGAACAATTTGTCAAAATAATGGCCTTTCAGAGTACCCAAGAAGATGTCAACCAGTTCTCTTTCCGGAAGCGGTGGTCGAACACTAGCAGACAATTCTTTCCACCTTCGCAAATACGCTCTGAATGATTCATTCTCCGCTTGAGACAATTCTTGCAGATCTACGAGACTAGGAGTCAAATCCAAGTTGTAATCATATTGCTTTATGAAAGCTCTGGCTAAATCCACCCATGATCGAATCTGATTACTCTCTAATTGCACATACCATCTCAGGGATGCCCCAGTCAGGCTATACTGGAAGCAATGGATCATCAATTTGTCATTTCGCACAAACGAAGTCATCCTTCGACAGAACATCATCAAATGCAACTTCGGACAGCTATCTCCCGTGTATTTTTCAAATTCCGGCACTTTGAACTTGTACGGCATCACGAGGTCAGGGACCAAGCACATGGCTACAGCATCCAGGTTAACGGCGTCTTTCGCTTCCAAGGCTTTCATTTGCTCTTCCAACACTCGGAGTCTTCTACCATCGTCAAGAGCTCTTGGGTCTACTAACCCGGTCATTGGAATATCTCTCCGGTAATTCATCGCAGGGAAAGCAACACATTGATTGTTAACAGGAGGATAACGTTCATTTCGGGCAAGAAACTGCTCATGCCGGTCTCGGTTCTCAACAGCAGGTTGCACAACTTGGTCTGCAGTAAGATTGTTTGCTTGCGGGAAGCCTTCCATAGAATCATACTGATGATTGGACGCCACAGCAAACCCTGCCTGGGTGTCAGGAAACTGGAAATTGCCTTCAGACATAGCCATCAATTACCTGTAACCGACTATGCTGCTTGATTCTGCTCAAATCTGCTTCAGCCCCTTGGTTGTCTTCAACACTCTACTCTTGTCTCAAACAATTCCCCGAGAATCACCTTCTGGTGAAAACAAAGGTTGGATAAGTGCTCTGACCTGCTAGAGAAATGCTATGCAATATGATTTATGCAAACAGAAATACAAAAATGCTAACGTGCATGTGTGCATTGGAGATATTTTCCCTCCAATTCCGGTGTCAGTGGTAGCAAGACGAGATAAACCATAGAGACAATATTTGGAAAAACCCTCATATATTGATTAGAATAACAGTCTTGTCAAGAAGTTACATAACTATGCTCCATACAGCTGATATGACAAAGAGGATCCCAGCCAACATGCCTGGTGGTGACCTCAACATACAGAATACAAGAGAAATCAAATACGGGTACGGTTGCGGAAGTCCTCGACCATCTTCTTTGTCTCTGCGTGATCTGGTTGATAAATCAAACCTTCTATCAGTCGATCCCTCTTCCTGACTGTCCCCTGGATGTCTCTGACAAAGTCTTCCCAAGCCTTATCATTGGCACCGCCCCCAGGTTTGGGTCTCTTGGCATCTGCTCTATGCTGGAGATCTTCCAAATTCTTCATGGCATCTGTCAACTTGCGCTCGGCCTCGTATCGGCGACAGGCTTCTTCTTCAAGCTCTTCGTTCTTCACTTTGACCTGTTCTTCTAACTGAGCAATCTGTGTCTTCAGCCCTTCTTCTCGCTCCTTGCGCTTGGTCATAGTGAGATCCCAGTGTTCTCTGAACTTGGCTAGCTTTGTGTAGGCCCTTTCCAGCTCTTGCTTCTTGGTGGCCAACACACTACTAACTGAGTCGACATCTAACTCTAAACGCTTCTTGGTTTCAGTCAATTCCAATAGCGTAGTCTTCAGATGCTTCAGAGTTTCAGCCTGTTGCTTAGAAATATATCCTGTTTCAATATTTTCATGCCGAAGCTGGGCATTCTCCCGCTCTAAAGCCTCTTTAGCCCTGGCTAGCTCTTCTTTCTCCGCCATCAGCTGCTTGTAAACCTGAATGTCCACAGTGGTAGGCTCCTCTACCGGAGGAGGATGCAATGGCTGAACTGCTGGATATGGCATAAGGAACTTCACAGCTCGCTCACGAATCCATTCTATATATGAGCTAGGACCTCGAGTATCCCCTCTGCTACCTGAAAGCTTCCCTCTCTTGTGCAAGTTTTTCCAGGCTTTCTCAAGTTTGGTCAGCATCTCTTTCCCTATTGCCCCGGTGAGATACAGAGATTCCTGTATCTCCTCGGGCTTTGGCGCTCCTTGAGGTATGTACCCAAATTGCTTGATCAATAAAGAAGGGTTATAGTTGACACAACCTTTCCTTCCTATTAACGGAACATTCGGGAATCCTTCGCCTTTGAGTATGACTTCAGCTCCAAACACCTCTTTAATGACCCATGCCACGTTCTCAGCAGTTAATCCCATTAAGCGCTCGGGCCATCCTAGAGAATTGATAGACGTGACAAAAGGGCCTGACTTAGGCAAATGACTGGTGAACCACCTGCATAGGAGAGGTACGCAGCAAGACACATTCCTTCCTCGTCGCTTTTCATTCTGGTAATGAGTTGAATGGTGGATGTCTCCCAGCAAAGTAGGAACTGGGTTTCCCGCAGCCAAAATATAGAAGGCATCTGAATCAACGAAATCAGGAATGTTCGGGAATAACACGATGCCATACACACATACAGCAAGGATAACGTCAAAAACATCCCATTTACCCTTCTGGGCATACTCTCGAGCCTTATCCACTAAGACGTCCAACGGAAATCCCCATACATCTCCTCTTCTGATCATCTTCCTAGACAACTCAGACTCTTTCAAGCACAGGATGGCAGAAAGCTCAGCCAGCTTAGGCTCAGCGTCCGGACGATAAAAAGGCATCTGCTCACGGATCGGTATATCCAGAAGTGCAGAGTACTCCTCCAGGGTAGGAGCCAAAACGAAGTCGGGAAATACAAAACACCTGAGCTCCGCGTCGTAGAACTGTAACAGAGTATAGATGCCGCTGGTCTCGTAGACAGATGGCTGATAAACGTAGGTCAGAATTCTCCCATATCTCTTTCTGAAGTCACCCATTCCTCTCTTCTTAGCAATAGCCATCAATTCTAACAATAGACTGATATTCGGCGACGGAAACTTATAGGGCAATACTCTCTTCAGGTTTTCCATGTCTTGCTAGGAACAAACACCAGAACTGGAAGGGAAAATATGTACCTGCAATACACACACGTTAGTTGAATGCAGATGGTAATGCAATGATGCAATATGATAAATAATGCAATCTGCGAACATAGGGGCTATGCTGTAGCCTGAAGAGGAATATCTCTGTGATCAAGAACAGAAAACCATCACGGTCATCAGAATCTCATGCCACTAACTACCATCTAATACTCAAAATATCAATCCCCTGGTAAGAAAACCATCTGAACCTCTGTATCTGACGAGAATACCATCTGATAATAGCCTCAACCTCAGATAAGAAACCCATCTGACCCAGACAACACACCTGGAGATGAATCAAGAACACCATCTGATAACTACTGAATCATGGTTTCTGAAGGCCAGTTTCCCTGCAATAACCCAGTCCCTCTCACAGGTAGGATAAACCTAATCCACGGACAAAGGTACGGCATCCTATGCGGTCATCAGCGTCACAGACTTTCATGAGTGACGATACGATTCCCAGAAGGAGTGGCATCATCAAGTCATGAAGAGGCCTCACTTAGCTGACTTCCAAATGATCGGTCCCCAGAGTCGACAATCCTCACGTCTGGACTCCCCTCAGATCCTCAGGACCGGAAAGGAGCACCTCTGCAAGAATCTCGTCTGAGCGCAGATTTTCGTAGGGAACTGTGCCTGCTCAGCAGACAGGTTCGTCTACTACTTCTCCACAACTATGTCTAGGTGTGTACTCAAGCCCAGGTCCGGCTTTCACTCACAGTAACCTCCCTTTGCCCACAGCAATAATCATGATAATATAATGCTGGAAAATAAATGCGGAAAGGTAAAGGTACAGCAAAGTAAAGTGCAGAAAAGTAAAATACAATATGCACAACACCCAACAAATAAACACCCAAGCGCTAGGATTGACTCGCGTAGGGGATGGGAAACGGTCCCAGCATAAGGGAGGGAAAAGTCCCTAGATGCTATAAGTCCCCAGCAGAGTCGCCAGCTGTCGCTACTGCGAAAATCGGCGCCGGCTTGACAGGAGAGTCGCCACCGTGCGTTATTTATCCCTCAGAGCGGGAAAGGAAACGCTCGAAGTAAACCTCGCAAAGACGGGAAAAGGTATGGTCATCGCAACCAAAACCTGGATTCGGGAGTCGGTTACGCAAGGGGAAGGTATTAGCACCCCTCACGTCCATCGTACTCGATGGGATCCACGCTTGGTGTTTATAGGTAAAAGGGTGTATTATCTATCTACGCTAATGGCTGGTCTGAAAAGAAAATAAAAGGACAGGACTCGACAGAACATACGGTGTTCTGGGCCTACGTATTCCCTCGTGCAATGGGAAAGTCAGAGTCAACGTAGTTCGACTTCCTACGTCTAAACGGGGGAAAGGTTGCTCGCCAGGACATCGCGTCCTGTGCCTACGTACTTCCATCTGGAATGAAAGATCAGAGCAAGCGTAGTTCGGCTAACTACGGGTACACAGGGGTTCTCACACAGCAGTGAGAAAACAAACTGGTCTCTAAGGCTCGGGAACCTACAAATACGATCTGGTCTCAACTGCACTCGGGCAAGAGAAAGGGATAACAATTAGTCGTTAGCGGGAAAGTCTCGATCGCACAGCCGCGAGAGAACAAAGGTTAGTCGTTAGTGTGCTCGCTAGGATATCGCATCCTATGCCTACATATCTTCGTCTGGAACGAAGAATCAGAGCAGCTGTAGTTCAGCTAACTACGGGTCAAGCTACTCAAAAGCTCCTACAGAAAGGAAAGGGAAACCCTAGAACTATAGCTGAGAAACAGGGGAATCTACCTACTGCTATCACACCTGGTTAACCATCCTAGTGTCTATCATAACAACTCCGCAACGGAGAAGTCAGAGCTCCTAAGGGATCATGGCAACAGGATTAAACTACAAACAAGAAACTGCAACGAAATACTGAAAATATGCATGGATGCAACAACTAAACAAACAAGGCGAAAAGGCCGCAAACCACAAAGGCAAGGGAGCTCAGCTCTACCAAATACCAACAAGCAAAGCCACGCAATAACAAACAAGCAGAAGGAGGACCACCTCAACTTCTCATGCACACAAAGTCTACTTCTAAGATGCACTTATTCAAAACTATCTAGATGAATACCTAAGTCTAATGCAACATAACATCACACAAGTCAAACAATACAAAGAGACTAACCCCGAGCAGGGCCTCTAACAAACCTGGAACAAGCTCCTAATCTATCTCTAAACAAAACTCTATACAAAGCCCTAAGCACAGGTCTAAGCAGCAAATCTAATCAAAACCCTAAGCAAGGATCTAAACAAACTCCTAGGCAAGAGGAATCAATCCCATTCTCCAAGCTTCAGAACAAGCTTACCAGAGAAAGGAAGCTAAGCAGACAAGCTCATGGTATCTTCCTCAGGAAGGTACCAGGAGGTTACTACTCAGGAGTCATATCCTATGCGGCTCGACAACTGTGATCAGTTTACATTCCTCCTCAGGAGAAATTAAACTCACATGAAGGCTCCGGCATCACGGGATATTTGGGAAAGAACCTATATGCACTAAGGGAACTAAGTGAACAGACTCATATGACCTTCCTCAGGAAAGTACTAGGAGGCTGACACTTAGGAATCGTATCCTACGTGGCTCAACAACTGTGATCAGTTTACATTCCTCCTCAGGAGAAATTAAACTCACAAGTTGGCTCCAACATCACTGGATACTTGAGAAAAACCTAGACAAACTAGTGGAACTAAGTGAATAGACCCATAGGACCTTCCTCTGGAAAGTACTAGGAGGCTGACACTTAGGAATCGTATCCCATGTGGCTCAACAACATGTGATCAGTTTATATTCCTCCTCAGGAGGAATTAAACTCACAAGTCGGCTCCGACATCATTGGATACTTACGAAAGAGGTGAGAAGAAAGAATGAAGGTCGTTCATAGTGCCTTCCTCAGGAAAGTACCATAAACTTCCTTCAAACTTCGGGATCTCGAACCTCACAAACAGACAACAAGCTCCTAGACTAAGCCTCAGTCCACTGCATCCTTGCAAGCTCCAACAGGACCTCCATCAGCTCCCACCTTCAAGAAGAACCCACAGGCCAACAAACTACAAGAGACTATCTCTGAAGTTCAACCACAGTTGAACTTCAAAGTCAGAAGTCACCAAGACTTCTCCTAACTTCAGGCTCAGACAAATCCTATCAGAATATCCTATGAAAATCTATCAAAAATCTACTGGGAAACCTACATGGCTCTATGACAGCATACTAAAAAATCAGAATAAAATTCCACACCAGATGAAAGAATTAAAATCAGCAGCACAGACATATTCACAGACCAATTATTCAACATCAATAATAGTGAAAAAAATGCAATTAAAATAAAAATGCATGATTGAGCTAATGTTTTTGTACTATAAAATTCTACACTGAATCACGAGTCTACAGAAAAAAGAACGGAATTATTTGACTAAATCTACCATTTTTTATGAATTTTCTAATGATATGCATGCATTAAAATATAAAAAGCAATCAATTAAAAATGGAAAATATGCACAAAAATAGGAAATAAAAATAAAATGCCATTTTTATTTTGATTTAATTTTCTTAACATTTTTTATGAAATGGATGAAAAAAAGAATTATTGAAAAAAACATTTATTTACAATTTATTATGAATTTTTAATATGAAAATATAAAAGAAAAAATCAAAAATAAAAGAAAGTAAAATGGAGGGGGTTTAAACAGCAACAGATTCTAGTTATTATCTACATTGGGCCTATGCTGGGGGTGCCAACAGCAGTTGGGCGCAGGGCCCAGGATTAATATCCAGAAAAAAACAAAAAAACTGACTCTAAGCGCAGGGGGGGTGCTATGAGTGATTTATTTCAGTTATTATCCATTATGGGCTTCAACGAGGGGTGCCGTTAGCACTTTGGGCATAGGGCCCAATCTAATCACTCAGTCTCTCACACACGCTGGGGGGGGACAAGCAGATTGAGGGGTGCGTTCAGAAACATGCATTTGGGCCCAAGCCCAGTCCAAATCTAATCAGAAAAACCTAAACAAAACCATTTCCTCTCACAAGCCTAGCTACTGTTCATCCTTGACCTAGCGCCGTTTCACCCTTTCGTCTTCCTCAACCCACTCTCTCTGCAACATCCTCTCAGCCTTAAACACATTCAATCCATTCTCCACAAACAAACCCTAATCGCCATCATGCAATTAACAGAACTCCTTAAAACCAGAAACCCTAACCTAAGCATCTCAAGGATTGCATCTACAACACACATATGCAAGAAAGGAGTTAAGAACCTGGAGAGGCGAATGACACTTGAAGCTCGTTGAGGACTTTGACGAGATTCTGGAAATCTTGAAGGCTATCTGGGAAGTTATACGTGACAACGTTCTCGGAGGAACGAAGATCTTTGGAGAAGAAGACGAGCTCTCACGATCTGGAAACGAAGGAAGGTTGAAGACGTTCTGGAGATGGCGTTCTGGAGATATTGTGTGAAGATTGATGTGAGAAGACGAAGTTGTTGATTTCTGGAAAAATCGTTGATGGAGGATGAAGATGTTTCTGGAAAAATCGTTGATGGAGGATGAAGATTTAGGGTTTCTGGAGAAATTTGCACGAAGGTTGTTGAAGGTTGGATGAATTGATGGAGTGGATTCTGGAGGAGTTGATGGAGGAGGATGAACGTGTGAGTGTTCTGGAAAAATTGTTGTATGAAGGTTTGAAGGTTTAGTGTTCTGGAAATTTTGTTGGAGGCGGACGAATGATGAAGGTGGATTTCTGGAAAAACAATTGATGGCGGATGATGATTCCGGCGGCGATGATGAAGGTGACGGAGGGACGATCGGAGGAAGAAGGAGATGATCGGGTGATTTCCTGGTGTTTGCAGATTCCGGTGGCCGGAGTCTGTTGGCGGTGGCCGGCGGTGGGGGCTACGGCTGATGCATGGCCGCCGGTGGCGTTCTGGTGAATCTCCGGTGAGGGATGTGAGGGAGACACGTGGTGTACATGCGCAGAGAGAGAGAGGGGGGTGGGGACACCTGTGGACGCGTGGAGGAGTCTGGGAGGATTCTGAGTGAGTGGTGGCGTGATTCCTGTGGAACGCGTGGGACCCTTCTCGCTTCAACACGTGGCTCCCCCTATTTAAGGCACTGAAAGTGCTGGAATCTTCCAGAAACTTGCTGAACGAATTGGCTGCATCTGGACCCTTTTTTTTGGACTTTGGCTGAATTCTTTGGACAAACAAATGCATGGGCCTCAAACATTGGACTCTGGCCCACGAAATTGACCAAACAAAATCTGTAAAAAACTGAATAAAAAACAATAAAACCTAATTATATCTAATTTCCTAATTAATCTAATGATTAATCCTAATAAAATCTAAAAAAGACAATTAACCTAATTAAACTCTAAAAAAGATTAAAAGTCTAATTAATTCTATATTACACTAGTTAAATCTAAAAATCTAGTTAAGATCTAATTAACTCTAAATCAATCTAATTAAATCTAAAACAACAATTAACCTAATTAAATCTAAAAAGAAGATTAATGCTCTAATTAATTCTAAACTCCTACTAATTCTCTATTAAGATTCTAATATTCTTAATGTCTATTAAAATCTATCATTAAGAAAAGAAAAACTATATTATTTTCTATATTATCTAAAAATATTAAAATCTATTTAAAATCTATAGAAAAATTCTAAAAATTCTTATAAAATCCTAAAAAGAGAATTAAACCATAAAAAAAAAATACAAAAACCCTATTTAAATTCCAGAAAAATCTGTAAAGCCTGTTAAAAATTCACAAAAGCCTATAAAACCCTAGAAATGCAGATGAATGCACATGACCGCCATAAAAGCGCACACGAGACCAGATCGAATCGAACAGAGACCCCCGGGCATCAGAATATCCTCAAAATCACTGAAAAATCACCGAGGAGCGCACAATTTCCCGAAAATAAAACCCCGATAATCTGGACTGGGTCTGCCATATCTGATAGACAAAAATCAAGCTGTGAACTCTGATATCCCCCTGTTTGCACAAAAATCATCTGTCCGATTTGCGAATATGAATTTAAACCATGAGTCAGATAGGAGAATCGGTTGGTCAAATTTTAGGGTGCAACACTTACTAGTTTCACCCCCCAGCGTCCTTTTTATTTTTCACCAATTCTGATTGATGCTGGGCCTTGTTCAAAATGCTAAGCGCACCCCTGTCTGTGTGGCCCATCCTGAATTGAACTGGAGCGAATTTCTATTCTAACCCCCTCCCTCATTTTATTTGGTTTAATTGTTTTTAATTCATTTTAATTTTTTACCAACTTCAAAAATTCATAATAAATTCATAGAAAATGCATTTTAATTCATTCTTTTTACATCTTTTTCATTAAAATGTCTAGAAAATTATAGAAAAATAAAATTGCATTTTTATTTTCATTTCATATTTTTTTTCATATTTTCTAAATAAATGTCATGTTAAATAGATTCATCTCATGCATCATTTTAATAATTTTTGTTCTATCAAATGCTTTAGCATTTTTTGTTCATTCTTTTTATATTGTTTAGATTAGATATTAAGCTTGTAGAAACAATTTAATTCCCATTTTTAGAGATTAATTTTAGGTGATTAAAATAGGTTTGAACATCATGAACAAACTAGGGTTTTAGGTGATGACTTAGGAAGTTTAATTCTTTCCCTTAGGACTTAGGGTTTGAATAGATTAGTTATGGGACTATAGGGGCTATGGGTAGTTATTAGATCCCTTAGAAAAAGTCAGGATTCCCCTACTGCTATTAATACTGTCTGTATATCTGATTGTCTGGTGTGGTGTGCCCTCTGGGGATTGTTGCTTGCTTGTTTGGGTATTGGGTTTGTCTGGGGCCCTGGGGAAGCTGAAGACTGGTGGAAATGAAGCCATTGGAGATCCAGAGATTGAAGATCAACTGTCAGAGTTGAGGAGGAGTCTCTTGCTAGTAGATGCTGAGGAGACTAGGGTTTAGGAGCTAGGCAGAGCTCTAGGTTAGAAAGTTTGTTTCTCAAACATGGGTTGCCTTGTCTGCATCCATTCTTCTCTGTGATTCAGAGTCTCTCTAAGACACTCACCCCCTTCCTTTGGAAGGCTTGGTGATAGTGTCTAAGAGATAGAACTCTTGAGAGAAAATGTCTTTTGTGTTAGAAGCAGTCTGTTCACCACCCTTGGTAGTCAACTGATTGCTTAACACCCAATTCACTCTTGTAACTAATCCCTCATCCTGGAGGTTTGAGCTTGAAGAAAAGCCATTGCAGATGGAAGAATGATGATCAAAGCCCTTGCCTGAAAATCATGGAGATGGAGATTGATGCTTGTTGAAGCCTGTAGCTGATTGGAGATTTCTTGAAGCCAGATGTTGATTCAGAGCTGCTGATGCTGTTTCTTTTGCTGTATTCCATTTGCTGATGTATTGATTGGTTTTCTGGACTGTATTGTTTGCTGTTTACCCTGCTGGGTTGAAAGTGAAGCCTGTTCACTTTCGCCTATTGTTTTCTAGGTTCGAGGTTGAGTGGGACTCCCTTGCCTCGCTTGTATTGTTGCATCCATGCATTTTACCGCTTTATTATATCTGTTATTGTTTCTGTTTCTGCCTATCCCGTAGGATCTCTGTTTCTCTCTGTGCAAGAGAGGAGCATGATAGACACTAGGTTTTAACCCATGCATGATAACATTAGGATAGTTTGATTCCCTTCGCAACCGTAGGTTAGAGTTCTGTCTCTTTCTTTCTCAAAACAAACAGAAAAACACATAAAGATTTCAAACACAATAAAAGACACTTCTTCCGTAAAAGAATGTGAACTCATCAAGACGTCATTTTTGTCCGCCGGGACTGTTAATCAAGAAAACCTTTTTCAGAAGGAATAAAATCAACCAAGACAGACTTGTGTCGTACGTGGCCCGAACTACGTTTGCTCTGATCTTTCATGCTGTATGAAAGTACGTAGGCATAGGATGCGATATCCTAGCGAGCAACCTTCCCCTCCTTTCCCGTAGGTAGGCGAACTACGTTGACTCTGATTTCTCGTTCCAGACGGGAATACGTAGGCATAAAGTGCGATACTTTGCCGAGTCATTTTTATTTTCATTTTATTTTCTTTTTAACCCTTGACCTATAGTTTAGATAGAATAACAATCCATACCCGAAAACAAGCGTGGATCCCATCGAGTACGATGGACGTGAGGGGTGCTAATACCTTCCCCTTGCGTAACCGACTCCCGAACCCAGGTTTTGGTTGCGACGACCATACCTTTCCCGTGTTGTGCGAGGTTTACTCTGAGCGTTTCCTTTCCCTCCCGTGGGATAAATAACGCACGGTGGCGACTCTTCTGTTCAGCCGGCGCCGATTTTCGCAGTAGCGCCAGCTGGCGACTCTGCTGGGGATCCAACGTCCCCTGGCTGCTAAGGACTGCGATGGTTCTTATGCATTTGGGATCCAACGTCCCTTTGAGAGAGTCAATCCTAACGCTTGTTTTCCCGTCGAGGATTTTGTATGGAGTTATTGTATATTTCTAACCTTGTATTCTCAGCTTTATATATTGATTATTATTGCTGTATTTGGGGTGTGACGGGTGTTCTGATATTGAGAGATAAGCCGGACCTGGGCTTGAGTGCACCTAGAATTAGAGTAGAAATTAGTGGGCGCCCGCTTGCTTTGCTTGCTTTGGTGTCCCATGAAATCTACACTCAGACGAGGTTCCTCTGGTTGGCTTCCTGTCCCTTCCTTTGGTTGGCGTGGGTTGCTGGTTAGTTGGATTGTCGACTCTGGGGACCGATCATTTGGAAGTTGGCTGAGTGAGGCCTCTTCAGGAATTGATGATGCCACTCCTTCTGGGAATCGTATCATCAACCCTGAAGGTCTGTGACGCCGACGACCGCATAGGATGTCGTACCTTGTGCCAGTTATAGGGCCACCCACCTGTGAGGGGATTTGGGGTTATGCAGGTAACCAGACCTTCAGATACCGGTTTGTTCTTGATCAGAGATCCTGGTTATTTATGGAGAGCTATGAGGTCTGTCAGAGACCATTTGGAGATGTGTTATGGGGTCTATCAGAGACCAATTGGAGATGTGATTTGAGGTCTATCAGAGACCAGTTGGAGTTATGGTTTGAGGTCTGTCAGAGACCAGTATTGGAGTGTTATTTCAGGTCTATCTGAGACCAGGGTTTGATGACTTCTGGATGGTCTATCTGAGACCTTTCTTGATTGGGTTTAGGCTATTCAGCTGCAGCTTTGGTCCCTGTTGAATGTTACTTGCATTGCATCCCTGCATATCCATTATCATTTGCATTTCACTAACGTGTGTCTGTGCTGCAGGTGCATTTGCATTTCCCTAGTTCTAGTGCCCAGACTTCTGAGTGTTTGATCATGACTAGCTTAAGGAGAACGGTTGCTTACAAATTGCCTACGCCTGATATTGTTCCTCTACTTGGGTTGATCTCTCTTGCTGATGAGGGTGTTCGTAGGAGCTTCCGGATGAGCTATGGTAGATTATTGAGATTGGTGTGCAAACCTACAGAGGTAGAGTTAGATGGGCTGTATGCTTTGATGCAATTCTATGACCCTGCTTTGAGGTGCTTTACGTTCTCTGACTTTATTATGGGACCAACTCTGGAGGAATACGCTGAGTATGTTGAGCTGCCCGTGCAGAACCAGGTTCCATTCATTCATTATGACGCCAAGCCCAAGCCGGAGGATTTGGCAAAAGCCTTGCATGTTGATGCTTCTGAACTGGTGACTACTGTTTCCCGTGGAATCCCAGGCTTCTCACTTCAGTTCTTAGTTGGTAAAGCCCAGGAGTACGCTAAGAGTGGGTGCTGGGTTGCTTTCAATGCTGTGTTGGCCTTGTGCATTTATGGCATAGTTTTGTTCCCCAATATACCGGACTTTGTGGACTTTGATGCTTTCTACTTGTTTGCCGCTGGTAATCCTGTACCTACTTTACTCGGAGATCTCTACCACTCATTGCATTATAAGAATGAGAAGGGAAGAGGAAAGAACGTTCACCTGTGTGTGCCCTTATTGAGTATGTGGTTTGAGAGTCACCTTCCTAAGAGAGGATCTGCTGCAGAGACTACAGTTCCAGTTGTTTGGCCAGAGCGTCTGATGAGGCTATCGTCGGAAGATATGGAGTGGTTTGATCGAGATTTGTTGGGATCCGAGCTCATCTTCAGTTGTTCTGGATACCCTAATGTGCCGCTGATAGGAAGAAAAGGGTGTATCAACTACAACCCTTCTCTATTCATTCGTCAGTTCGGATATGCGCTGAAGAATCCACCTCAGGAGGAAGAAGTACAGGAATCTCTGTACTTCACAGGGGATTTGAAGGGAGAGTTATTAGCCAAGTTGCAACATGCCTGGACGCGTATTAACCGCAGAGGGAAACCACTGTTAGGTAAGAATGATTGTCAGGCCTATGCACCTTATAGAGTTTGGATTCAGGAGAGGGCTAGTCAGTTGAGGATGCCGTTTCCGGATGCACCAATTCTTGTTCCCGTTCCGGTAGCCGAGCCAACTACTGTCTCTAGAGAGGTCTATGAACAGGTTGTGAGGGAGAAAGAAGCCTTAATGAAGATTAATGAAGGGTTAGAGCAAGAGTTAGCCCATGCACGCAGTGAGAAAAATAAGGCCGTATATGCTTTCCAACAACAGATCGAGCTGGTAAACAGGTTAGGAGCTGAGTTGGCTGAGGAGAGGAAGAAGCGCGAACGTCTGGGGCAAGAGTTCAGAAGCTCCCATGACATGCTGGAAGCCAAAAAGAAAGCGCTCGACGCAGCACACCGAGAGATATCTTCTTGCAATAAGACTTGGAATGCTACACTCACCAACAATAAGATGAGAGAAGATAAGCTGAAGCAGCAAATCTCCGACCTCGAAGAGAAGCTGAAGTCTAGCATCAAGAAGTGTGAGGAAGAAGTGATGAACCGGTATAGTGTCCAGCATGCACTGAACAAGGCAATCAAATCCAGAGATGAAGCAGTGTCTCAGAAGCGAAAGCTAGAGGATTGCTTCGGAGAAGCAACATGGGAAGAAACTGCTGAAGACGTACGCCGTGTCCTTAAGAGGAGAAACCAGCTTGTTGAAGGGCTGCTTGATCGACCAAGCCATCCGGAGACCAAGAAGTTGATAGAGGAGTACCAGACTTTTGGGAGGATTTGATCATTTCATGTAGTAGCTTATATGCTTTATTTGCATAGTGCTGACCATCACCAGGATTGTTGGTTGAGGTCATGCCTTCTTTGTACTCTCCGTGATATTGTACCCTGGACTTATTGATTCTCTCTGCAATATATGAGGCTTTCTATGATTCAGCTCCGTATTCCTATTGTCAGCACTGTCACGGCACCGGCACCTTCGCACTAGAACTGGGGGAATGAACTTCCCTAATGCACAGGCACATTGCATTGCATTCATATTCATATTGCATAACAGGTAATCTTTGAATGGTGTCTTATCTCCTGCTCTGTACCAGGTACTTAACAGGATTCCAGATCAACATCCGCACCGCTATTCTACACGCTCCAACTGTCGGAAAGTCATGGACCAAATTCAGAACGAGATGCAGGATGTGCGCGAGAAGCTCGCCCTCTTTATGCAAACCATGGAAGCTATAGCAAAAGGGCAAGAGAACTTGCAGGCCATGGTCCAGCCTCTGTTGGCTCGCAACGCTCGTCATGGTAATGACGATCATCAGTCTGTCCGGGTTGATACTGCTCATGGAGACGGCACTCCCACGCCAGTGGCTCCGCCTGTCGTCAATATGCCTGCCGCTAACGTCAACAACGCTACCGCTGCTGTGAATGGTAACGTCGGAGTAGGGAATGAAACTGCTGTCCATAATGCTGGGCTGGGTGATGTCAATTTGGGAGATAATCTCGGAGGCAATGGCTTTGTCAATACTGGGTTCGGATTCAACGATCAGGGATTCGACAACGCTGGCAAGTATGGCTTTAATGCTCAAGGCTTTGGGCAAGATGGTTATGGTATGGTCAATCAGGGTTACGGAGGCTTTGGAAACGGAAACGGTGCTGGATTTATGGCTGTTGGTCCTGCTGGAGGTGTTCAAGGGTACGGCAACAGAGGCCGAGGTCCAGGGATGAATCAGATCAGAGCTGGACGTAATAATGCATATGATGGATACGGAGCTGGAAACGGTATGTGGCAAGAGGATCAACAGGAGGACGCCTTCTCTGGAGGAGGTTTTGAAGGGCCGATGGATAATTCTCAAAAGATTAGAATGCTGGAAGAGCAAATGAAGGGAGTCCTAAATCAAAGCGCTGTGGGTCTGGACATGGCAACTATGGGCTTGGTACCCGGTTTGAGGGTGCCAATTAAATTCAAAGCGCCTGCGTTCGACAAGTACAAAGGAGACACATGTCCGAAAGTGCATGTACGAGCTTATTACAGAAAGATGTCTGCATACTCCACTGATGAAAGAATGCTAATGCATTTCTTTCAGGATAGTCTATCGGGCCCCTCCTTAGAGTGGTACATGGGGTTGGAGCCCACTGATATCAAGACATGGAAGCAATTAGCGGAGGCGTTCGTAGCCCATTACAAGTATAACAGCGACCTGGCACCCAATCGGGTCCAGTTGGCCGGGCTGTCGCAGAAGAAGGGGGAGAGTTTTAAAGAGTACGCGCAAAGGTGGTGCGATATGGCTGCCAGGGTACGTCCTCCTGTCGAAGATAAGGAAATGAATGATATGTTTGTTGGCACCTTCACCGGGCTGTTTCATGATATGCTGTTTCACACTTCTCTGGCCAGTTTTTCAGACCTGATTCTGATGGGGGAAAAGATTGAGCGTAATATTAAGCAAGGAAAGTTCCAAGTCGAGGAATCAACTACATCCGGCAGTAATAGGAAAGCTTATGGTGGGCGCCGTCAGGGCGAAGCAAGCGCGGTATTTGGAGGCCGAGGCCGAGGCCGAGGCAGGGGAAGAGGTCAATATCGTCAGCCGCAGCAAGTGTCGAGTGTTACTATCCCATATCAACAGCAACCACTCCAGCAACAACAACAGGTTCAGCAGCAACCAATGCCACAGCAGCAGCAACCTCAGCAGGGGGCACAGCAAGCTCAGCGAAGATTCCAGGGTAGTAAGCCGAGAAGGGTGTTTGAGAAGCCGCCCTCTACCTATGCTGATTTATTGCAGACATTGTTGGGATTGAATCTGGTAGAGAAAAGAACGCTGGCACCGATAACGGGAACTCCCCCGTTCGGCTACGATGCAAATAGACACTGTGAGTTTCATTCTGGGGCCCCGGGCCATGATATCGAAGGTTGCCATGCTTTTAAGCACGTTGTGCAAGATCTTTTGGACAACAAGACTATCAACTTCGGAACGGCAGGTCCGAATATAGTCCAGAAACCCATGCCCAATCATGGGGCGAACGCCGTGCTGACTGAGGAAGGGTTGAATCTGATTATGAATGTTGAAGATTTAAAGACGCCGCTGAACGAGATAAAGAGCAGACTGTTGCAAGGAGGTGTTTACCCGGGATGTAATGAGTACTGCTTAGATTGTTGGGCCCTAGCTGGGGGGTGTGAAGATTTGAAGAAAGGCATCCAGGCCTTGATTGATGAAGGTATATTGCAGTTTGATCGAGCGGCAACTGATGAGCCTGCAGGGGCAGCAGTGGATAATCGGAGTGATGTGGCCACGGTGACGATTCCTCGGAAGACGATCACTATTGCAGCACCAGCTCAGCGACCGTCGATTACCATAACTAAAGCCGGGCCAATCCCGTATGAGAACACGAGGGCAGTCCCATGGTCATATGGGCTGGAGGTGTATTGTGACGGGATAAAGATTGATGTCAACAAGCAGTCAGCGGAGATTGTGGATAATGTTGTTGGTTCAGGAGGCATGACGAGGAGCGGCAGGATCTTTATATCTCCTGAAGTGGAGGCTGAAAGGCTAGCGAAAGGAAAAGGGAAAGCGGTTGAGAATGTTCCGGTACAAGCAAATGAAAAGGAGGCAGCATCTAAGGATGTAGAAGAATTCATGCGCTTGATTCGGAAAAGTGATTATAAAATTGTGGAGCATCTGCAGCAAACGCCGTCCAAAATATCTATCTTGTCATTGCTGTTGTGTTCGGAAGCTCACAGGAATGCTTTGCTGAAAGTCCTGGACACTTCTTTTGTACCCCAGGATGTCTCCGTAAATCAGCTAGAAGGAGTATTGGCACATGTGAATGCAGGCCACAGTCTTGGCTTTACTGATTTCGACTTGACTCCGAAAGGGAGAGATCATAATATGGCATTGCACGTGTCTGTGGAGTGTAGGGGATCGACAATGTCGCATGTATTGGTTGACACCGGATCATCTTTGAATGTGCTGCCTAAGAAGGCGATGATGAAGCTGGATGTTCGAGGGATTTTGTGCACACCCAGCGATTTGGTAGTCAGAGCGTTTGACGGCACGCGGAGAACAGTCTTCGGATCGATTACTTTGCCTCTGCAAGTGGGGCCGGAAGTGTTTGCAACTGAGTTTTATATCATGGATATACAGCCTGCGTACAGCTGCTTGCTGTGAAGACCCTGGATTCATGGGGCAGGGGCAGTCACGTCTACCCTGCATCAGAAGTTAAAGTATATGGTCGGAGACAGTGTAGTCACCGTGTGCGGAGAAGAAGACATCCTGGTCAGCCATCTTTCTTCGTTTAAATATGTGGAAGTCGACGGGGAGATCCACGAGACGCCATGCCAGGCATTCGAAGGTTTACGCATCAAGGACAAAGGTCCCGGGCCAAGCAAAGTGCCAGAGATAGCTGTCTCATCGTATAAAGAAGCTCAAGCGCTAGTGGAAGCAGGAGAAGCCAAGGGCTGGGGCAAAGTATTGGACATTCCTGTGAAGATGGACCGGTTTGGACTGGGGTACCGACCGTCGTCATCAACTCCTTCCGTGGGGGCCCCCCATTTCAGAAAGTCAATCACCATCTCTGCCAGTGGAGTATGTCATGAAACTGTCAATGCTGCTTCAGAATCTGATGAAGGGGACAGCGACTGTGATATGGATGCCTGGATTCAGCCAAGCACGCCAGGACAAGGACTGTGCAACTGGTCTATTCAGGAGCTTGTTCCTGTGACTTTTAAACAGTAATGCTTTGCTTTATTAATTGTTGAATAATCTGATGTCTTGCCCGGGGCATCAGGATTTGCTTAGGGCTGTGTTGTTATAAACATTGCTTGTTAATCATTAAATAAATGGCGTTTTTTCATGTGCAAATACTGTAATCCCTGTCTTTCCTGTTTTGTATTTTTTTCAATAAAATGGCAACGTGGTTATTCGCTTTATACGCATTTTGAAGCACTTAACCATTCTTTTTTGCAGGATAACATTTTCAGATGACATCCTTGAGCCACCTATGACTCGTCCCGACTTCGAGCACCCGGTATTCCAGACCGAAGAAGAGGTTGTCGAAGACAGCGACGTTCCCGAAGAACTGTCTTGGTTGGTGAAGCAAGAGGAAAGAGCCATTCTGCCTCACGACGAGGTCATCGAAGTTATCAATTTGGGATCGGAAGGGGTTGAGAAGAATATTCGTATTGGAGCCGCATTGCAGAGTGATATCAAGCGAAGACTGGTTGAAATGCTCCGGGAGTATAATGATGTATTCGCTTGGTCATATGAAGATATGCCGGGGCTCGATACAGATATGGTTGTGCATCGCCTGCCACTGAAAGAAGACTGCCCGCCTGTCAAACAAAAGCTTCGCAGAACTCGACCAGATATGGCAATGAAGATCAAAGAGGAGGTTCAGAAACAGTGGGACGCTGGGTTCCTGGCTGTGACGAAGTATCCTTCATGGGTTGCCAATATCGTACCAGTTCCAAAGAAAGATGGCAAGGTTCGAATGTGCGTGGATTATAGAGATTTGAATAAAGCAAGCCCAAAAGACGATTTTCCACTTCCTCACATTGACGTGTTAGTTGATAATACCGCTCAATACTCTGTATTCTCCTTCATGGATGGCTTTTCGGGCTACAATCAAATTAAAATGGCGCCAGAGGATATGGAGAAGACTACTTTCATAACGCCTTGGGGAACATTTTGCTATAAAGTGATGCCCTTTGGTTTGAAAAATGCTGGGGCAACATATCAGCGTGCTATGACGACTCTTTTTCATGACATGATGCATAAAGAGATCGAAGTTTATGTTGACGATATGATTGCTAAATCCCAGACAGAGGAAGAGCATCTGGTGAATCTGTTGAAGTTGTTTAAAAGGCTTAGGAAGTTCAGGCTGAGGCTGAACCCTAATAAGTGCACCTTCGGGGTGAGATCGGGTAAACTGCTGGGGTTTATCGTAAGCGAGAGAGGAATAGAGGTCGATCCTGCTAAAATAAAAGCGATTCAAGAAATGCCGACGCCTAAAACAGAGAAAGAGGTGCGCAGGTTTTTAGGGAGATTGAACTACATTGCCCGGTTCATATCTCACCTAACTGCTACGTGTGAACCATTATTCAAGCTGTTGAAGAAAGATCAAGCTGTAACGTGGAACGAAAATTGTCAAAAGGCGTTCGACAAAATAAAGAAGTATCTGCAGGAGCCTCCTATTTTGATACCCCCGGTGGCAGGGAGACCCTTGATAATGTATTTGACGGTTCTTGAGGGAAGCATGGGTTGTGTTCTCGGTCAACACGACGAGACGGGGAGAAAAGAGCATGCGATCTATTATCTGAGTAAGAAATTTACAGATTGTGAATCTCGATACTCAATGCTGGAGAAAACTTGTTGCGCGCTAGCCTGGGCCGCCAAGCGTTTGAGGCAGTACATGCTGAATCATACAACCATGCTCATCTCGAAGATGGATCCAATCAAATATATATTCGAAAAGCAGGCGTTGTCAGGTAGAATTGCCCGGTGGCAGATGGTCTTGACTGAATATGATATTCAATACGTCTCGCAAAAGGCGATAAAGGGGAGTGTGCTGTCTGAGTATCTGGCGGAGCAGCCTATTGAAGAATACCAATCAATGAGATTTGATTTTCCTGACGAGGATATCATGTACCTCAAGATGAAAGACTGCGAAGAGCCGTTGCCAGACGAAGGGCCAGAGCCGGGGTCCCAATGGAAGATGATATTTGACGGAGCTGTGAATGCTTACGGTAGCGGAATAGGGGCAATTATCACTACGCCGCACGGGTCGCACATCCCGTTTACTGCCCGATTGACCTTTGCCGTTACCAACAATGAGGCCGAATACGAAGCTTGTATAATGGGGCTTGAAGAAGCCATTGATTTGCGAATCAAACATCTAGACGTAAACGGAGACTCACCTCTGGTGGTGAATCAGATCAAAGGGGAATGGGAGACACGGCAGCCTAATTTGATACATTACATGAATTATGCAAGGAGATTGTTGCCTTTCTTCGACAAAGTCGAATTGCATCACGTGCCGCGGGCAGAAAATCAAATGGCTGACGCCCTTGCCACTTTGTCTTCCATGTACAAGGTCAATTTCTGGAACGAAGCTCCCCAAATTACTATCTCTCGGTTGGACAGGCCAGCTTATGTATTTGCTATTGATGAAGCATCTGATGACAAACCGTGGTATTTCGATATCCTTAATTTCCTGAAGAATAAAGAGTATCCGGCTGGGGCATCCAGTCAAGATCAGAAGACTCTCAGGAGATTAGCGGGTAATTTCTATTTGAACCCGGATGGCGTCTTATACAGAAGAAACCACGATTTGGTGTTGTTGCGTTGTGTAGATGAAAAAGAGGCAAAGCTTCTCATGGAGGAAATACACGAAGGTGCCTTTGGCACGCATGCTGGTGGGCATGCTATGACGAGAAAGCTGCTGAGGGCAGGTTATTTTTGGCTGACGAAGGAAACTGATTGTTTCAAGTTCGCAAGGAAGTGCCACAAGTGCCAAATCTATGCTGACAAGATACACGTGCCTCCAAGTCCTCTGAAAGTGATGTCCTCTCCATGGCCATTTTCGATGTGGGGAATCGATATGATTGGAAAGATCGAGCCGACGGCTTCTAACGGGCATCGGTTCATCCTAGTAGCAATCGATTACTTCACCAAGTGGGTGGAAGCGGCGTCTTACGCAAATGTAACGAAGCAAGTGGTGGCTAGGTTCATCAAGAGAGATATCATTTGCCGATATGGGATTCCCGAGCGGATAATCACGGACAACGGTTCTAATTTGAACAACAAAATGATGAAGGAGCTCTGTCAGAATTTCAAGATCGAACATCACAACTCCTCCCCTTACCGACCCAAGATGAATGGCGCTGTCGAAGCGGCCAATAAGAATATCAAGAAGATCGTTCAGAAAATGGTGGTAACTTATAAAGATTGGCACGAAATGCTACCTTTCGCTTTGCACAGTTATCGTACGACGGTACGCACATCAACCGGGGCAACTCCGTTCTCGTTGGTATACGGAATGGAAGCGGTATTACCGTTAGAGGTTGAAATCCCTTCTCTGAGGGTATTGCGAGATGTTCAGCTGGACGAGGCAGAATGGGTGACGAATAGATTGAACCAACTGAGTTTGATGGATGAGAAGAGGCTAGCTTCTCTGGCATACGGTCGTCTGTACCAAAGACGAATGAAGAAAGCGTACGACAAGAAAATACTTCCGCGAAGCTTTCAGACGGGCGACCTTGTGCTGAAAAGGATTCTCCCGCCGCAAGCAGATCACAGGGGCAAGTGGACCCCCAACTACGAAGGGCCATACGTTGTCAGTAAGGTCTTTTCAGGAGGAGCGTTGTTGTTGTCCACCATGGACGGAGAAGACTTTGCGTCACCTGTGAATTCGGACGCAGTTAAAAAATACTTTGCTTAAAATAGACCCGCTGGACAGAAAAAGACAGTCCAGGCAAAAATGGGGCATCCTGGCGAACCAAAAACAGAATGAAAGGTTCGGGCAAAAGTTAGGGATAAAATTGAAAAAATGTACACCCGCGAAGTTGAAAACCTACACTGGGCGGCTTCGGCAAAAAAGGGTATCCCGGTGAACTGAAAACCCGTAAAGGGCGGTTCACGCAAAAGTTAGGGATTTGAAAAGCAAATGACTGCGGTCCGAATTTGATATTGCAATGAGCATCAATGCGGGAGAATACATTTGAGGAGTCAGTTATTGGATACAACCTCTTCAGAAGTGGGGATACCGGGAAAGTATTAGAGTCGGATGAGTCATGGGAGGATCAGTTCGTGGTGTTCATCTGCATCCAGTTGCCGACATGTGTACAAAATTTAATTTGTTAAAATATTTATGCTTCCTGTGCATACTTGTATATCTGCTTTGCGTAGCTTCCTCTTTTCAGGAGTTACATCCCGTGTACAAAAAACTCCGCCCATTCAGGGGCCCGATCAATAAAATGTGTTATTCAGTACTTGATGCCTATTCTTTACTGTTTTGCGCATGATAAAACGCCTAAGTTTGGTGAAACTAACATGAGTATAACATCACTGGCCCTTGCCAACAATTGCTAAAGCTTTGAATTAACTGAGTGTAACGTCACTAACCTGAATTGATTTGATTGCACAGGCTTGTCGTGTCTTGTTTGTGTGGTTGCAGGTTTCATAACCATACGAGGAAGATGATCAAAAGGTTGTGATAACGAAAGATTTGATCTCCACGCAGGTCATGCATGTTCTTTCTGAAGAAGGATAGAATTTCCCAGCTAGCCGTGGCTTATCCAAAGGACGTGCTCCAGAAAAGTTATTCGTACTCAGCAGAGTTTGGCGATTCTAAGATCGTAAGGCTGTATTCAGACAGGTTCATCTTTCCCCGCCGGGTCAGGCACTCTCCCCCAGCGGGGTCAGTTAATTTTCCCCAAGAGAATCCAGCCATCCCCAGAGGAATTCTCTTTGCAAGTGTTTTCATTCCTTCCAATGGAATTCGAAGATCAAGACTCTCCCCAGCAGAGTTGGTGGTGGTTCCTGTCATTTATTTTGTCGGAGATACTGGTGATATCAGTTCACGTTCCAGCAGAAAGTCCGATCGAACTATGCACATCTGCTATTCCCCAGCAGGGGGTTACCTCGACAAGGTGTTTGGGCTGAGTTCCCAATTTCCCAGCAGAATCGACTTCACTTTTCCAGCATTTATTTTGTTGGAATAATTCTGTAGCATCCAGCTATCCCCGACGGAGTCGGCATTATCCTTCCAGCATTTATTTTGCTGAAGCAGTTTCTGTATTCTAGCAGTTCAGGTGGAGAGAGCTCTCGCTCAGTTGAATTACCAAACATTCAAGATCTCGGCATGAGATATTCAATGATAATGTCAGTTGCGGCAGTATTCCCCACAAAGTCTGCAGGATAAGTTTCTCTTTGTCCCCAAGCAGAGTTACTTATGTCCCCAAGCAGAGTTACTTATGTCCCCACCAGAGTTGCCAGGATAAGTGTCTCCTTATCCCCAAGCAGAGTTTGTTTGTCATCAACGGGTTCCATGAATCAGAATTTCAGAGGCCACCGCCGGTTATCAGAGCAGGCGTCCGATAGTTGGTTTCCAGGCATCCCCCAGTAGAGTCCGCCTCAAAGTCGCTGTCACGTCAGTGCTAAGAAGTTTGTAGGTTGGGATCAATGGAGAACTAAGTCCTGACGCGGACAATTTATTCCTAGATTGACGGGATTTCTTCAGAAGTGGGCGTCCTAACGTGGACAGGTTTATTTCCTTGGATTGGGGAGATGTGTTAGTCCTATCGTGGGCAGATTCGGTTTCTCGGAATTAGTGGAATGGGAGGTCATGACGTTGACGAAAGTGATTACTCTTTGTGCTGGTGTCCTGACGTGGACAAATCAGACCAGTGTGAGTCCTTACGTGGACAAGTCCTATTTCCTCAGCAAGTCGAAGACGCCTGAGTCCTAACGTGGACAAATCAAGACGAGATCAGTGTCCTGACGTGGACAAATCAAAGAAATTGTTATTCCTAACGTGGAGAAGTGGGTCCTAACGTGGACGATGTAGTCCTTACGCGGACGTATCAGAAGAGGATTCCTTACGTGGAAAGAGGTGATTCCTAACGTGGAAAAGTTGTAGTCCTTACGTGGACAGATTAAGATGGCCTTCCTTGCGTGGAAAAATGAGTCCTGACGCGGACAAATCAGATGAAGTTGGTACTCCTTACGTGGAAAGATCAGAGTCCTTACGTGGACATATCGAGAGCATTCCTTACGTGGAAGAAAAATGGTTTCCTTACGTGGAAAAACGAGTTTATTCCTTCCGTGGAAAGATTGAGTCCTGACGCGGACATATCAAGATTGATTCCTGACGTGGAAAGAAAGAGATTATTCCTGACGTGGAAGAGTTTAGTCCTGACGCGGACAGATCAAAAGAAGTTATTCCTAATGTGGAAAAAGAAGATTTTCTCCTTACGTGGAAAGATTGAGTCCTTACGTGGACGGATTCAAGAAAAGTTGATTCCTGACGTGGAAGAATGATGTACTCCTTACGTGGAATGTTGAGTCCTGACGTGGACAGGTTCGGCACCGAAATTGAATTCCTTACGTGGGAAAGATTGAGTCCTGACGCAGACATGTCAAGTGGTATTGGAGTCCTTACGAGGGCAGATTGATATAGTTCTCCTTATGTGGAAAGAAGATTGCTTCCTGACGTGGAAAGATGAAAGATGTAGCCTTGACATGGACAGATAAAGAAGAAATGGTTCCTGACGTGGACAGGTGTTACTCCTAACGTGGAAGAGTTTTATTCCTCACGTGGACGATTCAGTTTATGGAAATGCAGACGAATTATCCCCAGCGGAGTTGCCGAGATTTTTCTGGGTTAACAGCAAGTGGAGTCCTAACGTGGACAGGTTTTAGTTGAGATTTCTTCGTGTTGATCACAGATAGAGTCCTAACGTGGACAAGCTAGCAATCTGTGATGACAGAATCCTCTTCAGAACGATGAAGACAATCCCCAGCACAGTCGCACGAGATCAGTGGGTTGCCATAACAGTTAAATCCAGCTGATGAATGTCGTTCCCCGAGCAGGAGCGCAGTTTATTTCTGCGGTTGGCAAATTTCTGGTTTCACTAGTATTCAACCGTCTCGTACCGCGAATGTCTGAAGGCTCCGGGCTCTTCACCCAATCGGGTCCAAGTCGCTTGAATAGGGGCAGCTGTTGCACCCTAAAATTTGCCCAACCTTGTTCCTTGATTTATGTTTCATTATCATTAGCATTTGCATATAGAGTCATGTACATAGACTAACCCTCTGCATAGCATGAGCATAGCAAGTCATTCAACAGGAGACCAATCATTATTATCATCTCTAGAGGCCTATCAAGAGGTTATTATCCCAAGTCAATCTCATTCAAGTCATCAGAAGAGAAGTTGAAAGCAAAGAGTTCAGCAGATCAAGCCTTGAGTCCATCTCCTAGCTGAGGGTATCTGAGGATCAACTAGAGGGTTGTGAGCTGTGAGTTGAAGGCATGGAGAGTATCTAGACATTATGAGAGACTTAGAAAGTCATTTGGAGAAGGAAACAAGTCATTGATGAGAGCACAAGAGCTACAGTTGAAGACAGTCAACTAGGGTTTCATCTGGGTCAACCCTAGGTCAACCCTAGGTCAATTGACTGATTTAAAGGAGCATTCAAGTCTATTGGAGAGATGTGGGGTTCATTATTTGACATATAGAGAAGGATATGGAGATATGCCAAGGAGAATTCAAGAGAAATCAAGGAGAAGAGGAGTTACTAAATTAGGGTTTCTGTGTAAAATCCCCTAGTTTAGGTCAAATTTCCAAGCAAGATAAGTCAAAATGCTAGCTTCAAATGGCTTCTTGGCCAACATGAAACTTGTAGAGGGTCTCAAGACCTTTAATTTGAGTGGTGGAAGGCATCAAGGAGATTTATAGAACTTAAGTTATGGTCCTTGCAAGTTACAGGTCATCTGAGGTGTCTGAATTTTTGTCTGTGAAAGTGACTTGACTTCCAAGCTAGTTTTGCCCCTCAAGGAGATTTTAAATGAATTCTTGGTCAACATAAGAATTGTTCCTCATTGTCTTAGCTTTCTATAATGGTATGGCATGCCTTCATATGATGTGTGGAACTCAACTTATGGTCTTGGCAAGCAAAGGGTATTTTGGGCATTTGTGAATTACAGGTCATTTTAACCTATGTCCAAAACTCATACAAGGAGGCCTCAAATGGAAAAACTTACAACATCAAACTTGCTCCAAATGGGGTTTTAAGTCTAGAAAGAAGGTCACAAATTATTGGAGAAGCTCATAGCATGAAGTTGCATAATTGGTCAAAATATGAACTAAAATGGCTTATAAAGTGAATAAATTCAAAGTGAAAAATGGTTTGGGAGATTTACAAGTCCAAATGGAGAATTCCAATATATGATTTTGAATGGAAAAACAATTCTAAGAACAATGGTTCAAACACTTTTTTGAGTTTAGAAGGAAAAAAGAAAGTTATCTTTGGTTACTTGTAATTGAAGAAACATAATCAAAATGGATCAAAGTTGGAAAGCAAGGGAATGTGCAAGATGGATCTAGAATGTTCATATGAGGTCTATATATTCATGAAATGAGAATTTAGCAAGGGTTAGCTTCATTTTCACCAAGAATTTCACAAACTTTCTCATTCTTTCTCTTTGAAGTTTCACTCCCATTCCTCATTTTCTTCACAAAATCATCATCAAAATCCACTCAATCTTATTCAATCTTCATCCTAGATCAGAATTGAAGCAAAGGTTTGGTGATTAGGATCCATTTTCGTGCACTATCTTCAAGAACATCAAAACTGCAAATTCCATTGGACAGCATAATTCAAGCCAAGCCTCATCCAAATCTTGCAAACAGAATCAAGTACATCAAGGATTGATCAAGATCCAAGACCTAGAAGCTTCAGATCCACGAGTTCCATAGCTGTTTTCAAGAATTCACACCAGGTGAGTTTTCATTCACACTGCTTGATTCAGTTAGTTAGGCATAGTTTTGTTAGTTTAGACATAATGTAGGAGGTTAGGAGAACAGTTAGGATGAATTTGGAGAGGATTGGTGACATTTGTTAGCAGGTGCCATAAGCTGTTAGGGCTTGAATCTCTTAGATTAATGCATTAGAGTGTTAGCTTGATAGTGCAGATTAATTACCATTAGTTGTAGGTTAGCTTAGTGCAAGTTTGATGGAGAATTGTGATGGTGCATATCAGTGTAATTTCATGGTGACCAGATTTTGCTTCGATCGGGTTTGGTGTTGTGGTGAGTTTCAAAGTAATCTAATGCCATAGGATTGTAGAGGGAAGAATTCTGAGCATTTTTCATTTTTATGGCGTGGCATTTCATGGATTGGAGAGGGAGAACAGCTTGATGTAAGATTGCTCGTGCATGGAGGTTTAATGGTGAAACCCTAAGTTCAGTTGATCCAAGGAAGGAGACATAATCAGGGCCGTTTATTTCGTGGGAGACTTTTGACTGGGAGCGTAATCGTGTGGCCTATATTTGATTCAGAATTGGAGGGAAGCTGTGAGGCCAAAACGCGCCGTTTCATTAATTGAAACGGGCGGGCCTGAGTTTATGATGTTATCCCCACCCCCCTATTTTGAGCCCAAACCAATCTTAACGTGTTATGCTTACTAGTTTCACCCCCCAGCGTCCTTTTTATTTTTCACCAATTCTGATTGATGCTGGGCCTTGTTCAAAATGCTAAGCGCACCCCTGTCTGTGTGGCCCATCCTGAATTGAACTGGAGCGAATTTCTATTCTAACCCCCTCCCTCATTTTATTTGGTTTAATTGTTTTTAATTCATTTTAATTTTTTACCAACTTCAAAAATTCATAATAAATTCATAGAAAATGCATTTTAATTCATTCTTTTTACATCTTTTTCATTAAAATGTCTAGAAAATTATAGAAAAATAAAATTGCATTTTTATTTTCATTTCATATTTTTTTTCATATTTTCTAAATAAATGTCATGTTAAATAGATTCATCTCATGCATCATTTTAATAATTTTTGTTCTATCAAATGCTTTAGCATTTTTTGTTCATTCTTTTTATATTGTTTAGATTAGATATTAAGCTTGTAGAAACAATTTAATTCCCATTTTTAGAGATTAATTTTAGGTGATTAAAATAGGTTTGAACATCATGAACAAACTAGGGTTTTAGGTGATGACTTAGGAAGTTTAATTCTTTCCCTTAGGACTTAGGGTTTGAATAGATTAGTTATGGGACTATAGGGGCTATGGGTAGTTATTAGATCCCTTAGAAAAAGTCAGGATTCCCCTACTGCTATTAATACTGTCTGTATATCTGATTGTCTGGTGTGGTGTGCCCTCTGGGGATTGTTGCTTGCTTGTTTGGGTATTGGGTTTGTCTGGGGCCCTGGGGAAGCTGAAGACTGGTGGAAATGAAGCCATTGGAGATCCAGAGATTGAAGATCAACTGTCAGAGTTGAGAAGGAGTCTCTTGCTAGTAGATGCTGAGGAGACTAGGGTTTAGGAGCTAGGCAGAGCTCTAGGTTAGAAAGTTTGTTTCTCAAACATGGGTTGCCTTGTCTGCATCCATTCTTCTCTGTGATTCAGAGTCTCTCTAAGACACTCACCCCCTTCCTTTGGAAGGCTTGGTGATAGTGTCTAAGAGATAGAACTCTTGAGAGAAAATGTCTTTTGTGTTAGAAGCAGTCTGTTCACCACCCTTGGTAGTCAACTGATTGCTTAACACCCAATTCACTCTTGTAACTAATCCCTCATCCTGGAGGTTTGAGCTTGAAGAAAAGCCATTGCAGATGGAAGAATGATGATCAAAGCCCTTGCCTGAAAATCATGGAGATGGAGATTGATGCTTGTTGAAGCCTGTAGCTGATTGGAGATTTCTTGAAGCCAGATGTTGATTCAGAGCTGCTGATGCTGTTTCTTTTGCTGTATTCCATTTGCTGATGTATTGATTGGTTTTCTGGACTGTATTGTTTGCTGTTTACCCTGCTGGGTTGAAAGTGAAGCCTGTTCACTTTCGCCTATTGTTTTCTAGGTTCGAGGTTGAGTGGGACTCCCTTGCCTCGCTTGTATTGTTGCATCCATGCATTTTACCGCTTTATTATATCTGTTATTGTTTCTGTTTCTGCCTATCCCGTAGGATCTCTGTTTCTCTCTGTGCAAGAGAGGAGCATGATAGACACTAGGTTTTAATCCATGCATGATAACATTAGGATAGTTTGATTCCCTTCGCAACCGTAGGTTAGAGTTCTGTCTCTTTCTTTCTCAAAACAAACAGAAAAACACATAAAGATTTCAAACACAATAAAAGACACTTCTTCCGTAAAAGAATGTGAACTCATCAAGACGTCATTTTTGTCCGCCGGGACTGTTAATCAAGAAAACCTTTTTCAGAAGGAATAAAATCAACCAAGACAGACTTGTGTCGTACGTGGCCCGAACTACGTTTGCTCTGATCTTTCATGCTGTATGAAAGTACGTAGGCATAGGATGCGATATCCTAGCGAGCAACCTTCCCCTCCTTTCCCGTAGGTAGGCGAACTACGTTGACTCTGATTTCTCGTTCCAGACGGGAATACGTAGGCATAAAGTGCGATACTTTGCCGAGTCATTTTTATTTTCATTTTATTTTCTTTTTAACCCTTGACCTATAGTTTAGATAGAATAACAATCCATACCCGAAAACAAGCATGGATCCCATCGAGTACGATGGACGTGAGGGGTGCTAATACCTTCCCCTTGCGTAACCGACTCCCGAACCCAGGTTTTGGTTGCGACGACCATACCTTTCCCGTGTTGTGCGAGGTTTACTCTGAGCGTTTCCTTTCCCTCCCGTGGGATAAATAACGCACGGTGGCGACTCTTCTGTTCAGCCGGCGCCGATTTTCGCAGTAGCGACAATCTCAAAACGGTTTAAGGTACAGTAATCATGAATGATTTCTTTCGTACGTTACGAGCCTTAAGCTATCTGAGAAAGGATTGTAGGAGAGTTTCTTTTCCACCGTCTGGATGTTTAGTATGGCACCCTTTGAGTGACATGCGACGCATTCACTCTCATGTCATAGTCTCTAGTGCGATTGAAATCGCAAACACAATAAAAAACACTTCTTTCGTAAAAGACAGAAAATAATGCGTAGTGTCCCGAACTACGTAAGATCTGATCTCTCAGGCCTGTTGAGAGTACGTAGGCACAATACTGATGTATTGGCGAGCTACCTTCCCCCATAATCCGTCGTAGGTCGAACTACGTTGACTCTGATTTCTCATTCTCTGATGAGAATACGTAGGCATAAAGCGTGACGCTTTGCCGAGTCATTTTTGTTTTCTGTTTAAGCCAGCCTTGATAGGTAGATAGATAAAACCCACCCGTCCAGTAATCACAACAAGAGTGGATCCTGTCGAGTACAACGGACGTGAGGGGTGCTAATACCTTCCCCTTGCGTAACCGACTCCCGAACCCAGACAATGGTTGCGACGACCTTGTCTTACCCTTTCTCGTTAGGTTTTTCTGATTGTTTCCTTTCCCGCTCCGAGGGATAAATAACGAAAGGTGGCGACTCTTCTGTTGTGCCGGCACCTTATTTTCGCGTAAGCGACAGGCGCACATCCCATTTACTGCCCGATTGACTTTTCCTATTACCAATAATGAGGCGGAATATGAGGCTTGCATCATGGGTCTGAAAGAAGCCATTGATTTGAGAATCAAGAACCTGGATGTATACGGAGACTCAGCTCTAGTGGTGAATCAGATTGAAGGAGAATGGGAGACACGTCAGCCCAATTTGATACCCTATATGAATTATGCAAGGAGATTGTTGCCTTTCTTTGACAAAGTAGAATTGCATCACGTACCGCGAGCTAGAAAATCAAATGGCTGACGCCCTGGCGACATTGTCTTCAATGTATAAGGTTAACTTCTGGAACGAGGCTCCCCAGATTGTTATCTCTCGGCTCGATAGGCCTGCATTCATATTTTCCATTGACGAGGCTCCCGATGGTAAACCCTGGTACTTTGACATCCAGAATTTCCTAAAGAACAAGGAGTATCCGGTTGGGGAATCCAGTCGAGATCAGAAGACTCTCAGGGGATTGGCTGGCAATTTCTATCTGAACTCGGACGGTGTCCTGTATAAAAGAAACCACGACTTGGTGTTGCTACGTTGTGTAGACGAGAAAGAGGCGAAGTTGCTCATGGAAGAGATACATGAGGGTACATTTGGTACACATGATGGTGGGCATGCTATGATAAGAAAGTTGCTGCGGGCAGGTTATTATTGGCTAACCATGGAAACAAATTGTTTCAAGTTTGCAAAGAGGTGTCATAAATGCCAGATTTATGCAAACAAAATCCATGTGCCTCAAAGTCCTCTGAATGTGATGTCATCACCATGGCCTTTCTCGATGTGGGGAATTGACATGATTGGCAAGATTGAGCCTACAGCATCAAACGGACACCGGTTCATTTTGGTGGCAATCGATTACTTCACCAAATGTGTGGAAGCAGCATCATATGCCAATATGACCAAACAAGTGGTAGCCAGATTTATGAAACGAGATATTATCTGCAGATATGGAATCCCTGAGCGGATTATCACCGACAACGGTTCAAATTTGAATAATAAAATGATGAAAGAGCTGTGTCAGAATTTTAAGATTGAGCATCACAACTCTTCTCCTTACCGGCCCAAGATGAATGGCGTTGTCGAAGCGGCCAATAAGAACATAAAGAAGATTGTTCAGAAGATGGTTGTGACGTATAAGGACTGGCACGAGATGTTACCTTTCTCTTTGCACGGTTATCGTACGATAGTACGCACATCAACCGGGGCAACCCCTTTCTCATTGGTATACGGGATGGAGGCGGTGTTACCGTTGGAGGTCGAGATTCCTTCCCTGAGGGTTTTACGTGATGTCCAACTCGACGAGGCAGAATGGATTAAAGATAGACTGAATCAGCTCAGCTTAATGGATGAGAAGAGACTGGCTTCTCTAGCATACGATCAGTTGTATCAGAGCCGGATGAAGAAAGCTTACGACAAGAAGGTGTACCCTCGAAGCTTTCAGACGGGCGATCTTGTTTTGAAAAAGATTCTCCCACCACAATCAGATCACAGGGGCAAGTGGACTCCCAATTATGAAGGTCCCTACGTTGTCAGAAAAGTCTTCTCTGGAGGAGCCTTGTTACTATCCACCATGGATGGTGAGGACTTTACGTCTCCTGTGAATTCGGACGCAGTTAAAAAATACTTTGCTTGAAAGTGACCCGCTGGACAGTAAAAAGAGAGTCCAGGCAAAAATGGGGCATCCTGGCGAACCATAAAAAATGAATAAAAGGTTCGGGCAAAAATTAGGGATAAAATTGAAAATATGTACACCCGCGAAGTCGAAAACCTGAAAAGGGCGACTTCGGCAAAAAAGGGTATCCCGGTGAATTGAAAACCCGCAAAGGGCGGTTCACGCAAAAGTTAGGGATTGAAAAAGCAAATGACTGCGGTCCGGATTTGATACGGCATTGCTTAGTGGTTTAGGAGTACCTGGGGGCCGTCTATCCAAAAACAATCTCTTCCGAAGGTCGAGTACTGGGAAAGCGCAGAGTCAGGCGAGTCATAGGAGGATCAGCTCATGGTGTTTGTCTGTGCCACGTTGCCGACATGTATACAAATATTGTTTTGTATTTTCTTTATGCTTCTTGTGCATATATTTATGTGTGTTTGTGCGTAACTTCCTCTTTTCAGGAGTTGCATCCAGTGTACAAAACTTTGCCTATTCAGAGGCCCGTTATCAATAAAACATGTTATTTAGTACTTGATGCTTGTTCTTTACTGTTTTGTTTGTGAAAGATGCCGATGTTTTTGATAAACTTGCACTTACATAATCTTCCTGGCCCTTGCCAATAATTGCTAAAACTTCGAATTGACTGAAGTAATGTCACAGATGCTAACCCGGATAGATTCTGTTGTGTAGGCCTGTTTTGTCTCATTTGTGTTTTGCAGGGTTCATACCTTTGGAGCAAATGGTCAGGAATTGTATTCCCCAGCCAAGGTCGCTTGACGTAAGACCTGACTCTAGTTGATGTCATTCCTCAGCTAGTCGCAGCTTATCCCTAGAGAGTTGAAATGACATTTATCCCTTCCCGATGGAGGGAATTATTTTCCTCAGGAGAGTGTCCTCATGGAAAGCCGTCCATAGGATTAACCCCAGCAAGTCAAAATCAATTTCCCCTGCAGAGGTTGCGCTCCTCAGCGAATCGAAGATGTGCACGTTCAATCTCCAACATGGGAGATTCCCGCAATAGTTAACCAAGTTGTTGGTTCGAAAGGTTTATATCCGCGAAGGATGGTTTTCTTGCTCCCCACAGGTCGTCTTTCCTCCATCGGGATGATTGTCCCCAGTGGAGTGGTAACTCTGAATGTGTAAACTGTGCCCAAACAGTGCGCTTTGCCCAGAAGTGTCGCTTCTTCCCCAGCTAAGTTTGTTCACCAGCAGGGTGTTTGTTCTTTCCTCCTAGTGGAAATTGATGTTCGATCTCTCCCCAGCAAAGTTGACTATGTTTCCGGCATTTATTTTACCGGAATACCTTATGATACTTGTTCTCCCCAACGGAATTGGCTTTATCCTCAGCATTCATGTTGTTGAGACATCATTATCAGAGTGGCCCCGACAGCTTGAGCCTGCATTGGCATTTGCATATATCGTCATATTTGCATCTACTCAAACGCGTAGCATTTCCGTGCCGTACAGAGCATTACGCCATTTTCAAACATACGCATTTTGAAACATAAATCAGGTTGGTTAACCTTTTGCTTTCGAGTGTGTTTTCTCAGCAAGAGTATGGAGTTCTAGCTCAGATCTATTACCAGGTATTCGAGGTCTCGCCGTGAGACGTGTGATGATACGGTTCATCTTACTATTTTCCCCACAAAGTTGCTTGTTGAAGTCTCTCTTATCCGGCCAGCGGATTATTTTCTTCAAATTTGTTGTTACGTCGGCGTCAAAGGGTTTCATGAATCAAAATTTCAGAAGCTGTCGCCGGTTATCGAAACAGGCGTCCGACAGTTTGGTTTCCAAATATCCCCAGTAGAGTCCTCCTCAAAGTCGCTGTCACGTCAGCGCTAAAAGGTTTGTGGGTTGGGACCAATAGAGTTAGCTACTGCAGAGATAAGCAGAGAAACTATATTCAGAGTATCTTCCCGTATGGATAAACAGATGTATTTTCCTACTGGTTGACAGAAGTATTTCCCCAGAAGTCGCCAAAATTTTATTGCCTATGTTGATAGGAGTTCCTCGTGTTGACGAGATATGAGTCCTGACGTGGACAATTTATTCCTGTATTGACGGGATTTCTTCGTGCTGGCGAAGTGTGCGTCCTAACGTGGACAAATTTATTTCCTCGTGTTGACGAGATGTGCTAGTCCTAACGTGGGCAGATTTGATTTCTCCGTGTTGACAGAATGTGAAGTCCTGACGTGGACAAATTGATTACTCTTCGTGTTGACGAAATGGTGTCCTGACGTGGACCATTTATCCCCAGCAGATATCTTTCTTCGTATTGGTGAAATGTGCGTCCTGACGTGGACAAGTTTATAGTTCCTCGTGTTGACGAGATGCGCGAGTTCTGACGTGGACAAATTTATCTTTCTTCGTGTTGACGAAACGGTGTCCTGACGTGGACAATTTACTCCTATGTTGATAGGATTTCCTCGTGTTGACGAGATGTGAGTCCTGACGTGGACGAATCAAGTTACCTTCCCTCGTGTTGACGAGATGCGAGTCCTGACGTAGACAAGTTTACCGTTCTTCGTGTTGACGAGATGGAATCCTGACGTGGACAAATTTATTTCTCTTCATAGTGACGGGTTTATTTCCTCGTGTTGACGATATGTGAGTCCTGACGTGGACAATTTATTCCTATGTTGATAGGAGTTCCTCGTGTTGACGAGACGCAAATAAGATTTTATTGCCTATGTTGATAGGATCTCCTCATGTTGATGAGATGCGGACAACTCATCCCCAGCGAAGTCGCCGGGATTTCTCCGTGTTGACGGAATGTGGAGTCCTGATGAGGACAAGTTTTATTCCTGTGATGATAGGATTTCTCCGTGTTGACGGAATGTGGAGTCCTGATGAGGACAAGTTTTATTCCTATGACGATAGGATTTCTTCGATTTGACGAAATTTGAGTCCTAACGTGGACAAGTTTATGATGGGATTTCTTCGTGTTGACGAAGTGTGCGTCCTAACATGGACAAAGTTTTGCTCTTGTTGAGGGGATTTCTTCGTGTTGACGAAACAAGCGTCCTAACATGGACAAAGTTCTATTTCTGTGTTGTTGAGATTTCTTCGGGTTGACGAAATGTGAGTCCTGACGTGGACAGATTTGTATTTATTCGTGATTTGACGAAATTTGGGTCCAGATGTGGACAAGGTTACTCCTGTGATGACAGAATCTCTATTCGTGTTGACGAATTTGTTTCTCTTCTTGTGTTGACAAGGTTAGTCCAGTTGCGGACGGAGGTTTTTTTGCAAAAATTGTTCAGTACCTGTGGCGTTACATAGCTGGTTGAAGTTGAAATCAGAATTATTATCAGACGTTGGATCAGTTGTTGCCGTAACAACCAGATTCAGTTGGTGGATGTCGTTCCCCAAGCAGTTGTGCAGTTTATTTGTGCGGTTGGCAAATTTCCGGGTTTCCTGGTATTCAACCGTCTCGTACCTCGATTGTTCGAAGGCCGTTCACTCTTCACCCAGTCAGGTCCAAGCCGTTTGAATAGGGGCAGCTGTTGCACCCCAAAATTTGCTCAACCTTTTCTTGCCTGATTTATGTTTCATTGCATTTCATTTGCATAGTTACATTATTCACATAGTTCTAATCATTTGCATATCATAGCATATCACTCATCCAACAGGGGATCAAGTGTGATTCTTATTAGAAGAAGCCTAGCAAGAGGTCTTATCCAAGTTTGAGAGATCATCCAAGCCATCAAGAAGTGATTTGAAGTCTTGAGAAGTTTGAGTGCCTACATGTGGGTTTTGCTCCTATCTTGAGGAATATTAAGAACCATCAGTGGGATGTGAAACATGGAATGTGAATTTGAGGTGTGTATGGATCTCATGGAATGTCTAGAGGGCCATATTGAAGCTGAGACAAGTCATTGATTCAAGTACAAGAGCCACAGTTGAGGTGCAGTCAACTAGGGTTTCATCTGGGTCAATCCTAGGTCAAATGTGCAATTGAAGAGCATCAAAGCCTACTTTGAGGTCATGGGGTTCATGGAATGGTATGTTGATACATTTGTGGTGTTGTTCCAAGGTTAAGCAAAGAAGAATCAAGGATGTGGGAAGTTGCTAAATTAGGGTTTCAGTGTAGAATCTCCTATTTAATGCCTAACTTCAAAGCCACATAAGTAAAAATACAAGTTTCAAATGGATCTTTGGCCAACATGAAACTTGTAGAGAAGCTCAATACCTTTAATTTGAGTACTAGAAGTCCTCAACGGGATTTGTAGAACTCAAGTTATGGCCCAGACAAGTTACAGGTCATCAGATGACTATGAAATTTATCTGTGAAAGTCACTTGACTTCCAAGCAACGTTTTCCCTTCAAGGAGTTTTCAAATGGACTTTTGGTCAACATGAATGTTGTTCCTTATCCTCTTAGCTTTCCATAGAGTACTATAAGTCCTTGGTAGGATTTGTAGAACTCAAGTTATGATCTTTGCAAGCCAGGGGTATTTTGGGAAAGTGAGATTATAGGTCACTTTGGATTATAGGTCCATAACTCCAACTTGCAAGCCTCAAATTGAAAATTGTCCAACATGGAACTTGTTCAAAATGATGTTTTTAGTGCAACTAAGTGGTCATGAGAGTTTGGTTTGGCTTGTAACACAAAGTTGCTTGAAATGGCTTTGAAAGAGGGAAATTAAAGTGATTAAAAGGCCAAAAAATGGAATTTATTGATATGTGGCCAAACAAGCTCATATTATAGGTCATTTTTATCAGAAATACCATTCTAAGAATGATGGCATTGGCACATTTTTCATTTGGGGTCATTTTCACTCATTTCCATTTTTGTTACTTCAAGGTGAAGTAACACATCAATTGCATACTATGGGATCAAAAGCAAGGGATCTATCACAACCAACCATTCCAATATCTCATGAGATGATCTCTGCAGGCAAAATTGAGAGCTGGAATAAGCCATACCCGACTGTTACCAAGGAGAATTTGGAAGTGCATGAGAAATTCAATTTCTCATTTGGATGATTACAGAAAGTTCTAGAGAGTTCTAATCAACTCTATATAACATATGCATTGAGTTCAGGTCATTTTTTGGGCAAGGAGTGAAGAGAAACCAGAGCTACCAGTTGAAATTGCAAGAGCTGCATCAAGAATCGGATTTTGAGATTAAGGCAAATTCAGTGCAAATTGCTTATTGTAGAAGCTTCAGAGTGCAACTTGGAGTGATTCTAGAGAAGATTAGAGGCTGAATCGAGCAAGATCATCATCTGTTCATCACATTATACCAGGTTTTCACTTTTCAAATTCTAGCTTAAATTATAGGGAAATGCATAGGTTTCTTCATGTGGCTAAGTTCTCGACACTAGGTAGTTGGATTCTGGCACAAAAAACTGAATGATTAGAGACACTTTAGGGTGTGACACCATTTCTGTTGAGAGGAAGATCTTTGGATTCTTGGCATAGCAATCATGTTTAGATAGGTAGAACTCATCTCTGAAGCGTGTAGTTCACATTGATGACTTTAGTTTTAAGTTTCGTGACAATCAAGATTTGGTGATTTTCTGAAACTAGGATCGGTTTTAGAGTAGGAGCATGGATCAATGAATTTGGATGATGGATTTGAGTTCAGGATGAAATTCTAAGTGAGAAGGAGTGTTTAAGTGTTATGTTTGGTGCACTTTGGTGATTGTTGCACCCTAAAATTTGACCAACTTATTTCACCTGATTTTATGTTTCATGGCTTTATCATTTGCATACTAGAGCATGTACATAGTTCATTCATTTGCATAGCACAGCATGGGCAAGCCATCCAACAAGGGACCAAGTGCCATTCTTATCTATATGAGCCTATCAAGAGGGTATTATTCAAGTTTAAGATTGTTCAGGTATCCAAGAAAGAAGTTGAAGCTTTGGAAAGTTAGCAGGTCAACCAGTGGGTCTCTCTTATCTTGAGGGTATTTGAAGATCATCCAAGGAGTTGTGAGCTATGAATTGAGAGCATGGAATGTGCATAGACATCATGGAAGACCAAGAGGGTCATTTTGAGAGTGAAGCAAGTCATTGGTGTGATTACAAGAGCTACAGTTGAAGACAGTCAACTAGGGTTTCATCTGGGTCAACCCTAGGTCAAATGCTTGATTGAAGGGCATCAAGGCCTGTTTGAAAGATGTGGGATGCATCATTTGACATGTAGATATGGATGTGGTGTTGTTCCAAGGAGAGATCAAGAGAAACCAAGAAGAAGAGAAGTTTCAGAATTAGGGTTTCTGTGTAAAATCCCCTAGTTTAGGTCAAACTTCCAAGCAAGATAATTCAAAATGCAAGTCTCAAATGGATCCTTGGCCAACATGAAACTTGTAGAGGATCTCAAGACCTTTAATTTGAGTGGTGGAAGACATCAAGGAGATTTATATAACTCAAGTTATGGTTCTTGCAAGTTACAGGTCATCTGAGGCATCTGAAATTTGTCTGTGAAAGTTACTTGACTTCCGAGCAACTTTTACCCCTCAAGGAGCTTTCAAATGGATTTCTGGCCAACATGAAAGTTGCTCCTCATGATCTTAGCTTTCTAGAAAGGTATAGTATGCCTTCATCTGATTTGTGGAACTCTACTTATGACTTTGGCAAGCAAAGGGCATTTTGGTCATTTGGCAGTTATAGGTCATTTCAAGCATATGGCCATATCTCCTACTTCCAAGCTTAAAATGGAAAAACCTTCAACATAAAAGTTGCTTAGAATGATGTTTTAAGGCTAGTAGGGTGGTCATGAGATGTTGGAAAGGCTCATAGCAAAAAGTGATAAAAATGGCCTAAAAATGAGACATAAGTTAATTCAAGTGAAATGGAAAATCCTAAAATCCAAGTTCCAAATCTAAACCATGGCATATGATAGGTCATTTTAACTCCCAAGGACATTTTAAGAACAATGGTTCAGCCACAATTTTGATTTGAGGCTTAAATCTTGGGGTTGCTTTGTAAAAGTCTTACTTGCATAATGGCATACCAAACCAAAACAAAGAAAAACTTCATAAACAAGGTGTTTAAGCTTTGTATCTTGTCCAAAATACCACTTAAGGAGAAAATCAAGTGAATTACTCAAGTTGTAAGGATTTTGTCATGATATCTCATGTGGTGGGAAGTGAAATGCAAAATATCTTCATGAAAGTTCAAGTTGCTACTAGATTGATCTAGATGATTCTAGACCCTTCCAAATTAGTCTATATATTGATTTCATTCTCCATTGGTGAAAGGTTGGTGATTGTTGATGTTAATGGTGGTAGAGAATAGAATTTGAGCCAAGAATTTTCCATTTGCAAATTGAATTGAAACTTCATTTTTCTCTTCATTACCCTTCCATTTTCTTCCACAAATCATCACTACAAACCTCCATGAACATGTTCATGCTAGAGTGAGCCACCATTGTTGAAGAATTGGAGCTTTTCAAGTGAAGTTGCAAGAGAGCAAAAAGGTTTGAATCTGAAGATACATGCCATCTCCATCAAATCTTGTGCAAGTAGAGTATTATTCATCACATAGAGACCATTCTTGAAGATCCACAAGGCCTGGTTCGAAGCTTTTCAACACTTGCCATTGTAGGGTCAAGGTATGCAAAATCTTTCCCACACTCTGTTTTAGGCATGGTTAGGATTAGTTCTTGTTGTGAAACTATTAGAGACCATTAGGGGATTCATTTGGATGAGTTTTAGACCAATTAGTGAGGTTTCATTAATGGAGGTTGATTCTTGATGGAGGTAGAACACATGATTTAATGGATGATAATGCATGAGAATTGGTTGGTTGTGATCAGCATAGCATGAGGATTAATTATATACAAAGATTGTTGAGTTTTATGATGGTCGAAAATTGAAGAAAGTTTGGATCCATGGAGTTGTACTGTTCGGGTAGAATGATAGAGAGAGTGTTAATGCAAACCATTGCCACAGTTGGATTCTACATAAAATTCTAGCCAAGTTTGGTTCTTGGATCATGCAATTTGATGGAGAAATGAGAGAGAACAAAGGTGATAAAGTTGTGTGCATGGAGTTGTTTTTCATGGAGTTTACTAAACCCTAATATTCCAAGGAAGAAGATACAATCTAGACCATTGATTGCATGCAAGACTTGTTGACCGGAAGACCATCCAACGGTCCGTAATAAAACACAAAATTGGAGAGGGAAAAGCCAGCTCCAAACGCTGCATTTGGATTTAATGAAGCATCATGTGCTCACACGTTTTGGTTTCCCCACCCCCCTTGTCCAAGGCCCATTCATTTGCACTATGATTTCTTGCTTTTTGCACCACAGTTTTTTCTTTTTCTTTAGTTTTTTCATGATTTTTCTGAATAATCATTGGGCTGGGGCGTGTTACTTCCAGCACCCCCATGTTCTGGGCCCAGCTCATTTTTAACTGCATTGTACTCTTTTCATGCCCCTCATGCCATTACCATATTAAATTTTACTCCAAATTTCTCCAAACTTTAAAAATTCATAACAAATTGAAAAATGCATATTTTTTAATGAGACTTTTTTTCCCATTTTCTATTTTTTGTCAAGAAAAATATAAAAACATAAAATTGTCATTTTATTTCATTTTCATATTTTTTGCATATTTTTACATTTAATAGCTTTTTTTAATTCTTTTAGTTGATGCCTCTATTTGTTGAATTTAGTTTAGGAGTTTCCTTTAGGATTTTCATCCCATTCTTTTTAGTATAACTAGATATGGATATTAGGTGCCCCCCTGATTTTTGTACCAATTTTTTAGGATTTATTTTAGGTAGTTTAGTTAGAAATTATTAGACTAGATAAATAGAATTTTGTACATAACATTAGGTATACAAAACAAGTTCTTTTGGGTTTTCTCTAGGACAAATTAGTAGATGGGAGTATAGGGGTATTATGGGTAAGTGATAGATCCCTTAGAAAATGCTAGAAGTTCCTCTATTATGTTAATACTATTAGTATATTTTCTGTATTGATTGATTGTGTGGTGTGCCCTTTCTAGGGTTATTGTTTGACTGTGTTGGGTATTGGGCCTGCTTGGGGTTTGGGTTTGAGCTGAAGACTTTGTTGATGAAGCCCATTAAAGACAAAAGGAATGAAGACCCATTTCAAGAGTGGATGAAGAGTATATCTTGCTGGCAGCTGTTGAAGGTTATAGGATCTAGGAGTTAGGTAGAGCTCTAGAATAGCAACTTGATTCACAAACATGGAAGGTCTTGTTTGCCTCCATCCCTCTCTATGATGCAGAGTCTCTCTAGGACACTCACCCCCTTCCTTTGGAAGGCTTGGTGACAGTGTCTAAGAGATAGAACTCTTGAGAGAAACATTCTATATGTTGTTAACAATCTGTTTGCCACCTTTGGTGGTCAACTAATTGTTTAACACTCCAGTTCATCCTCTTAACTGTTCCTCATCTTGGAGAATGAGACTTGAAGAAAAGCCCTGAAAGATTGAAGATAGATACCTTGCTTGAAGGCTGTGAAGATGAAGACTGATGCTTGCTTGAAACCTGTAGCTGTTTGAAGATGACTTGAAGACAAATGTTGATGAAGCCTGCTGCTTGCTGTTTATTTTTGCTGTTTATAATTTTTGATGTATTGTTTGAATTTCCCTAACTGTATTGTGTGCCATTTAATCTGCTAGGTTGAAAGCGAATTTGGTTCGCTTTTGCCTGTTGTTTTCTAGGTTCGAGGTTGAGTGTGACTCCCTTGCCTCGCTTGTATTGCTGCATCCATGCATTTTATTGCTTTATTGTATATATGCTATTGTTTCTGTTTCCGTTTAGCCCTTAGGATCTCTGTTTCTCTCTGTGCAAGAGAGGAGCATGATAGACATTAGGTCTTAACCCATGCATGATAACATTAGGTTAGCTTGATTCCCTTTTCAACCGTAGGTTAGAGTTCTGTCTCTTCTTTCTCAAAACAAACAGAAAAACACAATAAGATTTCAAACACAATAAAAGACACTTCTTCCGTAAAAGAATGTGAACTCATCAAAACGTCATTTTTGTCCGCTTGGACTGTTAATCGGAAAAACCCTTTTTCAGAAGGAGATAAAAACAATCAAGACAGACTTGTGTCGTACGTGGCCCGAACTACGTTTGCTCTGATCTTTCATGTTGTATGAAAGTACGTAGGCATAGGATGCGATATCCTAGCGAGCAACCTTCCCCTCCTTTCCAGTAGGTAGGCGAACTACGTTGACTCTGATTTCTCGTTCCAGACGGGAATACGTAGGCATAAAGTGCGATACTTTGCCGAGTCATTTTCTTTTCTTTTAACCCCTGACCTGTAGAATAGATAGAATAACAATCCGTACAAGAAAACAAGCGTGGATCCCGTCGAGTACGACGGACGTGAGGGGTGCTAATACCTTCCCCTTGCGTAACTGACTCCCGAATCCAGGATTTGGTTGCGATGACCATTCCTTTCCCCGTTTTGCGGTAGGTTTACCTCGAGCGTTTCCTTTCCCTCCTTTGGGATAAATAACGCACAGTGGCGACTCTTCTGTTCAGCCGGCGCCGATTTTCGCAGTAGCGACAGCTGGCGACTCTGCTGGGGATCCAACGTCCCCTGGCTGCTAAGGACTGCGATAGTTCCTTATGCATTTGGGATCCAACGTCCCTTAAGCGAGTCAATCCTAGCGCTTGTCTTCCCGTCGAGGATTTTGTATGGATTTATTTTTTCTGTATTTTACTTTCAGCATTATATTATTGTTATTATTGCTATATTGGGGTGTGACGGGTGTTCTATGATTGAGAGATAAGCCGGACCTAGGCTTGAGTGCACTTAGAATTAGAGTGGAAAGTAGTGGGCGCGCACGTGCTTTGCATGTCCTAGTGTCCTGCGAAATCCATACTCAGACGAGGTTCTTCTGGTTGGCCTCCTGTCCTACCCTTTGGGTGGCTCGGGTTGCTGGTTAGTTGGATTGTCGACTCTGGGAACCGATCAATTGGAAGTTGGCTAAGTGAGGCCTCTTCAGGATTTGATGATGCCACTCCTTCTGGGAATCGTATCATCAACCCTGAAAGTCTGTGACGCCGACGACCGCATAGGATGCCATACCATTGTCAGTTACTAGGACACCTACCTGTGAGAGGGTTTGGGGCTATATAGGTAACTAGACCTTCAGATACCGGTTTGTTTCTTGATTTGAGATTCAGGATATTTATGGACAGTTGTGGGGTCTAGCAGAGACCCGTTTGGAGTTGTGTATTTGGGTCTGTCAGAGACCGGGTTGGAGCTTCTATTATTGGGGTCTGTCAAAGACCAGATTGGCGTTATTATTGGGTCAGAGATCAGGATTGGAGCTTTGTATTGGGTCTGTCTAAGACCAGGATTGAGGAATTCTGGAAGGTCTATTTGAGACCCATTTTGTAGATTGAGCTTCTCAGCCGGGGCACTTGGTCCCTGTTGACTGTGTGCATACGCATTCGCATTTTCATTCGTATGTTGGTAGCATATTGCATATCCATTTTGCATTGCAGGTACTGGTTCGAAATTGTATCTCATATCCTGCATCTCAACAGGTGTTTACAGAATTGCAAGCCAACGTCCTCATCGGTATTCCACTCGCACAAATTGTAAGAGAGTAATGGACCAGATGCAAAACGAGATGCAGGAGATTCGCGAAAGGCTGACGATGTTTATGCAGACGATGGAAACTATTGCGAAGGGGCAGGAAAGCCTGCACACTCTGGTGCATCCCCTATTGGCCAAGAATGTTGGAAACGGAAATGGGGACCATGACTCAGTACATGTTGAAACTATTCTTGGAGACAGTATGCATACGCCTCCACCTGCAGTGAATCCTCCGCACATGGGGAATTTGAACAATGCCGCTGGCGCGGTGAATGGTAATACCGGATTGGGTAACGAAGCTGTCGTTAACAATAATGGATTCGGAGGCGTCAACTTGGGCGGTCTCAACAATAACGGTGTCAATGGTTGCGGAAACACAGGTTTTGGATACGAGAACCAAGGGTTTGACTATGATGGCCAGGAGGGTCAGTTTGGCTATGGGTATGACGGCTTTGTTAATGGCAACCAGGGTTTTGGTGGACCAGGTATTGGTAATGGTGCTGGATTTGTTAATAATGGATATGGGCCGGCTACGGTTAATCAGGGCTACGGAAACAGAGGTCAAGGACCGTTGATGAACCAGGCCGGGTTCGAACGTAATAGGGGATATAATGGACTTGGTAATAATAATGGTAATTGGAACGAAGATCAACAGGACGATGTTTTCTCTGGCAGAGGTTTTGAAGGTCCTGTAGACAACACTCAGCGAATCAAGATGCTCGAGGAGCAGATGAAAGGTGTGGTGAATCAGAGTGCTTCTGGCTTGGATATGACCACGATGGGACTGGTGCCTGGTCTAAGGGTACCAATGAAGTTTAAGGCTCCTACTTTTGACAAGTACAAGGGAGATACTTGCCCCAAGGTTCATGTGCGGTCATACTATAGAAGAATGTCGGCTTATTCGAATGACGAAAGAATGCTGATGCATTTCTTTCAGGACAGTTTGTCTGGTCCTTCTCTTGAATGGTACATGGGGTTAGAGCCTACTCAGATAAAGACTTGGAAGCAGTTGGCTGACGCATTTGTGGCGCATTATAAGTACAATAGTGACTTGGCCCCTAATCGGATCCAGTTACAGGGATTGTCCCAAAAGAAAGATGAAAGCTTCAAGGAATACGCGCAGAGATGGCGCGATATGGCCGCACGAGTTCATCCCCCTTTGGATGACAAGGAGATGAATGATATGTTCATAGGAACGTTCACTGGTATGTTTTATGATAAGCTATTTCATACTTCCTTGGGAAGTTTCTCGGACCTAATCTTGACGGGTGAGAAGATTGAAAATAACATTAAGGTAGGAAGGTTCCAAGCAGGTGAGCCTACTTCAGCAGTAAGTGCGAAGAAAGCCTTCGGTGGCAGGAAAGGAAAAGGGGAAACGAGCTCCGTGTCCAGCTCCCGTGGAAGAAGGAGGAATCAACGCTGGGGCAACCAGCAGCAACATGTCGCTAGTGTCACTATTCCCGCGGCTCCACAGCAGCAGCAGAATCAACAAGGATATAGAAAGTATCCGGTCCGGCCAGCAAACAGACATTTTGACACACCAAACTCTTCCTACGCTGATCTACTCCAAACCTTGTTGGGATTACAGCTGGTTCAGAAGAGAACCTTGGCGCCCTTGACAGGGGCGCCACCACCTGGATATGACGAGAACGTGCGATGTGAGTTTCATTCAGGGGCACCTGGTCACTCGATTGAACAGTGCAAAGCTTTTAAGCACAAGGTGCAAGACTTGATTGACAGCAAAGCAATCAACTTCTCTAATGATGTCCCCAATGTGGCTCAAAACCGCGGACAAGTCGGAGTCTAACTGACGAAAAAGGGTTCCTTAGATTGGTCGGGCCATTGAGAGACAGGTCAAGACAGCAGCAGGCTACCTCTCACAATTGTTCTGAGGATGGTTGACTCAACAATAAATCAAAGTGCAAGAAGCCCAGTTCTGAGACACTGGCATTTTTCATGTTATTTTGTTCATGCCTTTGCATTTGTAGTTTCCTTCCTGTTGAATTGCAAATTTCGCTTGTAAAACTCGTTGTTTTTTCGATTGATATTGATAAATGAAATAAATATGCATGTTTTGAATTAATCTAGTCGTGTTCACTCTTTGTGTTTCTTTAATGCTTAATGCTTGTTTTAGCAGGAATCCGGGGAGGATGACGAAAACAGATGACGAATAATCTTCCGATTGTATGCTTTTGGATAAAAAACTTGTTGATGAGGTACAGGCATTCTTTCAATCCATAAACACCGGAGATATAAGGAAGATAATCCCTTGATAACCCCTTTTGAGCCCAGTAGTAGGAGTTTCTTTTTTGAAAATGAAAAACCCTAAATCTTAACCCGAGGCAGGGTAGGTGTCAGTTAGTTTGACCAAGCGTTCGAATCGTGAAAGGAGTGTCCGTACAAGGATCAATCACACCTCTAGAGGTCGTGCCTAGAAAACCACAAGGGTTAAATGGAAAGAGTGAAACAGTCACATTATTCCACAAAAAGTCAGACAAACCAGTGTCACACCACTTGTTCGAAAAAAACGAAAAGCGAAAAGAATCAAAAGCCCGCTAAGTCAAAACATGAAAACAAATGACTTAGGCAAAAATAGGGGCATCCCGTTGGACTGGAAAATCAAAAGAAACTCAAAAGAGTAAGTCCAGGCAAAAGTTAGGGAAAGAAAATAAAAAATGAAAAGGATTACAAAAGAAAAGTCCTCAAACGAAATATGAGTCGTGTGACCCCGAGTGTCAAAGACGAAAAGTGAGTGGCTATCACTCCAAAAGCGCATAGTTTCTCGAACTCTCACTCCTATATTTCAACCTCCCAGAGGTGAGCGCTAAGGTCGAATTAGCTGAACGTAGGATCGAAGAACATCAAGGCGAATGGGTGGGTTAAAATTAGACTTTGAGCCTTTATCCCTTTCTTTCAAAACCGTGAACCTGACCACGTTACAACCCGAAAAAAGTCCTAATTGAAGCAGGTTTTAGTCGAGAGCATACGTCGGTAAAGATCGCATCGAAACTGACTCCTAAAAGGGTTCCTGTTACCAGCTTTCATATTGACATTTTGATAATTGATTCATTATATGTCGCAAAATTTTTTCCAGTGAACAGACTTGGATTTTGAAACTGTCATATGCATTGCGTTTAATATATCTTTTATGCAGAACAACCTGTGTTACTTGCGAGTAAGCGCATGCCAACAGGAAAGATTCCTACAGTGGAAGGTCTGATCGGGACAAAATGAAGAATGCCCAAATGTTTCGTGAACTGGGGCAAGCTATATCGATTAAGCCCAGTAAAGGCAACCATCTCAGAATCAGGGGCAATCAGGTCGAGATTTGACAAATCTCTCGCGGCTATGGGCACTGCTCCACGAATCAGTCAATCAGGGGCAAAGCCATTACAAGACCAAGACAGGTCACCCTAAGAGCACGAAAGCTATTTTTGACGGAGCATCTCTTCGAGGGTCGAAATTGTAGAAGCGGTTCATGTCTGGCCGTCAGGATACAAAGACTGTAGGGTCTATTTCAAAATTGTTGCAGATTCAGGGGCAAGCTATTTCAAGATAATGTCATGACTAGGGTTCCTTTCGAAGAAGTATTTTAGAATCCAGACTGGGGCATATTAGTATCCCCGAAGCAAAATTCCTAGAAAGAGGACAATCAGAAAATCATAGCCCAGCCAGAGGGGCCTGACAAAAAGATTTGCTTACAAGTGACGCGAATCCCCATGCAGGTCGTGGTCCCCGAAGTTGAGATGGTGCTACCCTTTGTTGAAGGAAAGATTAATGCCCCAGAAGAGTATCTTCATAGAGATGTCTCCAGCAGATTAATATCCCCCCGCAGAGGTGGTACTCTCCAGAGATTAAGTAGGCGCAGATGCAATCCCTAGTCGAGAGGGCGTTCGAGATGTTTGACCAAGTCAAGATTAGTTCAGAAAGATGGTTTTCCTCTTTCCCCCGCAGTGTCATTTATCTTCAACAAGAATTGATGATCCCAAGATTGCAGGCTGTATTCAGACAGTATGGTTTCCTCCAACAGGATTCTCTATCCCGAGCAGAGTTGTTTAGCCTCCAAAAACTAGTAATTCCAAGTTTGTAGACTGTGTTCAGACAGTGTATATCCCTCCCGGAGGATCTATTATCTTCAGTAGAGTCGTCTACTCTTCCCAGCAGAGATTCCCTTCCACAGTAGGGTCCTTTATTCTCCCCCAGCGGAGTCAGTTATAGTTTCCCCAAGAGAGTCGTTTCCCCCCAGCGGAGTTCTCTCTTCCCAGCAAGTGTGGTTCTTTCCTCCCATTGGAAATCAAAGGTTAAAGCTCTCCCCAGCAGAGTTGTTTGTATGTCCGGGCATTTATTTTGCCGGAATACTTTGTGATACCCGTCCATTTCCCAGCATGGTGGTGTTTGTCCTCAACGGCAGAATTGATGAAGCAAGCTCGTCAGAGCTTTTCCCAGCAGCTCGAGCCTGCATTTGCATCGGCATATAGTGTCATATTTGCATCGGCATATAGTGCCATATTTGCATCTACCAAAAAAAAACGCGTAGCATTTCCATACTGTATGGAGCATTACGCCATTGCCAAACATATGCATTTTGAAGCATCGATCAGGTTGGTTGACCTTTTGCTTTCAGGTGTGGTTCTCAATAGGAGTATGGAGTTCTAAAGCTCAGATGTTACTAGACAATCGAGGTCTCTCCAGGAGACGTATGATGTAGTTCAGTTTATTATATCCCCCACAGAGTTGCCAATTGAGGCGTTGTTGTACCCGGTCAGCGGGATGTTTTCTTCAAGTTTGTTGTGCATTGGCATGTGGCTTTCATAAAATCAAATTTCAGAAGTGGTCACTTGGTATCGATACAGGTGTTGGGCGGTTATTTTCCAGAGTATCCCCAGTAGACTATGCTACGATATGGTTGTTCGTTGAGTTTGCTGGCTCCGATAGAGGCGACGTTGAGCGTGCTGGCTCCGGTTGTTTCGTTGAGTTTGCTGGCTCCGATAGATGTGACGTTGAGCATGCTGGCTCCGGTTGTTCATTGAGATTTCCGGCTCCGATGTTTGTTCGTTGAGTGTTCCGACTTCGATAATTGATGATGTTTGCTCATTGAGTTCCCTGACTCCGATGATGGTTGTTCGTTGAGTTTTCCGGCTCCGATGTTTGTTCGTTGAGTTTTCTGGCTCCGATGTTTGTTCGTTGAGTGTTCCGACTCCGATAATTGATGATGTTTGTTCGTTGAGTTCTCCGACTCCGATGATGGTTGTTCGTTGAGTGTTCCGACTCCGATAAATTGATGATGTTTGCTCGTTGAGTTCCCCGACTCCGATGATGGTTGTTCGTTGAGTTTTCCGGCTCCGATGTTTGTTCGTTGAGTGTTCTGACTCCGATGATTGACGGTTGTTCGTTGAGTTTGCTGGCTCCGATAGATGTGACGTTGAGCGTGCTGGCTCCGGTTGTTCGTTGAGTTTTCTGGCTCCGATGTTTGTTCGTTGAGTGTTCTGACTCCGATAATTGATGATGTTTGTTCGTTGAGTTTGCTGGCTCCGATAGAGGCGACGTTGAGCGTGTTGGCTCCGGTTGTTCGTTGAGTGTTCCGGCTCCGATGTTTTTGTTGAGTTTTCCGACTCCGATTATTAATGATGTTTGTTAGTTGAGTGTTCCGACTCCGATAATGGTTGTTCGTTGAGTTTGTGGCTCCGATTGTTGTTTACGTTAAGTATCCGGGCTTCTATAGTTTGTCAAGCATTTTGGTCCCAGTTATTACATTGAGCATCCCGACTCCGATAGATATTCATTTTTTGGTGTGATCCTGTTATTGCGTTGAGGGCTCAGACTCCGGCAAATTGCGTAGAAAGATTCAAATTTTGTGCTCGTTGAACACTCAGGTTCCGACATTTCCAAGTCACCCCAACAGAGGTGGTCGGTCAAGGTCCGTGGTTTTATCAGATGATTGGGTGGTTGTTGCTGTAATAACCAAGATTCGGTTCTTTGGAGTGTTTTTTCCCAAGCAGTGGTGTCGTTTACTTTTGTACAGTTTATTTTTGCAGTTGGCAAATTTCCGGGTTTAATTAGTATTCAACCGTCTTGTACCTCGATTGTCTGAAGGTTGCGCTCTTCACCCAGTTGGGTCCAAGCCGCTTGAATAGGGGCAGCTGTTGCACCCTAAAATTTGACCAACTTATTTCACCTGATTTTATGTTTCATGGCTTTATCATTTGCATACTAGAGCATGTACATAGTTCATTCATTTGCATAGCACAGCATGGGCAAGCCATCCAACAAGGGACCAAGTGCCATTCTTATCTATATGAGCCTATCAAGAGGGTATTATTCAAGTTTAAGATTGTTCAGGTATCCAAGAAAGAAGTTGAAGCTTTGGAAAGTTAGCAGGTCAACCAGTGGGTCTCTCTTATCTTGAGGGTATTTGAAGATCATCCAAGGAGTTGTGAGCTATGAATTGAGAGCATGGAATGTGCATAGACATCATGGAAGACCAAGAGGGTCATTTTGAGAGTGAAGCAAGTCATTGGTGTGATTACAAGAGCTACAGTTGAAGACAGTCAACTAGGGTTTCATTTGGGTCAACCCTAGGTCAACCCTAGGTCAAATGCTTGATTGAAGGGCATAAAGGCCTGTTTGAAAGATGTGGGATGCATCATTTGACATTTAGATATGGATGTGGTGTTGTTCCAAGGAGAGATCAAGAGAAACCAAGAAGAAGAGAAGTTTCTGAATTAGGGTTTCTGTGTAAAATCCCCTAGTTTAGGTCAAACTTTCAAGCAAGATAATTCAAAATGCAAGTCTCAAATGGATCCTTGGCCAACATGAAACTTGTAGAGGATCTCAATACCTTTAATTTGAGTGGTGGAAGACATCAAGGAGATTTATAGAACTCAAGTTATGGTTCTTGCAAGTTACAGGTCATCTGAGGCATCTGAAATTTGTCTGTGAAAGTTACTTGACTTCCGAGCAACTTTTACCCCTCAAGGAGCTTTCAAATGGATTTCTGGCCAACATGAAAGTTGTTCCTCATGATCTTAGCTTTCTAGAAAGGTATAGTATGCCTTCATCTGATTTGTGGAACTCTACTTATGACTTTGGCAAGCAAAGGGCATTTTGGTCATTTGGCAGTTATAGGTCATTTCAAGCATATGGCCATATCTCCTACTTCCAAGCTTCAAATGGAAAAACCTTCAACATAAAAGTTGCTTATAATGATGTTTTAAGGCTAGTAGGGTGGTCATGAGATGTTGGAAAGGCTCATAGCAAAAAGTGATAAAAATGGCCTAAAAATGAGACATAAGTTAATTCAAGTGAAATGGAAAATCGTAAAATCCAAGTTCCAAATCTAAACCATGGCATATGATAGGTCATTTTGACTCCCAAGGACATTTTAAGAACAATGGTTCAGCCACAATTTTGATTTGAGGCTTAAATCTTGGGGTTGCTTTGTAAAAGTCTTACTTGCATAATGGCATACCAAACCAAAACAAAGAAAAACTTCATAAACAAGGTGTTTAAGCTTTGTATCTTGTCCAAAATACCACTTAAGGAGAAAATCAAGTGAATTACTCAAGTTGTAAGGATTTTGTCATGATATCTCATGTGGTGGGAAGTGAAATGCAAAATATCTTCATGAAAGTTCAAGTTGCTACTAGATTGATCTAGATGATTCTAGACCCTTCCAAATTAGTCTATATATTGATTTCATTCTCCATTGGTGAAAGGTTGGTGATTGTTGATGTTAATGGTGGTAGAGAATAGAATTTGAGCCAAGAATTTTCCATTTGCAAATTGAATTGAAACTTCATTTTTCTCTTCATTACCCTTCCATTTTCTTCCACAAATCATCACTACAAACCTCCGTGAACATGTTCATGCTAGAGTGAGCCACCATTGTTAAAGAATTGGAGCTTTTCAAGTGAAGTTGCAAGAGAGCAAAAAGGTTTGAATCTGAAGATACAAGCCATCTCCATCAAATCTTGTGCAAGTAGAGTATTATTCATCACATAGAGACCATTCTTGAAGATCCACAAGGCCTGGTTCGAAGCTTTTCAACACTTGCCATTGTAGGGTCAAGGTATGCAAAATCTTTCCCACACTCTGTTTTAGGCATGGTTAGGATTAGTTCTTGTTGTGAAACTATTAGAGACCATTAGGGGATTCATTTGGATGAGTTTTAGACCAATTAGTGAGGTTTCGTTAATGGAGGTTGATTCTTGATGGAGGTAGAACACATGATTTAATGGATGATAATGCATGAGAGTTGGTTGGTTGTGATCAGCATAGCATGAGGATTAATTATATACAAAGATTGTTGAGTTTTATGATGGTCGAAAATTGAAGAAAGTTTGGATCCATGGAGTTGTACTGTTCGGGTAGAATGATAGAGAGAGTGTTAATGCAAACCATTGCCACAGTTGGATTCTACATAAAATTCTAGCCAAGTTTGGTTCTTGGATCATGCAATTTGATGGAGAAATGAGAGAGAACAAAGGTGATGAAGTTATATGCATGAAGTTGTTTTTCATGGAGTTTACTAAACCCTAATATTCCAAGGAAGAAGATACAATCTAGACCATTGATTGCATGCAAGACTTGTTGGCCGGAAGACCATCCAACGGTCCGTAATAAAACACGAAATTGGAGAGGGAAAAGCCAGCTCCAAACGCTGCATTTGGATTTAATGAAGCATCATGTGCTCACACGTTTTGGTTTCCCCACCCCCCTTGTCCAAGGCCCATTCATTTGCACTATGATTTCTTGCTTTTTGCACCACAGTTTTTTCTTTTTCTTTAGTTTTTTCATGATTTTTATGAATAATCATTGGGCTGGGGCGTGTTACTTCCAGTACCCCCATGTTCTGGGCCCAACTCATTTTTAACTGCATTTTACTGCTTTTCATGCCCCTCATGCCATTACCATATTAAATTTTACTCCAAATTTCTCCAAACTTTAAAAATTCATAACAAATTGAAAAAGGCATATTTTTTAATGAGACTTTTTTTCCCATTTTCTATTTTTTGTCAAGAAAAATATAAAAACATAAAATTGTCATTTTATTTCATTTTCATATTTTTTGCATATTTTTACATTTAATAGCTTTTTTAATTCTTTTAGTTGATGCCTCTATTTATTGAATTTAGTTTAGGAGTTTCCTTTAGGATTTTCATCCCATTCATTTTAGTATAACTAGATATGGATATTAGGTGCCCCCCTGATTTTTGTACCAATTTTTTAGGATTTATTTTAGGTAGTTTAGTTAGAAATTATTAGACTAAATAAATAGAATTTTGTACATAACATTAGGTATACAAAATAAGTTCTTTTGGGTTTTCTCTAGGACAAATTAGTAGATGGGACTATAGGGGTATTATGGGTAAGTGATAGATCCCTTAGAAAATGCTAGAAGTTCCCCTATTATGTTAATACTATTAGTATATTTTCTGTATTGATTGATTGTGTGGTGTGCCCTTTCTAGGGTTATTGTTTGACTGTGTTGGGTATTGGGCCTGCTTGGGGTTTGGGTTTGAGCTGAAGACTTTGTTGATGAAGCCCATTGAAGACAAAAGGAATGAAGACCCATTTCAAGAGTGGATGAAGAGTATATCTTGTTGGCAGCTGTTGAAGGTTATAGGATCTAGGAGTTAGGTAGAGCTCTAGAATAGCAACTTGATTCACAAACATGGAAGGTCTTCTTTGCCTCCATCCCTCTCTATGATGCAGAGTCTCTCTAGGACACTCACCCCCTTCCTTTGGAAGGCTTGGTGATAGTGTCTAAGAGATAGAACTCTTGAGAGAAACATTCTATATGTTGTTAACAATCTGTTTGCCACCTTTGGTGGTCAACTAACTGTTTAACATTCCAGTTCATCCTCTTAACTGTTCCTCATCTTGGAGAATGAGACTTGAAGAAAAGCCCTGAAAGATTGAAGATAGATACCTTGCTTGAAGGCTGTGAAGATGAAGACTGATGCTTGCTTGAAACCTGTAGCTGTTTGAAGATGACTTTAAGACAAATGTTGATGAAGCCTGCTGCTTGCTGTTTATTTTTGCTGTTTATAATTTTTGATGTATTGTTTGAATTTCCCTGACTGTATTGTGTGCCATTTATTCTGCTAGGTTGAAAGCGAATTTGGTTCGCTTTTGCCTGTTGTTTTCTAGGTTCGAGGTTGAGTGTGACTCCCTTGCCTCGCTTGTATTGCTGCATCCATGCATTTTATTGCTTTATTGTATATATGCTATTGTTTCTGTTTCCGTTTAGCCCTTAGGATCTCTGTTTCTCTCTGTGCAAGAGAGGAGCATGATAGACATTAGGTCTTAACCCATGCATGATAACATTAGGTTAGCTTGATTCCCTTTTCAACCGTAGGTTAGAGTTCTGTCTCTTCTTTCTCAAAACAAACAGAAAAACACAATAAGATTTCAAACACAATAAAAGACACTTCTTCCGTAAAAGAATGTGAACTCATCAAAACGTCATTTTTGTCCGCTTGGACTGTTAATCGGAAAAACCCTTTTTCAGAAGGAGATAAAAACAATCAAGACAGACTTGTGTCGTACGTGGCCCGAACTACGTTTGCTCTGATCTTTCATGTTGTATGAAAGTACGTAGGCATAGGATGTGATATCCTAGCGAGCAACCTTCCCCTCCTTTCCAGTAGGTAGGCGAACTACGTTGACTCTGATTTCTCGTTCCAGACGGGAATACGTAGGCATAAAGTGCGATACTTTGCCGAGTCATTTTCTTTTCTTTTAACCCCTGACCTGTAAAATAGATAGAATAACAATCCGTACAAGAAAACAAGCGTGGATCCCGTCGAGTACGACGGACGTGAGGGGTGCTAATACCTTCCCCTTACGTAACCGACTCCCGAATCCAGGATTTGGTTGCGATGACCATTCCTTTCCCCGTTTTGCGGTAGGTTTACCTCGAGCGTTTCCTTTCCCTCCTTTGGGATAAATAACGCACGGTGGCGACTCTTCTGTTCAGCCGACGCCGATTTTCGTAGTAGCGACAGTGATGACCTTGCCGGAGACGATGGTGGCGCTGCAGCTCAGGCCACCATGCAACTCTCCCTCCAATTTTCAAAATGTTTTGGGACGATGATGCACAGCCATTGGATTGCTAGATTGACTTTGACTCACAACATGAATACACGACCAGGATTGGTTTGATTTTCTAAAGAGAATTTGGCATGAGTATGAAACTCTGCGTTTCATTTATTTTTTGGTTGGGCTTAAGTGAATCATTGCTTTCTACACCCTGTTTAGGCCCAAGTTGGATATTGAATTGAAATATATTGCTTTCTACCACACGCGTTTTTCTTTTTTTCCTGATTTCTTTTATTTTCTGTTGGGCTTATGAGATAGTTTCTACACGCACCCCACCTTTGGGCCCAGCCTGGAAAACAACTGGATATAATTGCTTTATGCCACGCACCTTTTATGATTTTCATCTATTTTCTTTTAATTTCATATTTTCACATAGGTTAGAAATTAATTCATAACAAATAGGAAAATTAGTCTTTTTAGGTTAGATTTTTTTCCCCTGACTCTTGAAAGAGTCTAGAATTTTAGGAAATTAAGAGATTAATTTTTCATGCATTTTTTTTTAATTGCATTTTTGCATTTTAATTGGTTTTAAATTCATTTGTTTGGTGCTTGATTTTGCTGATTTTAGTATGGGATATTGGTGTAGAATTTTTAGGTGATTATTTTTGGGTTATTTAGCTTAGAAATGAATGTACCCTTAGTATTTTTCTAATAATTTTGTGAGATAAATATAGGCTGTTTTGAACAATAAACTTTAAGTGGTGTAGATTTAGGGTTTTAGGATAGTACCCTTTGGTTTAGGGCATAGTTTTAGGTCTTAATGAATGGTTAACCCCCTGGTTTTTGTATGGAGATATTCTTAATAGGTTTAGGAACCCTTAGAATTTTTTATAGGATTTTACAATCATTTTTGGCATTTTAATTAGAATGAGTTTTAGGACTAACTTCTAGGTGTTTCTAACATACTAACTTGACTAGTTTAACCCAATAGTTCCCATTAGATTTAAGTGGTGGTGCCTTTGCTTTTGGATGAACATGAAGACAACTTGAAGATGCTTTGGAGAGTTTGAAAGAGCATGGACATGAAGAATTTCTCATCTTGTGGATGCTTGTCAGGAGCTTAGGGAAACTAGGGTTTTAGGAAGAGCATTAGATTAGTTTTGCTTGTTTCTTCAAACATGGAGTATATTGTTCATCTCCATTCAATCCAATGACATAAAGTCCTCTAAAAGAAGTCACATATCTCCTTTGGAGGGATGAATGGCATGCTTTAAGAGTAGAACTTTGAGGATGCCATTCTCTTATAATGTTAAGTTCTTAGTGGCTTCCTTTGGTTGTCATTAAGTTACTTAACATTTCAACCTGATCTTGTTAATTGATTCTCCTTTGGAGGTTGCTTGTTGAAGCTTGTTGAGAATGAAGTTTGTGCTTGTTGAAGCTAGAAGCTTGTTGAAGCTAGGAGTGTTGCTTGTTGAAGCCAGTTGCTTGTTGAAGCTGTTTGCTTGTTGAAGTTGATTGCTTGTTGAAGCTAGGGTTTTGCTGCTTGTTGAAGATGAAGTTGGGAGCTTGTTGAAGCTGTTTACTGGTTGAAGTTTGCTGGTTTAAGCTGGTTGCTTGTTGAAGCTAGGAGTGTTGCTTGTTGAAGCCAGATGCTTATTGAAGCTGTTTGCTTGTTGAAGCTGCTTGCTTGATGAAGTTGTTTGTTGAAGCTATTCATGAAGATGAAGGTTGTTGCTGTCAACTTTTTGCTGTTTAACAAACTGTTGTTGTCAGATCTGCTGCTTGTGCTGTCAACTGTGGGAGTTTGATGTTGCTGCTTGGGCTGCCTCCTCTGTTTTATTTTGGTTGTTCTGTATTGTTTGTTGGCTTGTACAACTTGCCCCCTTAAGGTTTGAAGTGAATGTTGATTCACTTTGCCTGTTGTTTTCCCAGGTTCGAGATAGAGCAGAACTCCCTTGCCTCGCTTGTATTGCTGCATTGCATGCATTTTACTGTATTTGCTTGCTTTCTTTTCTGTTTATCCCCTAGGATCTCTGATTTCCTCTGTGCAGGAGGAAATTATGACAGACATTAGGATTCTTATCCATGCATGACAACATTAGGTTAGTTTTTATTCCCTTTTCTACCCTAGGCTTTTTAGAGCTTCTCTCTCTTCTTATCTCAAAACAACTCAAAAATACAGTAATAAGGTTAATCGATGTCGTACGTTCGAGCCTTAAGCTATTTGAGAAAGGGTTTCTGGAGAGCTTCTTTCCAGTAGTCTGGCTGCTTAGTGTGGCACCCTTTGGGTGACACGCGACGTAGTCACTCTCAAATCATAGTCTCTAGTGCGTCAGAGATTGCAAACAAAATAAAAAACACTTCTTTCATAAAAGATTCAAAACAAACCTCAAAGTGTCATTTTTGTCCGCTTGGACTCTTAATCAAGAAAAACCCTTTCATAAGGTAATAAAAAACAGTCAGACAAGCTTGTGTCTTCCGTAGCCCGAACTACGTTTGCTCTGATCTTTCATGCTGTATGAAAGTGCGTAGGCATAAGATGTCGTATCCTAGCGAGCAACCTTCCCCCCTTCATCCGTAGTTAGCCGAACTACGTAGACTCTGACTTTCCCATTGCACGAGGGAATACGTAGGCATAAAGTGGCGAAGCTCTATCGAGTCTCTTTTCTCTTTTCTTTCCTTTTGTCCCTTGACCTTTAGTGTAGATAGAGTAACAATCCGTACAAGAAAACAAGCATGGATCCCGTCGAGTACGACAGACGTGAGGGGTGCTAATACATTCCCCTTGCGTAACCGACTCCCGAATCCAGGATTTGGTTGCGACGACAATTCCTTTCCCGTTTTGCGTTAGGTTTACTTCGAGCGTTTCCTTTCCCTCCGTTGGGATAAATAACGCACGGTGGCGACTCTTCTGTCATAGCCGGCGCCGATTTTCGCAGTAGCGACAGTGGGGAGTTCAAGGACTTGGTCACGCGCAAATGCAGTGCAGGCCATGTAGTCTGAAATGCTAAACTTGCGTTCCGACCAGCAAATGTCGTCTTCTCAGATGTAAAGTGAACGAGGTTGAAATGGACTAAAGACAAAATGTTTGGCTACTAAATTGGGCTGATAACCAATGAAACCATAACCAGGAGTCCCTATTTTGATCCTTGTGGATAAAAGTGTATGGGTAAAAAAGATTGCCCAGACCGAGTTCGACATGGCAGCCACTAAAAGAGAAACACATGGGAATCTATTTCTAAACCAAGATGGACCTACACAGTGGTCCACAAAGGGAGTCACAATCGAAGCAAAGATGGTCGATTCAAGAAATGAATTGATGTATTTCATAAGTATCTTATGCGACGGAGTTTCTTGAGGAGTTATCAAAGCTAACTCGGTGCCTTCGATAGCTATGGCATCGTTCTGTGCCATTAAGGTTGGAGAGTCGGTTATGTGATGTTTTAGTTCGAATGTGGCATTAAGCCAAGGTTGAAAAATCCTTAAAGGGCCTAAAACCAAGTAAAACTTGTTGGTTTCAGGGAAGTGTTTTAGTTTGTAAGAAGCTTCTCCAAGTGCTTAATAGAGATTGGCCAGAAGGCATGAATTTTTTAGCCACTTGCAGAGAGCTGGAACAGAAAACATAGTAGGAAAGCCATAGAGTTAAGAAGGCAATATTCTCCTGACAGAGACTTCGGCGTTTTTCTTGTCATGGTTGTCAAGAATGAAGTTTTTAAAACTAAATTGTTCGATGGTAAATTCATCGTTGGTTTCTAAGGTCGGAGTGAAAGTTTCACCTAAGGGATTTAAACGTGTGATGACTGCCACATCGAACACGGTCAATGTCAGCATGCCATAAGGAAATGGGAAAGTGTTGGTCGATCCTTCCCAAAAGAAGATCGATGCCAACAACATGGCTGGGTTATACCTAGGGCTAGTCTTAGAAATATTAATCATGTCATAAATTCCTATGTATTTCCATTTTTTTCCTTTGAGGTAGAAAATTGTCGAGGCAGACTATGTACACTTTACTCTGAGTAGGTGGTGTAGATTAGAATATGCGTGCAGGTTTGTCCATGAAGGACAAGTCGAGGGAGCATTGTTCAAATGTAGGAAGCATGTCAACTAAGTAGCCTGGAAAAAAGTGTGTAACTTACCCAGCATCCGACCTCGCAATCGAAAATGGCCCCAAGAAAGCAAAGAGTTTGTTAGACAGAGAGAAGGGGATGAGTACCTGTTTTTCCCATATAGAGCTTTTTTCTTTTGACAGTGGAGGTTCAGAGATGAAATCTCTTCCTTCTTCATCCTCATCTGGTAGGATTGTGAAGGCTATCGGGTTCTTTCTTGTGTCAGACTTGGAAGGCATTGTCTTAGTGGTTGCCATTGATAAAAACAAATAATTTTGAAGGAAAAAATGAAAGCTTTTTCTCTATGCGAGAAAGTTATAGAAATGGATGAAATGAAGAAGAAGAGAAAGAAACTGAAGTTGGGTACTTAAAGGTGTTTCATTGCATGCCTAAAGTCGCACACATGGCATCTGCGCGGAGATTCCGAAGTGTTTTCATGGGTTACAAAGTGGAGCATTGATGTGAGTGGAGCATTTATAGCAGACGTGCACAACCATAACTTCCTAGGAAATAAGAATGACGATGAGATTCTGAACAGGTCACATTGAAAATGAGAATGCACCGTAAAAGTGGTAATTGTTGAAGCACAAAAGTAAGCATTTTTTTGTCGTATCCACAGGGATTAGTGCAATATCAAATTTCGTTCAACAGTAACTATGATTTTAAGCGTTAGTTTGCAAGATTTGTTTTAAAGTTATGCTATGTAAAACGGATGACTAAAAAATAAAGCTTTAGAGATGTGAGAACTTGTCAGGATTGAATTTCATCCACCGCTAGAATATGTAATTTACCAATTAGTTATGCACAATCTAAACATTTATCAATATCATCACGTATCACTCATAACAAAGTTCATGTCTAAACTTCCGTAGAGAGTTCAATTGTATTGTTTAATCGACAATCTCTCAGCCTATCAAAAAACACGGAGCATCAAGATTCAATACTCACACGAATATTAAATCTAAATCTATGTCTAGAGTTAAGCATCTAACAGATGATTATTCTATGTCAAGATTCGAAGAGTATTTCTCAATAACAGTTCAAATCAATATGTAAAACAAGTAAACAAGGATAACATAAATATAGATTTGTAAGTAGATCATACGTAACACCATGATTAATAAAAATACATACTTTTACAATGAACTTACATACAATATCAACAAGAAAGGGATTTATCTACCCATGGCAACTAGATACAAAGAGAAGAATGAAGATGAACAAGAATCCACCGATATTTCCCAACAATAGAAGCAAACCCAACTCTGGATCTTCAAGAAGCACCCTCACTTGTTGTTTTTTAAGCCTCACTCTCTCCAAAAATGGCTCCTCTTGGGTCAGAGAGATTGAGAGAGATCCCAAAAATGAGCATAGAAACCTATTTATACAAAGCTTGAATTTTACTGTCTCGCCTGACAACCTCTGTCTCGCCCGCCAAAATCAACTTTATGGCACATCCAACTGCCTCCAAAGCATCCAACCACCCTCATTAAAATATTTGACCTAGCCCGACGAATCAGGCCTCGCCCGTCGAACTCAAATTCGCCAATCTCGTCGGGAGACCATGGAGAGTTTTGTCACTGCCTCAATTCTAATTTGTCTCGCCCCGACCTCGCCAGAGCTCGCCTCTGTCTCGCTAGTGCTCGTCGGGAGACCATGTTGAAGATTGCCACTTTTAACTTTGTTCCTTCTTCATTGACTTGTGCCTTTTTCTATGGTTTCTTACAACGTTTTCTGCAAAGTAGCACACATATTAAGGATACCAAAGCTAAATGAAAAATCTATAACATTCTATAAAAGCTCGGGGAAATTAATCATCTAAATCTCAAATTATAGCCGAAAAATGCCAAGTTTTTATGTATAAAATTAGCCACGGTTGGCCGTTATAAAACTTTCCCCAACTTAAAACTTTGTTTGTCCTCAAACAAGAGTCAACCAAACCTAAAGAAACAAGAGAAACTACTAAGAAATCATGATCAAACAAGTTTTTAGAAACAAAAACAAATTTATGGTTCAATTTTCAAAAGTACAAGCAAAGTGATGCTTACCACTACACTACAACGACACCATGATCATGAAAAATATTCTAAGCACAAAACACATGTCAAAAATTCTAAAGCAACACAAATTAAAATATGAATCACACATGTCATACCCTAAGTTTTACCCCTAGATTCCATTGTAATTTGCATAACATTCTAGGGCAATCATTCATACATAGCTAACCAATCATCAAGATGTGGCTTTGTTTTGTTTCATCTATGGATTAAGGTTTGCCTTAAGAAACTCAAGGGATTTATCAGTCAAAGTTTTGGATTGGTCATCAGTCAATCAAGTTATCATATACTCAAGAGCTACCTTACATTAACAATCAATTGTAATATAGCCTCATTACTAGTTCATCAAAGATTCAAATTCATCAGGTCCCAAATTAGGGTTTTTCAACCAAAGTCAACTGCATCTTTGACTTTTATTAAGACATGATCTCAAGCCTTGAGGCATGATTCAAGACACTCAAATACATCCTTAGAATCCATCATTGATGTCTAAATAGTTCAAGAGATGGAAATTATTGAAGATCAAGAAGTGAAAATTCATCTGATACACAAGCCAATCATTGCAAAGTCAAACCTTTGACTTTAGGGTTCTTTGATCAAATACAAACTTATCAAGATGTATTTCATGGAAATATGTTTGGTTGATGAATTTGATCAATAAAAATCAAGAGAATTTAGGTTACTTGAAAAAAGGGCAACAATGAAGAGATTGAAACTTTTTATTAAGTCATGAAATACAATGGTTTTCACTCAACTTGCCAAGGCCATAACTTCCAATCGAAGTAGCCATTTTATTTGCTCCAAAGACAAATTTGAAGAGCTTATTCCATACTACAACTTTGTTCTTGAGGATGAATTCCCAAAAAGTGCATAGATTTCAAGTTATGAAGCCATCAAGTTAGTGTTTCATTCAAGTATGACGTTTAGACACTTGGAAATTTTTCATGCAAATCTGCCTTGTAAAAGTGACTGACTTTGAGGCCATTTTTCATTATGATCCATTTTTATTTAAGGAAAAATCAAAATATGAAAGTTGTAGAGCATGTTTCAAGCTTTCCTAAGAGTCCAAGAACTTATTTTTCCATGCTTAATCTAGGAGATTTAAAGAGATGAAGTTGGCATTCCAAACTTGTGTTTCAGGTTCTTTTCATGACATGAACTTGAAGCAAATCCAATTCAAATCGACAAATCTCTTGATTACAGGTCTTGTAACTTACAAATATCTCCCTGAACAGAAGATTGCACAAGTTTTTTATGCATTACACATTAATTTGAAGCATTATCCAAACGCTTATGCCATTTATAGAGCATTTTGCCAAAATGATCATACTTCCATTCTTGAAAAGTTGCTTTAATCTTAAAGTCAACTTGTATAAAGCTTTGTGATTGTTTCTTTTGCACAAACATTTTTCAAAGATAAGAAGCAACACATCTTAAGCCTCTCAACCACCCTACAACATTTCTACTATGCATTGGAACTTTGAAATTTCATGAAACCACACCATTTGATCTCAACCAAACCATAACTTTATAATCTAATCAGGAGCAATCCCTCAACCTCCCCTATAAATAGAGGCCATCTATAAGCCTTAAAACATAAAAGAAATATTCCTCAAAACCTTATCAACTTCTCTACATACCAAAATTTGCAAAAATCATCATTTAGGAAAGTTCTCAAGCCAAAAGCTCCTAACTCTTGTTTCCCTCATGCATTCTTCAAACTAACACCATAAACCTTTCTTAAACACTCATTAGAGTTTGTTCAAACCCTTGAACAAGTTATGAACCACCCATATCATCATACTCCAAGTTCATTGCTCTATTATGCAAGAAGGTTCGTGTGAGAGGTTTCAAGTTGTTTCAGAATAAACCAAGGACATGACTAACTTTCTGGAGGTTCAAGGAGGCTCATAGGATTTTCATATTATTTTTGTAACCATTTTGAAGAGGAATTGGAACTTTCTCCAATAGGTAAGTGCTTTTACACTTTGAAACTCCTTTTTCATGCATCATTTGTGATTGTTCATTGAAGAAAAAATGTAGATGTGATTGTGTTTGATGTGTTCCTTCCACTATATGTAAGTTATCATATTCATGTATGAAGTTTGAATTGGTTGAAACCTAGGGTTTTGTTTCTGTTTGTGTCCTTCGTGTGCTCTATTAAGTGAGTTTTAGGTTATGAAAATGGTACCATTGTAATCCTTGGAAAAAATAGAGCAACTTTGGTTTTTACAGTTTTAAATTTGATGGAAAAATGCGAGAGATATTAAGAGAGGAAAATCTGGAAAAATGAAGAAGAAAAACACGTGAGAGAGAAAGATAGAGGACGCGTGAGTTGATGAAGATGATGATGTGGCAGTTTGGAATTTTGATCATGTGCTTTTAATATTTATTTTTTGGTTTCGATTTTAAACACTGGATGTATCAGCACTCCAGTGGTTAAAGCGTGTGTGTTTGGAGTGTTTGTGAGCAAGGGGTATGGGGTTTGAATCCCCCTTGCCCCAGACCCTTTTGATTCTTTTTTTTTCCAATTTCTGAAGCCAAATTAAAATATATATTGATGGATGCCCCCAATTTTCATAATATGTGCGTCAAGCCAGTGGTTTAGTTTTGGGCTTGTAACCAAAGTGGCATGAGTTCAAGCCTTGGCAGCCACAATCCCTTTATTTTTACTACTTGTTTTTTTATTGATTTTCTTCAACTTCACATGCCCATAACTTTGTGCTCCTTTGGTGTTTTTGAGTCATTCTTTTTCTCACTTTCTCATAATCTTGCATATTTTACGAATCCATAAAAAGTTTCCCAAAAATATTTTATTTCCACACATTTTTGTGTGGTTAAAGTAAGGCATTTTTTGTTTGGTTTTAGGTCATTATTTATTCTTCTTTGGCTTGTCCTTTGATTTTTATTGACCTTGATAACTTGTGTTAATATGATACGCATTGTATGAACCTCGTGTGATGTTGGTAACATGTTTCATTTGATTTCTACTTAATTTTGGCATACTTTGATACATATTCCTATGTATACATGCTTTGTAACTTTGTTGTTTATACCATGAACTTTTGTTTGATAGCCTTGTCTTTGACATGATACTTGTGATTCTTTTATACCTTATTGAATCCTTGTGTGCATGTATACCCTTGTGTTTGTTTACCTTTAATTATGTGTTCATAAGTACCTTGAATTTTGATAACATGTCTTTATATGATTCCACACTTGTATGCTTACCATGTTCAAACCTTTGTGATGTTTTAACCCTTGAATGCGATCAACATGAACTTTAATAAGTACCTTTGGATGTTAAATAGATGTCTCAAAACTTGTTTTCAATTATATTCATGATTAAGTGTTGTTATGACTTATCCATGTTTGAATTCTTATTCATCATTAAGTGTTGTTATGACTTATCCATGATTGTTTGAACTCTTGTTGTATATTCATGATTAAGTGTTGTTATGACTTATCCATGTTTGATGTCTTAGATTGTATTCATGATTAAGTGGTATTAGTAAACCATAATGCACGTCCTAACCTTGACTTTAGTTCATGCTTACACTAATTGTATACTTGAACTTTTCATCCATGTTACCATGTTGATATTGTTATATCCATGACCATGATATCCATGTTTGATTTGAATCCTTATTTGATATTGTTGTATCCATGTTGATTTGAATCCTTGTTTGATATTGTTATCCATGCCTTGATTCATATGTTGAAACTTTGACCATGATATTGTTATATCCTTCATGATGTTGTTGTTGCCACATTCTTCTACCATGCTCATATGTTGCTTATGTGCTTATGCTAAATGCTTACATGTTATTGTCATAAACATGTTTTGATATGCCACATTTATGTTGTCACTTTAGTCTTGTTAGAACTATGTCTCATGTGTGCTTAGGTGTTGTAACATCCTTGTTTATATGTGTTTACCTTGGTTATTACCATGTTAACTTGTAACTTTGTCTTGAATATTGTTATATCTTTGTTCATTGTTTACCTTGATCTTTTGTGACTTTGTCAAGTCTTGTCCTAGATGTTACCACATCTACCTTTGTGTCTTGGTTGTTACCATGTGCATTTGAACTTTGTAATATCTTATATGATTCTTTGATTAGCATCATGTTTGAATGTTATCTTTGTCACTTATAATTGATATCATGTTTGACTATCATGCTTGTTCATCTCATCCATATTCGCTCATGTTTACCTTTTGAATTTATAAAGTCATCCCCTAGCTTGATATCTCCTTTCCCCTTTTCCTTTCTTTTGTTGCCTAAATCCAAAGGAAATATCTTTCTTGTTGACTCTATGTCATAGGTAGCTTAGTCTTACCTCAACTTCCTTTTTGAATTAGTTAAGTCGTTAACCTTTCAACTTAGCTTTAGGTTAGAGTTTGTAAACTCTATGTAAGTGTTATTGTTATAAACACTTACCTTCCCCCTTGGAACCTTGATCATTATCAAGTGTTCTTCATCCATATTAAGGTGAACTATGATTTCTATGATTCTATCCTTGTCAGGATACGTAGGCATAAGACTGCGATATCTTGACCAACATACTTAGCAAAATCTTTAGGTCTTTCCCCATAGAACATTCCCAATCAATAGCAAACAAACAATTACCATAACACAAATACTTTCAAAAGTTTCCTATATGATATTGTAGATACTTAGGATGCTAATACCTTCCCTTATTATAACCAACCCCTGAACCTTTAGATCTCTTTGGATTGTTGTTACATTGCACAATTAGGGTTTATTTGATCATTTCCCTTCCATTTGGATAAATTAAAGTTCGATGGTGAACATTAAATGTTTCGTGATTCAAGTTAATATAGTTTTTTGATATCCGATTCTCCCCGCAACAGAAATGACAACTTCACTGGGGATTCCCAAAAGGTTTAAGCCTATCTTGTTTAATTGTGTTATTTGTCTATTTTTGTTTGCTTGTGTTGCTTGGGTTCTCTGTTTCTTAGGGTGGAGACCTTTGTGTGGTGAGATAAGTCTTAACCCATACTTGAGAGAATAAATAAGATAGGAAGGGTGGTATAGTCAAGGAGACTTTGAGGGAGTAATCCCGAAGAAGTTGACTTGAGATCCCCCGCTTAGTGGAGGCCCTCTCAAGGATAGTATTTGTTGAATGAGTAATCGTGAATGCATTACTACTTTCGACCCAGGAGCCTGTGAAACTGAGGACCTTAGTTACCTCTTACCCCACTTGGCCTAATTAGGATGTAGTACGATGATTATGAGGGTGTAAACCTAAAGTAGTCGATACATGATACTACACTCAAACGAGATTATCTTGAGAATATTATTGATTTCCAAGTAATTGGTGTCTTAATAATACCTGAAATATGGGTCAATGACTTTGGGAACCTCTTAGAACCTTGTTTCGTAGGTACAAAACCCTTACTACATAGCCTTGGGATGGTTAGACCATAGCTCCATGCTCGTGATCTCAAACCCAAATGTTTGTGTATATGTGTATATGTGTGTTTGTGCATACATTCATCCATGCATTCATGCACCTTTTTTCTAACTCTTCATGGAACTTAGAGTTATTTTGCAAACATTATAGGATGGATTTTGGAAGAAGAAGAACCCAGAAATACACTTTCAAAAGTCCAAAGTTGGAAGATCTAAGGAAATTCGGAGGATTGGTTAAAGACCCTCTGGCTTTCAAGGATAGGTATAAAAGGATTTTGTCTCTATTGAAGCTCAAGATGGTTGATGGAATTATATCTACCTTGGTGCAATTTTATGATCCATTATACCATTTTTTTACTTTCCCCGAATATTAGTTGATGCCCACATTGGAGGAGTATTCTTCTTTGGTTGGACTCCCTATTTCTTCTCAGGCTCTTTTCTCATTATTAGAGGAGATTCCTAGAGGACAAGATATTGTAGAGGTTATTCACCTAAAATTTTTAGAGATTAAGGCTCATATGACCACTAAAGGAGGAATCCTTGGGTTACCTACCAAGTTCTTGATGGAGAAAGCTCAATACTATGTTGAAATGAAGAGTGCAGATCCTTTTGAAGATATCCTTGCTTTACTCATATATAGTTTTTTCCTTTTTCCCAATATTGACGAATTTGTTGACATTGATGCTATCAAGACCTTCTTACTTGGAAATCCAGTCCCGACATTACTTGCAGACGCCTATCACTCTATGCGTCTAAGGAATTATCATGGACGAGGAATGATTACTGTCGTACCTCAAAAAATACGATCCTCGTGATGGACCCGGAAAAAAACGTCTGAACAGAGTCGCCACTAAACTTTATTCATTTCAAGGAAGGAATAGGAAAATATAGATAAAACCTTTAAAGAGATAAGAACATGGTCGTCGCAACCAAATTTTAGGTTCGGGAGTCGATTAAGCAACAAGAAAGTATTAGCACCTTCTACGTCCATTATGCTCAACGTGAACCTCTTGATTTGATTCGAGAGAAAAGTTAGCTAGGTTGTTTATTTTCTTCTAAGAATTCGCTTCTAAGGGGAAATGGGTGGTTTTTATTAGGGTGCTCGCCAAGGATTAGGGCCCTTGTGCCTACGTACTCCCTCGTGCAATGGGAAAGTCAGAGTGTCGTAGTTCGTGGGATTACGGTTGGTTGGTTTGTATTCTGAATAAACTAGTGTTTAGGTCGCATTCTAACTGCTAAACATTGGCCTATATGCTCGCTAGGGAAGGCTGAAACACGAGTTTATATGCGCGAAAGAAGGGACTAAACAATGTTCTTTGTGAAAAGTTGTTTGAATGGATTAAAGTATATTATGATTTGTGTTTAGAAAAGAGATTTGATTTGAATAGGTTTTAGGGTTTCGATCGCACGAGAACGAGAAAACAAGGTTAGATTGGTTGAGTATTTTGAGGGAGAATGACGACTATTCGATAAGCGAGATGTCAGGCTCGCAACCAATTAATCGGGGCATTGTTGGAATTCTAGATCCCAACGATACCTTTTTTCATTCAATTAATTACGAAAATGTGTTTGTTGGACATTGAACGTCTTTATCCAAATAATTAGGGAAAGTATTTTAGGGACGAAAGGTCGAGCAACCCACAACCCAAGGCGTGCGCCCCTAGAGCGGTTACTCAAGAATCCAAGGAATGCGAGACTCCAAGAACTCAGTTCTTTCATAATTTAATTAAGAAAAAGATTGAATAGATTAGCGTATTTTTATTAGACACGTTAAGTATTTTAAATGTATTGAGTATTTTAGAAATGCAAGATCGAAATGATCACAACCCAAGGTGTACACCTCAAGAGCAATCATTCAAGAATCCAAGAAGTGCTAGACCTCAAGAATTCGATATCTCCATTATTAATTAAGAAAAGAATATTTGCTTAGCCAACTTTGAGGAGTGATTTAATTAGGTTAAATGTTTTAATCGGATTAGGGCTGGAATGGATTAAATGTTTTGAAAAGAGTTAAGTATTTTTTCTTAGAAATGAAAGACGAAACGACCACAACCCAAGGCGTGCGCCTCAAGAGCGATCGATCAAGGATCCAAGGAGTGCTAGACTCCAAGAACCCACTACCTTCATTGATTAATTAAGGAGAAGTTTTAGAATTTCTAGTTAGGATAAATTATGATTTTAAATTAATTAAATTTAATTGTATTGAAAAAGAATTAATATTTTAATTTGAGAAAAGATCTGAATCGGTTAAAAGTTTTTAGAGGTGAAAGACGGATCGAACACAACCCAAAGCGTGCGCTTCGAGAGCGTTTACTCAAGGACCCAAGAGGTGCTAGACCCTAAGAGTTCACTATCTTTGTTAATTAGTTATGAGGATATTTTGATTAAGCATGTTGAGAACAGTTTAATCAGGTTACGGGAAACCCATCAAATTGGTTTAGAAATTATTTTAATTTAATAATGATCATCTATTTATGATATTTTTATAAAAAAGATTAAAATAATCTTAGTTTAATATCATTATCATTATCATAATTATTAACTAAGCATTTAGTCAAAATATCAAGAAAATAGAAAATAAGTAATTAAAGTAGATATTAAAAAACAGATTGGGTGTGTGGAAGAAAAAGTGGGGTTAACCACCAAAAGCACTGGCTACAAAGGCCCACAAAGGAGCTTGCCTTAAGTTGGATTGGGCCAGAAGCCCAAACCCTCACCACCTATAGACTACAACATGGGTGAAGGAACAAAGTTTTACCCCATACCCCTACAATTATACCCATGCTCCTACACTAAAAATTTTCGGACCAAAATATCCTCGTATAAAAATTTATAATTTTTTTCAATTGTTCACCGGAAGACTTTTTGCAAGTCTTCCGGTTCATATTTTTTTCGTTTGTTCACCGGAAGACTTCCAAAAAGTCTTCCGATTCACATTTTTTTTGGTTTGTTCACCGGAAGACAAGTCTTCCGGTTCATGTTTTTTTTTTAATTTTTAATTAATATTTAAGATTTATTAATTTTATATAAAGACCAATTTAGTGAATTTTTGTCTATTATACTTAATATATAAAAATTCTATAAATAGAGAATCATTTTCATAATATTTTCTATTTGCTATAATTATTAGAATACTATGAGATTAAAATCATTTATTTTAAATGATCATAATCATAAAATTTTCTCAAATATCTTATTAATCTTGAAAATTAATAAATAAAATAAATTTAAATATAGGATATAAGTTTACATTATTCAATATATTTAATCAAATGAAAACATATGTGATAAATCAATAATGTATTTTAACTTAAAATGATCACAATAAGTTAACTTGCAAAATAATATAAGTAATAAATTAATAATGTATTTTATTTAAAATAATCACAATAATAAAACACGCAAATAATGTGTTTTATTTATAGGACTGATATAGTTTTATTGATTATTTAATTTTGAATACTACTATGAATATAGTATTTAATCTATACTTTAGAACTCACATAATTATAAATATAAAACAATATTGTTTTATTACCCATATTTTTATTTAATTAAAAAAAATTAAGAATATAAGTTTATTATTAGTTTTTCATTTTTGTTTGATCTTTTTTTATTTATAACTTTTTTGCATTTTCTATACTGTGCTTGCTTTAAATAAAATATATTATTTATTTATATCTTATATTTTTATTTTATTAAAAATATTAAATAAAGTGAAATTATTACTTATATTTTAATTTTGTTGATTTATTTAATTGAAAGTTCGATTTAGTTTTTGTTTTTTGCAAGTTATATTATTGTGATCATTTTAAATTAAAATACATTATTGATTTATCACATATGTTTTCATTTGATTAAATATATTGAATACGGTAAATTTGCAAGTTTAGTAAGATTTGTTTGCAAATTCTAAATATATAATACTAATGTGATAATATTATGATAATTATAGCAAATAGAAAATATTTCTAAAAAAAATTCTCTATTTATAGAATTTTTATATATTAAGTATAATAGATAAAAATTTACTAAAATGGTGTTTATATGAAATTAATAAATCTTAAACATGAATCGGAAGACTTCCAAAAAGTCTTCCGGTGAACAAACGAAAAAAAAAGTGAACCGGAAGACTTCCAAAAAGTTTTCCGGTGAACAAACGAAAAAAATATGAACTTGAAGACTTGCAAAAAGTCTTCCGGTGAACAAATTAAAAAAAATTATAAATTTTTATACATGGATATTTTGGTCCAAAAAATTTTAATGTAAGAATATTGGTATAATTGTAGGGGTATGAGATAAAATTTCGTGAAAACATAAAACAAAAAAAATAGCATTAGTTGCCTTGTGATTCTATAAGGCCACGCAGTAGTTAATAGGGGAGAGGAAACAAAATAGAGAAATGGGACAGTTCAGCAACCCCACGCCCCAAAATGTACACATTATAGAACCTAGACAACTGATTAATTAATAAATAAAAACACAGATTGATGTTTGACACATTCAAAACCAACTTTCCGAAAACTCCCCACATATCCCCTTTAATGCATTAACTTCTCCCTCTAATCATCATTATTAATACTCATGAAAAAAAACAATTAAAAAATCGGGAAGCAGAATAAGGGTCACATACATCTTTTAAGGTCCATTGGATTTGGATGCATTAAAAAGAAGAAAAACCAAAACTTTGAAAAAAAAATTAAATCGTATTCTTTCTCATTCCACCCGTCTCCCTTTGGCTTGAATTCGTATGAACATGAAAACACATATGAAACATCATCATAAATATCAAATTAGATTCAAAAATCCATAAAAGCTACACCTATTTCATGGATCGGAACATCAAATATTCAAGAAGGAAAGAAGAAAACAAAAACTTGATTCCTACTGGAAACCCTAAATAATTTCACAACTCCCCCTCAAGCGTAATCATGGAAGCAAAACGGAGAAAATATCATGGCACCACGACCCAAAAATGAAACATGCAAAAGTCAAAAGGTATAGGTCAGAATTTGGAACTCTGATGAATTTACCGACGGTGGTCTGGATGACGCGATTCAAGTACAAGCTTTGCTTCTTATTTCTACTCTTTTTTCGTCTCCTTATCTTACTTCTGATCTTTCCTTCCTTCTCTAAATGTTGTTGTGTTGTGTTGGTAAGAGGTGTTGAGGTTTAAGCTCAAGGCACACTCAGATTTTGATGAGGAATCTGAGGACCTTTGTTGCAAGAGCTTTTTATGTGAGGTTTTCTGGTAATGTTTTTGTAGCGTTTCACTATATTTGCGTCCCCCTTTTTCAGGTCCTCTCCACAGGTACTTATAGGGGAGTTCGTGAAAATATGGATCAAGAATCAGAGCGGAGCGGGGGAGCTTCAGAAACGATTCTTTTCTCAAAAATCCCCTTTTGTCTGTAGTGAGTGTCATCCTTTCTAGAACGTGCATTTTTCATAAATTTCACCGTGTAAAATGTGACTTTTACTGCCTTGACTTATGCTAATGTGGTATTTTTTGATTCAAAAATAAGTCATCTCACGCTGACTCATACTTTATGCAAATTAACTTCCTTCTATGACTTGCAATGTATTTTGGCCTTATGGATGATATGATGTTTGTATCCACTATGTTGTAAATCATGCATCCATTATTGATGGGAGCTTGAACTTAATTGTTATTGTTCATATTATGAGCAGTTTGAGAATTAACAGGGTATTTTGTAACCTTCGCTAAGAATTTCGACCAAGTCTGGATATACTACAATCCAAAGTCAGGGTGTTTACCAAACTCACATAATTGATGGAAGCAACAACATTAAATACAATTATTTCTACTTGTGTCTTTTCTTTGGTATTATTACTAAACTTCAATAAATTCTAAAAATGATTCTGGTGACAGGCTTCTTATAACTTCATACCAAGCTCACAAAAGAAAATGGTGGTGTTAAAATCTGGTTAGCTTTGGTTTTGGAGATCTTTTCTGGTGACTGGTTTCAATGAACTTCAATGAATTCTGAAAATATTTCTGGTGACAGGTTTCTCATAACTTCATACCAAGCTCACAAAAGAAAAGTGTGATGTTAAAATCTGGTTAGCCGTGGTTTTGGAGATCTTTTCTGATGGTAAGCTTGTTAATCCTAATTCCTTGTATTGTGTTCCTGGTTACATGAGTATGCTCTGCTTGAAGGTATTGCAATGTCGTGAGATATTCTTAATTGATCTTAAGAGTGATTTATGAAAATATGACAAGATTGTATGGTAGATTACTACGAAGGTTTTCATTGGCATGGTGGTGAAAACTTGAAGCCCTTCTTACATCTTGTGTTTTAATGTAGCCACCCTGCTTTGCTTCTATTTCGAATTTTCCTTATCACTACTGCTCTTGCAACTTTGGAACAAGTTTCTGTGTGATAATTCTTCTTGTACACCACCATTAATTTGCTCATACTAACACACTTTCATCATTCTTTTTTCATGTGCATAATGTGAGCTTCGTGTAAGGTATCATGGCCTAAATCAAAGCTTGAAGCTTGTATTAGGAGAAATTTTGGCAGCGACGGTGGCTACTTTACAGAACTTGGCAAGTAATCTTGAGATGTTTCTAAACCCAGGTCCAAATGGTGTATGGTGCATCCATTAGCATTGTAGCTTGTAGTTTGATCTAGGACATAATGTTCTCTGTAATTCAAAACTGGGTGTAAGTAGAAACCAAAGGTTGTAAACATGTTGTACTAAGCATGGCAGTAATTTGTGTGATTATTGGGCTTCATGTAACTTTGTAGGACCATTTGGATCATTTTTGTGATCATATTAGAATACAAGCATAGCTTGTAATGTTTGTAATGTTTGAAGCTCAAATGATTTTGTAATTCCAAACTTTTGTGCATTTTGAACCTTGACAGTGTGTTGCACCCCAAAATTTGCTCAACCTTTTCTTGCCTGATTTATGTTTCATTGCATTTCATTTGCATAGTCATATCATGTACATAGTTCAATCATTGGCATATCATAGCATAGCATGTATCCAACAAGGGATCAAGGGTGTCTATCAAGATAAGAGCCTAGCAAGAGGTCTTATACAAGTTTGAGAGATCATCCAAGCCATCAAGAAATGATTTGAAGTCTTGAGAAGTTTGAGTGCCTACATGTGGGTTTTGCTCCTATATTGAGGAATTTAATTTGCATAGTCATATCATGTACATAGTTCAATCATTGGCATATTATAGCATAGCATGTATCCAACAAGGGATCAAGTCCATGTGATATACCATTTTGATCAGAAAATGTATTTTGAGAATGATGGCAATATTACATTTTGCAAATGAGGCCATTTTCAAGCACTTTCCTTTGGTTGCTTAAGATTGAAGAAACATAACCATCCAATGCCCTAAGATCAAATGCAAGGGAGTTACCATTCCAATTCAGTTCTAAATACCATGAGGAGAGAAATTCAAAGGAGAGGGTGAGCTGAAACAGAGCAAGGCATGGTTTTGGCATGTGAGATTTTCAAAGGAGATGAGAAATTGAATTTCTCATTTGAGCTGTTCCAGATCTTTCTAGATCTTTCCAACATGTTCTATATATACATTGTAACTGATTCAGTTGGGTTTTTGGCGAAGAATTGCAGAGAATCGTGATCAAGCAACTTGAATTTTCTTCATTGCATCAAAATTCGGTTTCAAGGATTGGAGTGGTTTCAAGCCAAACCAATGCATACAGAAGCTTCAAAGTGATTGTGTGAAGGAATCTGGAAAGAATTGAAGCTTAATTTGAAGCCAAGACCACTCTGTTCATCCGTTTTTTACAGGTTTGCAACTTTCAACCTAAAGCATAATTTAGGTGAATTCGATTAGCATTTGATGCATGGATAGGTTATAGATGATGCTTAGATGGATTCTGGTAGGAAAATTTGATGATTAGAGACAAAACCTTAGGCATTGCAATTTCTGTTAGAGCTCGGTTATCACGATTCTTGGAGGAGTAATGGTGTTTAGATGATGATAATTGATCAGTGTAACATGTAGTTTACATTAGTACCTTTAATTTTAAGATTCGTGATAGTTGAGTTTGGAGTGTGATCTGAGCTTACTATCGGTTTTGGAGTTGTGATGTGAATCAATGGAAATGGAGGTTGTAATTAGACTCAGGGTGAGGAAACGAGCAAGATTGAGTGTTTAGGTTTGATATTTGGTGCGTTTTTGGGATATTGGCAATTGGGGACGACGGTGGCGCAAGCTCCGGCCACCGTCCTGAGAATCTCCCTCTCATATTTGAATTTTGGGGAAGATGATGATTTCACCATTAGATCTGGTTTTGACCATTGACTCAGACTTAATCCAAGGGCCACGCTTGCATTTCAATTTGTGAAGAGAGTTGAGATGGAGACCAAAACTCTGCGTTTCATTTAATTTGTTGGATGGGCCTAACATTTGAATTGCTAGCCACACCCTCCTCCTGGCCCATGAGTGAATATACACACGAATTACTTGCTATTTGCCACACGATTTTTCCAATTTCCCTTTAATTTCTGAATTGTTTTAATATGTGGTTTGGGCTTAAGGTTTGCTTACTAACCACACCCCTATTTTGGGCCCAGTCTGGAAAACAACTGAATACAATTGCTATTTGTCACGCACTGTTATTAATTTTCTTTAATTTCCTTTATTTTCATGTTTTGCATATAGTTAGAAAAGAAATCATAAAAAATAGGAAAATAAACATTTTTAGGCCAGGATTTTTTCCCCTGACTCTTTAGAGAGTCTAGAATTTTAGGAAATTAAGAGATTAATGATTCATGCATTTTAGAATTTAATTGCATTTTTTTATAGTTTAATTGCTTTTATTTTGAATTTGGTTGATACATGATTTTGTTGATTTTATTGTGACTGATTGGTGTATGGTTTTGAGTTGATTCTTGCTGGATTGATTAGATTAGGGAAGCATGTACCCTTAGGAATTTTATCATATTTTGTGAATAAATTTTAGGCCAGTTTGAGTGGTGAACATAAGGGGTGTTAGATTTAGGGTTTCAATACAACTATCTTTAGTTTAGAGCATAGTTTGAGGACTTAGTGATTGATTTAGGTCCTGGGATTTATATGGGATAATGGGTATAGGTATAGGTTCCCTTAGAAATTTAATTAGGATTTTATGATTCCATTTAGAATTTTATTTGGATTTTACAACTTGTGTGTTGTTTGTGGTTTTCTCCCTTTGAGTGTTTGGCTTGTTCAACTTGGTTAGCCATTTTTGCTTTGGCTTTTGGCTTGGTTTCTTCTTGGTGGAGCTGTGGGAAGAATTGAAGGTGCTTTGGAGAGCTTGAAGGAGCTTGGAGTTGAAGATTTCTCATCTGGTGGAATGCTTGTCTGGAGCTTAAGGAATTAGGATATGTAGGGAGAGCATTAGAATAGTTTTGTTTCTTCTTTCAAACATAGAGAGCTTCTTGTGCCTCTATTCAATCCTATGACACAAGGTCCTCCCAAAGAAGTTCCATCTCTCCTTAGAAGGGATGTAGAGCATGTTTTGGTTGAGTAGAACCTTGAGGATATCTTTCAATTATCATGTTAAGACCTTAGTGGTTTCCTTGGGTAGCCATTAAGCCTTTTTAACATTATAACCTGATCTTGTTGAATGACTCCCTTGGAGGTGCTTGTTGAAGCTTGGTAAAGATAAAGTTTGAAGCTTATTGAAGTTGTCTGCTTGTTGAAGCTGTTTACTGATTGAAGTTTGCTGGTTTAAACTGGTTGCTTGTTGAAGTTTGAAGCTTGTGGAAGCTTGGTGCTTGTGGAAGATTGAGGGTGTGGTGGAGCTTGAATATAGGAGCTATTCATGAAGATGAAGGTTGTTGCTGTCAACTTTTTGCTGTTTAACCAACTGTTGCTGTCAGAGCTGCTGCTTATGCTGTCAACTGTGGGAGTTTGATGCTGCTGCTTGGGCTGCCTCCTCTGTTTTATTTTGGTTTTTCTGTATTGTTTGTTGGCTTGTACAGCTTGCCCCCTTAAAGTTTGAAGTGAACGTTGATTCACTTTTCCTGTTGTTTTCCCAGGTTCGAGGTTGAGCAGGACTCCCTTGCCTCGCTTGTATTGCTGCATTGCATGCATTTTACTGTACTTGCTTGCTTTCTTTTCTGTTTATCCCCTAGGATCTCTGATTTCCTCTGTGCAGGAGGGAATTATGACAGACATTAGGATTCTTATCCATGCATGACAACATTAGGTTAGTTTTTATTCCCTTTTCAACCCTAGGCTTTTTAGAGCTTCTTTCTCTTCTTATCTCAAAACAACTCAAAAATACAGTAATAAGGTTAATCGATGTCGTACGTCACGAGCCTTAAGCTATTTGAGAAAGGGTTGCTGGGGAGCTTCTTTCCAGTAGTCTGGCTGCTTAGCGTGGCACCCTTTGGGTGACATGCGACGTAGTCACTCTCAAATCATAGTCTTTAGTACGTCAGAGATTGCACACAAACTAAAAAACACTTCTTTCGTAAAAGATTCAAAACAAACATCAAAGTGTCATTTTTGTCCGCTTGGACTCTTAATCAAGAAAAACCCTTTCATAAGGTAATAAAAAACCAGTCAGACAAGCTTGTGTCTTCCGTAGCCCGAACTACGTTTGCTCTGATCTTTCATGTTGTATGAAAGTACGTAAGCATAGGATGCCGTATCATAGCGAGCAACCTTCCCCCCTTTTTCCGTAGGTAGGCGAACTACGTTGACTCTGATTTCTCGTTCCAGACGGGAATACGTAGGCATCAAGTGCGATACTTTGCCGATTCATTTTCTTTTTTTTTTAACCCAGACCTGTAGAGTAGATAGAATAATAATCCGTACTAGAAAACAAGCGTGGATCCCGTCGAGTACGGCGCACGTGAGGGGTGCTAATACCTTCCCCTTGCGTAATCGAATCCCGAATCCAGGATTTGGTTGCGATGACCATTCCTTTCCCGTTTTGCATTATGTTTACTCTGAGCGTTTCCTTTCCCTCTGTTGGGATAAATAACGCACGGTGGCGACTCTTCTGTCATAGCCGGCGCCGATTTTCGCAGTAGCGACACAGTGGGTATTGAAACTGAGGATTTATCACATGAATGGTCTTGCTGCCGTAGCAAGGCTCTGACATAACACTCATATAATCTCATAATTTTGTACCGATAATATACATTAAGGCTTGGGTTAATTCCCAAAGAAACCTAAACAAGACTTGAGTAAACTTCAGCATGACACAACAATACCTTCATGGCCTAAACAATTACAAAGGTCTAATAGTCCTTTGAATCAACAAAAGGAGAGAGAGGTTGAGGCAAAACCATATCCTCATGAGGCATGACTTAGATAAAACACATTCCCTGACTACAAAATGGATCACGCCAAGATCTCCACAGACCATTTTCTAGTCCTTAAAACCACCCTCAAGCATGTCTTAAGGATAAAGTATCCTGTCTTTGCAAAACCTCACATTATAATTAGACATTTTGTTCCATGGTTTGAGTCTCTTGCGATTGTGACTCAATTTAAACCTCCTTTCTTGAAAACGAATCGATGGCGTCTTGAGAATTATCTATTATTGGCTAGAACTTCCACATGAGCCCAAAAAATTTTCTCTTAGACATAAGTGCCCTTATTAATGAAATTATTCTCGAAAGTAAGCTTAGAATCTATTACTTGCAAACATCTAATCTCCTAGATTAGCAACAACTTGAAAACCGTTTAATCATAGCTTAACTTAAAAGAACAATTTGACATTCTTTCATTTTTGAACTTCTTGCCAAATATACTTTGAAGTTCCATCATGCTTACAATGGTACCTTCTGAATTTGCTTTAATAGCCATATGGAAATTTCAGGGTGTTTTTGAATATAAACCAAATATCTCTTGGGTAATGAAATCACTTAAGAAATGAAGTCACTTGACCAAGCCTTCAAACCACTTCCACCTAAGTCTTTTCCACCATGTGAACGAGGGAACCATCTCCTCTTATTTCTACTTGAATTTAAGATACTTGTAATGAAAGATTATACAAGCACAACCAATGAGAAAGACCTATGATCAAAGTGAGCACCACCAAGGCTTTTCATGGCCTATTCTTAGAGTATCATGGCCAAAGTCCAAATGATCATTTGGAGAAAAATCATCAAGCAGTATAAGTGTTTGGTATAAGAAAAAGAGAAAGTAGGACACATTTGGGGTATGACAGATGCCCCTATCTAATTGTCTTGAACCCGTGACAATAAACTACTGTACAACATTCATTTTTAGGGTGGAACACCATTAGATACAAGAAGATCCTAAAATTTATCCGACAAGAATACAATGATATAAGAGATACCATAATGGGATGGCAAGATGCACAGTGAACAGGACGAGTTGAGGTTCTTTGGATGGTCGAAGCAACATCTTATAAACTAAGGTTTTTCGCACTACCAAAGCGGTATCTCTGAACAAAATATGAGACTCTTCGGGTGGTCGAAGCAGTACCTTATCCATTAAGGTTCTCCGATGATACCAAAGCAGTATCTCTGAACACGTGAGATTCTTTAGATTGTTAAAGCAGCACCTTCTCCACTAATGTTCTTCAATGATACCAAAGCAGTATCTCTGAACAAATATGAGATTCTTCTGGTGGTCGAAGCAGTACTTATCCATTAAGGTTCTCCGATGATACCAAAGTAGTATCCCTGAACAAATATGAGATTCTTCGGGTGGTCGAAGCAGTACCTTATGCATTAAGATTCTCTGATGATACCAAAACAGTATCTATGAATAAAACATGAGATTCTTCGGGTGGTCGAAGTAGTACCTTATTGTTGCACCCCAAAATTTGCCTAACTTTTTTCTTCACTTAGATTTGTTTCACTGCATCCATATAGCCTTTTCATTTGCATACCATCATCCATTCACAGGGGATCAAGGGAGGTGTGCTCATCAAGAGGAGGTTATCAAAGGTCATAGCCTAATCAAGAAGCTTCATTCAAGCATGTAAAGGTTTATCATCCTCATTAATTCATCAGAGAAGGTTAAAGCTTATGGAAGAAGTGGATGGTTGAAATGGTTGTATCTCCTATCTTGAGGATCAACTGAAAATCATCAGAGGATTGCAAGTCCATGGATATGAGTGTAGAACATTATAAGAGCTCATTGGATGTTTTGAGGATCACTATGGAGCTCATCCATCTCATTATTCAAAGTGCAAGAGGCCACAGCCAAAGGTGGTGCAATTAGGGTTTCCACCTGGTCAACCCTAGGTCAACTGTGAGTCTTGAGGAGATTAAGACTCAATTCCAAGCAACTATGATCATGGAATGTTGTGTTGAGACGCCTGAGGTCATTTCAAGATCAATTCATCAATATTCAAGAGTGTGAGAAGTTATTGAGCTAGGGTTTCTAAGCTTGACAGTGTAAAATCCCCTATCTTAGTGCCTAACTTCAAGACCACATAACTCAAGATACAAGTTTCATCTCATCTTGACATCCACATGAGACTTGTAGATCATGTTCTTAGCTTTCTTTTGATTGGATTTATAGAACTCAAGTTATGAAGCAGACAAGTTACAGGTCATCAGATGAATGTGATTTTGGTACTTGAAAGTCAACCAACTTCCATGACATTTTTGAGCTAGAAGGATGTTTCTCCTCATCTTGACCTAAACATGAACGTTGTTCCTCATTATCTTAGATTTCCAAAGAGTACTAGAAGTCCTCATTTGGATTTGTAGAACTCAAGATATGGAGCTTGCAAGGCAAGGGTATTTTGGGAAAGTAAGATTACAGGTCATTTTCATTATAGGTCCATTTCACCACTTTTCCTACCTCAAATGAAAATGTTTCCTGTAATGCCCATTTTAATTATTTTTGGTTTCTGAGTTATTTTATTCGCGGATGTGTTTTGATAAATTATTTGGAGGATCAAGAACTCCTAATATTAGTATACAGTGATAAAAAGTGATAATTAATGGTAATGTAATATTATTATTAATTATTATTATAGTTATTACTAATACTAATATATGAGAAAATATGATTACATGGATTTTAGTGAATTAAAAGAAATAAGAGGATTATTATTATTATTATTATTATTATTATTATTATTATTATTATTATTATTATTATGAGAATTATAATATTGAGAATAAAGGAGAATTATTTGGGATTGAGGTTAAGATGGGCATTTGGAAAAAAGTTGAAGGAAAAGGAGAGAAAGAACACGGTAGAGAGAACGAAGAACAAGGGAAGGGAGTTTGAGCAAGCGTGGAAAGGAGACACCAAGGCTGTCAATCCGAGTGGAATTTCGGAAGTGCATCATCATCAGCATCAAATTTGAGGTAGGGGGAATTTAACGGTTAATTGGCATTGCATGAAAAATTGGTAGAAAAGGGGGAAAATCCCTAACCCCCATAGAATATCGATAATCGATGTTGATTTCATGTTATTGTTGTTGTGATGATGTTGTTAGAATGTGTTTAATTGTTTGCATGTGGATGTGTTCAATTGTTTGAGTGTTTTGGGGTTTCCGGGTAAATTCGGAGTTAATGCCGGAAGTTGGTAAATTGAGCAGATACGACAATTTGTCGGAAAGAATCGAGAATAGACCCTGTAACTAAGTGGTAATATGTTGTTGGTTGTGAGTTTCGATTTAATCGGGTGAAATCGGGGAAGGTTGTTGTTCCTGCTGCGTGGGATTTTTCTGAGTACGCAGGTATTCGCTGGGCGAATGAGGGGCGAGCCTGCGCTAGGCGAACTAGCCAGCGAGTGCTGACAAAAGCTTCTGTCTGGCTTCGCCAGGCGAATGGCAGCGAGTGTTCGCTGCGGGGCTTCGCCAGGCAAACGTGCCAGCGAGCCCAACAGCAGCTTGTGTTTTTGCTGCTGTTTTGTGTTGTTTCCTTTGTGGAACTGGGCCCTCGTTAGTCATGTGCGATGATGAGCTTGCTGGAGAGCTGAGGCAAGTGTATGTTGAAGGTTGTAGGGTTGTGTGGCCGGCGTTTATCGCCTTTGACATAATCAGGGGATTATGTGTTAAGTCTCGATAAGTGTGGATGTGTTTGTGAGATGTGTGCACGATGTGATAAGTGTGTGAGATATGTGGACCAGTAAGATCGACACGCCTTGAGTGTGTTGTGGTGATATGTTGTGATGAGTGGATTTGTAGGATCGATACGCTGATTGTGTGTTGCATTTATATGCTGTTGTGGGATATATTTGGGTCAGTAGGACCGGCACGCCTTGTGTACATTGTATGTGATATGTTGTGTGGTGAGTTGATCGGTAGGATCGATGCATTTTGTGTGCTTGTGTATGTATGCATATTATGATGCGATGAACTAGTGGGGTCGTGTGCACTGTGTGTACTGTGTGTTTATGCATAGTGTCTTGCATAGCGTGTGGACGTGTTATGTGATACACTCACATGCTCCAGTGGGGAGCGTGGACGGGATTTGGATCGTTGCTCGGATGGAGTGTATGCAACCACCCTGTTGCACCCCAAAATTTGACCAACCGGGTCTCGCATTTGGCTCGATGTTTCGACGCATAACCGCATTCGCATATGCATATCGCATACATTGCATTTTTCATTTGCAGTGATTTTATCAGGGATCACAGCTCCCGTCTCGTGTTTCAGGTGTTTTTGATCAGTAGAATTAATTTTTGGGTTATTTCGGTGCCCGTTTATTTTTACCGATTATTTTTGTGTCGTTCGGTGCTCATTTTGTCCCTCTGGGAATTATTGTGATTTTTCTGGATTTTTATAGGATTTTTTAGGGTTTAAATAGCTTTTAAATCATTTTCTAGGATTTAATAGAATTTTTGATTTTTTAATTCTTTTTAAATCAAATTTTTAGCATTTTATAGAATATAATAGATTTTAAATTCATTTTAGGATTTAATAGGTTTTAATAGATTTTTTCATATTTTTAAATAATATAGGGTAATATAGTTTTTAGAATATTATTAGAATTTAAATAGATCTTAAATAGTTTTAATTCTTTTAAATAGATTTTTAAGCATTTTAGATATTTTCAAATAGCTTTTTTTTCATTTTAGAATAATATAGGATTTTCTAGAGTATTAATATGTTTTAATTCATTTTTTTAGATATAGAGATTAATAATCTTTTTTCTTTCATAGAGTTTAATAAATAATAGTCTTTTTTTAGATTTTAATATAGGTTTTTTAGAAATTAATTAGATTAGTTTCAGATTTAATTAATTGAGAGTAGTTAATTAGGATTTTTTTTGGTCTTAATTCAGTGTTCCTGGTTTTTTTAAGATTAGTTCGTTGGGCCCAGTATAGCAGAAAAGCCCAATTCAAACTCAGTGTATAGTCCAAAACGTCCAGAATATTCCACCTGCCAGAATTCTCCAGCGCCCTCCAGAAATACCCAGAAGCTTCTAGAGCACGCCAGCGCATTCTCAGCATTTAAATAAGAGCAGCACACGTGTTCACGGGAGGAGGCCCCACGTTTCTTCACCATTTCCACGCCACCTCACCATTCAGACACTCTCTCTCACCGCCACACCAGCCCTCCACGCGTCCCACACCCACGCTTCCCCGGTGCCACGCGTAAGCCATGCACTCCACCATCTCCACCACGCGTACACGCCACAGCCACTCCACAACACTTCACCGCCAAACACCACCGGCCGGCCTGCATGGCCGGCGGCCACCAGGAACCTCACCGGAAACCAAACTTCTCCCCAGAACTCTGATCCTCCCTTCATCCTTTTCCAGTTTCCGATGAACCTTCAACATCATCACCACCGCCCTCCGCCGTACTTCACCGGAAAAGCCAGAAAATTCCAGAAACCAACATTCATAAGATTCATCCGACTCCGATCTATGTTCATCCTCCATAATCATCAGAATCCTGAAAGATTCATCAACAACCGCCATGATTCTTTTTCCAGCGAGCTTCATCATCATCATATGGTTCGTCGTTTCCCAAAATCGCCACCAAGTTCATCATAGATAGTTTTCCAGAACTTTATCTTCAGAATCACCACTCAACCAGCAACCTTCATCCAGATCCTCTCAACCTTCATCTTCAATCATCATCTAATCGTCAACTGTATACACTTTCTGGAAATTTCTTCAAATCTTCAACATGCGAAGAACGTCCTTTCAAGGTCCAAGATCTCTAATCCTCATCTTCATCCAACAAGTTCGTCCAAGAACTTCAAGACCTCGTTCAAGCGAGTTTTCCAGGACTCAGCAATCATCAACAGAGATCAACACCAAAATTCCAGAAGATCATCAGTTCATCCGTTCTTCATCAGGAACAACCAGTCTTCAGCGTCATCCATCAAGAACCATTCTAGAAGAACATCAATCTTCAAGCGTTTCCAGAAAACATCCAGAAACGTTCATCCCCATCATAGGAATCTCCATCAACGAACCTTCATTGAAGTCTCAATATTTTCTGTTAGTGTTCCTCTGTCTGAACGGAGAGGGGGAGAGATTGTGAGAGGAAACGAGGGTCTGAGGGGATTGGGTTGAGAATTGAACGAGAGAGAGCGAGGAGAAACGGCGCTGGTGCGTGTGTGAACAGTGTCAGGAAATTAGGGTTCGTCTGTTGTGAAGAGAATTGGGTCACGCGTAATGGGCCCAGCTAAGCCCATTTTCGTTTTCTGATACACTCCCTCGTTACTTCCTTCACCCTGAGCTGCGTGTGTGGGCAGTGTATGAATGGGCCAAGCCCAACTTGCTTATGGACATACACACTGCAGTTTTGGCCAGCGCACCCCTCCCTATTGTTTTTTTTGAAGTCCCTACTGGGCTGGGCCCAGAGATTTTATTTTTTATTTTTCTGTTATCCCCCTGTATTGACCAATTACCCCCCTCCCTTTGTGTTTTTATTATTTTCTTTTATGTCCCTTCTATTAGTTTTTTCCTTTATATAAAAGAATATTGAAAAAGAAAATAAAGAAATGTGAAAAAGGAAAATATTTTAGAAAAAAAAAGTATATTTGGAAAAAGAAAAGAAAAGAAATATTGAGAAAAGAATTGAAAAAGGAGAGAAAAATATTGTGAAAAAATAGAGAAAAATATGGAAAAATATGTTGAAGAGAAAAGAAGAAAAAAGAGAAAAAAATATTAAAAAGTAGTTTAATATTTTTAAGCATTTTCTTTTAGGATATTTTCATAGACCTTATTGTTTCGACTTTTAGGATAGAATTAGAGGCCCACTTGTTAGGGGGCCGTTTTCATTCGATTTTTTCAAGATAGAATAGGATAGCGTTTCCTAGGAGATTTATTTCGATATTCAACCCATTGTAATCATTTTTCAGAGATGAATAAAACGAGATTTGAGCTGTGGTCCGATAGTAGCCGAACTACAGCTGCTCTGATTCTTCGTACCAGACGAAGATATGTAGGCATAGGATGCGATATCCTAGCGAGCACACTAACGACTAACTTTTGTTCTCTCGCGGCTGTGCGATCGAGACTTTCCCGCTGACGACTAATTGCAAACCCTTTTTCTCTCTTGCCCGAGTGCATTTGAGACTCAGCCATAGTTTGACCATAGGTTCCCGACCCTGTGAAGCCAGTTGTTTTTCTCATTGCTGTGTGAGACTGTTTGTTTAGCCATAGTTAGTCTGAACTACGTAAAGCTCTGATCTTCCATCCAGTGGAAGTACGTAGGCACAAGACGCGAGGTCTTGGCGAGCCAATTTTCCCGTAGTCCCGAACTACGTTGACTCTGACTTTCTCTCTTGAGAATACGTAGGCATAGAGTGCGACGCTCTATCGAGTCGATTCCCTTCCCTTTAGATTTAGCAGCCGTAGATAAGATTGTTTTGCATCCAGTAGACAACCCAAGCAAGCGTGGATCCCGTCGAGTACGACGGACGTGAGGGGTGCTAATACCTTCCCCTTGCGTAACCGACTCCCGAACCCAGGCTATGGTTGCGATGACCATACCTTTTCCCCGTTTTTTGCGAGGTTTACTTCGAGCGTTTCCTTTCCCGCTCTGAGGGATAAATAACGCACGGTGGCGACTCTTCTGTCAGCCGGCGCCGATTTTCGCAGTAGCGACAGCTGGCGACTCTGCTGGGGATTCAACGTCCCCTGGCTGCTAAGGACTGCGATAGTTCTTATGCATGTGGGATCCAACGTCCCCTAAGAGAGAGTCAATCCTAGCGCTTGTTTGGGGCCTATTTATCGATATTATCTGTTGCTGTTGGGGTGTTACGGGTGTTCTATGATATTGAGTGAGAAGCCGGACCTGGGCTTGGAGTGCACCCTAGAATTAGAGTAGAAATTAGTGGGCGCCCGCTTGCTTTGCCTTGCTTTGGTGTCCCATGAAATCTACACTCAGACGAGGTTCTGCTGGTTGGCCTCCTGTCCCTTCCTTTGGTTGGCGTGGGTTGCTGGTTAGCTGGATTGTCGACTCTGGGAACCGATCATTTGGAAGTTAGCTGAGTGAGGCCTCTTCAGGACTTGATGATGCCACTCCTTCTGGGAATCGTATCGTCAGTTCTGAATGTCTGTGACGCTGACGACCGCATAGGATGCCGTACCTTGTCAGATATAGGTCCATACCTGTGAGTGGGGGGGTTTTTTGTGCAGGAAACTTGACTTCCAACCTACCCGTTATTCTGGTCTTCTTTTCAGAGAACGTCTCCGTCAGCAGCGCAGCAGTATTCAGATTTTGTGTGGGGGCTGTGGTCCCGTTGTTTGCTGCATTTTGCATATCATGTGCATATCAGTGTTGCATTGCATATCATCCTCCAGCTAGCCAGAGTTCTGATCCAGCCTTTGTTTCCTGAAGGTGATTACCCGGAGTTTGGATTGAGCAGCTGTTGATTGTCAGAAGACCTACCTAGGGGTTGAGTAGATTTGAGCAGAATCAAGTGTCGAAGTCAGCTGAAGATTATTGGTAGCCATGTCTGAAGGCAATTTCCAGTCTCCTAACACCCTGACAGGGTTCACTGTGGCGTCCAACCCTCTGTATGATTCCATGGAAGACTTCCCGCAAGTGAACAACGTTGCTGCAGACCAAGTTGTACAGCCTTCTGTTGAGAACCGAGGTCGGCATGAGCAGTTTGTTGCCCAGAATGAGCGTCCTCCTCCTGTCAGCAATCAAGGTGTTGCTTTCCCTGTGATGAATTACCGAAGAGATATTCCAGCAGCTGGGATGGTAGATCCAAGAGCCCTTGACGATGGTAGAAGAGTCCGAGTGTTGGAAGAGCAAATGAGAGCTTTGAAAGCCAAAGATGCTGTTAACCTAGATGCTGTAGGCATGTGTTTGGTTCCTGACCTGGTGTTGCCTTACAAGTTCAAAGTGCCGAAATTTGAGAAGTACACGGGAGATAGCTGTCCAAAGCTGCATTTGATGATGTTCTGTCGAAGAATGACTGCGTTTGCGCGAAATGACAAATTGATGATCCATTGCTTTCAAGATAGTCTGACTGGGGCATCTTTGAGGTGGTATATGCAGTTAGAGAGGAATCAGATTCAGTCATGGATGGATTTAGCCAGAGCTTTTCTGAAGCAGTATGATTACAACCTAGACATTGCTCCTTATCGCATGCATTTGCAAGAGTTGTCTCAAGAGATCAATGAACCGATCAGGAGGTATGCTCAGAGATGGAGAGAATTTGCTGCTAAAGTGCGTCCCCCGCTGTTAGACCAAGAGCTGGCAGGCATGTTTGTGGATTCCCTACAGTATCCGTACTTCAAAAGATTGCTCGGAGTTCCAGCAAGTTTCTCTGACGTGGTAGCATTAGGAGAACGCCTTGAGTATTCCATAAGAATGGGGAAAATTCAGATTACTTCATATGATCAAGCTGGTGAAACTGAATACCCTTGTGACTATCAGAGTGAAGAAGAAGTGGCGATCAACTCAGTCATGCCAAAGATTGAATATCCTCAAAGCGAATCGGTGAATTTTGTTGGTTCATCATCTTATCAGAGATCAGTACCTCCCGTGGCTTATTATACTGAACAGACAGCCGTGCCTGGGGCACTCTATCAGGAATCTTATGTCGCTTCCATTGCAAATCAGCGAACTCGTGGCCGAGGTTATCAGAATCAGCGTCAGAATCAGAGCAGACCTCGCAACAACTTGGAACGAAGGAAAGCTCCTTTTCATCCAGTGCCGATGCCGTATAGCCAGTTGCTACCATCCTTGATCCAGAAGTCTTTGGTGGAGCCGAAAGCTCTTAAGCCAGTTCTAGAACCTTACCCTCCTGGGTACAATCCCCACGTGCAGTGTGGTTATCATGGCGGCTCTCCGGGGCATTCAACGGAAGATTGTAAAGCATTTCAGGCGAAGGTACAGCAGTTGATTGATCAGGATCGCATTTCCTTTCGAGAAGGGTTTCTGTTTGTTCATCCCTAGCCGCTCAGCTGTCTAAGCTCGTAAATTCAGAGGGTGTTCCCCAGCATAAGCCAGTGGTTCAGACAGGCAGGCGCCTCAGCATTGGCAGTTCTCAAGCTTTTATACCATCATTTGCATCTGTAGTTTCTTTTTCTGTTAGTTACTACCTGCTTTTAAGCATTGTATGTTTCGAATGGTGATAATAATAAAGTGACTATGCATTTTTCTGAATTAATCATGTCGCTGTCGCTCATTTATTGCATTGCACTGACACTTGCATTTATCCACTCCACTTTTTCGCTGTGACTAGCAAAGTTAGGAGGGAGGATGATGAAACTGAAACTCATAACTGATGATCGTATGCTTTCAGATAAGACCGTACCGATGACGTACAAGGCATTGTTTCAAATTCCCCAAACACTGGAGATATAAGGAGTTAGTCCCTTGTTAACCACTTCGAGCCAGGAAGTAGAAGTTTTTTCGGACTTAAAAAAACCCTCACATCTTAACCCGGGGCAGGGTAGTTGTCAGTTAGCTTGACCGAGCATTCAAGTCTTACAGAGGAATGTTGTCTTTCAAGGACCAATCAGTTTATACCTTCAAAAGGTCAAACCTCACCCATCAAGAGTGAGACAGTTACAATCCTTTCGGAGCAATCAAGACAACCAGTGTCACACGACTTTGTTCCAAAAGAAAGAAAGAAAGCCCGCTAAGTAAAAAGAAAGAAGAGCTGGAAAGCTAATACTTAGGCAAAAATTAGGGCATCCCGCTGGACTTCAAAAAGAAAAATCGAAAAGAACTCAAAATGAGTCAGTCCAGGCAAAAATTAGGGAATCAAAAGAACGAAAAGAGGGGACATCAAAAGAAAATTTTCCCCAGCAGATCACAAAGTCGTGTACACAGACACCGAAAGCGAAGAAGGAGTAACTATCACTCTAGAAGAAAAGCTTGTGAATTCCTTAACTGTGGTTCTTACCATTCAACATACTTCTCGAAGAGGCGAGTGCTTGTGCCAGGTTAACTGAACCTTAGGATCGGAGATCATCACGTAGAAGGGGTGGGTACAAATCAAAATTTGAGCCGAATATCCTTTGTTTTACGAACCGTGAACCCGACCACGATACAACCCTCAAAAGACCTAATTGAGGTAGGGTTATTCTGAAGCGCATTACGATAAGGTCGAGTAACCTGACTCCTTCTTGACTTGCTAGTCATATCTTGTTGTATTTTCACTGACCACGTAAGCACTGCGTTTGAACTTTGGTTCATTCGTCACTTTCCATCATATGCATATAAATGAGTGACAGCTCAAATTTTTTCAAAATCTGCATAACCATTGCATTAAGATTACCATTCGTAGACAGCCGATTCTAATTGCAGGTTAGTAGTTGGCATGAAAGAAATTCCATCAGGGAGTAATCAAGCAGGACTGAGTAATCCAGCAGTCTGAACCAGAATGGTGAATGTTGTGAAGCCTAATGAATCAGGGGCATTATCTTCCGATAAGTTCAGTATCAGTCAGTCTGAGGACCAGTCCCGAAGCTTCAGTTGAGCAGGGGCAGTGTGTTTGAAAAGCAGTTGATCAGAGGGAGTCTTCTCGGGAGCCAATCAGGGGCAATTATGCAGAGCGCTGAGATTTGAAAGCAGATACTTCCAATGGATAATCAGATCGGGTTGAGTCGCTCATCGCTCATTCAGGGGCAAGTCATTGCAGAGAATGTTGAAATCGACTGGGTTAGGTGTTTAATTGGAGATTGAATTCTTTTGTCGTGCAGACACCGGGGCAAGTATTCTCGAAGTTTTCTCGTAGCAAGTTATTCAGAGCAGGTATTCCCAAGAGTTAGATTGGGGCAAAGTTGAATTGTAATGGGGCAAGTTGTGCAGATAGTCTTGTTATCCCCAGCTGAGTGTACAGGGACAAGTCATTCAAACCCGCTTGTTTATCCCCAGCCAGAGTTGAGTATCGGGGAATCATGTCAATACCCTTATCAAAAACCTTTCAAATAAGAAGATCATGGTGTCGTTGGATCATTATCCTGCAGTTTAAACCTGTTGCGTGTCAGTAACCAGTCGTTTCCAAAGTCCAGTTCTCGCCTGGCAAATCGGTAACCAGTTCTCGTCTGGCCCACCTTCCGTAAGCATCAGTTCCCGTCCTGGTGCAGTTTATTGTAAGCAGCAGTTCCCGTCCTGGTGCAGTTTATTGGTAACCAATTCTCGTTTGGTCACCGTTTCTTCAAGTGTTGTATCAGTTCTCGCCTGGTACATGTCGTCGCATAATCAGTTCTCGTGTGTTTTACCCTATGTGTTATGCCAGTTCTCGCCTGGTGTACGTTAGCTTTCAGCCAGTTCTCGCCTGGTTGTCCATTCCTCAGTTTGTTATCCAGTCAGCTCGTCTGATGTCAAAAACACAAAAATCAATTTTCCTAACCTATTTTCCTATCAGTTCTCGCCTGATAGTCTACCTTTGAATGCTAGTTCTCGCCTAGTATTTTCCATTTCCCTGTGTACATAGTCCATGTTTATTCTAAACCAGAAAAGCAAAAACAAAACTAAAGAGATCTGACACAATATTTCCCAATGACTCGCATGTCGTCATGTTCCCCGATACGAAGCTCGATTAATGCCAGTGCTCCGAGTAATGTTTGAATTCCTTGTGGATGTTGTTAAATCGGAATTGCCACTCTTCAGCAGATGAAAGTTGCTTATTATCCCCGGAAGAGTCGAGATTGTCTTTTACCCCGCATCAGGATCAGGAGCATCTTCAGCAGATTAAGAGTGATATCCTTGATAGTAGGAGCATTTCCAGCAGTGTGCTGCGCGTAATCAATCTCAGTTTGGGTCAATCCCCACAGAGTACAATCAGTTGCCAATGGTTTGAAGAAAGCATCCCCGAGCAGAGTTATCTTTCCTTCCCCAGTGAAGTTGTCAAGCAGGGTTGCCTTTTCATTTCTCCAGCAGGGCAGTTATCCTCAGTGGATTTGATTTCTCGTTTCCAGCATTTATTTTGCTGAGATGGTTCTGTGACTTCAGGTCATCCCCAGTAGAGTTGACGTTATCTTCGGCATTTATTTTGCCAAGTGGTTTTCAGACCTGATGTTCTCTGGCAGCTAGAGTTCGCATTAGCATTTGCATATATAGTCATAGCGTTTATACAAGCATATAGCATATCCATGCCGTCTGGGCCTCGCATTTTCAAACAAAACGCATAGCATATTCATGTCATATAGGGCATTGCATTTTCAAACAAAACGCATAGTATTTACATATCATATAGGGCATTGCATCATATCAAGCATACGCATGTCGAAACATAGACCAAGATGGTTACCTATTGGATTTCGAATTTGTTCACCTGCAGAGTTGTGTGGTTCAGCTTCTTGACTTCCCCAGCGGAGTGACTCTTCATTTGATTGTTACGTCAGCATCGGAAAAAAACAACAACAACAACAACAACAACAAAGATTGACATATATCAGACTTCTGAAGCTGCCCCCTTTGTCAAAACAGGTGCCAGGCAGTTCCATTCAGAATTCCCCAGGAGAATTGTCCTCAAGTTCGCAATGAACTGTGAGTTGACCAGAGTTGATCCCACGAGAGAGATGGGAATCAAGGTGTTTGCTTTATGAAGCATTATTTCAATACTTGTGGCGTCACACAGGTGTTGGAAAGGAGAAGAAAATTTTATCAGAAAATTGACCAGATGTTGCCTTTACAACCAAACTTCAGTTATTGGAAGTTATTCCTCAAGCAGCTTTGCAGTATATTCTTGCGGTTGGCAAATTTCAGGGTTCCATTTGTATTCAACCGTCATCTACCTTGAATGTTTGAAGGCTGAGCGCTCTTCACCCATTCAGGTCGAAGTCGCTTGAATAGGGGCAGCTGTTGCACCCCAAAATTTGACCAACCGGGTCTCGCATTTGGCTCGATGTTTCGACGCATAACCGCATTCGCATATGCATATCGCATACATTGCATTTTTCATTTGCAGTGATTTTATCAGGGATCACAGCTCCCGTCTCGTGTTTCAGGTGTTTTTGATCAGTAGAATTAATTTTTGGGTTATTTCGGTGCCCGTTTATTTTTACCGATTATTTTTGTGTCGTTCGGTGCTCATTTTGTCCCTCTGGGAATTATTGTGATTTTTCTGGATTTTTATAGGATTTTTTAGGGTTTAAATAGCTTTTAAATCATTTTCTAGGATTTAATAGAATTTTTGATTTTTTAATTCTTTTTAAATCAAATTTTTAGCATTTTATAGAATATAATAGATTTTAAATTCATTTTAGGATTTAATAGGTTTTAATAGATTTTTTCATATTTTTAAATAATATAGGGTAATATAGTTTTTAGAATATTATTAGAATTTAAATAGATCTTAAATAGTTTTAATTCTTTTAAATAGATTTTTAAGCATTTTAGATATTTTCAAATAGCTTTTTTTTCATTTTAGAATAATATAGGATTTTCTAGAGTATTAATATGTTTTAATTCATTTTTTTAGATATAGAGATTAATAATCTTTTTTCTTTCATAGAGTTTAATAAATAATAGTCTTTTTTTAGATTTTAATATAGGTTTTTTAGAAATTAATTAGATTAGTTTCAGATTTAATTAATTGAGAGTAGTTAATTAGGATTTTTTTTGGTCTTAATTCAGTGTTCCTGGTTTTTTTAAGATTAGTTCGTTGGGCCCAGTATAGCAGAAAAGCCCAATTCAAACTCAGTGTATAGTCCAAAACGTCCAGAATATTCCACCTGCCAGAATTCTCCAGCGCCCTCCAGAAATACCCAGAAGCTTCTAGAGCACGCCAGCGCATTCTCAGCATTTAAATAAGAGCAGCACACGTGTTCACGGGAGGAGGCCCCACGTTTCTTCACCATTTCCACGCCACCTCACCATTCAGACACTCTCTCTCACCGCCACACCAGCCCTCCACGCGTCCCACACCCACGCTTCCCCGGTGCCACGCGTAAGCCATGCACTCCACCATCTCCACCACGCGTACACGCCACAGCCACTCCACAACACTTCACCGCCAAACACCACCGGCCGGCCTGCATGGCCGGCGGCCACCAGGAACCTCACCGGAAACCAAACTTCTCCCCAGAACTCTGATCCTCCCTTCATCCTTTTCCAGTTTCCGATGAACCTTCAACATCATCACCACCGCCCTCCGCCGTACTTCACCGGAAAAGCCAGAAAATTCCAGAAACCAACATTCATAAGATTCATCCGACTCCGATCTATGTTCATCCTCCATAATCATCAGAATCCTGAAAGATTCATCAACAACCGCCATGATTCTTTTTCCAGCGAGCTTCATCATCATCATATGGTTCGTCGTTTCCCAAAATCGCCACCAAGTTCATCATAGATAGTTTTCCAGAACTTTATCTTCAGAATCACCACTCAACCAGCAACCTTCATCCAGATCCTCTCAACCTTCATCTTCAATCATCATCTAATCGTCAACTGTATACACTTTCTGGAAATTTCTTCAAATCTTCAACATGCGAAGAACGTCCTTTCAAGGTCCAAGATCTCTAATCCTCATCTTCATCCAACAAGTTCGTCCAAGAACTTCAAGACCTCGTTCAAGCGAGTTTTCCAGGACTCAGCAATCATCAACAGAGATCAACACCAAAATTCCAGAAGATCATCAGTTCATCCGTTCTTCATCAGGAACAACCAGTCTTCAGCGTCATCCATCAAGAACCATTCTAGAAGAACATCAATCTTCAAGCGTTTCCAGAAAACATCCAGAAACGTTCATCCCCATCATAGGAATCTCCATCAACGAACCTTCATTGAAGTCTCAATATTTTCTGTTAGTGTTCCTCTGTCTGAACGGAGAGGGGGAGAGATTGTGAGAGGAAACGAGGGTCTGAGGGGATTGGGTTGAGAATTGAACGAGAGAGAGCGAGGAGAAACGGCGCTGGTGCGTGTGTGAACAGTGTCAGGAAATTAGGGTTCGTCTGTTGTGAAGAGAATTGGGTCACGCGTAATGGGCCCAGCTAAGCCCATTTTCGTTTTCTGATACACTCCCTCGTTACTTCCTTCACCCTGAGCTGCGTGTGTGGGCAGTGTATGAATGGGCCAAGCCCAACTTGCTTATGGACATACACACTGCAGTTTTGGCCAGCGCACCCCTCCCTATTGTTTTTTTTGAAGTCCCTACTGGGCTGGGCCCAGAGATTTTATTTTTTATTTTTCTGTTATCCCCCTGTATTGACCAATTACCCCCCTCCCTTTGTGTTTTTATTATTTTCTTTTATGTCCCTTCTATTAGTTTTTTCCTTTATATAAAAGAATATTGAAAAAGAAAATAAAGAAATGTGAAAAAGGAAAATATTTTAGAAAAAAAAAGTATATTTGGAAAAAGAAAAGAAAAGAAATATTGAGAAAAGAATTGAAAAAGGAGAGAAAAATATTGTGAAAAAATAGAGAAAAATATGGAAAAATATGTTGAAGAGAAAAGAAGAAAAAAGAGAAAAAAATATTAAAAAGTAGTTTAATATTTTTAAGCATTTTCTTTTAGGATATTTTCATAGACCTTATTGTTTCGACTTTTAGGATAGAATTAGAGGCCCACTTGTTAGGGGGCCGTTTTCATTCGATTTTTTCAAGATAGAATAGGATAGCGTTTCCTAGGAGATTTATTTCGATATTCAACCCATTGTAATCATTTTTCAGAGATGAATAAAACGAGATTTGAGCTGTGGTCCGATAGTAGCCGAACTACAGCTGCTCTGATTCTTCGTACCAGACGAAGATATGTAGGCATAGGATGCGATATCCTAGCGAGCACACTAACGACTAACTTTTGTTCTCTCGCGGCTGTGCGATCGAGACTTTCCCGCTGACGACTAATTGCAAACCCTTTTTCTCTCTTGCCCGAGTGCATTTGAGACTCAGCCATAGTTTGACCATAGGTTCCCGACCCTGTGAAGCCAGTTGTTTTTCTCATTGCTGTGTGAGACTGTTTGTTTAGCCATAGTTAGTCTGAACTACGTAAAGCTCTGATCTTCCATCCAGTGGAAGTACGTAGGCACAAGACGCGAGGTCTTGGCGAGCCAATTTTCCCGTAGTCCCGAACTACGTTGACTCTGACTTTCTCTCTTGAGAATACGTAGGCATAGAGTGCGACGCTCTATCGAGTCGATTCCCTTCCCTTTAGATTTAGCAGCCGTAGATAAGATTGTTTTGCATCCAGTAGACAACCCAAGCAAGCGTGGATCCCGTCGAGTACGACGGACGTGAGGGGTGCTAATACCTTCCCCTTGCGTAACCGACTCCCGAACCCAGGCTATGGTTGCGATGACCATACCTTTTCCCCGTTTTTTGCGAGGTTTACTTCGAGCGTTTCCTTTCCCGCTCTGAGGGATAAATAACGCACGGTGGCGACTCTTCTGTCAGCCGGCGCCGATTTTCGCAGTAGCGACACACCCGTGTCCCAAGTGGGGGACATTGATGATGTGCTCCCTATGAGGAGGGTGATGGCCCAGTGTCCATCGGTGTGATGCTCCCTATGAGGAGGGTGATGGCCCAGTGACCATCGGAGATATGCTCCCTGTGAGGAGGGTGATGGCCCAGTGACCATCGGAGATGTGCTCCTTGTGTGGAGGGTGACGGCCAGGTGTCCATCGGTGCATGTTCTCCTTTGTGGAGGGTTGATGGCCAAGTGCTCACGTTGATGTGTGCTCCTTTGTGGAGGATTGATGGCCAAGTGCCCATCGTTGATGTGCCGGTGCCCATCGTTGTTGTGAGTCGGTACCGCATATTATTGAGTCAAGTGCATGTGTTGCATTGTGGTTTGTATGAATTGTGACATCCCGTTTGCAAGAGGAACTCTGATATGTGTTTATTTTAATTGTTTTATTTTGTTTTGGGGAACGGGGTGTTACATTTCCAACTTGAAAGTTGCTTAAAATGAGGTCATTTGCTCAACCAAATCTCAAGGATTCATTGATATGGATTGGATTGAAGAATGCTTGAAGAGAATTTCATGAAAGGAAGCTTGAAAAGGGCTAGTTTGGATTTAATGCCAATTAAACCAATTCATGTCATATTTGTGCTTTTTTTAGTCCAAATGATGTTTTAAGAATAATGGGAATATTACAAATCAAGTTTGAACTCATTTCCATGGCCAAATTCAAGGTTACTTCACTTTGAAGTAACATAATGCAAATCCCAGCCATCCATGTTCCTTACCTCACAAGCAAGGGAAATGAAGCAAATTACAAGCTTGATGGCTCTATTTTCACCATAACCTCAAAGCTTCAAACATGAAAATTTGAATTTTGCAATTGGACTCTATGGGCTTCAATTGGTCCTGAAATTGATCAATATCCATTGTATATAATCTCTTTGATCATTCCTAACTGAAAAAACGAATTTTGGAGCCAAGAATAACATAATTCAGTTATGGAAAAGTGAAGCAAAATTGAAATTCGAGTTTGAAGATTAAGCAAGTTTCAAGAGAAATTGAAGATTGCAGAAGCTCCATTGATGATCAGTGAAGGATTCTGCACATTTCCCACGAGTTTGAGCTTCATCTGAAGGCCCATTGGAGGTGCTCCAATAGGTAATTTATTTCTCACCAATACTCTCTGTTCTTGATGAAATCACGCACCATTGTTGTAGATTTACATTCCCCTAAGATCATAGATGGATTTAGGATAGTTTTCATGGCCGTTAGCAACATTTCTTGACATGACCTTCAATCTTGTTGGCTTGCGTTTTGAGTGATTTAGGTGAGAAAAATGGAAAATAATATGATATTCATAATCTAGAAATTGAGATGATTCGTTTGGTATAAGAAATTGCGCGTTTTGTGAAGTTTCGTAAGCCGCCACTGTAGCACGTGGCCGGAGAAGACGACCGGAAGTCTCTCCGGCCGCCGTCTGGTTCACTTTCCCTCTTTCTCATATTTGAAATGACAGACGCAATCGTGACCGTAGGATCATGAGACTTACTTGACTTAGTATCCCAATCCAACACGTGTGGTTGAGTTTCGTTTAGGCTGACCTTTGACTGCATACGTGGCCGTGTTGTGAGCGTTAGATGGGATGACTTAATCATTGAGTGGATAGGATTAAGACCCACCGTATGCCAAAGTTGACTGAGGCGCTTGGGACTGTGTGGAATCCTAGTGGACTTGGGCCTCACTTCTATCTGCACCCCTAACCACCAAGCCCAAATAATTACAACGTGAAATCACTTCTATCCACACCCCCAGCCATTTTCCCTTTCATTTTATTTTCTTATTTCACATTTATTTTCTGTTTCATTTTTAATTCATTTAAATAGAAAATAAACTCAATAAATCATGAGAAAAATATGTAATGCACCTTGACATGTGTAGAAATTTGTAATATTTTTTGTTTTGATTTTCCGTTTCTTTTCCAATTAATTCTTGCATTTTCTTTTAATATGCTTTTTAATATTTGTGAAATTACATGTTCATCTTTGTGATTTTCCTTCTCCATCAATAATCCAAATAAATGCCTGATTTTTTGTATGATGATTGTTGATACATTGTAGAGTATTTTAATATTTTTCTTGTACTTTTTAGATGCCTTTAGGATAGGTTTTGGACTGAATCTTTAGGACCCTTCCCATTTACACCTTCCATAGCACACCTTAGGATGCTGCTCTCTGTTAATGCCCTTAGGATTAGAATTTTGATCTAAGATTTTAGCCCTAGACTCTTAAGACCTTAAGTGATCTTTAGAATTTTTCTTATATTTTTAGGAGTGATTTCCTATTTTTCTTAGATTTTACCTTATGGTTGTTTTTAGTGTGTCCTACACATGACCTTCTCATAGTTTTGCCTTTAAGTGAACTTTTAGCAAACCTTAGACACTCGATCATTACATGAACCCTTAGTACCTAGGTTGATACCTTTGTAGGGTAGTTTCCAAGTCCTTCTCATATCCATAGATCCATTAGGATAGATGTCCTTTAGAGCCTTGCTTTTAGGGTGCCTTGGATGCCTTTGTTTGATTTTCTTTCTCCTTGATTCTTCTAAAGCATAGTCCTATGATATTTGGAGCCTTCTTGTGAGAGCCTGGTCTTCCTTAGGAAGTACTTTATGCATTCCATGAGAAGCTGAACCATTGAGGACTATCCTTGAATGATGAGTTTGGTTGAGAACATGGTGAATTCCTTAGGTTTTCACTATGTCTCCCATCATTATTCTTTTCATTTCTCAAGTCCTACATTCTCAGGATCTTTCTTGTGAGAGCCTGGTCTTCCTTAGGAAGTACTCTGTGCATTCCATGAGAAATTTGAGCCTCTGATAGACATTCAATGACATGGTGGGTTCCCTAGGTTCACACTATGCTCCTTTTCTCCTCCAAGTCCTATGACACATGATCCTTCTTGTGAGAGCCTGATCTTCCTTAGGAAGTACTTTGTGCATTCCATGAGAAGTTTGAGCCTTGAGGACTCAAGTACCTTGTACATACACTCACTTTCATCTGTCCTATTATCTCAGGATCCCTCTTGTGAGAGCCTGGTCTTCCTTAGGAAGTACTATGTGTATTCTATAAAGAGGTTGAGCCTAAGATGGACTCTTGTGTTGATACACATCTAAACCTGATGTAGCCTTGGGATGATTTCCTTGTTGCTCATCAGGTTTATCTCTCTCCTGATGGATTAATTTTGTTGCCTGCTTGTTGTGTTGCATTAGGATAGGCTTGCATGTGTAGATACTCTTGTTAGGTGCATGATTGCATTAAAGGTTGAGCTTGTCTCCCTTTGCTTGGTTGTTTCTCTGCTTTCATACCTGTCATGTTTGCATTAAAGGTTGAGTTTGTCTCCCTTTGCTTGTGTGTTTTCTCTGTGCATCTCTGTTTGCATCCCATGTTTGCATCTAAGGTTGAGCTTGTCTCCCTTGCTTGTATTGTTGCATTGCATATGCATCTAGTTACTTTATGTTTCAACTGCTTGATAGTTGTGTTTCTTCTTTCCCCTTTGCATGTTCCCTTAGGGCTCTCACTTCCTTGTTTAAGGATAGTGATGATAGAACTTTAGGTTTAATCCATGCATGACAACATATAGGATAGATTCCCTTTCAAACTCAACATTAGGACCATCTTGCATGATAACATTAGGGTTTTGATTTAGTTCCCCTGTAGAGTCCTTTTCTCTCTTCTCATCTTCAAACCACACTAATACACATAATAAAGGCTAATTGTTACCGTACGTTACAAGCCTTAAGCTACTTAGGAAGTGGTGATTGGGGAGCTTCTCCTCGATTACCTAGAGTGTTTAGTATACGTCCTTAGGACGATATGCGACACATTCGTTCCTGAGTCATAGTCTCTAGTGCAGTATGAATTACAAACATTCATAAAAAACACTTCTTCTCGTAAAAGAAGAAAACAAACATCAAACTTCTTTTTGCCCTCTGGGGCCCTTTAATTCAGAAAACCTTTTCAGTTGAAAAGAGTGTTGTTAAGCTTCAGTTCTACCGCAAACAGGAATCGTCCCTAACTGCTGGAACTGTAGTTTAACTTTACTCGGGTAAAAACAATCGAACAAACATGTTTTCCGTTTTATCCCGAACTACGTTTGCTCTGATCTCTCATACCTGTTGAGAGTATGTAGGCACAAGATGTGGCGTCTTGGCGAGCAAACCTTTCCCCATCACCCGTAGTTAGTCGAACTATGTTGACTCTGACTTTCCCATTGCACGAGGGAATACGTAGGCCCAGATCTGCGACGCTCTGTCGAGTCACTTTTTCTCCTTTATTTTCCTTTTGAACAAGCCTTGATAGGTAGATAGATAAACAACCCGTCAGATAAACATAACAAGCGTGGATCCCGTCGAGTACGACGGACGTGAGGGGTGCTAATACCTTCCCCTTGCGTAACCGACTCCCAAACCCAGAGATTTGGTTGCGATGATCGATCTTATCCTTTTCGCTAGGTTCTTTCCTGATCGTTTCCTTTCCTTCCTTTGGGATAAATAGCGATAGGTGGCGACTCTTCTGCCTTTGCCAACATCTTTTTTCGCAGTAGCGACACTTATCCATTAAGGTTCTCCAATGATACCAAAGCAGTATCTCTGAATGAAACATGAGATTCTTCAGGTGGTCGAAGCAGTACCTTATCCATTAAGTTTCTCCAATGATACCAAAGCAGTATCTCTAAACGAAATATGAGATTGTTCGGGTGGTCGAAGCAGTACCTTATCCATTAAGGTTCTCTAATGATACGAAAGCAGTATCTCTGGAAGAAACATGAGATTCTTCGGGTGGTCGAAGCAATACCTTATCCATTAAGGTTCTCTGATGATACCAAACCAGTATCTCTGAACAAAACTTGAGATTCTTTGGGTGGTCTAAGAAGTACCTTATCCATTAAGGTTCTCCAATGATACCAAAGTAATATCTCGATCACAACAGGAGATTTATCGGGTGGTCGAAGTAGTACCTTATTCAATAAGGTTCTTTGATGATACTGAAGCAGTATCTCGATCACAACAGGAGATTCTTCGGGTGGTCAAAGTAGTACTTTATCTAATAAGGTTCTTCGATGATACCGAAGCTGTATCTCTAGTGATAAATTTTCTGGGGAAATAGCCGAGCAAGATTCCTGTCGGAGGAAAAGTGTTGTCCAAACTCTGCAGGGGAAAAGTCTTCCAGAAATATTTCAAGATAACCTCATATTGGAGAGTAACTAGAGCAATAGCTGCTACGGAATATCATTATTAACTGCAAGGTTGAAGAATAACTTGTTGGGGAATAGAATTCCATGAGCACTTGCGGAGCGTCAACTCTCTTTATAGAAATACTGCCGACTTTGATAAAGGACTGGTCGAGATGCTTGCAAATCAATCCTAGATCCTGCTATGCTATGCTGCTGAGGACGAAAATGCCATGCATTATAATGCACAGATATGCAACTAAGATGTAACTTCTAGGGAATCTAATGCATGTACAAATGCCTTAGATATGCAACTCTAGATATGATTATGATATTATCCTGTATACCATGCTTATGATAATGCCGAAGATCAGGTACACTAGGGATAAATTCCTGTTGGAGGTATCACCAGGGACTGGATTTGGTAGTTTCCAAATGAAATTGGACTTTGGTTGTTGTATTTGCCAAATGAAATTGGACTTTGGTTTTATAAGGATGCCAGCAAGGGTGGACTTTTAGTGGTTGCCAATGAAAACTGGACTTTAATGGTAAAATTGAAGGTGTCAACTAAAGTGGATTGTTCGTGGTTTCCAATAAGAGATTGGACTTTAAGGTTTTATGGGGTAGTGAGAGGCTTTGACTACTCGACATCCCACATTTGGAGACTAAATAAGTGACTAGAGGAACTGATTGCCCCTAGTAAACTTTAGACACAATGCTTGGGAACCATATTAGGCAGATCCCTGAAAAACATTGTTTATGATGAAGCACCTGGGCAGTTGACAACTGATTTGATACTTTTGCATGGTGAAGTTTCTCTTGGATATCATCTATTGTCCTTCAAGTTCTCCAAACACCAAAACAAACTTTATTGCTTGTCAAATGTTTTTATTTTTATTTTTTTTAAACTGAAGTTTCAAAACACAAATTATCAAAAATGAAATTAATTTGCAAACAATCAGATAAAGTAAAAAGTGAGCACAATTTGGTGAGAAATCTCTCTTTATATTGATTTGACCCTTAAATGGGTAAGTACATATAAGGATACAATTCTTTAATAAGGTAATTGCGGTGCAAGAAAAAACATAATGGCAATACAAATTATTGAGGTTCCGTTGAGTTTCAACACTGCTATAGTCCCTATGACTTATAAAACCTCAACACCTTGCTTCGTGCAAAGACGGATGGATTGATTCCTCTTTTCGATGACATATCAGGGTCAAGTGAACATGCAGTATGGATACTTTGCCTTGGAATTTGTCCCTAACTTTTGCTTGGATCGCCCTTTTGAGTTTTCAATCCACCGGGATGCCCTTTTTTGCCTGAGCCGCCCTTTCGGGTTTTCAACTCAACGGGCCTATTTTTTTTACTTTATCCCTAACTTTTTCCTGGAGCGCCCTTTCGGGTTTTCAGTCCACCGGGATAGCTTTTCTTTTTTGCCTAAGTCGCCCTTTCAGGTTTTCGACTTAGCGGCTTTATTATTCCACTTTTTTAGGCAAAGTATCGTTTTACAGAATCTGCATTTACCGGGTAGGGTATTTCATCACCATCCATAGTTGCGAGTTTCAAAGCACCACTAGAGAATGCCTCTATTACAACAGATGGGCCTTCATAGTTTGGTGTCCACTTGCCCCCAAATTCATTGTACATAGTCATGATCCTCTTGAGCACCAAGCCACCTTCCCGGAATGTTCTGGGATGCACCTTCTTGTCGAAAGCTCTCTTCATGCGTCTCTGATAAAGCTGACCATGACATATAACTGCCAAGCGTTTTTCTTAATAAGATTGAGCTCCCCAAACCTTGTTTTCACCCACTCTACTTCATCCAACTGAGATTCTATTAGAACTCTCAATGATGGAATTTGAACCTCTATTGGAAGAATTGCTTCCATACCATAGACTAATGACTAGGGAGTTTCCCCTGTTGAAGTTCGCACTGAAGTACGATAGTCGTGCAGCGCAAAATGTAGCATCTTATGTCAATCCTTATATGTGACCACCATTTTCTGGATGATCTTCTTGATGTTCTTATTAGCTGCCTTAACGGCTCCATTCATCTTGGGTCTTTACGGTGTTGAGTTGTGGTGTTCATCCTTCATTTTATTATTGAGTTCGATCCATTGTCAGTAAGGATACGATTAGGCACTCCGTATCTGCATATAATTTTGTGCTTGAAGAAGCGGGCAACCACCTGCTTGGTAACATTGGTGTATGGCACAACTTCAACCCATTTGGTGAAGTAGTCTATGGCCACCAATATGAAGCGATGTCCATTTGAAGCTTTTGGCTTAATCATCCCAATCACATCTATTCCCCACATGGACAAGGGCCATGGTGAAGTAAAGACGTTTAAAGGAGTGAGAGGCACATGGATCTTGTCAGAATATATTTGGCACTTGTGACAAGTTCGGGCATGATGGAAACAATCACCCTCCATGGTGAGCCAATAATAGCCTACTCTCAATATCTTTTTCTCCATCGTATGTCCATTTGCGTGGGTCCCAAAACAACCCTCGTGAATATCCTTCAGAATCTGTTCAACTTCATGCTTGTCCACACATCTGAGCAGGACAATATCATGATTGCGTTTGTACAACACATTCCCATTGAGGAAGAAATTGGATATCAATCTTCACAGATTTTTCTTGTAAACACTCAAGGCACCCTCAATATATTCTTGCTTCTTTAGATATCTCTTTTTGTCATAGAACCACGGCTTTTCATCTGATCCTTCGTCCACAGTAAGACAGTGAGCAAGTTCTTCAAAGTGTTGTAGATCAATGGACGGTCTATGGTTGGGACATATTAGCTTATACATGGATGCCAGAGTTGCCAAAGCATCTCCATTTAGTTTTCCTCTATGGGCACGTGGGTAAAAGTGATATCATCGAATCGGGGGAGTAATCTCTCCATATAATTTCGATATGGAAATAAGTTTTCATGTTTTGTATCCCAGTCACCTCTTATCTAGTGTATTACCAAGGCAGAATCTCCAAATACATAAAGAGTTTTGATTCTCAAGTTGATGGCTTTGTCTAACCCTAGTATGCGAGCTTCGTACTCAACCATGTTATTAGTACACGTAAAGCAGAGTTTGGTTGTGAACTATAGTGAAAGTTCTTGGGAGATGTGATTACTGCCCCAATTCCATGTCCATAAGAATTTGAAGCACCACCAAACCTGAGAGTCCATCGCTCCCATGGTTCTGGTCCTTCATCTGATCCTGGCTCTTCATAGTCTTTTACCACCATAATATCCTCATTTGGAAAGTCAAACTTCAAAGGCTGATAATCATCCACTGGTTGGTGGGTTAGATAGTCTACTAACACACTGTCCTTAATGGCCTTTTGGGTGACATATGGGATGTCGTATTTGAACAGAAGCATTTGCCATCAGGCTATCCTACCATTGAGAGTAGGTTTCTCAAACATTTATGTAATGGGGTCCATCTTAGAGATCAAATATGTGGTATGTGTTAGCATATACTACCTGAGACGTCTGGCAGCCCATGCAAGCGCAAAACAATTCTTCTCAAGTAAGGAGTATCTTGTCTAGCAATCATTAAACTTCTTACTGAGGTAATATTTGGCGTGCTCCTTCTTGCCAGTATCATCATGTTTCCACAACACGCAACCCATGGATTCATCAAGCACATTCAGGTACATAATAAGTGGCCTCTCAGGAATAGGCAGTATCAGGATTGGTGGTTCTTGCAAATATTCTTTGATCTTATCAAATTCCCCTTGGCATTCATCATCCCATACAATTGACTGATCTTTCTTGAGAAACTTGAAGATTGGTTTGCAAGTTTCAGTGACATGAGAAATAAGTCTGGCGATGTAGTTCAATCTCCCCAAGAAGCCACAAACCTCTTTTTCTTTTCTAGGCGCAGGCATACTCTAAATTGCCCTCACCTTATCAGGCTCCACTTCAATCCCTTTCTGGCTTATGATAAAGCCTAACAACTTTCAAGATCGTACCCCAAACGTACACTTGTTAGGGTTAAGTCTCAGTCAGAACTTTCTCAATCGAGCAAACAACTTTTGCAAATTGATGAAGTGCTCTTCTTCCTTTTGAGACTTGGCAATCATATTGTTGCGGTGAGAATCAGATGTCAAGCTATTGATTAACTTGAATCTTAATTTATTGAAATTCACCACCGAACTTTGATTTATCAAAATGAAAGGTTAGAGAAAGAAAACCTTTTGCATGATGTAACAACAACGCCAAAGATTCGGGGATCGGGAGTTGGTTATGCCTAGGGTAGGTATTTCACATTCTAGACATCTGTAGTACTCTATAAGAACCTTTTGTGTGTGTGTGTGTATGCTGAGCTATCTAAGTTGTTGTTTGCTAGGGTCATGGAATCAGGGCTAAGATAAAGTTTTAGGTAAAGACCTAAAGACAAATTCTAAGTTTGCTCACAAGGATATCGCATCTCATGCCTATGTATCCTGACTAGGATGGAATCAGAGCAGCCGTAGTTCTCCTCACTAAGGTTGAGGAATACTTGACTATGGTCAAGACTCCAAGGGGAACAAACATAACAATATTTGTGTAGAGTTTGAAAAAACTATCTAGATCTAAGTTGAACACTCAAAGGGATTGACTTTGACAAAATCCAAAAGGGGAGTATGTAATCATGACAATGATCCTTACATAGAGTTGACAAACTCTATCTTAAAGTTCTAATTGAAGGATACTTCTAACAAGGGTTAGGTCTTCTAGACTTAAAGCAAAGTATAATGGACATAGGTTCTAACTTGACTAAGTTAAAGGACCTAATGACTTAACCAAGTCAGGGGGGGGGGGGGTAATGAGCCATCTATGACAGTGAAGTCAATAGAGAGACTTTCCTTTGGAATAAGGGAAAAAAACAAGGCATCTGGATGAGAAATAACAACTTTCATCACTTGGGGAAGAACTTAACAAAGTTAAAGCACACATAAGAATTCATTCAAACATGATGAATATATAAAAGAGCATAGTAACAACCAAGAAAGTAATGCAAGCATGTGACAACATCAAGCAAAGAACAAGGTTACAACCAAGTATTTAACAATGAAAGAATCAAACCAAATGGTTACAACCAAAGGTAAACAAAGATGTTACAACATCAAAAAAGGGATGGTGGTAAAGGATCTTTCAAGACCAAACTTTTCAAACATCAAGCATAATTAAAGACATTACTTATCATGGAAAAGTTCACAAGTTAAGATTATGAAGGTAACAACCAACAAAAGCAAACATGAAACATGTGTAACAACAACAAGTTCATCAATGGTAAACAAAAAAAGTGACAACAATTCAAGCATGGATTCAAAACATCACAACTTGGCATATGAATCAAAAAAAGATAAATGTAACAACATCCAATCATTTTCAAGTCATATTGATGACATTCAATCATGGATAAGCAAGAAGAGTGACAACAGTTCAAGCATGGATTCAAAACTTCACAAGGAGAAAGATGAACAAGATTCATGGTAAAAACCAAGGCAAGAACGAAACCTAAACATGTTATGGTTCTAACAAGACACATAAACAAGCAAGATGAGGTTAAGGGGTCATGTTCAAGAGATTACAACATCAAGAAACACACAAGGATTCACAGAGAAGTTACAAGTCATACATTCACATTCATGCATTTTACAAAGGCAAGAATCAAACCCTAATCATGTTATGGTTCTAACAAGACACATAAAAAAAGTAAAGTGAGGTTAAAAGATCATGTTCAAGAGGTTACAACCTCAAGAAACATGTCACAAACCAACAAAAAGTTTCAAGGCATGATTTTCATGTTCATACATTTACAAATGCATGAATAAGCATAGTAAAGCAAAGAGCCAAATGTCTTCAAACACACGAACATGTTAATCATCCAAAAGTGATTCATACAAGATTAATAATGCAAGAAAAATCAAGTACTAGGTCAAAGAAACTCATGAAAACAAGTAAAAACCCTAAAAACAAAGGTCATGACTTTCAAGTGAATCAAAGTGTTTAAAAAATAACAATTTTTGAATTATTTCTTCACACATTGAAACTAGACATATCAATGAGCATTTTGAAAAAATAATGGCATAAAAATAATAAAAATCAAGGATGTTATGCACTTTGGAAAATAGGGTACCAAACTAGGCAAGGCAAAAACTAAGTCAAGGCAAGGCAACTTTTAGGCAGATTTGCAAAAGCAACCATAACTTGCTCAAAACTCAATGAAATTGAGTGAAACAAAAAAGGAAATTGTGTGTTTTTTCACAAGGAATCAAATGGTGGTGGTAGTTTTCAAAGATCGTGCATTGAATGAAAAACTCGATAGCTATACCAAAAATAACATGTTATGTGCAAGAACATCATGGCAGTCCAAAATACAAGTTTTCAGCAGCAAACAAAAGACCAAACACACCATATGGAACATATAAAGGATGTTTACAAACACCATACCCCAAGATATGAGCTCATTCAACAAATAGAATATAGTGTGGCCAAAATACCAAGTTTGAGCAAAACAAGTGTGACAGTCACAAATACATGTTTTAAGCAGCAACCAGTTGATCAAACATGGCACATAAGACATATAAAAGAGGTTCACAATCATCAAACATTAATGCCTAAACAGAAACATAAGTTGCATATGAAAATAAGACTTAAGGCAAGCTAACAAGCAAGAACACATGGACAGTTAAGCATACACAAGTTGGAGGGCAAGTTAAGGTTCAAACATGACCTATAATACATATTAAACATGTTCAACATCAATGTATATCAAAATCTAACATCATTTCAAAAATGGCTAGTATGAGCACATAACTCTTGTAGCCTCTTCAAGCCAATACACAAAACAAGAAGTCCAATTGAGATGTGATGATCCAAATAGCCTCAAAATACTTCAAATGAGATGTTCAAGTGATCTAAACTCCTTCCAAATGGCTGCCTTGACAGAATGGTGCTTTTTTGCAAGAATACACCAAGAACTCCAAAGTGAAATGCAAGGAAAAGATGTTACATAAGTGTGGTGATGATTTGGATAGTTCAAATAACCTATATGGAAGGTGTTTGAAGTGTTGGAAAGGTTGGAAGAGGACTGGACAAAGTTGTGGCTTTAAAAGTGCATAAAGTTAAAGTTTTATGGATTGACAGTTGACTTTTTGAGTGAGAAGTTTTCTGGTGAGTATTTAAACAGCTTCAATACATCATATGTGATGTGTTTAAAGTGTTGGTGGATGTGTTTGATGGTTGTATGAGGTTTTGGCAAGGTTTATGCAAAGACATATTTTGTGTCTAAGGGAGCAAGCTTCACAAGTTGCAAGAACAATGTGATCAGAGTAATGAGGGAGATTTTGCTTATTTTCTAGCTCACTCGTTTGAATGTGATAAGAATGCTTTATTTATAGGCAAGCTTGGAAAGAAAATGGTATGGACAGATTGGATCATCTTGCCAAATTTTTCCTTTTTAGAGGCAAAAGGAACAAATCCATCTTGAGATCTTTCTTCTGAGCATTAGCAACCTCTCTATGTGTTGGATCATCACATATATCCTGAAAATAATGGTTTTGAAGTGAAATGAAGGGAGCAGCTGATGTAGTTTCTGAGTTGTGACATAACTTGCAAAGCGTTTCTCTGTCCTTGCCACTTGCATGATTAAACAATTCATTTAATCCAAAATCTGATTTTTGCTCGTGGCTATGCATTTTAATCCCCTCGATTAGGTCCTTAAGCATCAAAAAATAAGTTAAGCAAGTTTTTAGAAGAGGTTTGAATGGTTTATGCATCAAAGTGCAAGTGCTGAACTTGGTTTTGTGATAAGAAAAATGTCCAACTTGCCTTCTTCGATTCTCCCTAACCACAAAGGTTTAGAAACTTCTCTTATACTTTTTAAAAATCCCCAAACATGATCTACATCTTTCATGTTTTATACAAGTTCAAATTCCAAAGGAAACTATGTCAAAAATCCTCTTGAGTATTGTTGCAAAAGTTGACTTATATGTCAAGAAACATGAAAAAAATTTAAGTGTTGAAATTCTTCAGAACTTGATGAGCTTATAAATCCAAATATATGCATTTTTGGACCTCAACCCCATAGGACACATTTTTAGGGCTCCTTAAGATATTTTCAACAAGCTTTGAACCACTCCATTTGGATGTGTGGTTAGGAAGTTATGATCATTTCAAGTTTGGCTTAAAATTAGGGTTTTTCATGAACCCAAGTTTCTTGATTTGGAAGTTATCCATCAATCCTTAATTAAATCTCCACCAAACTCACTATTAGTCATAAAATGATGTTGGAATACTTGCTTGCTTCAGTTTGGGGTCAAAACCCTAAAAGTCAAAGAGTTGACTTTCCACCCAGACGAACCGAATAGTTGAAATCTTCAGGATCGATCCTCAGTGTTCTGAGTTCTTTGAGCGTTTCAAACTTCTTGAGGAAACTTTAATAAGTCATAGGGGTACCATGAACTATGATTCAAGCTTTAGAAACCCATCTAAGCCAAAAGTCAAACTTCAATTGATTTTTTCCACTAGAAACCCTAACCAGGGTGTTGCACTGCAATGCTCCTATTATTTTGGTAACAACCTCAAATTGCACTTGTTCTTGGCAAGATGTGATCCTCTTGATGATATTAAGCCTTTATTTTTATAATATCAATCCAAAACTTTGACTGATAAGTCCACAGGATTCTTGGTTTTGACAGTGTAAAACCCTAATTCATCTGCATCTTGACAAAGATTAACTTAAAAAATGTTAAGGTTAGATAAAACATGCTTGATGAACCTAGAATAATGATGGGATCTAGGGATCAAAATTTGGGGTATGACACATATCATCGATTTACACTTCAATCTCTTTATGAATCATGTCATGAAAGAGCATTACCATCGCGCGTTGATATGTTGCCCCAACATTTTTCAGTCCGAATGGCATCACCTTGTAGCAGAAGGTGCCCCACGGTGTGATAAAAGTGGTCTTCTCCATGTCATCTGGATCCATTTTAATTTGATTGTAACCATAAAATCCATCCATGAAGGATAAAACAGAGAACTGAGTCATGTTATCCACCAATACATCAATGTGAGGTAATGGGAAATCATCTTTAGGACTAGCTCGGTTTAAATCACGATAATCCACACACATGCGAACCTTTCCATCTTTTTCTGGTACCAACACAATGTTGGCAACGCATTGTGGATACTTTACTACTTCTAGGAATCCATCATCAAACTGCTTACAGACTTCTTCACGAATCTTGAGAGCCATGTTAGGATGGGTCCTCCTCAACTTCTGCTTGATAGCGTGGAATTCTTCCTTGAGCGGTAATTTATGTACAACAATGTTTGTATTCAATACGGGCATGTCTTAATACGACCAGGTGAACACATTAGCATACTCTCAGAGAAGCTCTATCAAATTGGTATTGAATGTGTCTTGAAGAGACGCTCCAACCTTCACCTCCCTTTTGTCTTCCTCAGTGCCTGGGTTGATGAATTCGATATCCTCATTTTGTGGCAAGATGACCTTCTCTTCTTGTTGTAGCAGCCTTGCCAACTCACTAGGGAGTTCACAATCTTCTTTCTCTTCTCCTTCAACTTGGTAGATTAGGCAATCAAAATCATACATGCCTATAGCAGCGTCGTTGTCAAGGACCTCGATAGTGTCTTTGCATGTTATGATTTATGCAGTCTATTTAGGAAAGTGTGTGTATAAAAATTGCCATTTATTATAAAAAGTAAAAAGAAAAGAAAATGAGTGAAAATCAAATGCAAACTTATATTTATCAATGATAACTGCATTTGAAAACATCAGGTGGCCCATACAACGATCCACTACACCTTGGGCAGAGCGTAGGTTTTTTTTATAAACAATAAAAATTACGTTTGGTGTGGTAAGAACTAAGCGATTTCAATAGTCTTCCAATTCTGAAGCTCTTCACCAGGCCTGGGTTGACGAATCCAGCTTGTAGAAACCTCTTCATCACCAACGTTACCTTCAATAACCATAGTTGTTGTATGATCAAAGATGTGTATGACGCTTTTAAAAATATCCCCCACAGGAGGGACCTGCTCTTTGTTGTATACAACCGCCGCTGTACTGGAAGATGGATGGTACCCCAACCCGAACTTATCAAAATTTTCAGCAATCTCCACTACTTTGCCCCAGCTTTGGCCATTCCCTTCATCAATAACTACCTTAGCTTCTTCATACGAAGCCATTGAAGATCTTGTTTCTTGATTATATGGAACTCGTTACACTGCCAAAGTACTTACCACCTCAAAAGACTGGAAAGGTGTCTCAACCATTTCACCCTCAACCTCAATGTAACAAAAAGAAGTTAGGTGACTCACTAGAATGTCTTCCTCCCCTCCAATTAGAACCACGTTATCATTGCTAACAAACTTCAGCTTTTGGTGAAGAGTAGACGTAACAACCCCTGATGAATGAATCCAAGGTCTTCGTAGCAAGCAACTGTATCCTGGGTAAATGTCCATTACTTGAAAGGTAATGGCAAAGACAGTTGGCCCAATATTTATCGGTAAGTATACCTTACCTATCACTTCTCGTCTCAAGCCATCAAATGCTTTTACTATCAAGGCGCTCGGCTTCATGATGACTCCTCTTACATGCATCTTCTCCAAAGTGACCTTGGGGAGCACGTTCAAGGAAGAACGTATGTCCACCAAAACTCACGATATCAAAGTATCCTGACACCTGATAGAGATGTGGAGGGCTTTGTTATGATTCCTTTTTCTGAAGTCAGATCATCGTCATTGAATCCAAGGAAATTACTAGTGGTCACACTGGCTATCACATCGTCAAATTAAGCTACAGTGATATCTTTAATGATGTGCGCAACACTCGATACTTTCAACAATGACAATTTGTGTGCATTTGAACTAAGTAGTAATGCAAGCATAGAAACCTTAGCAGGAGTTTGGTTCAATTGGTCGACCATTTTGTAGTCGCTCTTCTTGATGATTTTCAAAAACTCTTTAGCTTCTTTCGTGTAAATGTTGATTTCAGGGACAACAATTCTGCTGGTGGCTCAACACTTGGAAATTCACTTGACATCTCAACAACTATCCCTTTATCTTTGGTAGGTACTTCCACTGGTTTGGCAACAAATAATCGACCACTACAGGTCATTCCATTAGGCCCAGCCACATCATTACATTTGGCTCCATCATACTTAATCACTAACTTCCCTGACCCTTTTTTACTAACCTTAGGCTCGGGTATATCAACAGGGTACTCAATCACTATCAGAGTTGGTCGTGCTTGTCTTTGCCTATTAACATCATCTTCATCATATTGCATGACCACCAGCACTGGACGAACAGGTCTTTGTTGAAACGCTTATGATGCGTCATACTAGATAACTACAAGAGCTAGACGAGCTCGTCTTGGTGGATAAATCTTTTTTTCATCATATTGGATTTTAATAGCGGCCACATTCTGATCTCGACATTTTATCTGAATTATACCTTGATCTAAGAACCTCTGTAAGTGTTCCTTAACAACTTCATCAATCAAGTTACCAATTTCATTTTGAGGGATCATCCCACTTTTCTTCAGTTGTTCCTCTATAACTTCCAAAGGGGTATGGACATCTTCTACTCTTGTAATTAGTCTTAAATCACTGCTTTCCTCCATGGCATTAACAGAAGAACTTCCATGTGTAGGTAAAGGATTGTTTTTGACATTGGCACCTCTGGGAGTGAAAGTAAGATCTTTAGACTCCACCAAGTCTTGCACCCTATTCTGGAATACATAACAGTTATCTATGGAATATCCAGGAGCCCCTTTGTGAAACTCACAACGAGCGTTGGCATCATACCCAGGAGGGTATGGGAAAGTTTCCAGGCGCAAGTCCCTGAGTGTTAAATGCCCACTCTGGTTTAGCTGAGAAAAGATCTAACCATATGACATTGGTATCTGATCAATGCGCCTTTTTGGAACCCTTGGCCTCTGCTGCCGCTGGGTTGGGGCATTTTGATATTATGGAGGAGGAACTCTTTGGTAGTTGGGTTGCTGTTGCACCTGTTGTTGAGCAGGCTGTTGATGGGGAGCTTGAGCAACCGCAACTACCTATTGGTATTGAATTTCCACCAGGGCTCTGTCTCTTCGCCCTCTCATTATGGCGTTAGTTTCTTCTTCTCTCCTTTTCACAAAGGGTTTCTTACCACCATTTGTAACAACAACTTTATTCTTTTTCAACTGGCTTTCAATCCTTTCTCCCACCGACACCACTTCAGCAAAATTAGGGAAACTAGACCCTAGCATACGATCCAAGTATTGAGGTTGTAACGTTCCCATAAACATATATGTTAAATATTTGGTTAACAGGGGTGGTTGGACATGAGCTGCCAGCTCTCTCCGTCTTTGAGCGTACTCTTTGAATAACTCATTATTATGCTGAGCCATATCCTGCAGCTGGGTGCGATTCGACACTAAATCAGTATTGTATTGATAATGCTTAGAAAATGCATCCACAAGATCCCTCCATGTGCTAACTTGCCCCTTCTCTAGTTGCATGTACCATTCCAAAGCTGCCCCACTGAGGCTATCTTGGAAATAATGTATAAAGAGTAAGTCATTATCAATATGAGCAGCCATCTTGCGACAGTATGCTCTCAGATGAGTCCTGAGGCAGCTGATCCCCTTAAACTTGTCAAATTCTGGGACTTTGAACTTCTTTGGTATCACCAGTCCGAGAACTAGACACATATTTATGGCATCCAAGCCTGGAGTTTTTTGCACTTCCAAGGACTTGAACTTCTTCTCTAAAGTGTGCAGTCTATCCGCGGAAGGGTCAGCTACAATCCCCACATTATGCTGAGGAGGAGGAGGAGGAGGTTGGAAAAAAGCGTCGTACTGCTCGTCCATTCCCATTTTAGGGCCATGTCGGGCAGAAGCAGAATGTTCAGCTAAGTCGACATGGACAGGAGGAGGGAGTTGTTTTAACAACTCCAGAAGTTCCTGCTTTGTTCGCGATCTTCCTAGCATCAGCTACGGTTTCAACATTGTTTTCCTTTTGGGCCAATACCATCATGGTTTCCAGTAGTTGGTACATCATTGCTTTGAGCGCATCAATATCACTCCTCATTGTATTTTGGGTCTCCTCGATCTGTTCGAGCGTCATCTGGAAGTTGCGACGAGTCTCATAGCGGTGTTGAGTAGTCAGCTTTCAACTGAAGGTAAAAAGGTAAAGTTTATAAGTTGCATACCAGGTGAGGATGCACAATGCTCATGCTTATGTTTTATACTTATGTTTATGTTCTATTTTTAGGGAAGCACATATAACAGCGGTCATTAACAAACATCTGAAATAATACGAGAACAAAGAAATTAAAAGAAGGCTGGACTTTCATTCATTCAAATTGATCTATTACATTGTACCAAAATAACAAAAGTATAAGCCAATAGAAAACCAAGTATTGAGTTTTAACAACTAAGCGATAAATGGAAAGAAAACAAAGAAATAGTCCTCAAGTTGCAGCTCTTCGTGCTTCACGCTTCTTGAGCTCTTCATCAAACCTCTTAAGCATTGCCTTGTAGGGGCACAAAAACTCACAAATGGTTGGAGCAGTAGAATCATCCACGGCTTCCAAGGCGTCTCTATGCTTCCAAATTAGATCCTTGGCTAGCCAATTGAAATTTTTTGCCAACCTATTCAACTTATTGCGGTATATGTCTCGTTTATCTCTTATAATGTGAATAGACTGCTCATAAGCCGCATAGTCACGAGACATCTTCTCTCTTGCAACTGACCATATGGATTTGTCTACTAGAATGGCTCCCATCTGATTCTTCTGATGTTCAATGAGTCCCTTGAGCTCATCCACTTCCTCACATATTGTATTCCAATCAGCTAGTCTGACCCAAGAGGATCTTAGGGCATCCTCTTTGATTCGACGCTCCCTATCTTCACCAACTCTGAATAAGCATAGAGAGGCACCAAGTTCTTTGATCTCATCTTCCAAGGCCTCTCTAAGCTCTTTGTTTCGCTTAGTAGCAAGAATGTACCAATGTTCGTTCTCTCTCCATTTGCTTCGAGCATGGTCCAACTGTTCTTTAAGGGAGCCTAAGCGGCTGTCAGCTTGGTTAATGCATAGTTTAGTCCTTTTCCGCTTACCCTCCTCCTTATCAACTTTGTTCTCTATTTCTTCAAGCTGATTGTTCTTTCTCACGAGCTCATACTTCATATTGTTTTTCTCATTGGTCACACCTTGAAGCTTTACCTGCAAATCCTCGTTTTCTTTTCCCAACTGAGCTATTTTGACTCGGAGCTCTTCCACCTCTTCAACTGGTATAGGAAAAGGTTGTGGAGTGGTAGGCCTAGGAGGAGTTTCAATAGAGAAGGGGAGCTTGACTATCTTAACTCTCTCTAAAACCCATGGCTGATAAGGTATCCTGGATACACCATCTCTTTCCTTAATTCAGATCCTTTGGTATGAATCTTCTTCCGATAGCGTACAATCTTGCAGAGAAGCGAAGGATCTTTAGTACCCCTTTCGTGAAGAATCATTTCCTCTAAATCTTTATCTTCAGGTTTTCCCAACATTGGATATTCAAATTATCGTATAGCTAATATATGATTATAACTTATACAACCTTTAGACCCAATTAATGGCACATTGCAAAAACTCCCACATCTCATAACAATTTCATCCACTTCCAACCTATTAGGATACCACGTAATGTCCCTTTCAGAGAGAGACACTAGCAGCTCAGCCCACTTCACTGTAGAAAATAGGGAGACAAAATGTCAATACCTCACCCTTCCTTTCACGGCGAAGATGCAAATTGTAGAAGATATAAGCCAATAGAGGGTGTATTGGACTTTGTCCTTTCTTCCAAACTGCCCAAAAAATACTTCCGGATGCAGAGTCAATAAACTCTTCGAAAATGGGGAAAAGTACTACCCTGTATATGAGGAGAGCTAATACATTTACCAGAGCATCCCATTTTTTACTCTACAATAGCTTCATTGCTTCTTTTTCTAGAACAGTGCTTTGAAAGCCAAAGAAATCTTCCCTTTTTTTCCAACTAGCTTTGGCTACTGAAATAGAGATTTGGAGAGCACCGGCCAATTCTTCCACCTCGGGGGTCTGACCAATCATAGTATATGGTGCCCTACCCTTCACTGGGAAACCTAAGAACCCTTCAAACTCTTCAATGGCAAGGGTCAAGTAGAAATCTTGAAATAGAAAGCTCCTCATTTATGGATCATAGAATTGTGCCAAGGCTGTGATGGCAGGGATTTGCACTTCGACTGTAAGGAGATCAATAATCTGGCCAAACCTTCCCATTAAAGTCTTCTTAAAGATAGGTGATACTTCTTTTAAATAATTCGTCACTACACTGGAGAGTCTTTCTCTTTCCTAAACTCGTAGCCATTGTGAATGTAAGTTAACCTGTGAATACAAATGCTTCCCTATAAATAAATTTTTGTGTAAGTCATGATGTATATGTAAATGATTATGAATGCAAAGATGTTGGATCTAGGTTATCACAAGTATCTCTCAACCCTCCTAATGGGTAAAAATTAGGATAGCTCTAGATTCTTTACACAAACGCCCACTCACGGGATAATTCCTATGTTGAAAGATAGGGTTTTCAAGGTCATAGACACCAATTGCATCAACATCACACAATAGGCTAGCTGCATTATGACAGTAATACAAAAGGGTCTCTCCTGAGCGAAGTCCTCATACTAGGCCCACGAGGAGCGAGTCCTCGGAGACTAACACTACACGACTACCAATATAGAAAATGGTTCTAAGAATGGTTCCCATAGTCACGGACCCTTCATGAATCAAGTCATGCAACAGGCTAGCTGCTTTACGACAAGATCTACAAATAGGTCTCTTCTAGGGGAAGCTTTCATGCTAGGCATACAAGGAGCGAGTCCTTGGGAACTAACACTAATTACTTCCAAAATCTAAACTATGTGTGCCTACTTCTTTTTCCAAAGCTCGGGTATGGAGCCTTACTTGTGATATCATCCCAAAATCAACAAGCAGATAAATAACATATAATAAAGGAAAGCAGTAAAATAAGTAAATAATCAATAAGAGAAAAACAATTAAGGATAAAACACCCAAACGAAGTTAACAATCTCGAATCGAGTCAAGTTAGGCTTGACTCTCTCTTGCATAGGGCAATGCTTTCCCCAGCACAGTCGCTATCTGTTGTACCTTGAAAAATACGATCCTCGCGATGGATGCAGAAAAAAGATGTTCGAACAGAGTCGCCACCGAACTTTATTCATTCCAAGGAAGGAATAGGAAAATATCGATAAAACCTTTAAAGAGATAAGAACATGGTCATCGCAACCAAATTCTATGTTTGGGAGTTGATTACGCAAAGGGAGGGTATAAGCAACCTCTATGTTCGTTGTACTCAACAGGAACCTCTTGATTCGATTCGAGAGAAAAGTTAGCTAGGTTGTTTGTTTTCTTCTAAGGATTCGCTTCTAAGGGGAAATGAGTGGTTTTTATTAGGGTGCTCGCCAAGGATTGAAGCCCTTGTGCCTACATACTCCCTCGTGGAATGGGAAGGTCAGAGCATCGTAGTTCGTGTGACTACAGTTGGTTGGTTTATATTCTAAATAAATGAGTGTTTAGGTCGCATTCTAACTGTTAAACATTGGCTTGTCTGCTCGTTAGGGGAGGCTGAAGCACAAGTTTATATGCGCGAAAGAAGTGACTAAACAATGTTCTTTGCGAAAATTTGTTTGAATAGATTAAAGTATATTAAGATTTGTATTGAGAAAAGAGATTTTATTTGAATAGGTTTAGGGTTTCGATCGCACGAGAGCGAGAAAACGAAGTTAGATTGGTTGAGTATTTTGAGGGAGAATGACGACTATTTGATAAGCGAGATGTCTGTCTCGCAACCAATTATTCGGGGCATTATTGGAATGCTAGATCCCAACGATACCTTTTTCACTCAATTAATTACGAAAATGTGTTTGTTGGACATTGAACGTCTTTGTCCAAATAATTAGGGCAAGTATTTTAGGGACGAAAGGTCGAGCAACCCACAACCCAAGGTGTGCGCCCTAAGAGCGATCACTTAAGAATCCAAGGAATGCAAAACTCCAAGAACTCAGTTCTTTCATAATTTAATTAAGAAAAAGATTTGAATAGATTAACGTATTTTGATTAGACGCGTTAAGTATTTTAAATGTATTGAGTATTTTAAAAATGCAAGACTGAAATGATCACAATCCAAAACGTGCGCCTCAAAAGCGACCATTCAAGAGTCCAAGAAATAGTTAATTAGGGGATAGAAAACAAAATAGAGAAATGAGACAATTCAGCAACTCCCACGCCCCATAAATGCACACATTATAAAACCTAGACAACTCATTAATTAATTAATAAAAAAACAGATTGATGTTTGACACGTTCAAAACCAACTTTCCGAATCCCCACCTATCTCCTTTAATGCATTAACTTCTCCCCCTCATCATCATTATAATACTCATGAAGAAAACAATTAAAAAACAGGGAAGCAGAATAAGGGTCACATACGTCTTTTAAGGTCCATTGAATGCATTAAAAAGAAGAAAAACCAAAACTTTGAAAAAAAACTAAGTCGTATTCTTTCTCATTCCACATGTCTCCCTTTGGCTTGAATTCGTATGAACATGAAAACACATATGAACATCATCATCAATATAAAATTAGATCCAAAAATCCATAAAAGCTACACCTATTTCATGTTGAATAAACTTTAATGTTATATTTAGTGGATTTCTATTAATAAATTAGTGGAAAGACAAAGTCTCTATTGTAGTTGGAAGGCCAAGAGATAGTGGGCTATTAATAGCATCTACTTGTTTTCTTAGAATAGCAGTAATGGGACTATATAAAGACCAGTATTGTATTTTCATTTCAACAGTACATATATATAAAGGTAGTGCTTCTGTTCACAAATTGGCATCAGAGCAAATGGCAAACGTGATGAGTCAAATGCCGCTGCCGCGACTAACGAAGTCAAATTATGATAACTGGAGTGTCCAAATGAAAGCTCTTCTTAGAGCTCTAGAGGCGTGGGAGGTGACCAGAGATGGGTTTGAAGAACCAACAGATACTGCGGGATATACGGCAGCTCAAAATAAGGCGTTGAAAGAGACGCGGTCAAAGGATAAGACGACACTATACATGCTGTTCCGAGCAGTTGACGACTCAGGCTTTGAGAAAATTGTCGGTTCAGCTACGTCGAAAGAAGCATGGGACACGTTAAAAAGGCGTTCGAAGGAGCAAATCGAGTGAAGCAAGTTCGACTCCAAACTCTTCGTGGTGAATTGGAGAGGATGCATATGAAGGAGTCAGAAACTGTATCTGACTACATCACGCGTGTGCAAACAGTGGTGAATCAACTCACTAGAAATGGCGAAACGGTGACTGATGCACGAGTTGTCGAAAAGATACTGAGATCTTTAACAGATAAATTTGAGAATATTGTGTGTGCAATAGAAGAGTCGAAGGACCTTTCGACGCTCTCAGTCGAAGAGCTCGCTGGTTCTCTCGAAGCACACGAACAACGTAAGATGAAAAAGAAGGAAGAAGCAGTCGAGGATACACATCAAACCAAGGAGTCAATTAAAGACGAAAAGGTACTATTTTCTCAAAACTTTCGAGGAAGAGGACGTGGCCGTGGAGGTCATGGTCGAGGTGGTCGAGGCAGCAACTTCGATAAAGGACAATCAAGCCAGCAAAATTGGCGTGGCAGAGGACATGGTCAAAGAGGTGGTCGGTCGAACTACTCCAACTTCGAATGCTACAAGTGTGGGAAGTATGGTCATTACGCGAAGGATTGCAACTCTTACAAATGCTATAACTGTGGTAAAGTGGGACATCTTGCAAAGGATTGTCAAGTCGAAAAGAAGGTAGAAGAAACAACCAATCTAGTCTTGGAAGCTGAAGCAAATGAAGGTTTTCTCTTGATGGCTCAAAATGAAATCAACACCAATAATGACACCATGTGGTATCTCGACTCAGGGGCAAGTAATCATATGTGTGGTTACAAACATCTGTTTAAAGAAATGCAAAAGATTGAAGATGGTCATGTGTCCTTCGGAGATGCATCGAAAGTGAAAGTCGAAGGCAAGGGTAAAATCTGTTACTTGCAGAAGGATGGCTTGATTGGATCAATCGAGGATGTTTATTATGTACCAGATCTCAAGACCAACATCTTGAGCTTGGGGAAACTTACAGAAAAAGGTTATTCGATACTTATAAAAGATCGGATACTGCATTTGAAGGACAAGCTAGGGCATCTGATTGCTCAAGTCAAGATGGGGAGAAATCGAATGTACAAACTAAATTTGAGAAGCGTTCGAGAAAAATGTTTGCAGGTCAATGTCGAAGACAAAGCGTCGCTGTGGCATCTACGCTTTGGTCATCTACATCATGCTGGTTTGAAAAGGTTGGCGAAAAAGAACATGGTGCACGGGCTACCAGACATGGACTATGAAGGAAAGTTTTGTGAAGAATGTGTGCTTAGCAAACAAACAAGAACCTCATTTCAAAAGAAGGCAGAATATCAAGCTAAACATATTCTCGAACTGATTCATACCAACATATGTGGGCCAATCACTCCGGAATCTTTCAGTGGCAAAAGGTACTTCATTTCCTTTATCGACGATTTCTCACGAAAAACCTGGGTTTATTTCTTGAAAGAAAAATCTGAAGCATTCGAGGTGTTCAAAAAGTTCAAAGTAATGGTGGAGAAGGCAACTGACAGACACATCAAAGCTGTTCGATCTGACAGAGGTGGTGAGTATATTTCAACAACTTTTATGAAGTATTGTGAAGAGCAGGGCATAAGGAGATTTCTAACTGCACCATATTCACCTCAACAAAACGGTGTGGCTGAAAGGAAGAATCGAACAGTTCTCGACATGATTCGATCAATGCTTAAAAGCAAGAACATGTCGAAGGAATTCTAGGCAGAAGCTGTACAATGTGCTATTTATGTTCAGAATCGATGTCCACATTCGAAGTTAGAAGATCAAACACCACAAGAAGTATGGAGCGGACAGAAGCCAACAGTTTCTCATCTCAAAGTATTTGGTAGTGTGGCGTATGCACACGTACCAGATCAACGAAGAACGAAGCTTGAAGACAAAAGTCAGAAGTACATATTCATTGGGTATGATGAGAAGAAAAAAGGGTACAAGCTATTCGATCCCATAAGCAAGAAGGTGATAGTGAGTAGAGACGTTCGAATAAATGAAGCGAGCAAGTGGGACTGGAACAATTCGACAGAAGTTAATGTCGAAGTTGAAGAATCATTTGTTGCCATACCAACAAGCATTCCAACAGAACTTGAAGAGTATGACAATGAAGATGAACCTCTACAACCCAGAATGCGAAGTCTACAAGATTTGTATGAAACAACAGAAGAGGTACACCTTGTATGTCTTTTGGAAGATACTGAAAACATTAACCTTGAAGAGGCGTTACGAGACGAAAAATGGAAAACTGCCATGAACGAAGAGATTAAGGCCATTGAACGTAACAACACATGGGAACTAGCAGAATTACCAAAAGGAAGTCAACCCATTGGTGTGAGGTGGGTATTCAAGAAAAAGATGAATGCTCAAGGCGAAATAGAACGGTATAAGGCGCGACTTGTTGCGAAGGGATACAAACAGAAAGCAGGAATTGACTATGACGAAGTATTTGCACCCGTTGCAAGAATGAAGACAATTCGATTGCTCATTTCTCAAGCTGCTCAATTCAAATGGCCAATATTTCAAATGGATGTCAAGTCAGCATTTTTAAATGGTGTGCTCGAAGAAGAAGTTTACATCGAACAACCACCCGGATACATGAAAGTCGGAAAAGAAGAAAAAGTGCTAAAATTGAAGAAGGCGCTTTATGGGTTAAAGCAAGCACCGCGAGCATGGAATACACGCATCGACACATACTTCAAAGAGAATGGTTTCAAGCAATGTCCCTACGAACATGCTCTGTATGTAAAGAAGAATGGAAGTAATATGTTACTTGTTGCTCTCTATGTTGATGATCTAATTTTCTTGGGTAACAATGGTCAAATGATAGAAGAATTCAAGGGCACAATGACACGTGAATTCGAGATGACAGACTTAGGTCTGATGAGATTCTTTCATGGTCTTGAGGTTCGACAAGAAGAAGCGGGAATCTTCATATCACAGGAGACATATGCAAAGGAAATCCTGAAAAGATGCAAAATGAAAGATTGTAATCCAGTTTCGACACCAATGGAGCCAGGTGCAAAGCTGTCGAAATTTGATGGAGGAGAATGTGTCGAAGCAAACAAATATCGAAGCTTGGTAGGTAGTCTTCGCTATCTCACATGTACAAGGCCGGACATTTCATTAAGTGTCGGCATTGTAAGTCGATTCATGGAGGAGCCAGTATATTCACATTGGAAGGCATTGAAACGAATCCTAAGGTACATCCAAGGAACCTTGTCATTTGGAATGTTTTATTCAAGAACAGAAGATTACAAGTTGGTTGGTTACTCCGACAGTGATTGGTGCGGAGATATAGACGATCGGAAAAACACTTCAGGATATGTGTTCTTAATGGGAAATACCGCATTTACTTGGCTTTCTAAGAAGCAGCCGATAGTAGCGCTCTCGACATGTGAAGCTGAATATGTGGCAGCATCTTTGTGTGTTTGTCATGCGATATGGCTTAGAAGATTGTTGAGAAAAATGGAGCTAAAACAGGTAGGTACAACAGTCATACAAGTGGACAACAAATCAACAATTGAGTTAGCAAAGAATCCTGTAAACCATGAAAGAAGCAAACACATCGACGTTTGCTTCCACTTTATTCGAGAACATGTGAAGGAAGGAAGTGTCGAATTGAGGCATGTAGCAAGCAAGGATCAAGCAGCAGGTATTTTCACAAAACCATTATCGAAAGAAATTTTCGACAGAGGCAAGAAATTGATAGGCATGATAGATGGAAGGAACATTTAAGTTTACAGGGGAGTTTTGTTGAATAAACTTTAATGTTATATTTAGTGGATTTCTATTAATAAGTTAGTGGAAAGACAAAGTCTCTATTGTAGTTGAAAGGCCAAGAGATAGTGGACTATTAATAGCATTTACTTGTTTTCTTAGAATAGCAGTAATGAGACTATATACAGATCAGTATTGTATTTTCATTTCAACAGTACATATATATAAAAGTAGTGCTTCTGTTTTCATCGATCGGAACATCAAATATTCAAGAAGGAAAGAAAAAAACAAAAACTTGATTCCTACTGGAAACCCTAAATAATTTCACAACTTCCCCTCAAGCACAATCATGGAAGCAAAACGGAGAAATATCATGGCACCACGACCAAACATGAAACATGCAAAAGTCAATAGGTATAGGTCGGAATTTGGAACTCCGACGAATTTACCGACGGTGGTCTAGATGACGCGATTCAGGTACAAGCTTTGCTTCTTGTTTCTACTCTCTTTTCGTCTCCTTATCTTACTTCTGATCTTTCCTTCCTTATGAGGACCTTTGTTGCAAGAGCTTTTCATGTGAGGTATTCTGGTAATATTTTTGCAGCGTTTCACCATATTTTTGTCCCCCTTTTCAGGTCCTCTCTGCGGGTACTTATAAGGGAGTTCGTGAAAATCTGGATCAAGAATCAGAACGGATTGAAACCCGTTAGAGAATCTGCTCAAATCCTGGATTTCGTGGGCTGAGTGGAGCGATGGACCTTCAGAAACGATTCTTTTCTCAAAAATCCCCTTTTATCTGTAGTGAGAGTCATCCTTTCTAGAACGTGCATTTTTCCTAAATTTCACTGTATGTAAAATGTGATTTTTACTGCCTTGACTTATGCTGATGTGGTATTTTTTGACTCAAAAATAAGTCATCTCACGCTGACTCCTGCTTTATGAAAATTAACTTTCTTCTATGACTTGCAATGTATTCTTTTTCTTTATATTTTGGCCTAAGGGATTATATGATGTTTGTATCCATTATGTTTTAAATCCTGCATCCATTATTGATGGGAGCTTTAACTTAATTGTTATTTTTCATATTATGAGCAGTTTGAGAATTAACAGGGTATTTTTTGACTTTCGCTAGGAATTTCGACCAAGTCTGGATATACTACAATCCAAAGTCAGGGTGTTTTCCAAACTCACAGAATTGATGGAAGCAACAACATTAAATACATGTATTTCTACTTGTGTATTTTCTTTGGTATTATTACTAAACTTTAATAAATTCTGAAAATGATTCTGGTGACAGGTTTCTTATAACTTCATACCAAGCTCACAAAAGAAAAGGGTGGTGTTAAAATCTGGTTAGCTCTGGTTTTGGAGATCTTTTCTGATGGTAAGCTTGTTAATCTTAATTCCTTGTATTGTGTTCTTGGTTACATGAGTATGCTCTGCTCGAAGGTATTGCAATGTCATGAGATATTCTTAATTGATCTTAAGAGTGATTTATGAAAATATGACAAGATTGTATGGTAGGTTACTAGGAAGGTTTTCATTGGCATGATGGTGAAAACTTGAAGCCCTTCTTACATCTTGTGTTTTAATGTAGTCATCCTGCTTTGCTTCTATTTCACATTTTCCTTATCACTACTGCTCTTGCAACTTTGGAGCAAGTTTCTGTGTGATAATTCTTCTTGTACACCGCCGTTAATTTGCTCATACTAACTCACTTTCATCATTATTTTTTCATGTGCATAATATGAGCTTGGTGTAAGGTATCATGACCTAGATCAAAGCTTGAAGCTTGTATTGGGAGAGAATTTGGCAGCGACGGTGGCTACTTTGTAGAACTTGGCAAGTAATCTTGAGATGTTTCTAAACCCAAGTCCAAATGGTGTATGGTGCATCCATTAGCATTGTAGCCTGTAGTTTGATCTAGGACATAATGTTCTCTGTAATTCAAAATTGGGTGTATGTAGAAACCAAAGGTTGTAAACCTGTTGTACTAACCATGGCAGTAATTTGTGTGATTATTAGGTTTCATGTAACTTTGTAGGACCATTTGGATCATTTTTGTGATCATCTTAGAATGCAAGTATAGCCTGTAATGCTTGTAATGTTTGACGCTCAAATGATTTTTTAATTCCAAACTTTTGTACATTTTGAACCTTGACAGTGCTTATTATTGAAACTGAGGATTTATCACATGAATGGTCTTGCTGTCGTAGCAAGGCTCTAACATAACACTTATGTACAGTCTCATAATTTTGTACCGATAATATACATTAAGGCTTGGGTTAATTCCCAAGGAAACCTAAACAAGACTTGATTAAACTTCAGCATGGCACAACAACATCTTCATGGCCTATACAATTACAAAGGTCTAATAGTTCTTTGATTCAACAAAAGGAGAAAGAGATTGAAGCAGAACTATATCCTCATGAGGCATGACTTAGATAAAACACATTCCATGACTACAAAATGGATCACGCCAAGATCTTCATAAAACCATTTTCTAGTCCTTAAAACCACCCCCAAGCATGTCTTAAGGATAAACTATCTTGTCTTTGCAAAACCTCCCATTTTAATTAGACATTTTGGGCCATGGTTTGAGTCTCTTGCGATTGCGACTCAATTAAAACCTCCTTGCTTAAACACGAACCGATGGTGTCTTGAGAATTATCTATTATTGGCTAGAACTTCCACATGAGCACAACAAATTCTCTCTTAGACATAAGTGCCCTTATTAATGATGTTATTCTCAGAAAGTAAGCTTAGAATCTATGACTTGCAAACATCTAATATCCTGGATTAGCAACAACTTGAAAACTGTTTAATCATAGCTTAAGTTAAAAGAACACTTTGACATTCTTGCATTTTTGAACTTCTTACCAAATATACTTTGAAGTTCCATCATGCTTACAATGGTACCTTCTCAATTTGCTTTAATACCCATAGGAAAATTTCAGGGTGTTTTTGAATATAAACCAAATATCTCTTGGGTAATGAAATCACTTGAGAAATAAAGTCACTTGACTAAGCCTTTAAACCACTTCCACCTAAGTATTTTCCACCATGTGAACGAGGGAACCATCTCCTCTTATTTCTACCTGAATTTAGTATACTTGTAATGAAATATTATACAAGCATAGCCAATGAGAAAGACCTATGACTAAAGTGAGCACCACCAAGGCCTTTCATGGCCTATTCTTAGAGTATCATGGCCAAAGGCCAAATAATCGTTCAATTAAAAATCATCAAACAATATAAGTGTTTGGTATAAAAAATAGAAAATAGGACACATTTGGGTTATGATAATTACTTGTTCCACCTCTTTGCTCTACAAGTGGTTTATTTCACACTTGCATCAGTCAACTACCTTTTGGGATCTCAAGGATAGGTTGCTTTGGTCACAGAAGATTATACCGTTCACTCATTCCGATATTGAGCGGTATAATCCTTCTTTTGGAGGGGTGGTGATGATTGACACTTGTGGTGAGTTTCCCAATGTACCTCTTCTTGGTACGAAGGGATGCATAAGATACAACCCAATTCTAGCTCGTCGACAGCTTGGGTATCCTATGAAGGATAAACCTAATACTATCTATTTGGAGGGACTTTTCTTCAAAGAAGGTGAGAATCCAATGCTTAAAGAGAAAATCATGCACGTTTGGTGTTACGTTCATAAGAAAGGAATGACAATATTAGAAAAACTTGACTGCGTCTCTTTGGAGCCTTATGTCCAATAGGTACAAGATAGGGGTATCAAGCTGAAGATGCCTTACCCCTGTCATGAGCCTCTACCCATGGCTGTTAGAGATCCCACCTTTTTCTTTATGAGTGAGGAGGAGAAGCTGAAGACCTCCTTAACCAAATCAAAGCGAGAAAGGGATGCTTGGAAGAACAAGTACCAAGTTTTCAACCATGAGAATGGAGAAATTGAGAAGCTTCTAAAGCAAAGGGAGGAAGAAGACTCCGCTAAGAAGAGAAAGGCGCGAGAGGATTCATTTTCCTTTAGCGTACCATCAGTTCCTCTTGATAGTTCAAACTTTTTACTAATGTCAGTTGCATGGAAGTTGTAAATGGACAAGCTTATCTTCGAGGAGACCAAGATGAAGGAGAAGATCGAGAGGCTTACAAAGAGATTGCAAGGAGAAGAGGGTTATTCTCATTATATTACATATGACTTCTAGTTTCCTTTTTTCTTGTATTGTCCACTTTGTCGGGCTTTTGAAAGTGTGTAATTTGTTTTGTAAACTTCAAATCTAAATCAATGAAACGAGACTCTTTTAGTTATTCATAATATGTGTTCTCCATTTTTATAATGTTTGCAAATATAATTTTTGATTTCCTTGAAATCATTTGCATTGCATTCATACACATGTCATCACATTTTCATTCCATTTCTCTAACTCATCCCGTTGTCTACTCTCCAGTTTCCACACTGAATACCTCGCACCCATACAACACCAGAGCTCAAGCTTAAAGAAGGATGGCTGAGCGAGAGCAAGAGATTGAAAGATTCAACGGTGAACTTAAAGACCTACGAGGAAATGTAGGACAAATCATGGAGATGTTGCAAGTGATTCTTGCAAAGATGGATACCAAACCCACAGTGGTTTCTGAGATTGTTAATCCAGTGGTTGATCCTCAGGCCGCAATGACTACTCCAGCCAATTTGCCTCCTTTTGGTCTTCCTCCCTATTTTGTGCCTAAGCCTGCTACTGTTCCCATGGCTCAACAAGTTGTTCATTTGGTTCCCGAGACCCATTATGTGATCCCTACCTTTGCACCAACTGCTGTGCATACTCAAGTGCAACCTTAATTTCATGATCCACAACAAGTGTATGATGTCCCTGATATGTCTGAAGATGGGGATGAACATCATGAGAAGCTAAGAGAGAATGTTGAAACCGTTGAGAAAAGGTTGAGAGCGATGGAAGGTGATCAGATATTTGGTGCTGCTGTATGGGAAATGTGCCTTGTGTCTGGATTGGTTATCCCAACAAAGTTCAAAACTCTAAACTTTGATCAGTATGAAGGTGCTAGTTGTTGCACCCTAAAATTTTCCCACCCGTTTTCTAACTTTGAATGGCTTTTGCTTCGCATTTCATCTGCATATCATTTAGGTCGATCATTTCTCGCATGCTGCCCATGTTATCAGCCAGATTGAATTTATCGGGATTTCAGTCGCTTTGCTCGCATTTTAGACGATTTAAACCAATTCAAATGAGAAGTTCCATGTCGAAATCGAGCGAAAGTTGCTCTATTCCTGGTGATTCAGTCCGTGCTAATAATTTTGGGTGCGTTTCGGTGTTCACCCGTTTTTTCCATTTTTATGGCGTGGTTTTGTGATTTATTTCATCTCATTTAATAGTTGTTTTCTATTTAGGTTTATTTTATTTATCTAGATTTTAGTTATTAGTTTTTAATTTAAGAAATAGTTGTTTTTAATAGAATTAGATTTTAATTTAGAAAATAGACTTAGATTTTTAGATAGAATTTTAGTTTAGATTATTTTCATTTAGTTTTAGATTAGTTTTAGAAATGATTGAAATTAGTTAGTTTTTAATCTAAAGATTAGAATAGAATTTATTTAGATTTTGAATTATTTAGAAGTTAGTTAAATTTTTCTTATTAGAATTTTCATTAGGATTAGAAAATAGAGCTAACTAGAATTTAATTTTTTATTTTAGAAAATAGATTTTTCTTTTTAGATTAGAATTAGCTTTCTAATTATAAATAGAGTTTAATTAGTGTTGCACCCCAAAATTTGCTCAACCTTTTCTTGCCTGATTTATGTTTCATTGCATTTCATTTGCATAGTTACATTATTCACCTGTCTCAACCATTTGCATATCATAGTATATCAAGTCATCCAATAAGGGATCAATTGCCATTTATGTCAAAAGAAGCCTATCTAGAGGTGTTCTCTGAGCCTGAGAAATCATCCAAGTCATCAAGAAATGATTTGAAGTCTTGGGAAGTTTGAGTGCCTACAGGTGGATTTCTCTCCTAACTTGAGGTGTATTGAAGATCATCAACATGGAATGTGAACTTGAGGTGTGTATGGATCTCATGGAATGCTTAGAGGGCCCTATTGAAGCTGAGGCAAGTCATTGATTCAAGTACAAGAGCCACAGTTGAGGTGCAGTCAATTAGGGTTTCATCTGGGTCAACCCTAGGTCAATTGAGTAATTGGAGAGCATCAAAGCCTACCTTGAGGTCATGGGATTCATGAGTTGTTATGTTGATACATGTGTTGTGTTTTGCCAAGATTAAGCAAAGAAAGATCAAGAATGTGGGAAGTTGCTAAATTAGGGTTTCAGTGTAAAATCCCCTGTTTAGTGCCTAACTTCAAAGCCACATAAGTCCAAATACAAGTTTCAAATGGATCTTTGGCCAACATGAAACTTGTAGAGAATCTCAATAAATTTAATTTGAGTACTAGAAGTCCTCAAGGGGATTTATAGAATTCAAGTTATGGTTCTTGCAAATTACAGGTCACCAGAGGACACTGAAATTTATCTGTGAAAGTCACTTGACTTCCAAGCAACTGTTTCCCCTCAAGGAGTTTTCAAATGGATTCTTGGCCAACATAAGAGTTGTAGGCCTTGATCTTAACTTTAATTTGAGTACTAGAAGTCCTCATGAAGATTTGTGGAACTCATGTTATGATCTTGGCAATCCAGGGGTATTTTGGGCATTGGTGATTATAGGTCATTTTCAAGAATGTGCCAAAATCTCCATCTTCCACTCCTCAAATGGAAAATTGTTCAACATGAAATGTGCTTAGAATGATTTTTTTAGGTCAGATGTGAAGTCATGGTGGGATGAATGAGCTTGTATTGCAAAGTTGCTAAAAATGGCTTAAAAAGGAAGGATTTAAAGTCATTTAAAGGCCAAAAATGGAATGTTATGATTTATAGTCAAAACAAGGCATATGGCATATCGTTTTGATCATAAACAACATTTTAAAGATGATGGCAATATTACTGGTATTTGAGGCTTATTTCAAAGACTTGCATTTGGTAGCTTAAGGTGTAAGTAACATATGCAAAACCATTCATAAGATCAGCTACTATGCAGCAATCATTTCCAATCACTTCTAATTATCATCTGAGGAGAAATTGAAGCATAATCAAGCTGCTGAACCAAGCCAAACTCGAGTTGCATAACATGAGATCTTCCATGGCATGAGAATTTCAAATTATCATTTGATCCATTCCAGAACTTTCTGGATCATTCTAACACATTATATATAAGCTTGGTAACTGATTCAGTTGGTTTTTTGGGTGAGAATTGGAGAGAAACGAGAGAGTGAATTTTGAATTTTCATCATTGCATCAAGAATCGAATTCTGGAATAGAGATAGTTTCAAGCCAAACCATTGCATACAGAAGCTCCACAAGGCATTGTTGAAGGAATCTGGAGGGATTTGAAGCCTAATTCGAAGCCAAGATATCTCTGTTCATCCACTTTTTACAGGTTTGCAAATTTCAACTTATGGCACGATTTAGGTGAAATTGATAGGATTTGAACGTGTAGATAGATTGTAGACATTGCTAGGATGGATTCTGGTAGGAAAATTTGATGATTAGAGACAAAATCTTAGGCATTGCATTTTCTGGTGGAGCTTGGTTCTCATGATTTAGGGAGTGATAATCATGTTTAGATGGTGAGAATTACTCAGTGTAACACGCAGATGAGATTAGAGCAATTAATTTCAAGAATCGTGCCATTTGAGGTTGGACACCATGGATGAACTCTGGATTGGATTTCAATTTAGAAGAGGAATCAATAAATTCTAATCGTATATTTGAACTCAGGGTGAGAATTTGAGTAGGAGTTAGTATCCATTGATGTTGTTTGGCGTGATTTTGAGAGCCTGCAACCGGAGACGACGGTGGCGCAAACTCAGGCCACCGTCCCATGTTCTTTCCCTCTCTCTTTTGAAATTTGAGGAAGATGATGAATTGACCATTGGATCTTTAGTTGACCTTGACCACTCACACCAATGCACGACCAAGATTGATTGTTAGAATCTGAAGATTGAGTTTCATATCAAAACTCCCCGTTTCATTAAGTGACTTTGGGTGGGCTTAGTGGTTTGTTGCTATTAATACCCCTCCCTTAGGCCCAATGGAAATTAACACTGAATTGAGTTGCTATTTGACACAGCGTTTTATCCATTTTATTTTATATTTTCTGATGATATTTTAGTTGGTTTGGGCTTAAGGCGCGCTTGCTATATACACCCCTATTCTGGGCCCAGTCTGGGAAGTAATTGAACCCAATTGCTATTCATCACGCAGCTTTATTATTTTCTCATTGTTTTTTCTTTTATTTTCATGTTTTGCATATAGTTAGAAAATAAATCATAATAAATAGAAAAATAAACATTTTTAGGGCAGGTTTTTTTCCCCTGACTCCTTAGAGAGTCTAGAATTTTATAGGATTAAGAAATTACTGATTCATGCATTTTAGATTTTAATTGCATTTTTTATAGTTTAATTGCTTTTATTTTGAGTTTGGTTGATACATGATTTTGTGGATTTTATTGTGACCAATTGGTGCATGATTTTGAGTTGATTCTTGTTAGGTTGATTAGATTAGGGAAGCATGTACCTTAGAAATTTTATCATATTTTGTGAATAAATTTTAGGTCAATTTGAGTGGTGAACATAAGGAGTGTTAGATTTAGGGTTTCAAAACAACTAGTTGTAGTTTAGGGCATAGTTTGGGGACTTAGTGTTTGATTTAGGTCCTGGGATTTATATGGGGTATTGGGTATAGGCTTAGGTTCCCTTAGGAATATAATTAGGATTTTATGATCTATTTTAGCATTTTATTTGTATTTTTGCATTTGGTGTGATGTTTGTGGGTTTCTCCCTTGGATGCTTGGTTTATTCAATCTGTTTGGGGCTATTTTGGGTGGGCTTTTGGCTTGGACTCTGCTTGGATGAATTGGAGGAACAATTGAAGTTGCTTTGGATAGCTTGAAGGAGCTTGGAGTTGAAGATTTCTCATATGTTGGAATGCTTGTCAGGAGCTTAGGAAAATTAGGGTTTTAGGAAGAGCTTTTTAGACTTAGTTCATGTCTTGCCTTAAACATGGAATGCTTTGTTTGCTTCCATCCTATCCTATGATTCAAAGTCCTCCTAAGGAAGCCCCATCTCTCCCTTGGAGGGATGAGAGGCATGCCTTAAAGAGTAGAACTTTTGAGGATACCCTTATTTGCAGATGATGGTTTCTAGTGATTTCCTTTGGTTTTCACTAGTTTCCATTCATTATTACTTGATCTCAATAACCAATCTTTCTTGGGGGAAGCTTGCTAGAGCTTGGAGATGAAGATCTAAGATGTTGAAGATGCCTTTCATAAGGTTTGCTTGAAGATGGAGTTGTGTTGCTGTCAACTCTTTACTGTTTAATCAACCTGTTGATGTCAGAGTTGTTGCTTGTGCTGTTTGCTGCAGGAGTTTGGTGCTGCTGCTTAGGCTGCCTCCTCTGCTTTGGGTTTGGTTTTCTGTATTTGTTTGTTGGCTTGTGTAGCTTGCCCCCTAGGTTTGAAGTGAATGTTGATTCACTTTGCCTGTTGTTTTCCCAGGTTCGAGGTTGAGTGGGACTCCCTTGCCTCGCTTGTATTGCTGCATTGCATGCATTTTACTGTATTTGCTTGCTTTCTTTTCTGTTTATCCCCTAGGATCTCTGATTTCCTCTGTGCAGGAGGGAATTATGACAGACATTAGGATTCTTATCCATGCATGACAACATTAGGTTAGTTTTTTATTCCCTTTTCAACCCTAGGTTTTTTAGAGTTTCTTTCTCTTCTTATCTCAAAACAACTCAAAAATACAGTAATAAGGTTAATCGATGTCGTACGTTACGAGCCTTAAGTTATTTGAGAAAGGGTTGCTCGAGAGTTTCTTTCCAGTAGTTTGGCTGTTTAGTGTGGTACCCTTTGGGTGACACGCGACGTAGTCACTCTCAAATCATAGTCTCTAGTGCGTCAGAGATCGCAAACAAACTAAAAAACACTTCTTTCGTAAAAGATTCAAAACAAACATCAAAGTGTCATTTTCGTCCGCTTGGACTCTTAATCAAGAAAAAACCTTTCATGAGGTAATAAAAACAGTCAGACAAGCTTGTGTCTTCCGTAGCCCGAACTACGTTTGCTCTGATCTTTCATGCTGTATGAAAGTATGTAGGCGTAAGATGTCGTATCCTAGCAAGCAACCTTCCCCTCCTTTCCCGTAGGTAGGCGAACTACGTTGACTATGATTTCTCGTTCCAGACGGGAATATGTAGGCATAAAATGCGATACTTTGCTGAGTCATTTTTTTTTCTTTTTAACCCAGACCTGTAGAATAGGTAGAATAATAATCCGTACTAGAAAACAAGCGTGGATCCCGTCGAGTACGACGGACGTGATGGGTGCTAATACCTTCCCCTTGCGTAATCGACTCCCGAATCCAGGAATTTGGTTGCGATGACCATTCCTTTCCCGTTTTGTGTTAGGTTTACTCTGAGCGTTTCCTTTCCCTCCGTTGGGATAAATAACGCACGGTGGCGACTCTTCTGTCATAGCCGGCGCCGATTTTCGCAGTAGCGACAGCTGGCGAATCTGCTGGGGACCCCAACGGTTCCCTACGCGAGTCAATCCTAGTGCTTGTTTTCCCGTCGGGGGTTTTGTATGGATTTACATTTCTGTCTTTACTTTCCGCATTTTATTGTCAGCTTTATATTGTTATTGCTGTTGTGGGGAGGGGGTGATCTGCTGAGAGATAAGCCGGACCTGGGCTTGAGTGCACCTAGAATTTGTTGTGGAAAGTAGTGGGCGCGTGCATGCTTTGCATGTACTAGTGTCCCGCAAAATCCACGCCCAGACGAGGTTCTTCTGGTTGACTTCTTTTTCAACCCTTTGGGTTGAGGGGGTTGTTAGTTAGTTGGATTGTCGACTCTGGGGACCGATCAATTGGAAGTTGGCTAAGTGAGGCCTCTTCAGGACATGATGATGCCACACCTTCTGGGTATCGTATCATCAGTCTTGAAAGTCTGTGATGCCGACGACCGCATAGGATGCTGTACCTTGTGTCAATTGATAGGACACCTACATGTGAGAGGGATTGGGGCATGCAGGAAATTTGACCTCCAGACTACCCGGGTTTCTTAATATTGGATCAGTATGTGTGGTTACTTGGGGTTCTTCATCAGAGCTTTGTTATAGGTCTGTTGAGACCAGGTTGGAGCATTGTTATGGGTCCGTTGAGACCAGGTTTGAGCAGTATTGCGGGTCCGTTGAGACAGATATTGTGGAGGGATCTCTTCAGCAATATATCACTTGATCCCTGTTGCATGTTTGCATATTGCATGGTTGCATCCTCATTTTGCATATCATTAACGTGTGTCTGTGCTGCAGGTGCATTTCATACCCTCTGATTCTAGTTGCCCGAATTTCTGTCTGCTGCTATTATGGATACTTTGAAGAAGACTGTGGCATACAAGTTGCCTACTCCAGATGTTACTTCTTTGCTTGGGTTGATGTCTTTAGCTGATGATGATGTGAAAAGAAGCTTCAGGAAGAGTTATGGGAGACTGCTTAGGTTGGTTTGTAAACCATCCATGTATGAGCGGAACGAATTGTACGCGCTGATGCAGTTCTATGATCCCCCGCTGAGGTGTTTTACTTTCCCTGACTTCATTCTGGCTCCGACCATGGAGGAATATGCTGAAATCTTGGAGTTGACTATTCAGAACAAGGTGCCCTTCATTCATATGGGTGCTGAGCCCAAGCTGGAGGATTTGGCTGTTGCTTTGCACTTAGACTCCTCAGAGTTGCTATTAACCTCGTGGAACGGAGTTTCTGGTTTTTCCCTCAAGTTCTTGGTTGGGAAAGCACAAGAGTACGCCAAGAGTGGCTGTTGGGTTGTGTTTAACGCTATCCTTGCTTTGTGTATCTATGGCATTGTACTGTTCCCTAATATGCCTGACTTTGTTGATTTGGATGCATTCCATATATTTGCTTCAGGCAATCCTGTGCCTACTCTGATTGGAGATTTCTATCATTCACTGTATTATAAGAACGAGAATAGAAGGGGAAAAAACGTCTCTTGTTGTGTGCCTTTGTTGTATATGTGGTTTGATGGTCACCTGCCCAAGAAGGGTATCTTTACTGAGTCTGCAGCTACAGTGAATTGGTCTGAGCATCTGATGGGACTTTCTTTAGAAGATGTTGTCTGGTTTGATAGAGATTTACTGGGATCTGAGATTATCTACAGCTGCGCCGGATATCCTAACGTTCCTCTGATTGGGAGGAAAGGGTGCATTAACTACAATCCATCGTTATTGATCAGGCAATTCGGTTATGCTTTGAGAAGCCCGCCAAAAGAGGAGGAAGTGCAGGAATCTCTGTACTTCACAGGTGATCTGAGTGGAGAATTATTGTCCAAGCTTCAACATGCTTAGAATAATATCAACAAAAGGGGTAAGCCGTTGTTGGGTAATAATGATTGTCAAGCTTATGCTCCGTACAAAGTCTGGATCCAAGATAGGGCAAAACAAGTGCAGATGTCGTTCCCTGCAGTATTACCTCATACTCCCCCCGTGATTGAGGAGCCAACTACGGTGTCTATTGAGAGATATGAGCAGGTTGTGAAGGAGAAAGAAGAGCTGATGAAAGCCAACGAGAAGTTGGAAGAAGAGCTAGTGCAGCTCAGAAGCGAAAGGAATGAAGCCGTATATTCCTTCGAGCAGCAAACAAGGCTGGTGAATCAACTAGGCACAGAACTGACTGAGCAACGAAAGAAGCGTGAACGTTTGGGGATAGATTTCAAGAGCTCTCATGACATGCTGGAGTCCAAGAAGAAAGCACTTGATGTAGCCTACCAAGAGATCTCCACATTCAACAAAACCTGGAACGTTACGCTGACAAATAACAAAGAAAGAGAGGACAAACTGAAGCTGCAGATCTCTGAACTGGAAGGTCAGTTGAAAGCTGACCAGAAGAGGTTTGAAGAAGAGGTTATGCGGAGATATGACGTTCAGGAGGCCTTGAACAAAGTCATCAAGCGTAAGAAAGAGTCTGCATCCCAGAAGCGGAAGCTAGAGGAGTGCTTTGGAGAAGGTGCTTGGGAGGAATCCATTGGGGATCTCCAGCGTGTTATCAAGCAAAGAGACTCGCTCGTTGAAGGGTTGCTTTCCCAGCCGGATCATCCCAAGACTAAGAGATTGTTAGAGGAGTATCAGGCATATGGTCGCACTTGATTACCTTATGTACTGTTGTATATGCTTTATTTGCATTGTGCTGGCCATCACCAGGATTGTTGGTTGAGGTCATGCCTTCTTGTTATTGTACACTCAGTGATATTGTATTTCTGACTTGATGGGCTTTTCAGCAATATATGAGACGTTTTTCCCTGTGAATGGATCCAAACTCCTTATCACTATCACTGTCACTACACTGGCACTTTGGCACTAGAATCAGGGGTTGATTTCCCTAACGCACGGACACGCATTGCATTTGCATATTCATTTTGCATTACCAGTTACTTGTTGAATTTGTATCTTATTTCCTGCATCTCGCAGGTTTTTCAGGATTGACGAACAAAGAGTCCACCGCTACTCAACCCGAAACAACTGCAAGAAGATAATGGATCAAGTCCAGGTCGAGATGCAGGAAATCCGCGAGAAGTTGACTCTGTTCATGCAGGCCATGGAGAGCATGGCTAAGGGCCAAGAGAATCTTCAGACTTTGGTACAGCCGCTGCTGACGCGGGAAAACGGGAATGGCAACACTGACCACATTTCTGTTGAAACTCCTCGCCGGGAGGATGAGGTACCGACAGTTGTTACTCCACCTGTTGTGACTGTCAACGGGAACACTAGTACTGGCGCGGGTGCTGGCGCTGGTAATGGCAATACTGGCAATGGTGGTGATGGGCATGTTGTCATCAACAAAGGCAACACTGTGGATGTCGATCAAAGATTCGTTGACAATGTTGGATTTGGAAACAATGGGTATGGCAATGTCAATCAGGATGGGAACTTCGGGTTCAATAATCAAGGCTTCGGTAACGACGGTTACGGCAACAATCAGGGGTATGGTTATGGTAATGGTGGATTCGGTAATGTGATTAACAACGGTGCTGGAGCATTTCCTTTCAACAATGGGCTTGGACCTGCTGGGGTCAATCTGGGGTTCGGAAACCGAGGACAGGGTCCTGTGTTCAATCAACAAGGATTTGGCCGTAACATGGGTTATGATAGGTATGGCAATGACTGGAATGTGGATCAACAGGATGACGCTTTTTCAAGAAGGGGTACGGGACCTGAAGGCCCTATTGACCCTGTTCAGAGGATCAGAATGCTAGAAGAGCAGATGAAAGGTGTGGTTGATCAGAACTCCGCTGGGTTAGATATGACTACTATGGGGTTGGTACCCGAAATAAGGGTGCCATTAAAATTCAAGGCTCCAACATTCGACAAATACAAAGGAGATACCTGCCCAAAGGTCCATGTACGTTCTTATTATAGAAGGATGTCTGTGTATTCCAATGATGAAAGGATGCTCATGCATTTCTTTCAAGACAGCTTATCAGGACCATCATTGGAATGGTACATGGGACTGGAGCCCACCCAGATTAGGAGCTGGAAGCAGTTGGCCGATGCTTTCGTTATGCATTACAGATACAACAGTGATTTGGCGCCGAACAGAGTTTAGTTGCAGAGTCTGTCGCAGAAAAATGGTGAAAGTTTCAAAGAGTACGCGCAACGGTGGCGCGATATGGCAGCTCGGGTGCACCCTCCTTTGGTGGAAAGGGAGATGAATGACATGTTTGTGGGGACGTTTACTGGAATGTACTATGACAAGTTGCTCAATGTTTCGATGGGCAGTTTCTCCGATATGATCCTTATGGGGGAAAGGATCGAAAATGGAATTAAAATTGGAAAGATTTAGGCAGGCGAATCTACTCCAGCTGGGGGTGCGAGAAAAGCATTCGGCGGAAGACGACAGGGTGATACTAGTGCTGTGTATGGTGGTAGGGGCCGGGGCAGAGGCAGAAATCAGTACATTCAACCTCAACAGATAGCCAGTGTTACTATTCCAATTCCTCAGCAACAACAACCACAACAACAATAACAACAACAGCCGCAGCAGCAGCAAAGGCAGAATCAGGGTCAGGGAAGGTTTCAGAATGTAAGGCCGAAAAGGGTATTTGAAAAGCCTCCGTCGACATATGTAGAGCTTCTTTAGACACTGTTGTGGTTGAATTTGGTTGAGAAAAGAACAATGGAACCACCTACAGGACCGATACTTCCTAGGGGGTATGACGCTAGTAAGCACTGCGAATTCCACTCCGGGGCGCCCGGACATGATGTAGAATCTTGTCATGCTTTCAAGCATAAAGTTCAAGACTTATTGGACAGTAAAGCCATCAACTTTGGCCAAGTGGGGCCCAATATTGTACAACAGCCTATACCTAATCATGGGGCAAATGCCATCTTAACAGAAGAAAGTTTGAACTTGGTGATGGATGTTAACGAATTGAAGACACCATTGAGTGAGGTGAAAAGCAGGTTGCTCAGAGGGGGAGTATTCCCTGGCTGTGATGAATACTGTTTAGAGTGCTGGACCCAGCCAGAGGGCTGTAATGATTTGAAGCAGGGCATTCAGGCCATGATCGACGAAGGGACCTTGCAATTTGATCGAACTGCGGTTGAGAAGCCTGTGGAGGCATTATGTGACGAGCAGAATGATATTGCAACAGTGACGATCCCGAGGAAGACTATAACGATAACGACGCCCGCCCAGCGGCCAACTATTATGATTACCAAAGCAGGGCCTGTTCCCTTTGAGAGTACGAAAGTCGTCCCGTGGACGTACGGTCTAGAAGCGTATTGCAACGGTGAAAAGATTGTGGTGAATAGCCAGCCAGCTGGGGCTGTTGATAATGTCGTTGGAACGGGGGGCATGACCCATAGCGGAAGGATCTTTACCTCACCTGAAATAGAAGCAGAGAGGTTGGCCAAAGGTAAAGCCAAAGTAAATGAAAGTGGACCTACTCAGTCGAAAGAAAAGGATACATCACTCAAGGACGTAGAGGAGTTCATGAGACTAATCCGCAAAAGCGACTACAAAATTGTCGAATATCTACAGCAGACGCCATCGAAGATTTCTATCTTGTCGTTGTTATTATGTTCCGAGGCCCACCGGAACGCCTTGCTGAAAATACTGGATACGTCATTCGTACCCCAAGAAGTTTCTGTAAATCAGTTAGAGGGGGTAATGGAACATGTCAATGCTGGACATAGCCTGGGTTTCACGGATTTTGACCTAACACCCAAGGGTCGAGAGCACAACATGGCTTTACATATATCGGTGGAGTGCCGGGGCACCGTAATGTCGCATGTATTGGTAGATACTAGATCGTCATTGAACGTATTGCCAAAGAAAGCCATGATGAAATTGGACATACATGGAGTTATTTGCACGCCCAGCGATTTGGTTGTGAGGGCGTTTGACGGGACGAAAAGATCAGTGTTTGGGTCAATAACATTACCGCTTCAGGTGGGGCCAGAGATTTTTGATACCGAATTCTACATCATGGACATCCATCCAGCTTATAGCTGCCTTCTTGGGCGCCCATGGATCCACGCTGCAGGGGCCGTAACGTCCACATTGCATCAGAAGTTGAAGTACATGGTGGGTGATAGTGTTGTTATCGTTTGCGGGGAGGAGGACATTTTGGTCAGTCACCTGTCATCATTCAGATATGTTGAGGTCGACGGATAAATACACGAGACACCTTGTCAAGCCTTCGAGGGGTTGCGGATTAAAGACAAAGCTCAGGGTTCCAGCAAAATGTTAGATGTGGCAGTGTCATCTTACAAAGAGGCTCAGGCTTTAGTGCAGGCTGGTGAAACTAAAGGCTGGGGGCAGGTGTTGGAGATTCCCGTGAAGAACGACAAGTTTGGGCTAGGGTATCGACCGACGTCGTCAGCGTCCTCTTCAGGAGCGCCCAGGTTCAAGGGACCGATCAAGATTACGCCAAGCGGGGTGTGCTTCGAGACTATCAACGCTATTTCCGATGCTGAGGACGGGGATAGCGACTGCGATGTGGACGCGTGGATCAAGCCAAGCGTGCCAGGACAAAGTCTCTGCAATTGGTCCATCCGGGAAACTGTCCCGGTGACTTTTAAACAATAATGATTTGTTTTATCAATTGTTGAATAATCCTATGTCCTACCCGGGGCATAGTGATGTTACATTAGGGCTACTTGATTATGTGTGTTGCACTGTTTAATCATGAAATAAAGGTGTTTTTCATATTCAAATATTGTGATCCCTATTTTTCTTGCTTTTACTTTAGCAATAAATGGCAACGTGGTTATTTGCTTTATTTGCGTGTTGAAGCGTTTAACCATTTCCTTTGCAGGAATAATATTTCAGATGACATCTCATACGAACCGCCTATGACTCGTTTCGACTTCGAGCACCCGGTATTCCAAGCAGAGGAAGAGATTGTTGAGGATAGCGACCTGCCAGAGGAGCTGACTCGTTTGTTGAAACAGGAAGAGAGAATCATTCTGCCTCATCAGGAGGAAATTGAGATTATTAACTTGGGGTCGGAAGAAGTTGTGAGAAATATCCGTATAGGGGCTGCACTGCAGAGCGACATCAAGCAAAGGCTGATTGAAATACTGCGAGAGTATGGTGATGTATTTGCTTGGTCGTATGAGGATATGCCTGGGTTGGATACGGACATGGTTGTGCACCGTCTGCCATTGCGAGAGGAATGTCCACCTATTAAGCAGAAACTCAGAAGAACCAGACCAGACATGGCTGTGAAAATCAAGGAGGAAGTCCAAAAACAGTGGGATGCTGGTTTCCTAGCTGTTACAACTTATCCGTCATGGGTCGCTAATATAGTACCGGTGCCGAAAAAAGACGGTAAAGTGCGAATGTGTGTAGATTACCGTGATTTGAATAGGGCGAGCCCGAAAGACGACTTTCCACTTCCTCACATTGATGTGCTGGTTGATAACACTGCTTAGTTCTCCGTATTCTCCTTCATGGACGGCTTCTCGGGCTATAATCAGATCAAAATGGCGCTAGAAGACATGGAGAAGACTACCTTCATTACTCCCTGGGGAACATTTTTCTACAAAGTGATGCCCTTCGGACTGAAGAATGCTGGGGCAACATATCAATGTGCTATGACGACTCTCTTTCATGACATGATGCACAAAGAGATCGAGGTTTATGTTGATGATATGATTGCTAAATCCCAGACGGAGGAAGAGCATTTGGTTAATGTGTTGAAACTGTTCAAAAGACTTAGGAAGTTCAGGTTGAGACTGAACCCTAACAAGTGCACCTTCGGGGTGAGATCGGGTAAACTGCTGGGGTTTGTTGTGAGCGAAAAGGGAATAGAGGTTGATCCTGCAAAAATAAAAGCTATACAAGAAATGCCGACGCCTAAAACAGAAAAAGAAGTCTGTGGGTTTTTAGGGAGGTTGAACTACATCGCTCGGTTCATATCTCACCTAACTGCGACATGCGAGCCGTTATTCAAGTTGTTGAAAAAGGATCAGGTGTTGAACTGGAATGAAAACTGTCAAAAGGCGTTCGACAAGATAAAAGAATACTTGCAGGAACCTCCTGTTTTGATACCCCCAGTGGCCGGGAGACCTTTGATTATGTATTTGACAGTTCTTGAGGAAAATATGGGTTGTGTTCTCGGTCAACACGACGAGACCGGATGTAAAGAGCATGCGATCTACTATTTGAGTAAGAAGTTTACCGACTGTGAGTCCAGATACTCAACGCTCGAGAAAATGTGTTACGCGCTAGCCTGGGCCGCCAAACGTTTGAGGCAATACATGCTGAATCATACAACCATGCTAATTTCAAAGATGGATCTAATCAAATACGTGTTTGAGAAGCAAGCACTCTCCGGAAGAATTGCCCGATGGCAGATGGTGTTAACCGAATACGATATCCAATATGTCTCGCAAAAGGCTATTAAAGGTAGCATTCTGTCAGAGTACCTTGCGGAGCAGCCTGTTGAGGACTACCAATCGATGAGGTTTGATTTTCCTGACGAGGATATCATGTACCTGAAAATGAAAGATTGTGAAGAACCATTGTCGGACGAAGGACCAGAGTTGGGTTCCAAATGGCAGTTAATATTTGACGGAGCTGTAAATTCCTATGGTAGCGGAATAGGTGCAATTATCACCACTCCTCAGGGGTCGCATATCCCCTTTACTGCTTGATTGACTTTTCCCGTTACCAATAATGAGGCTGAATATGAGGCTTGCATCATGGGTCTGGAAGAAGCTATTGATTTGTGAATCAAACATCTGGATGTATACGGAGACTCAGCTTTAGTGGTGAATCAGATTAAAGGAGAATGGGAGACACGTCAGCCCAATTTGATACCGTATATGAATTATGCAAGGAGATTGTTGCCTTTCTTTGACAAGGTGGAATTGCATCATGTGCCACGAGCAGAAAATCAAATGGATGATGCCCTGGAGACATTGTCTTCAATGTATAAAGTTAACTTCTAGAACGAGGCTCCCCGGATTGTTATCTCTCGGCTTGATAGGCCTGCATTCATATTTGCCATTGACGAGGCTCCCGATGGTCAACCCTGGTACTTTGACATCCAGAATTTCCTGAAGAACAAGGAGTATCCGGCTGGGGCATCTAGTCGAGATCAGAAGACTCTCAGGAGATTGGCTGGCAATTTCTATTTGAACCCGGACGGTGTCCTATACAAAAGAAACCACGACTTGGTGTTGCTATGTTGTGTAGATGAGAAAGAGGCGAAGTTACTCATGGAAGAGATACATGAGGGTACATTTGGTACACATGGTGGTGGGCATGCTATGACGAGAAAGCTGCTGCGAGCAGGTTACTATTGGCGAACTATGGAAACAGACTGTTTCAAGTTTGCAAAGAGGTGTCATAAATGCCAGATTTATGCGGACAAAATCCATGTGCCTCCAAGTCCTCTGAATGTGATGTCATCACCGTGGCCTTTCTCGATGTGGGGAATTGATATGATTGGCAAGATTGAGCCTACGACATCCAATGGACACCGTTTCATTTTGGTGGCAATTGATTACTTCACCAAATGGGTGGAAGCAGCATCATATGCCAATGTCACCAAACAAGTGGTAGCCAGATTTATCAAACGAGATATTATCTGCAGATATGGAATCCCTGAGCGGATTATCACCGACAACGGTTCAAATTTGAATAATAAAATGATGAAAGAGCTGTGTCAGAATTTCAAGATTGAGCATCACAACTCTTCTCCTTACCGGCCCAAGATGAATGACGCTGCCGAAGCGGCCAATAAGAACATAAAGAAGATTGTCCAGAAGATGGTTGTGACATATAAGGACTGGCATGAGATGCTACCTTTCGCTTTGCACGGTTATCGTACGACGGTACGCACATCAACCGGGGCAACCCCTTTTTCATTGGTATACGGGATGGAGGCATCGTTACCGTTGGAGGTCGAGATTCCTTCCCTGAGGGTTTTACGTGATGTCCAACTCGACGAGGCAGAATGGGTGAAAGATAGACTGAATCAACTCAGTTTAATGGATGAGAAGAGACTGGCTTCTTTAGCATACGGTCGGTTATATCAGAGCCGGATGAAGAAAGCTTACGACAAGAAGGTATGCCCGCGAAGCTTTCAGATGGGCAATCTTGTTTTGAAAAAGATTCTCCCACCACAAACAGATCACAGGGGCAAGTGAACTCCTATTTACGAAGGACCCTACGTTGTCAGAAAAGTCTTCTCTGGAGGAGCCTTGTTACTATCCATCATGGATGGTGAAGACTTTACGTCTCCTGTGAATTCGGACGCAGTTAAAAAATACTTTGCTTGAAAGTGACCCGCTGGACAGTAAAAAGAGAGTCCAGGCAAAAATGGGGAATCCCGGCGAACCATAAAAAATGAATAAAAGGTTCGGGCAAAAATTAGGGATAAAATTGAAAAAATGTACACCCGCGAAGTCGAAAACCTGAAAAGGGAGATTTTGGCAAAAAAGGGTATCCCGGTGAATTGAAAACCCACAAAGGGCGGTTCACGCAAAAGTTAGGGATTGAAAAAGCAAATGACTGCGGTCCGGATTTGATACGGCATTGCTTAGTGGTTTGGGAGTACCTGGGGGGCCGTCTATCCAAAAACAATCTCTTCCGAAGATCGAGTACTGGGAAAGTGCAGAGTCAGGCGAGTCATAGGAGGATCAGCTCATGGTGTTTGTCTGTACCACGTCGCCGACATGTATACAAATATTGTTTTGTATTTTATTTATGCTTCTTGTGCATATATGTATGTGTGTGTGTGCGTAACTTCCTCTTTTCAGGAGTTGCATCCAGTGTACAAAACTTTGCCTATTCAGAGGCCCATTATCAATAAAACATGTTATTCAGTACTTGATGCTTGTTCTTTACTGTTTTGTTTGTGAAAGACGCCGATGTTTTTGATAAACTTGCACTTACATAATCTTGCTGGCCCTTGCCAATAATTGATAAAACTTCGAATTGACTGAAGTAATGTCACAGGTGCTAACCCGGATAGATTTCGTTGTATAGGCCTGTTTTGTCTCGTTTGTGTTTTGCAGGGTTCTTACCTTTGGAGCAAACAGTCAAGGATTGTATTCCCCAGCCAAAATCTCTTGACGTAAGACCTGACTCCAGTCGATGTCATTCCCCAGCTAGTCGCAGCTTATTCCCAGAGAGTTGGAATGACGTTATCCCTTATCGAATGAGGGATTATTCTCCCCAGAAGAGTGTCCTCAGGGAAGTTGTCCACAGGATATCCCCAGCAAGTCAAAATCAATGTTCCCTGTAGAGGTTGCGCTCCTTAGCGAATCGAAGGTGTGCGCGTTCAATCTCCGGCATGGGAGATTCCCGCTATAGTTAACCAAGTTGTTGGTTCGAAAGGATTATACCCGGAGGAGGTTTTTCTGGCTCCCCCACAGGTCGTCATGCCATTGACAGGATGTTGATCCTCAGCAGAGTCCGAGGCTCCGAGTTTGTAAACTGTGCCCAGACAGTGTGCTTTTCCTAGAAGTGTCGCTTTTTCACAGCTAAGTTTGTTCACCAGCAGGGTGGCTTGTTCTTTCCTCCCAGTGGAAATTGACTTTTAATCACTCCTCGGCAGAGTTGGTTGTGTTTCTGGCGTTTATTTCACCGGAATACTTGGTGATACTTGTTCTCCCCGACGGAGTTGGCGTTATCCTCAGCATTCATGTTGTTGAGACATCATTATCAGAGTGGCCCCGACAGCTTGAGCCTGCATTTGCATTTGCATATATCGTCACATTTGCATCTATTCAAACGCGTAGCATTTCCGTGTCGTATGGAGCATCACACCATTTTCGAACATACGCATTTTGAAGCATAAGTTGAAGGTGAGATAATACTTAGAAGGAGGGTTGAATAAGTATGAAAGATTAAAACTTAGGATTAAAACACAAGTATTTTTATCCTGGTTCGTTGAACTCAACTACTCCAGTCGACCCTTCCTAGAGTGATTTGCCTTTCTCAATCAAGGACTTAATCCACTATTTAATCAAACAGATTACAATAGTAACACCTAAGAACAACTGTTCTTAGTCTTCTCAAGAGCTACTGATTCCAACTGAATCCTCTTAAGGAAATCCTTTACAATCAATGTAAATCTAATACAAGAGTAAGAATGCTTCTAAAAAGCTTTTATCACAACTGTGATATTTCTCTTAAGTTTAAGTACAATGAAATTAATTCTAAGAATGAATATGAAATAATGAGAGCTTGAATGTTTTAATTTCTTTTCAGCAAAAAATCTAACTGAAGAATTTGGTGGAGTCTTGCTTTTATAGGCAGCTGATCCAAGGTGAGCTGCACGTTGAGAAGAGTGTCCAAAAGGTCTGAGCCTTTTTGTCTTCACATCAAGTGACCTTTCCTAGAAGAAGAAAGCACAGAAAAATCCTTTTTGTCTGTGTTCTTGTGTCTAGCATAAATAAGGAAAGAGACGTTTGATTTACTCCAACGGATATAATCTTTGAATATTTCTTCTTCAGTTTTCAGCAAGTTCATCAGAGTCTAATTGAGTCAGAGTCTTCTGATGATGATCAGAGCTTGCTGGATCAGAGTCTTCTGCAGCAGGTGTGCTTTCAGCGTGTTAGATATCAGAGCATATTTGAAACAGAACTTCAGTACTGGCAGCTTTAGTACTTTCAGAAACTTCTGTAGAATCTATGCTTTGAAAAACTCTTCATACAAAATTCTTCTTTGCTTCAGATGCTTCTGACTTGCTTCAGATGCTTCTGGAGCTTCTGCTTCAGAATCTTCTGGAGGCTACGCTCAGAATCTTCTGTTGGCAGCAATCAAAGTCTTCTAATGAGTGCATCTGGCGCTTCAGAGTCTAGTTAATTTCTTGCATTCAATTCTGATTTGCTTCTGGAGTGTAAATTTCTTTACTCTCTGCAGTAAAAACTCTCAAGCAAATTTTAGAGTATATAATTCTTAAATACAAAATTTCCTAATAGTTATCATCAAAATATAGAGATATTATTAAGAACCAATCTGTGTTCTAACAATCTCCCCCTTTTTGATGATGACAAAAACATCAGAAATTTTGTTTAATTGAAAATATTAAAATTATAACTCCCCCTAAGATGATGAATCTCCCCCTGAGTTAAATATAGAAAAGGAATAGAAACTTCCCTTTTGTCTTGAGTAATCTTCAGAGTTAGATCTTGTTTGTTCTTTTAACATTTGAAAGTCAGAATGTCTTGCAGATTTAAGATTCAGAGTTTGATAATAGTCAAATGATCTGAGAGACTCAGAGTTTCTTTTATAGAGTGTACTTATCAAATGTTCTGAAATACTCAGATTAAATGTTAGATAGAATAAATATGTCTGAAGTTTCATTCAGGTGAAGTTATATTAAACAGTTCAGATCTATATTTTCTCCCCCTTTTTTGTCATAAGAAAAAAGTAAAAACGTTAAAAAAGATAAATAAAAGGAAACATTAAATAAGATAATTCAGTGGAGAAAACTTTGATTCATTCAATAAGATCAGATCAAGAGTACATGCATCAGAAGATATAGCAAAAAAAAATACATAGCAAACATCAGATGCAAAAACATCAGAATGAAAAAAAATGAAAATCTAAGAGTGTTTAGACAAAAGCATCTTCAATAGATCTGTAATCTCAGAGGAGGATTGCTCTTGCTTGGACATCCATTTAGCCATTGTTTCATTCTTTTGATCCTACTTAGACATCCATTTTGTCATGTCCTCAAACTTCTTATCCTGTTTTGCCATCCAGGACTTGATCTCAGATTGACCAGCTTCCAGAGCAGCAATCTTATCTTCAAAATTTGGATGTTCTTTCTTTATCTCAGATGAAGAAGTATGATCAGGTTCTGGAGCTTGAACATAGTCAATTTCCATGGGTTCTGTAGAGTCTGGAGCATTGGAGCTAGAAGGAGGGTCTACCAGAGTCATGGCCAAATGATTTTCTTCAAATGCAATTTCAGTAGTGTCTTCTGATGATGGAGGAGCATCTGTAAGAAGCAGAGGTTCATATTTCTTGACAGTCCAGAATAGAGTTCTTGCAGCCTCAGCAAATCTGAGCTTCGCATCATTAGAACATATGTTCTTCAGATTTGAGGCCACAGAGTTGAATCTGTTGATGAATCCATTCCAGATGATATCAGATTCTTTGGCATCCATAGTTGCTGAGCATTTCTTCTGAACAGTACCTAAATATAACTGTATTTCTTGCAAAAATGAATGAAATAAATGATTAACATTAAGTCTGGGCTTAGGATGTAACAGGGTTTCCTGAGTTATTGGTTTTGGTTGGGGAGTTGGTGGAAAAAGAGATTTCTGAATAGAGATCAGAGGAGGAGGATAATATGGAATGAAAGGAGTTTCAGGAGCTTTTTCTTTGGATCTGTTTAAGGCATTTAACAGATGAGGTTTTGCTCTGGTGTGAAGGGTAACCACATCAAAGGGTTTATTTGAGTAGGTTTGGAAGGCAGATTTGGGAGGTTCATTAGAAGCAACATTGTTATCAGATGAAATTGGGATAGCTGAAGCAACAGCTTTATCAGATTTAGCAGAATAAGATATAGTTGCTAATGAACCTACATCTGACATGGATTTTATGTAGTCAAGAATCACAGATGGAAGGGTCATTGTAAGTTTGGGTTTCAGAGGGGTGATAGGGTCAGATGGTTCAATTCTGTCATAAAAGTCTTTGAGTTTGAAACCATAAGCCAAATTGTGAAATAGTGATGAGACTTGGGCACAAGAAATAGATGATCTTGGGTTAGAATTTGGGATCAATATTTCAGATGATGGTGCAGGTGTGGGAATAGGATCTGGAATGGGAGCTTTAGAGGGTATGATGGGTTCAGGTTGGTTTACCTCAGAGTCTCTGTGAGATGGAGAGACTAGAAAGTCTGGGTGGATGTCAGATTCTGAGGAGTTTGAGGAGGTGGTTGGTGTGCAGGAGGTAGAAGATACTTGAAGCACAGTTTTTAATGGTGTGACATCAAGAACTTCTGTTTCAGGAATGTTGGGTTCAGAAGTGTTGGTTGGTTCTGAAGGAATTTCAGAGGGTTTTGATGGTTGTTCTGAGATGGATGAATCAGATGGAATTGTGATCGGTTCAGATGAGACTGGAACATGTGTTATTTTTGTAGGTTCAGATGCAGTGGGTTCAGATGATTTTGATGGTGGATTATTTGATGGTGGTTGATTTTCAGAGGCTTTTTTTGGTAGAGATTCTTGTGGTTTTTCAGGTTGTTTTGCTTGTGGGTGCTTTTGTTGTTTAGATGGCTTTTGTTTAAGTGGTTCAAAGGATTTTTGTTGTACAGAAGGTTGTGGTTGTTGTTCTGTAGGTTGTTGTTCTGAAGGTTGTTTCTGTGAAGATTGTTTTTGTGGAACAAACTGTTTGATTTGGATTTTTGGTTGAGATGATTGTGGTACAGAGACTTTTGGTGTTTGAATTGTTGTTGTTGTTGTAGGTGTTGGAACAAATGCTTGTTTTTGTGGTGATTTGGAAATAGGAGCAGTAACAAAGGTATTTTGAGTAGAGGGTGGTTTTGGAATAGACTTAATATTAGAATCATTTAAAGCAATTTGATTTGCAGAAGATACAGAAGATTTAGTACCTTTTATCTTGATCCTTTTGGCTGGTACAGAAGGAGTGTCTCCAAAATCTTTCCTCTTCAAGAGCTTCTGTGGCTTCTCAGTAATCTTTATTTTCTTCTGAACAGGTGCAGCTTCTGCTTCTGGCTGAGTCCTCTTTCTTTGGAGTTGTTCTTCTTCTTCTTCTGCTTCAGGTAGTGGTTGTCTTGCTAGCTGAACAATGTTTGTAGGAACAGGCTTTCCTTCCTTCTTACACTCATCAATGTACATCACAATAATGTGCCTTGGTTCTTCAGCAAAGAATAGTGGAAAATCATCTACAGGAATCCTCTTCTTACTTAGTTCAGAAACATTCAGCTTCTTGGGAGCTGTTGTGAGTTCATCCACTATTTTAAGTCTCTGAAGACTTTTGGCATTCAGAGGCTTTCCCATTATGAATTCCAATTCCTCTGTAACTCCAGCAGCGTACAGAGCAGTGACCAATCCATTCTCAGTTAGAATATCTGAGATCAACCTTCCAAAAGGGATCCAGGTTCTGATCTTCTGTCCTTTTTCTTTCACATACTCTCTAGAGGCATTTATATGGTTCCACAGATGCATAAAGAGAATATATGGAAGATCTACCTTGGTGCTCTGACTGAGGCAATACATGAAATAAAGCTGTTCATTATTGACATAGTCTGGAGAGTTTGTTGACTTCCTATGATGGATGCATCCCATGAAGATCTTAGCCCAGATCTTGTAATCAGGCTTCAGATCCTTGAACTTGTTAGAAGCTTGACCAGCAGTCATCACTTCTTCATACACTTCATCCATATCCACACGCCCAGCCAGCAAGTGGGAAACACCATCTGTCTCTTCATATCCAATTAGCTTTCTGATCAGATCTTCTGTTATAATGATTTCTTTTCCCAGTACAGAAGATAGGATGAACTTAGGGTAAACTGAAGCATGGATCCAGAACTCTTTCACAACGAGGGGGTAAACTGGTCCAAAGAGTCTATCAAAGTACTTTACCCATCCTTGAGCACCAATGATGGAACGAAACTCAAAGCCATTTTCTGCAAGTGAATCAAATTCTACCATTGATTCACACAACACTTCCAACTTTTCAACAGGGGTTAATAGAGTTCTTTTAGGAGGAGAATAAGGAGCAACACCCATGTTTGCAGAAGTAACTGCAGCCATTGAAGATTGGAATTGAGCAGCTGTTGATGATGAAGTTGCCATTGAAGATTGTTTTGTCACACGGTTAGGGTTTTTATGCAGAGAGAAGAGAAGATGAAAATGCATAAAATTTTCTGAGATTGTGAAAAGTGTGAAAGTGAAGAGAAGTCAAGTATTTATACTAAAACAATTAGGCATACCATCAGTCAGAATTTACACGTTTGAACAAGCATTAAATGAAAAGAATAATAATCATTTCAAACATTTATTGCTTCTGACAAATTGGGGGGAAAATCAAGATTTTCACTATTTAAACTTCACCTCAAACGTCTCTTCAGTAATGTACACGCCACCTTTGCAGATTTGGTGTGACACGTGTTTGCTTGCATGTGTTCTGAATTCTCTTGAGAAATGAAACGTTAACCAACGTTCAGATCCTCTAAGGATTGTTAGTTCAGAGTTTCACAAAAAACAAATTAATAAAATAAATAAGCAATTAGAAGAATTACTTCAGAGCATTAGGCATTTTTGCATCTGTAAAAATTTGCTTCTGACAAATATCATTCTGGACAAAAATCCATACCAATATTTTTCAGAATAAATTTGAATCTATCTTCAACAAGGGGTTTTGTAAAAATATCTGCCCATTGATGATCTGTATCAACAAAGGCTAAATTTATGATTCCCTTCTGAACATAGTCTCTGATGAAATGATGCTTAATTTCTATATGTTTTGCCTTAGAGTGTAAAATAGGGTTTTTAGACAAACATATAGCATAAGTATTATCACAAAAGATAGAAATGTTACTTTCAAAAATTTGATAATCTTCTAGTTGACTTTTCATCCAGAGCATCTGCGTGCTACATCCAGCAGCAGCAATGTATTCTGCCTCTGTGGTTGAAAGTGCAATTGTGGGTTGCTTCTTGCTGTACCAGGAGATTAGATTTCTTCCTAGAAATTGACAACTTCCAGAAGTACTTTTTCTTTCCACTCTGTCTCCAGCGTAGTCAGCATCACAAAATCCAACTAATTTGAAATCATCAGATTTTCTGTAACACAAACCCACATTAGAAGTACCTTTCAGATACCTTAGAATCCTCTTGACAGCTGTCAAGTGTGATTCTCTAGGATCTGATTGGAATCTAGCACACAAGCATACACTGAACAATATGTCAGGTCTAGAAGCAGTTAGATAAAGAAGAGAACCAATCATACCTCTGTAGAGCTTCTGGTCTACTTTCTTACTTACCTCTTCCTTGCCAAGTGAGCTAGTTGGATGCATGGGAGTCTTTGCCAGTTTACTATCAGTCATGTTAAATTTCTTCAGAAGTTCTTTAACATATTTGATCTGATGTATGTAAGTGCACTCTGGAGTTTGATTGACTTGGATTCCTAGAAAGAATCTGAGTTCTCCCATCATGCTCATTTCAAATTCTGCCTGCATACATGTAGCAAACTCCTTTCCCATCATAGTATTGGTAGATCCAAATATTATATCATCCACATAAATTTGACAAATTAGAAGATCTTTCTTAATAGATTTACAAAAGAGTGTTGTATCCACTTTGCCTCTGATGAAATTTTTCTCCAGAAGAAAATTGCTCAATCTCTCATACCAAGCTCTGGGAGCTTGTTTTAAGCCATATAGAGATTTCTTTAATTTGAAAACATGATCTGGAAATTTTTCATTTTCAAAACCAGGAGGTTGGTGGACATAAACTTCTTCTTCTATAATACCATTAAGAAAGGCACTTTTAACATCCATCTGATACAGAGTGATGTTATTTTGTGCAGCAAATGAAATAAGAAGGCGTATAGATTCTAACCTTGCCACTGGAGCATAAGTTTCAGTGTAATCAATACCTTCTTGTTGACTGTACCCTTGAGCAACCAGCCTTGCCTTATTTCTTTCAACTTCTCCTTTCTCATTCAGCTTATTTCTGAAGACCCATTTTGTTCCAATTATATTGAATCCTTGTGGTCTTTGAACTAGATCCCATACATCATTTCTGGTGAATTGATTTAGCTCTTCTTGCATGGAAATAATCCAATCATTGTCTTGCAGAGCTTCATCTACAGAAGATGGTTCCATTTCAGACACCAGTCCAAATAGTGATGCTTCAGATGATCTTAGAAAGGATCTTGTTCTGATGGGATCATCTTCCTTTCCAATAATGACATTCTCTGGATGAGAAGCTTTAATTCTGGATGATGATCCTCTAACAGTTGATTCTTCAGAAATGTTTAGATTGTTCATATGAGAAGTTAAAGGAATAGCATCTGGCGTTGCTTCTGGTTCCTTCACTTGAATTTTGTCTGCTTCTGGGACTTTAGAGTCAATGAAGACTACTTCTCTATCTGCAGAGTTTTCAGACTGCTTTGGCTTTTCAGAGCCAAGCTTATCATCAAATCTGACATGAATGGATTCTTCCACAATCTGTGTCTCAGTGTTGTATACTCTGTAGCCTTTAGAGCGTTCAGAATATCCAAGCATGAAACACTTCTGTGCTTTGGAATCCAACTTGTTCAGATTTTCCTTAGTACTTAACATATAGCAAATACATCCAAAAGGATGAAAATATGAAATGTTGGGCTTTCTGTTCTTCCACAGTTCATATGGAGTCTTCTTCAGAAGAGGTCTTACAGACACTCTGTTCTGAATGTAACAGGCTGTGTTGATTGCTTCTGCCCAAAAGTGTTTTGCCAGATTTGTCTCATTGATCATGGTTCTGGCCATTTCTTGCAGAGTTCTGTTTTTCCTCTCTACAACCCCATTTTGTTGTGGAGTTCTAGGACAGGAAAAATCATGAGCAATTCCATTTTCAGAAAAATATTTTTCAAAATATTTATTTCCAAATTCACCACCATGATCACTTCTGACTTTTATAATTTTGAAATCTTTTTCATTCTGGACTTGCTTGCAGAAGTCAAAGAACACAGAATGTGACTCATCCTTGTGTTTTAAGAACTTTACCCATGTCCATCTACTATAGTCATCAACAATGACTAATCCATACTTCTTGCCTCTGATGGATGCAGTTTTCACTGGTCCAAACAGATCAATATGAAGTAATTCTAGTGGTTTGGAAGTAGAAACAACATTTTTTGATTTAAAAGATGATTTTGAAAACTTCCCTTTTTTGCATGCTTCACAAAGAGCATCTGAAGTGAACTTCAGATTAGGGAGTCCTCTGACAAGATTAAGTTTATTAATCTAAGATATACGTCTCATATTAATATGGCCCAATCTTCTATGCCAGACCCATTGCTCTTCATTAACAGACAAGAGGCATTTAACATTTTGAACTTTAAGTTCTGAAAGATTTATTTTATAAATGTTGTTTTTCCTCTTACCACTAAATAGGATAGAGCCATCCTTTTGACTAATAGCTTTACAACATTTTTGATTAAAGGTAATATCATAACCATTGTCACTTAATTGACTTATGGACAATAAGTTATGCTTTAACCCTTCAACAAGTAAAACATTAGTAATAGAGGGAAGTTTACCATTTCCAATGGTGCCAGATCCAATGATCTTGCCCTTCTAGTTCCCTCTAAACTTCACATCACCTCCAGATCTAAGTTCCAAGCTTTGGAACATAGACTTTTCTCCTGTCATGTGTCGTGAGCATCCAGAGTCCAGGTACCATGATTGGCGTCCTGACCTTGCTGCTAAGAACATCTGCAACAAGAATTATTTTACTTTTAGGTACCCAGATCTTCTTGGGTCCTTTAGGGTTAGTTGGTTTGTAGGTTTGTCTAAACTTCTGTTTTTCAACATAATGTTTATTCTGACTTGCCTTGGGTTTAAACACATAAGTATTCTTCTCAGAGCTTGTGTGTTTAATGTCATTTAAGTGACCAAACTTAAATTGAGAGTACAGAGGTGTTTTCTTGATGAAAAGTTTGCCAACAGATTTTGGATTACTTCTAGATGAAGATTCATATCCAATACCTCTTCTGTTGTTCCCACTAACACCATAGATCATAGAAGCCATCTTGCTTCTGTCTATGCTCTTAGTAAGAAATCTCTGAAAGCTAGAGTCATATTTTTCCAAAATGTTTTCACATGACTTAGTCTCAGATTCAGATTCTTGTTGAGTTATTTCAAAGTCATTTTTGATTTTCAGATTAATTTCTTTTTGCTCAACAAGTTTTGTCTTCAGAAGATCAATCTCAGATTCAAGACTGCTTTTCAACTTCTTGTATTTGAGTTTGATATTGTTATAACTTTTAAGAACTTTTGATAAAACTTTTATAAGTTCTTCTTTAGTAAGTTTAGCCATTACCTCTTCAGCGTCATCGTCAGATTCAGAATCTGATTCATATCCTGAGGTTCCTTCCTCCTGATCTTCTGTGCTGGCCATCAGTGCAACATTGGCACATTCTTCTTCTGATTCAGAAGATGATTCAGACTCATCTGAGTCATCCCATGTTGCCATCAGAACCTTCTTCTTTTTGTTAAACTTCTTCTTGGGTTTTTCTTTTTGAAGTTTGGGGCAATCATTCTTGTAATGCCCAGGTTCTTTGCACTCATAGCATACAACTTCTTTCTTGCCAGATCTTCTGTGCCCAGAAGATTCCTTTCTATGATCAGATATTCTGAAGTTGTTGAACTTCTTTCCCTTGTGCTTCTAGAGTCTGTTGATCCTTCTGGACAACATGGATAATTCATCTTCTTCTTCAGAAGAAGATTCTTCAGAGCTTTCTTCAATAACCTGCAAAGCTTTAGCAGATTTATTAGAATTTAAAGCAACCGATTTACCTTTTTCTTTCTTCTGAGGTTCATCTTCCTCAAGCTCAATTTCATGGCTCCTTAGTGAGCTGATGAGTTCTTCTAAAGAGATCTTGTTCAGATCTTTAGCCATCTTCAAGGCAGTCACCATTGGTCTCCATCTGGTAGGTAGACTTCTGATGATTTTCTTTACATGATCTGATGTGGAGTATCCCTTGTCCAGAACCTTTAGCCCAGCTATGAGGATCTGAAATCTGGAGAACATAGCTTCAACAGATTCAGAGTCTTCCATCTTGAAGGCCTCATACTTCTGGATCAGCGCCAGAGCCTTTGTTTCCTTGACTTGAGAGTTTCCCTCATGAGTCATCTTTAAGGATTCAAACATATCAAATGCAGTTTCCCTATTTGTAAGTTTTTCATACTCAGTATGAGATATTGCATTCAATAATATTGTTCTGGCCTTGTGATGATTTCTAAAATCTTTCTTCTGAGCATCTATCATAGATTTTTTGTCTATCTTCTTGCCATTCCCATCTGTGGGATGAGCATATCCATCTATGACTAGATCCCATAAATCAGCATCATATCCAAGGAAAAAACTTTCAATTCTGTCTTTCCAGTAATCAAATTTCTCCCCATCAAACATAGGGGGTTTGGTGCTGATTCTGTCCCTTTCTTCATATTTATTGTTAATGTTGGATATTGTATTATCAGCCATAATAACAACTAAATATATATCAAAGTATTTCTCTCTGGATCTTTACTGTCACTGTTAAGTGGTAGCACACACAGAACCGGAGCTCTGATGCCAACTGAAGGTGAGATAATACTTAGAAGGGGGGTTGAATAAGTATGAAAGATTAAAACTTAGGATTAAAACACAAGTATTTTTATCCTGGTTCGTTGAACTCAACTACTCCAGTCCACCCTTCCTAGAGTGATTTGCCTTTCTCAATCAAGGACTTAATCCACTATTTAATCAAACCGATTACAATAGTAACACCTAAGAACAACTGTTCTTAGTCTTCTCAAGAGCTACTGATTCCAACTGAATCCTCTTAAGGAAATCCTTTACAATCAATGTAAATCTAATACAAGAGTAAGAATGCTTCTAAAAAGCTTTTATCACAACTGTGATATTTCTCTTAAGTTTAAGTACAATGAAATTAATTCTAAGAATGAATATGAAATAATGAGAGCTTGAATGTTTTAATTTCTTTTCAACAAAAAATCTAACTGAAGAATTTGGTGGAGTCTTGCTTTTATAGGCAGCTGATCCAAGGTGAGCTGCACGTTGAGAAGAGTGTCCAAAATGTCTGAGCCTTTTTGTCTTCACATCAAGTGATCTTTCCTAGAAGAAGAAAGCACAGAAAAATCCTTTTTGTCTGTGTTCTTGTGTCTAGCATAAATAAGGAAAGAGACGTTTGATTTACTCCAACGGATATAATCTTTGAATATTTCTTCTTCAGTTTACAGCAAGTTCATCAGAGTCTAATTGAGTCAGAGTCTTCTGATGATGATCAGAGCTTGCTGGATCAGAGTCTTCTGCAGCAGGTGTGCTTTCAGCGTGTTAGATATCAGAGCATATTTGAAACTAAACTTCAGTACTGGCAGCTTTAGTACTTTCAGAAACTTCTGTAGAATCTATGCTTTGAAAAACTCTTCATACAAAATTCTTCTTTGCTTCAGATGCTTCTGACTTGCTTCAGATTCTTCTGGAGCTTCTGCTTCAGAATCTTCTAGAGGCTACGCTCAGAATCTTCTGTTGGCAGCAATCAGAGTCTTCTAATGAGTGCATCTGGCGCTTCAGAGTCTAGTTAATTTCTTGCATTCAATTCTGATTTGCTTCTGGAGTGTAAATTTCTTTACTCTCTGCAGTAAAAACTCTCAAGCAAATTTTAGAGTATATAATTCTTAAATACAAAATTTCCTAATAGTTATCATCAAAACATAGAGATATTATTAAGAACCAATCTGTGTTCTAACATAAGTCAGGTTGGCTACCTCTTTGTTTTTAGGTGTTTTTCCTGCAGGTAATTGGACTTCTTGTTCAGGATCGTTGTCAGGTATTCAGATTTGCGGCATAAGATGGGCGATGATAAGGTTCGTCCCGCCATGTGTTCCCTTATCAGAGGTGTTTGATTAACTTCTCTTCTTCCTCAGCGGAGTGTTCTTTACACAGTTTCACGATTGGACTTTGGAGTTGTTGTCAAAGATCCCCCGGAGGAGTGTTCCCTCGGGTTGCTGTCACCTCAGCATTTTCAGAAGAGATTTCAGGGATTAGACGTCTGAGGTCATTACTCATCATCAAGTTGAATGTCTGGCAGTTGATGTCAGAATTCCCCCGACAGACTTCTTCCCGGTTTGTGGTTATGGCTTCATAATTAGATTTTGAAGATGTTACCATCGTGATATGGCTTCATAATCTGAATTTGAAGTCATTTTCAGTTGCTTTCAGCGGTCAACGGCTTCGCGATTAGACTTCGAAGTTGTTGTAAAAGGAAGGTTTCAACGATTAGACGTTTGAAGTCGTTACTTGTTGTTACAGATTCGTAATTCGACTTTGAAGTTGTTGTTGGCATTTTTTAAGGGGGGTTTTAGCGTTTAGACGGCTGAAATCATTATTCTGTGTCACTGTTTCATAATTAGACTTTGAAGTTGTTAGAAGCAGTGGATGGCTTCATAATTAGACCTTGGAGTTATTGTCAGTTTATACGGCTTCATGATTCGACCTTGGAGTTATTGTCAGTGTTAAACAACTTCATAACTAGACTTTGGAGTTGTTGTTAGGGATTCCCTAGCGGATTTTCCTCACGTAGCTGTTATGTCAGCATTGCAGAATTCATGATTTGGCTTGGGAGGTCGGCACAGTTTTCTTCGAGTGGCTGTTACGTCAGCATTACACGGCTTTAGAATTAGACTTTGGAGTCGTCGTTAGCGATTCCCCAACAGAGTTTCTCTAGCAGCTGTTACGTCAGCATTGCGCTGCTTCATAATTGGACCTTTGAGTTGTTGTCAACATCAAACGGCTTCGTAATTAGACTTTGGAGTTTTTTCAGCGGTACCGCATCTTCATGATTAGATTTTGGAGTTGTTGTCCGAAGGTTTGGTCCGCGTGGAATAGCTTCATAAGTAAACTTTGGAGTTTGTTGCCAGTTTTTTCCCCACAGAGTTGCTTAATGAAGTTTCTCTTATCCGGCCGTCGGAGTATTGTCTTCAAGTTTGCTGTTCCGTTGACGTCATAGGGCTTCATAATCAAAATTTCAGGAGTTATCGCCTGCTGTCGAAATAGGTGCCCGACAGTTAATTTCAGAGCATTCCCAATGGGTTTTGGCTACTGCAAAGATGAGGCGGGGTTATTGTCCAGTATGATTGACTGAATTGAATTCCTATTGGGTGGAAGAATTCGATCCCCAAGGAAGTCGCCGTGATTTCTGCGTATTGACGAAATATCATTATCCCCAGTAGAAGCCTCCTCAAAGTCGTTTGTGGGTTGGGCCCAACGGAGTTAGCTACTGCAGAGATAAGCAGAGAAACTGTATTCAGAGTATTTTCCCGTATGGATAGGCGGATGAAGTTTCCTGTGTTTAGGCAGATGATTTTCCCGTATGGATAGACGAATGAAGTTTCCTGTGTTTAGGCAGATGATTTTCCCGTATGGATAGGCGAATGAAGTTTCCTGTGTTAAGGCAGATGGTTTGCCCGTATGAATAGGCGGATGAAGTTTCCTGTATTTAGACAGATGATTTTCCCGTATGGATAGACGGATGGAGTTTCTTGTGATTAGACAGAAATGTTTCCCCAGCGAAGTTGCCGGGATTTTTCCGTGTTGACGGAATGTAGCGTCCTAACATGGACAAAGTTCTATTCCTGTGTTGTTGAGATTTCGTCGGGTTGACGAAATGTGAGTCCTGACGTGGACAGATTGGTGTTTATTCGTGATTTGACGAAATTTGGGTCCAGATGTGGACAAAGTTACTCCTGTGACGACAGAATCTCCACTCGTGTTGGTGAATTTGTTTCTCTTCTTGTGTTGATAAGGTTAGTCCAGGTGTGGACGGAGGTGTTTTGCAAAAATGGTTCGATACCCGTGGCGTTACACAGGTGGTTGATGTTGAAATCAGAGTTATTATCAGACGTTGGATCAGTTGTTGCCGTAACGACCAGATTCAATTGGCGGATGTCGTTCCCCAAGCAGTGCAGTTTATTTCTGCGGTTGGCAAATTTCCGGGTTTCTTGGAATTCAACCGTCTCGTACCTCGATTGTTTGAATGTCGTTCGCTCTTCACCTAGTCGGGTCCAAGCCGTTTGAATAGGGGCAGCTGTTGCACCCCAAAATTTGCTCAACCTTTTCTTGCCTGATTTATGTTTCATTGCATTTAATTTGCATAGTTACATCATTCACCTGTCTCAACCATTTGCATATCATAGCATATCAAGTCATCCAATAAGGGATCAAGTGCCATTTATGTCAAAAGAAGCCTATCTAGAGGTGTTCTCTGAGCCTGAGAAATCATCCAAGTCATCAAGAAATGATTTGAAGTCTTGGGACGTTTGAGTGCCTACAGGTGGATTTCTCTCCTAACTTGAGGTGTATTGAAGATCATCAACATGGAATGTGAACTTGAGGTGTGTATGGATCTCATGGAATGCTTAGAGGGCCCTATTGAAGCTGAGACAAGTCATTGATTTAAGTACAAGAGCCACAGTTGAGGTGCAGTCAATTAGGGTTTCATCTGGGTCAACCCTAGGTCAATTGAGTAATTGGAGAGCATCAAAGCCTACCTTGAGGTCATGGGATTCATGAGTTGGTATGTTGATACATGTGTGGTGTTGTGCCAAGATTAATCAAAGAAAGATCAAGAATGTGGGAAGTTGCTAAATTAGGGTTTCAATGTAAAATCCCTTGTTTAGTGCCTAACTTCAAAGCCACATAAGTCCAAATACAAGTTTCAAATGGATCTTCGGCCAACGTGAAACTTGTATAGCATCTAAATACCTCTAATTTGAGTACTATAAGTCCTCAAGGGGATTTATAGAATTCAAGTTATGGTTCTTGCAAATTACAGGTCACCAGAGGACACTGAAATTTATCTGTGAAAGTCACTTGACTTCCAAGCAACTTTTCCCCTCAAGGAGTTTTCAAATGGATTCTTGGCCAACATAAGAGTTGTAGGTCTTGATCTTAGCTTTAATTTTAGTACTATAAGTCCTCAAGAAGATTTGTGGAACTCAAGTTATGACCTTGGCAATCCAGGGGTATTTTGGGCATTGGTGATTATAGGTCATTTTCAAGAATGTGCCAAAATCTCCATCTTCCACTCCTCAAATGGAAAATTGTTCAACATGAAATGTGCTTAGAATGATGTTTTTAGGTCATATGTGAAGTCATGGTGGGATGAATGAGCTTGTATTGCAAAGTTGCTAAAAATGGCTTAAAAAGGAAGGATTTGAAGTCATTTAAAGGCCAAAAATGGAATGTTATGATTTATAGTCAAAACAAGGCATATGGCATATCATTTTGATCATAAACAACATTTTAAAGATGATGGAAATATTACTTTTGGTATTTGAGGCTTATTTCAAAGACTTGCATTTGGTAGCTTAAGGTGTAAGTAACATATGCAAAACCATTCATAAGATCAGCTAATATGCAGCAATCATTTCCAATCACTTCTAATTATCATCTGAGGAGAAATTGAAGCATAATCAAGTTGGTGAACCAAGCCAAACTCGAGCTGTATAACATGAGATCTTCCATGGCATGAGAATTTCAAATTATCATTTGATCCATTCCAGAACTTTCTGGATCATTCTAACACATTCTATATAAGCTTGGTAACTGATTCAGTTGGTTTTTTGGGTGAGAATTGGAGAGAAACGAGAGAGTGAATTCTGAATTTTCATCATTGCATCAAGAATCGAATTCTGGAATAGAGATAGTTTCAAGCCAAACCATTGCATACAGAAGCTCCACAAGGCATTGTTGAAGGAATCTGGAGGGATTTGAAGCCTAATTCGAAGCCAAGATATCTCTGTTCATCCACTTTTTACAGGTTTGCAAATTTCAACTTATGGCACGATTTAGGTGAAATTGATAGGATTTGAACGTGTAGATAGATTGTAGACATTGCTAGGATGGATTCTGGTAGGAAAATTTGATGATTAGAGACAAAATCTTAGGCATTTCATTTTCTGGTGGAGCTTGGTTCTCACGATTTAGGGAGTGATAATCATGTTTAGATGGTGAGAATTACTCAGTGTAACACGCAGATGAGATTAGAGAAATTAATTTCAAGAATCGTGCCATTTGAGGTTGGACACCATGGATGAACTCTGGATCGGAATTCAATTTAGAAGAGGAATCAATAAATTCTGATCGTATATTTGAACTCAGGGTGAGAATTTGAGTAGGAGTTAGTATCCATTGATGTTGTTTGGCATGATTTTGAGAGCCTGCAACCGGAGACGACGGTGGCGCAAACTCAGGCCACCGTCCCATGTTCTTTCCCTCTCTCTTTTGAAATTTGAGGAAGATGATGAATTGACCATTGGATCTTTAGTTGACCTTGACCACTCACACCAATGCACGACCAAGATTGATTGTTAGAATCTTAAGATTGAGTTTCATATCAAAACTCCCCGTTTCATTAAGTGACTTTGGGTGGGCTTAGTGGTTTGTTGCTATTAATACCCCTCCCTTAGGCCCAATGGAAATTAACATTGAATTGAGTTGCTATTTGACACGACATTTTGTCCATTTTCTTTTATATTTTCTGATGACATTTTAGTTGGTTTGGGCTTAAGGTGCGCTTGCTATATACACCCCTATTCTGGGCCCAGTATGGGAAGTAACTGAACCCAATTGCTATTCATCACGCAGCTTTATTATTTTCTCATTGTTTTTTCTTTTATTTTCATGTTTTGCATATAGTTAGAAAATAAATCATAATAAATAGAAAAATAAACATTTTTAGGCCAGGTTTTTCCCCCCTGACTCCTTAGAGAGTATAGAATTTTATAGGATTAAGAAATTACTGATTCATGCATTTTAGATTTTAATTGCATTTTTTATATTTTAATTGCTTTTATTTTGAGTTTGGTTGATACATGATTTTGTGGATTTTATTGTGACCAATTGGTGCATGATTTTGAGTTGATTCTTTTTGGGTTGATTAGATTAGGGAAGCATGTACCCTTAGAAAGTTTATCATATTTTGTGAATAAATTTTAGGTCAATTTGAGTGGTGAACATAAGGAGTGTTAGATTTAGGGTTTCAAAACAACTAGTTGTAGTTTAGGGCATAGTTTGGGGACTTAGTGTTTGATTTAGGTCCTGGGATTTATATGGGGTATTGGGTATAGGATTAGGTTCCCTTAGGAATTTAATTAGGATTTTATGATCTATTTTAGCATTTTATTTGTATTTTTGCATTTGGTGTGATGTTTGTGGGTTTCTCCCTTGGATGCTTGGTTTATTCAATCTGTTTGGGGCTATTTTGGGTGGGCTTTTGGCTTGGACTCTGCTTGGATGAATTGGAGGAACAATTGAAGTTGCTTTGGATAGCTTGAAGGAGCTTGGAGTTGAATATTTCTCATATGTTGGAATGCTTGTCAGGAGCTTAGGAAAATTAGGGTTTTAGGAAGAGCTTTTTAGACTTAGTTCATGTCTTGCCTTAAACATGGAATGCTTTGTTTGCTTCCATCCTATCCTATGATTCAAAGTCTTCCTAAGGAAGCCCCATCTCTCCCTTGGAGGGATGAGAGGCATGCCTTAAAGAGTAGAACTTTTGAGGATACCCTTCTTTGCAGATGATGGTTTCTAGTGATTTCCTTTGGTTTTCACTAGTTTCCATTCATTATTACTTGATCTCAATAACCAATCTTTCTTGGGGGAAGCTTGCTAGAGCTTGGAGATGAAGATCTAAGATGTTGAAGATGCCTTTCATAAGGTTTGCTTGAAGATGGAGTTGTGTTGCTGTCAACTCTTTACTGTTTAATCAACCTGTTGCTGTCAGAGCTGTTGCTTGTGCTGTTTGCTGTAGGAGTTTGGTGCTGCTGCTTGGGCTGCCTCTTCTGCTTTGGGTTTGGTTTTTTGTATTTGTTTGTTGGCTTGTGTAGCTTGCCCCCTAGGTTTGAAGTGAATGTTGATTCACTTTGCCTGTTGTTTTCCCTGGTTCGAGGTTGAGTGGGACTCCCTTGCCTCGCTTGTATTGCTGCATTGCATGCATTTTACTGTATTTGCTTGCTTTCTTTTCTGTTTATCCCCTAGGATCTCTGATTTCCTCTGTGCAGGAGGGAATTATGACAGACATTAGGATTCTTATCCATGCAAGACAACATTAGGTTAGTTTTTTATTCCCTTTTCAACCCTAGGTTTTTTAGAGTTTCTTTCTCTTCTTATCTCAAAACAACTCAAAAATACAGTAATAAGGTTAATCGATGTCGTACGTCATGAGCCTTAAGTTATTTGAGAAAGGGTTGCTGGAGAGTTTCTTTCCAGTAGTCTGGCTGTTTAGTGTGGTACCCTTTGGGTGACACGCGACGTAGTCACTCTCAAATCATAGTCTCTAGTGCGTCAGAGATCGCAAACAAACTAAAAAACACTTCTTTCGTAAAAGATTCAAAACAAACATCAAAGTGTCATTTTCGTCCGCTTGGACTCTTAATCAAGAAAAACCCTTTCATGAGGTAATAAAAACAGTCAGACAAGCTTGTGTCTTCCATAGCCCGAACTACGTTTGCTCTGATCTTTCATGCTGTATGAAAGTACGTAGGCATAGGATGCCGTATCCTAGCGAACAACCTTCCCCTCCTTTCCTGTAGGTAGGCGAACTACGTTGACTCTGATTTCTCGTTCCAGACAGGAATACGTAGGCATAAAGTGCGATACTTTGCCGAGTCATTTTCTTTTCTTTTTAACCCAGACCTGTAGAATAGGTAGAATAACAATCCGTACTAGAAAACAAGCGTGGATCCCGTCGAGTACGACGGACGTGAGGGGTGCTAATACCTTCCCCTTGCGTAATCGACTCCCGAATCCAGGAATTTGGTTGCGATGACCATTCCTTTCCCGTTTTGCGTTAGGTTTACTCTGAGCGTTTCCTTTCCCTCCGTTGGGATAAATAACGCACGGTGGCGACTCTTCTGTCATAGCCGGCGCCGATTTTCGCAGTAGCGACAATTAGTTTAGGTTATTATTAATTAGATTTAGATTAGCATTTAAGATTTAATTAGTTTAGATTAATTAATTAGATTTAAATTAATATTTAAGATTAAATTTGTTTATTTTAATTAGAATAGATTTAGAAGTTATTAGTTTTTAGAACTAGGATTAAGTTAGTTTTAATTTTCGTTTAGTACTGATTGTTATTAATCCATTAATTAACAGCATTATTAAATCAGAAAATCAGCAAAAAAATCAAATACAGGATGCCACGTGTCACATTTATGGGTATTTAAACTCCTGTTCATTTTCTCCTTCATTTGGAATGACCTAGCCATAGCCTCCCTTCCTCTCACTGCTCATCATCCCCATCACAAAATCGACCGCCGAATTTACTCCCAGAAAACCAGTGCCGCGATCCCTACCATCCTGTTCATCATCATCATCATTTGGGAACCCATCCAAAACCCATTTCATCCTTCACCTCTCCACTTTCCTCTTTTTTCCATTCGCCATTGCTCACCTTCTCCATTTTCATCAGTCCACCACCCTCATCTTCCTCCAACCAACTTCGAATTCCACCGTCGACCCACCTTCACAAACCAAAAATCAAAACACTACCTCCACCGTAAATCATTTTCCTCCAACCCATTTACCCACAAACCTTTCCACCGCGAATCACCTTCCTCACAACCCACCTCCGTTAAACACGACACGTTAATTTTATCTCCATTTTTTAGATCTCGAATTTCATTTCTCGCTCGCATCGATTTCTCCTCCTCCTCCATGACCGCTTTTACTTCCATCAAAGCTCATCAGATCTTCGACAACCGTGGCAATCCAACCGTCGAGGTTAATATTACTGTCTTCGATGCCACTTTCGCTAGAGCCGCTGTTCCTAGCGGTGCATCTACAAGAATTTATGAGGCTTTTAAGTTAAGAGATGGAGGATCTGACTGTCTTGGAAAGGGTGTATCAAAGGTTGTTGACAATATGAACACCGTCATTGCCCCAACATCGATCGGAAAGGACTCAACTAAGCAGACTGTTAATTTCCTTGAAGGCACGTGGAGACTTTGGTGGGCTGTGAGGCCCATGTTGCCTCTTAGTTTTTATTTTATGCAACCGTGTCTTCTTCTGGTGGATGAGTGATGGGCCCTCAAGGCCCAAATGATCCCCTCTTATTGATCACATCCCTCTCTTTTATTCATATCCCCCCTATTTTTGTTTACCCCCTTTTCTCTCTTTTTTTAAAAGAAAATTGTTATATATATTTTTATAATATAGTTTTTAGATTTATTAATATTTTTGTAAATTAGTTCTTTATATATATATATATATATATATATATATATATATATATATATATATATATATATATATATATATATATATATATATATATATATATATATATATATATATATATATATATATATATATATATATATATATATATATATATATATATATATATATATATATATATATATATATATATATATATATATATATATATATATATATATATATATATATATATATATATATATATATATATATATATATATATATATATATATATATATATATATATATATATATATATATATATATATATATATATATATATATATATATATATATATATATATATATATATATATATATATATATATATATATATATATATATATATATATATATATATATATATATATATATATATATATATATATATATATATATATATATATATATATATATATATATATATATATATATATATATATATATTTCTAATCTTATCCTCTTTTTAATTTAATTTTAATATATTCTTCTAGATTTTAAATATTTTTCTAAGTTTTAGTATTTTTATTTATCATTGAGGATTTATTTTCATATCTCCTCTTTTGGGTCGATGAAGAGACCTTTATGTTTTTCTGTCAAATTATTGATGAAAAACAATAGATCCGAGACCAAGTTTTCATTTTGTTCTCATTTTCGACTTTTATTCATCTTATTTTTATTTTTGTCTCTTTTTGGTCGATGACGAGACTTCTGTAAACCGTTACCAGTCAAACTATTGATGAATAATATTGGATCCAAGACCATTTTCTTTCTCTCCTCATCTCTTCTTCTCTTCGATTTTATTTTGACCTTCCTCGATCAATGAAGTCTTGTATTCGTAAGCGTCGGATTATCGAAATTAATAACCTTCCCGATTTCAAATCTATGGAAAATGACCATTTGGGTCATTTTCTTTACTTTGGGATCGCGATAGGCTACCTTCGATTAATCAACATTATTTTTGCGATTAAGACGAGATCCCTTTTAGGTCCGTGCGACACGATAATTGGAGAATGATCCTCAATATCATTTCTCTATCTTGTCCATAGTTCGGATATCAATTACGCGACATCCTATAGCTTGACTTACCTCGTAAGTCAAGCTACGACGGTTTAGCATCACATTGTGTCCCGATTCGATTCACTTACACCTTTTGAACCTTAATTCTAAACCCGTAACCGCAATGAGTGTTGTGAGTTCCAAGCGTTAGGTACGTAGGAAATGATAAGTGGGGGGCCTCTCCTCACATTGTCTAGAGTGTTTAGCGTATGCCCTTTGGGCGATATGCGACACATTCTCTCCTACGTCTTAGGATTTAGCGTAGTGCGCATCCCAAACCGATTCGGTTCCCTTCTGTTTAGGCGTTCCAGGCCTAGGACCTTTCTTTTGCCCCAGTGCAATCGAGACCAGCCTATTATTCAAAACCTATTCTCTCGCCCCAGTGCGGTCGAGACCTTTCCCGTAGTTTCCCGAACTACGTTTGCTCTGATTTCTCATACCAGATGAGGATACGTATGCACGAGGATCCATATTCTTGACGAGCACACTAACAACTAACCTCCTTTTCTCTTGCCCCAGTGCAATCGAGATCAACCCGTTATCCAGAACCTTTTCTCTCGCCCCGTGCGATCGAGACCCTTATCCCGTAGTTGGCCGAACTACGGCTGCTCTGATTCCTTATTCCCTAATAAGGATACGTAGGCACGAGGATCCCTATCCTTGACGAGCACACTAAAAACTAACCTCCCTTTCTCTTGCCCTAGTGCAATTGAGGCCAACCTGTTAATCTAAACCTTTTCTCTCGCCCCCGTGCGATCAAGATCTTGTCCCATAGTTGCCCAAACTACGTTTGCTCTGATTTCTCATACCAGATGAGGATACGTAGGCACAAGACGGCGATGTGTTGACGAGAAACCTTCCTCCTATCACCCGTAGTTTCCCGAACTACGTTGACTCTGACTTTCCCGCGAAGTCGAAAACCAGAAAAAGGCGACTTCGGCAAAAAAGGGTATCCCGGTGAATTGAAAACCCGCAAAGGGCGGTTCACGCAAAAGTTAGGGATTGAAAAAGCAAATGACTGTGGTCCGGAGTTGATACGACATTGCTTAGTGGTTTGGGAGTACCTGGGGGCCGTCTATCCAAAAACAATCTCTTCCAAAGATCGAGTACCGGGAAAGCGCGGAGTCAGGCGAGTCATAGGAGGATCAGCTCATGGTGTTCGTCTGTGCCACGTTGCCAACATGTATACGAATATTGTTTTGTATTTTCTTTATGCTTCTTGTGCATATATTTATGTGTGGTTGTGCGTAACTTCCTCTTCTCAGGAGTTGCATCCAGTGTACAAAACTTTGCCTATTCAGAGGCCCGTTATCAATAAAACATGTTATTCAGTACTTGATGCTTGTTCTTTACTGTTTTGTTTGTGAAAGACGCCGATGTTTTTGATAAACTTGCACTTACATAATCTTGTTGGCCTTTGCTAATAATTGCTAAAACTTCGAATTGACTGAAGTAATGTCACCGATGCTAACCCGGATGGATTCTGTTGTATAGGCCTGTTTTGTCTCGTTTGTGTTTTGCAGGAGCAAACGGTACGGAATTGTATTCCCCAGCCAAGGTCGCTTGACGTAAGACCTGACTCCAGTTGGTGTCATTCCTCAGCTAGTCGCAACTTATCCCCGGAGAGTTGAAAAGCAATTTATCTCTTCCCGAAAGAGGGAATTATTCTCCTCAGGAGAGTGTCCTTATGGAAATCCGTCCATAGGATCAACCCCAGCGAGTCGAAATCAGTATCCCTTGCAGAGGTTGCGCTCCCCAGTGAGTCAGATATGTGCAGGATCAATCCCCAGCATGGGAGGTTCCCGTAGAGTTTAACCAAGTTGTTGGTTCAGAAGGATTATACCCGGAGGACGGTTTCCCTTCTCCCCACAGGTCGTCATGCCATTGACATGATGTCGATCCTCAGCAGAGTCTGAGGCTCCGAGTTTGTAAACTGTGCCCAGACAATGTGCTTTTCCTAGAAGTGTCGCTTCTTTCCCAGCTAAGTTTGTTCACCAGCAGGGTGTTTGTTCTTTCCTCCCAGTGGAAATTGATGTTCAATCTCTCCCCGGCAGAGTTGGTTGTGTTTCTGGCGTTTATTTCGCCAGAATACTGTATGATACTTGTTCTCCCCAGCGGAGTTGGCTTTATCCTCAGCATTCGTGTTGCTGAGACAACACTATCAGAGTGGCCCCGACAGCTTGAGCCTGCATTTGCATTTGCATATATCGTCATATTTGCATCTACTCAAATGCGTAGCATTTCCGTGCCGTACAGAGCTTTACGCCATTTTCAAACATACGCATTTTGGAACATAAATCAGGTTGGTTAACCTTTTGCTGTCAGGTGTGTTTTCTCAGCAGGAGTATGGAGTTCTAGCTCAGATCTATTACCTGGTATTCGAGGTCTAGCCGTGAGACGTGTGATGATACGGTTCATCTTACTATTTTCCCCACAGAGTTACTTGGTTAAGTTTCTCTTTTCCCCCGAGCAGAGTTATTTGTTTAAATTTCTCTTGTTTCCCCGCCAGAGTTGCTTGTTGAAGTTTCTCTTATCCGGCCAGCGGATTATTTTCTTCAAATTTGCTGTTACGTCAGCGTCAAAAGGGTTTCATGAATCAATTTCGGAAGCTGCCGCCGGTTATCGAAACGGGCGTCCGACAGTGGGGTTTCCAAATATCCCCCGTAGAGTCCTCCTCGAAGTCGCTGTCACGTCAGTGCTAAAAGGTTTATGGGTTGGGACCAATGGATTTAACTACTGCAGAGATAGGCAGAGAAACTGTATTCAAAGTATCTTCCCGTATGGATAAACGGATGTATTTTCCTACTGGTTGATAGAAGTATTTCCCCGGCGGTCGCTAAGATTTTATTGCCTATGTTGATAGGAGTTCCTCGTGTTGACGAGATTTGAGTCCTAACGTGGACAAATTTATGTCCTTGTATTGACGAGATGTGCTAGTCCTAACGTGGGCAGATTTGATTTCTCCATGTTGACGGAATGGGAAGGCCTGACGTGGACAAATTGATTACTCTTCGTGTTGACGAAATGGTGTCCTGACGTGGACCATTTATCCCCAGCAGATATCTTTCTTCGTAATGGTGAAATGTGCATCCTGACGTGGACAAGTTTATAGTTCCTCGTGTTGACGAGATGCGCGAGTCCTGACGTGGACAAATTTATCTTTCTTCATGTGGATGGAACAGTGTCCTGACGTGGAAAATTTACTCCTATGTTGATAGGATTTTCTCGTGCTGACGAGATGCGAGTCCTGACGTGGACAAATCAAGTTACCTTCCCTCGTGTTGACGAGATGCGAGTACTGACGTGGACAAATTCACTGTTCTTCGTGTTGACGAAATGAAGTCCTGACGTGGACCATTTATTCCTAACGTGGACAGTTTATTCCTAATGTGGACGATTTATTCCTGACATGGACAATTCATTCCTATGTTGATAGGATCTCCTCGTGTTGACGAGATGCAGACAACTCATCCCCAGCGAATTCGCCGGGATTTCTCCATGTTGACGGAATGTGGAGTCCTAGTGAGGACAAGTTTTATTCCTATAACGATAGGATTTCTTTGGGTTGATGAAATTGGAGTCCTAACGTGGACAAGTTTATGATGGGATTTCTTCGTGTTGACGAAATGGGCGTCCTAACATGGACAAAGTTTTGCAAGTGTATGAGGGGGTTTATCCGTGTTGACGGAATCAAGCGTCCTAACGTGGACAAAGTTCTATTCCTGTGTTGTTGAGATTTGTGTTTATTCGTGATTTGGACGAAATTCGGGTCCAGATGTGGGCAAGGTTGCTCCTGTGACGACAGAATTTCTATTCGTGTTGACGAATTTGTTTCTCTTCTTGTGTTGAAAAGGTTAGTCCAGTTGTGGATGGAGGTGTTTTTGCAAAAAAGTTGTTCAGTACCTGTGGCGTTACATAGGTGGTTGAAGTTGAAATCAAAATTATTATCAGACGTGGGACCAGTTGTTGCCGTGACAACCAGATTCAATTGGTGGATGTCGTTCCCCAAATAGCGGGGCAGTTTATTTCTGCGGTTGGCAAATTTCCGGGTTTCCTGGTATTCAACCGTCTCGTACCTCGATTGTTTGAAGGCCGTTCGCTCTTCACCCATTCGGGTCCAAGCCGTTTGAATAGGGGCAGCTGTTGCACCCCAAAATTTGCTCAACCTTTTCTTGCCTGATTTGTGTTTCATTGCATTTCATTTGCATAGTTACATCATGTACATAGTCCAATCATTTGCATATCATAGTATAGAATGCATCCAACAAGGCATCAAGGGTGTCTATCAAGAGAAGATCCTAGCAAGAGGTCTTATCCAAGTTTGAGAGATCATCCAAGCCATCAAGAAATGATTTGAAGTCTTGAGAAGTTTGAGTGCCTACATGTGGGTTTTGCTCCTATCTTGGGGAATATTGAGAATCATCAGTGGGATGAGAAATATGGAATGTGAATCTGAAGTGTGTATGGATCTCATGGAGTGCCTAGAGGGCCATATTCAAGCTGAGGCAAGTCATTGATTCAAGTATGAGAGCCACAGTTGAGGTGCAGTCAACTAGGGTTTCATCTGGGTCTATCCTAGGTCAATTGAGTAATTGGAGAGCATCAAAGCCTACTTTGAGTTCATGGGATTCATGGATTGGTATGTTGATGCATGTGTGGTGTTGTGCCAAGGTTAAGCAAATAAAGATCAAGAATGTGGGAAGTTGCTAAATAAGGGTTTCAGTGTAAAATCCCCTATTTAGTGCCTAACTTCAAAGCCACATAAGTCAAAATACAAGTTTCAAATGGATCTTTGGCCAACATGAAACATGTATAGAATCTCAATACCTTTAATTTGAGTACTAGAAGTCCTCAAGGGGATTTATAGAACTCAAGTTATGGTTCTTGCAAATTATAGGTCATCAGAGGACTATGAAATTTATCTGTGAAAGTCACTTGACTTCCAAGCAACGTTTTCCCTTCAAGGAGGTTTCAAATGGATTCTTGGTGAACATGGGAGTTGTATATCTTGATCTTAGCTTTCTATAGAGTACTAGAAGTCCTTGATAGGATTTGTAGAACTCTAGTTATGATCTTGGAAAGCCAGGGGTATTTTGGGTATTGATGATTATAGGTCATTTTCAAGCATGGGCCAAAATCTCCAACTTGCAAGCTTCAAATGGAAAATTGTTAAACTAGAAAGTTGCTCAAAATAGGGTTTTAATCTTGACCATGCATCAAGGAGGCTTTGAATTGGCTCATAGGAGAAGTTGGTTTGAAATGGCTTTGAAATGAAGAAATTAAAGTGATTAAAAGGCCAAAATTGTGGAAAAATTGATATGTGGCCAAACAAGTCCATGTTATATACCATTTTGATCAAAAAGGCATTTTAAAGGTGATGACATTACCACATTTTTGATTTGAGGTCATTTACACATGGTTCCCCTTTGTACCTTAAGGTTGAAGTAACATAACAATCACAATCCATAAGATCAAAAGCAAGGCAATTACACATCCAATTCAATTCTAAATATCACAAGAGGAGAAATTCAAGCAAGATTGAAAGCTAAAACAGAGCAATGCATGGCTTTGGCATGTGATATTTTCAAGGGATATGAGAAATTGAATTTCTCATTCAGGTTGTTACAGAAGTTTCTAGAGGGTTCTATTAGCTTCTATATAACATATGCATTGGATTCAGATCTTTTTTTGGGAAGGATTGAGCCAGAAACAAGAAAGAGCAACTGAATTTTCTTCATTGCATCTCAGAATCGGGTTTGGAGATAGAGGGAATTTCAAGACAAATTGATCATTGGAGAAGCTTTAGAAGTGGTTCTTGAGTGATTCTGCAAAAAATTGGAGGTTGAATCGAGCATTTTCACCTTCTGTTCATCCAGTTTTTCCAGGTTTGCAACTTTCATTTTTTAGCTTAGATTAGGGGAAATTGATTAGCGTTTGATATGTGGATAGGTTATAGATGTTGCTCAGATGGATTTAGGCACAAGAATTGGACAATTAGAGACCAAATTAGTGTGATGCCATTTTCTGTTGAAGCTTATATCTCATAGTTCTTGAGGTTTTAATGGTGTTTGAATAGTTAGAATTGAAGCCTGAAGAATGTAGTTCATGCTAGGATCTTTAATTTTAAGAATTGCAACGATCAAGATTTGGTGATTTTTCTGCAACTTCTATCGGGTTTTGAGTTAGGGTGAGAATCAATGGAATTGGAGTGCATATTTGAACTCAGGGGATGATTTTAAGTGAGATAGGGTGTTTCAGTTTTGCGTGTGATGCATTTTTGGGATTGTCTCGCCGGAGAAGACGGTGGCGCAAAGCTCAGGCCACTGTCCTGCACATTTCCCTCCCAGTTTGAATATTTGGAGAAGACGATGCTTCAGCCATTAGATCATGCATTGACCTTGACTGAGAACCCCAACCAACGGCCACGATCGTGTTTCACAAACTGAAGAGAGTAGGTTTAGTCAAAACTCACCGTTTCACTTAAGTGTTTTGGGTGGGCTTAAGTGAACCCTTGCTAACCACACCTCCATTTGGGCCCAATGAGAAAACACAACGTGAAAGACTTGCTATTTGCCACAAGGATTTTCCATTCTTCTTTTCTTTTTTCTGATTTGTTTGGTTTGGTTTGGGCTTAGCCTTCGCTTGCTAGTAGCACCCCCAACTGGGCCCATATCTGGATAACAACATGTTTTAATTGCTATTTGCAACGCTCTTTTATCAATTTTCATTATTTTCTTTTAATTTCATATTTTTCATATAGTTTAGGAAATAATTCACCATAAATAGGAAAATTAACATTTTTAATCTAGATTTTTTCCCCTGACTCTTGAAAGGGTCTAGAATTTAATAGGATTAAAAAAATAATTGAGTCATGCATTTTATATTTTAATTGCATTTTTGTATTTTTAATTGGTTAATTTCGAATATGGTTGGTATGCTTTCTTGTTTATTTTGGTATGAATGATTGGTGATGATTTTTGAGTTGATTCTTTTTGGGCTAGATATCTTAGATGTGCATGTACCCCTAGTAATTTTCTCATAATTTTGTGAGAGAATCTTAGGTTAGTTTGAACATTGAACATTAGGTGTTGAAATTTTAGGGTTTTAGGATATTATCCTTAGGTTTAGGGCATAGTTTTAGCACTTAATGAATGGATAACCCCCTGGTTTTTGTATGGCATATTCTTAAGAGGTTTAGGAACCCTTAGAATTTTTTGTAGGATTTTACAATCATTTTTGGTATTTTAATTAGAATTAGTTTTAAGACTAACTTTTAGGTGTTTCTGATGAACTAACTTGACTAGTTTAACTCAATAGTTCCCCTTAGATTAGTGTGGTGTTGCTTTTGAGCTTGGAGGATAATGAGGACCAATTGAAGATGCTTTGGAGAGCTTGAAGGAGCTTGGAATTGAAGATTTCTCATCTGGTGGAGTGCTTGTCAGGAGCTTAGGAAGACTAGGGTTTTAGGAAGAGCATCAGAGTAGTTTTGCTTGTTTCTTCAAACATGGAGTATATTGATCATCTCCATTCCATCCAATGACATAAAGTCCTATTAAAGAAGCCAAATCTCTCCCTTGGAGGGATGAATGGCATGCTTTAAAGAGTAGAACTTTGAGGATACAGTTCCTTTACAGTGTTAAGATCTTAATGGCTTCCCTTGGTTGTCATTGAGTTTCTTAACACTTCTACTTGATCTTGTTGAATGATTTCCCCTTGGAGGTGCTTGTTGAAGTTTGGTAAAGAGAAAGTTTAGGAGCTTGTTGAAGCTAGGAGTGGGCTTGTTGAAGCTAGGGTTTTGCTGCTTGTTGAAGCTGGTTGCTTGTTGAAGCTAGGGTTTTGCTGTTTGCTAAGATGAAGTCAGGAGCTTGCTGAAGCTTGGTGTTTGTTGAAGATTGAAAGTTTAGTGAAACTTGAAGATGGGAGTTATTCATGAAGATGAAGGTTGTTGCTGTCAATTTTTACTGTTTAATCAACCTGTTGCTGTCAGAGCTGCTGCTTATGCTGTTTGCTGTAGGAGTCTGGTGCTGCTGTCTGGGCTGCCTCCTCTGCTGTGGTTTTTGTTTTCTGTATTGTTTGTTGGCTTTTGTAGCTTGCCCCCTAGGTTTGAAGTGAATGTTGATTCACTTTGCCTGTTGTTTTCCCAGGTTCGAGGTTGAGTGGGACTCCCTTGCCTCGCTTGTATTGCTGCATTGCATGCATTTTATTGTATTTGCTTGCTTTCTTTTCTGTTTATCCCCTAGGATCTCTGATTTCCTCTGTGCAGGAGGGAATTATGACAGACATTAGGATTCTTATCCATGCATGACAACATTAGGTTAGTTTTATTCCCTTTCCAAACCTAGGTTTTTTAGAGCTTCTTTCTCTTCTTATCTCAAAACAACTCAAAAATACAGTAATAAGGTTAATCGACGTCGTACGTCACGAGCCTTAAGCTATTTGAGAAAGGGTTGTTGGAGAGCTTCTTTCCAGTAGTCTGGCTGCTTAGTGTGGCACCCTTTGGGTGACACGCGACAGAGTCACTCTCAAATCCTAGTCTCTAGTGCGTCAGAGATTGCAAACCAACTAAAAAACACTTCTTTCGTAAAAGATTCAAAACAAACATAAAAGTGTCATTTTTGTCCGCTTGGACTCTTAATCAAGAAAAACCCTTTCATAAGGTAATAAAAAACAGTCAGACAAGCTTGTGTCTTCCGTAGCCCGAACTACGTTTGCTCTGATCTTTCATGTTGTATGAAAGTACGTAGGCATAGGATGCCGTATCCTAGCGAGCAACCTTCCCACCTTTCCCGTAGGTAGGCGAACTACGTAGACTCTGACTTTCCTATTGCACGAGGGAATACATAGGCATAGAGCGGCAAAGCTCTATCGAGTCTCTTTTCATTTTCTTTTCTTTTTAACCCTGACCTGTAGAGTAGATAGAATAACAATCCGTACTAGAAAACAAGCGTGGATCCCGTCGAGTACGGCAGACGTGAGGGGTGCTAATACCTTCCCCTTGCGTAATCGACTCCCGAATCCAGGATTTGGTTGCGATGACAATTCCTTTCCCGTTTTGCATTAGGTTTACTCTGAGCATTTCCTTTCCCTCTGTTGGGATAAATAACGCACGGTGGCGACTCTTCTGTCATAGCCGGCGCCGATTTTCGCGGTAGCGACAGCTGGCGACTCTGCTGGGGACTCCAACGGTTCCCTACGCGAGTCAATCCTAGCGCTTGTTTTCCCGTCGTGGGTTTTGTATGGATTTACTTTTCCGTATTTACTTTCAGCACTATATTATTGTTGTTATGCTGGGTAGGGGGTCAGATTGAGAGATAAGTCGGACCTGGGCTTGAGTGCACCTAGAATTAGTTGCGGAAAGTAGTGGGCGCGTGCATGCTTTGCATGTACTACTGTCCCGCAAAATTCACGCTCAGACGAGGTTCTTCTGGTTGACTTCTTTTTCAACCCTTTGGGTTGAGGGGGTTGTTGGTTAGTTGGATTGTCGACTCTGGGGACTGATCAATTGGAAGTTGGCTAAGTGAGGCCTCTTCAGGAGATGATGATGCCACACCTTCTGGGTATCATATCATCAGTCTTGAAAGTCTGTGACGCCGACGACCGCATAGGAATCCGTACCTTGTGTCAGTTGATAGGACACCTACCTATGAGGGGGATTGGGACATGCAGGAAACTTGACCTCCAGACTACCCGGTTTTCTTAATATGTGTGGTTACTTGGGGTTTTTCATCAGGGCAATGTTATAGGTCTGTTGAGACCAGGTCGGAGCATTGTTTTGGGTCTGTTGAGACCAAAGTGGAGCATTGTTATGGGTCTGTTGAGACCAGGTTTGAGCAGTATTATGGGTCTGTTGAGACAGATATTGTGGATGGATCTCTTCAGCACTATATCACTTGATCCCTGTTGCATGTTTGCATATTGCATTGTTGCATACTCATTTTGCATATCATTAACGTGTGTCTGTGCTGCAGGTGCATTTCATACCTTCTGATTCTAGTTGCCCGGATTTCTGTCTGCTGCTATTATGGGTACCTTGAAGAAGACTGTGGCATACAAATTGCCTACTCCAGATGTTTCTTCTTTGCTTGGTTTGATGTCTTTAGCTGATGATGATGTGAAGAGAAGCTACAGGAAGAGTTATGGGAAATTTCTTAGGTTGGTTTTCAAACCATCCACGTATGAGCTGAACGGATTGTCTGCACTTATGCAGTTTTATGATCCCCCGCTGAGGTGTTTTACTTTCCATGACTTCGTTCTGGCTCCGACCATGGAGGAATATGCTGAGATTTTGGAGCTAACCATTCAGAACAGGGTACCCTTCATTTATATGGGTGCTGGGCCCAAGCTGGAGGATTTGGCTGTTGCTTTGCATTTAGACTCCTCAGAGTTGCTGTTAACCTTGTGGAATGGAGTTTCTGGTTTCTCTCTCAAGTTCTTGGTTGGGAAAGCACAAGAGTATGCCAAGAGTGGCTGTTGGATTGTGTTTAATGCTATCCTTGCTTTGTGTATCTATGGCATTGTACTGTTCCCTAATATGCCTGACTTTGTTGATTTGGATGCATTCCATATATTTGCTTCAGGCAATCCTGTGCCTACACTGATTGGAGATTTCTATCACTCACTGCATTATAAGAACGAGAATAGGAGGGGCAAGAACGTCTCTTGTTGTGTGCCTTTGTTGTATATGTGGTTTGATAGTCACTTGCCCAAGAAGGGTATCTTTGCTGAGTCTGCAGCTATGACAGAATGGTCTGAGTGTCTGATGGGGTTTTCTTCAGAAGATGTTGTCTGGTTTGATAGGGACTTACTGGGGTCTGAGATTATCTACAGCTGTACAGGATATCCTAACGTTCCTCTGATTATGAGAAAAGGGTGCATTAACTACAATCCGTCATTGTTGATCAGACAATTCGATTATGCTCTGAGAAGCCCGCCAAAAGAGGAGGAAGTGCAGGAATCTCTGTACTTCACAGGTGATTTGAAGGGAGAATTGTTATCCAAGCTTCAGCATGCTTGGAATAATATCAACAAGAAGGGTAAGCCGGTGTTGGGTAAGAATGATTGTCAAGCCTATGATCCGTACAAGGTTTGGATCCAAGATAGGGCAAAGCAGGCGCTGATGCCGTTTCCTGCAGTATTACCTCCTGCTCCCCTCGTGGTTGAGGAGCAAACCACTGTGCCCATTGAGAGATATGAGCAGGTTGTGAAGGAGAAAGAAGAGCTGATGATAGCCAACGAGAAGTTGGAAGAAGAGCTAGTGCAACTCAGGAGCGAACGGAATGAAGTCGTATATTCCTTCGAGCAGCAAACAAAGCTGGTGAACCAGTTAGGTGCAGAACTGACTGAGCAACGAAAGAAGCGTGAACGCTTGGGGATAGATTTCAAGAGCTCTCATGACATGCTGGAGTCTAAAAAGAAAGCACTTGATATATTTTGCTGAGGATGGAGAATAACATTCACTGGGGGCAATCCCGCTCTGCGGGGAAGAAAACTACTCCGTTGACTTCGTTGGGGATTACTCAATGAGGGAATCAACATCGACCTCGGCTTGAGAAAAATGAGTGTTGCACCCCGAAATTTGACCAATCGGTTCCCATATCTGGTTTATGTTTCGACGCATTTAGCATTCGCATTCGCATACTGCATGCATTGCAATTTTTTCAGTCAGATTGATTTTATCGGGATTGCAGCCCCTGGTGTTTCAGGCAATTCAGGTCGGTTTGGATAAGCGTAATTCGAGAATTGGTGCTCGTTCCCGATGTTTTCAGGCCATCTCGGTGCCCGGGTTTCGTTATGGTTGCGCAATCGTTCTCCAATCGATTTAATCGGCCTCCTGGCAATTTTTAGTTTTTTCTCTTTTATTTTCTATATTTTTAATGCATTTAATAGATTTTTAATAGGGATATTTGCTTTTTTAGATAGTAAATAGGTTAGTATCTTGTTTTATAGAATTTAATAGATTTTCTTAATAGTTTTTAGATTTTTTTAAATAGATATTCCTCTTGTTTTTTAATAATAGATTTAATAGATTTTTAATATTTTAGATATTAGTTTCATACTTAAATAAGAATAGATTTTTTAAAATAGATATTAATGTTTTCTTAGATTTTATTAGATTTTAATTGATTTTTCAGATTTAATTGGAATTTTTAAATAGATATAGATATTAAATAATATTTTTCTGTTTTAATAGGTTAATTAGGGTTTTGTGTTTTATTTTCGTTTAGGTTTTTAATTAGGGTTAATTGTGTGTGGTTAATTAGAGTTAAGTAGATCTGATTAGGATTAATTAGGTTTTTATTATTAAATTTTGTTTAGTTAATAAGTTTTAATATTCATTTTCGTTGGGTTAATTGGTCCTTAATCATGTTTTAGTCTGAGTCTCATATTTGGGCCATTATCCATTTCGTGAGGCCCAGATCAAGTCCAGAATTTTTCCAGGTGTTGTATAAATGCCATGCCACACGTGCAATTCAGGGTTAGCCACTTCATCCACTCACTGACAACACACACTCCACTATCTCCTCTCTGATCACACGTGTCCTTCCCTAATTCTCCCTCTGTGACACTTGTCTTGCCCTGAACACTCACCGCCACCACCCACTGCATGCGAGCGCCACGTGTTTTCCACCAATCATTCATCGCCGGAACCCATGCAGACGCTGCTGGACCACCGCCTCTCCGCCGCAACCGTCATCGGAAGTTGTTGAGATCACCGGAAACTGGAAAATTTTTCCAGATCTTTCTATCCTCACTGATCTTTTCCATCGTCGCTCATCCACTTCCTCGCCGGAAAACTCAAGATCGCCGGAATCTTCATCAGTGTTCAAGAACACATTTTCCAGAATTTGCCAGATCTTCATCATTCTTCAGCTCTAGATTTCAACAGTTTGCAGAATCTTCAGGCGTGTTCTTCATCCGTTCAAGACCTTTCTTCAGGTTCTTCAAGAATTTCGTTGTAGACGTCCTCGCGTGTTCTTCAACGATCTCTTTCCAGATTGCGTCAAAATTTCAAAGATCTTCATCCAAGAACACCGTCGCGCGTTCTTCAGTGAGCTTTATCCCAGATTTTCGTCAGGATCTTCATAGATCTTCTTTGAGCTTCAACAGCGACCTTATTCATCCGTAGATCCTCTTAGCATCATCATCCAGGTTTCTTTTCCTTCTCACCTAATTCATTGCATGTTCGTAGTAGGCTGGTTAGTTGTAGATTTAGGTTTTGAGGATAATTAGGTTGAAACGATTAGGTTAAACCCTTGTGTCTCGGTTTGAATATCAATATTTTGTTAGGCAAGTAGGTTAGGGATTATTGTTTTTGAACTGAGTTTTGAGGGACTAATCGTTGTTAATGGCGGATTGTTGAAGAAAGTTGCTGGCGTTGGATTTGAGAGTGAAGTTTGTTGTTCGATTTAGGAGATATTGTTGGTTTCAGAGAGAGGTTGAGGTTGGGGGATCTGCGCTGTTTAGGGTTTCACTGAGGAAAGTGAACAGTAGTAGTGAGGGAATGTTAGTAGAATTAGGGTTTAGTTTTTACTAATGCTGAGTGTGGATTGGGTCAGGGCCTTAGGCCCATTGTGCTTGCTTAATGATCCTACTCCCCGTTTCCCATTGGCACCCCCACTCCCATCTGTGTTGTGTTCTGGGCCTTAGGCCATTTTGCTATTCGCACCCCCCAGTGGGAGGCCCAATGTGTTTAACAAAGCGAACCTTTTCTATTCGCCCCCCCCCCCCCCCCCCCCCCCCGTTTGTATGTTCTTTGTTTTTTTTTCTTTTCTTTCTTTGGTGTTTTTCTGAAGCAGTCTGGGCCCAGCGCAGTATGATATCTGCACCCCCCTCCTGGGTCCAATGTACTTCTGCATTGTAAATAATGGCTATTTGCCACGCGTTATTTTCCATTTTTATTGATTTTCATTTTATTTTCATGTTTGCATATAGTTTACTCAAAAAATCATATTAAATTCAAAAATAAGTTTTTTTACATGGGAGTTTTTGCTCCATTTTCATTAATGTCTCAAGAAAATTATAGAAAAATAAAATTAGCATTTTAATCATTTTTCTATTTTTGGTGAATTTCTACATTTAGTTGCTTTTATTCCATTTTAGTTTGTATATCCATTTTGTTGAATTTTGTTTAGCCATTTCCTTTCACATTTTGATTTGATTCTTTTTCCTATGGTTATATTAGAGTATTAGGTTCCCTTTGAGATTTATCTCGCATTTTTGTGATTTAATCTTGTTTAAAGAACATTAGGGTGACTAGAATTAGGGTTAAACTTGACATAGGTGCATCATAACACTTAGGTTTTGGGTTTTTAGCTTGAATTAGGAGCTGGGAAATATAGGGTATGTAGGATAGATGTATAAATCCCCTTAGAATTAATTTTAGGATTTTAAATAATATACTACTATTTTACTTGATTTTTGTAAATAGTGTGATTGTTTGGTGTGGCCATTATGGGCTTTTGTATTGTTTGCTTGGGGTTGGGCTTTGCTATGGGGTATGGGGCTTGGATTGGGCTTGTGGAGCATGAAGGATCATAAGAGAAGGTTGAAGATGGAGATCAAAGTGGGATGCATGGATATTCTTGTGCTTGAAGATGTTTTTGAAGACATAGGAAATAGGAATAAGCAGAGCCTTAGAATAGACTAAATTCTGTGTACAAGCATGGATAGCTTCTTGTGCTTCCATTCCTCTCTATGACATAAAGTCCCTCTAGGGTATTCACCTACCTCCTTTGGAGGGATAAGTGGCCTTACCTTAGAGGTAGAACTTTGAGGGAACCAGTCTCTCATGATGATAAACACTTATAGGCTTCCTTTGGTTGTCAATAAGTTGTTTTATCATTCCAACTTATTCTGTTAAGTGATTCTCTTCTGGAGTGCTTGCCTTGAAGATGGAGCTTATCTAAAGCTTGGAGGCCATTGAAGTTTGATTTTGGGGTTCATTTGAGGATGTTACTGTTTTGCAGTTAATCAGCTGTCAGAGTTTGATGTTTTTCAGAGCTGCTGCTGTAGGAGCTGGTGTGCTGTCAGAGCTGGTTTTGGGGTTTTATTTTCTTTGCTATATTGTTTGTTAATTTTCCCCTTAGGTTTGAAGTGAAGCTGTTTCACTTTGCCTATTGTTTTCCAGGTTCGAGGTTGAGTGGGACTCCCTTGCCTCGCTTGTACTGCTGCATCTCATGCATTTTACTGCTTTACTGTATATTTGTCGTTTCATTTTCCGTTTATCCCCTAGGATCTCTGTTTCTCTCTGCGCAAGAGAGAAATATGACAGAAATTAGGTGTTAACCCATGCATGACAACATTAGGGTAGTTTTGATTCCCATTTCAAACCCTAGGATTCCAGAGCGTCGTTCTCTTCTCATCTCAAAACAATCAAAAATACAATAAGAGGTCAAACATCAGTAAAAGACAGTTCTTACGTAAAAAGACTGAAAACCAATCAAAGTGTCATTTTTGTCCGCTTGGACCCGTAATCAGGAGAAAACCTTTTTTAGAAGGATAAAAGATAAACAGACAAATCTGTGTCTTCCGTAGCCCGAACTACGTTTGCTCTGATCTTTCATGTTGTATGAAAGTACGTAGGCATAGGATGCAATATCCTAGCGAGCAACCTTCCCCTCCCTTTCCGTAGGTAGGCGAACTACGTTGACTCTGATTTCTCGTTCCAGACGGGAATACGTAGGCATAAAGTGCGATACTTTGCCGAGTCATTTTATTTTCTTTTAACCCCAGACCTGTAGAGTAGATAGAATAACAATCCGTACTAGAAAACAAGCGTGGATCCCGTCGAGTACGACAGACGTGAGGGGTGCTATGACCATTCCTTTCCCGTCTTTGCGGTAGGTTTACTTTGAGCGTTTCCTTTCCCTCTGTTGCGATAAATAACGCATGGTGGCGACTCTTCTATTCAGCCGGCGTCGATTTTCGCAGTAGCGACAGCTGGCGACTCTGCTGGGGACTCCAACGGTTCCCTACACGAGTCAATCCTAGCGCTTGTTTTCCTGTCGTGGGTTTTGTATGGATTTACATTTCTGTATTTTACATTCAGCATTATATTATTGTTATTATTGTTGTGGGTATGAGGGGGTTCTATGATTGAGAGATAAGCCGGACCTGGGCTTGAGTGCACCTAGAATTAGAGTGGAAATTAGTGGGCGCGTGCATGCTTTGTATGTACTAGTGTCTCATGAAATCCACGCTCAGACGAGGTTTTTCTGGTTGGCTTCTTTTTCAACCCTTTGGGTTGAAGGGGTTGTTGGTTAGTTGGATTGTCGACTCTGGGGACCGATCATTTGGAAGTTGGCTAAGTGAGGCCTCTTCAGGACATGATGATGCCACACCTTCTGGGTATCGTATCATCAGTCTTGAAAGTCTGTGACGCCAACGACCGCATAGGATGCCATACCTTGTGTCAGTTATTAGGACACCTACCTGTGAGAGGGGTTGGGACATGCAGGTAACTTGACCTCCAGATTACCGGTTTTCTTGATTGAGATTCAGTGGTGTTATATTTGAGGACGGTTATTGGGTCTGTCAGAGACCGGGTTGGGGCATTGTGGATGGTCTTGAGCAGTTTGTGGGTCTATTTGAGGCCAATATTGTGGATTGGACTTCTCAGTCGGGGGCACTTGATCCCTTGTTGCATGTTGCATATTGCATTGTTTGCATCATTATGTGCATATCATTAACGTGTGTCTGTGCTGCAGGTGCATTTTCATACTTCCCGATTCTAGTGTTCCGGACTTCTATCTGTCACCATGAGTACTTTGAGGAAGACTGTTGCATATAAGTTGCCTACCCCTGATTTGACTTCTCTGTTGGGTCTGATTTCCCTAGCTGATGATGATGTGAAGAGAAGCTTTAGGAAGAGTTATGGGAAGCTGCTGAGTTTGGTTTGCAGACCAACCCTATACGAGCTGAATGGGTTATACACATTGATGCAGTTATATGATCCCTCCTCGAGGTGTTTTATGTTCCAGGACTTCATTTTGGCTCCGACCATGGAGGAGTACGCTGAGTTTCTAGAGTTTCCAGTTCAGAACAGAGTGCCCTTCATTCACTTTGATGCTAAGCCTAAGCTGGAAGACTTAGCTGTTCCCTTGCATATGGATCCTGCAGAGTTGTTGTTGACTTCCTGGCATGGAGTTTCTGGGTTTTCTCTCAAGTTCTTGGTTGGAAAAGCTCAAGAATATGCCAAAAGTGGCTGCTGGATCGTGTTTAACGCTGTTCTTGCCTTGTGCATCTATGGGATTATACTGTTCCCTAATCTGCCTGAGTTCGTTGATTTGGATGCATTCCACTTGTTTGCTGCAGGCAACCCGGTGCCTACCTTGATTGGAGATTTCTATCATTCCCTGCACTACAAGAACGAAAACAGAAGGGGGAAAATGTCCATTGTTGTGTACCATTGCTGAATATGTGGTTTGAGAGCCATCTGCCCAAGAAGGGTCCTTTTGTTGAGTCTGCAGATACAGCTGAATGGTCCGAGCGTCTAATGGAACTTTCTTCAGAAGACAATGTCTGGTTCGATAGAGATTTATTGGGGTCAGAGATTATCTTCAGTTGTGCCGGGTTTCCCAATGTTCCTCTAATTGGAAGGAAGGGCTGTATTAATTACAACCCATCTTTGTTGGTTCGACAGTTTGGGTATGCTTTGAAGAGTCCACCGAAGGAGGAAGAAATACAGGAATCTCTGTATTTCACTGGTGACCTGAGTGGGGAATTATTGGCCAAGCTTCAGCATGCTTGGAACCAAATTTGCAGAAGGGGAAAGCCATTACTAGGCAAGAATGATTGTCAAGCTTATATGCCTTACAAGGTGTGGATTCAAGAGAGAGTAAGGCAGGTGCAGATGCCTTTTCCAGCAGTATCACGTCCTGGTCCCATTCCAGTTGAGGAGCCAACTACTGTGGCTATTGAGGTCTATGAGCAGGTAGTAAAAGAAAAAGAAGACTTAATAAAGATCAATGAAGAGTTAGAGAAGGAATTGGCTCAAATCCGGAGTGAGAAGAACAAAGCTGTGTATTCCTTCCAACAGCAGACTGAGTTGGTAAACAGGCTAGGTGCTGAACTGACAGAAGAGACAAAGAAACGTGAACACCTGGGAAAAGAATTCAGAAGCTCTCATGATATGTTAGAGTCCAAGAAGAAGTCACTTGATGCCGCCTTGTTGCACCCTAAAATTTGACCAACCGGGTCCCGTATCTGGCTCGATGTTTCGACGCATTTCGCATTAGCATTTACATACTGCATATAGTGCATTTTCTCAATCATGGTGATTTTATCGGGATTACAGCCCTGCTGTCGCATTTCAGGTATCTCATACCGGTTCGGATAATCGGAGGTTATTTTGGGAAGTCGCGCGCTTCCTGAGTGTTTTCAGCTTACGCGGTGATTTTGAGATTCTTGGTGTCTGGATTTACCGTTTGCTTCGATCTGGTCTCGCGCTCTTTTTTTATGTTGGTTATTTGCCTTTGTCTGCATTTTTTTAGGATTTAATAGCCTTTTGTGGATTTTAGATAGGCTTTTTAGATTTTCCAGAATTTAAATAGATTTTTTTTATATTTTTAATAGCTTTAAATCATTTTTTAGAATTTATAGAGTTTTTTAATAGGTTTTAATAGTTTTTTAATAGTTTTAATAGAATAATAGAATTTCTTTTAAATAAATAGTATAGATTTTAGTAGAAATTTAATAGAAATAATAGAAATTATTAGAGTTTTTATTTTTATTGGTTTAGAGATTAGTGGAATTGTTAGAGAATTATTAGAGTTTTTTTTTTCTATTGTCATTAGTCTAGTGATTAGCATAGATTAGATGTTAATTCCCTTTTAATAGAGTTTAATTAGGGTTTTAATCTTTTGGTTAGATTTTAATTAGAGTTTATCAGGATTAATTAGATTAGGTTAATTTTCATTTAAGATTTAATTGCAGTTTTTAATTTTAGTTAGAGTTAATTCAGTTTAATCATTAGTTAATTAGTTAATTAGGTTTTCATTTAGTCTTTAATCAGTTTTTAATTGTAGTTTAGTTTTAATCAGTATTAATTAGGATTAATGGGTCAGATTTCAGTCCAAATCCTTCATTAGCCATTCATTTTCGTTGGGCCCAGAGTTTTTTTGGAGGCCCAATCTTTCAGTCCCATTTCAGTCCAAAATTGCCATGTGTCAGCTATTTAAGGCGTCCACGCGTGTACTTCTGGAGGGGCCACATCATTTTTCCCACTTCACCCAGAATTCAGCCACGTTTCCCACTTTCTCCTCTCCCCTCCACGTGTGCTTCATGCAACTTCTCGCCGGCCACCACCAACCAACTCCGGCCACCACCGTAACCAACCCTCGCCGGCCACCACCAACCAACTCCGGCCACCACCGTAACTGAATCCCTCCGCCTTAACCACCTCGCCGGAAACTGGAAACACTTCAGAAATTCATCTTCTTCTCCAATCATTTTCTTCTCCGTTCGCATCTTCATCAACCTCTCACCGGAAAACTCAAGACCTCACCGGAATCTTCTTCAACCTCCATCAATGTTCTTCAATAGTTTCCCAGAAAACCACCAATCTTCATGTTGTTCTTCGCCGATCTTCATCCAAGCATCACCTTCAATATTTTTTCAGCAATAATTATCAACACGTTTTCTTTCAATCTTCATCCACGAAATCATCACTAATCTTCATCCACAACCCTCATCAACTCCGATCGATCCCCACCGCGTTCCTCCTTGTTTTTCTCCAGAAGTTCATCACCCTTCAAGATTTGTTCATCCATGTATTCTTCAACTACTCCAGAAATTACTATATCATCAAGAATCTTCAAACATTTTCGGATCAAGTTTCAACAAGTCTCCAGAAACCTCCTCCAAGATTTTCATCTTTGTTCATCACTCCTCAAGAACATCGTCCGTCAAATTCTCAGAAGGTCATCTTCATAAGATCTTCAAAGACTCATCAATAATCTTCGTAGATCGCCATCCAGATCTCCAGTATCTCAAGAATGTTCAACAAGGAACTCATCCACGAAGCTTCGTCAACTTTCGTGGATCTTCTTCATCACACCTTCAAATCTCCAGAGAATTGCTTCAAGAACCTTCGTCCGAGCGTCACCTCAAGGATCTTCCACAAGTAATTTCTCTAAGAACCTCAAGAGTCAACAGATGAAGGTTTGTTTCAGGAGATTTAAGTTTAACTGATTATACTGGTTTCGAAGTGCATGCGTTCGAACAGTTTTTTGAGAGGTGATGATGAAGTGTTCGTGAGGCTGAGGAAGGATTTGAGGGAGACGAAGGCGGAAAGTTGAAGGTCCGAGAGAGAATGAAGCTGAGGAGTAACGGCGCAATGAACAGTGACACAAGGGGATTTAGGTTTTCTGAGAGGATGAATGGGAAGGTGGACTGTGTTGGATTGGGCCGGGCCCGTTTGTTTTCGTCCGTACAAACCCCCCCGTTTTGGACACACACCTCTTCCGTTTTTTTGTTTTTTCTTGGATGGACTATGGGTTGGGCCCAATGAAGTTCTACTGGCTATACCACCTCCGTTTTCATTCCAGCACCCCCTTTCCCAGTTTTTTATTTGTTTTAATTGTTGGGATGGGCCCTTAATTCTCTTTTATTTTCTGCTTGTAACCACCCTTCTGCTGCAGTGTCCCCCCCTTGTATTTTTCTTTATTTTCTCTTATTTTCTTTTGTTTAGAGATTTAAAAAAAAAAAAGAGAAAAGACATGAAAAAAAAGAATATTGAAAAAATATTTTGAAAAAGAAATATGAAAAGAAATGAGAAAAAGAATATTGAAAAAAGAAGAAAAAAAAAGAATAGAAGAAAAAATAGTAAAAAAGAGTATAAAAATATTAGTTTGTAGATTTAATATTTTTCTTTTAGGATACAATTTTTCATAGAGTTTATTTTACCTTTTTAGAGGTAGTATTAGAAGTCCACTTGTTAGGGGACTATTTTCCATTTGATTTTCCATTATAGATGGATAGGATAGTATTCTTTAGGAGTTTAGTCCTATTTCTCAATCATTGTAATCCTTTTCAGAATATTAATAAAACGAGATTCGAGCTGTGGTCCCGAAAGTAGCCGAACTACAGCTGCTCTGATTTCTCGTACTGAACGAGAATATGTAGGCATAGGATGCGATATCCTAGCGAGCACACTAACAACTAACTCTTCTGTTCTCTCGCTGCTGTGCGATCGAGACTTTCCCGCTGACGAATGATGTTATCCTTTTCTCTTGCCCGAGTGCATTTGAGACCAGACCGTAGCTTTAGTTCCCATAGGTTCCCGTACCTTTAAAACCAACTTAATTTCTCACTCCTGTGTGAGAACACCCAGTTTAGCCGTAGTTAGCCTGAACTACAAAAGCTCTGATCTTCCATGCTGTGTGGAAGTACGTAGGCACAAGACGCGAGGTCTTGGCGAGCCAATTCCCTGTAGTTTCCCGAACTACGTTGACTCTGACTTTCTCTCTTGAGAATACGTAGGCATAGAGTGCGACGCTCTATCGAGTCAATCCCCTTCTGTTTAGATTTAGCAGCCGTAGATAGATTATTTTGCATCCTTTAGACAACCCAAGCAAGCGTGGATCCCGTCGAGTACGACGGACGTGAGGGGTGTTAATACCTTCCCCTTGCGTAACCGACTCCCGAATCCAGGATTTGGTTGCGATGACCATTCCTTTCCCGTCTTTGCGGTAGGTTTACTTCGAGCGTTTCCTTTCCCTCCTTTGGGATAAATAACGCACGGTGGCGACTCTTCTGTTCAGCCGGCGCCGATTTTCGCAGTAGCGACACGCCTACCGGGAAATCTCTTCGTGCAACAGAACGTGGAATGCTACGCTAACCAACAACAAAAGGAGGGAAGACAAATTGAAACAGCAAATTTCTGAACTCGAAGATCAGTTGAAGGCTAGCAAGAGAAAGTATGAAGAGGAGGTTATGACAAGATATAGTCTTCAGAACTCATTGAACAAAGCCGTCGAGTGCAAGAAGGAGGCTGTGTCCCAGAAGCGGAAGTTAGATGACCGCTTTGGAGAAGGGGCATGGGAGGAATCTATTGGTGACTTACGACGTGTTCTCAAGTAAAGAGATCTACTTGTCGAGGGATTGCTTACTCAACCAAATCATCCCAAGACTAAGAGATTATTAGATGAGTATCAGGCGTATGGTCGCACTTGACTATCTCATGTATTGATGTGTATGCTTTATTTGCATTGTGTTGGCCGTCACCAGGATTGTTGGTTGAGGTCATGCCTTCTTATTGTACGCTCATTAATATTGTATTCCTGACTTGATGGGATTTTCTGCCATGTATGAGATGTTTTCTATGATTGAGTTTCGAGCTTCTTATTGTTATCACTGTCATCGCACTGGCACATTGGCACTAGAATTGGGGAGTGATATTCCCTAATGCACAGACACATGTTGCATTTGCATACACATTCATATTGCATTATCAGGTAATTATTGAACTTTATCTCATTTCCTGCATCTCGCCAGGTTTTTCCAGGATTGAAAGTCAACGTCCTCACCGATACTCTACTCGTACCAATTGCAAAAGAGTCATGGACCAGATGCAAAACGAGATGCAGGAGATGCGCGAAAAGCTGGCACTGTTCATGCAGACGATGGAGACAATTGTGAAGGGGCAGGAAAAATTGCAAACTTTGGTGCAGCCATTGCTGGCGAGAAGTGTCGGGAATGGAAACGAAGACCACAATTCTGTACGTGTTGACACCATTCATGGGGATGGTACTCCTACGCCTGTAGCTCCACCTGTGGTGAATATACCTGTTGTGAATGTGAACAATGGCGCTGGCGCCGGGAATGGTAATACGGGAATCGGTAATGAGACTGTCATTAACAATGTTGGATTCGGAGACGCCAATCTGGGCGGTGATAACAATGGAGGTAATGTCTTTGGTAACAACGGATTCGACTATAACGACCAGGGGTTTGATTATGTCAACCAGGATGGGAAGTTTGGCTTCAACGCTCAGGGTTTCGGACATGATGGTTTTGGTAATGCTAATCAGGCCTATGGTGGATTCGGTAACGGAAATGGTGCTGGAATGATGCCTTTTGGACCTGCCGGGGTCACTCAAGGGTATGGTAACAGAGGACGGGGCCCTATGATGAATAAGACTAGATTTAGTCGTAACAATGGGTATGATGGGTACGGAAATGAGAATGTTAATTGGGTGGAAGACCAACAAGAAGTTGCCTTTTCTGGTAGGGGTATGGATGGACCTGTGGATCCTGTTCAGAGGATCAAAATGCTTGAGGAACAAATGAAGGGTGTAGTGAATCAGAATACTTCTGGTTTAGATATGACCATGATGGAATTGGTGCCTGGCCTAAGGGTACGCTGAAGTTTAAAGCTCCCACCTTTGATAAATATAAGGGAGACACTTGTCCGAAGGTGCATGTTCGCTCTTACTACAGACGGATGTCCGCTTACTCAAATGATGAATGAATGCTGATGCATTTCTTTCAGGACATCTTATCTGGACCCTCACTTGAGTGGTATATGGGGTTGGAGCCCACTCAGATCAAAACATGGAGGCAAATGGCTGAGGCGTTTGTGACACATTACAAGTATAACAGTGACCTGGCACCAAACAGGGTCCAGCTGCAAGGCTTGTCACAGAAAACTGGGGAGAGTTTCAAAGAATATGCACAGAGGTGGCGCGACATGGCGGCAAGAGTGCATCCTCCTATAGTAGAGAAGGAGATGAACGATATGTTCATTGGAACATTCACGGGGATATTCTACGAGAAGTTGTTTCCTGTTGCGTTGGGCAGTTTCTCTGATCTGATCTTGATGGGTGAAATGATTGAGAATAGTATTAAGGTGGGAAGGTTCCATGCTGGGGAGTCTACTTCGTCGGGAGGTAATAGAAAAGCATTTGGTGGTCGACGTCAAGGTGATTCTAGTGCAGTGTTTGGTGGCCGGGGTAGGGGCAGAGGAAGACATAAGTATAATCAGCCGCAGCAGATAGCTAGTGTCACGATTCCGATTCCTCAACAGAGACAACAACAACAACCGCAGCAACAACCGCAGCAGCCACAACAGCAGCAGGGGCAGAATGCTGGCCAAAGAAGATTTCCGAATGCGAAGCCGAAAAGAGTGTTTGAAGCGCCTCCTTCCACGTACGCGGAACTCTTTCAGACCCTGTTGGGGCTGAATTTAGTTGAAAAGAGGACCTTGGCACCGCCCACGGGACCAACCCTTCCTTATGGGTATGATGTTAACAAACATTGTGACTTCCACTCTGGGGCACCCGGGCACGACATAGAGGCTTGTCATGCGTTTAAACATAAAGTTCAGGATTTACTGGATAGCAAGGCCATAAATTTTGGACAAGCGGGTCCAAATATAGTACAACAGCCTATGCCCAACCATGGGGCAAATGCTATTTTGACTGAGGAGGGTTTGAATCTGGTCATGAATGTTGATGAACTGAAAACACCGTTCTGTGAAGTAAAGAGCAAGTTATTAAAAGGAGGTGTGTATCCGGGCTGCGATGAGTTTTGTCTAGAATGCTGGACCCAAGCTGGGGGTTGTGCTGAATTGAAGAAGGGTATTCAGACCTTGATAGATGAAGGCACGTTGCAATTTGATAGAACGGCAGTTGAGAAACCTACAGAGGTGTTAGCTAATGAGCAGAGTGATGTTGCTACGGTGACAATTCCACGGAAAACGATAACTATAACAGCGCCAGCCAGACGACCGACGATCACTATTACAAAGGCAGGGCCAATCCCTTATGAGAGCACCAAGGCAGTACCATGGACTTATGGGCTGGAAGCATATTGTGATGGGGAGAAAATCGATATCAGTAAACGACCAACTGGGGTTGTGGACAATGTTGTCGGGACTGGAGGAATGACGAGGAGCGGGAGAGTTTTTATATCGCCTGAGGTAGAGGCTGAACGATTGGCGAAAGGTAAAGGTAAAACGAATGAGAATGTTCCAGTGCAGAGGAATGAAAAAGAAACGTCACTGAAAGATGTAGAAGAATTTATGCGTCTTATCCGTAAGAGTGACTATAAAATCGTCGAGCACCTTCAACAAACACCGTCAAAGATCTCCATATTGTCGCTGTTATTGTGTTCCGAAGCCCATAGGAATGCGTTATTGAAAATTCTGGACACGTCGTTTGTACCCCAAGATGTTTCTGTGAATCAGTTGGAGGGGGTGATGGCGCACGTCAATGCAGGCCATAGTTTGGGATTTACGGATTTTGATTTGACCCCGAGGGGAAGAGAGCATAATATGGCGTTGCACGTCTCTGTTGAATGCAGGGGCATGGTCATGTCCCATGTGTTGGTAGATACCGGGTCTTCCTTGAATGTGCTCCCAAAGAAAGCAATGATGAAGTTGGATATCAGGGGGATCATTTGTACGCCTAGTGACTTGGCGGTCAGGGCATTTGATGGTACACGGAGGTCAGTCTTTGGATCTATAACTTTGCCTCTGCAAGTGGGGCCGGAGGTTTTTGAAACTGAATTCTATATTATGGACATCCAGCCAGCGTATAGTTGTCTTCTTGGACGACCATGGATCCATGGTGCTGGGGCAGTCACATCTACCTTACACCAAAAGCTGAAGTACATGGTGGGGGACAGTGTTGTCACAGTTTGTGGAGAGGAGGATATACTGGTCAGCCATTTGTCGTCATTCAAGTACGTGGAAGTCGACGGCGAGATTCACGAAACACCTTGTCAAGCCTTTGAGGGGTTGTGCATTAAGGACAAAGTTCCAGGGCCAAGTAAAGCATCAGAGGTGGCAGTGTCGTCGTACAAAGAGGCTCAGGCTCTAGTGAAGACCGGCGAGACCAAGGGCTGGGGCAAGGTTTTGGATATTCCCGTGAAAATGGATAGATTTGGACTTGGATATCAACCTTCATCATCAACGCCTACTGCAGGGGCACCCCGTTTCAAAGGACCAATAACAATTACGGCTAGTGGGGTATATCACGAGACCATCAATGCTATTTCAGATTCCGAGGAAGGAGACAGCGACTGCGACATGGACACCTGGATTTAGCCGAGCGTGCCAGGACAAGGGCTTTGCAATTGGTCTATTCAGGAGACTATTCCTGTGACAACTAAACAGCAATGCTTTGTTTTCTTAATTGTTGAACAATCTGGTGCCCTACCCGGGGCATCGTGATTTTGCTTAGGGCCATTCTGTTATATACATTGCACTGTTTAATAGTTAAATAAAAGGCATTTTTCATGTACAAATATTGTGATCTCTGTTTTTCCTGTTTTTATTTTTTACAATAAAATGGCAACGTGGTTATTTGCTTTGTATGCGTTTTGAAGTATTTAACCCTTTCCTTTGCAGGATTACTATTTCAAATGACATCTATGAACCGCCTATGACTCACTTCGACTTTGAGCACCCGATATTTCAGGCCGAAGAAGAGATTGTTGAAGATGGCGATGTTCCAGAAGAGTTATCTTGGTTGGTAAAACAAGAAGAAAGAATCATTCTGCCTCACGAGGAAGTCATTGAGATCGTCAATCTGGGGTCGGAAGGGGTTGAAAGGAACATCCGTATAGGGGCCGCGCTGCAGAGAGACGTCAAGCGAAGATTGGTTGAAATGCTCAAAGAGTACAGTGATATTTTTGCTTGGTCGTATGAGGATATGCCTGGGTTGGATACGGATATGGTTGTGCACCGTCTGCCGTTAAAAGAAGAATGCCCGCCGGTTAAGCAGAAACTCCAAAGAATTAGACCGGACATGGCTGTGAAGATTAAGGAGGAGGTTCAAAAGCAGTGGGATGCTGGTTTCCTAGCTGTTACAAAATATCCCTCATGGGTCGCTAATATTGTGCCAGTGCCAAAGAAAGACGGTAAAGTGAGAATGTGTGTAGACTACCGTGATTTGAACAAAGCGAGCCCGAAAGATGATTTTCCACTTCCTCACATCGATGTGCTGGTCGATAACACCGCTCAATTCTCCGTATTCTCCTTCATGGATGGCTTCTCGGGCTATAATCAGATTAAAATGGCGCCAGAAGACATGGAGAAGACTACCTTCATTACTCCTTGGGGAACATTTTGTTACAAAGTGATGCCCTTCGGATTGAAGAATGCTGGGGCAACGTATCAGCATGCAATGACGACTCTCTTTCATGACATGATGCATAAAGAGATCGAGGTTTATGTGGATGATATGATTGCCAAATCCCAGACGGAGGAAGAACATTTGGTGAATCTGCTGAAACTGTTCAAGAGGCTTAGGAAGTTCAGGCTGAGACTGAACCCTAACAAGTGCACCTTTGGGGTGAGATCAGGTAAACTGCTGGGGTTTATCGTGATTGAAAAAGGAATAGAGGTTGATCCTGCGAAAATAAAAGCAATACAAGAAATGCCGACGCCTAAAACAGAAAAAGAGGTGCGCGGGTTTTTAGGGAGATTGAACTACATCGCTCGGTTCATATCTCACCTAACAGCTACGTGTGAGCCATTATTCAAGCTGTTGAAAAAGGACCAGGTTGTAACATGGAATGAAAATTGTCAAAAGGCGTTCGATAAAATAAAACAGTATTTGCAGGAACCTCCTATTTTGATACCTCCAGTGGCAGGGAGACCCTTGATTATGTATTTGACGGTTCTTGAGGGGAGTATGGGTTGTGTTCTCGGTCAACATGACGAGACAGGGCGTAAAGAGCATGCGATATACTACCTGAGTAAGAAGTTTACTGACTGTGAGTCTCGATACTCAATGCTCGAAAAAACTTGTTGTGCGCTAGCCTGGGCCGCCAAGCGTTTAAGACAGTACATGCTGAATCATACAACCATGCTTATTTCGAAGATGGATCCTATCAAATACGTATTTGAAAAGCAGGCACTATCTGGGAGAATTGCCCGTTGGCAGATGGTTTTGACCGAATATGACATCCAGTATGTTTCACAAAAGGCTATAAAAGGGAGCGTGTTATCGGAGTATCTTGCTGAGCAGCCTGTTGAGGACTACCAATCGATGAGGTTTGATTTTCCTGACGAGGATATCATGTACCTGAAGATGAAAGATTGGGAAGAACCGTTGCCGGATGAAGGACCAAAGACAGATTCCAAGTGGCAGATGATATTTGACGGAGCTGTGAATTCCTATGGTAGCGGAATAGGGGCAATCATCACTACTCCACATGGGTCGCACATCCCATTTACTGCTCGATTGACCTTTCCGGTTACCAATAATGAAGCCGAATACGAAGCTTGTATTATGGGGCTTGAAGAAGCCATTGATTTGCGAATCAAAAATCTGGATGTATACGGAGACTCAGCTCTGGTAGTGAATCAAATAAAAGGAGAATGGGAGACACGTCAGCCCAATTTGATACCGTACATGAATTATGCAAGGAGATTGTTGCCTTTCTTTGACAAGGTTGAATTGCATCATGTGCCGCGAGCAGAAAATCAAATGGCTGACGCCCTGGCTACATTGGCTTCCATGTATAAAGTTAACTTCTGGAACGAGGCTCCCAGGATTGTTATCTCTTGGCTTGACAGGCCCGCTTTCATATTTGCTATTGACGAAGCATCCGATGATAAACCCTGGTATTTTTACATCCAGAATTTCCTGAAGAACAAGGAGTATCCGGCTGGGGCATCTAGTCGCGATCAGAAGACTCTCAGGAGATTGGCTGGTAATTTCTATCTAAATCCGGACGGTGTCCTATATAAAAGGAATCACGATCTGGTGTTACTACACTGTGTAGACGAGAAGGAGGCGAAGTTGCTCATGGAGGAAATACATGAGGGTACGTTTGGTACACATGCTGGTGGGCATGCTATGACCAGAAAGCTGTTGCGGGCAGGTTATTACTGGCTAACTATGGAAACTGACTGTTTCAAGTTTGCGAAGAGGTGTCATAAGTGCCAGATTTATGCAGATAAGATCCATGTGCCTCCGAGTCCTCTGAACGTGATGTCATCACCGTGGCCATTCTCGATGTGGGGAATTGATATGATTGGAAAGATTGAGCCGACGACATCTAACGGACACCGGTTCATTTTGGTAGCAATTGATTATTTTACCAAATGGGTGGAAGCGACATCATATGCTAATGTGACCAAACAGGTGGTAGCCAGGTTTATCAAACGAGATATCATTTGCAGATATGGAATCCCTGAGCGGATTATTACCGATAACGGTTCGAACTTAAATAACAAGATGATGAAGGAGCTGTGTCAGAATTTTAAGATTGAGCATCACAACTCTTCCCCTTACCGGCCCAAGATGAATGGCGCTGTTGAAGCGGCCAATAATAACATAAAGAAGATTGTTCAGAAGATGGTGGTGACCTATAAGGACTGGCACGAGATGCTACCTTTCTCTTTGCACGGTTATCGTACGACGGTACACACATCAACCGGGGCAACCCCGTTCTCGTTGGTATACGGGATGGAAGCGGTGTTACCATTGGAAGTTGAGATTCCTTCCCTGAGGGTTTTGCGAGACGTCCAACTTGACGAGGCAGAATGGGTGAAAGACAGGTTGAATCAACTGAGTTTAATGGATGAGAAGAGGCTAGCTTCTCTAGCCTATGGTCGGTTGTACCAGAGTCGGATGAAGAAAGCGTATGATAAGAAGATACACCCTCGAAGCTTTCAGACGGGCGACCTTGTGCTGAAGAGGATCCTCCCGCCACAAACAGATCACAGGGGCAAGTGGACCCCTAATTATGAAGGTCCATACGTTGTTAGGAAAGTCTTCTCAGGAGGAGAATTGTTGCTGTCCACCATGGACGGTGAAGACTTTACGTCGCCTGTGAATTCGGATGCAGTTAAAAAATACTTTGCTTAAAATTGACCTGCTGGACAAAAAAAAGGAGAGTCCAGGCAAAAATGGGGCATCCCGGCGAACCAAAAACAGAATAAAAGGTTCGGGCAAAAGTTAGGGATAAAATTGAAAAGATGTACACCCGCGAAGTCGAAAACCTACACTGGGCGGCTTCGGCAAGAAAGGGTATCCCGGTGAACTGAAAACCCGCAAAGGGCGGTTCACGCAAAAGTTAGGGATTTAAAAAAGCAAATGACTGCGGTCCGAATTTGATACTGCGTTGCTTGGTGATTGGGAGAATACTTTGGGGGTTCGTTTATCAGATACAATCTCTTCCGAAAGTTGAATACCGGGAAAGCGCCAGAGTCAGGCAAGTCATAGGAGGATCAACTCATGATGTTTGTCTGCACCACGTTGCCGACATATGCGCCAATTTGACTTGTCATTGTATTTATGCTTCTTGTGCATGCTTATATATGTGTTTACGTAACTTCCTCTTTTCAGGAGTTACATCCAGTGTACAAAACTCCGCCTATTCAGAGGCCTAATCAATAAAACATGTTATTCAGTATTTGATACTTGTTCTTTACTGTTTTGTATGTGAAGAACGCCAATGTTTTGATAAAACTAGCAGTTGCATAACGTTGCTGGCCCTTGCCAATAATTGCTAAAACTTCGAATTAACTGAAAATGATGTCACTGACGCTAACTCGAATAGATTTGATTGTATAGACTTGTTTTGTCTCGTTTATGGTGTTGCAGGGTTCTTGCCCATGTGAAGTGGACGATCAGAAAATTGTAGTCCTAACCAGAGGCTCTTGACGAAAAGACTTGATCATTAGGTGATGTGAATCCCCACGCAGGTCGCACTTCATCCTCCGAAGCTGAGATGACACTGTTCCTTACTGAAGAAGGATCAATTTCCCCAGCTAGTCGCAGCTTATCCCCAAAGGATATTCTCCAGAAGGTCAAGATTAATGCTCCCCACAGGATGTCTATCCTCAGTCCCGAGTTTGTAAACTGTGGCCAGATGGTTTATTTTCCCCAGCAGGGTCGTTTACCCTTAGCAGAGTTTGATAATTTTAAAGATTGTAAGTTGTACTCAGACAGTGGTGTTTCTCCAAAAGGATTCCTTATCCTCAGCGGAGTCGTTTAGTTTTCATCGGATTGATAATTCCAGGGTTGTAAACTGTGCCCAGACAGTTCATTATCCCCAGTAGGGTTGTTTATTCTCCCCAACGGAGTCGGTTAATATTCCCCAAGAGAGCCGTTTCTTCTCTAGCGGAGTTTTCTCTCCCCAGCAGGTGTTATTCTTTCCTCCTAGTGGAAATCGAAGGTTTAAAGCTCTCCCCGGCAGAGTTAGTTGTATGTCCTGACATTTATTTTGCCGGAATACTTGGTGGTACACGCTCATTCCCCATCAAGGTGGTATTTGTCCTCAGCATCCGTGTTGATGAAGCAAGCTTATCAGAGTTTCCCCGGCAGCCTGAACCTGCATTTTCATTTGCATGCATTATCATGTTTGCATCCACCCAGAAAACGCGTAGCATTTCCCTGCTGTATGGAGCATTACGCCATTGTCAAACATGCGCATTGTGAAACATAAGTCCGGTTGGTTAACCTTTTGCTTTCAGGTGTGTTTCTCAACAGGAGTATGGAACTCTAAAGCCCAGATGTCTTTTCAGACAATCAAGGTCTTGCCGTGAGACGTGTGATGATGTGATTCAGTTTATTATCATCCCCACAGAGTTACTGATTGAGGTTTTCTCGTATCCGATCAACGGACTGTTTTGTCAAGTTTGTTGCTGCAGTATCATCTCAGGGTTCCATGAATCAAAATTTCAGAAGTGGTCGCTTGTTGTCAGAACGGGTGTTGGTCATTGGTTTTCAGAATATCCCCAGCTATGTTGATAGGATGTATTCATGTTGACGAACTGATTCCTCCGTGTTGACGTAATGTGCGTCCTGATGAGGACAATTTATGCCTATGTTGATAGAATTTCTTCATGTTGACGAATCGATTTCCCCGTGTTGACGGAATATGGAGTCCTGTTAAGGACCAAGATTGATCTCTCCGTGGTGACGGAATGTGGAGTCCTGATGAGGACAAGTTTTCTCCGTGTTGACGGAATATGGAGTCCTGATGAGGACAAGTTTTATTCCTCCGTGTTGACGGAATGTGCGTCCTGATGAGGACAATTTATGCATATGTTGATAGGATGTATTCGTGTTGACGAATTACTCCCTCCGTGTTGACGGAATGTGCGTCCTGATGAGGACAATTTATGCTTATGTGGATAGGATTTTTTCGTGTTGACGAAATGTGAGTTCAGATATTTACAAGAATGGTATTCCTATGATGATAGGATTTATTCGTGTTGATGAATCTATATTTTTCCTCGTGTTGACGAGACGTGAGTCCCTACATGGACAATTTATTCCTATGTTGATAGGAGTTCCTTGTGTTGATAAGACGCAAATAAGATGTCATTGCCTATGCTGATAGGATCTCCTTGTGTTGACGAGATGCAGATAACTCATCCCCAGCGAAGTCGCCGGGATTTCTCCGTGTCGACGGAATGAGGATTCCTGATGAGGACAAGTTTTATTTCTCCACGTTAATGGAATACAGAGTCCTGTTGAGGACAAGGTTTGCTTACTCCGTGTTGACGGAATATGGAGTCCTAATGAGGGCAAGTTTTATTCCTATGATGATAGGATTTCTTCGTGATGACGAATTTATGGCTTTTCATGTTGACAAAATTTGAGGACCATTGTGGATAATATTTTTCTTGTGATGATGGGATCTTTACTCGTGTTGACGAATTTGTTTCTCTTCTGGTGTTGACAAGGTTAGTCCAGTTGTGGACATAGGTGTTTTTGCAAAGATAGTTCAGTACCTGTGGTGTTACATGGGTGGTGGGAGTCAAAATCAGAGTTATTCTCTAACGAATGATCGGTTGTTACCGTAACAATCAGGTTCACTCGAAGAATGTCGTTCCCCAAGCAGTGGTGCAGTTTATTTCTGCGGTTGGCAAATTTCAGGGTTTCTTTGGTATTCAACCATCTCATACCTCGAATGTTTGAAGGCCGTTCGCTCTTCACCCAGTCGGGTCCAAGCCGCTTAAATAGGGGCAGCTGTTGCACCCCGAAATTTGACCAACCGGTTCCCATATCTGGTTTATGTTTCGACGCATTTAGCATTCGCATTTGCATACTGCATGCATTACAATTTTTTCAGTCAGATTGATTTTATCGGGATTGCAGCCCCTGGTGTTTCAGGCAATTCAGGCCGGTTTGGATAAGCGTATTTCGAGAATTGGTGCTCATTCCCGGTGTTTTCAGGCCATCTCGGTGCCCGGGTTTCGTTATGGTTGCGCAATCGTTCTCCAATCGATTTAATCGGCCTCCTGACAATTTTTAGTTTTTTCTCTTTTATTTTCTATATTTTTAATGCATTTAATAGACTTTTAATAGGGATATTTGCTTTTTTAGATAGTAAATAGGTTAGTATCTTGTTTTATAGAATTTAATAGATTTTCTTAATAGTTTTTAGATTTTTTTAAATAGATATTCCTCTTGTTTTTTTAATAATAGATTTAATAGATTTTTAATATTTTAGATATTAGTTTCATACTTAAATAAGAATAGATTTCTTAAAATAGATATTAATGTTTTTTAGATTTTATTAGATTTTAATTGATTTTTCAGATTTAATTGGAATTTTTAAATAGATATAGATATTACATAATATTTTTCTGTTTTAATAGGTTAATTAGGGTTTTGTGTTTTATTTTCGTTTAGGTTTTTAATTAGGGTTAATTGTGTGTGGTTAATTAGAGTTAAGTAGATTTGATTAGGATTAATTAGGTTTTTATTATTAAATTTTGTTTAGTTAATTAGTTTTAATATTCATTTTCGTTGGGTTAATTGGTCCTTAATCATGTTTTAGTCTGAGTCTCACATTTGGGCCATTATCCATTTCGTGAGGCCCAGATCAAGTCCAGAATTTTGCCAGGTGTTGTATAAATGCCATGCCACGCGTGCAATTCAGGGTTAGCCACTTCATCCACTCACTGACAACACACACTCCACTATCTCCTCTCTGATCACACGTGTCCTTCCCTAATTCTCCCTCTGTGACACTTGTCTTGCCCTGAACACTCACCGCCACCACCCACTGCATGCGAGCGCCACGTGTTTTCCACCAATCATTCATCGCCGGAACCCATGTAAACGCTGCCGGACCACCGCCTCTCCGCCGCAACCGTCATCGGAAGTTGTTGAGATCACCGGAAACTGGAAATTTTTTCCAGATCTTTCTATCCTCACTAATCTTCTCCATCGTCGCTCATCCACTTCCTCGCCGGAAAACTCAAGATCGCCGGAATCTTCATCAGTGTTCAAGAACACATTTTCCAGAATTTGCCAGATCTTCATCATTCTTCAGCTCCAGATTTCAACAGTTCGCAGAATCTTCAGGCGTGTTCTTCATCCGTTCAAGACCTTTCTTCAGGTTCTTCAAGAATTCCGTTGTAGACGTCCTCGCGTGTTCTTCAACGATCTCTTTCCAGATTGCGTCAAAATTTCAAAGATCTTCATCCAAGAACACCGTCGCGCGTTCTTCAGTGAGCTTTATCCCAGGTTTTCGTCAGGATCTTCATAGATCTTCTTTGAGCTTCAACAGCGACCTTATTCATCCGTAGATCCTCTCAGCATCATCATCCAGGTTTCTTTTCCTTCTCACCTAATTCATTGCATGTTCGTAGTAGGCTGGTTAGTTGTAGATTTAGGTTTTGAGGATAATTAGGTTGAAATGATTAGGTTAAACCCTTGTGTCTCGGTTTGAATATCAATATTTTGTGAGGCGAGTAGGTTAGGGATTATTGTTTTTGAACTAAGTTTTGAGGGACTAATCGTTGTTAATGGCGGATTGTTGAAGAAAGTTGCTGGCGTTGGATTTGAGAGTGAAGTTTGTTGTTCGATTTAGGAGATATTGTTGGTTTCAGAGAGAGGTTGAGGTTGGGGGATCTGCGCCGTTTAGGGTTTCGCTGAGGAAGGTGAATAGTAGTAGTGAGGGAATGTTAGTAGAATTAGGGTTTAGTTTTTACTAATGCTGAGTGTGGATTGGGTCAGGGCCTTAGGCCCATTGTGCTTGCTTAATGATCCTACTCCCCGTTTCCCATTGGCACCCCCGCTCCCATCTGTGTTGTGTTCTGGGCCTTAGGCCATTTTGCTATTCGCACCCCCCAGTGGGAGGCCCAATGTGTTTAACAAAGCGAACCTTTGCTATTCGCCCCCCCTGTTTGTATGTTCTTTGTTTTTTTTCTTTTCTTTCTTTGGTGTTTTTCTGAAGCAGTCTGGGCCCAGCGCAGTATGATATCTGCACCCCCTTTCTGGGCCCAATGTACTTCTGCATTGTAAATAATGGCTATTTGCCACGCGTTATTTTCCATTTTTATTGATTTTCATTTTATTTTCATGTTTGCATATAGTTTACTCAAGAAATCATATTAAATTCAAAAATAAGTTTTTTTACATGGGAGTTTTTGCTCCATTTTCATTAATGTCTCAAGACAATTATAGAAAAATAAAAGGCTTAATTGCAATTTTGGTCCCCCTATTTTGTGTTTTTTTGTGTTTTGATCCCCCCATTTTAAAAACCATGATTTTGGTCCCTTTTTTAGGTTTCAAGATTAATATTAGTCCCCTTGTCACTTTAAGTCATGTTTTTAATGAGGTGGCGCTTTGAATGCTGATGTGGCATTTCCATGTCAATTAAAATGATTTTTTTTAATTTAATATAATTTCCATGTCATTAACTTAAATATTATTTCATTTTTACAAATTTAATAAAATAAAATTTAATTATAAACATTATTTCATACCCAGTACCCATTATTTCATTTTGACATTAACGTACAAGGTGATCTTCAAACAATGAACAAGGTGAATCCAGACCTTCAAACAACGGTTCATCTTCAAACAACGTAAACAACTCACTTCAAATCCAAACCTTCATTTTCAAACCGCTTCAGAATCCAGTTCATCTTCAAACCGCAGTTCTATATCATTGTAACCTTCATTTTCATCTTCTTCTCATTGTAACCCAAACCTTCATTTTCATCTTCTTCCCGTTGTAACCCAAACCCAGTTCTATATCAAACCGCAGCTCGCTTCAAATCAAACTGCAGCTCGCTTCCCGTCGTCTCTGAAATGGCAAATCGAAGTTACGTGTCAAGGTATGTTTCGTAACTCACCTCTGAATACAAAAACCCTAAACACGCAAATGGCGTTTATGTTCTATCATAGCATATGAATTGTTAATACCAACTCCCGATTTTATATATGGTTTAATTCAGCTGCTGTTTTTTTTGTAGGCCCTCTGATACGGAAGCTGTCAGATTTAGAGTACACCATAGGGGACATTTAATTCAGAGTCCAGTTCTGTTGTATGTTGATGGGGTTGTAAGTGAAATGAATTGGGATTGGGATGCGGACTTGATGTCCTACATGCAAATTGAAGATTTGATCAAGAGTGAGGGGTATCGTAATATAAAGTGTTTATGGTATTGGAATCCTAATTTCTCCTTTTCTCGTGGACTTCGGCCTCTTAAGAATGACAATGATGTCTTAAGGTTAATGGAGGATGTTAGAGGATTTAAGGTAGTTGATCTTTATGTTGAACACAAAGTTGAAGAAATAAGTATTGAGGATGTTATTTTTGAGGAGGATAATGGTGAAAAAGGAAATGGTGAAGGAGCAAATGATGAAGAGGTTAATGTTGAGGAGGATAATGGTGAAAAAGGCAATGGTGAATGAGAAAATGATGAAGAGGTTAATGTTGAGGAGGATAATGGTGACAAAGGCAATGGTGAAGGAACAAATGATGAAGAGGTTAATGTTGAGGAGGATAATGATGTTAGCGTTGATGAAGAGGTTAGAATTGATGACGTAGATGACGAGAGTGAAACAGATCCAGATTATAGCATGGGCAGTGAGGATGACGAAGATGAAGATTTGGAAGATGAAATTGATGTGATGAATTTAGGTGTTGATGCTAGTATAAATTGGAAGACCGTTTTACCCAATGCAGAAAAACCTTCAAAGTTGGATGATAATTCCGATAATGGTAGTGATTCAGATGTGCTTCAAACTCCACCCGATAGTGATGCTGAAGGTGATACAACAAAGTTTCCAATCTTTAGGGAACCCACACAACTTGAAGTAGGGATGATGTTCAAGGATAAACAACAAATCAAAGATGCCATAAAGGAGTATGCTATGGAGAACAAGAAGAATCTTGTATTTAAGAAAAATGACAAGAAGAGAATGGTTGTCAAGTGTGTAGATGGTTGTCCATTTCATATTAGGTTTAGCATGAGGACTACCAATCAATATTGGCAACTTGTTAGCTTGACTGATTGTCATGGCTGTCATAGGACAACCAAAAATAGACAAGCAAAAATGGATTGGTTAGGTCGCCAATTTGTGTACACCATAAGACACACTCCTGAAATAAAAACCAAAGGGCTGATTGCAGAAGCTATTAAGAAGTGGGGGGTGAAGTTGTCAAAGGATCAAGCTTACAGAGCCAAGAAAAAGGCAATGGAATTAATTCAAGGTGTTTGTCGTGAACAATTCACACACCTTAGAAGCTATGGTGAGGAGTTGTTAAAGTCAAATCCAAACTCCACTGTTAAAATTAAGTGTGCTGATTCAGATGGTGGTCCTGTCTTTGAAAGAATATATGTATGCTTAGAAGCTTGTAAGGCAGCGTTTGCAACGACGTGTAGGCCTCTAATAGGACTGGATGCTTGTTTTCTTAAAGGGGACTTTGGAGGTCAGTTAATAGGTGATGTTGGTAAGGATGGAAATAACAAGATTTATCCAATCGCTTATGCCGTAGTGGAAGCTGAAACGAAAGACTCATGGAAATGGTTCCTTAATTTGTTATTAGAAGACTTACAATCTATACAAGACAACAAATATGGATTTATATCAGATCAACAGAAGGTTAATTATAACTGTTATATACAATGTTAAGACTGTTAATTATACAATGCTGATTTGATATATGTTGTTGTTGTTGCTGTTAACTTGATATATGCTGCTGCTATTGTTAATTTGATATATGTTGTTGTTGCTGTTAACTTAATATATGTTGCTGTTATAACTTGATATAATTTGATATATTTTAACAATGTTGTTGCTGTTATAACTTAATATATGTTGCTGTTATAACAATGTTGGTGTGGTACTTATAATTTGATATATGTTGGTGTGGTGCTTATAACAATGTTGGTGTGGTGCTTATAACAATGATACATGTTGCTGTTAACAATGCTATATGTTAACAATGTTGTTATAACTTGATATAACTTGATAATGCTATATAATTTGATACATGTTGTTGTTAACAATGCTATATAATTTGATATATAATTATAACAATGATACATGCTGCTGTTATAATTTGATCAAGTTATATAATTATAACAATGATACATGCTGCTGTTATAATTTGATCAAGCAAGTTATATAATTATAACAATGCTATATGCTGCTGTTATAACAATGATACATGCTGCTGTTAACGATGCTATATGTTAACAATGTTGGTGTGGTACTTATAATTTGATATATGTTGCTGCTGTTATAACTGTTATATACTGATATATGCTGTTATTTCAGGGATTGGTACCGGCTATTCTTGAGACAAGCCAACATGTTGAACACAGACTATATGTTAAACACTTGTATGGCAATTGGAGAAAGAAATATCTGGGGATACTTATGAAGGAGGCTTTATGACGGGCAGCTAGAGCCACAACAATTCCTGCATGGGAAAGAGCAATGAATCATATGAAAGAGCTCAATGTCAATGCTTGGAAAGACATGATGGATGTCCCAGCTGCATGTTGGACTCGGTCTCATTTCAAAACAGACACACAATCTGATTTGCAAGTCAACAACATGTGTGAGGCTTTTAATCGTGCAATCTTGGAGTATAGAGATAAGCCGATCATTTCACTACTTGAAGGAATCAAACATTACATAACAGTGAGAATATCTGCTCAAAAGGAGAAATTAAGTAGGTACACAGGTGTTACAAGTCCTAGCATTCAAAAAGTCTTGGAAAAAACAAAGAGGGCAGCAGAAGGATGGATTGCAACATGTCATACAGATGATGACTTTGCAATATTCGGAGTTTCAAACGGTGTTGAGACATATGCTGTGAACTTGCTTCAACAGAAATGTGGTTGTAGGAAGTGGGATTTAAGTGGAATACCATATTGTCATGCTATTGCATGCATATGGTATAACAAGAAGGAGCCCGAAGATTATGTTTCATCATTCTATAGGTATCACCTACTCGTATATTATGTTCATTTACATTCATAGGTATCACCTACTCGTATATTATATTTTGTACGTTAACTAAAATCATTGTGTCATATTTGTTGCACCCTAAAATTTGACCAACCGGTTCCCATATATGGTTTATGTTTTGACGCATTTTGCATTCGCATTCGTATACGGCATGTATTGCATTGTTATCAATCGAGATTGATTTTTATCAGGATTATAGCCCCTGGCGTTTCAAGCAGTACATGCCAGTCAGAATAAAGTTTGTTCGTTCCCTGTGTTTTCAGGCCATCTCGGTGCCCGGGTTTTGCTACGGTTGCGTAATCGGTTTAATCGGCTTCCTGGTATTTTTAGGATTTTTTCTGTCTTTTTTCTGGAGTTTTAGTGCATTTAATGGATTTTTCTGGATTTATTAAAGTTTTTTAATATTTTTTTATTTTTATTTTTAGAGTTTAAATAAATTTTCTTTTCATTTTTTAGAAATTAATAGATTTTTAAAGTTTTTAGATATTATGGTTTTGTTTTAAATTTTAGAGATTAATTTTCTTTTTTAATAGATAAATAGTTTGTTCCTTTCTTTTAAAAAGAGTAGATAAAAGAAAAATAATAAATAGATAGTGGTTTGTTTAGAGTTTATTGTAAAAAAAAAGAAGAAGGAGATTTAATAGAATAAATAAAAAAAAATATAGAGAGTAAATGGGTTTTTTAGATTTTTTGTTTTTTTTATTTTTTCAGAATATTAATTAGGATTAATGGGTTTTTTAGATTTTTTGTTTTTTTTATTTTTTCAGAATATTAATTAGGATTAATGATAGTTTTTTTTAGATTTATTAGATTTAATTAGGTTTTATGTTCTTTATTTTCGTTTTTGAATATTAATTAGGGTTTTTTTAGTTTAAATTTGTTAATCAGATTTTAATTATGTTTTAAGTCTAATCCATCATTAAGCCAATTGGGCCCAGTATATCCATTATCAGAGTCCATTGTCCAAAGCCCAGAAATTCAAGTTCAGGTCCATTTTCGAAGTGCCACTTGTCATATAAGTAGGCATGCCACGCATACACTCTCTTCTTCTTCCACCTCAATTCTTCTCTCTCCCCAGAGCTGCCACGTTTCCACTTCACTCTCTCTCTCCACTGACATGCGTAGCACCTTCACCACACGTGTCTCGCCCTCATCACTTCCCTCTGCCACCTGCCCCTCGCCGGACACTCCTACCGCCTGCCATGCAATCGCCTTGCCTAACCACCTCCAACCACCAGAGCTAACTCCGACCACCGTCAACCGTCGCCGGAGCTGCAAAAAGCCCAGTTTTTCCAGAAAACCCTTCGATCTTCATCTTCCTCCTCCGATCCACCTTCATCAACCATCTGTTTCCCGAGCTTCATCATCAGAATTCATCAAAATTTCCTCAATCTTCAACCAGATTATTCCAAGATCTTCCACCGTTCATACATCGTTCTCCAAGATCATCACGATAATCTCCAGATTTGTCGCCGAAATCTTCATCAACCACGATCCAGAATATTCAACATTCAACCGGTGTTCTTCTTTTTTCCAGAAATCGTCAAGTTTCTCCGTGGACCTTCGTTGTGGTCGTCGATCTTCATCAAGTTTGTGAAGATTTTTCCAGAAATCTTCAAACGGGGCCAAGAACGTTCAATCCTCAAGATCTTCAAAGGGATCTTCACCAGAAATCGCTCCAAGCTTCGTCTGGGATCAAGAACCGTCACCGTGTGGGTCATCTATCCAGGTTAGTGCTTCAAATCTTTCATGTTTCGTTGTTTCTTGCGTTGATTAGCTAGAGATTAAGGAGATCGGCGTTTGCTCGTGAGCAAAATAGGTTAGGGTTTGGTATTCTAGATTGAGAGATTGAAGGAGGTTTTTGTGGATAACTGATCCTGGTGAGTATTTGGATGAAGGGATTTGGTATGAGTTTGCTTGAGATCGTTGGTTGATTTGGTTCAGAGGAGAAAGTTGCAGAGAAAGGGTTTGGGCATGAGGGCGCCGTTAGGGTGTCAATGTGTGACGAAGATGAACAGTGTTAGGGATATTAGAGGTTTTAGGGTTTTGCTGATTGTGAGAGTGGATCCGGGCTTTAGGCCCAATGGCGTTGCTGAACCATACTCCCTCTGTTTCCATTCGTACCCCCTCCCCTTTGGTTTGAATATTGTTTGGGCCTTGCAAATTGCTGTTGGCACCCCCCGTTTAGAGGCCCAAGCGGATTAACAAGTGAAGCATGGCTATTCGTACCCCCCCTGGGTTTTTTTATTTTTGTTGTTTTCTGATTAAGACCTGGGCCCAGCGTAATTACTGATTGCACCCCCCATCCTGGGCCCAACGTTAATTCTGAATTGTAAATAATGCTCCTAGCACCCCCCCCCCCCTGTTTTTTTTTCATTTTAGTTGAATTCCTTTTTTTTCCCATATCATTTGCATATAGTTTAAATAAATCATACAAAATCAAAAAATGATCATTTTACTGTAGGGATTTTTTCTACATTCCAATAATTGTATGAAGAAAATTATAATAAAAATAAAAATATTATTCTAAGCATTTTCCTATTTTTAGTGATTTTTGCATTTAATTGCTTTTATGTTCATTATGGTTGTACATACATTTTGTTGAATTTTGTTTAGGCATTTCTTTCCACATTTTGATCCCGTTATTTTTGTGCTAGCTAGATTAGAGCATTAAGTTCCCTTAGAGATTTATTTCACATTTTTGTGATTAAATCTTGATTAGTTTTGATTAGAGAACGTTAGGTTAGTATAATTAGGGTTTAAACTCAACATAGGTGCATTCTAACATTTTATTTTGGGCTTTTTTAGCATGAATTAGGTTATGGTATATATAGGGTAGATATAGAACTCCCCTTAGAATTAATCTTAGAATATTAAATACTATTTTACTATTTTTAGTATATTTTGCAAATTGTGTGATTGTTTGGTGTTCCCACTTGGGGTTTTTGTTTGTCTACTTGGGCTTTTGGGTTTTCATTTGGGGTATGGGCTTGGTGTGGGCTTGTGGAAGCATGAAGACATCAAAGGATAAGATTGAGGATGATAATCAAATGTTGAAGCTTGAAGATCGCTTGAGCTTGGAGCTGATCGAAGACTTAGGAGAAATAGGAGCAAATAGGCAGAGCCTTAGAATAGACCAAATTTTTTTCACAAACATGGATAGCTTCCTGTGCTTCCATTCCTCTCTATGACATAAAGTCCCTCTGTGGTATTCACCTCCCTCCTTTGGAGGGATAAGTGGTTGTATCTAAGAGGTGGAACTTTGAGGGAAACAGTCTGTTACAATGTCAACTGTTTATAGGCTTCCTTTGGTTGTCAATGAACTGTTTGACATGCAATTTATTCTGATAAATCAATTCTCATCTAGGAGAGCTTGCCTTGAAGAAAGAAGCCATTGAAGATAGGGATGAAGATCAAAGATTGACAAAGATGCAGTTTGTTCGTGTCAAAGCTGTGCAACTGTTAAAGTTAGGGTTTACTGTTGTTGGAGCTATCTGTTGCTGTCAACTAGTTAAGGTTCTGTGCTTGCTTGAGCTGGTGATTTCTTGGAGATAGAATCTTGTTGTAGCTTGGGGTACCATTGGAGTTTGATTTTAGAAGTTCAATTGGAGCTGGTGGGCTGTCAGGGCTGAGTTTTTGGGGTTTTATTTTTCTTTGTTGTATTGTTTGTTAATTTTCCCCTTGAGGTTGAGGTGAAGCTGTTTCACCTTGCTCATTGTTTTCTAGGTTCGAGGTTGAGTGAGACTCCCTTGCCTCGCTTGTACTGCTACGTTCATGCATTTTACCGCTTTACTGTACATATGTTGTTGCTTTTCCGTTTATCCCTTAGGATCTCTGTTTCTCTCTGCGCAAGAAAGGAATATGACAGACATTAGGTTCTCATCCATGCATGACAACATTAGGGTAGATTTTGATTCCCTTTTCAACCATAGGGTTTTAGAGTTCTTTCTCTCCTCATCTCAAAAACAATCAAAAATACAATAAAAGGATAAACATCAATAAAAAACAGTTCTTGCGTAAAAGACTGTAAACCAACCAAAGAGTCATTTTTGTCCGCTTGGACGCGTAATCAGAAGAAAACCTTTTTCAGAAGGATAAAAACAATCAAGACAGACTTGTGTCATACGTGGCCCAAACTACGTTTGCTCTGATCTTTCATGCTATATGAAAGTACATAGGCATAGGATGCGATATCCTAGCGAGCAACCTTCCCCTCCTTTCCCGTAGGTAGGCGAACTACGTTGACTCTGATTTCTCGTTCCAGACGGGAATACGTAGGCATAAAATGCGATACTTTGCCGAGTCATTTTATTTTCTTTTAACCCCAGACCTGTAGAATAGATAGAATAACAATCCGTACTAGAAAACAAGCGTGGATCCCGTCGAGTACGACGGACGTGAGGGGTGCTAATACCTTCCCCTTGCGTAACCGACTCCCGAATCCAGGATTTGGTTGCGACGACCATTCCTTTCCCGTCTTTGCAGTAGGTTTACTTCGAGCGTTTCCTTTCCCTCCGTTAGGATAAATAACGCATGGTGGCGACTCTTCTGTTCAGCCGGCGCCGATTTTCGCAGTAGCGACAGCTGGCGACTCTGCTGGCGACTCCAACGGTTCCCTACGCGAGTCAATCCTAGCGCTTGTTTTCCCGTCGTGGATTTTGTATGGATTTACGTTTTCTGTATTTTACATTCAGCATTATATTATTGTTATTATTGCTGTGGGTATGAGGGGGCTCTATGATTGAGAGATAAGTCGGACCTGGGCTTGAGTGCACCTAGAATTAGAGTGGAAATTAGTGGGCGCGTGCATGCTTTGCATGTACTAGTGTCTCATGAAATCCACGCTCAGACGAGGTTCTTCTGGTTGGCTTCTTTTTCAACCCTTTGGGTTGAAGGGGTTGTTGGTTAGTTGGATTGTCGACTCTGGGGACCGATCATTTGGAAGTTGGCTAAGTGAGGCCTCTTCAGGACATGATGATGCCACACCTTCTGGGTATCATATCATCCGTCTTGAAAGTCTGTGACGCCAACGACCGCATAAGATGCCATACCTTGTGTCAGTTATTAGGACACCTACCTGTGGTAGGGGTTGGGACATGCAGGTAACTTGACCTCCAGATTACCGGTTTTCTTGATTGAGATTCAGTGGTATTTGAGGACAGTGTTATTAGGTCTGTCAGAGACCAGGTTGGAGCATTGTGGATGGTCTTGAGTAGTTTGTGGGTCTATTTGAGGCCAGTGTTGTGGATTGGATTTCTCAGCCAGGGGCACGTGATCCCTTGTTGCATTGCTTGCATATTGCATTTTTTGCATCATCATGTGCATATCATTAACGTGTGCCTGTGCTGCAGGTGCATTTGCATACTTCCCGATTCTAGTGCTCCGGACTTCTATCTGTTATTATGAGTACTTTGAGGAAGACTGTTGCGTACAAGTTGCCTACTCCCGATGTTTCTTCTCTACTTGGTTTGATATCTCTAGCTGATGATGATGTGAAGAGAAGCTTCAGGAAGAGTTATGGGAAACTGCTCAGGCTGGTTTATAAACCATCCATGTATGAGCGTAACGGATTGTACGCACTGATGCAGTTCTATGATCCCCCGCTGAGGTGTTTTACTTTCCCTGACTTCATTCTGGCTCCGACCATGGAGGAATATGCTGAGATCTTGAAGTTGACTATTCAGAACAAGGTGCCCTTCATTCATATGGGTGCTGAGCCCAAGCTGGAGGATTTGGCTGTTGCTTTGCACTTAGACTCCTCAGAATTGTTGTTAACCTCGTGGAATGGAGTTTCTGGTTTCTCTCTCAAGTTCTTAGTTGGGTAAGCACAAGAGTACGCCAAGAGTGGTTGTTGGGTTGTGTTTAATGCTATCCTTGCTTTGTGTATCTATGGCATTGTACTGTTCCCTAATATGCATGACTTTGTTGATTTGGATGCATTCCATATATTTGCTTCAAGCAATCCTGTGCCTACTCTGATTGGAGATTTCTATCACTCACTGCATCATAAAAATGAGAATAGGAGGGGCAAGAACGTCTCTTGTTGTGTGCCTTTGTTGTATAGGTGGTTTGAGAGTCACCTGCCCAAGAAGGGTATTTTTGCTGAGTCTGCAGATACGGTGGATTGGTCTGAGCATCTAATGGGACTTTCTTCAGAAGACATTGGCTGGTTCGATAGAGACTTATTGGGGTCAGAGACTATCTTCAGTTGCGCCAGGTTTCCCAACGTTCCTTTGATTGGAAGGAAGGGATGTATTAATTATAACCCATCGTTGTTGGTTCGACAATTTGGGTATGCCTTGAAGAGTCCGCCGAAGGAAGAAGAAATACAGGAATCTATGTATTTCACTGGTGAACTGAGTGGGGAATTATTAGCCAAGCTGCAGCATGCTTGGAATCATATCTGCAGAAGAGGGAAACCATTGCTAGGCAAGAATGATTGTCAAGCCTACATGTCTTACAAGACGTGGGTTCAAGAGAGGGTAAGACAGGTGCAGATGCCTTTTCTAGTAGTATCACGTCCCGTTCCCATTCCAGTTGAGGAACCAACTACCGTGGCTATTGAGGTCTATGAGCGGGTTGAGAAAGAAAAAGAAGACTTGATAAAGATCAATGAAGAGTTAGAGAAGGAATTGGCTCAGATCCGGAGTGAGAAGAACAAAGTTGTGTATTCCTTCCAACAGCAGACTGAGTTGGTAAACAGGCTAGGTGCTGAACTGACAGAAGAGAAAAAGAAGCGTGAACGCCTGGGAAAAGAATTCAGAAGCTCTCATGATATGTTAGAGTCCAAGAAGAAGTCTCTTGATGCCGCCTACCGGGAAATCTCTTCGTGCAACAAAACGTGGAATGCTACGCTAACCAACAACAAAAAGAGGGAAGACAAATTGAAGCAGCAAATTTCTGAACTCGAAGACCAGTTGAAGGCTAGCAAGAGAAAGTATGAAGAGGAGGTTATGACAAGATATAGTCTTCAGAACTCATTAAACAAAGCCATCGAGTGCAAGAAGGAGGCGGTGTCTCAGAAATGGAAGTTAGAGGATCGCTTTGGAGAAGGGGCATGGGAGGAATCTTCTGGTGATTTACGACGTGCTCTCAAGCGAAGAGATCTACTTGTCGAGGGTTTGCTTACTCAACCAAATCATCCCGAGACTAAGAGATTATTGGAGGAGTACCAGGCGTATGGTTGCACTTGACTATTTCATGTATTGATGTGTATGCTTTATTTGCATTGTGCTGGCCATCACTAGGATTGTTGGTTGAGGTCATGCCTTCTTATTGTACGCTCATTGATATTGTATTCCTGACTTGATGGGTTTTTTTTTTCTGCAATGTATGAGATGTTTTTCTATGATTGGGTTCCGAAGCTTCTTATTGCTGTCACTGTCACCGCACTGGCACATTAGCACTGGAATTAGGGAGTGATATTCCCTAATGCACAGACACATGTTGCATTTGCATACACATTCACATTGCATTACAGGTGATTATTGAACTGTATCTCATTTCCTGCATTATCCAGGTTTTTCCAGGATTGAAAGTCAACGTCCTCACCGATACTCTACTCGTACCAACTGCAAAAGAGTTATGGACCAGGTGCAGAGCGAGATGCAGGACATGCGTGAGAAGCTGGCACTGTTCATGCAGACGATGGAGACAATTGTGAAAGGGCAGGAAAACCTGCAGGCCTTGGTAAAGCCATTGCTGGTGAGAAATGCTGGGCATGGGAATGAAGACCACAATTCTGTACGTGTTGACACCATTCATGGGGATGGTACTCCTACACCGGTAGCTCCACCTGTGGTAAATATACCTGCTGTGAACACGAACAATGGCGCTGGCGTCGGGAACGGTAATACAGGAATCGGTAATGAGACTGTCATTAACAACGTTGGATTCGGAGACGCCAATCTGGGTGGTGATAATATTGGAGGTAATGGCTTCGGTAACAACGGATTTGGCTATAACGACCAGGGGTTTGATTATGCTAACCAGGATGGGAAGTTCGGCTTCAACGCTCAGGGCTTCGGACATGACGGATTCGGTAATGCCAATCAGGGCTATGGTGGATTCGGTAACGGAAACGGTGCTGGAATGATGCCTTTTGGACCTGCCGGGGTCGCTCAAGGGTATGGTAACGGGGGACGGGGCCCTGTGATGAATCAGACTAGATTTGGTCGTAACAATGGGTATGATGGATGCGGAAACGAGAATGGTAATTGGATGAAAGACCAACAAGAGGATGCTTTCTCCGGTAGAGGTTTTGAAGGTCCTGTAGACAACACTCAGCGAATCAAGATGCTCGAGGAGCAGATGAAAGGTGTTGTGAATCAGAGTGCTTCCGGTTTGGATATGACCACGATGGGACTGGTGCCTGGTCTGAGGGTACCGTTGAAATTTAAGGCTCCCACCATTGATAAATATAACGGAGATACCTGTCCCAAGGTACATGTGCGGTCATATTATAGACGAATGTCCACTTACTCGAACGATGAAAGAATGCTGATGCATTTCTTTCAAGACAACTTATCTGGTCCTTCCCTTGAATGGTACATGGGGTTGGAGCCCGCTCAGATAAAGACTTGGAAGCAACTGGCCGATGCGTTTGTGGCGCACTATAAGTACAACAGTGACTTGGCACCAAACTAGGTCCAGTTACAGGGGTTGTCACAGAAGAAAGATGAGAGTTTCAAAGAATATGCGCAGAGATGGCGCGACATGGCTGCAAGGGTTCATCCTCCTTTGGTTGAGAAGGAGATGAATGATATGTTCATAGGAACGTTCACCGGTATGTTTTATGATAATCTGTTTCCCGCTTCCTTGGGCAGTTTCTCGGATCTAATCTTGATGGGCGAGAAGGTTGAAAGTAATATTAAAATGGGGAGATTCCAAGCTGAGGAATCCACTTCAGTTGGCAGTAACAGAAGAGCTTTTGGTGGTCGCCGTCAGGGTGACACAAGTGCAGTATTCGGGGGCTGAGGCCGACGCCGGGGCAGAGGACGGAATCAGTACAATCATCCGCAACAGGTGGCAAGCGTCACAATTCCATTTCATCAACAACCAATACCACTACAGCAGATACTACCACAGCAGCAACAACAACAGCAACAGCAGAGGCCAAATCAGGGACAGAGGAGATTTCCTAACACGAGGCCGAAAAGAGTATTTGATGTACCCCCTCATACGTATGCAGAGTTACTCCAAACATTACTGGGTTTGAATTTGGTGGAAAAGAGGACTATGGCGCCAATGACGGGCACTCCTCCGTTTGGCTTTGATACGAATAAGCACTGCGAGTTCCACTCCGGGGCTCCTGGCCATGACATAGAGACTTGCCACGAGTTCAAGCATGTGGTGCAAGATCTGTTGGATAGCAAGGCCATAAATTTTGGACAAGCCGGTCCGAATATAGTACAACAGCCCATGCCCAACCATGGGGCAAATGCTATTTTGACTGAGGAGGGTTTGAACCTGATCATGAATGTTGATGAACTAAAAACACCGTTGTGTGAAATAAAGAGCAGGTTATTGAAAGGAGGTGTGTATCCGGGCTGCGATGAGTTTTGTATAGAATGTTGGACCCAAGCTGGGGGTTATGCTGAATTGAAGAAGGGTATTCAGACCTTGATAGACGAAGGCACATTGCAATTCGACAGAACGGCAGTTGAGAAACCTGCAGAAGTATTAGCTGATGAGAAAAGTGATGTAGCTACGGTGACAATTCCACGGAAGACGATAACTATAACGGCGCCAGCCAGACGACCGACGATCACTATCACGAAGGCAGGGCCAATCCCTTATGAGAGAACTAAGGCAGTACCATGGACTTATGGGCTGGAAGCATACCGTGATGGGGAGAAAATTGATATCAGTAAACAGCCAGCCGAGGTTATGGACAATGTCGTCGGAACTGGAGGGATGACAAGGAGCGGGAGAATTTTTATATCGCCTGAGGTAGAGGCTGAACGATTGGCAAAAGGTAAAGGAAAAGTGAATGAGGATGTTCCTGCGCAGAGGAATGAAAAAGAAACGTCACTGAAAGATGTAGAAGAGTTTATGCGTCTTATCCGTAAGAGTGACTATAAGATTGTTGAGCACCTTCAATAGACGCCGTCGAAGATATCCATACTGTCGCTGTTATTATGTTCCGAAGCTCATAGGAATGCGTTATTGAAAATTCTGGACACGTCGTTTGTACCCCAAGATGTTTCTGTCAATCAGTTGGAGGGGTTGATGGCGCACGTGAATGCAGGCCATAGTTTGGCTTACGGATTTTGATTTGACACCGAGGGGAAGAAAGCATAACATGGCGTTGCACATCTCAGTTGAATGCAGGGGCACAGTCATGTCCCACGTGCTGGTAGATACCGGGTCTTCCTTGAATGTGCTCCCAAAGAAAGCAATGATGAAATTGGACATCAGGGGGATCATTTGTACGCCTAGTGACTTGGTGGTCAGGGCATTTGATGGTACACGGAGGTCAGTCTTCGGGTCCATAACTTTGCCTCTGCAGGTGGGGCCGGAGATTTTTGAAACTGAATTTTACATTATGGACATCCAGCCAGCATATAGCTGTATTCTCGGACGACCATGGATCCATGGTGCTGGGGCAGTCACATCTACCTTACACCAAAAGCTGAAGTACATGGTGAGGGACAGTGTGGTCACAGTTTGTGGGGAGGAGGATATACTGGTCAGCCATTTATCGTCATTCAAGTATGTGGAAGTCGACGGCGAGATTCATGAAACACCCTGTCAAGCCTTTGAAGGGTTGCGCATCAAAGACAAAGTTCCAGGGCCGAGTAAAGCATCAGAGGTGGCGGTATCATCATACAAAGAGGCTCAGGCTCTAGTGAAGACTGGTGAGACCAAGGTCTGGGGCAAGGTTCTGGATATTCCCGTGAAAATGGACAGATTTGGGCTGGGATATCAACCTTCATCATCAACGCCTGCTGCAGGGGCACCCCGTTTCAAAGGGCCAATAACAATTACGGCTAGTGGAGTATATCACGAGACCATCAACACTGTTTCAGATTCCAAAGAAGGAGACAGCGACTGCGACATGGACGCCTGGATTCAGCGAGCGTGCCAGGACAAGGGCTTTGCAATTGGTTTATTCAGGAGACTGTTCTTGTGACAACTAAACAGTAATACTTTGTTTTCTTAATTGTTGAACAATCTGGTGTCCTACCCGGGGCATCGTGATCTTGCTTAGGGTCGTTCTGTTATGTACATTGCACTATTTAATCGTTAAATAAAAAGGCGTTTTTCATGTACAAATATTGTGATCTCTGTTTTTCTTGTTTTTATTTTTTACAATAAAATGGCAACGTGGTTATTCGCTTTGTATGTATTTTGAAGCATTTAACCATTTCCTTTGCAGGATTACCATTTCAGATGACATCTATGAACCGCCTATGACTCACTTCGACTTTGAGCACCCAATATTTCAGACCGAAGAAGAGATTGTTGAAGATGGCGACGTTCCAGAAGAGTTGTCTTGGTTGGTAAAACAAGAGGAACGAATCATTCTGCCTCATGAGGAAGTCATTGAAGTCGTCAATCTGGGGTCGAAAGGGGTTGAAAGGAACATCCGTATAGGGGCCGCGCTGCAGAGCGACGTCAAGCGAAGGTTGGTTGAAATGCTCAAAGAGTATAATGATATATTTGCTTGGTCGTATGAAGACATGCCTGGGCTGGATACGGATATGGTTGTGCACCGTCTGCCGCTAAAAGAAGAATGCCCGTCGGTTAAGCAGAAGCTCCGAAGAACTAGACCGGACATGGCTGTGAAGATTAAGGAGGAGGTTCAAAAGCAGTGGGATGCTGGTTTCCTAGCTGTTACAAAATATCCCTCATGGGTCGCTAATATTGTGCCAGTGCCAAAAAAGGACGGTAAAGTGAGAATGTGCGTAGATTACCGTGATCTGAACAGAGCGAGCCCGAAAGATGATTTTCCACTTCCTCACATCGATGTGCTGGTCGATAACACCGCTCAATTCTCCTTATTCTCCTTCATGGATGGCTTCTCGGGCTATAATCAGATTAAAATGGCGCCAGAAGACATGGAGAAGACTACCTTCATTACACCTTGGGGAACATTTTGCTACAAAGTGATGCCCTTCGGATTGAAGAATGCTGGGGCAACGTATCAGCGTGCAATGACGACTCTCTTTCATGACATGATGCATAAAGAGATCGAGGTTTATGTTGATGATATTATTGCCAAATCCCAGATGGAGGAAGGACATTTGGTGAATCAGCTGAAATTATTCAAGAGGCTTAGGAAGTTCAGGCTGAGACTGAACCCTAACAAATGCACCTTCGGGGTGAGATCGGGTAAACTGCTGGGGTTTATCGTTAGTGAAAAGGGAATAGAGGTTGATCCTGCAAAAATAAAAGCCATACAAGAAATGTCGACGCCTAAAACAGAAAAGGAGGTGCGCGGGTTTTTAGGGAGATTGAACTACATCGCTCAGTTCATATCTCACCTAACAGCTACGTGCGAGCCGTTATTCAAGCTGTTGAAAAAAGACCAGGCTGTAACATGGAATGAAAATTGTCAAAAGGCGTTCGATAAAATAAAACAGTATTTGCAGGAGCCTCCTATTTTGATACCTCTGGTGGCAGGGAGACCCTTGATTATGTATTTGACGGTTCTTGAGGGAAGTATGGGTTGTGTTCTCGGTCAACATGACGAGACGGGACGTAAAGAGCATGCGATATACTACCTGAGTAAGAAGTTTACTGACTGTGAATCTCGATACTCAATGCTCGAAAAAACTTGCTGTGCGCTAGCCTGGGCTGCCAAGCGTTTGAGGCAGTACATGCTAAATCATACAACCATGCTCATCTCGAAGATGGATCCTATCAAATACGTATTTGAAAAACAGGCCCTATCTGGGAGAATTGCCCGTTGGCAGATGGTTTTGACCGAATATGACATCCAGTATGTGTCACAAAAGGCTATAAAAGGGAGCGTGTTATCAGAGTATCTGGCTGAGCAGCCTATTGAGGACTACCAATCAATGAGGTTTGATTTTCCTGACGAGGATATCATGTACCCGAAGATGAAGGATTGGGAAGAACCGTTGTCGGATGAAGGGCTAAAGACGAATTCCAAATGGCAGTTGATCTTTGACGGAGCTGTAAATTCCTACGGTAGCGGAATAGGGGCAATCATCACCACTCCACATGGGTCGCACATCCCATTTACTGCTCGATTGACCTTCCTGGTTACCAATAATGAAGCCGAATACGAAGCTTGCATCATGGGGCTTGAAGAAGCCATTGATTTGCGAATCAAAAATCTGGATGTATACGGAGACTCAGCTCTGGTGGTGAACCAGATAAAAGGAGAATGGGAGACACGTCAGCCCAATTTGATATCGTACATGAATTATGCAAGGAGATTGTTGTCTTTCTTTGACAAGGTTGAGTTGCATCATGTGCCGCGAGCAGAAAATCAGATGGTTGACGCCCTGGCCACATTGTCTTCCATGTATAAAGTCAACTTCTGGAATGAGGCTCCCAGAATTGTTATCTCTCGGCTTGACAGACCCGCCTTCATATTTGCCATTGACGAAGCATCTGATGATAAACCCTGGTATTTTGACATCCATAATTTCCTGAAGAACAAGGAGTATCCGGCTGGGGCATCCAGTCGAGATCAGAAGACTCTCAGGAGATTGGCTGGCAATTTCTATCTGAATCCGGAAGGTGTCCTATACAAAAGAAACCACGACTTGGTGTTGCTACGTTGTGTAGATGGGAAAGAGGCGAAGTTGCTCATGGAAGAGATACATGAGGGTACATTTGGTACACATGCTGGTGGGCATGCTATGACGAGAAAGTTATTAAGGGCAGGTTATTACTAGCTAACCATGGAAACTGACTGTTTCAAGTTTGCGAAAAGGTGTCATAAGTGCCAGATTTATGCGGATAAGATCCATGTGCCTCCGAGTCCTCTGAGCGTGATGTCGTCACCGTGGCCATTCTCGATGTGGGGAATTGACATGATTGGAAAGATCGAGCCGATGGCATCTAACGGACATCGATTCATTTTGGTAGCAATTGACTATTTTACCAAATGGGTGGAAGCGGCATCCTATGCTAATGTGACCAAGCAGGTGGTAGCCAGGTTTATCAAACGAGATATCATTTGCAGGTATGGAATCCCCGAGCGGATTATTACCGACAACGGTTCGAATTTAAATAACAAGATGATGAAGGAGTTGTGTCAGAATTTCAAGATTGAACATCACAACTCTTCTCCTTACCGACCCAAGATGAATGGTGCTGTTGAAGCGGCCAATAAGAACATAAAGAAGATTGTTCAGAAGATGGTGATGACCTATAAGGACTGGCATGAGATGCTACCTTTCGCTTTGCACGGTTATCGTACAACGGTATGCACATCAACCGGGGCAACCCCGTTCTCGTTGGTATACGGAATGGAAGCAGTGTTACCACTGGAAGTCGAGATTCCTTCCCTGAGGGTATTACGAGATGTCCAACTCGACGAGGCAGAATGGGTGAAAGACAGATTGAACCAGCTGAGTTTAATGGATGAGAAGAGGCTAGCCTCTCTAGCATACGGTCGGTTGTACCAGAGCCAAATGAAGAAGGCGTATGATAAGAAGATACATCCTCGGAGCTTTCAGACGGGCGACCTTGTGCTGAAGAGGATTCTCCCGCCACAGACAGATCACAGGGGCAAGTGGACCCCCAACTACGAAGGGCCATACGTTGTCAGAAAAGCCTTTTCAGGAGGAGCTTTGTTGTTGTCTACCATGGACGGTGAAGACTTTACGTCGCCTGTGAATTCGGACGCAGTTAAAAAATACTTTGCTTGAAATCGACCCGCTGGACAGAAAAAAGAGAGTCCAGGCAAAAATGGGGCATCCTGGCGAACCAAAAACAGAATGAAAGGTTCGGGCAAAAATTAGGGATAAAAATTGAAAAATGTACACCCGCGAAGTTGAAAACCTACACTGGGCGGCTTCGGCAAAAAAGGGTATCCCGGTGAACTGAAAACCCGCAAAGGGCGGTTCACGCAAAAGTTAGGGATTTGAAAAGCAAATGACTGCGGTCCGGATATTGATGCTGCATTGCATGGGTGCGGAAGAATACTTTGGGGATTCGATTATCAGATACAATCTCTTCGGAAGTTTGAATACCGGGAAAGCGCCAGAGTCAGGCGAGTCATAGGAGGATCAGCTCATGATGTTTGTCTGCATCACGTCGCCGACATATGCGCAAATTTGATTTGTCATTGTATTTATGCTTCCTGTGCATACTTGTATATTTGTTATGCGTAACTTCCTCTTTTCAGGAGTTACATCCAGCATGTAAAACTCTGCCTATTCAGGGGCCCAACCAATAAAACATGTTATTCAATATTTGATGCTTGTTCTTTACTGTTTTTACTGCTTTGTATGTGAAAAACGCCAATGTTTTAATAAAACTAGCAAGTGCATAACGTTGCTGGCCCTTGCCAATAATTGCTAAAACTTCGAATTGACTGAAAATGATGTCACTAACGCTAACTTGAATAGATTTGGTTGTATAGACTTGTCTTGTCTCGTTTGTGGTGTTGCAGGGTTCTTGCCCATATGAGGTGGACGATCAAAAGATTGCAGTCCTAACCAGAGGCTCGTGACGAAACGACTTGATCATTATGTGAAGTGAATCCCCATGCAGGTCGCGCTTCATTCCCTGAAGCTGAGATGACAATGTTCCTTACTGAAGAAGGATCAAATTCCCCAGCTAGTCGCAGCTTATCCGAATGACATTCTCCAGCAGGGTCGTTTACCCTCAGCAGAGTTTGGTGATTCCAAGATTGTAGGATGTGTTCAGACAGTGTGGTGTCCCCCAAAAGGATTCCCTATCTCGAGTAGAGTTGTTTAGCCTCAGAAGATTAATATTTCCAAACTTGTGAGATGTACCCAGACAGTCTACTCTTCCCAGTAGAGATTCCCTTCCCAGTAGGGTCATTTATTCTCCCCAACAGAGTCAGTTGATATTCCCCAATGAGAGTCGTTTCATCCCCAGCGGAGTTCTCTCTTTTCAGCAAGTGTCTTCTTTCCTCCCAGTGGAAATCGAAGGTTAAAACTCTCCCCGACAGAGTTGGTTGTGTGTCCTGGCATTTATTTTTCCGGAATACTTTGTGATACCCGTTCACTCCCCAGCAGGGTGATATTTGTCCTTGACGGCCAAGATTGATGAAGCAAGCTTGTTAGAGCTATCCCAGCAGTTCGAGCCTGCATTTGCATCGGCATATAGTGTCATATTTGCATCCACCAAACAAAAAAACGCGTAGCATTTCCATATTGTATGTAGCATTACACCATTATCAAACATACGCATTTTGAAACATAGATCAGGTTGGTTGATTTTTTGCTTTCAGGTGTGGTTCTCAACAGGAGTATGGAGCTCTAAAAGCTCAGATATTACCAGACAATCGAGGTCTCGCCGGGAGACGTATGATGACACAGTTCAGTTTATTATTTTCCCCACAGAGTTGCCAATTGAGGCGGTATTGTATCCGGCCAGCGGAATGTTTTCTTCAAGATTTGTTGTTGCGGCAGCAGTTCAGGTTTTCATAAAATCAAAGTTCAGAAGTAGCCACTTGTTATCAAGACGAGTGTTTGACAGTTGTTTTCGGAATATCCCCAACGGAGTTAGTTATTGCAGCGAATATGCAAAGAAGTTATGTCCGAGAAGATTTCCTGTGTTGTAGGCAGAAGTATGTTCCCGTATTGGATAGGCGGATGAAGATTTCTTGTGTTGTAGGCAGAAGTGTATTCCCGTATTGGATAGGCGGATGAAGATTTCCTGTGTTGTAGGCAGAAGTATGTTCCCGTATTAGATAGGCGGATGAAGATTTCCTGTGTTGTAGGCAGAAGTGTATTCCCGTATTGGATAGACGGATGAAGACTTTTCCTGTTAGATAGACAGAAGTATGTTCCCGTAATGGATGGGCGGATGAAGATTTCCTGTGACATAGACAGAAGTGTATTCCCGTATTGGATAGGCGGATGAAGATTTTTTCCTGTGATGTAGGCAGAAGTATGTTCCCGTATTGGATGGGCGGATGAAGATTTCCTGTGACATAGACAGAAGTGTATTCTCGTATTGGATAGGCGGATGAAAATTTCTTGTGTTGTAGGCAGAAGTGTATTCCCGCATTGGATAGGCGGATGAAGAGTTTGTGTGATATAAACAAAAGGATATTCCCGTATTGAATAGGCGGACAAAGTGTTACTAGACCGACGCATGTGTCTTGTGAGAGATAGGCGGATGAACTTTCCTGTATCTAGACGGATGATTTCCCCGTAGGGAACATAGTATGTGTCCAATGACAAGACAGAATCGCGTTCTTATATTCGACAAAAGTATTCTCCCAGCGAAGTCACTAAGTTTATTCCAATATTGACAAAATAGTGTTGAAATCAGATCTATGGATATTGTTCCCCAAATAGTGGTGTAGTTATTTTGCGGGTTATTTTTGCAGTTGGCAAATTTCCGGGTTCTATTGGTATTCAATCGTCTTGTACCTCGATTGTTTGAAGATCGTTCGCTCTTCACCCAGTCGGGTCCAAACCGCTTGAATAGGGGCAGCTGTTGCACCCTAAAATTTGACCAACCGGTTCCCATATCTGGTTTATGTTTTGATGCATTTTGCATTCGCATTCGCATACGGCATGCATTGCATTGTTATCAATCGAGATTGATTTTTATCAGGATTATAGCCCCTGGCGTTTCAAGCAGTACAGGCCAGTCAGAATAAAGTCTGTTCGTTCCCTGTGTTTTCAGGCCATCTCGGTGCTCGGGTTTTGCTACGGTTGCGTAATCGGTTTAATCGGCTTCCTGGTATTTTTAGGATTTTTTCTGTCTTTTTTCTGGAGTTTTAGTGCATTTAATGGATTTTTCTGGATTTATTAAAGTTTTTTAATATTTTTTTATTTTTATTTTTAGAGTTTAAATAAACTTTCTTTTCATTTTTTAGAAATTAATAGATTTTTAAAGTTTTTAGATATTATGGTTTTGTTTTAAATTTTAGAGATTAATTTTCTTTTTAAATAGATAAATAGTTTGTTCCTTTCTTTTAAAAAGAGTAGATAAAAGAAAAATAATAAATAGATAGTGGTTTGTTTAGAGTTTATTGTAAAAAAAAAAGGAGATTTAATAGAATAAATAAAAAAAATATAGAGAGTAAATGGGTTTTTTAGATTTTTTGTTTTTTTGTTTTTTCAGAATATTAATTAGGATTAATGGGTTTTTTAGATTTTTTGTTTTTTTATTTTTTCAGAATATTAATTAGGATTAATGGGTTTTTTAGATTTTTTGTTTTTTTATTTTTTCAGAATATTAATTAGGATTAATGATAGTTTTTTTTAGATTTATTAGATTTAATTAGGTTTTATGTTCTTTATTTTCGTTTTTGAATATTAATTAGGTTTTTTTAGTTTAAATTTGTTAATCAGATTTTAATTATGTTTTAAGTCTAATCCATCATTAAGCCAATTGGGCCCAGTATATCCATTATCAGATTCCATTGTCCAAAGCCCAGAAATTCAAGTTCAGGTCCATTTTCGAAGTGCCACTTGTCATATAAGTAAGCATGCCACGCGTACACTTTCTTCTTCTTCCACCTCAATTCTTCTCTCTCCCTAGAGCTGCCACGTTTCCACTTCACTCTCTCTCTCTCCACTGACACGCGTAGCACCTTCACCACACGTGTCTCACCCTCATCACTTCCCTCTGCCACCTGCCCCTCGCCGGACACTCCTACTGCCGGCCATGCAATCGCCTTGCCTAACCACCTCCGACCACCAGAGCTAACTCCGACCACCGCCAACCGTCACCGGAGCTGCAAAAAACCCAGTTTTTCCAAAAAACCCTTCGATCTTCATCTTCCTCCTCCGATCCACCTTCATCAACCATCTGTTTCCCGAGCTTCATCATCATAATTGATCAAAATTTCCTCAATCTTCAACCAGATTATTCCAAGACTTCCACCGTTCATACATCGTTCTCCAAGATCATCACGATAATCTCCAGATTTGTCGCTGGAATCTTCATCAACCACGATCCAGAATATTCAACATTCAACTGGTGTTCTTCTTTTTTCCAGAAATCGTCAAGTTTCTCCGTGGACCTTCGTTGTGGTCGTCGATCTTCATCAAGTTTGTGAAGATTTTTCCAGAAATCTTCAAACGGGGCCAAGAACGTTCAATCCTCAAGATCTTCAAAGGGATCTTCACCAGAAATCGCTCCAAGCTTCGTATGGGATCAAGAACCGTCACCGTGTGGGTCATCTATCCAGGTTAGTGCTTCGAATCTTTCATGTTTCGTTGTTTCTTGAGTTGATTAGCTAGAGATTAAGGAGATCGGCGTTTGCTCGTGAGCAAAATAGGTTAGGGTTTGGTATTCTAGATTGAGAGATTGAAGGAGGTTTTTGTGGATAACTGATCCTGGTGAGTATTTGGATGAAGGGATTTGGTATGAGTTTGCTTGAGATCGTTGGTTGATTTGGTTCAGGGGAGAAAGTTGCAAAGAAAGGGTTTGGGCATGAGGGCGTCGTTAGGGTGTCAATGTGTGACGAAGATGAACAGTGTTAGGGATATTAGAGGTTTTAGGGTTTTGCTGATTGTGAGAGTGGATTCGGGCTTTAGGCCCAATGGCATTGCTGAACCATACTCCCTCTGTTTCCATTCGTACCCTCTCCCCTTTGGTTTGAATATTCTTTGGGCCTTGCAAATTGCTGTTGGCACCCCCCGTTTAGAGGCCCAAGCGGATTAACAAGTGAAGCATGGCTATTCGTACCCCCCTGGGTTTTTTTTTATTTTTGTTGTTTTCTGATTAAGACCTGGGCCCAGCTCAATTACTGATTGCACCCCCCATCCTGGGCCCAACGTTAATTCTGAATTGTAAATAATGCTCCTAGCACCCCCCCTGTTTTTTTTCATTTTAGTTGAATTCCTTTTTTTTCCCATATCATTTGCATATAGTTTAAATAAATCATACAAAATCAAAAAATGATCATTTTACTGTAGGGATTTTTGCTAGATTCCAAAAATTGTGTGAAGAAAATTATAATAAAAATAAAAATATTATTCTAAGCATTTTCCTATTTTTAGTGATTTTTGCATTTAATTGCTTTTATGTTCATTATGGTTGTACATACATTTTGTTGAATTTTGTTTAGGCATTTCTTTCCACATTTTGATCCCGTTCTTTTTGTGCTAGCTAGATTAGAGCATTAAGTTCCCTTAGAGATTTATTTCACATTTTTGTGATTAAATCTTGATTAGTTTTGATTAGAGAGTGTTAGGTTAGTATAATTAGGGTTTAAACTCAACATAGGTGCATTCTAACATTTTATTTTGGGCTTTTTTAGCATGAATTAGGTTATGGTACATATAGGGTATATAGGGTAGATATAGAACTCCCCTTAGAATTAATCTTAGAATATTAAATACTGTTTTACTATTTTTAGTATATTTTGCAAATTGTGTGATTGTTTGGTGTTCCCACTTGGGGTTTTTGTTTGTCTGCTTGGGCTTTTGGGTTTTCATTTGGGGTATGGGCTTGGTGTGGGCTTGTGGAAGCATGAAGACATCAAAGGAGAAGATTGAGGATGATAATCAAATGTTGAATCTTGAAGATCGCTTGAGCTTGGAGCTGATCGAAGACTTAGGAGAAATAGGAGCAAATAGGCAGAGCCTTAGAATAGACCAAACTTTTTTCACAAACATGGATAGCTTCCTGTGCTTCCATTCCTCTCTATGACATAAAGTCCCTCTGTGGTATTCACCTCCCTCCTTTGGAGGGATAAGTGGTTGTATCTAAGAGGTGGAACTTTGAGGGAAACAGTTTGTTACAATGTCAACTGTTTATAGGCTTCCTTTGGTTGTCAATGAACTGTTTGACATGCAATTTATTCTGATAAATCAATTCTCATCTAGGAGAGCTTTCCTTGAAGAAAGAAGCCATTGAAGATAGGGATGAAGATCAAAGATTGACAAAGATGAAGTTTGTTCGTGTCAAAGCTGTGCAACTGTTAAAGTTAGGGTTTACTGCTGTTGGAGCTATCTGTTGCTGTCAACTGGTTAAGGTTTTGTGCTTGCTTGAGCTGGTGATTTCTTGGAGATAGAAGCTTGTTGTAGCTTGGGGTACCATTGGAGTTTGATTTCAGAAGTTCAATTGGAGCTGGTGGGCTGTCAGGGCTGAGTTTTTGGGGTTTTTATATTTCTTTGTTGTATTGTTTGTTAATTTTCCCCTTGAGGTTGAGGTGAAGCTGTTTCACCTTGCTCATTGTTTTCTAGGTTCGAGGTTGAGTGGGACTCCCTTGCCTCGCTTGTACTGCTGCATTCATGCATTTTACCGCTTTACTGTACATATGCTGTTGCTTTTCCGTTTATCCCTTAGGATCTCTGTTTCTCTCTGCGCAAGAAAGGAATATGACAGACATTAGGTTCTCATCCATGCATGACAACATTAGGGTAGATTTTGATTCCCTTTTCAACCATAGGGTTTTAGAGTTCTTTCTCTCCTCATCTCAAAAACAATCAAAAATACAATAAAAGGATAAACATCAATAAAAAACAGTTCTTGCATAAAAGACTGTAAACCAACCAAAGAGTCATTTTTGTCCGCTTGGACGCGTAATCAGGAGAAAACCTTTTTCAGAAGGATAAAAACAATCAAGACATACTTGTGTCATACGTGGCCCGAACTACATTTGCTCTGATCTTTCATGCTGTATGAAAGTACGTAGGCATAGGATGCGATATCCTAGCGAGTAACCTTCCCCTCCTTTCCCGTAGGTAGGCGAACTACGTTGACTCTGATTTCTCGTTCCAGACGGGAATACGTAGGCATAAAGTGCGACACTTTGCCGAGTCATTTTATTTTCTTTTAACCCCAGACCTGTAGAATAGATAGAATAACAATCCGTACTAGAAAACAAGCATGGATCCCGTCGAGTACGACGGACGTGAGGGGTGCTAATACCTTCCCCTTGCGTAACCGACTCCCGAATCCAGGATTTAGTTGCGACGACCATTCCTTTCCCGTCTTTGCGGTAGGTTTACTTCGAGCGTTTCCTTTCCCTCCGTTGGGATAAATAACGCACGGTGGCGACTCTTCTCTTCAGTCGGCGCCAATTTTCGCAGTAGCGACAATATTGTCTAGGAAATCTACTGTTCTGGCTACTTATAGCCATATCATCATGCCAACCAATGGCCCACAACTATGGCCTGTTAATGTTGCTAACCCAATCAGCCCTCCAATCATGCGAAGATCTATCGGTCGTCCTAAGAAGAATCGTAACAAGGCGAATGATGAACCGAGGATAAGAAATACACTTCCTAGAACTCTTCAAACTGTCAAGTGGAAGAAATGTGGGAGTTTTGGCCATAACAAACGAATGTGTAAAAGGAAGCGAGCTGCGGAGAGAGCGATTCCTAAAGGTGGCAACAAAAAATCTATAAAAAAATGGTGACAAGTCGGGCAAGGAAGCGGGAGAAACTGTTGTAGACGGAGGGTCGCAAGCACCGCCACCAACCCAAGAATAGTTCTATGTTTTGCTTTACTTTTTGTGATGCTGCTATAGCATATGATTTGCTTTACTTTTTGTTAAAATATGTTGTCTTTAATGTTGTCGTCAATGTAATGATACATCGGTCTTGAACTTCTGTTGCAAGAGCCAAAGTAGAACTTCTGTTGTTATGAAGTGTATACATTCACTATTAATTTTTTGATAACAGATAACTTATGAAGTGTTCTTTACATGGGTTGGTTATATGCATTAAGAGTATATATCAGTAGCTTTATTAAATTCTATAATTGTTTGTATCAGTTAGCTTCTAAAGCATAAGAAAAGGATTCCTTTGATGCACAAGAATTTCTCTAGAGGCTTGTGTGGTTCCAATACAAAAATCAATTCGAGTAAAAACAAGGCCAATGAAACAAAAATATTGAGAATGATGGTGAAGATCCAGCTCAACCAATTCGAATAAAAACAAACTGCTATGTCCAATATTTCAGAAGCTTCAGATTATGATGGTTTAGCCGCACCGAATGAGGCTGCAAAAATCAATTAACAACACTAGTATGAATCAATATACCTAACCTCAATAACAGATACCAAATTGTCTTAGGCCTATAATTTCAAGAACTAAATCATTGATTCATTCGTATAATAACCAAACATGCAAGTCATAACTAATTACATTAAATGACCTTTTCAAAACAAATTAACTGAATCATACCAATTTTCATGCTAACTAATTAATTACATATGCTATAGCATCATAACATCATAACAGATGCAGTTCATAACATCATAACATCTCATAACAGCTGCAGTTCATAACATCATAACAGCTGCAGTTCATAACATCATAACAAGGGCTTACCAACTTGAAACAAATCTGCTTATGCAGGAAATTTGTTTCTAACTATCTTTCTGCAGAAAATTTGTTATACAGATAATTAACTATCTTTCTGCATAAAATTTGTAATAAACATCATTTGAAGACAATCAAAGTAACTACAACATAACTCTTCATTTGAAATTAGTTCATTTGGAAACTACATAAACATCAAAATAACTACAACACTTGACATTACATCATTTGAGTACATGTGTTGCAACTAATGCAAACACAATTAAAAAGACAACCATCAAAGATAACCCCACAAAATAATACATAAACCTAATTTTCATCTTCAACAAATCTTCATTTTTCTTGATGTCCTTAATCACATCCATGAGCTCCTCATTCTTGTCTTTCAAAGATCTTATCACATCTTTAGCACGACTGCTCATGTCTTCATCAACCCACTGAAAGTAATTACATCCTTTTTTTCTCATCACCTTAAAATTACCACACCCATGAAATCTTCTTCCGGGATTATCGTATGTGCATGACGTCATCAACGGTGACTCAAGCTCACACCAACATCTATTACCTCTTCTTCTTATACCAGACCCAGACTGGTTTGTTGAGGAAAAAGATAAATTCGTTTCGGACATGTCGGAAGATGAAGTGCGGTTTGAAGATGAACTGGATTCTGAAGCGGTTTGAAAATGAAGGTTTGGATTTGAAGCGAGTTGTTACGTTGTTTGAAGATGAACCTTTGAAGGTCTGGATTCACCTTGTACGTTAATGTCAAAATGAAATAATGGGTACTGGGTATGAAATAATGTTTATAATTAAATTTTATTTTATTAAATTTGTAAAAATGAAATAATATTTAATTTAATGACATGGAAATTATATTAAATTAAAAAAGATCATTTTAATTGACATGAAAAGGCCACATCAGCATTCAAAGCGCCACCTCATTAAAAACATGACTTAAAGTGACTAATATTAATCTTGAAACCTAAAAAAGGGACCAAAATCGTGGTTTTTAAAATGGGGGGATCAAAACTCAAAAAAACACAAAATAGGGGGACCAAAATTGCAATTAAGCCAAAATAAAATTAGCATTTTAATCATTTTTCTATTTTTGGGGAATTTCTACATTTAGTTTCTTTTATTGCATTTTAGTTTGTATATCCATTTTGTTGAATTTTGTTTAGCCATTTCCTTTCACATTTTGATGTGATTCTTTTTCCTATGGTTATATTAGAGTATTAGGTTCCCTTAGAGATTTATCTCGCATTTTTGTGATTTAATCTTGCTTAAAGAACATTAGGGTGACTAGAATTAGGGTTAAACTTGACATAGGTGCATCATAACACTTAGGTTTTGGGTTTTTAGCTTGAATTAGGAGCTGGGAAATATAGGATATGTAGGGTAGATGTATAAATCCCCTTAGAATTAATTTTAGGATTTTAAATAATATACTACTATTTTACTTGATTTTTGTAAATAGTGTGATTGTTTGGTGTGGCCATTATGGGCTTTTGTATTGTTTGCTTGGGGTTGGGCTTTGCTATGGGGTATGGGGCTTGGATTGGGCTTGTGGAGCATGAAGGAGCATAAGAGAAGGTTGAAGATGGAGATCAAAGTGGGATGCATGGATATTCTTGTGCTTGAAGATGTTTTTGAAGACATAGGAAATAGGAATAAGCAGAGCCTTAGAATAGACTAAATTTTGTGTACAAGCATGGATAGATTCTTGTGCTTCCATTCCTCTCTATGACATAAAGTCCCTCTAGGGTATTCACCTCCCTCCTTTGGAGGGATAAGTGGCCTTACCTTAGAGGTAGAACTTTGAGGGAACCAGTCTCTCATGATGATAAACACTTATAGGCTTCCTTTGGTTGTCAATAAGCTGTTTTATCATTCCAACTTATTCTGTTAAGTGATTCTCTTCTGGAGTGCTTGCCTTAAAGATGGAGCTTATCTAAAGTTTGGAGGCCATTGAAGTTTGATTTTGGGGTTCATTTGAGGATGTTACTGTTTTGCAGTTAATCAACTGTCAGAGTTTGATGTTTTTCAGAGCTGCTGTTGTAGGAGTTGGTGTGCTGTCAGAGCTGGTTTTGGGGTTTTATTTTCTTTGCTGTATTGTTTGTTAATTTTCCCCTTAGGTTTGAAGTGAAGCCGTTTCACTTTGCCTATTGTTTTCCAGGTTTGAGGTTGAGTAGGACTCCCTTGCCTCGCTTGTACTGCTGTATCTCATGCATTTTACTGCTTTACTGTATATTTGTCGTTTCTTTTTCCGTTTATCCCCTAGGATCTCTGTTTCTCTCTGCGCAAGAGAGAAATATGACAAACATTAGGTGTTAACCCATGCATGACAACATTAGGGTAGTTTTGATTCCCATTTCAAACCCTAGGATTCCAGAGCGTCGTTCTCTTCTCATCTCAAAACAATCAAAAATACAATAAGAGGTCAAACATCAGTAAAAGACAGTTCTTACGTAAAAAGACTGAAAACCAATCAAAGTGTCATTTTTGTCCGCTTGGACCCGTAATCAGGAGAAAACCTTTTTCAGAAGGATAGAAGATAAACAGACAAATCTGTGTCTTCCGTAGCCCGAACTACGTTTGCTCTGATCTTTCATGCTGTATGAAAGTACGTAGGCATAGGATGCGATATCCTAGCGAGCAACCTTCCCCTCCCTTTCCGTAGGTAGGCGAACTACGTTGACTCTGATTTCTCGTTCCAGACGGGAATACGTAGGCATAAAGTGCGATACTTTGCCGAGTCATTTTATTTTCTTTTAACCCCAGACCTGTAGAGTAGATAGAATAACAATCCGTACCAGAAAACAAGTGTGGATCCCGTCGAGTACGACGGACGTGAGGGGTGCTAAAACCTTCCCCTTACGTAACCGACTCCCGAATCCAGGATTTGGTTGCGACGACCATTCCTTTCCTGTCTTTGCGGTAGGTTTACTTTGAGCATTTCCTTTCCCTCTGTTGGGATAAATAACGCACGGTGGCGACTCTTCTGTTCAGCCAGCGCCGATTTTCGCAGTAGCGACAATGAGAAATAAACTCAACAACATCAAAACTCCGCTTGAGGAATGAGTCTATGACCTAGACTCTGAGGGGAAAAGAGTCAAAGATTTAGACTCTGTGGGGTAACAACACTCCCGTATCTACCTGCCAAGGGATAAGTGCACACCACTATTGGGGAACCTTAGTTTCGACCCTCTAGGGATAACCCTGATATCAACCTGCTTGGGTATAAGATATATGCATTTGGACTGCTGAGGATAAGTGTACACGCTCCACCTGCTGAGGATGGCTCTACTCTGCCGGGGATATTAATCTCGACCTGCTGAGGATAACCTTAATCACATGTAATTCCAACCTGCTGGGGAGGAACTACTCTCAAACTGCACATCTTCCTCTTGTGGGAACAAAGACCTGGTGACCTTACTGAGGATGCACCTCTGGAATAGTTTCAAGAACGAGAGCCCTGCAAATACAAATAAACAAAGTGTCATATGCAACAGAAGCTATTTCAGTCATCGCCCATGACATTGTTCAAGCAAATTAATGTTTTAATCATGATTAGCAGAGCCCTTAAGTTTATGTATGCAAAGTTTTATTAAAAACATCAGGCATCTTTTGCAAATAAAACAGTAAAAGCTAAAACAAGAATAAAAGCTTTCTGAATAGTATACTTCATTGATAAATGGCCTGTAAATAGACAGGTTTACAAAAGATGCAACTCCTGAAAAGAGAAAGTTGGGAAAAAGATACAGAAATGCAAAAGATATACAAAATGTCGGCAATGTGGTACAGATAACCACCATGTGTCGATTCGACTATGACTCGCATGACTTCGATGCTTCTCCAATGCTTCGTATTCCAGAGAGACTGACTGATTGAATGACCCTCGGGTCCTCCTAGAATCCACTATGTTCGTATCACACGCAGACCGCAGTCATTTGCTTTTAAATCCCTAACTTTTGCCTGAATCGCCCTTTCGTGTTTTCAATTCATCGGGATACACATTTTTGCCAAAGTCGCCTTTTCAGGTTTTCAACTCTGCGGGTTTACATCTTTTTCTTTTTATCCCTAATTTTTGCCTGAACCCATTCTTTTTATGGTTCGCCGGGATCCCCCATTTTTGCCTAGATTTTCTTTTTCTTTCCAGCAGGTCTATTTTAAGCAAAGTATTTTTTAACTGCGTCTGCGTTCACAGGGGATGTGAAATCTTCGCCATCCATAGTTGAGAGTAATAAGGCTCCTCCGAAGAAGACTTTCCTTACTACATATGGACCTTCGTAGTTGGGAGTCCATTTGCCCCTGTGATCTGTCTGTGGAGGGAGAATCCGCTTCAACACTAAGTCACCTGCCTGAAAGCTTCGAGGGCGCACCTTTTGATTGAAAGCTTTCTTCATCCTGCTTTGACACAAACGACCATATGCAATGGATGCCAATCTATTCTCGTCCATCAAGCTGAGTTGATTTAATCCCTTCACCCATTCTGCCTCACCAAGTTTAACGTCAACCAAAACTCTCAAGGATGGAATCTCGACTTCCAATGGTAGGACAACTTCCATACCATACACTAGAGATAAAGGAGTTGCCCCAGTTGAAGTACGTACCAAAGTACATTATCCTTGTAATGCAAAGGGCAAGATCTCGTGCCAATCTTTGTAGGTAACGACCATCTTCTGCACAATCTTCTTAATGTTCTTATTGGCGGCCTCAACGGCGCCATTCATCTTCGAACGATAAGGAGAAGAGTTGTGATGTTCAATCTTGAAGCTCTGGCACATTTCCTTCATCATCTTGTTATTCAAATTAGAACCATTATCAGTAATGATTCTTTCGGGCACTCCATAACGACAAATGATGTCCTTCTTGACGAATCGAGCCACGACCTGTCTGGTGACGTTGGTGTAAGAAGCTTCTTCTACCCACTTAGTAAAGTAGTCAATTGACACTAAGATGAAGTGGTGTTCGTTGGATGCGGTCGGTTCAATCTTACCGATCATATCAATGCCCCACATGGAAAAGGGCCAAGGAGACGCTATGACATTTAGAGGATTTGGCGATACATGCATCTTATCAGCATAAATCTGGCATTTATGGCATTTCTTGGCGTACTTGAAATAATCAGAATCCATATCATCCAATAGTAGTCTGCCCTCAACAGTTTTCACGACATTGCATGTCCGCCTGCATGCGTACCAAAAGCCCCCTCGTGGACTTCTTCCATAAGCAAACCTACTTCTTTTTCGTCCACGCATCTCAACAACACTAAGTCGAAGTTTCTTCAGTATAGTACATCATCTTTGTTCAGATAGAAGTTTCCAGAAAATCTTCTCAAGGTTTTCTTATCCCGGTTCGATGCCCCAGGCGGATACTCCTGATTTTTGAGAAAGTTTCTGATATCATAATACCATGGCTTCCCATCTGAAGCTTCCTCTATTGCAAATACGAATGCTGGCCTATCGAGGTGCGAGATGACAATTCTCAGAGCATCATTCCAACAATTCATCTTGTACATCGAGGATAAGGTAGCCAAGGCATCTGCCATCTGATTCTCCTAACTTGGCACATGATGAAACTCTACCCTATCGAAAAAACGTAACAACCTCCTTGCATAATTCATATACGGTACCAGATTAGGCTGACGAGTTTCTCACTCTCCTTTGATCTGATTGACTACCAAAGCTGAATCACCATAAATATCAAGGTTCTTGATTCTCAAATCAATCGCTTCTTCAATTCCCATGATACATGCTTCATGCTCAGCTTCGTTGTTGGTGCAAGGAAAAGTTAACCTGGCAGTAAAAGGTATGTGTGAACCATGGGGAGTGGTAATGATTGCCCAAATTCCACTTCCATAGGAGTAAACAACACCGTCAAAAATCATCTGCCATTGGGAGCCTATCTCGGGACCTTCATCAGGTAACAACTCATCATAGTCTTTCATCTTCAAGAACATGATATCCTCATCAGGAAATTCAAACTTCATTGGTTGATAATCATCAATCGGTTGCTTTGCGAGATATTCCGACAAAACACTCCCTTTAATGGCCTTTTGTGAGACATATTGAATATCGTATTCTGTCAGAACCATCTGCCACCTAGCAATTCTACCCGACAACGCTTGCTTCTCAAACACATACTTAATCGGATCCATCTTCGAAATCAGCATGGTTGTGTGATTCAACATATATTGCCTTAGGCGTTTGGCGGTCCGAGCAAGTGCACAACACGTATTTTCTAACATTGAGTATCTGGATTCACAATTTGTGAACTTCTTACTCAAATAATAGATGGCATGTTCTTTTCTTCCTGTCTCGTTGTGTTGACCAAGAACACAACCCATGGAGTTCTCAAGAACCGTTAAGTACATTATCAATGGTCTTTCTGCCACCGGGGGCATCAGTATCGGAGGCTCCTGCAAGTATTCTTTTAGTTTTTCAAATGCCCTCTAGCAATTTTCATTCCAGACCACCGCCTGATCTTTCTTTAGCAGCTTGGATAACGGTTCACACGTGGCTGTGAGGTGAGATATGAACCTTGCGATGTAGTTTAATCTACCCAGAAAACCACAAACCTCTTTCTCTGTTTTCGGTGCTGGCATTTGTAACACCCCACTCTAAACTATCGCGGAAAAATAAGATAAACAACATAAACAATTCAGAGTGCAGCATATAAAGTCTCATGACGACCGTCATGGATGTCAAGACCGTCACGGTCATGACGAGCGTCAAGGAGCTGTGACGACCGTCACACTCCCAAATTCTCAGACGCATTAGGGTGTCACATTCTACGCTTAACCAAAACACATACACCTTCAAAAGATCATTTACTAACATACGTAGCACAAAATTCGGATGAACAAACAACGGTAATTTGTTTAACATTTTAATCATAAAACGGCATGTTATGATACACTTCCAACGATTCGTAATAATTAAATTCCATTAAAATTCAGCAAGTAATTATCTTGCACCAATTCACAAAAACAACTATGCAACCAAGCAACACTTGGCATTATCAGTAACAACCAATTTATTTAAAGTGTACTTAATAAAATTCAGCAACAAGGGGTTCAACTAAAAACAACAACATCAATCGTTCATCCCCCCAGAGTGCTACGTATCAGAGCGACCAACGACCTTAAACATAAAGCGACACTTTATTCCGAGTTACCTGCAAATTGCCACCAACGGAGGTAACATACAACGTAAAGGGTGAGACATCAACAACATAACATAAGGCATGATAAAAGTCATGTCAGAATATTATCACAACATTATAATTCCAGCAGTTTGCATAAATATTAGTAATAATAAACTACAACCACCCTTTATTCATAACCAAAACAATTATCATCATATCTCAGCAACTCATCAAAACAACTCAACAACTCAACTCAACAATCCGACTCAACAATGCAACTCAACTGTGCATATGCATGTGGTACCATTTTGGGAGACAACACTCCACAATAATTCGGGAGACAACTCTCCACAATAATTCGGGAGACAACTCTCCACAATAATTCGGGAGACAACACTCCATAATAATTTGGGAGACAACTCTCCACAATAATCCGGGAGACAACTCTCCACAATAATTCGGGAGACAATACTCCACAAAAATTCGGGAGACAACTCTCCACAATAATCCGGGAGACAACTCTCCACAATCATTTTATTTTGTCATTTAAGACACAACCGTCGCCAATCCAGGCCAAATGATATGCTATGAGATGCAACTATTATGGACTATAACACAACAACAACGACTGTGCAACAACCGTGCAACAAGGCATCACGCCTACAACCAATTATCCATAACAGAAACATCACATTTCGCATACATCATGTACTCACCACTTCAATCTGTTCATATCAGAGAACTACCAACAGTATCGTTCCTACGAATAAGACTCTAACACATTTTCGCAGAGAACAATTAAAAAAACCTCGTCTCTACAATTGAGAACTCAACAACATTTTCATGTCAGAGAACAACTGACAACATCATTACTACAAATAAGAACTCAACACATTTTCATATACTTTCATACGGGTAATATAACTACAACTTCTAATTTAATTAAATAGGGACATAATAACAACACCTTCTTAATAAATGGGAAAATAGCGCGTGTCGGCACCGTTTCCCAATTTCCCCTAAAACTAATGGCATAACACACTCATTCATACAGAGACAAACATTAACCCTTAGAAATGCATAGATAAACATTAACCCTTAATATTTCTTCAACTTACGGGAACATTACTATGGTAACATTACTACGGGAACATTACGGGAATATTACTACGGGAACATTACTACGGGAACATTTCCACAGGAATATTACTACGGGAACATTACTACGGGAACATTGATCCTTAATATTTATCGATCTACAGGAACATTAATCCTATGATTCAATTCCCTACATGAAATTGATCATACCCACAGTTATAGAATTGAACCCCACCCTTACCTTTGGATTGAGGACAACTCTAAACTTCCGGTTCCGGTTTGCTCTCCCGGTGACTCTTCTGCAACAACCTTCAATTCTCTCCGGCGGTTAATTCTTCTATTCTTCCTTTCTCCACAGTCACGTCATTTTTCCTCTTTTCTCAGCCTTTTTCCTCCAATTTGGTTTTCTGAGCAGTTTATCGTTCTTTTGCTCTTCTTCCCACAACTTCTCTAATAACTTCCTAATTCCCTTTATTCTTTCAACTACTACTGATAATAATAATGATAATAATAGTAATAATAATAATAATAATAATAATAATAATAATAATAATAATAATAATATAATATTACTACTAGTTATTAAATTATCATCATTATTAATTATATTATATTATTATCAAACTCAATGATTTATTAAATGGTTTCCTATACTTCAAGGACACCCACCAACGCTCTCAGACACACTCCCACATAAAGATACACCAACAATTCATAAATAATTTGATTAAAATGAACGGGCGTTACAACTCTCCCCTACTTAAAAGAATTTCGTCCTCGAAATTACCTCAATCAAACAGCTCCCTACCAGACCACTTTCACCAAAGCAATCTCTTCACCTCGAAGTTTCTTCTCGTTCATCCACCTGAACTAGCAACTCATCAACAGTCAAATTACCTTTCACTTGTACACCATCCATCCGAAACAATGTACTTCTTCAACTTAGGCACATACCACATCATGTAAATTCCCACGAGTGACAGCGGTAAAACAGTCTAACCTGCTATTTTTCCCACGCTTCTGCTGCGCCACTCTGGTACAGATCACAAAACACAGTGTGCTTCCGAGACCTCAAGCTTGACCAATACCAGTTACTATCGTAACTCTCAAAACACGTCTTTCTTGGATCCTTTGGATCTCTTCAGTCGTCTCTTGCATAATCTCAGCTAGCTTCAACATAGAATGATTAATCTCACTTGTTAGGAAAAGAGGCAAATTAGTCATTCTATCCAAAATCACCCAAGTAAAATCATATCCCTCAAATTCTCCGGAAAACCCAACACAAAATCCATGGGAATACTATCCGATCTCCACTATGGAATATTCAACGGTTGCATCGGACTCAACGGTCTCTGACGTTAATTCTTCGTCTTCCAATAAGTCTAATCAGCACATACGAACTCAACCACTTATCTCTTCAACTATGGCCCTCAAAATAATTTCCTCAAATCCGGTTACATCCTCATAGCACCGGGATGGATACTTCATCTACCTCAATACTCTTATTCCACTTAATAATATGTAGAACACAAACTCTATCACGACATCTCATGATACCATTTCCATTAATCTGAAAATCATCCCTTCGACTTTAATTCCTCAGATTCAACCAATCTAGCAACTCAAACCAGAGTCCTGACCTTATCGAATCTCATTAGGAATACTACGAGTAAGGTCCAACATACTAAGCTAAACTCCATAAGAAGTCTCTTCACAGACCAAACTCATATCACAAAAATTGCTAAATCAGTCCTAACTCTTTTCACTACCATCATTGGCATATGCAAAGATTTCCAAATCACTGCATAGGCTACCACATTTTTGCTTTCCCGAATGGAAATTCAATCCAAACCATAATCCATTCTGGAGTCCCAATTATTTTCTCTGCCTCATATTCAACTCTTCCAAGTCAAATCAATGCCTTAAGCTCTTGAGGTCACCAAACATTCCAAGTCTCACACTAACTAATTGAAGCTTCCAACTCCGGCACAACCACAACAGCAACCAACTCTAAATCATTTATCAGATGATTCCTCTTATGTACTTCAAGTTTCCTTAAAGCATAACCCAAAACTCGCTGAAGTTTCACTTAGCATATCAACAGGGCATCATAAACACAACAAATGGTCCTGTTGGGTTCGGCAAAAATCAACACACGATACATTTTCAATTTTCTGCTATAATTGAACCAGGTACAGGCCTCACAAAAAATTTTCCAAGAAAGAGCATCTCGTTAGCTTCCCAACGCTTCGAACGGGGGTCAAAACTGACATACGGTTCAAGAGTTATGAATTTTCGAAGTTTTTCCAAAACAGAATTTTTCTGCATAAAGACTGCTACGGGTTTGAGCATTTTCGCCCGAAAATTTGACCGATTCAATTATTTTCTTCGAAACAAACACATACTCATTCACACCCAACATATATTAGTGATTTAGAACCATCAAACGTGAATTCTATGACTTTCAATTTCAATCCGAGTCTTAAATCCTCAAATCTCCAAACTGCAAAAACTTACAAAAATCAATCAAATTCGATAAAACAAGCATACTCGATCACGGCCTAACATTACCCGACGCAACTGCGTAATCTATTCCAACTTTCGTCCGTAAAAACATTGATTCCGTAAAAAGCTGCGATCTCGGACTTCGACGTACGACAACAATTTCACACTCTGTGGCCTTAGCACACACACCAGACACAAGTCTCAAAGCTACTCAATCAATTTAGTTCTTTGACCATCCAACAGACATATAGTATGGAGATCTCAATATCGAATTAGTTTCCGCAACTAAGTCAATCACAACTCCACTTCACTTCTTGGCTGTATATCACTATCTCGCCAGGAAAGTTTCCGGGCAATCACAATTAACTGGTAAACCACCAACTTCTCCACTTTCATCATAATTCAAAACTTCCCATCAAAATTAAACACCTTAGCACCCTCCTGCACCGACTCATCAAAACAATTCTTAAGCACTTAGCTTAACTCAAGACAATTCGCTGCTCACGCCATCTAAGCTTGCAAGACACGCCTATCCCATCCAACATGACCCCGTCTATTATCAACAACAGATTAAGGCTGATCAGTTCCTCAATTTGTCAATAGACAGCCGAAAATCATGATGGGGTATAAACCATCTTTACCAACTATAAGAGCGTTCAACCACACACTGAGCTACAACTCTACACTTGCAACAACCTGGAGAAGCACAACTTCTCCCCCACTTGAATCATTCTCACTCCTGCAGACAAAGGTTCCACAACAAAACACGTACCGACAATGTTTTCACACACATGTCGCATACCAGGGAATACACAACATTAAACAACTTGGCCGGACGGACCGACCTGCTCTGATACCAATTGTAACACCCCACTATAAACTATCACGGAAAAATAAGATAAACAACAGAAACAATTCAGAGTGCAACATATAAAGTCTCATGACGACCGCCATGGATGTCACGACCGTCACGGTCATGATGAGCGTCAAGGAGCTGTGACGACTGTCACACTCCCAAATTCTCAGACGCATCAGGGTGTCACATTCTACGCTTAACCAAAACACATACACCTTCAAAAGATCATTTACTAACATACGTAGCACAAAATTCGGATGAACAAACAACGGTAATTTGTTTAACATTTTAATCATAAAACGGCATGTTATGATACACTTCCAACGATTCGTAATAATTAAATTCCATTAAAATTCAGCAAGTAATTATCTTGCACCAATTCACAAAAACAACTATGCAACCAAGCAACACTTGACATTATCAGTAACAACCAATTTATTTGAAGTGTACTTAATAAAATTCAGCAACAAGGGGTTCAACTAAAAACAACAACATCAATCGTTCATCCCCCCAGAGTGCTACGTATCAGAGCGACCAACGACCTTAAACATAAAGGACACTTTATTCCGAGTTACTTGCAAATTGCCACCAACGGTGGTAACATATAACATAAAGGGTGAGATATCAACAACATAACATAAGGCATGATAAAAGTCATGTCAGAATATTAGTAATAATAAACTACAACCACCCTTTATTCATAACCACAACAATTATCATCATATCTCAGCAACTCATCAAAATAACTCAACAACGCAACTCAACAATCCGACTCAACAATGCAACTCAACTGTGCATATGCATGTGGTACCATTTTGGGAGACAACACTCCACAATAAATCGGGAGACAACTCTCCACAATAATTCAGGAGACAACTCTCCACAATAATTCGGGAGACAACTCTCCACAATAATCCGGGAGACAACTCTCCACAATAATTCGGGAGACAACACTCCACAATAATTCGGGAGACAACTCTCCACAATAATCTGGGAGACAACTCGCCACAATCATTTTATTTTGTCATTAAAGACACAACCGTCACCAATCCAGGCCAAATGATATGTTATGAGATGCAACTATTATGGACTATAACACAACAACAACAACTGTGCAACAACCGTGCAACAAGGCATCACGCCAACAACCAATTATCCATAACAGAAACATCACATTTCACATACATCATGTACTCACCACTTCAATCTGTTCATATAAGAGAACTACCAACAGTATTGTTCCTACGAATAAGACTCTAACACATTTTCACAGAGAACAATTAAAACAACCTCGTCTCTATAATTGAGAACTCAACAGCATTTTCATGTCAGAGAACAACTGACAACATCATTACTACAAATAAGAACTCAACACATTTTCATATACTTTCATACGGGTAATATAACTACAACTTCTAATTTAATTAAATAGGGACATAATAACAACACCTTCTTAATAAATGGGAAAATAGCGCGTGTCGGCACCGTTTCCCAATTTCCCCCAAAACTAATGGCATAACACACTCATTCATATACAGACAGGCATTAACCCTTAGAAATGCACAGTTAAACATTAACCCTTAATATTTCTTCAACTTACGGGAACATTACTATGGTAACGTTACTACGGGAACATTACGGGAATATTACTACGGGAACATTACTACGGGAACATTTCCACAGGAATATTACTACGGGAACATTACTACGGGAACATTACTACGGGAACATTAATCCTTAATATTTATCGATCTACAGGAACATTAATCCTATGATTCAATTCCCTACATGAAATCGATCATACCCACAGTTATAGAATTGAACCCCACCCTTACCTTTGGATTGAGGACAACTCTAAACTTTCGGTTCCGGTTTGCTCTCCTGGTGACTCTTCTGCAATAACCTTCAATTCTCTCCGACGGTTAATTCTTCTGTCCTTCCTTTCTCCACAGCCACGTCCTTTTTCCTCTTTTCTCAGCCTTTTGTTAGAACACAGATTGGTTCTTAATAATATCTCTATGTTTTGATGATAACTATTATGAAATTTTGTAATTAAGAATTATATACTCTAAAATTTGCTTAAGAATGTTTGCTGCAGATATTAAAGTAATTATCACTCCAGAAGCAAATCAGATCTGAACATAAGAAATATGCTAGACTCTGAAGCGTCAGATGCACTCATTAGAAGATTCTGAACGCTGCCATCAGAAGATCCTGAGCGCTGTCTCCAGAAGGATCTGAAGCAGTCTCAGAAGAATCTGAAGCAAGTCAGAAGCATCTGAACCAATGAAGAATTCTGTATGAAGATTTTTCAAGCATAGTTACTTCAGAAGACTCTGAGAGTACTAACGCTGCCAGTACCGAGGATCTCTCTCAAAATTCTGCTCTGAACTTATACACGCTAAAAGCACACCTTGCTGCAAAGACTCTGATTCAACAAAACTCTGATCAACATCAGAAGGCTCTGATCAAATTAGACTCTGATGATTCTTGCTGAAAATTGGAAGAAGAATTCAAAGATTATGTCCGTTGGAATATCCAAACGACTCTTTCCTTATTTATGCTAGACACAAGAACACAGACAAAAAGGATTTTTTTGTGCTTTCTTCTTCTAGGAAAGGTCACTTGATGTGAAGACAAAAAGGGGTCAAACCTTTTAATACACACTTCTCAACGTGAAAAGCTCTTGGATCACTGTGCCTATAAAAGCAAGTCTCCACTCATCTTCTTCAGTTGACGTATTACTTGAAAAGAAATAGTTATCAAAAGCTCTGATACAACTCATATTCTTTCTAGAATTAATTTCTTTGTTCTTAATCTTAAGTGAAAAATCACAGTTGTGATAAAGCTTTATTAGAAGCATTTTAACACTTGTATTTGTTATTACATTTGATTGTAAGAAAACCTTAAGAAGATCCAGTTAGGATCAGTAGTTCTTGAGAAGACTTTGAACAGTTGTTCTTAGTGCTTACTATTGTAATCAGTTGATTAAATAGTGGATTAAGTCCTTGTTTGAGAAAGGCAAATCACTCTAGGAAGGGTGGACTGGAGTAGTTGAGTTCAACGAACCAGGATAAAAATAGTTGAGTTTTTATTTCTAAGTTTTTATCTTCATACTTATTCAACCCCCCTTCTAAGTATTTTCTCACCTTCAGTTGGCATCAGAGCTCCGGTTCTGTGTGTGCTACCACTTCATAGTGACAGAAAAGATCCAGTGATAAAAACTTTGATATATATTTGGTTGTTACTATGGCTGATAATTCAATGTCTAACATTAACAACAAGTATGAAGAAAGGGACAGAATCAACACTAAACCCTCTATGTTTGATGGGGAGAAATTTGATTATTGGAAAGACAGGATTGAAAGTTTTTTCCTTGGTTATGATGCTGATTTATGGGATTTGGTCATAGATGGATATGTTCATCCCATTGATGGGAATGGCAAGAAAGTAGATAGAAAATCTATGACAGAAGCCCAAAAGAAGGAATTTAGAAATCACCACAAGGCCAGAACAATATTGTTAAATGCAATATCTCACGCTGAATATGAAAAGATCACAAATAGAGAAACTGCATTTGACATGTTTCAGTCCTTAAAGATGACTCGTGAGGGAAACTCTCAAGTCAAGGAAACAAAGGCTCTGGCTCTAATCCAGAAGTATGAAGCCTTCAAGATGGAAGAAGCTGAATCTGTTGAAGCCATGTTCTCCAGATTTCAAATACTTACAACTGGACTAAAGGTTCTGGATAAAGGATACTCTACTGCTGATCATGTGAAAAAGATCATCAGAAGCTTACCTACCAGATGGAGACCTATGGTGACTACGCTAAAAATGGCTAAAGATCTGAACAAGATCTCCTTGGAGGAACTAATCAGTTCACTAAGGAGTCATGAAATTGAACTTGAGGAAGATGAACCTCAAAAGAAAGGTAAATCAATTTCTTTAAAATCTAATAAATCTGCTAAAGCATTGCAGGTAATAGAGGAAAGCTCTGAAGAATCCTCATCTGAAGATGAAGATGAACTATCCATGCTGTCTAGAAGAATAAACAAACTCTGGAAGCATAAAGGAAAGAAGTTCAGAAACTTCAGGAAGCCTGACCAAAGAAAAGAATCTTCTGGACACAGAAGATCTGGAAAAAAGGAGGTTATCTGCTATGAATGTAAAGAACCTGGGCATTACAAAAATGATTGTCCAAAGTTATTGAAAGAAAAGCCTAAAAGAAAATCTGATAAGAAGAAGAAGGTTCTAATGGCCACCTGGGATGATTCAGATACATCTGAATCTGAATCTGAGTCAGAAGAGGAATGTGTTAATGTAGCATTGATGGCAGACATAGAAGATCAGGAGGAAGGAACTTCAGGATCTGAATCTGATTCTGAATCTGACTCTAACGCTGAAGAGGTAATGGCTAAACTCACTCAAGAAGAACTTATCAAAGTGTTATCAGAAGTTCTGAAGAGCTATAACAATATTAAGCTCAAATACAAGAAGCGTCAAAGCAATCTTGTATCTGAGAATAATATTCTCAAATTAGAAGTAGCTGAGCTAAATGAAAAGAACTTAAGATTGAAAAATGATTCTGAATTAGCTCAACAAAACTCTGATTCTGAAACTGAATCTGAATGCAAAAATATTTTGGAAAAATATGATTACAGCTTTCAAAAGTTTCTTGCTAAAAGCATAGACAGAAGCAAAATGGCTTCTATGATCTATGGAGTTAGCAGAAATAACAGAAAAGGAATTGGATATAAATCTTCATCTGGAAAGGATTTAAATCTAAAACCTGTTGATAAAATTATCATCAAGAAAACTCCTTTACATTCCCACTTTAAATTTGGTCACTTGAATGATATTGAACACACACGTTCTGAAAAGAACATTCATGTGTTTAAATCTAAGGCTAGTCAGAATAAACCTTATGTTGAAAAACAGAAGTTTAGACAAACCTTCAGAACAACTAACCCAAAAGGACCCAAGAAGATCTGGGTACCTAAAAGTAAAATAATTCCTGTTGCAGATGTTCTTAGCAGCAAGGTCAGGACGCCAATCATGGTACCTGGACTCTGGATGCTCGCGACACATGACAGGAGAAAGGTCTATGGTCCAAAGTCTGGAGCTTAGATCTGGAGGTGATGTGAAATTTGGAGGGAATCAGAAGGGTAAGATCATTGGATCTGGCACTATTGGTAATGGTAAACTTCCCTCTATTACTAATGTTTTACTTGTGGAAGGATTAAAGCATAACCTATTGTCCATAAGTCAATTAAGTGGCAATGGTTATGATATAACCTTCAATCAAAAATGTTGTAAAGCTATTAGTCAAAAGGATGGCTCAATCCTATTTAGTGGAAAGAGGAAAAACAAGATTTATAAAATAAATCTTTCAGAACTTAAGGTTCAGAATGTTAAATATCTCTTGTCTGTTAATGAGGAGAAATGGGTCTGACACAGAAGATTGAGGCATATTAATATGAGACGTATATCTCAGATTAATAAACTTAATCTTGTCAGAGGACTTCCTAATCTGAAGTTCACCTCAGATGCTCTTTGTGAAGCATGTCAAAAAGGGAAGTTTTCAAAATCATCTTTTAAATCAAAAAATGTTGTTTCTACTTCCAGACCACTAGAATTACTTCATATTGATCTGTTTGGACCAGTGAAAACTGCATCCATTAGAGGCAAGAAGTATGGATTAGTCATTGTTGATGACTATAGTAGATGGACATGGGTAAAGTTCTTAAAACACAAGGATGAGTCACATTCTGTGTTCTTTGACTTCTGCAAACAAGTCCAAAATGAAAAAGATTTCAAAATTATAAAAGTCAGAAGTGATCATGGTGGTGAATTTAAAAACAAATATTTTGAAAAATATTTTAATGAAAAAGGCATTGCTCATGATTTTTCCTGTCCTAGAACTCCACAACAAAATGGAGTTGTAGAGAGGAAAAATAGAACTCTACAAGAAATAGCCAGAACCATGATCAATGAGACTAATCTGGCAAAGCAGTTTTGGGCAGAAGCAATCAACACAGCCTGTTACATTCAGAACAGAGTGTCTGTAAGACCTCTTCTGGAGAAGACTCCCTATGAACTGTGGAAGAACAGAAAGCCCAACATTTCATATTTTCATCCTTTTGGATGTATTTGCTATATGTTGAATACTAAAGAAAATCTGAACAAGTTTGATTCCAAAGCACAAAAGTGTTTCATGCTTGGGTATTCTGAACGCTCTAAAGGCTACAGAGTATACAACACTGAGACACAGATTGTGGAAGAATCTATTCATGTTAGATTTGATGATAAGCTTGGCATTAAAAAGCCAAAGCAGTCTGAAAAATTTGCAGATAGAGAAGTAGTCTTCACAGACTCTGAAGGCTCAGAGGCAGACAAAGCTCAAGTGAAGGAACCAGAAGCAACGCCAGATGCAATTCCTTTAACTTCTCAGATGAACAATTTAAACATTTCTGAAGAATCAACTGTTAGAGGATCATCTCCCAGAATCAAAGCTTCACATCCAGAGAATGTTATCATTGGAAAGAAGGATGACCCTATCAGAACAAGATCCTTTCTCAGATCATCTGAAGCATCATTATTTGGACTGGTGCCAGTAATTGAACCAACTTCTGTAGATGAAGCTCTGCAAGACAATGATTGGATTATTGCCATTCAAGAAGAGCTAAATCAATTCACCAGAAATGATGTGTGGGATTTAGTTCAAAGACCAAAAGGATTCAATAGGATTGGAACTAAATGGGTCTTCAGAAATAAGCTTAATGAGAAAGGAGAAGTTGAAAGAAATAAGGCAAGGCTTGTTGCTCAAGGGTACAGTCAACAAGAAGGTATTGATTACACTGAAACTTATGCTCCAGTGGCAAGGTTAGAATCTATACGCCTTCTTATTTCATTTGCTGCACAAAATAACATCACTCTATATCAGATGGATGTTAAAAGTGCCTTTCTAAATGGTATTATAGAAGAAGAAGTTTATGTCCACCAGCCTCCTGGTTTTGAGAGTGAAAAATTTCCAGATCATGTTTTCAAACTAAAGAAATCTCTGTATGGTTTAAAACAAGCTCCTAGAGCTTGGTATGAGAGATTAAGCAATTTTCTTCTAGAGAAAAATTTCATTAGAGGCAAAGTGGACACAACACTCTTTTGTAAATCATTTAAGAAAGATCTTCTAATTTGTCAAATATATGTGGATGATATCATATTTGGATCTACCAATACTATACTGGGAAAGGAGTTTGCTCAATGTATACAGGCAGAATTTGAAATGAGCATGATGGGAGAATTGAGATTCTTTCTGGGAATTCAAGTCAACCAAACTCCAGAGTGCACTTACATTCATCAGACCAAATATGTTAAAGAACTTCTGAAGAAATTTAACATGACTGATAGTAAGATGGCAAAGACTCCCATGCATCCAACCGATTCACTAGGCAAGGAAGAGGTAAGTAAGAAAGTAGATCAGAAACTCTACAAAGGTATGATAGGATCTCTTCTTTACTTAACTGCTTCTAGACCTGACATATTGTTCAGCGTATGCTTGTGTGCTAGATTCCAATCAGATCCTAGAGAGTCACACTTAACAGCTGTTAAGAGGATTCTAAGGTATCTGAAAGGTACTTCTAATGTGGGTTTGTGTTATGGAAAATCTGATGATTTCAAATTAGTTGGATTCTGTGATGCTGACTACGCTGGAGACAGAGTGGAAAGAAAAAGTACTTATGGAAGTTGTCAATTTCTAGGAAGAAATATAATCTCTTGGTACAACAAGAAGCAACCCACAATTGCACTATCAAATACAGAGGCAGAATATATTGCTGCTGTTCGATGTAGCACGCAGATGCTCTGGATGAAAAGTCAGCTAGAAGACTATCAGATATTTGAAAGTAACATTTCTATATTCTGTAATAATACTTTTGCTATATGTTTGTCTAAAAACCCCATTTTACACTCCAAGGCAAAACATATAGAAATTAAGCATCATTTCATCAGAGACTATGTTCAGAAGGGAATTATAAACTTAGCCTTTGTTGATACAGATCATCAATGGGCAGATATTTTCACAAAACCCCTTGTTGAAGATAGATTCAAATTTATTTTGAAAAATATTGGTATGGATTTGTGTCCAGAATAATATTTGTCAGAAGCAAATTTTACAGATGCAAAAATGTTTAATGCTCTGAAGTATTTCATCTGATTATTTATTCATTTCCTTAAATTACTTTATTTGTGAAAATCTGAACTAACAATACTCAGAGGATCTGAATGTTGGTTAACGTTTCATTTCTCAAGAGAATTCAGAAGTACATGCAAGCAAACACGTGTCACTCTAAATCTGCAAAGATGGCGTGTACACTACTGAAGAGACGTTTGAGGTGAAGTTTGAATAGTGAAAATCTTGATTTTCCCCCCAAATTTGTCAGAATCAATTAATGCTTGAAATTATTTTTTTATTCTTTTTCATTAATTGCTATGTGTGAACGTGCATTGTGTGTCTGTTTGTATGCCTAATTGATTACTATAAATACCACATCTCTCACCACTTTCACACTTTTCACATCTCAAGGACGTTTATGCATTTCTGTCTTCTTTTCTCTCTTCACAAAAACCCTAAACCTTTGACAAAATCATCTTCAATGGAAACCTCATCCTCCACAGCTGCACAGTTTCAATCAACCATGGCTGCAGTTACTTCTGCAAATATGGGTGTGACTCCATATATGACACCAAAAAGGACTTTGTTAACACCAGTTGACAAACTGGAAGTTCTCTGTGAATCAATGGTGGAATTTGATTCATTGGCTGAAAATGGATTTGAATTTCATTCAATAATTGATGCTCAAGGCTGGGTAAAATACTTTGATAGATTATTTGGACCAGTTTACCCCCATCTGGTGAAAGAGTTTTGGATACATGCTTCTGTATACCCCAAATTCATATTGTCTTCTGTTCTGGGTAAGGAGATAATCATTACAGAAGATCTGATCAGAAATCTCATAGGATATGAGGAGACTGATGGAGTATCTCATCTGCCAGTTGGCCGTGTAGATATGGAAGAAGTTTATGAGGAATTCATGACTGCTGGATAGGCCTCTAATAAGTTTAAAGATCTGAAGCCTGACTACAAGATCTGGGCACAGATTTTCATGGGATGCATTCATCATAGAAAATCTACAAACTCTTCAGATTACGTGAACAATGAACAGCTCTACTTCATGTACTGTTTAAGTCAGAGCACCAAGGTAGATCTTCCTTACATTCTGTTCATGCACTTATGGAATCATATTAATGCTTCAAGAGAATCTGTGAAAGACAAGGGTCAGAAGATCAGAACATGGATTCCCTTTGGAAGGTTAATTTCAGATATTCTGACAGAAAATGGATTGGTGACTGCTCTGTATGCTGCTGGAGTCAAGGAGGAACTTGAGTCTATTGTTGGGAAACCTCTGAATGCCAAGAGTCTTCAAAGACTAAAAATTGTAGAGGAACTCACATCAGCACCCAAGAAGCTGAATTTTTCTGAACTCAGTTAGAAGAGAATCCCAGTAGAAGACTACCCTCTGTTCTGTGCTGACGAACCAAGGGAAATAATTGTAAGGTATATTAATTCTTGCAAGGCAGATGGATCCCCAATCCCTGCAGATATTCTGAAAAGAGCAAGGGAACCAATGCCTGATGGAGGAAATGAGATCACAAGAAAAAGAGGTCAATCAGAAGCAGAAGATGTGACTGTTCAGAAGAAGCCCAAAGTTGCTGACAAGCCTCAGAAGTTGATCAAGAGGAAAGCATCTGGAGACGCTTCTTCTATTCCCACAAAACGTATCAAGATTAAAGGTACCAAATCTTCTGTATCTTCTTTCAATAATACTGTTTTAAATGATTCAACATTTAAGTCTATTCCAAAACCACCTTCTACTCAGAAACAATCTGTTTCTGCTCCATCTCATATCTCTGTTCCTTCCCCATAAAAATCATATGATCCTGTTTCCATCACACCTGCAAAACCTTATACTACTCAATCATCTGTACCAACAACAACAACAAAACCAGCAAATCAAACTCCACAACTAGAAAAACCAACAAAACAATCGGAACAACAACAACCACAACCAGAAAAACAACAACAGCCAGAGAAACAATCTGAACAACAACAACAACTACTAGAAAAACAATCTGAACAACAACAACAAAAACAATCTGAACAACAACCACAAAAACAACAAAAACAACCACAAGCAGAAAAACCACCATCAAACACATCTGAACCTATTGGATCTGTACAAGTTACATCTGATCCTATTGCATCTGAACTACTTACATCTGATCCACATACATCAGAACCACCTACATCTGAACCCTCATCAAAACCTTCTGAGAATCCATCAGAATCAACCAACCCATCTGGAACCAATATCCCTGAGACAGAGGTTCTAAACATTACACCTCTCAAAACTGTTTTTGAAGTGTCCTCCACATCTTACACTCCAACCATATCATCCAATTCATCAGAATCTGATATTCACCCAGATTTTCTAGTATCTCCCTCTCACAGAAATTCTGAAGTAAACCAACCAGAACCACCTGTTTCTTCTGAAATTCTCATTCCAAATCCTAACCCAACACCTAAGCCATCTTCTGAAATTATCATTCCAAATCCTATTCCAACACCTAAACCATCTTCTGAAATTATCATTCCCAATCCTACCCCTACATCCAAGCCAAGAACATCTGAGAATGTACCTTCTGCTTCGTGCAAACTATTTTCCTCTAACAAACTTCCATCTGGTTTCACCTTAAAAAATTTCTACACCAGAATTGAACCATCTGACACTATCATTCCTCTCAAACCCAAACTTATCATCATTTTACCATCTGTGCTTCAAACATATATTAAAACAATGCCAGCAGTAAGTTCATCAGATGCAAAACCATACTCTACTAAATCTGCTAAATCTGCATTCAAACCTTACTCTGATAAACCATTTGATGTTGTTTCCCATGCATCAACTGCAAAACCATGTCTGTTGCATGCTTTAACCAGATCAAAACCTGACAATTCATCTGAACCTCCATTCGTACCATACTACCCTCCTCCTCTGATCACCATTCATAAATCCATCTTTCCACCTTCTCCCCAACCCAGGCCAATCACCTTGGAAACTCTTCTAAACCCAAAACCTAGACTAAATGTTGATCATTTATTTATAAGTTTTTTGCAAGAAATACAGATGTATTTAGGATCTGTACAGAGGAAGTGTTCATCAATAATGGATGCCAGTGAATCTGATGCCATTTGGAATGGCTTCATAAACATATTTAATACTGTAGCATCAAATCTGAAGAACGTATGTTCTGATGATGCGAAGCTCAGATTTGCTGAAACTGCTAGAAGTTTGTTCTGGACTGTTAAGAGAACTAGACCATTGCTTGTTATAGATGCTCCTTCATCATCAGAAGAGAATACTAAATCTGCATCTGAAGACAACCCTCTTGCTATGACTCTGGTAGAACATCCTTCTGGATCTACAGCTACTAACTCCAAAGCCCCTATGGAAATTGACTATGTTCAAGCTTCAGAAACTGTCCCACCCTCTTCATCTGAGATCAAGAAAGAGTATCCAGATCTTGAAGATAAGATTGCAGTTCTGGAAGCTGGTCAATCAGAAATCAAGTCATGGATGGCTAAGCAAGATAAGAAGTCTGAAGACATGGCTCAGTGGATGACCAAACAAGATCAGAAGAATGAAACTATGGCTAAGTGGATGTCAAAACAAGAACAGTCCTCTTCTGAGATCACGGATCTGTTGAAGATGCTTTTTTCAAAACAATATTAGTTTACTTTTTCTTCTGTTGTTTGCATCTAATGTTTGCACATGTACTTGAATATTTTCTGATGTGTGTACTTTTGCTCTGAATGAATGAATGAATGTTTCAAAGTTTTCTCCACATGATTTATCTCGTTTATTGTTTCCTTTTCTTTGTCTTTTCAAATTTCTTACTTTTTGCTTATGACAAAAAAGGGGGAGAAAATAGAACTGGATTGTTTAATTAAACTTTACCAGAATGAAACTTCAGACATATCAATTTTATCTAACATAAAATCTGAGTGTTTAAGAACATTTGATAAGTATACTCTGTAAAAGAAACTCTGAGACTCCCATATCATATTCAACTTATCAGAATCTGACTCTGAAATATGCAAGAAACTCTGACTCTCAAATGTTAAGAACAATCAAGCTCTAACTCTGAAAAATACTCAACATAAAAGGGAAGTTTCTATTCCTTATTTATATTTAATTCAGGGTGAGATTCATCATCTCAGGGGGAGTTATAATTATTCTATTTTCAATTAAACAAAATTTCTGATGTTTTTGTCACCATCAAAAAGGGGGAGATTGTTAGAACACAGATTGGTTCTTAATAATATCTCTATGTTTTGATGATAACTATTATGAAAATTTGTAATTAAGAATTATATACTCTAAAATTTGCTTAAGAATGTTTGCTGCAGATATTAAAGTAATTATCACTCCAGAAGCAAATCAGATCTGAACATAAGAAATATGCTAGACTCTGAAGCGTCAGATGCACTCATTAGAAGATTCTGAACGCTGCCATCAGAAGATCCTGAGCGCTGTCTCCAGAAGGATCTGAAGCAGTCTCCAGAAGGATCTGAAGCAGAAGCTCCAAAAGAATCTGAAGCAAGTCAGAAGCATCTGAACCAATGAAGAATTCTGTATGAAGATTTTTCAAGCATAGTTACTTCAGAAGACTCTGAGAGTACTAACGCTGCCAGTACTGAGGATCTGTCTCAAAACTCTACTCTGAACTTATACACGCTAAAAGCACACCTTGCTGCAAAGACTCTGATTCAGCAAAACTCTGATCAACATCAGAAGGCTCTGAACAAATTAGACTCTGATGATTCTTGCTGAAAATTGGAAGAAGAATTCAAAGATTATGTCCGTTGGAATATCCAAACGACTCTTTCCTTATTTATGCTAGACACAAGAACACAGACAAAAAGGATTTTTCTGTGCTTTCTTCTTCTAGGAAAGGTCACTTGATGTGAAGACAAAAAGGGCTCAAACCTTTTAGTACACACTTCTCAACGTGAAAAGCTCTTGGATCACTGTGCCTAAAAAAGCAAGTCTCCACTCATCTTCTTCAGTTGACATATTACTTGAAAAGAAATCATTATCAAAAGCTCTCATACAACTCATATTCTTTCTAGAATTAATTTCTTTGTTCTTAATCTTAAGTGAAAAATCACAGTTGTGATAAAGCTTTATTAGAAGCATTTTAACACTTGTATTTGTTATTACATTTGATTGTAAGAAAACCTTAAGAAGATCCAGTTAGGATCAGTAGTTCTTGAGAAGACTTTGAACAGTTGTTCTTAGTGCTTACTATTGTAATCAGTTGATTAAATAGTGGATTAAGTCCTTGTTTGAGAAAGGCAAATCACTCTAGGAAGGGTGGACTGGAGTAGTTGAGTTCAACGAACCAGGATAAAAATACTTGAGTTTTTATTTCTAAGTTTTTATCTTCATACTTATTCAACCCCCCTTCTAAGTATTTTCTCACCTTCACCTTTTTCCTCCAATTTGGTTTTCTGAGCAGTTTATCGTTCTTTTGCTCTTTCTCCCACAACTTCTCTAATAACTCCGTAATTCCCTTTATTCTCTCTAATAATAATAATAATAATAATAATAATAATAATGATAATAATAGTAATAATAATAATAATAATAATATAATATTACTACTAGTTATTAAATTATCATCATTATTAATTATATTATATTATTATCAAACTCAATGATTTATTAAATGATTTCCTATACTTCAAGGACACCCACCAACGCTCTCAGACACACTCCCACATAAAGGCACACCAACAATTCATAAATAATTTAATTAAAATGAACGGGCGTTACATCATTTCCTGTATAGCTTTTATTTTTGTAGGATCGACCTTGATTCCTTTTTCGCTGACTATGAACCCCAATAGCTTTCTTGACCGTACACCAAAAGTGCATTTGTTCGAATTCAACCTCAATTTGAATTTCCTTAACCTCTCAAACAGCTTTAAAAGATTCACCAGATGTTCTTCCTCCGTTTGTGACTTCGCGATCATGTCATCAACATAAACCTCGATCTCATGATGAATCATATCATGAAAGAGAGTCACCATTGCCTGCTGATAGGTTGCCCCTGCATTCTTCAATCCAAAAGGCATTACCTTATAGCAAAAAGTCCCCCACAACGTGATAAAGGTTGTTTTCTCCATGTCTTCCGGGGCCATCTTGATCTGGTTATACCCTGAGAAACCGTCCATGAAGGAAAACACTGAATATTGGGTCGTATTATCAACTAGCACATCAATGTGAGGGAGCGGGAAATCGTCTTTCAGGCTCGCTCTATTTAGACCGCGATAATCTATACACATCCTTACCTTACCATCTTTCTTAGGTACATGTACAATGTTAGCGACCCACTGAGGGTAATTCGTCACGACAAGAAATCCGGCGTCCAACTGCTTCTAGACCTCCTCTTTAAACTTAATTGCCATATCTGGTCTAGTCCTTCTCAATTTCTTCTTTACATGCATATACTCCTCTTGTAGGGGTAGACGATGAATCACAATATCCGTATCCAACCCAGGCATATCCTCGTATGACCAAGCGAAGACATCTCTATACTCTTGGAGCATCTCAACAAGTCTTCTCTTGACGTCATCTTCTAAAGCAGCCCCTATTCTAACCTCTTTCTTAGCCTCCTCTGTACCCAGGTTGACAACTTCGATCTCTTCTTGATGAGGTAGAATAACCTTCTCCTCTTGTCTCAGCAGCCTGGCGATGCGAAACCTGCATGATGATGATTATATGCTTAAAATGATATGTAAACAAGCACAAACCACATTGCCATTTTATTGTTAAAATAAAAAATAGAAAAAATAGGGATCACAATATTTGAATGCAAAAAACGCCTTTTGATTAATGATAAAAGCAATTGTTCAAACATAAACAGGATAAGGCCCTACAAAGAAAGACCACTATTTTCTGGGTAAAACATAGGGCTACACATAATCAAAGAACAGGATAATTACTCTTCACGGGCCACTTGGACAACATCTTCAATAGTCCAATTGCTCAGACTTTGGCCGGGAACACATGGCTGGATCCATGCATCCATATCACAATCACTATCCCCTTCATCCTCGGACACAACGTTGATTTGATCGAAGATAACCCCACCACTTGTAAAATGAACTGGTCCTCTGTAACGTGGAGCATTTTGCGAGGAAGAAGATGACGGGTTGTACCCCAATCCAAACTTATCCTTTTTATTAGGGATACTCAGCACCTGACCCCATCCTTGAGATGAACCGGACTCCACCACCGCACGCGCTTCCTTGAAAGAAGACATGGAAACCTCAGGAGTTCCATCCACAGCTGGCGCCTTTTCTCTGACCTGAACAATTTCAAATGCTTGGCACAAGGTCTCATGAATTTCCCCATCAACTTCAACATACTTGAATGAGGACAGCTGGCTGATCATGATGTCTTCTTCACTACAGACGGTGACAATATTACCTTCGACCATGTATTTTAACTTCTGATGTAAGGTCGATGTCACTGCCCCTGCAGAGTGAATCCAGGGTCGACCTAACAAACAATTGTATGCAGGTTGGATATCCATTATATAAAAGACAACGTCGAAAATCTCCGGGCCAACTTGGATAGGGAGAGTCACTTCACCAAAAACATACCTCCTCGTTCCATCGAACGCTCGTACAACCAAGTCACTAGGAGTGCACATCACGCCTTGGATGCCAAGCTTCATCAAATCCTTTTTGGGTAACACATTGAGTGAAGACCTAGTGTCCACCAGAACATGTGATAATACAACTCCTATGCATTCAATAGAAATATGCAAGGTGTGATTGTGATTTCTTCCTTTAGGCGTCAGGTCTAAATCTGTAAATCCCAATCCATTTCCAGCGTTCTCATGGGCCACTACCCCTCAAGCTAGTTCACTAAGATCTCTTGTGGCACATACGCGGTATTTAGAATCCTCAAAAGGGCATTTCGGTGTGCCTTAGAGCACAGTAGCAGTGATAGGATTCATATTTTGGACGGGGTTTGTTGTAGGTGATCAACAATTTTGTAATCGCTTTTTCTAATCAGACGCATGAATTCCTCAACATCTTTCAACAAAGCATCCTTCTCACCTTGTTGGGAACTTTCGTCTAAAATATCTTTTCCCTTCCCTTTATTTGGTCTTTCAACCTTAACATCAGGCGGTGAAAATACCTTGCCACTTCTCGTCATACCACTTGTTCCTACCAAATTATCCACAGACGAACTATCAAACGATGTTCCCTTCAGCTCTTGTTTCTGGCCATTACAAAAGACTTCCGCCCCATAGTTCCATGGAATTGCTTTAGTACTCTCATAAGGCACCGGTCTTGCCTTGGTGATTATAACCGATGCTGGCCTCGGTGGCGCAGATATGTTAATTGTCCTAAAAGGGATTGAGATCGTAGCAATCGCGTCCCGCTTCTGACCAATCACCTTCTCACCTTTCTCTTCAACAATTCTGTCAAATTGTAACACACCTTCATTCATTAACCGCTGAACGCAATTCTTCAAAACTTCATATCCCCCGGGATGAGCCAAACAGCCTTCACAGTCTTCTCCACAACCCGGAAAAACTCCACCCTTCAACAGCCTACTCTTGACAAAACTCAAAGGAGTTCTCAACTCTTCAACGTCAGTCCCTAAATTCAGATTCTAATTCTTCAACAATAGAATTGACACCAGCTGTTTCGTGGTTGGGCATAGGACTTTGAACAACATTAGGCACATCATTTGTAAAATTGATTGTTTTTCTATCAATAAGGTCCTGCACTTTATGTTTGAAAACCTTACAGTTGTCTATAGTATGACTTGGAGCGCCCGAATGGAATTCACACCTAGCGTTGGCGTCATATCCTGGGGGTGGCGCGCCAGTCAAAGGTGTCATTGTCCTCTTCTGAATCAACTAAAGCTGCAACAAGTGTTGTAAGAGCTATGAGTACAGCATTAGTGGCACGTCAAACTGTCTATTCATTACTCTCCCATGAGCCTGAAACCGTTGCGGTGCGTAATTCTGCTGTTGTTGTTGTTGTTGCTGTTGTTGAGGTTGTACAACTGGAATAGCAATACTCACAAGCTGTGGTTGTTGCTGATGATATTGTTGATTTCTATTTCTATTCCTATTCTTGAAGCTCGACACCGCATTCGCTTCTCCTTCCCTTTTCTTGTTACCAAAATTTTCCCTTCCTCCTCCAGATGAGGATTCCTCTCCCGCTTGAATTTTTCCCAATTTAATACCATTCTCAACTTGTTCGCCAATGATGACTAAATCCGAGAAACTACCAGACATATTCCCTATCATCTTTTCATAATACACTCCGGGCAGTGTGGCTACAAACATATCAATGAGTTTTCTCTCCACCATTGGAGGTTGAACCCTTGCAGCTAACTCACGCTACCTTTGTGCGTACTCTTTGAATTCCTCATTGCTCCTTTGCGATAGATTCTACAATTGCACACGGTTGGGCGCCAAATCACTATTGTATTGATAGTGTCGGATGAAGGCCCCTGCAATGTCTCTCCAGCTTCTAATATTAGTTGGCTCCAAACCCATGTACCACTCCAAAGATGGGCCAGGCAGGCTGTCCTGAAAGAAGTGCATCACCAATTTCTCGTCCTCAAAGTATGCAAACATTTTTCTGTAGTATGACTTGAGGTGTACCCTGGGAAAGGTTGTCCTCTTGTACTTGTCAAAGTCAGGTACCTTGAACTTCGGTGGAATCCTTAGACCTGGGATCATCCCCAAGTTAGACATATCGAGACCAAGAGAATTCTGATTCTCCAAATTCCTCATTTTCTCTTCTCATTTTGAACCTCTTATCCGTATTAGACTGCAAACCCGCATCTAAATCCCTCAACAAGAAAATATCATCTTGTTTGTCCTCCTCTCACTGAGGACCGACATTTCCATGTACAGCGCCGACTGCACCTGGAATATGAACTTCCGGTGGATTACCTCTGCCTGAAGGAATAACAACTGTTGGGATAGCATATGAGGAGTGCCATTGTCAGCTGGAGGAGGAACTGCAGTGGTCCCACCATGAAAAACTCAGCATCCATCAACCCTAGCAATCAAAGGTTGAACAAGTGTCCTCAACTGTTCTTGGCCGTTAGCAACCCCTTGCATAAGATCCATGAACTACGCCGTGCAATCTCTGAACTCCTGTAGCTCCAGCTGAATTTGATCCATTGCATTTTGTTAGTTTCCCCTAGTTGAGTAGTAGTGAATTGTTCGGTCTTCAATCCTGAAACACTGCTGAGGAAACCACAGAAAGAAGTAAGATCAACAGATCCCGGAACACCTGCAATGCAATATGAAAAATGATGCAAAATGCAGACATGTAAATATGGTTCAGGGAAATTTTCCCCTTGATTCTAGTTCCACGGAAACAATAGGAGAATGGAAAGCTGACAGATGAAGCCACAAAATCTCTCTCATAAATAAAATGAGAACCAGAGTCGACATACAACACATCACCAAGAAAATACATCAGAGTCAACACGACCTCATCCAACAATCCTGGTGATGGTCGGAGTACAAGGTAACAAGCAAGTACAAAAAGAGAAACTGCATAAAGTACGACAAGGAGTCTGGAACTCTTCCAACAACTCCTTCGTATCAGGATGATCAGGCCAGGCAATTAATCCATGAATAAGCAACTCCCTCCTGCTGATGGTAACCTACAAGCTTTAAGCGTAGTCCTCCCAAGCGCCCTCTTCAAATGCATCCTCCAATCTAGGCTTCTTCAACTCTACTCTTAACTTGTACTCTTCCAACATTGCAAGAGCTTCTCGTAGCTTGCGGTCGCTTTTGTACTGACGCGAGGATTCACTTGGATCTTTCTCATCTTTGACTCGAAGCTGAGTCTTCAACCTGACAATCTGCTGACGAAGCCCATCTTCTCTTTCTTTGTTGTTAGTCAAGATGGCATTCCACTGAGCGTTGAATTTTGATATCTCTAGGCGTGCTTTCTCTAGTTCCTTCTTTTTATCCTTGAGAATATCATTGGCACTCTTCAAGTTTCAACCTACTCGCTCTCGGGCACGAATCTCTTCTATCAACTCCCTACCCATCTTGTTTAAAGTTTCTGTCTTTATCTTAGACAGATAAGCAGCTTCATTCTTCTCACTTTTCAACTGGGTGATTTCCTTCTCCAACTCTTCGTTCACTTTGCGTAGTTTTTCCTTTTCAGTGCACAGTTGATTGTACTTCTAGATGTCAACTGTTGTCGGTTCTTCAACTACCAAAGGATACAAAGGTTCCCTAGCTGGGAATGGTAGAAATAGCTTCTCAACCCTCTCTTGGATCCATTCCACGTATGGTCCATAGGCTCTGGAATAACTCTTGCCCAAGGAAGATTTTCCTTTGCGGTGAATTTTACCCCAAGCTCTTTCCAATTTGATTAATGTCTCCTTGTCAATTAGACCAGTGAAATACAGAGATTCCTATATTTCTTCTCCCTCGAATGTTCTCTTAGAGCGTAACCAAACTGTCTTATGGCGATAGCGGGGTTATAATTAATGCCACCCTTCCTCCCTATCAAAGGAACATTAGGGAAACTGCCACAGCTGTAAACAATCTCCATACCCAAAAGGTCTATGTTAAACCATACAATATTCTCAGACGTTAAGCCCATAAGCCTCTTTGACCAATCAATAGTATATGAGGTGTCGACAAATGGACCAGACTTAGGAAGGTGATCCACAAGCCATCTGTACAGGAGAGGCATACAGCATGAGCCATTCTTCCCCCTCCTGTTCTCATTCTTGTAGTGGATAAAATGATAAACATCTCCTAAGAGTGTTGGCACAGGATTCTTGGAAACAAAGATATGGGAAGTGTCCAAGTCAATGAAATTTGGGATGTTTGGGAACAATATTATGCCATAGATGCAGAGAGCCAAGATTGTATGGAAGACAATCCAACATCCCTCCTTTGCAAAATATTGAGCTTTACTCACCAAGAATGGTAATGGGAAGCCAGGTACTCCATTCCTCCAAACCATCTTTCCATACAACTCAGAAACATCCAAATGGAGAGAATCTTCAAGCTTTGTCTGAAGGTGAGAAAATACTTAGAAGGGGGGTTGAATAAGTATGAAGATAAAATCTTAGTAGTAAAAACTCAAGTATTTTAATCCTGGTTCGTTGAACTCAACTACTCCAGTCCACCCTTTCTAGAGTGATTTGCCTTTCTCAAGCAAGGACTTAATCCACTATTTAATCAACTCATTACAGTAGTAAGCACTAAGAACAACTGTTCAAAGTCTTCTCAAGAACTACTGATCCCAACTGGATCTTCTTAAGGTTTTCTTACAATCAAATGTAATAATAAATACAAGTGTTAAAATGCTTCTAATAAAGCTTTATCACAACTGTGATTTTTCACTTAAGATTAAGAACAATGAAATAATTCTAGCAAGAATATATGAGTTGTATGAGAGCTTTGATAATGAATTCTTTTCAAGTGGTTCGTCCACTGAAGAAGATGAGTGGAGACTTGCTTTTATAGGCACAGTGATCCAAGAGCTTTTCACGTTGAGAAGAGTGTACCAAAATGTCTGAGCCTTTTTTGTCTTCACATCAAGTGACCTTTCCTAGAAGAAGAAAGCACAGAGAAATCCTTTTTGTATGTGTTCTTGTGTCTAGCATAAATAAGGAAAGAGACGTTTGGATATTCCAACGGAAATAATCTTTGAATGCTTCTTCAACAATTTTCAGCAAGAATCATCAGAGTCTAATTTGGTCAGAGCCTTCTGATTTTCATCAGGGTTGTGCTGAATCAGAGTCTTTGCAGCAAGTGTGCTTTTAGCGTGTATAAATTCAGAGCAGAGTTTTAGGTCAGATCCTCAGTACTAGAAACGTTAGTATTATCATAGTCTTCTGAAGTAACTATGCTTGAAAACTCTTCATACAGAATTCTTCATTGGTTCAGATGCTTCTGGCTTGCTTCAGATTCTTCTATAGCTTCTGCTTCAGATCCTTCTGGAGGCAATGCTCAGAATCTTCTGATGGCAGCGTTCCGAATCTTCTAAGGAATGCTTCTGACGCTTCAGAGCCTTGCATATTTCTTATGTTCAGATCTGATTTGCTTCTGGAGTGATATTTACTTTAACATCTGCAGCAAACATTCTTAAGAAAATTTTAGAGTATATAATTCTTAAATACAAAATTTCATAATAGTTATCATCAAAACATAGAGATATTATTAAGAACCAATCTGTGTTCTAACAATCTCCCCCTTTTTGATGATGACAAAAACATCAGAAATTTTGTTCAATTGTAAAGAGAATAATTATAACTCCCCCTGAGATGATGAATCTCCCCCTGAATTGAATATTAATAAGGAATAGAAAATTCCCTTTTTGTCTTGAGTATTCTTTTCAGAATTAGAGCTTGATTGTTCTAAACATTTGATCTTGCATGTTTCAGAGTCAGAGTCTGATAAGTTAAATATGATCTGGGAGTCTCAGAGTTTCTTTTAAAGAGTATTTCAGAGTTATCAAATGTTCTGAAACACTCAGATTTTATGTTAGATAAAATTGATATGTCTGAAGTTTCATTCTGGTAGAGTTTAATTAAACAGTTCAGATCTATTTTCTCCCCCTTTTTTGTCATAATCAAAAAGTAAGAACTTTTAAAAAACAAATAAAAGGAAACACAGAAAAGATAAATTATGTAGGAGAAAAACACATAGTCATTAATTCATATAGATCAAGAGATACAAAACATCAGAAAAGATTCAAGTACATGTGCAAACATCAGATGAAAAAAAAAGTAAACTAAGATTGTTTTGACAAAATCATCTTCAACAGATCAGTGATCTCAGAGGAGGACTACTCTTGTTTTGACATACACTTAGCCATGGTTTCATTCTTCTGATCTTGTTTGGACATCCACTGAGCCATGTCTTCAGACTTTTTATCTTGCTTAGCCATCCATGACTTAATCTCTGATTGACCAGCTTCCAGAACTGCAATCTTATCTTTAAGATCTGGATACTCTTTCTTGATCTCAGATGAAGAGGGTGGGACAAATTCTGAAGCATGAACAGAGTCAATTTCCATAGGGGATTTAGAGTCAGGAGCAGCAGATCCAGAGGGATGTTCTACAAGAGTCATAGCCAGAGAGTTGTCTTCAGATGCATATTCAGCATTCACTTCTATATCACATACTTCAGATGATGAAGGAGCATCTTTAATAAGCAATGGTGCAAATCTTTTAACAGTCCAGAACAAACTTCTAGCAGTTTCAGCAAATCTGAGCTTCGCATCATCAGAACGTACGTTCTTTAGATTTGATGCTACAATATTGAATTTGTTGATGAAGTTATTCCAAATAGCATCAAATTCATTTGCATCCATTGTTGATGAACACTCCTCTGTACAGAGCCTAAATACATCTCTATTTCTTTCAAAAAACTTGTAAATAAATGATCAACATTCAGCCTAGGTTTTGGGTTTAGAAAAGTTTCCAATGTGATTGGCTTGGGTTGGGGTGAAGGTGGAATGGTGAATTCTGGAATGGTGATCAGAGGACGAGGGTAGAAGGGTATGGATGGAGGATCAGATGAAATGGCAGTTTTTGATCTGGTTAAAGCATTCAACAGATGTGGTTTTGCATTTGATGCATAGGAAACAACATCAAATGTGGTATCAGAGTAAGGAGTGAATGCAGATTTATCAGATAAAATAGGTTCTGATGAAATCATTTTTGGCAGTTCTTTAATATACGTTTGAAGAATAGATGGTAGAATGATGGTAAGCTTGGGTTTAAGAGGAGTGATATTGTCAGATGGTTCAATTCTGGTGTAGAAATTTTTGAATTTGAAACCAGAGGGAAGTTTGTCAGATGAAAATGGTTTACACGAAGCAACGGATACACACTCAGATGTCCTTGGCTTAGGTGTTGGGATGGGATTGGGAATGAGAATTTCAGAAGAAATAGGTGGTTCTGGTTGGTTAACTGCAAGATTTCTGAGAGAGGGAGATGATAGAAAATCTGGGTGTATATCAGATTCTGATGAATTTGAGGATGTGGTTGGAGTACATGACATAGAAGACACTTCAAAAACAATTTTGAGAGGTGTGACGTTTTAAACCTCTGTCTCAGGGATATTTGTTTCAGATGGGTTGGTTGGTTCTGATTGATTCTCAGAAGGTTTTGATGGAGGTTCAGATGTAGGTGGATTAGATGTAGGTGGTTCAGATGTAGGTGATTCAGATGCAATAGGATCATATGCCACTTGATTAGATTGTATAGGTTCAGAAATAACTTGTGCAGATGCAATAGGTTCAGATGTGTTTGATTGAGGTTTTTCTGGTTGTGGTTGTTTTTCTGGTTGTTGTTGTTGTTGTTCAGATTGTTCTGTTGGGTTTGTTATAGGTGGTGGAGTTTGATTGGCTGGTGTTGTTGTTGTTGTTGGTTCAGATGATTGATTAGTAGAAGGTTTTACAAGAGTGGTGGAAACAGGATCAGATGATTTTTGTGGGGAAGGAATTTTTAGTGGTTCAGAATTATGAGATGGAGCAGGAACAAATTGTTTCTGAGTAGGAGGTGGCTTTGGAATAGAATTGAATGTTGATTCATTTAAAACAATGTTAGAGAAAGAAGATACATAATATTTAGTACCTTTAATCTTGATTCACTTTGTGGGAACAGAGGGGGCGTCTCCAGATGCTTTCCTCTTGATCAGCTTCTGAGGCTTGTCAGCAACTTTTGGCTTCTTCTGAGCAGCAACTTCTTCTGCTTCTGATTGACCTCTTTTCCTTGTGCTCTCATTTCCTCCATCAGGCATTGGTTCTCTTGCTCTTTTCAGAATATCTGCAGGAACGGGCGTTCCATCTGCCTTGCAAGCATCAATATATCTCACAATTATTTCCCTTGGTTCTTCAGCACAGAATAGTGGGTAGTTTTCAACTGGAATTCGCTTCTGACTGAGTTCAGAGATATTCAACTTCTTGGGTGCAGATGTGAGTTCCTCTATAATTTTTAGTCTCTGAAGACTCTTGGCATTCAAAGGTTTTCCAACAATAGATTCAAGTTCATCCTTGACTCCAGCAGCATACAGAGCAGTCACCAGACCATTCTCTGTCAGAATATCTAAAATTAACCTTCCAACCATGTTCTGATCTTCTGACCCTTATCTTTTACAGATTCTCTTGAAGCATTGATATGGTTCCATAAATGCATGAACAGAATGTAAGGGAGATCTACCTTAGTGCTCTGACTTAAACAGTACATGAAGTAGAGCTGTTCATTGTTCATATAATCTGGAGAATTTGTAGATTTTCTGTGATGAATGCATCCCATAAAAATCTTTGCCCAAATTTTGTAGTCAGGCTTCAGATCTTTAAATTTGTTAGAGGCCTGTCCAGAAGTCATGACTTCCTCATAAACTTCTTCCATGTCTACACGCCCAGCTGGCAGATGACATACTCCATCAGTCTCCTCATACCCTATGAGTTTCCTGATTAGATCTTCTGTAATTATAATCTCCTTACCCAGAACAGAAGACAAGATGAATTTGGGATAAACAGAAGCATGTATCCAAAATTCTTTCACCAGATGAGGGTAAACTGATCCAAATAATCTGTCAAAGTATTTTACCCAGCCTTGAGCATCAATTATTGAACGAAATTCAAATCCATTTTCATCTAATGAATCAAATTCCACCATTGATTCATGGAGAACTTCAAGTTTGTCAACAGGAGTTAACAAAGTCCTTTTAGGTGTCGTGTATGGAGTCACACCCATATTTGCAGAAGTAACTATAGCCATGGTTGATTGAAACTGAGCTGCTGTAGAAGATGAGGTTGCCATTGAAGATGATAAAGATGATTTTGACGAGGGTTTAGGGTTTTTGTGAAGAGAGAAAAGAAGACAGAAATGCATAAACTTGCTTGTGTTGTGAAAAGTGTGAAAGTGGTGAGAGATGTGGTATTTATAGAAAACAATTAGGCATTCAAACAGACATTTAAAGCACGTTTACACATAGCAATTAATGACAATTAATGAAAGAGAATAAAAATCATTTCAAGCATTAATTTATTCTGACAAATTGGGGGGAAAATCAAGATTTTCACTATTCAAACCATATCTCAAACGTCTCTTCAGTAGTGTACACGCCATCTTTGCAGATTTAGAGTGACATGTGTTTGCTTGCATGTGCTTCTGAATTCTCTTGAGAAATGAAACATCAACCAACGTTCAGATCCTCTGAGATTGGTTAGTTCAGATACACACAAATAAACATAAATGTAATAAGCAACAGATGAAATACTTCAGAGTGATAAACATTTATCATCTGAAAAATTTGCTTCTGACAAATATTATTCTGGACACAAATCCATACCAATATTTTTCAGAATAAATTTGAATCTATCTTCAACAAGGGGTTTTGTGAAAATATATGCCCATTGATGATCTGTATCAACAAAGGCTAAGTTTATAATTCCCTTCTGAACATAGTCTTTGATGAAATGATGTTTAATTTCTATATGTTTTGCCTTAGAGTGTAAAATGGGGTTTTTAGACAAACATATAGCAGAAGTATTATCACAGAATATAGAAATGTTACTTTCAAATATTTGATAGTCTTCTAGCTGACTTTTCATCCCGAGCATCTGCGTGCTACATCCAGCAGCAGCAATATATTCTGCCTCTGTAGTTGATAGTGCAATTGTGGGTTGCTTCTTGCTGTACCAAGAGATTAGATTTCTTCCTAGAAATTGACAACTTCCAGAAGTACTTTTTCTTTCCACTCTGTCTCCAGCGTAATCAGCATCATAGAATCCAACTAATTTGAAATCATTAGATTTTATGTAACACAAACCCACATTAGAAGTACCTTTCAGATACCTTAGAATCCTCTTAACAGCTGTTAAGTGTGATTCTCTAGGATCTGATTGGAATCTTGCACACAAGCATACACTGAACAAAATGTCAGGTCTAGAAGCAGTAAAGTAGAGAAGAGATCCTATCATACCTCTGTAGAGTTTCTGATCTACTTTCTTACTTACCTCTTCCTTGCCTAGTGTACTAGTTGGATGCATGGGAGTCTTTGCCATCTTAATATCAGTCATGTTAAATTTCTTCAGAAGTTCTTTAACATATTTGGTCTGATGAATGTAAGTGCACTCTGGAGTTTGGTTGACTTGAATTCCCAGAAAGAATCTCAATTCTCCCATCGTGCTCATTTCAAATTCTGCCTGCATACATTGAGCAAACTCCTTTCCCAGCATAGTATTGGTAGATCCAAATATGATATCATCCACATATATTTGACAAATTAGAAGATCTTTCTTAAATGTTTTACAAAAGAGTGTTGTGTCCACTTTGCCTCTGATGTAGTTTTTCTCCAGAAGAAAATTGCTTAATCTCTCATACCAAGCTCTGGGAGCTTGTTTTAAACCATACGGAGATTTTTTTTAGTTTGAAAACATGTTCTGGGAATTTTTCACTCTCAAAACCAGGAGGCTGGTGAACATAAACTTCTTCTTCTATAATACCATTTAGAAAGGAACTTTTAACATCCATCTGATATAGAGTGATGTTATATTGTGCAGCAAAAGAAATGAGTAAACGAATAGACTCTAACCTTGCAACAAGAGCATAAGTCTCTGTATAATCAATTCCTTCTTGCTGGTTGTAACCTTGAGCAACTAGCCTTGCCTTATTTCTTTCAACTTCTCCTTTCTTATTAAGCTTGTTTCTGAAGACCCATTTAGTTCCAATTATGTTGAATCCTTTTGGTCTTGGAACTAAATCCCACACATCATTTCTGGTGAACTGATTTAGCTCTTCTTGCATGGCAATAATCCAATCATTGTCTTGCAGAGCTTCATCTACAGAAGTTGGTTCAATTACTGACACCAATCCAAATAATGATGCTTCAGATGATCTGAGGAAGGATCTTGTTCTGATAGGGTCATCCTTCTTTCCAATGATAACATTCTCTGGATGAGAAGCTTTGATTCTGGAAGATGATCCTCTAACAGTTGATTCTTCAGAAATGTTCAAGTTATTCATCTGAGAAGTCAAAGGAATTGCATCTGGCGTTGCTTCTGGTTCCTTAACTTGAGCTTTGTCTGCCTCTGAGTCTTCAGAGTCTGTGAGAATTACTTCTCTATCTGCAGAACTTTCAAACTGCTTTGGCTTTTCAATGCCAAGCTTATCATCAAATCTAACATGAATAGATTCTTCCACAATCTGTGTTTCAGTATTGTATACTCTGTAGCCTTTAGAGCGTTCAGAATACCCAAGCATGAAACACTTCTGTGCTTTAGAATCAAACTTGTTCAGATTTTCTTTAGTATTCAACATATAGCAAATACATCCAAAAGGATGAAAATATGAAATGTTGGGCTTTCTGTTCTTCCACAATTCATAGGGAGTCTTCTCCAGAAGAGGTCTTACAGACACTCTGTTCTGAATGTAACAGGCTGTGTTGATTGCTTCTGCCCAAAAGTGCTTTGCCAGATTAGTCTCATTGATCATGGTTCTGGACATTTCTTGCAGAGTTCTATTTTTCCTCTCTACAACCCCATTCTGTTATGGAGTTCTAGGACAGGAAAAATCATGAGCAATGCCATTTTCATTAAAATATTTTTCAAAATATTTGTTTTCAAATTCACCACCATGATCACTTCTGACTTTTATAATTTTGAAATCTTTTTTATTCTGGACTTGTTTGCAGAAGTCAAAGAACACAGAATGTGACTCATCCTTGTGTTTTAAGAACTTTACCCATGTCCATCTACTATAGTCATCAACAATGACTAATCCATACTTCTTGCCTCTGATGGATGCAGTTTTCACTGGTCCAAACAGATCAATATGAAGTAATTCTAATGGTCTACAAGTAGAAACAACATTTTTTGATTTAAAAGAGGATTTTGAAAACTTCCCTTTTTAACATGCTTCACAAAGAGCATCTGAGGTGAACTTTAAATTAGGAAGTCCTCTGACAAGATTAAGTTTATTAATCTGAGATATACGTCTCATATTAATATGCCCCAATCTTCTGTGCCAGACCCATTGCTCCTCATTAACAGACAAGAGACATTTAACATTCTGAACCTTAAGTTCTGAAAGGTTTATTTTATAAATGTTGTTCTTCGTCTTTCCACTAAATAGGATTGAGCCATCCTTTTGACTAATAGCTTTACAACATTTTTGATTAAAGGTTATGTCATAACCATTGTCACTTAATTGACTTATGGACAATAGATTATGCTTTAATCCTTCTACAAGTAAAACATTAGTAATAGAGGGAAGGTTACCATTTCCAATAGTGCCAGATCCAATGATCTTGCCCTTCTGATTCCCTCCAAATTTCACATCACCTCTAGATCTAAGCTCCAGACTTTGGAACATGGACCTTTCTCCTGTCATGTGTCGCGAGCATCCAGAGTCCAGGTACCATGATTGGCGTCCTGACCTTGCTGCTAAGAACATCTGCAACAGGAATTATTTTACTCTTAGGTACCCTGATCTTCTTGGGTCCTTTTGGGTTAGTTGTTCTGAAGGTTTGTCTAAACTTCTGTTTTTCAACATATGATTTATTTTGACTAGCCTTAGATTTAAACACATGAATGTTCTTTTCAGAACGAGTGTGTTCAATATCATTCAAGTGACCAAATTTAAAGTGGGAATATAAAGGAGTCTTCTTGATGATAATTTTATCAACAGGTTTTGAATTTAAATCCTTTCCAGAGGAAGATTTATATCCAATTCCTTTCTGTTATTTCTGCTAACTCCATAGATCATAGAAGCCATTTTGCTTCTGTCTATGCTTTTAGCAAGAAACTTCTGAAAGTTGTAGTCATATTTTTCCAAAATATTTTTGCATTCAGACTCAGTTTCAGAATCAGAGTCTTGCTGAGCTAATTCAGAATCATTTTTCATTTTTAAGTTCTTTTCATTTAGCTCACCCACTTCTTATTTGAGAATATTATTCTCAGATACAAGATTGTTTTGACGCTTCTTGTATTTGAGCTTAATATTTTTATAGCTCTTCAAAACTTCTAATAACACTTTGATAAGTTCATCTTTAGTGAGTTTAGCCATTACCTCTTCAGCGTCAGAGTCAGATTCAGAGTCAGATTCAAATCCTGAAATTCCTTCCTCCTGATCTTCTATGTCAGCCATCAATGCTACGTTGGCACATTCCTCTTCTGACTCAGATTCAGATTCAGATGTATCTGAATCCTCCCGTAGCCATTAGAACCTTCTTCTTCTTATCAGATTTTCTTTTAGGCTTTTCTTTCAACAATTTTGGACATTCATTTTTGTAATGCCCAAGTTCTTTACATTCGTAGCAGACAACCTCCTTTTTGCCAGATCTTCTGTGTCTAGAAGATTCTTTTCTTTGGTCAGGCTTCCTGAAGTTTCTGAACTTCTTTCCTTTATGCTTCCAGAGTTTGTTCATTCTTCTGGACAACATGGATAATTCATCTTCATCTTCAGATGAGGAATCTTCAGAGCTTTCCTCTATTACCTGCAATGCTTTAGCAGATTTATTAGATTTTAAGGCAATTGACTTACCTTTCTTTTAAGGTTCATCTTCCTGAAGTTCAATTTCATGACTTCTCAGTGAACTGATTAGTTCATCCAAGGAGATCTTGTTCAGATCTTTAGCCATTTTCAGTGCAGTCACCATAGGTCTCCATCTGGTAGGTAAGCTTCTGATGATCTTTTTCACATGATCAGCAGTAGAGTATCCTTTATCCAGAACCTTTAGTCCAGCTATAAGTATTTGAAATCTGGAGAACATGGCTTCAACAGATTCAGCTTCTTCCATCTTAAAAGCTTCATACTTCTGAATTAGAGCCAGAGCCTTTGTTTCTTTGACTTGAGAGTTTCCCTCATGAGTCATCTTCGAGGACTCAAACATGTCAAATGCAGTTTCTCTATTTGTGATCTTTTCATACTCAGTGTGAGATATTGCATTTAACAATATTGTTCTAGCCTTATGGTGATTTCTAAACTCCTTCTTTTGGGCTTCTGTCATAGATTTTCTATTTACCTTTTTTCCATTCCCATCAATGGGATGAACATATCCATCTATGACCAGAACCCATAAATCAGCATCATAACCAAGAAAAAAACTTTCAATCCTGTCTTTCCAATAATCAAATTTCTCCCCATCAAACATAGGGGGTTTAGTGCTGATTCTGTCCCTTTCTTGTTAGATATTGAAGTATCAGCCATAGTAACAATCAAATATATATCAAAGTTTTTCTCACTGGATTTTTTTTGTCACTGTGAAGTGGTAGCACACACAGAACCGGAGCTCTGATGCCAACTGAAGGTGAGAAAATACTTAGAAGGGGTGTCGAATAAGTATGAAGATAAAATCTTAGTAGTAAAAACTCAAGTATTTTTATCCTGGTTCGTTGAACTCAACTACTCCAGTCCACCCTTTCTAGAGTGATTTGCCTTTCTCAAGCAAGGACTTAATCCACTATTTAATCAACTGATTACAATAGTAAGCACTAAGAACAATTGTTTGAAGTCTTCTCAAGAACTACTGATCCTAACTGGATCTTCTTAAGGTTTTCTTACAATCAAATGTAATAATAAATACAAGTGTTAAAATGCTTCTAATAAAGCTTTATCACAACTGTGATTTTTCACTTAAGATTAAGAACAATGAAATAATTCTAGCAAGAATATATGAGTTGTATGAGAGCTTTGATAATGAATTCTTTTCAAGTGGTTCGTCCACTGAAGAAGATGAGTGGAGACTTGCTTTTATAGGCACAGTGATCCAAGAGCTTTTCACGTTGAGAAGAGTGTACCAAAAGGTCTGAGCCTTTTTTGTCTTCACATCAAGTGACCTTTCCTAGAAGAAGAAAGCACAGAGAAATTCTTTTTGTATGTGTTCTTGTGTCTAGCATAAATAAGGAAAGAGACGTTTGGATATTCCAACGGAAATAATCTTTGAATTCTTCTTCAACAATTTTCAGCAAGAATCATCAGAGTCTAATTTGGTCAGAGCCTTCTGATGTTCATCAGAGTTTTGCTGAATCAGAGTCTTTGCAGCAAGTGTGCTTTTAGCGTGTATAAATTCAGAGCAGAGTTTTGGGTCAGATCCTCAGTACTGGCAGCGTTAGTACTATCAGAGTCTTCTGAAGTAACTATGCTTGAAAACTCTTCATACAGAATTCTTCATTGGTTCAGATGCTTCTGGCTTGCTTCAAATTCTTCTGTAGCTTCTGCTTCAGATCCTTCTGGAGGCAACACTCAGAATCTTCTGATGGCAGCATTCAGAATCTTCTAAGGAATGCTTCTGACGCTTCAGAGCCTTGCATATTTCTTATGTTTAGATCTGATTTGCTTCTGGAGTGATATTTACTTTAACATCTGCAGCAAACATTCTTAAGCAAATTTTAGAGTATATAATTCTTAAATACAAAATTTCATAATAGTTATCATCAAAACATAGAGATATTATTAAGAACCAATTTGTGTTCTAACATTGTCAAGTTGGGCTCTGATTCAGAATGGTAGAAAGGCATCTGTTCTAAGACTGGAACTCCTAGCAGCATGGCAAATTCTTCCAAAGTAGGCATCATTACATATCTTAGGAAAGTGAAACATCGTAGCGGAGGATCATAAAACTGAAGCAGTGTATGAAAACCTCCTAACTCAAACCTTGAAGCTTTGCAGACATAACTCAGAATTTTCCCATAGTCTTTCTTGAAATCCTTCACCACGCTGTGATCAGCTGCAGAAATCAAACTGAGCAAGGACCCTATATCTCGTGTTGGAAACTTGTAAACAACTGTTCTCTTCAAACTGGGCTCCATATTGACGGTGAATTAGATTACTAGAATCAAGAGGAAAATATGCACCTGAAACAAAAATACATGCCAATGTTAATATGCAAATGAATATGCAAATGCAACAGGGGATCAAGATTGTTATGCTGCTGACTGAGGTGAACCAGAGCTTCGCTTCGGCGAGACAATAACACATTACTGATATAAGGAACCCACTGTATCAAGGATCAAAAGTTCACACTAATAAGAAAGCCAGGTAAGTTGAAGGTCAAAGTTTCCTGCATAACCCTCGCCACTCACGGGTATGAACCTATCTCTGATAAGGTTTGGCATCCTATGCGGTCGTAAGCGTCACAGACTTTCGAGAAATGATGATATGTTCACCATTTTTGGTTTGGCATCATGGTCAAACAAAGCCGCCTCACTTAGCTGACTCCCAAGTGATCGGTCTCTAGAGTCGACAATCCTCAGATCCAACATCCTTTCAACTGTCCGAAACAGAATGGAAAGGTAGACATCAAAGAGAATCTCATCTGAACACGAATTTCATGAGGACTAGTGCACACCGAACGTACAGGTCCATCACTACTTTCCACTCTAATTTTATGGATATCCTCAAGCCTGGGTTTTGGCTTATCACACAATGAAACAGTCCCACCCAACAACATAATAATGACAATGATATAAGGTGTTGAAAGTAAAATGCACATGCAATAAAATACAAACGCAAAACATATACATATATACATACCAAAAAATAAAACACACAAGCGCTAGGATTGACTCGCATAAGGGATGGGAAGATTCCCCAGCAGAGTCGCCAGCTGTCGCATTGCTGCGAAAAAGGGCCAGTAAAGACAGAAGAGTCGCCACCGTTTATTATTCATCCCAAAGAGAGGAAAATGAAACGATCAGAGAAAACCTACGAAAAAGGGAAAAGACAGGTCATCGCAACCAAATCTTGGGTTCGGGAGTCGGTTACGCAAGGGGAAGGTATGAGCACCCCTCACGTCCATTGTACTCAACGGGATCCACGCTTGTTGCCTATCTAAAAGGGTGTTAATCTATCTAAAGGCTGGCTCACAGGAACAAAAGAAAAGAAAAGAGACTCGATAGAGCATCGCCGCTCTATGCCTACGTATTCCCTCGTGCAATGGGAAAGTCAGAATCAACGTAGTTCGAAAAACTACGGGTGAAGGGGGGGAAGGTTGCTCTCCAAGACATTGCCGTCTTGTGCCTATGTATCCTCATCTGGTATGAAAAATCAGAGCAAACTTGGTTCGGGCTGACACGACCACAGATTGGTTCAAGTGTTTTAACTGAGTAGGGTTAAGTAATCGTTCTAGCAGTTAGCGACGATGCCTGTTTGCGGTAGAACCAAAACTTAACACACTCTTTCTGAAAACGATTTTCAAGAAATCTCGAAGGATAAAAAGGTTTGATGTTTTATTTTGTGTTTTTTAAACAAGAAGTGAATTGAATTAAGTTTGTAACTCATGTTGCACTAAAGACTATGACTTGAGAGCGAATGCATCACATATCGCCCGAAGGGCACACGCTAAACACTTTAGACAGTATTAGAGGAGGCCCCCCAACCATCGTTCCCCAAGTACTTAAGGCTCGAACCGTACAACATTTATCATCCTTTATTAAGTGTCTTGTGAAAGTTAGGAGATGAGAATAGAAGACACAAGCTCTAAGGGGAAACTAAACAACCTTGATGTTATCATGCAAAATGCTCCTAAAGTTGGGACTAAAGGGGGAAAGTATATCCTAATGTTATCATACAAAGTATTGAACACCTAATGTCTCTCCTACTCCCATCTTAAACAGAGGGACTAGGAATCCTAAGGGATCATGGTAAAAACCAATTAAATACTTAATGAATCAATCACAGATGAAATGAAGAAAGAGAAGAAGTTGACTTAAACAAGCCAAGGCAATGCAAACATGGAATGCAAAGATGCAAAGATGCAATAAAGACTCAACAACATGAGACTCAAACATGAATAAGTTGACTTGAACAAGTCAAGAAGAAGAGATGAGATGAAATGGGAGAAGTGTGACTCCTACAACCATCAAACATCAATCACCTAAACAAATGCTACACACCAAGCAATGGCAAAGGACTATGATCAAAGAAATGATAGGAGAAAGGAGCTTGGGCAGAAAACATGTATGAATTAACTCAACCAAACATCTCAAATTGATCATGCAAAAGAAACAACCAAAACAAGTGCAAGAAAGTGTCCAATTATCCAAGACAAACTCAAAGTGTAATTGAACACCAAATCATCTTAAATAATGATCAAAACACATGGGGCAGAAGTGAACCAATAAGATGGAAGCCTCAAATCAAGATTAAAAACAAGGCACAAACACAAACCAAGTCATGGCAAGTGGAAGAACCAAAGTTCTATCACAAATTTAACACTTAAAACCAAGTGGAAATGCATGACTTTCAAATAACTTGCAAAACAAGTTACACAAGTGTATGACCTAAAACAAAAGAACCAGCACCTTAATCATATTAGGGACAAGTGTCAAAACTCATGAGGTGCATATGGGATCCATAGAAGTCATTTCCCAAAGGAACTAGGTCAAACTAGTTTGTATGAACATCTTCTAAGATGACTTGACTTGCAAGCTTCACCAAAAATAGAAGGAATGTCCAACAAATCTCAAATAAAAAACACAACAAAGCTAGGTCAAGTAACAAACAGAAACCAAGATCTCATGGAAAAATTCCACTCAAGGCATCACCAAATAATTCAATCATTAATGGTGTTCCACCTTATCGAGCATATGTCGAGGGAAAAAAATCAAATCAAAGTCAAATGAAAAATGATCAATCATGAACCATATCAACCCTCAAAGGAACTTCAATTCATCCTCTAAATGGTGAAGAAGCATTGATCGTAGGGGATTTGCATTACGGGTTCAAATGAGTAAGATCAAGCAAAGTAAACACCATAAAAGTCACTTAATTGCAAATTTTAAATAAAATAGCAAAATAAAATAAAAATAAAAATAAAAATTATAGAAAATTAAATAACAATTCAAAATATAAGAAAATACTTTTTGGGGAATTTTTGGATAATTGAAAGTATTTTTACAAAATGAAAATGAAAACAGAAATAAAAATAAAAGAAAACAACTGGGGGTGCATTAGCAATGTTCAGAATGAACTACAACAAGTGAAAATGCGCGTTGGGCTTGGTAGACTGGGGGCGCGAAGAGCAACTGAAGCCCAACTCAACCCAACCATCAAACTTAATGAAACATAGTGTTTCATTAAGTCTAGTCAGAGTCAAACGTCCAGGCACGCACGGTTAAGCCAGTGAAAACATCACAAGTGTTGCGGTGAGAATCGTGATACCAAGCTATTGAATTAACTTGAATCTTAATTCTTAAATTCACAACCGGACTTTAATTTATCCAAAGGAAAGGTCTAAAGAGAGAAAGAACCCTTTGTGCGATGTAACAACAACGCTAAGAGATTCGGGGATCGGGGTTAGGTTATGCATAGGGTAGGTATTTCACATCCTAAACATCTATAGTACTCTACAGGAACCTTTTGTTTGTTTTCATGCTAAGTTTGGTAAATGTTTGCTATGGATTGGGATTGGGTAAAAGGTGAAGGTTAAAACCTAAAGATAGTTTCTAAGTTTGCTCGCAAAGACATCGCGTCCTCTGCCTACGTATCGTAACTAGGACAGAATCAGAGCAATCGTAGTTCACCTCACTAGGGTTGAAGAACTCTTGATTATTATCAAGGTTCAAAGGGGAACAAACATTACAATGCTTGTGTAGAGTTTAACAAAACTCTCTAAATCTATGTTATAACACTCAAGAGGGGAGTAAGTAATCATTACTATGATTCTTACATAGAGTTTACAAACTCTATCCTATGGTTCTAGTTGAAGAAACACTCCTAGAAAAGGTGGGATTTTTAGACTTAGAGCAAAGTCTAATGGCTTATACTAGAGTTCAAGATGACTTCACAAAGTCAAGGGAAAGGGTAATGGACTATCCATGACACAAGGGTCAATGGAGAGACTTTTCCTTTGGAAGGAGAGGGAGTGGCAACTTGGATGAGAACTAAAGAGTTCCATCACTTGGGGAATAAATACTTAAAAAAGCAATAAACACTTAAGCATGAAGAATACAAAGGATATGGTTACAACCAAGCAAGCATGCATATTACAATAGGCAAGGATTAGATTGGTACAAGTGGTTACAACCAAGAATCATATATCTTAACAAAGATGAAGGTAACAACCCAAGAGAGACATATTAACAAATATGAGAACAACCATCATACAAATAAGTCACAACTTAAGATGATCATGTTATAAGTTCAAATGTAATAACATTTAGGCATTGATGACAATCAAATCGTAGAGAATGTACACAACAGTTAAGTTCAAGATTTAGGAAGAGAACGACAAATTTATGGTAACCACCAATGAGAAACAAAGCCTTAACATGTTAACAAACACAAAGAAATCAATTAATAACAAATCTCACAAGATAAGTCAAGCATGGTTCAAGAGAAATTCATCAAGACGTAAGGTAACGACCTAAAAACTGAACCAACTTCCAAGTAGGAAAACGGCATTGTAAATACAAACAATTTGAAATTTTATCCCATTAAATGAAATTAGACATTAAAATGAACAATTTGCAAAAAGAACGGATTAAAAATAACAAAGTATGCAAAAGTTATGATATTTTGATTTTTCATGAAGAGAATGATTAAAGAGATAGAGAAAAAAATAAACAAGGCAATTCAAAATAACAAGGAATGGAAAGAGATAGAGAAAAAATAAACAAGGCAATTGAAAATAAAATAACCAAAAGAATTGATCCACATGGATCGAACTCAGGTCAGGCAGGTAAAGGGGTATAAGGCGCGCAAGTTTCTACCACTGGGGTGGCTATACATCCAAGTATTTAGCCACCCCAATAAGCTTATAAGGCTTCTTTGGGCAAGATTTCTGGGCCAGGCAAAGGCAAAAACAAGGAAATGCTGAAATACGTTTTGATCCATAACCCTCTCAAAACTTAATCCTTTTTTATGAAATTTTAGTCAAACTTGGTTGATTTTAGATGAGGATCATGATGGTACTAACAATTTTTTGAAATAAAAGCCACATATTAAAACACGAATGCATATGCAAATTGGTATACTTGTGATGCATTATGGAAATCAAAACCAGTTCTGAGTTCAAACACATCAAACAGACATTGCACACAAGTCATAAACATATTAACAGATAGATTGCACACTTAGGGCTCAGCCACAGATCATCACAATTGAAAATGGTTCATGGATTGCAAACATAGCATGAAAGAGAAGGCAAGCTGTCAAGGATGCTGATGGAAAATGTTCAATTTACATATACATGGCCTACCAGTTCTGAACATGTTAATGATGCTCTTAATGTTTACAAACCAAACAAGAATGCCTCAGGCAAAAGAAAAAAGTATGATACAGCAAATGACAACATATTGGTTATTGAATTGAACTTTGTAAAATAGTGAACTTGTGCTTCCAAACAACAAGAACAAAATGACCTCAAATCAAAAAAACCAAGTTTCTAAAATCTAAACAGACAAGCAGTTACAACAATACACATATGTGGCTACTTCAAAATGTGATATAAGAGGATCAAGGATTGATTGGAAACAGAACCCCAAGCAGCAGGCCAAGGCCAAGGGGCCTGCTGTCCAGAATTCAAACAAAGGCCAAAACATAGATGCATTCACACTTTGATCAAAACAGAACCATTAAAATCATGAAATCTCAACCAAAATACTTAAAATGCAATGAGTAACAAGATGATAATTGTCGCTACCGCGAAAATAAGGTGCCGGAAAAATAGAAGAGTCGCCACCTTTCGTTATTTATCCTACAGAGCGGGAAAGGAAACGATCGGAAAAAACCTGACGAAAAGGTATAAGACAAGGTCATCGCAACCATTGTCTGGGTTCGGGAGTCGGTTACAAAAGGGGAAGGTATTAGCACCCCTCACGTCCATCGTACTCGATGGGATCCACGCTTGTTGGTTTGTCTACGGGTGAAAAACAATCTAGCTACGGCTTCTAAAGCTAAACGGAAAGAAATGACTCGATAGAGCATCACGCTCTATGCCTACGTATTCCCTCGTGCAATGGGAAAGTCAAAGTCAACATAGTTCGGGAAACTACGAGGGGATTTGCTCGCCGAGATATCGCATCTCGTGCCTACGTACTTTCACACGGCGTGAAAGATCAGAGCAAACGTAGTTCGGGATAACTACGGCTAACCGGGGTGTTCTCGATCACACGGGGGTGAGAGAAAGGATTGATGATACTAGCGTACGCATTCTAGAAGTTAGGTGTATGATGCTCGCTCGTCGGAGACTTAGGCGTTTCCTGTTTGCGGTAGAACGGACGTAGTATGTCGTTGGTTTAAAGGTATGGGAACCTACGGGACTTAGAACTACGGTCTGGTCTCAATTGCGCTAGGGAAAGAGAAAGGGACATTAGTCGTCAGCGGGAAAGTCTCGATCGCACGGCAGCGAGAGAACAGAGAAATTAGTTGTTAGTGTGCTCTCTAGGATATCGCATCCTATGCCTACATATTCTCGTCTGGTACGAGAAATCAGAGCAACTGTAGTTCATCTAACTACAGCAAAAGGGAAAAAAGGGAAAAAGGGGAAAAAGGGAAAAAAGGGAAAAAAGGGGAAAAAGGGAAAAAAAAGGGAAAAAAGGGAAAAAAGGGAGCTCGCTAGGATCATCGCAATCCTATGCCTATGTACTCTCGTCTGGTACGAGAGATCAGAGCAAACGTAGTTCGGCTAACTACATGAAAGCAAGTCTCGATTTCATAGGGCAAGAGAAGGGGTCTCGATCGCCTGAATGCGAGAGAAAAGGGTTTCGATTGCGCGGGGACGAGAAGAAAGAGGAAGCAGGCTTAACACGCCTAAACAGGAAGGAACTCGGGACACACACGCAAGAACCTAAGGCGTAGGAGCGAGTGCGTCGTATGTCATCCAAAGGGTGCCACACTAAACACTTTAGACGATTGAGAGGAAGCCCCTCAACCACCATTTCCTACGTATCTAACGCTACAACTCACAACACTCGACATTTGCATGAAGACTTGAATAAGAAAGATGTTATCGAACGAAGCGGCTCCGTTGGCCCTCGACACTGTGCGCAAGCTCCATTCCAATCTTCTCCTCTCTGGATCCTTGATGATGATGTTCTAATCAGAACCAATGTAACGCTTAGACCATCATGATTTAACTTATACGATAAATCAAACTCTAAGAGGTAGCGTATTGATATCTGTGTCAAAGACAAGATGGAGAAATGATATCGAAAATTATTCTCCAATTGAATCATGTCACACGGCCAGCACATAATAAAATCTGAAATAAAATCAGATAGCAGAAGAGAAATGAGGAGAGAAATCCAATAACAAATGGAAATAATATTCTACTCCTAAAATAAGCAAATAAATTCCTAATAGAATAAAATCCCTAAAGAAATATTAAAAGGAAATTGCATGCAAAAAAATAGAATATAAATTCTATCTAAACTCTTATAATATCCTATAAGAAAAATAGAAATGAAAATTCTATACTATGCATAATATTCTATAATTTCTACAAAGAAAATAGAATGTAAAATTCTATATACAATATCTATATATTCTATAATTCCCTACAAAGAAAATAACACCAAGAAAATAGAATATAAAATCATATGCTAAAAAATATATGTAATAATATTCTAAAACTAAAACTATAATCCCTAAAAAAAAGAAAATAAAACTAGGATCTATTACAAACAAATATCCAATACAAAAAAAAACCAGAAAATAAAAGGAAGGGGGTACATCAGCCAGACAGGGGTGGAATTTAGCAGAAAACACAACTGGGCCCATCCCAAAATACAACATCCAGAAACAAAGAAAAAAAGGAAACGGGGGGTGTAACAGTGAATAGGGGGTGCAGCCAGGAATTCGTTGCAAGCTGGGCTTATTGGTTGATGGGCCCAAACGAAAAGAATCTAACAGCCAAAAAACATGACAACAAGGGATGGGGGTGAATCTGGAATACGGAGGGTGCAGGTCCAAGAAACCAATTGGGCTTAGGGCTCCTCAACCAAACCGGTCCAAGAGGACCCTTCCTCTTCCTTCTCTCACACTTCACAGAAACCCTAAGTCTTCTCCTCTCTCACTCCGCCGCCGTATGTTCACCTTCTCACCGTCCTTGGCTTCTTCTCTTTCCCACTTTCCTCCAACCAACACCAGAAATATCTATCCCTATTTGTTCCTTCTTGTTTCCCTCAACCATCACCTCTCCCTTTTCCGATCAGAAACCCTAAACCCTCTCTCTCAAACTTCCTCCGTTTGAACCTTGTGAGGCTTGTGAAGATCTGGAGACTTACATGCGAAGACGATGATAAATCGTGAGGATCTTCACGAAGAAGGTGAAGATCTTAAGGACAGGTTGATGATAACTGGATTGTGGTTTGAAGATGTAGATCTGTTGCATGAAGATCAATGGCGTTCGCGATATGGAGAAGCTTCACGAAGAAGATGAAGGATGGAGATCTTAAAGATTTGATGAACACGAAAGTTCTGGCAGTATGCTTGAAGGTGACGATGGAGGTTGAACGATCTTGATTTCTGGAGAATGAGTGATGGATTTCATGAACGGATGAAGAGGCTTGAAGGATCTTGAGAAGTTCTGATGCGTGTTGCGATGAACTAGTGACGAAGGTTCATGAAGATCTTAGATACCTGGGAAATTTGCATGAAGATGATGAATACTCTCGTCGGAAAAACTGTTGAAGGTTTATGGATCTGGAAAAATCTGGAAGGTAACGAGTTGAAGATCCTGAACTTGGATGAACACGATGAAGATCGTGTGGTTTCTGGGGAGAATCATGTGGAGACGATGAAGTTCTTGGATGTTGATGAAGACTTGACAAAGATTTGAACGAATCTGGAAAATTCGCCATGAACATGATGAGTTTCTTGTTGAATTTCTAGGGAACGCTCGAAGATGGTGAACGTTGTGGGAGAATGCATTCTCCGACGAGTTGCTGAAGTTCCGGTGACGGTTAGTAGTTACCGGTGAGCTGTACCGCCGTGTGATTTCTCCGGCGAAGACCTCCGGCGGTTTGCATGGCCGGCGATGAGGGAGTGCCTGGAGAACACGTGGCACGCATGCAGTGTGGGGAGAGAAGGGAGGACGCGTGGTGAGGTGGAAGAGAGAGAGGGACGCGTGGATAGTGAGGTGGCCCCATGTGGATGAGTGATGGAATGAGGTGGCACCGTGCACACACACACACAGAGAGAGAGAGAGAGAGAGAGAGAGAGAGAGAGAGAGAGAGAGAGAGAGAGAGAGAGAGAGAGAGAGAGAGAGAGAGAAACATGGGGGACTTTATACGCTGCCAAGTGGACTGAATTGGATCCATGGGCCTACGAAAATGACATCTGGCCCAAAAAAGGACAAAACTGACTCAATTAATGACTTAATGATGATTAAAAAGATCAATTAATACTAAAACGAAAATTAAGACTTACATTAAAACTAATTAACTGCTAAGACTGCTAATGATAATGACATTGATTAAACTCTATTATCAAAACTAATCACAGCCAATTAATACTAATTAATCTGATTAAAATCCTAATTAACATCTAATTAATTCTAAAAAAATCTATTAAATTCTAAACCAAATTAAATCTAAAAAGAGAATTAATCCTATTAATTTCTAAAATAAATTAAATCTAAAAATTTCTAAACAAATTAAATCTAAAAAAGAAATAAACCTATTAATTTTCTAAACAAACCAATTAATCTATATTAAAATCTAAAAAGAGTTTAAAATTTATTAAATTCTAAAAAGAATTATACTAATCTAAAAAGAAATTAAAATCTATTAATAAAACCTATTAAAAATATAAAAAAACTATTAATAACTATTAATATCTAAAAACTATTCTAGATAAAGAAATTAATTAATATCTAGAAATTATTTAAAATCTATTTCTAATATCTATTTAAAATCTATTTAAAATTCTAGAAATTAAGGGAAAAAAATCTAGAAAATGCAATAAAAGCCAATTAAATTGATTAAAAAAGATGCCAGAATATAGCGACATAAACGGTAAAAACCGGGCACCGAAATATCCTCAAAAATAACAGCGAAAGCTGAAAACACTGGGAAGAGCACAAATTCCAAAAATAAAACTCCGTATTCGAACTGGTTAGCCCTGTCTAAAACGTGATAAGATGGCTGTAATCCCGATAACGTCAATCTGACTGAAAAAATGACATATACGCGGTATGCAAATGCAAAATACAATGCGTTGAAACATAAGCCAAATAACAAGAAATGGTTGGTCAAATTTTAGGGTGCAAGAATAACAATCAAAATGCCAAGATCAAACAGAACTGTCATGCCGCATGCCAAGGGAAATTGAAAGAAAGCAATTGGAAAGCTAAGTCATGAACTAAGCACAATCAGGTTGAACATGCTTCACACACAAACTCAAATCATGTTAATAAGTGTTTCCAAGCTTCAAGATTAATCACAAACCAAAAAAAAGTGAAAGTGGTATGCTAGTGGCTCATTTAAGCATGAAAATGCATAATTGGAGACATGACATGATTGGAAAAGGTTTAGACAAAACAAACACCATACACAAGTTTCAAATGTATCAATGAATGAATCTACAACTTAAGATTGAACATAGAATGCATACAATAAAATTTGATTCTCAAGTTGCAAGTGTAGCACATGTTAAGCAGACTGTCAAAACAGAAGAGGATACAAATTGGCAAAGCATTCACAAATGGGGTCTGTTCATACACATATAAGCCCTAGACATGTTTTCTAAAGGTCCTATGCTCAAGAAATAACTTAAAACAACTCAAACAGAAAAGAGTGGTGTGTGCAGCTGTGGTTTTGTGAAAAAAGTTGTTTTGTGCAAGAGATGAGGCATTGTGAGAATGAATAGTCAAAACCAGGTAGCAAGGTCATACACATATCACAAACATGATAACAAATGAGTTCATGTTCAGAAATCAGTCACATTGCAATCAGAACAAACTTTGGTATGGTACATGGCATACTTCGCTTGAAAGTTGAGAATGCATTTTGAGAATGAAAGGGTAAAACAGGTGGAAACAGGTCATACAATCACCACACACATATCACAATCATGAAAATGAAAGAGATCATACTTAAAGTTCAGGCACATTTCAAACATAACAGAAATTAGTATGTTGATGCTTATGCAAAAAGCTGTTTTGAAACAAACTGGTGGTGCAACAGGGTATTCTTCAAACAATGAGATTTATGCCAAAACAAAGACACACACATCACATACATGCTAAAGGATAACTTCATGCTCAAGAAACAGTCCAAATCAAAACCAAGCAGAATATGGCATATTGGTTGGTATCAAAACATGAAAATGCAAGACTGTCAAAATTCAAAAGCAGTAGGATAGGTCATGGCAGTATGAGATAGTTAGGCATCAAACATCAACTTAAAACATGTAGAATGATGATTCTAGGTACATGGATCAAACAGAAATAAATTGAAACAGAATATGGACATTGTTGGCAACATGAAGGTTTGAAAATACAAGTGGGGAGTGAAAAACTGTTTTGAAAAAGTAGGGCCAGTTTAAACATACCAATACCACACACAACTCCTAAATATGTTAAATGATGCTTTCACATATAAAGATCACACACAAACTGCTCAAAACAAATAACTGATATGCTGTTGCAAACATTTGACAGCAAAACAAACCATGAACCTCACAGCAGGCCCTATAGCTAATCCTCATGCTTTTAACAATTTCAAAAAGTTTCAAATGATACAAACAAGACCAAACTATAACAAATCAACAGTTTAAACACTTGAGATGAAACATTGCAGGCATATATCATTTTGACACAAAACTCATGACAATGGTGTAGCAAATGAAACAAGTATCACAAGTATGAAACAAAAGCTAACCTAGATTCAAACATGACTTAGGGGCAGGGGAACCTCGTGAAATAGCTAACAAGTAATTCAAACATCACAAATAAACAAGGGCTGACAGAACTATGGCAAACACAACAACATTTCATATTAAAGCCTCCAAAACTACTCTTGTAGACAAAATTCTCAAAACAAGTTATAGACAACATACAAAGTTCATTATTAGAAACATATACACATCACTCATGAATAAAGTACTTTACTAAAAGCAAGATCAATAGCAATAAACATAGACTCTTGACAAAGAGCCTACTTTGGGACAACATGACCATGATTTTCATAACAAGAACTTCAAAATTACAAAACATGACAATGTATGTATAATGAGGAGATTGAGCATTACATACCTCTTGCAGACCTTCTTGAGCAAGCTAAAAAGCAAAGAAACCCAGAGATCTTCTTCTTTGGCACATATTTGGAGTTTTCTTCCTCTTGAAGCAATAAACTATCCTTTAAGACAGTTTGAGTTGTGAACTCCCCAACTGGTTTTTGAGACTTTGGACAGTTGAAATATGATATATATGAGGTGTTGGAAGTGTTGAGGTGGTAGGAAAGGCCTTAAGTAGAGACTTGGCTTCCAAAGTGCATAAAAGTCAACATATAAAGGTGTGAAGGTTGACTTTTAGATTGATGAGTTTTTTTATGAAAGTAATGGTGGGAACAGTTTCAAATGGCCATTTTAAGGGTGTATATATGGTCTTTGAAGTGTTTTGATGTTTGGAAAAAGAACTAGCATGAAAAGTGGAAAATGGTGATTTTTGTGATTTTGTGAACTTAAGCAACTTTCAAGCAAGAAAAGGAATGAGAGAGATATGAGTTCTATGTGTTCTTGATAGCTCTGGCATGTTTGTAACATAGATAAAGGTCTTTATTTATAGGGAACATAAAGGTGAGGGCAGCCTTGGTTTTTCCACATTTTGGAGGGAAGTTTTTAATGAAATCTTGCCAAGATCTTGTGACAGCTCTACACTTCAGTTCCTTGGGAAAATGCTGAGCAAAATATCAAGGGATATGGGAGGGATGAGATGACTTAAGTGAAGCTAGGAGGGTAGGGAACTGCATCTGCATAATCCTTCAAAAAGTTTCTCTTTCATAGCCTTTTAAATGATTATTTTAATGGCCACTTGCTCCAAGTTGTAAAACCCCATCAATACTTCCTTTCTTCTGGTTTTTGCTTCATCTAGGCTTCTCAATATCCTAATAAAACATGATCCTATGGCTGAGTATAGCCCAAGTTGTTGAAATTTGAGATTTGGAAAAAGTTGAAGTGGTGACTTCAAGTGTGGCAGCCCCAACTTCCATGATCCATAACTCTCTGCTCACAAATGCTATTGAGGAGTTCTACCATATTTTAGAAAGCCCTCAAGTAGCTCTACAACTTCCATGTTTTTGAGATTTTCAAATTCTAGATGGAACTAGGTTGAAAAACCCCTCCAAGTTGCTGAAAAACTATACTTCAAAGGCCAAATACCATAGAATTTTTCTAAGTTATTTCGCTTCTTGAAATGAACTTGGTCATAACTCTAAATCTATGCATTTTTTGATCATGGACCACTTTGGGACTTTTGTAAGACTTGTCAAGAGCTTTCCAATGAGCTTTGAACCAACTCAATTGGATGTGTGGTTGAGGAGTTATGATCTTGCCCCTTTCAAAATCCTAATTCCTGATTTTTGCAATTACTTCTTAACCCTTGATCCAATGGTCATGAAATTTTATGGGAAGGTGTAATATGACATAAGGAACATTTTTTATTCACATCTTGAAGTCAAATTCCTTATGGTTGAAGAGTTGACTTTTCGGTCAACCGTACAATCAATCGGTGACTACCGAGTCGGCTGTTGACGCTCTGGACCTTTTGAGGCCTTGAAACTCTTTGAATAGACTTTACTAAGCCATAGGACCTTCATGGACCTTGATCCCACCATTGGAACACTTTTTAAATCAAAATTCAAACTACAGTTGACTTTTCCTGATCGAAAACCCTAATCGGGTATCTTGAACTGCACTGTTCTCAATTCCTGGGTGACAAACTCAAATTGGATTCATACTTGACCCAATATAGTATTCTTGATCTTGTTTATAGTTGAACCAATCCAATACATTGATTGATCAAACCACCGAAGCCTCGATTTTGACGGTACGGAACCCTGATTCATCTGCATCTTGATAAAGATAAACTTGAAATGGGTTAAGGTTAGTTAATCAAATGAATATGATCCTAAAATGATGATGAGGATCTAAGGGGTCAAAATTTGGGGTGCAACAGATGCCCCTATTTAAATATCTTTACTAGATGGCAATGAGAGATGACAATCCTCATGGAATCGTAGTGAAAGGTATTTAAATATAGCAAACCACAAATTTTGTCCCTTAGATCCGATGGTATGCGAAAGGACAAATGTGAATATGCCATGAATCTAAATGATGCTTTATGATGCTTGAACGCATGACATATGCAGACACACGAGCAAATATAAAAGAACGGCAATACAATGAGTAACCACTCACCAGGGACCCGACACACTAGGGAAAGATTCAAGGCAAAGTAAGCAAGATAGTTCAAACATGACTAAAGATGCTGTTCAAGGGAATCTTTCACACAGGGGACACAAATTCCAATAGGGAAGACACATCTTCACCGGGGAAAGGGGACACAAACCTCACTGGGGATAACCAGACGAGGAAGCCCACTGGGAAGAAGGCAATTCTTCACTGGGGAAACGAAAGAAAAGAAAAGCAAACCCCACTGGGGAAGAAACCCACTGGGGAAAACTTCGCCGGGGAACAAATTCCATTGGAGAAGCAAAACTTTCACCGGGGAAAAGACGTAACGGAGACACGAACCTCACTGGGGATAACCAGATGAAAAATTTTGTATGACGAAGAGTTCAAACGGGATCTTCAGGAAAAGGTTAGAAACAAGACCGGACGCGCCGGGGAAGCTAGTATCCACTAGTTCTCCGAGACTCGACTGGGAAAACAAAAGCTCCAATGGGGAAAACCGGTGACGACCAGAACGACAAACAGCTCCAAGTGGTGCAAGTTTTTACTAGACTTACTGGGGATATGGTGACGACCAAATCAACAATAGTTTCCAAAAAAATGCTAAATACCACCAGACTTCCTGGAGATATGGTGACGACCAAATCAAAGTTCCAATTACAATTGGGAGTTCCAAACAATATTTGATGAAACACAGGACTTCGGCTGGGGGAATTGGTAACAACCGGCTAATAACGATTAGTTTTCAAGCAAATGCCAGTAACTACTGGACTTAGAGGGGGTTGGTGATGACCAAATCGGGGTATACCAATAACAATTGATTCGGGATAATGCTAGTAACCACTAGATTTAACTGGAGAAATTGGTAACGACCGAGTCTAAGGTGACCAATAACCATTGGGTTTGGGTAATACCAATAAATACTGGATTTTCAAAGAATTTGGTAACAACCAGACCAAAGTGATGATAACAATCCGATTTAAGCGAAGCCAATAACTATTGGACTTAGGCCAACTGGTGACGACCAAATCAAAGTATACCAATAACAACTGGTGACGACCAAATCAAAGTATACCAATAACAACTGGTTCTGGATAATGCTAGTAAACATTAGGTTTTCCAAACGACGCTAGCGATCACTAGACTTAGAAGATTGGTAATAACCAAATCAAGAAGTACCAATAACAATTGGATCTGAAGGTAATACTAGTAACTACTAGGTTTAAAAAGATTGGTAATAACTGAATCAAAAGGTACCAATAACAATTGGATTTGAAAGCGATACTAGTAACTACTAGATTCAGAAAGATTGGTAATAACCGAATCAAATGTTACCAATAACAACTGGTTCTAGGCGATGCCAATAATTATTGGACTTTTAGGGAATTTTTGTGACGACCAACTCAAGTGTCAATGACCATTGGTTTTAAAAGGCAATACTAGTAACCACTAGATTTTAGCAAAGATTGGTGATAACCGAATCAAAAGGACTCCAATAACGATTGGTTGGCTTTATAACAGAATTAGTGACAACTGGGTTGGGAAAATTTTTGGTGACGACCAAATCGAGACACCAAACATAACTGGTTCTAAACAATGCTAGTAAGTACTAGACTTTCAAAGATTATTGGTGACGACCAGATCCGAGATGAACATTGGTAACAACCGCCCATCTGCGTAAATCGGATACTGCTAGTCACCACCAGCTTCCCAGAGAAAATAGTAATCCCATGATTACTAGTAACATTGGGGTATCAACCTCGAAGCGAAATCTGTTGTAACAGATCAAAGATAGAGGTAAATACCAAAGGATCTCAAAGGCAACAGCCAGACAAACAGAGACCAAAACCAAATGCCAACAAATGCGTATGTTGATATGATGTTGTATGCAGACCGACCCGCGAGAAAAAAAGAAAGCAAAACAAGGAAAACACATAGGGAACTTGTCACGCAGAGTCTCAATTTCTTCAAGCTAGGCGACACTTTATTTTGGTGTAGATAAAAATCTTCCCAGACGAAATCTTTGTAATCCTGCAGAGGAGAAGTCTTGGCTTAAGAGCAGGAATTGCTGTCGGACGCATCTAGTTTGGTCAAAGGTGACAGCCAACTTTCACGGCTTTGAGAACTGCGTAATGTTATCAGATTACCTCTAGAGTTCTTCAATCGTTTTGTCAAATTGTGTTTTCTTTTTAAAACAAAATTTAAGTTTTTCAACACACTTTGCTTTCAAAAAAATCCTTATTAACAAATAAGTGAAATTGCATAACAAAAATAGAAGATCATAACAATGATTGGCCAAAATCTGATTTCATTGATAGACAAGAACTTTACAAAGGGCAAAGCCTTGGGAAATTTATACATTCGGAAAAAATGGCAAACAGAAAGGGTTACAGAATCCCATAATAATCCGGTCCTTTTAACTATTAGTTTATTTGCTCCGCCGCTTCTGACGAGAATGACATACGTTGATCTTTCTTCTAACACTTTGCACAATACTTTTCCCCGGCATTTGTCAGCCTTCAATTCTTGGGCTTCCGTCTTGTTGAAGCACTGGAATCACCTTTCTAGGTTTTCTACTTTTAGGCGTAGTACTTTCTCACTGCATCTGAGTTGATAGGGTACTTGAGTTGTTCGCCATCCATAGTCTCAAGAATTAGAGATCCTCCAGAGAAGACAGTTTTTACAACGAATGGGCCATCGTAATTGGGCATCCACTTGCCGCGCATATCCTTTTGAGTTGGTAGGATTTTTCTAAGCACAAGCTCTCCTTCCCTATACTCTTTGGGACGAACCTTCTTGTTGAACGCTCTTATCATTCTTTGTTGATAGATCTGACTAAGACACATGGCCGTCATTCTTTTCTCATCAATGAGGTTCAATGAGTCGAACCTTTCTTTTATCCATTCGTCTTCCTCGAGCTCGGCTTCCATCAAGATTTTCAGAGAAGGTATTTTGACTTTGATGGGCAACACATCGTCCATCCCATATACTAAGGAAAAGGGAGTTGCCCCTGTTGAAGTTCACACTGATGTTCGGTACCCATGTAGAGCAAATGGTAACATCTCGTGCCAATCCTTGTATGTTATGACCATCTTCTGTACTATTTTCTTGATATTTTTGTTTGCAGCTTTGACTGTGCCATTCATTTTGGGTCTGTAGGGAGACGAATTGTGATGCTTGATCTTGAGATCGTCACAGAGTTCCTTCATCATTTTTTTGTTTAGATTCGACCCATTGTCAGTAATGATCTGGTTAGGAACGCCGTATCGACAGATGATTTCTTTTTTGATGAAGCGAGCAATCACTTGCTTTGTCACGTTCGCATACGACGCTGCTTCCACCCATTTGGTGAAGTAATCAATTGCAACAAGAATGAAGCGATGGCCGTTGGAAGCTTTTGGCTCTATTACCCCAATCATGTATATGCCCCACATTGCAAAGGGCCATGGTGATGTCATCATGTTGAGGGGATGTGGAGGGACATGCACTTTGTCAGCATAGACTTGACATTTATGGCATTTTCGAGCGAAGAGGATGCAATCCGTCTCCAGAGTTAACCAAAAGTAACCTGCTCTTAAGATTTTCTTAGCCATGGCGTGGTCGTTGGCATGGGTACCAAATGTTCCCTCGTGCACTTCAGTCATTATGAGGTTTGCTTCTTTTTCATCGACACATCGAAGTAAAACCATGTCGTGGTTTCTTTTGTACAGGGTACCATTGCTGATGAAGAATTTAGCCGACAATCTTCGTATGGCTCTTTTGTCAATTCTGGATGCGTCAGCTGGATATTCCTGATTTTGAAGAAAGTTCTTGATGTCGTGGAACCACGGTTTCTCATCAGTTTCTTCATCTATTGTGATAACATATGCAGGTACTGCCCTTCTCTCAATGTGAATCAGAGGCGCCTCGTTAACGAACTGGACCTTCCACATTGATGCCATCATGGCTAATGCATCAACGATGTGATTTTCCGCTCTTGGTACATGCTTGAAGGTAATTTCATCAAAATATTCAGCCATCTCTAGGATATGAGCTTTGTAAGGGATCAACTTCTCATCCCTGGTTTGATTCCCTTTTGAGTTGGTAGATCACCAAAGCAGAATCACCGATCACTTCCAAGATTTTGATGCGAAGATCGACAGCAGCTTCCAATCCTAAGATACAAGCTTCATACTCGGCTATGTTATTCGTACATGAGAAACAAAGTCGGGCTGTGACGGCAGTGTATCCTTCGGTTGGATTTTTCAAAACAGCTCCAACACCATGTCCGTTCTTGTTTGGCGCTCCATCAAACATCATTTCCCACCGAGATCCAGGCTCGGGACCTTCTTCAGGACCAGGCTCAGGTTTCGTGCGCTGAATGTACATCACATCTTCATCAGGAAACTCAAACTTGAGTGGTTGATAATCTTCCATGGGATGCTCTGCGAGGTGTTCCGACTAGACACTTCCCTTGATATACTTTTGAGCAACATACTGGATATCGTACTCTGATAAGAGCATATGCCATCTGGCTAATCTTCCAGTTTGAGCTGGCTTTTCAAAGATGTACTTGATGGGGTCCATCTTAGAAATCAGCATTGTGGTGTGGCAAATCATATACTGTCTCAGACGCTTGGCGGCCCATGCTAAGGCCCAACAGGCTTTTTCCAGGGGAGAGTAACGACTCTTGCAATCGGTGAACTTCTTGCTCGGATAGTAAATTGCATGCTCTTTCTTTCCCGACTCATCAGTCTGGCCTAAGACACAGCCCATTGAATCTTCTAGTACTGTCATATACATGAACAAAGGCCTTCCCGACACAGGAGGAATCAACATCGGAGGCTCTTGTAAATACTGCTTGATTTTCTCAAATGCGGACTGGCAGTTTTCGTTCCATACCACCGTCTGATCTTTTCGTAACAACTTGAAGATCGGCGTGCAAGTAGGAGTTAGATTGGAGATGAATCTGGAGATGTAATTCAGACGTCCGAGGAAACCTCTAACTTGTTTTTCTGTTTTAGGAGTAGGCATCTCTTGAATTGCTTTAACGTTGTCGGGGTCTACTTCAATTCCTCGTTGACTAACGATTGTTGCACCCTAAAATTTGCTCAACTTATTTCACCTGGTTTATGTTTTAATTGCATTATAATTTGCATAGATACATCATGTACATAGTCCCATCATTTGCATGTCATAACATAAGGGATCAAGTGCCATTCTTATCTAAAGAAGCACATCAAAGGGCCTTATTCAAGCTGAAGAACATCCAAGTCATCAAGGAATGGGTTGAAGCTTTGAGAAGATCTGAGTGTCAACAGGTGAATTTCTCTCCTAACTTGAGGTGTGTTGAAGATCATCAACATGGAATTATGAATTTGAGGTGTGTATGGATCCCATGGGAGGCCTAGAGATCCATATTGAAGCTTAGACAAGTCATGGTATCAAAGTTCAAGGACTACAGTTGAGGTGTGTACAAGTAGGGTCTCATCTGGGTAACCCTAGGTCAAGGAGAGTAAAGAAAGGGCATCAAGACCTAGCTCTAAGTCATGGAAGTCATGGATTTAGATGTTAAATCATGTGTATGGATGAGTCAAGATCAAGTATAAGAGAATCAAGAGTGGTTGGAGGGGTTTGAGACAGGGTTCCTAGGGTAAAATCCCCTGTATAGCACTAGACTTCCAAGCCACACAAGTCCAAATATAAGTTTCAAATGGATTCTTGGCCAACATGAAACTTGTAGAGCTTCTCAATATCTTTAATTTGAGTACTAGAAGTCTTCAAGGAGATTTGTAGAACTCAAGTTATGGTTCTTGCAAGTTATGGGTCATCAAAGGACACTGCAATTTATCTGTGAAAGTCACTTGACTTCCAAGCAACTTTTTCCCATCAAGGAATTTTCAAATGGATTCTTGGCCAACATAATAATTGTAGGGCTTGATCTTAGATTTAATTTGAGTACTATAAGTCCTCAAGAAGATTTGTGGAACTCAAGTTATGGTCTTGGCAATCCATCGGTATTTTGGGAAAGTTGAATTATAGGTCATTTTTCAACATAGGTCCAAATCTCTATCTTCCACTCCTCAAATGAAGAAATGTTCAACATAAGATGTGCTTAAAATGATGTTTTTAGGTCAGATAAGAAGTCATGGGTGATTGAAATGGCTTACTTCACAAAATGATCCAAAATGACCTAAAAAGAATGATTTTTCAAATGATTCAAAGGAGGGAAATTGGGATTTTTGGATTATGAGACATACACATGGCATATGACATACCAAATTGATCAGGAAATGCATTTCAAACACAATGACATTTCCACATTTTTGAGTTGAGGGTTAATTTCATGACTTCCTTTGTAAAGTGGTTACTTACATTATAAGTCACAATGCGAAAACAAAAATTAGGGCAATTCAGGCTAAGCTAACTACCTAAACACACTCCACAACTAATTTGCAGTTGGATAGAACATTCTAGAGCAATCTGGAAGCTCAGAATCGTGACTGGTACATTGCATTTTCATGGCAAAATCAGAATTTTGGATCAATGGATTTGGGCCTGAATTGGATTGAATAAGCCCACAAACACTTCATATTTAAGCTCTAGAATGAATTCAGATTTAGTTTGGTGCATAATTCGTGGAGGAGAGGAAGATTGAAGTTGAGTTTCAAGAGCTTCAACTCAGAATCGGTTTTGGAGTTCAAGGCACATTCAAGCCAAATTGAGGGTTGGAAGAGCTTTATCTTGCTTCATTGATCGTGTTTGCATAGTTGCACAGCTTGAATCCATCATTTTCTACCTCTGTTGATCCCCTTTTCACAGGTATGTACTTCTTGAATTCCTTCATAATCTAGGGAGAATTAGCTTAGAATGTGCATGTGGTTAGGACCTAGGATGATTAGGGAACGTTTCTGGATTGGTTTGGAGTTGATTGGTGACAATTAAGATGGATGATCAACTTCTGTTTGAGCTTGGTTCTTGTGATTCTTGGAGGATTAATGGTGTTTAGATGATGGTAATTGATCAGTGTAACGTGTAGTTCATGTTAGTACCTTTTATTTCAAGAATGGTGACCATCGAGACTTGGTGATTTCTCTGCAACTTTGATCGGGTTTAGCTTTTGAGGGTGAGTCAATGATTTTGGATGGTGGATTTGAGTTCAGGGGGAAATTTGGAGCAGATTAGGGTTTTTATTTGACTTGATTGGTGAGGTTTAGGGTTTGCTTCGCCGGAGAAGACGATGGTTGCACCACCGGACCACCGTCTGGATATTTGACCCTCACCTGAGCTCATTTGGGGAAGATGAGGTCCCAACCCTCAGATCACTTTGACTTGTTGACATTCTCACGCATCCAAGGGCCACGATTCAAACTCAGAGATTGCCTCCAATTGCCAAAACGCCCCGTTTCAATAATTGAGGTGGCAGCCCAGGTCATCCCCAGTCAGCAACCTACGTGGACGCGCCCTCAACTCTTGGATTTGATTACCAGTCTTATGATCCATTGGCTCACGTTTTATCTTCAGTTTTATTTTCTTAATTCATTTTTAATTGTTTTAATATTTTCTTTTATTCCATTTGATTTCTAAAATTCATAAAAATCCAATATTGATCCAAAAAATATTTTAAAAATACATCCATGATCCTGGATTTATTTGTGATTTTATGAAATTAATAAATCCCATTTTTATCCATTTTTCAATTTAATTTGAATTTTTCCATTTTTATTATTTCTTTAAATTTGGTATATTTGCTACATGTTCTTGCTGATTTTCTTGTGACCAGTTGGTGAATGATTTTAAGGTGATTCTTGTTGGATTGATTAGATTAGGGACGCATGTACCCTTAGAAATTTTATCATATTTTTGTGAATAAAGTTAGGTTAGTTTGAGAGGTGAATAGGAGAGGTGTTAGAATTAGGGTTTCAAGGCAAATAGTTGTAGTTTTGTGCATAGTTTGAGGATTGAATGGTTGATTTAGGGTTTGGGATTCATATGGGGTATTGGGTATAGGGTTAGGTTCCATTATAAATTTACCTAGGATTTTTTTATAAGCTTTAGCATTTTATCTGATTTTTGCAACTTGTGTGATGATTATGGAGTTCTCCTTTGGATTTTGGATTTGGTGATGCTTGTGTGGGGCTATTTTGGAGTGCTTTTGGCTTGGGCTTTGCTTGGATGACTTGAGGATCAAATGATGTTGCTTTGGGAGGGCTTGAAAAAGCTTGGAGTTGAAGACTTCTCTTTTGTTAGAGGGCTTGTCAGAGGCTTAGGGATTAGGGTTCATAGGAAGAACATTAGAGTAGTTTTGTTTCTTCTGTCAAACATAGAGAGCTTCTTGTGCCTCTATTCCATCCTATGACACAAGGTCCCCCAAAGAAGTTCCATCTCTCCTTAGGAGGGATGTAGAGCAGGCTTTGGTTGGGTAGAACCTTGAGGATACCTTTCACTTGCTATGTTAATATCTTAGTGATTTCCTTGGGTTGTCACTAAGCCTCTTAACATTTCAACTTCATAATTGATTATCTTCTGGATTGTTGGCATTGAAGATGGAAACCTATTGAAGAATGAAGTTCATTGAAGATTGGTGAAGTTGAAGCTTGTGCCTGTCAAAGTTGGTTGTCTGTTGAAGACTAGGGTTTTGCTGCTGATTGAAGCTGTCTACTGGTTGAGGTTCATGCTTGCTAGAGCTTGGAGATTTTTGGAGACAGGAGCTTATCTAAAGCTGGGGATCATTAAAGAGTGAAGATGGGATCTTACTTGAAGTTGTTATTGTCAACCCTTTGCTGTTAATCAATTGTAGCTGTCAGAGCTGTTGCTGTTTGAGTTGCTTACTGTAGGAGCTGGTGTTGCTGTCAGAGTTGGTGTTGGGTTTTATTTCTTTTTCTGTATTGTTTGTTGGCTTGTTCAAGCTTGCTCCTTAGGTTTGAAGTGAAGCTGTTTCACTTTGCCTATTGTCTTCCCAGGTTCGAGGTTGAGTGGAACTCCCTTGCCTCGCTTGTATTGATGCATTGCATGCATGTTTACTCTTTACTGTATATCTGTTTCTTTTCCGTTTATCCCCTAGGATCTCTATTTCCCTCTGTGCAGGAGAGAAACATGACAGACATTAGGTTTTAACCCATGCATGACAACATTAGGTTAACTTTTATCCCCTTTCAACCCTAGGCTTTTAGAGCTTCTTTCTCTTCTCATCTTAAACAACTCCAAAACACAGTAATAAGGATAATCGATGTCGTACGCTACGAGCCTTAAGCTATTTGAGAGAGGGTTGCTGGAGGGTCACTCTTCAGTAATCTGACTGCTTAGTGTGTTACCCTTAGGGTGACATACAACGTAGTCACTCTCAAATCACAGTCTCTAGTGCGTCAGAGATTGCAAACATCATAAAAAAATAGTTCTTGCGTAAAAGACTGAAAACAAACATCAAAGTGTCATTTTTGTCCGCTTGGACTCCTAATCAGAAGAAACCTCTTTTCAAAAAGATAAAAACAGTCAGACAAATCTGTGTCTTCCGTGGCCCGAACTACGTTTGCTCTGATCTTTCATGCTGTATGAAAGTACGTAAGCATAGGATGTCGTATCCTAGCGAGCAAACTTCCCACCTTTCCCGTAGGTAGGCGAACTACGTTGACTCTGGTTTCTCGTTCCAGACGGGAATACGTAGGCATAAAGTGCGATACTTTGCCGAGTCATTTCTTTTCTTTTTAACCCTTGACCCTTAGTGTAGATAGAATAACAATCAGTACTAGAAAACAAGCGTGGATCCCGTCGAGTACGACGGACGTGAGGGGTGCTAATACCTTCCCCTTGTGTAACCGACTCCCGAATCCAGGATTTGGTTGCGATGACCATTCCTTTCCCGTTTTGCGTTAGGTTTACTCTGAGCGTTTCCTTTCCCTCCGTTGGCATAAATAACGCACGGTGGCGACTCTTCTGTCATAGCCGACGCCGATTTTCGCAGTAGCGACAGCTGGCGACTCTGCTTGGGATAGGAATATCTCCTATGCGAGTCAATCCTAGCGCTTGTTTTCCCGTCGTGGGTGTTGTATAGATTTACTTTTCTGTCTTTACTTTCCGCATATTATTATCAGCTTTATATTGTTAGTGCTGTTGTGGGAAGGGGGTGATCTGTTGAGAGAAAAGCCGGACCTGGGCTTGAGGTTACACCTAGACTTAGAAGTAGAGAGTAGTGGTTAGCCTGCTTGCTTAGCTCGCACCAGCTAGCCGTGAAATTTACGCTCGGACGAGATTCTCTTTGATGCTTCTTGCCTGGCCCTTAGGGCTCGACAAGTTGTCTGACCCGAGGATTATCGACTCTGGGGACCGATCAATTGGAAGTTGGCTGAGGGAGGCCTCTTCAGGACATGATGATGCCACACCTTCTGGGTATCATATCATCAGTCTTGAAAGTCTGTGACACCGACGACCGCATAGAATGCCGTACCTTGTGTCAGTTGATAGGACACCTACCTGTGAGGGGGATTGGGGCATGCAGGAAACTTGACCTCCAGATCACCCGGTTTTCTTGATTTTGGATCAGTATGTGTGGTTACATGGGTTTCTTCTTCCGAGCTTTGGTATGGGTCTGTTGAGACCAGGCTGGAGCATTATTTTGGGTCTGTCGAGACCAGGTTTGAGCAGTATTGTGAGCTTATGAAGACAGATATTATGGATGGATCTCCTCAACAATATGTCACTTGATCCCCGCTGCATTATTTTTTGCATATTGCATTGTTGCATATTCATCTTGCATAGCATTAACGTGTATTTATGTTGCAGGTGTGATCATTCCCCTCGGATTCTAGTGTATTTTCTGGCCAGACATGGAGTCCATGAAGAGGACAGTCACTTACCGGTTGCATTCACGAAATATCAATTATTTGCTGGGATTAGTTGCTCTAGCAGATGAGAGAGTGAGGGCTGAGTTCAGAGTATCTTATGGGAGATTGCTTAGTTTGTTGTACCGACCTTCAGCATTTGAGACGACTGGGGTGTATACTTTGATGCAGTTTTATGAGCCGCAGCTGAGATGTTTCTTATTTCCCGACTATATTCTGGCACCCACTTTGGAGGAGTATTCTGCTATGTTGGGAGTTCCTATGTTAGACCAAATGCCCTTTATACATGTTGATACTGAGCCTGAGTTGGCTACACTTGCTGAGATTGTCAATTTAGACGCTTCTGAGTTCCCTGGAGGTTTAGTCAAGCTGAATGGAGCTTATGGTTTTCACCTATCTGTCCTGGTTGAGAAGGCTACAGAGTGTGCGAAGAGTGGATGTTGGGTTGCCTTCTGTGCCATTCTAGCTGTCTGCATCTACGGGATTGTCTTGTTTCCCAATGTGCCAGATTTTGTTGACTCAGATGCTTTCTTGATTCTTGCCTCGAAGAATCCAGTTCCTACTCTCTTGGGCGATGTTTATCATTCCATTCACTACAAGAATGAGAAACGTCGTGGCAAGAATGTTTCCTGCTGTCTTCCTGTCTTGTACAGGTGGTTCCAGGGGCATCTTCCGAAGACAGGACCTTTTGTTGACGCTGTTGATACTTTGGATTGGTCTTCCCGGTTGATGGGGCTGTCTGCTGAGAATATCATTTAGTTTGATCGGAGCATGCTTGGCACTGATATTATATATAGTTGCAGTGGGTTTCCGAATGTCCCCTTGGTTGGACGGAAAGGCTGTATTAACTATAACCCTTCACTGCTAGTAAGACAGTTCGGTTATGCTTTGAGGGACGCTCCTATTGAGAAGGAGATACAGGAATCTTTGTATCTCACAGGCTCATTAGACGCGGCTGTTTTGATCAGATTGAGACATGCATGGGCTAACGTCCATAGGAGAGGGAAAGCTTTGCTTGGCAAGAGCAACTGCAAGGCTTATGATCCTTATTTGGCTTGGATCCGCGAGAGAGCTAGTATTTCCTTGATGCCTTATCCTGCTGCGGAACCCCTGTATCTTCCAATGATTGAGGTACCTACTTCGGTAGAGAGTGAGAAGTATAACAAATTGTTGGCTGAAAACGAAGAACTGAAGAAAGCCAATGATGAGTTAGAAAAGGAGATCTTCCAGCTGCGTCATGAGAAGAATGAAGCTACCTTCACTGTGAGGGAACAAACTGAACTGATTAATAAGTTGGGTTCAGAGTTGATGGAAGAGACCAACAAGAAAGAAAAAGTGGGAATAGCCTTGAACGGTGTTAGCAAGGTGCTTACTTCCAAGAAGGAACTTTTAAGCAAAGCTTATTCCCGCCTCAGCAAGTGGGAAGCATTGTGGAATGCCACGCTTACCAAACGGAAGGAGCGTGAAGATGAACTGAAGCTGCAGATTGCCATGCTAGAGGCACAGATTAGAGCCCAAGACGCAAAGATTGCCGAAGAGACATCACTTAGGAGCGCTGTTGAGCTTAGAGTAAGTGACCTTGACGAGAAGCTGAGAGGTTATGAAGTGAAGGCCGGCTCCAAGAGGTGCAGACTCGACGAGGGTTCTGGAGAAGGAACCTGCCAGGACGACGCCAAAAAGATGAGATCCACTGTCGAGCGGCATGCCTTGCTGATACAAGAGCTAATCTCCAGACTGGGTCGTTCAGAGACGCTGGGGATATTGGAAGATGTCAGAGCACGCCATTTGGCATGATTTATCTTTGCCTTGCTTTTTTTATCTGTACCTGTATTTTGACCATCTCCAGGCTTGTTGGCCGAGGTCTCTTCAGTTGTATTTAGTTCTACTCTTGTACTCAGCCTCTTGGCAGTTGTTTATATATGAGGGTTTTCTGATTCCTTGCTTGCTTGATGGGGACTCCATTGTCGTGTTGGCCTTCTCTCCGAAACTAGAATCGGGGGGGAATATAACCTGTAGCATATTTACACATTTGCATATGCATTCACATTGCATGACCGGTATTCTTGAATTTGTATCTTATTTCCTGCATCTTCAGGTTTTTCAGGATTGACGAACAAAGAGTCCACCGCTACTCAACCCGAAACAACTGCAAGAGAATCATGGATCAAGTCCAAGTGGAGATGCAGGAAATCCGCGAGAAGCTGAATCTGTTCATGCAAGCAATGGAGAACATTGCTAAGGGACAGGAGAGCCTCCAGACTTTGGTACAGCCGCTGCTGACGCGGACTAATGGGAATGGCAACAATGACCACAATTCTGCACACGTTGAAACTATTCCGGAGGATGGGCCCCCTACACCTGTGGTCCCACCTGTAGTGACCCCACCTGTTGTGGTTGTAAACAATGGCGCTGGCGCTGGCAATGGCAACACAGGGAATGGAAATGAGACTGTTGTTAACAATGTTGGATTTGGGGACGCCAACCAAGGAGGTGGTAACAACAATGGCGGTAATGGTTTTGGCAACATTGGTTTCGGCTACAATGATCAGGGATTTGATTACGTTAATCAGGATGGGAAATACGGCTTCAACACTCAGGGTTTCGGTTATGATGGTTTTGGTAACGCTAACCAGGGGTATGGTGGATTTGGTAATATGAATGGTGTTGGGGTGATTCCTGTCAACACTGGATTTGGACCTGTTAGGGTCAACCAGGGTTTCGGTAACGGGGGACGAGGTCCCATGATCAATCAGCAAGGGTTTGGTTGCAACACTGGTTACGATGGATATGGAAATGAAAATGTGAACTGGGGTGAAGACCGCCAGGAGGATGCCTTTTCTGGAAGAGGTGTGGGGTTTGAAGGACCTGTTGATCCTGTGCAGAGGATCAGAATGCTTGAAGAACAGATGAAGGGGGTAGTGAGTCAGAACTCCACCAGTTAGGATATGACTACAATGGGCTTGGTACCAGGGCTGAGGGTGCCGTTGAAATTCAAGGCTCCCACTTTTGACAAGTACAAAGGGGACACCTGCCCTAAAGTCCATGTCCACTCTTACTACAGAAGGATGTCCGCGTATTCAGATGATGAAAGGATGCTCATGCATTTCTTTCAAGATAGCTTATCAGGACCTTCACTTGAATGGTACATGGGGCTGGAGCCCACGCAGATCAAAACCTGGAAGCAATTGGCTGATGCTTTCGTGACACATTACAAATATAACAGTGATCTGGTGCCAAATCGGGTCCAATTGCAGGGTTTGTCATAGAAGAGCGGTGAAAGCTTTAAAGAGTATGCGCAAAGGTGGCGCGATATGGCAGCGAGGGTGCATCCCCCTTTAATTGAAAGGGAGATGAATGACATGTTCATTGGGACATTTACGGGGGTGTTCTACGAAAAATTGTTTAGTGTGTCATTGAGCAGTTTCTCAGATTTGATTCTTATGGGGGAGATGATCGAGAACGGGATTAAAGTTGGAAGGTTCCAAGCAGGTGAGTCTACTTCAGCAGGAGGTGCCAGAAAAGCATTTGGTGGTAGACGACAGGGTGATACTAGTGCCGTGTTTGGTGGCAGGGGCAGGGGCAGAGGAAGAAATCAGTATGTTCAGCCGCAACAGATAGCTAGTGTCACTATCCCTTTTCCTCAACAAGGGCAGCCTCGGCAACAACAACAACAACAACCACAGCAACAGCAAGGACAGAATCCTGGCCAGAGAAGGGTACAAAATGCGAGACCGAAAAGAGTGTTCGACGCACCTCCTTCCACGTATGCAGAACTCCTCCAGACCCTGCTAGGATTGAACTTGGTTGAAAAGAGGACTTTGGCACCGCCTACAGGGGCAGTACTTCCTTATGGGTATGACACCAACAAGCATTGCGAATTCCATTCTGGGGCACCCGGGCATGATATAGAAGCTTGTCATGAATTTAAACACAAAGTTCAGGATTTATTGGATAGCAAAGCTATCAACTTTTGACAGGTGGGTCCAAATATAGTACAACAGCCTATGCCCAATCATGGGGAAAATTCCATCTTGACGGAAGAAAATTTGAATCTAGTGATGGATGTCAATGAGCTGAAGACACCGTTGGGTGAGATTAAAAGCACGTTGTTAAAAGGGGGTGTATTCCCGGGTTGTGATGAATTTTGCTTGGATTGTTGGACCCAGCCAGCAGGTTGTAATGAGTTGAAGCAGGGTATTCAGGCTATGATGGATGAAGGGACCTTGCGATTTGATAGAACCGTGGTTGAAAAGCCTGTAGAGGCGTTGTGTGATAAGCTGAACGATGTGGCAACGGTGACGATTCCGAGGAAAACAATAACGATAACGGCGCCTCCCCGGCGGCCGACGATCACAATTACTAAAGCAGGATCGGTTCCTTTTGAGAGTACTAAAGCAGTGTCGTGGACTTACGGGTTGGAGGTATATTGCGATGGTGAGAAAATTGAAGTCAATGGACAACCAGCTGGGGTTGTAGATAATGTTGTCGAAAAAGGGGGTATGACCAGGAGCGGAAGAATCTTCACGTCACCCGAGGTAGAGGCGGAAAGATTAGCCAAGGGTAAAGCCAAGGTAACTGAGGGTGGTCCGTCTCAGTCGAATGAAAAGGAAACGTCACTTAAGGATGTGGAGGAGTTTATGAGGCTCATTCGTAAAAGTGATTACAAAATCGTTGAGCACCTCCAGCAAACACCGTCAAAAATTTCCATCCTATCATTGCTGTTATGTTCTGAGGTCCATCGGAATGCCCTGCTAAAGATTCTAGACACGTCGTTCGTTCCTCAAGAAGTTTCTGTTAATCAGTTAGAAGGGGTGATGGCGCATGTCAATGCGGGGCACAGTTTGGGCTTAACAGACTTTGATTTGACTCCGAGAGGGCGAGAGCACAATATGGCATTGCATGTGTCAGTAGAATGCCGGGGCACGATCATGTCCCATGTTTTAGTAGACACTGGATCTTCCCTGAATGTGCTACCGAAGAAAGCAATGATGAAATTGGATGTCAGGGGGATTATTTGCACGCCCAGTGATTTAGTGGTGAGGGCGTTCGATGGAACGAGGAGGTCAGTTTTCGGATCAATAACATTACCGTTGCAGGTGGGGCCTGAAATATTTGAAACAGAATTCTATATAATGGACATCCAGCCAGCGTATAGTTGTCTTCTTGGGCCCCCATAGATCCATGCTGCCGGGGCAGTCACATCCACGTTGCACCAAAAGCTGAAGTATATGGTTGGGGATAGCGTCGTCACTGTGTGTGGAGAGGAAGATATTCTGGTTAGCCATTTGTCTTCGTTCAAATATGTCGAGGTCGACGGAGAAATACACGAAACACCCTGTCAAGCCTTCAAGGGGTTGCGAATTAAAGACAAAGCCCAGGGTTCCAGCAAAATATCAGACGTGGCAGTGTCCTCCTACAAAGAGGCTCAGGCTCTAGTGCAGGCAGGCAAAACCAAGGGCTGGGGGCAGGTATTGGAGATTCCCGTGAAGAATGACAAGTTCGGGCTTGGATATCATCCTTCGTCATCAGCATCCTCTTCAGGAACGCCCAAGTTCAGAGGGCCGATAACCATTACACCAAATGGGGTGAGCTTCGAGACTATCAATGCTATTTCCGATGCTGAAGATGGAGATAGCGACTGTGATATGGACGCATGGATCAAGCCAAGCGTGCCAGGACAAAGTCTCTGCAATTGGTCTATCCGGGAAACTGTTCCTGTGACAACTAAACAGTAATGATTTGTTTTCTTAATTGTTGAATAATCCTGTGTCCTACCCGGGGCATAGTGATTTTGCTTAGGGCCATTTGGTTATGTACATTACATTGTTTAATCATGAAATAAAGGCGTTTTTCATATACAAATATTGTGATCCCTGTTTTTCTATTTTTATGTTTTACAATAAAATGGCAATGTGGTTATTTGCTTTGTTTGCGTTTTGAAGCATTTAACCATTTCCTTTGCAGGATTACTATTTCAGATGATATCTATGAACCGCCTATGACTCACTTCGACTTCGAGCACCCGAAATTTCAGGTTGAGGAAGAGATTGTGGAAGATGGCGACGTACCAGAAGAGTTGACCTGGTTATTGAAACAAAAAGAAAGAATCATTCTGCCTCATGAGGAAGTCATTGAGATTATCAATTTGGGGTCGGAAGAGGTTGTGAGAAACATCCGTATAGGGGCTGCGCTGCAGAGCGACATCAAGCAAAGGTTGGTTGAGATGCTCAAAGAGTACAGTGATATATTTGCTTGGTCGTACGAGGATATGCCTGGGTTGGATACGGATATGGTTGTTCACCGTCTGCCACTGCGAGAGGAATGTCCGCCTATTAAGCAGAAACTCCGAAGAACCAGACCGGATATGGCGGTGAAGATCAAGGAGGAAGTTCAAAAACAGTGGGATGCTGGTTTCCTAGCTGTTACAAAATATCCCTCATGGGTCGCTAATATTGTGCTAGTGCCAAAGAAAGACGGTAAAGTGCGAATGTGTGTAGACTACCGTGATTTGAACAAAGCGAGCCCGAAAGATGACTTTCCACTTCCTCACATCGATGTGCTGGTTGATAACACTGCTCAGTTCTCCATATTCTCCTTCATGGATGGCTTCTTGGGTTACAATCAGATCAAAATGGCTCCAGAAGACATGGAGAAGACTACCTTCATTACTCCCTGGGGAACATTTTGCTACAAAGTGATGCCCTTCGGATTGAAGAACGCTAGGGCAACATATCAGCGTGCTATGACGACTCTCTTTCATGACATGATGCATAAAGAGATCGAGGTTTATGCTGATTGCCAAATCCTAGACGGAGGAGGAGCATTTGGTTAATCTGCTGAAACTGTTCAAGAGGCTCAGGAAGTTCAGGTTGAGACTAAACCCTAACAAGTGCACCTTCGGGGGGAGATCGGGTAAACTACTGGGGTTTATTGTGAGCGAAAAGGGAATAGAGGTTGATCCTGTGAAAATAAAAGCAATACAAGAAATGCCGACGCCTAAAACAGAAAAAGAAGTGCGTGGGTTTAAAACAGAAAAAGAAGTGTGTGGGTTTTTAGGGAGATTGAACTATATCGCCCGGTTCATATCTCACTTAACTGCAACGTGTGAGCCGTTATTCAAGTTGTTGAAAAAGGACCAGGTTGTGACCTGGAATGAAAATTGTCAAAAGGCGTTCGACAAGATAAAAGAATACTTACAGGAACCTCCTGTTTTGATACCCCCAGTGGCCGGGAGACCTCTGATTATGTATTTGACGGTTCTTGAGGAAAGTATGGGTTGTGTTCTCGGTCAACACGAAGAGACCGGACGCAAAGAGCATGTGATCTACTATTTGAGTAAGAAGTTTACCGACTGTGAGTCCAGATACTCAATGCTCGAGAAGACGTGTTGCGCGCTAGCCTGGGCCGCCAAACGTTTGAGGCAATACATGCTAAATCACACAACCCTGCTAACTTCAAAGATGGATCCAATCAAATACGTGTTTGAAAAGCAAGCACTCTCCGAAAGAATTGCCCGATGGCAGATGGTGTTAACCGAATATGATATCCAATATGTCTCGCAAAAGGCTATTAAAGGTAGCGTTTTGTCAGACTACCTTGCGGAGCAGCCTGTTGAGGACTACCAATCGATGAGGTTTGATTTTCCTGACGAGGATATCATGTACCTAAAGATGAAAGGTTGTGAAGAACCGTTGCCGGACGAAGGACCAGAGTTGGGTTCCAAATGGCAGTTGATATTCGACGGAGCTGTAAATTCTTATGGTAGCGGAATAGGGGCAATCATCACCACTCCTCAGGGGTCGCACATCCCCTTTACTGCCCGATTGGCCTTTCCCATTACCAATAATGAGGCTGAATATGAGGCTTGCATCATGGGTCTAGAAGAAGCTATTGATTTGCGAATCAAACATATGGATGTATACGGAGACTCGGCTCTAGTGGTGAATCAGATTAAAGGAGAATGGGATACACGCCAGCCCAATTTGATACCATACATGAACTATGCACGGAGATTGTTTCCTTTCTTTGACAAGGTGGAATTGCATCACGTGCCGCGAGCAGAAAATCAAATGGTTGTCTCCCTGGCTACATTGTCTTCAATGTATAAAGTTAACTTCTGGAACGAGGCTCCCCAGATTGTTATCTCTCGGCTCGATAGGCCTGCATTCATATTTGCCATTGATGAGGCTCCCGATGGTCAACCCTGGTACTTTGACATCCAGAATTTCCTGAAGAACAAGGAGTATCCGGCTGAGGCATCCAGTCGAGATCAGAAGACTCTCAGGAGATTAGCTGGCAATTTCTATCTGAATCCTGACGGTGTTCTATACAAAAGAAACCACGACTTGGTGTTGCTACGTTGTGTAGATGAGAAAGAAGCAAAGTTGCTCATGGAAGAGATACATGAGGGTACATTTGGTACACATGCTGGTGGGCATGCTATGACGAGAAAACTGCTGCGGGCAGGTTATTACTGGCTAACTATGGAAACAGACTGTTTCAAGTTTGCAAAGAGGTGTCATAAATGCCAAATTTATGCGGACAAGGTCCATGTACCCCCAAGTCCTCTGATTGTGATGTCATCATCGTGGCCGTTCTCGATGTGGGGAATTGATGTGATTGGAAAGATTGAGCCTACGGCATCCAACAGACACCGGTTCATCTTGGTGGCAATTGATTACTTCACCAAGTGGGTGGAAGCAGCATCATATGCCAATGTCACCAAACAAGTGGTCGCCAGATTTATCAAACGAGATATTATCTGCAGATATGGAATCCCTGAGCGGATTATCACCGACAACGGTTCGAATTTGAATAACAAGATGATGAAAGAGCTGTGCCAGAATTTTAAGATTGAACATCACAACTCTTCTCCTTACCGGCCCAAGATGAATGGCGCTGTTGAAGCGGCCAATAAGAACATAAATAAGATTGTTCAGAAGATGGTTGTGACATATAAGGACTGACACGAGATGCTACCTTTCGCCTTGCACGGTTATCGTACGACGGTACGCACATCAACCGGGGCAACCCCTTTTTCATTAGTATACGGAATGGAGGCAGTGTTACCGTTGGAGGTTGAGATTCCTTCCTTGAGGGTTTTACGAGATGTCCAACTTGACGAGGCAGAATGGGTTAAAGATAGACTGAATCAGCTCAGCTTAATGGATGAGAAGAGGCTAGCTTCTCTCGCATACAGTCGGTTGTATCAGAGCCAGATGAAGAAAGCTTACGATAAGAAGATATGTCCATGAAGCTTTCAGACGGGCGACCTTGTGCTGAAGAGGATTCTCCCACCACAAACAGATCACAAGAGCAAGTGGACCCCTAATTACGAAGGTCCCTACGTTGTCAGAAAAGTCTTCTCCAGAGGAGCTTTGTTGTTGTCCACCATGGACGGTGAAGACTTTACGTCGCCTGTGAATTCGGACGCAGTTAAAAAATACTTTGCTTGAAAGTGACCCGCTGGACAGTAAAAAGAGAGTCCAGGAAAAAATGGGGCATCCTGGCGAACCGTAAAAAATGAATAAAAGGTTCGGGCAAAAGTTAGGGATAAAATTGAAAAGATGTACACCCGCGAAGTCGAAAACCTGCAAAGGGCGACTTCGGCAAAAAAGGGTATCCCGGTGAATTGAAAACCCGCAAAGGGCGATTCACGCAAAAGTTAGGGATTGGAAAAGAAAATGACTGCGGTCCGGATCTGATACTACATTGCTTAGTGGTTTGGGAGTACCTGAGGGTTCTTTACCCAACACAATCTCTTCCGAAAATTGAATGTCGGGAAAGCGCCAGAGTCAGGCGAGTCATAGGAGGATCAGCTCAGGATGTTTGTCTGCACCACGTTGCCGACATGTATACAAATATTATTTTTTTTATGCTTTTTGTGCATATATGTATGTGTGTGTGCGTAACTTCCTCTTTTCAGGAGTTGCATCCGATGTACAAAGTTTTGCCTATTTACAGGCTCAATCAATAAAACACGTTATTCAGTACTTGATGTTTGTGCTTTATTGTTTGTATGTGGAAAACGTCGATGTTTCGATGAACTCGCATGTGCATAACTTTGCTGGCCCTCGGCAATAATTGCTAAAACTTCAAATTGACTGAAGTAATGTCGCGGATGCTAACCCGAATAGATTTGGTTGTATAGTTGTGTTTTGTCTCATTTGTGTGTTGCAGGGTTCTCGCCCTTGAAGCAGACAATCAGAAAATGGTGGCCCCAGCCAGAGGCCCTAGAAGAAGGACTGGACCTTATTTCCCAACAGGTCGCACCTCATCCCCAGAGGTTGGGATGACGTTATCCCTTACCGAAGGAAGGATTATTTTCCCCAGATCAGTATCCCATGCAGAGGTTATGCTCCCCAGAGAGTCGAAGATGTGTGCATTCAATCCCCAGCTGGGAGGATTTCCGTGGCGCATAACCCAGACAGTAAGTCCAGAAGGATTATCCCCACCGAGGATGGTTTTCTTTCTCCCCACAGGTCATCATGCCCTCGTCAGGATGATTATCCCCAGCAAGACAAGATCAGTTGTCCCTCCAGAAGGGTTAATTCTCCCCCAGCTGAGTTAATCTTCCCAGCAGGTGTTATTCTTTCCTCCCAGTGGAAATTGATGTGTAATCTCTCACCGGCAGAGTTGGTTGTATTTCCGGCATTTATTTTTCCAGAATACTTTGCGATATCAGTTCATCCCCAACAGGGTGGTATTTGTCCTCAACAACCGTGTTGAAGCAAGCTTGTCAGAGCTTCCCCAGCAGCCTGCACCGGCATTTGCATTTGCATACATTATCATGTTTGCATCTAACCACAAACGCGTAGCATTTCCATGCCGTATGGAGCATTAAGCCATTATCAGACATACGCATGTTAAAACATAAATCAGGTTGGTTAACCTTTTGTTTTCAGGCATGTTTCTCAGCAGGAGTATGAAGTTATAGTTCAGATCTATTACCAGACGATCGAGGTCTCGCCGTGAGACATATGATGACACAGTTCTTGTTATCGTTCCTCACAAAGTTACTGGTTGAAGTTTCTCTTATCCGACCAGCAGAGTGTTTTTCTTCAGGTTTGCTGTCGCGGCAGCATTTCAGGGTTTCATGAATCAAGATTTCAGAAGTGGTCACTTGTTGTCAAAACGGGTGTCGGGCAGTTATTTTCAGAATATTCCCAGTGGAGTTAGCTACTGCAAAGAGTAGGCAAAGAAGCTATGTCCATGAACTTTCCTGTATGAATCAGGCAGATGAATTTTCCCGTATGAAGCAGGCGGATGAATATTCCTGTATGGACCAGGCAGATGTGTTTTCCCGTATGAAGCAGGCGGATGAACTTTCCTATAAGAATCAGGTAGATGTGTTTTCCTGTAATCAGGCAGATGACTTTTCCCGTATGAAACAGGCGGATGAACTTTCCTGTAATCAGGCAGATGAATTTTCCCGTATGAAGCAGGCGGATGAACTTTCCTATAAGAATAAGGTAGATGTGTTTTCCTGTATGAATCAGGCAGATGGATTTTCCCGTATGGAGCAGGCGGATGAGCTTCTCCTGTAAGAATCAGGCAGATGGAGTTTCCCGTATGAAGCAGGCGGATGAACTTTCCTATAAGAATCGGGTAGATGTGTTTTCCTGTATGAATCAGGCAGATGGATTTTCCCGTATGGAGCAGGCGGATGAGCTTTTCCTGTAATAATCAGGCAGATGGAGTTTCCCGTATGAAGCAGGCAGATGAACTTTCCGGTATCCAGATAGATGATTCTCCCGTGATCGGCAGAGTATGTGAGTTGTGTTCCGACATTTGACAAAAGTATCTTACCCAAGGAAGTCGCCGTGATTTCCTCGTGTTGACGAACTATTCCTGTCCCCAGTAGAGTCCTCCTCCAAGTCGTTTGTGGGGTGGGCCCAACAAAGTTAGCTAATGCAGAGATAAGCAGAGTCTCCTGTGATTAGACAGAAATGTTTCCCCAGCGAAGTCGTCGGGATTTTTCTGTGTTGGCAGAATATAGTGTCCAAACATGGACAAAGTTCTATCCCCGCTATGATAGAATCTTTTTCGGGTTGATGACAATAGTCTCCAACACGGTCGCTAATTTGTTTTCTCCGCAGTAACAGACGACGGAGTTTTAACGTGGACAAAAGGCGGGATGTTTTGACAAGGGAGAGTTCAAGGCCTGGGGCGTTACACAGGCGGTTGACATTGAAATCAGATTTTGATATCAGATGATTGATCAGTTGGTTGCCGTAACAACCGGATTCAGTCAGCGGATGTTGTTTTCCAAGCAGTTTGTGCAGTTTATTTCTGCGGTTGGCAAATTTCCGGGTTCTTGGTATTCAACCGTCTCGTACCTCGATTGTTTGAAGGTCGTTCGTTCTTCACCTAGTCGGGTCCAAGCCATTTGAATAGGGGCAGCTGTTGCACCCTAAAATTTGCTCAACTTATTTCACCTGGTTTATGTTTTAATTGCATTATCATTTGCATAGATACATCATGTACATAGTCCCATCATTTGCATGTCATAACATAAGGGATCAAGTGCCATTCTTATCTAAAGAAGCACATCAATGGGCCTTATTCAAGCTGAAGGACATCCAAGTCATCAATGAATGGGTTGAAGCTTTGAGAAGATCTGAGTGTCAACAGGTGAATTTCTCTCCTAACTTGAGGTGTGTTGAAGATCATCAACATGGAATTATGAATTTGAGGTGTGTATGGATCCCATGGGATGCCTAGAGAGCCATATTGAAGCTTAGACAAGTCATGGTATCAAAGTTCAAGAACTACAGTTGAGGTGTGTACAAGTAGGGTCTCATCTGGGTAACCCTAGGTCAAGGAGAGCAAAGAAAGGGCATCAAGACCTAGCTCTAAGTCATGGAAGCCACGGATTGAGATGTTAAAGCATGTGTATGGATGAGTCAAGATCAATTATAAGAGAATCAAGAGTGGTTGGAGGGGTTTGAGACAGGGTTCCTAGGGTAAAACCCCCTGTATAGCACTAGACTTCCAAGCCACACAAGTCCAAATACAAGTTTCAAATGTATTCTTGGACAACATGAAACTTGTAGAGCTTCTCAATAGCTTTAATTTGAGTACTATAAGTCTTCAAGGAGATTTGTAGAACTCAAGTTATGGTTCTTGCAAGTTATTGTTCATCAGAGGACACTGAAATTTATCTGTGAAAGTCACTTGACTTCCAAGCAACTTTTTCCCATCAAGGATTTCTCAAATGGATTCTTGGCCAACATAATAATTGCAGGGATTGATCTTAGCTTTAATTTGAGTACTAGAAGTCCTCAATAAGATTTGTGGAACTCAAGTTATGGTCTTGGCAATCCAGGGGTATTTTGGGAAAGTTGAATTATAGGTCATTTTTCAACATAGGTCCAAATCTCTATCTTCCACTCCTCAAATGAAGAAATGTTCAACATGAGATGTGATTAAAATGATGTTTTTAGGTCAGATAAGAATTCATGGGTGATTGAAATGGCTTGCTTCACAAAATGATCCAAAATGGCCTAAAAAGAATGATTTTTCAAATGATTCAAAGGAGGGAAATTGGGATTTTTGGATTATGAGACATACACATGGCATATGACATACCAAATTGATCAGGAAATGCATTTCAAACACAATGACATTTCCACATTTTTGAGTTGAGGGTTAATTTCATGACTTCCTTTGTAAAGTGGTTACTTACATTATAAGTCACAATGCCAAAACAAAAATCAGGGCAATTCAGGCCAAGCTAACTACCTAAACACACTCCACAACTAATTTGTAGTTGGATAGAACATTCTTGAGCAATTTGGAAGCTCAGAATCGTGACTGGTACATTGCATTTTCATGGCAAAATCAGAATTTTGGATCAATGGATTTGGGCCTGAATTGGATTGAATAAGCCCACAAACACTTCATATTTAAGCTCTAGAATGAATTCAGATTCAGTTTGGTGCAGAATTCATGGAGGAAAGGAAGATTGAAGTTGATTTTCAAGAGCTTCAACTCAGAATCGGTTTTGGAGTTCAAGGCACATTCAAGCCAAATTGAGGGTTGGAAGAGCTTTATCTTGCTTCATTGATCGTGTTTGCATAGTTGCACAGCTTGAATCCATCATTTTCTACCTCTGTTGATCCCCTTTTCACAGGTATGTACTTCTTGAATTCCTTCATAATCTAGGGAGAATTAGCTTAGAATGTGCATGTGGTTAGGACCTAGGATGATTAGGGAACGTTTCTGGATTGGTTTGGAGTTGATTGGTGACAATTAAGATGGATGATCAACTTCTGTTTGAGCTTGGTTCTTGTGATTCTTGGAGGATTAATGGTGTTTAGATGATGGTAATTGATCAGTGTAACGTGTAGTTCATGTTAGTACCTTTTATTTCAAGAATGGTGACCATCGAGACTTGGTGATTTCTCTGCAACTTTGATCGGGTTTAGCTTTTGAGGGTGAGTCAATGATTTTGGATGGTGGATTTGAGTTCAGGGGGAAATTTGGAGCAGATTAGGGTTTTTATTTGACTTGATTGGTGAGGTTTAGGGTTTGCTTCGCCGGAGAAGAGGATGGTTGCACCACCGGACCACCGTCTAGATATTTGACCCTCACCTGAGCTCATTTGAGGAAGATGAGGTCCCAACCCTCAGATCACTTTGACTTGTTGACATTCTCACGCATCCAAGGGCCACGATTCAAACTCAGAGATTGCCTCCAATTGCCAAAACGCCCCGTTTCAATAATTGAGGTGGCAGCCCAGGTCATCCCCAGTCAGCAACCTACATGGACGCGCCCTCAACTCTTGGATTTGATTACCAGTCTTATGATCCATTGGCTCACGTTTTATCTTCAGTTTTATTTTCTTAATTCATTTTTAATTGTTTTAATATTTTCTTTTATTCCATTTGATTTCTAAAATTCATAATAAATCCAATATTGATCCAAAAAATATTTTAAAAATACCTCCATGATCCTGGATTTATTTGTGATTTTATGAAATTAATAAATCCCATTTTTATCCATTTTTCAATTTAATTTGAATTTTTCCATTTTTATTATTTCTTTAAATTTGGTATATTTGCTACATGTTCTTGCTGATTTTCTTGTGACCAATTGGTGAATGATTTTAAGGTGATTCTTGTTGGATTGATTATATTAGGGAAGCATGTACCCTTAGAAATCTTATCATATTTTTGTGAATAAAGTTAGGTTAGTTTCAGAGGTGAATAGGAGAGGTGTTAGAATTAGGGTTTCAAGGCAAATAGTTGTAGTTTTGTGCATAGTTTGAGGATTGAATGGTTGATTTAGGGTTTGGGATTCATATGGGGTATTGGGTATAGGGTTAGGTTCCCTTAGAAATTTACCTAGGATTTTCTGATAAGCTTTAGCATTTTATCTGATTTTTGCAACTTGTGTGATGATTATGGAGTTCTCCTTTGGATTTTGGATTTGGTGATGCTTGTGTGGGGCTATTTTTGAGTGCTTTTGGCTTGGGCTTTGCTTGGATGACTTGAGGATCAAATGAAGTTGCTTTGGGAGGGCTTGAAGAAGCTTGGAGTTGAAGACTTCTCTTTTGTTAGAGGGCTTGTCAGAGGCTTAGGGATTAGGGTTCATAGGAAGAGCATTAGAGTAGTTTTGTTTCTTCTATCAAACATAGAGAGCTTCTTGTGCCTCTATTCCATCCTATGACACAAGGTCCCCCAAAGAAGTTCCATCTCTCCTTAGGAGGGATGTAGAGCATGCTTTGGTTGGGTAGAACCCTGAGGATACCTTTCACTTGCTATGTTAATATCATAGTGATTTCCTTGGGTTGTCACTAAGCCTCTTAATATTTCAACTTCATAATTGATTCTCTTCTGGATTGTTGGCATTGAAGATGGAAACCTATTGAAGAATGAAGTTCATTGAAGATTGGTGAAGTTGAAGCTTGTGCCTGTCAAAGCTGGTTGTCTGTTGAAGACTAGGGTTTTGCTGCTGATTGAAGCTGTCTACTGGTTGAGGTTCATGCTTGCTAGAGCTTGGAGATTTTTGGAGACAGGAGCTTATCTAAAGCTGGGGATCATTGAAGAGTGAAGATGGGATCTTACTTGAAGTTGTTATTGTCAACCCTTTGCTGTTAATCAACTGTAGCTGTCAGAGCTGTTGCTGTTTGAGTTGCTTACTGTAGGAGCTGGTGTTGCTGTCAGAGCTGGTGTTGGGTTTTATTTCTTTTTCTGTATTGTTTGTTGGCTTGTTCAAGCTTGCCCCTTAGGTTTGAAGTGAAGTTGTTTCACTTTGCCTATTGTTTTCCCAGGTTCGAGGTTGGGTGGGACTCCCTTGCCTCGCTTGTATTGATGTATTGCATGCATGTTTACTGTTTACTGTATATCTGTTTCTTTTCCGTTTATCCCCTAGGATCTCTGTTTCCCTCTGTGCAGGAGAGAAACATGATAGACATTAGGTTTTAACCCATGCATGACAACATTAGGTTAGCTTTTATCCCCTTTCAACCCTAGGCTTTTAGAGCTTCTTTCTCTTCTCATCTTAAACAACTCCAAAACACAGTAATAAGGATAATCGATGTCGTATGCTACGAGCCTTAAGCTATTTGAGAGAGGGTTGTTGGAGGGTCACTCTTCAGTAATCTGACTGCTTAGTGTGTTACCCTTAGGGTGACATACAACGTAGTCACTCTCAAATCACAGTCTCTAGTGCGTCAGAGATTGCAAACATCATAAAAAAACAGTTCTTGCGTAAAAGACTGAAAACAAACATCAAACTGTCATTTTTGTCCGCTTGGACTCCTAATTAGAAGAAACCTCTTTTCAGAAAGATAAAAACAGTCAGACAAATCTGTGTCTTCCGTGGCCCGAACTACGTTTGCTCTGATCTTTCATGCTGTATGAAAGTAAGTAGGAATAGGATGTCGTATCCTAGCGAGCAACCTTCCCACCTTTCCCGTAGGTAGGCGAACTACGTTGACTCTGATTTCTCGTTCCAGACGGGAATACGTAGGCATAAAGTGCGATACTTTGCCGAGTCATTTCTTTTCTTTTTAACCCTTGACCCTTAGTGTAGATAGAATAACAATCCGTACTAGAAAACAAGCGTGGATCCCGTCGAGTACGAAAGACGTGAGGGGTGCTAATACCTTCCCCTTGCGTAACCGACTCCCGAATCCAGGATTTGGTTACGATGAACATTCCTTTCCCGTTTTGCGTTAGGTTTACTCTGAGCGTTTCCTTTCCCTCCGTTGGGATAAATAACGCACGGTGGCGACTCTTCTGTCATAGCCGGCGCTGATTTTCGCAGTAGCGACAATGATGAAGCTGAGTAATTTTCCTGAGCGAACCCCGAAGGTGCATTTTGCTGGATTTAACCTTAGTTGATACTTTCTGAGTCTCTCAAATAGCTTCAACAGATGATCCAAGTGGTCTTCTTCGCTTTGGGATTTTGCGATCATGTCGTCCACATATACTTCAATTTCTTTGTGCATCATATCGTGGAAAAGTGTGGCCATGGACCTCTGATACGTTGCCCCTGCATTCTTCAAACTGAAAGGCATGACCTTATAACAATAGGTGCCCCAGGGTGTGATGAAGCTTGTCTTCTCCATGTCGGCCGGATCCATTTTTATCTGATTATAACCAGAAAATCCGTCCATGAATGAGAATACTGCGAAACTGGTTGTATTATCCACCAAAGTGTCGATATGTGGTAGAGGGAAATCGTCCTTCGGACTTGCTTTGTTTAAATCCCTGTAATCGACGCACATTCTGACTTTGCCGTCCTTCTTTGGGACTGGTACGATGTTTGCCACCCATTCTGGATATTTGGATACTGCTAAAAAGCCCGCATCAATTTGTTTCTTGACTTCGTCTCGGATTTTAAGAGTCATGTCTAGTCTTGATCTGTGAAGTTTTTTGCTTGACCAGAGGACACTCTAGCTTCAGGGGGAGCTTGTGCATAACAATGTCGGTATCCAACCCTGGCATGTCTTGATAAGAACAAGCAAATATGTCGACATAATCTTTGAGGAGTGTGATCAACCTACTTTTGATCTCTGGCCCCAATGATGCCCCAATCTTGACTTCTCTTTTTTCCTCTTCAGATCCCAAGTTGATGACCTCAATCTTCTCTTTGTATGGTTGGAGATAAACATCTTCGTATTCAGTCATCCTCTTCAACTCTTTTGGGACTTCTAATTCTTCATCATTCTCTTCTTCAGCTTGAAAGACGGATGAACCACTAGTAGAAGGAACCGAAGGATCATGGGATTCTGTGGTGGATGGAGGTATTCTGCATGTTTTATTTTTGGGAACAATTAGACACACACACAGACATGCAGATGAAGGGTTTTTTTTATTATTTCAAAAAAATTGCCATTTTTCCTTTTAACAAAAAGAGTGAAAATGATGATAAGCAATAAATAAACGAGAGTTTTAACAAAAACACCTTTTCATTCATAGATTTTCAAATCCCAAAGTGGCCCAATACAAAATAATTCGTTGGCCTTAGGCAAGACCAGGAATTTTAAAGAAAACACAAAGCTAACAAGCAAAATGAATTACTCTAAAGGTAAAAAGACAGGAATTTCCACAGCCTCCCAGTTGTGTAAAGCTGCTCCTCCCCGAGTTATCAGATGATCTAGATTGCAATCCTCATCCTCAGCAATAATAGTGTTGAGTTTTATTCCGCCACTGGTGAATATTTCCTTCAGAGACTTCTTCCTCATGGTGCTTTCTTACGGCTCGTCTTCTAGAGTTGGTTTGTAACCCAACCCTTGTCGATCGTTCTTTGCCCGAGCGTTGACTTCAATGATCTCCCCCCATCCCAGCGGGATTCCAGCTTTTAGTGCCGCCTTGATACTCTGAACAGAGGTGAAGGATGGACCGCGAGTTATGTCAGATTCTTCGACTAGAACAGCGTGGGCTATTTCTAGCGCTTGAAAGGTCGTCTCAAGGGAATCTTTGTCAGCCTCGATGTATCGAAATGAGGATAAGTTGATCACCATTAAATACTCTTCTCCGTGAACAGTGACCAACTGATCATCGACCACAAACTTCATCTTCTGATGGAGAGTAGAGGTAACAGCGCCAACTGCGTGTATCCACGGCCTTCCCAGTAGACAACTGTAAACCGGATTGATGTCTATCACCTGAAAGGTGACTTCAAAGATTTTCGGTCCTATCATGATAGGAAGATCAGCTTCCCCTATCACAGCTCTTCTAGACCCATCAAATGCCTTCACAACGAGAGATGTTGGCCTCATGTTAGCACCTTGGTAAGCCAGCTTGGCTAGTGTCCTCTTCGGCATTATATTGAGCACGGATCCTGTGTCAACAAGCACCCTGGACAATGTATCTTCTTCGCATTTGATCGACACATGCAGAGCACGATTGTGCTTGTGTTTTTCAGCTGTTAGATCATTGTCGTCAAAGCTCAGAGTGTTGCAGGCTGTGATGTTTGCTACAATGGAGTTGAATTTCCCCACTGCAATATCTTTGGTAACACGGGCTTGTGTTAAGATCTTTAACAAAGCCTGGCGATGCGCCAGAGAGCTTAAAAGTAATGACATGACTGATATCTTAGATGGCGTCTAATTCAGTTGGTCTACCACCCTATAATCACTTCGTCGTAGGATTCGTAGAAACTCTTCTTCATCATTTTTTAGGCTTTCTTTTCCTTTGACCAAATGCTCCTTAGTGACGACTACCTCTGGAATGGGTTTTTGAGGAACAACAACTTTTGGAACGAAAATTGCTGGCGGAGGAACCACATTATTTGCCTGCGGTTGATATATGCGACCACTCTGTGTCATCTTACTCCCACCGGTAATGTTAGCTACATTTGTTGGGTTCCTTTCTTTGAAGATTCCTTCATACCATGAATGGTACTGTTTTGGCGTCACTGCCCTTGGGTGAGGTTTAGAACCTCCCCTTGGTTTAAATCTGGCTTGCCTCTCCCAAATTTCGGGGGTGCATCGTCGCGGAACACTGACCGGACATTTTTGTAGTTGTTGTCTCTGAAAACAGCCTTTTTGTTGGGCTCTTCAGGCATATTAAACACGGGTTCAATGACTGCCACATCTTCCCCTTTCTTCCTGCGAGCAATCTCTATCATCCCTTGTTCGATCATTGCGCGAATGTCTTTTTTCACAATGTCACAACCTTCTGGGTTCAGCATGCATTGTTCGCAGTCTTCATGAGATGTCTTAAGCGCCCATGCTTGCGCAAGACGTTTGTATAGGTCCACCAATGGTACCTTGATCTTATTAATGGTAGTAACTGTCTTATCTTCAGACCCTTCCCTTTCTTCAGTAATAGCATTTACCCCACCATGATTTGGTAGAGGGTTATTCTTTACGTTCGGGTGATTGTCTTCAAAGGACAGAATTCTTTTTTCAATTAACTCTCGGACGAGGTGCTGGAGCGCGAAGCATCCTTCAAGATCGTGGCCCGGAGTGTTCTCATGGAATAAACAGCGGGCATTGGCATTGTAGTAGAATGGAAGTGGATTAGGTGGAGCACCTAATTTCCTTGTCTTGACCAAGCCTCTTTCTATCAATGTTGGGAATAGATCAGTGTAACTCATTGGAATAGGTTGTATTTTTGGCCGATTCGCCTGGTAATTTTCCCTTGGAGTCCTATTTTGAGGCTGTTGACCCTGCGACTGATGATATTGTTGTTGACTATTAGAATGATACTGTTGTTGATTACTGGATGCCCCATGCTGAGGACCCTGCTGCGATGACTGTTGAAAAACTGGAGTCACAGCTGCTATGTATGATGGTGGATGATATTGCTGGCGATGGTTCCTGGAACTTTGCACCTTCTTTCTGTATGTTACCATACTTACATCCCCTTCCTTTTCTTTATGGAAACTATTGGTCGGTTTCTTTGCAACACTGGTGCTTGAATTAGTATTTGGAGTAGCCACTTTCCTGCTTTTAAAACCGGCTTCAACTTTGACCCCCACTGCCACGATGTCGGAGAAGTTGGTCGTGACACTGCTGATTAGTTGACCGTATCTATGAACCAGTCTGCCAATTCCTTTTCAGTAAGAGGTGGCTCCACTTGAGCAGCAGTCCCACGCCATCTTTGTGCGTATTCTTTAAAGGTTTCAGTGCTCTTTTGTGTCATGCTGAGAAGCTGACAGAGGTCTGGAGCCAAGTCCATGTTGTATTTATATTGTTGAATGAAGGCATCTGAAAGGTCTTGAAAAACATGGATCTTTGCTTGATCCAGTTTGAGATACCATTTAGCTGATGCTCCTTTAAGACTGTCCTGAAAACAGTGCACAAACAGTTTGTCGTTTTCAATATGCGGAGCCATCCGCCTGCAGTACATGATCAGGTGTACCTTAGGACAAGTAGTCCCCTCATATTTGTCAAACACTAGCATCTTGAATTTTTGGGGAAATACCAGACCGGACACCAGACACAGGTCTTTGGCGTCAGACCCGAAAACATTGCTTCCTTCGATGGCTCTCATCCTTTTAGCCATGATGTCCATGTCTACCCTCAATTTTTTGTGCTTTTCATCCTCGGCTTCAGAACCGTCGGGCACGTCAAAGATAGGTTGTTGATTGTGGAAGACAGGTCGCACCGTAGTTGGTCCACCCGCCTGAGTGAAAATGGGATTCCTAATTGTGGAATCAAACAGTGGATTAAGACTTGAAGATTGTATATTGCTGAATGGTGGCACGAAATCCCGAGACATGCCATAGAGATATTATGCAGTGGTAACTGGAGCTACTGTGACGTTGGTCGTTGTTGTAGCGACTTCAGAGATTACCGTAGATTGTGTGTCCATCTTTGCCTTGATTATATTGAGAACTTCCATAATATGGCTGACGTCGCCCTTGATTCCTTCAATGTCGTTGTCCATTTGGTCGAACCTCTGTTCATTATCAGCCATCTTTTTCTGAGCTCTGGATCGAGTGTTGTATTTTTGAGAATTCAGCGTGACTCCTTTCTCTCTTTTCTTTGAACAAGAACAAAGGATGAGTTGCGGAACTCGGATGCAAGACCAATGCAGGATGAGATGCGAATGCAAATGCACAAACCATTCAAGGAAAAGCAAATTTTTATTTACAGACAAAAAAGTTGGAACAACATGTAATGACATGCTTAAAAAGCGTTTTTCATTGATAATTTGAATTCTATTACAATAGATGGATCTTGCTAAAAAGCAAGACCTTTCTTACAACAAGTGAAAGTAAATGCAACATAGGATTACAATCCTTTTTAGGGAAAACAGGAAATGGTGAAACAATGATCATTCTAACAAGATGATCCTTCTCCTTCTTGGTCTTCAACATGAGCTCGGTCTTGGCGGATGATCTCCCACAGGTCTTCATTCTCTCGTTGTGCTTTGATCAAAGCGTATTTCAGCTCTTCCCTAGTCGTGGGGACCTCTGGTTCCATCGTTATCTCATGATCATGAGTATAGAACATGGTCAAAGCTATTTCCTTCGACCAAAGCAAGTACGCTCTGGTAGTTAAACAACTTATGTTCTCCATTGGAGTTATACCCAAGAGGTGAGGATCTCTTTAAGCATAGTGAGCACGGGCTTCTAGTTTAGGGTTGCGACCAGTTTCGCAGAAGCAAGGTCTCAGCAGTTCCGGCTTGGGCTCCGACCCGGTTGAATACCCACACTGACGCTGAGCAAGAACAAGATTGTAGGTGATGACCCCCTTCGTCCCAATGAGAGGTACATTGGGGAATTCTCCATAACTGGGAATCATGACTAGATTACCAAGGCTGATGTCATACCAGGTGATGTCATAGTGCCTGAGGGTGATGAGCTTAGAAACCCATGCGCTCTTGCTGGTAAGCCTCTAAAGGATGTGAGTCCTGGGTAGATGAGAGGTAAGCCACCTGTCAAGCAGTGCGATGCAGTATGAAAACTGGCCGAGGTTATACAAGATGTTGCGGTGGATGACCACATAGGTATCTGCCAGTATCTCGTTTACTGGATTTTTGATGATGAAGAGACGGATTGCCTCCTCACTGATGAAGTCATAACGGCTTGGGAAGAGATACAACCCATATATTAGGAATGCCAAAATTGCTTCAAAGATGCCCAGATTTCTATTCTCATAATGGTATTCGGCCATCTCCATTAGTGGTCCTGCTTCCATTCCATAATATCCTCCCTTTGCTCTCATATGTGGTAAATCCTCTTGCTTGAGATGTAGGGCTTTGGCCAAATCCTTTCTCTTTGGTTTTCCATAAGGAAGTGTGAAAGTCCACGAAATCTTCAGATAGTCAGTGTACTCCTCTATGGTCGGAAGCAGCTGAAAGTCTGGGAAGACGAAACAGTGGTAGGTTGGAGAATAAAACTCAACAAGAGCCTACAGCATGAACTCGTTGACTTGAGCACTTATCAGTGGCAGGAGATCTCCATATTTGGCAATGAAGGCGGCGGGGTTCCTGACAAGTCTTGCCAACATCTTAAGACGGCCCAACTTCAAATCCGGGAAAGGAAGCATGCCTCGTCTCGCCATGTTGTCGTCTGCAAAAAGAAAAGTTTGAATTTCCTTGAATGGTTAGAAAAAATGCAGATGCAAATGCGCATGGTGTCATGGAACTCAGACATTTACGAACATCAAAAGTCGTTTATTCATTGATCAACAAGATGGGATTACAAAATATTGTTTCCTTTTACAAGAGTTTTAAACATAAACAACAACTAATGAATCTGAAGAAGGTTCCCCTAGCAGCCTCATGTTGAGCTTCTCGATTTCTTTTTCCATCTGAGCCTTCTCAAGAATGAGCTTGTCCACAATTAACTTCCACGGAGTAGACTGAGGACTGGAAGAAAAAAGTTCTTCTTGTGCTTTCCTCTTCTTATAAGAGAGTACTTCTTCGTCTTTCAACTGGAGTTGTTTTTGGAGTTCTGTATTCTCTTCAACGACCACTTGATACTTGTGTTTCCAAGCGTCTTCGGTTTGTCGTGCTTTGACTAAAGTGATTTTCAGCTTTTCTTCTTCAGACATGAAGACCAAGGTATGTTCTTCCTTCAAAACCATAGGCTCTTGTTTAGGATAAGGCATCCTTAGTATGATGGCTCTCTTTCGAACCCATTGGAGGTATGGCTCCAAAGAGACACAATTGAGTCTTCCAAGATCCCTTTTCCCTTTCTTGTGCAGACGCTTCCAAGCCTCTAGAATCTTCTCTTTTAGCTCTTGACTATCCTTTTCTTCTTTAAAGAAAATGTTTTCCACATGAATCCCATTGGGCTTGTCCTTCAAAGGGTATCCCAATTGCCGACGGGCGAGGACTGGACTGTAACTGATTCCTCCATTAGCACTAAGAAGAGGTACATTACCGAAATCCCCAAAATTGTTAATGATCATCGTCCCATCATAGTCACGACTATACCAATCAATATCGGAGTGAGTGAGAGCCATGATCTTCTGTGACCACCACCCTTTCTTCGGATCCCAAAAAGCGTTAGCTTTGGGCAAGTGTGAAGTGAACCATTTGTATAACAAAGGAGGGCAACAAGTAATCATCCCTCCATTATGAAAGTTCCTCAGATGGACAGAATGGTATGCATCTGCTAGCAAGGTAGGCACAGGATTCTTCTTCAAGAAGGTTTTAATGGCATTGAGGTCCACAAAATTCTCGAAGCTAGGGAACAAAAAGATGCCATAACTGAGCAAGGCAAGGATAGCCTCGAATGCATCCATGCTTAAATGATCCGCATAATATTGAGCTTTCTCGACCAAGAATTCTGCATTTAACCCAAAAACTCCTCCTTTTGTAATCAGGTTCTTTTTAATATCAACCAATCCCAAACGGGTAGCCTTGGCAATATCTTGCTCCTTAGGGTATTCCTCCATGATCGGAAAAGGAGACTCTTCAAGAATGGGCAATCCAACCAACTGAGAATATTCTTCTAGTGTGGGCACTAGCTGATAATCGGGGAAAGTGAAACAGTGGTAGAGCGGATCGTAGAACTGGAGAAGTGTAGAAAGAAGTCCAATATCCATCTTTATCTTCAATAGTAATAATAGCTTCCTATACCTGCTTTGGAATCCCTTTGGATCTGTCACCAAGGTGCTCAACCATCTTAGATCATCTAGGTTAACACCCTTGTAAGTGTACTTCAAAGTTTTCTTTCTTTCACTATTCATAACGACCTCTGATGTTTATAAACAAAAAAGTTTGAGTTCCATGAAACCATATGATATGATGTTATGAATGCAAAATGCACAAACACAAGCAAATGCAAAGATCACACATATGCACACAAATACAAGCCTAGGTTTAAAGGGCGAGCATGGATCCAAGGTCTACCCATCCTCAAGGATTTGCACTATGGATTAATTTGTACCTGCCGAACGGGTTCTACAGAGTTCCCAGAGTCATCAACCCATCTTTCGGATATTATCAACTTCCCAAATCACTTGGTAATCGATAATATTCTCAAGAGAGTCTCGTCCAAGTGTAGTATTGTGTATCAACTATTTCGGAAATACTTCCTTATAGCCATCGCACTACGTCTTAATAAGGCCAAAGTGGGGTAGACTGTATTCTAAAAGTCCACAGTGTCACGGGCTCCTTCGTCGAAAGTAGAATTGTTTTCACGAATACTCGATCAACAATACTAAACTTTCAAGAGGGCCTACACTGAGCGGTGGTTTCTCAAGTTAGCTTGGTCGGGAATCAACTCCCTATAAGCCTTCTTGAATAAACCACCATCCTATCATAATTGTACTCAAGTCCGGGTATAGGACCGTCTCACCACTCAAAGCACCCAATACCCAACATACAAACAAATATATTAACAAATATACATGTTAAGCAAATATTCACAAATATAGCATGTAAATTAAACAAAATAGGCTAAACCCTCAAATTCTAAATTTCTAGTCCCCAGTGAAGTCGCCATTTCTGTTGCGGTGAGAATCGTGATACCAAGCTATTGAATTAACTTGAATCTTAATTCTTAAATTCACAACTGGACTTTAATTTATCCAAAGGAAAGGTCTAAAGAGAGAAAGAACCCTTTGCGCGATGTAACAACAACGCTAAGAGATTTGGGTATCGGGGGTAGGTTATGCATAGGGTAGGTATTTCACATCCTAAACATCTGTAGTACTCTACAGGAACCTTTTGTTTGTTTGCATGCTAAGTTTGGTCAATGTTTTATATGGATTGGGATTGGGTAAAAGGTGAAGGTTAAAACCTAAAGATAGTTTCTAAGTTTGCTCGCAAAGACATCGCGTCCTCTGCCTACGTATCCTAACTAGGATAGAATCAGAGAAATCGTAATTCACCTCACTAGGATTGAAGAACTCTTGATTATGATCAAGTTTCAAAGGGGAACAAACATTAAAATGCTTGTGTAGAGTTTAACAAAACTCTCTAAATCTATGTTATAACAGTCAAGAGTTTACAAACTCTATCCTAGGGTTCTAGTTGAAGAAACACTCCTAGTAAAGGTGGGATTTTTAGACTTAGAGCAAAGTCTAATGGCTTATACTAGAGTTCAAGATGACTTCACAAAGTCAAGGGAAAGGGTAATGAACTATCCATGACACAAGGGTCAATGGAGAGACTTTTCCTTTGGAAGGAGAGGGAGTGGCAACTTGGATGAGAACTAAAGAGTTCTATCACTTGGGGAAGAAATACTTAACAAAGCAATAAACACTTAAGCATGAAGAATACAAAGGATATTGTTACAACCAAGCAAGCATGCATATTACAATAGGCAAGGATTAGATTGGTACAAGTGGTTACAACCAAGAATCATATATCTTAACAAAGGTGAAGGTAACAACCCAAGAGAGACATATTAACAAATATGAGAACAACCATCATACAAATAAGTCACAATTTAAGATGATCATGTTATAAGTTCAAATGTAATAACATTTAGGCATTGATGACAATCAAATACGTAGAGAATGTACACAACAGTTAAGTTCAAGATTTAGGAAGAGAACGAAAAATTTATGGTAACCACCAATGAGAAACAAAGCCTTAACATTTTAACAAACACAAAGAAATCAATTAACAACAAATCTCACAAGATAAGTCAAGCATGGTTCAAGAGAAATTCATCAAGACGTAAGGTAACGACCTAAAAACTGAACCAACTTCCAAGTAGGAAAAAGGCATTGTAAATACAAACAATTTGAAATTTTATCCCATTAAATGAAATTAGACATTAAAATGAACAATTTGCAAAAAGAACGGATTAAAAATAACAAAGTATGCAAAAGTTATGATATTTTGATTTTTCATGAAGAGAATGATTAAAGAAACAAATAATAAAAAAAGAAAAGGGCCATGGGAGGGGTTGAACCCAGGCCCTCTTATTTACAAACTCAGGACTTATCCATTTGGGCACATGGCGCGCGCTGTCAAGGAATGGAAAGAGATAGAGAAAAAATAAACAAGGCAATTGAAAATAAAATAACCAAAAGAGTTAATCCACATGGATCGAACTCAGGTCAGGTAGGTAAAGGGGTATAAGGCGTGCAAGTTTCTACCACTGGGGTGGCTATACATCCAAGTATTTAGCCACCCCAATAAACTTATAAGGCTTCTTTGGGCAAGATTTCTGGGCCAGGCAAAGGCAAAAACAAGGAAATGCTGAAATACGTTTTGATCCATAACTCTCTCAAAACTTAATCCTTTTTTATGAAAGTTTAGTCAAACTTGATTGATTTTTGATGAGGATCATGATGGTACTAACAATTTTTTGAAATAAAAGCCACACATTAAAACACGAATGCATATGCAAATTGGTATACTTGTGATGCATTATGGAAATCAAAACCAGTTCTGAGTTCAAACACATCAAACAGACATTGCACACAAGTCATAAACATATTAACAGATAGATTGCACACTTAGGGATCAGCCACAGATCATCACAATTGAAAATGGTTCATAGATTGCAAACATAGCATGAAAGAGAAGGCAAGCTGTCAAGGATGCTGATGGAAAATGTTCAATTTACATATACATGGCCTACCAGTTCTGAACATGTTAATGATGCTCTTAATGTTTACAAACCAAACAAGAATGCCTCAGGAAAAAGAAAAAAAGTATGATACAGCAAATGACAGCATATTGGTTATTGAATTGAACTTTGTAAAATAGTGAACATGTGCTTCCAAACAACAAGAACAAAATGACCTCAAATCAAAAAAACCAAGTTGCTAAAATCTAAACAGACAAGCAGTTACAACAATACACATATGTGGCTAATTCAAAATGTGATATGAGGGGATCAAGGATTGATTGGAAACAGCAGCCAAGCAGCAGGCCAAGGCCAAGGGGCCTGCTGTCCAGAATTCAAACAAAGGCCAAAACATAGATGCATTCACACTTTGATCAAAACAGAACCATTAAAATCATGAAATCTCAACCAAAATACTTAAAATGCAATGAGTAACAAGATGATAACAATCAAAATGCCAAGATCAAACAGAACTGTCATGCCACATGCCAAGGGAAATTGAAAGAAAGCAATTGGAAAGCTAAGTCATGAACTAAGCACAATCAGGTTGAACATGCTTCACACACAAACTCAAATCATGTTAATAAGTGTTTCCAAGCTTCAAGATTAATCACAAACCAAACAAAAGTGAAAGTGGTATGCTAGTGGCTCATTTAAGCATGAAAATGCATAATTGGAGACATGACATGATTGGAAAAGGTTTAGACAAAACAAACACCATACACAAGTTTCAAATGTATCAATGAATGAATCTATAACTTAAGATTGAACATAGAATGCACACAATAAAATTTGGTTCTCAAGTTGCTAGTGTAGCACATGTTAAGCAGACTGTCAAAACAAAAGAGGATACAAATTGGCAAAGCATTCACAAATGGGGTCTGGTTCATACACATATAAGCCCTAGACATGTTATTTAAAGGTCCTATGCTCAAGAAATAACTTAAAAAAACTCAAACAGAAAAGAGTGGTGTGTGCAGCTGTGGTTTTGTGAAAAAAGTTGTTTTGTGCAAGAGATGAGGCATTGTGAGAATGAATAGTCAAAACCATGTAGCAAGGTCATACACATATCACAAACATGATAACAAATGAGTTCATGTTCAGAAATCAGTCACATTGCAATCAGAACAGACTTTGGTATGGTACATGGCATACTTGGCTTGAAAGTTGAGAATGCATTTTGAGAATGAAAGGGTAAAACAGGTGGAAATAGGTCATACAATCACCACACACACATCACAATCATGAAAATGAAAGAGATCATACTTAAAGTTCAGGCACATTTCAAACATAACAGAAATTAGTATGTTGATGCTTATGCAAAAAGCTATTTTGAAACAAGCTGGTGGTGCAGCAGGGTATTCTTCAAACAATGAGATTTATGCCAAAACAAAGACACACACATCATATACATGCTATAGGATAACTTCATGCTCAAGAAACAGTCTAAATCAAAACCAAGCAGAATATGGCATATTGGTTGGTATCAAAACATGAAAATGCAACTGTCAAAATTCAAAAGCAGTAGGATACGTCATTGTCGCTTCAGTGAAAATAAGGTGCCGACAAAACAGAAGAGTCGCCACCTTTCGTTATTTATCCCTCAGAACGGGAAAGGAAACGATCGGAAAAACCTGACGAAAAGGGTATAAGACAAGGTCGTCGCAACCGTTGTCTGGGTTCGGGAGTCGGTTACGCAAGGGGAAGGTATTAGCACCCCTCATGTCCGTCGTACTCGACGGGATCCACGCTTGTTGTGTTTACTGGACGAGTTGGTTTATCTATCTACCTATCAAGGCTGGCTTAAACAGAAAAGAAAATGACTCGGCAAAGCATCGCGCTTCATGCCTACGTATTCTCATCAGAGAATGAGAAATCAGAGTCAACGTAGTTCGACCTACTACGGCTTACAGGGAAGGTGGCTCGCCAATACATCAGTACTCTGCCTACGTAGTCTCAACAGATATGAGAGATCAGAGCTTACGTAGTTCGGGGCTACGAATTATGGGGATTCAGATTCATCTGTTTTATCGAGTAGGGTTAAACAACAGTTCCAGCAGTTAGGGACAAAGCCTGTTTGCGTTGGCGCTGAAGTTTAACGACACTCTTTTCTTCAGAAAAGCTTTCCTTTGACTTACGGGCCCACGGGGCAAAAAGGTTTGAAGTTTGTTTTCTGTCTTTTACGGAAGAAGTGTTTTTTAATTGTGTTTGCAATTTCAATCGCACTAAAGACTATGACCTGAGAGTGAATGCGTCGCATGTCACCTAAAGGGTGCCATACTAAACATCCAGACTGTTGGAAAGAAGCTCTCCAACAATCCTTTCTCAGATAGCTTAAAGCTCGTAACGTACGAAAGAAATCATTCATGATTACTGTATCTTAAGCTGTTTTGAGATGAGAAGAGAAGGCTCAACTAAGGGGAGACTATCAAGTCCTACTGTTGTCATGCCAAGGATTCATCCTATGGTTGAGGTTTGAAACAGGGAACCCCTAGAAGTTATCATGCATAGGTTTCAACCTAAAGTTCTATCATCACTTCCTTATCAAAGGAAGTGAGATTCCTAAGGGATCATGTCAATGATAAATAGAACCAGATAAAGCATCAGCTTAAACAGTAAACAGTAAACAGTAAACGACTGTAAAATGCATGCAATGCAAGTGAGGGAGGAAATGTGTGTGGGGCAGCAGCCTCCACAAGCTCATCTCAACCTCAAGCCAGATATGAATAACTGCAATCATACAGAAGAAATAAAATAAACTGCTATCAAGCAAGATAAGCAACTGCAATCATACAGAAGAAATAAGATGCTATCAAGCAAAATACAATAAACTGCAATCATACAGTAAAAATAACATGCTATCAAGCAAAAAAAACCACATGGGCAAGGGAGCAGGGCTCTACCGAATACCCGCAAGCAAAGCCATACAGTAAAAATACAAGCAGAGGGAGCAACTCAACCTCTAGTGCAATCATGCTCCTAGCTTAAAGTTAGTCTAGATATGGCCTTATTCTAATGCATCAAGCAAGTCAAACAAGGCACATCAATACAGAAAAGAAAACAGACAAGAGAACAGATCAACTCCTCCCTCTTCCAACTCCAAGCCTCAGCTCTTCTGACAGCAACTCAGTCTTCAGACCTCCATCACTCTTCAGGACTATCATCCTTCATGACAAATATCAATTTGTCTCCCCAGGCTTCAACCCTTCAACATAAGTTTCAACCTAATCTTCTTCTTCAAGCTTCAGCTCCTTAGTCAATTCCACCTTCAGGCTTCACTCTTAACCACAAGTATCAACTTGATTCCTTCAGGATCTCCAAGCTTCAAAGTAAGTATCAACTCATCCTCTGTTCTTCAAGCCTCAGCTCTACACTCAATCTCAATTGAATCCTCCTCATAAGTATCAACTCAGTCTTCAAGCTTAAGCTCTCTTACTTTACCAGTCTCAACTTGGTCTTCTTCTCCTACAAGCTTCAGCTTCTCAGAGTAGTCCTCAATCATCTGGAAATGTCAACTTTATCCTTCAATTCTTTAAGCCTCAGCTCTTCATTCAGTCTTTACTGGATCTTCATTGGGTCTTCAAGTATCAACTTGTTTCTTCTTGCTCTTCAAGCCTTAGCTGCAATGGCAATGCTCAGGGAATCATCCTCTTCCACACTCTTCAATGAAGTCTTCATCTTCACCCTCAAGCCCAACATCTTTAAGATACTCCAACCAGAAGAAATCACTTAACTGGATAAGCTAGGATATTAAACTGCTTATTGACCACCAAAGGAGGCCTATAAGGTTTTAACATCAGAAGAATGGTTCCCTCAAAAGTTCTACTTCCTAGGTACCATCACTTATCCCTCCAAAGGAGGGAGGTGAATACCATGGGAGGACTTTTAATCATTGGGAGGAATGGAGGTGAAAGATACCATCCATGTTTAAGAAAGAAATTAACTAAGTCTAAGCTCTACTTAATTCCTAACCCTAAAACAACAACAAAACAAACAAGTCTTCAAGCTCCCAAGCTCCTTCTTCAATCTTCAGGTCTTCCACTATGCTCCTCCATGCTCCACAAAGCAAGACCAAGCGCACCAAGCCAAGCAAAAGCCCACAAAGCAAAGCAAAACAAAATACAAGCCCACAAGGGCAACACAAACAACAATCAATTACAAAAATCAATTAAAAATAGTATACTATTATATTAAAATCTAATATAATTTCTAGGGGATCCTATATAACTACCCTTAATACCCTATATGTCCCAATATCTAACTTGACCTAAAAACCCAAAATTCTAGTGTTATTGTGGACCTATGTTAAGGATTGACCTAAATCTACACAACCTAGAGTCATCTAATCAAAACTAATCAAAAACTAATCACAAAATTATGTAATAAATCCAAAGGGGAGCTAAAGTCCTAATCTAACTATCCTAAAAAGAATGGTGCAAAAATATAAAGGGAACTAGCTAAACAAAATTCTACAAAACTATGCATCAACATAAAATGAATTAAAAAGCTATTAAAAGAGAAAATATACAAAAAATATTAAAAATGCATGAAATGCAAATGTTTTGATTTTATAATTTTCTAGATATAAATGTGAAATAGGAGGAAAAATTCCCATGCCAAAATCATTATTTTTCTATTTAATATGATTTTCTAAAGTTTAAAGAAAAATAAAGAAAATGAAAATAAAATGTGAAAACAGTTGGTGTATTTAGCAATGATATGCAGTGTTTTATGGATGATGGGCTTAAATGGGGGTGCGCGCAGCAAAAGCGCTTAAGCCCATGTATTTAATCAGAAAACAAATCAAAAATATATAAGGAAAAAGAAAAAATACGCAGTGCAATAAGTAAGGATATGCAGTGCAAATCAAGACTGGGCCGTGGATGGGGGTGTGATTAGCAATTATTTCCTTAAGCCCAAACGAAAAAATAAATGAAACGGCTGCGTTTCATCATTTCAGACTTTCCCTCTTCAAAACGTGAGATCAAATCTCGGCCTTTAGATCTAAGTCCAGTCAATGAGTCTTTGCATGATCCAACGGCCATGGAGTCATCACCTACCTTCAACCAGGGTTTTGGAATGAAGAAGCCATGAAACAGAGCTATCATGCTTTTCTTCATCACAAACGTATCACATCAATTCTCGCCCAGAATCCAAGATTTAAAACCCTAGAACACTCTAAATTCCATGCTGATCATAATCATCATCTTAGAATTCACTGAAATGTATTCAAACTCTAAATCTGATAATGAATCAAAATTATGGCCAAACCTCAATTCTGACTATTCTTGAAATTGATTATACCAGCATACTCACCATATTACCCTGATTAAAACTTGCTATAGAACTCATGTTATATCTCACTACACCTCATGTTCTTGATCAATAAAGAAATGGTGTCATCATCTTGATCCTCTCCAAATGATCTCAAAATCTCCAGAATCCATCTCCTACTTGTTTCTAACCGTTTTATATTAACAAACTAACTTAACAATGCCTAAATTAAGGTGTAGAGTAAAAGTTGCAAACCTGGAAATTTCTGAATAACAGATAGATCAAATCTTCAATTCAACCCTTCAATCTCTCTAGAATCACTCCTTGTACCAAGATCCTGCTACTGTTTGCAAAAGTTTTGATCAAAGGTGCTTGAATCTCAGAATCCGATGGTGACTTGCTTCTTGCTAAATCCAAATGCTATCTTCTCAATTCTTCATGATCTTGCTCTCAATTTGGTATGGATCCACTCAGTATGATCAATGGAAGTTGTTACAATAGAAAGAATCAATGGAAATGGTGTGTAACTCTGAAAACGATTTCAATTTGCAAGGCATCAAATGAAATGGCAATCTTACTCTCCTCTCTCAACTCTCACCAACCTTGCATCTGAGCAGCTTCTAATCAATATATAGGATGGTTCTGAACCATCCAGAACTTTCTGGAAGCATCCAATGAGAATTTGAGATTCTCATGTCATGAGTTTTTGAATTCAAGCCAAGCCTACACCAGTCCATGCTATACCTCTTGCAGCAACTTGTTCTCCTTTGAAAATCTCCTTAGATGAGATGCATGAGATGTTAGGATACTTTGCTAGCTTGTGCATTGATCTTCCTTATGTTTTGCATATGTAACTTAATATGCAAGTAACCATTTTCCAAAGCAAGTCCATGATTTAGACCTCAAATAAATAATGTGGCTAAACCATTGTCTTTAAAATGTTTTCTAGAGTCAAAATGGTATATTACATGCCATGGTTTGGATGTGTAGCTTGGAAATTTCAATTTCCAACTTTGACTTATTTAACTTATGCCTTCATTTTAGGTCATTTTTACCACTTTGAGCTACAAGCCTTTTCAACATCTCAGGACCTCCTTATTAGCCTTAAAACATCATTTTAAGCAAGTTTGATGTTGAAGATTTTTCCATTTGAAGCTTGGAAATAGGAGTTATGGCCTTATGCTTGAAATGACCTGTAATCTCCAAATGACCAAAATGCCCTTGACTTGTCAAAGCCATAAGTTGAGTTTTACAAATCCTATCAAGGACTTATAATACTCTCTATAAATCTAAGAAGATAAGGAACAACATTCATGTTGACCAAAAGTTCATAGGAATCATCCTTCTATGGCAAAAGTTTGATGCAAGTTGGGTGACTTTCAAGGCCCCAGATTCACATACCTCAGATGACCTGTAACTTGTCAAAGTCATAACTTGAGCTCTACAAATCCTATCAAGGACTTCTAGTACTCAAATTAAAGCTAAGAACAAGCTCTACAACATTCAGGTTGGGGGCAAGATGATATGACAATCACATCTTGAGCTAAACTGCCTTGAAGATAGGGGTCAAACTAGGGGATTTTACACTGTCAAGCCTTAGAAACCCTAGCTTGAAACTTCTCAAACTCTTCAATCATGATGAGTTGACCTTGGAATCATCCTCATAGCATATCAATGCATCAATCCATGATCACATGGCTCTTGGATTAGGTCTCAACCCTCTCCAAATCATCAGTTGACCTAGGGTTGACTCAGTCAAACCCTAACTACACCACTCATGGCTGAGTCTTCTTAACCTTGCACAATGACCTCTCTAGGCTTCATGATGGCTTTAAAGACATCTCATAAGCTCTCTCAAGGCTTCAAGTCCACATTCTTGGCTTCAGAATCATCTGAGGAGCTCCCACAACTCTCAAGTTAGGAGGCACACAACTCTTGGTTTTAACCACTCTCTCTGAGGATCTTCTAACTTCTCTGACAAAGATATCAACCCTTGAACACTTGAATAACCTTCTTGGCTATCTTCAAAGTCTTGATTGGTACTCATACCTCTTGATCTCCTGCATACATGTCTATGAAAGGCAAATGATAATGCTAATGTGAATGAAATGAAACATAAGCTAAGTAAAGAAATGTTTGTCAAATTTTAGGGTGCAACAGCTGCCCCTATTCAAACGGCTTGAACCTGACTGGGTGAGAAGCGAACGGCTCTCAACCAATCAAGGTGCGAGACGGTTGAATACCGACAAACTCGGAAATTTGCCAACTACCCGAGTACACGATACTCTGACGGGAACAAATCTTCGAAAATTGAAACATTAGCTGCACGGCAAATAGCTGGAGAATCGGTCACACGGTAACCGGTAATACATGGTCGATCATGCCGCCAGGCATCAAGATTCCTCGGGACTCATCAGGTCAACAATCAAGTTAAATCATGCCGTCAGGCATTCAAAGAAAACTTTCGGGCATCCGTCGGACTTCATCAGTAAGTCGTGAATGGAATTCTCAGTCAATCATGAACCGATTAGGGATATCCAAACTTCTGCCATCAGGCATTCCGCATCAGCTGAGAGAACTGCTTCGTCAATACGGTTGGACTTCAATCATCGAGTCTTCGATGGAAGTTTCAACTTCGCTGTTCAGGAACCTGCTGGGGATGACACATCTCCGCTGGGGATTCTGGAGAACTATCAAGTAACTCTGCTTCGGGGATCCAGGAATCATTCTGGATGAATCAACTCTGCTGAGGACTTCAAGAATCATCTTGAGCAAGTAACTCTGCCGGGGACTTCAAGAATCAACCTGAACTGATAACTATGCTGGAGATTTCAGGAATCATCCTGAGCAAACGCTCTGCCGGGGACTCTAAGTGTCCACTTGAGCAACCGACTCTGGCGACTGCACTAGGGCTTTTAAGAATCATCTTAAACGAACGCCTTCGCTGGAGAATTCAAGAATCATCTTGAGCAAGCGACTCCATTGGGGAGAATTCGAGAATCATCTTGAGCAATCAATTCTGTGGCGGAACACCTGCAAAACAAGAACGGTAACAACCTAGATCATGCTTATTATGCATATGCTTCGGCAATGGCGCAATGCTCCACACGATGGAAATGCTACGCGTTTATGATAAATGCTATGCAGTCATGCAAAATGCTGCGATCCCGTCGGCAAAATAAATGCTGAAGGGAGAATCCTCCTGTCAAGGAGAGAGAACCACTCTGATAGGGGAAGGAATCATCTTGCGGAGGAGAAAAAGGGCCACGCCAATCTCAATCGGGATCTGCGGGGAAGTGAACTTCAGTTGACTGCTTCAGGGGATCGGAGCTCTACGAGAACCTGGACCTGCTGAGGAAAGCGATGTGAATCGCAGAGATAAACTGCACGGCCTTCACGGCTAACCTTCCTGGAGACAACGACTCCGGCGGGGAAACACAACATCAGCTATTCAACACTCCACTGGGGAAAACCAATCATGGCCTGAGCGGCTTCCAAGGACTCGGCTCCCTTGGGGATCTGCAAACTTGGCTGGGGAAGAAGGAATCATCCTGCTTACAGGGGAGAGTACGACTCTGTGGGGAAACTCAATTCCGTTGGAGACTTCAGTTTGGAACTATCAACTGCTGCATACTTCAGCGCATGACTCAGCTGGGGAGATGGCATTCCTTCAGGACGTACTTGGCTGGGGAGAGAATCTTCTCTGCCTGGGGAGACATATCAATGCCTACGATCTCATGTTCGGACTCTGTGGGGAGAGACTGTTGAACCTTGCTGGAGAAGGAGGAATCATCCTGCTTGGGGATGCGCACGGCACACTGTCTGGAATATGCTACACCTGTAACAACACAAACAAACAGACAAGATGCCCCTCTCAAAGGGACCTATCAAGGTTATTATCTTGTGAGAATGTTCGAGTAATTCATTGTTTCAACAATCAGTGGCCTAGGCCAGTAAGTTTATGTATGTGCATTTTATCAAAAACATCGGCGTTCTTTTTCGCAAACAAAACAGATAAATGCTAAACAGGCAAACAAAATTGTTGAATAGTATACATTTTATTAATAACGAACCCCTGAATGGGTAAAAACGTTTTACAACAGATGCAAGCTCCTGGAATGAGGAAGCCGCGCAAAAATAAAACATAAATATACATCAGTATATACAAATGTCGGCAACGAGGCGTAGACGAACACCATGAGTTGATCCCTCTATGACCCACTCGACTTCGATACCTCTCCGATGCTTCAGCTTCAGAAGAGATTGATTCAGATAAACGGCCCTCAGGTCGTCCAAACCACTAAACAAAGAAAGTCCATACGCGGAACGCAGTCATTTGCTTTTTCAAATCCCTAACTTTTGCGTGAACCTCCCTTTGCGGGTTTTCAGTTCACCGGGATACCCTTTTTTGCCAGAGTCGCCCATCCGGGTTTTCGAGTTTGCGGGTGTACATTTTTTCAATTTATATCCCTAATTTTTGCCCGAACCTTTTTCCCTTTTTTATGGTTCGCCGGGATGCCCCATTTTTTCCTGGACTCTCTTTTTACTGTCCAGCGGGTCGCTTTCAAGCAAAGTATTTTTTAACCGCGTCCGCATTCACCGGGGATGCAAAATCTTCACCATCCATCGTGGATAACAACAAAGCTCCTCCCGAGAAGACCTTGCTGACGACGCACGGACCTTCGTAATTGGGAGTCCACTTGCCCCGGTGATCGGAGTGTGGAGGAAGAATCTTCTTCAGGACGAGATCACCCGTCTGAAAGCTTCTAGGACGCACCTTCTTATCATAAGCTTTCTTCATTCGGCTTTGGTATAAACGACCATGCGCAATCGATGCTAACCTCTTCTCGTCCATCAGGCTGAGTTGGTTCAGTCGGTTCTTAATCCATTCTGCCTCGTCGAGTTTCACATCAACCAAAAGTCGCAAAGAAGGGATCTCCACTTCTAACGGTAGGACATCTTCCATACCGTACACCAAGGAGAAAGGAGTTGCCCCGGTTGAAGTACACACCGTTGTACGATAACCGTGCAATGCAAATGGCAGCATCTCGTGCCAATCCTTGTAGGTCACAACCATCTTCTGAACAATCTTCTTAATGTTCTTATTGGCCGCTTCAACGGCGCCATTCATCTTCGGCCGGTAAGGAGATGAGTTGTGGTGTTCAATCTTGAAACTCTGGCACAACTCCTTCATCATCTTGTTATTCAGATTCAAACCATTATCAGTAATGATCCGCTCGGGAATTCCGTAACGACAGATGATATCCCTCTTTATGAATTTGGCCACCACCTGCTTGGTCACATTAGCATATGAGGCTGCCTCCACCCACTTGGTGAAGTAGTTGATAGCTACTAGAATGAAGCGATGACCGTTAGATGCAGTGGGCTCGATCTTGCCTATCATGTCGATGCCCCACATGGAGAACGGCCACGGGGAGGACATGACATTTAACGGGCACGACGGCACATGAACTTTATCAGCATAAATCTGGCATTTATGACATCTCTTCGCGAATTTAAAACAATCTGATTCCATCGTCATCCAGTAGTACCCTGCTCTCAAGATCTTTCTCGTCATAGCATGCCCGCCGGCGTGCGTACCAAATGTGCCTTCATGAACTTCTTCCATGAGCATACTCGCCTCTTTCTCATCTACACATCTGAGTAGCACGAGATCGTGGTTTCTTTCATACAAAACTCCATCAGGATTGAGATAAAAATTTCCAGAAAGCCTCCTCAGAGTCTTCTTATCCTGGGTTGACGCTCCCGCAGGATACTCCTTAGTCATAAGGAAGTTCTGGATATCATGGAACCATGGCTTGCCGTCGGCGGCTTCCTCGATCGCAAAGACGAATGCAGGTCTATCAAGACGAGAAAGGACAATTCTTGGAGCTTCATTCCAAAAATTGACTTTATACATTGAAGCCAACGTGGCTAAGGCATCAGCCATCTGATTTTCTGCTCTGGATGGAGTTCCACTCGATCAAAGAACGGAAGTAGCCTTCTGGCATAGTTCATGTACGGCACCAAATTTGATTGACGAGTCTCCCACTCCCCTTTAATTTGGTTGATCACAAGCGCCGAATCACCATATACGTCTAGATTCTTGATTCTCAAATCAATTGCTTCTTCTAGACCCATAATGCATGCTTCATACTCCGCCTCGTTATTGGTGACTGGAAACGTCAGTCTCGCAATGAACGGGATATGGGATCCGCGGGAAGTCGTGATGATCGCCTCAATGCCACTTCCATAAGAATTAACCGCCCCGTCAAATTTCAATTTCCACTGGGATTTCCTATCTGGCCCCTCGTCGGGCAATGGTTCGTCACAGTCTTTCGCTTTAAGAAACATGATATCCTCATCAGGGAATTCAAATTTCATCGGCTGATAATCTTCGATTGGCTGTTCGGCAAGGTAATCAGACAATACGCTGCCCTTGATGGCCTTCTGGGAAACGTACTGAATATCATATTCCGTCAACACCATTTGCCATCTGGCAATCCTGCCCGAAAGCGCATGCTTCTCGAAGACGTACTTGATTGGATCCATCTTAGAAATTAGCATGGTGGTGTGGTTGAGCATATTGTCGTAAATGTTTGGCAGCCCAGGCTAGTGCACAACACGTCTTCTCCAACATCGAGTAACGAGATTCACAGTCAGTGAACTTCTTACTCAAGTAGTAAATGGCGTGCTCCTTTCTGCCCGTCTCGTCGTGCTGACCGAGAACACACCCCATACTATTCTCAAGAACTGTCAAGTACATGATTAATGGTCGTCCGGCCATTGGGGGTATCAAGATTGGAGGTTCCTGCAGATACTGCTTTATCTTGTCGAATGCCTTCTGGCAATCCCTATTCCAGGTAATCGCCTGATCTTTCTTTAATAGTTTGAACATCGGTTCACACGTGGCCGTGAGCTGAGAAATAAACCTTGCAATGTAGTTTATTCTGCCCAGGAAACCACCAACTTCTTTTTCTGTTTTCGGCACTGGCATTTCTTGTATCGCTTTTATCTTCGCAGGATCAACCTCGATGCCTCTTTCGCTCACGATAAACCCCAGTAACTTTCCGGACCGTACTCCGAAAGTACACTTGTTAGGATTCAGCCTCAACCTGAACTTCCTAAGCCTCTCAAAAAGCTTCAGCAAATTGACCAGATGCCCCTCCTCCGTTTGGGACTTCGCAATCATGTCATCAACATAGACTTCAATCTCATGATGAATCATGTCATGAAACAAAGTAACCATTGCTCGTTGGTAAGTGGCCCCTGCGTTCTTCAGACCGAAAGGCATTACCTTGTAGCAAAATGTTCCCCAAGGAGTGATAAACGTATTTTTCTCCATGTCCTCCGGCGCCATCTTGATCTGATTGTAACCAGAGAAGCCATCCATGAACGAAAACACGGAGAACTGAGTTGTGTTGTCGACCAACACATCAATATGAGGCAGCGGGAAATCATCTTTAGGGCTCGCCCTATCCAAATCCCGATAATCAACGCACATTCGTACCTTACCGTCCTTCTTCGGTACAGGCACTATGTTGGCGACCCACGGAGGGTAAGTAGTGACCGCTAAGAAGCCAGCATCAAGCTGCTTTTGCACTTCTTCTTTGATCTTAACGGCCATATCTGGTCTCGTCCTCCTAAGCTTCTGCTTAACGGGAGGACAATCTTCTCGCAGCGGCAAGTGGTGGACCACGATGTCAGTGTCAAGTCCGGGCATATCTTCGTATGACCAAGCAAAGACGTCACTATACTCTCTCAGCATCTCGACTAATCTCTGCTTGACATCGCTCTGCAATGCGGCTCCTATCCTGACGTTTCTGACGAGTTCTTCAGAACCCAGATTCACGATCTCGATCTCCTCTTCATGAGGCAGAATAACTTTCTCCTCTTGTTTCAACAAGCGGGCGAACTCTTCAGGAAGGTCTTCGTCTTCATCAATCTCTTCTTCGGCTTGATAGATCGGGCAATCGAAGTCGAAGTGAGTCGTAGAAGGTCCAGAGTCGATGTCATCTGTTATGTGGATCCTGCAATAACAAGGGTTAAGTTTAAAACAAGGATGTGCAGGTTAGCACAAACCCCATTGCCATTTTATTGTTTTTCAAAACAAATAGAAAACAGGAATAACAGAGATCACAATATTTGAATACGAAGAAAAACGCCTTTGATTTATTAACAAAATGCATGTACATAATCCAACAAGGCCCTGACCATAAAACCACTATGCCCCGGGTAGGACATAGGGTTGTACAATGATTGGAAAAAGTAAATCATTACTCTTCGCTTGTCATCTGGATGATATCCTTGACGGACCAATTGTTGAGGCCCTCACCTGGCTTGCTTGGCTGGATCCAAGAGTCGAGGTCACAGTCGCTATCTCTGCTGTCTTCAGACACCGCGTTGATGCTTTCAAAAATCACTCTGCCACTGGTAAACTGGATTGGCCCCTTACCTCGCGACGCACTGCTAGAAGAAGAAGCTTCAGCTCCAGGAGAATATCCCAACCCAAACTTATCTTGCTTGTTAGGTATCTCCAAAATTCGCCCCCAACCTGGGGTAGATCCGGCTTGGATAACGGCCCGAGCTTCCTTGAATGAGGAGAGAGTCATCTCTGGCTTTTTGGTGACTACAGGAGCTACGTCCTTCACTTTGACAGCTTCGAACGCTTGGCATAGAGTTTCATGGATTTCCCCATCCATCTCAACATACTTGAAGGATGACAAATGGCTCACCATTATGTCCTCCTCGCCGCAAACGGTCACGATGCTACCTCCGACAGCATATTTGAGTTTCTGGTGCAACGTGGAGGTCACGGCACCAACAGCATAGATCCATGGCCGGCCCAAGAGACAGCTGTAGGCAGGCATGATGTCCATAATATAAAAGACCGCATCGAATGTTTCCGGTCCGACTTGAATTGGCAGGGTCACCTCCCCGAAAACATGGCGTTTAGTCCCATCGAACGCCTTCACAACCAGATCACTGGGTGTGCAAATCACTCCACGAGTATCCAACTTCTTTAATGCCTTCTTCGGAAGAACATTAAGTGACGAACCCGTGTCCACCAACACATGCGACATAATCGTTCCCCTACACTCTATCGAGATGTGCAGGGCGCTATTGTGGTTCCTCCCTTTCGGCGTCAGCTCTAGGTCAGTGAACCCTAACCCATTTCCAGCATTCACATGGGCTACGACCTCTTCTAGCTGATTTACCGATATTTCCTGCGGTACATATGCGGCGTTCAACACCTTCAGCAGCGCGTTGCGGTGTGCTTCAGAACACAGCAACAAGTTCAGAATGGAAATCTTCGAGGGCGTCTGATGGAGATGATCCACAATCTTGTAGTCACTCTTTTTAATCAACCACATAAACTCCTCGGCGTCTTTAACAAGCAAGTCTTTTTCTCCCCCACGTGGGATCTCTTCAACGACTTTACTTTTACCTTTATCGGCCGCATCAGCTCTGACCGCTTTATCCGCCACGACCTCTGGTGGTGCAAACACTCTTCCGCTGCGAGTAATACCACTGATTCCCGCAAGGTTCTCCACATACGAACCAAACGGTTCTAGCTCCAACTTCTGGCCGTTGCAGTAGACTTCAGCCCCATAATGCCATGGGACAGCATTAGTGCTTTCGAAGGGTATCGGCTCAGCTTTGGTGATAGTAATTGTGGGCGGTCTAGGCGCAGAAATAGTTATCGTCTGGCGAGGGATGGTCATGGTGGCGACCTCATCAGCTTGCTTCAGCACTACCTCTCCCGATCCACTTTCGGCCCTTCGGCTAAACTGTAAAATCCCTTCAGTCATCAGACTTTGAATTCCTTCTACCAACTGTTCACATCCATCAGAACGTGTGGCACAGTCCATACACAACTCTCCGCAACCTGGAAAGAAACCCCTTTTCATCAGCTTAGCCTTGACGAAGCTAAGTGGCGTTTTCAGATCTCTGACGTAAGTCAACAAATCCGAACTCTCGTCTTCGATAATGGCGTTCACTCCACCTCCCCTATGATTCAGCATAAGGTTCTTCGTGACATTTGGCACATTGTCCGAGAAGTTGATGATCTTGGCATCCACCATGTCCTGCACCTTGTGCTTGAAGGCTTTGCAATTCTCTATTGTGTGGCCTGGTGCCCCTGAGTGAAACTCATAAGTTGCATTCGCGTCATAACCTGGCGGAGGTGCCCCTGTCAAGGGAGCCAGCGTTCTCTTCTGGATCAACTGTAGCTGAAGCAAAGTCTGCAAGAGTTGCGCGTACGACATGGGCGGTGTCTCGAGATGACGGCTCGACAAAGGTGCCCGATTCTGATACTTTCTGTACCCTTGTTGATTCGGTTGCTGCTGCTGCTGCTGTGGCTGTTGAACTGCCGGGATAGTTATACTGGCCACCTGCTGGTGAGGACCTTTACCCTTCCTTCGAGCGTTGGTCACAGCGCTCGCTTCTCCTTCCCGTCTTTTGCCACTATAAGGTTTCTTTCCGCCTCCTCCAGCTAAGGATGAATCACCTTGAATTTTCCCGAGTTTGATCCCATTTTCCACGTGCTCACCCGTGATAATGAGATCTGAGAAGGTTCCGGACATACCGCTGACCAACTTCTCATAGTAAACCCCTGGGAGGGTGGCTACGAACATCTGCACAAGCTCACGTTCAACCATCGGCGGCTGAACCCTAGCTGCCAACTCACGCCACCGCTGGGCGTATTCCTTAAACCCTTCGTTGTTCCTTTGCGACAAATTCTGCAGCTGGACTCGGTTCGGGGCCAAGTTACTATTGTATTGGTAGTGGTGCACAAATGCTTCAGCAAGGTCCTTCCACGTGCGCACACTGGTAGGCTCCAGTCTCATGTACCATTCAAGGGAGGGTCCGGACAAACTGTCCTGAAAGAAGTGCATCAGCAACTTCTCGTCATCAGAATGAGCTGACATTTTCCTGTAATACGATCTCAGGTGGACGCGAGGGCAAGTGGTGCCCTTATATTTTTCAAAGTCAGGTACCTTGAACTTGGGAGGCACCTTGAAATCAGCAATTAGTCCCAACTTGGACATATCAACGCCCAGGGTGTTCTGGTTCTCGATATCTCTCATCTTATCTTCAAGTGCCTTGAACCTTAGACGTGCTTCAGCGTTCAGCTCCCCTTCAGCACCTCTTTGAGAGAACACATCGTCCTGACGATCCTCTAGCCATGGCTGAGGCCCAAACAAATTTCCAACACCCGCAGTGTCGTTGCCCAGTCCAACATTGACATTAGCTCCCAGACTCCCATTACCGACGCCCGTCGTATTGAGTCCCATGTTGGCCATCACATTGTCGTTGGCACTGCCGTTTCCCCCGATCACGGGGACGCCATTCTGTGGAGTTTCAACTGGTGGAGGAGTAGGCACGGTCCCACCATGGAGTATGCCGTTGCTATCGACCCTTGAAATCAGAGGCTGAACCAAGGTTCTGAGCTGATCCTGGCCATTGGCGACCGCTTGCATGAGCTCCATGAAGCGATCCATTCTTTCGCGGAGTTCTTGAACATCAGTTTGCACTTGCTCCATGATTCTGGTTTGATTTGCTCTGGTCTGATAGCGGTGAATTGGTCTCTGATCAATCCTGGAACCACCTGAAACAACCTGGAAACACAAAAGGGTTAGGAAAAAACGACAAAGTGCTAGTTATGCAAATGCTTCATGCAAATGCAAACGTGTGTCTGTGCGTTGGGGAGAGTTCCCCCCGATCCTAGTGCCTGAGTGCCAGTGCTGATAATAAGAAGAAGTCCGAGTCCAATCATGGAAATAACAATCTCATATATAAAGAAAGCCCATCAAGGCAGTACACAACATCAGCGAGTACAAGATGAATCAACAGCATGACCTCAGCCAACAAGCCTGGTGATGGTCAGCATACAGCAATGATCAAAACAAAAGGAATACAAACAGTCAAGCACGGCCACGGGCACGATACTCTTCTAACAACTCCTTCGTTTCTGGATGATCAGGCCGAGTGAGCAACCCTTCGACGAGTAACTCCCTCTGCAAAATGGTGTACTGAAGACCTTCGACCGAATCTTCCCATGCTCCTTCGCCGAAACAATCTTCTAGCTTCCGCTTCTTGGACTCAAACGTCAGTTTGCGCTCCTTCAAGTTAGCGAGAGCTCTGTTGAGCTGGCCTTCAGCGGCATATCTGCAAGCGGTTTCTTCATCAAACCTCTTCTCACTAGCTTTTACCTGGGCCTCCAGCTTAGAGGTCTGTAGCATCAGCTTATCCTCCCGCTCTTTCCTGGTGGCTAGGGAGGCTTTCCAGTGCTGGTTGAACTTGGATATCCTCCGATATGCTTCGTCCAAGTGCTGCTTCTTCATAGCTAGTACGTCGTTGACAACTTTGAAGTCTTGACCCATGCGCTCACGCTCAGCTATCTGCTTAGTCAGGTCTGTACCTAGCCGGTTCACCAGCTCTGTTTGCCTTTTGAAAGAATGAACGGCTTCGTTCCTCTCGCTTCGGAGCTGAGCCAATTCTTTCTCCAGTTCTTCGTTTGCCTGCTTCAATTCATCTCGCTCAGCTAACACCCGATTGTGCTGCTGGATAGGCACAGTGGTAGGCTCTTCAATCATTGGAGGGCTTTCCGGCTTGGCATGAGGAAACGGCATCCCTATAGCATCTGCTCTGGCTCTGATCCAAGTCACATACGGAGGGTAGGCTTGATTATTGCTTCTCCCTAGCAATGGTTTGCCCCTCTTACTGATACCATTCCATGCACGCTGAAGCCTAGATAACAGATCCCCCTCTAGAAGACCAGTGAGGTACAGAGATTCCTGCACCTCTTCATCCTTCGGCGGAGCCCTCAAAGCATACGCGAACTGGCGGACCAGCAAAGACGGATTATAGCTTATACAGCCTTTCCTTCCTATCAAAGGCACGTTTGGAAACCCGCTGCAGCTGAAGATAATCTCGGTACCCAGCCTATCTCTGTCAAACCAGTCAATATCCTCTGCAGATAAACTCATCAGACGCCCGGACCACTCAGCTGTGGCTGCAGACGAAACAAAGGGGCCCCTCTTGGGCAGATGACTATCAAGCCATTTATAAAGCAAGGGTATACAACATGAGACATTCTTGCCCCTCCTGTTCTCGTTTTTGTAGTGGACGGAATGGTAGACATCTCCTATCAAGGTAGGGACTGGATTCCCTGATGCAAAGATGTGAAATGCGTCGAAGTCTACAAAATCGGGCATATTAGGGAACAGAATAATGCCATATATGCACAGAGCGAGGATGGCGTTGAACACGACCTAACATCCGTCTTTGGCGCACTGCTGAGCCTTTCCTACTAAGAACTGCAAGGAGAACCCAGGAACCTTGTTCCAACTAGATAATACCAACTCGGAGGCATCCAGATGAAGTGAAGGAGCTAAACTAGCCAGATCAGGCTCAGCATCCATGTGAACAAAAGGCATCTGCCTCTTGATAGGCACACCTAACAAATCAGCATACTCCTCTAGCGTAGGTGCGAGAACAAAATCCTGGAAAGTAAAGTATCTCAACGGAGGATCATAGAACTGCAGCAGAGTGTGCAACCCATTCAACTCGAACGCAGAGGGTTTACGAACCAAACTGAGCAATTTGTCGTAAGATTTTCTGAACTCATCTCTCACAGAATCATCTGCTAAAGCAATCAAACCAGTCAGCTGAACCACATCCAGAGCAGGGAGCTTGTGAGCCACGGTCTTCCTCAGAGAACCCATAACAATACAATAGGAGGCAAGAAATCCTGGATCGGGGAAAACGGTACCTGCAACACAGACACACGTTAATGAAATGCAAATGAGTATGCAAAGCAACGTAAAATGCAATCATGCAGCAGGAGATCAAGGCAACTGTGCTGTAGAGATTCTGTATCAACAAAACCATAATCCTGCTCTATCAAGAACAACCACTGTCATTGATGAGAAGAAAACCCTGGTATCGGACCACAAATCTGCTCTGTCAAGAACACACACATATAGGACCATAAATCTGCTCTGTCAAGAACAAACATCTGATACAGGACCTCTGAAACAGGACCGAAACTCTGCTCTGTCAAGAACACATACATCTGATAATAAGGACCTCTGATACAGGACAAAAAATCTGCTCTGTCAAGAACAAACATCTGATAATAAGGACCTCTGATACAGGACCAAAACTCTGCTCTGTCAAGAACACATACATCTGATAATAAGGACCTCTGATACAGGACCGAAAACTCTGCTCTGTCAAGAACAAACATTTGATAATGAAATCCTCTGATCCCACAAATCTGTTCTGTCAAGAACAAATACACATCTACTAATGAGACCCTCTGATCCCAAAATCTGCTCTGTCAAGAACAAATACACATCTCTGAAGATAAGGTCCTCTGATACATGACCAAAGCTCTGCTCTGTCAAGAACAATCATATAGCTGATGATGAGAACCTCCGGTACCAACAAAACTGATTCATTGTCAAGAAAACCAGGTAGTCTGAAGGTCAAAGTTTCCTGCAATAAACCCAACCCTGCTCACAGGTATGGACCTAAATTAACTCAAGTTCGGCATCCTATGCGTTCATCAGCATCACATACATTCAAGAGGGGTGATACGGTACCCAGAAGGTGTGGCATCACCAGCTCATGAAGCGGCCTCACTCGACTGAATCACAAATGATCGGTCCCCAGAGTCGACAATCCTCTAAACCAACAACCCCCTCAACCCAAAGGGTTGAAAAAGAAGTCAACCGGGAGAACCTCGTCTGAGCGTGGATTTCATGAGACACTAGTGCCTGCCAAGCAAGCACGCGCCCACTAATTTCCACAACTAATGCTATGTTCACTCAAGCCTGGGTCTGACTTTTCACTCATCAGAATGCCCCTCCCACAACAGCACAGATAATCATATCATACTGAAAAATAAAGTGCGGGAAATAAAATGTGATAAATAAACACAACCTAACAAGTAATCATACAGGCGCTAGGATTGACTCTCGTAGGGGACGTCGGATCCCCAAACTGACTCGCATTCGGGACGTTGGATCCCAGGAAACTATCAATTCCCCAGCAGAGTCACCAGCTGTCGCTTCCGCGAAAATAAGGTGCCGGCAAAACAGAAGAGTCGCCACCTTTCGTTATTTATCCCTCAGAACGGGAAAGGAAACGATCGGAAAAACCTGACGAAAAGGGTATAAGACAAGGTCGTCGCAACCGTTGTCTGGGTTCGGGAGTCGGTTACGCAAGGGGAAGGTATTAGCACCCCTCACGTCCGTCGTACTCGACGGGATCCACGCTTGTTGTGTTTACTGGACGAGTTGGTTTATCTATCTACCTATCAAGGCTGGCTTAAACAGAAAAGAAAATGACTCGGCAAAGCATCGCGCTTCATGCCTACGTATTCTCATCAGAGAATGAGAAATCAGAGTCAACGTAGTTCGACCTACTACGGGTTACGGGGAAGGTGGCTCGCCAATACATCAGTACTGTGCCTACGTACTCTCAACAGATACGAGAGATCAGAGCTTACGTAGTTCGGGGGTACGAATTACGGGGATTCAGATTCATCTGTTTTATCGAGTAGGGTTAAACAACAGTTCCAGCAGTTAGGGACAAAGCCTGTTTGCGTTGGCGCTGAAGTTTAACGACACTCTTTTCTTCAGAAAAGCTTTCCTTTGACTTACGGGCCCACGGGGCAAAAAGGTTTGAAGTTTGTTTTCTGTCTTTTACGGAAGAAGTGTTTTTTAATTGTGTTTGCAATTTCAATCGCACTAAAGACTATGACCTGAGAGTGAATGCGTCGCATGTCACCCAAAGGGTGCCATACTAAACATCCAGACTGTTGGAAAGAAGCTCTCCAACAATCCTTTCTCAGATAGCTTAAGGCTCGTAACGTACGAAAGATATCATTCATGATTACTGTATCTTAAGCTGTTTTGAGATGAGAAGAGAAGGCTCAACTAAGGGGAGACTATCAAGTCCTACTGTTGTCATGCCAAGGATTCATCCTATGGTTGAGGTTTGAAACAGGGAACCCCTAGAAGTTATCATGCATAGGTTTCAACCTAAAGTTCTATCATCACTTCCTTATCAAAGGAAGTGAGATTCCTAAGGGATCATGTCAATGAGAAACAGAACCAGATAAAACATCAGCTTAAACAGTAAACAGTAAACAGTAAACGACTGTAAAATGCATGCAATGCAAGTGAGGGAGGAAATGTGTGTGGGGCAGCAGCCTCCACAAGCTCATCTCAACCTCAAGCCAGATATGAATAGCTGCAATCATACAGAAGAAATAAAATAAAGTGCTATCAAGCAAGATAAGCAACTGCAATCATACAGAAGAAATAAGATGCTATCAAGCAAAATACAATAAACTGCAATCATACAGTAAAAATAACATGCTATCAAGCAAAACAAACCACATGGGCAAGGGAGCAGGGCTCTACCGAATACCCGCAAGCAAAGCCATACAGTAAAAATACAAGCAGAGGGAGCAACTCAACCTCTAGTACAATCATGCTCCTAGCTTAAAGTTAGTCTAGATATGGCCTTATTCTAATGCATCAAGCAAGTCAAACAAGGCACATCAATACAGAAAAGAAAACAGACAAGAGAACAGATCAACTCCTCCCTCTTCCAACTCCAAGCCTCAGCTCTTCTGACAGCAACTCAGTCTTCAGACCTCCATCACTCTTCAGGACTATCATCCTTCATGACAAATATCAATTTGTCTCCCCAGGCTTCAACCCTTCAACATAAGTTTCAACCTAATCTTCTTCTTCAAGCTTCAGCTCCTTAGTCAATTCCACCTTCAGGCTTCACTCTTAACCACAAGTATCAACTTGATTCCTTCAGGATCTCCAAGCTTCAAAGTAAGTATCAACTCATCCTCTGTTCTTCAAGCCTCAGCTCTACACTCAATCTCAATTGAATCCTCCTCATAAGTATCAACTCAGTCTTCAAGCTTCAGCTCTCTTACTTTACCAGTCTCAACTTGGTCTTCTTCTCCTACAAGCTTCAGCTTCTCAGAGTAGTCCTCAATCATCTGGAAATGTCAACTTTATCCTTCAATTCTTTAAGCCTCAGCTCTTTATTCAGTCTTTACTGGATCTTCATTGGGTCTTCAAGTATCAACTTGTTTCTTCTTGCTCTTCAAACCTTAGCTACAATGGCAATGCTCAGGGAATCATCCTCTTCCACACTCTTCAATGAAGTCTTCATCTTCACCCTCAAGCCCAACATCTTTAAGATACTCCAACCAGAAGAAATCACTTAACTGGATAAGCTAGGATATTAAACTGCTTATTGACCACCAAAGGAGGCCTATAAGGTTTTAACATCAGAAGAATGGTTCCCTCAAAAGTTCTACTTCCTAGGTACCATCACTTATCCCTCCAAAGGAGGGAGGTGAATACCATGGGAGTACTTTTAATCATTGGGAGGAATGGAGGTGAAAGATACCATCCATGTTTAAGAAAGAAATTAACTAAGTCTAAGCTCTACTTAATTCCTAACCCTAAAACAACAACAAAACAAACAAGTCTTCAAGCTCCCAAGCTCCTTCTTCAATCTTCAGGTCTTCCACTATGCTCCTCCATGCTCCACAAAGCAAGACCAAGCCCACCAAGCCAAGCAAAAGCCCACAAAGCAAAGCAAAACAAAATACAAGCCCACAAGGGCAACACAAACAACAATCAATTACAAAAATCAATTAAAAATAGTATACTATTATATTAAAATCTAATATAATTTCTAGGGGATCCTATATAACTACCCTTAATACCCTATATGTCCCAATATCTAACTTGACCTAAAAACCCAAAATTCTAGTGTTATTGTGGACCTATGTTAAGGATTGACCTAAATCTACACAACCTAGACTCATCTAATCAAAACTAATCAAAAACTAATCACAAAATTATGGAATAAATCCAAAGGGGAGCTAAAGTCCTAATCTAACTATCCTAAAAAGAATGGTGCAAAAATATAAAGGGAACTAGCTAAAACAAATTCTACAAAACTATGCATCAACATAAAATGAATTAAAAAGCTATTAAAAGATAAAATATACAAAAAATATTAAAAATGCATGAAATTCAAATGTTTTGATTTTATAATTTTCTAGACATAAATGTGAAATAGGAGGAAAAATTCCCATGCCAAAATCATTATTTTTCTATTTAATATGATTTTCTAAAGTTTAAAGAAAAATAAAGAAAATGAAAATAAAATGTGAAAATAGTTGGTGTATTTAGCAATGATATGCAGTGTTTTATGGATGATGGGCTTAAATGGGGGTGCGCGCAGCAAAAGCGCTTAAGCCCATGTATTTAATCAGAAAACAAATCAAAAATATATGAGGAAAAAGAAAAAATACGCGGTGCAATAAGTAAGGATATGCAGTGCAAATCAAGACTGGGTCGTGGATGGGGGTGTGATTAGCAATTATTTCCTTAAGCCCAAACGAAAAAATAAATGAAACGGCTGTGTTTCATCATTTCAGACTTTCCCTCTTCAAAACGTGAAATCAAATCTCGGCCTTTAGATCTAAGTCCAGTCAATGAGTCTTTGCATGATCCAACGGCCATGGAGTCATCACCTACCTTCAGCCAGGGTTTTGGAATGAAGAAGCCATGAAACAGAGCTATCATGCTTTTCTTCATCACAAACGTATCACATCAATTCTCGCCCAGAATCCAAGATTTAAAACCCTAGAACACTCTAAATTCCATGCTGATCATAATCATCATCTTAGAATTCACTGAAATGTATTCAAACTCTAAATCCGATAATGAATCAAAATTATGGCCAAACCTCAATTCTGACTATTCTTGAAATTGATTATACCAGCATACTCACCATATTACCCTGATTAAAACTTGCTATAGAACTCATGTTATATCTAACTACACCTCATGTTCTTGATCAATAAAGAAATGGTGTCATCATCTTGATCCTCTCCAAATGATCTCAAAATCTCCAGAATCCATCTCCTACTTGTTTCTAACCGTTCTATATTAACAAACTAACTTAACAATGCCTAAATTAAGGTGTAGAGTAAAAGTTGCAAACCTGGAAATTTCTGAATAACAGATAGATCAAATCTTCAATTCAACCCTTCAATCTCTCTAGAATCACTCCTTGTACCAAGATCCTGCTACTGTTTGCAAAAGTTTTGATCAAAGGTGCTTGAATCTCAGAATCCGATGGTGACTTGCTTCTTATTAAATCCAAATGCTATCTTCTCAATTCTTCATGATCTTGCTCTCAATTTGGTATGGATCCACTCAGTATGATCAATGGAAGTTGTTACAATAGAAAGAATCAATGGAAATGGTGTGTAACTCTGAAAACGATTTCAATTTGCAAGGCATCAAATGAAATGGCAATCTTACTCTCCTCTCTCAACTCTCACCAACCTTGCATCTGAGCAGCTTCTAATCAATATATAGGATGGTTCTGAACCATCCAGAACTTTCTGGAAGCATCCAATGAGAATTTGAGATTCTCATGTCATGAGTTTTTGAATTCAAGCCAAGCCTACACCAGTCCATGCTATACCTCTTGCAGCAGCTTGTTCTCCTTTGAAAATCTCCTTAGATGATATGCATGAGATGTTAGGATGCTTTGCTAGCTTGTGCATTGATCTTCCTTATGTTTTGCATATGTAACTTAATATGCAAGTAACCATTTTCCAAAGCAAGTCCATGATTTAGACCTCAAATAAATAATGTGGCTAAACCATTGTCTTTAAAATGTTTTCTAGAGTCAAAATGGTATATTACATGCCATGGTTTGGATGTGTAGCTTGGAAATTTAAATTTCCAACTTTGACTTATTTAACTTATGCCTTCATTTTAGGTCATTTTTACCACTTTTAGCTACAAGCCTTTTCAACATCTCAGGACCTCCTTATTAGCCTTAAAACATCATTTTAAGCAAGTTTGATGTTGAAGATTTTTCCATTTGAAGCTTGGAAATAGGAGTTATGGCCTTATGCTTGAAATGACCTGTAATCTCCAAATGACCAAAATGCCCTTGACTTGTCAAAGCCATAAGCTGAGTTTTACAAATCCTATCAAGGACTTATAATACTCTATAGAAATATAAGAAGATAAGGAACAACATTCATGTTGACCAAAAGTTCATAGGAATCATCCTTCTATGGAAAAAGTTTGATGCAAGTTGGGTGACTTTCAAGGCCCCAGATTCACATACCTCAGATGACCTGTAACTTGTCAAAGTCATAACTTGAGCTCTACAAATCCTATCAAGGACTTCTAGTACTCAAATTAAAGCTAAGAACAAGCTCTACAACATTCAGGTTGGGGGCAAGATGAGATGACAATCACATCTTGAGCTAAACTGCCTTGAAGATAGGGGTCAAACTAGGGGATTTTACACTGTCAAGCCTTAGAAACCCTAGCTTGAAACTTCTCAAACTCTTCAATCATGATGAGTTGACCTTGGAATCATCCTCATAGCATCTCAATGCATCAATCCATGATCACATGGCTCTTGTATTAGGTCTCAACCCTCTCCAAATCATCAGTTGACCTAGGGTTGACTCAGTCAAACCCTAATTACACCACTCATGGATGAGTCTTCTTAACCTTGCACAATGACCTCTCTAGGCTTCATGATGGCTTTCAAGACATCTCATAAGCTCTCTCAAGGCTTCAAGTCCACATTCTTGGCTTCAGAATCATCTGAGGAGCTCCCACAACTCTCAAGTTAGGAGGCACACAACTCTTGGTTTTAACCACTCTCTCTGAGGATCTTCTAACTTCTCTGACAAAGATATCAACCCTTGAACACTTGAATAACCTTCTTGGCTATCTTCAAAGTCTTGATTGGTACTCATACCTCTTGATCTCCTGCATACATGTCTATGAAAGGCAAATGATAATGCTAATGTGAATGAAATGAAACATAAGCTAAGTAAAGAAATGTTGGTCAAATTTTAGGGTGCAACAGCTGCCCCTATTCAAACGGCTTGAACCTGACTGGGTGAGAAGCGAACGACTCTCAACCAATCAAGGTGCGAGATGGTTGAATACCGACAAACCCGGAAATTTGCCAACTACCCGAGTACACGATACTCTGACGGGAACAAATCTTCGAAAATTGAAACATTAGCTGCACGACAAATAGCTGGAGAATCGGTCACACGGTAACCGGTAATACATGGTCGATCATGCCGCCAGGCATCAAGATTCCTCGGGACTCATCAGGTCAACAATCAAGTTAAATCATGCCGTCAGGCATTCAAAGAAAACTTTCGGGCATCCGCCGGACTTCATCAGTAAGTCGTGAATGGAATTCTCTGTCAATCATGAACCAATTGGGGATATCCAAACTTCTGCCATCAGGCATTCCGCATCAGCTGAGAGAACTGCTTCGTCAATACGGTTGGACTTCAATCATCGAGTCTTCGATGGAAGTTTCAACTTCGCTGTTCAGGAACCTGATGGGGATGACACATCTCCGCTGGGGATTCTGGAGAACTATCAAGTAACTCTGCTTCGGGGATCCAGGAATCATTCTGGATGAATCAACTCTGCTGAGGACTTCAAGAATCATCTTGAGCAAGTAACTCCGCCGGGGACTTCAAGAATCAACCTGAACCGATAACTATGCTGGAGATTTCAGGAATCATCCTGAGCAAACACTCTGCCAGGGACTCTAAGTGTCCACTTGAGCAACCGACTCTGGCGACTGCACTAGGGCTTTTAAGAATCATCTTAAACGAACGCCTTCGCTGGAGAATTCAAGAATCATCTTGAGCAAGTGACTCCGTTGGGGAGAATTCGAGAATCATCTTGAGCAATCAATTCTGTGGCGGAACACCTGCAAAACAAGAACGGTAACAACCTAGATCATGCTTATTATGCATATGCTTCGGCAATGGCGCAATGCTCCACACGGTGGAAATGCTACGCGTTTATGATAAATGCTATGCAGTCATGCAAAATGCTGCGATCCCGTCGGCAAAATAAATGCTGAAGGGAGAATCCTCCTGTCAAGGAGAGAGAACCACTCTGATAGGGGAAGGAATCATCCTGCGGAGGAGAAAAAGGGCCACGCCAATCTCAATCGGGATCTGCGGGGAAGTGAACTTCAGTTGACTGCTTCAGGGGATCGGAGCTCTACGAGAACCTGGACCTGCTGAGGAAAGCGATGTGAATCGCAGAGATAAACTGCACGGCCTTCACGGCTAACCTTCCTGGAGACAACGACTCCGGCGGGGAAACACAGCATCAGCTATTCAACACTCCACTGGGGAAAACCAATCATGGCCTGAGCGGCTTCCAAGGACTCGGCTCCCTTGGGGATCTGCAAACTTGGCTGGGGAAGAAGGAATCATCCTGCTTACAGGGGAGAGTACGACTCTGTGGGGAAACTCAATTCCGTTGGAGACTTCAGTCTGGAACTATCAACTGCTGCATACTTCAGCGCATGACTCAGCTGGGGAGATGGCATTCCTTCAGGACGTACTTGGCTGGGGAGAGAATCTTCTCTGCCTGAGGAGACATATCAATGCCTACGATCTCATGTTCGGACTCTGTGGGGAGAGACTGTTGAACCTTGCTGGGGAAGGAGGAATCATCCTGCTTGGGGATGCGCACGGCGCACTGTCTGGAATATGCTACACCTGTAACAACACAAACAAACAGACAAGATGCCCCTCTCAAAGGGACCTATCAAGGTTATTATCTTGTGACAATGTTCGAGTAATTCATTGTTTCAACAATCAGTGGCCTAGGCCAGTAAGTTTATGTATGTGCATTTTATCAAAAACATTGGCGTTCTTTTTCGCAAACAAAACAGATAAATGCTAAACAGGCAAACAGAATTGCTGAATAGTATACATTTTATTAATAACGAACCCCTGAATGGGTAAAAACGTTTTACAACAGATGCAAGCTCCTGGAATGAGGAAGCCGCACAAAAATAAAACATAAATATACATCAGTATATACAAATGTCGGCAACGAGGCGTAGACGAACACCATGAGTTGATCCCTCTATGACCCACTCGACTTCGATACCTCTCCGATGCTTCAGCTTCAGAAGAGATTGATTCGGATAAACGGCCCTCAGGTCTTCCAAACCACTAAACAAAGAAAGTCCATACGCGGAACGCAGTCATTTGCTTTTTCAAATCCCTAACTTTTGCGTGAACCGCCCTTTGCGGGTTTTCAGTTCACCGGGATACCCTTTTTTGCCAGAGTCGCCCATCCGGGTTTTCGAGTTTGCGGGTGTACATTTTTTCAATTTATATCCCTAATTTTTGCCCGAACCTTTTTCCCTTTTTTATGGTTCGCCGGGATGCCCCATTTTTGCCTGGACTCTCTTTTTACTGTCCAGCGGGTCGCTTTCAAGCAAAGTATTTTTTAACCGCGTCCGCGTTCACCGGGGATGCAAAATCTTCACCATCCATCGTGGATAACAACAAAGCTCCTCCTGAGAAGACCTTGCTGATGACGCACGGACCTTCGTAATTGGGAGTCCACTTGCCCCGGTGATCGGAGTGTGGAGGAAGAATCTTCTTCAGGACGAGATCACCCGTCTGAAAGCTTCTAGGACGCACCTTCTTATCATAAGCTTTCTTCATTCGGCTTTGGTATAAATGACCATGCGCAATCGATGCTAACCTCTTCTCGTCCATCAGGCTGAGTTGGTTCAGTCGGTTCTTAATCCATTCTGCCTCGTCGAGTTTCACATCAACCAAAAGTCGCAAAGAAGGGATCTCCACTTCTAACGGTAGGACAGCTTCCATACCGTACACCAAGGAGAAAGGAGTTGCCCCGGTTGAAGTACACACCGTTGTACGATAACCGTGCAATGCAAATGGCAGCATCTCGTACCAATCCTTGTAGGTCACAACCATCTTCTGAACAATCTTCTTAATGTTCTTATTGGCCGCTTCAACGACGCCATTCATCTTCGGCCGGTAAGGAGATGAGTTGTGGTGTTCAATCTTGAAACTATGGCACAACTCCTTCATCATCTTGTTATTCAGATTCGAACCATTATCAGTAATGATCCGCTCGGGAATTCCGTAACGACAGATGATATCCCTCTTTATGAATTTGGCCACCACCTGCTTGGTCACATTAGCATATGAGGCTGCCTCCACCCACTTGGTGAAGTAGTTGATAGCTACTAGAATGAAGCGATGACCGTTAGATGCAGTGGGCTCGATCTTGCCTATCATGTCGATGCCCCACATGGAGAACGGCCACGGGGAGGACATGACATTTAACGGGCACGACGGCACATGAACTTTATCAGCATAAATCTGGCATTTATGACATCTCTTCGCGAATTTAAAACAATACGATTCCATCGTCAGCCAGTAGTACCCTGCTCTCAGGATCTTTCTCGTCATAGCATGCCCGCCGGCGTGCGTACCAAATGTGCCTTCATGAACTTCTTCCATGAGCATACTCGCCTCTTTCTCATCTACACATCTGAGTAGCACGAGATCGTGGTTTCTTTCATACAAAACTCCATCAGGATTGAGATAAAAATTTCCAGAAAGCCTCCTCAGAGTCTTCTTATCATGGGTTGACGCTCCCGCAGGATACTCCTTAGTCATAAGGAAGTTCTGGATATCATGGAACCATGGCTTGCCGTCGGCGGCTTCCTCGATCGCAAAGACGAATGCAGGTCTATCAAGACGAGAAAGGACAATTCTTGGAGCTTCATTCCAAAAATTGACTTTATACATTGAAGCTAACGTGGCTAAGGCATCAGCCATCTGATTTTTTGCTCTGGGCACATGATGGAGTTCCACTCGATCAAAGAACGGAAGTAGCCTTCTGGCATAGTTCATGTACGGCACCAAATTTGATTGACGAGTCTCCCACTCCCCTTTAATTTGGTTGATCACAAGCGCCGAATCACCATATACGTCTAGATTCTTGATTCTCAAATCAATTGCTTCTTCTAGACCCATAATGCATGCTTCGTACTCCGCCTCGTTATTGGTGACTGGAAACATCAGTCTCGCAATGAACAGGATATGGGATCTGTGGGGAGTCGTGATGATCGCCCCAATGCCACTTCCATAAGAATTAACCGCCCCGTCAAATATCAATTTCCACTGGGATTTCCTATCTGGCCCCTCGTCGGGCAATGGTTCGTCACAGTCTTTCGCTTTAAGAAACATGATATCCTCATCAAGGAATTCAAATTTCATCGGCTGATAATCTTCGATTGGCTGTTCGGCAAGGTAATCAGACAATATGCTGCCCTTGATGGCCTTCTGGGAAACGTACTGAATATCATATTCCGTCAACACCATTTGCCATCTGGCAATCCTGCCCGAAAGCGCATGCTTCTAGAAGACGTACTTGATCGGATCCATCTTAGAAATTAGCATGGTGGTGTGGTTGAGCATATTGTCGTAAACGTTTGGCAGCCCAGGCTAGTGCACAACACGTCTTCTCCAGCATCGAGTAACGAGATTCACAGTCAGTGAACTTCTTACTCAAGTAGTAAATGGCGTGCTCCTTTCTGCCCGTCTCTTCGTGCTGACCGAGAACACACCCCATACTATTCTCAAGAACTGTCAAGTACATGATTAATGGTCGTCCGGCCATTGGGGGTATCAAGATTGGAGGTTCCTGCAGATACTGCTTTATCTTGTCGAATGCCTTCTGGCAATCCTCATTCCAGGTAATCGCCTGATCTTTCTTTAATAGTTTGAACATCGGTTCACACGTGGCCGTGAGCTGAGAAATAAACCTTGCAATGTAGTTTATTCTGCCCAGGAAACCACCAACTTCTTTTTCTGTTTTCGGCACTGGCATTTCTTGTATCGCTTTTATCTTCGCAGGATCAACCTCGATGCCTCTTTCGCTCACGATAAACCCCAGTAACTTTCCGGACCGTACTCCAAAAGTACACTTGTTAGGATTCAGCCTCAACCTGAACTTCCCAAGCCTCTCAAAAAGCTTCAGCAAATTGACCAGATGCCCCTCCTCCGTTTGGGACTTCGCAATCATGTCATCAACATAGAATTCAATCTCATGATGAATCATGTCATGAAACAAAGTAACCATTGCTCGTTGGTAAGTGGCCCCTGCGTTCTTCAGACCGAAAGGCATTACCTTGTAGCAAAATGTTCCCCAAGGAGTGATAAACGTAGTTTTCTCCATGTCCTCCGGCGCCATCTTGATCTGATTGTAACCATAGAAGCCATCCATGAATGAAAACACGGAGAACTGAGCTGTGTTGTCGACCAACACATCAATATGAGGCAGCGGGAAATCATCTTTAGGGCTCGCCCTATTCAAATCCCGATAATCAACGCACATTCGTACCTTACCGTCCTTCTTCGGTACAGGCACTATGTTGGCGACCCACGGAGGGTAAGTAGTGACCGCTAAGAAGCCAGCATCAAGCTGCTTTTGCACTTCTTCTTTGATCTTAACGGCTATATCTGGTCTCTTCCTCCTAAGCTTCTGCTTAACGGGAGGACAATCTTCTCGCAGCGGCAAGTGGTGGACCACGATGTCAGTGTCAAGTCCGGGCATATCTTCGTATGACCAAGCAAAGACGTCACTATACTCTCTCAGCATCTCGACTAATCTCTGCTTGACATCGCTCTGCAATGCGGCTCCTATCCTGACGTTTCTGACGAGTTCTTCAGAATCCAGATTCACGATCTCGATCTCCTCTTCATGAGGCAGAATAACTTTCTCCTCTTGTTTCAACAAGCGGGCGAACTCTTCAGGAAGGTTTTCGTCTTCATCAATCTCTTCTTCGGCTTGATAGATCGGGCAATCAAAGTCGAAGTGAGTCGTAGAAGGTCCAGAGTCGATGTCATCTGTTATGTGGATCCTGCAATAACAAGGGTTAAGTTTAAAACAAGGATGTGCAGGTTAGCACAAACCCCATTGCCATTTTATTGTTTTTCAAAACAAATAGAAAACAGGAATAACAGAGATCACAATATTTGAATACGAAGAAAAACGCCTTTGATTTATTAATAAAATCCATGTACATAATCCAACAAGGCCCTGACCATAAAACCACTATGCCCCGGGTAGGACATAGGGTTGTACAATGATTGGAAAAAGTAAATCATTACTCTTCGCTTGTCATCTGGATGATATCCTTGACGGACCAATTGTTGAGGCCCTCGCCTGGCTTTTTTGGCTGGATCCAAGAGTCGAGGTCACAGTCGCTATCTCTGCTGTCTTCAGACACCGCGTTGATGCTTTCAAAAATCACTCCACCACTGGTAAACTGGATCGGCCCCTTACCTCGCGACGCACTGCTAGAAGAAGAAGCTTCAGCTCCAGGAGAATATCCCAACCCAAACTTATCTTGCTTGTTAGGTATCTCCAAAATTCGCCCCCAGCCTGGGGTAGATCCGGCTTGGACAACGGCCCGAGCTTCCTTGAATGAGGAGAGAGTCATCTCTGGCTTTTTGGTGACTACAGGAGCTACGTCCTTCACTTTGACAGCTTCGAACGCTTGGCATAGAGTTTCATGGATTTCCCTATCCATCTCAACATACTTGAAGGATGACAAATGGCTCACCATTATGTCCTCCTCGCCGCAAACGGTCACGATGCTACCTCCGACAGCATATTTGAGTTTCTGGTGCAACGTGGAGGTCACGGCACCAGCAGCATAGATCCATGGCCGGCCCAAGAGACAGCTGTAGGCAGGCATGATGTCTATAATATAAAAGACCGCATCGAATGTTTCCGGTCCGACTTGAATTGGCAGGGTCACCTCCCCGAAAACATGGCGTTTAGTCCCATTGAACGCCTTCACAACCAGATCACTGGGTGTGCAAATCACTCCACGAGTATCCAACTTCATTAATGCCTTCTTCGGAAGAACATTAAGTGACGAACCCGTGTCCACCAACACGTGCGACATAATCGTTCCCCTACACTCTATCGAGATGTGCAGGGCGCTATTGTGGTTCCTCCCTTTCGGCGTCAGCTCTAGGTCAGTGAACCCTAACCCATTTCCAGCATTCACATGGGCTACGACCTCTTCTAGCTGATTTACCGATATTTCCTGCGGTACATATGCGGCGTTCAACACCTTCAGCAGCGCGTTACGGTGTGCTTCAGAACACAGCAACAAGTTCAGAATGGAAATCTTCGAGGGCGTCTGATGGAGATGATCCACAATCTTGTAGTCACTCTTTTTAATCAACCGCATAAACTCCTCGGCGTCTTTAACAAGCAAGTCTTTTTCTCCCCCACGTGGGATCTCTTCAACGACTTTACTTTTACCTTTATCGGCCGCATCAGCTCTGACCGCTTTATCCGCCACGACCTCTGGTGGTGCAAACACTCTTCCGCTGCGAGTAATACCACTGATTCCCGCAAGGTTCTCCACAGACGAACCAAACGGTTCTAGCTCCAACTTTTGGCCGTTGCAGTAGACTTCAGCCCCATAATGCCATGGGACAGCATTAGTGCTTTCGAAGGGTATCGGCCCAGCTTTGGTGATAGTAATTGTGGGCGGTCTGGGCACAGAAATAGTTATCGTCTGGCGAGGGATGGTGATGGTGGCGACCTCATCAGCTTGCTTCAGCACTACCTCTCCCGATCCACTTTCGGCCCTTCGGCTAAACTGTAAAATCCCTTCAGTCATCAGACTTTGAATTCCTTCTACCAACTGTTCACATCCATCAGAAACCCCTTTTCATCAGCTTAGCCTTGACGAAGCTAAGTGGCGTTTTCAGATCTCTGACGTAAGTCAACAAATCCGAACTCTCGTCTTCGATAATGGCGTTCACTCCACCTCCCCTATGATTCAGCATAAGGTTCTTCGTGACATTTGGCACATTGTCCGAGAAGTTGATGATCTTGGCATCCACCATGTCCTGCACCTTGTGCTTGAAGGCTTTGCAATTCTCTATTGTGTGGCCTGGTGCCCCTGAGTGAAACTCATAAGTTGCATTCGCGTCATAACCTGGCGGAGGTGCCCCTGTCAAGGGAGCCAGCGTTCTCTTCTGGATCAACTGTAGCTGAAGCAAAGTCTGCAAGAGTTGCGCGTACGACATGGGCGGTGTCTCGAGATGACGGCTCGACAAAGGTGCCCGATTTTGATACTTTCTGTACCCTTGTTGATTCGGTTGCTGCTGCTGCTGCTGTGGCTGTTGAACTGCCGGGATAGTTATACTGGCCACCTGCTGGTGAGGACCTTTACCCTTCCTTCGAGCGTTGGTCACAGCGCTCGCTTCTCCTTCCCGTCTTTTGCCACTATAAGGTTTCTTTCCGCCTCCTCCAGCTAAGGATGAATCACCTTGAATTTTCCCGAGTTTGATCCCATTTTCGACGTGCTCACCCGTGATAATGAGATCTGAGAAGGTTCCGGACATACCGCTGACCAACTTCTCATAGTAAACCCCTGGGAGGGTGGCTACGAACATCTGCACAAGCTCACGTTCAACCATCGGCGGCTGAACCCTAGCTGCCAACTCACGCCACCGCTGGGCGTATTCCTTAAACCCTTCGTTGTTCCTTTGCGACAAATTCTGCAGCTGGACTCGGTTCGGGGCCAAGTTACTATTGTATTGGTAGTGGTGCACAAATGCTTCAGCAAGGTCCTTCCACGTGCGCACACTGGTAGGCTCCAGTCTCATGTACCATTCAAGGGAGGGTCCGGACAGACTGTCCTGAAAGAAGTGCATCAGCAACTTCTCGTCATCAGAATGAGCTGACATTTTCCTGTAATACGATCTCAGGTGGACGCGAGGGCAAGTGGTGCCCTTATATTTTTCAAAGTCAGGTACCTTGAACTTGGGAGGCACCTTGAAATCAGCAATTAGTCCCAACTTGGACATATCAACGCCCAGGGTGTTCTGGTTCTCGATATCTCTCATCTTATCTTCAAGTGCCTTGAACCTTAGACGTGCTTCAGCGTTCAGCTCCCCTTCAGCACCTCTTTGAGAGAACACATCGTCCTGACGATCCTCTAGCCATGGCTGAGGCCCAAACAAATTTCCAACACCCGCAGTGTCGTTGCCCAGTCCAACATTGACATTAGCTCCCAGACTCCCATTACCGACGCCCGTCGTATTGAGTCCCATGTTGGCCATCACATTGTCGTTGGCACTGCCGTTTCCCCCGATCACGGGGACGCCATTCTGTGGAGTTTCAACTGGTGGAGGAGTAGGCACGGTCCCACCATGGAGTATGCCGTTGCTATCGACCCTTGAAATCAGAGGCTGAACCAAGGTTCTGAGCTGATCCTGGCCATTGGCGACCGCTTGCATGAGCTCCATGAAGCGATCCATTCTTTCGCGGAGTTCTTGAACATCAGTTTGCACTTGCTCCATGATTCTGGTTTGATTTGCTCTGGTCTGATAGCGGTGAATAGGTCTCTGATCAATCCTGGAACCACCTGAAACAACCTGGAAACACAAAAGGGTTAGGAAAAAACGACAAAGTGCTAGTTATGCAAATGCTTCATGCAAATGCAAACGTGTGTCTGTGCGTTGGGGAGAGTTCCCCCCGATCCTAGTGCCTGAGTGCCAGTGCTGATAATAAGAAGAAGTCCGAGTCCAATCATGGAAATAACAATCTCATATATAAAGAAAGCCCATCAAGGCAGTACACAACATCAGCGAGTACAAGATGAATCAATAGCATGACCTCAGCCAACAAGCCTGGTGATGGTCAGCATACATCAATGATCAAAACAAAAGGAATACAAACAGTCAAGCACGGCCACGGGCACGATACTCTTCTAACAACTCCTTCGTTTCTGGATGATCAGGCCGAGTGAGCAACCCTTCGACGAGTAACTCCCTCTGCAAAATGGTGTACTGAAGACCTTCGACCGAATCTTCCCATGCTCCTTCGCCGAAACAATCTTCTAGCTTCCGCTTCTTGGACTCAAACGTCAGTTTGCGCTCCTTCAAGTTAGCGAGAGCTCTGTTGAGCTGGCCTTCAGCGGCATATCTGCAAGCGGTTTCTTCATCAAACCTCTTCTCACTAGCTTTTACCTAGGCCTCCAGCTTAGAGATCTGTAGCATCAGCTTATCCTCCCGCTCTTTCCTGGTGGCTAGGGAGGCTTTCCAGTGCTGGTTGAACTTGGATATCCTCCGATATGCTTCGTCCAAGTGCTGCTTCTTCATAGCTAGTACGTCGTTGACAACTTTGAAGTCTTGACCCATGCGCTCACGCTCAGCTATCTGCTTAGTCAGGTCTGTACCTAGCCGGTTCACCAGCTCTGTTTGCCTTTTGAAAGAATGAACGGCTTCGTTCCTCTCGCTTCGGAGCTGAGCCAATTCTTTCTCCAGTTCTTCGTTTGCCTGCTTCAATTCATCTCGCTCAGCTAACACTCGATTGTGCTGCTGGATAGGCACAGTGGTAGGCTCTTCAATCATTGGAGGGCTTTCCGGCTTGGCATGAGGAAACGGCATCCCTATAGCATCTGCTCTGGCTCTGATCCAAGTCACATACGGAGGGTAGGCTTGATTATTGCTTCTCCCTAGCAATGGTTTGCCCCTCTTACTGATACCATTCCATGCGCGCTGAAGCCTAGATAACAGATCCCCCTCTAGAAGACCAGTGAGGTACAGAGATTCCTGCACCTCTTCATCCTTCGGCGGAGCCCTCAAAGCATACGCGAACTGGCGGACCAGCAAAGACGGATTATAGCTTATACAGCCTTTCCTGCCTATCAAAGGCACGTTTTGAAACCCGCTGCAGCTGAAGATAATCTCGGTACCCAGCCTATCTCTGTCAAACCAGTCAATATCCTCTGCAGATAAACTCATCAGACGCCCGGACCACTCAGCTGTGGCTGCAGACGAAACAAAGGGGCCCCTCTTGGGCAGATGACTATCAAGCCATTTATAAAGCAAGGGTATACAACATGAGACATTCTTGCCCCTCCTGTTCTCGTTTTTGTAGTGGACGGAATGGTAGACATCTCCTATCAAGGTAGGGACTGGATTCCCTGATGCAAAGATGTGAAATGCGTCGAAGTCTACAAAATCGGGCATATTAGGGAACAGAATAATGCCATATATGCACAGAGCGAGGATGGCGTTGAACACGACCCAACATCCGTCTTTGGCGCACTGCTGAGCCTTTCCTACTAAGAACTGCAAGGAGAACCCAGGAACCTTGTTCCAACTAGATAATACCAACTCGGAGGCATCCAGATGAAGTGAAGGAGCTAAACTAGCCAGATCAGGCTCAGCATCCATGTGAACAAAAGGCATTTGCCTCTTGATAGGCACACCTAACAAATCAGCATACTCCTCTAGCGTAGGTGCGAGAACAAAATCCTGGAAAGTAAAGCATCTCAACGGAGGATCATAGAACTGCAGCAGAGTGTGCAACCCATTCAACTCGAACGCAGAGGGTTTACGAACCAAACTGAGCAATTTGTCGTAAGATTTTCTGAACTCATCTCTCACAGAATCATCTGCTAAAGCAATCAAACCAGTCAGCTGAACCACATCCAGAGCAGGGAGCTTGTGAGCCACGGTCTTCCTCAGAGAACCCATAACAATACAATAGGAGGCAAGAAATCCTGGATCGGGGAAAACGGTACCTGCAACACAGACACACGTTAATGAAATGCAAATGAGTATGCAAAGCAACGTAAAATGCAATCATGCAGCAGGAGATCAAGGCAACTGTGCTGTAGAGATTCTGTATCAACAAAACCATAATCCTGCTCTATCAAGAACAACCACTGTCATTGATGAGAAGAAAACCCTGGTATCGGACCACAAATCTGCTCTGTCAAGAACACACACATATAGGACCATAAATCTGCTCTGTCAAGAACAAACATCTGATACAGGACCTCTGAAACAGGACCGAAACTCTGCTCTGTCAAGAACACATACATCTGATAATAAGGACCTCTGATACAGGACAAAAAATCTGCTCTGTCAAGAACAAACATCTGATAATAAGGACCTCTGATACAGGACCAAAACTCTGCTCTGTCAAGAACACATACATCTGATAATAAGGACCTCTGATACAGGACCGAAAACTCTGCTCTGTCAAGAACAAACATTTGATAATGAAATCCTCTGATCCCACAAATCTGTTCTGTCAAGAACAAATACACATCTACTAATGAGACCCTCTGATCCCAAAATCTGCTCTGTCAAGAACAAATACACATATCTGAAGATAAGGTCCTCTGATACAGGACCAAAGCTCTGCTCTGTCAAGAACAATCATATAGCTGATGATGAGAACCTCCGGTACCAACAAAACTGATTCACTGTCAAGAAAACCAGGTAGTCTGAAGGTCAAAGTTTCCTGCAATAAACCCAACCCTGCTCACAGGTATGGACCTAAATTAACTCAAGTTCGGCATCCTATGCGTTCATCAGCGTCACATACATTCAAGAGGGGTGATACGATACCCAGAAGGTGTGGCATCACCAGCTCATGAAGCGGCCTCACTCGACTGAATCACAAATGATCGGTCCCCAGAGTCGACAATCCTCTAAACCAACAACCCCCTCAACCCAAAGGGTTGAAAAAGAAGTCAACCGGGAGAACCTCGTCTGAGCGTGGATTTCATGAGACACTAGTGCCTGCCAAGCAAGCACGCGCCCACTAATTTCCACAACTAATGCTATGTTCACTCAAGCCTGGGTCTGACTTTTCACTCATCAGAATGCCCCTACCACAACAGCACAGATAATCATATCATACTGAAAAATAAAGTGCGGGAAATAAAATGTGATAAATAAACACAACCTAACAAGTAATCATACAGGCGTTAGGATTGACTCTCGTAGGGGACGTCGGATCCCCAAACTGACTCGCATTCGGGACGTTGGATCCCAGGAAACTATCAATTCCCCAGCAGAGTCACCAGCTGTCGCTTCCGCGAAAATAAGGTGCCGGCAAAACAGAAGAGTCGCCACCTTTCGTTATTTATCCCTTAGAACGGGAAAGGAAACGATCGGAAAAACCTGACGAAAAGGGTATAAGACAAGGTCGTCGCAACCGTTGTCTGGGTTTGGGAGTCGGTTACGCAAGGGGAAGGTATTAGCACCCCTCACGTCCGTCGTACTCGACGGGATCCACGCTTGTTGTGTTTACTGGACGAGTTGGTTTATCTATCTACCTATCAAGGCTGGCTTAAACAGAAAAGAAAATGACTCGGCAAAGCATCGCGCTTCATGCCTACGTATTCTCATCAGAGAATGAGAAATCAGAGTCAACGTAGTTCGACCTACTACGGGTTACGGGGAAGGTGGCTCGCCAATACATCAGTACTGTGCCTACGTACTCTCAACAGATACGAGAGATCAGAGCTTACGTAGTTCGGGGGTACGAATTACGGGGATTCAGATTCATCTGTTTTATCGAGTAGGGTTAAACAACAGTTCCAGCAGTTAGGGACAAAGCCTGTTTGCGTTGGCGCTGAAGTTTAACGACACTCTTTTCTTCAGAAAAGCTTTCCTTTGACTTACGGGCCCACGAGGCAAAAAGGTTTGAAGTTTGTTTTCTGTCTTTTACGGAAGAAGTGTTTTTTAATTGTGTTTGCAATTTCAATCGCACTAAAGACTATGACCTGAGAGTGAATGCGTCGCATGTCACCCAAAGGGTGCCATACTAAACATCCAGACTGTTGGAAAGAAGCTCTCCAACAATCCTTTCTCAGATAGCTTAAGGCTCGTAACGTACGAAAGATATCATTCATGATTACTGTATCTTAAGCTGTTTTGAGATGAGAAGAGAAGGCTCAACTAAGGGGAGACTATCAAGTCCTACTGTTGTCATGCCAAGGATTCATCCTATGGTTGAGGTTTGAAACAGGGAACCCCTAGAAGTTATCATGCATAGGTTTCAACCTAAAGTTCTATCATCACTTCCTTATCAAAGGAAGTGAGATTCCTAAGGGATCATGTCAATGATAAACAGAACCAGATAAAACATCAGCTTAAAAAATAAACAGTAAACAGTAAACGACTGTAAAATGCATGCAATGCAAGTGAGGGAGGAAATGTGTGTGGGGCAGCAGCCTCCACAAGCTCATCTCAACCTCAAGCCAGATATGAATAGCTGCAATCATACAGAAGAAATAAAATAAAGTGCTATCAAGCAAGATAAGCAACTGCAATCATACAGAAGAAATAAGATGCTATCAAGCAAAATACAATAAACTGCAATCATACAGTAAAAATAACATGCTATCAAGCAAAACAAACCACATGGGCAAGGGAGCAGGGCTCTACCGAATACCCGCAAGCAAAGCCATATAGTAAAAATACAAGCAGAGGGAGCAACTCAACCTCTAGTGCAATCATGCTCCTAGCTTAAAGTTAGTCTAGATATGGCCTTATTCTAATGCATCAAGCAAGTCAAACAAGGCACATCAATACAGAAAAGAAAACAGACAAGAGAACAGATCAAGTCCTCCCTCTTCCAACTCCAAGCCTCAGCTCTTCTGACAACAACTCAGTCTTTATACCTCCATCACTCTTCAGGACTATCATCCTTCATGACAAATATCAATTTGTCTCCCCAGGCTTCAACCCTTCAACATAAGTTTCAACCTAATCTTCTTCTTCAAGCTTCAGCTCCTTAGTCAATTCCACCTTCAGGCTTCACTCTTAACCACAAGTATCAACTTGATTCCTTCAGGATCTCCAAGCTTCAAAGTAAGTATCAACTCATCCTCTGTTCTTCAAGCCTCAGCTCTACACTCAATCTCAATTGAATCCTCCTCATAAGTATCAACTCAGTCTTCAAGCTTCAGCTCTCTTACTTTACCAGTCTCAACTTGGTCTTTTTCTCCTACAAGCTTCAGCTTCTCAGAGTAGTCCTCAATCATCTGGAAATGTCAACTTTATCCTTCAATTCTTTAAGCCTCAGCTCTTCATTCAGCCTTTACTGGATCTTCATTGGGTCTTCAAGTATCAACTTGTTTCTTCTTGCTCTTCAAGCCTCAGCTGCAATGGCAATGCTCAGGGAATCATCCTCTTCCATACTCTTCAATGAAGTCTTCATCTTCACACTCAAGCCCAACATCTTCAAGATACTCCAACCAGAAGAAATCACTTAACTGGATAAGCTAGGATATTAAACTGCTTATTGACCACCAAAGGAGACCTATAAGGTTTTAACATCAGAAGAATGGTTCTCTCAAAAGTTCTACTTCCTAGGTGCCATCACTTATCCCTCCAAAGGAGGGAGGTGAATACCATGGGAGGACTTTTAATCATTGGGAGGAATGGAGGTGAAAGATACCATCCATGTTTAAGAAAGAAATTAACTAAGTCTAAGCTCTACTTAATTCCTAACCCTAAAACAACAACAAAACAAACAAGTCTTCAAGCTCCCAAGCTCCTTCTTCAATCTTCAGGTCTTCCACTATGCTCCTCCATGCTCCACAAAGCAAGACCAAGCCCACCAAGCCAAGAAAAATCCCACAAAGCAAAGCAAAACAAAATACAAGCCCACAAGGGCAACACAAACAACAATCAATTACAAAAATAAATTAAAAATAGTATACTATTATATTAAAATCTAATATAATTTCTAGGGGATCCTATATAACTACCCTTAATACCCTATATGTCCCAATATCTAACTTGACCTAAAAACCTAAAATTCTAGTGTTATTGTGGACCTATGTTAAGGATTGACCTAAATCTACACAACCTAGAGTCATCTAATCAAAACTAATCAAAAACTAATCACAAAATTATGGAATAAATCCAGAGGGGAGCTAAAGTCCTAATCTAACTATCCTAAAAATAATGGTGCAAAAATATAAAGTGAACTAGCTAAACAAAATTCTACAAAACTATGCATCAACATAAAATGAATTAAAAAGCTATTAAAAGAGAAAATATACAAAAAATATTAAAAATGCATGAAATGCAAATGTTTTGATTTTATAATTTTCTAGACATAAATGTGAAATAGGAGGAAAAATTCCCATTCCAAAATAATTATTTTTCTATTTAATATGATTTTCTAAAGTTTAAAGAAAAATAAAGAAAATGAAAATAAAATGTGAAAACAGTTGGTGTATTTAGCAATGATATGCAGTGTTTTATGGATGATTGGCTTAAATGGGGGTGCGCGCAACAAAAGCGCTTAAGCCCATGTATTTAATCAGAAAACAAATCAAAAATATATAAGGAAAAAGAAAAAATAAACGGTGCAATAAGTAAGGATATGCAGTGCAAATCAAGACTGGGCCGTGGATGGGGGTGTGATTAGCAATTATTTCCTTAAGCCCAAACGAAAAAATAAATGAAATGGCTGCGTTTCATTATTTCAGACTTTCCCTCTTCAAAACGTGAGATCAAATCTCGGCCTTTAGATCTAAGTCCAGTCAATGAGTCTTTGCATGATCCAACGGCCATGGAGTCATCACCTACCTTCAGCCAGGGTTTTGGAATGAAGAAGCCATGAAACAGAGCTATCATGCTTTTCTTCATCACAAACGTATCACATCAATTCTCGCCCAAAATCCAAGATTTAAAACCCTAGAACACTCTAAATTCCATGCTGATCATAATCATCATCTTAGAATTCACTGAAATGTATTCAAACTCTAAACCCGATAATGAATCAAAATTATGGCCAAACCTCAATTCTGACTATTCTTGAAATTGATTATACCAGCATACTCACCATATTACCCTGATTAAAACTTGCTATAGAACTCATGTTATATCTCACTACACCTCATGTTCTTGATCAATAAAGAAATGGTGTCATCATTTCGATCCTCTCCAAATGATCTCAAAATCTTCAGAATCCATCTCCTACTTGTTTCTAATCGTTCTATACTAACAAACTAACTTAACAATGCCTAAATTAAGGTGTAGAGTAAAATTTGCAAACCTGGAAATTTCTGAATAACAGATAGATCAAATCTTCAATTCAACCCTTCAATCTCTCCAGAATCACTCCTTGTACCAAGATCCTGCTACTGTTTGCAAAAGTTTTGATCAAAGGTGCTTGAATCTCAAAATCCGATGGTGACTTGCTTCTTGCTAAATCCAAATGCTATCTTCTTAATTCTTCATGATCTTGCTCTCAATTTGGTATGGATCCACTCAGTATGATCAATGGAAGATGTTACAATAGAAAGAATCAATGGAAATGGTGTGTAACTCTGAAAACGATTTCAATTTGCAAGGCACCAAATGAAATGGCAATCTTACTCTCCTCTCTCAACTCTCACCAAGCTTGCATCTGAGCAGCTTCTAATCAATATATAGGATGGTTCTGAACCATCCATAACTTTCTGGAAGCATCCAATGAGAATCTGAGATTCTCATGTCATGAGTTTTTGAATTCAAGCCAAGCCTACACCAGTCCATGCTATACCTCTTGCAGCAGCTTTTTCTCCTTTGAAAATATCCTTAGATGATATGCATGAGATGTTAGGATGCTTTGCTAGCTTGTGCATTGATCTTCCTTATGTTTTGCATATGTAACTTAATATGCAAGTAACCATTTTCCAAAGCAAGTCCATGATTTAGACCTCAAATAAAAAATGTGGCTAAAACATTGTCTTTAAAATGTTTTCTAGAGTCAAAATGGTATATTACATGCCATGGTTTGGATGTGTAGCTTGGAAATTTCAATTTCCAACTTTGACTTATTTAACTTATGCCTTCATTTTAGGTCATTTTTACCACTTTTAGCTAAAAGCCTTTTCAACATCTCAGGACCTCCTTATTAGCCTTAAAACATCATTTTAAGCAAGTTTGATGTTGAAGATTTTTCCATTTGAAGCTTGGAAATAGGAGTTATGGCCTTATGCTTGAAATGACCTGTAATCTCTAAATGACCAAAATGCCCTTGACTTGTCAAAGCCATAAGTTGAGTTCTACAAATACTATCAAGGACTTCTAGTACTCTATAGAAAGCTAAGAAGATAAGGAACAACATTCATGTTTACCAAAAGTTCATAGGAATCATCCTTATATGGCAAACGTTTGATGCAAGTTGGGTGACTTTCAAGGCCCCAGATTCACATACCTCAGATGACCTGTAACTTGTCAAAGTCATAACTTGAGCTCTACAAATCCTATCAAGGACTTCTAGTACTCAAATTAAAGCTAAGAACAAGCTCTACAACATTCATGTTGGGGGAAAGATGAGATGACAGTCACATCTTGAGCTAAACTGCCTTGAAGATAGGGGTCAAACTAGGGGATTTTACACTATCAAGCCTTAGAAACCCTAGCTGGAAACTTCTCAAACTCTTCAATCATGATGAGTTGACCTTGGAATCATCCTCATAGCATCTCAATGCATCAATCCATGATCACATGGCTCTTGGATTAGGTCTCAACCCTCTCCAAATCATCAGTTGACCTAGGGTTGACTCAGTCAAACCCTAATTACACCACTCATGGCTGAGTCTTCTTAACCTTGCACAATGACCTCTCTAGGCTTCATGATGGCTTTCAAGACATCTCATAAGCTCTCTCAAGGCTTCAAGTCCACATTCTTGGCTTCAGAATCATCTGAGGAGCTCCCACAACTCTCAAGTTAGGAAGCACACAACTCTTGGTTTCAACCACTCTCTCTGAGGATCTTCTAACTTCTCTGACAAATATATCAACCCTTGAACACTTGAATAACCTTCTTGGCTATCTTCAAAGTCTTGATTTGTACTCATACCTCTTGATCTCCTGCATACATGTCTATGAAAGGCAAATGATAATGCTAATGTGAATGAAATGAAACATAAGCTAAGTAAAGAAATGTTGGTCAAATTTTAGGGTGCAACAGTCATGGCAGTATGAGATAGTTAGGCATCACACATCAGCTTAAAACATGTAGAATGATGATTCTAGGTACATGGATCAGACATAAATAAATTGAAACAGAATATGGACATTGTTGGCAACCTGAAGCTTTGAAAATACAAGTGGAGACTGAAAAACTGTTTTGAAAAAGTAGGGCCAGTTTGAACATACCAATACCATACACGACTCCTAAATATGTTAAATGATGCTTTCACATATAAAGATCACACACAAACTGCTCAAAACAAATAACTGATATGCTGTTGCAAACATTTGACAGCAAAACAAACCATGAACCTCATAGCAGGCCCTATAGCTAATCCTCATGCTTTTAACAATTTCAACAAGTTTCAAATGATACAAACAAGACCAAACCATAACAAATCAACAATTTAAACACTTGAGATGAAACATTGCAGGCATATATCATTTTGACACAAAACTCATGACAATGGTGTAGCAAATGAAACAAGTATCACAAGTATGAAACAAAAGCTAACCTAGATTCAAACATGACTTAGGGGCAGGGGAACCTCATAAAATAGCTAAAAAGTAATTCAAACATCACAAATAAACAAGGGCTGACATATCTCTGGCAAACACAACATTTCATACTAAAGCCTTCAAAACTACTCTTGTAGACAAAATCCTCAAAACAAGTTGTAGACAACATACAAAGTTCATTATTGGCAACATATCATCAACACATCACTCATGAATAAAATACTTTAATAAAAGCAAGATCAATAGCAATAAACATAGACTCTTGACAAAGAGCCTACTTTGGGACAGCATGACCATGATTTTCATAACAAGAACTTCAAAATTACAAAACATGACAATGTATGTATAATGAGGAGATTGAGCATTACATACCTCTTGTAGACCTTCTTGAGCAAGCTAAAAAGCAAAGAAACCCAGAGATCTTCTTCTTTAGCACAGATTTGGAGTTTTCTTCCTCTTGAAGCAATAAACTATCCTTTAAGACAATTTGAGTTATGAAATCCCCAACTGGTTTTTGAGACTTTGGATAGTTGAAATATGATATATATGAGGTGTTGGGAGTGTTGAGGTGGTAGGAAAGGCCTTAAGTAGAGACTTGGCTTCCAAAGTGCATAAAAGTTAACATATAAAGGTGTGAAGGTTGACTTTTAGATTGATGAGTTTTTTTTATGAAAGTAATGGTGGGAACAGTTTCAAATGGCCACTTTAAGGGTGTATAGATGGTCTTTGAAGTGTTTTAATGTTTGGAAAAAGAACTAGCATGAAAAGTGGAAAATGGTGATTTTTGTGATTTTGTGAACTTAAGCAACTTTCAAGCAAGAAAAGGAATGAGAGAGCTATGAGTTCTATGTGTTCTTGATAGCTCTGGTGTGTTTGTAACATAGAGAAAGGTCTCTATTTATAGGGAACATGAAGCTGAGGGCAGCCTTGGTTTTTCCATATTTTGGAGGGAAGTTTTGAATGAAATCTTGCCAAGATCTTGTGGCAGCTCTACACATCAGTTCCTTGGGCAAATGCTGAGCAAAATATCAAGGGATATGGGAGGGATGAGATGACTGAAGTGAAGCTAGGAGGGTAGGGGAGTGCAGCTGCATAATCCTTCAAAAAGTTTCTCTTTCATAGCCTTTTATATGATTATTTTAATGACCACTTGCTCCAAGTTGCAAAAACCCATCAATACTTCCTTTCTTCTGGTTTTTGCTTCATCTAGGCTTCTCAATATCAGAATAGAACATGATCCAATGGCTGAGGATAGCCCAAGTTGTTGAAATTTGTGATTTGGAAAAAGTTGAAGTGGTGACTTCAAGTGTGGCAGCCCCCAAATTCCATGATCCATAACTCTCTGCTCACAAATGCTATTGAGGAGTTCTACCACAATTTAGAAATCCCTCAAGTAGCTCTACAACTTTCATGTTTTTGATATTTTCAAATTCTAGATGGAACTAGGTTGAAAAACCCCTCCAAGTTGCTGAAAAACCATACATCAAAGGCCAAATAACTTAGAATTTTTCTAAGTTATTTCCCTTCTTGAAATGAACTTGGTCATAACTCCAAATCTATGCATTTTTTGATCATGGACCACTTTGGGACTTTTGTAATACTTGTCAAGAGCTTTCCAATGAGCTTTGAACCAACTCAATTGGATGTGTGGTTGAGGAGTTATGGTCTTGCCCCTTTCAAAACCCTAATTCCTGATTTTTGCAATTACTTCTTAACCCTTGATCCAATGGTCATGAAATTTTATGGGAAGGTGTAATATGACATAAGGAACATTTTTGATTCACATCTTGAAGTCAAATTCCTTATGGTTGAAGAGTTGACTTTTCGGTCAACCGTACGATCAATCGATTACTACCGAGTCAGCTGTTGACGCTCTGGACCTTTTGAGGCCTTGAAATTCTTTGAATAGACTTTAATAAGCCATAGGACCTTCATGGACCTTGATCCCACCATTGTAACACTTTTTAAATCAAAAGTCAAACTACAGTTGGCTTTTCCTGATCGAAAACCCTAATCGGGTATCTTGAACTGCACTGTTCTTAATTCCTGGGTGACAAACTCAAATTGGATTCATACTTGACCCAATATAGTATTCTTGATATTGTTTATAGTTGAACCAATCCAATACATTGATTGATCAAACCACCGAAGCCTTGATTTTGACGGTACGGAACCCTGATTCATCTGCATCTTGATAAAGATAAACTTGAAATGGGTTAAGGTTAGTTAATCAAATGAATATGATCCTAAATTGATGATGAGGATCTAAGGGGTCAAAATTTGGGGTGCAACAACAAGCACACAGGTCAAATGGTCAAGGGGAGGTGAGTCAGCTCAAACCAGAAAGGTGACTGGACCCCGGAGCTAGGGCTACGGTCGTCTTCTCCAGCCAACTCGCCGGAGACCAGTCACCATACCCTAATAAAAATGCCAAAAAATGGTACCATTCGAAAGTTGCTTCCACAAGGGTTTCAAATCTAACAACCATTTTTCAAAAAGCCTCTTGGATGAAGAGAAAACAAGGCATGAAAGTTTGAATACATGAACTGAAAACTCATCATACATTCAAATGAAAGAACCAAACATGGCTTATGATACATAGGGCTTCAGATGCAAACCAGCATGGTCCTAATACATGTCTAGGATGAGAGAAAAAGATGAAGAAACTTACTGAACGGAGCTGCTCCATTGGCTCTTGAAATGGAAAACAACCTTCTGTCCAAGCTTTCCAATCTTCTCCTTGAGCTCTGGTGAAGAAGAATCAAGCAGAAATTTGGAGAAATCACCCAGGAAATGCCTGATTCAAAGATTTGAAAGTTTTTTGAAATTTTGAAGTGTAGAAGCTCTCTCTCTCTCAGCCAACATCCACTCTGATCGTTTAGGGGAAATTCTCAGCTCTTATATGATGGGTTTTCAATAGTCATGCAGGCCCATAATACCTTATTCATGTGATTTTAATTTTTGCTAAAACCTCAAATTTCATGCACACACACGGGTTAGCAACATACACACCATTTTGGGTCAGCAAACAACCATGTGTGGTGTGTAGGAATGAGTGGAACTAATAAGAGTCATGGCAAAATACCTTTGTGTCAAGTTGGTACCATGACTTTTAAAGGTGTACAACTTTAAAAAATGGCACATAAAATGTACTCTTGTTTGTCCAAATGAGGTAAAAAGGATAGTATAACCAATATTTGATAACATGATGGTGTAAAAAGTTCAAAACAAAGTCATTTGATGACTTGTAAATGAAGAAAATCAATCCATGACCAAAAGTCTAATTTCCACCTTAAAATGGTCCACATGATCATATAATCCATAAATCTTCATGAGCTTTGAGTTTATTGTGGAGTTAAGACAATTAGACACAAGTTTCATGTTGGTTGAAAATGGATTAGAGGCCTTGAAGTGCATGAAAATGGTCATTGGAAAGAATGACCTATAATGGACTTTCCAAAAATACCCCTGCCTTGTGACGTCCATAACTTGAGATGTACACATGATAAAAAGGACTTATACAACTTTTTGGAAAGCTAAGATCACGAGGAACAACTTTCATGTACACTTGAAGTTGAGGAGAAACTTTATTCCATGTCAGAAATGCCTTAGAAGTGAGTTGACTTTAAGTTGACCAAAATTCTCTTCATTTGAGGACCCTAACTTGCTGACATCATAACTTGAGATGTACAAACTCAATGTATGAGTTCTTGTACTCAAAAGAAAGCTTTGAATATGCCCAACAAGTCTCATGTTTTCATGAAAATGATATTGAGCTTGAATCATGAGGAAAAATGTCTTTGAAGTTAGGCACTAAAGAAGGGAATTTTACACTGAAATCATCTAAAACCCTACTTTAGTAACTCCTTGAACTCTTGAATACTCTTGATTTGATATTATCATGACATCCTAGATGCTTTAAGATGACTTCCCATGGACTCAATGACTTAGAACCAAGTTGTGAACCTTCTCAAGTCCACAGTTGACCAGATGAAACCCTAGTTTCATGCCCTTTGACTATGACTTTTTGCAAATGAATTGAATGACTACACAAGCTCCACAAAGACCTTTCAAGACACATAATGAGCTTTTGAATCATTCCTGGTCCAAATAAATGACCTCATGATCCCTTGCAAGCCATCTGATACTCCTCAAGATAGGAGGCAAAATCCATGCACAAACCTCTCCTCTCAAGGAGCTTAGAAACGTTTCCATGATGATGATGAGCACTTGATGACCTGCACAAATGCCCTTGCTGAAACTTGAAACTAAAGAGACTCTCCTATTGAACGGCACAACAAAGCTCTTGATCCCCTGTTAAGAACAATGCTATGCAAATGCAAATGCTAAAATAAAATGAAACATAAACCAAGTACAAGAAAAAGGTTGGTCAAATTTTGGGGTACAACAACCATTTATTTTGTTATTTCTGAATTAATGAACATGGGCGTTATGTTACTTTCTTTCTGCACCCTTCTTGTCTGGCCCATGTGCATGCTAAGAACTATGTTTAGTTCATTTCTGGGTTGCTCATACACCCCATTTCCTTGTTCTTTTTTTTAATTCTTTTATTTTCTTTACATTTCTACTTTGATTTTATTTTTAATTATTAAAACCTTTTTTAAAATCCAAAAAATACATTTCTAATTCTTTGATGTCTTGAGTTTATTTTCATAATTTTAATTTATTTTCTATTTTACTTTGAATTTAAACGTGAAGTGGTTTTCCATGTTTACCCTTGAATTAGGGTTTGATCTTTTGATGCCTTTGATGTGCCTTCTTGATCCAATTTTTCTCACATGTTTGAACGATTGGTTGATGAATACTTGAATGTGGTTTTGGTGCCTTGATGTTCATTTCTTGGATGTTTCTCACTTGGTTTTATTTAGTCCCCGATTCATGCTCGATTCATAACATGCTTGGACTTGTAGATTTCTTTTGATGGTGTATTAATGCAACTCTTTCTTAGATCTCTTCTATGGATATTCTTGATTCTTTTAACATGATTTTGAGCTTTTGTTTCATTTTTGTATGACCATATAAGTGCTTCAAATTTATTTTTCAACGTGATGATGTTTGAACATGAACTTGCCTAGTGCTTGACCTAGTTTTAGGACTTGCTTCTTGAATGGATTTTCCTAGTGGTTCATGATTCTTGTGTGATTCAAATGGCTTGATTAAGGTTCTTATCTTCATTTTATGTGTCCATTGTATGATCATTTCCCACTCCTTTATTCAAGCGTTCTCTTGTATTGATTATTTAGGTGTTTCCTTGAGCATGATTTAAACTTGATCTTTCTTGAACTTGCTTGGTGTATTGGTTTTGGATATGAATTGAATCATTTGAGTTTGCTTCTTATCTTCATGATATAGTGTGCATTAATTAATCAATTTTCACTTTGTACCTTAATTGAATACATGTTTTTATTTGAGGATGATCATGGTATGAACTTACCTAGTTTTGATGCATATTTTCATGTTTGTGTTACTACCCCTACTTGGTTTCACACCCTAATTTCACATGTTTGATCATTTAAATTGTGTTTTGTATGAGCTAGTTGTTGCTAGTTGTTTGGACATTGATGAGATGCATGCTTGACACTCTTTGTGCTTCTTCTTTGATCTTTGAATGAAGTTGACATGATATGATGTTGCTACTACCCTACCTTGTTTCCCATCTCATTTGACCTCATTCCACCTTGATTGATGATTGATAATACCTCTTTTTGGACTTTGAGTCACTTGTGTGTGTTAGGGCACTTTTGTTTTGCCATTTTTGTTTTGGATTCACATCTATGAGTTTGGTTTGGCACGTGAGCCCATTCTTGTTGCTTTGACATGTTATTGATATTTACCATGCGTGATCATTGATTGATGCTTGCTTGATGCTTTGCCTTTGGACTTTCGTGTTTGTTCATAGTGTTGCATCTTCTCCTTCATATATCATTCTTCTTTCGTCTTTTTCTTTTCTTGAGACTTTGTTAAGCTTTGAGTTTGTTTTCATTTTTGATTGAATTGGATAGTGTTTACTTGTGTTTACTCACATGATCTCTTAGGATTCCTAGTCCCACTTAATTTCTGATTAAGGTGGGAGTAGGAGAGACATTAGGCTTTCAATCCTTTGCATGATAACAATTAGGATAGTCCCTTCTTGACCTCAACTTTAGGTCCATAATTTGTATGATAATATTAGGTAGACTTCCCTTCCATCCTAACTTTAGGACCATTTTGTATGATAACATTAGGGTTTTCAGTTCCCTTTAGTGTTTTTCTTTTGTGTCTTTTATTCTCATCTCAAAAAGTTCTAAGAAACTTAATAAAGAATGATGAACATTGTGTGTCACGAGCCTTAAGCATATGGGAAATAATGAGTGGGGGTTTCTCCTCATTTGTCTAGAATGTTTAGTGTATGCCCCTTGGGCAATATGCGACACATTTGCTCCTATATCATAGTCTTTAGTGCAACGTGAATTTCAAAAAAATTCAATTCACTTCTCTAAAACTCATAAATAAAATTCAAACCTTTTGATCGTTAGGGACTGCGCTTAAAAATCATTTTCAGAAAGAGTGTGTTACTTTTTTGTTCTACCGCAAACAGGCATCGTCCCTAATTGCTGGAATGGAAACTTAGTGTCATCATAAAAAACACTTAACTAACCAGTGGTCTAGTTTCTCGAACTACGTATGCTCTGATTTCTCACACTAGATGAGGCTACGTACGCACAAGACAACGATGTTTTAGCGAGCAACCTTCACCCGTAGTTTTCTGAACTACGTTGACTCTGACTTTCCCATTGCACGAGGGAATATGTAGGCATAGGGTTGTGATGTCCTATCGAGTCTCTTTTTTATTTTCCCTTTCCCGTTTCCGTTTAGCAATAACTTTTAGATAACACACCCTTTGATAAGACAACAAGCATGGATCCCGTTGAGTACAATGGACGTGAGAGGTGTTCATACCTTCCCCTTACGTAACCGAGTCCCGAACCCAGGATTTGGTTTCGATGACCTTGTCTTTTCCCGTTCTTCAGGTTTTCTTCAATCGTTTCTTTTCCCTCTCTTTGGGATAAGTAACATTCGGTGGTGACTCTTCTGTTTGTTTCTGCCGGGTGTTTTTTGCAGTTCCGACAACTGGAGACTCTATTGGGGAATATGGTTTCCTATGCGAGTCAATCCTAGCGCTTCTCTTTTTTATATCTTTGGGTGCTTATATTTGTGCATATTTATGTTGTAGGTGTATATTTACTGTAGTACATTATTGCATTTGCATTTTACTTTTTGCACTTTATCATTGTTATCATATTATGTTGTTGTGCTTTTGGGTGGGTCGTTCCATGAGAGATAAGCCCAATACCCAGGCTTGAGTATACACCTAGGATTAGTGTGGAGAGTAGTGTGGACTTGTGTGGCATCTTGACACACAAGAGTTCACATGAAATTCGCGTCCATACGAGGTTTTCTTTGAAGACATCCTATCCTATGCATCTTGGACAGTTTAGGGGATGTTGGATTAGAAAGCTACCGACTTTGGAGACTGTTCATTAGGAAGTCAGTTGAGGCCTCCTTGATTGACTATGATGCCAGACCAGAAATGGTGAACGTATCATCATTTCTCAACCTGAGAGTCCATGATACTGATGACCTGCAAACAGTGTCGTACCTTTCAAGATTAGAACCTACATGTGAGAGGGATGGGATTTGCAAGAAACTTTGACCTTCAACCAACCCAGGTTTCTGGTTTTCTTGTCAAAGCGAACTTTTTACTTTGGATTTTATGGTTTTCTGTCACATCAGAGTTTTGGGTTTTTGGGTTTTCTTAATAGAGAGGAGCTCTAGTTTTTTCAGTCAACAATACATCTTGCATTGGATACTTTGACCCCCTGTCTGCATTTGCATATTCATCCTGCATATTAACATTGCATGTGTGTGTGTTCTCAGGTTTTCCTCTTTTCTTTGATTCTAGTAATTTGATCTGCTATTGAGATGGAGGCTGAAAGGAAGAAGATCATCATATATAAGTTTCCATTGCCGGAGTTGGGACCTTTATTTGGTCTGATTGCTATGGTTGACCCTGGTGTTGTTGAAGACTTCAGAAAGGATTATGGGAGAATTTTGAGTCTTGTTTGTAAGGTCACGAATTATGAGCAAGGAGTCATTCATGCTTTACTATAGTTTTATGACACTCCACTACGTTGTTTCACTTTCCCAGACTATGTATTAGTTCCTACTTTATAGGAGTTCGCTTTTATTTTGGGAGTTCCAGTCCTAGATGAAGTGCCTTTCTTTCATTCAGAGGAGGAGCCTGATCTTGAGAAGTTTTCTAATGCTCTTTATATAAGCAAGTCTGATTTGATTGATGGTGTAGTCTGCAGAAGTGGAGTTTCTGGCTTTACCCTATCTTTCTTGGTGGTTAAAGCTTAGAAATATGCCAAAGAGGGATGTTGGGTGATTTTTAGCGCTATTCTGGCTTTGTGTATCTACGACATTATACTATTCCCCAATATACTAGATTTCATTAATATGGAAGCTTTTCGCATATTTTTTTCCAAAAATCATGTACCACTATAAGAATGAGAAGAGGATGGGAAAGACTGTTTCTTGCTGTACACTGCTTTTTCACAAGTGGTTTATAGATCACCTTCCTCGTTCCGGAGCTTTTGTTAATGTGAGGATTACATCTGAATGGTCTAAGAGACTCATGGGTTTGACAGCTAAGGACATTGTTTGGTTTAATAGAGATTTGCTTGGTAAGGAGATTATCTACAGTTGTGGTAGCTTCCCCAATGTACCTCTGATGGGGAGAAAAGAGGGAGTCAATTCTAACCATTCTCTCGCTGTTAGACAATTTGAGTATGCTTTGAGAGGAACCCCGAAGGAGGAAGAAGTGCATGAATCTTTATACTTCACTAGGGTAGCTGATCCAAACATGTTGGCAAGAGTTGTGGAAGCATGGAAAAAAGTTCACAAAACGAATGAGCAAGGTTTTTGACTCTTCCATCTGTCTCTACTGTTCTCTGATTTGTGAAACTAGGATCTAGGGCAAGATCTCCCTGAAGCACATATACATGTTTGCATTTTGCATCATCATGTTCATATGCAAAACAGGTGTTCCCGAAGGCCTCACTCTTATCTCTACTTGGTTTTCTGTATCAGTAGATAGGATTGCGGAATCAGGTGTTCACATATACTCTACTCGGGGAAATCAGCAAAGAGTTATGGATCAGGTTCAAAATGATCTATAGGAAGTCAGAGAGCGCATGACTCAATTTATGGAGTTAATACTGAACGTGGCCAACGGGCAGGAACATTTAAGGACTCTGGTCCAGCCATTGATAACACGGGTTGATGAAGACGGTACTCTACATTGAGGAACTATTGCTATCCCTCCACCTGTTGGTGGCAATATTCCATAAGGAAATGGTATTCCTACAGTTGTTAACCCTCTGGGTGGAGGTCCTCATGGTGGAGTTCAGATAGGTGGTGCTAGAGGTAGTGTGTGTGTGGTACATGGGGTTGTTGGTCCCTAATGGGAGGAACGTAATCAGGATGACATCTTTTCAATGAGAGATATGGATGTTGGTCTCCCGTCAAAGGCTGAAAAGATATTCAAGTTAATTGAGGAAAAGATGAAAGCCTATGAGAGCCAAAATTCTTTGGGTCTCGACATGTCAGATTTGGGACTTGTGCCAGGGGTCAAAATTCCCCCTAAGTTCAAAGTACCAGACTTTGACAAGTACAAAGGGACAACCTGTTCTAGAGTACATATTTGGACGTATTTCAAAAATATGTATGCGTACTCTGATGATGAGAAGTTGTTAATGCACTTTTTCAAGATAGTTTGTCAGGGCCGTCATTGTAATGGTATATGGGGTTAGAGAGAACCCACATTAGAAGCTGGAAGGAGTTGGCAGAGGCTTTCGTTTGCCATTATCAGTATAATAGTGATTTTGAATCAAACAAGGTGCAACTACAAAATTTGTCACATAGATTTACCAAGGTTTTAAGAAGTACGCCCAGAGGTGGCGCGAGTTGACAACTAAAGTACAGCCTCTGATGATGGAGCGAGAGCTGATTGATATGTTCATGGCTACATTACCAGGAACATACCATGAGAAGCTAGTAGGTTGTACGTCAGGAAATTTTTCGGGCTTGGTTATGGCAGGAGAAAGAGTAGAAAATGGTATAAAGACTGGGAAGATACAAAGTGGAGGAGGATCTGAGGAATAAATAAGTCGTATAATGGAAATCCTAAGAAAAGGGAGGGAGTCTCAAGTGCTATATCTTCTTACAGAGGTAAGGGTCGAGCGCAACAACATTATCAACAATAAGTTGCTACTGTAGCCATTTCGGCTGCACCTCAGCAACCAGCCAATGCTCCTCGTCCTTACGCTGGCAGACCGAGAATGACCAACAAACAATTTGAGACCCCACCTATGCCATATTCTCAACTATTACAGCATTTGCTTTAGCTGCAACTTATTTAAAAGAGGACCCTGACACCTCTCACTGGTGCACCTCCTCTAGGTTACAATGCAAATGCAAGGTGTGAGTTCCACTCAGGAGCTCCTGGCCATCACATTGACAACTGCAAAGCGTTCAAGCATAAAGTCCAAGATTTGATTGATTTGAAGGCCATTAATTTCACCAATGAAGGCCCAAGTGTGAATCAGAACCTGATACCGAATCATGGGGTTACCAGGAAAAATGCTGTAATAGAGGAGGAAAGGTTAAATTTGATAATGGATGTTGAAGAGCTGAAGACACCTTTAAGTTTTGTGAAGGAAAGGTTGATTAAAAGAGGAGTTTTTCCAGGATGTTCGGTTAATTGTTCAGAGTGTGATTTGCAACCAGAGGGTTGTAGTTTCTTGAAGAATGGTATTAAGACTTTGATTGATGATGGTAGTTTACAATTTGATAGAGTTATTGAAGAGGACATCGACGACACGGTAAGTAATGATGGGAGAGAAATCGCAACGATTTCAATCCCCTACCGGAAAATTAATATTTCAGTGCCTTCCAAGCTAGTGTCGGTTATCATTACCATCCCAGGACCCGTGCCATACGAAAGCACTAAAGCCATCCCATGGAAGTATGGGGAAGAAGTGTTTTGTAATGGGCAGAAACAGGAGTTGACTAGTACATCATATGGTAATTCAAGTGTTGAAAACATAGTGGGTACATGTGGTATCACTAGAAACGGAAGAGTATTTTCCCCACCAGAGGTTAATACAGACAAATTTGATAAGGGAAAAGGGAAGGTGGTAGTTGAGGATAGTACACAACAACAGGCCGGTAATGACAGTTCACTCTCTAAAGATGCCGAGGAATTTATAAGACTTATTCGCAAAAGTGATTACAAGATTGTAGATCACTTAAATTAGACTTCATCGAAGATTTCTATTCTGTCATTGTTGTTGTCTTCTGAGGCACATCAAAATGCACTGTTGGAAATCCTGAATTCTGCATATGTACTGCAGGAGATTTCGGTTAACCAATTGGAGGGGGTAGTAGCGCATGTCAATGCTGGCAATGGTTTGGGTTTTACAGACCTTGATTTAACTCCGGCTCAGAGGAATCATAACCATGCTTTACACATATCCATGGAGTGTAGAGGATCCTTACTATCACATGTTCTAGTTGACATAGGGTCATCTCTCAATGTGCTACCCAAGAAGACGCTGATGAAATTGGATACTCAAGGATTGATTTGTACGCCAAGTGATTTGGTTGTGAGGGTGTTTGATGGCTCGAAGAGGTCTGTATTCTGAGAGATTACCATGCTAATCCAGGTTGGACCCGAGACCTTTGATGTGACTTTTTTCATAATGGATATCCAGCCGGCACACAACTGTTTGCTTGGCCGATCGTGGATTCATGCTGCAGGAGCAGTCACATCAACGTTGCATCAGAAGCTAAAGTACATGATGGAGGGTAAAGTTGTTACGGTGTGTGGTGAGGAGGATATTATGGTAAGTCAGTTGTCATCATTTAAATACGTAGAGGTGGATTGAGAGATCCACGAGACAGCTCCGTCAGGCTTTTGAAACAATGCAAATTCAAGAGAAGCCTCCTGTTGAAGTTAAAATCACAGAGGTCTCAATGTCATCCTTTAAAAAAGCCCGTGCTATCATTGAATCTGGATCTTCCTAGGGGTGGGGTTAGGTGCTTGATGTTCCCGTCAAACAGGACAAGTTTGGCCTAGGGTTCAAGCCTTTCGGTTCTTCTCAAAATACTTCCAGATACATGGGACCTATGCAATTCGCCAGAGGTTGAGTTATCTTCGACAGGATTAATGCCATAGGAGAAGGCCAAGCATCATTCCTCAAGTACTTAAGGCTCGTAGCATACGACACAAATTATTCTTTATTAAGTGTTTTGGATTGTTTAGGAGGTGAGAAAAGAAAGACACAAACTAAAGGGAAACTGGACCCTAATGTTGTCATGCACAATGCTCCTAAAGTCGGGATGAAAGGGAAAGAACTACCTTAATATTAACATGCATAGGATTGAACACCTAATGTCTCTCCTACTCTCATCCTAAATGGAGGGACTAGGAATCCTAGGGGGATCATGGCACAAGGCCAAGTAAACACTAAATAATTCACTCACAAGTGAAATGAGAAAGAAAAGAAATTAATTGGAATAAATAATAAGCCACAAAGCACATGAAAAATAAAATGATAAAACAAAATAAAAATAAAATAAAAATGATGACAAAATAATTCCACACACTAAAATATGAGAATATGGTTTTTTTAGATTTTTTTGATATTTAAAACTATTTTTAAAAAGGATAAAAAGTTAAATAATAAATAAATAAAAATAAAACAAACAAAACACTAAAAATAAGAAAGTGCCCCCCAAGGCTTGAACCCAAGACCTTGGGGCTGCAGGCACAAAACAATGCCACTCCAACCATTCATACACGTGTGAATAATATGGAAAAAGAAAGAAAAATATTTAAAAACAAGGAAAATAATGAAAATAAACAAAAAGAGCAAAAACGCACCCGTTGGGGGTCGAACACGGGTTCTCATGGCTAGGCAAGTGACTTAAGGGCAAGGTGCTAACTACTGGGGTGGCGATACATCCGTTGTATCAAGCCACCCCAACTCTACATATACCCAAAAACACGCGTAGATGTCGGGCAAGCTAAGGCAAACACAAGTGCAACTCAAAAACGGTTCGATCACAACTTATCTAAATTTCAACCAAATTCCATGAAACAAAAGTCTATCCTACTTAATTTTTCAAAAGGAACACAATGGTGCTGTCCATTTTTTCAAATAATGCATTCAACTTAAAATTCGAATGCTCACGCAATGTGAGTTTTGAAAATGCATCTTAAGTTTAATGAAGCTGCGACAGGTATGATTAAAGGCCAAATATGGTTTGAGCAAGTCTCAAATATGATGTTGGATGAGTTCTAACAGAAGATTCAATCAAAAAACTCAGACCAAGAAAATGATATGTGAGTTGCAAATTGGTGAAATTTGAAGTTTTGTGTGTCAACAATGTTAATCAACAGACCAAGACAGCAACTGCAATCTATACTACATTGGCTTCACAGCCACACAAAGTGAGGACATGCCTTGCAATCTGACCATCTCAACCAAGACATGGAGTAAGCCTAAATAAGCTCTAAAGACTAAATGCAAGCCTGGTAAAAGAAACAAAACAATGACCTCAACAACAAAAGCTGGGACAACAGGCTTATCAACAACTCAAATGTGCAACATAGAAGAAACTCAAATCTATTATGAGCTTAGACAGCTCTACAGCAACAGCCAAAACCTGATGGGACTAAACTGGTTAAACCCTCAGCTTGCCTAGACAGTAGGCATATCACCAATACAAAAGGTCAACCAATTGACATAATCCTATCCTAAAACCAAACAGTTATAGGGGAAACAACCCTCTCCTTACTACATCAGCAAAAGCCAGTTTACACCAGCATAGATACTAATGGCCAACAACAATAAGGGCTCAACATCAACCACACTAAAACTCAATGTTTGCAACTCAAACTTGGCATGAATTCAAACAGTCACATATTCATCATGATTAACAACATTTTTCCACAACAAAATCATAACCAAATGAGTTTTTGTTTAAAACAGGAACAACAACAAATTTTGTTATCACAATGCAAACATTAGTTCAATATATTGCAAGCAAGCACAAGTTGAACAAACTCAAAGCAAGAAGCTGACAGAAACAAGGACCAATACTTCACATGGTCACAACACTCCAACCAAATTCAAACTGACCTAGGCAGAAAATATGACATGGATGAGATCATACCACCAACTGAGATTGGATGAAAGGTTAAGTTGGTAGACCTCAACATCAACAAATTTAAATAATCAGACTTCAAAGCCAAATTTCAAAGATGAACTACCTCTTAAACAAACCTGAATCTGCCAATAATGTGCTGCCAAGACTGCAGCAAACATACTTTGATATAATTATGCTAACCAGCCCTCAAATACATTGATAACCAAATATGAATCAACCTACTTAAACCAACAACAATCCTTGGCAGAAAAAAGCAAATCAACCATGCTAATGCTCTTAAAGGCCCAGCTGAACAACAGTCACAGCAGCAGCATCAGTGTGAGCCAGGTTCTAACAGCCAAGAATTATGACAATGATTAATTCACATAATGAAATCCAATCTCCTTTTATCAAGTGAAATTCTTTTAGCAGCTATGAGTTAACCAACTCAAAATGGCTTTTTCAGAACCAAAGCATTCTATCAATTCAAGTGATTTTCTCCAAATGAGACATTATGCCATCAAGTTCTCATGATTTCAGTAAAAGGTTCAATACTCAGCATAAAAATGCACCAACATTAACAAAACAGACTTGACAACTAGATTGAGGCTAAAAAAACAACATCTGATCCTCAATAGGTACTTGACACAAACACACTAAACAGGTCCAAATAATGTTCCCTTACATCAAGCATCTGCCAGGGTGTAGAAACAAGTAACAATCCAAAGGTTCATGCTCTTGACAGTCCCTATGAGTTGATAAACTCAAAAATGGCCCTTAAAACATCTTCACACCAACAAGGCAAAGTGCTATCTAACATTATTACACATCCTTACTAGGATAGGTGGCCCAATCAGCAAAATCTTGACAATATCCAAATGACATCACCCTAATGTCTAACATCCTCAAAGTAGGTAAAATAGTGTTGTTAATCAAAAACTGCAGCATCAGCCAAATATCTGATGAGATCTAAACTGGTTAAACTCTCCAACAAGCCTTGACAGCAGGCATAGCATCCAACCAATGTATCCACAAAGCTAAAAACTTATTCTGTCAAGAACTCCAACAGGCTCATGATGATAGCCTCTAAACATCAGGGCATACTAGTAGTGGTAACCTGCTGAGTCCTACCAAACTAAACTCATCATTCTACTTAAAACACCAACTTATTAAAACTTGGCAAACTTGATGCAACCAACAGAATTATGGTAACAACCCCTAAACCAAAGCAAAAACAACCTTCAATGATCAAAACAGAAACAACCTTAAGTCCTTAAGACAAGCCCTCCATTAATAAACAACTCTGCTCCAACAACCACAAGACAATCCTACACACCTAACAAGGGAAACAACCTGATGGCCACTAAACCTGAGTTGACAAACTTAGTTCAGACACTGAAAACATAGTCATCACTTGAACATGTCAAAATCCAACTTAAAACAACCAATTAAAAACTTAATAGCCTGAAGACACTAAACTAGCACAAAGTAGGGTCATGAACTTAACATTGCAACCCTAAGGCTATATGTAAACCAACATAAAGGGTCAAGAACCCTAGGCATCTCAATAGAGGTGATGGATCCAACCTCTTAACAACAGCTATAACATAACCAAACTCCTACTTAGAACTGCTATCAATTGAGTTAGGGAGCCTAGCTCTTAAGCACAGATATGGGCAGCAAAAAGAATATATGAGTTCTATACAAATCAAATCCAAATTTAAGCTGAACAGTCCAACCAAACAAAATGTCCTCCAAAAATATAGCTAACACACAACAGCCTTAAACCAACTTGCCAAGGCTCAATACACTCGTTCAAAGACTGTTAGATGAGTGCTCTCAACAAAATACAACCAAATTAGCATAGGTAAGAGACCTAAGTAGCTACTATGAGTTGACATCCAATTGATAAATCAACTTACTAAAAAAAACGTTTCACAGCTCTAAGAGCAAAAGTTCCACTCACCAATACCTCAGCCTAAACCTGAACTGCTTATAAGCAAGTCACAAATGATAAACCCACCAACATAACTGAAATATCAACAAGACCTAGATAGTCAAACCAAAACCAAAACTGCTCTCCTAGATCCAACAGTCCAAGAACACTCATGACAGTACTAACCTGCTAGCAACTAAACCTGAGTTGATAAACTCTATTCTCAAGCATACACACATTTGTCAGCAAAACATAAACACCAAGCATAGAGCATAGTTCAAACAAGAACAAAGGCAAACTTGACATGCGAATGTCAAGCATCAACCAAATAAACTCAATGTGTATCTCTCATGATAACAGCTTGCAAAAATAACACAACAGTGTTGTACATCCAATATTAGCAGACTTGTCATTACAATACACATCAACATTTCGAATGAAAGTTAACCATCTCCAAGAACACAAACAAACTCAAACATGTTTTAATGATACTTATGCACAAAAAATAGAGAGTTTAGAAACACTTACCTCTTGCAGACTCCTCACAACAAGCTTTGAAGTTTCTTTCCCCTATTGAAGCAACAATTGGTTTTTAGGGTAGTTTGAGAAAAATGCCAATAGCTCCTCTTTTTGCAAACAGTTTGAAGGTTGTGTTATGGAGAAAAATGCCAATCACTCTTCCTTTTGAAAACTGTTTCCTTGGGTTAACACCTTCGATTGGTCCAACTTTTGTTTCCTTGGGCTAACACCTTCGTCTTGTTCAACACAAGTTTCCTTGGGTTAAACATTGGTATGGTTCAACACCCGTTTCCTTAGTTTAATAACTTTTTTCAACACCTGATTCCTGGGGTAAACACCTTCGCTTGGTTCAACATCCGTCTCCTTGGGTTAACACCTACTCTTGGTTCAACACTAACTTCCTTGGGTTAACACCTACTCTTGGTTCAACACCCATTTCCTTGACTTAACACCTTCCCGTGATTCGACACCCGTCTCCTTAGCTTAAAACTTTAGCTTGTTACAACACCCGTTTATTTAGATTAACACTTTCTCTTGGTTCAACAATTGTTTCCCTTGCTTAACATCTTTGCTTGGGTCAGCAACTGTGTCCTTGGGTTAACACCTTTGGTTGGTTCAACTTCTGTTTCCTTGGGATAACACCTTCGCCTTATTCAACACCTGTTTCCTTGGGTTAACACCTTGGCATGGTTCAACCCCATCTCATTGGGTTAACGCATTCGCTTGGTTCAACACCCGTTTACTTGGCTTAACAACTTCACTTTATTCAACACATGTTCCCTGGGATTAACACCTTCGCTTGGTTCAAACCTGTTTCCTTGGGTTAACACATTCGCTTGGTTCAACACCTGTTTCCTAGGGTTAACACCTTCGCTTGGTTCAACTTTTGTTTCCTTGGTCTAACACCTTCGCGTTGTTCAACACTATTTTCCTTGGGTTAAACATTCTCTTGGTTCAACACCCGTTTCTTTGGCTTAACAACTTTGTTCAACACCTGTTTCCTGGGTTTAACACCTTCGCTTAGTTCAACAGTCGTCTCCTTGGGTTAACACCTACTATTGGTTCAACACTAATTTCCTGGGGTTAACACCTATTCGTGGTTTAACACCCATTTCCTTGACTTAACACCTTCCCTAGGTTCGATACCCGTCTCCTTGGCTTAGAACCTTAGATTGGTACAACACCCGTTTATTTAGCTTAACACCTTCGCATGGTTCAACAATTTTTTCCTTGACTTAACATCTTTGCTTGGGTCAACAACTATTTCCTTGGGTTACCTTCGCTTGGTTTAACTTCTATTTCCTTGGGATAACACCTTCGTCTCGTTCAATATTTGTTTCCTTGGGTTAATACCTTGGCTTGGTTTAACCCCTATCTCCTTGGGTTAACACATTCGCTTTCTTCAACACCCGTTTCCTTGGCTTAACAACTTCTATTTGTTCAACACCTAATTCTTTGGGTTAACACATTCGCTTGGTGAAATACTCGTCTCCTTGGGTTAATACCTTCGCTTTTTTAAACACCTATTTCCTTGGGTTAACTTCTTCACTTGGTTCAACACTTGTCTCCTTTGGCTAAAACCTTCGCTTGGTTCAACACCTGTTTCCTTGGGTAAACACCTTCGCTTGGTTCAACTTTTGTTTCCTTGGGCTAACACCTTCGCCTTGTTTAACACCAGTTTCCTTGGGTTAAACATTGGTATGGTTTAACACCCGTTTCCTTAGTTTAACAGCTTTGTTCAACACCTGTTTCCTGGGGTAAACACCTTCACTTGGTTCAACATCCGTCTCATTGGGTTAACACCTACTCTTGGTTCAACACTAACTTCCTTGGGTTAACACCTACTCTTGGTTCAACACCCATTTCCTTGACTTAACACCTTCCCTTGGTTCGAGACCCGTCTCCTTGGCTTAAAACCGTAGCTTGAAACAACACCCGTTTATTTAGATTAACACCTTCTCTTGGTTCAACAATTGTTTCCCTTGCTTAACATCTTTGCTTGGGTCAACAATTGTTTCCTTGGTTTAACACCTTCGATTGGTTCAACTTCCGCTTCCTTGGGCTAACACCTTCGCCTTGTTCAACAACTGTTTCCTTGGGTTAACACCTTGGGTTGGTTCAACCCACATCTCTTTGGGTTAACACATTTGCTGGGTTTAACACTCGTTTCCTTGGCTTAACAACTTTGCTTTGTTCAACACCTGTTTCCTGAGGTTAACACCTTTGCTTGGTTCAAACCCTTTCCTTGGGTTAACACATTCGCTAGGTTCAACACCTGTTTCCTCGGGTTAACACCTTCGCTTGGTTCAACTTTTGTTTCCTTAGTCTAACACCTTCGTGTTGTTCAACACTAGTTTCCTTGGGTTAAACATTCGCTTGGTTCAACACCCATTTCTTTCGCTTAACAACTTTGTTTAACACCTTTTTCCTAGATTTTACACCTTCGCTTGGTTCAACAGTCGTCTCCTTGGGTTAACACCTACTCTTGATTCAACACTAATTTCCTTGGGTTAACACCCATTTCCTTGACTTAACACATTCCCTTTGTTAGATACCCGCCTCCTTGGCTTAAAACCATAGATTGGTACAACACCCGTTTATTTAGCTTAAAACCTTTGCATGGTTCAACAGTTGTTTCCTTGGCTTAACATCTTTGCTTGGGTCAGCAACGGTTTCCTTGGGTTAACACCTTCGCTTGGTTCAACTTCTATTTCCTTGGACTAACACCTTCGTCTTGTTCAATATTGGTTTCCTTGGGTTAATACCATGGCTTGATTTAACCCCCATCTCCTTGGGTTAACAGATCCGCTTTCTTCAACACCCGTTTCCTTGGCTTAATAACTTCCTTGGGTTACACCTTCACTTGGTGAAACACTCGTCTCCTTGCGTTAACACCTCCGCTTGTTTCAACACCTGTTTCCATGGGTTACACATTCACTTGGTTCAACACTTGTCTTATTTGGTTAACACCTTCGCTAGGTTCAACAAACGTTTCCTTGGGTAAATACCTTCGCTTGTTTCAACACCTGTTTCCTTGGGTTAACACATTCGCTTGGTTCAACACCTGTTTCCTTGGTTAACACCTTCGCTTGGTTCAACTTTTGTTTCCTTGGTCTAACACCTTCGCGTTGTTCAACACTAGTTTACTTGGGTTAAACATTTGCTTGGTTCAACACCCATTTCCTTGGCTTAACAACTTTGTTCAACAACTGTTTCCCGGGTTTAACACCTTCGCTTGGTTCAATAGCCGTCTCCTTGGGTTAACACCTACTCTTGGTTCAACACTAATTTCCTTGGGTGAAAACCTACTCTTGCTTTAACACCCATTTCCTTGAATTAACACCTTCCCTTGGTTCGATACCCGTCTCCTTGGCTTAAAACCATAGATTGGTACAACACCCGTTTATTTAGCTTAACACCTTCGCATGGTTCAACAATTGTTTCCTTGGCTTACCATGTTTTCTTGGGTGAGCAACTGTTTCCTTGGGTTAACACCTTCGCTTGGTTCAACTTCTATTTCCTTGGACTAACACCTTTGTCTTGTTCAATCTTTGTTTCATTGTGTTAATACCTTGGCTTGGTTTAACCCCCATCTCCTTGGGTTAACACATTCGCTTTCTTCAACACCTGTTTCCTTGGCTTAACAACTTCGCTTTGTTCAACACCTAATTCCTTGGGTTAACACCTTCGCTTGGTTCAACAAACGTTTCCTTGGGTAAATACCTTGGCTTGTTTCAACACATGTTTATTTGGGTTTACACCTTCGCTTGGTTCAAGTTTTGTTTCCTTGGGATAACACCTTCGCTTTGTTGAACACCAGTTTCCTTGGGTTAAACATTGGTATGGTTCAACACCCGTTTCCTTAGTTTAACAGCTATGCTCAACAACTGTTTCCTGGGGTAAACACCTTCGCTTGGTTCAATATCCGTCTCCTTGGGTTAACACCTACTCTTGGTTCAACACTAACTTCCTTGGGTTAACACCTACTCTTGGTTCAACCCCCATTTCCTTGAATTAACACCTTCCCTTGGTTCGACACCCGTCTCCTTAGCTTAAAATCGTAGCTTGGTACAACACCCTTTTATTTAGATTAACACCTTCTCTTGGTTCAACAATTGTTTCCTTGGCTTAACATGTTTGCTTGGGTTAGCAACTATTTCCTTGGTTTAACACCTTCGCTTGGTTCAACATTTATTTCCTTGGACTAACACCTTCGTCTTGTTCAATATTTGTTTCCTTGGGTTAATACCTTAGTGTAATACCCCAAATTTTGTCCTAAGATTTGTCGTCGCATTTCATTGCATTTTTATTGCATTTAATCAATTACTAACAAATTTGTGTAGTCGTTTGACTTTTTGCAGGTAAATATCATATGGCATGCATTTTTTTTCTAAAAAGTAAAAATGGCATAATTGGCAAGAGGACATGTGTAAGGAGTTGTGAGTGTGAGAGGTTGAGAGTTCGAATCTCACCTTAGTCACTTTTTGTTTTTTATTATTTTTACTCTAAATGTTTCTATCTCTCATTAAAAAATAACAAAAATAGTTTTTTATTATTATTTAATTATTATTTTCGTATTTTAATTAAATCATTTTTTAAAATATTATTTTTTTTCACTTTTTTCTAAATTATTCATAAAAATATCCAAAAAATCATAAAATAAAAAATATTAGAAAAAATTTTGTTCTTTTTATAATATTTTTGATTTTAGGAATCAATAGGATTATTAGTTTTTATTTTAAGTTTATTTTAATTATTTTAAATTATTTAAATTTTATTTTTTCTTAACTAATTATTTAGTTTGGGCTTTAAAATGGGCTTTAGGGACATTATTGACAATTTGGTGTTAACCCTAATTTGTTCCCTATATATACATGTGTTGCCTTGTTGAAAAAAGGGGGAGAATGAAAAAAACCTAAGAGGAGTGAGTGTCGTTTACCGTTATTTCTTTTTCTTCATCTATTACTGTTGTTTCTTTTTCTTCATCGTTTACCGTTATTTCTTTTCCTTCATCTATTACTGTTGTTTCTTTTTCTTCATCTTTTACCGTTATTTCTTTTTCTTCATCTATTACCGTTATTTCTTTTTCTTTATCTATTACTGTTACGTTTATATATTTATAATTTTTAAATTGTTAGAGTTTATATATATATAAGATTAATTTTTGATCGAATTATATCGATACGATGTTTGCACATTTGTGTGCATGACGCGTGACATTTGTGTTAGTTCGATCTGGTTGCGATGATCGCATTTTTGTGTGAGCAATAATACTGTTTTTTTGCTTAATTTCTTTTTCTTTGCGATAAATTTTGTTTCGTCCGATTTAGATCTGGTTGCGCTGAGCGCATTTCTGCGTTAGCAACATTGTTGGGTTATTTGGCACATTTAAAATTCATTATTGCTTTATTATTATTATTATTATTATTATTATCATTATTTATTATTATTATCATTATTTTTTACTATTATTATTATTATTATTATTATTATTATTATTACTATTATTATTATTATTATTATTATTATCATTAATTTATTAAAACTTGTTATAATATAAAAATCTGTTTTTTAAAATAAATAACATTAACATGTTTTCCAAATTAATATGAAAACCTATTATTTTTAAGAAAAACTTTTTTTAGATAAATTTAAAATAATAACTAAAATCTTTTTTTAAAATAATAACTAGAACCGTTTTTTTAAAAAATTTAAAATAATAACATTAAACCTTTTTTTTAAAAATAAAACCTTTTTGTTAGATAATTAAATTAAGACTATTTTTGAAAAGATGTTTTTTAATAATATTAAAACCACTTTTTTAACTTAAATCAAAAGCTTTTTTATATATCACAAATAAACAACAAAGAATATCTATAACTTTCGCACTTCCGTTTCATAACTCGTCTGATTACTGTCTGACTCTGTCTACTAACCTTGTGTATTCAATGTGCAGCTTGTTACGTTGCTATTAGCTATTTTAATGTGTTTTTCAATTCAAGTTGTATTATAATTGTATCTGTTTCTCATTTGTAACTTCGCGAACAAATTATCGCGTTTACCTTTCCGCACTTTAATTTCTGCTGTTTGTATGGTTTAAATTCGCGCATTTGCATCATTAATTTGTCCCATTGCATTCCTCCGAAGGATTAGGTCTAGCCGTTTGGCCGCCACGCCAATAGTCCTCAAAACTTCAAACCCTTACAAACCCTAACTTTTCACAAATGTCTCGCCGTGGACAAAATTACAAAACTACCCCTAGCTTTAGGTCAAAGAGTCGCCGCACTCATTTTATGGTTTCCCGCCGCGGAATCCCTAACCTAACCCTAATGCACTTAACAATTTATAACATAGAGATAGGAGTTTAAGACTCCATGTAAGCGTGTCCTTAAGATGCGTTTAGTCCCCTTGAGACCTTGACCACAGTCAAGAAGTCTCTAACCTCCCTTGAGAGGGGAACTACAGTTACTCTGATTCCATTCCCGTAAGGATATGTAGGCACAAGATGCGATGTCTTGCCGAGTAAACTTAGAATTAACCCCTAGGTCTTTTTTAATTTTCAATCCTTTGTATATACCCTAAAGCAAAATAATTAATGAAATAAATAAAAAAAAATAAACAAAAGGTTCCCGTAGAGTACTACGGAAGTTTAGGGTGCTAATACCTTCCCTAAATTTAACCAACCCCCGAACCTTAGATCTCTCCCTTTTAGGTTTTTCCTTTCTTTAACCTTTCCTTCGGATAAATCAAAGACCGGTTGTAAATGAATTAAGATTCAAGTTAATCAATAGCTTGACATCCAAATTTCACCGCAACAGAAAATGGCGACTTCACTGGGGAGTCCTAACTATTGAGGGTTATCCCTCTTTTGTTTATTTTTCTTTATATATTTGTTTTATTATATATTTTGCTCACTTGTATGTATATATTGGGGTACCTTACTTGGAGTTACTGTGTTGTGAGATAAGTCCTACACCCGGACTTGAGCGACCTTATGATAGGATGTCTGATATATTCGATGAGGCTTATGGGAGTGAGTCCCGACTAAGCTAAATCGAGAATCACCGCTCAGTTTAGACACTTTCCAAAATGGTTCGGTTGATCGAGTGTAGTCGTGAAAACTTTTACCGTTATCGATTGGAGTCTGTGATACTGGGAACCGTAGTACCTTTACACCATCTTGACCTTATATAGGACGTAGTGCGGGAACTATGTGGGAGTAGTCCTACAATGGTTGCTACGCGATACTACGCTCGAACGAGGTTCTCTTGAGAATATTATTGACCCTCGAGTCAGTCGGGAAGTCGATAATATCCGAAAGATGGACTGATGACTTTGGGCACTGATTTAGAACCCTTGTTCTGCAGGTACAATTAACCTATAGTACACACCACTTTGGGAAGGGTAGACCTTGACTCCATTCATTGTTCCTCTAACTTAGGACCTTTTGTTTGCTTATGTGCGTTTGTGCTTTGCATCCATAAAGCATCATATCATTTCTAGTTTCAAGGAATTCAGCAGTCCTTTGCAAATTCGAAAAGCCTTACATTTTAAAGTCTAAAATTTTTTCCAACTTTCTTAAAAAGCAATATTCGCAATCGACCGTTGAAATTCTTGAAACCATTGCATGGCATTAGCATCACATTTTTGCATTGCATTTATCCCCCAGTTTCTCCTTCTTGGTCCTATCGTCTTCTAGTGTACCTTTGAGTCGTCAAGCTGATTCCTCGACACAGATATCAGACCAGAAACGGAACAGGAGTCACTTTGATCCTATTCCCATGACTTACACAGAACTGTATCCTGACTTAGTTCGACAAGGGCTGATCACTACAAAGGCTTTACCACCTCCTCTTAATCCTCCAGTTGGATTTAGGGCTGATCTAAAGTGTGCTTTTCATGAGAGTGCCTCAGGCCACGACTTGGAGCATTGTTTTGCATTGAAGGCTAGAGTGCGTGAATTGATTAGATCTGGAATACTTGATTTTACGGACAGCCGTCCGAGTGTCCAGAAGGATCCTTTGCCAGCACATCAGAATTGAAGCTTTGTCATTGGGCCTTTTTTTTTCTCGTTGTTTGCATTTTCCTTATTTTGTTTAAGTTGTTTGCTTTTAATTATGTTTGTACTTTCATTAATGAAATAAGCATTGCGACTTTTGATTCAATTCATTTCCGTCCATTTATTTGCATCTTTATGCTTTATTTTTCAAATGTTTACTTCTTGTCCAAAATTTTAATATGCTAAGATTGGAGGGAGGATGATGAAAACGTTATACCCATAATTGCTATCAGTATGCTTTCAATCAAACCTTGTTGACGATGTAAGGCATTGTTTCAATTCCCAAACACTGGAGAAATAAGGAAGTTAATCCCTCGTTACCCCCTTCGAGCCTAGAAGTTGGAGTTTCTTTCGTTACAAAAAACCCACAATTTTAACCTTGGGATGGGTAGTTCTCAATTAACTTGGTTGTGTGTTCATACAATACACCTTTCATTAACAAATTTTCCTTCGCACACGTCAAACAAGTGTCGAAGATGTTTTCTAATCAAAAGGTCGATGATGGTTCACCGTAATCATTAAAATCAATTAGTCACTTTCCTTCACACAAAAAATAATATAAAAAAAGCAAAAGAAGCCCGCTAAGTCAAAACCTATGAAGGAGACTTAGGCAAAACTGGGGCATCCCGCTGACTGTAAACTCTAAAATAAACAGTTCAGGCAAAATTTAGGGATAATACAAAGAGATTTTTAAATCCTTATCTTGAAAATCCTCAATGTCAAAACAATCAAATGTTATAGCGGAGTAGTGGCTGCCTTTTCATAGGTCCCTTTGACTTCTGAATCATCACTGCGACGATCAATGAAATCCCTAACTTATGGGAACCTGAATGCATAGTATGAGTTAACTGAGCATAGGATTGAAGATCATCACGTAGATTGGGTGGGTACAAATAACTTTTGAGCCTTTATCTTTTGTTTCATAAACCGTGAACCAGGCCACGTTACAACCCTCAAAAGACCTAATTGAAGCAAGGTTATTTTGAAAGTATACTACAGCAAGGTTGCGTAACCTGACTCCAAAAGATCCTTGCGAATCATTTATTTTGGCAATACACTTTTATTTTAAACTTTGAGTGTCTTGAACCGCCTTGTTCTGACTAACGACTCATGTATTTTCCATCTTTCAAAAATAATTTTTCAAAAATCGCATGAACTTTGCATTACCATGTTTGTATGAATATTTTTGTTTGCAAACTGGCTTTCCTCTAAGGAATTTTCAAACAATGAGAAACTTGGTCAAGTGATCTTATCAGGGGCAAGTTCCTTTTACATCCTGTCAAAGAATCAGTTCAAGATTTGTTCAAGGCAATATCTTCTCAGATTTGGTTTATCCAGAGAATTGTTCAAGACTCAGACTGGGGCAAGCCCTCCGAGGATACAGCAAAATAGTCGATTCCACGAATCAGATAGCTGAAGCAATTATCAATTCATTTGACCTGGGGCAGTTTACTTGCATAATCCCCAAGCAGTTATTCATCATTCCTACAGTGACTATCAACTTGATACAGTTTAACAGAATGACAGTGATCTCCGTGTTGAGGAATCACTCCTCCAGTTTTGTCATCTCACAGAAAGAGTCGAGTCTTGTCGTCGACGTCTGCATTTGCATTTGATCATATGTCATAGCATAATTCCTATACATGTGCACATCTTGGGTGCTTTACTCCCCATTTACATTTCTATCTTGGGTGCTTTACTCCCCATTTACATTTCTATCTTGGGTGCTTTACTCCCCATTTACATTTCTATCTTGGGTGCTTTATTCCCCATTTACCTCTCTATCTTGGGTGCTTTACTCCCCATTTACATTTCTATCTTGGGTGCTTTACTCCCCATTTACATTTCTATCTTGGGTGCTTTACTCCCCATTTACATTTTTATCTTGGGTGCTTTACTCCCCATTTACATTTTTATCTTCGGTGCTTTACTCCCCATTTACATTTCTATCCTGGGTGCTTTACTCCCCATTTACATGTCTATCTTGGGTGCTTTACTCCCCACTTACCTTCTATCCTTGGGTGTTTTATCCCCCATGTACCTTTATCCCGGGTGTTTTATTCCCCGTTTACCAGATATTCCTGGGTTTACCTAACATCATGGTGTTTTACCCCCATTTGCTTTTTTTTCTCCCTGAGGTCGTGTTTTACTCGTGTCTTACCTTGTGGGCAAAATTTATTTACGTGGCATCATGGGTGTTTTATCCCCATTTGCGTTTTTCTCCTGAGCTCGTGTTTTACTCGCGTCTTACCTTGCGGACAATTTCTAATTTACTTGGCACCTATCAACAATTCTGTGTCGTGTCTACCCAACGTTCTTCCAGATATGACATGTCTTCTTCCCTAGTGCAATTCCTCGGTGGGTCGTCCCCTGTGACGTTGTTTCGTCTGTATCCGTGCATTTGTCATTTTCATCATACGCATCATATCAGATTTATATTATATTTAGCATTATAGTTCGTTTTGTTTTGTCCATATCATTGCATAGCACTGCGTCTAAAGGCAAAATTTTCGGTTATCTGTATTTAAATCCCTCCACCACGATTTCTCGAGTCTCCGTTGCTCGAATCACCCGGTGAAGTTATTTAAATAGGGACAACTGTAATACCCCAAATTTTGCCCTAAGATTTGTCGTCGCATTTCATTGCATTTTTATTGCATTTAATCAATTACTAACAAATTTGTGTAGTCGTTTGACTTTTTGCAGGTAAATATCATATGGCATGCATTTTTTTTCTAAAAAGTAAAAATGGCACAATTGGCAAGAGGACATGTGTAAGGAGTTGTGAGTGTGAGAGGTTGAGAGTTCGAATCTCACCTTAGTCACTTTTTGTTTTTTATTATTTTTACTCTAAATGTTTCTATCTCTCATTAAAAAATAACAAAAATAGTTTTTTATTATTATTTAATTATTATTTTCGTATTTTAATTAAATCATTTTTTAAAATATTATTTTTTTTCACTTTTTTCTAAATTATTCATAAAAATATCCAAAAAATCATAAAATAAAAAATATTAGAAAAAATTTTGTTCTTTTTATAATATTTTTGATTTTAGGAATCAATAGGATTATTAGTTTTTATTTTAAGTTTATTTTAATTATTTTAAATTATTTAAATTTTATTTTTTCTTAACTAATTATTTAGTTTGGGCTTTAAAATGGGCTTTAGGGACATTATTGACAATTTGGTGTTAACCCTAATTTGTTCCCTATATATACATGTGTTGCCTTGTTGAAAAAAGGGGGAGAATGAAAAAAACCTAAGAGGAGTGAGTGTCGTTTACCGTTATTTCTTTTTCTTCATCTATTACTGTTGTTTCTTTTTCTTCATCGTTTACCGTTATTTCTTTTCCTTCATCTATTACTGTTGTTTCTTTTTCTTCATCTTTTACCGTTATTTCTTTTTCTTCATCTATTACCGTTATTTCTTTTTCTTTATCTATTACTGTTACGTTTATATATTTATAATTTTTAAATTGTTAGAGTTTATATATATATAAGATTAATTTTTGATCGAATTATATCGATACGATGTTTGCACATTTGTGTGCATGACGCGTGACATTTGTGTTAGTTCGATCTGGTTGCGATGATCGCATTTTTGTGTGAGCAATAATACTGTTTTTTTTGCTTAATTTCTTTTTCTTTGCGATAAATTTTGTTTCGTCCGATTTAGATCTGGTTGCGCTGAGCGCATTTCTGCGTTAGCAACATTGTTGGGTTATTTGGCACATTTAAAATTCATTATTGCTTTATTATTATTATTATTATTATCATTATTTATTATTATTATCATTATTTTTTACTATTATTATTATTATTATTATTATTACTATTATTATTATTATTATTATCATTAATTTATTAAAACTTGTTATAATATAAAAATCTGTTTTTTAAAATAAATAACATTAACATGTTTTCCAAATTAATATGAAAACCTATTATTTTTAAGAAAAACTTTTTTTAGATAAATTTAAAATAATAACTAAAATCTTTTTTTAAAATAATAACTAGAACCGTTTTTTTAAAAAATTTAAAATAATAACATTAAACCTTTTTTTTAAAAATAAAACCTTTTTGTTAGATAATTAAATTAAGACTATTTTTGAAAAGATGTTTTTTAATAATATTAAAACCACTTTTTTAACTTAAATCAAAAGCTTTTTTATATATCACAAATAAACAACAAAGAATATCTATAACTTTCGCACTTCCGTTTCATAACTCGTCTGATTACTGTCTGACTCTGTCTACTAACCTTGTGTATTCAATGTGCAGCTTGTTACGTTGCTATTAGCTATTTTAATGTGTTTTTCAATTCAAGTTGTATTATAATTGTATCTGTTTCTCATTTGTAACTTCGTGAACAAATTATCGCCTTTACCTTTCCGCACTTTAATTTCTGCTGTTTGTATGGTTTAAATTCGCGCATTTGCATCGTTAATTTGTCCCATTGCATTCCTCCGAAGGATTAGGTCTAGCCGTTTGGCCGTCACGCCAATAGTCCTCAAAACTTCAAACCCTTACAAACCCTAACTTTTCACAAATGTCTCGCCGTGGATAAAATTACAAAACTACCCCTAGCTTTAGGTCAAAGAGTCGCCGCACTCATTTTAGGGTTTCCCGCCGCGGAATCCCTAACCTAACCCTAATGCACTTAACAATTTATAACATAGAGATCGGAGTTTAAGACTCCATGTAAGCGTGTCCTTAAGATGCGTTTAGTCCCCTTGAGACCTTGACCACAGTCAAGAAGTCTCTAACCTCCCTTGAGAGGGGAACTACAGTTACTCTGATTCCATTCCCGTAAGGATATGTAGGCACAAGATGCGATGTCTTGCCGAGTAAACTTAGAATTAACCCCTAGGTCTTTTTTAATTTTCAATCCTTTGTATATACCCTAAATCAAAATAATTAATGAAATAAATAAAAAAAAATAAACAAAAGGTTCCCGTAGAGTACTACGGAAGTTTAGGGTGCTAATACCTTCCCTAAATTTAACCAACCCCCGAACCTTAGATCTCTCCCTTTTAGGTTTTTCCTTTCTTTAACCTTTCCTTCGGATAAATCAAAGACCGGTTGTAAATGAATTAAGATTCAAGTTAATCAATAGCTTGACATCCAAATTTCACCGCAACAGAAAATGGCGACTTCACTGGGGAGTCCTAACTATTGAGGGTTATCCCTCTTTTGTTTATTTTTCTTTATATATTTGTTTTATTATATATTTTGCTCACTTGTATGTATATATTGGGGTACCTTACTTGGAGTTACTGTGTTGTGAGATAAGTCCTACACCCGGACTTGAGCGACCTTATGATAGGATGTCTGATATATTCGACGAGGCTTATAGGGAGTGAGTCCCGACTAAGCTAAATCGAGAATCACCGCTCAGTTTAGACACTTTCGAAAATGGTTCGGTTGATCGAGTGTAGTCGTGAAAACTTTTACCGTTATCGATTGGAGTCTGTGATACTGGGAACCGTAGTACCTTTACACCATCTTGACCTTATATAGGACGTAGTGCGGGAACTATGTGGGAGTAGTCCTACAATGGTTGCTACGCGATACTACGCTCGAACGAGGTTCTCTTGAGAATATTATTGACCCTCGAGTCAGTCGGGAAGTCGATAATATCCGAAAGATGGACTGATGACTTTAGGCACTGATTTAGAACCCTTGTTCTGCAGGTACAATTAACCTATAGTACACACCACTTTGGGAAGGGTAGACCTTGACTCCATTCATTGTTCCTCTAACTTAGGACCTTTTGTTTGCTTATGTGCGTTTGTGCTTTGCATCCATAAAGCATCATATCATTTCTAGTTTCAAGGAATTCAGCAATCCTTTGCAAATTCGAAAAGCCTTACATTTTAAAGTCTAAAATTTTTTCCAACTTTCTTAAAAAGCAATATTCGCAATCGACCGTTGAAATTCTTGAAACCATTGCATGGCATTAGCATCACATTTTTGCATTGCATTTATCCCCCAGTTTCTCCTTCTTGGTCCTATCGTCTTCTAGTGTACCTTTGAGTCGTCAAGCTGATTCCTCGACACAGATATCAGACCAGAAACGGAACAGGAGTCACTTTGATCCTATTCCCATGACTTACACAGAACTGTATCCTGACTTAGTTCGACAAGGGCTGATCACTACAAAGGCTTTACCACCTCCTCTTAATCCTCCAGTTGGATTTAGGGCTGATCTAAAGTGTGCTTTTCATGAGAGTGCCTCAGGCCACGACTTGGAGCATTGTTTTGCATTGAAGGCTAGAGTGCGTGAATTGATTAGATCTGGAATACTTGATTTTACGGACAGCCGTCCGAGTGTCCAGAAGGATCCTTTGCCAGCACATCAGAATTGAAGCTTTGTCATTGGGCCTTTTTTTTTCTCGTTGTTTGCATTTTCCTTATTTTGTTTAAGTTGTTTGCTTTTAATTATGTTTGTACTTTCATTAATGAAATAAGCATTGCGACTTTTGATTCAATTCATTTCCGTCCATTTATTTGCATCTATATGCTTTATTTTTCAAATGTTTACTTCTTGTCCAAAATTTTGATATGCTAAGATTGGAGGGAGGATGATGAAAACGTTATACCCATAATTGCTATCAGTATGCTTTCAATCAAACCTTGTTGACGATGTAAGGCATTGTTTCAATTCCCAAACACTGGAGAAATAAGGAAGTTAATCCCTCGTTTCCCCCTTCGAGCCTAGAAGTTGGAGTTTCTTTCGTTACAAAAAACCCACAATTTTAACCTTGGGATGGGTAGTTCTCAATTAACTTGGTTGTGTGTTCATACAATACACCTTTCATTAACAAATTTTCCTTCGCACACGTCAAACAAGTGTCGAAGATGTTTTCTAATCAAAAGGTCGATGATGGTTCACCGTAATCATTAAAATCAAACAGTCACTTTCCTTCACACAAAAAATAATATAAAAAAAGCAAAAGAAGCCCGCTAAGTCAAAACCTATGAAGGAGACTTAGGCAAAACTGGGGCATCCCGCTGACTGTAAACTCTAAAATAAACAGTTCAGGCAAAATTTAGGGATAATACAAAGAGATTTTTAAATCCTTATCTTGAAAATCCTCAATGTCAAAACAATCAAATGTTATAGGGGAGTAGTGGCTGCCTTTTCATAGGTCCCTTTGACTTCTGAATCATCACTGCGACGATCAATGAAATCCCTAACTTATGGGAACCTGAATGCATAGTATGAGTTAACTGAGCATAGGATTGAAGATCATCACGTAGATTGGGTGGGTACAAATAACTTTTGAGCCTTTATCTTTTGTTTCATAAACCGTGAACCAGGCCACGTTACAACCCTCAAAAGACCTAATTGAAGCAAGGTTATTTTGAAAGTATACTACAGCAAGGTTGCGTAACCTGACTCCAAAAGATCCTTGCGAATCATTTATTTTGGCAATACACTTTTATTTTAAACTTTGAGTGTCTTGAACCGCCTTGTTCTGACTAACGACTCATGTATTTTCCATCTTTCAAAAATAATTTTTCAAAAATCGCATGAACTTTGCATTACCATGTTTGTATGAATATTTTTGTTTGCAAACTGGCTTTCCTCTAAGGAATTTTCAAACAATGAGAAACTTGGTCAAGTGATCTTATCAGGGGCAAGTTCCTTTTACATCCTGTCAAAGAATCAGTTCAAGATTTGTTCAAGGCAATATCTTCTCAGATTTGGTTTATCCAGAGAATTGTTCAAGACTCAGACTGGGGCAAGCCCTCCGAGGATACAGCAAAATAGTCGATTCCACGAATCAGACAGCTGAAGCAATTATCAATTCATTTGACCTGGGGCAGTTTACTTGCATAATCCCCAAGCAGTTATTCATCATTCCTACAGTGACTATCAACTTGATACAGTTTAACAGAATGACAGTGATCTCCGTGTTGAGGAATCAGTCCTCCAGTTTTGTCATCTCACAGAAAGAGTCGAGTCTTGTCGTCGACGTCTGCATTTGCATTTGATCATATGTCATAGCATAATTCCTATACATGTGCACATCTTGGGTGCTTTACTCCCCATTTACATTTCTATCTTGGGTGCTTTACTCCCCATTTACATTTCTATCTTGGGTGCTTTACTCCCCATTTACATTTCTATCTTGGGTGCTTTATTCCCCATTTACCTCTCTATCTTGGGTGCTTTACTCCCCATTTACATTTCTATCTTGGGTGCTTTACTCCCCATTTACATTTCTATCTTGGGTGCTTTACTCCCCATTTACATTTTTATCTTGGGTGCTTTACTCCCCATTTACATTTTTATCTTCGGTGCTTTACTCCCCATTTACATTTCTATCCTGGGTGCTTTACTCCCCATTTACATGTCTATCTTGGGTGCTTTACTCCCCACTTACCTTCTATCCTTGGGTGTTTTATCCCCCATGTACCTTTATCCCGGGTGTTTTATTCCCCGTTTACCAGATATTCCTGGGTTTACCTAACATCATGGTGTTTTACCCCCATTTGCTTTTTTTTCTCCCTGAGGTCGTGTTTTACTCGTGTCTTACCTTGTGGGCAAAATTTATTTACTTGGCATCATGGGTGTTTTATCCCCATTTGCGTTTTTCTCCTGAGCTCGTGTTTTACTCGCGTCTTACCTTGCGGACAATTTCTAATTTACTTGGCACCTATCAACAATTCTGTGTCGTGTCTACCCAACGTTCTTCCAGATATGACATGTCTTCTTCCCTAGTGCAATTCCTCGGTGGGTCGTCCCCTGTGACGTTGTTTCGTCTGTATCCGTGCATTTGTCATTTTCATCATACGCATCATATCAGATTTATATTATATTTAGCATTATAGTTCGTTTTGTTTTGTCCATATCATTGCATAGCACTGCGTCTAAAGGCAAAATTTTCGGTTATCTGTATTTAAATCCCTCCACCACGATTTCTCGAGTCTCCGTTGCTCGAATCACCCGGTGAAGTTATTTAAATAGGGGCAACTGTAATACCCCAAATTTTGCCCTAAGATTTGTCGTCGCATTTCATTGCATTTTTATTGCATTTAATCAATTACTAACAAATTTGTGTAGTCGTTTGACTTTTTGCAGGTAAATATCATATGGCATGCATTTTTTTTCTAAAAAGTAAAAATGGCACAATTGGCAAGAGGACATGTGTAAGGAGTTGTGAGTGTGAGAGGTTGAGAGTTCGAATCTCACCTTAGTCACTTTTTGTTTTTTATTATTTTTACTCTAAATGTTTCTATCTCTCATTAAAAAATAACAAAAATAGTTTTTTATTATTATTTAATTATTATTTTCGTATTTTAATTAAATCATTTTTAAAAATTTTTTTTTTTTCACTTTTTTCTAAATTATTCATAAAAATATCCAAAAAATCATAAAATAAAAAATATTAGAAAAAATTTTGTTCTTTTTATAATATTTTTGATTTTAGGAATCAATAGGATTATTAGTTTTTATTTTAAGTTTATTTTAATTATTTTAAATTATTTAAATTTTATTTTTTCTTAACTAATTATTTAGTTTGGGCTTTAAAATGGGCTTTAGGGACATTATTGACAATTTGGTGTTAACCCTAATTTGTTCCCTATATATACATGTGTTGCCTTGTTGAAAAAAGGGGGAGAATGAAAAAAACCTAAGAGGAGTGAGTGTCGTTTACCGTTATTTCTTTTTCTTCATCTATTACTGTTGTTTTTTTTTCTTCATCGTTTACCGTTATTTCTTTTCCTTCATCTATTACTGTTGTTTCTTTTTCTTCATCTTTTACCGTTATTTCTTTTTCTTCATCTATTACCGTTATTTCTTTTTCTTTATCTATTACTGTTACGTTTATATATTTATAATTTTTAAATTGTTAGAGTTTATATATATATAAGATTAATTTTTGATCGAATTATATCGATACGATGTTTGCACATTTGTGTGCATGACGCGTGACATTTGTGTTAGTTCGATCTGGTTGCGATGATCGCATTTTTGTGTGAGCAATAATACTGTTTTTTTTGCTTAATTTCTTTTTCTTTGCGATAAATTTTGTTTCGTCCGATTTAGATCTGGTTGCGCTGAGCGCATTTCTGCGTTAGCAACATTGTTGGGTTATTTGGCACATTTAAAATTCATTATTGCTTTATTATTATTATTATTATTATCATTATTTATTATTATTATCATTATTTTTTACTATTATTATTATTATTATTATTATTATTATTATTATTACTATTATTATTATTATTATTATTATTATTATTATTATCATTAATTTATTAAAACTTGTTATAATATAAAAATCTGTTTTTTAAAATAAATAACATTAACATGTTTTCCAAATTAATATGAAAACCTATTATTTTTAAGAAAAACTTTTTTTAGATAAATTTAAAATAATAACTAAAATCTTTTTTTAAAATAATAACTAGAACCGTTTTTTTTTAAAATTTAAAATAATAACATTAAACCTTTTTTTTAAAAATAAAACCTTTTTGTTAGATAATTAAATTAAGACTATTTTTGAAAAGATGTTTTTTAATAATATTAAAACCACTTTTTTAACTTAAATCAAAAGCTTTTTTATATATCACAAATAAACAACAAAGAATATCTATAACTTTCGCACTTCCGTTTCATAACTCGTCTGATTACTGTCTGACTCTGTCTACTAACCTTGTGTATTCAATGTGCAGCTTGTTACGTTGCTATTAGCTATTTTAATGTGTTTTTCAATTCAAGTTGTATTATAATTGTATCTGTTTCTCATTTGTAACTTCGCGAACAAATTATCGCGTTTACCTTTCCGCACTTTAATTTCTGCTGTTTGTATGGTTTAAATTCGCGCATTTGCATCGTTAATTTGTCCCATTGCATTCCTCCGAAGGATTAGGTCTAGCCGTTTGGCCGCCACGCCAATAGTCCTCAAAACTTCAAACCCTTACAAACCCTAACTTTTCACAAATGTCTCGCCGTGGACAAAATTACAAAACTACCCCTAGCTTTAGGTCAAAGAGTCGCCGCACTCATTTTAGGGTTTCCCGCCGCGGAATCCCTAACCTAACCCTAATGCACTTAACAATTTATAACATAGAGATCGGAGTTTAAGACTCCATGTAAGCGTGTCCTTAAGATGCGTTTAGTCCCCTTGAGACCTTGACCACAGTCAAGAAGTCTCTAACCTCCCTTGAGAGGGGAACTACAGTTACTCTGATTCCATTCCCGTAAGGATATGTAGGCACAAGATGCGATGTCTTGCCGAGTAAACTTAGAATTAACCCCTAGGTCTTTTTTAATTTTCAATCCTTTGTATATACCCTAAAGCAAAATAATTAATGAAATAAATAAAAAAAAATAAACAAAAGGTTCCCGTAGAGTACTACGGAAGTTTAGGGTGCTAATACCTTCCCTAAATTTAACCAACCCCCGAACCTTAGATCTCTCCCTTTTAGGTTTTTCCTTTCTTTAACCTTTCCTTCGGATAAATCAAAGACCGGTTGTAAATGAATTAAGATTCAAGTTAATCAATAGCTTGACATCCAAATTTCACCGCAACAGAAAATGGCGACTTCACTGGGGAGTCCTAACTATTGAGGGTTATCCCTCTTTTGTTTATTTTTCTTTATATATTTGTTTTATTATATATTTTGCTTACTTGTATGTATATATTGGGGTACCTTACTTGGAGTTACTGTGTTGTGAGATAAGTCCTACACCCGGACTTGAGCGACCTTATGATAGGATGTTTGATATATTCGACGAGGCTTATAGGGAGTGAGTCCCGACTAAGCTAAATCGAGAATCACCGCTCAGTTTAGACACTTTCGAAAATGGTTCGGTTGATCGAGTGTAGTCATGAAAACTTTTACCGTTATCGATTGGAGTCTGTGATACTGGGAACCGTAGTACCTTTACACCATCTTGACCTTATATAGGACGTAGTGCGGGAACTATGTGGGAGTAGTCCTACAATGGTTGCTACGCGATACTACGCTCGAACGAGGTTCTCTTGAGAATATTATTGACCCTCGAGTCAGTCGGGAAGTCGATAATATCCGAAAGATGGACTGATGACTTTGGGCACTGATTTAGAACCCTTGTTCTGCTGGTACAATTAACCTATAGTACACACCACTTTGGGAAGGGTAGACCTTGACTCCATTCATTGTTCCTCTAACTTAGGACCTTTTGTTTGCTTATGTGCGTTTGTGCTTTGCATCCATAAAGCATCATATCATTTCTAGTTTCAAGGAATTCAGCAGTCCTTTGCAAATTCGAAAAGCCTTACATTTTAAAGTCTAAAATTTTTTCCAACTTTCTTAAAAAGCAATATTCGCAATCGACCGTTGAAATTCTTGAAACCATTGCATGGCATTAGCATCACATTTTTGCATTGCATTTATCCCCCAGTTTCTCCTTCTTGGTCCTATCGTCTTCTAGTGTACCTTTGAGTTGTCAAGCTGATTCCTCGACACAGATATCAGACCAGAAACGGAACAGGAGTCACTTTGATCCTATTCCCATGACTTACACAGAACTGTATCCTGACTTAGTTCGACAAGGGCTGATCACTACAAAGGCTTTACCACCTCCTCTTAATCCTCCAGTTGGATTTAAGGCTGATCTAAAGTGTGCTTTTCATGAGAGTGCCTCAGGCCACGACTTGGAGCATTGTTTTGCATTGAAGGCTAGAGTGCGTGAATTGATTAGATCTGGAATACTTGATTTTACGGACAGTCGTCCGAGTGTCCAGAAGGATCCTTTGCCAGCACATCAGAATTGAAGCTTTGTCATTGGGCCTTTTTTTTTCTCGTTGTTTGCATTTTCCTTATTTTGTTTAAGTTGTTTGCTTTTAATTATGTTTGTACTTTCATTAATGAAATAAGCATTGCGACTTTTGATTCAATTCATTTCCGTCCATTTATTTGCATCTTTATGCTTTATTTTTCAAATGTTTACTTCTTGTCCAAAATTTTGATATGCTAAGATTGGAGGGAGGATGATGAAAACGTTATACCCATAATTGCTATCAGTATGCTTTCAATCAAACCTTGTTGACGATGTAAGGCATTGTTTCAATTCCCAAACACTGGAGAAATAAGGAAGTTAATCCCTCGTTACCCCCTTCGAGCCTAGAAGTTGGAGTTTCTTTCGTTACAAAAAACCCACAATTTTAACCTTGGGATGGGTAGTTCTCAATTAACTTGGTTGTGTGTTCATACAATACACCTTTCATTAACAAATTTTCCTTCGCACACGTCAAACAAGTGTCGAAGATGTTTTCTAATCAAAAGGTCGATGATGGTTCACCGTAATCATTAAAATCAAACAGTCACTTTCCTTCACACAAAAAATAATATAAAAAAAGCAAAAGAAGCCCGCTAAGTCAAAACCTATGAAGGAGACTTAGGCAAAACTGGGGCATCCCGCTGACTGTAAACTCTAAAATAAACAGTTCAGGCAAAATTTAGGGATAATACAAAGAGATTTTTAAATCCTTATCTTGAAAATCCTCAATGTCAAAACAATCAAATGTTATAGGGGAGTAGTGGTTGCCTTTTCATAGGTCCCTTTGACTTCTGAATCATCACTGCGACGATCAATGAAATCCCTAACTTATGGGAACCTGAATGCATAGTATGAGTTAACTGAGCATAGGATTGAAGATCATCACGTAGATTGGGTGGGTACAAATAACTTTTGAGCCTTTATCTTTTGTTTCATAAACCGTGAACCAGGCCACGTTACAACCCTCAAAAGACCTAATTGAAGCAAGGTTATTTTGAAAGTATACTACAGCAAGGTTGCGTAACCTGACTCCAAAAGATCCTTGCGAATCATTTATTTTGGCAATACACTTTTATTTTAAACTTTGAGTGTCTTGAACCGCCTTGTTCTGACTAACGACTCATGTATTTTCCATCTTTCAAAAATAATTTTTCAAAAATCGCATGAACTTTGCATTACCATGTTTGTATGAATATTTTTGTTTGCAAACTGGCTTTCCTCTAAGGAATTTTCAAACAATGAGAAACTTGGTCAAGTGATCTTATCAGGGGCAAGTTCCTTTTACATCCTGCCAAAGAATCAGTTCAAGATTTGTTCAAGGCAATATCTTCTCAGATTTGGTTTATCCAGAGAATTGTTCAAGACTCAGACTGGGGCAAGCCCTCCGAGGATACAGCAAAATAGTCGATTCCACGAATCAGACAGCTGAAGCAATTATCAATTCATTTGACCTGGGGCAGTTTACTTGCATAATCCCCAAGCAGTTATTCATCATTCCTACAGTGACTATCAACTTGATACAGTTTAACAGAATGACAGTGATCTCCGTGTTGAGGAATCAGTCCTCCAGTTTTGTCATCTCACAGAAAGAGTCGAGTCTTGTCGTCGACGTCTGCATTTGCATTTGATCATATGTCATAGCATAATTCCTATACATGTGCACATCTTGGGTGCTTTACTCCCCATTTACATTTCTATCTTGGGTGCTTTACTCCCCATTTACATTTCTATCTTGGGTGCTTTACTCCCCATTTACATTTCTATCTTGGGTGCTTTATTCCCCATTTACCTCTCTATCTTGGGTGCTTTACTCCCCATTTACATTTCTATCTTGGGTGCTTTACTCCCCATTTACATTTCTATCTTGGGTGCTTTACTCCCCATTTACATTTTTATCTTGGGTGCTTTACTCCCCATTTACATTTTTATCTTCGGTGCTTTACTCCCCATTTACATTTCTATCCTGGGTGCTTTACTCCCCATTTACATGTCTATCTTGGGTGCTTTACTCCCCACTTACCTTCTATCCTTGGGTGTTTTATCCCCCATGTACCTTTATCCCGGGTGTTTTATTCCCCGTTTACCAGATATTCCTGGGTTTACCTAACATCATGGTGTTTTACCCCCATTTGCTTTTTTTTCTCCCTGAGGTCGTGTTTTACTCGTGTCTTACCTTGTGGGCAAAATTTATTTACTTGGCATCATGGGTGTTTTATCCCCATTTGCGTTTTTCTCCTGAGCTCGTGTTTTACTCGTGTCTTACCTTGCGGACAATTTCTAATTTACTTGGCACCTATCAACAATTCTGTGTCGTGTCTACCCAACGTTCTTCCAGATATGACATGTCTTCTTCCCTAGTGCAATTCCTCGGTGGGTCGTCCCCTGTGACGTTGTTTCGTCTGTATCCGTGCATTTGTCATTTTCATCATACGCATCATATCAGATTTATATTATATTTAGCATTATAGTTCGTTTTGTTTTGTCCATATCATTGCATAGCACTGCGTCTAAAGGCAAAATTTTCGGTTATCTGTATTTAAATCCCTCCACCACGATTTCTCGAGTCTCCGTTGCTCGAATCACCCGGTGAAGTTATTTAAATAGGGGCAACTGTAACACCCCAAATTTTGCCCTAAGATTTGTCGTCGCATTTCATTGCATTTTTATTGCATTTAATCAATTACTAACAAATTTGTGTAGTCGTTTGACTTTTTGCAGGTAAATATCATATGGCATGCATTTTTTTTCTAAAAAGTAAAAATGGCACAATTGGCAAGAGGACATGTGTAAGGAGTTGTGAGTGTGAGAGGTTGAGAGTTCGAATCTCACCTTAGTCACTTTTTGTTTTTTATTATTTTTACTCTAAATGTTTCTATCTCTCATTAAAAAATAACAAAAATAGTTTTTTATTATTATTTAATTATTATTTTCGTATTTTAATTAAATCATTTTTTAAAATATTATTTTTTTTCACTTTTTTCTAAATTATTCATAAAAATATCCAAAAAATCATAAAATAAAAAATATTAGAAAAAATTTTGTTCTTTTTATAATATTTTTGATTTTAGGAATCAATAGGATTATTAGTTTTTATTTTAAGTTTATTTTAATTATTTTAAATTATTTAAATTTTATTTTTTCTTAACTAATTATTTAGTTTGGGCTTTAAAATGGGCTTTAGGGACATTATTGACAATTTGGTGTTAACCCTAATTTGTTCCCTATATATACATGTGTTGCCTTGTTGAAAAAAGGGGGAGATGAAAAAAACCTAAGAGGAGTGAGTGTCGTTTACCGTTATTTCTTTTTCTTCATCTATTACTGTTGTTTCTTTTTCTTCATCGTTTACCGTTATTTCTTTTTCTTCATCTATTACTGTTGTTTCTTTTTCTTCATCTTTCACCGTTATTTCTTTTTCTTCATCTATTAGCGTTATTTCTTTTTCTTTATCTATTACTGTTACGTTTATATATTTATAATTTTTAAATTGTTAGAGTTATATATATATATATATATATATATATATATATATATATATATATATATATATATATATATATATATATATATATATATATATATATATATATATATATATATATATATATAAGATTAATTTTTGATCGAATTATATCGATACGATGTTTGCACATTTGTGTGCATGACGCGTGACATTTGTGTTAGTTCGATCTGGTTGCGATGATCGCATTTTTGTGTGAGCAATAATACTGTTTTTTTTTGCTTAATTTCTTTTTCTTTGCGATAAATTTTATTTCGTCCGATTTAGATCTGGTTGCGCTGAGCGCATTTCTGCGTTAGCAACATTGTTGGGTTATTTGGCACATTTAAAATTCATTATTGCTTTATTATAATTATTATTATCATTATTTATTATTATTATCATTATTTATTATTATTATCATTATTATTATTATTATTACTATTATTATTATTATTATCATTAATTTATTAAAACTTGTTATAATATAAAAATCTGTTTTTTAAAATAAATAACATTAACATCTTTTCCAAATTAATATGAAAACCTATTATTTTTAAGAAAAACTTTTTTTAGATAAATTTAAAATAATAACTAAAATCTTTTTTTAAAATAATAACTAGAACCGTTTTTTTAAAAAATTTAAAATAATAACATTAAACCTTTTTTTTAAAAATAAAACCTTTTTGTTAGATAATTAAATTAAGACTATTTTTGAAAAGTTGTTTTTTAATAATATTAAAACCACTTTTTTTAACTTAAATCAAAAGCTTTTTTATATATCACAAATAAACAACAAAGAATATCTATAACTTTCGCACTTCCGTTTCATAACTCGTCTGATTACTGTCTGACTCTGTCTACTAACCTTGTGTATTCAATGTGCAGCTTGTTATGTTGCTATTAGCTATTTTAATGTGTTTTTCAATTCAAGTTGTATTATAATTGTATCTGTTTCTCATTTGTAACTTCGCGAACAAATTATCGCGTTTACCTTTCCGCACATTAATTTCTGCTGTTTGTATGGTTTAAATTCGCGCATTTGCATCGTTAATTTGTCCCATTGCATTCCTCCGAAGGATTAGGTCTAGCCGTTTGGCCGCCACGCCAATAGTCCTCAAAACTTCAAACCCTTACAAACCCTAACTTTTCACAAATGTCTCGCCGTGGACAAAATTACAAAACTACCCCTAACTTTAGGTCAAAGAGTCGCCGCACTCATTTTAGGGTTTTCTGCCGCGGAATCCCTAACCTAACCCTAATGCACTTAACAATTTATAACATAGAGATCGGAGTTTAAGACTCCATGTAAGCGTGTCCTTAAGATGCGTTTAGTCCCCTTGAGACCTTGACCACAGTCAAGAAGTCTCTAACCTCCCTTGAGAGGGGAACTACAGTTACTCTGATTCCATTCCCGTAAGGATATGTAGGCACAATGTCTTGTCGAGTAAACTTAGAATTAACCCCTAGGTCTTTTTTAATTTTCAATCCTTTGTATATACCCTAAAGCAAAATAGTTAATGAAATAAATAAAAAAAATAAACAAAAGGTTCCCGTAGAGTACTACGGAAGTTTAGGGTGCTAATACCTTCCCTAAATTTAACCAACCCCCGAACCTTAGATCTCTCCCTTTTAGGTTTTTCCTTTCTTTAACCTTTCCTTCGGATAAATCAAAGACCGGTTGTAAATGAATTAAGATTCAAGTTAATCAATAGCTTGACATCCAAATTTCACCGCAACACTTAGCTTGGTTTAACCCCCGTTTCCTTGGCTTAACAACTTTGCTTTGATTAGCACCTAATTCCTTGGGTTAATACCTTCGCTTGGTGAAACACCCATCTCCTTGGGTTAACACTTTCGCTTGTTTCAACACCTGTTTCCTTGGGTTAACACCTTCACTTGGTTCAACACTTGTCTCCTTTTGTTAACACATTCGCTTGGTTCTACAAACGTTTCCTTGGGTAAATACCTTCGCTTGTTTCAACACCTGTTTCCTTGGGTTAACACCTTCGCTTGGTTCAACTTTTGTTTCCTTGAGCTAACACCTTAGCCTTGTTCAACTCTAGTTTCCTTAGGTTAAACATTGGTATGGTTCAACACTCGTTTCCTTAGTTTAACAGCTATGTTCAACAACTGTTTCCTGGGGTAAACACCTTCGCATGGTTCAACATCCGTCTCCTTGGGTTAACACCTCCTCTTGGTTCAACACTAACTTCCTTGGGTTAACAACTACTCTTGGTTCAACACCCATTTCCTTGAATTAACGCCTTCCCTATGTTCGACACCTGTCTGCTTGGCTTAAAACCGTAGCTTGGTACAACACCCGTTTATTTAGATTAACACCTTCTCTTGGTTCAACAATTAATTCCCTCCTTAACATCTTTGCTTGGGTTAGCAACTATTTCTTTGGTTTAACACCTTCGGTTGGTTCATTTTCCGCTTCCTTGGGCTAACACCTTCGCCTTGTTCAACAACTATTTCCTTGGGTTAACACCTTGGCTTAGTTCAACCCCCATCTCCTTGGGTTAACACATTCGCTTGGTTTAACACCAGTTTCCTTGGCTTAACAACTTCGCATTGTTCAACACCTATTTCCTGAGTTAACACCTTCGCTTGGTTCTAACCTGTTTCCTTGGGTTAACACATTTGCCAGGTTCAACACCTGTTTCCTTGGGTTAACACCTTCGCTTGGTTCAACTTTTGTTTCCTTGGTCTAACACCTTCTCCTTGTTTAACACTAGTTTCCTTGGGTTAAACCTTCGCTTGGTTCAACACCTGTTTCCTTGGCTTAACAGCTTTGTTCAACAACTATTTCCTAGGGTAAACACCTTCGCTTGGTTCAACATCCGTCTCCTTGGGTTAACACCTACTCTTGGTTCAACACTAACTTCCTTGGGTTAACACCTACTCTTGGTTCAACACCCATTTCCTTGACTTAACACCTTCCCTTGGTTCGACACCCGTCTCTTTGGCTTAAAACCTTAGCTTGTTACAACACTCGTTTATTTAGATTAACGCATTCTCTTGGTTAGATAATTGTTTCACTTGCTTAACATCTTTGCTTGGGTCAACAACTGTTTCCTTGGGTTAACACCTTCGCTTGGTTCAACTTCCGTTTCCTTGGGCTAACACCTTCGCCTTGTTCAACAACTGTTTCCTTGGGTTAACACCTTGGCATGGTTCAACCCCTATCTCCTTGGGTTAACACATTTGCTGGGTTCAACACCCGTTTCCTTGGCTTAACAACTTCGCTTTATTCAACACCTGTTTCCTGGGGTTAACACCTTCGCTTGGATCAAACCTGTTTCATTGGGTTAACATATTAGCTAGGTTCAAGACCTGTTTCTTTGGGTTAACACCTTCGCTTGGTGCAACTTTTGTTTCCTTGTCTAACACCTTCGCCTTGTTCAAAACTAGTTTCCTTGGGTTAAACATTCGCTTGGTTCAACACTTATTTCCTTAGCTTAACAACTTTGTTCACACCTGTTTCCTGGGTTTAACACCTTCGCTTGGTTCAATAGCCGTCTCCTTGGGTTAAAACCTACTCTTAATTCAACCCTAATTTCCTTGGGTTAACACCTACTCTTGGTTTAACACCCATTTCCTTGACTTAACACCTTCCCTTGGTTCGATACCCGTCTCCTTGGCTTAAAAACTTAGATTGGTACAACACCCTTTTATTTAGCATACCACCTTCGCATGGTTCAACAATTGTTTCCTTGGCTTAACATCTTTGCTTAGGTCAACAACTGTTTCCACGGGTTAACACCTTCGCTTGTTTTAACTTCTATTTCCTTGGGTTAACACCTTCGTCTTTTTCAATATTTGTTTCCTTGGGTTAATACCTTGGCTTGGTACAACCCCCATCTCCTTAGGCTAACACATTTGCTTTCTTCAACACCCGTTTCCTTGGCTTAACAACCTCGTTTCGTTCAACACCTAATTCCTTGGGTTAACACCTTCGCTTGTTTCAACACCTATTTCCTTCGGTTAACACCTTCACTTGGTTCAACACTTGTCTCCTTTGGTTAACACCTTCGCTTGGTTCAACAATCGTTTCCTTGGGTAAATACCTTCGCTTGGTTCAACACATATTTCCTTGGGTTAACACCTTCGCTTGGTTAAACATTTGTTTCCTTGGGCTAACACCTTCTCCTTGTTCAACACCAGTTTCCTTGAGTTAAACATTCGTATAGTTCAACACCTGTTTCCTTGGTTTAACAGCTTTACTCAACACCTATTTCTTGGGGTAAACACCTTTACTTGGTTCAACATCCGTCTCCTTGGCTTAACACCTACTCTTGGTTCAACACTAACTTCATTGGGTTAACACCTACTCTTGGTTCAACACCCATTTCCTTGACTTAACACCTTCCCTTGGTTCTACACCCGTCTCCTTGGCTTAAAACCTTAGCTTGGTACAACACTCGTTTATTTAGAATAACACATTCTCTTGGTTCAACAATTGTTTCATTTGCTTAACATCTTTGCTTGGGTCAACAACTATTTCCTTGGGTTAACACCTTGGCTTGCTTCAACCCCCATCTCCTTTGATTAACATATTCGCTTGGGTCAACACCCGTTTCCTTGGGTTAACAACTTCGCTTTCTTCAACACTTGTTTTCTGGGGTTAACACCTTAGCTTGGTTCAAACCTGTTTCCTTGGGTTATCACATTAGCTTTGTTGAACACTTGTTTCCTTGGGTTAACATCTTCGCTTGTTTCAATATATGTTTCCTTGGGTTAACACCTTCGCTTAGTTCAACACTTGTTTCCTGGGGTTAGCAACTTCGGTTGTTTCAATACCTGTTTCCTAGGGTTAACATCTTCGCTTGGTTCAACACTTGTCTCCTTGGGTTAACACCTTCGCTTGATTCAACACTTGTATCCTTTATTTAACACCTTCGCTTGGTTCAACACACGTTTCCTTGGGCTAACACCTTCGCCTTGTTCAACACCTATTTCCCGTGTGTTAACACATTTGCTTGGTTCAATACCTGTTTCCTTGGCTTAACAACTTCACTTTGTTCAACAACTGTTTCCTAGGGTTAACACCTTCGCTAGGTTCAACACCCGTCTCCTTTGGTTAACACCTACTCTTGGTTCAACACTAATTTCCTTGGGTTAACACCTACTCTTGGTTCAGCACTCATTTCATTGATGTAACACCTTCCCTTGGTTCGACACCTGTCTCCTTCACTTAAAACCTTAGCCTGGTACAACACCCGTTTATTTAGATTAACACCTTCGCTTGGTTCAACAACTGTTTCCTTGGCCTACCACCTTATCTTCGGTCAGCAACTGTTTCCTTGTGTTAACACTTTCACTTGATTCAACTTCTGTTTCCTTAGGCTAACATGTTATCCTTGTTCAACACTAGTTTCCTGGGGTTAACACCTACTCTTGGTTCAACACTAATTACTTGGTTAACACCTACACTTGTTTCAATAGCCATTTCCTTGACTCAACACCTTCCCTTGGTTCGACACCCGTCTCCTTGGGTTAAAACCTTAGTTTGGTACAACACCCGTTTATTTAGATTAACACCTTCGCTTGGTTCAACAAATGTTTCCTTGGCTTAACATCTTTGCTTGCGTCAGCAACTGTTTCCTTGGGTTAACATCTTTGCTTGATTCGACTTTCGTTTCCTTGGACTAACACCTTTGTTTGGTTCAACACCTGTTTCCTTGGGTTAACACCTTCGCGTTGCTCGACACCTGATTCCTTAGGTTAACACCTTTGCTTGGTTCAACACCTGTCTCCTTAGGAGAACACCTCCGCTTTGGTCAACACCTAATTCCTTGGGTTAACACCTTCGCTTGGTGAAACACTCGTCTCCTTAAGTTAACACCTTCGCTTGTTTCAACACCTATTTCCTTGTGTTAACACCTTCACTTGGTTCAACACTTTTCTCCTTTGGCTAACACCTTCGCTTGGGTCAACATATGTTTGCTAAGTTTAACATCTTCGCTTGGTTCAACAAATGTTTCCTTGGGTAAATACCTTCGCTAGGTTCAACACCTGTATCCTTGGGTTAACACCTTCGCTTGGTTCAACTTATGTTTCCTTGGGCTAACACCTTCGCCTTGTTCAACACCAGTTTCCTTGGGTTAAACATTGGTATGGTTCAACACCCGTTTCCTTGGTTTAACAGCTTGTTCAACACCTGTTTCATGGGGTAAACACCTTCGTTTGGTTCAACATTTGTCTCCTTGGGTTAACACCTACTCTTGGTTCAACACTAACTTCCTTGGGTTAATCTTGGTTCCACACCCATTTCCTTGCCTTAACACCTTCCCTTGGTTCGACACCCATCTCTTTGGCTTAAAACCTTAGCTGGGTACAACACCTGTTTATTTAGATTAACACCTTCTCTTGGTTCAGAAATTGTTTCCGTTGCTTAACATCTTTGCTTGGGTCAGTAACTGTTTCCTTGGGTTAACACCTTCGCTTGGTTCAACTTCCGTTTCCTTGGGCTAACACCTTTGCCTTGTTCAACACCTGTTTCCTTGCTATAACACCTTGGCTTGGTTCAACCCCCATTTCCTTGGGTTAACACATTCGCTTGGTTCAACACCCGTTTCCTTGGCTTAAATATTTCGCTTTGTTCAACACCTATTTCTTGGGGTTAACACCTTCGCTTGGCTCAAACCTGTTTTCTTGGGTTAACACATTCGCTTGGTTCAACACCTATTTCTTTGGGTTAACACCTTCGCTTGGTTCAACTTTTGTTTATTTCTTCTAACACCTTCGCGTTGTTCAACACTAGTTTCCTTTGGTAAAACATTTTCTTGGTTCAACACCCGTTTCCTTGGCTTAACAGCTTTGTTCAACACCTGTTTCCTGGGTTTAAGACCTTCGCTTCGTTCAACAGCCGTCTCCTTGGGTTAACACCTACTCTGGGTTCAGCACTAATTTCCTTGGGTTAACCCCTACTCTTGGTTTAACACCCATTTCCTTGACTTAACACCTTCTCTTGGTTCGATACCCATCTCCTTGGCTTAAAACCTTAGATTGGTACAACACCCTTTTATTTAGCTTAACATCTTCGCATGGTTCAACAATTTTTTCCTTGGCTTAACATCTTTGCTTGGGTCTGCAACTGTTTCCTTGGGTTAACCCCTTCGCTTGGTTCAACTTCTATTTCCTTGGGCTAACACCTTCGTCTTGTTCAATATTTGTTTCCTTGAGTTAATACCTTGACTTGGTTCAACCCCCATCTCCTTGGGTTAACACATTCGCTTTCTTCAACACCCGTTTCCTTGGCTTAACAACTTCGCTTTGTTCAACACCTAATTCCTTGGGTTAACACCTTTGCTTGGTGAAAGACTCGTCTCCTATGGTTAACACTTTTGCTTGTATCAACACCTGTTTCCCTGGTTTAACACCTTCACTTGGTTCAACACTTGTCTCCTTTGGTTATCACCGTCGCTTGGCTCAACAAACGTTTCCTTGGGTAAATACCTTCACTTGGTTCAACACATGTTTCCTTGGGTTAACACCTTCGCTTGGTTCAACTTTTGTTTCCTAGGGGTAACACCTTCTCCTTGTTCATCGTCAGTTTCCTTGGGTTAAACATTGGTATGGTTCAACACCTGTTTCCTTGGTTTAATATCTTTGTTCAACACCTGTTTCCTGGGGTAAACACCTTCGCATGGTTCAACATCCATCTCCTTGGTTTAACACCTACTCTTTGTTCAACACTAACTTCCTTGGGTTAACACCTACTCTTTGTTCAACATCCATTTCCTTGACTTAACACCTTCCCTTTGTTCGATACCCTTCTCCTTGGCTTAAAACCTTATCTTGGTACAACACCCGTATATTTAGATTAACACCTTCTCTTGGTTCAACAATTGTTTCCCTTGCTTAATATCTTTGCTTGGGTCAGCAACTGTTTCCTTGGGTTAACACCTTCGGTTGGTCTAACTTCCATTTCCTTGGGCTAACACCTTCGCCTTGTTCATCACCTGTTTCGTTGGGTTAACACCTTGGCTTTGTTCAACCCCCATCTCCTTGGGTTAACACATTCTCTTGGTTCAACATCTGTTTCCTTGGCTTAACAACTTTACTTTGTTCAACACCTGTTTCCTGGGGTTAACACCTTCTCTTGGTTTAAACCTATTTACTCTGGTTAACACATTCGCTTGGTTCAACACCTGTTTCCTTGGTTAACACCTTCGTTTGGTTCAACTTTTGTTTCCTTGGTCTAACACCTTCGCGTTGTTCAACACTAGTTTACTTGGGTTAAACATTTGCTTGGTTCAACACCCGTTTCCTTGGCTTAACAACTTTGTTCAACACCTATTTCCTGGGTTTAACACCTTCGCTTGGCTCAATAGCCGTCTCCTTGGGTTAACACCTACTCTTAGTTTAACACCCATTTCCTTGACTTAACACCTTCCCTTGGTTCGATACCCGTCTCCTTGGTTTAAATACTTAGATTGGTACAACACCCATTGTCGCCACCTTTCGTTATTTATCCCAAAGAGAGCGAAAGGAAACAATCAGAAAAACCTAACAAAAAATGGAAAAGACAAGGTCATCGCAACCAAGTCCTGGGTTCGGGAGTCGGTTACGCAAGGGGAAGGTATGAACTCCTATCACGTCCGTCGTACTCGACGAGTTCCACGCTTGTCTATCAAAGGATCTGCTTAATCTATCTATGTTACAGGCTCATAGGACAAAAAGAAAAGTAAAGAGACTCGGCAGAGCATCGCCGCTCTGTGCCTACGTATTCACTCGTGCAATGGGAAAGTCAGAGTCAACGTAGTTCGGCTAACTACGGGTGAAAAAGGGGGGAAGGTTGCTCGCCGAGACATCATATCTTGTACCTACGTATTCTCATCTGGTATAAGAAATCAGAGCAAACATAGTTTGGGCTAACAAGAACACCAGTTGGTTCAATATGTTTTACCCAAATAGGGTTAAACCTTTGTTCTAGCAGTTATGGACAATGCCTATTTGCGGTAGAACCAAAGCTTAACAACACTCTTTTTTATGAAAAAGGTTTTCCATTATTAAGGGTCCCAAAGGACAAAAAGAAGTTTGAAGTTGTTTTTGTGTCTTTTAGAGAAGAAATGTTTTGAGTTTAATTTGTAACTCATGTTGCACTAAAGACTATGACCTAGGAGCGAATGTGTCGCATATCATCCAAAGGACATACGCTAACATTCTAGACAATTGAGAGGCAACCACCCAATCATCATTTCCCAAGTACTTAAGGCTCGTAACACACAACATTCGTTAATCTTTATTAAGTGTTTTGACATGATTTGAAGATGAGAAAGAGAGAGGACAAACTAAAGGGAGACTAACTCAAACCTAGTAGTTGTCATGCAAAATGGTCCTATGATTGAGGTTAGGGGGATACTACCTAATGTTATCATGCATGGCTTCCAACCTAAAGTCTATCATTATCTCAAAAGAGATTAGAGATCATATGGGGAGCATGGCAAAGAAAAAGAAGAGAAGAGCAAACGGAAATGCACGTAATGCAAACACGTAATGCACAAGTAGAATAAAGTGAGGGAGGAAAATAGTGTTGGGCATCAGCTGCCACGAGCGCGTCTCGACCTCAAGCACGCATATGAAAGGCAAGAACATGCAATAAGAGCAATCAAAACATGAACATGCAAGCACATCATCACCTTGAACAACACATACAAACATGTGTATCCAAGCGGAAAACGAATGTGTGTCAACGAAGTCCCAATTAAACAACCAAAATAACGACCAAATGTCCAAAACATTTCACTCCTGATGCATCATATTGATCTACGATGATTCGATGTGAAACGGTACTCAAACAAACAAGAAAATTAGCAAAACAAACCTACTGGTACAATGTTAATCGGTTAACGCCAGAGGTTAACCGATTAACCACTTAAAAATATTTGAAAATCTGGAAATTTGTACATGTTAATCGATTAACACCAGGCGTTAACCGATTAACACCTTGAAAACTTTGAAAATTTTGAATATCTGAAATGGTTAATCGGTTAACCAAATGCGTTAACCGATTAACATTATGACAACAGCAGAAAAATAGCAACAGAGCAGTATGTTCAGCAAATAAGCACTTATCCGATCAACCGGATGATCGCATAATCACTTAATCACGAAATTAAACCAGAAAATCATGATTCAAATAGCATATGAACATATTATCACAACCAAATCATGAATCAAACGGATCAAATTAACCAAAACTCAATCAAATATGAAAATCCACATGATTATGCAAATAAGCTAAAAATAGATTCGGATCAAGAATTTCCAACCTACGAAGCGGAGATTTGCTCCGATTAGTGTTGATTCGCTGGAAATAAGCAAATCGAAACAAGAATACCGTAGATTCTTCAAGATCCAAGTATGTTCTTGTTGTAGGAGTGAGGATTCACCAAGATCAAGCCAAAATAAGATAAATAATGACTTCCAAAATCACTTCCAGATTCAAATCCAATTTTGCACGAAAATTGGATGAAGAAATTGATTCAATGGAGAGAATGGAAGAAGGTTTAGCTCTTAGAAATCAAGGATTCCAATGAAGAATCAATGATCACAGTGAGAAGAGCTTTGGTGAGGGATTTAGAGTTGGAAAAATTGAGAGAGAGTTGAGAGAGAATTGTGAGAGATTAGGCTCCTTTGGTTTGGATTGGATCGCTTAAATATCACTTAGGCTTGGATCCAAATTAGAGGTTTGGAATGTGGTGTGAAAATTTTGGTTTGGAATGAGGAATGGGCATTTGGAGGAAAATTGAAATTAACCACAATTCAAATATGTTATAGATCCTTCCCAAAGTGAAAATCAGATTTGCAGATGACCAAAATTGGACCCCAAAGTGGCTTGCATTGAAAATTCACGTGCAGAGGCAAAATCTGCACTGGTTAACCGATTAACCATATAGGTTAATCGATTAACACCTTCAAAAATTCAGATTTGACCTGATTTTGACTTGGTTAATCGATTAACCATATTGGTTAATCGGTTAACACCTTTAAAATTTGAATTTTGGCGCCTTTTGGAGGGAAATCTGCCCGTTTCTTACCGTTTTGAGCTCTGTTCAACTTCTGAAACTTGCTTTTGAATATCATAGCCATGAAGATGCTTGAGGTATCCTGAATGCTGCTTTCTGAGCCGAAAGTACCCTGCAAAATAAAATAAAATCGGTCACCCGACCGCTGGGCAAAATAAGTGCCAGAGCCTCTGATGCTCACTATTCAGGTTCATGCACTGAGATGAAAACTGAGCCACGGGAAAACCTTTATCCCCAGTCTCAATAACGAATGCAGAAATGCAGAAATGCAAAGAAGCAAAAGCCAGATGCTGCTAAAACGGAAAGGAAAATTTTGGGGTGCTACAGCTGCCCTTATTCAAACAACTTCGACCTGAAGGGAGGAAAAGCATCCGCTTTTAAACATCCAAGGTACAAGGTGATTGAATACAAATGAACCCGGAAATTTGCACCCTGCGGGGATTCAAAACAACGAATACCAACCAAGAGTTGGAACACGACACGTTGGGGGATTACGATCCAATACGATCTGAACTTCATCCAAAAGATACCAACCAAGAGTTAGAATAAAAAACTCTGGATACCAATCAAGAGTTGGGAAACAACCAAAGATATACCAACCAAGAGTTGGGATACCGAACCCTGCTGGGGAATAAAAGGGAAAATTAACCCAACAGCTTTGTGGCGACTTCATTGGGAAAAGAGTAGACTTACTAGACGACTCTGCACGGGATAAACATCCATCAAAGGACAATAATCGAACAATACCATCCAAAAGATAGGATAAAGGTTACTTTCCGGGGAAAAGACTAAACACTACCAACCAAGAGTTGGGATAACAACTGCATTAACCGAAATTCAAATGGCGAGGCAACATTCACTAGGGAGATATACTGACCAAAAGTTAGAATCAACGACCAGAGAAAAAAGGTTACCAACCAAGAGTCAGAATAATGTCAACAAGACGACCAAACCGGATATTACGACCCTACTGGGGAATCAAAGGCTACCAACCAAAAGTTGGGACAACGAACAAACATCCAAGACCGACCCTACTAGGGAATCAAAGACTACCAACCAAAAGTTGGAAAAACGTCAACCATACCTTACCAACCAAAAGTTAGGATAATGGATCCGCTGAGGAATGGAGGAGGACTACCAACCAAAAGATGGAACAACAACCCATCAAGCAACACACCACCAACCAAAAGTTGAGATAACAACTGCAGGAGATAACATCCAACCAAGAGTTGGGAAACAAAGCTACTAACTAAAAGTTAGGATCACCAGGAAAAATCCTCATCAACCAAAAGTCGGAACAAGAGCTACTAACCAAGAGTTAGGATAAAAGCTGCTAACCAAGAGTTAGAATAAAAGCTACTAACCAAGAGTTAGAATAAAAGTTACAAACCAACTAATAAAAATAGTTCCTAAATTTATATCATTCTTTTATTTTACATAAAGAAAATAATAAAAATAGTTCCTAAATTTCTTCCGCGTATCCGTCTTGTCTCCGATGGTTCTTCAATTTTCTTCGAACCTGCAAACCAAAGCAAACACAATTTTATCAGTTATGTTTCCCGACACCTTCAAAGTATTATCATCATTAGGTGTGTCGGGAAGGTAACGGAGTGTACCGAAACCGATTCCCGACTTATTTCCGACCCAAAAGCTAAGATAGGCAGATGTTGTTCTAGTTTCAGAGGCGACCGAGAGGCGAGAGATAAAAGGTTCTTAGAAAAAAGTGCTTATGTTAACAAGCTGTTTTGCCAAAATAAGTGCTTATCGAAATAAGCACTTTTGAAAATAAGCACTTATTTCACAAAGTCAACGAGTTTCAACGCCCATAAAAAATATGCAGCAACAATAAGGTCGTAAGAAATGCAACATTTCCAACCGTCAAATCCGCCATAACATCCGGGAATTCCTGTAAACAAATCGTACCAAATCCAACAACAAATCTTAGCAATGAGAAGTTCACGGAAAAATTCAACAGAAAGATTTCCACAAAGTTGAACCCGTCCACTTCTCCACAAATCAAGCCGTAATGATTTCCCAGAAAGATGCAAACCCCATACAAATCATAGATCCAGCCCACAAAAAACAGATATAAAAACCATCATAAGAGTCCATCAAAGGGACGGATCGGACCCTAACGAACTCAAAAGCGGCGGCTCAGAGCAATACTGTTTCCACCATCATCCCCGACTGACAACGAGGTTCAGAAGAGGAGCTTCATCATCACCGCTGTTAATAGGTTAAAGAAGAAAAGGAAGCTTCCAATCAAGCTCGTGATCCGTCCGTCGCCTTCACCGCCGTCAAAAGACAGCCGATGGGCAACGAAGCCGGGAGCCTTAGTAACCACATCACCGGCCGAAAACCATCGTAAACCGTCAAAGCATCAAGAACGTAAGCCTTTCTCTGATTATTGTTTTCTCATGTTTTCATTGTGATTCAGATCGAAAGAAGAAATTAACGAAGGAGGCTACATGCAAGCTCAAATCGGGACAACAAGCGGGACAAAAATCTCTAGAAGGAGCATCCATGGCTACCGCCGGCGCTTCACAAGGGAAAGAAGAAGACAAGGGTTGAAGAAACCAACTCTAGAATGCTTAAATGCAAGTCGTCCGCCCCACCCTTGGTGTTTTAATGTCTTTTCCTTTTCTTTCCTTTTCTTATTTTTTTATTTTATTTTCATTCAATAACTTTTTAGATTTTGATTTAATAACATTATTTTAATATATATAAAAACATAATAAGAATGAGGCATTTTGTGAATGAGAGAATTGAGGTAGTTTTGTAAATTTATTCCACTTAGCATAAAGAAAACATTCCTTTAATATTAAACTTAAAGTTTTACATGAAAGTTAAGGCTTTTTTTTATTAAACTAAAACAAATTTTTGTAAATAAAATATTAAAATTAAAGTAATTCCTCTTGCAGTTAACCTTTCTTTAAATAAAAATTCAAAAAAATAAAGTTATTGATTTAGCCGTTTCAGTTTCATCTAACCTCATAAGGTTGTTTGTGTCAGCTTATTGTCTTTCATTTATTCGTACTATTTTTTGGCATGGATGTAATTTATGCGAGGCCATGATCGTCGTTCCCCTTTTACTTTTGCATTTGTTTTTGGGGTATGTAATTTACGTGAGTGATAGTCGCGATGCTTCGTTTACATCTTTCTTTATCTTTCGTATTTTAATTCTGCCATATAATAATTTGCCATTTTTGCATGATTTACCGTTAATCACCTCCGGAGGATTAGGTCTAGCAGTTTGATCGTCGAGTCAATAGTCTTAACCCTTGACCATTTCAAACCCTAATTAGCCTAGGCGTCCCGCCGTGGACGAAAATGCCCTTTACCATAACATTAGGTCAAAGAGTCGCCGGACTCTATTTTAGGATTTTCCGCCGTGGAACATTTAGTCAACCCTATTTTAACCCTAATTTTCAATTACAAATTGAACGTAGAAATAGGAGTTTCAAAACTCCGCGTAAGCGTTTCCTTAAGAAATGCTTACTCCCCATTGAAACCTTGACCATAGTCAAGACGTTTCTAACCTCCCTTTTGAGGGGAACTACAATTACTCTGATTCCATTCCCGTCAGAATATGTAGGCACAAGATGCGAATCTTGTCGAGTAAACTTAGGACTAACCCTTAGGTCTCTCTAGGTCACTCTATCCCTTAGCTCAATATATACATCAAACAGATAATAAAATAAAAAAGCATACTTTAAACAAAAGGTTCCTGTAGAGTACTACAGAAGTTTAGGGTGCTAATACCTTCCCTAAGCTTAACCAACCCCTTACCTAGGTCTCTCCCCGTATTGTGTTTACGATGCAAAAATAGGTTTTCCTTCTTTTGACCTTTTCCTTCGGATAAATCAAATTCGGTTGTGAATTAAGAATTGTGATTCAAACTAATTAATAGTTTGGTATCCTATTTCCACTGCAACAGGTTACCTCAGTTACCATTCATGACACTTACCACGCGAGCAAAGTCATTTGCTTTCGTTACGCTCTGTAAAGCCTCTTGTTTTCACCTGCAATGTTTATCAAAATATCGGAAGTTTTTGCAAACAAAACAGTAAAAGTAAAACAAGAAAGGGAAAGCTCTTTGACTGAAGTGAAGACTTTATTGATAAAAGGCCTGTAAATGGGTAAATTATAATTCGGATGCAATCCCTGAAAAGAGGCAATTGCGAAAAAGCAAAAGAATATATACAAATGTCGGCAACATGGAAAGAGACAACCACCATGTGTCGATTCGGCTATGACCTGTATGTCTTCGATGTGCCCCAGATTTTGCCTTCTGAAAAGACTGACTGGACTAATTCCTTTCGTTCGGGATAACTGCTCTTAAGCTCACAGATCGAACGCAGACCGTAGTTGTTTGCTTTCAAATCCCTAACTTTTTCCTGGATCGCCCTTTCGGGTATTCAATCCACCGGGATACCCATTTTTGCCAAAGTTGCCTTTTTAGGTTTTCAACTTTGCGGGTTTACATCTTTCTTCTTTTTTTCCCCCTAATTTTTGTCTGAACCTTCTCTTTTTATGGTTCGCCGGGATGCCCCATTTTGCCTGGACTTTTCTTTTTCTGTCCAGCGGGTCTCTTTAAGCAAAGTATTTTTTAACCGCGTATGCGTTCACAGGGGACGAAAAATCTTCACCTTTCTTACCACATACGGACCTTCATAGTTAGGAATCCATTTTCCCCTGTGATCTGTCTGAGGAGGAAGGATCCTTTTCAAAACCAAATTACCCGTCTGGAAGCACCGAGGATGCACTTTCTGATCAAAGGCTTTCTTCATCCTACTATGGTACACCCGACCATGAGCAATAGCTGCCAATCTCTTCTCGTCAATCAAGCTCAACTGATTCAACCTGGTTCGCACCCACTCAGCTTCGTCAAGCTTTACATCCGACAATACCCTTAAAGAAGGAATCTCAACTTCCAATGGCAGGACCGCATCCGTACCATACACCAGTGAGAAAGGAGTTGCCCGAATTGATGTACGCACCGAAGTACGATAACCGTGAAGAGCAAATGGCAACGTCTCATGCCAGTCCTTATAGGTTACTACCATTTTATGCACAATCTTCTTGATATTTTTGTTAGCTGCCTCAACAGCGCCATTCATCTTCGGATGATATGGAGAAGAATTGTGATGCTCAATCTTAAAACTCTGACACAATTCCTTCATCATTTTGTTATTCAAATTCGAACCATTATCAATAATGATTCTCTCAAGAATACCATAATGACAAATGATTTCCTTCTTTATAAATTGGGCTACCACTTGTTTCGTGACATTAGCGTAGGACGCTGCTTCTACCCACTTCGTAATGTAATCAATCGCAACTAGAATGAAGCGATGTACATTAGAAGAAGTCGGCTCAATCTTTCCAATCACATCGATTCCCCACATAGCAAAGGGCCAAGGAGACGTTAATACATTTAGAGGAGTCGGTGGCACATGCACCTTATCTGCATAAATCTGACATTTATGGCATTTTCTGGCGTATTTGAAGCAATCAGATTCCATAGTCATCCAATAATACCCAGCTCTTAAGAATTTTCTAGCCATTGCATGTCTATTGGCATGAGTACCAAAAGAACCCTCGTGGACTTCCTCCATCAACAGGTTTGCTTCAAGTTCATCAACACAGAGCAGCAAGACCATGTCGAAATTTCTTCTGTAGAGCACATCGTCTTTGTTCAGATAAAAGTTACCGGCTAACCTCCTCAAGGTCTTTGTTGGATGCCCCAGATGGGAATTCCTGAGTCTTAAGAAAATGCTTGATATCAAAATACCAAGGCTTTCCATCTGATGCTTTCTCAATTGCAAACACGAAAGCAGGTCTATCAAGACACATAATAATGATGGCTGGAGTTTCATTCCAAAAGCTCACTTTATACATCGAAGGTAGCATGGCCAAGGCATCTTCCATCTGATTCTCAGCTCTTGGCACATGATGGAACTCAATTCTATCGAAGAAAGGCAACAGTCTTCTTGCATAGTCTTTGTAAGGCACCAGGTTGGCCTGACGAGTTTCCCTCTCCTTTGATTTGGTTAACGACTAACGCTGAGTCACCGTACACATCCAGATTCTTGATCCTCATATTAACGGCCTCTTTTAAACCCATTATGCACGCTTCGTACTCAGCTTCATTATTGGTGCAGGCGAAAGTCCATCGAGCAGTGAACGGTATATGAGAATCGTGTGGAGTAATAATAATAGCCTCGATCCCATTGCCATATGAATTAACCGCTCCATCAAAAACAAGTTTCCACTGAGATCCACTCTCCGGACCCTCGTCACGTAAAGGCTCATCACATTATTTCATCTTCAAAAACATGACGTCTTCATCTGGAAAATCAAACTTCATTGGCTGATAATCCTCAATTGGCTGTTCCGCGAGATATTCCGACAGAACGCTCCCCTTAATGGCTTTCTGGGAAACTTACTGAATATCATACTGTTGCACCCCAAATTTTGACCCCTTTAAATCTTCATCATCATTCTAGGATCATTTTCATTTGATTATTTGACCTTAACCTACTTCAAGTTTTTCTTTGTTAAGTTACAGGTGAACCAGGGTTCCGTACAGTCGGAAATCGAGGTTTCGACGGTTTAATCAGTCAGTGCCTTGGATTGATTATCCATGAAGAAAGTCTATACACCATCAATAATACTCCATAGGGTCAAGCATGAGTCCAATTTGAGGTTGTCACACAAAGATTAAAAACAGTGCAGTTCAGGATCCCAGATTAGGGTTTCTGATTAGGAAAAGTCAACGGTGGTTTGACTTTTGATTTAAAGGTGTTCCAATGATGAATTTTGGTCCATGAAGCTCATATGACTTATTCAAGTCCCATCAAGAAGTTTCAAGGCCTCAGGAGACCCAGAACAACAATAGTCGTTTCGGTCGTCATCGATCGATCGTTTCGTTGACCAAAAAGTCAACTCTCCAACTATAAGGAATTTGACCTCAAAGTGTGAATAAAATTTTTTCCTAATGTCATATTACACCTATCCATGAAGTTTCATGACCATTGGATCAAGGATTGGGGAGTAATCACAAAAATCGGGAATTAGGGTTTTGAAAGGGGCAAGACCATAACTTCCTAACCACACATCCAAATGATGTGGTTCAAAGCTTGTTGGAAAGATATTTACAATTCCTACAAAAGTCTCACAGATGTCCATCTGCAAAAAATGAGTAAATTGGGAGTTATGATCAAAAATATCACAAGAGGGGAAAACACTTAGAAAATTTCTGTCTTTTGGCCTTGCAAATCTTATTTTCAGCCAACTTTGAAGGGGCTTTTTAACCTAGTTCCACTTGGAATCTGAAGATCATGAAAGCATGAAATTTGTAGAGCTTCATGAGGGCTTTCCAAAAAGTTATAGAACTCTTCCATATCCCTTGTGAGCTGAGAGTTATGAAGTGAGAAAGTTAGGCCTGTGTACTAGTTTGTCAACTTGCCAAAACCCAACATGAACTTGATTTCCAACTATGAACTTCATCTCTAACCATGGAATAACCCCTGATATGATGTGTTAGAGGTTGAAATGAACAAATTCAGAAGAGGATCCAAGCAAATTCAAAGAATCATCCAAGATCCATTTGTTTATTAAGGAAAAGTACAAAAAGTACACCATGAAAGAGAAGATTGGTGGCTGCAGCATGGGAGGGTGTCCTTGTACACTCTTTGGTCACTTCTTACAGCTCATTGTAGCTGGTTTTAGGGGGCTAAGCTCTTTGAAAGCAAGCAAGGCCAGCAAAACAAGAAACCATCATGTGGATTCATGAGATTTTCACTAAAAACTACCTTGAAAGCCAAAATTCAAATCTGCCCCAATCTCTCACTTTGCCTATAAATAGAGGTTTCCTCCCACTCTATTTTTCACACCAGAGCTATCAAGAATGTCACAAATACATAGCCCTCTTTCTTTCTCCCTTTGCTTGAAAGTAAAGAAACTTCACAAAAACACCAAAAAGTGTCACTTTGCATCTTTGCACCAGTTCTTGTTTCTAATCCAAAAACAACTTCAAAAACCATACACGCACCCTTAAAATGACCCTCTGAAGCTGTTCCCACCATTGGTTTCCTCAAAAAATACATGGATCAAAAAGTCAACTGTCTACACACTTAAGTTTGACTTTTATACACATTTCAAGCCAAATCACTACACAAACCATTTTCTATCACCATGACACTTGGAGCACCTCACATCCATGATATGTGAGCTGTCTAAAGTCTCAAATCATAGTTGGAAGTGCACCTACTCAAACTGTCCACAAAGGTGCATTCTTTCTTCAAGAGGAAGCAACTCCACAAGCTTGTTTCAAAAGGAAGGAATTCTTGATTTTTGGCAGTTAGACTACAAAGTTGGATTGGTCTTGTTTTAAGTCCATAAATCCAAGGACGTGGATTCAATCCTTGGTGTGAGCATTTCCTCTTTTTTAGCACTTGGTTTTATTTTATTTTACTTTAATTTCATTTAATTTTCAATTTTACATAACTTCTTCATTTTTTAATCCTTTTTAGTTGATTCTTTTTGCTAAATTCTTATTTTATTGTATATTTTCATAAAATGTTCAAAGAAATCTAAAATTCCCATTTTAAGAACACTTTACATTGTGAGAGGATTGTAAATCATTTTAGGGTTTTCCCCTCATATCTCTCATTTTCAAACTTTTATTTTATTCCTCTTTGAGTTTAATTTTAAGATGACATGAACTTGTATTGTTGGCTCCCTTGTGCATTTAAGTTTGAATTTCAATTTTGTTTGTGGTTCACCTTTAAAACTGTTGATTATCCCCATGAGGTTTTTAACCATTTGTTTACATTATTGTGACATTGTGTTTACATATGATATCCTTTTCCTTTACCTTTTATCCTAACCTTATGATCCGAGTCTCTGTACTCACTTTTAGCGTCCCGCCGTGGACATCCTTTATCCCTTTTATCCTAACCTTAGGATTTGAGTCGCCGTACACATGTTTGGCGTCCCGCTGTGGACATTCTCTCATAACAATTTCAACATAGATTTAGGAGTCTCCGCACTCCATGTAAGTACTTCCCTATGAATGCTTACATTCCCTTTGGAACCTTGACCACAGTCAAGAGTTCCTCACCCCTAGTTAGGGGAACTACAAACGCTCTGATTTCTCGATGAGAATACGTAGGCACAAGATGCGACGTCTTGCCGAGCCAACTAACAACCAACCTTTTCTTTCTCCCCCACTAACCAACTTCACACTTTTCCAATTAACCAACTAACAACTAATCACTAACTTCCTGTTAACATTTACAACTTAGAATTGGAGTCGTCGTGCTCTATTTAGTCGTTCCGCCGTGGACATTCCCTTTGTTTACCTTTGCAATTTAGGCTTGGAGTCGCCGTGCTCTATTTAGTCGTCCCGTCGTGTACATTCCCTTCCTTGCTAACTTAACTTTAGTTTAGAGTCACCTCACTCTATGTAAGTGTCTCGTCGCAGACATTTACTTTCCCTTTGGAACCTTGACCACAGTCAAGAGTTTCTCCCCCCTTAGTTAGGGGAACTACGATTGCTCTGATTCCATTCCTGTCAGGATACGTAGGCACGAGATGCGATGTCTTCGCGAGCATACTTTACCATACTTTACATACTTTATACTTTATATCTTTACCCTTAGCACATTTCCTTTAGCAAACAAACTTTAGCAAACACAAATATTAACAAGAGGTTCCTGTAGAGTATTACAGATGTTTAGGATGTGAAATATCTACCCTAGGCATAACCAACCCCCGAACCTTTAGATCTCTCTTTGCTTAGCTTTAAGCCTTTCTTTTTGCTTATCATTTTAATAGGTTTTTCTTTCTTTAAACCTTTCCTTTTTGGATAAATTAAAGTCCGGTTGTGAATTTAAGAATTAAAATTCAATTTAATCGATAGCTTGGTATCACGATTCTCACCGCAACACGTACTCTGTTAAAACCATTTGCCATCGGGCAATCCTTCCGGAGAGTGCTTGTTTTTCAAAGACCTACTTGATCGGATCCATCTTTGAAATCAACAGGGTTGTGTGGTTTAACATGTACTATCTCAAACGCTTAGCGCCCCAAGCAAGTGTGCAACATGTTTTTTCTAGCATTGAGTATCTTGACTCACAATCAGTAAAATTCTTACTTAGGTAGTAGATGGCATGCTTCTTTCTACCCGACTCGTCTTGTTGACCGAGCACACATCCCATTGAATTCTCAAGAACCGTGAGGTACATGATCAGTGGTCTCCCTGCAACTGGAGGCATAAGTATTGGAGGTTCCTGCAGATATTCTTTTATTCTTTCGAACGCTTTCTGGCAATTTTCATTCCACCTGACCGTTTGATCTTTTCTTAGCAATTTGAATATTGGTTCACAAGTGGCTGTAAGATGAGATATAAACCTTGCAATGTAGTTCAATCACCCCAAGAAACCACGAACCTCTTTTTCCATTCTCGGCTCAGGCATATCTTGTATAGCTTTTATTTTGGTAGGATCTACCTCAATACCCTTTTCACTGACAATGAAACCCAGTAACTTTCCAGATCTCACCCCGAAGGTGCACTTGTTAGGATTCAACCTCAGCTTGAACTTCCTCAACCTTTCGAATAATTTCAGAAGATCGACCAGATGTCCCTCCTCCGTTTGTGACTTTGCAATCATGTCATCAACATACACTTCAACCTCATGATGAATCATATCATGAAACAAAGTGACCATCGCCCGCTGGTAAGTTGCCCCTGCATTTTTCAATCCAAAGGGCATCACCTTGTAGCAAAAAGTCCCTCATGGTGTGATGAAAGTAGTTTTCTCCACGTCCTCTGGGCCCATCTTGATTTGGTTATACCCAGAGAAGCCATCCATGAATGAAAACACATAATACTGAGCGATGTTATCAACCAACACATCGATATGGGGAGTGGGAAATCGTCTTTCGGGATCGCTTTATTCAGATCTCGATAATCGACGCACATCCAGACCTTTCCATCTTTCTTAGGAACATGGACGATATTAGCGACCCACGGAGGGTAATTCGTGACAGCAAGAAACCCATCATTCAACTGCTTTTGAACCTCTTCTTTAATCTTGACTGCCATGTCGGGCCTTGTTCGTCTCAACTTCTGCATGACTGGCAGACATTCTTCTCTGAGAGGTAACCGGTGTACCACAATATCTGTATCCAGCCCAGGCATGTCTTGGTAAGACCAAGCGAAGATATCCTTATACTCACGGAGCATTTCAACCAATCTTTTCTTGACACTGTCTTCCAATGCAGCCCCTACTTTAACCTCTTTCTTATCATCCTCGGTGCCCAGATTGATAATCTCAATACTCTCCTGATGAGGCACAATAACCCTTTCTTCCTGCTTGAGAAGTCTGGATAACTTTTTGGGTAGTTCACAATCTTCGCCAGTCTCTTCTTCAGCTTGATAAATGGGATTATCAAAGTCATACGAAGTCATAGCCGAACCTGAATCGATAACATATGATAGAAAAGACCTACATGATGATGTTATGTTTATTATCCGATGCAACAAACAAAACACATTGCCATTTTTCTGTTTAATATAAATGCAAAACAAAAAAAAGACAAGCAGGGATTACAATATTTGAAATGCGAAAACATCCTTTATTTAATGATAAAGTGCAAATAACAAGAGGCCCCACAAATTGGGTCATTACGTCTTGGGCAAAACGTAGGACTAAACATAATCTAAACAATGAACATTACTCTGTAGTAGTAACATGAATGACTTCTTCGGTAGTCCAGTTGCACAACTTCTGGACAGTAGTACATGGACGAATCCAAGCATCCATATCACAGACATTGTCACCTTCATCATCTCCAACGACATTAATCCTGTCAAATATCACACCACTGCTGGTGAATTGCACAGGTCCCCTGTACCTCAGAGTGCTCTGAGAAGAACTGGAAGGTTTGTATCCCAGGCCGAACTTGTCCTTCTTGACGGGAACATTAAGAACTTGGCCCCACTTCTGCGATGAACCAAATTCTACGATAGCACGAGCTTCCTTGCGCGATGACATCAAAACCTCTGAGCTCTTGGCTTCCACAGGAGACTTCCCCTGAATCTGAACTGTTTCGAATGCCTGGCAGAGTGTTTCGTGAATCTCCCCATCCACTTCCACGTACTTGAAGGGTGACAAATTGCTAACCATAATATCCTCTTCACTGCATACCGTGACTATCTTCCCTTCCACCATATACTTTAAATTTTGATGCAATGTTGAGGTGACTATCCCTACAGCGTGTATCCAGGGTCGGCCAAGCAAACAACTGTATGCTGGCTGGATATCCATAATGTAGAAAGTTGCATGAAAGATCTCTGGTCCTATCTGAATAGGCAACGTAATCTCCCCAAACACTGATCTCTTAGATCCATCGAAAGCCCTTACGACCAAATCACTTGGCATGCATATCAAACCTTGAATGTCCAACTTCATCAATGCCTTCTTTGGGAGCACATTGAGGGATGATCCTGTATCAACCAGGACATGCGACATCAGAGAACCTCTACATTCCAAAGATATATGTAAAGCACGTTATGGTTCCTCCGGGAAGGAGTCAGATCCAAATCCGTAAAATCGAGACCATTACTGGCGTTTACATGAGCTACTACCCCTCCAACTGGTTAACAAAAATCTCCTGGGGTACGTACGCTGCATTCAAGATCTTCAATAATGCATTACGATGTGCCTTCGAACACAACAATAATGACAGGATAGAAATCTTCGAAGGAGTCTGATTTAAGTGATCCACAATCTTGTGGTCACTTTTTCAAATGAGTCTCATAAATTCCTCTGCATCCTTCGAAAGATCGCCAAGACCGACCTGTGGTTGGACATTCTCTTCAATCATGGCCTTTCTTTTCCCTTTTTTATTCTCATCAGCCTTAACCTCCGGTGGCGAAAAGACCCTACCACTTCTAGTGATACCTCCGACCCCAACTATATTCTCAACCGGCGAACTTCCATCTGTAGACGCTGTCCATTCCTGCTTTTGCCCATTACAGAACACCTCTCCCCCATAATTCCATGGGATAGCTCTAGTGCTCTCGTATGGCACAGGTCTAGGTACAGTAATGATAACCGGAGTTGGCCTAACAGGCGCTGAAATATTGATTGTCCGGTATGGAATGGAGATCGTAGCAACTTTGCTTCCATCATTACTCACTTTATTCTCAGCATCTTCTTTCACAACTCTATCAAATTGCAAACAACCCTCATCCATCATTCTCTGAATACCCTTTCTCAAAAGATCACAACCCTCTGGCTGCACTTCACACTCTGAACAATCAAGGGAACAACCAGGAAACACTCCCTTCTTCAACAAGCTACCCTTCACAAAACTCAATGGAGTCTTCAAATCCCCAACATCAGTTACCAGATTTAGTTTCTCCCCCTCAATAATGGCATTGGCTCCTGCCACCCCATGATTCGGCATCGAGTTTTGATTCACATTGGGCCCATCGTTGGTGAAGTTGATAGCTTTGGAATCAAGCAGATCCTGGACTTTGTGCTTGAAGGCTTTGCAATGGTCAATATCATGGCCTGGGGCGCCTGAGTGAAAATCGCAATGAGCATTCACATCGTAGCTAGGAGGTGGTGTACCAGTGAGAGGAGCCAGAGTCCTCTTCTGAACCAATGGTAACTGCAGCAGATGTTGTAACATCTAAGAATACGGCATCGGAGGATTCGTGAACTTCCTATCAAGCATTCTGCACCTAACACCATAAGGTCGTGGAGCGTTGACTTGTTGCGGAGCTGTGGCCGGGATATTTACCGTTTTAACTTGTTGATGATAACAAGACTAAGCTCTACCTTCACTCTTGTGAGAAATAACATTTGTGTCCCCTTCCCTTCTCTTAGGGTTTGCTGAATATGGTTTATTTGTTCCTCCTGAAGAGGATCCACCACCATTTGGAATCTTTCCAAACTTAATCCCACTTTCAACTCTCTCACCAACAATTAACAGATCCGAAAACCCTGCATACATGCAGCCTATCAACTTCTCAAAGTACACACCAGGCAGCGAGGCCATGAACAGGTCGATCAACTCCCTTTCAACCATAGGGGGTTGTACCCTTGCAACTAGATCCCGCCACCTCTGGGCGTATTCCTTGAAGCTCTCAGTACTTTTCTGCGGTAAGCTTTGTAATTGTACCATGTTTAGGACCAAATCAGTATTATACTGATAGTGACGCACAAAAGCCTCGGCCATGTCTCTCCAGCTGCGGATATGAGTTCTCTCAAGTCCCATATACCACTCCAAAGACGCCCCTGCCAGACTGTCTTGGAAAAAATGCATCAGCAGCTTTTCATTGTTGGAGTAAGCAGACATGTTTCTGAAATACGTTCGAATATGCACTCTTGGACAGGTCATCCCTTTATATTTTTCAAAATCGGGCACCTTGAATTTGGGAGGAATCCTAACCCCAGGAACTAGACCAAGATTGGACATATCGAGGCCCAAAGAATTCTGACTCTCAAAAGATTTCATCTTCTCCTCGATCAGTTTAAACCTTCGGTCAGCTTCAGTCGGTAAACCACCCTCCATATCTCTCATGGAAAATACATCATCCTGGTTATCTTCCCAATGAAGGCCAGCAGCCCCGTGCACAACACACACACTTCCATTACCAGCAACATTACCATTCTCATTCTCATCTCCTCCATCCAGAGGTATGACAACAGTAGGGATACCCTGTGGGATAGATCCACTGATCGATGGAGGAATAACACCAACTCCTCCATGAAAAACGCCCTATTTGTCAACCCGTGCCATCAACGGCTGGACCAAAGTTCTTAACTATTCCTGCCCACTAGCAACAGTTTGCATCAGCTCCATGAATTGAGCCATGCGAGCCCTAACTTCTTGCAACTCGGCTTGAACCTGATCCATTACTCTTTGCTGATTCCCTTGAGTTGAATACCTGTGGAAACTGAACTCCTCAATCCTGTTACTACGAATAAAACCAAGAGTTAGGAACAAAAGCCATTGAGAACACCTGCGATGCAAATGAAAATGCAAGATGAAAAATGCAAACATGTATATATGCAACATGGAAATTCCCCCCCCGATTTTAGTTCCAAGAATAACAGGACGACAACGGAGAACCCATAGACAAGCATAGAGAAAGAACCTCATATATAAAGATGAACCAGCCAAACAGGCATCGTACAGGCATAACACTGAGTACAAACAGAATGACCTCAACCAACAAGCCTGGTGATGGTCAATATAATAGCAACAACAAGCTACAAGGATGTAAAAAAACATCAAGTGCGACGCCAGGCCTGAAACTCCCCTAACAATTCCTGCGTCTCAGGATGATCCGGTCTAGTGAGCAACCCCTGGATGAGTAGCTCTCGCTGGCTAATAGTGCGCTGTAGATTCTCCACATGGTCTTCCCAAGCACCTTCACCAAAGACTTCTTCCATCTTGCGCCTCTTCGAATCATCCCTCAGCTTGTAGTCTTTCAAGGTCACAAGTGTCTCGTTTATCTTGCAATTGCTATCATGTCTGAGTGAAGCTTCAGTCAAAATCTTCTCATTTCTCACTCTGATCTGAGCCTTTAGCTTGGTAATCTGTTGCTTCAACCCATCTTCACATGATTTGTTATTGGTGAGAGTTGCATTCCACTGCTCGTTGAACTTCGAAATCTCCAGATAAGCTTTTTCTAATTCTTTCTTCTTGGAAGCAAGAACATCACTAACAGCTTTGAGATCTAAACCTAAACGCTCTCGAGAACTAGTTTGCTTGGTCAAATCCATACCCAATCTATTCACAAGCTCAGTCTGCCTCTTCAAATAATAAGTTGCTTCATTCTTCTCGCCCCGAAGCTGAGTAATCTCTTCTTCCAACTTCTCATTAGCCTTCTTCAACTCTTCTTTCTCAGCCCACACCTGATTATACTTCTGGATGTCAACCGTAGTGGGTTCTTCAATCACAAGAGGACACGTAGGCTTAGCAGATGGGTAAGGCATCATCAACTTCTCGGCTCTATTCTGAATCCAAGCCAAATAGGTGTCATAGGCTCGACTGTTACTCTTCCCTAAGGAAACCTTCCCTCTCTTGTGGACATTACTCCAAGCATGCTCAACTTTGGCTAAGGTATCCCCCTCCAATAATCCAGTGAGATACAGAGATTCCTGTATCTCTTCATCCTTCGGAGGATTTCTCAATGCATACCCAAATTTCCTGATTGTAATGGATGGGTTATAGTTTATGCAACCCTTCCTTCCGACTAGAGCGACATTAGGAAAGCCTCCACAATTATAAATGATCTCGATACCTAGCATATCCCTGTCAAACTAAACAATATCCTCAGGAAACAAACTCATCAAACATTCAGACCATTCTGATGTACATGCAGTATCAGAAAACGGACCAGTCTTGGGAAGATGGCTTATAAACCATAGATAGAACAAGGGTGCACAACAAAATACACTCTTCCCTCTTCTGTTCTCATTTTTATAGTGTACAGAATGATAAACGTCACCTAGCAGCATAGGTATAGGATTCCTCGAAGCAAAGATACGGAATGCATCCACATCTACGAAGTCCGAAATATTAGGGAATAACATAATACCATAGACACATAAGGCTAAGATAGCACTGAACACCACCCAACAACCCTCCTTGGCAAAATGTCGAGCTTTATCCACCAAAAAAGGTAATGGAAACCCAGGTATTCCATTTCTCTTAGCTACTTTCCCTGTCAACTCATAGGTGTCTAAATGTAAAGTTGCAGCAAGCTCAGCCAAATTTGGCTCATCCTCAGTATGATAAAATGGTATCTGGTTAAGAATAGGAACTCCTAGAAGTGCGGAGAATTCCTCTAATGTAGGCGCCAGCACATAACTCTGAAAAGTAAAGCCTCTTAACTGAGAATCGTAGAACTGTAATAGAGTTTGAAGACTATTCAACTCATTCAAAGAAGGCTTGCATACAACGCTCAGAAGCTTCCCATAGGACTGTCTGAAGTCTTCCATTACTTTCTTGTCGGCTAAAGAAATCAAACTCCGCAAAGGTCCAATATCGGGTGTTGGAAATTTGTAGGCCAATGTCCTCCTTAAGGGTTCCATGTCAGATGAAAGAACACTAGAATCCAAGGGAAATATGCACCTGCAACATAAATACATGTTAATGAAATGTAATATGATGATGCAAATGCAAAGATGCAACAGGGGATCAAGATTGTTATGCTGTTAATCGAGAAGAACCAGCGCTCCGCTTTGGTAAGAACATAGCATAGCTCTGATAATAGGAACCTCTGATATCGAGAACACAAATTCACACTGCAAAGAAAACCAGGTAGTCTGAAAGTCAAGGTTTCCTGCACAACCCAATCCCTCTCACAGGTATGGACCTATCCACTGATAAGGTTCAGCATCCTACGCGTTCATCAGCGTCACAGAATTTCAAGGAACGATGATACGTTCACCATTTCTGGTTTGGCATCATAATTCCCTAAAGAGGCCTCACTTAGCTGAATCACAAATGATCGGTCCCCAGAGTCGACAACCCTCAGATCTAAAATCCTCTCAACGGCCCACTGGGCTGGAAAGAAAGTCATCAAAGAGAATCTCGTCTGAGCGCGAATTTCGTGGGAACTATTGCATGCCTAACATACAGGTTCACCACTACTTTCCACTTCTAATACTATGTTTGTACTCAAGCCTAGGTCCGACTTATCTCTCAATGGAACATTCCCTTCCCACAGCACATCAATAATGATATATACAATGCTGAAAGTAAATGCAGAAAGATAAATAAAGTACAACACGTATATACATACACCCAAAATATAAACAACCAAGCGCTAGGATTGACTCGCATAGGGAACCAGGAATGTCCCCAGCAGAGTCGCCACCTTTTGTTATTTATCCCAAAGAGAGGGAAAGGAAACGATCGGAAAAACCTAACGAAAAAAGGAAAAGACAAGGTCATCGTAACCAAGTCCTGAGTTCGGGAGTCGGTTACGCAAGGGGAAGGTATGAGCACCCCTCACGTCCGTTGTACTCGATGGGATCCACACTTGTTGTCTATCTAAGGATGTGTTTAATCTATCTACACTACATGCTCACAGGACAAAAAGAAAAGAAAAGAGACTCGGTAGAGCATCGCCGCCCTATGCCTACGTATTCCCTCGTGCAATGGGAAAGTTGGAGTCAATGTAGTTTGGCTAACTACGAGCGAAAGGGGGGGGGGGGGGGGGAAGGTTGCTCGCTGAGACATCGCGTCTTGTGCCTATGTATTCTCATCTAGTATGAGAAATCAGAGCAAACGTAGTTCGGGCTAACAAGAACACCGATTGGTTCAATATGTTTTACCCGAGTAGGGTTAAACCTTCATTCTAGCAGTTAGGGACAATGCCTGTTTGCGGTAGAACCAAAGCTTAACAACACTCTTTTTTATGAAAAAGGTTTTCCATTATTAAAGGTCCCAAAGGACAAAAAGAAGTTTGAAGTTTTTTTTGTGTCTTTTAGAGAAGAAGTGTTTTGAGTTTAATTTGTAACTCATGTTGCACTAAAGACTATGACCTAGAAGCCAATGCGTCGCATATCATCCAAAGGACATACGCTAACATTCTATACAATTGAGAGCCAACCACCCAATCATCATTTCCCAAGTACTTAAGGCTCGTAACGCACAACATTCGTTAACCTTTATTAAGTGTTTTGACATGTATTGAAGATGAGAAGGAGAGAGGACAAACTAAAGGGAGACTAACTCAAACCTAGTAGTTGTCATGCAAAATGGTCCTATGATTGAGGTTAGGGGGATACTACCTAATGTTATCATGCATGGCTTCCAACCTAAAGTCTATCATAATCTCAAAAGATATTAGAGATCCTATGGGGAGCATGGCAAAGAAAAAGAAGAGAAAAGCAAACGGAAATGCACGTAATGCAAACACGTAATGCACAAGTAGAATAAAGTGAGGGAGGAGAATAGTGTGGGGCAGCAGCCGCCACAAGCGCGTCTCGAACTCAAGCATGCATATGAAAGGAAAGAACATGCAATAAGAGCAAGCAAAACATGAACATGCAAGCACATCATCACTTTGAACAACACATACAAACATGTGTGTCCAAGCGGAAAACGAATACGTGTCAACGAAGTCCCAATTAAACAACCAAAACAGTGACAGAATGTCAAAAACATTTCACTTCTGATGCATCATATTGATCTACGATGATCCGATGTGAAACGGTACTCAAACAAATAAGAAAATCAGCAAAGCAGACCTACTGGCACAGTGTTAATCGGTTAACGCCAGAGGTTAACCGATTAACCACTTAAAAATGTTTGAAAATCTGGAAATTTGTACATGTTAATCGATTAACACCTGGTGTTAACCGATTAACACCTTGAAAACTTTGTAAAATTTGAATATCTGAAATGGTTAATCGGTTAACCAAATGCGTTAACCGATTAACACTGTGCCAACAGCAGAAAAACAACAACAGAGCAGTATGTTCAGTAAATAAGCACTTATCCGATCAATCAGATGATCGCATAATCACTTAATCAAGAAATTAAACCAGCAAATCATGATTTAAACAGCATATGAACAGATTATCGCAACCAAATCATGAATCAAATGGATCAAATTAACCAAAACTCAATCAAATATGAAAATCCACATGATTATGCAAATAAGCTAAAAATAGATTCGGATCAAGAATTTCCAACCTACGAAGCGGAGATTTGCTCCGGTTAGTGTTGATTCGCTGGAAATAAGCAGATCGAAACAAGAAAACCGTAGATTCTTCAAGATCCAAGTATGTTCTTGTTTTAGGAGTGAGGATTCACTAAGATCAAGCCAAATAAGCCAAATAATCACTTCCAAAATCACTTCCAGATTCAGATCCAATTTTGCACGAAAATTGGATGAAGAAATTGATTTAATGGAGAGAATGGATGAATGTTTAGCTCTTAGAAATCAAGGATTCCAATGAAGAATCAATGATCTCAATGAGAAGAGCTTTGGTGAGGGTTTTGGAGTTGGAAATATTGAAAGAGAGTTGAGAGAGAATGAGATTAATTCTGAAAATGAGAGTGAATTGTGAGAGACTAGCCTCCTTTGGTTTGGAGTGGATCACTTAAATATCACTTAGGCTTGGACCAAATGAGAGGTTTGGAAAATTTGGTTTGAATGAGGAATGGGCATTTTGAGGGAAAATGAAATTAACCACAATTCAAATATGTTCTAGATCCTTCCCAAAGTGAAAATCAGATTTGCACATGACCAAAATTGGACCCCAAAGTGGCTTGCATTGAAAATTCATGTGCAGAGGCAAAATCTACACTAGTTAATCGATTAACCATATAGGTTAATTGGTTAACACCTACAAAACTTTAGATTTGACCTTATTTTGACTTGGTTAATCGATTAACCATATTGGTTAATTGGTTAACACCTTCAAAATTTGAATTTTGGTGCCTTTTGGAGGGAAATCTGCCCGTTTCTTGCCGTTTTGTGCTCTGTTCAACTTCTGAAACTTGCTTTTGAATATCATAACCATGAAGATGCTTGAGATAGCCTGAATTCTGCTTTCTGAGCTGAAAGTATCCTACAAAATAAAATAAAATCGGTCGTCCGACCGCTGGGTAAAATAAATGCCAGAGCCTCTGATGCTCGCTATTCAGGTTCATGCACTGAGATGAAAACTGAGCCACGAGAGAGGTGTGCCTAGAAAAAGGAGATTACCAAAGTTTCTAAGCCTAAGAAAGGGGCCTTATTCATGCTATCCAATGTTTATCATCATCATAAGAAAGTCAAAGTTCTTTGAAAGAGCAGATGAATAAATTTGGTTCACCTCCTATCTTGGAGGCCATGGGAAGATCATCAGAGGATATTGAGTCCATGGTTATGGATGGAGAACATTATATAAGCTCATTGAATGTCTTGAGGGTCATTTAGGAGCTTGTTCATGTCATTACACCAAATCCAAAAAGCCACAGTCAAAGGTGGTACAACTAGGGTTTTCATCTGGTCAACCCTAAGTTAACTAGGAAGTTGAAGGAGATTAAGACTCAATTCCAAGTCTTTATGATCATGGAATATTGTGTTGAGGTATCTAAGATGTTATTCCAAGATCAAATAAAAAAGAATCAAGAGTGTGAGAAGTTGCTAAGCTAGGGTTTCTAAGCTTGTCAGTGTAAAATCCCCTGCTTAGTGCCTAACTTCAAGACCACATATCTCAAGATACAAGTTTCATCTCATCTTGACTCAAACATAAAACTTGTAGAGCATGTTTCTAGCTTTATTTTTAGTAATAGAACTAATCCATTGGGTTTCTAGAACTCAAGTTATGATGCTGACAAGTTATTGGTCTTCAGATGAATGTGATTTTGGTCAACAAAAGTCAACCAACTTCCAAGACATTCTTGACCTAGAAGGATGTTTCTCCTCACTTAAACCCAAACATGAAAGTTCTTCCTTATGATCCTATCTTCCCAAAAAGTACTAGAAGTCCTTCATCTGATTTGTAGAGCTCAATATATAAAGCTTGCAAGGCAGGGGTATTTCGAGAAACTTTGATTATAAGTCATTTTGGTTATAGGTCAATTTCACAACTTTGCACACTTCAAATGGAACTTTCTCCAACATCAAACTTGCTCCAAATGAGCTCAATTACATCTCCAAACAACCACTTGTCATAGATATGGCTTGTATATGAGAATTGGTGAAGGAAATTTCATGGAAAAAGCCTTAAAAGCCATAAATTCAATCAAATTCATTTTGGACCATTTCATAACATGTTTATGAATTTTTTGAGTCACCAAAACCTACCAAATGAGATGCCAAAATTAGAAATAAAGTTTGAGGTCATTTTCACATAGAAATTCAAAGTTGCTTCAAGCTTAAGGTACACATCCAAAATCAACCAATGGATCATAACAAGGAGCTAATCTTGTCCATTGGATTTCCTTAAATTACAAGCAATGAGTTTGAATCAAGTTTGGAGCTGTTTGAGCCAAAAATAATCATGAATTGCAAGCTTGAGGTTCAAAATTTTGGATTTCTCAATTGCCACAAACAGGCCACAATTGGGCCTCCATTCAATCTAGATCCATCGTATATAATTCTCAGATGCTTCACAAGTGTTCAGAGGGGATTTTGGAGCAAAATTGGAGGGAAATTCGGTTACAAGAGTTGAGAGAAAAGTGAAGAAGTGAAATCCAAATCCAAGCCAATTCAATCGAATTGAAGGTGATAGCAAGCTCCATTGAAGTTTCTTGAAGCTTTCTGGATAGTTTTGCATGAGCTTCATCAACAAATCAAGGCCCAACGGAGGCACTCCGTTAGGTAAGTTATTCTTCAGAAATTCTCTCTGTTCATGCATCAATCACATGCCATTTTCATAGATTCATGATCCCCTAGCACTATAGATCGTTTCTGGATAGGTTTGATTGTTGTTCTTGACAATTCATGGATGTTGCTTAAAATTGATTTGATTCGTATTGCTTGATTTAGGACAGATTAATGAAAACTAAGGCTAGATTAGTGATCAATGTGAGATAAGGATGAGTTTAAACTCAAATTTTAGGCGTTTTGGTTAGGTTTAAAGGAAGCTACTGTAGCATGCTTGAGGTTGAAGATGACCGGAGAAACCAGAGCCACCGTCTGGCTCGTCGTCTCCGACGTCTGTGTTTTGATCAGATTGCCGGCATGGATAGCCAACTCACTCCTTTGAATCTTTGACCCAAACCCATCCAACGACTGTGATTGTATCTGAACCATCCACTGACTAATTGACCAGGCCACGTCATTAATGAAACGTGGAGTTTCATCCCCACTCTGAATTGTCTTGGACTTGGGCCACATCTGATATTTACACCCCCTTGAATGTAAGCCCGATGATATAACTGAAATAAGTTGCTATTTGTCACACGTTTTTTCATTTTTATTTTCTTTTCATTCTTTTTTCCATTTTGTATGCTGTTTGATTTTAATCCAAATAAAATACCTCAATGCATCTAAAAATCTTGAAAAAAATATTTCTATACACATTGCAATGTTAATTGATTTTACAAATTTTTCAATTAATTTTTTAAGACATTTTCCAATTAAATCTTGATTTTCACTTTTGAGGTATTTTTATTGGATTGAAATTGCACATCCCATGTTCTTGATTTTATTTTATGATGAATTCTTCATATTAATGGCTGATTTTCATTCCTCATATTCTTGACATATTAATTGTTTTTTTCGACATTTTTACCCCTAGTTTTATTACCATATGGTTAGGGTTTTAGTTGGACTTTTAGGACCCTCGATTTACCCTTGCTTTTAGGGTATCCCTTAGAACTTGCCCTCTGTTTGCCTAGCCTTGTTTAGGATTTTTCCCAAAGCCTTGGATCCTAGTTCCTAACACCCTAGGGGCCATATAAGATTTTATTTGGAAATTTTTGAGTTTGTTTTCTATTTTTGGTGTATTTTTCATTTTTGGTCATCCTTGTGTGATGTTTACCCTAATACATGAACTAGTTTGCCTTGTAAATGACCTTTGTGCATTCTTTGAACTGCTAATGCTTGTGGATTCATGTTGTGAACATATTGAAGTATTGGTATGTTGAATTATAGGTCCTTATTTGGTTTGCAACTTGTTTAAGTTTGTACTTCTTTTGACCTATCTTTTAGGGTTCCATATGTGCATGTATGTGAATGTTAACACTCCTTTTGTCATAATTTGCTTGCATTCTTTTACATGTTTTGTTTCATTCCCTTCGAGTACCTTCTACTTTCATCTATACTTCTGTCCTAGAACTTTAGGATCCTATTTATGGAAACTTAACCCCTCCTTTGAAGGATCTTGAAGCATGCCCTAAGTAGTGAGCCTTTGAGGACTCTTGGTGTGTTTTGTTTGCATATTGAATGTGGTATGACTGGTTGAGTGCCCTTGTGAGTTCCTTAGGTTCCCACTTTGCCTCCCATCATTTCATTCAATTATTTCCTCCTTTCCTTTTCACTTGGTGTGTTTTGTGCACTAGAATTGATGTGTGAATGTTGTAAGATTTTATCCTTCTTTTCTTCTCTTATGCATTATTTAAGGTTAAGATGTGCTTGTGGAGGTGTTTACCCCACACTTTTTCCTCCCTTTGCTTGTGTGTTATTTTCTATTTGTGAATTCCTTTCTTGCATTAATAAAGGTGGAGATGTGCTTGTGGAGGTGTTCACCCCACACTTTTTCCTCCCTTTGTTTGTGTGTTGCATAGCATATACATTCATTCTTATCTCATGTTTTGTATCATGTTCTCCTCTTCTCTTTTCTTACCATGCTCCCTTAGGACTTCCAATCTCCATGTTTAAGGAAGATTGTGATAGACACTAAGTTTCAAACCATGTATGAGAACATTAAGTAGAATTTCCCTTTAACATCAACTATAGGTTCATCTTGCATGATAACTACTAGGGTTTGAACTAGTTTCCCTTTAGTTTGTCCTCTCTATTTCTCATCTCAAAACAACTTCAAAATACTTAATAAAAGCTAATGAATATTGTACCCTACGATCCTTAAGTACTTGGGAAATGGTTATTGGGGGGTTTCCTCTTGATGGCCTAGAGTGTTTAGTGTTCACCCTTTGGGTGATGTGCGACGCATTCACTCCCAGGTCATAGTCTTTAGTGCAATATGAATTGCAAACAATTCAGAAACACTTCTTTTTTTAAAAGACACAAAAAACAAATGATCAAACTTCATTTTGTCCTTTGGGACCCTTTAATAATGGAAAACCTTTTCATAAAAAGAGTTTCGTTAACTCTTAGTTCTACCGCAAACAGGTAATGCTTAAGTCTCCAGAGGTCGAGCTGCATACACCTAACTGCTAGGACTGATTGTTAACCCTACTCGAGTAAAAACATTTTAACCATCAGGTGTCCTAATTTCACGAACTACGTTTTCTCTGATTTCTCATACCAGATGAGAATACGTAGGCACAAGACAACGATGTCTTGGCGATTAACCTTCCCCCACCTTTCACCCGTAGTTAGCCGAACTACGTTGACTCTGACTTTCCCATTGCATGAGGGAATATGTAGGCACAAAGTGACGATGCTCTGCCGAGTCTCTTTTCTTTTCTTTTGTCCCTGAGACCTTTAGTTTGATAGATAAACACACCCTTTTAGATACATAAACAGGAGTGGATCCCGTCGAGTACAACAGACGTGAGGGGTGCTAATACCTCCCCCTTGCGTAACCGACTCTCGAACCCGAGATTTGGTTGCGATGAACGATCTTATCCCATTTCGTAGGTTTTCTCTGTTCGTTTCCTTTCGCTCGTGTTGGGACAAATAACGAACGGTGGCGACTCTTTTGTCATTGTCGACACCTTTTTTCGAAGTAGCGACATTATGCAAATGCAGAAATGCGGAAATGCAAAGAAGCAAAAGCCAGATGCTGCTAAAATGGAAATGAAAATTTTGGGGTGCTACACCCGTTTATTTAGCTTAACACTTTTGCATGGTTCAACAATTGTTTCCTTGGCTTAAGATCTTTGCTTGGGTCAGCAATTGTTTCCTTGGGTTAACACCTTCGCTTGGTTCAACTTCTATTTCCTTGGACTAACACCTTCCTCTTGTTCAATATTTGTTTCCTTGGGTTAATACCTTAGCTTGGTTCAACCCCCATCTCCTTGGGTTAACATATTCGCTTTCTTCAACACATGTTTCCTTGGCTTAACAACTTCGCTTTGTTCAACACCTAATTCCTTGAGTTAACACCTTTACTTGGTGAAACACTCGTCTCTTTGGGTTAACACCTTCGCTTGTTTCAACACCTGTTTCCTTGGGTTAACACCTTCACTTGGTTCAACACTTATCTCCTTTGGTTAACACCTTCGCTTGGTTCAACAAATGTTTCCTTGGGTAAATACCTTCGTTTGGTTCAACACCTGTTTCCTTGGGTTAACACCTTCGCTTGGTTCAACTTTTGTTTCCTTGGGCTAACACCTTCGCCTTGTTCAACACCAGTTTCCTTGGGTTAAACATTGGTATGGTTCAACACCCGTTTCCTTTGTTTAATAGCTTTGTTCAACACCCGTTTCCTGGGGTAAACACCATCGTTTGGTTCAACATCCGTCTCCTTGGGTTAACACCTACTCTTGGTTCAACACTAACTTCCTTGGGTTAACACCTACTCTTGCTTCAACACCCATTTCCTTGACTTAACACCTTCCCTTGGTTCGACACCCGTCTCCTAGGCTTAAAACCTTAGCTTGGTACAACACTTGTTTATTTAGATTAACACCTTCTCTTGGTTCAACAATTGTTTCCCATGATTAACATCTTTGCTTGGGTCAGCAACTGTTTCCTTGGGTTAACAACATTGCTTGGTTCAACTTCTGTTTCCTTAGGCTTACACCTCCTCCTTGTTCAAAACCTGTTTCCTTGGGTTAACACCTTGGCTTGGTTCAACCCCGATCTCCTTGGGTTAACATATTCGCTTGGGTCAACACCCGTTTCCTTGGCTTAACAACTTCGCTCTGTTCAACACTTGTTTCTTGGGGTTAACACCTTAGCTTAGTTCAAACCTGTTTCCTTGGGTTAACACATTCACTTTGTTTAACACTCGTTTTCTTGGGTCAACACCTTCGCTTGTTTCAATACCTGTTTCCTTGGGTTAACACCTTCGCTTAGTTCAACACTTGTCTCCTTGGGTTAAAACCTTCGCTTGGTTCAACACTTTATCCTTTGTTTAACACCTTCGCTTGGTTCAACACATGTTTCCTTGCGTTAGCACCTTCGCCTTTTTCAACACCTGTTTCCCGTGGGTTAACACATTTTCTTGGTTCAACACCCGTTTCCTTGGCTTAACAACTTCACTTTGTTCAACAACTGTTTCCTAGGGCTAACATCTTCGCTTGGTTCAACACCCGTCTCCTTGGGTTAACACCTACTCTTGGGTGAACACTAATTTCCTTGGGTTAACACCTACTCTTGGTTCAACACCCATTTCCTTGATTTAACACCTTCCCTTGGTTCGTCACCCGTCTCCTTCACTTAAAACCTTAGCCTGGTACAACACCCGTTTATTTAGATTAACACCTTCACTTGGTTCAACAACTATTTCCTTGGCCTAACACCTTTGCTTCGGTTAGCAACTGTTTCCTTGTGTTAACACTTTCGCTTGATTCAACTTCTGTTTCCTTGGGCTAACATGTTCTCCTTGTTCAACACAAGTTTCGTGGGGCTAACACCTACTCTTGGTTCAACACTAATTACTTGGGTTAACACCTACTCTTAGTTCAACATCCATTTCCTTGACTTAACACCTACCTTTGGTTCGACACCCGGCTCCTTGGGTTAAAACCTTAGCTTGTTACAACACCCGTTTATTTAGATTAACACCTTCGCTTGGTTCAACAATTGTTTCCTTGGCTTAACATCTTTGCTTGGGTAAGCAACTATTTCCTTGGGTTAACACCTTTGCTTGGTTCAACTTCCGTTTCCTTGGGCTAACACCTTCGTTTGGTTCAACACCTATTTCCATTGGTTAACACCTTCGCTTGGTACAACTTATGTTTCCTTGGGTTAACACCTTCGCCTTTCTCGACACCTGTTTCCTTGGGTTAACACCTTCGCTTGGTTCAACACCCGTCTGCTTAGGAGAACACCTTCGCTTTGTTCAACACCTAATTCCTTGGTTTAACACCTTCGCTTGGTGAAACACTCGTCTCTTTGGGTTAACACCTTCGCTTTTTCCAATACCTGTTTCCACGGGTTAATACCTACACTTGGTTCAGCACTTGTCTCCTTTGGTTAACACCTTCGCTTGGTTCAACATATGTTTCCTGGGTTAAACACCTTCACTTGGTTCAACAACCGTTTCCTTGAGTAAATACCATCGCTTGGTTCAACACCTGTTTCCTTGGGTTAACACCTTCGCTTGGTTCATCTTTTGTTTCCTAGGGCTAACACCTTTGCCTGTTCAACACCAGTTTCCTTCGGTAAAACATTGGTATGGTTCAACACTCGTTTCCTTGGTTTAACAGCTTTTTTCAACACCTGTTTCTTGGGGTAAACACCTTCGCTTGGTTCAACATCCGTCTCCTTGGGTTAACACCTACACTTTGTTCAACACCCAATTCCTTAACTTAACACCTTCCCTTGGTTCGAAACCCGTCTCCTAGGCTTAAAGCCTTAGCTTGGTACAACACTCGTTTATTTATATTAACACCTTTTCTTGGTTCAACAATTGTTTCCCTTGCTTAACATCTTAGCTTGGTTCAGCAACTTTTTTGTTTGGTTAACACCTTCGCTTGTTTCAACACTTATTTCCATTGGTTAACACCTTTGCCTTGTTCAACACCTATTTCCTTGGGTTAACACCTTGGCTTGGTACAACCCCTATCTCCTTGGGTTAACACCTTCGCTTGGTTCAAACCTGTGTCCATGAGTTAACAAATTCGCTTGGTTCAACACCTGTTTCCTTGGGTTAACACCTTCGCTTGGTTCAACTTTTGTTTCCTTGGTCTAACACCTTTGCGTTGTTCAACACTAGTTTCCTTGGGTTAAACATTCGCTTGATTCAACACTCGTTTCCTTGGCTTAACAGCTTTGTTCAACACCTATTTCCTAGGTTTAACACCTTCGCTTGGTTCAACAGCCGTCTCCTTAGGTTAACACCTACTTTTGGTTCAACACTAATTTCCTTGGGTTAACACCTACTTTTGGTTTAACACCCATTTCCTTGACTTAAACCCCTTCCCTTGGTTCGATACCCGTCTCCTTGGCTTAAAACCTTAGATTGGTACAACACCCGTTTATTTAGCTTAACACCTTCGCATGGTTCAACAATTGTTTCCTTGACTTAACATCTTTTCTTGGGTCAACAACTGTTTCCTTGGGTTAACACCTTCGCTTGGTTCAACTTCTATTTCCTTGGGCTAACACCTTCGTCTTGTTCAATATTTGTTTCCTTGAGTTAATACCTTGACTTGGTTCAACCCCCATCTCCTTGGGTTAACACATTTCCTTTCTTCATCACCTGTTTCCTTGGCTTAACAACTTCGCTTTGTTCAACACCTAATTCCTTGGGTTAACACCTCCCCTTGGTAAACACTCGTCACCTTGGGTTAACACTTTCGTTTGTTTCAACACCTGTTTCCTTGGTTTAACACCTTCACTTGGTTCAACACTTGTCTCCTTTGGTTAGCACCGTCGCTTGGCTCAACAAACATTTCCTTGGGTAAATACCTTCACTTGGTTCAACACCTGTTTCCTTGGGTTAACACCTTCGTTTGGTTCAACTTTTGTTTCCTTGGGCTAACACCTCCTCCTTGTTCATCACCAGTTTCCTTGGGTTAAACATTGGTATAGTTTAATACCCATTTCCTTGGCTTAACAACTTTGTTCAACACCTGTTTCCTGGGTTTAACACCTTCGCTTGTTTCAACACCTGTTTCCTTGGGTTAACACCTTCACTTAGTTCAACACTTGTCTCCTTTGGTTAACACCTTCGCTTGGTTCACCAAACGTTTCCTTGGGTAAATACCTTCGCTTGGTTCAATACCCTTTTCCTTGGGTTAAACATTCGTATGGTTCAACACCTGTTTCCTTGGTTTAATAGCTTTGTTCAACACCTGTTTCCTGGGGTAAATACCTTCGCTTGGTTCAACATTTGTCTCCTTGGGTTAACACATACTCTTGGTTCAACACTAACTTCCTTGGGTTAACACCTACTCTTGGTTCAACACCCATTTCCTTGACTTAACACCTTCCCTTGCTTCGACACCCATTTATTTAGATTAACACCTTTTCTTGGTTCAACAATTATTTCCCTTGCTTAATATCTTTGCTTGGATCAGAAATTGTTTCTTTGGGTTAACATCTTCGCTTGGTTCAACTTCCCATTCCTTGGGCTAACATCGCCGCCTTGTTCAACACCTGTTTCCTTGGGTTAACACCTTGGCTTGGTTCAACCCCCATCTCTTTGGGTTAACACATTCGCTTGGTTCAACACCCGTTTCCCTGGCTTAACAACTTCGCTTTGTACAACACCTATTTCCTATGGTAAACACCTTCGCTTGGTTCAAACTTATTTCCTTGGGTTAACACATTCGCTTGGTTCAACACCTATTTCCTTGGGTTAACATCTCTGCTTGGTTCAACGTTTCTTTCCTTGGTGTAACACCTTCGAGTTGTTCAACACTAGTTTCCTTGAGTTAAACATTCGCTTGGTTCAACAGCCGTTTCCTTGGCTTAACAGCTTTGTTCATCACCTGTTTCTTGGGTTTAACACCTTCGCTTGGTTCAACAGCCGTTTCCTTAGGTTAACACCTACTCTTGGTTCAACATTAATTTCCTCGGGTTAACACCTACTCTTAGTTTAACACCTATTTCCTTGGCTTAACACCTTCCCTTGGTTCGTTACCCGTCTCCTAGGCTTAAAACCATTGATGGTACAATACCCGTTTATTTGGCTTAACACCTTCGCATGGTTCAACAATTGTTTCCTTGGCTTAACATCTTTGCTTCGGTCAACAACTGTTTCCTTGGGTTAACACCTTCGCTTGGTTCAACTTCTATTTCCTTGGGCTAACACCTTCGTCTTGTTCAATATTTGTTTCCTTGGGTTAATACCTTGGCTTGATTCAACCCCCATCTCCTTGGGTTAACACGTTCACTTTCTTAAACACCCATTTCCTTGGCTTAAACCCTTTGCTTTGTTCAACACCTAATTCTTTGGGTTAACGCCTTCGCTTGTTTCAACACCTATTTCCTTGGGTTAACACCTTCACTTGGTTCAACACCTGTCTCCTTTGGTTAACACGTTCGCTTGGTTCAACAAACGTTTCCTTGGGTAAGTACCTTCGCTTGTTTCAACAAACGTTTCCTTGGTTTAACAACTTTGTTCAACACCTGTTTCTTGGGGTAAACACCTTCACTTGGTTCAACATCCTTCTCCTTGGGTTAACACCTACTCTTGGTTCAACACTAACTTCCATGGGTTAAAACCTACTCTTGGTTCAACACCTACTCTTGGTTCAACACCCATTTCCTTGACTTAACACCTTCCCTTAGTTCGACACCCGTCTCCTTGGCCTAAAACCTTAGCTTGGTACAACACCCATTTATTTAGATTAACACCTTCTCTTGGTTCAACAATTGTTTCCCTTGCTTAACATCTTTGCTTTGGTCAGAAACTGTTTCCTTGGGTTAACACCTTCGCTTGGTTCAACTTCCGTTTCTTTGGGCTAACACCTTCGCCTTATTCAACATCTGTTTTTTTAAGTTAACACCTTGGCTTGGTTCAACCCCCATCTCCTTGGGTTAATATATTCGCTTGGGTCAACACCCGTTTCCTTGGCTTAACAACTTCGCTTTGTGTAACATCTGTTTCCGGGGGTTAACACCTTAGCTTGGTTCAAACCTGTTTCCTTGGGTTAACACATTCGTTTTGTTTAACACCCGTTTCCTTGGTTTAACACCTTCACTTGTTTCAATACCTGTTTCCTTGGGATAACAGTTTCGCTTGGTTCAACACTTGTCTCCTTGGGTAAACACCTTCACTTAGTTCAACACTTGTATCCTTTGTTTAACACCTTCGCTTGGTTCAACACACATTTCCCTGGGCTAAAACCTTTGCCATGTGTAACACCTGTTTCCCGTGGGTTAACACATTCGCTTGGTTTAACCCTCGTTTCCTTGGCTTAACAACTTCACTTTGTATAACAACTGTTTCCTAGGGTTTACACCTTCGCTTGGTTCAACACCCGTCTCCTTGGCTTAACACTTACTCTTGGTTCAAGACTAATTTCCTTGGGTTAACACCTACTCTTTGTTCAACACTCATTTCCTTGATTTAACACCTTCCCTTGGTTTAACACCCGTATCCTTCACTTAAAACCTTAGCCTGGTACAACACCTGTTTATTTAGATTAACACCTTCGCCTGGTTCAACAACTGTTTCCTTGGCCGAAGACCTTTGCTTCGGTCAGCAACTGTTTCCTTGTGTTAACACTTTCGCTTGATTCAACTTCTGTTTCCTTGGGCTAACATGTTCTCCTTGTTCAACACAAGTTTCCTGCGGTTAACACCTACTCTTGGTTCAACACTAATTAATTGGGTTAACACCTACTCTTGGTTCAACACCCATTTCCTTAACTCAACACCTTCCCTTGGGTCGACACCTGTCTCCTTGGGTAAAAACCATAGCTTTGTAGAACACCCGTTTATTTAGATTAACACCTTCGCTTGGTTCAACAAATGTTTCCTTGGCTTAACATCTTTGCTTGGGTCAGCAACTTTTTACTTAGGTTAACACCTTCGCTTGATTCGACTTTCGTTTCGTAGGGCTAACACCTTCGTTTGGTTCAACACCTGTTTCCTTGGGTTAACACCTTCGCTTGGTACAACTTTTGTTTCCTTGGGCTAACACCTTCACCTTGCTCGACACCTATTTCCTTGGGTTAAAACCTTCGCCTTGCTCGACACCTGTTTCCTTGGGTTAACACCTTCGCTTGGTTCAACACCCGTCTCCTTAGGAGAACACCTTCGCTTAGTTCAACACCTGTTCCCTTGGGTTAACACCTTCGCTTGGTTAAACACATGTTTCCTTGGGTTAACAGCATCGCTTGGTTCAACACTCGTCTCAAGGTTAAGACCTTGACTTGGTTCAACACCAGTCTCTTTATGTTAACACCTTTGCTTGGTTTAACACCCGTCTCCTTGGGTTAACATCTTCGCTTTCTTCAACACGCGTCTCCTTGGGTGAAAGCCTTTGCAAGGTTCAACATCTGTTTCCTTTGGTTAACACATTTACTTAGTTTAACACCCATTTCCTTGGGTTAACACCTTCGCTTGGTTAAACACTCGTCTCCTTGGGTTAACACCTTCTCTTGTATCAACACCTGTTTCTTTGGGTTAACACCTTCACTTGGTTCAACACTTGTCTCCTTTGGTAAACATATTTGCTTGGTTCAACACATGTTTCCTAGGGTTAACATCTTCGCTTGGTTCAACAAACGTTTCCTTGGGTTAATACCTTCGCTTGGTCCAACACCTGTTTCCTTGGGTTAACACCTTCGCATGGTTTAACTTTTGTTTCCTTGGGCTACCACCTTCGCCTTGTTCAACACCAGTTTCCTTGGGTTAAACATTCGCTTGGTTCAACACCCAATTCCTTGGCTTAACAGCTTTGTTCAACACCTGTTTCCTGGGGTTAACACTTTCACTTGGTTCAACACCCGTCTCCTTCACTTAACACCTTCCCTTGGTTTGACACCCGTCTCCTTGGCTTAAAACCTTAGATTGGTACAACACCTGTTTATATAGATTAACGCCATCGCTTGGTTCAACAATTGTTTCCTTGGCTTAACATCTTTGCTTGGGTCAGCAACTGTTTCCTTCGGTTAACACCTTCACGTGGTTCAACTACTATTTCCTTGGGCTAACACCTTCTCCTTGTTCAACATCAGTTTCCTTGGGTTAACATCTTTGTATAGTTCAACACACGTCTCCTTGGGTGAAAGCCTTCGCAAGGTTCAACATCAGTTTCATTGGGTTAACGCATTCGCTTGTTTTAACACCCATTTCCTTGAGTTAACACTTTTGCTTGGTTAAGCACTCGTCTCCTTGGGTTAACGCCTTTGCTTGTTTCAACACCTGTTTCTTTGGGTTAACACCTTCACTTAGTTCAACACTTGTCTCCTTTGGTTAACATCTTCGCTTGGTTCAAGACATGTTTCCTGGGGTTAACACCTTCGCTTGGTTCAACAAATGTTTCCTAGGGTTAATACCTTCGCTTGGTTCAACCCCTATTTCGTGGGGTTAACAACTTCCCTTGGTTCAACACCCGTCTCTTTGACTTAACACCTTCCCTTGGTTCGACACCTGTCTCTTTGGCTTAAAACCTTAGATTGGTACAACACCCGTTTATCCAGATTAACACCTTCTCTTGGTTCAACAATTGTTTCCTTGGCTTAACATCTTTGCTTAGGTTAGCAACTGTTTCCTTGGGTTAACACGTTTTCTTGATTCGACTTCCTTTTCCTTGAGCTAACAACTTCGCTTGGTTCAACACCTGTTTCCTTGGAATAACTCCTTCGCTTGGTTTAACACACGTCTCTTTGGGCTAACACCTTCGCCTTGTTCAACACCTATTTCCTCGGGTTAATAACCTGGCTGGGTTCAACCCCAATCACCTTGGGTTAACACATTCGCTTGGTTCAACACCTGTTTCCTTGGCTTAACAACTTAGCTTTATTCAACACTTATTTCCTGGGGTTAACACCTTCACTTGGTTCAACACCCGTCTCCTTAGGAGAACACCTTCAATTGGTTCAACACCAGTTCCATTGAGTTAACACCTTTTCTTGGTTAAACACCTATTTCCTTAGGATAAAACCATCGCTTGGTTCAACACTCGTCTCAAGGTTAACACCTTGACTTGGTTCAACACCCGTCTCCTTAGGTTAACACCTTCATTTGGTTCAACACCCGTCTTCTTGGGTTAACATCTTCGCTTGGTTTAACACACATGTCCTTGGGTTAACACCTTCGCATGGTTCAATATTTGTTTCCTCGGGTTACCATATTTGCTTGGTTTAACAGCTATTTCCTTGGGTTAACACCTTCGCTTGGTTAAACACTCATCTCCTTGGGTTAACACCTTCACTTGGTTCAACACTTGTCTCCTTTGGTTAACATATTCGCTTGGTTCAACTCATGTTTCCTGGGGTTAACACCTTCCCTTGGTTCAACACCCGTCTCCTTGGGTTAATACCTACTTTTGGTATAACACCCATTTCCTTGACTTAACACCTTCGTTTGGTTCGACACCCGTCTCCTTAGCTTAAAACTATAGCTTAGTACAACACTCGTTTATTTAGATTAACACCTTCGCTTGGTACAACAACTATTTGCTTGACTTAACACCTTTTCCTGGCTCATCAACTTATTCCTTGGCTTAACAACTTCATTTGGGTCAGCACATATTTCCTTTGGTTTACACCTTTGCTTAGTTCAACACACGTTTCCTTGGGTTAAATCCTTCGCTTGGTTCAACACCTGTTTCCTTGATTTAACACCATCGCTTGGTTTAACACCCGTGTCCTTGGGTTAACACCTTCGTTTGGGTCAATACTTGTTTACTTGGGTTAACACCTTTTGTTGGTTCAACACACGTTTCCTTGGGTTAATACCTTCCCTTGGTTCAACACATTTTCCTTGGGCTAACACCTTCGCTTAGTTCAACTTTCGTTTCCTTAGGCTAACGTGTTCGCCTTGTTCAACACCTGTTTCCTTGGGTTAACATATTCGCTTGGTTCGACACCCTTTTCCTTGACTTAACAAGTTCTCTTTGTTTAACACCTATTTCATGGCATTAACACTTCGCTTGGTTCAACACCCGTCTCCTTAGGAGAACACCTTCACTTGGTTGAACACTTGTTCCCTTGGGTTAAAACCTTCACTTGGTTTAAACAATTGTTTCCTTGGGTTAACATCATTGATTGGTTTAACAATCGTCTCAAGGTTAACACCTTGACTTGGTTCAACGCCCATCTCCTTAGGTTAACACCTTCACTTGGTTCAACACCCGTCTTCTTAGGAGAATACGTTCGCTTGGTTCAACACACGTCTCCTTTGGTTAACGCCTTCGCATTGTTCAACGTCCCTTTCCTTGGGTTAACACATTCGCTTGGTTTAACACCTTTTTCCTTGGGTTAACACCTTCGCTTGGTTAGACACTCGTCTCCTTGGGTTAACACCTTCACTTGGTTTAACACCAATTTCCTTAGGTTAACAACTTCACTTGGTTCAACACTTGTCTCCATTCGTTAACACCTTCGCTTGGTTCAACACATGTTTCTAGGGGTTAACACCTTCGCTTGGTTTAACACCCATCTCCTTGGGTTAACACCTACTCTTGGTTCAACACTAATTTCCTTCGGTTAACTCCTACTCTTGGTTAAACACCCATTTTCTTGACTTAGCACCTTCCCTTGGTTCGACACCCATCTTCTTGGCTTAAAACCTTAGCTTGGTACAATACCCGTTTATTTAGATTAACACCTTTGCTTGGTTCGACAACTATTTTCTTGGCTTAACACCTTTTCTTTGGTCAGCCACTGTTTCCTTGGGTTAACACCTTCACTTGGGTCAACACCTATTTCCTTGGGTTAAGACCTTTACTTGGTTCAACACACGTTCCCTTAATTTAACATCATTGCTTGGTACAACACTGTAACACCCTTTTCTACCCCATTATTATCATGGCAAAATTACGCAGATATCAGTTTAAATTAATAAATTTCATAAAAAGCCACCAAAAAGGGCGTACATTTCTCGATGTCTCAAAATAAGTCAATGCTCTGTATACAATGGGTTTTCTCAAAATACATCAAATTGCACAAAGCAGCGGAACTCAAAACAATACTCAAGGTTTTCCTCGTATGGGAAGGTAAGAAAAATAACTCAACAGTATATAGCTTAACTCAAAAGAACCCAACCCGATGTTACATATCAGGGAAAGACCCTCTAAGCTAACCAAAAGGCTAAAAACTCCAAAACTTAAAAAATACTCCTCGACGGCGTCCACGGCTAAACTCGGTCATCTGCACGTTACCCACGTGGAGGTAACATTCAAACATGCAGGGTGAGTAAAACAATTCATAATAATCAATGTATAAAAATCGACATATAAACAGCGTCATATTCATATTCAACACATTCATATCCTTCAATAGACCTCGAAGGCCACAACATCATAATTTATACAAAAGGCTCATAAATGAAAATGCAACATAGACTCAATGCATGTGGTACCAATCATCACAGCACGATGGACACTGGGCCATCAACCCTCCACAGATCCCCATCAATAGGATCGATTCTACTAGAGAACCGGAGCACATCATAACACTTCATATCCACACAATGGGATTGAAGCCAAAGTAATCGAGGTCCTGAACCGAAGTCCGGATGAACATGAATGCATGATGCACACGTTACAAATTATCCTCATAATAACATCATAGGTGCATCATCATTCATCATCATCAAACGTCGTAGCTCATCATCATAATCATCATCACACATCATGTCATCATATAATTCATCATAATAATCATCATCATACGTCATAGAAATCATCATATAATCATGTAGAAATCACATAGAGCTCATAGTCATACTTATATTAACCCATCATGTTATCACATATTATCACATATTAATTCATAATATTATCCCATATTATCTTATATTAATTCATCAAATTATACTCGCGGTAATCCTCATACTATCACCTATTAATCACATAAACTCCCCAGTCCTACTCATGTTAATTCATCGCAGGAATCACAGAATCAAACCTCACGACATCGCTGCACATGATCAACATTCGCGAAACTCTGCTACATTCGCTGACACATTCTCTAGGCGAGTCTAGGGCGAGTTTCTTCGCTAGGCGAAGGATTCTTCGCTAGGCGAGTCTGGGAACAACATGGTTCGCTAGGCGAACTGCGCGATGACAACAAATTCTGCTACGCATCAGAACTGATTTCTACCCAAAAGGCTCTACGATTCACTTACCCAATGCATCAAAAACATCCCTAAATCATCCCTAAGGTCCTACGGCGATAAAGACACAAAACCTACGGTTTATTAGGCCAATCCCGGAACATATTCACGCCCTAAATCACAATTTCGCTACAATTACCCTGCAGGCATCTGAGTTACTCACTATCAAATATTCCTATCCCTTCAGGGTCAGACAGGTTTAGATCATAGTTTTGGCCACGAAGGCCTAAGGTTTCCTTTTTCCCCAAATGAATTCCACGGTTAGATTCACCATAGTATATTTAGGCCACGAAGGCCATAAATCACTTGTTCTCATATCCTTCTAATCTTCCTTAACCCAAATAAATCCCCACGGTCAAAATCTCAATAATAGATTTAGGCCACGAAGGCCAAAATCCCTTTTTCCCATAATTCTCCTTAAAACCCTTAAACCCTTAAGTCGACCTTAAATACACTGAAAATCACACATGGAAAATCATGAAAGGCTATACTCCCCATACCTTAGTTGTCGATCAAAGCCTTCTCAATCTTTCAAGGAACCTCTTGAAGCCTCTGCCTCTAATCTACTCCTCAGAGCTCCGGCCTCAATACTTTTCATGGTTAACAAAAATGAATCCTAATTCCCTTTAGAATTCCTTTTTGTTAAACCTAGACTCGGGCCTCACAAATTTGGGCTTTTTCCTTAATACCCTTACTAACTCCTCTTCTGCCCAAATTACCTTTATTTCACTTATATTTATTTTAACTAATAATAAACTAATATTTCCATATTCTATACTATTGATTGAATAAATAATCCAAAACGCATAATTCCGAATAATCCACAAAACCACCGAAAACCACCAAAATACGAATATTCTCAATTAAATAATTAATTAAATATTCCAATTAAATTTGGGGTGTTACAAACACCCATCTCCTTGGGTTAACACCTTCTCCTTGTTCAACACCTGTTTCCTTGGGTTAGCACCTTGGCTTGATTCAACCCCTATCTCATTAGGTTAACATATTCGCTTGGTTCAACACCCGTTTTCTTGGCCTAACAACTTCACTTTGTTCAACACCTGTTACCTAGGGTTAACACCTTCGCTTGGTTCAAAACTTGTCTCTTTTAGTTAACACCTTCACTTGGTTCAACATATGTTTCCTGGGGTTAACACCTTCGCTTGGTTCAACAAAGGTTTCCTTGGGTTAATACATTCGCTTGGTTCAACATATAGTTCAACTTCTGCTTCCTTGGGCTAACATCGCCTTGTTCAACATCAGTTTCCTTGGGTTAAACATTCGCTTGGTTCAACACCTGTTTCCATGGCTTAACAACTTCGCTTTGTTCAACACCTATTTCCTGGGGTTAAAACCTTCGCTTGGTTCAACAGCCATCTCCTTGGGTTAATTCCTACTCTTAGTTCAACACCAATTTCCTTAGGTTAACCCCTACACTTAGCTCAACATCCATTCAACTGACTTAACACCTTTCCTTGGTTCAACACCCGTTTACTTGGCTTAAAACCTTAGCTTGGTAAAACACCTGTTTATTTAGATTAACACCTTCGCTTGGTTCAATAATTGTTTCCTTGGCTTAACATCTTTTCTTGGGTAAGCAACTGTTTCCTTGGGTTAACACATTCGCTTGTTTTAACACATGTTTCCTTGGCTAACAACTTCGCTTAGTTCAACACCTGTTTACTGCGGTAAATATCTTCGCTTTTTTCAAAGCTATTTCCTTGGGTTAACACATTCGGTTTGTTTAACACCCGTTTCCTTGGGTTAACACCTTTGCATGGTTAAACACTCGTCTCCTTGGGTTAACACTTTCGCTTGGTTCAACATCTATCTCCTTTGGTTAACATCTTCGCTTGGTTCAACACATGTTTCCTGGGATTGACACCTTTGCTTAGTTCAACACATGTTTCCTTGGGTTTATACCTTCGTTTGGTTTAACTTCTGTTTCCTTGGGCTAACACCTTCGCCTTGTTAAAGACTTGTTTTCTTCGATTAACACATTTGCTTAGTTCAACACTTGTTTCCTTGGCTTAACAAATTCGCTTTGCTCAACAACTATTTCCTAGGGTAAACACCTTCGCTTGGTTCAACACCCGTCTCCTTCGGTTAACACCTACTCTTGGTTCAACACTAATTACCTTGGGTTAATACCTACTTTATGTTCAACACCTATTTCCTTGACTTAACACCTTCCCTTGGTTCGACACCCATCTCCTTTGCTTAAAACCTTCGCTTGGTTTAATAATTGTTTCCTTGGTTTAACACCTTTGCTTGGGTCAGCAACTGTTTCCTTGGGTTAACACTTTCGCTTGATTCAACTTCTATAACCTTGGGTTAACACGTTTGTTTTGTTCAACACCTGTTTCCTGAGTTAACACCTACTCTTGGTTCAACACTAATTTCCTTGGGTTAACACCTACTCTTGTTTCAACACCCATTTCCTAGACTTAACACCTTCACTTGGTTCGACACCCGTCTCTTTAGATTAACACCATCGCTTGGTACAACACCCGTTTATTTAGATTAACACCTTCGCTTGGTTCAACAAATGTTTCCTTGGCTTAACAGCTTTGCTTGGGTCAACAACTGTTTCCTTGGGTTAACACCTTTGCTTGATTCGACTTCAGTTTCCTTGGGCTAACACCTTCGCTTAGTTCAACACTTGTTTCCTTGGGTTAACACCTTCGCTTGTTTCAACTTTCGTTTCCTTGGGCGAACACCTTTTCCTTGTTCAACACCTGTTTCATTGGGTTAACAACTTCGCTTGGTCACATTCCCTTGGTTTAACACCCGTTTCCTTGGGTTAAAACCTTCGTTGGTTAAACACTCGTCTCCTTGGGTTAACACCTTCGCTTTTTTTTAACCCCTGTTTCCTTGGGTTAACACATTCACTTGGTTCAACACTTGTCTTCTTTGGTTAACACCTTCGCATGGTTCAGCACATGTTTCCTGGTGTTAAAACCTTCGCTTGGTTCAACAAACGATTCCTTGGGTTAATAGCTTCGCTTGGTTCAACACCTGTTTCCTTGGGTTAACACCTTCGCTTGGTTCAACTTTTGTTTCCTTGGGCTAACAACTTTGCGTTGTTCAACATCAGTTTCCTTGGGTTAAACATTTGCTTAGTTCAAACCTGTTTCCTTGGCTTAACAACTTCGCTTTATTCAACACATGTTTCCTGGGGTTAACAACTTCGCTTGGTTCAACACCCGTCTCCTTGGGTTAACACCTACTCTTGGTTCAACACCCATTTCCTTGACTTAACACCTTCCCTTGGTCAACACCCGTCTCCTTGGCTTAAAACCTTAGCTTGGTAAAACACCCGTTTATTTAGATTAACACATTCACTTGTTTTAACAATTGTTTCCTTGGCTTAACTTCTTTGCTTAGGCCAGCAATTGTTTCCCTGGGTTAACACCTTCGCTTGGTTCAACTTCCGTTTCCATGGGATAACACCTTCGCCTTATTCAACACCTGTTTCCTTGGTTTAACACCTCGGTTTGGTTCAACCCCCATCTCCTTGGGTTAACAGATTCGCTTGGTTCAACACCCGTTTCCTTGGCTTAACAACTTTGCTTTGTTCAACACCTGTTTCTTAGGTTAACACATTCGCTTTGTTTAACACCCATTTCCTTGGGTTAACACCTTTGCTTGGTTAAACACTCGTCTCCTTGGTTTAACACCTTCTCTTGGTTCAACACCTGTTTCCTTAGGTTAACACCTTCACTTGGTTCAGTACTTATCCCCTTTAGTTAACACCTTCGCTTTGTTCAACATATGTTTCCTGGGGTTAACACCTTCGCTTTGTTCAACACACGTTTCCTTGGGTTAATACCTTTGCTTGATTCAACTTCCGTTTCTTTGGGCTAACACATTCGCCTTGTTCAACACCTGTTTCCTTGGGTTAACACATTCGCTTGGTTCAACACTTATTTCCTTGGCTTTACAACTTCGCTTTGTTCAAGAACTGTTTCCTGGGGTTAACACCTTCGCTTGGCTCAACACCTGTCTCTTTGGGTTAACACCTACTCTTGGTTCAACACTAATTTCCTTAGTTTAACACCTACTATTGGTTCAACACCCATTTCCTTGACTAAACACCTTCCCTTGGTTCGACACCCGTCTCCTTGGCTTAAAACCTTAGCTTGGTACAACACCCGTTTATTTAGATTAACACTTTCACTTAATTCAACAACTCTTTCCTTGGCTTAACAACTTAGCTTGGGTCAACAACTGTTTCCTTGGGTTAACACTTTTGCTTGATTTAAATTCTGTTTCCTTGGGCTAACACGTTCGCTTTGTTCAACACCTGTTTCTTGAGGTTTATACCTACTCTTGGTTCAACAATAATTTCCTTTGGTTATCACCTACTCTTGTTTCATCACCTATTTTCTTGACTTAACACCTTCCCTTGGTTCGACACCCATCTCGTTGGCTTAAAACCCTAGCCTAGTACAACACCCGGGTTTCGGGTTCGATGCTCGTTTTAATTAACGGATGCTTGCTTGGATTAGCAGATGTTCTCAATTCATGTTGAGCCGGCCTTCGGGTTCGATGCTCATTTTAATTAACGGATGCCTGCTTGGATTAGCAGATGTTCTCAACTTTGTGTCTATCCGACCTTCGGGTTCAATGCATGCTTGCATTAGCAGATGTTCTCAACTTCGTGTTGAGCCGGCCTTTGCGTTTGATGCTCATTTTAATTAACGGATGCCTGCTTGGATTAGCATATGTTCTCAACTTCATGTTGAGCTGACCTTCAGGTTCGATGCCTGCTTGGATTAGCAGGTGTTCTCAAATTCGTGTTGAGCCGGCCTTCGGGTTTGATGCCTGCTTGGATTAGCAGATGTTCTCAACTTCGTGTTGAGCCAGCCTTCGGGTTCGATGCTCATTTTGTTAAACGGATGCCTGTTTTTATTTAACGGATGCATGCTTGGGATAGCAGATGTTTCCAATGGATTTCTTACCGACTTAATGTCATTGCCTGATTTAATTAGCGGATGCCTGTTTTGTTAAACGGATGCCTGTTCGGATTAACGGATGCCTGTTTTGTTAAATGGATTCCTATTCGAATTAACGGATGCCTGTTTTTATTTAACGGATCCCTGTTTTTATTTAACGGATGCCTACTTTGGATAGCTGATGTTTTTCCTAACTGCACGTCGATGCTATCCAATTGGGGGTAAGTTGGCCCATTCTCCTACAGCTATCAGATACAGTTTTCTTCGCGATTCTTTTTCCACTTCGGTGGACAATTCTACAGTTTACTACTTTTGCGGCTGACGAATTTCTGGGTTAGTTTATATTCAACCGCCTTCTTCCTTGAATGTTTGAAAGTCGTTCGCTTTTCATCCCTTCAGGTCCAAGTCGTTTGAATAGGGGCAGCTGTTGTACCCCGAAATATGACCAACCATTTTCTTGTACTTGGCTTATGTTTTATTTCATTTTCGCGTTTCTGCATATCATAGCATTTGTTCTTGAGGCATGGGATCATGGTATTTCTAAGGCTCAGGGTTCTCTTTTAGTGCAAGAGTCTAAACAGCGAGCATCAGGGGCTCTGACATTTATTTTTTCCAGCGATCAAGCGGTCAACTTGGTTTTTTTCAATAGGATGATTTTCAGCTCCGGAGACAATACTCAGGCTCTCTCAGGCATTCTCACAGTTATGATATTCAAGGGCAAGTTTCAGAGGATTAACAGGGCTCTGAATGGGTGAAAACGGGCGAATGTGCAAGTTTCCCTCCAAATGGGGCCATTTTTGAAATTTGTGAGTGGTTAACGGGTTAACCAATTTGCACTAAAAATGGTTAACCGGTTAACCATAGCGAAATCTGCCCATATACATGTATTTTCAATGCTGCCACTTTTGGGGTCTATTTTGATCACTTGTGAATTTAATTTTACACCAGAAGAAGGATCTAGAATCACTTTAAATTTGGATTAACTTTCAAAATCAATTGAATTTCCCTCAAATTTTCCATTCCTAATCCCATTCCAATTTTCATAACCTCACTCCAAACCACATTTTGATCCCAAACCAAGAGCATATTTAAGTGAATTTTCTCCAAACCTCAAAGGAGAATCCTCACAATTACATTTCATTTTCAAATTTCACTCTCACTTTTGGAATTTTCTCTCCACTTTTTTTCACTCACAAAACCTCAATTAGAGCTCTCACTTGAGTTCTTTGATTCTTCATTGGAATCATTGAATTCTAGAGCTAAACCTTCATCATTCATCTCCATTATCTTCAATTCACCATTCAATTTTCGTTTGGATTTGGATCTGAATTTGGAAGCTAATTTGGAAGTGTTTATTTGGATCGTTTTTGCTTGATCTTGCTTGATCTTCATTTCTACAACAAGAAAACTATTGGATCTTAAAGAATCTCTGGGTTTCTTGCTTGGATTTGCTCATTTCAATTGAATCAACACTCACAAAAGCAAATCTCCGCTTTGTAGGTTGGCAATTCTAGATCAAATTCTGATTTGAGCTTATTTGGATAATCATAATGTAGACCTATGGCTTTTGATGCTTTTTGATCCATTTTGTTAATTTCGATCTTGGTGATTTGTGATCTCAATGCTTGATTAAGTTTAATTGATGTTTGATCACTGTTTCTTTTTGCTTCTGGTGCAGTGTTAACGGGTTAACCAGTTGCAGTGCAAACTGGTTAACAGGTTAACTAGTGCAATTTCTAAACTTTTCAAGTGGTTAACCGATTAACTAATTTACACTAGAAAGTGTTAACCGGTTAACACTGGACCAGAATGTAATTTTTGGTTGTTTTCAAGATTGTTTGATCACTGATTTTTGGTGTTAAATTCGTGCATAATATCATGTGCATGTTGTTCAAGTGATGAGTGATCATTTGCTTGTTTTGCTTGAGTCTCAAGAATTGTATGGTTGAGATGTGCTTGTGGTGGTTGCTGCCCCACACTTTTTCCTCCCTCTTTTCTTTGTGTGTGCATCATAGGGTAGCACCTTTACTATGATGATTAATGGTTGATGGTTGTAGGAGCTTGCTTCTCCCATTTCATCTCATCCCTCTTGTGTTTGAGTCTTCTTTTGTTGTTAAGTCTTCTTGCTTTTTGTTTGCATTTGTGTTTGCATTTCATGTTTGCATCTCTTATTGCATTGACATGTTTAAGTCACTTTCATCTCTCATTTTCTTTTCATAGGTGATTGAATTGCTAAGTGTTTACTTGGTCTTTTTCCATGATCCCTTAGGATTCCTATTCCCTCTGTTTAAGATGGTAGTAGGAGAGACATTAGGTGTTCAATCCTTTGCATGATAACATTAGGATAGATTTCCCCTTTCAATCCCAACTTTAGGAGCATTTTGTATGACAACATTAGGGTTGGTTAGTTTCCCCTTAGAGTTTGTGTCTTCTCTTCTCATCTCATAACATCTTAAGACACTTAATAAAGGATAATGAATGTTGTACGCTACGAGCCTTAAGTACTTGAGGAATGATGGGTGGGGGGCCTCCTCTCACATTGTCTAGAGTGTTTACCGTATGCCCTTCGGGCGATATGCGACACATTCGCTCTCAAGTCATAGTCTTTAGTGCAACATGAGTTTCAAACTTAACTCAATTCACTTATTGTTTAAAAAACATAAAACAAAACATCAAACCTTTATATCTGTCAGGACTGTTTGAAAATCATTTTTCAGAAATAGTGTGTTAAGTCTTGGTTCTACCGCAAACAGGCGTCGTCCCTAACTGCTAGAACGAAGGTTTAACCCTACTCAGTTAAAAAACTTAACCAACCAGTAGTCGTGTTAGCCCAAACTACGTTTGCTCTGATTTCTCATACTAGATGAGGATACGTAGGCACAAGACGGTGATGTCTTGGCGAGCAACCTTCCCCCAGCTTCACCCATAGTTTCTCGAACTACGTTGACTCTGGCTTTCCCATTGCACGAGGGAATACATAGGCATAGAGAGGCAATGCTCTATCGAGTCTCTTTTCTTTTATTTTGTCCCTGTGAGCCAGCCTTTTGATAGATTTACACCCTTTTAGATAGACAACAAGCATGGATCCCGTTGGGTACAACGGACTTGAGAGGTGCTCATACCTTCCCCTTGCATAACCGATTCCTAAACCTAAGATTTGGTTGCGATGACCTTGTATTTTCCCTTTTCGTTAGGTTTTCATCGATCGTTTCCTTTTCCTCTCTTTGGGATAAATAACGAACAGTGGTGAATCTTCTGTCTTTGTCGGCCCCTTTTCGCAGCGATGCGACAACTGACGACTCTACTGGGGACCTTTTCTCTTACAGGTTGTAGTCTCGCCTTGCTTTGCTTCCTGGCTTGCTGGTTCTCCCCAGCAGTTTGCGACTCTGCTGGGGATTTTTCCCATCCCCTATGAGAGTCAATCCTAATGCTTGTTCGTTTTTATCTATGGGTGTGTATATGTGTATATGTGTTGCATTTGTATTTTATTGCATGTGCATTTTATTTTTTGCACTTTATTATCATTGTCATATTGCTGTGCTGTTGGGTGGGACTGTTCCATTGAGTGATAAGCCAAAACCCAAGCTTGAGGATACACATAGCATTAGAGCGGAAAGTAGTGATGGACCTGTATGTTTCAGCATGCACTAGTCCTCACGAAATTCGCGTTCAGACGAGGTTTTCTTTGAAGACATCTTATCCTGTACATTAGTCGGGAGGGGGTGTTGGATCTAGAAACTGTCAACTCTGGAGACCGATCATTTGGAAGTCAGCTAAGTGAGGCCTCTTCGTTTGACTATGATGCCAAACCAAAAATGGTGAACGTATCATCGTTTCTCGAAAGTCTGTGACACTGACGACCGCATAGGTCCATACCTGTGAGTGGGAGGGTTATGTAGGAACCTTGACCTTCAACCTACCCCGTTTTCTCGTCAGTGTGAACTCTTGATCCTTGATACAGTGGGTTCCTTATATCAGTGCTGTGGTATTTTCTCACTGAAGCGAAGCTCTGGTTCAACTTAGTCAGCAGCACGACAATTATTCTGAGCTTTGTGGAAGCCTTGATCCCATGTCTTTGCATCCGCATCATCATAGCATGTTTGCATTTTGACAAACATGTTCTTGTATTTCCAAGGATCTTAACTTTAAGACTCGTTGTTGAGCATTAAATCTTTTTCTTGTGGTTCGTCTGTGTAAAACATGAATCAAAGCAGACAGATCCCTTGGAAATAGTTGAACATGACATTTGCATAGCAGGTGTTCGAGTCTGGGTTTTGTTATCCTAATCCGGTTTTTCTCCGAAATTGTTTGTCGTTTTCTTTTCAAAGAAGGCAGAAGTTGAATATGGAGAAAACCCAAGCAGAGTTGAGGGAAGTCCGAAGCTTGATGGGACAATTCATGGTGGACATGAAAGCTTTGTGTCAGGATCAGAAAATTCTTAGGGAGGAAGTTCAGCAATTGAAGACTCAGATGGGACTGATCACAAAAGTCATAAGAAATGTGCTGAGGAAGGAAGGGAATCATGTGCCTGAAGCCACACCAGAAATGGTTATCCCACCCTTACTTGTGGAATCTCTCTCAGAGCGTGAGGTGCCTCGTAGATCTTTTGCACAACCTGAGGGCCCATAATATCCACGTTAGCAGCTAACTCTTGTTTCCCAAGGCAATCCTAGGATTAGGAGATATACTTAGAGGTCGAAGTAGCCTGATCGAATCTTTGACCAGATCCATATGGCTTATAATCAGTTGTTGCAACTCTTGCTTCAACTTCAATTGGTTGAACTTCAGACTCTGTCTCCATTGGTTGATAAGCCACCACCAGGCTATGATGCAAGTACCCATTGCAATTTCCATTCTGGGGCACCGGGGCATAATATGGAGAATTGCAAAGCTTTTAAGCATAAAGTTCAAGACTTAATCGATGTAAAAGCATTTGAGTTCGCGTCGAGTGGTGGTCTTATTCCAGTTAATGCAAAAGAGGTGGATATTCATGCTTTCTTCCTTGAAGTTGGATTGGGTCAGGATCATATCTCACAATCTATGACTTCAGAATCTCCATGCCCACAACTATTAATTATCCCTGTGCCAAGTCTGAGAACGAAAGTGCTTGAATGCCATAGTCAGTATCAACAACCTTACGGTCCTTAGCAACAATACTATCAACGCTGAAATCAGAAGAAGCTTCGCAACAACTTGGAAAGAAGGAATGCTCCTCTTCATCGGGTTCCTATGTCGTACGGGCAGATTCTGCCACGTTTGATTCAAAACTCATTGGTGGAACCCAAGACTCTCAAACCGGTGCTGGAGCCATACCCTCTTGGGTATAATCTCGGTGCGTAATGTGGATATCATGGAGGATCCATGGGGCACTCAACTGAAGATTGCGAAGCCTTTCAAGCCAAAGTGCAACAGTTGATCGACAAGAGGTACATATCCTTTCCGGGAGGAAAGTTGAGGGTGCACGTCAACTTCTCAGATGTTTAAGTTTGAAGTCTGGAAGGGTCGTCGTTTCTGTCATGGCAATTATCATTTCTTTGTTGCATTGTTCATTTGTATTTTTCATTGTCTGTTAATGCTTTGTCTGCATGTAAAAACTTGTTTGTTTGAATGATGATCTTAATGCAATGAGTATGTTCTCTTGAATTAATCCATTTGTGTTCACTCATATATATTTCTGTGCATTGCAATACCAACACTTTCTTGCTTAAACTCTTGGAGGGAGGATGATGAAGCAAAAACGTAAAACCTCTGGTTGTATGATTTTGGATAAAACCTCTGCTGATAATGTACAGGCATTGTTTCAAATTCCTAAACACCGGAGATATAAGGAAGATAATACCTTGTCAACCCCTTTGAACCTAGTAGTAGGAGTTTCTTTCTGAAAATGAAAAACCCTCAATCTTAACTTGGGGCAGGGTAGGTGTCAGTTAATTCGACCAAACATCTAAATTGCAGAAGGAGTGTTCCCGTTCGAGGATCAATCACACCTGTAGATGTCGTACCTAAAAGAACCACAGTGGTTATCCCTCACTGATCAAGGAGTGAGGCAGTCATGACCTTTTTAACAAGTCAGACAAGCTGGTGTCACACGATTTGTTCCAAAAAAAAAGAATAAAAAGAGAAAAAAAAAAAAAAGAAAAGAAGCCCGCTAAGTCGAATCTTGAAAACAAGTGGCTTAGGAAAACAATTAGGGTATCCCGCTGGACTTCAAAGTCAAAAATTCGAAAGAATTAGTCTAGGAAAAAATTAGGGAAAACAAAAAAAAAGCGGAAGAGGAAAAGGAGGACAAAATAAAAATCCTCGATAAAGAACAAGTTGTGTGATTCCAGACACCAAAGACGAAAAGCGAGTGACGGTCATGTAAGAACACAGATTGTTTCTTAGTAATATCTCTATGTTTTGATGATAACTCTTATGAAATTTTGTATTAAAGAATTATATACTCTAAAATTGGTTCATGAATATTTGCTGCAGATGATTAAAGTATATATACATCGAAGAGCAAATTAATCTGAACATGGAACTATAGAAGGCTCTGAAGAGTCAGAATCATCTTATAGAAGAATCTGAGCGCTGTCTGCAGAAGGATCTGAAGCAGAAGCTACAGAAGAATCTGAAGCAGAAGCTGCAGAAGAATCTGAAGCAGAAGACTCTAATAAGATCTGAAGACTCTGAAGCATTGAAGAACTTTGTATGAGAGTTAAGAAGCACAGTTTTTCAGAAGACTCTGAGAGTACTGCATGTTGCATGTATTGAGGATCTGATTCATAAAACTCTGCTCTGATAGAACTACACGCTAAAGCACACTTGCTGCATTACTCTGATTCAGCAAAATCTGATGGGTATCTAAGACTCTGATCATGCAAAATCTGATGGTTAACTTTGCTGAAAAGAAATACTTGTTGAAGAAGAATTCAAAGTAATATCTTTTGATTTGGCTCAACGACTCTTTCCTCTTTCATGCTTGACACTAGAACACAGACCAAAAGCATTTCTCTGTGCATTCTACTTCCAGGAAAGGTCATGTGATGTAAAGACAAAAAGGTTTAGGCCTTTTCAGTACACAGCCTCCAACGTCAAGACTTTGTGGACTACTGTGCATATAAAAGCAAGTCTTCCTCATCTTCTTCAAGGTGTGATCAACAACCAACGAATCTGTTATAGAAACTCTTACAAGCTCTAATAAAATATTCTTATTGCTGAGTTTATTCTTTTGTTCTTAACATTAAGTGAAAAATCACTGTTGTGATAAAAGCTTGTTAGAAGCATTCATACACTTGTATTAATCTTACATTTCATTGTAATAGTTCCTTAAGAAGATCCAGTTGGGATCAGTAGTTCTTGAGAAGACTTTGAACAGTTGTTCTTAGTGCTTACTATTGTAATCAGTTGATTAAATAGTGGATTAAGTCCTTGTTTGAGAAAGGCAAATCACTCTAGATAGGGTGGACTGGAGTAGTTGAGTTCAACGAACCAGGATAAAAATACTTGAGTTTTTACTTCTAAGTTTTATCTTCATACTTATTCAACCCCCCCTTCTAAGTATTTTCTCACCTTTAGGTCACTCCGAAAACCTGTGGTTTCCTTGACCATCATTCCTGTCATTCAACCTTTGAGGGGTGAGCGCTTGTGTCAAATTAGCTGAATATAGGAATGGAGAACATCAAGGAGAATGGGTGGGTACAAATAAAATTTGAGCCAAAAATCCTTTTTTCTAAAACCGTGAACCTGGCCACGTTACAACCCTCAAAAGTCCTAATTGAAGCAGGATTTATTTTGAAGGCGTACTTCAACGAGGTAGCATTCTTGACTCCCATGAGTTGTGCTAAAAGACTCTGTTGGTATTGCATGTGCATATTGTCATTTCAAAAAAATCAGTTTCATTTTAACTAGTGACTTGTTCACCAAGTTTGATGACATCTTTTCAACAAAAACTTCAAGAGTAGCATGCGCGTTGTGTTAGAATTTTCATTCTCAAAATAAGTGAGGCTGGCATCACCCCCTAGTAGAATAGGTATCATCTTTGGTCTTTTCTTCCCAGCAGTTTTAGATTGCATTCATCCTTAGCCGGTCGGGACTAGTTTTTCCCCAGTAGGTTGGGATTACATGTGATCAAGGTTATCCTTAGCAGGTCAAGATTAACATTCCTGGCAGAGTAGAGTCATCCCCAGCAGGTGGAGCATGTACACCTATTCTCTGCAGTTCAAATGCATATAGCAGGTTGACATCAGGGATATCCCCAGAGGGTCGAAACTGAGGTTCCCCAGTAGTTGTGTGCACCTATCCCTTGAAAGGTAGATATGGGAGTTGTTTTCCCCGGCAGTGGAACAAAGCTTAGTATTTTTTCCCCACAGATCTCTGGCTCATTCCCCAATCAGAGGTTGGTGTCGATGAGTTTTGTTTCCCTAATCAGAGGTTGATGTTGTGGATTGTTATTCACATTTTTCCCTAATCAAAGGTTGTTGTCGATGAGTTTTGTTTCCCTAATCAGAGGTTGATATTGTTGATTGTTATTCACATTTACCCCAATCAGAGGTTGGTGTCGATGAGTGTTGTTTCCCTAATCAGAGGTCGATATTTTGGATTGTTATTCACATTTTCCCTAATCAGAGGTTGGTGTCGATGAGTTTTGTTTCCCAAATCAGAGGTTGATGTTGTGGATAGTTATTCACATTTTTCCCCAATCAGAGGTTGGTGTCGATGTGTTTTGTTTCCGTAATTAGAGTTTAATGTTGTGGATTGTTATTCACATTCTTCCCCAATCAGAGGTTGGTGTCGATGAGTTTTGTTTCCCTAATTAGAGGTTGATGTTGTGGATTATTATTCAGATTTTTCCCCAATTAGAGGTTGGTGTCGATGAGTTGTGTTTCCCTAATCAGTGGCTGATGTTGTGGATTGTTATTCACATTTTCCCCCAATCAGAGGTTGGTGTCAATGAGTTGTGTTTCCCTAATCAGAGCTTGATGTTGTGGATTATTATTCACATTTCCCCTAATCAGAGGTTGGTGTCGATGAGTCTTGTTTCACTAATCAGAGGTTGATGTTGTGGATTGTTATTCACATTTTTCCCCAAGCAGAGGTCGATGTTGATTCCCTCATTGCCTAATCCCTAACAAAGTCAGCGAAGTAGCTTTCTTCCCTGCAGAGTGGGATTGACTCAAAGACTAGTATTCTCCATCCTCAGTAGAGAAAGTTTGGAATAACTTCCCTGTAAATCTTATTCATTATCCCTAGCAGGTAGCACATTCAATCTTCAGTAGAGTGGAATCTCCGACAGAGTGGAGCTATTCTTCAGCAGTTTGCTTTGTATCCTAGAAGAGTTTTTGTCGTTCTAGGCGGCCATCCAGGGATGGTATCCCCGGTAGAGTGGAGTTTATTCCTCAGTAGTTTGCTTTGTATCCTAAAAGAGTTTTTGTTGTTCTAGGAGGCCATCCAGGGCGGTTTCCTCAGTAGAGTGGATTTATTTCCCCAGCCGAGACATTTGTTCCCTATAAGAGTCGTATTATGGTAGGCCATCCAGGGTCGTTTTCTTCACCAGAGTTGATTTGATCCTCAGCGGAGTGGATTTTGTTCTCAGCAGAGCAGTTTTACCCAGGAAAGTTCATTTCCAGGAAGCCATCCAGGGCTTGTTTTCCCCAACATAAGTCCAATCATACTTGGCACACCCGGCCATCCCTAGCGGAGTTGGCTCCGTCTCTTCAGCATTTATTTTGCTGGAGTGGTTCCTTTGCATTTTGCATTGTGCATAGCATCCTCCCAAACGCGTAGCATTTCAAATTCGTATGGAGCATTACGTCATATTCAAGCATGTGCATTTGAAACATAAGCCAGGTTGTTATCTCTTGTTTCCAGTTGTATCTCCAACAAACGATGATAGTTTCTCTCAAGCCTGTGTGGTATCCAGACCCTGGCAAGAGTTATTGGTTTATTTCTTTAGCCCGTGTGGTATCCAGACCCCGGCTAACATCGGTTTATTTCTTTAGCCCGTGTGGTATCCAAACCCCGGATAAAAATGGTTTATTTCTTTAGGCCGTGTGGTATCCAGACCCTGGCTAACAGCGGTTTATTTCTTTAGCCCGTGTGGTATCCAGACCCCGGCTGACACCGGTTTATCTCTTTAGCCCGTGCGATATCCAGACCCCGGCTAACACCGGTTTATTTCTTAAGCCTGTGCGATATCCATACCCCGACTGATATTGATATATTTTCTTTAGCCTGTGCGGTATCCAGACCCCGGTTAAAACCGAGTTATTTCTTTAGCCCGTGCGGTATCCTGACCCTGGCTGACACCGATTTATTTCTTTAGCCTGTGCGGTATCTAGACCTCGACTGATGATGGTTTACTAAGCTTGTGCAATATCCAGACCCCGATTGATCTCGGTTTATTTTGTTAGCCTGTGTGGTATCTAGACCTCGGATGATGATGGTTTATTAAGTTGGTGCGGTATTTAGACCCAGCTGATGTTGAATTATTTCTTTAGCCTGTGCGGTATCCAGACCCCGACGAATGTTGGTTTATCTCATTAGCCTGTGTGGTATACAGACGCCAGCGAATGTTGGTTTATTTTATTAACCTATGTGGTATCCGGACCCCGGCGAATGTTGGTTTATTTCATGAGCATGTGTGTGTCGCTACTGCGAAAATCGGTGCTGGCTGAACAGAAGAGTCGCCACCGTGCGTTATTTATCCCAAAGGAGGGAAAGGAAACGCTCGAAGTAAACCTACCGCAAAGACGGGAAAGGAATGATAATCGCAACCAAATCTTGGATTCGGGAGTCGGTTACGCAAGGGGAAGGTATTAGCACCCCTCACGTCCGTCGTACTCGACGGGATCCACGCTTGTTTTCTGGTACGGATTGTTATTCTATCTATTCTACAGGTCAAGGGTTAACAGAAAAGAAAATGACTCGGCAAAGTATCGCACTTTATGCCTACGTATTCCCGTCTGGAACGAGAAATCAGAGTCAACGTAGTTCACCTACCTACGGGAAAGGAGGGGAATGTTTCTCGCTAGGATATCGCATCCTATGCCTACGTACTTTCATACAGCATGAAAGATCAGAGTAAACGTAGTTCGGGCCACGTACGACACAAGCTCGTCTGACGGTTTTTATCTCCTTCTGAAAAAGGGTTTTTCTCCTGATTACGCATCCAAGCGGACAAAAATGACTCTTTTGATTGGTTTATAGTCTTTTACGCAAGAACTGTCTTTTATTGATGTTTATCCTTTTATTGTACTTTTCTGATTGTTTTGGGAGAGAAAAGAAACAGCAACTCTAAAACCTATGGTTAAAAAGGGAATCAAAATCTACCCTAATGTTGTCATGCATGGGTGAGAACCTACTGTCTGTCATATTTCTCTCTTGCGCAGAGAGAAACAGAGATCCTAAGGGGATAAACGGAAAAACAACAGCATATATACAGTAAAGCAGTAAAATGCATGAATGCAGCAGTACAAGCGAGGCAAGGGAGTCCCACTCAACCTCGAACCTAGAAAACAATGAGCAAAGTGAACAGCTTCACCTCTATCTCAAGGGGAAAATTAACAAACAATACAGTCAAGAAACTCGAACAATACATCACCAGCTCTAAACAGCACCAGCAACTCTAAACAGCAAAACCTGACAGCATAAGCTCCTTCTTCTATCAGTCTTCAAGGCAATGAACTCTATTCTCAACCTTCAAGCGCTTCTTCCAAGCAAGCTCTCCTAGATGATAAACAGTTCACAAGATGAGTTTGGATGTTAAACAGTCTGTTGACTACCAAAGGTGGCCTACAAACAGTTAACATAATACAGACTGTTTCTCTCAAAGTTCTATCTCTTAGATACAGTCACTGATCCTTCCAAAGGAGGGATGTGAGTATCAAGGAGAGACTTTTAATCATTGAGAAGAATGGAGGCAAAAGAAGCCATCCATATTTGTGAAGAAATTTTCTATTCTAAGGCTCTATCTAGCTCCTATGTCCTAGGTCTTCACACAGCTTCAAGCAAGCCAAGCATCTTCATCAAGCTTTAATCTTCAGCTTCAACTTTGTCTTCAATATGCTCCATCATCATGCTCTTCAAACCAAGCCCACACCCCAAGCAAAGCCCAGTAAGCCCACACAAACAATATAAACCCCAAAAAGGGCACACCATACAATCAAACAAATTACAAAATATACTAAAAATATTAATATAGTAGGGAAAATTCTAATATTGTTTCTAGGGGATCTACTATACCTACCCTTAATACCCTATATGCCCCCAGGTCCTAATTCAATCTAAAAAACCCAAAAGAAATTGTTTTAATGCACCTAAGTTGTGTATAAACCCTAATCTAACCATCCTAATATCATCTAATCAAAATTACCTAAAAATAATCCTAAAAATTATGGAATAAAATCCAGGGGTACCTAATATGTATATCTAATTGTCCTAAAAAGATTGGCCTAAAAAAGTAACGGGAACTACCTAAACAAAAATCTACAAGATCATGCACAAACCATATTCAATAAAAAAACAATTAAAATGTAAAATATTCACAAAAATAAAGAAAATGCCTAACATAATATTTTTATTTATTCACAATATTCTTGAAACCATTATCAACATGTGGCAAAAATTCCCATATTAAAATGACTATTTTCCAATTTTATATGATTTTTTAAAGTTGTAAAGAAAAATGAGTTAAATGAATGAAAAAGAAAAAAGTTGGTGATGAATAGCAAGAAAATATAACACACCAAGCATTTGGGCCCAGATGGGGGGGTGCGCGTATCAAAGCGCCCTAGGCTCATTGTTCATCAGAAAAAACAATTAAAATGGTAAAGAAAAAAAACAGAAGCGCGGTGTGAATAGCATATGAGTTCAGTTCAAAGTTCAAATGGGCTCGTGAGTGGGGTGGGAATAGCATGATCCAACTTAAGCCCATCAACACATTTTAAGTGAAACGTTGCGTTTTACTCTCAGCCAAACCATTCACAAATTGAGATGAGATCTGAGCCATACGATGGGACTTTAGTCAACAAGTCCATGTCAATCCAACGGGTACCAACTCGTCTTCCTCATTCAAATGGAAACTGGAGCCAAACTCCATTGAAGGACCTCCAAGAACACCCAGAATTCAGCAAATCGAACCTCACCAAATCTTGATAAAAAATCATGAAATAAAACCCTAACATGCTCTATTTCCTTCCCTGAGTTCATTTATGGCCTTGGATTCAATTGATATAGTCTTTAACCCTAAACACGATTCTCAAATCAAAATTGACCAGAAATTCAACATTCACCATTCATCAAATTAAGTGTCTCAATCTCTTCCTTGTTCATCACTAGTCAATTTCAACTAAAAACCTAAGATTCTACTTGCATATCCATGGAGTTCTAGGTCCCAACAGAATTTGTGTGCACATGTTAACCTTCACCAAATCGTGTCAAACTTGCCAGAAAGCATCATCTAACCACCTACATTACTTCTAACCTAGAGATTCTTGCTAATTCTATCTAATTCAAGCCATGGTGAGAAAGTTACTAACCTGTGTAAATGGAGAAAACATATGATGAATTGCTTCAATCCAAGGCTTGCAAAGCTCCAGAATCACTCAATGCCTTGATATCTTGCTTCTGTATGCACTAATTCTTGCTCAAAATGCTTGGATCACCATAACCGATTTTCATTTGCAGTTGGATGTGTGAAAACTCAAGAACACGATTTGGCCAATGATTCACTCTGATTTTGACTGCAATACACTCAGTGATGATTATTGAGTTGAATTGAATCAAGAAATTGAGAAAATGATGAAGAAATGTGTGAATTCGATTGTGAATTGCAATTGAGCAAGATGAATCTCAATCTCTCTTTTCTGCACCAAATGAAGTCCAACCTTGATCTTGATCAACTCTAATGGTTATATAGGTGATGTTAGAAACTTCCAGAAGTTGCTGGAATAATCTAATGAGAAAATGATAATCTCATGGCATGAGATTTTGAAAATGGCCAATGCAAAAACCAGTTCAGGATTGCCTTGTTGCAGCAGCTCAAAGTAGCTTTAATTTCTCTCCATATGATAATTAGAATGTGTAGGAATGGTTCCTTGCCTTGTACCTTGATCCTTGTGTGGTTTGGCAAGTGTAGCTTCTCATATAAGTAACCAATGATAAGTCCAAGTTCTTGACCTCAAATTCAAAATCCAATGGTGTCATTGATCTCAAAACATGTTTTCCCTTCAATTTGGTATGTCACATGGTGTATTTTGGCTTTGGATCAAAAAATCCCAAATTTGGTCACTTGAAAATGGACTTTTACCTTCCATATTTGGTCAATTTGGTCATTTTGAGTTCCATGCATTTACAAGCTATCATGAGATCTTTTCTAGACTCAAAACATCATTTTGAGCAAGTTTTATGTTGAACATTTTTCCATTTGAAGCTTGCAAGTAGGAGTTTTAGGCATATGCTTGAAATGACCTATAATCTTACTTTCCCAAAATACCCCTGGCTTGTCAAGATCATAAGTAGAGCTCCACAAATCCTATTGAGGCATACCATACCTTTCTAGAAATCTAAGATCATGAGGAACAACTTTCATGTTGGCCAAAAATCCATTTGAAAACTCCTTATGGGGTAAAGGTTGCTTGGAAGTCAAGTAACTTTCATAGATAATTTTCAGTGTCCTCAGATGACCTATAACTTGCAAGAACCATAACTTGAGTTCTATAAACCTCCTTGAGGCCTTCCACCACTAAAATTAAAGGTCATGAGATTATCTACAAGTTTCATGTTGGCCAAGGATCCATTTGAGACTTGCATTTTGAATTATTTTGCTTGGAAGTTTGACCTAAATCAGGGAATTTTACTCAGAAACCCTAATTTAGAAACTTCTCTTCTTCTTGATTTCTTTTGATTTCTCCTTGGCACAACACCACATCCATATCCACATATCAAATGATGAATCCCACATCCTTTAAATGGGCCTTGATGCCTTCCAATCAAGCATTAGACCTAGGGTTGACCCAGATGAGACCCTAGTTGACTGTCTTCAACTGTAGCTCTTGTCACCACACAAATGACTTGTATCATCTTCAAAATGACCCTCTAGGTCTTCCATGATGTCTCTACACATTCCATGCCCTCAATTCATAACCCACAACTTCTCTGATGATCTTCAAATACCCTCAAGATAGGAGAGAAACCCACTGCTTGGCCTTTTAACTTCTCAAAGCTTCAATTTCTTTCTTGGTGACTTGAATGGGCTTGATTCTTGATAAAAACCTTTTGGATATGTTTCTTGAGATGAAAAATAGCACTTGATCCCTTGTTGGATGACTTGCCCATGCTATGCTATGCAGATGAATGAACTATGTATATGATCTACTATGCAAAATGATAAAGCTATGAAAACACAAATCAGGTAAAACAAGTTGGTCAAATTTTAGGGTGCAACAGCTGCCCCTATTCAAACGGCTTGGACCCGACTGGGTGAAACGCCTGGAGCCTTCAGACAATCGAGGTACGAGACGGTTGAATACCAATAAATCCGGAAATTTGCCAACTGCCAGAAATAAATTGCGAAATAAACTGCACCACTACTTGGGGAACACTATCTACAAATCAGATTTCAACACTATCTTGTCAATACTGGAATAAACTTATTGACTTCACTGGGAGAAGTACTTCTGTCGAATATAAGAATGCAATTCTGTCTTGTCATACAGGAAAATCTTCTTCTGCCCATCCATAACTCCACCCTTGCTACGGGAAAATAACTCCGCCCTTGCTACGGGACACACACTGTCCATCCATACAGGAAAATAACTCCGCCTTTGCTACGGGACGTACCCTGTCCATCACACAGGAAAATAACTCCGCCTTTGCTACGGGACGTACCCTGTCCATCACACAGGGAAATAACTCCGCCTTTGCTACGGGACGTACCCTGTCCATCACACAGGAAAATAACTCCGCCTTTGCTACGGGACGTACCTTGTCCATCACACAGGAAAATAACTCCGCCTTTGCTACGGGACGTACCCTGTCCATCACACAGGAAAATAACTCCGCCTTTGCTACGGGACGTACCCTGTCCATCACACAGGAAAATAACTCCTCGGACATAGCTTTTTGCCTATTCTTTGCAGTAACTAACTCCACTGGGGATATTCTGAAAATAATTGTCAAACACTCGTCTCGATAACAAGTGGCTACTTCTGAACTTTGATTCCATTAAAACCTGAAATGCTGCCACAGCAACAACTTGAAGAAACATTCCGCTGGCCGGATACATTAGCGCCTCAATTGGCAACTCTGTGGGAGAAAATAATAAACTGAACTATGTTGTCACACGTCTCCTGGCGAGACCTCGATTGTCTGGTAATACCTGAGCTTTAGAACTCCATACTCCTATTGAGAAACACACCTGAAAGCAAAAGGTCAACCGACCTGATCTATGTTTCATAATGCGTATGTTTGATAATTGCGTAATGCTCCACACAACATGGAAATGCTACGCGTTTTTTATTTGGTAGATGCAAATATGACACTATATGCCGATGCAAATGCAGGCTCGAACTGCTGGGATAGCTCTAACAAGCTTGCTTCATCAATCTTGGCCGTCGAGGACAAATATCACCCTGCTGGGGAGTGAACGAGTATCACAAAGTATTCCGGCAAAATAAATGCCAGGACACACAACCAACTCTGTCGGGGTGAGCTTTAACCTTTGATTTCCACTGGGAGGAAAGAGAACACTTGCTGAAAAAGAGAGAACTCTGCTGAGGACGAAACGACTCTCTTGGGGAAAATCAACTGACTCCGTTGGGGAGGATAAATGACCCTACTGGGAAGGGAATCTCTACTGGGAAGAGTAGACTGTCTAGGTACAGCTCACAAGTTTGGAAATATTAATCTTCTGAGGCTAAACCACTATGCTCGGGTCAGGGAATCCTTTTGGGGAACACCATACTGTCTGAATACAGCCTACGATCTTGGAATCATCAATTCTGTGGAGGGTAAACGACCCGGCTGGAGAAGGCCCTTCGGATAAGCTACGACTAGCTGGGGAATCTGATCCTTCTTCAATAAGGAACATTGTTATCTTAGCTCCCGGGAATGAAGCGCGACCTGCATGGAGATCCACTTCGCATAACGATCAAGTCTTTTCGTTACGAGCTTCTGGTTAGGACTGCAATCTTCCGATCATCCACTTCGTATGGTCAAGAACCCTGCAACACCACAAACGAGACAAGACAAGTCTATACAACCAAATCTATTCAGGTTAGCGTTAGTGACATTATTTTCAGCCAATTCAAAGTTTTATCAATTATTGGCAAGGGCCAGCAATGTTATGCACTTGCTAGTTTTATTTAACATTGGCGCTTTTCACATACAAAACGGTAAAGAACAAGCATCAAATACTGAATAACATGTTTTATTGATTGGGCCCCTGAATGGGCAGAGTTTTGTACACTGGATGTAACTCCTGAAAAGAGGAAGCTACGCACAACAACTATACAAACATACACAGGAAGCATAAATACAATGACAAATCAAATTTACACATATGTCGGCAACATGATGCAGACAGCCATCATGAGTTGATCCTCCTATGACTCGCCTGACTCTGGCGCTTTCCCGGTATTCAAACTTCTGAAGAGATTGTATCTGATAATCGAACTCTCAGGTATATTCTCCCGCACCAATATGCACTGTAGTATCAAATTCGGACCGCAGTCATTTGCTTTTCAAATCCCTAACTTTTGCGTGAACCGCCTTTTGCGGGTTTTCAGTTCACCGGGATACCCCTTTTTGCCGAAGCCGCCCAGTGTAGGTTTTCAACTTCGCGGGTGTACATTTTTTCAATTTTTATCCCTAATTTTTGCCCGAACCTTTCATTCTGTTTTTGGTTCGCCAGGATGCCCCATTTTTGCCTGGACTCTCTTTTTTCTGTCCAGCGGGTCAATTTCAAGCAAAGTATTTTTTAACTGCGTCCGAATTCACAGGCGACGTAAAGTCTTCACCGTCCATGGTGGACAACAATAAAGCTCCTCCTGAAAAGACTTTTCTGACAACGTATGGCCCTTCGTAGTTGGGGGTCCATTTGCCCCTGTGATCTGCATGTGGCGGGAGAATCCTTTTCAACACAAGGTCGCCCATCTGAAAGCTCCGAGGATGTATCTTCTTATCGTACGCTTTCTTCATTCGGCTCTGGTACAACCGACCATATGCTAGAGAAGTTAACCTCTTCTCATCCATTAAACTCAGCTGGTTCAACCTATCTTTCACCCATTCTGCTTCGTCCAGTTGGACATCTTGTAATACCCTCAGGGAAGGAATCTCAACTTCCAGTGGTAACACTGCTTCCATTCCATATACCAACGAGAACGGGGTTGCCCCGGTTGATGTGCGTACTGTCGTACGATAACCGTGCAAAGCGAAAGGTAGCATCTCATGCCAGTCCTTATAGGTCACCACCATCTTCTGAACAATCTTCTTTATGTTCTTATTGGCCGCTTCAACAGCGCCATTCATCTTGGGTCGATAAGGAGAAGAGTTGTGATGTTCGATCTTAAAACTCTGACACAGCTCCTTCATCATCTTGTTATTTAAGTTTGAACCGTTGTCGGTAATAATCCGCTCGGGGATTCCATATCTGCAAATGATATCTCGTCTGATAAACATGGCTACCACCTGCTTGGTCACATTTACATATGATGCCGCTTCCACCCACTTGGTAAAATAATCAATTGCTACCAAGATGAAACGGTGCCCGTTAGATGCCGTCGGCTCAATCTTTCCAATCATATCGATTCCCCACATTGAGAATGGCCACGGTGACGACATCACGTTCAGAGGACTCGGAGGCACATGGATCTTATCCGCATAAATCTGGCACTTATGACACCTCTTCGCAAACTTGAAACAGTCAGTTTCCATAGTTAGCCAGTAATAGCCTGCCCGTAGCAGCTTCCTCGTCATAGCATGCCCACCAGCATGTGTACCAAATGTACCCTCGTGTATTTCCTCCATGAGCAACTTCGCCTCTTTCTCGTCTACACAACGTAGTAGCACCAAGTCGTGGTTTCTCTTGTACAGGACACCGTCCGGATTCAGATAGAAATTACCCGCCAATCTCCTGAGAGTTTTCTGATCATGACTGGATGCCCCAGCCGGATACTCCTTATTCTGCAGGAAATTCTGGATATCAAAGTACCAGGGTTTATCATCAGATGCTTCATCAATGGCAAATACGAAGGCGGGTCTGTCAAGCCGAGAGATAACAATTCTGGGAGCCTCATTCTAGAAGTTGACTTTATACATGGAATACAATGTGGCCAGGGCGTCAGCCATCTGATTCTCTGCTCGCGGTACATGATGCAACTCAACCTTGTCAAAGAAGGGAAACAATCTCCTCGCGTAATTCATGTATGGTATCAAGTTGGGCTGACGTGTCTCCCATTCTCCTTTTATTTGATTCACCACCAGAGCTGAATCTCCGTATACATCCAGATTTTTTATTCGCAAATCAATGGCCTCTTCTAGCCCCATCATGCAAGCTTCGTATTCGGCTTCATTATTGGTAACCGGAAAGGTCAATCGAGCGGTAAATGGGATGTGCGACCCATGTGGAGTAGTGATGATTTCCCCTATTCCACTACCATAGGAGTTTACAGCTCCGTCGAAGATCAACTGCCATTTGGAACCCAATTCCGGTCCTTTGTCCAGCAACGGTTCTTCACAATCTTTCATCTTCAGGTACATGATATCCTCGTCAGGAAAATCAAACCTCATCGATTGGTAGTCCTCAATAGGCTGCTCTGCCAAATACTCAGATAATACACTCCCCTTTATAGCCTTCTGTGAGACATACTGGATGTCGTATTCGGTCAAAACCATCTGCCATCGGGCAATTCTCCCGGATAAAGCCTGCTTTTCAAATACGTATTTGATGGGATCCATCTTCGAGATGAGCATGGTTGTATGATTTAGCATATACTGCCTCAAACGCTTGGCGGCCCAGGCTAGCGCGCAACAAGTTTTTTCGAGCGTTGAGTATCGAGATTCACATTCAGTAAACTTCTTACTTAGGTAGTATATCACATGCTCTTTTCTTCCTGTCTCGTCGTGTTGACCGAGAACACAACCCATACTCCCATCAAGAACCGTCAAATACATAATTAAGGGTCTCCCTGCCACTGGAGGTATCAAAATAGGAGGCTCCTGGAAATACTGTTTTATTTTATCGAACGCCTTTTGGCAGTTTTCATTCCATGTCACAGCCTGGTCTTTTTTCAACAGCTTGAATAACGGCTCACACGTAGCTGTTAGGTGAGATATGAACCGAGCGATGTAGTTCAACCTCCCTAAAAACCCGCGCACCTCTTTTTCTGTTTTAGGCGTCGGCATCTCTTGTATTGCTTTTATTTTTGCAGGATCGACCTCTATTCCTTTTTCGCTCACGATAAACCCCAGCAGTTTACCCGACCTCACCCCGAAGGTGCACTTGTTAGGGTTCAGTCTCAACCTGAACTTCCTAAGCCTTTTGAATAACTTCAGCAGATTCACCAGATGTTCCTCCTCCGTCTGGGATTTGGAAATCATATCATCGACATAAACCTCAATCTCTTTATGCATCATGTCATGAAAGAGAGTCGTCATTGCACGCTGATACGTTGCCCCAGCATTCTTTAATCCGAAGGGCATCACTTTGTAACAAAATGTTCCCCAAGGCGTAACGAAGGTAGTCTTCTCCATGTCTTCTGGCGCCATTTTAATCTGATTGTAGCCCGAGAAGCCATCCATGAAGGAGAATACGGAGAATTGAGCGGTGTTGTCAACCAGCACATCGATGTGAGGAAGTGGAAAATCATCTTTCGGGCTCGGTTTGTTCAAATCACGGTAATCTACGCACATTCTCACTTTACCGTCCTTTTTTGGCACTGGCACAATATTAGCGACCCATGAGGGATATTTTGTAACAGCTAGGAACCCAACATCCCACTGCTTTTGAACCTCCTCCTTAATTTTCACTGCCATATCAGGTCTAGTTCTGTGAAGCTTCTGCTTAACCGGCGGGCATTCTTCTTTTAGCGGCAGACGGTGCACAACCATATCCGTATCCAGCCCAGGCATGTCTTCGTATGACCAAGCAAAAACATCACTATACTCTCTGAGCATTTCAACCAGTCTTCGCTTGACGTCGCTCTGCAGCGCGGCCCCTATACGAATGTTCCTTTCAACCCCTTCCGACCCCATATTAATGATCTCAATGACCTCCTCATGAGGCAGAATGATTCGTTCTTCTTGCTTTACCAACCAAGACAACTCTTCTGGAACGTCACCATCTTCAACAATCTCTTCTTCGGCCTGAAATACCAGGTGCTCAAAGTCGAAGTGAGTCATAGGCGGTTCAATGATGTCATCTGAAAATGTTATCCTGCAAAAGGAATGGTTAAATGCTTCAAAATGTGTATAAAGCGAATAACCACGTTGCCATTTTATTGTAAAACACAAAAACAGGAAAAACAGAGATCACAATATTTGTACATGAAAACGCCTTTTATTTAACGATTAAACAATGCAATGTACATAACAGAATGACCCTAAGCAAAATCACGATGCCCCGGGTAAGACACCGGATTGTTCAACAATTAAGAAAACAAAGTATTACTGTTTGGTAGTCACAGGAACAGTCTCCTGAATAGACCAATTGCATAATCCTTGTCCTGGCACGCTCGGCTGAATCCAGGCGTCCATGTCGCAGTCGCTGTCTCCTTCTTCGGAATCTGAAATAGTGTTGATGGCCTCGTGATACACTCCACTAGCCGTGATTATTATTGGTCCTTTGAAACGGGGTGTCCCAACAGCAGGCGTTGATGATGACGGTTGATATCCCAGCCCAAATCTGTGTATCTTCACGGGAATATCCAGAACCTTGCCCTAGCCTTTTGTCTCACCAGTCTTCACTAGAGCCTGAGCCTCCTTGTATGATGAGACTGCCACCTCTGATGCCTTACTCGGCCTTGGAACTTTGTCTTTGATGCGCAACCCTTCAAAGGCTTGACAGGGGGTCTCATGAATCTCGCCATCGACTTCTACGTACTTGAATGACGATAGATGGCTGACCAATATATCCTCCTCTCCACAAACTGTAACCACACTGTCCCCTACCATGTATTTCAGCTTTTGGTGCAAGGTAGATGTGACTGCCCCAGCACCATGGATCCATGGTCGTCCGAGAAGACAGCTGTATGCTGGCTGGATGTCCATAATGTAAAATTCAGTTTCGAAAATCTCCGGCCCCACCTGCAGAGGTAACGTTATAGATCCAAAGACTGACCTTCGTGTACCATCAAATGCCCTGACCACCAAGTCACTAGGCGTACAAATGATCCCCCTGATGTCCAATTTCATCATTGCTTTCTTTGGCAGCACGTTCAAGGAAGACCCGGTATCTACCAGCACATGGGACATGACTGAGCCCCTACATTCAACTGAGACATGCAACGCCATGTTATGCTCTCTCCCCCTCGGGGTCAAATCAAAATCTGTAAATCCCAAGCTATGGCCTGCGTTCACGTGCGCCATCACCCCCTCCAACTGATTCACAGAAACATCTTGGGGTACAAACGACGTGTCCAGAATTTTCAATAATGCATTCCTATGAGCTTCGGAACACAATAACAGTGACAATATGGATATCTTCGATGGCGTCTGTTGAAGGTGCTCAACAATCTTATAGTCACTCTTACGAATAAGGCGCATAAACTCTTCTACATCTTTCAGTGACGTTTCTTTTTCGTTCCTCTGCACAGGGACATCCTCATTCATTTTTCCTTTTCCTTTTGCCACCCGTTCAGCCTCTACCTCAAGCGATATAAAAATTCTCCCACTTCTTGTCATCCCTCCGGCCCCGACGACATTGTCTACAACCTCAGCTGGCTGTCTACTGATATCGATTTTCACCCCATCACAGTATGCTTCCAACCCATAAGTCTAGGGTACCGCCTTAGTGCTCTCATAAGGGGTTGGCCCTGCCTTGGTGATAGTTATCGGCGGTCTCCTGGCTGGTGCCGTTATAGTTATCGTTTTTCGGGGGATTGTCACCGTAGCTACATCACTTTGCTCATCCGCTAATACCTCTGCGGGTTTCTCAACTGTCGTTCTGTCGAATTGCAACGTGCCTTCATCTATCAAGGTCTGAATACCCTTCTTCAATTCAGCATAACCCCCAGCTTGGGTCCAACACTCTAGACAAAACTCATCGCAGCCCGGATACACACCTCCTTTCAATAACCTGCTCTTTATCTCACACAACGGCGTTTTTAGTTCATCAACCTTCATGATCAAGTTCAAACCATCCTCAGTCAAAATAGCATTTGCCCCATGGTTGGGCATGGGCTGTTGTACTATGTTCGGACCTGCTTGTCCAAAATTTATGGCTTTGCTATCCAACAGATCTTGCACCACATGCTTGAACGCGTGGCAAGTCTCTATGTCATGGCCCGGGGCCCCGGAGTGGAACTCGCAGTGTTTGTTCGTATCAAAACCGAACGGAGGAGTGCCCGTCATTGGCGCCATAGTCCTTTTTCCCACCAAATTCAAATCCAGTAATGTCTATAGCAACTCTGCATACATTGAAGGAGGCGTTTCAAACACCCTCCTTGGTTTGCCCCCCTGAATTCTGCGTTGGGCAGGATGTAACCTTTGTTGTGGCTGCTGTTGCTGCGGTGGTATCTGCTGTAGTGGTATTGGTTGTTGATGAAATGGAATTGTGACACTTGCCACCTGTTGCGGATGATTGTACTGATTCTGCCCTCTGCCCCGGCCTCGGCCCCCGAATACTGCACTTGTGTCACCTTGACGACGACCACTGAAAGCTCTTCTGTTACTGCCAGCTGGAGTAGATTCCTCAGCTTGGAATCTCCCCATTTTAATATTACTTTCAACCTTCTCTCCCATCAAGATTAGATCCGAGAAACTGCCCAAAGAAGCGGGAAACAGCTTATCATAAAACATACCGGTGAACGTTCCTATGAACATATCATTCATCTCCTTCTCAACCAACGGAGGATGAACTCTCGCAGCCATGTCGCGCCACCTTTGCGCATATTCTTTGAAGCTCTCATCTTTCTTTTGCGACAACCCCTGTAACTGGACCCTGTTCGGTGCCAGGTCACTATTGTACTTATAATGAGCCACAAACGCTTCGGCCAGCTGCTTCCAAGTCTTTACCTGAGTGGGCTCCAATCCCATGTACCATTCAAGGGAAGGACCAGACAAGCTGTCTTGAAAGAAATGCATCAGCATTCTTTCATCGTTCGAATAAGCCGACATCCTTCTATAGTATGACCGCACATGCACCTTTGGACAGGTATCTCCCTTATATTTGTCAAATGTGGGAGCTTTAAATTTTAGCGGTACCCTCAGGCCAGGCACCAGACCCATTGTGGTCATATCTAAACCAACAGCACTTTGATTCACAACACCTTTCATCTGCTCCTCGAGCATCTTGATTCGCTGAGCGTTATCTACAGGACCTTCAAAACCCCCACCAGAGAAAGCATCTTCTTGCTGATCTTCTATCCAATTACCATTCCCATTTCCGTATCCATCGTACCCATTGTTACGACCAAATATAGCCTGATTCATCGCAGGGCCCCACCCCCTGTTACCATACCCTTGAGCGACCCCAGCAGGTCTAAAAGACATCACTCCAGCGCCATTTCTGTTACCGAATCCGCCATAACCCTGATTGGCATTACCAAATCCATCCTGTCCGAAGCCCTGAGCGTTGAAGCCGTACTTCCCATCTTGATTCGCATAATCAAACCCCTGGTCGTTATAGCCAAATCCGTTGTTACCGAAGCCATTACCTCCAATATTATCACCGCCCAGATTGGCATCTCCGAACCCAACATTGTTGATGACAGTCTCATTACCAATTCCTGTATTACCGTTCCCAGCGCCAGTGCCATTGTTCACATTCACAGCAGGTATGTTCGTCACAGGTGGAGCTACCGGTGTAGGAGTACCATCCCCGTGAACGGTGTCAACATGTACAGAATTGTGATCTTCGTTTCCATGCCCATCATTTCTTGCTAGCAATGGCTGCACCAGAGCTTGCAAGTTTTCCTGGCCTTTCACGATTGTCTCCATCGTCTGCATGAACAACGCCAGCTTCTCACGCATGTCCTGCATTTCACTCTGCATCTAATCCATAACTCTTTTGCAGTTGGTACAAGTAGAGTATCGGTGCGGGCGTTGACTTTCAATCCTGAAAAGACCTGGTCGATGCAGGAAATGAGATATAGTTCAATAATCACCTGTAATGCAATATGAATGTGTATGCAAATGCGACATGTGTCTGTGCATTAGGGAATATCACTCCCCAATTCTAGTGCTAATGTGTCAGTGCGGTGACAGTGACAGCAATACGAAGTTCGGAGCCGAATCATAGAAAACACCTCATACATTGCAGAGAAACCCATCAAGTCAGGACTACAATATCAATAAGCGTACAATAAGAAGGCATGACCTCAACCAATAATCCTGGTGATGGCCAGCACAAAGCAAATAAAGCATACACATGAAATAGTCAAGTGCGACCATACACCTGGTACTCCTCTAATAACCTCTCAGTCTCTGGATGACTTGGTCGGGTAAGCAAACCCTCAACGAGTAGATCTCTTCGCTTGAGAACACGTTGTAAATCACCAGCAGATTCCTCCCGTGCCCCTTCTCCGAAGCGATCCTTCAGCTTCCGTTTCTGCGACACAGCCTCCTTCTTGCACTCGATGGCTTTGTTCAATGAATTCTGGAGACTATATCTTGCCATCACCTCCTCTTCATACTTTTTCTTTCTAGCCTTCAACTGATCTTCGAGTTCAGAAATTTGCTGCTTCAATTTGTCTTCCCTCTTTTTGTTGTTGGTTAGCGTAGCATTCCACGTTTTGTTGCAAGAAGAGATTTCCCGGTGGGTGGCATCGAGTGACTTCTTCTTGGACTCTAACATATCATGAGAGCTTCTGAATTCTTTCCCCAGGCGTTCACGCTTCTTTTTCTCTTCGGTCAGTTCAGCCCCTAGCCTATTTACCAACTCAGTCTACTGTTGGAAGGAATGCACAACTTTGTTCTTCTCACTCCGCATCCGAGCCAGTTCCTTCTCTAACTCTTCATTGATCTTTATCAAGTCCTCTTTTTCTTTCACAACCCGCTCATAGACCTCAACAGCTACAGTAGTTGGTTCCTCCACTGGAATGGGAACAAGACGTGATACTGCTAGAAAAGGCATCTGTACCTGTCTTACCCTCTCCTGAATCCACACCTTGTAGGGCGTATAGGCTTGACAATCATTCTTGCCTAGCAATGGTTTCCCTCTTCTGCACATATGATTCCAAGCGTGCTGAAGCTTGGCCAATAATTGCCCATTCAATTCACCAGTGAAATACAGAGATTCCTGTATTTCTTCCTCCTTTGGCGGGCTTTTCAAGGCATAACCGAATTGCCTGATCAACAATGATGGATTGTAATTAATGCACCCTTTCCTCCCAATCAGAGGAACATTAGGATATCCGACGCAGCTATAGATAATCTCAGATCCCAATAAAGCTCTGTCGAACCAGACAACATCTCCTGAAGAAAGTCCCATCAGATGCTCAGACCAATCCACCGTATCTGCAGACTCAACAAAGATACCCTTCTTGGGCAGATGACTCTCAAACCACATATACAGCAAGGGTACACAACAAGAGACGTTCTTGCCCCTCCTATTCTCATTCTTATAATGCAGTGAGTGATAGAAGTCTCCAATCAGGGTGGGCACAGGATTGCTTGAAGCAAAGATATAGAATACATCCAAATCAACGAAGTCAGGCATATTAGGGAACAACACAATGCCATAGATACACAAAGCAATGATAGCATTAAACACGACCCAACAACCACTCTTGGCATACTCTTGTGCTTTCCCAACTAAGAACTTGAGAGAAAAGCCAGAAACTCCATTCCACAAGGTTAACAGCAGTTCTGAGGGGTCTAAGTGCAAAGCAAAAGCCAAATCCTCCAGCTTGGGCTCAGCACCCATATGAATGAAGGGCACCTTGTTCTGAATAGTCAACTCCAAGATCTCAACATATTCTTCCATGGTCGGAGCCAGAATGAAGTCAGGGAAAGTAAAACACCTCAGCGGGGGATCATAGAACTGCATCAGTGCGTACAATCCGTTGCGCTCATACATGGATGGTTTATAAACCAGCCTGAGCAGTTTCCCATAACTCTTCCTGAAGCTTCTCTTCACCTCATCATCAGCTAGAGATATCAAACCAAGTAGCGAAGAAACATCGGGAGTAGGCAACTTGTACGCGACAGTCTTCTTCAAAGTACTCATAATGACAGATGGAAGTCCGGAGCACTAGAATCGGGAAGTATGAAAATGCACCTGCAGCACAGACACACGTTAATGATATGCACATGCTGATGCAAACAATGCAATATGCAAGCAATGCAACAAGGAATCACGTGCCCCTGGCTGTGAAATTCAATCCACAACATTGGCCTCGAATAACCCCTTAAATTGCCCAAGACCATCCACGATGCTCCAACCTGGTCTCTGACAGACCTGATAATACCGTCCTCAAATATCAACACCACTGAATCTCAATCAAGATAACCGGTATTCTGGAGGTCAAGTTACCTGCATGCCCCAACCCCTCTCACAGGTAGGTGTCCTAATAACTGACACAAGGTACGACATCCTATGCGGTCGTCAGCGTCACAGACTTTCAAGACGGATGATACGATACCCAGAAGGTGTGGCATCATCATGTCCTGAAGAGGCCTCACTTAGCCAACTTCCAAATGATCGGTCCCCAGAGTCGACAATCCAACTAACCAGCAACCCCCTCAACCCAAAGGGTTGAAAAAGAAGCCAACCAGAAGAACCTCGTCTGAGCGTGGATTTCATGAGACACTAGTGCCTGCAAAGCAAGCACGCGCCCACTAATTTCCACTCTAATTCTAGGTGCACTCAAGCCTAGGTCCGACTTATCTCTCAATCATAGAACCCCCTCATACCCACAACAATAATCACAATAAAATAATGCTGAAAGTAAATGACTGAAAAGTAAATCCATACAAAATCCTCGACGGGAAAACAAGCGCTAGGATCGACTCGCGTAGGGAACCGTTGGAGTCCCCAGCAGAGTCGCCAGCTGTCGCTACTGCGAAAATTGGCGCCGGCTGAACAGAAGAGTCGCCACCGTGCGTTATTTATCCCAAAGGAGGGAAAGGAAACACTCGAAGTAAACCTACCGCAAAGACGGGAAAGGAATGGTCATCGCAACCAAATCCTGGATTCGGGAGTCGGTTACGCAAGGGGAAGGTATTAGCACCCCTCACGTCCGTCGTACTCGACGGGATCCACGCTTGTTTTCTGGTACGGATTGTTATTCTATCTATTCTACAGGTCAAGGGTTAATAGAAAAGAAAATGACTCGGCAAAGTATCGCACTTTATGCCTACGTATTCCCGTCTGGAACGAGAAATCAGAGTCAACGTAGTTCGCCTACCTACGGGAAAGGAGGGGAAGGTTGCTCGCTAGGATATCGCATCCTATGCCTACGTACTTTCATACAGCATGAAAGATCAGAGCAAACGTAGTTCGGGCCACGTACGACACAAGCTCTTCTGACGGTTTTTATCTCCTTCTGAAAAAGGGTTTTTCTCCTGATTACGCGTCCAAGCGGACAAAAATGACTCTTTTGATTGGTTTACAGTCTTTTACGCAAGAACTGTCTTTTATTGATGTTTATCCTTTTATTGTACTTTTCTGATTGTTTTGAGAGAGAAAAGAAACAGCAACTCTAAAACCTATGGTTAAAAAGGGAATCAAACTCTACCCTAATGTTGTCATGCATGGGTGAGAACCTACTGTCTGTCATATTTCTCTCTTGCGCAGAGAGAAATAGAGATCCTAAGGGGATAAACGGAAAAACAACAACATATATACAGTAAAGCAGTAAAATGCATGAATGCAGCAGTACAAGCGAGGCAAGGGAGTCCCACTCAACCTCGAACCTAGAAAACAATGAGCAAAGTGAACAGCTTCACCTCTATCTCAAGGGGGAAATTAATAAACAATACAGTCAAGAAACTCAAACAATACATCACCAGCTCTAAACAGCACCACCACCTCTAAACAGCAAAACCTGACAGCATAAGCTCCTTCTTCTATCAGTCTTCAAGGCAATGAACTCTATTCTCAACCTTCAAGGGCTTCTTCCAAGCAAGCTCTCCTAGATGATAAACAGTTCACAAGATGAGTTTGGATGTTAAACAGTCTGTTGACTACCAAAGGTGGCCTACAAACAGTTAACATAATACAGACTGTTTCTCTCAAAGTTCTATCTCTTAGATACAGTCACTGATCCTTCCAAAGGAGGGATGTGAGTATCAAGGAGAGACTTTTAATCATTGAGAAGAATGGAGGCAAAAGAAGCCATCCATATTTGTGAAGAAATTTTCTATTCTAAGACTCTATCTAGCTCCTATGTCTTAGGTCTTCACACAGCTTCAAGCAAGCCAAGCATCTTCATCAAGCTTTGATCTTCAGCTTCAACTTTGTCTTCAATATGCTCCATCATCATGCTCTTCAAACCAAGCCCACACCCTAAGCAAAGCCCAGTAAGCCCACACAAACAATATAAACCCCAAAAAGGGCACACCATACAATCAAACAAATTACAAAATATACTAAAAATATTAATATAGTAGGGAAAATTCTAATATTATTTCTAGGGGATCTACTATACCTACCCTTAATACCCTATATGCCCCCAGGTCCTAATTCAATCTAAAAAACCCAAAAGAAATTGTTTTAATGCACCTAAGTTGTGTATAAACCCTAATCTAACCATCCTAATATCATCTAATCAAAATTACCTAAAAATAATCCTAAAAATTATGGAATAAAATCCAGGGGTACCTAATATGTATATCTAATTGTCCTAAAAATATTGGCCTAAAAAAGTAATGGGAACTACCTAAACAAAAATCTACAAGATCATGCACAAACCATATTCAATAAAAAAACAATTAAAATGTAAAATATTCACAAAAATAAAGAAAATGCCTAAAATAATATTTTTATTTATTCACAATATTCTTGAAACCATTATCAACATGTGGCAAAAATTCCCATATTAAAATGACTATTTTCCAATTTTATATGATTTTTTAAAGTTGTAAAGAAAAATGAGTTAAATGAATGAAAAAGAAAAAAGTTGGTGATGAATAGCAAGAAAATATAACACACCAAGCATTTGGGCCCAGATGGGGGGGGTGCGCGTATCAAAGCGCCCTAGGCTCATTGTTCATCAGAAAAAACAATTAAAATGGCAAAGAAAAAAAACAGAAGCGCGGTGTGAATAGCATATGAGTTCAGTTCAAAGTTCAAATGGGCTCGTGAGTGGGGTGGGAATAGCATGATCCAACTTAAGCCCATCAACACATTTTAAGTGAAACGTTGCGTTTTACTCTCAGCCAAACCATTCACAAATTGAGATGAGATCTGAGCCATACGATGGGACTTTAGTCAACAAGTCCATGTCAATCCAACGGGTACCAACTCGTCTTCCTCATTCAAATGGAAACTGGAGCCAAACTCCATTGAAGGACCTCCAAGAACACCCAGAATTCAGCAAATCGAACCTCACCAAATCTTGATAAAAAATCATGAAATAAAACCCTAACATGCTCTATTTCCTTCCCTGAGTTCATTTATGGCCTTGGATTCAATTGATATAGTCTCTAACCCTAAACACGATTCTGAAATCAAAATTGATCAGAAATTCAGCATTCACCATTCATCAAATTAAGTGTCTCAATCTCTTCCTTGTTCATCACTAGTCAATTTCAACTAAACCTAAGATTCTACTTGCATAACCATGGAGTTCTAGGTCCCAACAGAATTTGTGTGCACATGTTAACCTTCACCAAATCGTGTCAAACTTGCCAGAAAGCATCATCTAACCACCTACATTACTTCTAACCTAGAGATTCTTGCTAATTCTATCTAATTCAAGCCATGGTGAGAAAGTTACTAACCTGTGTAAATGGAGAAAACAGATGATGAATTGCTTCAATCCAAGGCTTGCAAAGCTCCAGAATCACTCAATGCCTTGATATCTTGCTTATGTATGCACTAATTCTTGCTCAAAATGCTTGGATCACCATAACCGATTTTCATTTGCAGTTGGATGTGTGAAAACTCAAGAACACGATTTGGCCAATGATTCACTCTGATTTTGATTGCAATACACTCAGTGATGATTATTGAGTTGAATTGAATCAAGAAATTGAGAAAATGATGAAGAAATGTGTGAATTCGATTGTGAATTGCAATTGAGCAAGATGAATCTCAATCTCTCTTCTTTGCACCAAATGAAGTCCAACCTTGATCTTGATCAACTCTAATGGTTATATAGGTGATGTTAGAAACTTCCAGAAGTTGCTGGAATAATCTAATGAGAAAATGATAATCTCATGGCATGAGATTTTGAAAATGGCCAATGCAAAAACCAGTTCAGGATTTCCTTGTTGCAGCAGCTCAAAGTAGCTTGAATTTCTCTCCATATGATAATTAGAATGTGTAGGAATGGTTCCTTGCCTTGTACCTTGATCCTTGTGTGGTTTGGCAAGTGTAGCTTCTCATATAAGTAACCAATGATAAGTCCAAGTTCTTGACCTCAAATTCAAAATCCAATGGTGTCATTGATCTCAAAACATGTTTTCCCTTCAATTTGGTATGTCACATGGTGTATTTTGGCTTTGGATCAAAAAATCCCAAATTTGGTCACTTGAAAATGGACTTTTACCTTCCATATTTGGTCAATTTGGTCATTTTGAGTTCCATGCATTTCCAAGCTATCATGACCTCTTTCCTAGACTCAAAACATCATTTTGAGCAAGTTTGATGTTGAACAGTTTTCCATTTGAAGCTTGCAAGTAGGAGTTTTAGGCATATGCTTGAAATGACCTATAATCCTACTTTCCCAAAATACCCCTGGCTTGTCAAGATCATAAGTAGAGCTCCACAAATCAGATTGAGGCATACCATACCTTTCTAGAAAGCTAAGATCATGAGGAACAACTTTCATGTTGGCGAAAAATACATTTGAAAACTCCTTATGGGGTAAAAGTTGCTTGGAAGTCAAGTAACTTTCACAGATAAATTTCAGTGTCCTCAGATGACCTGTAACTTGCAAGAACCATAACTTGAGTTCTATAAACCTCCTTGAGGCCTCCCACCAGTCAAATTAAAGGTATTGAGATGCTATACAAGTTTCATGTTGGCCAAGGATCCATTTGAGACTTGCATTTTGAATTATTTTGCTTGGAAGTTTGACCTAAATCAGGGAATTTTACTCAGAAACCCTAATTTAGAAACTTCTCTTCTTCTTGATTTATTTTGATTTCTCCTTGGCACAAAACCACATCCATATCCACATATCAAATGATGAATCCCACATCCTTTAAATGGGCCTTGATGCCTTCCAATCAAGCATTAGACCTAGGGTTGACCTAGGGTTGACCCAGATGAGACCCTAGTTGACTGTCTTCAACTGTAGCTCTTGTCACCACACAAATGACTTGTATCATCTTCAAAATGACCCTCTAGGTCTTCCATGATGTCTCTACACATTCCATACCCTCAATTCATAACCCACAACTTCTCTGATGATCTTCAAATACCCTCAAGATAGGAGAGAAACCCACTGCTTGGCCTTTTAACTTCTCAAAGCTTCAATTTCTTTCTTGGTGACTTGAATGGGCTTGATTCTTGATAAAAACCTTTTGGATATGCTTCTTGAGATGAAAAATAGCACTTGATCCCTTGTTGGATGACTTGCCCATGCTATGCTATGCAGATGAATGAACTATGTATATGATCTACTATGCAAAATGATAAAGCTATGAAAACACAAATCAGGTAAAACAAATTGGTCAAATTTTAGGGTGCAACAGTGTGGTATCCAGACCCCGGCGAATGTTGGTTTATTTCATGAGCCTGTGCGGTGTAGAGACCCCGGCGAATGTTGGATTACTTCTCGAGCCTGTGTGGTATCCATACCCCGGCAAGAATCTTTGACAGATGTGTTCATCCATTCATTTCTCACCAACAGAGTTTATGTGGTTAAGTTTGTTCTTCCCCAACAGATTTCTCCTTTCAGATTTTGATCGACAGATTTTGTTCTCAACTTCATGTTGAGCTGGCCTTTGGGTTCGATGCTCATTTTAAATAACGGATGCCTGCTCGGATTAGCAGATGTTCTCAACTTCGTGTTGAGCCGGCCTTCGGGTTCGATGCTCGTTTTAATTAACGGATACCTGCTTGGATTAGCAGATGTTCTCAACCTCGTTTTGAGCTGGCCTTCGGGTTCGATGCTCGTTTTAATTAATAGATTTCTGCTTGTATTAGCAGATGTTCTCAAATTCGTGTTGAGCCGGCCTTCGGGTTCGATGCTCGTTTTAATTAACGAATGCCTGCTTGGATTTGCAGATGTTCTCAACTTCGTTTTGAGCCAGGCTTCGGGTTCGATGCATGCTTGGATTAGTAGATGTTCTCAACTTCATGTTAAGCCGGCCTTTGGGTTTGATGCTTGTTTTAATTAACGGATGCCTGCTTGGATTATCAGATGTTCTCAACTTCTTGTTGAGCCGACCTTCGGGTTCGATGCCTTCTTGGATTAGCAGATGTTCTCAACTTCATGTTGAGCTGGCCTTCGGGTTCGATGCTCGTTTTAATTAGCGAATGCCTGCTTGGATTAGCGGATGTTCTCAACTTCGTGTTAAGCCGGCCTTTGGGTTCGATGCCTGCTTGGATTAGCAAATGTTCTCAACTTCGTGTTGAGCCAGCCTTCGGTTTCGATGCTCGTTTTGTTAAACAGATTCCTGTTCGGATTAACGGATGCCTGTTTTTATTTAACGGATGCTTGCTTGGGATAGCTGATGTTTCCAATGGATTTCTTACTGACTTAATGTCATTGCCTGCTTTAATTAGCGGATGCCTGTTTTGTTAAACGGATGCCTGTTCGGATTAACAGATGCCTATTTTGTTAATTGGATGCCTATTCGGATAAACGGATGCCTATTTTTTTTAACGGATGTCTGCTTTGGATAGCAGATGTTTTTCTTAACTGCACGTCGATGCTATCCAATTAGGGGTAAGTTGGCCCATTCTCCTACAACTATCAGATACAGTTTTCTCCGACGATTCTTTTTCCACTTCGGTGGACAATTTTACAGTTTACTACTTTTGCGGCTGGCAAATTTCTGGTTTTTTTTTGTATTCAACCGCATTCTACCTTGAATGTTTGAAAGTCGTTCGCTTTTCATCCCTTCAGGTCCAAGTCGTTTGAATAGGGGCAGTTGTTGTACCCCAAAATTTGACCAACCATTTTCTTGTACTTGACTTATGTTTTATTTCATTTTCGCATTTTTGCATATCATAGCATTTGTTCTTCAGGCATAGGATCAAGGTATTTCTATGGCTCAGGGTTCTCTTTTAGCGCAAGAGTCTAAACAACAAGCATCAGGGGCTCCGATATTTATTTTGCTCAGCGGTCAAGCGGTCGATTTTAGTTTTTTCAACAGGATAATTTTAGCTCCAGAGACAACACCCAGGCTATCTCAGGCATTCTCAAGTTATGATATTCAAGGACAAGTTTCAGAGGCTTAACGGGGCTCAGAACGGATGAAAACGGGCGAATATGCAAGTTTCCCTCCAAATGGCGCCATTTTTTAAATTTGTGAGTGGTTAACGGGTTAACCAATTTCCACTAAAAATGGTTAACCGGTTAACCATAGCGAAATCTTCTCATATACATGCATTTTCAATGCTGCCACTTTTGGGGTCTATTTTGATCACTTGTGAATTTGATTTTACACTAGAAGAAGGATCTAGAATCACTTTAAATTTGGATTAACTTTCAAAATCAATTGAATTTCCCTCCAATTTTCCATTCCTAATCCCATTCCAATTTTTATAAGCTCACTCCAAACCACATTTTTATCCCAAACCTAGAGCAGATTTAAGTGAATTTTCTCCAAACCTCAAAGGTGAATCCTAACAATTACATTTTATTTTCAAATTTCACTCTCACTCTTGGAATTTTCTCTCCAATTTTTTTTACTCACAAAACCTCCATTAGAGATCTCACTTGAGTTCTATGATTCTTCATTGAAATCATTGAATTCTAGAGCTAAACCTTCATCATTCATCTCCATTATCTTCAACTCACTATTCAAATTTCGTTTGGATTTGGATCTGAATTTGGAAGCTAATTTGGAAGTGTTTATTTGGATCGTTTTTGCTTGATCTTGCTTGATCTTCATTTCTACAACAAGAAAGCTCTTGGATCTTGAAGAATCTTTGGGTTTCTTGCTTGGATCTTCTCATTTCAATTGAATCAACACTCACCAAAGCAAATCTTTGCTCTGTAGGTTGGCAATTCTAGATCTAATTCTGATTTGAGCTTATTTGGATAATCACCGTGTAGATCTATGGCTTTTGATGCTTTTTGATCCATTTTGTTGATTTCAATCTTGGTGATTTGTGATCTCAATGCTTGATTAAGTTTAATTGATGTTTGATCACTGATTTTTGATGTTAAGTTCGTGCATAATTGATTACATGATCATTTGGATAATTGCACATTGAATTAATTGCTGAAAGTGCTTTTGAATTGCTGTTTTTTTGCTTCTGGTGCAGTGTTAACAAGTTAACTAGTTGAAGTGCAAACTGGTTAACGAGTTAACCAGTGCAATTTCTAAACTTTTCAAGTGGTTAACCGGTTAACACTGGACCAAAATGTAATTTTTGGTTGTTTCCAAGCATGTTTTGATTTCTTCCCACGTTTAACCTTCATGGATTGATATGATGCATTTATATGGATTGTTTTGGACTTGTTTTATCATGCTTGATTTTTTGATCTCGGTTCTTCGACACGTAATGTTTGGTTTCCACTTGAATGCATATCATGTGGATGTTGTTCAAGTGATGAGTGATCATTTGCTTATTTTGCTTGAGTCTCAAGAACTGTATGGTTGAGATGTGCTTGTGGTGGTTGCTGTCCCACACTTTTTCCTCCCTCTTTTCTTTGTGTGTTCATCTTAGGATAACACATTTGCTTTGATGATTGATGGTTGGTGGTTGTAGGAGCTTGCTTCTCCCATTTCATATCATCCCTCTTGTGTTTGAGTCTTCTTTTGTTGTTGAGTCTTCTTGCTTTTTATTTGCATTTGTGTTTGCATTTCATGTTTGCATCTCCTATTGCATTGACTTGTTTAAGTCACTTTCATCTCTCATTTTCTTTTCATATGTGATTGAATTGCTAAGTGTTTACTTGGTCTTTTTCCATGATCCCTTAGGATTCCTAGTCCCTCTGTTTAAGATGGGAGTAGGAGACACATTAGGTGTTCAATCCTTTGCAAGATAACATTAGGGTTGGTTAGTTTCCCCTTAGAGTTTGTGTCTTCTCTTCTCATCTCATAACATCTTAAGACACTTTATAAAGGATAATGAATGTTGTACGCTACGAGCCTTAAGTACTTGAGGAATGATGGATGGGGGGCCTCCTCTCACACTGTCTAGAGTGTTTAGCGTATGCCCTTCGGGCAATATGCGACACATTTGCTCTCAAGTCATAATCTTTAGTGCAACATGAGTTTCAATCTTAACTAAATTCACTTCTTGTTTAAAAAACACAAAACAAAACATCAAACCTTTTTATCCTTTAGGATTGTTTGAAAATAATTTTCAAAAGAGTTTGTTAAGTCTTGGTTCTACCGCAAACAGACGTCGTCCCTAACTGCTAGAACGAAGGTTTAACCCTACTAAGTTAAAACACTTAACCAACCAGTAGTCGTGTTAGCCCGAACTACGTTTGCTTTGATTTCTTATACCAGATGAGGATACGTAGGCACAAGACGGTGATGTCTTGGTGAGCAACCTTCCCCCACCTTCACCCGTAGTTACCCGAACTACGTTGACTCTGACTTTCCCATTGCACGAGGGAATACGTAGGCATAGAGCCGCGATGCTCTATTGAGTCTCTTTTCTTTTCTTTCGTCCCTGTGAGCCATCCTTTTGATAGATTTACACCATTTTAGATAGACAACAAGCGTGGATCCCTTTGAGTATAATGGACGTGAGGGGTGCTCATACCTACCCCTTGCGTAACCGACTCTCGAACCCAAGATTTGGTTGCGATTACCTTGTCTTTTCCCTTTTCGTCAGGTTTTCTTCGATCGTTTCCTTTCCCTCTCTTTGAGATAAATAACGAACGGTGGCGACTCTTCTGTCTTTGTCGGCCCCTTTTTGCAGCGATGCGACAAGTGCAACACCCGTTTATTAAGATTAACACCTTCGCATGGTTCAACAACTATTTCCTTGGCTTAACACCTTTGCTTGGGTCAGCAATTGTTTCCTTGGGTTAACACTTTCGCTTGATTCAACTTCTGTTTCCTTAGCCTAACACGTTCGATTTGTTCAACACCTATTTCCTGGGATTAACACCTACTCTTGGTTCAACATTAATTTCCTTCGGTTAACACCTACTCTAGGTTCAACACCCATTTCTCTAAGTTAACACCTTCCCTTGGTTCGACAACCATCTCCTTGGCTTAAAACCATAACTTGGTACACACCCGTTTATTTAGATTAAAACCTTCGCTTGGTTCAACAAATGTTTGCTTGGCTTAACACCTTATCTTGGGTCAGCAACTGCTTCCTTGGGTTAAAACCTTTTCTTGATTTGACTTCTGTTTGCTTAAGCTAACACCTTCGCTTGGTTTAACACCTGTTTTCTTGGGTTAACACCTTCGCTTTATTCAGCTTCGGATTCCTTGGGCTAACACCTTCACCTTGTTCAACACCTGTTTCCTTGGGTTAACACCTTCGCTTGGTTCAACACCCGTCTCCTTAGGAGAACACCTTCGCTTAGTTCAACACTTGTTCCTTGAGTTAACACCTTCGCTTGCTTAAACACCTGTTTCCTTGGGTTAACAACATTGCTTGGTTCAACACTCATCTCAAGGTTAACACCTTAACTTGGTTCAACACCAGTCTCTTTAGGTTAACACCTTCGTTTGGTTCGACACCCGTCTCCTTGGGTTAACATCTTCTCTTGGTTCAACACACGTCTCATTGGGCCAAAGCCTTCTAATGGTTCAACATCTGTTTCCTTGGATTAAAACACTCGCTTGGTTTAACACCCATTTCCTTGGTTTAACACCTTCGCTTGGTTAAACACTGGTCTCGTTGGGTTAACACCTTCGCTTATTTCAACACCTGTTTCCATGGGTTAACACCTTCACTTGGTTCATCACTTGTCTCCTTTGGTTAACACCTTCGCTTGGTTCAACACATGTTTCCCGGGGTTAACACCTTTGTTTGGTTCAACAAACATTTCCTTGGGTTAATACCTTCCCTTGGTTCAACACCTCTTTCCTTGGGTTAACACCTTCGCTTGGGTCAACTTTTGTTTCCTTTAGCTAACACCTTCGCCTTGATCAACACCAGTTTCCTTGGGTTAAACATTCACTTCTTTCACCACCCGTTTTCTTGGCTTAACAACTTTGTTCAACACCTGTTTCTTTGGGTTAACACCTTCGCTTGGTTCAACACCCGTTTCCTTTAGTTAACACCTACTCTTGGTTCAACACTAATTTCTTTGGGTTAACACCTACTCTTGGTTCAACACCCATTTTCTTGACTGTTACCTTCCCTTGGTTCAACACTCGTTTCCTTGGGTTAACACCTACTCTTGGTTCAATACTAACTTCCTTGGGTTAACACCTACTATTAGTTCAAAACCCATTTCCTTGACTTAATAACTTCCCTTGGTTCGACACCCGTCTCCTAGGCTTAAAATCTTCGCTTGGTACAACACCCGTTTATTTAGAATAACCCCTTCACTTGGTTCAACAATTGTTTCCTTGGCTTAACTTCTTTGTTAAGGTCAGCAACTGTTTCCTTCGGTTAACACCTTCGCTTGGTTCCACTTCCGTTTCCTTAGGCTGATACATTCGCCTTTATTCAACACCTTTTTCCTCGGTTTAACACCTTGGCTTGGTTCAACCCCCATCTCCTTCGGTTAACTCATTCTCTTGGTTAAACACATATTTCCTTGGCTTAACAACTTCGCTTTGTTCAACACCTGTTTCCTAGGGTTAACACCTTCGGTTGGTTCAAACCTGTTTCCTTGGGTAAACACATTCGCTTTGTTTAACACTTATTTCCTTGGGATAATACCTTCTCTTGGTTAAACACTGGTCTCCTTGGGTTAACACCTTCTTTTGGTTCAACACATGTGTCCTTGGGTTAACACCTTCACTTGGTTCAACACTTGTCTCCTTTGGATAAGACCTTCACTTGGTTCAGCACATGTTTCCTGGGGTTAACACCTTCGCTTGTTTCAACACACGTTTCCTTGGGTTAATACCTTCGCTTAGTTCAACTTCCATTTCCTTGGGCTAACATCTTCGCCTTGTTGAACACCTATTTTCTTGGGTTAACACATTCGCTTGGTTCAACACTCGTTTCCTTGGCTTAACAACTTCAATTTGTTCAACAAGTGTTTCTTGGGTTAACACCTTCGCTTGGTTCAACACCTATCTCCTTGGTTTAACACCTACTCTTGGTTCAACAAAAATTTCCTTGGTTTAACACCTATTCTTGGTTCAACACCCATTTCCATAACTTAACATGTTCTCTTGGTTCGACACCCGTTTCCTTGGCTTAAAACCTTAGCTTGGTAAAACACCCGTTTATTTAGATTAACACCTTCGCTTGGTTCAACAAATGTTTCTTGGCTTAACACCTTTGCTTGGGTCAGCAAGTATTTCCTTGGGTTAACACCTTTGCTTGATTTGACTACCGTTTCCTTGGGCTAACACCTTCGCTTGTTTCAACACCTGTTTCCTTCGGTTAACACCTTCGCTTTGTTCAGCTTCGGTTTCCTAGGGCTAACACCTTTTCCTTATTCAAAATATGTTTCCTTGGGTTAACACCTTCGCTTAGTTCAACACCCGTCTCCTTAGGAGAATACCTTGGCTTGGTTCGACACCTGTTCCCTTGGGTTAACACCTTCGCTTGATTAAACAACTATTTTGGTTAACACCTTAACTTGGTTCAACACCATTCTCTTTTGGTTAACACCTTCGTATGGTTTGACACCCGTCTCCTTGGGTTAACATCTTCGCTTGGTTCGACACACGTCTCCTTGGGTCAAAGCCTTCTCATGGTTCAACATCAGTTTCCTTGGATTAACACATTCGCATGGTTTAACACTCATTTCCTTGGATTAACACCTTCGCTTGGTTAAACACTCGTCTCGTTGGGTTAACACCTTCGCTTCTTTCGACACCTGTTTCCTTGGGTTAAAACCTTCACTTGCTTCAACACTTGTCTCCTTTGGTTAACACCTTCGCTTGGTTCAACACATGTTTCCTGGGGTTAACACCTTCGCTTGGTTCAACCAAAGTTTCCTTGGGTTAATACCTTCGCTTGGTTCAACACCTGTTTCCTTGACTTAACACTTTCGCTTGGTTCAACTTTTGTTTCCTTGGGCTAACACCTTCGCCTTGATTAACACCAAATTCCTTGGGTTAACCATTCGCTTGTTTCAACACCCATTTTCTTGGCTCAACACTTTTGTTCAGCACCTGTTTCGTGGGGTTAACACCTTCGCTTGGGTTAACACCTATTCTTGTTTCAACACTAACTTCTTTGGGTTAACACCTACTCTTGGTTAAAGACCCATTTCCTTGACTGTTACCTTCCCTTGGTTCAACACCCGTCTCCTTGGCTTTAAACCTTAGCTTGGCACAACATTTGTTTATTTAGATTAACACCTTCGCTTGGTTCAACAATTGTATCCTTTGCTTAACAACATTGCTTGGGTCAGCAACTATTTCCTTGGGTTAAAACCTTCGCTTGGTTCAACTTCCGTTTCCTTGGGCTAACACCTTCGCCTTATTCAACACTTATTTCCTTGGGTTAACACCTTCGCTTGGTAAAACACCTGTTTCCTTTGGTTAACACCATCGCTTGATTCAATTCTCGTCTAAAGGTTAACTCCTTAACTTGGTTCAACACTAGTTTCTTTAGGTTAAAACCTTCGTTTGGTTTGACACCTGTCTCCTTAGGTTAACATTTTCTCTTGCTTCGACACACGTCTCCTTGGGACAAAGCCTTCTCATGGTTCAACATCGGTTTCCTTGGATTAACACATTCGCATGGTTTAACACCCATTTCCTTGGGTTAACAACTTCGCTTGGTTAAACACTTATCTCATTGGGTTAACACCTTCGCTTGTTTTGACACCTGTTTCCTTGGGTTAACACCTTCACTTGGTTCAACACTTGTCTCTTTTGGTTAACACCTTCGCATGGTTAAACACATGTTTCCCGGGGTTAACACCTTCGCTTGGTTCAACAAAAGTTTCCTTGGGTTAATACCTTCGCTTGGTTCAACACCTGTTTCATTGGGTTAACACATTCGCTTGGTTCAACTTTTGTTTCCTTGGGCTAACACCTTCGCCTTGATTAACACCAAATTCATCGGGTTAAACATTCGATTGTTTCAACACCATTTTTCTTGGCTTAACAACTTTTTTCAACACCTGTTTCCTGGGGTTAACACCTTTGCTTAGTTCAACACCCGTCTCCTTGGCTTAAAACCTTAGCTTGGTTCAACACCCATTTATTTAGATTAACACCTTCGCTTGGTTCAACAATCGTTTCCTTGGCTTAACATCTTTTCTTGGGTTAGCAACTGTTTCCTTGTGTTAACACCTTCGCTTGGTTGAACTTCTGTTTCCTTGGGCTAACACCTTCGCCTTGTTCAACACCTATTTCCTAGGGTTAACACCTTGGCTTGGTTCAACCCCCATCTCCTTGGGTTAACACATTCGCTTGGTTCAACACCAGTTTCCTTGGCTTTACAACTTCGCTTTGTTCAAACCTATTTCCTTGCCTTAACACATCTGCTTTGATTAACACCTTTGCTTGGTTTAATAAATATTTCCTTGGCTTAACACCTTTACTTGGGTCAGCAACTGTTTCTTTGGGTTAACACCTTTGCTTGATTTCACTTCCGTTTCCTTGGGCTAACATCTTCGCTTGGTTCAAAACCTATTTCCTAGGGTTAACACCTTCGCTTTCTTCAGCTTCTGTTTCCTTGGGCTAAAACCTTCTCCTTTTTCATCACCTGTTTCCTTCGGTTAGCACTTTCTCTTGTTTCAACACCCGTCACCTTCGCTTGGTTTAACACCTGTTCGCTTTTGTTAACACCTTCGCTTGGTTAACCACATGTTTCCTTGGGTTAAAACCATCGCTTGGTTCAACACTCGTCTCAAGGTTAACACCTTGACTTGGTTCAACACCAGTCTCTTTAGGTTAACACCGGTTCACTTGGTTTAACACTTGTTTCCTTTGGTTAACATATTCGTTTGGTTAAATACCCGTCTCCTTGGGTTAACACCTTCGGTTGTTTAAACACTTATTTCCTTGGGTTAACACCTTCGCTTGGTTCAACACTTGTTTCCTGGGGTTAACACATTCGTTTGATTCAACAAACGTTTCCTTGGGTAAATACCTTCGCTTTGTTCAACGCCTATTTCCTTGGGTAAACACCTTCGTTTGGTTCAACTTTTGTTTCCTTGGGCTAACACCTTTTCCTTGTTCAACGCCAGTTTCCTTGGCTTAACAACTTGGTTCAACACCTGCTTCCTTGGGTTAACACATTGGCTTGGTTCAACACCAGTCTCCTTGGGTTAACACCTACTCTTCATTCCACTCTAACTTCTTTGGGTTAACACCTAATCTTGGTTCAACACCCATTTCCTTGACGGTTACCTTCCCTTGGTTCGACACCCATCTCCTTGGCTTAAAACCTTAGCTTGGTACAACACCTGTTTATTTAGATTAACACCTTCGCTTGATTCAACAATTTTTCCCTAGACTTAACATCTTTGCTTGGGTCAGTAACTTTTTGCTTGATTAGAAACTTCGCTTGGTTCAACTTCCATTTCCTTGGGCTAACACCTTCATCTTGTTCAATAGTTGTTTCGTTGTGTTAACAACTTGGCTTGGTTCAACCCCCATCTCCTTGGGTTAATACAATCACTTGGTTCAACACCTATTTTCTTTGCTTAAAAACTTAACTTTGTTCAACACCTATTTCCTGCGTTTAACACCTTCGCTTGCTTCAAACATGTTTCCTTGGGTTAACACATATTCTTTGTTTAACACTCGTTTCCTTGGGTTAACACCTTCGCTTGGTTAAACACTCGTCTCCTTGGGTTAACACCTTCGGTTGTTTCAACACTTATTTCCTTGGGTTAACACCTTCACTTGGCTTAACACTTGTCTCATTTGGTTAACACCTTCGCTTGGTTCAACACATATTTCCTGGGGTTAACACCTTCACTTGGTTCAACAAACGTTTCCTTGGGTAAATACATTCACTTGGTTCAACACCTGTTTCCTTGTGTTAACACCTTCGTTTGTTTCAACTTTTGTTTCCTTGGGCTAACACTTTCGCCTTGTTCAACACTAGTTTCCTTTGCTTAACAGCTTGGTTCAACACCTGTTTCAAGTGGTTAACACCTTCGCTTGGTTCAACACCAGTCTCCTTGGGTTAACACCTCCTCTTGGTTCAACCCTAATTTCCTTGGGTTAAAACCTACTCTTGGTTCAACACTCATTTCCTTGACTTAACACCTTTCCTTGGTTCGACAACCGTCTCCTTGGCTTAAAACCTTAGCTTGGTACAACACCCGTTTATTTAGATTAACACCTTCGCTTGATTCAACATTTGTTTCCTTGACTTAACATTTTTGCTTGGGTCAACAACTTTTTCCTTGGTTAACACCTTCACTTGGTTCAACTTCCGTTTCCTTGGGCTAACACCTTCGTCTTGTTCAATAGTTGTTTGCTTGTGTCAACACCTTGGCTTGGTTCAACCCCCATCACCTTCGGTTAACACATTCGCTTGGTTCAACACCGTTTACTTGGCTTAAAAACTTCGCTTTGTTCAACACTTGTTTCTTGGGTTTAACACCTTCGCTTGTTTCAAACATGTTTCCTTGGGTTAACACATTCCCTTTGTTAATCACCAGTTTCCTTGGGTTAACAACTTCGCTTGGTTAAACATTCGTCTCCTTGGGTTAACACCTTCGCTTGGTTTAACACCTGTTTCCTTGGGTTAACACCTTCACTTAGTTAAACACTTGACTTCTTTGGTTAACACCTTCGCTTGGTTCAACATCTTTTTCATGGGGTTAAACCCTTCGCTTGGTTCAACACATGTTTCCTTGGGTTAATACCTTCGCTTGGTTTAACACCAGTATCTTTAGGTTAACACCTTTGTTTGGTTCAACACCGGTCTCCTTGGGTTAACATCTTCGCTTGGTTCGACACATGTCTTCTTGGGTCAAGGCTTCTGCATGGCTCAACATCTGTTTCCTTGGGTTAGCAGACTCGGTTGGTTTAACAACTGTTTCCTTGGGTTAACACCTTCGCTTGGTTAAACACCCGTCTCCTTGGGTTAACACCTTCAGTTGTTTCAACACTTATTTCCTTGTCTTAACAGCTTCACATGGTTCCACACTTGTCTCCTTTGATTAACACCTTCGCTTGGTTCAACACATATTTCCTGGGGTTAACACCTTCGCTTGGTTCAACAGACGTTTCCTTGGGTAAATACCTTCGCTTGGTTCAACACCTAATTCCTTGAATTAACACATTCGTTTCGTTTAACTTTTGTTTCCTTGGGCTAACACCTTCTCGTTGTTCAACAGCAGTTTCCTTGGCTTAACAGCTTGGTTCAATACCTGTTTCCTGGGGTTATCACCTTCGCTTGGTTCAACACCAATCTCCTTGGGTTAACACCTACTCTAGTTCAACACTACTTTCCTTGGGTTAAAACCTACTCTTGGTTCAACACCCATTTCCTTGACTTAACATCTTTCCTTGGTTCGACACCTGTCTCCTTGGCTAAAAACCTTAGCTTGGTACAACACCCGTTTATTTAGATTAACACCTTCGCTTGGTTCAACAATTGTTTCCTTGACTTAACATCTTTGCTCGGGTCAACAACTTTTTCCTTGGTTAACACCTTCGCTTGGTTCAACTTCCGTTTCCTTGTTTTAACACCTTAGCTTGGTTCAACCCTCATCTCCTTGGGTTAACACATTCGCTTGGTTCAACACCCGTTTCCTTGGCTTAAAAACTTCTCTTTGTTCAACACCTGTTTCCTGGGTTTAACACCTTCGCTTGTTTCAAACCTGTTTCCTTGTGTTAACACATTCTCTTTGTTTAACACCTGTTTCCTTGGGTTAACACCTTCGCTTGGTTAAAAACTTGTCTCCTTGGGTTAACACCTTCGCTTGGTTCAACACCTGTTTCCTTGGGTTAACAACTTCACTTGGTTCAACACCTGACTCCTTTGGTTAACACCTTCGCTTGGTTCAACACATGTTTCATGGGTTTAACACCTTTGCTTGGTTCAACACATGTTTCCTTGGGTTAATACCTTCGCTTGGTTAAACACATGTTTCCTTGGGTTAACACCATAACTTGGTTCAACACCAGTCTCTTTAGGTTAACACCTTCGTTTGGTTTGACACCCGTCTTCTTGGGTTATCATCTTCGCTTGGTTCAACACACGTCTCCTTTGGTCAAAGCCTTCTCATGGTTCAACATCTGTTTCCTTGGATTAACATATTCACATGGTTTAACACCCATTTCCTTGGGTTAACACCTTCGCTTGGTTAAACACTCGTCTCGTTGGGTTCACACCTTCTCTTGTTTCAACACCTATTTCCTTGAGTTAACACCTTCACTTGGTTCAACACTTTTCTCCTTTGGTTAACACCTTCGCTTGGTTCAACACATGTTTCCTGGAGTTAACACCTTCGCTTGGTTCAACAAACGTTTCCTTGGGTAAATACCTTTGCTTGGTTCAAAACCTGTTTCCTTGGGTTAACACCTTCACTTGATTCAACACTTGACTCCTTTGGTTAACACCTTCTCTTGGTTCAACACATGTTTCATGGGCTTAACACCATCGCTTGGTTCAACACATGTTTCCTTTGGTTAATACCTTTTGTTGCGGTGGAAATAGGATCACAAACTATCAATGAGTTTGAATCGCAATTCAATTCACAACCGCTCTTTGATTTATCCGAAGGAAAAGGTCAAAAGAGGGAAAACCTATTTTGCATCGTAAACACAATGCGGGGAAAGATCTAGGGTTCGGGGGTTGATTAAATTTAGGGAAGGTATTAGCACCCTAAACTTCTGTAGTACTCTACAGGAACCTTTTGTTCAATGCTTACTATTTTCTTTATTCATTTGCTTAAGGTATATGTACAAAGGATTAAAAGTGAGAAAAGAGACCTAAGGGGTTAATTCTAAGTTTACTCGGCAAGACATCGCATCTTGTGCCTACGTATCCTTACGGGAGTGGAATCAGAGTAATCGTAGTTCCCCTCAAAAGGGAGGTTAGAGACTTCTTGACTGTGGTCAAGGTCTCAAGGGGAATAAACGCATCTTAAGGACACGCTTACGTGGAGTGTAGAAACTCCAAATTTCTACGTTGAAATGTTAAGTTAAAATTAGGGTTAAATTAGGGATTCCACGGCGGGAAACCCTAAAATGAGCGCGGCGGCTCTTTGACCTAATGCTAGGGGTAAAATTGTAATTTTGCCTGCGGCGAGGCATTTGTGAAAATTAGGGTTTGTGAGGTTGTAAGGGTTTGAATTTTTGAGGTTGAGGACTATTGACACGGCGGTCAAACGGCTAGACCTAATTCCTTCGGAGGAGTGAGATTATTGGTAAAGACGCGATAAACATACAATGGCAGAACATAAAGTGCGGAAAGATAAATGCGACAATTGTCTCGCAAAATTACACCCCATAAGCAGTTACAAATATGATAACTAAATATAAAACCGAAAATAAGTTTCAAATTGAACATAATAGCTGCAAGAAATAAAACAAACAAAAATGTCAGTATGTAGGGTTAGACGAAAACGAAATCAAAATTGAACGAGAAACAAGCCGTATGAATTTTGGAGGACTTTTATGGTCTTTTTAACCAAGGATTTAAATTTGTGAAAAGAGAGATTAATTTTAATTAAAAGAGTTTTGAGTTTTAAAAAAAATTTATTAATAAAAAGTGAAAGTTTGGTTAATTATTCTAAAAAAGGAGTTTTAGTGATAATATTTTGAAAAAAAAATTTAATCATTATAAAACAATTGGTTTAATTTAAAAAATCTTAATGTTAGTTAAAAACACGTTTTACTTTAAAGTTATAAAAAAGTTTTATTATTTGAAAAAAAAACATTTGATTATTTTATTTAAAAAGAGTTTTAATTAATTTGAAAAAGGTTTTTGGTTATAAAAAAGAAAGGGGCTTCTTGATTTTTTTTTAAAAAGATAAACAAAATAAAATAACAAATGGAAAAACAATAAATAATAAAAAAAAGGGTTGGGCCGGTCATCACTCTTCTTCTCTCTGCTCTCTGAGTTTGCGTGTGTTCCTCTCCTTCTTGTTTGCCTCTCACGGATGTTATCTTCTTCTTCTTTTGCATGGCCGCCGATTTGTCTTCTTCATCTCTTTTTCCTGAAAAACATGAAAGGCAACACAAAAATTGTAATTATATTTTTTGATCCTTACGAAATGATGATGGCCGATGATGCTTTGTCCTGAGGCTAGAGGATTTTTGACGGGGTTTGCTTGGATTTTACGAAAAAGTTCCCTTTTTTCTTGTTATGATTTTCGTCCCCTTTATACTTGATTTTTAAATCTTTTTTAATCTCAGATTTAATTTGAATATCTCAATCTTTTTCAATCTCGGATTTGATTTGAGTAGATTTTTATGATTTCAGATTTGATTCAATGATGGTGATGCTGATTTTCTTATGATGATATGATCTGATTGATTTGATTTAACTCTATCTGGAATTCATTGGGATTGGATTAGATTAAAAAAGTGTTGAGATTTAAATTTAAAAAGTTAGCAAAGAAGATAAGAGTTTCAAGTTAAATAAAAATTAGAGTTTTAAGTTTAAAAAAAATGAGTTAGAATTTTAAAATAAAAAATATTTGAATGTTGGTTTTAAAAAATATTAGAATTATTTTAAAAACTGTTAGAATTTAATTTTAAAAGGAATTTAGATCTTAATTTTAAAAAAAGGATAGATTTAATTTATAAAAAAAAGGTTAGATTTAATTTTTTAAAATAGTTAGAAAAAAAGATTTAATTTTAAAAAGAAGTTAGAGAAAAAAAAAAGATTTAATTTTAAAAGGAAGTTAGAGAAAAAAAGATTTAATTTTTTTAAAAGAGTTAGAAAAAAAGATTTAACTTTATAAAAGTTAGAAAAAAGATTTAACTTTATAAAAGTTAGAAAAAAGATTTAACTTTAAAAAGAAGTTAGAAAAAAATATTTAACTTTAAAAAAGTTAGAAAAAAAAGATTTAGCTTTAAAAAAGTTTGAAAAAAAGTTTTAATTTTAAAAAGTTAGAAAAAAGATTTAATTTTAAAAAAGTTAGAAAAAAGATTTAATTTTAAAAAAAGTTAGAAAAAAAGATTTAACTTTAAAGAGGAGTTAGAAAAAAGATTTAAAAAAAGTTAGAAAAAAAGATTTAATTTTAAAAAGGTAATAGAATTTGATTAAAAAAATTGTGTTAGAAATTAATTAAAAAAGGTTATAAAAAATTTACTCTTAAAGAAAAGAAAAAAAATTAAATTTTAATCTAAATCCTAAAAGTTAGTAAGAAGAGCTTAAAATGATTTAAATAAATAAACTAAATAGAAAAAAAAAAGTAATAAAAAACATTAGTAAAGTTATAAAAAAAAATTTAATTAAATTATTATTAGTTAAAAAAACAAGATTTAAAAAAAAAGGTTAATTTATTAAGTTAATCAGAATTTAAAATAAAAATAAAAAAGAAAGGGTAAAATTTGGGGTATTACAGTTGCCCCTATTTAAATAGCTACACCGGATGATTTGAGTGACGGAGACTCGAGGAATCATGGTGGAGGGATTTAAATATAGATAACCGAAAATTTTACCCTTATATGTGGCGATATGCAATGCTATGGACCAAGCGAGAACAGACTAATGCAGACGATGCCATGAATATGATATGATGCGTATGCTGGAATGATGGATGCGAAAATGCTGACGAATACGACGACACAGGGACAGACGCTACGAGAAGAACACACCGGGGAAAACGACGCGCTGGGACACAGTACAACACTGGGGAATTCTAAAAATGATGGTCAACTGGTGCGAACACGACCAATTGTCTTTTTTAGAAAAGGAACGAGATTCTCAAATGGAGATGGTACCTATGAGACGGCCTCCACTGGGGAATCTAAAAATAAAACTGGATCACGTACGATTGCAAGATCGATTACAGAATGCTGGAGCATTGAGCAAAGAATAACATCCAAGCTTCTGTAAACTATCCCTCGTGACAAGATCAAACGGATTGTTCGGGAATCCGTAGCAGATATACAGGGTAACAACCGGCTGTATGCCAAAATAAATGGACTTTAGGAATAAGATCCTTAAATGGAGATGGCACCTATGAGATGACTTCCACTGGGGAATGTCTAATAATAAAACTGGATCTACACGGTTGCAAGATCGATTACAGAACGCTGGAGCATTGAGCAAAGAATAACATCCAAGCTTCTATAAACTATCCTTCGTGATGGGATCGAACGGACTTTTCGGAAATCCGTATCAAATATACAGGGTGAAGACCGGCTGTATGCCAAAATAAATGGACTTTAATGGGAAATGCCCTGATAAGCTTCTCGAGGGAGAACTGTCACTTATTGTTGGAAGGGACTTACATGCCAAAACGAATAAGCACTCAAATAAAGAGGCTGCTGTTTATCTGATATATAAATCTTCTCATATTTAAGGTCGGCGCCTGAAATACGATTCTGATTTTTCTTTTACTAAAGGATAAATGAAATTCTTCATACTTCAAGATCGTGCTCTCCTGAATATGAAAAGGGTAAACTGAACTTCCTCACACTTCAAGATCGTGCTCTCCTGAATATGATTCAGCTCCTTCTTTTACTAAAGGGTAAATGAACATCCTCATAATTCAAAATCGTGCTCTCCTGAATATGATTCTGCTCCTTCTTTTACTAAAGGGTAAATGAACTTCCTCATACTTCAAGATCGTGCTCTCCTGAATATGATTCTGTTCCTTCTTTTACTAAAGGGTAAATGAACATCCTCATAATTCAAGATCGTGCTCTCCTGAATATGATTCCGCTCAAACCTCCCCGTACTTCAAGATCGTGCTCTCCTGAATACGTTTTGGTTCAAACCTCCCTATACCTCCAGACGACAGGTAAATGGAAGCCCAACTTCTCAATGGAGATGGCCATTTGCTGTGAGTCATAACGAAGATAAGATCGGTTTCTTAGATGAGAAATGTCGTATACCGATGTTGTAACATGTAGGATTGTAAAGTGTTGTACTGATAGATTTTCCAGGCATGAACTGGCGTGCATCTGTAAAGGATTGTGGTTGATTTTCTTGAAAGATAGTGCAAAATAAATGCACATCCGGGTATAGTGATGAACTTCTCGGGCGAGAACAGTCGCGTATGGTGAAAATCTTTAGATGGTGCAAAATAAATGCATGTCTGGTTGGGCTTGGCTACCGACAAGACTGAGATTCAATCTAGGATCGAGCTAGAAAGAAGACTGGTAATCAAGACTCCATCGAGGGAATGATCTCGAAGGGTAAATATCTTATCCTGGCGGGGAAAGATAGCTGAAGTAACCGTCATCTACGAGGATCGAGCTCTGTGGGGAAACTGGAAACAAGTAAGTATTTTATGCTTATGGCTGACAATCTATTTGGAGAGAATGGACCAACCCAGTTACTCGGCGGTAACAACCAATGATGGAGAGACACCATGAACCTGTGAATGCTAACGCATATGTTACTGCATTTGTTAATGTGAATGTATGTTAAGGTCTATGTATGTAGTCAAATATGCAGGATGTTATGTAATGAATATGTAATGAGTACGTAATGAATATGTAATGAGTATGTAATGAATATGTAATGAGTATGTAATGAATATGTAATGAAATAGGCATGTGATGCTTATGCCCCTGCGTAGGTTGACGAAACAGACTAGAGACGGGACGAGAGATGAAATAAACATCCCGACGGGGATACCCTGCGTTCTCTGCAACCAATATGTCAATCATGGGTGAGAAGGATCAATGGTGGAACCAAATCTGGTTTTAAATGTTCTGAATTCTCTGAGGGAGAAAGTAATCTGCTTGGGTGCACAGTATCACGCCTTCTCATGGGGAGAAGAAAACCTGAGGGACACTTTCGAGTTACCCAAGAAAAAGTTGTCAGCTTATAGTCTCTCTGGGGACTGTGATGAGGCAATAGTTTAGGAGCCTGTTGCAACACTGAGGTTTACTGGGGAATGAAGGCCGCTGTGAGTAAAATCCCTCGGGTGCACGAAGAAAAGTTGTGACCACATAGTTTTGATCTTGAAGGACCTTATAGTAGTCGCCATTTGTTTCTTTAAAAAACACGGTGCCCCAGGATACTTGCGTTGTGAGGTATGGTCATCCCAAGAGAATTTTATAGAGAACACGGAGTCTGGTTGCCCCACTGTTTTCAAACTCTTTGAGAGATTTGTCAGGTTTTGACGTAATTGGCACAAGTTAATCGTGTCACGATGAGGTCTTTGAGAAATAGCTCTTAAGAACGTCGGCCTCGCGTTGGTAAGCGAATTGGGAAACTGCCTGCCCCTGTTTAGCAGGATCTTCAAGTTTCACGGGCTATATCCATATGTAACCCTCTAAGATATCAAGCAAAATCGCCATGCCTGAAATGCCTATCCTGAGCTTGTCAATGCACACATATATTTGTCTTGAATTTTTGTTTTGAAAAAGATATCGCAATAACTTGTGTCCGAAATCACTAACCGGGATATAAGTTTTAATTATAATGCCAACATGAATTTTTTCTGAGCATAGCTCGTAGGAGTCAGGAAACGTGGTCTTGTCGAGTATGCTTTCAACCGAAGTCCTACTTCAATTAGGTATTTTAAAGGTTGTATCGTGGCTCGATTCACGGTTTAAGAAACAAAAGGATAAAGGCTCAAAGTTATATTTGTACCCACCCCTTCTTCGTGATGTTCTCCAATCCTAATTCAGTTAATCGGATACGAACGCTCATATCTCAAGCGGATTTGCTATGGTCGAGAACTTATCAAGGCTTTGGACATGGCAGTCACTCACCTATTTCTAATGGCAATTGGTCACACGACTTTGTTCTTTACTAGGGATTATTTATTGTACCCTCTTGTTTTTCTTTTATTCCCTAACTTTTGCCTGGACAACGTCTTTTGATTTGCCTTTGGAGTCCAGCGGGATGCCCCAGTTTTGCCTAAGTCTCCTTCATAGGTTTTGACTTAGCGGGCTCTTATTTTTGAATATTCTTTTACGCACAAGTCGTGTAAATCTTGTGAAGGCTCGTGACTGCCCCAATCCTTAGGTAACCGAGGGATAGTCATTGTATTGGACTTCTTAAGACGCTAAGGATAAATTCTCGAAGGTTTGCCCTTCCTTTTTGAGAGTCTAAGTGCTCGATCGGTTTAACTGAAAACTACCCTGCCCCAGGCTAGGATGAAGGTTCTTAAAAGAAAAAAAAACTCCTACTTCAAGGCTCAAAGAGGTTAACGAGGGATTACATCCTTATATCTCCAGTGTTTGGGATTTGAAACAATGCCTTACATCATCAGCAGGTTTTAATTGAAAGCATGTGACAAGAAATCTGACGTTTTGGGTTCGTCATCCTCCCCCCAATTCTCCATCAGAACAAGAGATCGGGTAAAGTTGGCATTATGATTTATGAAAATGTTTTTTTAATGAGTGAAACGAATGGATTTATTCAAGACAAACATATGCGTTGCATTAATTAATCAAAGATAAACAAGTTCGTGCATGCTAAATATGCTTAATCGAAGAGAAAGACATATAAATAAACAAATGAACTGTCGGAAAAATCCTTCTAAATGTTTATGAAATCTTGCATTCAAGAGTAACAGTTTCCTTTGGCGGAGCCTCAATGGAAAGAACGTCTGATTCCTGATCACTGTGAGTCGTCATGGCTTGCCCCAGTTACGCTGGTCACATCTTCAACAGTTTTCAGTCGTTGCTTCAAAATAACTTTCCCAAATTCTTGGTTGACCCCGGTCATATCATCTTGAGGGTTACTGAGATGAAGCGAGCTAGGCCTTTGAATAATTACTGGCTTCGACTGATTTGCTGAGGGGACAACATACTTTGCCGAATTTAAGCTTGACAAGCGGGGAACCCCGATAGGAGTCTCGATCTTCGGCTGAGCATCGCTAAAAGACAACTTCTTCGTTTCTAGCAAATTTCTGACAAGGTTCTTAAGAGCGTAGCAATTCTCTAGATCATGGCCGGGCGCACCCTAATGAAATAAACAATGAGCGGCAGCGTTGTAACCTGCAGGTAACGGATTAGGTGGAGGACCCAAAGCACGGGTGGTAATCAGACCTTGTTGTACCAAATAGGAGTATAATTCAGTGAAGGCCATCGGAATTGGAGGACAAGGCTTATACTGACTCTTGCGGAGATAAGGAACCTGATCCTGTGATTGTTGATGAACAGGAGCGTCGGGCACTCGTTGACCGTTGACAGGAACTCGCATGGGCGGATAACCGGAAGGTTGTTGACGGATCGGTGCTTGATATACCGGAGCTGACTGCACAGGCTGGTATGTAGGAAACCGCTGATCGAACGGAGGGGCAACAGTAGCTACATAGGGTTGTTGGACATATGGAGACGGATAACCTTGAACATAACTCTGCTGATGTTGCCAAGGTTGAGGAGTAGCCATTTTGCGGTTCCTCGAACGCGCAGGTCCTTTACCATGATCGGAGTTAGGAGTTTTTCACTTTGGAGGGGTAGCTCGTCGAACTGGTTGAGCACTAGGAGGCACCAAACCGGATTGAAGACCGTGAGGAGGTACATTCTCGACAGTAACAGCTGGTTGAGGTTCCATAACGGTATTAGTAGTCTCAGAAACAACAGTAGACTGAGCATCCACCTTCACACTAAGAGCTCGTAGCATCTCCAAAATCTGCCCTACACTTCCTCGAAGATCTTCGAGTTCATGGCTGACACGGTTGATCTCTTGGTTTTGATCTTCCATCCTTTTGAAGGGTCGTATTGATGCAGAGAACTTAGGGTGACAAAACTGGAAGGTGAGAAAACCGCGTATGAGAAACCGGGAGACACATGCAATGCAAAAGTATGATGCTAAAATGTGAATGCAAATGAAGATTTCATGGAATTCAAATATTTACGAATATTGCGGAATACCAAGGAAACTTTTAATTCATTGAAGACAAATTACAAATAATATTCTTGCAACCAAAATAGCTAAATAAAAGCCTAGAAAATCCTAGAGAAGCATCTTCCACAACTTCAGTGAGCAGACGGAGATCCGGAGGAAAATAAATACTCGTAGAGCCTTCTCTTCTTGTAGGATTGTATCTCATCATTCTTCGACTGAATCTGCTTTTGAAGTTCTTCGTACTCGCTGACCATCACATGGTATTTGTTCTTCCATGATTCTGTTTTGCATTGTGATCTCTTCAAAGTCTCAGCTTCAGTCATGAAATACTGGACAGGTTCTTCTCTTTGAGGTGAAGGATCCTGGCGAGAGTAGGGCATCTTCAACTCAATAGCTCTTCCTCAGACCCATTGAAGGTATGGTTCCATGGACACACAATTAGGTCTTCCCAAACTTTCTTTGTCTTTCCTATGCAGATGATTCCAAGAAGATAAAATCTGATCTTGAAGCTTTTTGTCGTCTTCGAAAAAGATTTTCTCCACATGAATACCTTTAGGCGGTTCCTTCAAGGGGTATCCCAACTGTCGGCGAGCTAAGACTGGATTGTAGCTAATTCCTCCATTGAAACTGAGCAAAGGCACATTGTTGAAGTTTCCACAACTATCAATGATTGATATCCCATCGTACTTGCGATTATACCAATCAATATCAGAGTGAGTTAAAGCCATAACTTTTTGCGACCAACGTTCTTGACTAGATCTCCAGAACGGACCGGACTTGGGTAAGTGAGAAATAAACCACTTGTATAGTAATGGCACACAACATGTAATCATTCCTCCACCATGAAAGTTTCGAAGATGTACTGAATGATAAGTATTACCCAATAGCGTTGGAACTGGATTTCTCCTCATGAAGGTCTTGATTGCATTAAGGTCCACAAACCCCTCAAAACTAGGAAAGCAACCCATAAATAAGCAAAGCAAAAATTGTCTCAAAGGCAAACATGTCTTTATGATCGGCATAAAATTGAGCCTTCTTAATTAGGAAGTCCCTGAGAAAACCGGAGGTCCCCCCTTTGGTGATCATATTGTTTTTGACATCGGATATCCTTAGACAAATGGCTTTAGCAATATCTCGTTCTTTAGGGTCTTCCTCCAAGAAAGGGAATGGAGACTTATCCAAGATAGGTAATCCCACCAACTGAGAGTACTCTTCTAAGGTAGGTAAAAGCTGATAATCTGGAAAGGTGAAGCAATGATAATCTGGATCATAAAACTGTAGCAAAGTCGCAAGAAGTCCTTCGTTTACTTGAACCTTCAACAAAAGACAATAGCCTTCCATATCTATTTTGGAACTTTTCTTGATCTTGAACCGAACCTCTTAGCTTCTCTAGGACTTCCAAATTAAAACCCCTAAAAGTAAATTTCAAAGTATGCCTTCTATGGTGATCCATGGTATCCTGCAATGTTCATAAATAGAGTTTGAATTCCATGAAGTCTTAATGTAATATGATGCTTTATGGATGCAATGCATGAAAACACACAAAGTCCTAGGTTAGAGGTATGTGAGCGGAGTTAAGGTCTACCCATCCCAAAAAGGAGTGTACTATAGGTTAGTTGTACCTGCCGAACAAGGTTCTAAAAGGTGCCCAAAGTCATCAGCCCATCTTTCGGATATTATCAACCTTCCGACTGACTCGGGGGTTAATAATATTCTCAAGAGAACCTCTTTTGAGTGTAGTATCGCGTAGCAACCATTGTAGGATTCCTCCCACATAGCTCCCGCACTACGTCCTAAATAAGGCCAAGGTGGTGTAAAGGTACTACGGTCCTCGATATCACAGACTCCAATCGACCATGGAAAAAGTTTTCACGATTACTCGTTCAACCGAACCATTTTCGAAAAGGTCTCAACTGAGCGGTGATTCTCGAATCAGCTTGGTCGGGATTCACCCCCTATAAGCCTCATCGAATATATCCCCATCCTATAATAATGTCACTAGTCCGGGCGTAGGACTTATCTCACTGCACAAGGAACAGTCCCCAAATCAGAGCACAAATGCAAATGAACAATAACACAGGTAGTAATAAATATGAACAAGTTAGGGATAACCCTCAAAAGTTTAAGTCAGTCCCCAGTGAAGTTGCCATTTTCTGTTGCGGTGGAAATAGGATCACAAACTATCAATGAGTTTGAATCGCAATTCAATTAACAACCGCTCTTTGATTTATCCGAAGGAAAAGGTCAAAAGAGGGAAAACCTATTTTGCATCGTAAACACAATGCGGGGAAAGATCTAGGGTTCGGGGGTTGGTTAAATTTAGGGAAGGTATTAGCACCCTAAACTTCTGTAGTACTCTACAGGAACCTTTTGTTCAATGCTTACTATTTGCTTTATTCATTTGCTTAAGGTATATGTACAAAGGATTAAAAGTGAGAAAAGAGACCTAAGGGGTTAATTCTAAGTTTACTCGGCAAGACATCGCATTTTGTGCCTACGTATCCTTACGGGAGTGGAATCAGAGTAATCGTAGTTCCCCTCAAAAGGGAGGTTAGAGACTTCTTGACTGTGGTCAAGGTCTCAAGGGGAATAAACGCATCTTAAGGACATGCTTACGTGGAGTGTAGAAACTCCAAATTTCTACGTTGAAATGTTAAGTTGAAATTAGGGTTAAATTAGGGATTCCACGGCGGGAAACCCTAAAATGAGCGCGGCGGCTCTTTGACCTAATGCTAGGGGTAAAATTGTAATTTTGCCTGCGGCGAGGCATTTGTGAAAATTAGGGTTTGTGAGGTTGTAAGGGTTTGAAGTTTTGAGGTTGAGGACTATTGACACGGCGGTCAAACGGCTAGACCTAATTCCTTCGGAGGAGTGAGATTATTGGTAAAGACGCGATAAACATACAATGGCAGAACATAAAGTGCGGAAAGATAAATGCGACAATTGTCTCGCAAAATTACACCCCATAAGCAGTTACAAATATGATAACTAAATATAAAACCGAAAATAAGTTTCAAATTGAACATAATAGCTGCAAGAAACAAAACAAACAAAAATGTCAGTATGTAGGGTTAGACGAAAACGAAATCAAAATTGAACGAGAAACAAGACGTATGAATTTTGGAGGACTTTTATGGTCTTTTTAACCAAGGATTTAAATTTGTGAAAAGAGAGATTAATTTTAATTAAAAGAGTTTTGAGTTTTAAAAAAAATTTATTAATAAAAAGTGAAAGTTTGGTTAATTATTCTAAAAAAGGAGTTTTAGTGATAATATTTTGAAAAAAAGATTTAATCATTAAAAAACAATTGGTTTAATTTAAAAAATCTTAATGTTAGTTAAAAACACGTTTTACTTTAAAGTTATAAAAAAGTTTTATTATTTGAAAAAAAAACATTTGATTATTTTATTTAAAAAGAGTTTTAATTAATTTGAAAAAGGTTTTTGGTTATAAAAAAGAAAGGGGCTTCTTGATTTTTTTTTAAAAAGATAAACAAAATAAAATAACAAATGGAAAAACAATAAATAATAAAAAAAAAGGGTTGGGCCGGTCATCACTCTTCTTCTCTCTGCTCTCTGAGTTTGCGTGTGTTCCTCTCCTTCTTGTTTGCCTCTCACGGATGTTATCTTCTTCTTCTTTTGCATGGCCGCCGATTTGTCTTCTTCATCTCTTTTTCCTGAAAAACATGAAAAGAAACACAAAAATTGTAATTATATTTTTTGATCCTTACGGAATGATGATGACCGATGATGCTTTGTCCTGAGGCTAGAGGATTTTTGACGGGGTTTGCTTGGATTTTACGAAAAAGTTCCCTTTTTCTTGTTATGATTTTCGTCCCCTTTATACTTGATTTTTAAATCTTTTTTAATCTCAGATTTAATTTGAATATCTCAATCTTTTTCAATCTCGGATTTGATTTGAGTAGATTTTTATGATTTCAGATTTGATTCAATGATGGTGATGCTGATTTTCTTATGATGATATGATCTGATTGATTTGATTTAACTCTATCTGGAATTCATTGGGATTGGATTAGATTAAAAAAGTGTTGAGATTTAAATTTAAAAAGTTAGCAAAGAAGATAAGAGTTTCAAGTTAAATAAAAATTAGAGTTTTAAGTTTAAAAAAAATGAGTTAGAATTTTAAAATAAAAAATATTTGAATGTTGGTTTTAAAAAATGTTAGAATTATTTTAAAAACTGTTAGAATTTAATTTTAAAATGAATTTAGATCTTAATTTTAAAAAAAGGATAGATTTAATTTATAAAAAAAAGGTTAGATTTAATTTTTTTAAAATAGTTAGAAAAAAAGATTTAATTTTAAAAAGAAGTTAGAGAAAAAAAAAAGATTTAATTTTAAAAGGAAGTTAGAGAAAAAAAGATTTAATTTTTTTAAAAGAGTTAGAAAAAAAGATTTAACTTTATAAAAGTTAGAAAAAAGATTTAACTTTATAAAAGTTAGAAAAAAGATTTAACTTTAAAAAGAAGTTAGAAAAAAATATTTAACTTTAAAAAAGTTAGAAAAAAAAGATTTAGCTTTAAAAAAGTTAGAAAAAAAGTTTTAATTTTAAAAAGTTAGAAAAAAGATTTAATTTTAAAAAAGTTAGAAAAAAGATTTAATTTTAAAAAAAGTTAGAAAAAAAGATTTAACTTTAAAGAGGAGTTAGAAAAAAGATTTAAAAAAAGTTAGAAAAAAAGATTTAATTTTAAAAAGGTAATAGAATTTGATTAAAAAAATTGTGTTAGAAATTAATTAAAAAAGGTTATAAAAAATTTACTCTTAAAGAAAAGAAAAAAAAATAAATTTTAATCTAAATCCTAAAAGTTAGTAAGAAGAACTTAAAATGATTTAAATAAATAAACTAAATAGAAAAAAAAAAGTAATAAAAAACATTAGTAAAGTTATAAAAAAAAATTTAATTAAATTATTATTAGTTAAAAAAAAACAAGATTTAAAAAAAAAGGTTAATTTATTAAGTTAATCAAAATTTAAAATAAAAATAAAAAAGAAAGGGTAAAATTTGGGGTATTACACCTTTGCTTGGTTCAACATCTGTTTCCTTGGGCTAACACCTTCGCCTTGTTCAACACCTGTATTGTTGGGCTAACACCTTCGCTGTGTTCAACACCTGTATCCTTGAGTTAAGACATTCGCTTTGTTCAACAACTATTTCCTGGGGTTAACATATTCGCTTGGTTCAACACCTGTCTCCTTGTGTTAATACCTACTCTTGGATCAACACTAATTTCCTTGGGTTAACACTTACTCTTGGTTCAACACCAATTTCCTTGACTTAACATGTTCCCTTGGTTCGACACCCTTCTCCTTGGCTAAAACCTTAGCTTGATACAACATCCGTTTATTTAGATTAACACCTTTGCTTTGTTCAACAACTGTTTCCTTGGCTTAACACCTTTACTTGGGTCAGCAACTGTTTCCTTGGCTTATCACCTTCGCTTGGTTCAACGTCAGTTTCCTTGGGCTAACAACTTTGCCTTGTTCAACACTTGTTTCCTTTGGTTAACACCTTTCCTTGGTTGAACACCTATTTCCTTGAGTTAACACCATCGCTTGGTTCAACACTCGTCTCAAGGTTAACACCATAACTTTGTTCAACACCAGTTTCTTTAGGTTAACACCTTCATTTGGTTTGACACCCGTCTTCTTGGGTTAACATCTTCGCTTGGTTCAACACACGTCCCTTTGGGTCAAAGCCTTCTCATTGTTAAACATCTGTTTCTTTGGATTAACACATTCGCATGGTTTAACACACATTACCTTGGGTTAACACCTTCGCTTGGTTTAACACCTATTTCCTTGGGTTAACATCTTCGCTTGGTTAAACACTCGTATCGTTGGGTTAACACCTTCGCTTGTTTCAACACCTCTTTCCTTGAGTTAACACCTTCACTTGGTTCAAAACTTGTCTCCTTTGGTTATCACCTTCGCTTGGTTCAACACATGTTTCCTAGGGTTAACACCTTCTCTTGGTTCAACAAAAGTTTCCTTGGGTTAATACCTTCGCTTGGTTCAACACCTTTTTCCTTGGGTTAACACCTTCGCTTGGTTCAACTTTTGTTTTCTTGGGCTAACACCTTCGCCTTGATCAACACCAGTTTCCTTGGGTTAAACATTCGCTTGTTTCAACACCCATTTTCTTGGCTTAACAACTTTGTTCAGGACCTGTTTCCTGGGGTTAACACCTTCGCTTGGTTAAACACCAGTCTCCTTGGGCTAACACCTACTCTTGGTTCAACACTACTTTCCTTGGGTTTACATCTTCGCTTGGTTCAACTTTTGTTTCCTTGGGGTAACACCTTCGCCTTGATCAACACCAGTTTGCTTGGGTTAAACATTCGCTTGTTTCAACACCCATTTTCTTGGCTTAACAACTTTGTTCAAGACTTTTTCCTGGGGTTAACACCTTCCATTGGTTCAACACCCGTCTCCTTGGGTTAACACCTACTCTTGGTTCAACACCCATTTCCTTGACTGTTACCTTCCTTGGTTCGACACCTATTTCCTTCGTTTAACACCTTCGCTTGGTTCAACAATTGTTTCCTTGGCTCAACACCTTCGCTTGGTTCAACTTCTGTTTCCTTGAGCTAACACCTTCGCTTTGTTCAACAACTCTTTCCTTAGGTTAACACCTTGGCTTGATTCAACCCCCATCTCCTTGGGTTAAAACATTCCCTTTGTTCAACACCCGTTTCCTTGGCTTATCTACTTCTCTTTATTCAACACCTGTTTCTAGGGGTTAAAACCTTCTCTAGGTTCAAACCTGTTTCCTTGGGTTAACACATTCGCTTTATTTAACACTCGTTTTCTTGGGTTAAAACCTTCTCCTTGTTAAACACTGGTCTCCTTGGGTTAACACCTTCGCTTGGTTCAACACCTCTTTCCTTGGGTTAACACCTTCACTTGGTTCAACACTTGACTCCTTTGGTTAACACCTTCGCTTGGTTCAACACATGTTTCTTGGGGTTAACACATTTGCTTGGTTCAACAAACTTTTCCTTGGGTTAATACCTTCGCTTGGTTCAACACCTGTTTCCTTGGGTTAACACTTTGGCCTTGATCAAAACCATTATCCTTGGGTTAAAATATTCGCTTGGTTCAACAACTGTTTCCTTGGGTTAAAACTTTGCTTTGTTCACCAACTATTTCCTAGGGTTAACACCTTCTCTTGGTTCAACATCCGTCTACTTGTGTTAACACCTACTCTTGGTTCAACACTAATTTCCTTGTGTTAACATGTTCCCTTTGTTCGACACCCGTCTCCTTGGCTTAAAACCTTAGCTTGGTACAACATCCGTTTATTTAGATTAACACCTTTGCTAGGTTCAACAACTATTTCCTTGGCTTAACTTCTTTACTTGGGTTAGCAACTGTTTCCTTGGCTTAACTTGTTCGCTTGGTTCATCTTCTGTTTCCTTGGGCTAACACCTTCGCCATGTTCAACACTTCTTTTCTTGGATTAACACCTTCGCTTGGATAAACACTTGTTTCCTTAGCTTAACACCATCGCTTGGTTCAAAACTCGTCTCAAGGTTAACACCTTAACTTGGTTCAACACCAGTCTCTTTAGGTTAACAACTTCGTTTGGTTTGACACCCGTCTCCTTGGGTTAACATCTTCGCTTGGTTCAACACACGACTCCTTAGCTCAAAATCTTCTCATGGTTAAACATTTGTTTCCTTGGGTTAACACACTTGCTTGGTTTATCACCCGTTTCCTTAGGTTAATACCTACTCTTGGATCAACACTAATTTCCTTGGGTTAATACTTACTTTTGGTTCAACACCAATTTCCTTGACTTAACACATTCCCTTGGTTCGACACCCTTCTCCTTGGCTAAAACCTTAGCTTGATACAACATCCGTTTATTTATATTAACACCTTTGCTTTGTTCAACAACTGTTTCCTTGGCTTAACACCTTTACTTTGGTCAGCAACTGTTTCCTTGGCTTATCACCTTCGCTTGGTTCAACTTCCGTTTCCTTGGGCTAACACCTTTGCCTTGTTCAACACTTGTTTCCTTTGGTTAACACCTTTCCTTGGTTAAACACCTATTTCCTTAGGTTAACACCATCGCTTGGTTCAACACTCGTCTCAAGGTTAACACCATAACTTGGTTCAATACCAGTTTCTTTAGGTTAACACCTTCATTTGGTTTGACACCTGTCTTCTTGGGTTAACATCTTCGCTTGGTTCAACACACGTCTCCTTGGGTCAAAGCCTTCTCATGGTTCAACATCTGTTTCTTTGGATTAACACATTCGCATAGTTTAACACACATTACCTTGGGTTAACACCTTCGCTTGGTTTAACACCTATTTCCTTGGGTTAACACCTTCGCTTGGTTAAACACTCGTCTCGTTGGGTTAACATCTTCGCTTGTTTCAACACCTCTTTCCTTGAGTTAACACCTTCACATGGTTCAAAACTTGTCTCCTTTGGTTATCACCTTCGCTTGGTTCAACACATGTTTCCTGGGGTTAACACCTTCGCTTGGTTCAACAAACGTTTCCTTCGGTAAATACCTTCGCTTGGTTCAACACCTAATTCCTTGAATTAACACATTCGTTTCGTTTAACTTTTGTTTCCTTGGGCTAACACCTTCTCCTTGTTCAACAGCAGTTTCCTTGGGTTAAACATTCGTTTGTTTCAACACCCATTTTCTTAGCTTAACAACTTTGTTCAAGACCTGTTTCCTGGGGTTAACACCTTCGCTTGGTTCAACACTAGTCTCCTTGGGCTAACACCTACTCTTGGTTCAACACTACTTTCCTTGGGTTTACACCTTCACTTGGTTCAACTTTTATTTCCTTGGGGTAACACCTTCGCCTTGATCAACACCAGTTTCCTTGGGTTAAACATTTTCTTGTTTCAACACCCATTTTCTTGGCGTAACAACTTTGTTAAAGACAATTTCCTGGGGTTAACACCTTCTATTGGTTCAACACCCGTCTCCTTGGGTTAACACCTACTCTTGGTTCAACACCCATTTCCTTGACTGTTACCTTACTTGGTTCAACACCTATTTCCTTCGTTTAACACCTTCGCTTGGTTCAACAATTGTTTCCTTGGCTCAACACCTTCGCTTGGTTCAACTTCTGTTTCCTTGAGCTTACACTTCTCTTTGTTCAACAACTCTTTCCTTAGGTTAACACCTTGGCTTGATTCAACCCCCATCTCCTTGGGTTAAAACATTCCCTTTGTTCAACACCCGTTTCCTTGGCTTATCTACTTCGCTTTATTCAACACCTGTTTCCATGGGTTAAAACCATCTCTAGGTTCAAACATGTTTCCTTGGGTTAACACATTCGCTTTATTTAACACTCGTTTCCTTGGGTTAAAACCTTCTCTTGGTTAAACACTTGTCTCCTTGGGTTAACACCTTCGCTTGGTTCAACACCTCTTTCCTTAGGTTAACACCTTCACTTGGTTCAACACTTGACTCCTTTGGTTAACACCTTCGCTTGGTTCAACACATGTTTCCTGGGGTTAGCACATTCGCTTGGTTCAACAAACGTTTCCTTGGGTTAATACCTTCGCATGGTTCAACACCTATTTCCTTGGGTTAACACCTTGGCCTTGATCAAAACGAGTATCCTTGGGTTAACATATTCGCTTGGTTCAACAACAGTTTCCTTGGGTTAAAACTTTGCTTTGTTCACCAACTATTTCCTGGGGTTAACACCTTCGCTTGGTTCAACATCTGTCTACTTGTGTTAACACCTACTCTTTGTTCAACACTAATTTCCTTGTGTTAACACCTACTCTTGGTTCAACACCCATTTCCTTGACTTAACATGTTCCCTTGGTTCAACAACTCTTTCCTTGGCTTTACTTCTTTACTTGGGTCAGCAACTGTTTCCTTGGCTTAACACCTTCGCTTGGTTCAACTTCTGTTTCCTTGGGCTAACACCTTCGTCTTGTTCAACACTTCTTTCCTTGGATTAACACCTTCGCTTGGATAAACACTTGTCTCCTTAGCTTAACACCATCGCTTGGTTCAAAACTCGTCTCAAGGTTAACACCTTAACTTGGTTCAACACCAGTCTCTTTAGGTTAACAACTTCGTTTGGTTTGACACCTGTCTCCTTGGGTTAACATCTTCGCTTGGTTCAACACACGACTCCTTAGCTCAAAATCTTCTCATGGTTAAACATTTGTTCCCTTGGGTTAACACACTTGCTTGGTTTAACACCCGTTTCCTTGGGTTAACACCACTGCTTCGTTAAACACTAGTCTCCTTGGGTTAAAACCTTCGCTTGTTTCAACACTTATTTCCTTAGGTTAACACCTTCTCTTTGTTCAACACTTGTCTCCTTTGGTTAACACCTTCGCTTGGTTTAACACCTGTTTCCCGGGGTTAACACCTTCGCTTTGTTTCAACACCAGTCTCCTTGGGTTAACACCTACTTTTGGCTCAACATTAATTTCCTTCGCTTAAAACCTACTCTTGGTTCAACACCCATTTCCTTGCCTTACCACCTTCCCTTATTTCGACACCCGTCTCCTTGGATTAAAACCTTAGCCTGGTACAACACCCAATTATTTAGATTAACACCTTCGCTTGGTTCAATAGTTGTTTCCTTGAATTAACATCTTTGTTTGGGTTAGCAACTGTTTCCTATAGGTAACACCTTCGCTTGGTTCAACTTCTGTTTCCTTGGGCTAACACCTTCGTCTTGTTCAATAGTTGTTTCCTTGTGTTAACACCTTGGCTTGGTTCAACCCCCATCTCCTTGGGTTAACATATTCGCTTGGTTCAACACCCATTTCCTTGGCTTAACAACTTCTCTTTGATCAACACCTGTTTCCTGGGGTTAACACCTTCACTTGTTTCGAACCAGTTTCCTTGGGTTAACACATTCTCTTTGTTTAACACCCGTTTCCTTGGGTTAACACCTTCGCTTGGTTAAACACTCGTCTCCTTGGGTTAACATCTTCGCTTGGTTTAACACCTAATTCCTTAGGATAACACCTTCACTTGGTTCAACACTTGACTTTTTTTGGTTAACACCTTCACTTGGTTCAACACATGTTTCCTGGGGTTAACACCTTCGCTTGGTTCAACACATATTTCCTTGGGTTAATAACTTCGCTTGGTTCAACTTCCGTTTCCTTGGGATAACACCTTCACCTTGTTCAACACCTGTATCCTTGGGTTAACACATTCGCTTGGTTCAACTCTCTTTTACTAGGCTTAACATCTTCACGTTGTTCAACAACTAATTCCTGGGGTTAACACCTTCGCCATGTTCAACACCCGTCTCCTTGTGTTAAAACCTATTCTTGGTTCAACACTAATTTCCTTGGGTTAACACCTACTCTTGGTTCAACACCCATTTCCTTAACTTAACACGTTCCCTTGGTTCGACACCCGTCACCTTGGCTTAAAACCTTAGCTTGGTACAACATCTGTTTATTTAGATGAACAACTTTGCTTGGTGATACAACAGTTTCCTTGGCTTAACAACTTTATTTGGGTCAGCAACTATTTCCTTGGCTTAACACCTTCGCTTGGTTCAACTTCTATTTCCTTAGGCTAACACCTTCGCTTGGTTAAACACCTGTTTCCTTGGGTTAACACCATCGCTTGGTTCAACACTCGTCTCAAGGATAACACCTTACCTTGGTTCAACACTAGTCACTTTAGGTTAACACCTTCGTTTGGTTCGACACCCGTCTCCTTGGGTTAGCATCTTCGCTTGGTTCAACTCACATCTCCTTGGGTCAAAGCTTTCTCATGGTTCAATATCTGTTTCCTTGGATTAACACATTCGCATAGTTTAACACCCATTTCCTTGGGTTAACCCCTTCGCTCGGTTAAACACTCGTCTCGTTGGCTTAACACCTTCGCTTGTTTCAACATTTGTTTCCTTCGGTGAACACCATCAATTGGTTCAACACTTGTCTCTTTTGGTTAGCACCTTCCCTTGGTTCAACACATGTTTCCTGGGGTTAACACCTTTGCTTGGTTCTACAAAAGTTTGCTTGGGTTAATACCTAGGCTTGGTTCAACTGTGTTTCCTTAGATTAATAGCTTCGCTTGGTTCAACACCTGTTTCCTTGGCCTAACATCTTTGTTTGGTTCAACTTTTGTTTCCTTGGGCTAACACCTTCGCCTTGTTCAACACCAGTTTCCTTGGCTTAACAGCTTTGTTCAACACCTGTTTCTTGGGGTTAAAACCTTCGCTTGGTTCAACACCAGTCTCCTTGGGTTAACACCTACTCTTGGTTTAACACTAATTTCCTTGGGTTAAAACCTACTCTTAGTTCAACACCCATTTCCTTGACTTAACACCTTCCATTGGTTAGACACCCGTCTCCTTGGCTTAAAACCATAGCCTGGTGCAACACCCGCTTATTTAGATTAATACCTTCACTTGGTTCAACAATTGTTCCTTGACTTAACATCTTTGCTTGGGTCAGCAACTGTTTACTTGGGTTAAGACCTTCGTTTGGTTCAACTTCCGTTTAATTGGGCTAACACCTTCGTCTTGTTCAATAACTGTTTCCTTGTGTTAAAACCTTGGCTTGGTTTAACCCCCATCTCCTTGGGTTACCAAATTCGCTTGGTTCAACACCCGTTTCCTTGGCTTCACAACTTCGCTTTGTTCAACACCTGTTTCCTGGGGTTAACACCTTCGCTTGTTTCAAACCTGTTTCCTTGGGTTAACACATTCTCTTTGTTTAACACCCGTTTCCTTGGGTTAACACCTTCACCCTGTTAAACACTCGTCTCCTTGGGTTAACACCTTCGCACGGTTCAACGCCTATTTCCTTGGGTTAACACCTTCATTTGGTTCAACACTTTACTCCTTTGGTTAACACCTTTGCATAGTTCAACACATGTTTCCTGGGGTTAACACTTTGCTTGGTTCAACACATGTTTCCTTGGTTTAATACCTTCGCTAGGTTCAACACTTGTTTCCTTTGGTTAACACCTTCGCTTGGCTCAACACATGTTTCCTGGGGTTAACACCATCGGTTGGTTCAACAAAAGTTTCCTTTGGTTAATACCTTCGGTTGGTTTGATACCTGTTTCCTTGGGTTAATACCTTTGCTTGGTTCAACTTCTGTTTCCTTGGGCTAACACCTTCGCCTGGATTAACACCACTTCCCTTGGGTTAAACATTCACCTGTTTCAACACAAATTTTCTTGGCTTAACAACTTTGTTCAACACCTGTTTCTTGTGGTTAAGACCTTCGCTTGGTTCAACACTCGTCTCTTTGGGTTAACATCTACTCTTGGTTCAACACCCATTTCCTTGATTGTTACCTTCCCTTGGTTCGACACCCATCTCCTTAGCTTAAAACCTTAGCTTTGTACAACATCCGTTTATTAGATTAACATCTTCGCTTGGTTCAACAATTGTTTCCTTGGCTTAACATCTTTGCTTGGGTCAGCAACTGTTTCCTTGGGTTAACACCTTCGCATGGTTCAACTTCCATTTCCTAGGGCTAACACCTTTCCTTGTTCAACACTTGTTTCCATGGGTTAAACCCTTGTAATTATTCAACCCCCATCTCCTTGGGTTAACACATTCGTTTGGTTCAACACCCGTTTCCTTGACTTAACAACTTCGCTTTGTTCAACACTTGTTTCATGGGGTTAAAACCTTCCCTTGGTTCAAACCTGTTTCCTTGGGTTAACACATTCTCTTTGTTTAAAACTCGTTTTCTTGTGTTAACGCGTTCACTTGGTTAAACACTCGTCTCCTTGGGTTAACACCTTCGCTTGTTTCAACACATGTTTCCTTGGGTAAACTCCTTCACATGGATCAACACTTGACTCCTTTGTTTAACACCTTCACTTGGTTCAATACATGTTTCCTGGAGTTAACACCTTCGCTTGAATCAACAAACGTTTCCTTGGGTTAATACCTTCTCTTAGTTAAACATCTGTTTCCTTCGGCTAACACCTTCGCCTTGTTCAACACCTGTATCGTTAGGCTAACACATTCGCTTAGTTCAACACTCGTCTACTTGTGGTAACACCTACTCTTGGTTCAACACTAATTTCTTTGGGTTAACACCTACTCTTGGTTCAATATCCATTTCCTTGACTTAACTCGTTCCCTTGGTTCCACACCCGTCTCATTGGCTTAAAACCTTAGCTTGGTATAACATATGTTTATTTAGATTAACAACTTTTCTTGGTTCAACAACTGTTTCCTTGGGTTAACACCTTTACTAGGGTCAGCAACTGTTTCCTTGGCTTAACACCTTCGCTTAGTTCAACTTCCGTTTCCTTTAGCTAACACCTTCACCTTGTTAAACACTTGTTTCCTTGGGTTAACATCTTCGCTTGGTTAAACACCTGTTTCTTTGGGTTAACACCATTGCTTGGTTCAAGATTCATCTCAAGGTTAACACCTTAAATTGGTTCAACACCAGTCTCTCTAGGTTAACACCTTCGTTTCGTTCGACATCCGTCTCCTTGAGTTAATATATTGGCATGGTTCAACACACGTCTCCTTGGGTCAAAGCCTTCTCATGGTTCAACATTTGTTTCCTTGGATTAACACATTCGTATGGTTTAACACACAATAACTAGGGTTAACACCTTCGCTTGGTTAAACACTCGTCTCGTAGGGTTAACACCTTCGCTTGTTTCAACACCTGTTTCCTTGGGTTAACACCTTCACTTGGTTCAACACTTGTCTCCTTTGGTTAACACCTTCGCTTGGTTTAACACATGTTTCCTGGGATTAACATCTTCGCTTGGTTCAACAAAAGTTTCCTTGGGTTAATACTTTCTCTTGGTTCAACACCTGTTTCCTTGGGTTAACACCTTCGCTTGGTTCAATTTCTGTCTCCTTGGGCCATCACCTTCGCGTTGATCAAAACCAGTTTCTTGGGTTAATCTTTTACTTGTTTCAACACCCATTTTCTTGGCTTAACAACCTTGTTCAACACTTGTTTCCTGGGGTTAACACCTTCGCTTTGTTCAACACCCGTCTCCTTGGGTTAACACCTACTCTTTGTTCAACACTAACTTCTTTGGGTTAACACCTACTCTTGGTTCAATGCCCATTTCCTTGATGGTTAACTTCCCTTGGTTCAACACCCGTCTCCTTGGCTTAAAACCTTAGCTTGGTACAACACCCATTTATTTAGATTAACACCTTCGCTTGGTCCAACAATTATTTCCTTGGCTTAACATCCTTCCTTGGGTCAGCAACTGTTTCCTTGGGTTAACACCTTCGCTTGGTTAAACTTCCATTTCCTTGGGCTAACACCTTCACCTTGTTCAACACTTGTTTCCTTTGGTTAACACATTTGCTTGGTTAAACACCTGTTTCCTTGGGTTAACACCATCGCTTGGTTCAACACTCATCTCAAGGTTAACACCATAACTTGGTTTAACACCAGTGTCTTTAGGTTAACACCTTCGTTTGGTTTGACACCCGTCTTCTTGGGTTAACATCTTTGCTTGGTTCAACACACGTTTCCTTGTGTTAAAGCCTTCTCATGGTTCAACATCTGTTTCCTTGGATTAACACATTCGCATGGTTTAACACCCATTTCCTTGGTTCAACACCTTCGCTTGGTTAAACACTCGTCTCGTTGGGTTAAAACCTTCGCTTGTTTCAACACCTATTTCTTTGAGTTAACACCTTCACTTGGTTGACCACTTGTCTCCTTTGGTTAACACCTTCGCTTGGTTCAACACATGTTTCCTGGGGTTAACACTTTCTCTTGGTTCAAGAAAATTTTCCTTGGGTTAATACCTTCGCTTTGTTCAACACCTTTTTCCTTGGGTTAACACCTTCGCTTGGTTCAAGATTTGTTTCCTTCGGCTAACACCTTCGCCTTGATCAACACCAGTTTCCTTGGGTTAAACATTCGCTTGTTGCAACACCCATTTTCTTGGCTTAACAACTTTGTTCAAGACCTGTTTCCTGGCGTAAACACCTTCGCTTGGTTCAACACCAGTCTCCTTGGGTTAGCACCTACTCTTGGTTCAACACTACTTTCCCTGGGTTAACACCTTTGCTCGGTTCAATTTTTGTTTCCTTGGGCTAACACCTTCGCCTTAATCAACACCAGTTTCCTTGGGTTAAACATTCGCTTGTTTCAACACCCATTTTCTTGGCTTAACAACTTTGTTCAAGACTTGTTTCCTGGGGTTAACACCTTCGCTTGATTCAGCGCCTGTCTCCTTGGGTTAACACCTACTCTTGGTTAAACACCCATTTCCTTGACTGTTACCTTCCTTGGTTCGACACCCATTTCCTTCATTTAACACCTTCGCTTGGTTCAAAAATTGTTTCCTTGGCTCAACACCTTCGCTTGGTTCAACTTCTGTTTCCTTGGGCTAACACCTTCGCTTTGTTCAACAACTCTTTCCTTAGGTTAACACCTTGGCTTGATTCAACCCCCACCTCCTTGGGTTAAAACATTCGCTTGGTTCAACACCCGTTTCCTTGGCTTATCTACTTCGCTTTGTTCAAGACATGTTTCCTTGGGTTTAAACCTTCTCTAGGGTCAAACCTGTTTCCTTGGGTTAACACGTTTGCTTTGTTTAACACATGTTTCCTTGGGTTAAAACCTTCTCTTGGTTAAACACTCGTCCCCTTAGGTTAACACCTTCGCTTGGTTCAACACCTCTTTCCTTGGGTTAACACCTTCACTTGGTTCAACACTTGACTCCTTCGGTTAACACCTTCGCTTGGTTTAACACATGTTTCCTGGGGTTAACACATTCGCTTGGTTCAACAAACGTTTCCTTGGGTTAATACCTTCGCTTGGTTCAACACCTGTTTCCTTGGGTTAACAGATTCGTTTGGTTCAACAACTATTTCCTAGGTTCAACACCCGTCTACTTGTGTTAACACCTAGTCTTGGTTCAACACTAATTTCCTTGTGTTAACACCTACTCTTGGTTCAACACCCATTTCCTTGACTTAACACATTCCCTTGGTTCGACACCCGTCTCCTTGTCTTAAAACCTTAGCTTGGTACAACATCCGTTTATTTAGATTAACACCTTTGCCAGGTTCAACAACTGTTTCCTTGGCTTAACACCTTTACTTGGGTCAACAACTATTTACTTCGCTTAACATCTTCGCTTGGTTCAACTTCTGTTTCCTTGGGCTAACACCTTCGCCTTGTTCAACACTTCTTTCCTTGGATTAACACCTTCGCTTAGATAAACACTTATTTCCTTAGCTTAACACCATCGCTTGGTTCGAAACTCGTCTCAAGGTTAATACCTTAAGTTTGTTCAACACTAGTCTCTTTAGGTTAACAACTTCTTTTGGTTTGACACCCGTCTCCATGGGTTAACATCTTCGCTTGGTTCAAACACGACTCCTTAGGTCAAAGTCTTCTCATGGTTAAACATTTGTTTCCTTGGGTTAACATACTTGCTTGGTTTAACACCCGTTTCCTTGGGTTAACTCCTTCACTTCGTTAAACACTAGTCTCCTTGGGTTAACACCTTCGCTTGTTTCAACACTTATTTCCTTGGGTTAACACCTTCTCTTTGTTCAACACTTGTCTCCTTTGGTTAACACCTTCGCTTGGTTCAACACATGTTTCCTGGGGTTAGCGCCTTCACTTGGATCAACACATGTTTTCTGGGGTTAACACCTTCGCTTGGTTCAACAAACGTTTCCTTGGGTAAATACCTTGCCTTTGTTCACCACCGGTTTTCTTGACTTAACCGCGTTGTTCAACACCTGTTTCCTGGGGTTAACACCTTCGCTTGGTTCAATACTAGTCTCCTTGGGTTAACACCTACTTTTGGTTCAACACTCATTTCCTTCAGTTAAAAGCTACTCTTGGTTCAACACCCATTTCCTTGACTTACCACCTTCCCTTGGTTCGACACCCGTCTCCTTGACTTAAAACCTTAGCTTGGTACAACACCCAATTATTTAGATTAACACCTTCGCTTGGTTCAACAGTTGTTTCCTTGACTTAACATCTTTGCTTGGGTAAGCAACTTTTTCCTAGGGGTAACACCTTCGCTTGGTTCAACTTCTGTTTCCTTGGGCTAACACCTTCGTTTTGTTCAATAGCTGTTTCCTTGTGTTAACACCTTGGCTTAGTTCAGCCCCCATCTCCTTGCGTTAACATATTCGCTTGGTTCAACACTTATTTCCTTGGCTTAACAACTTCTCTTTGGTCAACACCTGTTTCCTGGGGTTAACACCTTCGCTTGTTTTAAACCTGTTTCCTTGGGTTAACGCATTTTCTTTGTTTTACACTAGTTTCCATGGGTTAACACCTTCGCTTGGTTAAACACTCATCTCCTTGGGTTAACACCTTAGCTTGGTTTAACACCTGTTTCCTTAGGATAACACCTTCACTTGGTTCAACACTTGACTTTTTTGGATAACACCTTCGCTTGGTTCAGCACATGTTACTTGGGGTTAACACCTTCGCTTGGTTCAACACATGTTTCCTTGGGTTAATAACTTCGCTTGGTTCAACTTTCGTTTCCTTGGGCTAACACCTTCGCCTTGTTCAACACCTGTATCCTTGGGTTAACACATTTGTTTGGTTAAAAACCCTTTTACTAGGCTTAACAACTTCACTTCTTTCAACACCCGCCTCCTTGTGTTAAAACTTACTCTTGGTTCAACACTAATTTCCTTGGGTTAACACCTACTCTTGGTTCAACACCCATTTCCTTGATTTAACACGTTTCCTTAGTTCAACACCCGTCACCTTGGCTTAAAACCTTAGCTTGGTACAACCTCTGTTTATTTAGATTAACAACTTTGCTTGGTTATACAACAGTTTCCTTGGCTTAACACCTTTACTTGGGTCAACAACTGTTTCCTTGGCTTAACACCTTCGCTTGGTTCAACTTCTGTTTCCTTAGGCTAACACCTTCGCCTTATTAAACACATGTTTCCTTGGGTTAACACCATCTCTTAGTTCAACACTCGTCTCAAGGTTAACACCTTAACTTGGTTCAACACCAGTCACTTTAGATTAACACCTTTGTTTGGTTCGACACCCGTCTCCTTGGGTTAACATCTTCGCTTGGTCCAACACATGTCTCGTCAGGTCAAAGCTTTCTCATGGTTCAACATCTGTATCATTGGATTAACACATTCGCATGGTTTAACACTTATTCCCTTGGGTTAACACCTTCGCTTGGTTAAACACTTGTCTCGTTGGCTTAACCCCTTCGCTTGTTTCAACACCTGTTTCGTTGAGTGAACACCTTCAATTTGTTCAACACTTGTCTCTTTTGGTTAGCACCTTAGTTTGGTTCAACACATGTTTTCTGGGGTTAAAACCTTTGTTTGGTTCTACAAAAGTTTCCTTGGGAAAATACCTAGGCTTGGTTCAACACCTATTTCCTGATGTTAATAGCTTCGCTTGGTTTAACACCTGTTTCCTTGGGCTAACACCTTTGTTTGGTTCAACTGTTGTTTCCTTGGGCTAACACCTTCGCCTTGTGCAACACCAGTTTCCTTGGCTTAACAGCTTTGTTCAACACCTGTTTCTTGGGGTTAATACCTTCGCTTGGTTCAACACCAATCTCCATGGGTTAACACCTACTCTTGGTTTAACACTAATTTCCTTGGGTTAAAACCTACTCTTGGTTCAACACCCATTTCTTTGACTTAACACCTTCCATTGGTTCGAACCCGTCTCGTTGGCTTAAAACCTTAGCTTGGTACAACACCCGCTTATTTAGATTAACACCTTCGCTTAGTTCAACAATTGTTTCTTTGACTTAACATCTTTGCTTGGGTCAGCAACTATTTCCTTGGGTTAACACCTTCGCTTGGTTCAACTTCCATTTAATTGGGCTAACACCTTAGTCTTGTTCAATAACTATTTCCTTGTGTTAACACCTTGGCTTGGTTCAACCCCCATCTCCTTGGGTTACCACATTCGCTTGATTCAACATCTGTTTCCTTGGCTTCACAACTTGGCTTTGTTCAACACCTGTTTCCTGGGGTTAACACCTTCGCTAGTTTCAAACCTGTTTCCTTGGGTTAACACCTTCGCCCTGTTAAACACCCGTCTCCTTGGGTTAACACCTTCGCATGGTTCAACACCGATTTTGTTGGATTAACACCTTCATTTGGTTCAACACTTTACTCCTTTGGTTAACACCTTTGCATGGTTCAACACATGTTTCCTGGGGTTACCACTTCGCTTGGTTCAACACATGTTTTCTTGGGTTAATACCTTTGCTTGGTTCAACTTCCGTTTCCTTGGGCTAACACCTTCGCCTAATTCAACACCTGTATCCTTGGGTTAACACATTCGCTTGGTTCAACACCCATTTCCTTGGCTTAACAACTTCGCTTTGTTCAACAACTATTTCCTGGGGTTAACACCTTCGCTTGGTTCAACACCTGTCTCCTTGTGTTAACACCTACTCTTGGTTCAACACTAATTTCCTTGGGTTAACACCTACTCTAGGTTCAACACCCATTTCCTTGACTTAACACGTTCCCTTGGTTCGACACCCCTTTCATTGGCTTAAAACCTTAGCTTGGTACAACATCTGTTTATTTAGATTAACACCTTTGCTTGATACAACAATTGTTTCCTTGGCTTAACACCTTTACTTGGGTCAGCAACTATTTCCTTGGCTTAAAACCTTCGCTTGGTTCAACAATTGTTTCCTTGGCTTAACATCTTTGCTTAGATCAGCAACTGTTTCCTTGGGTTAACACCTTCGCTTGGTTCAACTACTGTTTCCTTGGGCTAACACCTTCGTGTTGTTCAATAGTTGTTTCACTGTGTTAACACCTTGGCTTGGTTCAACCCCCATCTCTTTGGGTTAACACATTCGCCTAGTTCAACACCTGTTTTCTTGTCTTAACATGTTCGATTTGTTCAACACCTGTTTCTTGGGGTTAAGACCTTCACTTGTTTCAAACTTGTTTCCTTGGGTTAACACAATCTCTTTGCTTAACACTCGTTTCCTTAGGTTAACACCTTCGCTTTGTTAAACACTCGTCTCCTTGGGTTAACACCTTCGATTGGTTCAACCCTTATTTCCTTGGGTTAAAACCTTCACTTAGTTCAACACTTGACTCCTTTGGTTAACACCTTCGTTTGGTTCAACACATGTTTCCTGGGGTTAACACCTTCGCTTGGTTTAACACATGTTTCCTTGGGTTAATACCTTCACTTGGTTCAAGTTCCGTTTCCTTGCGATAACACCTTCTCCTTGTTCAACACCTGTATCCTTGGGATAACACATTCGCTTGGTTCAATACCCATTTCCTTGTCTTAACAACTTCGCTTTGTTCACCAACTATTTCCTTGGTTAACACCTTTGCTTGGTTCAACACCAGTATACTTGTGTTAACACCTACTCTTGGTTTAACACTAATTTCCTTAGGTTAACACCTACTCTTGGTTCAACACCCATTTCCTTGACTTAACACGTTCCCTTGGTTCCACATCCGTCTCCTTGGCTTAAAACCTTAGCTTGGTACAACATTCGTTTATTTAGATTAACATCTTTGCTTGGTTCAACAACTGTTTCCATGGCTTAACGCCTTCTCTTGGTTCAACTTCTATTTCCTTGGGCTAACACCTTTGTCTTATTCAACACCTGTATCCTTGGCTTAACACATTTGCTTGATTCAACACCCATTTCCTTGGCTTAACAACTTCGCTTTGTTCAACAACTATTTCCTGGGGTTAACACCTTTGCTTGGTTCACCACCTGTCTCCTTGTGTTAACACCTACTCTTGGTTCAACACTAATTTCCTTGGGTTAACACCTGCTCTTGGTTCAACACCCATTTCCTTGACTTAACACGTTCCCATGGATCGACACCCCTCTCATTGGCTTAAAACCTTAGCTTGGTACAACATCTGTTTATTTAGATTAACACCTTTGCTTGATTCAACAATTGTTTCCTTGGCTTAACACCTTTAGTTAGTTCAACAACTATTTCCTTGGCTTAACACCTTCGCTTGGTTCAACTTCCGTTTCCTTGGGCTAACACCTTCTCCTTGTTCAACACTTGTTTCCTTGGGTTGACACCTTGGCTTGGTTAAAACCTGTTTCTTGGGTTAACACCATCGATTGGTTCAACACTCGTCTCAAGGTTAACCCCTTAACTTTGTTTAACACAAGTCTCTTTAGGTTAACACCTTCGTTTGGTTCGACACCCGTCTCCTTGGGTTAACATCTTCACTTGGTTCAACACACGTCTCCTTGTATCAAAGCCTTCTCATGGTTCAACATCTGTTTCCTTGGATTAACACATTCGCATGGTTTAATACCCATTTCCTTGGGTTAAAACCTTCGCTTGGTTAAACACTCATCTCATTGGGTTAACACCTTCGCTTATTTCAACACCTATTTCATTGGGTTAACAACTTCACTTGGTTCAACACTTGTCTCCTTTGGTTAACACCTTCGCTTGGTTCAAAACATGTTTCCTAGGGTTAACACCACCGTTTGGTTCAACAAAAGTTTCCTTGGGTTAATACCTTCGTTTGATTCGACACCTGTTTCCTTGGGTTAACACCTTTCCTTGGTTCAACTTTTGTATCCCTTGGTTCAACACGCATCTCCTTGGGTTAACACCTACTGTTGGTTCAACACCCATCTCCTTGACAGTTACCTTCCCTTCGTTCGACACCCATCTCCGTGGCTTAAAACCTTAGCTTGGTTCAACATTCATTTATTATATTAACATCTTTGTTTGGTTCAACAATTGTTTCCTTGGCTTAACATCTTTGCTTGGGTCAGCAACTGTTTCCTTGGGTTAACACCTTTGCATAGTTCAACTTCCATTTCCTTGGGCTAACACCTTTCCTTGTTCAACACCTGTTTCCTTGGGTTAACACCTTGGATTGATTCAACCCCCATCTCCTTACGTTAATAGATTCGTTTGGTTCAACACCCGTTTCCTTGACTTATCAACTTCGCTTTGTTCAACACTTGTTTCCTGGGGTTAAAACCATCGCTTGGTTCAAACCTGTTTCCTTGGGTTAACACATTCGCTTTGTTTAAAACTCATTTTCTTGGGTTAACACCTTCGCTTGGTTAAACACTCGTCTCCTTGGGTTAACACCTTCGCTTGGTTCAACACATGTTTGCTTGGGTAAACTCCTTCACATGGTTCAACACTTGACTTCTTTGTTTAACACCTTCGCCTGGTTCAACACATGTTTCCTGGGGTTAACACCTTCGCTTGGTTCAAAAATGTTTCCTTGGGTTAATACCTTCGCTTAGTTAAACTTCTATTTCCTTCGGCTAACACCTCCGCCTTGTTCAATACCTATATCCTTGGGTTAACAATTTCGCTTGGTTCAAGACCCATTTCCTTGGCTTAACAACTTCGCTATCTTCACCAACTATTTCTTGGGTTAACACATTCGCTTAGTTCAACACTCGTCAACTTGTGGTAACACCTACTCTTATTTCAACACTAATTTCCTTGGGTTAACACCTACTCTTGGTTCAACACCTATTTCCTTGACTTAACACGTTCCCTTGGTTCCACACCCGTCTCCATGGCTTAAAACCTTAGTTGGTATAACATCTGTTTATTTAGATTAACAACTTTTGTTGGTTCAACAACTGTTTCCTTGGGTTAACACCTTTACTTGGGTCAGCAACTGTTTCCTTGGCTTAACAGCTTCGCCTTGTTCAACACTTGTTTCCTTGGGTTAACACCTTCTCTTAGTTAAACGCCTGTCTCCTTGGGTTAACACCATTGCTTGGTTCAACATTCGTCTCAAGGTTAACACCTTAACTTTGTTCAACATCAGTCTCTTTAGGTTATCACCTTCGTTTGGTTCGACACACGTCTCCTTGGGTTAACATCTTCGCTTGGTTCAACACACGTCTCCTTGGGTCAAAGCCTTCTCATGGTTCAACATTTGTTTCCTTGGATTAACATATTCGCATGTTTTAACACACATTACCTAGGCTTAACACCTTCATTTTGTTAAACACTTGTCTCGTTGGGTTAACACCTTCGCTTGTTTCAACACCTGTTTCCTTGGGTTAACACCTTCACTTGGTTCAACACTTGTCTCCTTTAGTTAACACCTTCGCTTGGTTTAACACATGTTTCCTGGGGTTAACATCTTTGCTTCGTTCAACAAAGGTTTCCTTGGGTTAATACCTTCTCTTGGTTCAACACCTGTTTCCTTGGGTTAACACCTTCGCTTGGTTCAATTTATGTTTCCTTGGGCCAACACCTTCTCCTTGATAAACACCAGTTTCCTAGGTTTAATCTTTTACTTGATTCAACACCCATTTTCTTGGCTTAACAACTTTGTTCAACACCTGTTTCCTGGGGTTAAGACCTTCGCTTTGTTCAACACCCGTCTCCTTGGGTTAACACCTACTCTTCGTTCAACACGAACTTCTTTGGGTTAACACCTACTCTTAGTTCAACACCCATTTCCTTGACGGTTAACTTCCCTTGGTTCGACACCCATCTCCTTGGCTTAAAACCTTAGCTTGGTACAACACTCGTCTCGTTAGATTAACACCTTCGCTTGGTTCAACAATTGGTTCCTAGGCTTCACATCTTTGCTTGGGTCAGCAAATGTTTCCTTGGGTTAACACCTTCGCTTAGTTCAACTACCGTTTCCTTGGGATAACACCTTCGTGTTGTTCAGTAGTTGTTTCATTGTATTAACACCTTGGCTTGGTTCAAACCCCATCTCTTTAGGTTAACACATTCGCCTAGTTCAACACCCGTTTCCTTGTCTTAACAAGTTCAATTTGTTCAACACCTGTTTCCTGGGGTTAAGACCTTCGCTTGTTTCAAACATGTTTCCTTGGGTAAAAACATTCTCTTTGTTTAAGACCCGTTTCCTTGGCTTAACACCTTCGCTTGGTTAAACACTCGTCTCCTTGGGTTAACACCTTCGCTTGGTTCAACACCTGTTTCCTTGGGTTAAAACCTCCACTTAGGTAAACACTTGACTCCTTTGGTTAACACCTTCGTTTGGTTCAACACATGTTTCATGGGGTTAACACCTTCGCTTGGTTCAACACATGTTTCCATGGCTTAATAGCTTCGCTTGGTTCAACTTCTATTTCCTTGGGCTAACTTCTTCTCCTTGTTGAACACCTGAATCCTTGGGTTAAAACATTCGCTTGGTTCAAAACCCATTTCCTTGGTTTAACAACTTCGCTTTGTTCACCAACTATTTCTTGGGTTAACACCTTCGCTTGGTTCAACGCCCGTCTACTTGTGTTAACACCTACTCTTGGTTCAACACTATATTCCTTGGGTTAACACCTACTCTTGGTTCAACACCCATTTCCTTGAATTAACACGTTCCCTTGGTTCCACACCCGTCTCCTAGGCTTAAAACCTTAGCTTGGTAGAACATTCGTTTATTTAGATTAACACCTTTGCTTGGTTCAACAACTGTTTCCTTGGTTAACAACGTTACTTGGGTCAACAACTGTTTCCCTTGCTTAACACCTTCGCTTGGTTCAACTTCCATTTCCTTGGGCTAACACCTTCGCCTTGTTCAACACTTGTTTCCTTGGGTTAACACCTTCGCTTGGTTAAACACCTGTTTTCTTGGGTTAACACCATCGCTCAATTCAAAACTCGCCTCAAGGTTAACACCTTAACTTGGTTCAACACCAGTCTCTTTAGGTTAACACCTTTGTTTGGTTCAACACTCGTCTCCTTCGGTTAACATCTTCGCTTGGTTCAACACACGTCTCCTTGGGTCAAAGCCTTTTCATGGTTCAACATCTGTTTCCTTGGATTAACAAATTCACATAGTTTAACACACATTACCTTGGGTTAACAGCTTCGCTTGGTTAAACACTCGTCTCGTTGGGTTAACACCTTCACTTCGTTCAACACTTGTCTCCTTTGGTTAACACCTTCGCTTGGTTCAACACATGTTTCCTGGGATTAACACCTTCGCTTGGTTCAACAAATGTTTCGTTTGGTTAATAACTTCGCTTGGTTCAACACCTATTTCCTTGGGTTAAAACCTTCGCTTGGTTCAATTTATGTTTCCTTGGGATGACACCTTCGCCTTGATCAAAACAAGTTTCCTTAGGTTAAACATTTGCTTGTTTCGACACCCATTTTCTTGGCTTAACAACTTTCTTCAAAACATGTTTCTGCAGTTAACACCTTCGCTTGGTGCAACACCTGTCTCCTTGGGTTAACATCTACTTTTTCGTTCAACACTAACTTCTTTGGGTTATCACCTACTTCTTGTTCAACACCCATTTCCTTGACGATTACCTTCTCTTGGTTCGAAACCCGTCTCCTTGGCTTAAAACCTTAGCTTGGTACAACACCTATTTATTTAGATTAACACCTTCGCTTAGTTCAACAATTGTTTCCTTGGCTTAACATCTTTGCTTGGGTAAGCAACTGTTTCCTTGGGTTAACACCTTCGCTTGGTTAGACTTTCGTTTCCTTGGGCTAACACCTTCGTCTTGTTCAATAGTTGTTTCATTGCGTTAACACCTTGGCTTGGTTCAACCCCCATCTCTTTGGGCTAACACATTCGCCTAGTTCAACACTCGTTGCCATGTCTTAAAGACTTCGCTTTGTTCAACACCTGTTTCCTGGGGTTAACACCTTCGCTTGTTTCAAACCTGTTTCCTTGGGTTAACACATTCTCTTTGTTTAACACCAGTTTCCTTGGGTTAACACCTTCGCTTGGTTCAACACCTGTTTCCTTGGGTTAAAACCTTTACTTAGTTAAACACTTGACTCCTTTGGTTAACAGCTTCGCTTGGTTCAACACATGTTTCCTGTGGTTAACACCTTCGCTTGGTTCAACACATGTTTCCTTGGGTTTATAGCTTCGCTTGGTTCAACTTTTGTTTCCTTTTGCTAACATCTTCTCCTTGTTCAACACATGTATCCTTGGGTTAAAACATTCGCTTGGTCCAAAACCCATTTCCTTGGCTTAACAACTTCGCTTTGTTAACCAACTATTTCCTGGCTTAACACCTTCGCTTGGTTCAACACCCGTCTACTTGTGTTAACACCTACTCTTGGTCCAACACTAATTTCCTTGGGTTAACACCTACTCTTGGTTCAACACCCATTTGCTTCACATAACATGCTCCCTTGGTTCAACACCCGTCTCCTAGGCTTAAAACCTTAGCTTCGTACAACTTTGTTTAGTTAGATTAACACCTTTACTTGGTTTAACAACTGTTTCCTTGGCTTAACACCTTTACTTGAGTCAGCAACTATTTCCTTGGCTTAACACCTTCGCTTGGTTCAACTTCTGTTTCCTTGGGCTAACACCTTCGCCTTGTTCAACACATGTTTCCTTGGGTTAACACCTTCACTTGGTTAAACACATGTTTCCTTCGGTTAGCACCATCGCTTGTATCGACACTCGTCTCAAGGTTAACACCTTAACTTGGTTCAACATCAGTCTCTTTAGCTTACCAACTTCGTTTGGTTCGACCCTCGTTTCCTTGGGTTAACATCTTTGCTTGGTTCAACACACGTCTCCTTGGGTCAAAGCCTTCTCATGGTTCAACATTTGTTTCCTTGGATTAACAAATTCGCATGGTTCAACACACATTACCTTGGGTTAACACCTTCGCTTGGTTAAACACCCGTCTTGTTGGGTTAACACCTTCGCTTGTTTCAACACCTAATTCCTTGGGTTAACACCTTCACTTGGTTCAACACTTGTCTCCTTTGGTTAAAACCTTTGCTTGGTTCAACACATGTTTCCTGGGGTTAACACCTTCGTTTGGTTCAACAAAAGTTTCCTTGGGTTAATAACTTCGCTTGGTTCAACACCTGTTTCCTTGGGTTAACATCTTCGCTTGGTTCAATTTATGTTTCCTTGGGCTAACACCTTCGCCTTGATCAAAACCTGTTTCCTGCGGTTAACACCTTCGCTTGGTTCAACACCCGTCTCCTTGGGTTAACACCTACTTTTCGTTCAACACTAACTTCTTTGGGTTAACACCTACTCTTGGTTCAACATACATTTCCTTGACGGATACCTTTCCTTGGTTCAACACCCGTCTCCTTGGCTTAAAAGCTTAACTTGGTACAACACCCCTTTATTTAGATTAACACCTTCGCTTGGTTTAACAATTGTTTCCTTGGCTTTACATCTTTGCTTGGGTCAGAACCTGTTTCCTTGGGATAACACCTTCGCTTGGTTCAACTTCCATTTCCTTGGGCTAACAATTTTGTCTTGTTCAATAGTTGTTTCATTGTGTTAACACCTTGGCTTGGTTAAAGCCCCATCTCTTTGGGTTAACACATTCGCTTAGTTCAACACTAGTTTCCTTGTCTTAACAACTTCGCTTTGTTCAACACCTATTTCCTAGGGTTAACAACTTCGCTTGTTTCAAACCTGTTTCCTTGGGTTAACACATTCTCTTTATTTAACACCTGTTTCCTTAGGTTAACACCTTTGCTTGGTTAAACACTCGTCTCCTTGGGTTAACACTTTCACTTGGTTCAACACCGATTTCCTTGGGTAAACACCTTCATTTGGTTCAACATTTGACTCCTTTGGTTAAAATCTTCGCTTGGTTCAACATATATTTCCTTGGGTTAACACCTTCGCTTGGTTCAACACATGTTTCCTTAGGTTAACACATTCGCTTGGTTCAACACCCATTTCAAGGGCTTAGCAACTTCGCTTGGCTCAACAACTATTTCCTGGGGTTAACACCTTCGCTTGGTTCAACACCCGTCTCCTTGTGCTAACACCTACTCTTGGTTCAAAACTAATTTCCTTGGTTTAACACTTATTCTTGGTTATACACCTATTTCCTTGACTTAACACGTTCCCTTGGTTTGACACCCGTCTCCTTGGCTTAAAACCTTAGCTTGGTACAACATCCGTTTATTTAGATTGGCACCTTTGCTTGGTTCAACAAATGTTTCCTTGGCTTAACTCCTTTTCTTGGGTCAGCAACTATTTCCTTGGGTTAACATCTTCGCTTTGTTCTACTGTTGTTTCCCTGGTCTAACACCTTCGCTTGGTTCAACACCTGTTTCCTTGGCTTAACACCTTCGCTTGGTTCAACTTCCATTTCCTTGGCCTAACACCTTTGCCTTGTTCAACACCTGTTTCCTTGGGTTAACACCTTCGCTTGGTTAAAAAACTATTTCCTTGGGTTAAAATCATTGCTTGGTTCAACATTCGTCTCAAGGTTAAGACCTTGACTTGGTTCAACACCAGTCTCTTTAGTTTAACACCTTCGCTTGGTTCCACACCTGTCTCCTTGGGTTAGCATCTTCGCTTGGTTCAACACATGTTTCCTTGGGTCAAAGTATTCGCATGGTTCAACATCTGTCTCCTTGGGTTAACATCATCGCTTGTTTCAACACCTGTCTCCTTGGGTTAACACCTTTAGTTGGTTCAACATTTGGCTCCTTTGGTTAACATAATCGCTTGGTTCAACACATGTTTCCTAGGTTAACACCTTCGCTTGGTTCAACAAATGTTTCCTTGGGTTAATACCTTCGCATGGTTCAACACCTGTTTCCTTGGTTTAACACCTTCGCTTGGTTCAACTTTTGTTTCCTTGGGCTAACACATTCGCCTTGAATAACACCAGTAATCCTGGGTTAAACATTCAATTTGTTCAACACCCATTTTCTTGGCTTAACAACTTTGTTCAATACCTATTTCCTGGTGTTAACACCTTCGCTTGGTTCAACATCTGTCTCCTTGGGTTAACACCTACTCTTGGTTCAACACTAACTTCTTTGGGTTAACACCTACTCTTGGTTAAACACCCATTTCCTTGACGGTTACCTTCCCTTGGCTTAAAACCTTGGCTTGGTACAACACCATTTTATTTAGATTAACACCTTGCTTGGGTAAACAACTGTTTCCTTTAGTTAACATCTTCGCTTGGTTCAACTTCTGTTTCCTTGGGCTTAAACCTTCGCCTTGTTATACACATGTTTCCTTGGGTTAACACGTTGGCTTTGTTCAACCCCCATCTCCTTGGGTTAACACATTTTCTTGGTTTAACACCCGTTTCAATGGCTTAACAAATTAGCTTTGTTCAACACCTGTTTCCTGGGGTTAACATCATCGCTTGGTTCAAACCTGTTTCCTTGGGTTAACACATTCGCTTTGTTTAACACTCGTTTCCATGGGTTAACACCTTCGCTTGGTTCAATAGCTGTTTTCTTGGGTTAACACCTTCACTTGGTTCAAGACTTGTCTCCTTTGGTTAAAACCTTTGCTTGGTTCAACACATGTTTCCTGGGGTTAACACCTTCGCTTAGTTCAACACACGTTTCCTTGGGTTAATACCTTTGCTGGGTTCAACTTCCGTTTCCTTGGGCTAACACCTTTGCGTTGTTCAACACCTGTTTCCTTGGTTTAAAACATTCACTTGGTTCAACACTTGTTTCCTTGGCCTAACGACTTCGCTTTGTTCAACAACTGTTTCCTGCGGTTATCACCTTCGCTTGGTTCAACACTCGTCTCCTTGGGTTAACACTTACTCTTGGTTCAACACAAATTTCTTTGGGTTAACACCTAATCTTGGTTCAACACCCATTTTCTTGACTTAACACATTCCGTTGGTTGGACACCCGTCTCCTTGGCTTAAAACCTTAGTTTGGTACAACACCCGTTTATTTCGATTAACACATTTGCTTGGTTCAACAACTGTTTCCTTCGCTTAACACCTTTGCTTGGGTCAGCAACTGTTTCGTTAGGTTAACACTTTCGCTTGATTCAACTTTCTTTTCCTTAGGCTAACACGTTCGCTTTGTTCAACACCTATTTCCTGGGGTTAACACCTACTCTTGATTCAACACTAATTTCCTTGGGTTAACACCTACTCTTAGTTCAACACCCATTTCTTTTACCTTCGTTTGGTTCAACAAATTGTTTGCTTGGCTTAACACCTTTGCTTGGGTCAACAACTATTTCCTTTGGCTAATACCTTCGCTTTATTTGACTTCGGTTTCCTTGAGCTAACACCTTCGCTTGGTTCAACACATGTTTCATTGGGTTAACACCTTCGCATGGTTCAGCTTCTGTTTACTTGGGCTAACACCTTTGCCTTGTTTTACACCTCTTTCCTTGGGTTAACACCTTCGCTGGGTTAAACACCTGTTTCCTTGGGTTAACACCTTCGCTTCGTTAAACACCTGTTTCCTTGGGTTAACACCATTGCTTGGTTCAACACTTATCTCAAGGCTAACACGTTGACTTTGGTCAACACCATTCTCTTTTGGTTAACACCTTCGTTTGGTTAAACACTCGTCTCCTTCGGTTAACATTTTCGCTTGGTTCAACATACGTCTCCTTGGGTCAAAGCTTTCACATGGCTCAACATCTATTTCCTTGGGTTAACACATTCGCTTAGTTTAACACCCGTTTCCTTGGGTTAACACCTTCACTTGGATAAACACATGTCTCCTTGGGTTAACACCATCGACTAGTTCAACATTCGTCTCAAGGTTAACACCTTGATTTGGTTCAACACTAGTCTCTTTAGGTTAACACCTTCGCTTGGTTCGACACCCGTCTCCTTGGGTTAACACATTCGCTTGGTCTAATACCCATTTCCTTGGGTTAACACCTTGGCTTGGTTAAACCCTCGTCTCCTTGGGTTAACACCTTCGCTTATTTCAACACATGTTTCCTTGCGTTAACACCTTCACTTGGTTCAACACATGTTTCCTGGGGTTAACACCTTCACTTGGTTCAACAAATGTTTCCTTGGGTTAATACCTTCGCTTGGTTCAACACTTGTTTCCCTTGGGTTAACACCTTCGCTTGGTTCAACAAACGTTTCCTTGGGGTAATACCTTCGCTTGGTTCAACACTTATTTCCTTGGGTTAACACCTTCGCTTGCTTTAACATTTGTTTCCTTGGGCTAACACCTTCGCCTTGATCAACACCAGTTTCCTTGGGTTAAGCATTCGATTGCTTCAACACCCGTTTTCTTGACTTAATAGCTTTTTTCAACACCAGTTTCCTGGGGTTAACACCTTCTCTTGGTTCAACACCCATCTCCTTGGGATAACATCTACTCTTGGTTCACCACTAATTTCCTTGGGTCAACACCTACTCTTGGTTCAACACCCATTTCCTTTACTTAACACCTTCCCTGGGTTCGACACCCGTCTCCTTGGCTTAAAACCTTAGCTTGGTACGACACCCATTTATTTAGATAAACACCTTCGCTTGGTTCAACAAATGTTCCTTTGGCTTAACACCTTTGCTTGGGTCAACAACTGTTTCCTTTGGTTAATACCTTTGCTTGATTTGACTTCGGTTTCCTTGGGCTAACACCTTCGCTTGGTTCAACACCTGTTTCATTGGGTTAACACCTTGGCTTGGTTCAGCTTCCGTATACTTGGGCTAACACCTTCGCCTTGTTTAACACCTGTTTCCTTAGGTTAACCCCTTCGCTTGGTTCAACACCCGTCTCCTTAGAAGAAAACCTTTGCTTGCTTCAACACCTGCTCCCTTGGGTTAACACCTTCGCTTGGTTAAACACTTGTTTCCTTGGGTTAACACCATTGCTTGGTTCATCACTCGCCTCAAGGTTAACACCTTGACTTGGTTCAACACCATTCTCTTTTGGTTAACACCTTCGTTTGGTTAAACACTCGTCTCATTGGGTTAATATCTTCGCCTGGTTCAACATATGTCTCCTTGGGTCAAACCTTTCACATGGCTCAACATCTGTTTCCTTGGGTTAACACATTCGCTTTGTTTAACACCCGTTTCCTTAGGTTAACACCTTCGCTTGGTTAAACACATGTCTTCTTGGGTTAACACCATCGACTGGTTCAACATTCGTCTCAAGGTTAACACCTTGATTTGGTTCAACACCAGTCTCTTTAGGTTAACACCTTCGCTTAGTTCGACACCCGTCTCCTTGGGTTAACATATTCGCTTGGTTTAATACACATTTCCTTGGGTTAACACCTTGGCTTGGTTATACCTTCGTCTCCTTGGGTTAACACCTTCGCTTGTTTCAACACCTGTTTCCTTGGGTTAACACCTTCACTTGGATCAACACTTGTCTCCTTTGGTTAACACCTTCGCTTGGTTCAACACATGTTTCCTGGGGTTAACACCTTCACTTGGTTCAACAAACAATTCCTGGGGTTAATACCTTCGCTTGGTTCAACACTTGTTTCCTTGGGTTAACACCTTCGCTTGATTCAACGCTTGATTCAACATTCGATTGGTTCAACACTCATTTTCTTGGCTTAATAGCTTTTTTCAACACCTGTTTCCTGGGTTTAACACCGTCTCTTGGTTCAACACCCATCTCCTTGGGTTAACACCTACTCTTGGTTCACCACTACTTTCCTTGGTTTAACACCTACTCTTGGTTCAACACCCATTTCCTTGACTGTTACCTTCCCTTGGTTCGACACTCATCTCCTTGGCTTAAAACCTTAAATTGGTACAACACCCGTTTATTTCGATTAACACATTCGCTTGGTTCAACAACAGTTTCCTTCATTTAAGACCTTTGCTTGGGTCAGCAACTATTTCGTTGGGTTAACCCTTTCACTTGATTCAACTTCTGTTTCCTTGGGCTAACACGTTCGCTTTGTTCAACACCTATTTCATGGGGTTAACAACTACTCTTGGTGCAACACTAAGTTCCTTGGGTTAACCACTACTCTTGGTTCAACACCCATTTCCTTTACTTAACACCTTTCTTGGGTTCGACACCTGTCTCTTTGGCTTAAAACCTTAGGTTGGTACGACACCCATTTATTTAGATTACACCTTTGCTTGGTTCAACAAATATTTCCTTGGCTTAACACCTATGCTTGGGTCAGCAACTGTTTCCTTTGGTTAACACCTTCGCTTGATTTGACTTCGGTTTCCTTGGGATAACACCTTCGCTTGGTTCAGCACCTGTTTCATTGGGTTAACACCTTGGCTTGGTTCAACACTCGTCTCCTTAGGAGAACATCTTTGCTTGGTTCAACATTTGTTCCCTTGGTTTAACACCTTCGCTTAGTTAAACACCTGTTTCCTTTAGTTAACACCATCGCTTGGTTGAACACTAGTCTCAAGGTTAAGACCTTCACTTGGTTCAACACCAGTCTCTTTTGGTTAACACCTTCGTTTGGTTAAACACTCGTCTCCTTGGGTTAACATTTTCGCTTGGTTCAACATACGTCTCCTGGGGTCAAAGCTTTCACATGGATAACCATCTGTTTCCTTGGGTTAACACATTCGCTTAGTTTAACACCCGTTTCCTTGGGTTAACACCTTCTCTTGGTTAAACACATGTCTCCTTGGGTTAACACCATCGACTGGTTCAACATTCGTCTTAAGGTTAACACCTTAATTTGGTTCAACACCAGTCTCTTTAGGTTAACACCTTCGCTTGATTCGACACCCGTCTCCTTAGGAGAAAACCTTTGCTTTGATCAACACCTGTTCCCTTGGGTTAACACCTTCGCTTGGTTAAACACTTGTTTCCTTGGGGTTAACACCATCGCTTGGTTCAAGACTCGTCTCAAGGTTAACACCTTGACTTGGTTCAACACCAGTCTCTTTTGGTTAACACCTTCGCTTGGTTCGACACCCGTCTCCTTGGGTTAACACATTCCCTTGGTTTAACACCCGTTTCCTTGGGTTAACACTTTCGCTTGGTTAAACACACGTCTCCTTGGGAAATACCTTCGCTTGTTTCAAATCTATGAGAGTAATCTTTCTATCTTTTGTGATAATACTTCTGCTATATGTTTGTCAAAAAATCCAATCTTGCATTCTAAGGCAAAACATATAGAAATTAAACATCATTTCATCAGAGACTATGTTCAGAAGGGAATCATAAATTTAGCCTTTGTTGATACAGATCATCAATGGGCAGATATTTTTACAAAACCCCTTGCTGAAGATAGATTTAAGTTCATTCTGAAAAATATTTGTATGGATTTTTGTCCAGAGTAATATTTATCAGAAGGAACCTTTCAGATGCAAAATGTTTAATGATCTGAAGTATTTCTTCTGTTCATTTATTCTATTTTGATTATTATTTCTGATGTGAAAATCTGAACTGACCATCTTTAGAAGATCTGAACGTGGCTAACGTTTCATTTCTTGAGAGAATTCAGAACAACATGCAAGCAAACACGTGTCCCACAAAATCTGAAGAGGTGGCGTGTGGACAACTGAAAAGACATTTGAGGTGAAATTTGAATAGTTAAATTCTTGATTTTCCCCCCAAATCTGTCAGAAGCATTTATTATTTGAAATGATTTTATTCTTTTCATTTAATGCTGCTCCAACGTGCTTTATTTCTGTCTCTTGGTGTGACTATGTGTTTAGTATAAATACTTGAAGTGTTTTCACTTTCACACTTTTCACTCTCAGAATTTATATGCATTTTCATCTCTTGTTCTCTCTTCACAAAAACTCAAAACCTAAGTGTTCTAAAAAGCATTCTTCAATGGCGTCTTCTTCTTCAACAACTGCTCAGTTTCAATCAACAATGGCTGCTGTAACTTCAGACAATCTAGGTGCTAATCCATACATTCCTCCTCAAAGAACTCTTCTCACACCTGTTGAAAAGTTAGAAGTGTTGTGTGAATCCATGGTTGAATTTGATTCACTGGCTGAAAATGGGTTTGATTTTCGCTCCATTGTTAGAGCTCAAGGTTGGGTGAAATACTTTGATAGACTGTTTGGACCAATTTACCCTTTGCTTGTTAAGGAATTCTAGATTCATGCATCTGTGTATCCAAAGTTTATTCTATCATCTGTGCTGGGAAAGGAAATCATCATCACAGAGGATTTAATTAGAAAACTGATTGGTTATGAAGAAACAGATGGTGTTTCACATCTGCCAGTTGGACGTGTTGATATGGATGAAGTCTATGAAGAGGTTATGACTGCTGGACAAGCCTCTAATAGATTCAAAGATCTGAAGCCAGATTACAAGATCTGGGCTAAGATATTCATGGGATGCATTCATCACAGAAAATCAACAAATTCCCCAGATTATGTCAACAATGAGCAGATCTATTTTATGTACTGCCTCAGTCAGAATAATAAGGTAGATCTTCCTTACTTATTGTTCATGCATCTGTGGAATCACATAAACGCATCCAGAGAATCTGTGAAAGAAAAGAACCAGAAGATCAAGAATTGGATACCTTTTGGAAGGTTGCTCTCAGATCTTCTCACTGAAAATGGTTTAGTGGCTGCTCTGTATGATGCTGGTGTAACAGAGGAACTAGAGTTCATTATGGGAAAGCCTCTGAACGCTAAGAGCCTTCTGAGACTCAAGATTGTAGATGAACTTACCACTGCTCCAAAGAAGTTAAACATGTCTGATCTGAATAAAAGGATTCCAGTATCAGATTTCCTTCTATTCTTTGCTGAAGAACCTAGACACATTGTTCTGATGTATATAGAGGAATGTAAAAGGGAAGGAGTGCCTGTACCAGCAAATGTGTTTCAACTTGTCAAGCAACCCCTGCCAGATGCAGGAGAAGAAGAAGAAGCAGAAGTTCCACTTCAGAGGAAAAGACCTCAACCTGCAGCAGAATCTGAACCTGTCCAGAAGAAGGCTAAGATTGCTGAGAATCCCAAGGATCTTCTGAAGAGAAAAGATTCTGGAGAAGCTGTCTCTGCTAAGAGGATTAAACTCAAAGGTACTAAAGCTTCTGTCTCTTCTAAAAATGTTGTTATAAATGATTCTTCTATTAAGTCTGTTCCCAAACCCCCTGTCACTCAAACAACATCTGTTGCTGCCCCCAGTTCTGTATCACCTCAGAAACAACCCACTGCTTCTGTATCAAAACCACCTCAACCAAAATTACACATCAAACACTTCACTCCACGTCCATCACAATCTGTTCCACAACCATCAGAACCACAACCTAAAGAAAAACAACCAACATAATCACAACCTACAGAACCACAACCAACTGTTCCACAACAAACAGAACCACAACAAACACAACCATCAGAACTACCACAAAATTCTGATAAACAAAAATTTGCTCAACCAACAACAGAAAATCACCCAGAAAAACAAACCACAGAAGATCAACCACAAAAAGAATCTGTCATTCCACCATCACAAACTCCATCTTCTGAACCTGTAGCAACTGTTACTTTTGAACCCACTCAAGTAACTTCTGCTCCTGTTTCATCTGAACCACCATCTCAACAACCTGATATTCCTTCAGAACCATCTCATATCCCTGAGACAGAAGTTCTTGATATCACTCCATTAAAAACAGTGTTTCAAGTTTCTTCTACCTCTTGTACACCTGAAACATCTTCAAACTCATCTGAATCAGAAATTCATCCTGATTTTCTGATTAATCCATCTGACAAATACCCTGTTCATGACCCTGAACCTGAATCATCCGTACCTACCAAAACTACCATTCCAGAATCCATGCCTCCACCTGAACCTTCATCTGAGTTGATTGTTCCTACTTCTATTCCATCATCATCTGGAATATCTTGCGCCCAAGTGTCCTCTCTGTATCATAATTTATCTTATGGTTTCAAACTTAAAGATTTTTATGATAGAGTTGAGCCCTCTGAACCCTTGAAACCTCTGAGACCTAAACTCAAACCAACCCTTCCATCTGTGATCCTTTCATATATTAAATCTATGGAGAATGAAGGATCCTTAGCCACCATTTCTGCTAAATCTGGTAAAGCTGCTGTTTCAGCTCTGCATCCTGCATCTGACAACACAGTTGCATCTGATAAACCATCAAACTCTGCTTTCGTACCATACTCTAATGCAGTCTTTGATGATGTTTACCCACGCACCAGACCTCAACCAAATCTGCTTAATGCTTTAAACAGATCCCTTCCTCAGAAACCAGAAATTCCATTCTTTCCATATGTTCCCCCTCCTCTGATTTCCATTCCAAAATCATTGATTCCACCAACTCCAAAACCTAAACAGATGACTCTGGAAACCTTGCTTAAACCTCCACCCAGACTTAATATTGAACATTTATTTCAAACGTTTTTGCAAGAAATACAGATGTCTTTAGGTACTGTTCAGAGAAGATGTTCTGAAACTATGGATGCAAATGAGACTGAAATCATCTGGAAAGGATTTCTCAATAGATTCAACACTGTGGCTTCTAATCTGAAGAACATCTGTTCTGATGATGCAAAGCTCAGAGCTGAAAGAACTCAATTCTGGATTGAAAACAAGACTGAACCTCTGCTATGTTTGGATGCTCCTCCACCTCCTCCTCCACCAGAACCAACTGCCACTGCACTAACTATGACTCTGGTAGAACCCTCTTCAGGATCTCCAGAACATATGGCAATTGACTCTGTTCAGGATACAGAACCTCCATCATCAGAGATTAAGACAGAAAATCCAGACTTGGCAAACAAGATTGCTGCTCTGGAAGCTGGTCAATCTGAAATCAGATCTTGGATGGCGAAGCAAGACAAGAAATCTGAGGACATGTCAGAATGGATGACCAAACAAGATGAGAAAAATGAGACAATCACTAAGTTCATGTCAAAGCAAGAGCAATCACAATCTGAGATCACAGACCTATTGAAGATGCTTTTGTCTAAACACACTTAGATTTTTTTTCTCATGTCTATGCATCTGTTGTTTTTGCATCTGAATGTTTTGCTATATCTTCTGATGTACTTTTTGCTCTGTTATAATTAATTGAATCAGACTGTTATTCTCCATTGAATTATCTGCTTTTATTCCTTTTAAATTGTCTTTATTAAAAGTTTTTACTTTTTACTTATGACAAAAAAGGGGGAGAAAATAAAGATCTGAACTATTTAATATAATTTCACTAGAATGAATCTTCAGACATATCTATTCTTTCTAATATCTAAATTGACTATTTCAGAACTTTTGATAAGAACACTCTATAAAAGAACCTCTGAGTTTCTCAGATCATTTATCTTTTATCAAACTCTGAATCGTATATCTGCAAGATATTCTGACCATTGATTATTACAAGACAAACAAGATCTGAATCTGAAGATTACTCAAGATAAAAAGGGAAGTTTCTACTCCTTTTTCATATTTAACTCAGGGGGAGATTCATCATCTCAGGGGGAGTTATAATTCTTTAAGTTCAATTAAATAAAATTTTTGATACTTTTTGTCATCATCAAAAAGGGGGAGATTGTTAGAACACAGATTGGTTCTTAATAATTACTCTTTGTTTTGATGATAACTGTTAGGAAATTTATATTTAAGAATTATATACTCTAAAATTTGTTTGAGAGTTTTACTGCAGATTAAAATTATATTAACTCTCTAGAAGCAAATCTGCCTTGAATACAAGAAGTTATTCTGAATCTGAAGCGCCAGATGCACCTTTCAGAAGAATCTGCTTGCTCCTTACAGAAGATCCTGAGCGTAGTCTCCAGAAGGATCTGAAGAAAGAAGCTCCAGAAAATTCTGAGTCAAAAGCATCTGAAGATAGTCAGAAGCATCTGAAGATAATCAGAAGCATCAGAAGTATAGAAGAATATTGATTGAAGAGTTTCTCAAAGCATTGATCTACAGAAGTTTCTGAAAGTACCTACGCTGCCAAGTACTGAAGTTCTGTGTCAAGATGCTCTGATGATCAACACGCTAGAAGCACACAAGCTGCAAAAGACTCTGATACAACATAGTTCTGAATCTCATCAGAAGACTCTGATCTATTCAAACTCTGAAGAACTTGCTGAAACTGAAGAAGTGTTTTCAAGAATATATCCGTTGGAATCATTCAACGTCTCTTTCCTTATTTGTGCTAGACACACTTACACAGACAAAAAGGATTTATCTGTGCCATCTATTTCAAGGAAAGGTCAGTACATGTGAAGACAAAAAGGCTCAGACCTTTTGGACTCTCTTTTCAACGTGCTTGACTCAGCTGCCTATAAAAGGAGTCTCTCACTTCATTCTTCAGTGCTACACACTTGCTGAAAAGAAATCACATATTCTATAAGCTCTCATTCTTATTCTTCATAGAATCTCACTGTACTTAAATCTTAAGAGAAAAATCACTGTTGTGATTATAGCTTTATAGAAGCATTAAAAACTCTTGTATTTAATTTACATTGTTTGTAAAGGATTTTCCTTAAGAGGATTCAGTGTGAATCAGTAGCTCTTGAGAAGACTAAGAACTGTAGTTCTTAGGTGATACTATTGTAATCAGTTTGATTTAATAGTGGATTAAGTCCTTGTTGAGAAAGGCAAATCACTCTGGAAGGGTGGACTGGAGTAGTTGTTTAACGAACCAGGATAAAAATAATTGTGTGATTATTTTCAAGTATTAATTCTCCATACTTATTCAACCCCCCTTTCTAAGTAATATCTCACCTTCAAATACCTTCGCTTGGTTCAACACATGTTTCCTGGTGTTAACACCTTCACTTGGTTCAACAAACATTTCCTTGGGTTAATACCTTCGCTTGGTTCAACACTTGTTTCCTTGGGTTAACACCTTCGCTTGATTCAACATTCGATTGGTTCAACACTCATTTTCTTGGCTTAATAGCTTTTTTCAACACCTGTTTCCTGGGTTTAACACCTTCTCTTGGTTCAACACCTGTCTCCTTGGGTTAACACCTACTCTTAGTTCACCACTAATTTCCTTGGGTTAACACCTACTCTTGGTTCAACACCCATTTCCTTGACTGTTACCTTCCCTTGGTTCAACACTCGTCTCCTTGGCTTAAAACCTTAAATTGGTACAACACCCGTTTATTTCGATTAACACATTTGCTTGGTTCAACAACAGTTTCCTTCATTTAAGACCTTTGCTTGGGTCAGCAACTATTTCGTTGGGTTAACACTTTCGCTTGATTCAACTTTCGTTTCCTTGGGCTAACACGTTCGCTTTGTTCAACACCTATTTCATGGGGTTAACAACTACTCTTGGTGCAACACTAATTTCCTTGGGTTAACCACTACTCTTGGTTCAACACCCATTTCTTTTACTTAACACCTTTCTTGGGTTCGACACCTGTCTCCTTGGCTTAAAACCTTAGCTTGGTACGACACCCATTTATTTAGATTACACCTTTGCTTGGTTCAACAAATCTTTCCTTGGCTTAACAACTATGCTTGGGTCAGCAACTGTTTCCTTTAGTTAACACCTTCGCTTGATTTGACTTCGGTTTCCTTGGGATAACACCATCGCTTGGTTCATCACCTGTTTCATTGGGTTAACACCTTGGCTTGGTTCAACACTCGTCTCCTTAGGAGAACATCTTTGCTTGGTTCAACACTTGTTCCCTTGGGTTAACACCTTCGCTTAGTTAAACACCTGTTTCCTTGAGTTAACACCATCGCTTGGTTCAACACTAGTCTCAAGGTTAAGACCTTCACTTGGTTCAACACCAGTCTCTTTTGGTTAACACCTTCGTTTGGTTAAACACTCGTCTCCTTGGGTTAACATTTTCGCTTGGTTCAACATACGTCTCCTTGGGTCAAAGCTTTCACATGGCTAACCATCTGTTTCCTTGGGTTAACACATTCGCTTAGTTTAACACCCATTTCCTTGGGTTAAACACATGTCTCCTTGGGTTAAAACCATTGACTGGTTCAACATTCGTCTCAAGGTTAACACCTTGATTTGGTTCAACACCAGTCTCTTTAGGTTAACACCTTCGCTTGATTCGACACCCGTCTCCTTGGGAGAAAACCTTTGCTTGGCTCAACACTTGTTCCCTTGGGTTAACACCTTCGCTTGGTTAAACACTTGTTTCCTTGGGTTAACACCATCGCTTGGTTCAAGACTCGTCTCAAGGTTAACACCTTGACTTGGTTCAACACCAGTCTCTTTTGGTTAACACATTCGCTTGGTTCGACACCCGTCTCCTTGGGTTAACACATTCGCTTGGTTTAACACCCGTTTCCTTGGGTTAACACTTTCGCTTGGTTAAACACTCGTCTCCTTGGGAAATACCTTCGCTTGTTTCAACACCTGTTTCCTTGGGTTAACACCTTCACTTGGTTCAACACTTGTCTCCTTGGGTAAACACCTTCGCTTGTTTCAACATATATTTCCTGGGATTAACACCTTCGCTTGGTTCAACAAACGGTTCCTTGGGTTAATACCTTCGCTTGGTTCAACACTTGTGTCCTAGGGTTAACACCTTCAATTGGTTCAACGTTTTTTTCCTTGGGCTAACACTGTCGCTACTCGAAAAATACGCGCAACGACGGGGAAGGCGAAAAGGAAAAGGACAGAAGAGTCGCCACCGAACTTTATTTATCCCATGAGGGGAAAGGAAAATATCGAGAAAACCTTAAGAAAAGAACGGACAAGATGGTCTCACAACCATAAATGGGTTCGGAAGCCGATTATGCGAAGGGAAGGTATTAGCACCCCTCGCATCCATCGTACTCGATGGGAACCATTTGTTTGTCGTGTGTGATTATATTTGCTTAAAGATTTTATTATGGAGAGTGTTCCAAAATATACAGAAAAGGGTTTAGAAACGGGGAATGAAAGGTAACGGGGGGAAGAAGGGAAAGAACGGACTCGGTAGGACTTCGCGGTCCTAGGCCTACGTATTCTCAACGGATATGAGAAAATCAGAGTCGACGTAGTTCGGGAAACTACTGATATGAGGGATTGTGCTCGCCAAGACATCGCTGCCTTGTGCCTACGTATCCTCATCTGGAATGAGAAATCAGAGCAGCCGTAGTTCGGCCTACAATTTGTTGATGACTTTATGGATGATGCTATCGTACGTATTCTAGCAGTTAGGTGTATTGCTGCTCGCTCGTTGGAGACTTAGGCATTACCGGTTTGCGGTAGAACGGACGTATCATATCCTTTTTGAAAGATTAGTTTTCGCCATGTGAGGCAAGATGTCACATTTGATTTGTTGAATTGTTTTTTTTAGGGGCGAGATAGGTCCTCGGATAGTAACCCCTACGGGTATTACCCAATTCTTTATCTCAAAGTTTTTGTTATGAAAGGGTGTGGCGAACATAGTGTCTTTGTATTGAAAGACGAGTATCAAAATCACACACGCTACAGTGAGCATCTCGACACTCGGAGAGGAAGAAGTCTACACTTAATCCTCTCTCTTTAGTTCAATACAAAGAGAACTTCATTCTCTTATTAAAGTGTTTTTGGTTTTGAATGGTAAGTGCTTTCGCGACGGAGAACCCTACGGTAAACGTCAGCACTCGGGATAGGAGAAGGCCTACGCCTAACCACTCCACGACCGTTCAAGTTTTTTGTTATGAAAAGAGTTCGAAAATGCACTCGGTGCGGGACTGAGGTTTTAGGTGAGAAAGGTTTCGGAAAGGAGTTGTGGAAAGAGATAGGTGGAAGGTGCGGAGAATACGAGCATCTTCGTATTGAAAGACGAATGTCTAAACCACCCACACTACAGTGAGCATCTCGACACTCGGAGAGGAAGAAGTCTACACTTAATCCTCTCTCTTTAGTTCAATACAAAGAGAACTTCATTCTCTTATTAAATATGGTGAGCTGGTTTAACCATTTTTTGAGAAAATCTGTTTGACGTTGGGTCAAGGGTTTTAGTTGCTTAAAAAGATTTGAGGTGAAGCGAGCAAGGTCGATGGCGACGCACAAGGCAAACGGCTTACAAGGTCAAAAATGGCTCGATGAGAATCGAGAGTTTGTTTTCTTAAAAATAGTTTTTAGAACCAAAGGTAAAAAAAAATGACCAACAATAAACATGCATAAAAACCATACCAACACAACGGGTTAATCGGCTTAAAAAAAACAAAAACGTCGAAAAACAGGGGTCTGACACGGGCGGCCGTGTCGTGTGACACGGCCCGTGTTACAGTTCCAGGAAAAAAACGAGTTGAGTCAAACAGCAGTGTGACGCGGCCGCCCGTGTTGCATGACACGGCCCGTGTCACAAGGTCTGGGGAAAAAATGCAAAAAAACTTAAACAGCGGTGTGACACGGCCGCCCGTGTTGCATGACACGGCCCGTGTCAGCCATGCTGTGTAAAATCTGACTTTTTTCTTTGTTTTTTTCTTCCTTCTTGGGTTTTTTCAAAAGGTTTCTTGGTCCCCCTTGGGATCTTACATGTTATACACAACACAACAACACTTAAACAAAGAGAATAAATGACAAATGCCCAATATAAAAGAAGAAAAGAGTTTTAAGAAATGGATACCCAAGAGTTGTTACCCTCCTTGCAAAGCCTCCACTGCTTTTGGCTAGGTGTTCACTTCCCTTCAATCTATGCTTTGATGGCTCTCCTTCTCAATGGCTCCCTTGTATTTCTCTTTTACTTTCTTAATCTTTGGCTGGTTTTTGCTCTCTCTATTTTTTCTGGTTTTCTCTCTTACTCTTTGCTCTCAATATTTCTATCTCAATGTGTTGTGAATGATAGTGAATGAATAGTTTCTTTTCAGCTCCTTCCCTCCTTATCTCACTTTTTTCTGCTGCCTTTTTCTGCTGTACCAAAACCACAACTCTTGCACACTTCTCCATTTTCAGAATTTCCATTCTTGGCAATATCTTTTACCACCTTTTGGTGCAGCCCCACTTTCCTTCCATTTCTAGTATGTTTTTTTTGCTGTATTTTCTTCTGCAGCACTCTACCTTTCTATTCATCCTTGTACCCATTGGTTGGTTGATTTGTTTGGACATACTCATGTAACCAATAACACTACCTTTTGGACATCATTTTCAAATTCTGATTTTTGATGTGTAGATGCATCAACATAAGCTTATAGCATTGGTTTTGTGACATAAAATGATTTTGTAATATGATAGACATTGCCACTTCTTGCATGGGGCTGTTTTGGACCATATTCAAATTGCCCATGGTTGAACATGCATGGTATTGATCTTGAAATATTCCAATATTGAATTAACTCTTAAGTAATTTCCTTGCATGTTTGTAAGCACAAAGAGGACCATTTGGACTTGATGGGGCATGGGGGATACCATGGCATGAAGTTATTTTTAGAAACTTGAATTAAGACTAGAAATAGCTTAATTTCCTAAGCATTACCAAGAGTTTGGATTTTGTAACAAATGTGACATCCTTCAAATGTCAAGAGATTTCTCTTTGTAAAAATTCTTAAATCTAGCCTTGAATTCATGAACCATGAATTTGGAATGATAGGCCTCCCTTATGACATTGAATTTGAAAGAAATGAAGAAATGAGTCAAGCCTTGAAAGAGGGCAGATTTTGGGGTGCAACAAACACCTTCGCCTTGATCAACACCAGTTTCCTTGGGTTAAGCATTCGATTGGTTTAACACCTGTTTTCTTTGCTCAGTAGCTTTGTTCAACCCCTGTTTCCTGGGGTTAACAACTACTCTTGGTTCAACACCCATTTCCTTTACATAACACCTTCCCTGGGATTGACACCTGTCTCATTGGCTTAAAACCTTAGCTTGGTACAACACCCATTTATTTCGATTAACACCTTCGCTTGGTTCAATAAATGTTGCCTTGGCTTAACACCTTTGCTTCGGTCAACAACAGTTTCCTTGGGTTAACACCTTCACTTGATTTGACTTCTGTTTCCTTGAGCTAACACCTTCACTTGGTTCAGCACCTGTTTCATTAGGTTAACACCTTCGCTTAGTCAAGCTTCTGTTTCCTTTGGCTAACACCTTCGCATTGTTTAATACCTGTTTCCTTTGGTTAACCCCTTCGCTTGGTTCAACACCCGTCTCCTTAGGAGAACACCTTTGCTTGGTTCAACACCTGTTCCCTTAGGTTAACACCTTCGCTTGGTTAAACACTTGTTTCCTTGGGTTAACACCATCGCTTAGTTTAACACTAGTCTCAAGGTTAAGACTTTGACTTGGATCAACACCAGTCTCTTTTAGTTAACACCTTTGTTTGATTAAACACTCGTCTCCTTGAGTTAACATCTTCACTTGGTTCAACACACGTCTCCTTGGGTTAAAGCTTTTGCATGGCTCAACATATGTTTCCTTGGGTTAACACATTCGCTTGGTTTAACACCTGTTTCCTTGGGTTAACACCTACGCTTGGTTAAACACTCGTCTCCTTGGGTTAACACCTTCGCTTGTTTCAACACCTGTTTCATTAGGTTTACACCTTCACCCTGTTCCACACTTGTCTCCTTTGGTTAACACCTTTGCTTGGTTCAACACATGTTTCCTGGGGTTAACACATTCCTTTGGTTCAACAAATGTTTCCTTGGGTTAATACCTTCGCTTGGTTCAACTCTTGTTTCCTTGGGCTAACACCTTCATCTTAATCAACACCAGTTGCCTTGGGTTAAACATATGATTGGTTCAACACCTGTTTTCTTGGCTTAACAACTTTGTTCAACACCTGTTTTCTAGGGTTAAAACCTTCGCTTGGATCAACACCCATCTGCTTGGGTTAACACCTACTCTTGGGTCACTACTAATTTCCTTGGGTTAACACCTTCCCTTGGTTCGACACCTGTCTCCTTGGCATAGAACCTTAGTTTGGTACAACACTCGTTTATTTAGATTAACACCTTGGCTTGGTTCAACAATTGTTTCCTTAGCTTAACATCTTTGCTTGGGTAAGCAACTATTTCCTTGGGTTAAAATCTTCGCTTGGTTCAACTTCCGTTTCCTTGGGCTAACACCTTCACCTTGTTCAACATTTGTTTCCTTGGGTTAACACCTTCGCTTGGTTAAACACCTGTTTCCTTGGGCTAACACCTTCGCGTTTTTCAAAACCTGTTTCCTTGGGTTAAAACATTCGCTTGGTTCAACACTCGTTTCCTTGGCCTAACAACATTGCTTTGTTCAACAATTGTTTCCTGTGGTTAACACCTTCTCTTGGTTCAACACTCGTCTCCTTGGGTTAACACTTACTCATAGTTCAACACTAATTTCCTTGGGTTAACACCTACTCTTGGTTCAACACCCATTTCCTTGAGTTAAAACTTTCCCTTAGTTTGACACCTGTCTCCTTGGATTAAATTAACACATTTGCTTGGTTCAACAATTGTTTCCTTGGCTTAACACCTTTGCTTGGGTCAGCAACTATTTCATTGGGTTAACACTTTCGCTTAATTCAACTTCCGTTTCCATAGGCTAACACATTCTCTTTGTTAAACACCTATTTCCTGGGGTTAACACCTACTCTTGGTTCAACACTAATTTCCTTGGGTTAACATCTACTCTTGGTTCAACACCCATTTCCTTTACTTAGCACCTTGCCTTGGTTTGACACCCATCTCCTTTGCTTAGAACCTTAGCTTTCTAAAACACCCATTTACTTAGATTAACACCTTCTCTTGGTTCAACAAATGTTTCCTTGGCTTAACACCTTTGCTTGGGTCAGCAACTGCTTCCTTGGGTTAACACCTTCGCTTGATTTGACTTCTGTTTCCTTGGGCTAACACCTTCGCTTGGTTCCGCACCTGTTTCATTGGGTTAACACCTTCGCTTGGTTAAACACTCGTCTCCTTGGGTTAACATCTTCGCTTGGTTCAACATATGTCTCCTTGGGTTAAAGCTTTCACATTGCTCAACATCTGTTTCCTTGGGTTAACACCTTCGCTTTGTTTAACACTCGTTTCCTTGGGTTAACACCTTCGCTTGGTTAAACACATGTCTCCTTGGGTTAACACCATTGACTGGTTCAACATTTGTCTCAAGGTTAACACCTTGATTTTATTAAACACCAGTCTCTTTAGGTTAAAACCATCGCTTGGTTCGACACCCTTCTCCTTGGGTTAACACATTCGCTTGGTTTAACACTCGTCTCCTTGGGTTAACAACTTCGCTTGTTTCAACACCTGTTTCCTTTGGTTAACACCTTCACTTGGTTCAACACTTGTCTCCTCTGGTTAACACCTTCGCTTGGTTCAACACATGTTTCTTGGGGTTAAGACCTTCGCTTGGTTCAACAAACGTTTCCTTGGATTAATACCTTCGCTTGGTTCAACACTTATTTCCTTTGGTTAACACCATCGCTTGGTTCAATGTTTGTTTCCTTGGGCTAACACCTTCGCCTTGATCAACACCAGTTTCCTTGGGTTAAGAATTCGATTGGTTCAACACCCGTTTTCTTGGCTTAATAGCTTTGTGCAACACCTGTTTCCTGGGGTTAACTCCTTCAGTTGGTTCAACACCCGACTCCTTAGGTTAACACTTTCGCTTGATTCAACCTTCTTTTCCTTAGGCTAACACGTTCGCTTTGTTCAACACCTATTTCCTGGGGTTAACACATACTCTTGGTTCAACACTAATTTCCTTGGGTTAACACCTACTCTTGGTTCAACACCCATTTCCTTGACTGTTAACTTCCCTTGGTTCGACATTCGTCTCCTTGGCTTAAAACCTTAGATTGGTACAACACCTGTTTATTTCGATTAACAGATTCGCTTGGTTCAACAACTGTTTCCTTCAGTTAATACCTTTGCTTGGGTCAGCAACTATTTTGTTGGGTTAACACTTTCGCTTGATTCAACATCCGTTTGCTTGGGTTAACACGTTCGCTTTGTTCAACACCTATTTCCTGGGGTTAAAACCTACTCTTGGTTCAACACTAATATCCTTGGGTTAACACCTACTCTTGGTTCAACACCCATTTCCTTTACTAAACATCTCCCCTGGGTTTGACACCTGTCTCCTTGGCTTAAAACCTTAGCTTTGTACAACACCCATTTATTTCGATTAACACCTTTGCTTGGTTCAATAAATGTTTCCTTGGCTTAATACCTTTGCTTCGGTCAGCAACTGTTTCCTTGGGTTAACACCTTCGCTTGATTTGACTTCTGTTTCCTTGAGTTAACACCTTCACTTGGTTCAGCACTTGTTTCATTGGGTTAACACGTTCTCTTAGTTCAGCTTTCGTTTCCTTGGGCTAACACCTTCGCCTTGGTTAACATCTGTTTCCTTAGGTTAACCCCTTCGCTTGGTTCAACAACCCTCTCCTTAGGAGAACACCTTTGTTTGGTTCAATACCTGTTCCCTTGGGTTAACACCTTCACTTGGTTAAACACATGTTTTCTTGGGTTAACACCATCTCTTGGTTCAACACTAGTCTCAAGGTTAAGACCTTGACTTAGTTCAACACCAGTCTCTTTTGGTTAACACCTTCGCTTGGTTCAACAACTGTTTCCTTAGCTTAACACCTTTGCTTGGGTCAGCAACTGATTTGTTGGGTTAACACCTTCGCTTAATTCAACTTTCGTTTTGTTGGGCTAACACGTTCGCTTTGTTCAACACCTATTTCTTAGGGTTAACACCTACTCTTGGTTCAACATTAATTTCCTTGGGTTAACACCTACTCTTTGTTCAACACCCATTTCCTTTATTTAACACCTTCCTTTGGTTCGACACCCAACTCCTATGCTTAAAACCTTAGCTTGCTACAACACCCATTTATTTAGATTAACACCATCACTTGGTTCACCAAATGTTTCGTTGGCTTAATACCTTTACTTGGGACAACAATTATTTCCTTGGGTTAACAGCTAGGCTTGATTTGACTTCTGTTTCCTTGGGCTAACACCTTCGTTTGGTTCAGCTTCCGTTTCCTTGGGCTAACACCTTCTCCTTATTTAACACCTGTTTCGTTAGGTTAACCCCTTCATTTGGTTCAACACCCGTCTCCTTAGGAGAACACCTTCCCTTGGTTCAACACCTATTCCTTTTGGTTAACACCTTCGCTTGGTTAAACACCTGTTTCCTTGGGTTAACATCATTGCTTGGTTCAACACTCGTCTCAAGGTTAACACCTTAACTTGGTTCAACACCAGTCTCTTTTGGTTAACACCTTCGTTTGGTTCAACACCCGTCTCCTTGGGTTGACATCTTCGCTTGGTTCAACACACGTCTCCTTGGGTCAAAGCCTTCACATGATTCAACATCTGTTTCCTTGGGTTAACACATTCGCTTGGTTTAACACCAATTTCCTTGGGTTAACGCCCGTTCTAGGTTCACCACTAATTTCCTTGGGTTAACACCTACACTTGGTTCAAGACCAGTTTCCTTGACTTAACACCTGCCCTTGGTTCGACACCTGTCTCGTTGGCTTAAAACCTTAGCTTGGTACAACACCCGTATATTTAGATTAACACCTTCACTTGGTGCAACAATTTTTTCCTTGGCAGGACATATTTTCTTGGGTGGGCAACTGTTTCCTTGGGTTAACACCTTCACTTGGGTCAACTTCCATTTCCATGGGCCAAAACCATCGCCTTGTTCAACACATGTTTCCTTGAGTTAACACCTTGGCTTTGTTCAACCCCCATCTTCTTGGGTTATCACATTCGTTTGGTTCAACACTTGTTTCCTGGGGTTAACACCTAAGCTTGGTTCATACCTGTTTCCTTGGGTTAACACATTCACTTTGTTTAACACCTGTTTCCTTGGGTTAACACCTTCGCTTGGTTAAACACTCGTCTCCATGGGTTAACACCTTCTCTTGGTTCAACACTTGACTCCTTTGTTTTACACCTTTGCTTGGTTCAACACACGTTTCATGGGGTTAACACCTTCGCTTGGTTTAACACATGTTTCCTTGGGTTAAGACCTTCACTTGGTTCAACTTCTGTTTCCTTGGGCTGACATATTCGCCTTGTTCAACACCTGTTTCTCGTGGGTTAACACATTCGTTTGGTTCAACACCCGTTTCCCTGGCTTAACAACTGCACTTTGTTCAACAATTGTTTCCTGGGATTAACACCTTCGCTTGGTTCAACACCTGTCTCCTTGGGTTAACACCTACTATTGGTTCAACACTAATTTCTTTGGGTTAACACCTACTCTTGGTTCAACGCCCATTTCCTTGACTTAACACCATTGCTTCGTTTGACACCCATCACTTTGGGTTAACATCTTCGCTTGGTTCAACACACGTCTCCTTGGGTCAAAGCTGTCTCATGGTTCAACATCTATTTCCTTAAGTTAACACATTAGCTTGGTTTAACACATGTGTCCTTGGGTTAACACCTTCACTTGGTGAAACACTCGTCTCCTTCGGTTAACACCTTCGCTTATTTCAACACATATTGCCTTGGGTTAACACCTTCACTTTCTTCAAAACTTGTCTTCTTTGGTTAACACCTTCGCTTGGTTCAACACATGTTTCCTGGGGTTAACACCTTGGCTTGGTTCAACTTTGTTTCCTTGGGTTAAAACATTCGTTTTATTTAATACCCGTTTCCTTGGGTTAACACCTTCGCTTGGTTAAAGACTCGCCTCCTTGTGTTAACACCTTCGCTTGTTTCAACACCTATTTCTTTGGGTTAACACCTTCACTTGGTTCAACAATTAACTCCTTTGGTTAACACCTTCGCTTGGTTCAACACATTTTTCCTAGGGTTAACTTTTTCGCTTGGTTCAACAAACGTTTCCTTGGGTTAATACCATCGCTTGGTTCAACACCTGTTTCCTTAGGTTAACACCTTCGCTTGGTTCAACTTTGTTTACTTGGGCTAACACCATCAACTTGTTCAACGCAAGTTTCCTTTGGTTAAACATTTGCATGATTCAACACCCGTTTCCTTGGTTTAACAGCTTTGTTCAACACCTGTTTCCGGAGGTTAACACCTTCGCTTAGTTCATCATCCGTCTCCTTGGGTTAGCACCTACTCTTGGTTCAACACTAACTTCCTTGGGTTAACACATACTCTTGGTTAAACACCCATTTTCATGACATAACACCTTCCCTTGGTTCGACACCCATCTATTTGGCTTAAAACCTTTGCTTGGTATAACACCCGTTTATTTAGATTAACAACTTCTCTTGGTTCAACAATTGTTTCCCATGCTTAACATCTTTGTTTGGGTCAGCAATTGTTTCCTTGGGTTAACACCTTTGCTTGGTTCAATTTATGTTTCCTTGGGCTAACACCTTCGCCTTATTCAACCCCCATCTCTTTGGGTTAACAAATTCGCTTGGTTCAACACTCGTTTCCTTGGCTTAACAACTATGCTTTGTTCAACACCTGTTTCCTGGGGTAACACCATTGCTTTATTCAAACCTGTTTCCTTGGGTAAACGCATTCGCTTTGTTTAACACCTATTTCCTTCGGTTAACACCTTCACTTAGTTAAACACTCGTCTCCTTGGGTTAACACCTTCGCTTGGTTCAACACTTATCTACAATGTTTAACACCTTCGCTTAGTTCAACACATGTTTCCAGGGGTTAACACCTTCGCTTGGTTCAACACACGTTTCCTTGGGTTAAGACCTTCGCTTGGTTCAACTTCCATTTCCTTGGGTTAACACCTTCGCCTTGTTCAACACCTCTTTCCTGTGGGTTAACACATTCGCTTGGTTCAACATCTGTTTCCTTGGCTTAACAACTTCACTTTGTTCAACAACTATTTCCTGGGGTTAACACCTTCGCTTGGTTCAACATCCGTATCCTTGGGTTAACACCTACCCTTGGTTCAACACCCATTTCCTTAACTTAACACCTTCCATTGGTTCAACACCCGTATCCTTGGCTTAAAATCTTAGCTTGGTAACACACCCGTTTATTTAGATTAACACCTTCGCTTGGTTCAACAACTGTTTCCTTGGCTTAACACCTTCGCTTGGGTCAGCAACTATTTCCTTGGGTTAACACTTTCGCTTGAATCAACTTCCGTTTCATTGGACTAACATGTTTGCCTTGTTCAACACATGTTTCCTTGGGTTAACACCTACTTTTGGTTCAACACCCATTTCCTTGACTTAACACCTTCCCTTGGTTCAACACCTGTCTCCTTGGCTTAAAACCTTAGCTTGGTATAACATCCGTTAATTTAGATTAACACCTTCGCTTGGTTTCATAACTGTTTCCTTGGCTTATCCACCTTGCTTGGATCAACAACTGTTTCATTGGGTTAACACTTTTGCTTGATTCAACTTCCATTTCCTTGGTTTCACACGTTCGCTTTGTTTAACACCCGTTTCTTGGGATTACACCTACTTTTGGTTCAACCCTAATTTTCCTTGGGTTAACATCTACTATTGGTTCAACATCAATTTCCTTGACTTAACACCTTCGCTTGGTTCGACACCCGTCTCCTTAGCTTAAAACCTTAGTTTGGTACAACACCCGTTTATTTAGATTAACACCTTCGCATGATTCAACAAATGTTTCCTTGGCTTAACACCTTTGCTTGGGTCAGCAATTGTTTCCTTAGGTTAACATATTCGCTTGATTCGACATTCGTTGCCTTCGGCGAACACCTTCGCTTGGTTCAACTTCTGTTTCCTTAGGCTAACACCTTCGCCTTGTTCCAAACCTGCTTCCTTGGGTTAACACCTTCGCATGGGTCAACACCTGTCTCCTTAGGAGAACACCTTCGGTTGGTTCAACACATGTTCCCTTGGGTTAACACCTTCGCTTGGTTAAACACCTGTTTCCTTGAGTTAACACCGTCGCTTGGTTTAACACTCGTCTCAAGGTTAACACCTTGACATGGTTGAACACCAGTCTCTTTAGGTTATCACCTTCCCTTAGTTCGACATCTATCTCCTTGGGTTAACATCTTCACTTGGTTCAACACACGTCTCCTTGGGTCAAAGCCTTCGCGTGGTTCAACATCTGTTTCCTTGGATTAACACATTCGCTTGGTTTAACACTCGTCTCCTTGGGTTAACACCTTTGCTTGTTGCAACACCTGTTTCCTTGGGTTAACACCTTCACTTCGTTCAACACTTGTCTTCTTTGGTTAACACCTTCGCTTGGTTCAACACATGTTTCCTTAGGTTAATACCTTCACTTGGTTCAACACATGTATCCTTGGGTTAATACCTTTGCTTGGTTCAACTTTTGTTTCCTTGGGCCAACACCTCTGCCTTGATAAACACCAGTTTCCTTGGGTTAAATATTCGTTTGGTTCAACACCCATTTTCTTGGCTTAATAACTTTGTTCGACACCTGTTTCCTGGGGTTAACAGCTTCGGTTGGTTCAACACCCGTCTCCTTGAGTTAACACCTACTCTTGGTTCAACATTAACTTCCTTGGGTTAACACCTACTCTTGGTTCAACACCCATTTCCTTGACTGTTACCTTCCCTTGGTTCGACATCCGTCTCCTTGGCTTAAAACCTTAGCTTGGTACAACACCTAATTATTTAGATTAACACTTTCGCTTGGTTCTACAATTGTATTCTTAGCTTAACATCTTTGCTTGGGTCAGCAACTGTGTCCATGGTTAACACCTTCGCGTGGTTTAACTTCCATTTCCTTGGGCTAACACCTTCACCTTGTTCAACACCTGTTTCCTTAGGTTAACACCTTGGCTTGGTTCAACCCACATCTCCTTGGGTTAACACATTCCCTTGGTTCAACACTCGTTTCCTTGGCTTAACAACTTCGCTTTGTTCAACACCTGTTTCCTGGGGTTAACACCTTCGCTTGGTTCAAAACTGTTTCCTTGGGTTAACACATTCTCTTTATTTAACACTCGTTTCCCTGGGTTAAAACCTCCCCTTCGGTAAACACTCGTCTCCTTTGGTTAACACCTTCGCTTGGTTCAACACCTGTTTCCTTGGGTTAACACCTTCAGTTGGGTCAACACTTATCTCCTTTTGTTAACACCTTCGCTTGGTTCAATACATTTTTCCTAGGGTTAACACTTTCGCTTGGTTCAACACATGTTTCCTTGGGTTAATACCTTCGCTTAGTTCAACTTCCATTTCCTTGGGCTAACACCTTCGCCTTGTTCAACACCTACTTTCTTGGGTTAACACATTCGCTTGGTTCAACACTTGTTTCCTTGGCTTAAAAACTTCGCTTTATTCAACGAGTGTTTCCTAGCATTAACACCTTCACTTGGTTCAACAATAATTTCCTTGGGTTAACACCTACTCTTGGTTCAACACCCATTTCCTTGACTTAACACCTTCCCTTGGTTCAACACCCATCTCCTTTGCTTAAAACCTTATCTTGGTACACACCCGTTTATTTAGATTAACACATTCGCTTGGTTCAACAACTCTTACCTTGGCTTAACACATTTGCTCAAGTCAGCAACTGTTTCCTTGGGTTAACAGTTTCGCATGATTCAACTTCTGTTTCCTTGGGCTAACACGTTCGCTTTGTTCAACACCTATTTCCTGGGGTTAACACCTACTCTTGGTTCAACATTAATTTCCTCGGGTTAACACCTACTCTTTTTTCAACATCCATTTCCTTCAGTTAACACCTTCCCTTAGTTTGACACCCGTCTCCTTGGCTTAAAACCTTAGCTCGGTACAACACCCGTTTATTTTGATTAACACCTTCGCTTGATTCAACAAATGTTTCCTTGGCTTAACACCTATGCTTGGGTCAACAACTGTTTCCTTGGGTTAACACCTTTGCTTGACTTGACTTCTGTTTCCTTGGGCTAACACCTTCGCTTGGTTCAACACCTGCTTCCTTGGGCTAACACCTTCGCTTGGTTCGACAACCATCTCCTTTCGTTAACATATTTTCTTGGTTTGACACACGTCTCCTTGGGTCAAATCCATCGCATGGTTCAACATCGGTTTCCTTGGATTAACACATTTTCTTGGTTTAATACCCTTTTCTTGGGTTAACAGCTTCGCTTGGTTAATAACTGGTCTTGTTGGGTTAACACCTTCGCTTGGTTCAACACACGTTTCCAGGGGATAAGGCCTTCGCTTGGTTCAAAAAAATTTCGTTGGGTTAATACCTTTTCTTGGTTTAACACCTGTTTCCTTGAGTTAACACCTTCGTTTGGTTCAACTTTTGTTTCCTTGATCTAACACCTTGGCCTTGATCAACACCAGTTTCCTTGGATTAAACATTCGCTTCTTTCAACACCCATTTTCTTGGCTTAACAACTTTGTTTAACACCTGTTTCCTGGGGTTAACACCTTTGCTTGGTTCAACACCTGTCTCCTTGGGTTAACACCTACTCTTGGTTCAACACTAATTTCCTTGGGTTAACACCTTGGCTTGGTTAAACCCCCATCTCCTTGGGTTAACACATTCGCTTGGTTCAACATCTGTTTCCTTGGAATTAACACCTTTGCTTGGTTCAAACCTGTTTCCTTGGGTTAACACATTCGCTTTGTTTAACAGTTGTTTCGTTGGGTTAACACCTTCGCTTGGTTAATCACTCGTCTCCTTGGGTTAACACCTTCGCTTGGTTCAACACTCGTCTCCTTAGGAGAACACCTTCACTTGGTTCAACACCTGGTCCCTTGGGTTAACACCTTAGATTGGTTAAAAACTCGTTTCCTTGGGTACACACCATCGCATCGTTCAACACTCGTCTCAAGGTTAACACCTTATCTTTGTTCAACACCAGTCTCTTTAGGTTAACACCTCCATTTGGTTCGAGACCCGTCTCCTTGGGTTAACCTATTCACTTGGTTAGACACACGTCTCCTTGGGTTAAAGCTTTCTCATGGTTCAACATTTGTTTCCTTGGATTCACGCATTCGCTTGGTTTAATACCTGTTTCCGTGGGTTAACACCTTCGCTTGGTTAAACACTCGTCTCGTTGGGTTAACACCTTCTCCTGTTTTAACACCTATTTCCTTAGGTTAACACCTTCACTTGGATCAACACTTCCCTCCTTTGGTTAACACCTTTGCTTTGTTTAACACATGGTTCCTGGGGTTAACACCTTCGCTTGGTTCAACAAACGTTTCCTTGAATTAATACATTCGCCATGTTCAACACATGTTTCCTTGGGTTAACACATTCGATTGATTCAAGTTTTGATTCCTTGGGCTAACACCTTCGCCTTGATCAACACCAGTTTCCTTAGGTTAAACATCCGCTGGTTTCAACACCCGTTTTCTTGGATTAACAACTTTGTTCAACACCTATTTCCTGGGGTTAATACCTTCGCTTGGTTCAACATTCGTCTCCTTAGGTTAACACCTACTATTGGTTCAACACTAATTTCCTTGGGTTAACACCTACTCTTGGTTCAACGCCCATTTCCTTGAGTTAATACCTTCCCTTGGTTCGACACCTGTCTCCTTGGCTTAAAACCTTAGCTTGGTACAAAACCTGTTTATTTAGACTAACACCTTTGCTTGGTTCAACAAATGTTTCCTTAGCTTAACACCTATGCTTGGGTCAGAAACGGTTTCCTTGGGTTAACACCTTTGCTTGATTTGACTTTCGTTTCCTTGGGCTAACAACTTCGCTTTGTTCAAGACCTGTTTCCTTGGGTTAACACCTTCGCTTGATTTTACTTCTGTCTCCTTCAGAGAACATCTTCGCTTGGTTCAACACCTGTTCCCTTGGATTAATACCTTCGCTTGGTAAAACACTTGTTTCCTCTGGTTAACACCATCGCTTTGTTCAAAACTCGTCTCAAGGTTAACACCTTAACTTGGTTCAACACCAGTCTCTTTAAGTTAACACCTTCATTTGGTTCGACACCTATCTCCTTGGGTTAACATCTTCGCTTGGTTCAACACACGTCTCCTTGGGTCAAAGACTTCTTATGGTTCAACATTTGTTTCCTTGGATTAACACATTCGCTTGGTTTAACACCCGTTTCCTTGGGTGAAACCCTGCACTTGGATTAACACTCGTCTCGTTGGGTTAACACCTTCGCTTGTTTCAACACCTGTTTCCTTGGGTTAACACCTTCACTTGGTTCAACACTTGTCTCCTTTGGTTAACACCTTCGCTTGGTTTAACACATGTTTCCTGGGGTTAACATCTTCGCTTGGTTCAACAAAAGTTTCCTTGGGTTAATACTTTCTCTTGGTTCAACACCTGTTTCCTTGGGTTAACACCTTCGCTTGGTTTAATTTCTGTCTCCTTGGGCCATCACCTTCGCGTTGATCAACACCAGTTTCTTGGGTTAATCTTTTACTTGTTTCAACACCCATTTTCTTGGCTTAACAACTTTGTTCAACACTTGTTTCCTGGGGTTAACACCTTCGCTTTGTTCAACACCCGTCTCCTTGGGTTAACACCTACTCTTTGTTCAACACTAACTTCTTTGGGTTAACACCTACTCTTGGTTCAATGCCCATTTCCTTGATGGTTAACTTCCCTTGGTTCAACACCCGTCTCCTTGGCTTAAAACCTTAGCTTGGTACAACACCCGTTTATTTAGATTAACACCTTCGCTTGGTCCAACAATTATTTCCTTGGCTTAACATCCTTCCTTGGGTCAGCAACTGTTTCCTTGGGTTAACACCTTCGCTTGGTTAAACTTCCATTTCCTTGGGCTAACACCTTCACCTTGTTCAACACCTGTTTCCTTGGGTTAACACCATCGCTTGGTTCAACACTCGTCTCAAGGTTAACACCATAACTTGGTTTAACACCAGTGTCTTTAGGTTAACACCTTCGTTTGGTTTGACACCCGTCTTCTTGGGTTAACATCTTTGCTTGGTTCAACACACGTCTCCTTGTGTCAAAGCCTTCTCATGGTTCAACATCTGTTTCCTTGGATTAACACATTCGCATGGTTTAACACCCGTTTCCTTGGGTGAAACCTGCACTTGGTTAAACACTCGTCTCGTTGGGTTAACACCTTCGCTTGTTTCAAGACCTGTTTCCTTGGGTTAACACCTTCACTTGGTTAAACACTTGTCTCGTTTGGTTAACACCTTCGCTTGATTCAACACATATTTCCTGGGGTTAAGACCTTCGCTTGGTTCAACACCTGTTTCTTTGGGTTAACACCTTCACTTGGTTCAATTTTTGTTTCCTTGGGGTAACACCTTGGCCTTGATCAACACCAGTTTCCTTGGGTTAAACATTCCATTGTTTCAACACCCATTTTCTAGGCTTAACAACTTTGTTTAACACCTGTTTCCTGGGGTTAACACCTTTGCTTGGTTCAACACCCGTCTCCTTGGGTTAACACCTACTTTTGGTTCAACACTAATTTCCTTGGGTTAACACCTTGGCTTTGTTAAACCCCCATATCCTTGGGTTAACACATTCGCTTGGTTCAACACCCGTTTCCTTGGCTTAACAACTTCACTTTGTTCAACACCTATTTCCTGGAGTTAACACCTTCGGTTGGTTCAAACATGTTTCCTTGGTTAACACACTCGCTTTGTTTAACACTCGTTTCCTTGGGTTAACACCTTCACTTGGTTAAATACTCGTCTCCTTGGGTTAACACCTTCACTTGGTTCAACACTCATCTCCTTAAGAGAACACCTTCGCTTGGTTCAACACCTGGACCCTTGGGTTAATACCTTCGCTTGGTTAAACACCTATTTCCTTGGGTTAACACCATCGCATGGTTCAACACTCGTCTCAAGGTTAAAACCTTATTTCGGTTCAACACCAGTTTCTTTAGGTTAACAAATTCGTTTGGTTCGACACCCATCTGCTTGGGTTAACATCTTCGCTTAGTTCAACACACGTCTCGTTGGGTTAAAGCCTTCTCATGGCTCAACATCTCTTTCCTTGGATTAACACATTCGCTTTGTTTAATACCCGTTTCCTTGGGTGAAAACCTGCACTTGGTTAAACACTTGTCTCATTGGGTTAACACCTTCGCTTGTTTCAACACTTGTTTCCTTGGGTTAACACCTTCACTTGGTTAAACACTTGTCTCCTTTGGTTAACATCTTCGCTTGGTTCAACACATGTTTTCTGGGGTTAACACCTTCGCTTGGTTCAACACCTGTTTCCTTGGGTTAACACCTTCGGATGATTCAACTTTTGTTTCCTTGGGCTAACACCTTGGCCTTGATCAACACCAGTTTCCTTGGGTTAAACATTCGCTTGTTTTAACACCCATTTTCTTGGCTTAACAACTTTGTTTAACACCTGCTTCCTGGGGTTAACACCTTTGCTTGGTTCAACACCCGTCTCCTTGGGTTAACACCTACTCTTGGTTTAACACTAATTTCCTTGGGTTAACACCTTGGCTTGGTTCAACCCCCATATCCTTGGGTTAACATATTCGCTTGGTTCAACACCCGTTTTCTTGGCTTAACAACGTCGCTTTGTTCAACACCTATTTCTTGGAGTTAACACCTTCGCTTGGTTAAAACTTGTTTCCTTGGGTTAACACATTCGCTATGTGTAACACTCGTTTCCTTGTGTTAACACCTTCGCTTGGTTAATGTCATACCCCAAATTTGTCCTACTTCGGTATTTAATGGAGATTTGACTGTTTCACGACTTCTGGCTATGACTATCTGAGACTTCGTTCAAAAAGACCATGTGTGTACACATTGTGGTTGTAATCCCCAGCAATTTATGATGAAGAATGTGCCCCCAGCTTTTATATCCAAATTTATATGTGTCCTCGTTATCACGATCAGATATATATATATGGACGATGGCATAAAATGCATGATTGTTGGTTTTCAAAAAATTTGAACCCTATTTCAACTGGATTACAAACTTCTCTAAAGGTCGTTTGAGCCTCATTACAAGTTGTTTGTTATGATATGCACCTAATTCAAGTCGTTCAAAGATATTTCACATGATGCTGCTAGATACGGTCGATTTAGCTTCAAGCCTTGCTTGAATTGATTACGAGTGTCAAGCTATGTTTGAATTTTAAATCAATTTGTGACAAACTTAGATTTAATTTGTAAGTTTCGAGTCATACTTGAATTTGGATGCAATTAGCCTAGAAGATGTTTCGATTCATTTCAAAGGCTTATGGTATAATGCATCAGTTCATAACGATGCAAGCTATGATAAAGGAAAGATGAACCCATATTCTTGCATTCAAAATTTGGTCGAGAGATTTCAGACATGGAAAGTTGCTTTAGATTACAAGGAGAAACATTTCTTTTGTGAAGCAAATGGGTTTATTACTAAATGACATGTCCAGACGGGGACCATTTTGCAAGATTTTTATTACATGTTGAGTTGACTTTTGAACCGTGTTCTGGAGTTTTTGTCAAATAATGAGAAGCCGTGTTTTGGGATTTACTATCAAGCAATACATGGATCTTTCTAAAAGTCATGACAGACGTCGAAGATACAACAGCAACGACTTACTTTTTCATTACCACATATGATCAATGGGTTATTAAAAAGGAAAATCTATGATTCATTAAGGATTAAAGTTACAAAGGTCAGGTATTGAAATCCCAGTCAGCTCCAAATTTACTTCTAAACTATTATACTGTATTGATTAAGGAATTAGAAAGAAGGTTGACCAACCAAACTCTTAGAAAATTAAAAGTGATATTTTGTTGCACCAATTACCGAGACTTACGCAAGATTTGTCAAGACACCTAATGAAGCATGAGGTTCCCTTCATAACTCATACAAGGAATGCAAGGAAAATTATCTTATATAGTGCAGAAGTTACAAATTTATGAAACAGTAGTGTGTGCATAAAAGTAATGGCAACAACAGAGACAACTTCTGCTACGCTTGGTCCTCGATATGCACCAGATGATCCCATCCATCCGAAACCGTGGTTGGGGTTGATTGATGGAGGTACTGGTACTTTGTACTATTGGAATCCTGAAACTAATGTTACTCAATATGATAAGCCCGACGCCCCACCTGTGCCTGCTGCTTCTACGCCTGGTTTGGCACCTATACCGAGTGGGTCGGGGCAGCAACAGATGATGCAAGTGCAGCCGCCCTCACAACAACAGCAGGGAAACCATTTTGCCCAACAGCAACAGAGTCCTCATGTGGCGCAGGCTACTCAGCAGCAGCCTTCTCAAGCTGCTCAACCTGTGCAGCAGCAGCCGACACAGTAGCCTGGGTTACACCAAGCTAGACCCAGATGATGCAGCCTCAAGGGCAGCAAATGATGCAGTTTCAAGGGCAACAATTTCAGCAAATACATCATCAGATGCCTCCGCAGGTGATTCGTCCACAACAATTTGGGCAAGGGAATCCTCAGGATCATGGTACACATATTGTGAAACCACAAGAACCTCAATTCACTCCTCAGAGCATGCTTGTATGATCGGGCACCTAAAGCTCTTCAGCTAAAAGAGTTAGATCGGGGGGCAGACATTGTTGTTGCCACACCTGGTAGGCTCAATGATATACTTGATATGAAAAAAATTGACTTTAGGAAAGTTTCACTCCTTGTGCTTGATGAGGCAGACCAAATGCTTGATATGGGTTTTGAGCCTCAAATCCGTAAGATTGTGAATGAGATTCCACCACGTAGACAAACTCTCATGTACACTGCAACCTGGCCTAAAGAAGTGAGAAAAATTGCTGGCGATCTTCTTGTTAATCCTGTTTAGGTTAACATTGGAAATGTAGTTGAGCTTGCTGCAAACAAATCTATCACACAGTATGTTGAAGTTGTCCCACAAATGGAGAACATGAGCCACTTTGACTTCTGCATAAATAAAAATGGTGTTCGGTTTGCTCAAACCCTTCAATAAGCTCCAAATGTAACTTCGGCTATTTCCACTGGGCTTCTCCGATGCACCTGGAAGCCAGGAATAATGGAGAATGTTATTTCTGTAATGTAATACAATAAAGATGTACATGATTTTTGTGCAGAACCAAGTCCACAAAAGAAGGACGGTTCAGAACTATGGTATAGTGACAACAAAAGGTTCATAAAGAGAGAAAGAAAGGCATAGGATGACACTTACGTAAGACTCGTCACAAGAACTTGTTGAGAGCAGCCATTTCGTCACCAGAATTTTTCCTCGTCACATTGTAAGCTAGCTGAACGTATTTGGTGTGTCAGCACAATCCTCGATCCACCAAGATTTGATTTGAGTTAGTGAAGCTACGAGATGATTACCGAAGAGAATTCCTGCCCTTCACTTTGACCCAACAGAATAGATTCTGGGTGCTATTTTCATGTTGAAATCACCATGTTGTCGCTACTGCGAAAATCGGCGCCGGCTGAACAGAAGAGTCGCCACCGTGCGTTATTTATCCCACGGGAGGGAAAGGAAACGCTCAGAGTAAACCTCGCACAACACGGGAAAGGTATGGTCGTCGCAACCAAGACCTGGGTTCGGGAGTCGGTTACGCAAGGGGAAGGTATTAGCACCCCTCACGTCCGTCGTACTCGACGGGATCCACGCTTGTTTTCGGGTATGGATTGTTATTCTATCTACGCTAAAGGTCAAGGGTTAAAAGAAAATAAAATGAAAATAAAATGACTCGGCAAAGTATCGCACTTTATGCCTACGTATTCCCGTCTGGAACGAGAAATCAGAGTCAACGTAGTTCGCCTACCTACGGGAAAGGAGGGGAAGGTTGCTCGCTAGGACATCGCATCCTATGCCTACGTACTTTCACACGGCATGAAAGATCAGAGCAAACGTAGTTCGGGCCACGTACGACACAAGCTTGTCTTGATTGATTTTATTCCTTATGAAAAAGGGGTTCTTGATTAACAGTCCCGGCGGACAAAAATGACGTCTTGATGAGTTCACGTTCTTTTACGAAAGAAGTGTCTTTTATTGTGTTTGAAATCTTATTGTGTTTTTCTGTTTGTTTTGAGATAGAAAGAGACAGAACTCTAACCTACGGTTGCGGGGGGAATCAAACTAACCTAATGTTATCATGCATGGGTTAAGACCTAGTGTCTATCATGCTCCTCTCTTGCACAGAGAGAAACAGAGATCCTACGGGATAGGCAGAAACAGAAACAATAACAGATATAATACAGTAAAGCAGTAAAATGCATGGATGCAACAGTACAAGCGAGGCAAGGGAGTCCCACTCAACCTCGAACCTAGAAAACAATAGGCAAAAGTGAACAGGCTTCACTTTCAACCTAACAGGGTAAACAGCAAACAATACAGTCCAGAAAACCAATCAATACATCAGCAAATGAAATACAACAGCAAAAAGAAACAGCCACAGCAGCTCTGCATCAACACCTGGCTTCAAGTAATCTCCAATCATTTACAAGCTTCAACAAGCATCAGTCTCCATCTTCATGACCTTTAGGCAAGGGCTTTGATCATCATTCTTCCATCTGCAATGGCTTTTCTTCAAGTTCAAACCTCCAGGATGAGGGATTAGTCACAAGAGTGAATTGGGTGTTAAGCAATCAGTTGACTACCAAGGGTGGTGAACAGACTGCTTCTAACACAAGAGACATTTTCTCTCAAGAGTTCTATCTCATAGACCCTATCATCAAGCCTTCCAAAGGAAGGGGGTGAGTGTCTTAGAGAGACTCTGCATCACAGAGAAGAATGGATGCAGACAAGGCAATCCATGTTTGAGAAACAAACTTTCTAACCTAGAGCTCTGCCTAGCTCCTAAACCCTAGTCTCCTCAACAGCTGCTAGCAAGAACCTCCTCTCCAACTCTGGCAGTTGATCTACAATCTCTGGATCTCCAATGGCTTCATCTCCTCAAGCCTTCAACTCTCCCAAGTCCCCAGACAATCCCAATACCCAAGCAAACAAGCAATAATCCCTAGAGGGCACACCACACCAGTCAATCAGATATACAGTATATTAATAGCAGTAGGGGAATCCTGACTTTTTCTAAGGGATCTAATAACTACCCATAGCCCCTATAGTCCCATAACTAATCTAGTTAAATCCTAAGTCCTAAGGGAAAGAATCAAACTTCCTAAGTCATCACCTAAAAACCCTAATTTGTTCATGTTGTTCAAGCCTACCTTAAGCACCTAAAAATAATTCCTAAAAATGGGAACTAACTTGTTTCTACAAGTTCAATATCTCATCTAAGCAACAAAAAAAGAATGAACAAAAAATATGAAAGCATTTAGTAGAACAAAAATTAATAAAATCATGCATGAAATGAACCATTTAAAATGTCATTTATTTAGAAAATATGGAAAAAATATCAAATGAAAATAAAAATGCAATTTTATTTAATGAAAATTTTCTACACATTCTAATGAAGATGATGTAAAAAGAATGGATTAAAAATGATTTTTTATCTATTTATTATAAATTTTTAAAAGTTGGTAAAATTAAAGTGGAATTAAAAAACAATTGAAATTAAAATGAGAGGGAGGGGGGTAAGAGTAGCAGGCGCTCTAGTTATATTCTGGATGGGCCAAGCAGTGGTGGGGTGCGCGTAGCAAATTGGTTAAGGCCCAGAACCATTTCAGAATTATTAAAAAAAATAAAAACACGCAGGGGGTGAAAATAGCATAGGATTCACGCGTAAAATGAATTGGGCTTAAAATTGGGGGGTGGGGATATCACTCAGCACTCAGGCCCGCCCGTTTCAATTAATGAAACGGTGCGTTTAGGGCACCACTCTTCCCTCTAAATTCAGAATTAAATGAGAGCCCTTCGATCGCTCTCTGAGTCAAAAGTCCAACATGAAATGAACGCCCAGGATTTCATCTTCTTCCTTGGTTCATAAAGCTAGGGTTTACATTCCATGGAAGCCATGCACGAGCCAACTTCAAGCTCTCAGTTCTCTCTCTCCAGGCCATGAAACGCCACGATATAAACATGAAACTTACTCTAAATTTCTCCCTCTACACGTCTATGGTCTTGGATTGCTTTGAAACTCAACAAACCACTCAACCCGAGCGCAACAATTCTGGTCACCATGGAAATACTCTGCAACTCATCAGCACAATCCTCAATCAAACTTATACTAATCTAATCTATGACTAATGGTGATTATTCTGATCTATCAAACTAAGATTATAATGGCCTAACCTAAGAGTTCTAGGTCCTAACAGTTTGGTACACCTGCTAACAATCATCACTAAACTACTCCAAACTCATCCTAATTGCTCTACTAACATCCTACATCATATCTAAACTAACAAATCTATGCTAAACTAACTGAATCAAGCTGTGGCAGAGAAAATGCACCTGGTGTGGAATCTTGTGGATGATGATGGAACTCGTGGATCTGAGGCTTTTGAGGCTTGGATCCTGATCTACAATTGCTCTACTTGCTTCTGTATGCAACACCTTGAGGAGTCTTGCACTGGATCTTGAGTTCCAACTGAATTTGCAATTTTGATGTTGATGATTATAGTGCTCGAAAATGGATTGATCACACCTGGTTCTTGGTTGAATTCTGATCTATGATGATGAATCAGTATAATGAAGTTGATTTTGATGATGATTGGTGAAGAATTTGAGGAATTGAAGTGAAAATGCAATGAGAAAGAATGAGAGAATTTGGGAAATTCTTGGTGAAAAATGAATCCAACCCTTGCTCAATTCTCATTTCATGAATATATAGTGTTCAATGGTAACTTCTAGATCCCTCTTACACATTCCCTTGCCTTCCAACTTTGATTCATTTTGGCTATGTTTCTTAAAATGCAAGTAACCAAGGATAACTTTGAAATCTTCCACTAAACTCAAAAAAGTGCTTGAACCATTGTCTTTAGAATGTCTTTTCCATTCAAAATCATATATTGTAAGTCTCCATTTGGACTTATAAATCTCCCAAACCATTTTCCACTTTGACTTTATTCAAATTATAAGCCATTTTAGTTCAAATTTGGACCAATCATGCAACTTCATGTTATGAGCTTTTCCAACAATTTGTGACCTTCTTTCTAGACTCAAAATCACATTTTGAACAAGTTTGATGTTGTAAGTTTTTCCATTTGAGGCCTCCTTGTATGAGTTTTGGACATAGGTTAAAATGACCTGTAATTCACAAATGCCCAAAATACCCTTTGCTTGCCAAGACCATAAGTTGAGTTCCACACATCATATGAAGGCATACTATACCATTCTAGAAAGCTAAGAGAATGAGGAACAATTCTTATGTTGACCAATAATCCATTTGAAATCTCCTTGAGGGGTAAAAATTGCTTGGAAGTCAAGTCACTTTCACAGACAAAATTTCAGATACCTCAGATGACCTGTAACTTGCAAGGACCATAACTTGAGTTCTATAAATCTCCTTGATGTCTTCCACCACTCAAATTAAAGGTATTGAGATCCTCTACAAGTTTCATGCTGGCCAAGAAGCCATTTGAAGCTAGCATTTTGACTTATCTTGCTTGGAAATTTGACCTAAACTAGGGGATTTTACACAAAAACCCTAATTTAGAAACTCCTCTTCTCCTTGATTTCTCTTGAATTCTCCTTGGCATATCTCCATATCCTCTTTTATATGTCCAATGATGAACCCCACATCTCTCTACTAGACTTGAATGCCCCTTAAATCAGTCAATTGACCTAGGGTTGACCTAGGGTTGACCCAGATGAAACCCTAGTTGACTGCCTTCAGCTATAGCTCTTGTGCTCTCCTCAATGACTTGTCTCCTTCTTCCAATGACTTTCTAAGTCTCTCATAATGTCTAGATACTCTCCATGCCTTCAACTCACAGCTCACAACCCTCTTGTTGACCCTCAGATACCCTCAGCTAGGAGATGGACTCAAGGCTTGATCTGCTGAACTCTTTGCTTTCAAACTCCTTCCTGATGACTTGAATGAGATTGAATTAGGATAATAACCTCTTGATAGGCTTCTAGAGATGAAAATAATGATTGGTCCCCTGCTGTATGACTTGCTATGCTTATGCTATGCGGATGATTAGACTATGTACATGACTCTATATGCAAATGCTAATGATATTGAAACATAAACCAAGTGAATAAGGTTGGGCAAATTTTAGGGTGCAACAGCTGCCCCTATTCAAACGGCTTGGACCCGATTGGGTGAAGAGCCCGGAGCCTTCAGACATTCGCGGTACGAGACGGTTGAATACTAGTGAAACCAGAAATTTGCCAACCGCAAGACTAAATTGCGCTCCTGCTTGAGGAACGACATTCATCAGCTGAATCTGACTGATACGGTAACCCACTGATCTCGTGCGACTGTTCTGGGGATTGTCTTCATCGTTCTGAAGAGGATTCTGTCATAACAAATTGCTTGCTTGTCCACGTTAGGACTCTGTCCGTCATCAATACGAAGAAATCTCAACTGAAACCTGTCCACGTTAGGACTCCATTTGCTGTTAACCCAGAAAAATCTCGGCAACTCCGCTGGGGATAATTCGTCTGCATTTCCATAAACTGAATCGTCCACGTTTAGGAATAAACTCTTCCACGTTAGGAGTAACACCTGTCCACGTTAGGAATGACATCATCCACGTTAGGAGTAACACCTATCCACGTTAGGAATCATCTCTTCTGTATCTGTCCACGTAAGGACTCCAATCTTTCATCTTTCCACGTCAGGAAGCAATCTTCTTTCCGCGTAAGGAGGACTATATCAATCTGTCCACGTAAGGACTTCAATACCACTTGACATGTCCGCGTCAGGACTCCAATCTTTCCACGTAAGGAATCCAACTTTGGTTCTGAACCTGTCCACGTCAGGACTCAACTTTCCACGTAAGGAGTACATCATTCTTCCACGTCAGGAATCAACTTTTCTTGAATCTGTCCACGTAAGGAACCCAATTTTTCCACGTCAGGAATCAACTTCTTTGATCTGTCCGCGTCAGGACTAAACTCTTCCGCGTAAGGAATAAACTCGTCTTCCCACGTAAGGAAACCACTTTCCTTTCACGTAAGGGATGCTCTTGATATGTCCACGTAAGGACTCTGATCTTTCCACGTTAGGAATCACCTCTTTCCACGTAAGGAATCCTCTTATGATACGTCCGCGTAAGGACTACATCGTCCACGTTAGGACCCACTTCTCCACGTTAGGAATAATAATTTCTTTGATTTGTCCACGTAAGGACACTGATCTCGTCTTGATTTGTCCACGTTAGGACTCAGGCGTCTTCGACCTGCTGAGGAAATAAGACTTGTCCACGTAAGGACTCACACCCTTGTCTGATTCGTCCACGTCAGGGCACCAACACAAAGAGCAATCACTTTTGTCAACGTCATGACCTCCCATTTCACCAATTTCGAGAATCTGAATTTGTCCACGTTAGGACTAACGCACCTCACCAATCCGGGGAAATAAACCTGTCCACGTTAGGACGCCCACTTCTGAAGAAAACCCGTCAATATAGGAATAAATTGTCCGCATCAGGACTTAGTTCTCCAATGATCCTCACCCACAAACTTCTTAGCACTGACGTGACAGCGACTTTGAGGCGGACTCTACTGGGGATGTCTGGAAACCAACTATCGGACGCCTGCTCTGATAACCGGCGGTGGCCTCTGAAATTTTGATTCATGGAACCTCCGATGACAACTAATTCTGCCTGGGAACAAAGAGAAACTTATCCTGGTAACTCTGTGGGGAATACAGCCGAAACTGACATTGACTGTCCCATGCCGAGATCTCGAACATTTGGTAATTCATTTGAGCAAGAATTCTCTCCATCTGAACTGCTAGAGTACAGAAACTGCTTCAGCAAAATAAATGCTGGAAGGATAATGCCGACTCCGCCGGGGATAGCCAGATGCTACAGGATTATTCCAGCAAAATAAATGCTGGAAGGGTGAAGTCGACCCTGCTGGGAAATTGGGAACTCAAACCACATACCCTATTGAGGTAACCCCCTGCTGGGGAATAGCAGATGTGCATAGTATGATCGGACTTTCTGCTGGAACGTGAACTGATATCACCAGTATCTCTGACAAAACAAATGACAGGACCCACCATCAACTCTGCTTGGGAGAGTCTTAATCTTCGAGTTCCACTGGAAGGAATGAAAACACTTGCAAAGAGAATTCCGCTGGGGATGGGATGATTCTCTCGGGGAAAATCCACTGACTCCGCTGGGGGAGAGTGCATGACCCTGCGGGGAAAGATGAACCTGTCTGAATACAGCCTTACGATCTTGAAATTACCAACTCTGTTGAGGACGAATAGCTTTTCTGGAGCACGTCCTTTGGATAAGCTACGGCTCGCTGGGGAATTCTATCCTTCTTCAGGAAGAACATGCATGACCTGCGTGGGGATTAAGTCTTTCGTTATCGCGATCTTTTGATCATCTTCCTCGTATGGTTACGAAACCTGCAACAACACAAACAAGACACGACAAGCCTATGCAATCAAATCAAATTCAGGTTAGTGACGTTACACTCAGTTAATTCAAATCTTTAGCAATTGTTGGCAAGGGCCAGTGATGTTATACTCATGCTAGCTTCACTACACTTAGGCGTTTTATCATGCACAAAACAGTAAAGAACCAGCATCAAGTACTGAATAACATATTTCCATTGATTGGGCCCCTGAATGGGCGGAGTTTTTGTACATGGGATGTAACTCCTGAAATGAGGAAGCTACGCAAAGCAAATACATAAGTATGCACAAGAAGCATGAATATTTTGACAAATTAAATTTTGTACACATGTCGGCAACGGGATGCAGATGAACACCACAAACTGATCCTCCTATGACTCATCCGACTCTAATGCTTTCCCGGTATCCCCACTTCTGAAGAGACTGTATCCGATAACTGGCTCCTCAAATATATTCTCCCGCATTGATGCTCATTGAATTCGGACCGCAGTCATTTGCTTTTCAAATCCCTAACTTTTGCGTGAACCGCCCTTTACGGGTTTTCAGTTCACCGGGATACCCTTTTTTGCCGAAGCCGCCCAGTGTAGGTTTTCAACTTCGCGGGTGTACATTTTTTCAATTTTATCCCTAACTTTTGCCCGAACCTTTCATTCTGTTTTTGGTTCGCCAGGATGCCCCATTTTTGCCTGGATTCTCCTTTTCTGTCCAGCGGGTCTATTTTAAGCAAAGTATTTTTTAACTGCGTCCGAATTCACAGGTGACACAAAGTCTTCTCCGTCCATGGTGGACAACAACAACGCTCCTCCTGAAAAGACCTTTCTGACAACGTATGGCCCTTCGTAGTTGGGGGTCCACTTGCCCCTGTGATCTGCTTGCGGCGGGAGAATCCTTTTCAGCACAAGGTCGCCCGTCTGAAAGCTTCGCGGAAGTATCTTCTTGTCGTACGCTTTCTTCATTCGTCTTTGGTACAAACGACCGTATGCTAGGGAAGCTAGCCTCTTCTCATCCATCAAGCTCAGTTGGTTCAATCTATTCGTTACCCATTCTGCCTCGTCCAGCTGAACGTCTCGCAATACCCTCAGAGAAGGGATCTCAACCTCTAATGGTAATACCGCTTCCATTCCGTATACCAACGAGAACGGAGTTGCCCCGGTTGATGTGCGTACCGTCGTACGATAACCGTGCAAAGCGAAAGGTAGCATTTCGTGCCAATCTTTATAAGTCACCACCATTTTCTGGACGATTTTCTTGATATTCTTATTGGCCGCTTCGACAGCGCCATTCATCTTGGGTCGGTACGGGGAGGAGTTGTGATGTTCGATCTTGAAATTCTGACAGAGCTCCTTCATCATTTTGTTGTTCAGATTTGAACCATTATCCGTGATTATCCGCTCGGGAATCCCATATCGGCAAATGATATCTCTCTTGATGAATCTAGCCACCACTTGCTTCGTTACATTCGCGTAAGACGCCGCTTCCACCCACTTGGTGAAATAATCGATCGCTACTAGGATGAACCGATGCCCGTTAGAAGCCGTCGGCTCGATCTTTCCAATCATGTCGATTCCCCACATCGAGAATGGCCATGGAGATGACATCACATTTAAAGGACTCGGAGGCACGTGTATCTTGTCAGCATAGATTTGGCACTTGTGGCACTTCCTCGCGAACTTGAAACAATCAGTTTCCATCGTCAACCAAAAGTAACCTGCCCTCAGCAGCTTTCTCGTCATAGCATGCCCACCAGCATGCGTACCAAAGGTACCTTCGTGAATTTCCTCCATGAGAAGCTTTGCCTCTTTCTCGTCTACACAACGCAACAACACCAAATCGTGGTTTCTTCTGTACAAGACGCCATCCGGGTTCAAATAGAAATTACCCGCTAATCTCCTGAGAGTCTTCTGATCTTGACTGGATGCCCCAGCCGGATACTCTTTATTCTTCAGGAAATTAAGGATATCAAAATACCACGGTTTGTCATCAGACGCTTCATCGATAGCAAATACATAAGCTGGCCTGTCCAACCGAGAGATAGTGATTTGGGGAGCTTCGTTCCAGAAGTTGACCTTGTACATGGAAGACAAAGTGGCAAGGGCGTCAGCCATTTGATTTTCTGCCCGCGGTACGTGATGCAATTCAACCTTGTCGAAGAAAGGCAACAATCTCCTCGCATAATTCATGTAATGTATCAAATTAGGCTGCCGTGTCTCCCATTCCCCTTTGATCTGATTCACTACCAGAGCTGAGTCTCCGTATACGTCTAGATGTTTGATTCGCAAATCAATGGCTTCTTCAAGCCCCATTATACAAGCTTCGTATTCGGCCTCATTGTTGGTAACGGCAAAGGTCAATCGGGCAGTAAACGGGATATGCGACCCGTGTGGCGTGGTGATGATTGCCCCTATTCCGTTACCGTAAGCATTCACAGCTCCGTCAAATATCATCTCCCATTTGGAACCCAACTCGGGCCCCTCGTCTGGCAACGGCTCTTCGCAATCCTTCATCTTTAAGTACATGATATCCTCGTCAGGAAAATCAAATCTCATCGATTGGTACTCTTCAATAGGCTGCTCCGCCAGATACTCAGACAGCACACTCCCCTTTATAGCCTTTTGCGAGACGTATTGAATATCATATTCAGTCAAGACCATCTGCCAACGGGCAATTCTTCCTGACAACGCCTGCTTTTCGAATACATATTTGATAGGATCCATCTTCGAGATGAGCATGGTTGTATGATTCAGCATGTACTGCCTCAAACGCTTGGCGGCCCAGGCTAGCGCGCAACAAGTTTTCTCCAGCATTGAATAACGAGATTCACAATCTGTAAATTTCTTACTCAGGTAATAGATCGCATGCTCTTTTCTCCCCGTCTCGTCGTGTTGACCGAGAACACAACCCATGCTTCCCTCAAGAACCGTCAAATACATTATCAAGGGTCTACCTGCCACCGGGGGTATCAAAATAGGAGGCTCCTGCAGATACTTCTTTATTTTATCGAACGCCTTTTGACAATTTTCGTTCCACGTTACAGCTTGATCTTTCTTTAGCAACTTGAATAATGGTTCACACGTGGCCGTTAGGTGAGATATGAACCGGGCGATGTAGTTCAATCTCCCTAAAAACCCGCGCACCTCTTTCTCTGTTTTAGGCGTCGGCATTTCTTGAATCGCTTTTATTTTAGCAGGATCGACCTCTATTCCTCTTTCGCTTACGATAAACCCCAGCAGTTTACCCGATCTCACCCCGAAGGTGCATTTATTAGGGTTCAGCCTCAGCCTGAACTTCCTGAGTCTTTTAAACAACTTCAGCAGATTTACCAGATGCTCTTCCTCCGTCTGGGACTTGGCAATCATATCGTCAACATAAACTTCGATCTCTTTATGCATCATGTCGTGGAAAAGAGTCGTCATCGCACGCTGATATGTTGCCCCAGCATTTTTCAAACCAAAGGGCATCACCTTGTAGCAAAATGTTCCCCAAGGCGTTATGAAAGTAGTCTTCTCCATATCCTCTGGCGCCATTTTAATTTGATTATAGCCTGAAAAGCCATCCATGAAGGAGAATACAGAATATTGAGCAGTATTATCAACTAACACGTCAATGTGAGGAAGTGGAAAATCGTCTTTTGGGCTTGCTTTATTCAAATCTCTATAATCCACGCACATCCGAACCTTGCCATCTTTCTTCGGCACTGGTACGATGTTGGCAACCCATGAAGGATACTTTGTCACAGCCAGGAAACCAGCGTCCCACTGTTTCTGAACCTCCTCTTTGATCTTCATTGCCATATCTGGTCGAGTTCTGCGAAGTTTTTGTTTGACCGGCGGGCAATCTTCTTTCAGTGGCAGGCGATGCACAACCATATCTGTATCGAGCCCTGGCATATCTTCATACGACCAAGCGAATACATCATTATACTCTCGGAGCATTTCAACCAGTCTTCGCTTGATATCACTCTGCAGTGCGGCCCCGATACGAATATTCTTCTCAACCCCTTCCGACCCCAAATTGATAATTTCGATGACCTCGTCGTGAGGCAGAATGGCTCTTTCCTCTTGCTTCACTAACCAAGACAGTTCTTCAGGAACGTCGCTATCTTCGACAACCTCTTCTTCAGCCTGAAACACTGGGTGCTCAAAGTCGGGACGAGTCATAGGTGGTTCAAGGATGTCATCTGAAAATGTTATCCTGCAAAAGGAATGGTTAAGTGCTTCAAAATGCGTATAAAGCGAATAACCACGTTGCCATTTTATTGAAAAATACAAAACAAGAAAGACAGGGATTACGGTATTTGCACATGAAAAAACGCCATTTATTTAATGATTAACACGCAATGTTTATAACAACACAGCCCTAAGCAAATCCTGATGCCCCGGGCAAAACATTAGATTATTCAACAATTAATAAAGCAAAGCATTACTGTTTAAAAGTCACAGGAACAAGCTCCTGAATAGACCAGTTGCACAGTCCTTGTCCTGGCGTGCTTGGCTGAATCCAGGCATCCATATCACAGTCGCTGTCTCCTTCATCAGACTCTGAAGCAACATTGACAGTTTCATGACATACTCCACTGGCAGAGATGATAATCGGCTTTCTGAAACGGGGGGCCCCCACGGAAGGAGTTGATGACGACGGTCGGTACCCCAGCCCGAACCGGTCCATCTTCACAGGAATGTCCGGCACTTTGCCCCAGCCCTTGGCTTCTCCTGCTTCTACTAGAGCTTGAGCTTCTTTATACGATGAGACAGCTATCTCTGGCACTTTGCTCGGCCCGGGACCTTTGTCCTTGATGCGCAAACCTTCGAATGCCTGGCATGGTGTCTCGTGGATCTCTCCGTCGACTTCCACATATTTAAACGATGATAGATGGCTGACCAGGATGTCTTCTTCTCCGCACACGGTGACTACGCTGTCTCCGACCATATACTTTAACTTCTGATGCAGGGTAGACGTGACAACCCCTGCCCCATGAATCCAGGGTCTCCCAAGCAAGCAGCTATACGCAGGCTGTATATCCATGATATAAAATTCAGTTGCAAACACTTCCGGCCCCACTTGCAGAGGCAAGGTAATCGATCCGAAGACTGTTCTCCGCGTGCCGTCAAATGCTCTGACTACCAAATCACTGGGTGTACACAAAATCCCTCGAACATCCAGCTTCATCATCGCCTTCTTAGGCAGCACATTCAAAGATGATCCGGTGTCAACCAATACGTGCGACATTACTGATCCCCTACACTCAACAGATACGTGTAACGCCATATTATGATCCCTCCCTTTCGGAGTCAAGTCAAAATCGGTAAAACCCAGACTGTGGCCTGCATTCACATGTGCCAATACTCCTTCCAATTGATTCACGGAGACGTCTTGGGGTACAAAAGAAGTGTCCAGGACTTTTAGCAAAGCGTTTCTGTGGGCTTCCGAACACAACAGCAATGACAAGATAGATATTTTGGACGGTGTCTGCTGCAGATGCTCCACAATCTTATAATCACTTTTTCGAATTAAGCGCATGAATTCTTCCACATCCTTCGATGCTGCTTCTTTTTCACTTGCTTGCGCTGGAATATTTTCAACCGCTTTCCCTTTTCCTTTCGCTAGCCTTTCGGCCTCCACTTCAGGAGATATAAAGATCCTGCCACTCCTTGTCATGCCTCCTGAGCCAACAACATTATCCACAATCTCGGCTGGCTGCTTATTAACATCAATCTTTATCCCATCACAATACACCTCTAACCCATATGACCATGGGACTGCTCTCGTGTTCTCATACGGGATTGGCCCGGCCTTAGTTATGGTGATCGGTGGTCGCTGAGCCGGTGCTGCAATAGTGATCGTCTTCCGAGGAATTGTCACCGTGGCCACATCACTCCGATTATCCACCACTGCCCCTGCAGGCTCGTCAGTTGCCGCTCGATCAAACTGCAATATGCCATCATCAATTAAAGCCTGAATGCCTTTCTTCAAATCCTCACACCCCCCAGCTAGGGTCCAACAGTCTAAGCAATACTCGTTACATCCTGGGAAAACACCTCCTTGCAACAGTCGGCTCTTTATCTCGCTCAGCGGCGTCTTTAAATCCTCAACATTCATAATAAGATTCAGGCCCTCCTCAGTCAGAACGGCGTTCACCCCATGATTAGGCATGGGTTTCTGGACTATATTCGGACCTGCCGTTCCGAAGTTGATAGTCTTGTTGTCTAAAAGATCCTGCACAACGTGCTTAAAAGCATGGCAACCTTCTATATCGTGACCCGGGGCCCCAGAATGAAACTCACAGTGCCTGCTTGCATCGTAGCCGAACGGGGGAGCTCCCGTTATTGGTGCCAGGGTTCTTTTCTCTACCAGATTCAATCCCAACAATGTCTGCAACAAATCGGCATAGGTTGAGGGAGGCTTCTCAAACACTCTTCTCGGTTTACTACCCTGGAATCTTCGTTGAGCCTGCTGTGCCCCCTGCTGAGGCTGCTGCTGCTGTGGCATTGGCTGTTGCTGAACCGGTTGTTGTTGTTGGAATGGTTGTTGTTGATATGGGATAGTAACACTCGACACCTGCTGCGGCTGACGATATTGACCTCGTCCCCTACCTCGGCCTCGGCCTCGGCCTCCAAATACCGCGCTTGCCTCGCCCTGACGGCGCCCACCATAAGCTTTCCTATTACTGCCAGATGCAGTTGATTCCTCGACTTGGAACTTTCCTTGCTTAATATTACGCTCAATCTTTTCCCCCATCAGAATCAGGTCTGAAAAACTGGCCAGAGACGTATGAAACAGCATATCATGAAACAGCCCGGTGAATGTGCCGACAAACATGTCATTCATTTCCTTATCTTCTACAGGAGGACGGACCCTGGCAGCCATATCGCGCCACCTTTGCGCGTACTCTTTAAAACTCTCCCCCTTCTTCTGCGAAAGCCCGGCCAACTGGACCCGATTGGGTGCCAGGTCGCTGTTGTACTTGTAATGGGCTACAAATGCCTCTGCTAATTGCTTCCATGTCTTGATATCAGTTGGCTCCAACCCCATGTACCACTCTAGGGAAGGGCCCGACAGACTATCCTGAAAGAAATGCATTAGCATTCTTTCATCAGTGGAGTATGCAGACATCTTTCTGTAATAAGCTCGTACATGCACTTTCGGACATGTGTCTCCTTTATACTTATCGAACGCAGGAGCTTTGAATTTAATTGGCACCCTCAAGCCAGGTACCAAGCCCATTGTTGCCATGTCCAAACCCACAGCACTCTGGTTTAGGACTCCCTTCATCTGCTCTTCCAGCATTCTAATCTTTTGGGAATCATCCATCGGTCCTTCAAACCCTCCTCCAGAGAAGGCATCCTCCTGCTGATCTTCTTGCCACATACCGTTTCCAGCTCCGTACCCATCATATGCATTATTACGTCCAGCTCTGATCTGATTCATCCCCGGACCTCGGCCTCTGTTGCCGTACCCTTGAACACCTCCAGCAGGACCAAAAGCCATAAATCCAGTGCCATTTCCGTTTCCAAAGCCTCCGTAACCCTGATTGACCATACCATAACCATCTTGCCCAAAGCCTTGAGCATTAAAGCCATACTTGCCAGTGTTGTCGAATCCCTGATCGTTGAATCCGAACCCAGTATTGACAAAGCCATTGCCTCCTAGATTATCTCCCAAATTGACATCACCCAGCCCAGCATTATGGACAGCAGTCTCATTCCCCACTCCGACGTTACCATTCACAGCAGCGGTAGCGTTGTTGACATTAGCAGCAGGTATATTGACTACGGGCGGAGCCACTGGCGTGGGAGTGCCGTCTCCATGAGCAGTATCGACCCGGACAGATTGATGATCTTCATTACCATGACCAGCGTTTCGGGCCAACAGAGGCTGGACCATGGCCTGCAAATTCTCTTGCCCTTTTGCTATAGCTTCCATGGTCTGCATGAAGAGAGCGAGCTTCTCGCGCACATCTTGCATCTCGTTCTGCATCTGGTCCATGATTTTCCGACAATTGGTGCGGGTAGAATATCGGTGCGGATGTTGATCTGGAATCCTGTTAAGTACCTGATACAGAGCAAGAAATAAGACACCATCCAAAGATTACCTGTAATGCAATATGAAGATGAATGCAATGCAATGTGTCTGTGCATTAGGGAAGTTTATTTCCCCAGTTCTAGTGCGAAGATGCCGGTGCAGTGACAGTGCTGACAATAGGGATATCGGAGCTGAATCATAGAAAGCCTCATATATTGCAGAGAGAATCAATAAGCCCAGGGTACAATATCACTGAGAGTACAAAGAAGGCATGACCTCAACCAACAATCCTGGTGATGGTCAGCACTATGCAAATAAAGCATACATGTTACTACATGAAATGATCAAATCCTCCCAAACGTCTGGTACTCCTCTATCAACTTCTTGGTCTCCGGATGACTTGGTCGATCAAGCAGCCCTTCAACAAGCTGGTTTCTCCTCTTAAGGACACGGCGTACGTCTTCAGCAGTTTCTTCCCATGTTGCTTCTCCGAAGCAATCTTCTAACTTTCGCTTCTGAGACACTGCTTCATCTCTGGACTTGATTGCCTTGTTCAGTGCATGCTGGACACTATACCGGGTCATCACTTCCTCCTCACACTTCTTGATGCTAGACTTCAACTTCTCTTCGAGGTCGGAAATTTGCTGCTTCAGCTTATCTTCCCTCTTCTTATTGTTAGTGAGTGTAGCATTCCAAGTCTTATTGCAAGAGGATATCTCTCGGTGTGCTGCGTCGAGCGCCTTCTTTTTGGCTTCCAGCATGTCATGGGAACTTCTGAACTCTTGCCCCAGACGTTCACGCTTTTTCTTTTCCTCAGTCAACTCAGCCCCTAGCCTGTTTACTAGCTCGATCTGTTGTTGGAAAGCATACACGGCCTTGTTTTTCTCACTGCGTGCCTGGGCTAACTCTTGTTCTAACCCTTCATTAATCTTCATCAAGGCTTCTTTTTCTCTCACAACTTGTTCATAGGCTTCCCTAGAAACAGTAGTCGGCTCTGCTACCGGAATAAGAGCGGGGATTGGTGCGTCTGGAAATGGCATCTTCAACTGACTTGCTCTTTCCTGGATCCAAACTCTATAAGGTGCATAGGCCTGACAGTCATTCTTTCCTAACAAAGGCTTCCCTCGGCGGTTAATACGTGTCCAGGCGTGTTGCAACTTGGCTAATAACTCCCCTTTCACGTCACCGGTGAAGTACAGAGATTCCTGTACTTCTTCCTCCTGAGGTGGATTCTTCAGTGCATATCCGAACTGGCGAATGAATAGAGAAGGGTTGTAATTGATACACCCTTTTCTTCCTATCAGCGGCACATTAGGGTACCCAGAACAGCTGAAGATGAGCTCGGATCCTAACAAATCCCGATCAAACCACACAATGTCTTCGGAATATAGCCTCATCAGGCGCTCTGACCAACTGGCTGGAACTGTAGTCTCTGCAACAGTTCTTCTCTTAGGAAGGTGACTCTCAAACCACCTACTCAACAAGGGTACACACAGATGAACATTCTTCCCTCTTCCCTTCTCATTCTTGTAATGCAGTGAGTGGTAGAGATCTCCGAGTAAGGTAGGTACAGGATTACCAGCGGCAAACAAGTAGAAGGCGTCGAAGTCCACAAAATCCGGTATATTGGGGAACAGTACTATGCCATAAATGCACAAGGCCAACACAGCATTGAAAGCAACCCAGCACCCGCTCTTGGCATACTCTTGGGCTTTACCAACTAAGAATTGGAGTGAGAAGCCTGGAACTCCACGGGAAACAGTAGTCACAAGTTCAGAAGCATCAATATGCAAGGCTTTTGCCAAATCCTCCGGCTTGGGCTTGGCGTCATAATGAATGAATGGAACCTGGTTCTGCACGGGCAGCTCAACATACTCAGCGTATTCCTCCAGGGTTGGTCCCATAATAAAGTCAGAGAACGTAAAGCACCTCAAGGCAGGGTCGTAGAATTGCATCAAAGCATACAGCCCATCTAACTCTACCTCTGTAGGTTTGCACACCAATCTCAATAATCTACCATAGCTCATCCGGAAGCTCCTACGAACACCCTCATCAGCAAGAGAGATCAACCCCAGTAAAGGAACAATATCAGGCGTAGGCAATTTGTAAGCAACCGTTCTCCTTAAGCTAGTCATGATCAAACACTCAGAAGTCTGGGCACTAGAACTAGGGAAATGCAAATGCACCTGCAGCACAGACACACGTTAGTGAAATGCGAATGGTAATGGATATGCAGGCAATGCAATGCAAGTAACATGCAACAGGGACCAAAGCTGTAGCTGAATAGCCTGAACCCAATCAAGAAAGGTCTCAGATAGACCATCCAGAAGTCATCAACCCTGGTCTCAGATAGACCTAAAATAACACTCCAACACTGGTCTCTGACAGACCTCAAACCATAACTCCAACTGATCTCTGATAGACCTCAAATCACATCTCTAATTGGTCTCTGACAGACCTCAGAACACATCTCCAAATGGTCTCTGACAGACCTCATAACTCTCCATAAATACCCAGGATCTCTGATCGAGAACAAACCGGTAGTCTGAAGGTCTGGTTACCTGCATAACCCCAAATCCCCTCACAGGTGGGTGGCCCTATAACTGGCACAAGGTACGGCATCCTATGCGGTCGTCGGCGTCACAGACTTTCAGGATTGATGATACGATTCCCAGAAGGAGTGGCATCATCAATTCCTGAAGAGGCCTCACTTAGCCAACTTCCAAATGATCGGTCCCCAGAGTCGACAATCCAACTAACCAGCAACCCACGCCAACAAAAGGAAGGGGCAGGAGGCCAACCAGAGGAACCTCGTCTGAGTGTAGATTTCATGGGACACCAAAGCAAGCAAAGCAAGCGGGCACCCACTAATTTCTACTCTAATTCTAGGTGCACTCAAGCCCAGGTCCGGCTTATCTCTCAATATCAGAACACCCGTCACACCCCAAGATACAGCAATACTAATCAATATATAAAGCTGAAAATACAAGGTTAGAAATATAAAATAACTCCATACAAAATCCTCGACGGGAAAACAAGCGCTAGGATTGACTCTCTTAAGGGACGTTGGATCCCAAATGCATAAGAACTGTCGCAGTCCTTAGCAGCCAGGGGACGTTGGATCCCCAGCAGAGTCGCCAGCTGTCGCTACTGCGAAAATCGGCGCCGGCTGAACAGAAGAGTCGCCACCGTGCGTTATTTATCCCACGGGAGGGAAAGGAAACGCTCAGAGTAAACCTCGCACAACACGGGAAAGGTATGGTCGTCGCAACCAAGACCTGGGTTCGGGAGTCGGTTACGCAAGGGGAAGGTATTAGCACCCCTCACGTCCGTCGTACTCGACGGGATCCACGCTTGTTTTCGGGTATGGATTGTTATTCTATCTACGCTAAAGGTCAAGGGTTAAAAGAAAATAAAATGAAAATAAAATGACTCGGCAAAGTATCGCACTTTATGCCTACGTATTCCCATCTGGAACGAGAAATCAGAGTCAACGTAGTTCGCCTACCTACGGGAAAGGAGGGGAAGGTTGCTCGCTAGGACATCGCATCCTATGCCTACGTACTTTCACACGGCATGAAAGATCAGAGCAAACGTAGTTCGGGCCACGTACGACACAAGCTTGTCTTGATTGATTTTATTCCTTCTGAAAAAGGGGTTCTTGATTAACAGTCCCGGCGGACAAAAATGACGTCTTGATGAGTTCACGTTCTTTTACGAAAGAAGTGTCTTTTATTGTGTTTGAAATCTTATTGTGTTTTTCTGTTTGTTTTGAGATAGAAAGAGACAGAACTCTAACCTACGGTTGCGGGGGGAATCAAACTAACCTAATGTTATCATGCATGGGTTAAGACCTAGTGTCTATCATGCTCCTCTCTTGCACAGAGAGAAACAGAGATCCTACGGGATAGGCAGAAACAGAAACAATAACAGATATAATACAGTAAAGCAGTAAAATGCATGGATGCAACAGTACAAGCGAGGCAAGGGAGTCCCACTCAACCTCGAACCTAGAAAACAATAGGCAAAAGTGAACAGGCTTCACTTTCAACCTAACAGGGTAAACAGCAAACAATACAGTCCAGAAAACCAATCAATACATCAGCAAATGAAATACAACAGCAAAAAGAAATAGCCACAGCAGCTCTGCATCAACACCTGGCTTCAAGTAATCTCCAATCATTTACAAGCTTCAACAAGCATCAGTCTCCATCTTCATGACCTTTAGGCAAGGGCTTTGATCATCATTCTTCCATCTGCAATGGCTTTTCTTCAAGTTCAAACCTCCAGGATGAGGGATTAGTCACAAGAGTGAATTGGGTGTTAAGCAATCAGTTGACTACCAAGGGTGGTGAACAGACTGCTTCTAACACAAGAGACATTTTCTCTCAAGAGTTCTATCTCATAGACCCTATCATCAAGCCTTCCAAAGGAAGGGGGTGAGTGTCTTAGAGAGACTCTGCATCACAGAGAAGAATGGATGCAGACAAGGCAATCCATGTTTGAGAAACAAACTTTCTAACCTAGAGCTCTGCCTAGCTCCTAAACCCTAGTCTCCTCAACAGCTGCTAGCAAGAACCTCCTCTCCAACTCTGGCAGTTGATCTTCAATCTCTGGATCTCCAATGGCTTCATCTCCTCAAGCCTTCAACTCTCCCAAGTCCCCAGACAATCCCAATACCCAAGCAAACAAGCAATAATCCCTAGAGGGCACACCACACCAGTCAATCAGATATACAGTATATTAATAGCAGTAGGGGAATCCTGACTTTTTCTAAGGGATCTAATAACTACCCATAGCCCCTATAGTCCCATAACTAATCTAGTTAAATCCTAAGTCCTAAGGGAAAGAATCAAACTTCCTAAGTCATCACCTAAAAACCCTAATTTGTTCATGTTGTTCAAGCCTACCTTAAGCACCTAAAAATAATTCCTAAAAATGGGAACTAACTTGTTTCTACAAGTTCAATATCTCATCTAAGCAACAAAAAAAGAATGAACAAAAAATATGAAAGCATTTAGTAGAACAAAAATTAATAAAATCATGCATGAAATGAACCATTTAAAATGTCATTTATTTAGAAAATATGGAAAAAATATCAAATGAAAATAAAAATGCAATTTTATTTAATGAAAATTTTCTACACATTCTAATGAAGATGATGTAAAAAGAATGGATTAAAAATGATTTTTTATCTATTTATTATGAATTTTTAAAAGTTGGTAAAATTAAAGTGGAATTAAAAAACAATTGAAATTAAAATGAGAGGGAGGGGGGTAAGAGTAGCAGGCGCTCTAGTTATATTCTGGATGGGCCAAGCAGTGGTGGGGTGCGCGTAGCAAATTGGTTAAGGCCCAGAACCATTTCAGAATTATTAAAAAAAATAAAAACACGCAGGGGGTGAAAATAGCATAGGATTCACGCGTAAAATGAATTGGGCTTAAAATTGGGGGGTGGGGATATCACTCAGCACTCAGGCCCGCCCGTTTCAATTAATGAAACGGTGCGTTTAGGGCACCACTCTTCCCTCCAAATTCAGAATTAAATGAGAGCCCTTCGATCGCTCTCTGAGTCAAAAGTCCAACATGAAATGAACGCCCAGGATTTCATCTTCTTCCTTGGTTCATAAAGCTAGGGTTTACATTCCATGGAAGCCATGCACGAGCCAACTTCAAGCTCTCAGTTCTCTCTCTCCAGGCCATGAAACGCCACGATATAAACATGAAACTTACTCTAAATTTCTCCCTCTACACGTCTATGGTCTTGGATTGCTTTGAAACTCAACAAACCACTCAACCCGAGCGCAACAATTCTGGTCACCATGGAAATACTCTGCAACTCATCAGCACAATCCTCAATCAAACTTATACTAATCTAATCTATGACTAATGGTGATTATTCTGATCTATCAAACTAAGATTATAATGGCCTAACCTAAGAGTTCTAGGTCCTAACAGTTTGGTACACCTGCTAACAATCATCACTAAACTACTCCAAACTCATCCTAATTGCTCTACTAACATCCTACATCATATCTAAACTAACAAATCTATGCTAAACTAACTGAATCAAGCTGTGGCAGAGAAAATGCACCTGGTGTGGAATCTTGTGGATGATGATGGAACTCGTGGATCTGAGGCTTTTGAGGCTTGGATCCTGATCTACAATTGCTCTACTTGCTTCTATATGCAACACCTTGAGGAGTCTTGCACTGGATCTTGAGTTCCAACTGAATTTGCAATTTTGATGTTGATGATTATAGTGCTCGAAAATGGATTGATCACACCTGGTTCTTGGTTGAATTCTGATCTATGATGATGAATCAGTATAATGAAGTTGATTTTGATGATGATTGGTGAAGAATTTGAGGAATTGAAGTGAAAATGCAATGAGAAAGAATGAGAGAATTTGGGAAATTCTTGGTGAAAAATGAATCCAACCCTTGCTCAATTCTCATTTCATGAATATATAGTGTTCAATGGTAACTTCTAGATCCCTCTTACACATTCCCTTGCCTTCCAACTTTGATTCATTTTGGCTATGTTTCTTAAAATGCAAGTAACCAAGGATAACTTTGAAATCTTCCACTAAACTCAAAAAAGTGCTTGAACCATTGTCTTTAGAATGTCTTTTCCATTCAAAATCATATATTGGAAGTCTCCATTTGGACTTATAAATCTCCCAAACCATTTTCCACTTTGACTTTATTCAAATTATAAGCCATTTTAGTTCAAATTTGGACCAATCATGCAACTTCATGTTATGAGCTTTTCCAACAATTTGTGACCTTCTTTCTAGACTCAAAGTCACATTTTGAACAAGTTTGATGTTGTAAGTTTTTCCATTTGAGGCCTCCTTGTATGAGTTTTGGACATAGGTTAAAATGACCTGTAATTCACAAATGCCCAAAATACCCTTTGCTTGCCAAGACCATAAGTTGAGTTCCACACATCATATGAAGGCATACTATACCATTATAGAAAGCTAAGACAATGAGGAACAATTCTTATGTTGACCAAGAATCCATTTGAAATCTCCTTGAGGGGTAAAAATTGCTTGGAAGTCAAGTCACTTTCACAGACAAAATTTCAGATACCTCAGATGACCTGTAACTTGCAAGGACCATAACTTGAGTTCTATAAATCTCCTTGATGTCTTCCACCACTCAAATTAAAGGTATTGAGATCCTCTACAAGTTTCATGCTGGCCAAGAAGCCATTTGAAGCTAGCATTTTGACTTATCTTGCTTGGAAATTTGACCTAAACTAGGGGATTTTACACAGAAACCCTAATTTAGAAACTCCTCTTCTCCTTGATTTCTCTTGAATTCTCCTTGGCATATCTCCATATCCTCTTTTATATGTCCAATGATGAACCCCACATCTCTCTACTAGACTTGAATGCCCCTTAAATCAGTCAATTGACCTAGGGTTGACCCAGATGAAACCCTAGTTGACTGCCTTCAGCTATAGCTCTTGTGCTCTCCTCAATGACTTGTCTCCTTCTTCCAATGACTTTCTAAGTCTCTCATAATGTCTAGATACTCTCCATGCCTTCAACTCACAGCTCACAACCCTCTTGTTGACCCTCAGATACCCTCAGCTAGGAGATGGACTCAAGGCTTGATCTGCTGAACTCTTTGCTTTCAAACTCCTTCCTGATGACTTGAATGAGATTGAATTAGGATAATAACCTCTTGATAGGCTTCTAGAGATGAAAATAATGATTGGTCCCCTGCTGTATGACTTGCTATGCTTATGCTATGCAGATGATTAGACTATGTACATGACTCTATATGCAAATGCTAATGATATTGAAACATAAACCAAGTGAATAAGGTTGGGCAAATTTTAGGGTGCAACACATGTGCCTTCCTTTCTTTTCCTCCTAGTTCTTCGAAAAGGCACGCTCTGAGTTCCAAATAACAGCTGACAAGATGAAGTAAAAAAAGGGTCAAGAACATATGAACATGAATTTGATGGCAGCTGTAGAGAAGAATAAATCAATCACCTGCCAAGACATATACAAGTCCTTTCCAATCAGAAAAAATGTAAGCATAAACTTCATCAAAGGATTTTGGGAAAGGCAAGGTACACAAAAAAAAACATAATATACAAGTTTGAAATATCATTTCAATGTGATCATGAAACAAATAAAAGCATCATAGGGAGTTTCAATGGAATAAGAACACAATACAAGGAATATTCCACACTGCAAATCCTACAAAATTCTGAAGTTTTTCATGCTTCGACCCCAAATACGAGACTTGTGAGCAGCCATTGATCTCTCCTTCATGCCGAGTTCTATTCTTCTTCGTTTTAAGTTCATCTTTCCCAAGCTCTTCATGAATGCAAGGTTTACGGCTCGAGTCTTTTGTATTCACTTCAAGTGTCATCATTCTCATGCCAAAAGTTCAAGATAAAATGGGAGTTAAGAGTAAATAATAGTAAAGGAACATCTTTTTACAGCAAGATATATACAGGCGACGGGAGTATACAAGCAATACAGATTCATAGAGTTCAACAATAAAAACTCACACAATAGCAAAAGTATGAACAAACAAGTCGTCTATCAAATTCATAATGAGTGCCCATACATAAGTCCTTAATTACAGTGAAGCATGAAGCATCTTTCACAGTGCAAAGATTGAGTTTTTTTTTCTTTCATACAAGGGACTTATAGATAGTTCATTTTCCTAAGCTTTGCTGAGATTACCAATTCTAAGCAACCGTGTGCGCATAAGTGGTGATAATATTCGCGAATGGAATTTGAAATACTACCTTCAAAGCTCCGAAACATGAATGATAGATGATTGTTTCACAAGTGTTGCCGTTACGAGGGTAGCATCCGGTTTTAGCCTGAAGGGGTATCATCACAACAAGTTCAACAGATTAATCACATACTTGAGACAACATAGAAATACTACAGTAGAACCTGTGTGAAAGGATGAGATGCACATACACGCTGAAAAGGCCCCTCACTTCTTCCTCATTAATGTTCCCTCCAAGTACCCAATAAACAATATGTCAAGACATGAAGACGACTAGCTCGTAACTTGGGAGCTGCATACGCGTTCTGTGCGTTACAGGCTTTCCATAGACAGAAGAGAAACGAGACTCCCTCATCTTCGTGGAATCTTCAATATTGTATGATCATGTAAACCTACAAAATAAATCAAGAGTGAGTAAGGTTTGGATTCTAAGCTACAAAGAAGACGCTAAGGTTACAAGCAAACCAACACAAACCTTGACGCCAGCATTTGAATGTTATCATCAAACCAAGTACCAAAGAGAGACAATGAAAGGCGTCTTGTGGATAACTGAGTCTTTGGCAGGGTGTTGTTACCATAGAGTTGAAAATGGAGGTTGCAACAACATTTGATGAAGTGAACCTCGATCCTTCGCCTTGAAGCTTCAACTCTACTTTGCTGCTGCCACGGACTGCCGTGAAAAATTGCCATAGTCATCAAGAAGAAGAGGTAAATTGACTTTCTTGAACAACAAGAATTAGATGAAGTTGAAGATTTATACTCTAAACCGGATATCCCTGTAATGCCAAGAAATACACAAGAAGAGAGAAGTGCATTAGGAGATGTGACAAGAGTTATGTGCTTCTGTCAAGGAGGTAATGATAGATCAGAACTAAAATGGTCACATCATTTAAGCATTTAAAGAATAACTAAGTAACTAGATTTTACCAAGTTGTTGCCAAAACCAAGAGTTGGAAGCAGTTCTGTCTTTTCCCACCAACTTTATATCCAAGTTATGTCATGAAGGCGCTTAATCAGAGTTATCACGCCACTCCACATCAGGTGAAGACGAAACACCCTGCATCATTTAAACATGAAACAAAAGGCATGCACAAGTCAGAATTGTCGGTTATGACGGCAGCAGAACAAGCACAACATGCTACAAGTCAATTCTACAGGATGTTCACAAATTGGTTGGGTACATTTGGAATGTTGGCAGAAACATCCCTGGGGAGTCTGGTCTATATTACCTCTTCAACACCATTGATTCACGACAAATGAATTTTCTGCATTCACCTCAGTAATTGTGCAAGCCTTCAACCTTACCGAACTTCCACAACAACTTGCATTCCCATAACCTGTAGCATATCACGCACCATGAAATGTCCAAACCAACTCGCCTTAGACCGACTTACCGCACCTGCATAACAAGTATCACGTCACAACCTTTGGTCGATTTCAAGTTCCAAAATGACCCATCCAAAAACTGCAGGATGCTACTATAAAACATTTGCACAGTATGATTCCTCAGAACTAACAGCAATCCAGAATCCTAAGGCTACTAAGTCTTGAAATTTCAATTACTATGTTCACTTGGATGATGAGATAAAACTAAGCATGAGCAGAAAACCTGATATGAAAAAGGAAAACAGGTCAGCAGTAATTAAATTCAGCAGGAATCCTAATGGAGTAAGTGCAGTAAGAAAAGTGTTGCAAACATAATACATCAAGACCATTTTACCAAGAAACATAAAACAAGAAACATTTCCACATCACCTTCTGACTGCAGCTCCAAGCCATGCCACATGAACAATAATAAGAACGTCATTTGCAACAACAACTTCCAAATTCGATGAACATGGCCACTCCCATTATGCACATGAACAAGGGTGAAAAGATTTTATTAGTGTGAACAAAATAGAAGTGACACAAATGACTAGCATACCAGAAAGCTGTGTAAGATGAAATAAAAAGCTACAACAGCACAAAACAAGTCATGCAGATATGTAATGAAAACTGAATGTTTGTTTAATACCTTTAGACCAGCAAGGTTGATCATTCCAATTTATCTGTCATAGGATGAATAAATGATTAGTACAAGTGGGACCACAAAAAGTTATTTTTTGCAAAAAGACAAAGCCAGGCAAATACACAGCAAATACATAACAGAGATAATGGTTTGCAGACACATTACAATCCCTAACGGATTTGTACCACAAAATTGCACCTCACCATCACACGTATTACTCAGAAATAAACCCTATTTCACACGTATGAACTCCCTATATAAGCACTTACTATTCATTCAGAGGAGGCGACAGAAGGAAGGAAAAAAAACCCTAGCCAACTCTGTTAAAATCAATCCCCACCTATGATTCAAAAGCTAAAAGAAATTTCAAGGGTTGCTGAGGTTCAATATCAGAACCTGAGTTTACTCTGAGCCAGACTTATTTTTCTACAAATTTCAAAACAGAACCATTCAGAGGAAGAAAACTAGCTCGGTGAACATCAAGGGAGAAGAAGAAGCTTTTACCTTTTTGCAGCTCAGAACTCGACGGTCTTGTTTTCAGGTATCAATTCCCTCAACTTCTAAGATCAGTGAAATACGATGCATTTGATGATATGGGATTCGTAATGGGATTAGGGTTTTATCTTAGATTTCGTTTGCTGATGTTTGTTCTATGTCGCAACTCGGTTGATTTTCGATTGAGATGTTAGGGGGTTGGGTTTTGTGGGATTTAAGTCTTTGATGTGTTAGTTTGTTTTCGAAGCGAATTTGGGGGGTTTGCGGTTCAAGCTTGCGGCTATAATTTGATGTTTCCTCTTTCCTTTTGGTGGGAGATGAAGGGAATGTGTGTATCACGTGAGGAAAAAACTCGGTTGAGTTTCCAGAGAGAGAGAGAAAAGCAAATAGAGGGGAGTCACGCGTTGTAAGGTGATACGTTGTGTGGTTATATCTAATTATCATCCTTAAATGCTGAATATATGCCTAGAAACTTGGTTTTCTACTTGATTTGGAATAGGCTCGAGGCAGCTATTGTTGTTATCCTTTCAAAATTTCATCCGTTTGTATACTGTTTAGTAATTACATATAGTCTAAGTTATTATTGATTATTAGCCATATTATTAATATATTATTGGTAATATTATTAGTATTATTTTTTTCATAAATTATGATGATTAATATTTGTAATATGACTTTACTTAAATTCTTTTTTTTTAAGAATTTTATTAATATTGTTTTTTAAGTTCAAAATATTTTAAATTTAGATTAGAATAAGTGAGAATTTCTTTTTGAATTTATATGAAAGTGGTGGATCCTTGGAGTCTAGCACTCCTTGGATCCTTAAGCGACCGCTCTCGAGGTGCACACCTTGAGTTGTGGTCGCTTCGTCTTTCATCCTTAAAAATACCCCTCAATATCGTTTAAACCTTTCAAAAAATCGCAAACCCTAATTCGAGCAATATGCTCACCTTAGCCTAACTCATCTACGTTATTAAATTCAAATTATTTCTCTAATTAAAATTACGAAAGAATCGAATTCTTGGAGTCATGCATTCCTTGAATTCGAGAATGATTACTATTGAGGCGTACGCCTTGTATAGTGCGTCATTCAAACTTTCGTTCCTAAAATACCTTATCTAATTATTTGGATAAATATTCACTATCCAACAAACATATTTCATAATTAATGGAATGAAAAAGATGTCGTTAGGATCTAGCATTCCAACGATATCCCGACTAATTGGTTACGAGGCCGACGTCTCGTTTATCGAGTAGTCGTCATTCCTCCTAATTTTTCAAACCATCTAACCTCGTTCTTCACCTTCGTGCGATCAAGTCTAAACCCTAATATGTCTCTAAGCCACACGTCAAATCCAAACTATTTTCCTAATTAAAATTTCGAAAGAATGGAGTTCATGGAGTCTCGCATTCCTTGAATTCTTGAGTAACCACTCTTGGGGCGTACGCTTTAGGTTGTGGTTCGCTCGACCTTTCGTTTATAAAACACGTGCCCTAACTATTTGGACAAATATCGCCATTGTCCATTCAAATACAATTTCATAGTTAGTTGAATGAAAAAGGTGTTGTTGGGATCTGGCATTCCAACGATATCCCGATTAATTGGTTGCGAGGCTGACGTCTCGTTTATCGAGTAGTCGTCATTCTCTCTTAAAATATTAAACCCAACTCTCTTCTCTCGCCCCCGCGTGATTGAAACTTTCTCAAACATATTTCGTAGTTATTCAAATGAAAAAGGTGTCGTTGGAATCTAGCATTCCAATAATATCCCGGTTAATTGATTACGAGGCTGGCATCTCGTTTATCGAATAGTCGTCATTCTCCATCAATTACCTAACCGAAATCCTCTTTCTTGCCCCCGTGCAATCGAAACCTTAAACCTATTCAAATATATCCTCTGACCAAAACATCCAATACGATAAACCTAATTCCTCGCCCTCATGCGATTCCCAACTCATACACCTTTGTCAAGAACATTGTTTAGTCCCTTCTTCCGCGCATAACAAACTAGTGCTTCAGCCTCCCCTAGCGAGCAGACAAGCCAGCGTTTAGCAGTTAGAATGCGACTTAAACACTCGTTCATATACCACAAACCTTTTACCGTAGTCAGCCGAACTACGACTGCTCTGATTCTTCATTCCCTCTTGAATGTAAGATACGTAGGCACAAGATTGCGATGATCTTGGCGAGCACAATCCCCTCTTTTTCCCGTAGTCCCACGAACTACGAATGCTCTGATTTTCCACTTCTTACAAGTGAAGATACGTAGGCACAAGGGCCCCAATCCTTGGCGAGCACCCTAATAATAAACTACCCATTCCCTCTATAGGAGAAACCTTAGAAGAAAACAAACAAGCATAGTTAACTTTACTCTCGAATCGATCAAGAGGTTCCCGTTGAGTACAACGGACGTAGAGGGTGCTAATACCTTCCCTCTGCGTAACCGACTCCCAAACCTAGAATATTGGTTGCGATGACCATGTTCTTATCTCCTTTAAGGTTTTATCGATATTTTCCTATTCCATCCTTGGAATGAATAAAGTTCGGTGGCGACTCTGTTTCGAACAGTATTTTCCGCGGCCATCGCGAGGATCGTATTTTTCGAGGTACGATAGATGGAGACTCTGCTGGGGACCCGCATGGCCCTATGCAAGAGAGAGTCAAGCCTAACTTGACTCGGTTCAGGAGTACTAACCTTTTGCTTACCTGTTTTCTTTATGTTTATTTTCTCCTATTGTTTATTTCTTGTTTTCTCTTTCTGTCGTATGCTGTTTATTATATCTGCCTGCTGGATTCGGGGATAGCATTGCAAGTAAAGCTCTACACCCGAGCTTTGGAAAAAGAAGAGAGAAAACATAGCTTAGAATTGGTAGTGATTAGTGTTAGTCCCCAAGGACTCGCTCCTTGTGTGCCTAGCATGAAAGCTCCTCCAGAATAGACCTTTTCGTAGATCCTATCGTAACGCAGCTAGCCTGTTACACGATTTGATTCATGAAGGGTCCGTGACTCTGGGAACCACTCGTAGAACCAGTTTCTATATTGGTAGTCGTGTAATGTTAGTCTCCGAGGACCTGCTCCTCGTGTGCCTAGCATGAGGACTCCACTCAGGAGAGACCCTATCGTACTCTCGTTATAATACATCTAGCCTGTTACGTGATGTTGATGCGATCGGTGTCCATAATCCTGGGAACCTTATCCATCAACATAGAAGTTATCCTGTGAGTGGGTATGTGGGTAAAGAAAATAGAACTTGCCTAGTGTAACCTACCGGTTAGGGAGATTTGACCTGCTTATGTTATCCTGGATCCTGCCTGCATTACATTCGCATGTCATTGCATATGCATCTTATTTGCATTCCAAAACCAAAAAGCTCATACATCCTTTGTCTATAATCCATAGTTGATTTCCTGACACATGTGTTGAACTTAAAGCAGTGCTAGAAGACTATGGAACACTTGAGGCAAAATCAATTTGAGCTGAGAAAAGACGAGAATAGCAGGGAAGGCAAGATGAAGCAGACGCCAGAAGTGGGAAGAAGAAAGGAAAAGCTTCAAGAAGGTACCACAACTAGGAGTTTTACTCCCATATTTCATCCCACTCCACAACCTTTCGGTTTTTATCCCCAACCATTTCTTCCAAAGCCTCGGAATCAACGGTCATCACCTGTTCTATCCCAGGAACAGGGAAATTTAAACCAGAGAGGCGTCAAGAAGTCTCAGTCACGCCCTATTTGCGACCCTATTCCTATACCGTGTGGACAACTGCTCTCGCACCTGATTCAGAGTTCATTAGTGGCACCCATATCCCTCGGGCCAGCTCGTACTCCTCCTCCACCTGGATATGATCCTGATGCACAGTGTGAATACCATAAGGGAGCGAGAGGGCACTCTATTGAAAGTTGTTGGTCATTCAAGAATAAAGTTCGAGAGCTAATTAATAACAAGCGCATGGTCTTAGAGGAAGACAACCCGGGGGCAGAGTGTGGGTATCATACTGGAACCATAAGGCATGTTGTCGAAGAGTGTGAAAGCTTTCGAAACAAGTTGCAAAGATTGACCAGAAAGGAAGACCCTATCTCAAATGGTTCAACTCAAAGATCTGGCAAAGAGGAAGTGCAAGAGTTTTGTGGACCAATTAGAATCCGGTACCACAAGGAAAAGGTTGAGTTTTTGGCAGATGAGATGTCTTTATCCTCTGATAATCATGTGGAGACCGTGATCTCAAGAGAGGAGATGGAAGAGAAGTCTAAAGGGGTTGTATTTGCTGAAGAGACCTTGAAAAGTCACTTGGGAGAGCATCATACCAACACTGAGGAAGATGATGACGTCCACCTTTGGATCCCAAAAGGACAGCCAACAATACCCATGGAACCGTGTCAGAAACCTTGGATTCCTCCTTATGCAAATCAACGAGCGTATGGCCGAGGAAATCAGGATCCACGCCAGAATCAAAACCGGCCTCGCAATAATTTGGGAAGAAGGAACGCTCCTCGTCACCCCGTTCCTGTATCGCACACTCAGCTTCTGCCACATTTTATTCGAAATTCACTAGTGGAGCCTAAGTCTCTCAAGCCAGTGCCAGAACCATACCCTCCTGGGTATGATCCCAAGGCATATTGTGGATACCATGCTGGATCAATGGGGCATTCTGTAACGCCCCGATTCTGAATTCCCATTAATTGTTGAATCTTTTAATTTATTTATTTGATGTTTGTTTTAAATTGAGAAATTATATATTGCTATGTGGTGTTTGCTTATTTTATCTATTTTTACCGATTCGGAGAGTTTTCGGGGGATTAGAGTAAAAAGGGCATTTTAGACATTTAGCGATTTAGTGTGAGAATTGATTGGTAAGTGTTGGAAAGAATTTGAGAGGAAAAAAATAGAGTTAGAAATAGAATAAGAGAGGAAAAGAAAGAAAGATAGTAACATAAGAAGAAAAAGAAGAGAAAGAAAAGAGGAGAAGAGAAAGAGAAGAGAAAGTGGAGAGGAAAACCTAGAATCATCAAGGGATCATCACCAAAGCTTGCAATCGATCGGTAAGGGTGTGAAACTCCATCATCTCTTTAATGTATATGATTGTGTGTGTATGTGTGTGGATTTTGTAGATTTTCTACTCTTTTTCCACTTAGGTTAGAAGTTGGTTTTGTGAGTAGAAAGAGGTTTTAATCGGTTAGAACTCGAATTAGACGATGTAGTTTAGTCGGGTGATGGTTGGGTTGTGCTACTGAGACTGGTTTAGATTTAATCGGTTGGTTGTGTGGAGTTTGGGCTTTGAGGCAGCCATGGAAGTTCTGTCTTCGCAAGTTCGCCAGGCGAATGGCAGCGAAGCTTCGCCAGGCGAAGCCCAGCGAGCTGTAGCGAAGCAAGTTAGAAGCTAATACCCTGTATTCGCTGGCAAGTTCGCCAGGCGAAGTGAGTTGGCGAAGGTTTGCCAGGCGAGTGTGTAGTGAGCCTCAGCGAGTAATTCCAGAATTACTCCCAGTGGACTTCGCTGGGAAGTTCGCCAGGCGAAGGCCAGCGAGCATTCGCTGCGTGGCTTCGCCAGGCGAAGGTTGGCGAACCTGGCAGTGTTATTTTATTTTGATGTTTGTTCATAGCATGACGTTTGGTTGATTCAATTATGATTAATGCCTATATGAATGATCGATGTGTGAACTATTTTGACATGTCGTGCTGTGGGTGGCCGAAAGGCGTGAATCCTAGATTGTAGAGTAAATGGTGAATCTTGAATATTTGATAATCTTGTGTATTTGCTCGAATTGAATAGAAACGCATTGATAGGCTGGTATGTGTGTAAAACATGTGTGGAATGGTGCATAATGTGAATGCATGATAGATATATGTAATGTATGTGATAAATGCAATGAGTATGTTTGTGAACATAGTATGCATTTTTGTGTTGAATGATCCCTCGGAGGATTTGCATTGTGAAGCATCTTAGTATGCATTTGTGTGTTGATTGATCCCTCGGAGGATTTGCAGAACCTCATATAATACGATGGTTATATTAGATTCCTTAGAGAATCGGTTGCATTGTGTGATTCCTTGGAGAATCGGTTGCATTGTGTGATTCCTCGGAGAATCGGTCATAACATGTAATCCCGTGGAGGATTGGCTAGAGTATTTGATTCCGTGGAGAATCTGCTGAGTACTTGATCCCGTGGAGGATCTGCTGAATATTCGATTCCGTGGAGAATCTGATGAATATTTGATTCCGTGGAGAATCTGCTGAGTACTTGATCCCGTGGAGGATCTGCTGAATACTCGATTCCTTAGAGAATCTGTTGAATGAGTCGGTACCGCATTTGCATCTGCATAGAGTCGTGTGTCGGTCTCTATGAGTTGCATGAGTCATCTGTGCATGATGCATTAGTTGTGTGAATATAACTGTGTATGTTATATATGATTGTTTGGAGGAAAATATAGTGAATGTTAATGTGTATGTGTAGAGACATGATTATTTGTATATGTTTAACGTGGTGAGAACATAATTTGAGTATAACTTGTACAAATGTGAGTATATGTATATATACAATTTTATGCATTAACTGTTATGATGTTGTTTCTCACCCTTCTGCTGTTTTATAATGCTCTATGAGGCATTGCAGAGTAGGAAGCTGGAGGTTCTTTTTGTGAAGCGATGTCTTCATTCTTTTGGTCAATGGCTCTGATATGTAACATCTGGGTAGTTAGGAAGCCTTTGGCTCTTTTGAAGCTATTTTGTTTTGATTCTTTTGTGATACATATGTGTATGTATCTGATGTGGATATGTTGTAAAGCATGAATTAATTGAATGGTTGTATATACTTTTATGAATGTGATCGATTCAATATTTGGATGTTTCCGCTTTATTCTAAGTATTGAGATGTGGGTTACCCATTGTTGCATATCTATTTTGAGCAGGTATCGTATGTGTTTAATTTCATGATAATGTGATGCGCCTCTTTTATACCATGTTTTAATTAAACTCTGATGAAATAAATTTTCTAAGTGCCTAATTGATTTATTTGATTTATTTGGGGGTATAGAAAGGGGGTGTTACATTAAGTGGTATCAGAGCCAGTGTTGAGTCAGTCGTGTCTGTCTTGTTGTTGTGTTGGTTGAACGGTTGTTTGACCTTGTTGTTATTTTTGGGAATCCTCAGAATATGGCAGGTCGTAATGACAATGCTATGGCAGCGGCGTTAGAGGCTATGGCCAGAGCTGTGCAGGGTGCACCTAACGTGAATGCGAATGATGAGTTCAGGAAGAACCAACCACCGGTGTTCAAAGGGAGATTTGATCCGGATGGTGCTCAGATATGGTTAAAGGAAATTGAGAGGATCTTTAGGGTGATGGATTGTGCTAAAGGGATCAAAGTGAGACTAGGGACTCACATGCTGAGAGAAGAGGCTGATGACTGGTGGGTCAGCATGAGGCATGTTCTTGAGGTCGACGATGAGGAGATTACGTGGGATTTATTTCGTACTGAGTTTATAAGGAAGTATTATCCCGAAAGTGTTAAAAGGAAGAGAGAAATGGAATTTCTGGAGTTGAAACAAGGTAATATGTCGGTGGTGGACTACACCGCTAAGTTTACTGAGTTAGTGAAGTTTCACCCTCACTATGATGCGGTTACGGCGGAATTTTCCAAATGTATCAAGTATGAGAATGGCTTGCGTCCTGAGATAAAGCAAGCGGTGGGTTATCAAAGGATACGAAGATTTTCGGATTTGACCGAGTGTTGCAGAATTTATGAAGAAGACAGTAGAGCTCGTTCTACTCATTATAAGGGTTTGAGCGAGAGGAGAGGGAAGCAGCAAGTACGAAGCGGACCTTATGTGACGCCTGCTGATAAGGGCAAACATAGGGGAAACTTTTATAGGAGACCCGGAGGAGGTTCCGGTGCGATCAAATGTTTTAAGTGTGGCGTGATGGGCCACAAGTCTTATGATTGTGGAAAGTTCAAGGCGAAGTGTTCCAACTGTGGGCTCCTTGGACATGATGCAGCAGAGTGTAGAAAGAATGCTGTGAAGTGTTTTAATTGTGGCGAGGTGGGTCACATTAGCTCGAATTGTACCAAACCGAAGCAAGCTCCGGCGGGCGGAAAAGTTTTCGCATTAGCAGGTTCAGACGCTACTAATGCAGCGGATCGTTTGATTAAAGGTACATGCTTTATTAATGATATGCCTTTAGTTGCTATTATTGATACTGGAGCGACTCACTCGTTCATTTCTCTTGCGTGTGCTAAGCGGTTGGATTTGTGTATGGTTTCTTTGAGTAGTGGTATGGTTATTGGGACTCCCGCTTCGGGGTCGGTAACTACTTCTTTGGTGTGTGCAAGTTGTCCTTTGACCATGTATGGTAAGGACTTCGTTATGGATTTAGTGTGTTTGCCGTTGGAAGGTTTGGACGTAATCTTGGGTATGAACTGGTTGCAATTTAATAGAGTTCATCTGGATTGCTATCACAAGTTAGTAAGGTTTCCTTCTTTGGAAGATGGTGAAAACGAGAGTTTTCTTTCCACTAAAGAGTTGAAGAAACTTTTAGCGGACAAAGCTCAGTTGTTTGGTTTGTTTGCATCGTTGTCGGTGGAGAGCAAAGTTGAGCTCGACGTGTTTCCTGTGGTTTGTGAATTTCCTGAAGTGTTTCCGGAAGATGTTGCGGATGTGCCGCCAAAGAGAGAGGTTGAATTTTCTATTGATCTAGTTCCGGGTACTAGACCGATTTCGATGGCCCCGTATCGGATGTCGGCATCGGAGTTGGTGGAATTGAAGAAGCAGTTGAATGATTTGTTGGATAAGAGATTTGTAAGACCAAGTGTTTCTCCTTGGGGTGCGCCGGTATTGTTGGTTAAGAAGAAGGATGGTAGTATGCGATTGCGTATTGATTATCGGCAGTTGAATAAGGTGACAATTAAGAACAAGTATCCGCTTCCAAGAATTGATGATTTGATGGATCAATTAGTTGGAGCCCGTGTTTTTAGTAAGATTGATTTGAGATCCGGTTATCACCAGATTCGGGTTAAGGAAGAAGATATTTCGAAGACGGCTTTTAGAACACGATATGGTCACTACGAGTATACGGTGATGCCATTCGGAGTTTCTAACGCGCCGGGTGTTTTCATGGAATATATGAACCGTATCTTCCACGAGCAGTTGGATCGTTTTGTGGTGGTGTTTATCGATGACATTTTGATTTATTCTAAGTCTCGAGAGGAACACGAAGAACATTTAAGGATTGTGTTGCGGATTTTGAAAGATAAGGAGTTGTATGCGAAGTTGTCTAAGTGTGAGTTTTGGTTGTCGGAGGTGAGTTTTCTTGGACATATTATTTCCGGCAATGGTATTAGTGTGGATCCATCCAAGATCGACGCGGTAATGCAATGGGAGACTCCAAGATCGGTTACGGAAATTCGAAGCTTTTTGGGCTTGGCCGGTTACTACCGGAGGTTTATCGAAGGATTTTCAAAGTTAGCACTTCCGTTAACGCAGTTGACTTGTAAAGGAAAGACTTTTATTTGGGATGTTAATTGTGAAGAGAGTTTCATGGAATTAAAGAGAAGGTTAACAACAGCGCCAGTTTTGATTTTGCCGAATCCTATGGAACCTTTTGTGGTTTATTGCGATGCTTCTTTGTCAGGATTGGGTGGTGTATTGATGCAAGATGGGAAGGTAGTGGCGTATGCTTCTAGACAGTTGAGAGTGCATGAAAAGAATTATCCTACTCATGATTTGGAGTTAGCGGCCATAGTGTTCGTTTTGAAAATTTGGAGGCACTATCTTTATGGTGCAAGATTTGAGGTTTTTAGCGATCACAAGAGTTTGAAGTATTTGTTTGATCAGAAAGAATTGAATATGAGGCAAAGGAGATGGCTATAACTTTTGAAGGACTATGATGTTGGTTTAAATTATCATCCGGGTAAGGCGAATATGGTAGCCGATGCCTTAAGTCGGAAGTCGTTGCACGTGTCTACTTTGATGGTTAGAGAGTGGGAACTCTTGGAGAACTTTAGAGATTTGAGTTTGGTTTGCGAGTTAACGCCGAGTAGTGTGAAGCTTGGTATGTTGCATGTCACGAATGATTTCCTTGCTACGGTGTGTGAAAAGCAAAAGTTGGATTTGAAATTTGTGGATTTGATGACGAATGGAAATGAAGATTTCAAAGTTGATGAATTAGGAGTTTTGAGGTTTCGAGGTCGTATTTGTATTCCTGATGATACGGATTTGAAAAAGATAATATTGGAAGAGGGACATCGGAGTAACTTAAGTATTCATCCGGGAGCGAATAAGATGTATCAGGATTTGAAGAAGATCTTTTGGTGGTCTGGATTGAAAAGCGATGTTGCTCGTTTTGTGTACTCGTGTTTGACTTGCCAGAAGTCTAAGGTGGAGCATCAGAAGCCTAGTGGATTGATGCAACCGTTGGATATCTCGGAATGGAAATGGGATAGTATATCGATGGATTTTGTTATGGGATTGCCGAATGCGCAAAGAGGACATAATTCTATTTGGGTGATTGTTGATAGGCTTACTAAATCGGCTAACTTTATTCCGATTGATATTACTTATTCTTTGGAAAGGTTGGCCGAGATTTATGTTGGCACTATTGTGAAGCTTCATGGAGTTCCTAAGAGTATTGTGTCGGATAGAGATCCTAGATTTACTTCGAGATTTTGGGAGAGTTTGCAAGGTGCCTTGGGTTCTAAGTTGAGATTGAGTTCGGCATATCATCCGCAAACAGATGGCCAGACCGAGAGGACGATTCAATCGTTAGAAGATTTGTTGCGTGCTTGTGTGCTTGAACAAGGTGGTGCGTGGGACGGTTATTTAGCGTTGATTGAGTTCACCTATAATAACAGTTTCCATTCGATTATTGGTATGGCGCCATTTGAGGCTTTATATGGTCGGAGATGTCGAACACCTTTGTGTTGGCATGAGACGGGTGAAAAGTCGGTAGTTGGTCCGGAAATGGTACAGCAAACGACGGAAAAGGTGAAATTTATTCGGGAAAAGATGAGAGCTTCTCAGAGTAGACAGAAAAGTTATCATGATAAAAGGAGAAAGGATCTCGAGTTTCTAGAGGGCGACCATGTGTTTTTGAGAGTTACACCGGTTACGGGTGTGGGTCATGCTTTGAAGTCGAGAAAGTTGACTTCTCGTTTTATTGGTCCGTATCAGATTGTCGCACGAGTTGGTGATGTGGCTTATCGTGTGGCGTTGCCTCCGAACCTTTCGAATTTGCATGATGTATTCCATGTCTCGCAACTTCGGAAGTATGTTCCGGATCCGTCACATGTTATTCCAATGGATGAAGTGGAAGTAAGAGATAACCTTACAGTTGAAGTTTTACCGGTTAGTATTTTGGACCGCGAAGTTAAGAAACTAAGAGGCAAGGATATTACGCTTGTGAAAGTGTCCTGGGGAGGTGCCGCGGAAGGCAATATGACTTGGGAATTGGAGAGCAAGATGCGAGAGTCGCATCCGGAGTTGTTTGAATCAGGTGATATTTTCGAGGACGAAAATTTCTAAAGTGCGGGAGAGTTGTAACGCCCCGATTCTGAATTCCCATTAATTGTTGAGTCTTTTAATTTATTTATTTGATGTTTGTTTTAAATTGAGAAATTATATATTGCTATGTGGTATTTTCTTATTTTATCTATTTTTACCGATTCGGAGAGTTTTCGGGGGATTAGAGTAAAAAGGGCATTTTAGACATTTAGTGATTTAGTGTGAGAATTGATTGGTAAGTGTTGGAAAGAATTTGAGAGGAAAGAAATAGAGTTAGAAATAGAATAAGAGAGGAAAAGAAAGAAAGATAGTAACATAAGAAGAAAAAGAAGAGAAAGAAAAGAGGAGAAGAGAAAGAGAAGAGAAAGTGGAGAGGAAAACCTAGAATCATCAAGGGATCATCACCAAAGCTTGCAATCGATCGGTAAGGGTGTGAAACTCCATCATCTCTTTAATGTATATGATTGTGTGTGTATGTGTGTGGATTTTGTAGAGTTTCTACTCTTTTTCCACTTAGGTTAGAAGTTGGTTTTGTGAGTAGAAAGAGGTTTTAATCGGTTAGAACTCGGATTAGACGATGTAGTTTAGTCGGGTGATGGTTGGGTTGTGCTACTGAGACTGGTTTAGATTTAATCGGTTGGTTGTGTGGAGTTTGGGCTTTGAGGCAGCCATGGAAGTTCTGTCTTCGTAAGTTCGTCAGGAGAATGGCAGCGAAGCTTCGCCAGGCGAAGCCCAGCGAGCTGTAGCGAAGCAAGTCAGAAGCTAATACCCTGTATTCGCTGGCAAGTTCGCCAGGCGAAGTGAGTTGGCGAAGGTTCTCCAGGAGAGTGTGTAGCGAGCCTCAGCGAGTAATTCCAGAATTACTCCCAGTGGACTTCGCTGGGAAGTTCGCCAGGCGAAGGCCAGCGAGCATTCGCTGCGTGGCTTCGCCAGGCGAAGGTTGGCGAACCTGGCAGTGTTATTTTGTTTTGATGTTTGTTCATAGAATGACGTTTGGTTGATTCAATTATGATTAATGCCTATATGAATGATCGATGTGTGAACTATTTTGACATGTCGTGCTGTGGGTGGCCGAAAGGCGTGAATCCTAGATTGTAGAGTAAATGGTGAATCTTGAATATTTGATAATCTTGTGTATTTGCTCGAATTGAATAGAAACGCATTGATAGGCTGGTATGTGTGTAAACCATGTGTGGAATGGTGCATAATGTGAATGCATGATAGATATATGCGATGTATGTGATAAATGCAATGAGTATGTTTGTGAACATAGTATGCATTTTTGTGTTGAATGATCCCTCAGAGGATTTGCATTGTGAAGCATCTTAGTATGCATTTGTGTGTTGATTGATCCCTCGGAGGATTTGCAGAACCTCGTATGATACGATGGTTATATTAGATTCCTTGGAGAATCGGTTGCATTGTGTGATTCCTCGGAGAATCGGTCATAACATGTAATCCCGTGGAGGATTGGCTAGAGTATTTGATTCCGTGGAGAATCTGCTGAGTACTTGATCCCGTGGAGGATCTGCTGAATATTCGATTCCGTGGAGAATCTGATGAATATTTGATTTCGTGGAGAATCTGCTGAGTACTTGATCCCGTGGAGGATCTGCTGAATACTCGATTCCTTAGAGAATCTGTTGAATGAGTCGGTACTGCATTTGCATCTGCATAGAGTCGTGTGTCGGTCTCTATGAGTTGCATGAGTCATCTGTGTATGATGCATTAGTTGTGTGAATATAACTGTGTATGTTATATATGATTGTTTGGAGGAAAATATAGTGAATGTTAATGTGTATGTGTAGAGACATGATTATTTGTATATGTTTAACGTGGTGAGAACATAATTTGAGTATAACTTGTACAAATGTGAGTATATGTATATATACAATTTTATGCATTAACTGTTATGATGTTGTTTCTCACCCTTCTGCTGTTTTATAATGCTCTATGAGGCATTGCAGAGTAGGAAGCTGGAGGTTCTTTTTGTGAAGCGATGTCTTCATTCTTTTGGTCAATGGCTCTGATATGTAACATCTGGGTAGTTAGGAAGCCTTTGGCTCTTTTGAAGCTATTTTGTTTTGATTCTTTTGTGATACATATGTGTATGTATCTGATGTGGATATGTTGTAAAGCATGAATTAATTGAATGGTTGTATATACATTTATGAATGTGATCGATTCAATATTTGGATGTTTCCGCTTTATTCTAAATATTGAGATGTAGGTTACCCATTGTTGCATATCTATTTTGAGCAGGTATCGTATGTGTTTAATTTCATGATAATGTGATGCGCCTCTTTTATACCATGTTTTAATTAAACTCTGATGAAATAAATTTTCTAAGTGCCTAATTGATTTATTTGATTTATTTGGGGGTATAGAAAGGGGGTGTTACACATTCAACAGAAGAATGCAAAGCCTTCCAAGCCAGGGTGCAACAATTGATTGACCAGAGATGTATATCCTTTCAAGAAGGGAGTTTGGTTGTGCGTATCCGCCTCGCACCTGAATGAGTTTGGGGACTTCAAGACGCATCTTCTCAAGATAACTGATCAAGCAAGAAAAGCCCAGTTCATCCATGCTGGCATTTTTTAGATCATGTTTTTTATGCATTTGTAGTTTCTTTTATGTTAATTACTACTTGCTTTTAGACATTGTTTCTTATTAATGGTATAGTTAATGTGATAATTATGCATGTTTTTGATCAAATCCATTCGTATTCACTCACATTTTCTCACTTATTGCAAAAAAATCACAAAATTTTTTCACTCCACTTCCTTTATCGCACTGCTGTTTAGCAAAGATTTGAGGGAGGATGACGAAAACTAAATACCCATAATTGCTGATAGTATGCTTTCGGATAAAATCCGCTAATGATGTACAGGCATTGTTTCGAACCCAAACACTGGAGAAATAAGGAGTTAGTCCCTAGATAACCACTTCGAGCCTAGAAGTAGGAGTTTCCTTCGGATTTCTAAACCCTTACACTTAACCTGGGGCAGGGGTAGTTGTTCAGTTAATTCAATCCCGCACTCGAGACAAAATCCAAAAGACATGACGGTTGTTCATCAATGACCAATGACATGGCAGTCATAATCCTTCAAAAAATTCAAAAGCCTGCTAAGTCAAGCACCTCAAGAGGAGACTTAGGAAAAAATCAAGGCAATCCCGATGGACTCGAAAAGCAAGATCAGTCCATGCAAAAGTTAGGGATCAAAAGAAAAAAAAACGAAAGAGGTCCTCAAACCCTCAGCAAAAACAAAATAAGATGCAGTGGTCATCCAATCGAGAGGGTCACTGACATCCATCAAAACAAGGTGACTTCCACGCCGAGCAAACCTTGAATCATCAAGCTTACATCGTCAAAACAAGTGTAGCATTAACTGAATGTAGGACTGGAGTTCATTACGAAGAATGGGTGGGTTAAAATTAATTTTTGAGCCTTATATCCTTGTTTCATAACCGTGAACCAGGCCACATTACAACCCTCTAAAGACCTAATTGAGGCGGGGTTTATTCTGAAAGCATACTACAGAATCCTCTTTCTTGCCCCCGTGCAATCGAAACCTTAAACCTATTCAAATATATCCTCTGACCAAAACATCCAATACGATAAACCTAATTCCTCGCCCTCGTGCGATTCCTAACTCATACACCTTTTGTCAAGAACATTGTTTAGTCCATTCTTCCGCGCATAACAAACTAGTGCTTCAGCCTCCCCTAGCGAGCAGACAAGCCAGCGTTTAGCAGTTAGAATGCGACTTAAACAATCATTCACATACCACAAACCTTTTACCGTAGTCAGCCGAACTACGGCTGCTCTGATTCTTCATTCCCTCTTGAATGTAAGATACGTAGGCACAAGATTGCGATGATCTTGGCGAGCATAATCCCCTCTTTTTCCCGTAGTCCCACGAACTACGAATGCTCTGATTTTCCACTTCTTACAAGTGAAGATACGTAGGCACAAGGGCCCCAATCCTAGGCGAGCACCCTAATAATAAACTACCCATTCCCTCTATAGGAGAAACCTTAGAAGAAAACAAACAAGCATAGTTAACTTTACTCTCGAATCGATCAAGAGGTTCCAGTTGAGTACAACGGACGTAGAGGGTGCTAATACCTTCCCTCTGCGTAACCGACTCCCGAACCTAGAATATTGGTTGCGATGACCATGTTCTTATCTCCTTTAAGGTTTTATCGATATTTTCCTATTCCATCCTTGGAATGAATAAAGTTCGGTGACGACTCTGTTTCGAACAGTATTTTCCGCGGCCATCGCGAGGATCGTATTTTTCGAGGTACGACAGTTAAACACTCGTCTCCTTGTTTTAACACCTTCGCTTGGTTCAACACTCGTCTCCTTAGAAGAACACCTTTGCTTGGTTCAACACCTGTTTCCTTGGGTTAACACCTTCACTTGGTTCAACTTTTCTTTCCTTGGGTAACACCTTCGTCTTGATCAACACCCGTTTTCTTGGCTTAAGAACTTTGTACAACTCATGTTTCCTGTGGTTAACACCTTCGCTTGGTTCAACACCCGTCTCCTTGGGTTAACACTTACTTTTGGTTCAACCCTAATTTCCTTGGGTTAACACCTACTCTTAGTTCAACACCCATTTCCTTGACTGTTACCTTCCCTTGGTTCGACACCTGTCTCTTTGGCTTAAAACCTTAGCTTCGTACAACACCAGTTTATTTAGTTTAACACCTTCTCTTGCTTCAATAATTGTTTCCTTGGTTTAACATCTTTGCTTAAGTCAGCAATTGTTTCCTTGGGTTAACGCCTTCGCTTGGTTCCAGTTCCATTTTCGTAGGCTAACACCTTCGCCTTGTTCAACACCTGTTTCCTTGGGTTAACTCCTTGGCTAGGTTCAACCCCCATCTCCTTGGGTTAACACACTCACTTGGTTCAACACCCGTTTGCTTGGCTTAACAACTTCGCATTGTTCAACACCTATTTCCTAGTGTTAACACCTTCGCTTGGTTCAAACTTGTTTCCTTGGGTTAACACAGTAGCTTTGTTTAACACCCGTTTCCTTGGGTTAACACCTTCGCTTTGTTCAACACTTGTTTCCTTGGGTTAACACCTTCGCTTTGTTCAACACCTGTTTCCTTGGGTTAACACCTTCGTTCGGTTCAACTTTTGTTTCCTTGGGCTAACACCTTGGCCTTGATCAACACCAGTTTCCTTGGGTTAAATATTCGCTTGTTTTAACACCCATTTTCTTGGCTTAACAACGTTGTTTTACACCTGTTTCCTAGGGTTAACACCTTTTCTTGGTTCAACACCCGTCTCCTTGGGTTAACACCTACTCTTGGTTTGACACTAATTTCCTTGAGTTAACACCTTGGCTTGGTTAAACCCCCATATCCTTGGGTTAACATATTCGCTTGGTTCAACACCCGTTTTCTTGGCTTAACAACTTCGCTTTGTTCAACACCTATTTCCTGGAGTTAACACCTTTGCTTGGTTCAAACCTGTTTCCTTGGGTTAACACATTTGCTTTGTTTAACACTCGTTTCCTTTGTTTAACACCTTCACTTGGTTAAACACCTGTCTCCTTGGGTTAACACCTACGCTTGGTTCAACACTCATCTCCTTAGAAGAACACCTTCGCTTGGTTAAATACCTGGTCCCTTAGGTTAGCACCTTCGCTTGGTTAAACAGTTGTTTCCCTGGGTTAACACCATCGCATGGTTCAACACTCGTCTCAAGGTTAACACCTTATCTTGGTTCAACACCAGTCTCTTTAGGTTAACACCTTCGTTTGGTTCGACACCCGTCTCCTTGGGTTAACATCTTCGCTTGTTTCAACACACGTCTCTTTGGGTTAAAGCCTTCTCATGGTTCAACATATGTTTCCTTGGATTCACACATTCGCTTGGTTTAATACCCGTTTCCTTAGATTAAAACCTTCGCTTGCTTAAAAACACGTCTCGTTAGGTTAACATCTTCGCTTGGTTCAACACATGTTTACTGGGGTTAACACCTTCGCTTGGTTCAACATCTGTTTCCTTAGATTCACACATTCGCTTGGTTTAACACCCGTTTCCTTGGGTGAAAAACTGCACTTGGTTAAACACTGGTCTCAGTGTGTTAAAATCTTCGCTTGTTTCAACACCTGTTTCCTTGGTTTAACACATTCACTTGGTTCAACACTTGTCTCCTTTGGTTAACACCTTTGCTTGGTTCAACACATGTTTCCTGGGGTTAACACCTTCGCTTGGTTCAACAAATGTTTCCTTGGGTTAATACGTTCGCTTGGTTCAACAACTGTATCCTTGGGTTTACACTTTCACTTGGTTCAACTTTTGTTTTCTTGGGCTAACACCTTCGTCTTGATCAACACCAGTTTCCTTGGGTTAAACATTCACTTGTTTCAACACCCGTTTTTTGGCTTAAGAACTTTGTACAACTCATGTATCCTATGGTTAACACCTTCGCTTGGTTCAAGACCCGTCTCCTTGGGTTAACACATACTTTTGGTTCAACCCTAATTTCCTTGGGTTAACACCTACTCTTGGTTCAACACCCATTTCCTTGACTGTTACCTTCCCTTGGTTCAACACCCGTCTCTTTGGCTTAAAACCTTAGCTTGGTAGAACACCTATTTATTTTGTTTAACACCTTCGCTTGCTTCAACAATTGTTTCCTTGGTTTAACATCTTTGCTTTAGTCAGCAACTGTTTCCTTGGGTTAACACCTTCGCTTGGTTCCAGTTTCGTTTCCGTGGGCTAACACCTTCGCCTTGTTCAACACCTGTTTCCTTGGGTTAACGCCTTGGCTGGGTTCAAACCCCATCTCCTTGGGTTAACACATTCGCTTGGTTCAACACCCGTTTCCTTGGCTTAACAACTTCTCTTTAGTCAACACCTATTTTCTGGTGTTAACACCTTCGCTTGGTTCAAACCTATTTGCTTAGGTAAACACATTAGCTTTGTTTAACACCCTTTTCCTTGGGTTAACACCTTTGCTTTGTTCAACGCCTATTTCCTTGGGTTAACACCTTCTCTTGGTTCAACACTTGTCTCCTTTGGTTAACACCTTTGCTTGGTTCAACACATGTTTCCTGGGGTTAAAACCTTCGCTTGGTACAACACACGTTTCCTTGGGTTAATACCTTCGCTTATTTCAACTTCCATTTCCTTGGGTTAACACCTACACCGTGCTCAACACCTGTTTCCTTAGGTTAACATATTCGCTTGGTTCAACACCCATTTCGTTGGCTTAACAACTTCGCTTTGTTCAACAAGTGTTTCCTGGGGTTAACACCTTCGCTTGGTTCAACACCCGTCTCCTTGACTTAACACCTTCGCTTGTTTAAACAATTGTTTCCTTGGCTTAACACCTTTGCTTGGGTCAGCAACTGTTTCCTTGGGTAAACACTTTCGCTTGATTCAACTTTCGTTTCCTTTGGCTAACACGTTCGCTTTGTTCAACAGTTGTTTCCTGGGGTTAACACCTACTCTTGGTTCAACCCAAATTCCCTTGGGTTAACACCTACTCTTGGTTCAACACCCATTTCCTTGACTTAACACCTTCCCTTGGTTCAAAACCCGTCTCCTTGGCTTAAAATCTTAGCTTGGTACAACACCCGTTTATTTAGATTAACACCTTCGCTTGGTACAACACCCGTTTCCTTAGGTTAACACCTTCACTTTGTTCAGCTTCCGCTTCCTTGGGCTAACACCTTTACCTTGTTCAACACCTCTTTCCCTGGGTTAACACCTTCACTTGGTTCAGTACCCGTCTCCTTAGGAGAACAGCTTCGCTTGGTTCAACACATGTTGCCTTGGGTTAATACCTTTGCTTGGTTAAACACATGTTTCCTTGGGTTAACACCATCGCTTGGTTCAACACTCGTCTCAAGGTTAACACCTCGACTTGGTTCAACACTAGTCTCTTTAGGTTAACACCTTCGCTTGGTTTGGCACCCGTCTTCTCGGGTTAACATCTTTGCTTGGGTCAGCACACGTCTCATTAAGGCAAAGCCTTCTCATGGTCCAAAATTTGTTTTCATGGGTTAACACATTCGCTTGGTTTAAGACCTGTTTCCTTGGGTTAAAACCTTCGCTTGGTTAAGCACTCGTCTAGTTGGGATAACATCTTCGCTTGTTTCAACACTCGTTTCCTTAGGTTAACACCTTCACTTGGTTCAACACTTTTCTCCTTTGGTTAACACCTTCGGTTGGTTCAACACATGTTTCCTGGGGTTAACACCTTTGCTTGGTTCCACAAACATTTCCTTGTGCTAATACCTTCGCTTGGTTCAACACCTGTTTCCTTGTGTTAACACCTTCGCTTGGTTCAACATTTGTTACTTTGTGCTAACACCTTCGCCTTGATCAACACCAGTTTGCTTGGGTTAAACATTCTCTTGTTTTAACACCCCTTTTCTTGGCTTAACAACTTTGTTCAACACCTGTTTCCTAGGGTTAACACCTTTGGCTGGTTCAACACCCGTCTCCTTGGGTTAACACTACTCTTGGTTCAACACTAATTTCTTTGGGTTAACACCTTGGCTTTGTTCAACCCCCATCTCCTTGGGTTAACACATTCATTGGTTCAACACCCGTTTCCTTGGCTTAACAACTTCGCTTTGTTCAACACCTATTTCATGGAGTTAACACCTTTGCTTGGTTCAAACCTGTTTCCTTGGGTTAAAAAACTCTCTTTGTTTAACACTCATTTCCTTGGGTTAACACCTTCTCTTGGTTAAACTCGTCTCCTTGGGTTAACACCTTCGGTTGGTTCAACACCTGTTCCCTTGGGTTAACACCTTTTCTTGGTTCAACAAATGTTTCCTTGGGTTAACACCATTGCTTGGTTCAACACTCAACTCAAGGTTAACACCTTATCTTGGTTCAACACAAGTCTCTTTAGGTTAACACCTTCGTGGGGCTCGAAACCAGTCTTTGGGTTAACATCTTCGCTTGGTTCAACACACGTCTCCTTGGGTTAAAGCCTTCTCATGGTTCAACATCTGTTTCCTTGGATAACACATTCGCTTGGTTTAATGCCCGTTTCCTTGGGTTAACACCTTTGCTTGGTTAAACACTCGTCTCGTTGGGTTAACACCTTTGCTTGTTTAACCACCTGTTTCCTTGGGTTAACACCTTCACTTGGTTCAACACTTCTCTCCTTTGGTTAAGACTTCGCTTGGTTCAACACATGTTTTCTGGGGTTAACACCTTTTCCTTGTTCAACAAACATTTCCTTGGGTTAATACGTTCGCTTGGTTCAACACCTGTTTCCTTGGGTTAACACCTTCGCTTGATTCATGTTTTGATTCCTTGGGCTAACACCTTCATCTTGATCAACACCAGTTTCCTTAAGTTAAACATCCACTTGTTTCAACACCCGTTTTCTTGGCTTAATAACTTTGTTCTACACCTGTTTCCTGGGGTTAACACCTTTGCTTTGTTCAATACCCGTCACCTTGAGTTAACACCTACTTTTGGTTCAACACTAATTTCCTTGGGTTAACACATAATCTTGGTTCAACACCCATTTCCTTGACAGTTACCTTCCCTTGGTTCGACACCCATCTCCTTGGCTTAAAACCTTAGCTTGGTACAACACCCATTTATTTAGATTAACACCTTCGCTTGGTTCAACAATTGTTTCATTGGCTTAAAATCTTTTCTTGAGTCAGCAACTGTTTCCTTGGGTTAACACCTTTGCTTGGTTCAACTTCCGTTTCCTTGGTTAACACCTTCGCCTTGTTCAACACCTGTATCCTTGGGTTAACGCCTTGGCTTGGTTCAACCCCCATCTCCTTGGGTTAACACATTCGCTTGGTTCAACACCTCTTTCCTTGGCTTAACAACTTCGCTTTGTTCAACACCTGTTTTCTGGTGTTAACACATTTGCTTGGTTCAAAACTGTTTCTTTGGGTTAACACATTCTCTTTGTTTATCACCTGTTTCCTTGGGTTAACACCTTCGCTTGGTTCAACACTTGTCTCCTTTGGTTAACACCTTCGCTTGGTTCAACACATGTTTCCTGGGGTTAACACTTTCGCTTGGTTCAACACATGTTTCCTTGGGTTAATACCTTCGCTTATTTCAACCTCCATTTCCTTGGGCTAACACCTACGCGTTGTTCAACACCTGTTTCCTTAGGTTAACACATTTGCTTGGTTGAACACCCATTTCCTTGGCTTAACAACTTCGCTTTGTTCAACAAGTGTTTCCTGGGGTTAACACCTTCGCTTGGTTCAATACCCGTCTTCTTAACTTAACACCTTTGCTTGGTTTAACAACTGTTTCCTTGGCATAACACCTTTGCTTGGGTTAGCAACTGTTTCCTTGGGTTAAGACTTTCGCTTGATTCAACTTCCGTTTCCTTGGGCTAAACGTTCGCTTTGTTCAACACCTGTTTCCTGGGGTTAACACCTACTCTTGGTTCAACCCTAATTTCAGTGTGTTAACGCCTACTCTTGCTTCAACACCCATTTCTTTGACTTAACACCTTCCCTTGGTTCTAAACACGTCTCCATGGCTTAAAACCATAGCTTGGTACAACACCCGTTTATTTAGATTAACACCTTTGCTTGGTTCAACAAATGTTTCCTTGGGTTAACACCATTGCTTGGTTCAACACTCAACTCAAGGTTAACACCTTATCTTGGTTCAACACAAGTCTCTTTAGGTTAACACCTTCGTGGTGCTCGAAACCAGTCTTTGGGTTAACATCTTCGCTTGGTTCAACACACGTCTCCTTGGGTTAAAGCCTTCTCATTGTTTAACATCTGTTTCATTGGATTAACACATTTGCTTGGTTTCATACCCGTTTCCTTGGGTTAACACCTTTTCTTGGTTAAACACTCGTCTCGTTGGGTTAACACCTTCGTTTCTTTAACCACCTGTTTCCTTGGGTTAACACCTTCACTTGGTTCAACACTTCTCTCCTTTGGTTAAGACTTCGCTTGGTTCAACACATGTTTCCTGGGGTTAACACCTTTTCCTTGTTCAACAAACATTTCCTTGGGTTAATACATTCGCTTGGTTCAACACCTGTTTCCTTGGGTTAACACCTTCGCTTGATTCAAGTTTTGATTCCTTTGGCTAACACCTTCGTCTTGATCAACACCAGTTTCCTTAGGTTAAACATCCATTTGTTTAAACACCCGTTTTCATGGCTTAATAACTTTGTTCAACACCTGTTTCCTGAGGTTAACACAATTGCTTTGTTCAACACCCGTCACCTTGAGTTAACACCTACTTTTGGTTCAACACTAATTTCCTTGGGTTAACACGTAATCTTGGTTCAACACTCATTTCCTTGACAGTTACCTTCCCTTGGTTTGACACCCATCTCCTTGGCTTAAAACCTTAGCTTGGTACAACACCCATTTATTTAGATTAACACCTTCGCTTGGTTCAACAATTGTTTCCTTGGCTTAAAATCTTTGCTTGAGTCAGCAACTGTTTCCTTGGGTTAACACCTTTGCTTGGTTCAACTTTTATTTTTTTGGCTAACACCTTCGCCTTGTTCAACACCTGTATCCTTGGGTTAACGCCTTGGCTTGGTTCAACCCCCATCTCCTTGGGTTAACACATTCGCTTGGTTCAACACCTCTTTCCTTGGCTTAACAACTTCGATTTGTTCAACACCTGTTTTCTGGTGTTAACACATTTGCTTGGTGCAAAACTGTTTCCTTGGGTTAACACATTCTCTTTGTTTATCACTTGTTTCCTTGGGTTAACACCTTCGCTTGGCTCAACACTTCTCTCCTTTGGTTAACACCTTCGCTTGGTTCAACACATGTTTCCTGGGGTTAACACCTTTGCCTTGTTCAACAAACATTTCCTTGGGTTAATACATTCGCTTGGTTCAACACCTGTTTCCTTGGGTTAACACCTTCGCTTGATTCAAGTTTTGATTCCTTTGGCTAACACCTTCGTCTTGATCAACACCAGTTTCCTTAGGATAAACATCCACTTGTTTCAACACCCGTTTTCATGGCTTAATAACTTTGTTCAACACCTGTTTCCTGAGGTTAACACCATTGCTTTGTTCAACACCCGTCACCTTGAGTTAACACCTACTTTTGGTTCAACACTAATTTCCTTGGGTTAACACGTAATCTTGGTTCAACACCCATTTCCTTGACAGTTACCTTCCCTTGGTTTGACACCCATCTCTTTGGCTTAAAACCTTAGCTTGGTACAACACCCATTTATTTAGATTAACACCTTCGCTTGGTTCAACAATTGTTTCCTTGGCTTAAAATCTTTGCTTGAGTCAGCAATTGTTTCCTTGGGTTAACACCTTTGCTTGGTTCAAATTTTATTTTTTTGGCTAACACCTTCGCCTTGTTCAACACCTGTATCCTTGGGTTAACGCCTTGGCTTGGTTCAACCCCCATCTCCTTGGGTTAACACATTCGCTTGGTTCAACACCTCTTTCCTTGGCTTAACAACTTCGATTTGTTCAACACCTGTTTTCTGGTGTAAACACATTTGCTTGGTTCAAAACTGTTTCCTTGGGTTAACACATTCTCTTTGTTTATCACCTGTTTCCTTGGGTTAACACCTTCGCTTGGTTCAACACTTGTCTCCTTTGGTTAACACCTTCGCTTGGTTCAACACATGTTTCCTGGGGTTAACACCTTTGCCTTGTTCAACAAACATTTCCTTGGGTTAATACATTCGCTTGGTTCAACACCTGTTTCCTTGGGTTAACACCTTCGCTTGATTCAAGTTATGATTCCTTTGGCTAACACCTTCGTCTTGATCAACACCAGTTTCCTTAGGTTAAACATCCACTTGTTTCAACACCCGTTTTCATGGCTTAATAACTTTGTTCAACACCTGTTTCCTGAGGTTAACACCATTGCTTTGTCAACACCCATCACCTTGAGTTAACACCTACTTTTGGTTCAACACTAATTTCCTTGGGTTAACACGTAATCTTGGTTCAACACCCATTTCCTTGACAGTTACCTTCCCTTGGTTTGACACCCATCTCTTTGGCTTAAAACCTTAGCTTGGTACAACACCCATTTATTTAGATTAACACCTTCGCTTGGTTCAACAATTGTTTCCTTGGCTTAAAATCTTTGCTTGAGTCAGCAACTGTTTCCTTGGGTTAACACCTTTGCTTAGTTCAACTTTTATTTTTTTGGCTAACACCTTCGCCTTGTTCAACACCTGTATCCTTGGGTTAACGCCTTGGCTTGGTTCAACCCCCATCTCCTTGGGTTAACACATTCGCTTGGTTCAACACCTCTTTCCTTGGCTTAACAACTTCGATTTGTTCAACACCTGTTTTCTGGTGTTAACACATTTGCTTGGTTCAAAACTGTTTCCTTGGGTTAACACATTCTCTTTGTTTATCACCTGTTTCCTTGGGTTAACACCTTCGCTTGGTTCAACACTTGTCTCCTTTGGTTAACACCTTCGCTTGGTTCAACACATGTTTCCTGGGGTTAACACCTTCGTTTGGTTCAACACACGTTTCCTTGGGTTAATACCTTCGCTTATTTCAACCTCCATTTCCTTGGGCTAACACCTACGCGTTGTTCAACACCTGTTTCCTTAGGTTAACACATTCGCTTGGTTGAACACCCATTTCCTTGGTTTAACAACTTCGCTTTGTTCAACAAATGTTTCTTGGGGTTAACACCTTCACTTGGTTCAACACCCATCTTCTTGACTTAACACCTTTGCTTGGTTCAACAACTGTTTCCTTGTCTTAACACCTTTGCTTGGGTCAGCAACTGTTTCCTTGGGTTAACACTTTCGCTTGATTCAACTTCCGTTTCCTTGGCCTAACACGTTCGCTTTGTTCAACACCTGTTTCCTGGGGTTAACACCTACTCTTGGTTCAACCCTAATTTCATTGTGTTAACACCTACTCTTGGTTCAACACCCATTTCTTTGACTTAACACCTTCCCTTGGTTCCAAACCCGTGTCCTTGGTTTAAAACGATAGCTTGGTATAACACCAATTTATTTAGATTAACACCTTCACTTGGTCAACAAATGTTTCCTTGGGTTAACACCTTTGCTTGATTGGACTTCTGTTTCCTTGGGCTAACACCTTCGCTTGGTTCAACACCTATTTCCTTGGGTTAACACCTTCACTTTGTTTAGCTTCCGTTTCCTTGGGCTAGCACCTTCGCCTTGTTCAACACCTGTTGCCTTGGGTTAACACCTTCGCTTGGTTAAACACCTATTTCCTTGGGTTAACACCATCACTTGGTTCAACACTCGTCTCAAGGGTAACACCTCGACTTGGTTCAACACCTGTGTCTTTAGGTTAACACCTTCGCTTGGTTCGACACCCGTCTCCTTGGGTAAACATCTTCGCTTGGTTTAGCACACGTCTCATTGGGGAAAAGCCTTCTCATGGTTCAACATCTATTTCCTTGGGTTAACACATTCGCTTGGTTTAACACCCGTTTCCTTGGGTTAACACCTTTGCTTGGTTAAACACTCGTCTCGTTCGGTTAACACCTTCGCTTGTTTCAACACCTGTTTCCTTGGGGTAACACCTTCACTTGGTTCAACACTTTTCTCCTTTGGTTATGAATGATAATGATGATCTAGGGGTCAAAATTCAGGATACAGCAGTTTCCCTTATTTAAATATCTCCACTAGATGGCAGTGAGAGATGACGATCTCCAAAGACTCGTAGTGAAAGGTATTTAAATATAGAAAACTGAAAATTTCGTCCCTTAGATTCGATGGTATGCAAAAAGATAAATGCGAAAATGCCATGAATTCAAAATGATGCTTTATGATGCTTGAATGTAGGAGAAATGCTGACACCCGAGCGGAAATAAAAGAACGGAAAACAACGAGTAACTACTCACAGGAGACCCGACACACTGGGAAAGATCCAAGGAATAACAATCAATAGTTCAAACATGGCTAATGATGGTACTTCACGGGAACTTTCCACACAGGGGATACAAACTCCAACGGGGAAGACGAATCTTCAACGGGGAAAAGGTAAATCTCCACCGGGGAAGCGAAAGACTAGAGACACGATCCTCACTAGGGTCAAACCAAATGAAGAGCTTACTATAACAAAGAGTTCGAACAGAATCTTCAGGAAAAGGCTAGAAACAAGACCAGACGCGTCGGGGATACTAGTAACCACTAGATCTCCGAGACCTAACTGGGGATATCAAGGGCTTTGCTGAGGAACTGGTGACAACTAGATCTTCTTACAAATAACAAATGGTTTCAAGTAATTCTAGTAACTACTGGATTTCCTGGGGGCGCTAGTAACGACTAGACTTTCAAAGGAATATGGTGACAACCAAAATAGTGATACCAATAACGATTGGGTTTCAAACAATGCCAGTGACCACTGGACTTAAACGGGGGAAAAATTAGTGACAACCAACTCAGAGTACCAATAACAATTGGATTTAACGATACCAGTAACCACTAGATTCTAATGGGGAGTTGGTGGCAACCGAGCTATATACCAATAACAATTGGTTTTTCCAACAACGCCAGTAACCAACTGGACTTAACTGGGGAAGTTGGTAACGACCGAATCAAAGTACCAATAACAATTGGATTTTCAAATAAATGCCAATAACCACTAGACATGGAAAGATTGGTGACAACCAAATCACGGTACCAATAACAATTGGATTTAACAATGCTAGTAACCACTGTCTTACAAAGATTGGTAATAATCAAATCAAAGGACTCCAATAACAATTGGATTTAAGAAATACTAGTAAATACTAGACTTACACGAGGGAACCGGTAACAACCGAGCCAAATACTAATAACCAATGGATTTAAACGATGCCAGTAACCACTGGACTTCAAAGATTGGTGACAACCAAATCAAGGTACCAATAACAATGCCAGTAACCACTGATCTTTGGAATGATTGGTAACAACCAAGTTAAGGTGCCAATAACAATTGGATTTCAAGCAGTGTCAGTAACAACTGGACTTACTGGGTAAAATGGTGAAAACCAACTCAAATACCAATAACAATTGGATTTCAATGTTATTAACTACTAGACTTCAACGAAGATTGGTAATGACCGAATCGAAGGATTCAAATAACAATTGGATTTACGCAAGGTAATGCCAATAACCACTGGACTTACCAAACAAATTTGGTGGCGACCCGATCTCAAAGGTAAGCATTAGTAACAACTAATCACCTTGGTAATCATCAGAAAATATCAGATATCGCTAGTCACAACTAGCCTCCCGGGGTAAAAGCAACTTTCACCAAAACTTGACAAAGTTGGGGGAACATCTGCAAAGCGAGTCAGTGGCAAATAGGACGGGGCAAGAAGAATGGTAACAACCAAAGGATCTCAAAGGAAAAAGCTAGAAAAACTGAAACCAAAGCAAAGCAAACAAATGCGTATGCTAAAGATATGATGCGGATGCATATGCAGACCGACCCGCGAGGGAGAAGGAAAAGAGCAAAGCAAAAAACACAAGGAGGAAACCCATCACACTGAGTCCTGATGTCACTAATCTGGATGAAGCTTCTTTCTAGGGGGAAAGAGAAACGACTCTCTGGAGATAAATTCTTTTGTAAACCTGCAAAAGAGGAATCTCGGCTTAGTAGCGGGGCGACTGCTGGGTGCAACTTTGGTTAGAATCGGTAGCAAACTTTTTATTGCTCTGGGGATTAACGTAATATTGTCATGTCACCTTTAGGGTTTTTGACATGCTTTGTTAGATTAGTTTTCTTAAACCAAACTTTTAAATTTTCAAAATACTTTGCTTTTCAAAAATCATTATTAATGAATAAGTGAAACTTGCATAACAAAACATAGATCATAACAATGATTGGTCTTATATCTAATTTCATTAATAGGCGAGAATCTTTACAAAGGGTAAAGCCTCGGGAACAAATACAATTTTGAAAAAATGGCAAACAGAAAGGGTAACAAAATCCAACAATGACCCGGTCCTACTAACTAGTAGTCCATATGTTTCGCTGCTTCTGGAGAGAATGGCAGACAATGATCTTCTTCAACACTTTTTGACGGCACTTTGCCCCTGCATTAGCCTGTATTGTTCTTTCGGACTTCTGACTTGCTGAGGCGCTCCTTTGGCTCGAGTCACATTTCTAGGTTTTCCCATTCAGGCGTAATACTTTCTCACCGCGTCCGAATTGATGGGGTACTTGAGTTGCTCACCATCCATCGTTTCAAGAATTAGAGATCCTCTAGAGAAGACAGTCTTCACGATGAAAGGTCCATCATAGTTAGGGATCCAGTTTCCACACATATCTTTTTGTGTTGGTAGGATTTTTCTGAGCACAAGCTACCCTTCCCTATATTCCTTAAGACGGACCTTCTTGTCAAAAGCTCTTTTCATCCTTTGTTGGTAAATCTGGCTATGACACATGGCCGTCATTCTCTTTTCATCGATGAGATTCAATGAACTAAACCTCTCTTTTATCCACTCGGCTTCCATTAAGATCCTTAACGAAGGTATCTTGAACTCAATGGGTAGTATAGCGTCCATCCCGTAAAACAAAGAGAAGGGGGTTGCCCCTATCGAAGTGCACACTGATGTTCTGTACCCATGTTAAGCGAACGGTAGAATCTCATGCCAATCCTTGTAGGTTACCACCATCTTATGTACTATCTTCTTGATGTTTTTATTTGCAGCTTCGATATCACCATTCATTTTCGGTCTGTACAGAGAAGAATTGTGATGCTTGATTTTGAAGTTATTACAAAGTTCTTTCATCGTCTTATTATTCATATTTGATCCATTGTCAGTGATGATTTGGTCAGGGATACCGTATCGACAGATAATCTCTTTCTTTATGAAACGGGCGACCACTTGCTTGGTTATGTTCGCATATGATGCTGCTTCCACCCATTTGGTGAAGTAATCAATTGCAACGAGGATGAACTGATGGCCGTTGGAAGCTTTTGGCTCTATTGCCCCAATCATGTATATGTCCCACATTGCGAATGACGATGGTGATGTTATCAAGTTGAGAGGGTGCGGAGGAACATGCACTTTGTCGGCATAGACTTGACATTTGTGGCATTTTCGAGCAAAGAGGATGCAGTCCGTCTCTAAGGTCAACCAAAAATATCCAGCCCTCAATCTTTTTCGCCATGGCATGGCCACTGGCCTGAGTGTCGAATGTCCCTTCATGTACTTCAACCATTAGCAAACCTGCTTCTTTTTCATCAACACATCTGAGCAGAACCATATCGTGGTTTCTCTTGTACAGGATGCCATTGTTGATGAAAATTTTGGATGATAATCTTCGTATGGCTCTTTTGTCGATTTTGGATGCGTCAGTCAGATATTCTTGATTTTGAAGAAAATTCTTAATGTCGTGAAACCAAGGCTTCCTATCAGACTCTTCTTCTACAATCATGACATATGCAGGCACAGTCCTTCTTTCGATGCAAATCAGAGGTGCCTCGTTAACAAACTAGACCTTCCACATCGATGTTAGCATGGCTAAAGCACCTGCAATGTGATTTTCTGCTCTCGGCACATGTTTGAAAGCAATTTCATCGAAGTATTCAATCATCTCCAGAATGTGATCTCTATAGGGGATCAATTTTTCATCTTGAGTCTCCCACTCTCCTTTGAGTTGGTAGATCACTAAAGCAGAATCACCGATCACTTCCAAGACTTTGATACGGAGATCAATAGTAGCCTCTAGTCCTAAGATGCAAGCTTCATACTCGGCTATGTTGTTGGTACAGGAGAAACAAATTCAGGCGGTGACGGAAGTGTACCCTCCGGTTGGATTCTTCAAGATAGCTCCAATACCATGTCCATTCTTGTTAGACGCTCCATTAAACATCATTTCCCAATGGGATCCAGGTTCGGGACCTTCCTCAGGACCGGGTTCCGGTTTCTGATGTTGAATGTACATTACATCTTCATCAGGAAACTCAAACTTGAGCGGTTAATAATCATCCATAAGATGTTCAACAAGGTGTTCTGATAAGACACTGCCTTTGAAGGATTTTCGAGCGACATATTGGATATCATATTCTGACAAGAGCATGTGCCACGTGGCCAACCTTCCAGTTTGAGCCAGATTTTCAAAGATGTACTTTATTGGGTCCATCTTGGAAATTAACAGAGTAGTATGATAGATCATGCATTGTCTCAGGCACTTGGTAGCCCAGGCTAGAGCACATCAAGCCTTCTCTAGGGGTGAGTAACGACTCTCACAATCTGTGAATTTATTGCTAAGATAATATATTGCATGTTGTTTCTTTCCTGACTCGTCAGTTTGGCCTAAGACACAACCCATTAAATCTTCCAATACGGTAATGCACATGATTAGCAGCTTTCTTGACACCGGAGGAATCAACACTGGAGGCTCTTGTAGATACTTATTGATCTTCTCAAATGCAGACTGGCAGTTCTTGTTCCATACCACCATTTGATCTTTTTATAACAACTTAAAGATCGGTGTGCAGGTAGGCGTCAGGTTAGAAATGAACCTGGAGATGTAATTTAGCCGCCCAAGGAAGCCTCTGACTTGTTTTTTTATTTGAGGAGCGGGCATTTCTTGAATTGCTCTGACTTTGTTAGGATCTACTTCAATTCTTCGTTGACTAACAATGAATCCCAGTAGTTTTCTAGAGCGAACCCCAAATGTGAACTTAGCTGGATTTAGCCTCAACTGATACTTTCAGAGTCTCTCAAATAACTTCAGCAAATGATCCAAGTGGTCTTCTTCATTTCGAGACTTTGCAATCATATCGTCTACATACACTTCAATATCCTGATGCATCATATCATAGAAGAGGGAAACCATAGCTCGTTGATACGTTGCTCCTGCATTCTTCACACCGAAAGGCATGACCTTATAATAATAAGTTCCCCAGGGTGTAATGAAGGTTATATTTTCCATGTTGGCTGGATCCTGTCATACCCTAAACTTGTCCTACCCTTTTGTAGATATTTTTTTTCTTCTATTTTTGCATTTGTACTTAATTTCATGTCATTTAAGACACGTGTCCGCCCCCGATTGAGCGTTTTTTAAATCTCGATTATTTTTCCCAATGGGAGCGTGACACGTGGCCTGAGGGGCATTTTGGTAAATTTTGTTTCCATTTTCATTTTCTTTTTTTCTTGCAAATATTACCTCTTTGTTCATATTTTTATTTTATCATTTATTTAATTTAATTAGGTGTAGAATTGATTATTTGAATAGTTTTATTTTTATTTTTTATTAGAAGTTTGATAGATACTCTTTTTTTTAGATTTAACATTAGAATTAAATTTCTTTTATTTAATATTTATCTTAATTAGAGTAGAATATTATTTGTCTTTTTTAAAAAAAAATAGTACATTATGTTTTTTGGCTTTTTTTAATAGGCTTCTTTTATATAGTTATTAGAGCTTTTTATTTATTTATTTATTATTAATTAGATTATTAGTAGTTAATTATCTTTTCTTTTTTTTATTATTATTTATTTATTTAGAATAATATTAACTTTATTAGATTTTTTGAAATTAATTAAAGTATTTAAAGTCATCAGTTTTTCATTTATTTATTACTTTATTAGATTATTAGTAATTGATTATCATATTTTTGTTTATTTATTTATTCAGATTTAGTTTAATTTAATTAGGTTTTTTTAGATTTTTATTAGTTAATATTAGTTAGGTTTTGTTTTAACTTTTAAGTGTTAACATTTTAATAGACTGTGCTTATTTAATTAAGTAAATTTTTAACTCAATTTCCTTCATTAATCCATCATTAATTAATTAACAGCTTTAATGGAGTAATTTTGGTCCACTAGTCAAATTACATGCAGGCCCATTAGGTCATCTTTGCCACTTGTCAGCAGGCTATAAAGCCTTTCCTCTTCCTTCATTGAATGCAGACACGTTCTCCTAGGGCTGAAACCCTACAGCCGCCACCTTACCTAATCTCTAACCCTAACCCTAACCCTAATGGCCACCTCACCTCACTCACATGCAAACCCTAATCCAGCCTACCAGAAGAATCACCACGGATTCAAACCCTTGTCGGAGCGCGCCGGAAAAATTCATAATGTAGCCGGAAAATTCATTGTTCATCATCTTGTTCATAATTCTTTCCAGAACTTCATACGAAACTCATCATGATTCATCCATTCATATCAATCTCCCCAGAAATCTTCACACATTCAACCATGTTCACCGTTTTTTCAAAGAATTTCTACAAACTATAACAACTTTTTCCAGATTTTTCGTAATAACTTCGAATATTCATCCAACCTTCCAGATCTTCATCGCCTCATCATACTTTCCTCAAAACTACACATCAATCGTAACCAACTCAAATATCTTTCCAGATTCATGAATCGATATTCGCAAACACAACTCGAACACTTCAACCTTCACCTTTCAAACTCCAGATCTGAAATCACCCAAACGATTCCTCCGCAAATCATCCGTGAACGTTCTAACTCACCTTCACTAGTAATCGTTCGTCAACTCATGTTTATCATCTGCCTTCAAACACTTATTTCCACAATCTTTTCAAGCCATCACCATAAACAACGAACCTCCACTCCAGATTCGAACCACCACGCACCAACAATTTTCCGTCTTCACCGATCTACAACTTCCGTCTTTGGATTTTACGAACAAACATGCAAACCTCCATTCCATCGATTTCTCACGAAGCTTACGCAGAAGAATGATTTTTTTTGAGTGTTCGGATCTTACTGTTTTAGTTCGGTTTCATTTTTGCAGGTAATGATGGTGAAAAAGACGGAACCGATTTGAGAGAAAAAGTTTGGCTTTTGTTTTGAGAGAAAGAAGTGTGGAAGAGGAAACGAAAAAATTGAGACGGTGAGGGGCGGAGATTTTGAACGGAGATAGTGAGGGGAGAAGTCAGCGGCGGTGAAGTGGAGGAAGAGAGAAACTAGGGTTTGTTCCAGAGTGAGCGGAAGAAGAAAGCCTTTGGGGCTCCAAAGTGGTTATTGGGCCGTGAGGCCCAATTGTTTCATATCAGTCTGTACTCCCCGTATTTCCTCATTACACCCCCTGTTTAATTTGTTATTTGTTTGCTTAGGAATTGGGGTCAAGGCCCAACCGTGTGGACTCCCTCACACCCCTGCCTGGTTGTCACACACCCCTCTGTTTTATTTTCACTTTTTTTTACATTTGTTTAGTAATTTATTTTTGCACATATTTTTCAGAATTTTATAGTATTATTTTTTTACTTAGAATATTATATATTAAATATATTTTCAAACTCATTTTCAAAATGTTTTTTTCTTCTAATCTTTATTTAAACTTATTTTTCATTACTAAAATATATTTTCAAACTTATTTTCAAAACCTTTTTTTTCTTAGTCTTTATTACTAAAATATTTTTCAAACTCATTTTCAAAACTATTATTTTCTACTTTTTTATTTAAACTTATTTTATTAAAATATTTTCTTTTCAAATTCATTTTCAAAATTAATAGTTTTTCTAGTCTTTATTTAAATTTATTTTTATTCACTAAGATAGTTTCTTAAATCAAAATCATGAGAAATTAAATCCTTGAAGTCTAGCACTTCTTGGATTTTTGGACAATCATTATTGAGGTGTACACCTTAAATAATGTATTATTCGACCTCTCATTTTTAAGATATTATTTTTCTAACGAAGAAATATCATAAGAATCTAGCATTCCGTGTGATATTTCCTTTGTTCATCCAAACATTTTCGAATGAAAAAGGTGTTGTCGAGATCTAGCATCTCGATAATACTCCGATAAATTGGTTGTGAGGCCGACGTCTCATTTGCCAAATAATCGTCATTTTCCTATACTTTTCAAATCCAATCTCGTATCCTCTCATACCACAAACTCTTTTCGTATCCTTCATTATTTTCAAAACATCTTCTCGAGTCAAACTCTGAAAGAAGGAGGTTCTTGGAATCTAGCATTCCTTGAATCTTCGAGTGAATAATTCACGAGGCATGCCCTTGAGTTAATATTCACTCAATCTTACGACATTTTTCAAATATTTCCAAACACTCTCTTAAGTCGAGTGCTCATACGCATTCGCAACCCACATTTCTCACACACTTCACAATTCATCATGGTTTCGATATTAGGGGCACCCTTAGGGACTAATATTGTTTCTCATTATCTAACCCTTTACACGTCGTCAAGTCGGTTCCATTTTCAATCAAGTCCTCGACTCGTTGTCGAACTACTTCAAAACAACTTCTTCTTTGCCCCGCATTCCATTTCCGATTCAATCTTTTCACAAACATTTTTTTAAATTTACGAAAGAGGGATAATTCTTAGAATCTAGCATTCTTTGAATATTTGAATGAGTAACTCTCGAGGCGCGCTCTTGAGTTGTTATTAGTTCATTCTTTCGATTTCAAAACATTCAATCCTTTATCTCCAACTCTTTTTAAGCCAATTTCCGAAAGAATTGAGTTCTTGGAATCTAGCATTCCTTGAATTCTTGAGTGACAAGCTCTTGAGGCACGCTTTTGGGTTGCTTGTCAGTCACTCTTTCGTCTCTCAATTCAAACTTCAAACCCATTTCGAACCTCATCTTTTCGTGGTTGTTACCACGAACTACGGACGCTCTGATTCTTTATTCATTCTTGAATATAAGATACGTAGGCACAGGATTGCGATGATCTTGGCGAGCACACTTCTATCCATCTTCCGTTTTCCCTCATCCTTTCCCGTAGTCGAACTACGACGCTCTGATTTCACATTCTCGTCCGAATGAGCATACGTAGGCACAAGGGCCCCAATCCTTGGCGAGCACCCTATCCTCTAACCACCCATCTCTCCTTTGCGTCTTTAACTTTTTACCCTACCAATTTTACCTTTAACAGCAAGAAGAAAACAAGTAAACCTAAACAACACTCCCCATATTTACCTTAAGAGGTTCCCGTTGAGTACAACGGACGTGAGGGGTACTAATACCTTCCCCTCGCGTAACCGACTCCCGAACCCGGAACATGGTTGCGACAGCCCTGTTCCTATCCTTTCGTTTTTAAGAGGTTTTCTCGATATTTTCCTCTCCTGTTTATTCGGGAAAAATAAAGTTCGGTGGCGACTCTATCGAACCGCATTTCCGTGCCTTTCGCGCGAGGGTCGTTTCTCCGAAATGTCTCCGTGATTTTTCGAGGTGCGACAGCTGGCGACTCTGCTGGGGACATTTTCTCCATGCAAAGAGAGAGTCGAGCCTATCTTTTGGTTTGTGAGGAGTGTTTGTTTTTTGTTTGTTTTCTTCTTTGTTTCTGTATTTGTTCTCTTGTGGATTTTATTTGTGCTTGTTATCTTGTTTGCCTGTTGGTTCTTGGGATGACATCATGAGCAAAGCTCTACGCCCGAGCTTTGGTAAAAGCAGAGAGAACACATAGTTTAGAATTGGTAGTCGAGTAGTGTTAGTCTCCGAGGACTTGCTCCTTGTGGGCCTAGCATGAAAGCTCCTCCAGAGGAGACCTATTCGTAGATCTTATTGTAACACAGCTAGCCTGTTGCACAACTTGATTAATAAAGGGTCCATGATTCTGGGAACCTTTTGTTAGCACCAGTTCCGATATTGGTGGTCGTGTAGTGTTAGTCTCCAAGGACTCGCTCCTTGTACGCCTAGCATGAGGACCCCGCTCAGGAGAGACCTTATCGTCATTATCATCGTAATACAGCCAGCCTGTTGCGTGACGCTAATACGACTAGTGTCCGTGATCCTGGGAACCAAACGTAGAAACCATCCCGTAAGTGGGTTTATGGGTAGAATGTTTAGATCTTCCCGTATAGGTTGTACTTGTCAGTTTTTTGATCGGAAATTGTGGTTGTGTATCTGTTACAGTTCTCAGCTCCAAAATTATTTGACTGTGATCCTGTGATCCTGGATCTTGTATCTTGCATTGCATCTTGCATATCATTTGCATTGCATTTCATATGTTGTGCATTTTGCATTTCCAGTCCTTCAATAGAATCTTATGTCTTCGTTCCTTCCTCTCCAGTAAATCAAGCTGATTCCTCTACACCAGTACACAACTAGAGCCAATACAAGACGAATGATGGAGCAGATTCAGCAGGAGCAAGCTGCCTTTAGGGAAGAGTTGGATTCTATGAAAGGAAAGATCGACCAGATCCTCGAAGCCATCCTCGTGGCCAGAAGAGAGGAAGAACAGCGTGAAGCCGCCGCTGTCGTCAACAAAAATGGTCAAGGACAAGGGTCTACTGCCATCCCTTTGGTTCTAATTCCAAATCCTCATGAGATGCCGTTGAACTTCAATAACGCATTCGAAGGAAACACTCCTCAGCCAATCCCAGCGCCTGGAGTTACTGTTGGAGCTATCCCATAGGCTCAGCCTACTGTGATGCAGATCCCAGCTCCCTATACTGAAGATATTCTGATGGATCATTATGACGATGTTCAGAACTATCATGCTGCTATCCCCATTTCCAGTCCTGTTGCCGCTCAGGATTCAGAAGCCATGAAGATGTGCCGAGATCTAGCCGAGAAACTCCGAGCCATGGAGGGGCACAGTTCAAATTCTTTCAGTGCTTTGGAATTGTGCTTGGTGCCTGATGTTGTCATTCCTCCCAAGTTCAAGGTGCCCGAATTCTCGAAGTACAAAGGTCTCAGTTGCCCAAACATTCATCTGAAGATGTACTGTCGCAAGATGGATGCCTATGCCAGAGATGAAAAGCTCATGATTCATTGCTTCCAAGACAGCTTGTCTGGGGCATCACTCGAATGGTATATGCAGCTGGAACGTAACAGTGTGCGTACTTGGGCCGAGCTAGCCGATGCATTTGTCAAACAGTATAAGTACAACACCGATCTTGCTCCAAATCGTACTCAACTTCAGAGTATGACTCAGAAGGATAACGAATCCTTCAAGGAGTACGCGCAACGATGGAGAGAGCTAGCCGCAAGGGTGCATCCACCTCTTGTTGACCGTGAACTAATTGACATCTTCATGCGTACTTTGCAAGGCCAATACTATGAGAAGCTGATCGGTAGTGTCTCCGCTGGATTCTCTGACTTGGTGATCGTTGGTGAGAGAATTGAAGAAGGGTTGAAGAGTGGAAAGATCCCAGGATGTTCTAATAGCCAAGCCAATGCCAAGAAACCTTTCAACGGATATAAGAAGAAAGAGGGCGAAACAAATGCTATCTCTTTGCATAAAGGGCAAGCTTCTCAACAAGCCCCTGCTCCTATGCCTTATCAAGTCCCTTACTATCAGTATTCGTATGTTGCTGCTGCGCAATATGCTCCAATGCCTTATCAGCCAGCTGTTCAAGCAGTTCAAGCTCAGATACCACAGCAACAAGCTCCTCAGCAACAAGCCTACAACCAGCAAGGGTATCAGTATCCTCCTCAGCAACAACAGGTGCAAGCTACTCAGCAACGACAAGGTACTCGCCCACAGCGTCAACAGAGAACATGGAGGCCAGATAGAGTATTTGATCGTCTACCAATGGCATATGCAAGTATATTTGCTCAGTTGACAGAGAAGAAAGCTATCGTTCCAAGAGATTTGGCTCCCCCAACTGTCATTCCTGCAGATTATGATGCAAATGCTCATTGTAAGTTTCATAAGGGCGCTCCAGGTCATACCATTGAGGACTGCAGAGCTTTCAAGCACATAATTCAAGACATGACCGACAGGGATGCTATCAACTTCAATGGAAAGTCCCCAAATGTCATCAACAATCCAATACCGCCGAACAAATAGCGTTATTCAGATCAAATCCAGTCAAGTCAAGTTCTCGAAGAAGGCTGTCATGTCGCCATTTCATATTACGCATTTCTTATATTTGTCTTTGTTTGTTTAAGTATTGTATGCTTTGAACTATTGCCATTCATATTCGGTTTTTCATTAATGTATCGTTTATGCATGTTTTGAATTAGTTATGTCGTATTCACTCATTTTTCACTTATCACCGACACATTTATTCATTTCACACTATCCACTTTTGTTTATCATGATTTGAGGGAGGATGATGAAAACGAGATACCCATAATTGCAAACTGTATGCTTTCAGACCGAATCTCGTCAATGATGTACAGACATTGCTTCAATTCCCCTAAACACCGGAGATATAAGGAGTTAATCCCTAGTAGACCTCTTTGAGCTTAGAAGTAGTAGTTTCCTTCGGATATTCAAACCTTTACACTCAACCTGGGGCAGGGTAGTGTTCAGTTAATCCAATCCCGAATCAACAAAGAAAACCCAGAAGACGGTTGTTCATCAAAGACCCATGACATGGCAGTCACAACCTTCCAACAAAATTTAAAAAAATCAAAAGCCTGCTAAGTCAAACACCTCAGAGGGGACTTAGGCAAAAAAAAATCAAAGCAATCCCGATGGATCTGACAAGCAAAGTCAATCCATGCAAAAGTTAGGGATCAAAAACAAAGACAAAAGAGGACCCTGAAACCCTCAACAAAAACAAAATAAGATTCAGTGGCCACCCAAACCAAAAGGGGCACTGACATCCATCAAGGTAAGGTGATTGTCATTTCGAGAAAACCTTGAACCATCAAGTTTATACCGTCGAGACAAGTGTAGAATTAATTGAACGTAGGACTGGAGATCATTAAGAAGAAGGGGTGGGTACAAATCATACTTTGAGCCTAACATCCTTTGTTTCATAACCGTGAACCAGACCACGTTACAACCCTCGAAAGACCTAATTGAGGCGAGGTTTCTTCTGAAAGCATACTATTGCGAGGTTGCGTAACCTGACTCCTCACATGATTGATAATCATCAGCATTGGTGTCATTATCCTTGCTATATCTTTCGCACTAATAAAAATTAGCATGAAGTTTGGACTAATAGTCCATTCGTCTCACTATCACGACACTCCAATGAATGACATTTTTTCAAAACTTACATTGAACTTTGCATTAATATTACCATTTATGAATGTACAATTTTAAATGCAAAACAGTGCTAGGTATTCAAAGACATTTCGACAAAGGGCAATCAAGAAGGAACTTGACTTCCAGTGGCTGTCACGAAGCAAGACTACCTCAAAATCCATAGGCTGGGGAAAATTATTCAAGAGCTCGAGCAGGGGCAAGCCATTAACAAGTCCGACTGGGGTAAGACCAGGTCGTCCTGACCATCAAGCAGAGTGGCAACCTTCTCTGAAGGAAATTCACGACAAATCACCAAGTACCCAGACTTGGGGCATCCAGAGTATCTTCGCCTGTGTCAATCATGGCATCTTCAGCAAACTGCGTGTCGAGGAAGTCAATCCCTCCCACCACCCGAAGTCCAATTCGCATTGGCAACCACTCAAAGTCCACCACGCTGGCGTCTCCACTTGCATTTCCCATTACCCGTCTACATCATGTGCATCATACGCATTGCATTCACTATCATAAGCATCTTGCATCATATGCATACTCAAATCATATCATACTTCCCCGGCTCTTGCATCTCCGCGCGTCAGCATTTGCATTTGCACTTCCATTCGTTATGGAACATCATTATCATTCAGCATCCGCATATGTAAGTCAAGGTCCAGGATCAATTTCGGAGATTTCCAAGACCATCATTAGCCTAGTCAGGGGCATTCTCCGCAAGACTGTGGGTTTCTCCCACAAACTCCAAGAACTTCAAAGCAATCATCAGCCCAGTCAGAGGCATTTTTGCAAGACTGTGGGTTTCTCCCACGAAAATCAGAGATATTCAAAGCAAGATTCAGCTCAGACAGGGGCATCTTTAGCAAAACCATGAGCGTTCCTCATGAAGTTGTCCAACCTTTTGTTGAGCAAGACAAGACATTAAGACAAACTCAGCCCAGTCAGGGGCATCCCATTCAGAGTTCATGGGCGTAACCATGAAATCATTTCAGCAAAACTATGATCTCCAAACAAAGATGGTGGGCGTACCCCGTTGACTCATTTCAATTCAATCTTCCTCTTGGGGGTTCCCCAATGAGTTGTACCCAGCAAGCGTGACCGTTGTCAATTGCCTTACTATCATCCTTTTGGTGATAGTCGAACCTCGTCAGTTCAACCTAGCCTGCATCCTTTTGGTGTTGGTAAACTTCAAATCTGTGTTGTCCTATCATCCTTTTGGTGATAGCGACCTGTGTGTGTGAGTTTCACTCCGTCATCCTTTTGGTGGGGGGGTCTGTTTCTTGGATTGGTGATAGATTGTGTGATAGTTTGTTTGTGTTTCGCTCCGTCATCCTTTTGGTGGGGGGTCTGTCACTTGGTTGGTGATAGATTGTACGATAGTTTGTGTGAGTTTCGCTCTGTCATCCTTTTGGTAGGGGGTCTGTCACTTGGATTGGTATAGATTATGCGATAGTTTGTGTGAGTTTCGCCCCGTCATCCTTTTGGTGGGGGTCTGTCGCTTGGATTGGTGATAGATTGTGCGATAGTTTATTTGTGTTTCGCTCCGTCATCCTTTTGGTGGGGGGTCTGTCACTTGGATTGGTGTCAGATTGAGCGATAGTTTGTGTGAGTTTCGCTCCGTCATCCTTTTGGTGGGGGGTCTGTCACTTGGATTGGTGATAGATTGTGCGATAGTTTGTTTGTGTTTCGCTCCGTCATCCTTTTGGTGGGGGATCTGTCACTTGGATTAGGGATAGATTGTGCGATATTTGTTGTGTTTCGCTCCGTCATCCTTTTGGTGGGAGGTCTGTCACTTGGATTGGTGTCAGATTGTGCGATAATTTGTTTGTGTTTCGCTCTGTCATCCTTTTGGTGGGGGGTCTATCATAGTCATTAATGATAGATTGTGCGATAGTTTGTTTGTGTTTCGCTCCGTCATCCTTTTGGTGTGGGGGTCTGTCACTTGGATTGGTGATAGATTGTGTGATAGTTTGTGTGAGTTTCGCTCCGTCATCCTTTTGGTGGGGGGTCTGTCACTTGGATTGTTGATAGATTATGCGATAGTTTGTGTGAGTTTCGCTCCGTCATCCTTTTGGTGGGGGGTCTGTCACTTGGATTGGTGATAGATTGTGCGATAGTTTGTTTGTGTTTCGCTCCGTCATCCTTTTGGTGGGGGGTCTGTCACTTGGATTGGTGTCAGATTGTGCGATAGTTTGTGTGAGTTTCGCTCCGTCATCCTTTTGGTGGGGGGTCTGTCACTTGGATTTGTGATAGATTGTGCGATAGTTTGTTTGTGTTTCGCTCCGTCATCCTTTTGGTGGGGGGTCTGTCACTTGGATTGGTGTTAGATTGTGCGATATTTGTTGTGTTTCGCTCCGTCATCCTTTTGGTGGGGGGTCTGTCACTTGGATTGGTGATAGATTGTGCGATATTTGTTTGTGTGTCTTTCGCTCTGTCATCCTTTTGGTGGGGGGTCTGTCATAGTCATTAATGTCAGATTGTGCGATTGTGTTTTGCTCTACCATCCTTTTGGTTGTAGTAGCCGTGTGTGTTTCATCCCATCATCCTTTTGGTGATGACGGCTTTTTGCCTATTATTTACAGTTTACTCAAGTTGGTTTACATTTTCCAGTATTTTCAATTCTCAAGCATCTCTTTTTCTTTCGGACAAATTCAGGGTCTTCTTTATATCTAATTGACTTCTACCTCAAGAAAATGAACGATGTAGCAGTTCATTTCCCTAGGTTTAAGCCTATTAGATAGGGGCATCTGTCATACCCTAAATTTGCCCTACCCTTTTGTAGATATTTTCTTTTTTCTATTTTTGCATTTGTACTTAATTTCATGTCATTTAAGACACGTGTCCGCCCCGATTGAGCGTTTTTTAAATCTCGATTATTTTGCCCAATGGGAGCGTGACACGTGGCCTGAGGGGGCATTTTGGTAAATTTTGTTTTCATTTTCATTTTCTTTTTTTCTTGCAAATATTACCTCTTTGTTCATATTTTTATTTTATCATTTATTTAATTTAATTAGGTGTAGAATTGATTATTTGAATAGCCACCCCAGTGGTATGACCATGCGCCTTTCACCCCTTGTTCCTGAGTTCGACCCCTGAGGAGGGCAACTCTTTTGTACAATTTTGTGATTTTTCGTGTAAACTTCGAAAATTCATATCTCACTCGTTTCTCATCACTTTTCGTCCGTTTTTTTTTTGTTGTGTTCGTATTAATGTGTACTTTCATGCCATGCTTTTATTTTTTATGTTTGCACATTTTATCACCAAGTTTGTTTATGTGCAAGTGTGCGCGTTTACGCGATCGTGTACGTAGTTGTAGATGAATGTTTATGTGGTTCCCTTCAATATTTTTCTCGATACTTGTTTAGAAGTTTGATAGATACTCTTTTTTTTAGATTTAACATTAGAATTAAATTTCTTTTATTTAATATTTATCTTAATTAGAGTAGAATATTATTTGTCTTTTTAAAAAAAAATAGTACATTATGTTTTTTGGCTTTTTTTAATAGACTTCTTTTATATAGTTATTAGAGCTTTTTATTTATTTATTTATTTATTATTAATTAGATTATTAGTAGTTAATTATCTTTTATTTTTTTATTATTATTTATTTATTTAGATTAATATTAACTTTATTAGATTTTTTGAAATTAATTAAAGTATTTAAAGTCATCAGTTTTTCATTTATTTATTACTTTATTAGATTATTAGTAATTGATTATCATCTTTTTGTTTATTTATTTATTCAGATTTAGTTTAATTTAATTAGGTTTTTTTAGATTTTTATTAGTTAATATTAGTTAGGTTTTGTTTTAACTTTTAAGTGTTAACATTTTAATAGCCTGTGCTTATTTAATTAAGTAAATTTTTAACTCAATTTCCTTCATTAATCCATCATTAATTAATTAACAGCTTTAATGTGAGTAATTTTGGTCCACTAGTCAAATTACATGCAGGCCCATTAGGTCATCTTTGCCACTTGTCAGCAGGCTATAAAGCCTTTCCTCTTCCTTCATTGAATGCAGACACGTTTTCCTAGGGCTGAAACCCTACAGCCGCCACCTAACCTAATCTCTAACCCTAACCCTAACCCTAACGGCCACCTCACCTCACTCACATGCAAACCCTAATCCAGCCTACCAGAAGAATCACCACGAATTCAAACCCTTGCCAGAGCGCGCCGGAAAAATTCATAATGTGGCCGGAAAATTCATTGTTCATCATCTTGTTCATAATTCTTTCCAGAACTTCATACGAAACTCATCAAGATTCATCCATTCATATCAATCTCCCCAGAAATCTTCACACATTCAACCATGTTCACCGTTTTTTCAAAGAATTTCTACAAACTATAACAACTTTTTCCAGATTTTTTGTAATAACTTCGAATATTCATCCAACCTTCCAGATCTTCATCGCCTCATCATAATTTCCTCAAAACTACACATCAATCGTAACCAACTCAAATATCTTTCCAGATTCATGAATCGATATTCGCAAACACAACTCGAACACTTCAACCTTCACCTTCCAAACTTCAGATCTGAAATCACCCAAACGATTCCTCCGCAAATCATCCGTGAACGTTCTAACTCACCTTCACCAGTAACCGTTCGTCAACTCATGTTTATCATCTGCCTTCAAACACTTATTTCCACAATCTTTTCAAGCCATCACCATAAACAACGAACCTCCACTCCAGATTCGAACCACCACGCACCAACAGTTTTCCGTCTTCACCGATCTACAACTTCCATCTTTCGATTTTACGAACAAACATGCAAACCTCCGTTCCATCGATTTCTCACGAAGCTTACACAGAAGAATGATTTTTTTTGAGTGTTCGGATCTTACTGTTTTAGTTCGGTTTCGTTTTTGCAGGTAATGATGGTGAAAAAGACGGAACCGATTTGAGAGAAAAAGTTTGGCTTTTGTTTTGAGAGAAAGAAGTGTGGAAGAGGAAATGAAAAAATTGAGACGGTGAGGGGCGGAGATTTTGAACGGAGATAGTGAGGGGAGAAGTCAGCGGCGGCAAAGTGGAGGAAGAGAGAAACTAGGGTTTGTTCCAGAGTGAGCGGAAGAAGAAAGCCTTTGGGGCTCCAAAGTGGTTATTGGGCCGTGAGGCCCAATTGTTTCATATCAGTCTGTACTCCCCGTATTTCCTCATTACACCCCCTGTTTAATTTGTTATTTGTTTGCTTAGGAGTTGGGGTCAAGGCCCAACCGTGTGGACTCCCTCACACCCCTTCCTGGCTGTCACACACCCTTCTGTTTTATTTTCACTTTTTTTTTACATTTGTTTAGTAATTTATTTTTGCACATATTTTTCAGAATTTTATAGTATTATTTTTTTTTACTTAGAATATTATATATTAAATATATTTTCAAACTCATTTTCAAAATGTTTTTTTTTTTCGAATCTTTATTTAAACTTATTTTTCATTACTAAAATATATTTTCAAACTTATTTTCAAAACCTTGTTTTTCTTAGTCTTTATTACTAAAATATTTTTCAAACTCATTTTCAAAACTATTATTTTCTACCTTTTTATTTAAACTTATTTTATTAAAATATTTTCTTTTCAAATTCATTTTCAAAATTAATAGTTTTTCTAGTCTTTATGTAAATTTATTTTTATTCACTAAGATAGTTTCTTAAATCAAAATCATGAGAAATTAAATCCTTGAAGTCTAGCACTTCTTGGATTTTTAGATAATCATTATTGAGGTGTACACCTTAAATAATGTATTATTCGACCTCTCATTTTTAAGATATTCTTTTTCTAACGAAGAAATATCATAAGAATTTAGCATTCCGTGTGATATTTCCTTTGTTCATCCAAACATTTTCGAATGAAAAAGGTGTTGTCGAGATCTAGCATCTCGATAATACTCCGATAAATTGGTTGTGAGGCCGACGTCTCATTTGCCAAACAATCGTCATTTTCCTATACTTTTCAAATCCAATCTCGTATCCTCTCATACCACAAACTCTTTTCGTATCCTTCATTATTTTCAAAACATCTTCTCGAGTCAAACTCTGAAAGAAGGAGGTTCTTGGAATCTAGCATTCCTTGAATCTTCGAGTGAATAATTCTCGAGGCATTCCCTTGAGTTATTATTCATTCAATCTTTCGACATTTTTCAAATATTTCCAAACGCTCTCTTAAGTCGAGTGCTCGTACGCATTCGCAACCCACATTCTCACACACTTCACAATTCATCATGGTTTCGATATTAGGGGCACCCTTAGGGACTAATATTGTTTCTCATTATCTAACCCTTGACACGTCGTCAAGTCGGTTCCATTTTCAATCAAGTCCTCGACTCGTCGTCGAACTACTTCAAAACAACTTCTTCTTTGCCCCACATTCCATTTCCGATTCAATCTTTTCACAAACATTTTTTTAAATTTACGAAAGAGGGATAATTCTTAGAATCTAGCATTCTTTGAATTTTCAAATGAGTAACTCTCGAGGCGCGCTCTTGAGTTGTTATTAGTTCATTCTTTCGATTTCAAAACATTCAATCCTTTATCTCCAACTCTTTTTAACCCAATTTCCGAAAGAATTGAGTTCTTGGAATCTAGCATTCCTTGAATTCTTGAGTGACAAGCTCTTGAGGCACGCTTTTGGGTTGCTTGTCAATCACTCTTTCGTCTCTCAATTCAAACTTCAAACCCATTTCGAACCTCATCTTTTCGTGGTTGTTACCACGAACTACAGACACTTTGATTCTTTATTCATTCTTGAATATAAGATACGTAGGCACAAGATTGCGATGATCTTGGCGAGCACACTTCTATCCATCTTCGGTTTTCCCCCATCCTTTCCCGTAGTCGAACTACGACGCTCTGATTTCTCATTCTCGTCCGAATGAGCATACATAGGCACAAGGGCCCCAATCCTTGGCGAGCACCCTATCCTCTAACCACCCATCTCTCCTTTGCGTCTTTAACTTTTTACCCTACCAATTTTACCTTTAACAACAAGAAGAAAACAAGTAAACCTAAACAACACTCCCCATATTTACCTTAAGAGGTTCCCGTTGAGTACAACGGACGTGAGGGGTGCTAATACCTTCCCCTTGCATAACCGACTCCCGAACCCGGAACATGGTTGCGACAACCCTGTTCCTATCCTTTCGTTTTTAAGAGGTTTTCTCGATATTTTCCTCTCCTGTTTATTCGGGAAAAATAAAGTTTGGTGGCGACTCTGTCGAACCGCATTTCCGCACCTTTCGCGCGAGGGTCGTTTCTCCGAAATGTCTCCGAGATTTTTCGAGGTGCGACAGATCAATCTTTATTTGATTGTAGTCGGAAAATCCGTCCATGAATGAAAATACTGCAAAACTAGTTGTGTTATCCACCAGAGTGCCAATATGTGGAAGAGGGAAATCGTCCTTCGGACTAGCTTGGGTTAGATCCCTGTAGTCCACAAACATTCTAACTTTGTCATCCTTCTTTGGGACCGACACTATGTTGGCCACCCATTTTGGATATTTTGATACTTCTAAAAAGCCTGTATCAATTTGCTTCTTGACTTCGTCTATGATTTTGAGAGCCATGTCGGGTCTAGATCTTCGAAGCTTCTGCTTTACTGGAGAATAATCTGGCTTCAAAGGGAGCTTGTGCATAACAATGTCGGTGTCTAACCCTGGCATATCTTAATAGGACCAAGCGAATACGGCGACATAATCTTTGAGAAGTCCTATCAGTCTGCTCTTGACCTCTGACCCTAACGATGCTCCAACTTTGACTTCTCTTTTTTCTTCTTCAGAGCCCAAGTTGACAATGTCGATTTGTTCTTTGTATGGCTGAAGATAGGCATCTTCATATTCAGTCATCCTCCTTAATTCTTCAGGGACCTCTGAATCTTCATCACTCTCTTCTTCGACTTGAAAGACAAATGGACCACTACTAGAAGGAAACAGATGATCAAGGGATTCTGTGGATGATGGAGGTGTTCTGCATGGTTTTACAGGTTTGAGAATGATCAGACACACACACACACACAAACATGCAAACGATGGGTTGATTTTATGTTTTCAAAGAAGTTGCCATTTTTCCTTTTAACAAAAAGAGTGAAAAATGATTTAAAAAAAAAGAAAACAAAACAAGAGTTTTAACAAAAACACTTTCATTCATAGATCTTTTCAAATTGCAAAGTGGCCCATACAAAAAGATTCGCTGGCCTTGGGCAAGACCAGGAATTTAAAGAAAACAAAGCTAACAAGCAAATGTATTACTCTAAAGGTAAAAAGACAGGGATTTCCACAACTTCCCAGTTGCGCAAAGTTGCTCCCCCTTGGATCACCAGGCTGTCAAGGTCGCTTTCTCTGTCTTCAGCTACGACGGTATTCACTTGTACTCTGCCGCTTGTGAATATCTCTCCCAAGGTATTCTTTTTCATGACGTTTTCTTCAGGTACATCTTCTAGAGTTGGTTTGTAACCTAACCCTTGCCTATCGTTTTTTGCACGAGCGTTGACTTCTATGACCTCCCCCCATCCCAATGGGAGTCCTATCTTTATTGCAGGCTTTATACTCTAAACGGAAGCAAAAGATGGACCACGGGTTATTGCTGGCTCATCAACCAACACAACGTGGGAAGTTTCCAAGGCTTGGATAGCAGTTTCAAGCGCATCTTCATCAACTTCTATGTATCTGAAGGAGGACAAGTTGCTCACCATCAGATCCTCTTCTCCATGTACTATGATCAACTGGTCATTAACGACGAACTTCATTTTATGGTGTAGAGTGGATGTAACAGTGCCTGTTGTGTGTATCCACGGTCTTCCCAGTAAACAACTATAAGCCGGATTGATATCCATCACCTGAAAAGTGATTTCAAAGATCTGAGGGCCTACCATGATTGGCAAATCGATTTCCCCTATCACAATTCTTCTTGAGCCGTCAAAAGCTTTTATAACCAGAGATGTAGGCCTTATTTCGGATCCTTGATAGGTCAATTTGGCTAAGGTCCTCTTGGGCATCACGTTAAGTGCAAACCCTATGTCAACAAGCACTCTGGCGAGTGTGTCCTCTTCACATTTGATAGATACATGCAAGGCACGGTTGTGCTTGCGTTTCTCAGTTGTTAGATCACTATCATTAAAGCTCAAGGTGTTGCATGTTGCAATATTCGCAATAACCAATTCAAACTGTCCTACCGTAATGTCTTTTGTCACGTGAGCTTGCATCAATATCTTCATTAAGGCTTGACAATGCGCAGGGGAGCTCAGCAGCAGTGACATGATGGAAATTTTAGATGGTGTTTGGTTGAGTTGATCCACCACTTGGTAATCACTTCGGAAGATTATTCTCAAGAATTCTTCCTCGTCATCCTTGAGGACCTCTTTCCCTTTGCCGACGGGTTCTTTGTAAATTACTTCTTTTGGAGAAACTTCTTTAGGAACAGTGATAGAAGCTTTAGGATTGGTGGTTTATTGAGAAACTATAGGATTTTCTCGAGGCTGATATATTCCACCACTTCGGGTCATTCTGCTTTCCTCACCAATGTTGGTGACATTTTCCTGCTTCTTTCCAATAACTTCGTTACACCATGAATAATCATATTTAGGCGTTATAGCTCTTGGGTGAGGACCAGGTTCTCTTCTCAGATCGAACCTGGGTTGGTCCTGCCCAAACTTAGGCGTAGGATCATCGCGAAATACTGGACTGACAGCTTTGTGCCTGGTTGCGTTGTTATTGTTATTTCTGAAAATAGCTTTTTGTTGGATTCTCCGGCCATATTGAACACTGGCTCAATTACTGCCACATCCACTTTCTTCTTTCTGCTACTGATCTGCAGCATTCCCTGATTGATTAATGATCGAACATCCTTTTGCACAAGGCCACACCCTTGTTGATTCAGTCTGCATTCCTCACAGTCTTCAAGAGAACTCTTGAGCACCCATGCTCGTGCAAGCCTTTTATGCAGCTCTACCCATGGTATTTTTACTTCAGAGGCCATTATGACTGTCTTCATCTCAGACTCTTCCACTTCTTCGGTTATGGCATTTACCCCACCATGATCTGGTAGAGGGTTGTCCTTCATGTTTGGGTGATTGTCCTCGAATGAAAATATCTTCTTTTCTATTAATTCTCGGACAATATGCTGAAGTGCGAAGCACCCTTCTAGGTTGTGCCCAGCGGTGTTCTCATGAAAAGGACAATGCGCATTTGGATTGTAGTAATGGGGTAAAGGATTAGGCGGAGCACCTAATTTCCTTGTCCTGATGAGCCCTCTTTCTACCAGCATAGGAAACAATTCGGTATAACTCATAGGTATGGGTTGTATCCTTGGTTTCCCACTTCGATAGTTCGACCTAGGAGCCTGAGTTTGAGGTTGCTGCATTTGTTTTTTGTTGTACGGTTGCCGATTATATTATTGATACTGATTGGGCGCCCCTTGTTGAGGACCTTGTTGAACCTGTTATTGTTGGAAGGCCGGTGTCACCACTGCTATGTACGGTGGTTGTTGATACCTTTGTCGCTGATTCCTTTTTTGTGCTCTTTTTTCATGTGTCACGGTGCTCACTTCGTCTTCTTTCTTTTTATGAAAGCTGCTGGTTGGCTTCTTGGTAGCACCGGTGCTGGAGCTAGCATTTGAATTTGATACTTTGCCACTCTTCAACCCTGCCTCAACTTTTACTCCCACGACCACAATGTCAGAGAAGTTTGTTGTGACACTGTTGATCAGTCTCTTATAGAATTCATGCTTGACTGTATCTACGAACCAGACGTCTAATTCTTTTTCAGTCAGAGGTGGCTCAACTTGAGCTTCTGTCCCACACCACCTTTGCGCATACTCCTTGAAGGATTCAATATTCTTTTGCGTCATGCTAAGAAGCTAACGACAATCTAGGGCCAGATCCATGTTATACTTATACTGCTGGATAAGTGCATCAGACAAATCCTAAAAGCAATGTATCTTTCCTTGGTCTAAACTCAGATACCATTTGGCAGATGGGCCCTTGAGGCTATCTTGGAAACAGTGTATCAGCAGTTTATCATTTTTGATGTGCGGAGCCATCTGTCTGCAATACATAATCAGATGAACTTTCGGATAAGTGAATCCCTCGTACTTGTCGAATATTGGCATCTTGAACTTCGATGGAAACACCAAACCTGACACTAGACACATGTCTTTGGCGTCTGATCCAAAGATGTTGCTTCCTTCAATGGCCTTCATCCTCTTGGCCATGATGTTCATCTCTACTCTCAACTTCTTGTGTTTTTCATCCTTGATTTCAGAACCATCGGGTATTTAAAATATTGGTTGATGGTTGTTGAAGATAGGTCGAGCATGTGTTGGACCTCCCGCCTGGGTGAAAAGAGGATTTGTTGTCATTTGAACAACTTGTGGTTGGAAATTGACTGTTTGAGAATTGCTGAGCGGAGGCTGAAAATCCCTAGATATGCCGAACGAAAACTCAATTGTTGAAGTTGGAACTGTAGGAGGATTTACTGCTGATGTAGTGATTTCAGAGATCACAGTAGTCTGTGAATCCATCTTTGCCTTTATTCCATTGAGAACTTCCATAATCTGGCTGACGTTGTCTTTGATTCCTTCAATATCATTGTCGATCTGGTCGATTCTATGATCGTGTTCCTTTGAGCTCTAGCTCGAGTGTTATATTTGTAGGAACTCAGCGTGACTTCTTTCTTCCCTCTGGTGGAAAAGAACAACAATGAGCTGTGGGACCCATGCAAGACTATGCAAATGATATGCAAATGCAAATGCAGATGCAAAATCAACCATTAAAGGAAAAAAAATTGTTTACAAACAAAAATAGGAACACACGTAAAGATGTGCTTTAAAAATAGATTTTCATTGATAAGTTGAGATCTATTACAATAGATGGCTCTTGATAACAAGAAAGACCTTTCTTACAACAGAAGAAAATACAACGTAATCTTAAAAAAAAAACAGGAAATGGGGAATATTGATCGTTCTAACTAGACGATCCTTCTCCTTCTTAAGGCTTGGGCTGGAGTTGATTCTGACGAATTATCTCTCATAGTTCAGCATTTTCACGTTTCGCATTGACCAAAGTGTCGCAACTGCGAAAAACAACCAGCGGAAAAAAGAGAAGAGTCACCACTTTTGTTATTTATCCCAAAGAGAGGGAAAGGAAATGATCGTAAAAACTTAAAGAAAAAGGAAAAGACAAGGTCATCGCAACCATGTCTGGGTTCGGGAGTCGGTTACGCAAGGGGAAGGTATTTGCACCCCTCACGTCCATCGTACTCGACGGGATCCACGCATTGTTGTCTATCTAAAAGGGTGTGTTGAAACTATCTAGCTAAAGGCTTAAGGACAAAGAAAAAGAAAAGACTGACTCGGCAGAGCATCGCCACTATGTGCCTACGTACTCCCTCGTGCAATGGGAAAGTCAGAGTCAACGTAGTTTGCCTAACTACGGCTAGAGAAAGGGGGAAAGGTTGCTCGCCGAGACATCGCGTCTCATGCCTACGTACTTTCGTCTGGTACGAAAGATCAGAGCAAACGTAGTTCGGGCTCAAAGGACCACATGTTGGTTCAACAGTTTTTTAGGCCCGGGTAGGGTTAACAGATAGTTCTAGTAGTTGGTGTATGCAACTCGACCTTTGGAGACTTAGGAGTTACCATTTGCGGTAGAACTAAGAGTTAACGAAACTCTTGTTATGAAAAGATTTTCCTTGATTAAGAACCCCAAAGGGTGAAAAAGAGTTTGAATTATTTTTGTGTTTTTTAAGAGAAGAAGTGTTTTGAATTTGATTTGCAACTCATGTCGCACTAGAGACTATGACCTAAGAGCGAATGCGTCGTATATCACCCAAAGGGTGTACACTAAACACTCTAGGTCCTTGAGAGGAGGCCCCTCAATTACCATTTCTCAAGTAGCTTAAGGCTCGTAGCGTGCTACACTTGTCATTCTTTATTAAGTGTTTTATGGATGTTTGAAGATGAGAAGAGAAAAAGGAACACTAATGGGAGTCTAATCAATCCTAAAAGTTATCATGCAAAGTGAACCTAAAGTTGAGTTTGAAAAGGGAACTACCTAATGTTATCATGCATAGTTAGGCACCTAATGTTTATCATAACCTCAAGAGGTTATAGGACTTATGGGGAACATGGCAAAGAAAAGCAAAAGAAGAAGGAGAAGAAGAATAAGAAATGCATATGCAAATGAGAATGCGAACAAAATGCAACACATAGAATGATAGTGGGAGGAAAATAGTGCGGGGAAGTAGCCACCACAAGCTCATCTCAACCAAGCATGCATATGGAAATTCAAGAAAAGAGAAGAAGAAGAAATGCACAAGAAGAACATTAGACAAACACAAGTAAACTTCACAAAGATGCACCAAAAAGTGGGATGAAATGACCTAAATCAAGCAACATCTACCACACCAATAAAATCAAACCAAATGAAAGGTAAAACAAACACTAAAGCCAAGTGAGGATGGGAGACCAAATTAGGGCATCAAGGACCCCATAATAGGTACTCAACCATAAGCATCACTTATCAAACAAGAAGAAACACCAAAAGTGTCCTCAAGGATTCATCATTCTAGGTATGCTTCAAATACCTCCAAAGGAGGGACCAAGCCACCTTAAATGACACTCCAAGGTCATTGTACAGAAGGGAGATGAAGAGAAGGAAGCTCACAATCAATATCAAAGCAAGATAAAAAGAAATGCAAGCAATAACATGAAGGAAGCAAGCATGTATCACATTGAAATGCAAGTTGAAAGCACAAAAAGAAAAGCATCAAACGACAAGCTATGAACAATATTTTGACCTAAAAATGAACCTAAAGCAAGCTCAACATGTCTAGAATGTGAAAAAAAAAGAGTTGAGAGGTTATTGGATCCATAAAAGTCATTTCCAATCCAAACTAGGTCAAGCACTTGTGTGAGCACCTATGGAATGACTTAACTTGTAAGTCGCTTCAAAAATAGGAAAAGGGCTCAAAAAATATCAATTAAAATGCACAAACAAGCTAAACAAGTTGGCAAATAGAGGCCAAGAAATCAAAACAAATATCCTTTCAAAGTACCATCAAAAGAATTAAATCATTTGGATGTACCACTTTAAAATGGAAGAAACAAGTGGAAAAAGAAAAGGCCAAAAAGTCAACCCAAAAGTCAACAAACAGGGGCAAAATGGTCCTAAAAAATCATTCAACTCATCAAGAGTATGAGGATTGATTTTCAATCATTGAACCAAAAAGAAATGAGAGAAACAAATGCAAGAGCAAACAATGTCACCATTTAATTCAATTAAAACAGCTCCAATATTTAATTCATTTTAAAATTGAAAATAAAATCAAAAAATAAAATAAAAATATCCAGAAAAAACTAGACATCTCAAAGTTCATGAAAAATATTTTTGTGTATTTTTATGGATATTGGAACTATTTTATTTGGAATTAAATTAAAACAGCACTAAAACAAAATAAGAAAAGAAATACCAAATAAAATGATAAAAGAGTGTTATGAATAGCAACACAAACAAGGCAAAAACATGGACTGGGCCTCCCTGGGGGGTGTGGATAGCGCGCACTACTTAAGCCCAATGAGAGAAAAAAAATCAAATAATTCTGAGCAATCTAATGTAGTGTGTTGACTAAGGTGTACGGTGGAAAGCAATCTAGATCACATGATTAAATGGAGTATGCACATCAAGTGGCTATTATGGTGACAACACATTAATGAAAATAAAAGAAATCCAATGCAATTAGTCAAAGATGGACTACGGTGAAGCCTAATCAAGACCGCGAAAACCAAAGTACACGGATCGGACGCCATACATGTCGCCACGTAGGCGTCTTCAACCTCACTCCCTCTCACCGGCCCGAAATTTTTCCGGTCATCTCCCTCACCAATTCCGGCCGCCACGGCTAGTGGAGAACAACACGGTTTCACCATTTTTGCACCGTTTTCTACAAACCTTTAATGAAAATCCATCTCCAAATCGCAAGGAACATGAATCTAGCATATATACCCATTAATTCCTCATAACAAGTTCAGAAAGTAAACAACAAGCTTGGTGCACAAATTTTCGAAGTTCTTAAAACTCAACCAAAATAATCCAAACATCATCTACATGTTATGTAGATCATAGATCCACAAAAATCTAAGCAAAACACCTCAAGAATTGATCAAACCGAATCAAACAAGTTTGGAGCTCCACACATCAAACATCATAAACACGAACAATTATTATCCAGAAACGATCTACATCACTCAAGGATCATAATGCAACAAAAATGGCAGAGAATCGTGGCATATTGAGAGTGTAAGGTTGAATTCAAGTTACCTAGTGGAGAACTTCCACTGAGCCTTCAAATGGAGCTTAAGCTTGCAGAAAATGATTCAAACACGTTCAGTGATCCTCAATAAAGCTTTTGCAACTCAGAATTTGGCTTGAAACTTGCTAAATCTCAAAATTCGAATTTTGAAATTCCACCACTTTTTCAAAGTTGTTCTTGATCAATTTGGCTCCAATTTCGAATTCTGATGATTTGTGAAGGTTGGAAATGTTATATATGTTGGATCTTGATCATAATTGAGCCAAATCTCAGTCCATAAAACCCAAATGAATTTTCACATTTTTTCCACTTTTCACCCATGAAGGTACACAAATTTGGCTCCAAGTACCCTCCAAAATGATTCAAATCAACTACTAGGAGTGTTTGGAGTGTGAATGGCCGAGATTTGGTCCTTGTTTCCATCTCAATGGTTGATTTTAAATGTGTTGCTTCAACATAAAGAAAGCTTGAAAATGGCTCACTTAAACACTTCAAATTCAAATTGTAAAATTGCCAATGTTCTTGAAATGTTGTTTGCACTCAAGAAATGCGCCTATATGCATCAAAATGATTAAAAATGAATTAATTCACATTCACCTTTTTAACCTTTTTCCATGAACATTCATATATCAAAACCTCAAACCAAGCCAATTCCTTACCTTCTCAATGCTTGAATAAGCAAATAACACTATTTGGAGCAAGTTTGATGTTGGAAAAATCTTCATTTGAAGTGTGCAAGTTGGTGAAATGGACCTATAATTTTATGACCTGTAATCTTACTTTCCCAAAATACCCCTAACTTGTAAACCTCACAACTTGAGTTCTACAAATCAGATGAAAGACTTCTAGTACAATTTGGAAAGCTAAGATCAAGACCTACATCTTTCATGTTGGCCAAAAGTTGAGGAGAAACATCCTTATAGGTCAAAAATGGCTTGGAAGTTGGTTGACTCTTGTTGACCAAAATCACATCCCTCTGATGACCTGTAACTTGTCTGTATCATAACTTGAGTTCTATAAATCCAATAAAGGACTTCTAGTACCCAAATTAAATCTAAGAACATGCTCTACAAGTTCCATGTTGATCAAAAGTTGAGATGAAACTTATATCTTGAGATAGGTGGTCTTGAAGTCAGGCACTAAATAGGGGATTCTACCCTGAGAACCCTAATTTAGTAACTTCTCACACACTTGATCCTTGATGAATTGAACTTGAAATGATGTCTCATATGTCTTAACACAACATCCCATGACCATAGAGAAATACTTCAAATTGCCGGAATTTGGATATTCAACAAACAAAATGAACCAATGAGATTTACCGGAGCCTGAACGCTCAACGTAAAAAACCGGACCCTGAACACTCAACGTAGAAATCGGAGCCTGAATGCTCAACAAAAATATCTGGAGTCTTAATACTCAATGTAAGATTGAACGGAGTCTGAGCACTCAAAGAAATAGCCGGAGCCTAAATACTCAACGTACAAAAGGATATCATTCTCAAATTCACCGGAGCCTGGATACTCAACGGAGAGGCCGGAGCTCGGATGCTCAACGGATTAAAAGGTTCACCATAAACTGGAATCTTATCGGAGCCTGGATACTCGACGAAATGGGAATCACAAATCAACTGTCGGGGTCTAGATGCTCAACGCACAAGAGAAATTATCACATATTAGAAATTGGCCGGAGTCTGGAACTCAACGTAATATATCGGAACCCGAATGTTCAACGAAAATAAACCAGAGCCTGAACGCTCAACGAGAGAGTGACCGGAACCTGGATACTCAACAGGCAAAAGAAAACATCATTATACGAAAACGACCGGAGTCTGGATACTAAACGGAACATTGACCGGAGCTTGGATACTCAACGGACAAAATTAAATACCACAAATCAACAATTCACCGGAACCTGGATATTCAACGGATAATAAGTACTATCACAAAACTTACCAAAGTTTGGCTTTACCGGTGCCTGGATACTCAACGAGGAAAGCAATACTTCACAAATGAACATTCATTGGAGTCTGAGCACTCAACGGAGATTGACTGGAGCCTAAATGCTCAACGGACGAGAGGAACTATCTCAAATATGCTTATCAAAACTAAACAACCCCCACTGTCTTTACCGGAGTCTGACTACTCTACGAGGAAAGAACAATAATGTCAATCACCATGGTCTGGATACCACAAACAACTTTACCGGAGTCTGGATACTCGACGGAAAACATAACAATATCAATCACAGTGGTCTGGATACCACAACCATCTTTACCGGAGTATGGATACTCGAAAGAAACGGAAAACATCATCAACTGGGAAAGGACCGGAGTCTAGACACTCAACGGAACACAAATACCTATCCTGATCCTCTGAGATCCGAAGATACTGCTGGGTAACAACATGAACCAGGGTCTAGATACCACGCGGACTAGGAGATCACATGGTCTGGATACCAAAGATTAAAACTCCGAAGATATACCTGAAACAAAGAGATAACAACCTGACTTATGTTTCATATGCATATGTTTGAAAATGGCGTAATGCTCCATACGAAATGGAAATGATATGCATTTGGGTGGATGCTATGCATGCATGCAGATGCACCGGAACTAACTCAGCAAAATAAATGCTAGAGATATAGAAACCATCTTGCTAGGGATAACAGAGAATAACCCTGTTGAGGGAATCAAATATTCTGCCGGGAAATAGAGCACTAACTTGCTCATGCCAATAACCATTGGACTTACGCCAAGAAACGGGCTCTTACCGACTTTCTGCAAGGAAATACCGACGTGACACCATTCCTACATCCTGCTGAGGAAGAGAACACAACACTGCTGGGGAAATCATCCCTCCAATCTGCTGGGGATTGCTCTACCGGGGAGCGGATCTAACCAGGCTGCAAACTACTCTGCAGGGAGAAAAATCCAAACACGACTCGCTGGGGAGTACCTAAAAGCATGCACCTTGTGGGGATTAAATATGCAACAACTCTACTGGGGATAGAGATGCGAACTTCACTGATCGGGGAAGTAAATCTCTGGCTGGGGATAGGACAAACTTCATCCAACTTCTTTGCCCCAAAGGTAACGACCCTGCAAAAACTGAACAAGCAGACAAGATGTCCTACGCAACGGAATCATCTTAGTCATCATTCATGACGTTTTTCAGTTAATTCAAAGTTTTAACAATTATTGGCCAAGGCCTGCAAGTTTATGTTAGCACAAGTTCATCAACACATTGGGCGTTTTCACAAACAAAACAGTAAAAGTTAAAACAAAACACACAGATCAAGTATTGAATAGTATATGTTTATTGATGAAGGGCCCGTAAATAGGCAAAGTTTTACAACAGATGCAACTCCTGAAAAGAGGAAGCTGCACAAAACAAATACAAGTATGCACAGAGATATACAAGAATGTACAAAAATGTCGGCAACGTGGTACAGACAAACACCATGAGCTGATCCCTCTATGACTCGCCTGACTCAGACGCTTTCCCGACGCTTCATCTTCAAAAGAGATTGATTCGGATGAAAACAGCCCTCAGGTTCTCCCAATCCACTAAGCAATGAAGTTCACACGCAGTTCACAGTCATTTGCTTTTTCAATCCCTAACTTTTGCCTGAACCGCCCTTTTCGGGTTTTTGATTCACCAGGATACCCTTTTTTGCCAAAGTCTCCTTTCCAGGTTTTCGACTCTGCGGGTTTACATCTTTTCATTTTTATCCCTAATTTTTGCCGAACCCATTTTCCTTTTTTATGGTTCGCCGGGATGCCCCATTTTTTCCTAGACGTTTCTTTTTGTGTCCAGCGGGTCTCTTTTAAGAAAAGTATTTTTTAACTGCGTCTGCGTTCACAGGGGATGTGAAATCTTCACCATCCATGCTGGCTAACAGCAAGGCTCCTCCGGAGAAGACCTTTCAAACGACATATGGACCTTTGTAGTTGAGAGTCCATTTGCCCCTGTGATCTGATTGCGGTGGGAGAATCTTTTTCAACACAAGATCACCCGTCTGAAAGCTTCGAGGGAACACCTTCTTATCAAAAGCTTTCTTCATTCGGCTCTGGTACAAACGACCATATGCAATGGATGCTAGCCTCTTTTCATCCATCAGACTAAGTTGATTCAAACGATTCTGAATCCATTCTGCCTCATCAAGCTTCACGTCGACCAAAACTCTCAAAGAAGGAATCTCAACTTCTAGCGGTAGGACAGCCTCCATACCGTACACTAGTGAGAAAGGAGTTGCCCTGATTGATGTGCGTACCATCGTACGATAACCGTGCAAGGAGAAAGGCAACATCTCATGTCAATCTTTGTAAGTGACAACCATCTTTTGCACTATCTTTTTAATATTCTTATTCGCCGCTTCGACAACGCCATTCATCTTTGGCCGATAGGGCGATGAGTTGTGATGTTCAATCTTGAAGTTCTGGCATAACTCCTTCATCATTTTGTTGTTCAGATTCGAACCATTATCAGTAATGATTCGTTCAGGAACTCCATATCTGCAAATGATGTCCTTCTTTATGAATCTTGCTACCACTTGTTTGGTCATATTGGCGTACGAAGCTGCTTCAACCCACTTGGTGAAGTAGTCGATAGCTACCAAGATGAAACGGTGACTGTTGGATGTGGTGGGCTCAATCTTGCCAATCATATCGATGCCCCGCATGGAGAAAGGCCACGGGGACGATATTACATTCAATGGGCACGACGTCACATGTATCTTATCCGCATAAATCTGGCATTTATGGCATCTTTTCGCGAATTTGAAACAATCTGACTCCATTGTTAGCCAATAGTACCCAGCTCGTAAGAGTTTCCGAGACATGGCATGTCCGCCGGCATGCGTACCGAAAGTACCCTCGTGGACTTCTTCCATAAGCAACAATGCTTCTTTTTCATCCACACATCTCAACAGCACCAAGTCGTGATTCCTTCTGTACAGTACACCATTTGGGTTTAAGTAGAAGTTGCCATACAACCTCCTCGGCGTCTTCTTATCCTGAGCCGAAGCTCCTGGTGGATACTCCTGCTTCTTGAGGAAGTTATGTATATCATAAAACCACGGCTTACCATCGGCAGCCTCTTCAATGGAAAATACGAAATCAGGTCTGTCCAAGCGAGAAATGACAATTCTAGGAGTCTCATTCCAGAAATTTACCTTGTACATCGAAGATAGCGTTGCCAAAGCATCAACCATTTGATTCTATTCTCTTGGTACATGGTGGAAGTCTATACGATCGAAAAATGGTAACAACCTCCTTGCATAATCTCTGTAAGGAATCAGATTCGGTTGACGAGTTTCCCATTCTCCTTCAATTTGATTAACGATCAGTGCTGAATCGCCATATACATCGAGATTCTTGATTCGCAAATCAATAGCTTCTTCCAGACCCATGATACATGCTTCGTACTCATCTTCATTGTTGGTGACTGGGAAGGTCAATCTGGCAGTGAACGGGATGTGGGTACCATGAGGAGTGGTAATAATTGCCCCAATTCCGCTACCATAAGAGTTGACAGCACCATCGAATATCATTTGCCACTGAGAATCTTTCGATGGACTTTCACCATGCAGTGGTTCTTCACAATCTTTTGCTTTGAGAAACATGATATCTTCGTTAGGAAATTTAAACTTCATCGGTTGATAATCTTCGATAGACTTCTCAGCTAGGTATTCTGACAGAACACTTCCTTTGATGGCTTTCTGAGAAACATACTGTATATCATACTCTTTCAGTACCATTTGCCATCTAGCAATTCTTCCTGAAAGCGCTTGCTTCTCGAAGATGTACTTAATCGGGTCCATCTTTGAAATCAACATGGTTGTGTGATTGAGCATATACTGCCTCAAACGTTTGGCAGCCCAGGCGAGTGCACAACACGTCTTTTCGAGCATTGAGTAACGGGACTCACAATCTGTGAACTTTTTACTCAAGTAATAAATCACATGCTCCTTTCTTCCAGTCTCGTCGTGTTGACCGAGAACACAACCCATGGAATTCTCAAGAACCATCAGGTACATGATTAAAGGCCTTCCAGCTACTGGGGGTATCCATATTGGAGGCTCCTGCAAATACTATTTTATTTTATCAAAGGCTTTTTGACAATTCTCGTTCCAGACAACCGCCTGATCTTTCTTTAACAGCTTAAACATTAGCTCATACGTGGCTGTGAGATGAGATATGAATTGAGCAATGTAGTTCAATCTCCCCAGAAAACCACAGACTTCTTTTTCTATTTTTGGCGCTGGCATGTCTTGTATTGCTTTTATCTTTGCAGGATCCACCTCAATTCCTTTTTCGCTAATAATAAACCCCAATAACTTTCCGGACCGAACTCCGAAAGTACACTTATTTGGATTCAACCTCAGTCTGAACTTTCTAAGCCTCTCAAATAGCTTCAACAGATTAACCAAATGCTCCTCCTCCGTTTGGGATTTAGCAATCATATCATCAACATAAACCTCGATCTCTTTATGCATCATGTCATGAAAGAGCGTTTTCATAGCACGCTGATATGTTACTCCGACATTCTTCAAGTCGAAAGGCATCACCTTATAGCAAAACGTTCCCCATGGTGTAATGAATGTTGTTTTTTCCATCTCTTCTGGTGCCATCTTTATCTGATTATAACCCTAGAAACCATCCATGAAGGAAAACACCGAAAATTGAGTCGTATTGTCGACCAATACGTCAATATGAGGAAGCGGGAAGTCATCTTTAGGGCTCGCCTTGTTCAAATCCCGATAATCCACACACATACGCACCTTACCATCTTTCTTCGGTACAGGTACGATGTTAGTGACCCAAGGAGGGTAGGTAGTCAGAGCTAAGAATCCAGCATCCCACTGCTTTTGGACCTCTTCTTTAATTTTGACTGTCATATCTAGTCTCGTTCTTCTCAGTTTCTGCTTGACCGGCGGACATTCCTCACGCAACGGTAAGCGATGAACCACTATGTTGGTATTAAGCCCAGGCATATCCTCATACGAACAAACAAAGATGTCACTATAATCTCAAAGCATCTCGACCAGTCTTTGCTTGACGTCGCTCTGCAGCGCAGCCCCTATCCGTACATTTCTGACAACTTCCTCAGAACCCAGATTAATGACCTCAATTTCCTCCTGATGAGGCAGAATGATTTTCTCTTCTTGTTTCAAAAGTCTGGCCAATTCCTCAGGTAGGTCTTCATCCTCATCAATCTCTTCTTCAGCTTGATAGATCGGTTGATCGAAGTTGAAGCGAGTCATAGAAGGTTCTGGATCGGTGTTATCTGCAATAGGAATCCTGCAATGAAAATGGTTAAGTGTTTCAAACAATTTGCAAACAAATATAAATCACGTTGCCATTTTATTGGGAAAAGCAAAATAAGAAAAACAGAGATCACAAAATTTGTATGAGAAAACACCCTTTGATTAATTGATAAACAATGTTTGGACATAAACAAGTAAGGCCCTGAATTAAAATACCACTATGCCCCGGGTAGGACATAAGGTAGTACAATAATTGGAAAAACAAAGCATTATTGTTCGATCGTCACTTGAATGACTTCCTCAATTGACCAGTTGCGTAGGCTCTGTCCCGGAATACATGGCTTGATCCAGGCATCCATGTCGCAGTCACTGTCTCCAGCTTCATCATCAGAAATGGCATTGATCTGCTCAAAGAAAACACCTCCACTAGTAAACCTGATCGGCCCCTTGAACTTCGGCTTGCTCTGTGGAGACGATGGGCGGTACCCCAGACCGAATTTGTCTTGCTTCTGCGGAATATCAATCACCTTCCCTCAGCCTTGGGCTGAACCAGCTTGCACCACAACTTGTGCTTCTTTAAACAAGGACATAGCCACTTCAGCTCTTTACTCACAACAGGAGTCTTGTCCATGATCTTGACCGTTTCGAAGGCTTGGCATAGAGTTTCGTGGATCTCTCCATCCACTTCAACATACTTGAAAGAAGACAGGTGACTAACCATGATATCTTCTTCTCCGCATACTGTCACGACGCTCCCGCCAACCATGTATTTCAACTTCTGATGCAGAGTTGATGTGACAACCCCAGCTGAGTGGATCCAAGGGCAACCTAGTAGACAACTGTAGGCCGGATGGATATCCATGATATAAAACACAGCATCAAAGACTTCAGGTCCAACCTGAATCGACAAAGTTACCTCCCCAAACACGAATCTTCGGGTTCCGTCAAACACACGCACCACCAAGTCATTTGGCGTGCAGATCAACCCCTTCATATCTAGCTTCATCAAAGCTTTCTTCGGGAGCACGTTTAAAGAAGATCCCGTATCTACAAGTACGTGAGACATGACAGTCCCTCGGCATTCCAAAGATATGTGCAGCACACAATTATGATTTCTGCCTCTGGGTGTCAAATCCAGGTTTGTAAATCCTAAGCCATTGCCTGTGTTTATGTGCGTCACCATTCCTTCAAGTTGATTGACTGGAATTTCTTGTGGCACATACGCAGTGTTCAGTATCTTCAGCAAAGCATTCCTGTGTGCCTCAGAGCAAAGGAGCAACGACAGGATAGATATTTTGGACGGAGTTTGCTGCAAGTGATCGACTATCTTGTAGTTGCTTTTCTGAATCAACCTCATGAATTCCTCCCCATCTTTCAACAAAGATTCTCTCTCCCTAGATTGAGAGGTCTCTTCCACTACCACTCTTTTCCCCTTATCCGCCTTATCAGCAATCACCTCAGGCGATGAAAAGACTTGACCACTGCGAGTAATACCTCTGGCACCCACTAAATTGTCAACTGAACTTGCAAGAGTATCTTTCAAGTTTATCTTCTTCCCATTACATTACACTTCGGCTCCGTAGTTCCACGGAACTGCCTTAGTGCTCTCAAATGGCATAGGACCTGCTTTGGTGATATTTACCGTTGACGGCTTTGGTGCATAGATAGTGACAGTCTTATAAGGGATAGAGATTGTCACAATCTCATCCTTCTCTTCAGCCACTGCATTCTCAGATTCTCTACCAACAGAACGTTCAAATTGTAAAACCCCAGCATCAATCATCTTCTGAATACAATTTCTCAACAATCCACATCCTTTCTCAAGATCAACAGAACATTCAACACAACCTTCAACACATCCCGGAAAGACCCCTTCCAGTAGCAGTCTGGCTTTCACAAAGATTAAGGGTGTTTTCATCTCATCAACATCCATCACTAGATTCAACACCTCTTCCTCTACAACTGCATTAACCCCAGCCTGCACGTGATTCGGCATGGGATTCTGCACCACATTGGGAGCATCATTAAAAAAATTGATAGCCTTACTATCGATCATATATTGCACTTTGTGTTTGAAGGCTTTACAATTGTCTATATTATGTCCTGGAGCACCCGAATGAAATTCACAGTGGGCATTTGCATCATACCCAGGTGGAGGTTGTCCTGTCAAAGGAGCCAAAGTCCTTTTCTGAATCAATTGCAGCTGTAGCAAGACCTGCAATAACTGAGAGTAAGGCATATGAGGCGTATCAAAATGCCTATTTGCTGCACGGCCTTGGTATCTGCCATACCCCCGTTGATTCTGTTGCGGTCGTTGTTGCTGCTGTTGCTGACGTTGTTGTTATTGTGGTTGTTGAACCGCTGGAATAGTGATGCTAGCAATCTGCTGATGCTGCCTATTCTGACCCCTATTTCTTCCCCTTGAACTGGATAGGATACAACATTAGTGTCTCCTTCTCTCTTTTTGTTTCCAAACACTTTCTTGTTACCTCCTCCAGATGAGGGTCCTTCTCCAGCGTTGATCTTTCCTATCTTAATTTTGTTCTCCACCCTTTCACCGGTGATAATAAGATCAGAAAAGCTTCCAGACATGTTGTCGATGAGTTTCTCATAGTACACTCCTGGTAAGGTAGCAACAAATATATCCACAAGCTCCTGTTCTACCATTGGTGGTGCACCCTAGCAGCAAGCTCTCGCCACCTCTGGGCATATTCTTTAAAGCATTCACTGCTCTTCTGAGAGAGATTATGCAACTAGACTCTATTCGGAGCAAGGTCACTATTGTACTAATAGTTCCTTACAAAAGCTTCAGCTAGTTCTTTCTAGCTACGGACATTAGAGGGCTCTAAGCTCATTTACCATTCCAGCAATGGTCCGGATAAGCTATCCTGGAAAAAGTGCATCAAGAGTTTCTCATCCTCAGAATACGCAGACATCTTGCGATAATAAGACCTCAGATGGACCCTAGGGCAAGTGGTTCCCTTACACTTATCGAAATCCGGGACCTTAAACTTTAGAGGTACCCTCAAGCCTGGAATCAACCCCAAATTAGACATATCCAGCCCCATCGAGTTTCGGCACTCCAGCAACCTCATCTTCTCTTCGATCATCTTAATCCTTCTGTCAGCCTCAAAAGGTATTTCAACATTTATAAATCTGGGAGTGAACACATCCTCCTGCCTATCCTCATTCCAAGTATGGTCTAAACTACCATGTAGAGCACCTGTAGAGTCGAGACCATAGCCAAAACCATTTCCGTTACTATTTCCACCATTGGCAAAACTGTTACCACCATTGAAAAAACTAGCATTAAAACTTGTCTCATTTCCAGCACCCGCACCGTGACCACCCCCTCTAGCAGTAGGATGACTAAAGTTGGTATGGAATTGCCCGCCTGAGGAGTTTCATGGTGAGGAGGGTTAGAAGCAATCCCACCGTGTAGCACACCATCACTATCCACTCGCGCCATCAGAGGTTGCACCAAAGTCTGAAGTTGAGCCTCACCACTAGCAACCCCTTGCATCATCTCCATCAGCTGTGCAATACGATCCCTCATCTCTTGCATTTCTACCTGCATCTGATCCATCAGCCTTTTCTGGTTGCCTCTAGTACCGTACCGGTGAGTTGTCACGTCAGCACTCCTAAAACACTAGTAAACCACAAGATAAATAAGGTTAACTGTTCCAGTGCACCTGCAAATGCATGAAAAATGCTAAAATGCAGACATGTATTTATGCAAAAGGGATATTTCCCCCTCGATTCCAGTTTCCAAGAACAACATAACAATGGAGAACCTGCGGACAAGCATAAAATACCAACTCCTCATATATAGATCAAAAGAGCCATCAGGCAAAGTACAAACTACAACTGAGTACAAATAAGGAAAGGACCTCGGCCAACAAGCCTGGCGATGGTCAAATACAACAGATAAACATCAAAAACATAACAGAAATAGACAAAATAGGTCAGGCAGGATGACGTGATCGGATGTTCTCTAACAGCCTCAACGTGTCAGGATGATCCGGCCTGGCAAGTAACCCATGGATAAGGAAATCCTGCTGACTCATAGTATGCTGTAGGCTATCCACGTGATCCTCCAAAGCTCTCTCTCCGAAACATGCCTCAAGTCTGCGCCTCTTGGAGCTAGCTCTCAGCTTGAGATCCTTCAAGTTCGTGATCGCCTCATCCAACCTGCACTCACTATGTCGTCTACGTGATGATTCCGCTGCAATCTATTCATCTTTGGCATGAAGCTGAGCCCTCAGCTTGCTGATCTGAAGTTTTAGCTTGTCCTCATGCTCCTTGTTGTTAGTAAGCGTGGCATTCCATATCGACTCAAACTTGGAGATCCTCGTGTAAGCCTTATCCAACTCTTCCTTCTTCGTGGCAAGAGCACTATAAGTGGCATTCAAGTCTTGGCCTATGCGCTCTCTGTCCTTGGTTTCCTTAGTCAAATCAGTACCCAACTTGTTCACAAGCTTGGTTTGCCTCCTGAAAGAATTAACTGCATCTATCTTATCACTGCGAAGCTGGATAATCTCTTTCTCTAATTCTTCATTCGCTTTCCTCAGCTCTTCTTTCTCTGCCAATACCTGATTGTATTTCTGGATATCTACAGTAGTGGGTTCCTCGATCATAAGAGGATACAATGGTGCAACTACAGGGAATGGCATCAAGAACCTCACAGCTCTATCATGAATCCAAGTCAAATAAGGGTCATACGCTTGGCTGTTACTCTTCCCCAAAGCTAACTTCCCTTTCCGACAAATATTATTCCATGCATGCTCAAGTCTTCCCAGAGCCTCGCCCTCCAATAAGCCAGTAAGATACAGAGATTCCTGTATCTCCTTTTCTCTAGGAGGCTCTCTCAATGCATACCCGAACTGTCTCACCAATAAAGAAGGATTATAGTTGATGGAACCCTTCCTTCCGATCAAAGGAACGTTAGGAAAGCCTCCACAACTATAAACAATATCCGTACCCAACATGTCTCGATCAAACCAAACAATATTCTCTGCAGATAATCCCATCAATCTTTCTGACCATTTGGAAGTACTAGCAGTAGACACAAAGGGATTAGTCTTAGGCAGATGACTAGCAAACCAAGCAAACAAAAGAGGAACACAACAGGCTACATTCTTACCCCTCCGTTTCTCATTCTTGTAGTGCACCGAACGATAAACGTCTCCAAGCAAGGTAGGCACCGGGTTTCTCGAAGCCAATATATGAAATGCATCCAAATCCACGAAGTCTAGAAGATTAGGAAACAAAACAATGTCGTATATACAGAGAGCAAGAACATCACTAAATGCAACCCAGTAACCATCCTTAGCAAACTGTCTAGCTCTGTCAACAAGGAAAGCCAAAATAAAACCATGCACTCCATTCCACTCTGTCAAACCCCCTGTAACTCTGAAGCATCCACCTGTACTATGACAGCTAGCTTAGCCAGATCATGCTTCGCATCAACATGAACAAAAGGCAATTGACTAAGAACATGCACATCCAACAAGACTGAGTACTCCTCCAAAGTAGGTGCTAGAATGTAATCCGGAAAAATAAAGCATCTCAACTGCGGATCATAAAACTGAAGCAAGGCATACAAACCATCCACCTCATAAGCTGAAGGCTTGCAAACCCATCTCAATAATCTCCCGTAAGACTGCCTAAAATCCTCCATCACTTTCCCACCAGCTAGAGAAATCAAACTCAGCAGAGACCTGACATCTGGAGTCGGAAGCTTGTAAGCCACAGTTCTCTTCAAAGAATCCATATCAGCCAGGAGGGAATAAGATCACCGGAATCAAAGGAGAAATATGCACCTGCAACACAAATACATGTTAATGATATGCAGATGAAAATGCAAATGCAAACAGGGGATCAAAACTGTTGTGTTGTCGGTCGAGAAAAAACAGAGCTTCGCCTTAGCAAGAACAAAGTATCGATAACAGAACCACTAATAAACAGATTCACACTTGCAAAGAACCGGGTATTCTGAAAGCCAAGGTTTCCTGCATAACCCAATTCCCTCTCACAGGTATGGACCTATCCACAGACAAAAGTTCGGCATCCTATGCATTCGTCAGCGTCACAGACTTTCAAGAAATGATGATACGTTCACCATTTCTGGTTTGGCGTCATCGTCTCTTGAAGAGGCCTCACTTAGCTGACTCACAGATGATCGGTCCCCAGAGTCGACAACCCTCAAATCCAAAATTCCCTCGAGCCCAAAGGGCCAGAAAGAAAGTTGTCTAAGAGAATTTCGTCCGAGCGTGAATTTCGTGGTGAGCTATTACGAGCAAAGCAAGCACACCCACCACTAATCTCCACTACTAAATCTAGGTGTATACTTAAGCCCAGGTCCGGCTTATCACTCAATGGAACTTCCCATCCCACAATACAACAGTAATGATATATGATGCGGAAAATAAATGCGGGAAAGTAAATAAAGCACATTTATACAACACCCAAATACAAACACACAAGCGCTAGGATTGACTCGCATAGGGAACCAGAGTCCCCATCAGAGTCGCCAGCTGTCGCAATTGCGAAAAACAACCGGCGGAAAAAATAGAAGAGCCGCCACTTTTGTTATTTATCCCAGAGAGAGGGAAAGGAAACGATCGCAAAATCCTAAAGAAAAAGGAAAAGACAAGGTCATCGCAACCATGTCTGGGTTCGGGAGTCGGTTACGCAAGGGGAAGGTATTAGCACTGCTCACGTCCGTCGTACTCGACGGGATCCACACGTTGTTGTCTATCTAAAAGGGTGTGTTGAAACTATCTATCTAAAGGCTTAAGGACAAAGAAAAAGAAAATACTGACTCGGCAGAGCATCGCCGCTCTGTGCCTACGTACTCCCTCGTGCAATGGGAAAGTCAGAGTCAACGTAGTTTGCCTAACTACGGCTAGAGAAAGGGGGAAAGGTTGCTTGCCAAGACATCGTGTCTCGTGCCTACGTACTTTCGTCTGGTATGAAAGATCAGACCAAATATAGTTCGGGCTCAAAGGACCACATGTTGGTTCAACAGTTTTTTAGGCCCGAGTAGGGTTAACAGATAGTTCTAGCAGTTGGTGTATGCAGCTCGACCTTTGGAAACTTAGGCGTTACCATTTGCGGTAGAACTAAGAGTTAACGACACTTTTGTTATGAAAAGATTTTCCTTGATTAAGAACCCCAAAGGGTGAAAAAGAGTTTGAATTATTTTTGTGTTTTTTAAGAGAAGAAGTGTCTTGAATTTGATTTGCAACTCATGTCGCACTAGAGACTATGACCTAAGAGCGAATGCGTCGTATATCACCCAAAGGGTGTACACTAAACACTCTAGGTCCTTGAGAGGAGGTCCCTCAATTACCATTTCTCATGTAGCTTAAGGCTCGTAGCGTGCTACACTTGTCATTCTTTATTAAGTGTTTTATGGATGTTTGAAGATGAGAAGAGAAGAAGGAACACTAATGGGAGACTAATCAATCCTAAAAGTTATCATGCAAAGTGAACCTAAATTTGAGTTTGAAAAGGGAACTACCTAATGTTATCATGCATAGTTAGGCACCTAATGTCTATCATAACCTCAAGAGGTTAGATGACTTATGGGGAACATGGCAAAGAAAAGCAAAAGAAGAAGGAGAAGAAGAATAAGAAATGCATATGCAAGTGAGAATGCGAACAAAATGCAACACATAGAATGATAGTGGGAGGAAAATAGTATGGGGCAGTAGCCACCAAAAGCTCATCTCAACCACACATGCATATGGAAATGCAAGAAAAGAGAAGAAGAAGAAATGCACAAGAAGAACATTAGACAAACACAAAAGGCCCAAAAGTCAACCCAAAAGTCAACAACCAGGGGCAAAATGGTCCTAAAAAATCATTCAACTCATCAAGAGTATGAGGATTGACTTTAAATCATTGAACCAAAAAGAAATGAGAGAAAAAAATGCAAGAGCAAACAATGTCACCATTTAATTCAATTAAAACAGCTCCAATATTTAATTCATTTTAAAATTGAAAATAAAATCAAAAAATAAAATAAAAATATCCAGAAAAAACTAGACATCTCAAAGTTCATAAAAAATATTTTTGTGTATTTTTATGGATATTTTGGAATTAAATTGAAACAGCACTAAAATAAAATAAGAAAAGAAATACCAAATAAAATGATAAAACAGTGGTATAAATAGCAACACAAACAAGGCAAAAACATGGACTAGGCCTCCCTGGGGGGTGTGGATAGCACGCACTACTTAAGCCCAATGAGAAAAAAAATCAAATAATTCTGAGCAATCCAATGTAGTGTGTTGACTAAGGTGTACGGTGGAAAGCAATCTAGATCACATGATTAAATGGAGTATGCACATCAAGTGGCTATTATGGTGACAACACATTAATGAAAATAAAAGAAATCCAATGCAATTAGTCAAAGATGGACTATGGTGAAGCCTAATCAAGACCGCGAAAACCAAAGTACACAGATCGGACACCATACAAGTCGCCACGTAGGCGTCTTCAACCTCACTCCCTCTCACCGGCCAGAAATCTTTCCGGTCATCTCCCTCACCAATTCCGGCCGCCGCGGCTAGTGGAGAACAACACGGTTTTGCCATTTTTGCACCGTTTTCTACAAACCTTAGATGAAAATTCATCTCCAAATCGCAAGGAACATGAATCTAGCATCTATTTCCATTAATTCCTCATAACAAGTTCAGAAAGTAAACAACAAGCTTGGTGCACAAATTTTCGAAGTTCTTAAAACTGAACCAAAATAATCCAAACATCATCTACATGTTATGTAGATCATAGATCCACAAAAATCTAAGCAAAATACCTTAAGAATTGATCAAACCAAATTAAACAAGTTTGGAGCTCCACACATCAAACATCATAAACACGAACAATTATTATCCAAAAACGATCTAGATCACTCAAGGATCACAATGCAACAAAAATGGCAGAGAATCGTGGCATATTGAGAGTGTAAGGTTGAATTCAAGTTACCTAGTGGAGAACTTCCACCGAGCCTTCAAATGGAGCTTAAGCTTGCAGAAAATGATCCAAACACGTTCAGTGATCCTCAATAAAGCTTTTGGAACTCAGAATTTGGCTTGAAACTTGCTAAATCTCAGAATTCGAATTTTGAAATTTCACCACTTTTTCAAAGTTGTTCTTGATCAATTTGGCTCCAATTTCGAATTCTAATGATTTGTGAAGGTTGGAAATGTTATATGTGTTGGATCTTGATCATAATTGAGCCCAATCTCAGTCCATAAAACCCAAATGAATTTTCACATTTTCTCCACTTTTCACCCATGAAGGTACACGAATTTGGCTCCAAGTACCCTCCAAAATGATTCAAATCAACTACTGGGAGTGTTTGGAGTGTGAATGGCTGAGATTTGGTCCTTGTTTCCATCTCAATGGTTGATTTTAAATGTGTTGCTTCAACATGAAGAAAGCTTGAAAATGGCTCACTTAAACACTTCAAATTCAAATTGTAAAATTGCCAATGTTCTTGAAGTGTTGTTTGCACTCAAAAAATGCACCTATTTGCATCAAAATGATTAAAAATGAATTAATTCACATTTTCACCTTTTTAACCTCTATCCATGAAAATTCAAATATCAAAACCTCAAACCAAGCCAATTCCTTACCTTCTCAATGCTTGACTAAGCAAATAACACCATTTGGAGCAAGTTTGATGTTGGAAAAAGCTTCATTTGAAGTGTGCTAGTTGGTGAAATGGACCTATAATTTTATGACCTGTAATCTTACTTTCCCAAAATTCCCCTAACTTGTAAACCTCATAACTTGAGTTCTACAAATCAGATGAAAGACTTCTAGTACAATTTGGAAAGCAAAGATCAAGACCTACAACTTTCATGTTGGCCAAAAGTTGAGGAGAAACATCCTTATAGGTAAAAAATGGCTTGGAAGTTGGTTGGCTTTTGTTGACCAAAATCACATCCCTCTGATGACCTGTAACTTGTCTGTATCATAACTTGAGTTCTATAAATCCAATCAAGGACTTCTAGTACACAAATTAAAGCTAAGAACATGCTCTACAAGTTCCATGTTGATCAAAAGTTGAGATGATATTTGTATCTTGAGATAGGTGGTCTTGAAGTCAGGCACTAAATAGGGGATTTTACCCTGAGAACCCTAATTTAGTAACTTCTCACACACTTGATCCTTGATTAATTGAACTTGAAATGATGTCTCATATGTCTTAACGCAATATCCCATGACCATAGAGACTTTGAATTGAGTTTTAATCTCCTTCAATTGCACAGTTGATTGAGGATTAGCCAGATGAAAACCCTAAGTGCATCAACTTGAACTGTAATTCTTCACACTTGGCACAAACACTTGGATGAGCTCCACAATGACCCTCAAGGCACTCCATGAGCTCTCTCAACATCTCATACCCATAACCATGCATCCACAAAACTTTGATGATCTTGAACTGGCCTCCAAGTTAGGAGCTGACCCACATACATCCATCTCCTCTGAGGAGACTCCTATTGATATACACAAGCTCTTGATCCCCTGTTCAATGAAAAATGCTATGCAATGCAAATGCTAGAAAGAAATGAAATGAAACATAAACCAAGTTAAGAAAAGGTTGGGCAAATTTTGGGGTGCAATACAAAGCATACCTCAGCTCCTCCCTAGGCATAAGAACCTCGGGCTCCATGGTAATCTCATAGGTATGAGTGTAAAACATCCTTAAATCTATCTCCTTTGACCAAAGTAGATAGGCTCTTGTGGTTAAACAACTCACATTTTCCTCTAGGGTCACTCCTTTCATATGAGGATGACGCCAAGCAAAACTAGCTTGGGTTTCAAGTTCTTCATTCCTGCCTTTTTCAGAAAAATAGGCTCTTAGCATATCTGGCTCTGGCCCTGTTGAATATCTATGCTGGCGGTGAGCAAGGATTGGATTACAGCTGATAACTCCTCTAGTACCAATGAGGGGTATGTTCGGGAAATCCCCGCAGCTCTGAATCATAGCAACACCACTGATCTTGGTATCATACCAGTTGATATCATAGTGTCTGAGAGTTATTAGTTTTTCAACCCATGCTTCTTTGTTAGGGAGGTCCCAAAGAACTTGAGTTCTAGGAAAGTGAGAAATAAACCACTTGTTGAGCAAAGTCGTACAACATGAGAATTGTCCAAGATTGTACACCTTTCGGTGATAGATGGTGATACATGTATCTGCCAGCAGATTGTTCATATGATTCTTAATGTTGAAGAGCCGAATGTCCTCTTCACTGATGAATTCGCCACAACATGGGAACATATACAAACCATAGATTAAGAATGCTAGGATTGCCTCAAATTTTCCCAGATTTCTGTTATCATAATGAAATTCGGCCATCTTCATGAATGGTCTTGCTTCCGTTCCAGAGAAACCACTCATAGTTACCAATTCAGCGGGCAGCTCTGTTGGCCTGATGTGTAGTGCCTTAGCAAGGTATCTTCTTCTTGGTTTCTCATAAGAAGCTTTGAAGGTAAAAGGAATCCTCAAGTAAGCAGAGTACTCTTCTATTGTCGGGAGTAACTAGAAATCTGGGAAGATAAAACAGTGATATACTGGATCGTAGAACTCAACGAGTGCTCGCAGGATGTCCTCGTTGAATTGAGTTTTGAGTAGCGGAAGAAGATCTCTGTACTTGGCAATGAAAGCAGCGGGGTTCCTGACAAGGCCTACCAGGATCCTGAGGTTACCTAATGTTAGGCTTGGAAATGGAAACCTGCTTCTTTGTTCCATATCAATGTCTGCAAAAGAAATTTTTTGAATTTCCTTGAATGGTTAGTAAAATGCAAATATGCAATGCAAAATGCAATTGGTTTTACAAAAACTCAGAAGATCAATCATGCCAAACCCTCATTTCATTCATTATTGGAAAAAGTTACACTTTTGAAACACAATACAAGAAGCCTAAGTTACATCAAGAAACTAGGTTCCATGGTCTAAACTAAGAACTTTAGGCGCGAGGCCTGTTCAACTTCTTCAGTATTGCATTTTCCATTACCAATTTATCCACTATTCCTTTCTAGGCTACAAAGGTTGGAGGGACATTGGAGTATTCATGAATGCTTTGAGTGGGCTTGATACTAGAGAAAAATAAACTCTCCTTTGTTGCTTCCCCATCGATCACTCGTTGTTCGAGCCAGTCTATTAATTCGTCTCTTTCTTATACTTATCTAATGAGTCTTGTTGTTTCGGGAGGAGAGCGCATGATACTTTCCTTCCCAAGTGTCCCTCTCAAGTTGATCTCTTGCAAGCAACTCTTAGTATTCTTCCATCTTTTCAATGGGAATGGAAGAGGATGATATGGCGATGACAATCGACACATTCTTTTCTGGGAGACATGGAACTTTCAAGTCCCTTGCTCTAGACCGGACCCATTGAGTGAATGGTTCAAAAGCTACACAGTTCCTTTTCCCTAGGTCTGCTTTTGTCTTTTTCTAGATGTCCTCCTAAGCATCAACTGTGTTGTTTCTCATACTTTCCGCTGCTTCGGTGTTGAGTTAAAAGAAACCTGACAAAAGCGTATTGGTGGGTTTATCCTTCATCGAAAAACCAAACTGACGTCTAGCTAAGGCTGGATTGTAGTTAATCCCTCCTCTTACTCCTATGAGTGGTATATTTGGAAAGTTTCCGCATCGATCAAAATAAACTCCTCGGTCATAGGCAGGATCGTACCAATGAATATCAGCTCGTGTTAAGGATATTATCCTTTGAGACCATCTCCGTCCATTGGGATTCTCTTTGAAAGTGTCGGTTTTCGACAAATGGTTGATGAACCATTTGTACAGCAGAGGTGCACAACAAAAAATAGTTCCCTTTCATTGAAGTGTCCGATGATGAATTTAGTGATAGGCATCTCCTAACAAGGTAGGCACAGGGTTTCCACTTTAAAATATGGTAATAGAAGGGAAATTGACAAATTCCTCAACTTTAGGAAACAATACTAATCCATAGATCAACAGAGCTAACACTGCTTCAAATGCATCCATGCTCCCCTCTTTGGCAAGGTAGGAAACTTTCTTGACTAAGAATTATGCATGGAAAACTTCGACTCCTCCTTTGGTGGCACGATTAGCTTTAATTTCAGACACTTCGAGATGAAGAGCATTTGTTATTTCTTTCGGTGAAGGTAAACTTTCCAATCCACTGTAGGGTTTCTGATCCTTCACAGGGACTCCAACATAGTAAGCGTACTCTTCCAAGCTCGGCATCAACTGATAGTCGGAAAAGTGAAACAATGATACAATGGATCGTAGAACTGAACCAAAGTGTTGAGGATTCATTCTTCCATCCCTGTCTTGACTAGGCTCAAAATCTTATCTTTTTCCAAACTCTTCTGACACCATGGTCCCTAGTTTTCTCAACTTGGATGTATCAGGCTTCTTGAAATTGTGTCTCTTGGTGTTCCTTGTTCCAATATCCATGATATATCTAGGATTTTAAACAAAGAGATCAATTGAGCTTTACAAAACCAGTTGCAACATGAAATTCCATGATGGTATGATGAGATGATTCACACATAACACAAAGGCAAATATTCACAAATATAATGCACATGCACACACAAGGCTTCCTAGCTCAAGGTCAAAGCATGGAGTCAAAAGGTTTACCCATCCCCGAGGACTTATATTATGAGTTTATTGTACCTGCCAAACGGGTTTTATCAAAGTTCCCAGATTCATAGTAAATCCTTCGGATATTGTCAACTAACACAACTACTTATGTGATTCGACAATATTCTCAAGAAAAACTCGTCTGAGTGTAGTATCATGTAACAACTGTTGCGGGACTACTCCCTAACAGTGTTACTAAAGGTCCTCAGTTTCGCGAACTCTCAGGTTGCAACAATTAATGAATACACGACTATTCAGGCATCACTAACTATCTCAAGGAGGTCTCCACTGAGCGTGATTGCATCATATGTCAAACTTGTTGGGACTACTCCCAACAATCAACTATTAATCCTATCACAATCATATCTCATGTGTCACTTAAATCTGGGTTAGGATTTATCTCACCACTCAAGGCACACAAAACAAACAGATATATTGACAAATATACAAGTAAGCAAATATTCACAAATGTAGCATGCAAACATACAAAATAGGCTAAACCCTCAAATTTAAGCATAGTCCCCAGTGAAGTCGCCATTTCTATTACGGTGAGAGTCATGATGCCAAGCTATTGATTAACTTGAGTCTTAATTCATTAAATTCACAACCAGACTTTGATTTATCCAAAGGAAAGGTTAAAGAAATAAAAACCCTTTTGCGCGATGTAACAACAATGCTAAGAGATTCATGGATCGGGGGTTGGTTATGCCTAGGGTAGGTATTTCACATCCTAAACATTTGTAGTACTCTACAGGAACCTTTTGTATAATTGTATGTTATGCTTGCTAAATGTTTGCTATGGTTTGGGATAAAGTATAAGGTTAAGGTGTAGGTAAAAACCTAAGGATAATTTCTAAGTTTGCTCGCAAAGATATCACATCCTCTGCCTATGTATCCTGACTAGGATAGAATCAGAGCAACCATAGTTCACGTCACTGAGGATCAAAAAGTACTTGACTATGCTCAAGACTCTAAGGGAACAAACATAACAATGCTTGTGTAGAGTTAAACAAAACTCTCTAATCTAAGTTATACACTCAAAGGAATTGAAATTTACAAAACTCAAGAGGAGAATAAGTGAAGGTGAGAAAAACACTTAGAATGGGGGGGGGGGGTTGAATAAGAGTTTTGAGAAATATGGTAATAAAAGCAACTCAAGATTTTTATCCTGGTTCGTTGAACTCAACTACTCCAGTCCACCTTATCAAAGATGATTTGCCTTTCTCTGTAAGGACTTAATCAACTATTGATCAACTGATTACAATAGAAAGCACTAAGAACAATTGTCTTAGTCTTCTCAAGAACTATTGACCACACCTTGGTCTTCTTAAGGAACTTCTTACAATTTAATGTGAACTAACAAGTGTTTGAATGCTTCTAATAAGCTGTATCACAGCTGTGATGTTTACACTTAAGATTAAGTACAACAAAACTATATGGTTTTATGAAAGATCAAATGAGTAAGATCTTGTGAGATTTTCTCTTTTATGAATCAAGCGTGCATTTCTTTCTGAGTGATCTAGCAATGAGCCAACAGTGAGTAGTGAGTTAGCAACCTCAAAATGTTGAAGTAGTTCTCCTTTTATAGCTTTTTCAAATGCCTTGAGTGATGTGCAGCTGAATATAATATTTGATTGTATGACTTTTCATCACCAAAAGTATGGGCAGAGATATGCTTTCTGCAGAAAGGTATGGTTGTAGAAGCCTTGGGATTTGCACCATGTCACTTCTTTGGACAAATTAGTCGTTGGTTACTTTGGAAGTAGCACCACGTCTAATCAAGTTTACTGCTTCTTCAACAAGCTTCCTTCAAGATGAAGTCTTCATAATCTGCACTTCAGAACTTGTAGTAAGCTTTAAAAGGTATGGATTGCTTTAAGATGATCAGAGCTTAAGATGAATGATAAGTTCAGAGTCTTGATAGATGATCAAATCTTTAATGTATCAGAGTATCAATCTTGATTAGAGTCTTCATCAGAGTATGCAGCAGTAATGTGCTTTGAGTGTGAATATTAATGATAAGAGTCTGGTTATCAAAGCCTCTGAGTTTGTAGTGAAAAGAAATTCAGAGTCTGATAAGATCAGAGCTTTCAGCTTTTGTATACTTCTTTCATTAACACATCAGATCATTCTGTAGCTTTTGCTTCAGATCCTTCTGGCAGCGCTTCAGAATCTTCTGATAGTCTTGTATCTGATGCTTCATAGCTTTGCATAGTTTCTTTGTACTTATGTATTTTGCTTCTTTAAGAGTATTTAATTTTATACCTGAAACAATAATACTTTGAACAAATTTTAAAGTGTATGTTTTCTTACTACAAATTTCCATAACAGTTATCATCAAAACATAGGGATATAAGAAACACCAATATGTGTTCTAACAATAAGTAATCATGACAATGATTCTTACATAGAGTTAACAAATTCTATCTTAAAGTTCTAGTTGAAAGATCCTCCTAACAAGGGGTGGGTCTTTTAAACTTAAAGCAAATGTCTAATGGATATGGGTTCTAACTTAACTAAATTAGGGTTCAACATGACTTAACAAAGTCAGAGGGAGGGTATCGAGCTGTCTATGACCCAAGGACCAATAGAGAGACTTTCCTTTGGAATGGGAAAAGATGAGGCAACTAGATGAGAACCAACAAGTTCCATCACTTGGGGAATAACTTAACAAAGTTAAAAGCACACATAACCAATCATTCAAACATGATGAAGATAAAAAAAGGCATGGGAACAAGCAAGAAAGATATGCAATCATGTGACAACATCAAGCAAAGAACAAAGTTACCAATCAAATCAAATGGTTACAACCATTAATGAACAAAGATATCATAATATCTAAAAGGGGAACATGATAGAGGTTCTTAGAAGACCAAGTATAGAAGGTACATTAATTTTAAAATATATTAACAAAGATGAAAAGTAATGAGGTAACAACCCAAGTTTAGCACTCAACATGGCAATGTCCAAAGATTGTGAAGGTAACAACCAACAATGATAGGCATAAAACATGTTGTTCAACAACAAGTAAAACTCATGCATGCAAGTTACAACTTGAATCAAATCATGGTAGGTGAACCAAACAAAGGTAAATGTGACAATATCCAAACATATTCAAAGCATATTGATGATAACCAAACATGGATAAATAAGAAGAGTGGCAATAGTTCAAACATGGGGTATGAATCAAGAAAGATCAAATGTGACAACATTCAACATGATGAAGGCATGAAGCATGGTAACAACCAAAAGAGATTAAGTTAATCCTGTGACAACATGAGAGGGCAAAGAAATGACAATCAACAATGCAAAGATATAAAGAGTAAGACAAATCATCCAAGTATACGTTCATGATTTCATAGGAAAAACAAAGAAATGTTCATGGTAACAACCAAGACAAAACACAAACCCTAGCATGTTATGGTTCTAATAAAACACATAAACAATAAGAATGAAGCATGACAAACACATTCAAAAAGTTACAACATCCGAAATCATGTTATGCATCAAAGAAATTTTTAAAGTACATCTTTCATGTTCATGCATTAACAAAAGCAAGAAGTAAACCCTAAACATGTTATAGTCCTAACAAGATACATAAACAAGTATGAAGAGGCATGTCATACATATTCAAGAGGTTCCAAAATCAAGAATCAAGGTAAAGGTTATAGATCAAGTTTAAAAGTTCATGATTCAATGTATACATTCACAAAAGCCAGTATGAACATGGTAAGGCAATGAATCAAAACAAAATTGAGCATTTAAATATGTTAAAAAACATGTATTAATCATACAAGATCAATATCACAAGAAAAATCAAGTTTCAAGTTGAAAAAATTTACAAACATCATGGTAAAAACCCTAAAAACACATGCTTTTCAAGTGGATTAAAGTCTGTCTAGGATAACGATCCTCGAATTCTTTCTCCACTAAATGAAAATAGACATGATAAATAGTAGTTAGCTAAAAGAATGGGATCAATATCACACAAAATGAGCAAGTTATGATCATTCAAAGTTGGTGCACCAATGGGGGAAAAACTAGGGCAATGGTGAAGGTGAGATAATACTTAGAAGGGGGGGTTGAATAAGTATGAAAGATTAAGACTTTAAAAATAATGACACAATTATTTTTATCCTGGTTCGTTTAAAACAACTACTCCAGTCCACCCTTCCTAGAGTGATTTTCCTTTCTCAACAATGACTTAATCCACTATTTAATCAAACTGATTACAATAGTAACACCTAAGAACAACTGTTCTTAGTCTTCTCAAGAGCTACTGATTCCAACTGAATCCTCTTAAGGAAAAACCTTTACAATCAATGTAAATCAAATACAAGAGCATGAATGCTTCTAAAAAGCTTTTATCACAACAGTGATTTTTCTCTTAAGTTTAAGTACAAGAAATTCTAAGAAGAATATGAAAGAATGAGAGCTTGAATAATATGATTTCTTTTCAGCAAATTGTGTAACTGAAGAATTTGGTGGAGTCTTCCTTTTATAGGCAGCTGATCCAAGGAAGCTGAGCGTTGAAAAGGGAGTCCCAAAAAGGTCTGAGCCTTTTTGTCTTCACATCAAGTGACCTTTCCTAGAAGTAGATAGCACAGAAAAATCCTTTTTGTCTGTGTTATTGTGTCTAGCACAAATGAGGAAAGAGACGTTTGATTTACTCCAACGGATATAATCTTTGAATATTTCTTCTTCAGTTTTCAGCAAGTTCTTCTGAGTCTGATTGAGTCAGAGTCTTCTAATGATGTTCAGAACTTTGCTGTATCAGAGTCTTCTGCAGCATGTGTGCTTTCAGCGTGTTGATCATCAGAGCATATTTGACACAGAACTTCAGTACTTGGCAGCGTTAGTACTTTCAGAAACTTCTGTAGAAATTATGCTTTGAGAAGCTCTTCATACAATATTCTTCTAAGCTTCAGATGCTTCTGACTAGCTTCAGATGCTTCTGCTTCAGAATCTTCTGGAGCTTCTTGCTTCAGATCCTTCTGGAGACTACGCTCAGGATCTTCTGTAAACAGCAATCAGAATCTTCTGCAGGATGCATCTGGCGCTTCAGAGTCAAGATAACTTCTTGTATACAATACAGATTTGCTTCTAGAGAGTTGATATCATTACAATCTGCAGTAAAACTCTCAAGAAAATTTTAGAGTATATAATTCTTAAATATAAAATTTCCTAACAGTTATCATCAAAACAAAGAGTTATTATTAAGAACCAATTTGTGTTCTAACAATCTCCCCCTTTTTGATGATGACAAAAAGTATCAGAAATTTTATTTAACTGAACATATGGAATTATAACTCCCCCTGAGATGATGAATCTCCCCCTGAGTTAAATACAAAAATTAATAGAAACTTCCCTTTTGTCTTGAGTAATCTTCAAAGTTAGATCTTGTTTGTTCTTATAACATTTGAAGGTCAGAATGTCTTGCAGATTTAAGATTCAGAGTTTGATAATAGACAAATGATCTGAGAGACTCAGAGTTTCTTTTATAGAATGTACTTATCAAATGTTCTGAAATAGTCAGGTTAAATGTTAGATAGAATAGATATGTCTGAAGTTTCATTCTGGTGAAGTTATATTAAACAATTCAAATCTATATTTTCTCCCCCTTTTTTGTCATAAGCAAAAAGTAAAAACTTTTAAAAAGACAAATAAAAGGAAATAGTAAATAAGATAATTCAATGGAGAAAACTTTGATTCATTCAAAAGATCAGATCAAGAGTACATAGGTAAACATTAGAAGATATAGCAATAAGGTACAGATGCAAACAATCAGATGCAAAAACATTAGAATGAAAAAAAATCTAAGAGTGTTTGGACAAAAGCATCTTCAATAGATCTGTAATCTCAGAGGATGATTGCTCTTGCTTGGACATCCGCTTAGTCATAGTTTCATTCTTTTCATCTTGCTTTGACATCCATTTTGTCATATCCTCAGACTTCTTATCCTGCTTAGCCATCCAGGATTTTATCTCTGACTGTCCAGCTTCCAGAGCAACAATCTTATCTTCAAAATCTGGATGTTCTTTCTTTATCTCAGATGAAGAATTATGATGAGGTTCTGTAGCCTGAACAGAGTCAATTTCCATTGGTTCTGTAGATTCTGAGGAGGGGTCTACCAGAGTCATAGCCAATGCATTATCAGTGGATTCTGTTGATGGTGGAGGAGCATCTAAACGAAGCAGAGGTTCAGTTTTGTTGACAGTCCAGAAGAGAGTCCTTTCAGCTCTGAGATTTGCATCATCAGAACAGACATTCTTCAGATTTGAAGCTACAGTGTTGAATCTGTTGATGAATCTGTTCTAGATGATGTCAGATTCTTTGGCATCCATTATTTCTGAGCATTTCTTCTGAACAGTACCTAAATACATCTGTATTTCTTGCAAAAATGTTTGAAATAAATGATCAATATTAAGTCTGGGCTGTGGTCGTAACAAGGTTTCCAGAGTTATAGGTTTAGGTTGGGAGTTGGTGGAAAAAGTGATTTTTGGATAGAAATCAGAGGAGGAGGATAATATGGAATGAAGGGTATCTCAGGAGCTTTTTCTTTAGATCTGACTAAAGCATTAAGAAAATGAGGTTTTGGTCTTCTGTGAGGGGTAACAACATCAAAAGGTGCATTTGAATAGGGTTTGAAAGCAGATTTTGGTGGTTCAACAGATGCAACAGTGTTATCAGATGCAATTTGCAGAGCTGAAACAACAACTTTATCAGATTTTGCAGAATGTGATATGGTTGCTAAAGGTTCTACATTTGTCATAGATTTTAAGTAATCAAGAATCACAGATGGAAGGATCATTGTGGATTTTGGTTTCAGAGGGTTGATGGGTTCAGAAGGTTCAACTCTGTCATAAAAATCTTTCAGTTTGAAACCATAAGACAGATTATGAAATAGAGAAGAAACTTGGGCACAAGATATAGAAGATGTTGGATTGGAATTGGGGATTAATATCTCAAATGATGGTGCAGGTGGAGGAATAGGATCTGGAATGGGAGTTTTTGAAGGTATGGTAGTTTCAGGTTGGTTTATCTCAGAGTATTTTTCAGATGGAGAGATTAGAAAATCTGGGTGAATTTCTGATTCTGATGAGTTAAAGGATGTGGTTGGTGTACAAGAGGTAAAAGATACTTGAAACACTGTTTTTAAAGGTGTGACATCAAGAACTTCTGTCTCAGGGATGTGAGGTTCAGAAGTATTGGTAGGTTCTGAAGGAATGTCAGATGGTTTGGATGGTTGTTCTGAGATGGGTGAATCAGAAGGAATAGTTATTGGTTCTGATGAAACTGGAGCAGAAGTTACTTTTGTAGGTTCAGAAGTAACAGGTGCAATGGGTTCATAAGGTGGATTATTTGAAGGTAGATTGTCAGATGCTTTTTCTGGTTGAGATTCTTGTTGTTGTTTCTCTGGTTGTTCAGATGAATGTTGTTGAACAGATTGTTGTGGTAGTTATTCTGATGGTTGTTGTTCTGATGGTTGTGTTCTTGGAACAAACTGTTTGATATGGATTTTAGGTTGAGAGGATTTTGGTACAAAAATTGTTGGTGTTGGAATTGTTTGTGTTGTAGTTTGAGTTGGAATAGGTGATTGTTTTTGTGGTGATATGGAGCTGGGAGCAGTAACAGAAGTGGTTTGTGTTGAAGGTGGTTTTGGAACAGACTTAACATTAGAATCATTAATAACAAGTTTTGCAGAAGATACAGAATATTTAGTACCTTTTATTTTGATCCTTTTGGTAGGTACAGAAGCAGCTTCTTCATATTCTTTTCTCTTCTGGAGCTTCTTTGGCTTCTCAGCAATCTTGATCTTCTTCTGAGCAGGTGCAGATTCTTCTACAGGCTGAGTCCTTTGCCTCTGGAGTTGTGCTTCTTCTTCTCCTGCATCTGGTAGTGGTTTTCTAACTAGCTGAATCACATTAGCAGGAACAGGTTTTCCTTCCTTCTTGCATTCATCAATATACATAACCACTATATGTCTGGGTTCTTCAGCAAAGAATAAAGGAAAATCATCTACAGGAACCCTCTTATTCAATTCTGACACATTCAGCTTCTTGGGAGCTGTTGTGAGTTCATCAACAATCTTGAGTCTCAGAAGACTTTTAGCATTCAGAGGCTTTCCCATTATAAATTCTAATTCCTCTGTAACTCCAGCAGCGTACAGAGCAGTTACCAAACCATTCTCAGTAAGAAGATCTGAGATCAACCTTCCAAAGGGGATCCAAGTTCTGATCTTCTGTCCTTTCTCTTTCACATATTCTCTAGATGCATTGATATGGTTCCACAGATGCATAAAAAGAATGTATGGAAGATCTACCTTGGTGCTCTGACTAAGGCAATACATGAAATACTGCTGTTCATTATTGACATAGTCTGAAGAATTTGTTGACTTCCTGTGGTGGATGCATCCCATGAAGATCTTGGCCCAGATCTTATAATCAGGCTTCAGATCTTTGAATTTGTTAGAAGCTTGACCAACAGTCATTACTTCTTCATAAACCTCATCCATGTCCACACGCCCAGCTGGCAAGTGGGAAACACCATCTGTTTCTTCATATCCTATTAATTTTCTTATCAGATCTTCTGTGATAATAATTTCTTTTCCCAGCACAGAAGATAAGATGAACTTGCGATAAACTGATGCATGGATCCAGAATTCTTTCACAAGGAGAGGGTAAACTGGTCCAAAGAGCCTATCAAAATACTTAACCCATCCTTGAGCTCCAATTATGGAACGAAACTCAAACCCATTTTCTGCAAGAGAATCAAACTCAACCATAGATTCACATAGAACTTCCAACTTATCAACAGGGGTTAGAAGAGTTCTTTTGGGAGGAGAATAGGGAGCAACACCCATGTTTTCTGAAGTTACAGCAGCCATAGAAGATTGGAATTGAGCAGCTGTTGATGATGAAGATGCCATTGAAGAATGCTTTGTCAAACGCTTAGGTATAGGGTTTTTATGCAGAGAAAAGAGGAGATGAAAACACATGTAATTTCTAAGAATGTGAAAAGTGTGAAAGTGAATACAAGACATGTATTTATACTAAAACACTTAGGCAAATCAACAGTCAGAAAAATGCACGTTTTAACAAGCATTAAATGAAGAGAATAATAATCATTTCAAAACATTAATTGCTTCTGACAATTTGGGGGGAAAACCAAGATTCTCACTATTCAAACTTCACCTCAAACGTCTCTTCAGTTGTGTACACGCCACCTCTTCAGATTTGGTGTGACACGTGGTTGCTTGCATGTTGTTCTGAATTCTCTTAAGAAATGAAACGTTAGCCAACATTCAGATCTTCTAAAGATTGTTAGTTCAGAGTTTCACAAAGGAAATATTGATCAGAATAAAATAAGCAATCAGAAGAAATACTTCAGAGCATTAAGCATTTTTGCATCTGTAAAAATTTGCTTCTGATAAATATTATTCTGGACAAAAATCCATACCAATATTTTTCATAATAAAATTGAATCTATCTTCAACAAGGGGTTTTGTAAAAATATCTGCCCATTAATGATCTGTATCAACAAAGGCTAAACTTATGATTCCCTTCTGAACATAGTCTTTGATGAAATGATGCTTAATTTCTATATGTTTTGCCTTAGAATGTAAAATGGGATTCTTGGACAAACATATAGCAGAAGTATTATCACAAAAGATAGAAATGTTACTTTCAAAAATTTGATAATCTTCTAGTTGACTCTTCATCCAGAGCATCTGCGTGCTACATCCAGCAGCAGCAATGTATTCAACCTCTGTGGTTGAAAGTGCAATTGTGGGTTGCTTCTTGCTGTACCAGGAGATTAGATTTCTTCCTAGAAATTGACAACTTCCAGAAGTACTTTTTCTTTCCACTATGTCTCCAGCGTAGTCAGCATCACAGAATCCAACTAATTTGAAATCATCAGATTTTCTGTAACACAAACCCATATTAGAAGTACCTTTCAGATACCTTAGAATCCTCTTGACAGCTGTCAAGTGTGATTCTCTAGGATATGATTGGAATCTAGCACACAGACAAACACTGAACAATATGTCAAGTCTAGAAGCAGTAAGATAAAGAAGAGAGCCAATCATACCTCTGTAGAGCTTCTGGTCTACTTTCTTACTTACCTCTTCCTTGCCAAGTGAGCTAGTAGGATGCATTGGAGTCTTTGCCAGCTTGCTGTCAGACATGTTAAATTTCTTCAGAAGTTCTTTAACATATTTTGTCTGATGTATGTAGGTGCACTCTGGAGTTTGATTAACTTGGATTCCTAGAAAGAATCTGAGTTCTCCCATCATGCTCATTTCAAATTCTGCCTGCATACATGTAGCAAACTCCTTTCCAAGCATAATATTTGTTGATCCAAAAATAATATCATCTACATAAATTTGGCAAATTAGAAGATCTTTCTTAATTGTTTTACAAAAGAGTGTTGTATCCACTTTGCCTCTGATGAAATTCTTCTCTAGAAGAAAATTTCTCAATCTCTCATACCAAGCTCTGGGAGCTTGTTTTAATCCATATAGAGATTTCTTTAATTTGAAAACATGATCTGGAAATTTTTCATTTTCAAAACCAGGAGGTTGGTGGACATAAACTTCTTCTTCTATAATACCATTAAGAAAGGCACTTTTAACATCCATCTGATACAAAGTGATGTTATTTTGTGCAGCAAAGGAAATAAGAAGGCGTATAGATTCTATCCTTGCCACTGGAGCATATGTCTCAGTGTAATCAATACCTTCTTGCTGACTGTACCCTTGAGCAACCAGCCTTGCCTTGTTCCTCTCAACTTCTCCTTTCTCATTTAGCTTATTTCTGAAGACCCATTTTGTACCAATTATATTGAATCCTTGAGGTCTCTGAACTAGATCCCATACATCATTTCTGCTGAATTGATTTAGCTCTTCTTGCATGGCAATAATCCAATCATTGTCTTGCAGAGCTTCATCTACAGAAGATGGTTCAATTTCTGACACTAGTCCAAATAGTGATGCTTCAGATGATCTTAGAAAGGATCTTGTTCTGATGGGATCATCCTTCTTTCCAATAATGACATCCTCTGGATGAGAAGCTTTAATTCTGGATGATGATCCTCTAATAGTTGACTCTTCAGAAATGTTTAGATTATTCATCTGAGAAGTTAAAGGAGTAGCATCTGGAGTTGCTTCTGGTTCCTTCACTTGAATTTTGTCTGCTTCTGGAACTTCAGAGTCAATAAAGACTATTTCCCTATCTGCAGAGTTATCAAACTGCTTTGTCTTTTCAGAGCCAAGCTTATCATCAAATTTGACATGAATGGATTCTTCCACAATCTGTGTCTCAGTGTTGTATACTCTGTAGCCTTTAGAGCGTTTAGAATATCCAAGCATGAAACACTTCTGTGCTTTGGAATCAAACTTGCTCAGATTTACCTTAGTGTTTAACATATAGCAAATACATCCAAAAGGATGAAAATAAGAAATGTTGGGCTTTTTGTTCTTCCACAGTTCATAAGGATTCTTCTTTAGAAGAGGTCTAACAGACACTCTGTTCTGAATGTAACAAGCTGTGTTGATTGCTTCTGCCCAAAAATGTTTTGCCAGATTTGTCTCATTGATCATGGTTCTGGCCATTTCTCTACAACCCCATTCTGTTGTGGAGTTCTAGGACAAGAAAAATCATGAGCAATGCCATTTTCAGAAAAATATTTTTCAAAATATTTATTTTCAAATTCACCACCATGATCACTTCTGACTTTTATAATTTTGAAATTCTTTTCATTCTGGACTTGCTTGCAGAAGTCAAAGAACACAGAATGTGACTCATCCTTGTGTTTTAAGAACTTTACCCATGTCCATCTACTAAAGTCATCAACAATGACTAATCCATACTTCTTGCCTCTGATGGATGCAGTTTTCACTGGTCCAAACAGATCAATATGAAGTAATTCTAGTGGTTTAGAAGTAGAAACAACATTTTTTGATTTGAAAGATGTTTTTGAAAACTTCCCTTTCTGGCATGCTTCACAAAGAGCATCTGAAGTGAACTTCAGATTAGGGAGTCCTCTGACAAGATTAAGTTTATTAATCTGAGATATACGTCTCATATTAATATGGCCCAATCTTCTGTGCCAGACCCATTGCTCTTCATTAACAGACAAGAGGCATTTAACATTTTGAACTTTAAGTTCAGAAAGATTTATTTTATAAATGTTGTTTTTCCTCTTACCACTAAATAGGATAGAGCCATCCTTTTGACTAATAGCTTTACAACATTTTTGATTAAAGGTAATATCATAACCATTGTCACTTAATTGACTTATGGACAATAAGTTATGCTTTAACCCTTCAACAAGTAAAACATTAGTAATAGAGAGAAGTTTACCATTTCCAATAGTGCCAGATCCAATGATCTTGCCCTTCTGGTTCCCTCCAAACTTCACGTCACCTCCAGATCTAAGTTCCAGGCTTTGGAACATAGACTTTTCTCCTGTCATGTGTCGTGAGCATCCAGAGTCCAGGTACCATGATTGGCGTCCTGACCTTGCTGCTAAGAACATCTGCAACAGGAATTATTTTGTTTTTAGGTACCCAGATCTTCTTGGGTCCTTTGGGGTTAGTTGGTTTGTAGGTTTGTCTAAACTTCTGTTTTTCAACATAATGTTTATTCTGACTTGCCTTGGGTTTAAACACATAAGTATTCTTCTCAGAGCTTGTGTGTTTAATGTCATTTAAGTGACCAAATTTAAATTGAGAATACAGAGGTGTCTTCTTGATGAAAAGTTTGTCAACAGGTTTTGGATTGCTTCCAGATGAAGATTCATATCCAATACATCTTCTGTTGTTTCCACTAACACCATAGATCATAGAAGCCATCTTGCTTCTGTCTATGCTCTTAGTAAGAAATCTCTGAAATCTAGAGTCATATTTTTCTAAAATGTTTTCACATGACTTAGTCTCAGATTCAGATTCTTGTTGAGTTATTTCAAAGTCATTTTTGATTTTCAGATTTATTTCTTTTTGCTCAACAAGTTCTGTTTTCAGAAGATCAATCTCAGATTCAAGATTGCTTTTCAGCTTCTTGTATTTGAGTTTGATATTGTTATAACTTTTAAGAACTTCTGTTAAAACTTTTGTAAGTTCTTCTTTGGTAAGTTTAGCCATTACCTCTTCTGCATCATCATCAGATTCAGAATCTGATTCATATCCTGAGGTACCTTCCTCTTGATCCTCTGTGCTGGCCATCAGTGCAACATTAGCACATTCTTCTTCTGATTCAGAAGATGATTCAGATTCATCTGAGTCATCCCATGTTGCCATCAGAACCTTCTTCTTTTTGTTAAACTTCTTCTTGGGTTTTTCTTTCTGAAGTTTGGGGCAATCATTCTTGTAGTGCCCAGGTTCTTTGCACTCATAGCACACAACTTCTTTCTTGGCAGATCTTCTGTGTCCAGAAGATTCCTTTCTATTATCAGATCTTCTGAAGTTGTTGAACTTCTTTCCTTTGTGCTTCCAGAGTCTGTTGATCCTTCTGGACAGCATGGATAACTCATCTCCTTCTTCAGAAGAAGATTCTTCAGAGCTTTCTTGAATGACCTGCAAAGCTTTAGCATTTTTGTTAGATTTTAATGCAACAGATTTACCTTTTTCTTTCTTCTGAGGTTCATCTTCCTCAAGCTCAATCTCATGGCTCCTCAGTGAGTTGATGAGTTCTTCTAGAGAGATCTTGTTCAGATCTTTAGCCATCTTCAAGGCAGTCACCATTGGTCTCCATCTGGTAGGCAGACTTCTGATGATTTTCTTTACGTGATCTGATGTAGAGTATCCCTTGTCCAGAACTTTCAGCCCAGCAGTGAGTATCTGAAATCTGGAGAACATGGCTTCAACAGATTCAAAGTCTTCCATTTTGAAGGCCTCATACTTCTGGATCAGAGCCAGAGCTTTTGTCTCCTTAACTTGAGAATTTCCCTCATGAGTCATTTTTAGGGATTCAAACATATCAAAAGCAGTTTCCCTATTTGTAATTTTTTCATACTCAGTATGTGAAATTGCATTCAATAATATAGTCCTGGCTTTGTGATGATTTCTAAAATCTTTCTTCTGAGCATCTGTCATAGATTTTCTGTCAATCTTCTTGCCATTCCCATCTGTGGGATGGACATATCCATCTATGACTAGATCCCATAGATCAACATCATATCCTAGGAAAAAACTCTCAATTCTGTCTTTCCAGTAGTCAAATTTCTCCCCATCAAACATAGGGGATTTGGTGTTGATCCTGTCCCTTTCTTCATATTTATTATTAATATTGGATATTGAATTATCAGCCATTGTAACAAATAAATATATATCAAAGTATTTCTCTCTGGATCTTTACTGACACTGTTAAGTGGTAGCACACACAGAACCGAGGCTCTGATGCCAACTGAAGGTGAGATAATACTTAGAAGGGGGGGTTGAATAAGTATGAAAGATTAAGACTTTAAAAATAATGACACAATTATTTTTATCCTGGTTCGTTTAAAACAACTACTCCAGTCCACCCTTCCTAGAGTGATTTGCCTTTCTCAACAAGGACTTAATCCACTATTTAATCAAACTGATTACAATAGTAACACCTAAGAACAACTGTTCTTAGTCTTCTCAAGAGCTACTGATTCCAACTGAATCCTCTTAAGGAAAAACCTTTACAATCAATGTAAATCAAATACAAGAGCATGAATGCTTCTAAAAAGCTTTTATCACAACAGTGATTTTTCTCTTAAGTTTAAGTACAAGAAATTCTAAGAAGAATATGAAAGAATGAGAGCTTGAATAATATGATTTCTTTTCAGCAAATTGTGTAACTGAAGAATTTGGTGGAGTCTTCCTTTTATAGGCAGCTGATCCAAGGAAGCTGAGCATTGAAAAGAGAGTCCCAAAAAGGTCTGAGCCTTTTTGTCTTCACATCAAGTGACCTTTCCTAGAAGTAGATAGCACAGAAAAATCCTTTTTGTCTGTGTTATTGTGTCTAGCACAAATGAGGAAAGAGACGTTTGATTTACTCCAACGGATATAATCTTTAAATATTTCGTCTTCAGTTTTCAGCAAGTTCTTCTGAGTCTGATTGAGTCAGAGTCTTCTAATGATGTTCAGAACTTTGCTGTATCAGAGTCTTCTGCAGCATGTGTGCTTTCAGCGTGTTGATCATCAGAGCATATTTGACACAGAACTTCAGTACTTGGCAGCGTTAGTACTTTCAGAAACTTCTGTAGAAATTATGCTTTGAGAAGCTCTTCATACAATATTCTTCTAAGATTCAGATGCTTCTGACTAGATTCAGATGCTTCTGCTTCAGAATCTTCTGGAGCTTCTTGCTTCAGATCCTTCTGGAGACTACGCTCAGGATCTTCTGTAAACAGCAATCAGAATCTTCTGCAGGATTCATCTGGCGCTTCAGAGTCAAGATAACTTCTTGTATACAATACATATTTGCTTCTAGAGAGTTAATATCATTACAATCTGCAGTAAAACTCTCAAGCAAATTTTAGAGTATATAATTCTTAAATATAAAATTTCCTAACAGTTATCATCAAAACAAAGAGTTATTATTAAGAACCAATATGTGTTCTAACAAAGGGAAGGTCACCAATTTAAGGTCATTTGCATGAAGGATGGAAATTAGTCAATTCTTAACCAAATGGAATGAAACGAAAGTTCAATTTGTTTTTCCATACAACATACTCACTGAAAATTCGATAACATCATTGTTTAGGCCAATTTGGTTACAACCAAGAGCAAGAGCATATGGAAAATCTCAAATAGTGAAAGGTTTGATGAAACAAGTGTGCAAACATTACATATACATCATTTATAGCGATTGGCTTAAGAGAAATCAGAGGATGCACACATAGTTTGGCAGATTGGAATCAACATGCATATTATGATTAGGCTGGACCTAGTTTGTGATCAGCATTTTGGACAGTCAAGAAATGGCAATTTCTAGTGCAAGCAAGGGTTCGTACATGACATATACCATATATATAACATGCTCAAACAATGTCTAACACATAATCATGGTTACAACTCAAAATAGTATGTGAAATGCAAAGCAAAAGTTCATGTTCAAGGATTTAGGCTTACCTCTTGAAGCAACTTTGTTAAACAAGAAAACCAGAGGTCCTTAATGCTCTTCTACAGCCTGCAAATGATCTTTGAATGATGAATATCAGCTCCAATGATCCACAAATCCACTGTTGAACATAATGGCTTGCAAACTGGGGAGAAACCTCAAAAATCCAAGGTTTTACAAAGCAACATAACTCAATCTTTGTTACAGAAATGTGAACTTGATTTGGGCAGCTTCTATATGTTGTTTATGAAGTGTTAGAGGTATTAAAAGAGTTGGAAATGGCCTGTGGTGAAATGTGGTTTGAATAATGCAGAATGTTGACTTTTTTGGTTTTGGAGGTTGACTTTGAGAATGGAATGGTTTCTATGTGCAAATGATGGTTTGGATAGCTCTAGAGGATCATTTGTAAGTTGTGTGGAGTGTTGGTAGGAGTGTGGAATGGTTGGAAATCAGTTTGGCACAAATTCTATTCAAGACAGTTTTTGAAGTCTTTGCACAGGTTTGCTTGATTTACAAGAAGGTTTTCAACAGATGAAGGAGAGTGTTTGAGGCTGGTTTCTTGGCTGCTCTTGTGTTCTTATGATGTATAAAAGTTGTGCTATTTATAGGCAAAGCCAAGGGATCAAAAGTGAGGACAAATTTGGAGGTTTTGCTTTTAGAGGGAAAACGGAGCAAATCTTGTTCAATATCTTGATGCAGCTGGTCTTGAGAGTTCTTGATGCATTGTGATGCATGGGAAAAGTTGTATGCAAGCCATAGAAAGTGATTGAAGTGTGTCTATTGGCTAGGGGCCCTGCTGCTCCAAATTTTCTTCAAAAAGGTTTCTCTTTCCTCTTGATTTTCTTTGAATATAATAATGCCACTTGACTACTAACTTGCCATTCTCTTCAATCCTTCTACATTTCCACTCATCATACACTCTAAATATCAGATCAAGGGTTAATCAATGGTTGATAATCACTTAGATGTTTGGTAAGTTGATTTATGTCAAATTTGAAAATGTACACTTCAAGTGTTTGGACCCCAACTTCCCTCCTTCGAAACTCCTAGCTCTCAAATGCTATGGAGGAGTTCTTGTACTTTTTAGAAAGCCCTCATAATTCTCTACAACTTTCATGTTTTGAGTGTTTTCAAATTCCAAGTGGAATTAGGACAAAAACACCCTTGAAGTTGGTTGAAAACATGACTTGAAAAGTGCTAAAATAAAGAAATTTCACTAAGTGTTTTTCCTCTTGCATTATTTGTTTTATCATAACTCAAAATCCATTCATTTTTTGCACATATGTCACTTTTTCACTTTAGTAGGACTCCTCAAGACCTTTCCAAAAAGCTTTGAACCACTCCAATTGGATGTGTGGTTAAGAAGTTATGATCTTGCCCTTTTCAAAATCCTAATTTCCCGATTTTTAGATTACTCTTCAATCTTTGATCCAATGGTCACCAAAATTCATGAATAGATGTGATATATCATTAGGAACATAATTTCCTTCAATTTTGGGTCAAAACCCTGTTGGTCAATGAGTTGACTTTTCAATCAGACGGACCGATCGATCGAAAAACCCCGAATCGACTGTTGGTGTTCTGGGTCCCCTGAGGTTTTGAAACATCTTGAGTGGACTTCAACAAGTCATATGAGCTTCACTGACCATGATTCCATCAGTGGAATTCCATTTAAATCAAAAGTCAAACAATAGTTGACTTTTCCTAATCAGAAACCCTAATCAGGGGTCCTGGACTGCCTTGCTCTTATTCTTTGGGTGACAACCTCAAATTTGATTCATACTTGATCCAATATAGAATTCTTTATGATGTGGGAAATTGCTTCATGGAGAATCAATCCAAGACATTGACTGATCAAAACATAGAAACCCTGATTACTGACTGTATGGAACCCAAATTCATTTGCATCTTAATAAAGACAAACTTGAAATAGGTTAAGGTAAGATAAATAATGTTAACGTTCCTAGAATGATAATGACGATCTAGGGGTCAAAATTTGGGGTACAACAAGGGCCACCACACACCAAGTGGCACTTTCCACTTGGGTGTGGCGCCTGCAACCATGAAGACAACAAGGAAGTGGCGACTGCCACATGAGAAGGGAGTGATGAGTGCCACTCCTAAGAAATAGGAGAGTGACAACTGCCACTCCTAAAAGAAAGGGAAGTAGCATATGCCACTTCCTCCCTATATTTGCTCCACTTCCTCCCTACTTTTTCTCAACCTCCTGGCTACATTTTCTCCTAGTTTCACTCCTCATTTCAGGCTTCAATTTTGTATAACCTTCACCCACTAGCAGATATAAATACCAGATGCAGTTTTGGAAAAAGGGGGCACTTAGGATTTTCTATTTTTCATATTACTTTTCAGCATTTTGCTTTTAAGTTTTCTTTGCATTTTTTTAGAGAATTTTTGTAAGGCAATTGTTTTTCACGCTGATAAACAATTGCTAGTTAGTTTTAGAATTGATTCAACAGTTGTAATATTGTACTGAACTGCAAGCCGACCTCCATAATCAAATCCAAGTTTTTTGTTCTTCAAATTTGCAAGTTCCTTTTTATCTGTTTTTATTTATATCGTTATATTTTTTATGCATCCCTTCTATTTTCTGTTTAGCATTAAGATTAGATTTAGTAATAGCATGAAAGCCATGTCTAGCTAAACCTTTTAGTATCAGTGTGTAATTACGATCGGTCAGAGGGGGTTAAGTAAATCGTGACGTAAATTTAACAGATCTAATTCTTCTGGTCTCAGTTTCTTTTAATAAATTAATAACTTTTGTTACGAGAGTAAAAAGGTAACGAAGGTTAAGATCAATAAAGCGAGAGTTTGAGGTCTTAAACGGATAGCCGAAATTGAACATTAGGCTTAAATACAACGAGAGCACTTTAAGGTTAATTAGGATTTATTTATTTTTAAAAAGTATTTTTAAATACAAATGAGAAAGCGAGAGCCTTGATTCTGATTTGAGAGTATAGTCTAAGTCAATAAACACGAGAGTGTGAGATAAGGTCTTTTAAATGAGTATTTTCTACAAAAAAACAAATTTTCCTTTTAAACTAAATGCCCGTGAATTACTGAACCCCCAAGGATTTCATTTTGCACTTATTTACTTGCTCGAGTCCCAAATTTAGAAAACCGTCAGCCTTAGCTTTACATAGTAGCATTAGATAGCGGTAGATCGACTCTTGGTCCTTTGGGTTCGATAATCTTTTAAAACTACACGATCAGACTGTGCACTTGCAGTCACGAAGCATTTAGACATACTAAATAGCGATCAAGTTTTTGGCACCGTTGTTGGGGACCAATTAAGTCGATATCGTAACTTTAGTGTTGTGTAGTATAGACTAAGGCAACTATTTCCCTATTATAAGCCGTCGATTGTATGTCAAACACTCGCTATAAAGGTGAGCAGCTTGAGCAACTGATTGTCGACATCAAGCATTTTATTAATTTAAGACGCCGAATTAACGAATTCCGAATTAAGTATAACCTTCCACCATCTGAAATTCCCTTTCCAAAATTACCAATACCTATGGCTGAAGAACCTCAAAAACGACCTCTTAAGTATTATGCCATCCCTTCACAGGATGAGCCACATAACACTATTGCTGCTCCTTCCATCGAGGCAAATACCTTCGAGCTAAAACCTTCGTTGTTGTCTGTTGTACAACAAAACCAATTTTCTAGAAATCCCACGGAGGATCTGAACTTACATTTGTCAGTATTCTTGCAATACGCAGACACAATAAAAGTAAATGGTGTTAGCTCCGAAGCAATAAGACTATGTCTTTTCTCTTTCTCATTAAGAGCTAGAGCTAGAGCTTGGCTCTAGTCTCTACCGTCCGCATCTGTCACTACATGGAATGAGTTGAAGAATGTGTTCTTAGCACGATATTTTCCACCTAGCAAGACGACTATGCTAAGAGCCCAAATAAATGGATTCAAACAAAAGGACAACGAATCTCTTTTCGAAGCATGGAAAATATACAAGGACATAATGAGGATTTACCCACATCACGATCTAAAAGAATGGGTGATCATCCATGTCTTTTACAATGGTCTCTTGTAAAACACAAGATTGACAATAGATGATGTCGCGGGTGGCACACTAATGGATAAACCCTACAATGAGGCTTATGCACTTATCGAAAGTATGGCTCAAAACCACTATCAGTGGGGAAGTGAAAGAGCCTCATTAGAGAAACCTCTGATGGAAAATGGTATGTACAAGATAAACAGTCTTGACCAAGTCAATGAAAAGGTAGATACTCTCACTCAAAAGATTGAAAGTTTGACAATAACCTTTACAACCACCGTGGCTGCCGTAGCTCCAAACTGTGAGTTATGCGGAATTCCTGGGCATGTTGCCCCTGAATGTCAACTTTTGACAGGAGTTTCCACAGACCAAGTGAATTATGCTCAAGGAAACCCCTACTCAAATACCTATAACCCAGGTTGGAAAAACCATCCGAACTTTTCGAACAAAAACAATAATGCATTGTATGCACCTGGACAAACACCTATTGTACCACCAGGATATCAGAAACCTGTCGTAGCTGCTCAAAATGCTCCTAGGAAATCTAACCTCAAATTAATGATGGAAAACTTCATAGCCTCCCAGGCTCAAACAAATAAAGACTTTTTGAATCAAAACATACACACTAGTGAGCAAATTAAGCAATTAGCAAGCAAGGTAGACGCTTTAGCCACTCACAACAAAATGCTTGAAACCCAAATTTCGCAAGTGACACAACAACAAGCACCTATCGCTGCTCCTGCAGGCACATTTCCTGGACAACTGCAACCCAATCCAAAAGGACATGTAAATGTTATCACACTACGAAGTGGTACGAAATTGGACGAACCAACTGACCCGAGACTTGAGAATCCAACTATGTATCAAAATCCTGGTAAAGTAACTGAGAAGGAAACTAAAAAGGAAAATGACCAAAATATGAAGGAAAAAGAAGGTAGTGAAAAAGAGGCCGTAGAAAAAGAAGAACCATATCTGCCTCCACCACCTTATAAACCTCCCATTCCTTATCCTCAAAGATTTTCTAAATCTAAAAACGTGGGGCAATTCAAGAAATTCGTTGAACTTCTGAAACAATTGAATATCACAATACCCTTTACAGAAGCTATCACTCAAATGCCCTCATATGCTAAGTTTCTTAAATAAATCTTATCAAATAAGAAAAAGATCGAGGATAACAAAATCGTTATGCTTACTGCTGAGTGTAGCTCAATAGTCCAAAATAAAATGCCTCATAAGCTGAAAGACCCAGGTAGGTTTTCCATACCATGTGCAATTGGAAAATTTGTCATAGAAAAAGCTCTGTGACTTAGGATCCAGTATTAGCTTAATGCCCTTGATCATATGTAAAAGGCTTGATATGAGAGAATTAAGACCAACTAAGATGTTTTTACAACTAGCTGATCGTTCTGTTATGTTCCAGATAGGGATACTAGAAAATGTTCTGGTACATATAGGTCAATTCTATATCCCTACTGATTTCATAATCATGGACATAAAAGAGGATTCGAACACCCCTATCATATTAGGAAGGCCATTCTTAGCTACATCCAGAGCCATTATAGATGTAAAGAAAGGTAAGCTAACTTTCGAAGTGGGTGAAGAAAAATTCGAATTTATTTTGACATAATTCTTACAAGCACCAGCTATAGACGATATAGTTTGTCTGCATAAGAGAAATGGAGATGGAACCAAATTCTTATTCTGAAATCCTAAAAATTCAAATACCTCCAATTTTTAAAGATGATAATTAGTGTGGTGAATACCAAGATGACAGTCTAAGCGAATTCCTGGCACTAACACCCAATCATATGCCTTGCCCAAAAAAACGACTTTAGAACTTAAAACACTACCCAAAAATTTAAGGTATGAATTCCTAGACACCATGCTCGAACGACCAGTGATAGTCAACGCAGACTTAGGACAAATAGAAACTGAGAAACTATTGCATGTCTTAAGAAAATACCCATATGCTCTAGGATACAACATTTCTGATCTAAAAGGAATAAGTCCTTCTATCTGTATGCATCACATTATTCTAGAGGAAAACTATAAGACCTCTAGAGAACATCAAAGAAGGATAAATCCAATTCTAAGTGACGTAGTCAAGAAAGAAGTACAAATGTTGTTAGAAGTAGGAATTATATACTCGATCTCCAACAGTCAATGGGTTAGCCCAGTGCATGTCATACCAAAGAAAGGGGGTGTTACAATTGTTAAGAACGAAAAAGGCGAATCTATAGCACAAAGAGTTGTGACCGGAAGTAGAATGTGCATCGATTATAGGAAATTAAACAAAGCTACTCGAAAGGATCATTTCTCTTTGCCTTTCATTGATCGAATTCTTGAGCGATTAGCTAAACACTCCTATTTCTACTATTTAGATGATTATTCAGGATTCTTTCAAATCCCTATTCATCCTGATGACCAAGAAAAGACAACTTTCACCTGTTCTCATGGTACATTTGCCTATCAACGAATGTCGTTTGGATTATGTAATGCTCCCGCAACATTCCAAAGATGCATGATGTCATCTTCGCTGACCTTATAGACGACATCATAGAAGTATTTATGGACGATTTTTCTGTTTGTGGGCAGATTTTTGAAGGATGCCTATAGAACCTAGAAATGGTACTTGAAAGATGCGTAAAAGTAAATCTCGTGTTAAATTGGGAAAAATGCCATTTCATGGTCCGACAAGGAATCGTACTTGGACACATAGTGTCTGATAAGGGGATTGAAGTAGATAAAGCAAAAATAGAAATTATATAAAACCTTCAACCTCCTAAAACCGTAAGAGAAACACGGAGTTTCTTAGGACACGTCAGTTTCTACCGACGATTCATTAGGGATTTCTCTAAAATCACTAAACCGCTGACTGGCTTATTAATGAAAGATGTTGAATTCATTTTCGATGATAAATTTTAGAAAGCCTTTGAGCAGTTAAAAGCAGCTCTCATTGTCTCACCCATCATGCAACCACCTGATTGGAGGTTACCGTTTGAAATAATGTGTGACACTAGTGATTATGCCATATGTGCAGTTCTAGGACAGAGAAAAGATAAAAAGCTTCATGCGATTTATTACGCTAGTAGAGCGCTGGACCCTGCGCAAATGAACTACGCTACCACATAAAGGAATTTCTAGCTGTCGTTTTCGCTTTGGATAAATTCCGTTCTTACTTAGTAGAAGCAAAGATAATTATCTATACCGATCATGCCGCAATCAGGTACCTGTTGAATAAAAAGGACGCCAAACCGAGACTCCTAAGATGTATACTACTACTGAAAGAATTTGATTTAGAAATAAAAGACAAGAAAGGTACTGAACATGTAGTAGCTGATCATCTATCGAGAATGGAGGATATTAATCCTGAGCAAGTGCCTATCAATGATGATTTTCCTTATGGGAGACTCATAACTCAGTTAGAAAACACGGTTGAACGATCTTTAATATATAATGAGTCTGAAACAAAAGAAGTCGTGGAAGCGATCTTTACTGAAACCACACTGCCATGGTATGCTGACTTCGTCAACTACTTAGCAACTGGAGTTCTTCCACCAGATTTAACTTACCAACAAAAGAAAAAAAATTGTTCCACGATCTTAAACATTATTATTGGGATGAGCCTCTGCTTTTCAAGAGAGGTGTTGATGGTATCTTTTGTCGATGTGTTCCCGAAGACGAAGTTGAAAATATAATATCTCACTGTCATCCTGCTCCCTATGGAGGACATGCAAGCACTTCAAAGACTTGCGCTAAGATCTTACAATCCGGCCTCTTTTGGCCCACTCTATGGAAAGATGTCCATATCGCGATCATAAATTGTGACCGGTGCCAACGCACCGACAATATCTCTAGACACGACTGTAGCACCCCAAAATTTTCCCAACCTTTTTCTTTTATCTTGGCTTATGTTTCACTGCATCTTACATTAGCAATTATGCATAGCATTGGTTCTAGACAGGGGATCAAGATGTTGTATTTTCTATTCAAAGGAGAATCTTCATGTTCAATGTTTAAGCAAGGGTACAATTTCAAGTCATCAAATCTTCACTATTACCAGAGTTGCTCTTAAAGCTTCTTGAGGTGAGAGAGTAAGTGTTTGGTTATCTCCTCCTATCTTGAGGATGATTAGAGGAACATATGGTTATCTCTTTGGAGGAGACTTAGATCAAAATCTCAATATACAACTTGAGGGTCCTCTATGGGGATCACATGATTACACAAACCATTTGCAAGAACCTCAATCAATGGATAAGGTGTTAGGGTTTCATCTAGTCAACAAAAGTCAATTGTGGATTTGAAAGAGCTCAAGGTTTGATTCTTGATCATTAAAGCCATGAGAGGTCATCCTAAGTCATCTCAAATGTTACGTTGAAGCTCAGTTAAGGAGATTCAAGAGTTCAAGAAGTTGCTAAATTAGGGTTTCAGATGATTCTCAGTGTAAAATCCCCTCTTTTGGTATATAATTTCAATGACAATTCTCACTATGATGCAAGTCCTATCTCATTTTCCATCAAACATGAGATGTGTTCCTCATCTTTCAATCTTTATTTTGAGGACAAGAACTCTCCCATTGGATTCATACATCTCAAGTTATGATGTTCACAAATTGGTGTTACAAAATGAAGAGAATTTAGAGGCACTCAAGGGTAACTCATTGCCAAGGCATTTTTCATATGGAATCAAGCTTTTACTCATTCTTTAACAAACATGAAAGTTGTTCTTTATTGTCTAAGATTTCCAAAAAGTGTTAGAACTCATAATTCTCATGTGTGAAGTTCTAGTTATGGTCATCCCAAGTCAAGGTTGTTTTTGGAAACCTAGTTTTAGGTCATTCACTTCAAAAACCAAATTCATAAACTTTAAGGCTTCAAATCCAAATTCTTGCCACGTGAAACTTGTTTGCCAAGACCTTAACTCCATCATGACTTCAAAATACATGGCCCTTGATAATTTATGATACCATTAAACCATGATGAGCATGAAAACATGAATTTTTGGACCTAATGTGAGTTTCTTCCATTTCAAGTTACTAAATGAGTTTGTTTTTGATCCTTTGATTCCATATCATCATCATGTTGTGATCCCACTAATTTTTACCCAAAATGAGCAAACATGAGCTCATATTTTCAAGTCATTTTTGAACTTTCATGCCTTATGAAAAAATTGCCCAAAACACATGACAAGACCATTTCCTCTAATCCAAACCACCATCATTCTTTCCTCACCCCCCATCTGACCCCAAAAGAGTGGATTGAAGGAATGATAAAGTACCCAAACCCGTGTGCACTTCATTTGGAGTTTTTTTAGCCATTTTATGAAATCATAAGAAATACTCATCATGGGCCTTCAAAAATGTCCCTAAACCTTCATATATAAGAAGGACTCAAACCCTAACGTGGGGAGAAGAGGATTCTAGTGCAGAGAGATCTAAAAAACCTCAAATTTTTTCAAGTTTTTCTCTCACTTCGAGCTGCTCATTTCTGGGAGGTTTTCTCTCGTTTCTTGCATGGTTCTCACTCACTGAAGCATAAGGAGCTCACTGGTAGCTTTAATTAAAGCTCAAGCAGCATTTGAAGGACCAACGGAGTTGCTCCGTTAGGTAAGATTCTTCAATCTAAAACTCTCATTTTAGGCATAGATATAGGTCCATACTGGTTGCATTTGAAGCCCTACCATGTGTAGGCAATGTTTGCATGTTGATTGTGTCTGTTTAATCCATTTTCAGTTTGTGTACCAAACTTTCATGCTTTGATTTCACCATGTTAGAGGGACCTTTATGAAAAACTAATGGCATATTTGGAATCTACGTGAAAAATCCTTCAAAAACATGTCTTGGGTTTCCATTTTTATGAACTTTTTCAGCCATCACTGGTGAAGCTCACCGGAGAAGACTACCGGAGCTAGGGCTCCGGCGTCTGAGGTCAACACTGAGGTGTCCTTGAGTTGGTTGGTTGACTTGTGTGCGTGGAGGCTTTGACCCTGAGGTGTCATGCCATTTGGATTAATGAAACGAGTCGTTTCATTAGATCTGTGGTTTTGCTGGATTGGGCTTAGGCCAGTTTGATATCCACACCCCCAGATTTGAGCCCATCTGCACGTTTGAACATGAGATCAGTTCAATCCAGATTTACTTTCACATCCCCTTTTGCATTTTTATTTTATTTTCTTCCATTTTCATTTTAATTCCATTAAAAATAGTTTTAACCTTTATAAAAATCACCAAAAATACTTTTCTGATATTCCAATGTGTTGAGATATTTTTCCTTATTTTTATTTTATTTTTCAATTATTTTTATCATTTTTAATCATTTTTATTTGTGAAGTGGTTTCATGGCTTGTTTCTTTGTTTTGAACTTGATCTTTGACCTCAATTTAATACCCCCTTTGACCAATTTTCCTCTCACACTTAGGTGTTTGATTGAGGTATATTTGAGGGATGGTTTGGTGTCTTGATGTTCATTTCTCAGTTGTTTTTTCATTGGATTTTGTTTGGCCCTCGATGTATGCTCGATAAGTTGAGTATCTTGTCTTGTTTGACCTAATTGGTGATGCCTTGATGCAATTCTTTCCATGATCTTTTGCACACTGATTTTGGATAGACTCAACTTGATTTTGATATTTTTATTGGGATTTTATTTAGACACATTTCTATATTTGGTTTATGCCTCAAAACCTCATTGTTTTAACTATGTGTGTGTGCTTATCTTGACCTAGTTTTGGGATATGATCTTGTGTGATCCCTTGAGGGTTTCTTGAGTCTTGTTAGCTCTTGTTGACATGTTTTAGATTCTGATCTCCATGATTAGAGGTCCATTGAGTTGTTGTTTCATCTCACATGCCTTGTTTGAGCTTGTTTTCCACTTATGTTTGAATTGTGAGATGTTTGCTTGGACTTTGGTCCTCCTATTTGAGTGTGTTTCTTCTTGACTTTGTATGATAACTTAAGTTTGAATTTGATGCACATCATTTGACTTTGCTTTTGATCTTGTTGATTGTATCCTTGATCTTGGTGTATTTGTGGCATGTGTCTTACTTTGAGAATGATGTGAGTGTTTGAACTTGTTTTGAAGTGTTTGGATGTTTTCTTTGGATTGATCATGGATGAATGTTTGATTGTGATGATCATGATGTGTTTGCTGCCCCAATCTGTTTTTCTCCTCATTTCTTTGTTTGTATTTACATGATTGGCACCATTCTTCTTAAGATGCTTAAGGCATGTGATGTTGTGTATCTTGCTTTGTTTGCCTTTGTGTTCTAACTTCCATTTTGTTAATTTGAGTTTGACTTGTATGTGTCATTGATGTATGTCTCATGTTTGCATATTCATTGTTGTTTGTGTTTATGTTTCTCTCATTTCTTTTCATCTTTCATGACTTTTTTAAGTCTTTCTTTCACTTGTGATTGATTAGTGATGTGTTTACTTGTGCTTGCTCACATGATCCCTTAAGATTCCTAGTCCCTCTATTTGGGATGGGAATAGGAGAGACATTAGGCTTTCAATCCTTTGTATGATAACATTAGGTAGCACCCTTTCATCCCAACTTTAAGACCACTTTCCATGACAACATTAGGGTTCTAAGTTCCCTTTAGTGTCCTTGAGTCTTCTCTTCTCATCTCAAACTCTTCTAAGACACTTAATAAAGAATGACAAGTGTTGTATGTTATGAGCCTTAAGTACATGAGGAATGATAAGTGGGGAGGTCTCTCTTCACTTGTCTAGAGTGTTTAGCATATGCCTTTTGGGCGATATGCAACACATTCGCTCTTGTGTCATAGTCTTTAGTGCAACATGAGTCTCAAATCAATTCAGTCCCTTCTTCTAAGAATCACAAACAAAATTCAAACCTTTTCATCCTTCGGGATTGTTTCAAACTTCATTTTCAGAAAGTGCACGTTACCTTTTCATTATACTGCGAACAGGCATCGTCACTAACTGCTGGAATTGAAATTTCTCGTTGCTCATAAAAAATGCTTAACCAACCTTGTCCCGTAGTTTCCCGAACTATGTTTGCTCTAATTTCTCATACCAGATGAGGATATGTAGGTACAAGACAACGATGTCTTGGCGAGCAACCTCTCCCCCCATCACCCATAGTTTCCCAAACTACATTGACTCTTACTTTCCCATTGCACGAGGGAATACGTAGGCATAGGGCAGCGATCTCCTATCGAGTGTGCTCTTTCTTTCCCCCTGTTTAGCAGTAGCTTTTAGATAGTTCTCACTCATAGATTAGACAACAAGCATGGATCCCATTGAGTACAACGGATGTGAGGGGTGCTCATACCTTCCCCTTGCGTAACCGACTCCCGAACCCAAGATTTGGTTGCGATGAACTTGTCTTTCCCATTCTCTTAGGTTTTCTTCGACCGTTTCGTTTCCCTCTCTTTGGGATAAATAACGTTCGGTGGCGACTCTTCTGTTTGTTTCTGCCGACCCTTTTTTTGCAGTTGCGACAGCTGGCGACTCTGCTGTAGAACTGTTTCCCTTTGCGAGTCAATCCTAGCGCTTGTTTGATTTATATTTTTGTGTGTCTATATTTGTGTGTATGTATGTTGTACTTTTACATTATTGCATTTTTATTTTATTTTCCGCATGTTGCGGTGGAAATAGGATCACAAACTATTAATGAGTTTGAATCGCAATTCAATTCACAACCGCTCTTTGATTTATCCGAAGGAAAAGGTCAAAAGAGGGAAAACCTATTCTGCATCGTAAACACAATGCGGGGAAAGATCTAGGGTTCGGGGGTAGGTTAAATTTAGGGAAAGTATTAGCACCCTAAACTTCTGTAGTACTCTACAGGAACCTTTTGTTCAGATGTTTACTATTTGCTTTATTTATTTGCTTAAGGTATATGTACAAAGGGATTAAAAGTGAGAAAGGAGACCTAAGGGGTTAATTCTAAGTTTACTCGGCAAGACATCGCATCTTGTGCCTACGTATCCTTACGGGAGTGGAATCAGAGTAATCGTAGTTCCCCTCAAAAGGGAGGTTAGAGACTTCTCGACTGTGGTCAAGGTCTCAAGGGGAATAAACGCATCTTAAGGACACGCTTACATGGAGTGTAGAAACTCCAAATCTCTATGTTGAATTGTTAAGTTGTAATTAGGGTTAAATTAGGTTAGGTTAGGGATTCTACGGCGGGAAACCCTAAAATAAGCGCGGCGGCTCTTTGACCTAATGCTAGGGGTAAAATGGTAATTTTGCCTGCGGCGAGGCATTTGTGAAAATTAGGGTTTGTGAGGTTGTAAGGGTTTGAAGTTGAGGACTATTGGCGCGGCGACCAAAAGCTAGACCTAACCTTCGGATGTGTGTAGTGTGACAGGAATATTGATGAATGTGTGAGATAATTGAAATCATACATCAGCAGAATTTTAAATGCAGAAACGTAAATGCGATTGTTGAGATTCGCAAGGTTACAGAGGAGGAACAGTTACAATAATATGATACAATTCAATTTTAAAAACGCAAATATAAAGAAGCAACATGGTAAGCTGCACAATGAGCGAACTAGGTTAGTAAACAAAATTATGAAAACAGAAGCATGAAGCTATGGGACATTTTTTGTGGTTTTTTATTTTATGAGAACTTTAATTTAAAACATGAATCTAAGCTTAAATTTTTTAACTTGACAATAAATAAATAAAAAAAAGGGAAGATTTTAATTTCAAAAAAATATTTTCTCTTGGTTTTAAAAAAGGGTCTTAGTTTTAGTTTAAAAAAAATTTGATTCTAATTATTAAAAAATGTTTTAATTTTAATCTTTTAAAAATGTTTTTAATTTTATCTTTTAAAAATGTTTTTAAATTATTATTTTATAAAAAAACAACCTAAATATTAGTTTTTTTAAAAAGTTTAATAATTTAATTAATTAATTATAAAAAAGAAAAAAAGTAAAAAAATAAAAGGGTTGGGCCGGTCATCACCTCTGGACCCAACCCGGTTGGTGAGTAATGAGACAAAATGGAGGTTAGGGTTTCAAAACCCTGTTGTCTCCTTCGCGGCGCCGTTTGTCTTTCTCTCTTCCATCTCTCTCGCTGTGCTACTCGTCTTTCTCTCTCGCGGCCATGTTTCACCCTTTTGTTTCCGTAGCGCCTTCTCCTCTCATAATGCTGAAAACGAAACAAAAAAACTCAATAAAATATATATCCGTGTGATGGCTTACATTTGAGCTTCGTCGGTCTATGGATGAAATGATGATGATGACGGTATTGCTCTTGCATGCGATTAACAACCGATGATGGAAACATTCTGAGGCTGGGAGTGTTGGTTGCCCGCCGTTCGTAACGAGCGGCGACGGTGATCTTCTCCGTTCGGTGTGTATCAGTCTATTTCGATGACTCACGGTTCATATTGGGTGATTCTCTGAACGATGATGACGATTGTACTTTCGTCTGAGTTCGCGGTCGTCTTCGTTCGCGCCGCCTAGGGTCTTTCTACGAGGTGATATCGTTCCCCTTTTTATAGTCTCTGATTCTCTCTTTTGGGCCTTGGATACCATATCTGATTTGTGCTTCGCTTTTACTGAGATATAACTTTGTATGATTTGATTTTATCTGATTTGATTTAGTGTGCTTTTCAGATATTGATTGGATTCCAATTGGATACGCTTTCTGATACGGATTGGAGTCATCTGATACTGATTGAATCTTGTTTCCTCTTTTAGGATTTGATTGGGGGTTTTTGATTTCCAGCTGATATGATTTTTCTGATTTGATTCGAAGCTTTCCATTTTTGGGGTCACTTGATTGGATTCATTCACTTTATCTGATCCGTTTTTGTTTGCTCATTTTTCTGATACACTGATTGGATTTTTGCAGATGTGGATTTGATTGCATTTGGGGAACTCATATATTTGGATATCTATTTTTGATAGGATTTGGTTCCTTTCTGATAAGATTTTGTTTTGTCATGTATCTGGGTATCCAATTCGACTTGTGCTTCTGGATTAACTGTTTCGAACACGTTAACCTCTCTTCTTCTTCTTTCAGGACGAATACTATGGCTCTGGTCGCGTCAAACGCTGCCGAGGAGGGTATACGGCGATGATGATGATGTTCTGAGCCTGACGGTGCTACTTCTGGTTTTGACGCCGCGGTTGCTTTTGACAGTTGCTGTGTTCTGTTGAATTTGGTTCAAAACAGGGTTTCTGGGCTTATGAACTGATATGGTTTTGTGAACTTGTTTCACTTTCTGATACGCGGGTTCTGCTTTGTGGTTTATCAGATGTGCATTTGTTACACTTCCGTTTGAGTTGCCTTGTGATAATCTGATTTGTCTTTTTTCTGATATAGGTCCAACTACGGTTTGATCATCTACTTTAACATCAGGTCCGCTGCTTGTACCCAACTGCGAAGCTTGAACTCTATTTCTTGATTCTTAGGGCAATGATGCTCTGACTGAGCCCTTGTCCTTTTCATGCGCCTCGCTTGACTGGTATGTGCTGTGATTTGTGCTGTTGTCTGATGCGATTCGGTGTGGTTATTCACATTTTTGTGACTTGCAATTCGACCTGGTTTGAATTGCGAACGGGCTACCTTCTGAGATATTTTGGATGCAATATCAAATTGAAACTCGCCTGCTCCTGAACTTTGATACAGTGTTTGATGCAGTTTGATGCAGTTTTGGTTTGCATTTCATATTTTCTGTTCTGTTTGGACTTGCTGTTCATGAACTCACTTATGTGGTTCAGACTGGATGCAGTTTTGGTTGTGCACCTTTAGCTTGAATTTCCAATTACCAGCGGCTGTTTCCAATTATGAACTGTTATCAATTTTGTACTGATGCTGTTGTGGAATTTCAGGTGTTGGAAACTTTCGAAAACAAAATGACTCAGACCTGCCGGCATCCGGGTCTGAGTCCAAATTTGCCTTTGTATCAGTTTGGAAATCCAATTGCGGCAAAAGCGAATCAGTCCCGCTTCTTTTATCACTTCTATCTCTCGGATGTCCCGCATGATAAGAACGGATGTTACTTGATCTGACGCCAACGGCGCGGGTCGGTAACGGGGGTAGGACGCAGCTTCGGTTGTGCCACTCCCGGCACTCGATGATGACGATGTTCTGAGAGTGTCAAAAATAATTTCTAACCCCTTCTATTCTGTTCTGTTTTGTATTTGTTTTTCTTTGTGCAGGTTAATCGGAGATTTGCGGAGTAATGTCCAATGGATGAACATCCTGAAGACGCCAATGGAAATTTAGGACTTAGGATTTTTAGGATAGAAGTAACATTTGTAATTTAATCTTACAGCAATTCAGAATGTAAAATGATTCAACTCCTTTTGTACAATGATACTCTTATGAAATAAAAATTCCCAAAAGTTTTCATTTATCCATGATCATTCAACTTTGAATCCATTTATATTTATTTCTAGTTATAAATTGCAAACATTTGTGAATAAATCCACAAATATTTAAATTCATTATTCTAGTCATAAATCATAACTATTCGTGAATGATATTCTTGTTCATGCACTTGTCTCATTTGTATTCCCAATCTCATCACCTGACTACATTCACTTGCGTTCCAACTTAAATTCTAACCAGCGACTTTATAACCAAACACGGGTGTGCGCCGTAAGCGCAATAGATTCAGTATCAATGATAACATTGCCCATAATTGAATTCCACTGATCAAATGCTAAGAGCCACAATCCAATAATATCCCATTAAAACTGCGCTTTATTAACAGAAACGGAAGTGCTCTGGAAATAAACCATGAGCGATGAAATGGATCCTAAATCCAGTTGTGCCCGACAAATTTCGATACCGAACACATGGAATTGGCGCCTTGATATAATCAAACCAGGTGATAAATAAATGCCTCAGAAAATAGTGTCTCAAGTGTCTCAAAGCTCAGTAAAAGCCTGTTTCCAAAGAATTAGCGGAATCCACGTAAAATGACCAAAATACCCCTGGAACCAATCCTGCAAACAAATACCTCCATGACTTGATAGTGGTTAGCAAATGCACAGATGAGATGCTATGCGAAATGACTGACTAAATATAAGGGTAAAATTTGGGGTATTACAGTTGCCCCTATTTAAATATCTACACCAGACGATTTGAGTGACAGAGACTCGAGGAATCGTGGTGGAGAGATTTAAATATAGATAACCGAAAATTTTGCCCTTATATGCGGCGATATGCAATGCTATGGATAAAACGAGGACAGATTAATGTAGATGATGCCATGAATATGATATGATGCGTATGCTGGAATGATGAACAGGACGACACAGGGACAGACGCAATGAGGAGAACATACTGGGGAAAACGACGCGCTGGGGCACAGTACGACCCTGGGGAATTCTAAAATGATGGTCAACTGGTGTGAATACGACCAATTGTCATTTTTAGAACGGGAATGAGATTCTCAAATGGAGATGGCACCTATGAGACGGCCTCCACTGGGGAATCTAAAAGTAAAACTGGATCATGTACGACTGCAAGATCGATCATAGAATGCATGGAGCATTGAGCAAAGAATAACATCCAAGCTTCTGTAAACTATCTCTCGTGACAGGATCGAACGGACTTTTCGGGAATCCGTAGCAAATATACAGGGTAAAAACCGGCTGTATGCCAAAATAAATGGACTTTGAGTGGTTAGAACATGATCCTAAATGGAGATGGCACCTATGAGATGACCTCCACTTGGGAATGTCTAATGATAACTGGATCTACACGGCTTGCAAGATCGATTACAGAATGCTGGAGCATTGAGCAAAGAATAACATCCAAGCTTCTATAAACTATCCTTCGTGATGGGATCGAACGGACTTTTCGGAAATCCGTATCAAATATACAGGGTAAAGACCGCCTGTATACCAAAATAAATGGACTTTTGATGAGAAATGCCCTGATAAGCTTCTCGAGGGAGAACTGTCACTTATCGTTGGAAGGGACTTATGTGCCAAAATGAATAAGCACTCAAATAAAGAGGCTGCTGCCTATCTGATATATGAATCTTCTCATATTTAAGGTCGTGCTCTCCTGAATATGATTCCGATTCTTCTTCTTACTAAAGGGTAAATGAACTTCTTCATAATTCAAGATCGTGCTCTCCTGAATATGAAAAGGATAAACTGAACTTCCTCATACTTCAGGATCTGTGCTCTCCTGAATATGATTCCCCTCCTTCTTTTACTAAAGGGTAAATGAACTTCCTCATACTTCAAGATCGTGCTCTCCTGAATATGAAAAGGATAAACTGAACTTCCTCATACTTCAAGATCTGTGCTCTCCTGAATATGATTCCGCTCCTTCTTTTACTAAAGGGTAAATGAACTTCCTCATAATTCAAGATCGTGCTCTCCTGAATATGAAAAGGATAAACTGAACTTCCTCATACTTCAAGATCTGTGCTCTCCTGAATATGATTCCGCTCCTTCTTTTACTAAAGGGTAAATGAACTTCCTCATAATTCAAGATCGTGCTCTCCTGAATATGATTCCGCTCCTTCTTTTACTAAAGGGTAAATGAACTTCTTCATAATTCAAGATCGTGCTCTCCTGAATATGATTCCGCTCAAACCTCCCCGTACTTCAAGATCGTGCTCTCCTGAATACGATTTGGTTCAAAACCTCCCTATACCTCAAGACGACAGGGAAAATGGAAGCCCAACTGCTCAATGGAGATGGCCATTTGCTGCGAGTCATAACGAAGATAGGATCGGCTTCTTAGGTGAGAAATGTTGCATACCGATGCTGTAAGATGTAAAGTGTTGTACCGATAGATTTTCCAGGCGTGAACTGGCGTGTATCTGTAAAGGATTGTGGTTGAAAGATAGTGCAAAATAAATGCACGTCCGAGTATAGTGATAACCTTCTCGGGCGAGAGCAGTCGCGTATCCGTCATGGTATGGTGAAAATCTTTAGATGGTGCAAAATAAATGCACGTTCGGTTGGGCTTGACGACCGACAAGACTGAGATTCAATCTAGGATCGAGCTAGAAAGAAAACTGGTAATCAAGACTCCATCGAGGGAATGAACTCGAAGGGTAGATATCTTATCCTGACGAGGAAAGATGGCTGAAGTAACCGTCATCCACGAGGATCGAGCTCCGTAGGGAAACTTGGAAACACATATGTATTTTATGCTTAGGGCTGACAATCTATTTGAAGAGAATGGACGAACCCAGTTACTCGGTGGTAACAACTAATGATGGTGAAACATCATGAACCTGTGAATGCTAATGCATATGTTAATGCATATGTTAATGTGAACGTATGTTAATGTCTATGTATGTAAATATGCAGGATGTTATGAAATGAGTATGTAATGAGTATGTAATGAATATGTAATGAATATGTAATGAAATAGGCATGTGATGCTTAGGCCCTTGCGTAGGCTGACGAAACAGACTAGGGACGAGAGATGAAATAAACATCTCGACGGAGATACCCTGCATTCTCTGCAACCAATACGTCAATCATGGGAAGAAATGGTAGGACCAACTCTGGTTTCAAAATTCTGACTTCTCTGGGGAGAAGGTAATCTGCTTGGGTGCAACAGTATCACGTCTTCATATGGGGGGAAGAAAACTGAGGGCCACTTTCGAGTTACCCAAAAAAGTTGTCAGCTTATAGTCTCTCTGGGGACTGTGATAAGGCAATAGTTTAAGAGCCTGTTGCAATACTGAGATTTACTGGGGAATGAAGGCCGCTGTGAGTAAAATCCATAGGGTGCATGAAGAAAAGTTGTGAAACCACATGGTTTTGATCTTGAAGGACCTTATAGTAGTCGCCGTTTGTTTCTTTTAAAAACACGGTGCCCCAGGATACTTGCGTTGTGAGGTATGGTCATCTCAAGAGGATTTTATAGAGAACACGGAGTCTGGTTGCCCCACTGTTTTCAAACTCTTTGAGAGATTTGTCAGGTCTCGACGTAACTGGCACAAGTTAATCGCGTTACGACGAAATCTTTGAGAAATAGTTCTTAAGAAAGTCAGACTCGCGCTGGTAAGCGAATTGGGAAACTGCCTGCCCCTGTTTAGGGGGATCTTCCAGTTACACGGGTTATATCCATACGTAAATCTCTAAGATATCAAGCAAAGTTGTCATGCCTGAAATGCCTATCCTGAGCTTGTCAATGTACACATATATTTGTCTTGAATTTTTGTTTTGAAAAAGATATCGCGATAACTTGTGACCGAAATCACTAGTCAGGATATAAGTTTTAATTATAATGCCAACATGAAATTTTTTCTGAGCATAGCTCGTAGGAGTCAGGAAACGTGGTCTTGTCGAGTATGCTTTCAACCGAAGTCCTACTTCAATTAGGTCTTTTAAAGGTTGTATCGTGGCTCGGTTCACGGTTTAAGAAACAAAGGATAAAGGCTCAAAGTTATATTTGTACCCACCCCTTCTTCGTGATGTTCTCCAACCCTAATTCAGTTAATCGGATACGAACGCTCATATCTCAAGCAGATTTGCTATGGTCGAGAACTTATCAAGGCTTTGAATATGGCAGTCACTCACCTATTTCTAATGGCAATTGTTCACACGATTTTGTTCTTTATAGGGATTCTAAAAAACTACTGGTTTGTTGTTCTTATTCCCTAACTTTTGCCTGGACGACGTCTTTTGGTCTGACTTTGGAGTCCATCGGGATGCCCCAGTTTTGCTTAAGTCTCCTTCATAGGTTTTGACTTAGCGGGCTCTTATTTTTTTGAATGTTCTTTTATGCACAAGTCGTGTAAATCTTTCGAAAGGCTCGTGACTGCCCCACCCCTTAGGTAACCGAGGGATAGTCATTGTATTGGACTTCTTAAGATGCTAAGGATAAATTCTCGAAGGTTTGCTCTTCCTTTTTTTGAGAGTCTAAGCGCTCGATTGGTTTAACTGAAACCTACCCTGCCCCAGGTTAAGATGAAGGTTCTTAAAAGAAAGAAAAACTCCTACTTCAAGGCTCAAAGAGGTTAACGAGGGATTATCATCCTTATATCTCCAGTGTTTGGAATTTGAAACAATGCCTTACATCATCAGCAAGTCTTAATTGAAAGCATACGACAAGAAATCTGACGTTTTAGGTTCGTCATCCTCCTCCCAATTCTCCATCAGAACAAGAGATCGGGTAAAGTTGGCATTATAATTTATGAAAAATATATTTTGAATGAGTGAAACGAATGGACTTATTCAAGACAAACATATGCGTTGCATTAATCAAAGATAAACAAGTTCGTACATGCTAAATATGCTTAATCAAAGAGAAATGCATATAAATAAACAAATGAAATGTCGGAAAAATCCTTCTAAATGTTTATGAAATCTTGCATTCAAGAGTAACAGTTTCCTTTGGCGGAGCCTCAATGGAAAAGGACATCTGGTTTATGATCACTATGAGTCGTCATGGCTTGCCCCAGTTATGCTGGTCACATCTTCAACAGTTTTCAGTCGTTGCTTCAAAATAACTTTCCCAGATTCTTTGTTGATCCCGGTCATATCATCTTGAGGGTTACTGAAATGAAGCGAGCTAGGCCTTTGAATAATTACTAGATTCGACTGATTTTCCACAAGAGTAACAAGCTTTGCGGAGTTTGACCCCGACGAGCGAGGAAGCCCGAGAGGAGTCTCGATCTTTGGTTGAACATCGCTAAAAGACAACTTCTTCGTTTCTAGCAAACTTCTGACAACCTTCTTAAGAGCATAGCAATTCTCTAGATCATGGTCGGGCGCACCCTCATGAAATAAACAATGAGCGGCAGCGTTGTAACCTGCAGGTAACAGATTAGGCGGAGGACCCAAAGCACGGGTGGTAATCAGACCTTGTTGTACCAAATGGGAGTATAACTCAGTGAAAGCCATCAGAATTGGGGGACAAGGCTTATACTGACTCTTACGGGGATAAGGAACCTGATCCTGTGATTGTTGAACAGGAGCGTTGGGCACTCGTTGGCTGTTGACAGGAACTTGCGTGGGCGGATAACCGGAAGGTTGTTGATGAGTCGGTGCTTGATATACCGGGGCTGACTGCACAGGCTGGTATGTAGGAAACTGCTGATTGAAAGGAGGCGCAACAGTAGCTACATAGGGTTGTTGAACATATGAGAGCGGGTAACCTTGAACATAACTCTGCTGATGTTGCCAAGGTTGAGGAGTAGCTGTTTTGCGGTTCCTCGAACGCGCAGGCCCTTTACCATGGTCGGAGTTAAGAGTTTTGCACTTTGGAGGGGTAGCTCGTCGAACTGGTTGAGCACTAGGAGGCACCAAACCGGATTGAAGACCGTGAGGAGGTACATTCTCGACAGTAACAGCTGGTTGAGGTTCCATAACGGTATTAGTAGTCTCAGAAACAACAGTAGACTGAGCATCCACCTTCACACTAAGAGCTCGTAGCATCTCCAAAATATGCCCTACACTTCCTCGAAGATCTTCGAGTTCATGGATGGTACAGTTGATCTCTTGGTTTTGATCTTCCATCCTTATGAAGGGTCGTATTGATGCAGAGAACTTAGGGTGACAAAACTGGAAGGTGAGAGAAACTAGTATGAGAAATCGGGAGACACATGCAATGCAAAAGTATGATGCTAAAATGTGAATGCAAATGAAGATTTCATGGAATTCAAATATTTACGAATATTGCGGAATACCAAAGAAACTTTTAATTTATTGAAGACAGATTACAAATAATATTCTTGCAACCAAAATAGCTAAATAAAAGCCTAGAAAGTCCTAGAGAAGCATCTTCCACAACTTCAATGGGCAGACGGAGATCCGGAGGAAAATAAATATTCGTAGAGCCTTCTCTTCTTGTAGGATTGTATCTCATCATTCTTCGACTGAATCTGCTTTTGAAGTTCTTCGTACTTGCTGACCATCACATGGTATTTGTTCTTCCATGCTTCTGTTTCGAGTTGTGACCTCTTCAAAGCGATCTTCAAGGTCTCATCCTCAGTCATGAAATACTGGACAGGTTCTTCTCTTTGAGGTACAGGATCTTAGCGAGAGTAGGGCATCTTCAACTCAATAGCTCTTCCTCGGACCCATTGAAGGTATGGTTCCATGGACACACAATTAGGTCTGCCCAAACTTTCTTTGTCTTTCCTATGCAGATGATTCCAAGAGGATAGAATCTGATCTCGAAGCTTTTTGTCGTCTTTGAAAAAGATTTTCTCCACATGAATACCTTTAGGCGGTCCCTTCAAGGGGTATCCCAACTGTCGGCGAGCTAAGACTGGATTGTAGCTAATTCCTCCATTGAAACTGAGCAAAGGCACATTGTTGAAGTTTCCACAACTATCAATGATCGATATCCCATCATATATGCGATTATACCATTCAATATCAGAGTGAGTTAAAGCCATAACTTTTTGCGACCAACGTTCTTGATCAGGTCTCCAGAACGGACCGGACTTAGGTAAGTGAGAAATAAACCACTTGTATAGTAATGGCACACAACATGTAATCATCCCCCCACCATGAAAGTTTCGAAGATGTACTGAATGATAAGTATTACCCAATAGTGTCGGAACTGGATTTCTCCTCATGAAGGTCTTGATTGCATTAAGGTCCACAAACCCCTCAAAACTAGGAAAAAGCAGCAACCCATAAATAAGCAAGGCAAATATTGTCTCAAAGGCAAACATGTCTTTATGATCGGCATAAAATTGGGCCTTCTTAATTAGGAAGTCCCTGAGAAAACCGGAGGTCCCCCCTTTGGTGATCATATTGTTTTTGACATCGGATATCCTTAGACAAATGGCTTTAGCAATATCTCGTTCTTTAGGGTCTTCCTCCAAGAAAGGGAATGGAGATTTATCCAAGATCGGTAATCCCACCAACTGAGAGTACTCTTCTAAGGTAGGTAAAAGCTGATAATCTGGAAAGGTGAAGCAATGATAATCTGGATCATAAAACTGTAGCAAAGTCGCCAGAAGTCCTTCGTTTACTTGAATCTTCAACAAAGACAATAGCCTTCCATATCTGTTTTGGAACTTTTCTTGATCTTGAACCAAATCCCTTAGCTTCTCTAGGACTTCCAAATTAAAACCCTTAAAAGTAAATTTCAAAGTATGCTTCCTAGAGTGATCCATGGTATCCTGCAATGTTCATAAATAGAGTTTGAGTTCCATGAAGTCTTAATGTAATATGATGCTTTATGGATGCAATGCATGAAAACACACAAAGTCCTAGGTTAAAGGTACGTGAGCGGAGTTAAGGTCTACCCATCCCCAAAAGGAGTGTACTATAGGTTAGTCGTACCTGCAGAACAAGGTTCTAAAAAGTGCCCAAAGTCATCAGCCCATCTTTCGGATATTATCAACCTTCCGACTGACTCGGGGGTTAATAATATTCTCAAGAGAACCTCTTTTGAGTGTAGTATCGCGTAGCAACCATTGTGGGACTAATCCCACATAGTTCCCGCACTACGTCCTAAATAAGGCCGAGGTGGTGTAAAGGTACTACGGTTCCCAATATCACAGACTCCAATCGACCGTGGAAAAAGTTTTCACGATTACTCGTTCAACCGAACCATTTTCGAAAAGGTCTCAACTGAGCGGTGATTCTCGAATCAACTTGGTCGGGATTCAACTCCCTATAAGCCTCATCGAATATATCCCCATCCTATAATAATGTCACTAGTCCGGGCGTAGGACTTATCTCACAACACAATGAACCACCCCGAAATCAGAGTACAATATATACATGCAGATGAATAATAACACAGATAGTAATAAAGATGAACAAGTTAGGGATAACCCTCAAAAGTTAAGAAAGTCCCCAGTGAAGTCGCCATTTTCTGTTGCGGTGGAAATAGGATCACAAACTATTAATGAGTTTGAATCGCAATTCAATTCACAACCGCTCTTTGATTTATCCGAAGGAAAAGGTCAAAAGAGGGAAAACCTATTTTGCATCGTAAACACAATGCGGGGAAAGATCTAGGGTTCGGGGGTTGGTTAAATTTAGGGAAAGTATTAGCACCCTAAACTTCTGTAGTACTCTACAGGAACCTTTTGTTCAGATGTTTACTATTTGCTTTATTTATTTGCGTAAGGTATATGTACAAAGGGATTAAAAGTGAGAAAGGAGACCTAAGGGGTTAATTCTAAGTTTACTCGGCAAGACATCGCATCTTGTGCCTACGTATCCTTACGGGAGTGGAATCAGAGTAATCGTAGTTCCCCTCAAAAGGGAGGTTAGAGACTTCTCGACTGTGGTCAAGGTCTCAAGGGGAATAAGGACACGCTTACATGGAGTGTAGAAACTCCAAATCTCTACGTTGAATTGTTAAGTTGTAATTAGGGTTAAATTAGGTTAGGTTAGGGATTCTACGGCGGGAAACCCTAAAATGAGCGTGGCGGCTCTTTGACCTAATGCTAAGGGTAAAATGGTAATTTTGCCTGCGGCGAGGCATTTGTGAAAATTAGGGTTTGTGAGGTTGTAAGGGTTTGAAGTTGAGGACTATTGGCACGGCGACCAAAAGCTAGACCTAACCTTCGGATGTGTGTAGTGTGACAGGAATATTGATGAATGTGTGAGATAATTGAAATCATACATCAGCAGAATTTTAAATGCAGAAACGTAAATGCGATTGTTGAGATTCGCAAGGTTACAGAGGAGGAACAGTTACAATAATATGATACAATTCAATTTTAAGAACGCAAATATAAAGAAGCAACATGGTAAGCTGCACAATGAGCGAACTAGGTTAGTAAACAAAATTATGAAAACAGAAGCATGAAGCTATGGGACATTTTTTGTGGTTTTTTATTTTATGAGAACTTTAATTTAAAACATGAATCTAAGCTTAAATTTTTTAACTTGACAATAAATAAATAAAAAAAAGGGAAGATTTTAATTTCAAAAAAATATTTTCTCTTGGTTTTAAAAAAGGGTCTTAGTTTTAGTTTAAAAAAAAATTTGATTCTAATTATTAAAAAATGTTTTAATTTTAAGCTTTTAAAAATGTTTTTAATTTTATCTTTTAAAAATGTTTTTAAATTATTATTTTATAAAAAAACAACCTAAATATTAGTTTTTTTAAAAAGTTTAATAATTTAATTAATTAATTATAAAAAAGAAAAAAAGTAAAAAAATAAAAGGGTTGGGCCGGTCATCACCTCCGGACCCAACCCGGTTGGTGAGTAATGAGACAAAATGGAGGTTAGGGTTTCAAAACCCTGTTGTCTCCTTCGCGGCGCCGTTTGTCTTTCTCTCTTCCATCTCTCTCGATGTGCTACTCGTCTTTCTCTCTCGCGGCCATGTTTCACCCTTTTGTTTCCGTAGCGCCTTCTCCTCTCATAATGCTGAAAACGAAACAAAAAAACTCAATAAAATATATATCCGTGCGATGGCTTACGTTTGAGCTTCGTCGGTCTATGGATGAAATGATGATGATGACGGTATTGCTCTTGCATGCGATTAACAACCGATGATGGAAACGTTCTGAGGCTGGGAGTGTTGGTTGCCCGCCGTTCGTAATGAGCGGCAACGGCGATCTTCTCCGTTCGGTGTGTATCAGTCTATTTCGATGACTCACGGTTCATATTGGGTGATTCTCTGAACGATGATGACGATTGTACTTTCGTCTGAGTTCGCGGTCGTCTTCGTTCGCGCCGCCTAGGGTCTTTCTACGAGGTGATATCGTTCCCCTTTTTATAGTCTCTGATTCTCTCTTTTGGGCCTTGGATACCATATCTGATTTGTGCTTCGCTTTTACTGAGATATAACTTCGTATGATTTGATTTTATCTGATTTGATTTAGTGTGCTTTTCAGATATTGATTGGATTCCAATTGGATACGCTTTCTGATACGGATTGGAGTCATCTGATACTGATTGAATCTTGTTTCCTCTTTTAGGATTTGATTGGGGGTTTTTGATTTCCAGCTGATATGATTTTTCTGATTTGATTCGAAGCTTTCCATTTTTGGGGTCACTTGATTGGATTCATTAACTTTATCTGATCCGTTTTTGTTTGCTCATTTTTCTGATACACTGATTGGATTTTTGCAGATGTGGATTTGATTGCATTTGGGGAACTCATATATTTGGATATCTATTTTTGATACGATTTGGTTCCTTTCTGATAAGATTTTGTTTTGTCATGTATCTGGGTATCCAATTCGACTTGTGCTTCTGGATTAACTGTTTCGAACACGCTAACCTCTCTTCTTCTTCTTTCAGGACGAATATTATGGCTCTAGTCGCGTCAAACGCTGCCGAGGAGGGTATACGGCGATGATGATGATGTTCTGAGCCTGACGGTGCTACTTCTGGTTTTGACGCCGCGGTTGCTTTTGACAGTTGCTGTGTTCTGTTGAATTTGGTTCAAAACAGGGTTTCTGGGCTTATGAACTGATATGGTTTTGTGAACTTGTTTCACTTTCTGATACGCGGGTTCTGCTTTGTGGTTTATCAGATGTGCATTTGTTACACTTCCGTTTGAGTTGCCTTGTGATAATCTGATTTGTCTTTTTTCTGATATAGGTCCAACTACAGTTTGATCATCTACTTTAACATCAGGTCCGCTGCTTGTACCCAACTGCGAAGCTTGAACTCTATTTCTTGATTCTTAGGGCAATGATGCTCTGACTGAGCCCTTGTCCTTTTCATGTGCCTCGCTTGACTGGTATGTGCTGTGATTTGTGCTGTTGTCTGATGCGATTCGGTGTGGTTATTCACGTTTTTGTGACTTGCAATTCGACCTGGTTTGAATTGCGAACGGGCTACCTTCTGAGATATTTTGGCTGCGATATCAAATTGAAACTCACCTGCTCCTGAACTTTGATACAGTGTTTGATGCAGTTTTGGTTTGCATTTCATATTTTCTATTCTGTTTGGACTTGGTGTTCATGAACTCACTTATGTGGTTCAGACTGGATGCAGTTTTGGTTGTGCACCTTTAGCTTGAATTTCCAATTACCAGTGGCTGTTTTGTTTATGCAGCTTATGAACTGTTATCAATTTTTGTACTGATGCTGTTGTGGAATTTCAGGTGTTGGAAACTTTCGAAAACAAAATGACTCAGACCTGCCGGCATCCGGGTCTGAGTCCAAATTTGCCTTTGTATCAGTTTGGAAATCCAATTGCGGCAAAAGCGAATCAGTCCCGCTTCTTTTATCACTTCTATCTCTCGGATGTCCCGCATGATAAGAACGGATGTTACTTGATCTGACGCCAACGGCGCGGGTCGGTAACGGGGGTAGGACGCAGCTTCGGTTGTGCCACTCCCGGCACTCGATGATGACGATGTTCTGAGAGTGTCAAAAATAATTTCTAACCCCTTCTATTCTGTTCTGTTTTGTATTTGTTTTTCTTTGTGCAGGTTAATCGGAGATTTGCAGAGTAATGTCCAATGGATGAACATCCTGAAGACGCCAATGGAAATTTAGGACTTAGGATTTTTAGGATAGAAATAACATTTGTAATTTAATCTTACAGCAATTCAGAATGTAAAATGATTCAACTCCTTTTGTACAATGATACTCTTATGAAATAAAAATTCCCAAAAGTTTTCATTTATCCATGATCATTCAACTTTGAATCCATTTATATTTATTTCTAGTTATAAATTGCAAACATTTGTGAATAAATCCACAAATATTTAAATTCATTATTCTAGTCATAAATCATAACTATTCGTGAATGATATTCTTGTTCATGAACTTGTCTCATTTGTATTCCCAATCTCATCACCTGACTACATTCACTTGCGTTCCAACTTAAATTCTAACCAGCGACTTTATAACCAAACACGGGTGTGCGCCGTAAGCGCAACAGATTCAGTATCAATGATAACATTGCCCATAATTGAATTCCACTGATCAAATGCTAAGAGCCACAATCCAATAATATCCCATTAAAACTGCGCTTTATTAACAGAAACGGAAGTGCTCTGGAAATAAACCATGAGCGATGAAATGGATCCTAAATCCAGTTGTGCCCGACAAATTTCGATACCGAACACATGGAATTGGCGCCTTGATATAATCAAACCAGGTGATAAATAAATGCCTCAGAAAATAGTGTCTCAAGTGTCTCAAAGCTCAGTAAAAGCCCGTTTCCAAAGAATTAGCGGAATCCACGTAAAATGACCAAAATACCCCTGGAACCAATCCTGCAAACAAATACCTCCATGACTTGATAGTGGTTAGCAAATGCGCAGATGAGATGCTATGCGAAATGACTGACTAAATATAAGGGTAAAATTTGGGGTATTACAGTTGCCCCTATTTAAATATCTACACCAGACGATTTGAGTGACAGAGACTCGAGGAATCGTGGTGGAGAGATTTAAATATAGATAACCGAAAATTTTGCCCTTATATGCGGCGATATGCAATGCTATGGATAAAACGAGGACAGATTAATGTAGATGATGCCATGAATATGATATGATGCGTATGCTGGAATGATGAACAGGACGACACAGGGACAGACGCAATGAGGAGAACATACTGGGGAAAACGACGCGCTGGGGCACAGTACGACCCTGGGGAATTCTAAAATGATGGTCAACTGGTGTGAATACGACCAATTGTCATTTTTAGAACGGGAATGAGATTCTCAAATGGAGATGGCACCTATGAGACGGCCTCCACTGGGGAATCTAAAAGTAAAACTGGATCATGTACGACTGCAAGATCGATCACAGAATGCATGGAGCATTGAGCAAAGAATAACATCCAAGCTTCTGTAAACTATCTCTCGTGACAGGATCGAACGGACTTTTCGGGAATCCGTAGCAAATATACAGGGTAAAAACCGGCTGTATGCCAAAATAAATGGACTTTGAATGGTTAGAACATGATCCTAAATGGAGATGGCACCTATGAGATGACCTCCACTTGGGAATGTCTAATGATAACTGGATCTACACGGCTTGCAAGATCGATTACAGAATGCTGGAGCATTGAGCAAAGAATAACATCCAAGCTTCTATAAACTATCCTTCGTGATGGGATCGAACGGACTTTTCAGAAATCCGTATCAAATATACAGGGTAAAGACCGCCTGTATACCAAAATAAATGGACTTTTGATGAGAAATGCCCTGATAAGCTTCTCGAGGGAGAACTGTCACTTATCGTTGGAAGGGACTTATGTGCCAAAATGAATAAGCACTCAAATAAAGAGGCTGCTGCCTATCTGATATATGAATCTTCTCATATTTAAGGTCGTGCTCTCCTGAATACGATTCCGATTCTTCTTCTTACTAAAGGGTAAATGAACTTCTTCATAATTCAAGATCGTGCTCTCCTAAATATGAAAAGGATAAACTGAACTTCCTCATACTTCAGGATCTGTGCTCTCCTGAATATGATTCTGCTCCTTCTTTTACTAAAGGGTAAATGAACTTCCTCATACTTCAAGATCGTGCTCTCCTGAATATGAAAAGGATAAACTGAACTTCCTCATACTTCAAGATCTGTGCTCTCCTGAATATGATTCCGCTCCTTCTTTTACTAAAGGGTAAATGAACTTCCTCATAATTCAAGATCGTGCTCTCCTGAATATGAAAAGGATAAACTGAACTTCCTCATACTTCAAGATCTGTGCTCTCCTGAATATGATTCCGCTCCTTCTTTTACTAAAGGGTAAATGAACTTCCTCATAATTCAAGATCGTGCTCTCCTGAATATGATTCCGCTCCTTCTTTTACTAAAGGGTAAATGAACTTCTTCATAATTCAAGATCGTGCTCTCCTGAATATGATTCCGCTCAAACCTCCCCGTACTTCAAGATCGTGCTCTCCTGAATACGATTTGGTTCAAAACCTCCCTATACCTCAAGACGACAGGGAAAATGGAAGCCCAACTGCTCAATGGAGATGGCCATTTGCTGCGAGTCATAACGAAGATAGGATCGGCTTCTTAGGTGAGAAATGTTGCATACCGATGCTGTAAGATGTAAAGTGTTGTACCGATAGATTTTCCAGGCGTGAACTGGCGTGTATCTGTAAAGGATTGTGGTTGAAAGATAGTGCAAAATAAATGCACGTCCGAGTACAGTGATAACCTTCTCGGGCGAGAGCAGTCGCGTATCCATCATGGTATGGTGAAAATCTTTAGATGGTGCAAAATAAATGCACGTCCGGTTGGGCTTGACGACCGACAAGACTGAGATTCAATCTAGGATCGAGCTAGAAAGAAAACTGGTAATCAAGACTCCATCGAGGGAATGAACTCGAAGGGTAGATATCTTATCCTGACGAGGAAAGATAGCTGAAGTAACCGTCATCCACGAGGATCGAGCTCCGTAGGGAAACTTGGAAACACATATGTATTTTATGCTTAGGGCTGACAATCTATTTGAAGAGAATGGACGAACCCAGTTACTCGGTGGTAACAACTAATGATGGTGAAACATCATGAACCTGTGAATGCTAATGCATATGTTAATGCATATGTTAATGTGAACGTATGTTAATGTCTATGTATGTAAATATGCAGGATGTTATGAAATGAGTATGTAATGAGTATGTAATGAATATGTAATGAATATGTAATGAAATAGGCATGTGATGCTTAGGCCCTTGCGTAGGCTGACGAAACAGACTAGGGATGAGAGATGAAATAAACATCTCGACGGAGATACCCTGCGTTCTCTGCAACCAATACGTCAATCATGGGAAGAAATGGTAGGACCAACTCTGGTTTCAAAATTCTGACTTCTCTGGGGAGAAGGTAATCTGCTTGGGTGCAACAGTATCACGTCTTCACATGGGGGGAAGAAAACTGAGGGACACTTTCGAGTTACCCAAAAAAGTTGTCAGCTTATAGTCTCTCTGGGGACTGTGATAAGGCAATAGTTTAAGAGCCTGTTGCAATACTGAGATTTACTGGGGAATGAAGGCCGCTGTGAGTAAAATCCATCGGGTGCATGAAGAAAAGTTGTGAAACCACATGGTTTTGATCTTGAAGGACCTTATAGTAGTCGCCGTTTGTTTCTTTTAAAAACACGGTGCCCCAGGATACTTGCGTTGTGAGGTATGGTCATCTCAAGAGGATTTTATAGAGAACACGGAGTCTGGTTGCCCCACTGTTTTCAAACTCTTTGAGAGATTTGTCAGGTCTCGACGTAACTGGCACAAGTTAATCGCGTTACGACGAAATCTTTGAGAAATAGTTCTTAAGAAAGTCAGACTCGCGCTGGTAAGCGAATTGGGAAACTGCCTGCCCCTGTTTAGGGGGATCTTCCAGTTACACGGGTTATATCCATACGTAAATCTCTAAGATATCAAGCAAAGTTGTCATGCCTGAAATGCCTATCCTGAGCTTGTCAATGTACACATATATTTGTCTTGAATTTTTGTTTTGAAAAAGATATCGCGATAACTTGTGACCGAAATCACTAGTCAGGATATAAGTTTTAATTATAATGCCAACATGAAATTTTTTCTGAGCATAGCTCGTAGGAGTCAGGAAACGTGGTCTTGTCGAGTATGCTTTCAACCGAAGTCCTACTTCAATTAGGTCTTTTAAAGGTTGTATCGTGGCTCGGTTCACGGTTTAAGAAACAAAGGATAAAGGCTCAAAGTTATATTTGTACCCACCCCTTCTTCGTGATGTTCTCCAACCCTAATTCAGTTAATCGGATACGAATGCTCATATCTCAAGCGGATTTGCTATGGTCGAGAACTTATCAAGGCTTTGAATATGGCAGTCACTCACCTATTTCTAATGGCAATTGTTCACACGATTTTGTTCTTTATAGGGATTCTAAAAAACTACTGGTTTGTTGTTCTTATTCCCTAACTTTTGCCTGGACGACGTCTTTTGGTCTGACTTTGGAGTCCATCGGGATGCCCCAGTTTTGCTTAAGTCTCCTTCATAGGTTTTGACTTAGCGGGCTCTTATTTTTTTGAATGTTCTTTTATGCACAAGTCGTGTAAATCTTTCGAAAGGCTCGTGACTGCCCCACCCCTTAGGTAACCGAGGGATAGTCATTGTATTGGACTTCTTAAGATGCTAAGGATAAATTCTCGAAGGTTTGCTCTTCCTTTTTTTGAGAGTCTAAGCGCTCGATTGGTTTAACTGAAACCTACCCTGCCCCAGGTTAAGATGAAGGTTCTTAAAAGAAAGAAAAACTCCTAATTCAAGGCTCAAAGAGGTTAACGAGGGATTATCATCCTTATATCTCCAGTGTTTGGGATTTGAAACAATGCCTTACATCATCAGCAAGTCTTAATTGAAAGCATACGACAAGAAATCTAACGTTTTAGGTTCGTCATCCTCCTCCCAATTCTCCATCAGAACAAGAAATCTGACGTTTTAGGATTTGATTGGGGGTTTTTGATTTCCAGCTGATATGATTTTTCTGATTTGATTCGAAGCTTTCCATTTTTGGGGTCACTTGATTGGATTCATTCACTTTATCTGATCCGTTTTTGTTTGCTCATTTTTCTGATACACTGATTGGATTTTTGCAGATGTGGATTTGATTGCATTTGGGGAACTCATATATTTGGATATCTATTTTTGATACGATTTGGTTCCTTTCTGATAAGATTTTGTTTTGTCATGTATCTGGGTATCCAATTCGACTTGTGCTTCTGGATTAACTGTTTTGAACACGTTAACCTCTCTTCTTCTTCTTTCAGGACGGATACTATGGCTCTGGTCGCGTCAAACGCTGCCGAGGAGGGTATACGGCGATGATGATGATGTTCTGAGCCTGACGGTGCTACTTCTGGTTTTGACGCCGCGGTTGCTTTTGACAGTTGCTGTGTTCTGTTGAATTTGGTTCAAAACAGGGTTTCTGGGCTTATGAACTGATATGGTTTTGTGAACTTGTTTCACTTTCTGATACGCGGGTTCTGCTTTGTGGTTTATCAGATGTGCATTTGTTACACTTCCGTTTGAGTTGCCTTGTGATAATCTGATTTGTCTTTTTTCTGATATAGGTCCAACTACGGTTTGATCATCTACTTTAACATCAGGTCCGCTGCTTGTACCCAACTGCGAAGCTTGAACTCTATTTCTTGATTCTTAGGGCAATGATGCTCTGACTGAGCCCTTCTCCTTTTCATGTGCCTCGCTTGACTGGTATGTGCTGTGATTTGTGCTGTTGTCTGATGCGATTCGGTGTGGTTATTCACGTTTTTGTGACTTGCAATTCGACCTGGTTTGAATTGCGAACGGGCTACCTTCTGAGATATTTTGGCTGCGATATCAAATTGAAACTCGCCTGCTCCTGAACTTTGATACAGTGTTTGATGCAGTTTTGGTTTGCATTTCATATTTTCCGTTCTGTTTGGACTTGGTGTTCATGAACTCACTTATGTGGTTCAGACTGGATGCAGTTTTGGTTGTGCACCTTTAGCTTGAATTTCCAATTACCAGTGGTTGTTTTGTTTATGCAGCTTATGAACTGTTATCAATTTTGTACTGATGCTGTTGTGGAATTTCAGGTGTTGGAAACTTTCGAAAACAAAATGACTCAGACCTGCCGGCATCCGGGTCTGAGTCCAAATTTGCCTTTGTATCAGTTTGGAAATCCAATTGCGGCAAAAGAGAATCAGTCCCGCTTCTTTTATCACTTCTATCTCTCGGATGTCCCGCATGATAAGAACGGATGTTACTTGATCTGACGCCAACGGCGCGGGTCGGTAACTGGGGTAGGACGCAGCTTCGGTTGTGCCACTCCCGGCACTCGATGATGACGATGTTCTGAGAGTGTCAAAAATAATTTCTAACCCCTTCTATTTTGTTCTGTTTTGTATTTGTTTTTCTTTGTGCAGGTTAATCGGAGATTTGCGGAGTAATGTCCAATGGATGAACATCCTGAAGACGCCAATGGAAATTTAGGACTTAGGATTTTTAGGATAGAAGTAACATTTGTAATTTAATCTTACAGCAATTCAGAATGTAAAATGATTCAACTCCTTTTGTACAATGATACTCTTATGAAATAAAAATTCCCAAAAGTTTTCATTTATCCATGATCATTCAACTTTGAATCCATTTATATTTATTTCTAGTTATAAATTGCAAACATTTGTGAATAAATCCACAAATATTTAAATTCATTATTCTAGTCATAAATCATAACTATTCGTGAATGATATTCTTGTTCATGCACTTGTCTCATTTGTATTCCCAATCTCATCACCTGACTACATTCACTTGCGTTCCAACTTAAATTCTAACCAGCGACTTTATAACCAAACACGGGTGTGCGCCGTAAGCGCAACAGATTCAGTATCAATGATAACATTGCCCATAATTGAATTCCACTGATCAAATGCTAAGAGCCACAATCCAATAATATCCCATTAAAACTGCGCTTTATTAACAGAAACGGAAGTGCTCTGGAAATAAACCATGAGCGATGAAATGGATCCTAAATCCAGTTGTGCCCGACAAATTTCGATACCGAACACATGGAATTGGCGCCTTGATATAATCAAACCAGGTGATAAATAAATGCCTCAGAAAATAGTGTCTCAAGTGTCTCAAAGCTCAGTAAAAGCCCGTTTCCAAAGAATTAGCGGAATCCACGTAAAATGACCAAAATACCCCTGGAACCAATCCTGCAAACAAATACCTCCATGACTTGATAGTGGTTAGCAAATGCACAGATGAGATGCTATGCGAAATGACTGACTAAATATAAGGGTAAAATTTGGGGTATTACACCGCACTTTATCACTATTACCATACTGCTACTGTGCTGTTGGGTGGGTGTTCTATTGAGAGATAAGCCCAATACCAAGGCTTGAGTACACATCTAGCATTAGAGCGAAGAGTAGTGCGGGCTTGCATGTTTGGAATGCAATAACCCTCATGAAATTCGCGTTCAGACGAGATTTTCTTTGAAGACATTCTATCTTGTATGTCTCAGACAGTTGAAAGGATGTTGGATTTGAAAATTAACGACTCTGGAGACTGTTCAATGGGAAGTAAGTTGAGGCCTCCTCGTTTGACCATGATGCCAAAGCAGAAATGGTGAACGTATCATTGTTTCTCGACTTGAGAGTCCGTGATACTGACGACCTACATAGGAGGTTGTACCTTGTTAGAGATTAGGTCCTACGTGTGAGTGGGAAGGGTTGTGCAGGAAAACATGACCTTCAACCAACCCGGTTTTCTAGTTTTCTCGTCAGTGCAGACCTTTGATCTTGGATACTGTGGGTTTCTATTGCTTCAGTGCTTGGGTATTCTGGTATTCTGGTATTTTCTTGCCGAAGTGGAATTCTGGTTCAACTCAGTCAGCAGCACATCAGTCTTGATCCCTTGTTTGCATTTGCATTTTCATCTGCATTTTAACATTTGCATGTATTTATGATTTCAGGTTCCCATTTTCCCTTTGATTCTAATAATTTGATCCGCTTTCAACATGGAATTTGGATTGAAAAGGACTATCACCTACAAGTTCCCGATGTCGGAGTTAGAACCTTTATTTAGTCTCATTTATGTGGCTGATCATGGTGTTATTGAAAACTTTAAAAAGGACTATGGGGAGATTTTGAGTTTTGTCCGTAAAACCTCAAGATATGAACTAGGAGCCATCCACACTTTGCTACAGTTCTATGACCCTCAGTTACGCTGTTTCACTTTCTCTGGCTATGTCCTAGTTCTTACTTTAGAGGAGTTTTCTTTTCTGGTGGGAGTCCCGGTCTTAGAGGAAATGCCTTTCTTTCATTCTGAGAAGGAACCTGACCTGACAAAGCTGGCCAACGCTCTTCATTTGAACAAATCTGAGTTAGATGGTAATGTGGTTTGGAGAAATGGGGTCTCTGGTTTTCCATTGATTTTCTTGGTGAGCAAGGCTCAACATTTTTTTAAGGAGGGTTGTTGGGTGGTTTTCAATGCTACTCTAGCCTTATGCATTTATGGCATAGTTCTGTTTCCCAACATACCAGACTTTGTGGATATGGATGCCTTTCATATTTTTGCTTCCAGGAATCCTGTACCTACTCTTCTGAGAGACGTGTACCATTCAATACATTACAAGAATAAGAAGAGAAGAGGAAATAAAGTTTCTTGTTGTGCGCCACTCCTTCTTAAATGGTTTATGGAGAATCTTCCTCGAGCGGGAGCTTTTGTTGATACATCAGATACATTGAATTTTAGTCAGAAAGGCTTATGGGTTTGACATCTGAGAATATTGTCCGGTTTAATCAAGATCTACTCGGCATGGAGATCATCTTTAGTTGTGGAAACTTTCCTAATGTTCCTTTGATAGGAAGGGAAGGTGGTAGCAATTAGAACCATTCCCTTGCTATTAGGCAGTTTGGTTACGCTTTGAAAGGGCCCCCGAAGGAGGAGGAAATACAGAAATCTCTGTATTTCACAGGAGCAGCTGACTGTGACACTCTAGCCAGGTTAAAAAGGGCTTAGGGAAGAATTCATCGGAGAGGAAAACTTTCTTTGGGTAAGGGTGACTGCAGAGCTTATGGAACTTATGTGGATTGGATCCAGGAGAGGGTGGAGAGAGTATTGTTACCATTCCCTGTCAGAGAACCTCTGTATCCTTTAGTTATCGAAGAACCTACGACAGTCAACATTCAGAGATATAATAAGCTGTGGACTGAAAAAGAAGAGTTACGTAAGGAGAATGAAGAGCTGAAAAAGGAAGTTAGTCAGTTAAGGAGTGAAAAGAATGAAACAATCTACTTGGCCAAGATGAAGACACAAGCCCTAGACAAGTTGGGAAAGGAGTTGACTAAAGAGATTCGTGTACGAGAACGAGTTGGTCAAGATTTGAAGAGCACTAGTAATGTTCTTAGAAACAAGAAGAAAGAGATAGATAAACCATTTTTGGAGATATCTAAGTTCAATGATCACTGGAACGCTGCGCTAACCACCAACAAAGGAAGAGAGGATGAGCTTCATAAGCAGATTGATATATTGAAGACACAACTCAGGATCAAGGATGAAAATGCTTCATTAGAATCATCTCGCCGGTATGAATGTGATCATAAATTACGAGAAACCTTGTCTACATTGGAGGAATTCAAGATTAGGGCAGAATTGAAGAAACCAAGACTTAAAGATGCCTTCAGAGAAGATGCTTTGGAAGATTACGCTCAAAGTTTGAAGGATGTTATCAGCAGAAGAGATTTGCTCGTACAGGAGTTGGTTGCAAGGCCTAAACACCCAGATACAAAGAAGCTATTGAAGGAGTTTCATACTCATTATAGTGGTTGATGAGAGTATCTGATGCAGTTTTCTTTTAGTATTGAGACCATCACAAGATTTGTTAAATGGGGTCGTATGATCATTTATTGTTGTATCTCTTGATGTTATTTTGTGTATGCTGACTTCCGTTCTCATTTTATTTATGAGAAAAGACTTGTGATTCTACATGTTGTTCTCCTATTTTCTATTTGTTATTGGAACTAGAATCAAGGGGAAAAGACCTTCCTGAATCATATATACATGCTTGCATTTTGCATTATCATTACCATTTTGCATAGCAGGTGTTCTTGGGACCGTCAATTTTGTCTCTATATGGTTTTCATTCTTCCAGTTTACAAGATAGCAGACCCGACATTTCACAGGTACTCTACGAGGGGGAATCAGCAAAGAATCATGGATCAGGTACAATAAGAGTTACAGGAATTCAGAGACAGGATGACATAGTTTATGGATATGATGCAAGGAGTAGTCAATGGGCAGGAACAACTGAGAACTCTAGTCCAACCACTGATAGCCAGGGTGGATGGCAGTGGTGTCTTACATGGAGGAACTATTGTTATTCCTCCCCCAGCTGATGGTAGCACTCCTCAGGCCAATGTAATCCCTACTGTTGTTAATCCTCCGGGTGGAGGTCACCAAACAGGAGTTCATATGACTGGTGCAAGAGGTGGTGTGGGTCCTGCACATGGAGCTGTAGGCCCTCATTGTGAAGAAGACGAACAAGGTGATGTATTTTCAATGAGAAACTTGGATATGGGTCCTTCTGCAGAGGCTGACAAAAGGTTTAAGATGATTGGGGAGAAGATGAAGAGCCTCGAGAACCAAAACTCTTTGGGACTCGACATGTCTAATCGGGAATTGATACCAGGGGTCAAGATTCCCCCAAATTCAAAGTGCCAGATTTTGATAAGTACAAGGGGACGACTTGTCCTAGAGTATATCTCAGGGCTTATCACCAGAAGATGTCAGCTTATTCAGATGATGAGAAATTGTTAATGCACTTCTTCCAGGACAACTTGGCAGGTCCTTCTCTAGAATGGTATATGAGTCTGGAAGGGACGCATATCCGGATTTGGAGGAATTTAAGGGAAGCTTTTGTTCGTCATTATCAATATAATAGTGATCTGGCACTAAACGGAGTACAGTTACATAACTTATCGCAGAGAAACAATGAAGGATTTAAGGAATAAGCCTAGAGATGGCGGGAACTGGCAGCTAGAGTTCAACCCCCGATGGTGGAACGGGAATTAATTGATATGTTCGTGGCAACCTTGCCAGGAATATACTATGAAAAGCTAATTGGGAGCATGTCCAAGAATTTTTCTGATTTAATCATAACAACTAAAAGGGTAGAAAATGGAATAAAACTGGGAAAGATACAGAGTGGTGAAGGGTCTACATCAAGAGGAATGAGGAATACATATGGGAATTCAAAGAAAAGGGAAGGAGACACGAATGCCGTATCAGCCTACAGAAACAGAGACCGAGCACAACACCAACAACAGTACCGGCCTCAACGTCAGTAGCAGATTGCTAGTATAGCCATTCCGGCTATACCTTAGAAACCTACCATTGCACCTCGCCGTTATCCAGACAGAGGAAGGATGGCCAACAGGCAATTTGACACGCCTCCCATGCCTTATTCTCAGTTGCTGCAACATCTGCTATAGTTACAGCTTGTACAAAAAAGGACTTTGGCGCTACTTACTGGCATACCTCCACCGGGCTATGACGCAAATGCTAGATATAATTTTCATTCTGGTGCTCCGGGTCATAACATTGGTAATTGTAAAGCTTTTAAGCATAAGGTGCAAGATTTGCTGGACTCCAAAGCAATCAATTTCACGAATGAGACCCCGAATGTGAATCAAAATCCTATGTCGAATCACTGGGGTGGCTATCTCTAATGCCGTTATTAAGGGAGAAAGGTTGAACCTGATAACAAATGTTACGGAGTTGAAGACGCCGTTGAGTTATGTGAAAATCCGATTATTGAAGGGTGGCATTTTCCCAGGTTGTTTGGAAGGCTGTGAGGGATGTGGTGTGCACCCAGAAGGATGTGTTGAGTTGAGAAATCATATTCAAAGTTTGATTAATGAAGGCAATTTGCAATTTGACAAAGTAGTAGTAGAAAAAGATGTGAAGGAAGTTGGTGATGAGCGGGATGAAATCGTAACAATTTCGATCCCGTACCGAACAATCAATATTTTAGCGTCGCCGAGGCCAGCATCTGTTATTATTACGATTCCAGGATCGATACCTTATGAGAGTACCAAGGCCATTCCTTGGAACTATGGGGCAAAGGTATTCTGCAACGGGTACAAAGTAGAGTTGGTGGAGACGTCAGTTGGGGGATCATCTGTTGACAATGTTGTTAGAGCAAGAGGCTTGACTAGGAGTGGCAGAGTGTTTTCTCTGTCGGATATCAATGTGGAAAGATGTGACAAAGGTAAGGGTAAAACTGTAGTGGAAGAAAGTCAGTAATAGGGGGGAGAAAGACTCTTTGGCCAAAGATGCTGAAGAATTTATGCGACTCATTCGCAAAAGTGATTATAAAATTGTGGATCACTTATAGCAAACACCCTCTAAGATCTCGATCTTATCGTTGTTGTTGTGCTCTGAGACACATAGAAATGCTTTGCTAAGGATCTTAAATACGAATTATGTTCCGCAAGAAATTTCTGTTAATCAACTTGAAGGAGTAGTGGCTCATGTTAACGCTGGTAATGGTTTGGCCTTTACAAATTTGGATCTAACTCCTGCTCGGAGAAATCATAACCATGCCCTACACATATCCATAGAGTGTAAGGGGGCTATTCTGTCTCATGTGCTATTTGATACGGGATCATCACTCAATGTGTTGCCCAAGAAAGCATTGATGAAGCTTTTGTACTCCCAGTGATTTGGTGGTGAGAGCTTTTGATGGGACTAGAAGGTTGGTGTTTGGTGAAGTCACTTTGCCGATTTAAGTAGGCCCAGAGATATTTAACGCATTCTTCTATATCATGGATATCCAGCCTGCTTATAGCTATTTACTTGGCCGTCCATGGATACATTCTATTGGGGCAGTTACCTCGACGTTGCACTAGAAACTGTAGTATATGATGGAAGGGAAGATTGTCACGGTCTGCGGAGAGGAGGATATCATGATCAGTCAACTATCATCTTTCAAGTACGTATAAGTGGACGGCGAGATTCATGAGACACTGTGTCAGGCTTTTGAAGTGGTACAGGTTCAGGAGAGGCCTCCTGTTGATAACAAGGTTCCAAAAATTTCAATGTCATTGTTTAAAGAAGCTCGCAGCATTGTAGAATTTGGTTCTTCGCAGAAATGGGGTCAAGTTCTCAGTGTTCCTAACAAGCAAGACAGGTTTTGTCTGGGGTATATCCCATCTTCTTCTCAGAGTGCTCCGAGGTACAGAGGACCTGTTCAGTTCACCAGTGGTGGGGTTATTTTGATAGGATTAATGTTGTGGGAGATGATGAAGGAGATAGCGACTGTGACATGGGTGCTTGGATTCGGCCGTGTGTTCCTGGACAGAAGCTATGCAACTGGATTGTGGAGGAAATTGTTCAAGTCACTTCTGAAGAGTAATTTCTTTGTTTTTTATTATGTGTGGTCCTACGTTCTCCCCAAGACTTAGTGGCTATCCTTTGTAGGGCCCTTTGTTTTATGTTCAACTTTTTATCATTAATGAAAGGCGTTCTTTTTGCATTCAAATGTTTTGATCCTTGTTTTTCTTCTTATATTCCCAACATTGAAATGGCAATGTGTTTGTGTTTGTTTTCATATCATATTAAGCATAAAAACATCAATCATGTAGGTTTCACATATCAGATACCATCGATTCAGATTCAACTATGACTCGATATGATTTTGACAATCCTATTTTTCAAGCTGAAGAAGAGACTGATGGAGATTGTGACCTACCTGAAGAACTGGCCAGGCTGTTGAGACAAGAGGAAAAAGTCATTCTGCCTCATCAAGAGGATGTTGAAGTTGTTAATCTAGGCACTGAAGAGGACAGGAAAGAAGTCAGGGTCGGGGTTGCGTTAGAAGACGACATCAAAAGAAGATTGGTCGAAATGCTTCGTGAGTATAAAGATGTCTTTGCTTGGTCGTATGAAGATATGCCAGTGTTTGATACTGACATAGTGATGTACCATCTACCTCTTCGGGAAGAATGTCCGCCTGTAAAACAAAAGTTGAGAAGGACCAGGCCTGACATGGCAGTCAAGATCAAGGAAGAGGTCCAGAAGCAGTTGGATGCCGGTTTTCTCGTCGTCAAAAGTTATCCTCCATGGGTCGCTAATATTGTTCCTATGCCTAAGAATGATGGAAAGGTCAAGATGTTTATCGACTATCGAGATCTGAATAGAGCGAGCCAAAAAGATGATTTCCCACTCCCCCACATTGATGTTTTAGTTGATAATACTGCTCAATACTCTGTGTTTTTCTTCATGGATGGTTTCTCTGGGTACAACCAAATCAAAATGGACCTAGAGGACATGGAGAAAACTACTTTTATCACGCCATGGGGGACCTTTTGCTACAAAGTTATGCCTTTTGGATTGAAAAATGCAGAGGAAACTTATCATTGGGAAATGGTGACTCTATTTCATGATATGATTTATCATGAGATCGAAGTGTATGTTGACGACATGATTGCGAAGTCGCAGACAGAGGAGGGTCATTTGGTTAATCTGTTGAAGTTATTTGAAAGGTTAAGGAAATTCAGATTGAGGTTAAATCCAAATAAGTGCACTTTCGAGGTGAGATCAGGAAAGCTGTTGGGGTTCATTGTCAGCGAAAGAGGAATCAAGGTAGATCCTGCAAAAATAAAAGCAATACAAGAAATGCCTGAGCCAAAAATAGAAAAAGAGGTTAGTGGTTTTCTGGGGAGATTTAATTACATTGCAAGATTCATATCTCATCTTACAGCCACTTGCGAACCAATATTCAAATTGTTAAAGAAAGGTCAAGTGGTCGTTTGGAACGAAAACTCTCAAAGGGAATTTAGAAAAATAAAAGAATACTTGCAGGAACCTCCAATACTAATGCCTCCAGTTACAGGAAGACCTTTGATTATGTACTTGACGGTTCTTGAGAATTCAATGGGTTATGTACTAGGTCAACACGACGAGACAGGTAGGAAAGAGCATGTTATTTACTACTTGAGTAAGAAGTTCACAGAATGTGAGTCTAGATAATTGATGCTAGAAAAGACATGTTGTGCACTCGCTTGAGCAACCAAACGCCTAAGACAATACATGTTAAACCATACAACCATGTAGATTTCAAAGATGGATCCGATCAAGTACGTGTTTGAAAAGAAAGCGCTCTCAGGGAGAATTTCCAGGTGGTAGATGGTCCTAACAAAGTACGATATTCAATATGTTTTCCAAAAAGCCATTAAGGGCAGTGTTTTGTCAGAATATCTCGCAGAACAACCAATTGAGGATTATCAGCCAATGAAGTTTGAGTTTCCCGACGAAGACATAATGTTTTTGAAGATGAAAAATTGTGACGAGCCTCTACCAGACGAAGGTCCTGAAATTGGATCTCAGTGGAAGCTGGTTTTTGACGGTGCTGTTAATTCATATGGTAACGGGATTGGAGCAATCATTACAACTCCTCACTATTCTCACATACCATTCACCGCCCGATTAACGTTTGCCTGCACTAATAATGATGCCGAATATGAAACATGCATCATGGGTATAGAAGAAGCCATTGATTTGAGAATCAAGAATCTTGATGTGTATGGTGATTCAGCTTTAGTCGTCAATCAGATCAAAGGAGAGTGGGAAACCCGCCATCCTAATCTAGGGCCTTATATAAATTATGCAAGAAGATTTCTACCTTTCTTTAATAGGGTGGAATTTCATCATATGCCGAGGGCTGAGAATCAGATGGCAGACGCTTTGGCAACACTATCATCTAGTATGTTCTTTCTTCCCCCCTGTTTAGCAGTAGCTTTTAGATAGTTATCACCCATAGATTAGACAACAAGCATGGATCCCATTGAGTACAACAGATGTGAGGGGTGCTCATACCTTCCCCCTGCGTAACCGACTCCCGAACCCAAGATTTGGTTGTGATGACCTTGTCTTTCCCGTTCTCTTAGGTTTTTTTTTATCCTTTCCTTTCCCTCTCTTTGGGATAAATAACGTTCGGTGGCGACTCTTTTGTTTGTTTACGTCGGCCCCTTTTTCGCAGTTGCGACAACGACGAAATGCCACTTAAAGGCATTTTGGAAGTAGAAGTCTTTGACGTGTGGGGAATTGATTTCATGGGACCATTCCCATCGTCTTTTGGTAACAAGTACATACTCGTTGTTGTTGACTATGTGTTCAAATGGATTGAGGCTATAGCTTCTCCAACAAATGATGCTCGAGTAGTGATTAGACTTTTTAGGAACATAATTTATCCTAGATTCGATGTGCCGAGACTAGTCATCAGCGATGTCGGCTCTCACTTTATTTCAAGGATTTTTGAAAAACTTCTAATGAAATATGGAGTCTGACACCGTGTAGCAACACCCTATCACCCGCAAACTAGTGGGCAAGTAGAGGTTTCGAACAAAGAAATTAAACAAATCTTAGAAAAAACAGTTGCGACCTCTAGGAAAGATTGGTCTTCCAAATTACACGAAGCTCTGTGGGCATATAGGACAGCCTATAAGACCCCAATAGGAACCACACCATTTAAGCTAGTTTATGGAAAATCATGTCACCTGCCGGTAGAATTAGAGCATAAAGCGTATTAGGCCATTAAGACCCTTAACTTAAATTTTATTGTCGTATGCGAAAAAAGAATCTTAGACATCCAAGAACTAGAAGAGCTTAGGTTAGACGCTTACGAGAATGCCCACATGTATAAAGAACGAACAAAAAACTGGCATGATAAGCATATATCGAGGAAAGAGTTTACTGAGGGTGATGTAGTACTCCTATTTAAATCTCAACTAAAACTCTTCCCAGGAAAACTTTGCTCTAGGTGGTCTGGTCCCTTTGAGATGAAAGAAGTCTTTCAAAATGGCGCAATATAAATAAAAGGAAAATCTAGTGAAATAGTTAACGAGCAGCGCCTGAAACATTACCATAACATTGAAAACAGAAACTACTCTGCCAGTATAACACTTGCTGAGTTGCACATTCATTCCCAAAATTAGAAGAATTTAAAATTATGTCGAGCTTACAACATAAAACAAAGCGCTTGGTGGGAGACAACCCGCTTTTTAGTTTTACTGTTTATTTTTCTAATCTTTTATTTTTAATCACTTTTATATGCTTTTCATTTTTCTTTTCCAAGAATAGTCATGCAATCTTATCTATCATATTAGTCATTACTAACTTGTGTTTATTGTCCACTTATATACAGGCTAACTTAACATTAGTTAGTTACTAACTTTAGAGATGAACCGAGTCGACTATATGGGCATTACTTTCAGAGGCAGAGCTTAGAGGAGGCGCTTCGAAGCCCTTGCTTAGAGAGAGATGTTGCTTACTATATATCCAGATGGACCCACCATGACTCAATTAGGTATTAGGGGCAGTGTTATGTACCTTCTCAACCAAATTGGTTGGGAGCATTCTACTATTAATAGGAGATTTAGTTCATACCGTAGGCTTACTCTAGAGTTCCTTAGCTCACTGGTTTACCAGCCCGACCACGGGTATGGATTTAGTAGTGGCCTTATCAGCTTTAGAATATTTAACATGGACTACCATTTTAACCACCGAGATATGGACGAACTCCTAGGATTTCCAAGCGGACCTGATTCTTGTACCATAATACAAGAGGAACTAGTAACTAACCTTGAGCTGCAGTATTTTTGGGGTAGCATAACCGAAAATAATCATCCTGAGCCTAACACTATGTATTCTGAGAGTATTCATAACCCTGTTATTCGATACCTGCATAAGTTTCTTACACACACTCTCTTTGGTAAAGAGGAAAATCTTTACTCTGTGTCGAAAGACGAGCTTTTCATGATTTATTGTGCTTTTTAGGCTCGACCCGTTAATGGGGTTGCCTTTACGATGGCCAATTTTAAAATTATAGCAGAAGCCGACCACAGACCAATCATTATAGGAGGCCTAGTAACCGTGATTGTCAATGCCATTGGACTAAGACAACCGCTTCTTAGCATTAACCCCTTAGGTGCTATACAACCTATGGATATTCCATTTTGCCTCAACTGTGGCATCATTAGAAACCTTGGCCCTAATGTTGGTGTGAGAATCATGATACCAAGATATTGATTAACTTGAATCTTAATTCATTAAATTCACAACCGGACTTTAATTTATCCAAAGGAAAGGTTAAAGAAAGAAAAACCCTTTTTCGCGATGTAACAACAACGCTAAGAGATTCGGGGATCGGGGGTTGGTTATGCCTAGGGTAGGTATTTCACATACTAAACATCTGTAGTACTCTATAGGAACCTTTTATATGTTTGTATGATATACTTGCTAAATGTTTGCTATGGTTTGGGATAGGGTATAAGGTAAAGTTGTAGGTAAAGACCTAAGGATAGTTTCTAAGTTTGGTCGCAAAGATATCGCATCTTCTGCCTATGTATCCTAACTAGGATAGAGTCAGAGCAACCGTAGTTCACCTCACTGAGGATAAAAAATTACTTGACTATCGTAAAGACTCTAAGTGAACAAACATAACAATTCTTGTGTAGAGTTTAACAAAACTCTCTATTCTAAGTTAAAACACTCAAAGGAATTAACTTTTACAAAAGCCAAGAGGGGAGTAAGTAATCATGACAATGATTCTTACATAGAGTTAACAAACTCTATCTTAGAGTTCTAGTTGAAGGATCTTCCTAACAAGGGGTGGTTCTTTAGACTTAAGCAAATTTTAATGGCTAATAGGTTCTAACTTAACTAAGTTATGGTTCAAAGATGACTTAGAAAAGTCAAAGGGAGGGTAATGAGCTGTCTATGACCCCAAGGGTCAACAGAGAGAATTTCCTTTGGAATGGGAAAAAGAAAGAGGCAACTGGATGAGAACTAATAAGTTCCATCACTTGGGGAATAACTTAACAAAGCTAAAAGCATACATAAACATTCATTCAAACATGATGAACATATAGAGCATGATGACAACCAAGGAAGGGATGCAAGTATGTGACAACAACAAGTAAAGACTACAATCATAGCAAATGGTTACAACCAATAAAGCACAAAGATATTGCGATATCTATAGAGGGAACATGGTAGAGGTTCTTACAAGACCAAGCATATAAGGTAAAATCAAATTGAAGCATCTTAACGAAGATAAAGGGAAATGAGGTAACAACCATCAAGACAACCACATGTAATTCAAACAAGTTTAAGTGCAAGCAAGTAATAACTTGAGGAAAGCATGTCATAGGGTTCAAAGAATGTCAACTCTAACAACATAAGACTAACAAATCATGCATTAATGACAATCAAATACAAGCAAGCGTACAAGAAGTGTTACAATAGTTCAAGTTCAAAGTTTCATGAGGGAAGCATACAAGTTCATGGTAACAACCAAAATGAAGCAGATCCTAACATATTAGAGTTCTAAGAAGACTTCTAAACAAGTAGAGGATACATGAAGAACACACTCAAGAGGTTACAACATCAAGAGATAGCATGATTTAAAAACATAGTTCATAATGTCAATCGATTAGATGCACTTACAAAAGCAAAGACCAAATATGATAAGAACATGAGTCAAGAAAAACTCAAATACTCAAACAAGTTAACAAACATGTGTTGATCAAGCACAAACAATCTCACAAGATAGCTTAAGAAGTATTTAAGAAAAGTTTCAACAAGAAACAAGGTAAAAACCCTAAACAGCAACAAGACTTTCAAGTGAGTTAAAGTGTTTCTAGGATGATCATCCTTGAATTCTTTTCTCACTATGTGCAAGTAGACATAATTAAAAACATTTTGTAAAAAGAATGGATAAAAAATGTTAAAACATGGAAAAGTTATGAGGTTTTTAAATTTGTGAACAAAGCATAAAAAACCAAGTGATAAAAAAAGTAAAGAGTGCACATGATAAGTGTTGAACCCACAAACCTTGAGTCACAAGTCTAAAACTTCACCAATTCAACTAGTGCACGTGTTTGAAAACTCAGTGAAAAAGAAAAGCAAAATGTTAAAACATGATGAAAACATGAAAAACCAAAAGAGTTGATCTTCACATGGATCGAACTCAAGACATTAGGAAAGTCAAATACATGAGCACGTAGGTCATGACCACTAGGGTGGTAATACATCCAATGTATCAAACTACCCTAGTGCAATGTATGCCTCAATGTGTGGATTCTGGGAAAGATTCTAGCAAGCAAAACAAGTGAAAAAGCCAAAAACGTGAACCTTCAAACTTGGGGAAAAGACCATCAATTGTAGCAAACTCAAAGTCTAACTCGTGTGATTTTTAACAAGGAATAGAATGGTGCATTTAGTTTTCTCAAATCATGTGCACAACTCAAAAAATAATAGCAACTGCATAATGAAGTTTTTAGATGCATTTTCAAAGTTTGAGTGTAATGGAAACACGCTTGGACCAAATTAAAGATATGAACACATTCTAAACATGTTATATACAAAGTTCAAATACAATGCTACATCAAAATGGAACTAGAGCTGAAAATGACATATGAGTTGCAAAGTTGCACACGAGTTGAAAATAGCCAAAACAGAATGCTAGCAGAACCAACATAAACTCAAACAATACAAATCTAACATATTATAAGTTAAACACAACATGAATCAAACATATAGGGACTTGATCCAAACTATCAACAAAAATATTTAAGAAATATAAGGATGCAATGTCATGACAGTTTGCTTGCAATAGAACAACATGATATTATCACATAAGTAGCCAATACAATGTGACTTGAACCAAAACCTGAGCCTTGTGGTACCCATTCAACAATATTTCGTGACAAATATCCACTCATGATTCACATCAAACTACAATAAGACATAGCATGACAAAAAACATAAACACATTCTGTCACACCCTAATTTTTGACTTTAAGATCCCACCTCTTTTGTGCATTTTCTTGCGTTATTTGACCTTATATTTCATATCCACGTTTATCGCGACTAACGAACTTGTGCAGGAGTGTCAAGTAGATAATTTTGTTTCTCCTAACTTAAGTGCTGCATGCTATCTCTGGATTATTTCTAAAAGGGCGCAGTGTCTTTATCAAGAGGTCCACCAAGTCACAGAACTCTGTTTTTAAAGAGAGCCGAATTGATTACACTTTGGATTTTATGATCCCCCGAGACATTACAATGATATTTTGGTATGTGCGACGAGTAGTAAAGTTCTCTTTTTTTGAAGCTTCCCGAGTATCATTTTCAAGCTATTATGTTTTGCAAATTTGGACCACATTTGGATTCGCGGTGTTCTAGGCGTACTTTTGGATGTTTCAAGATTCGACTAGTTAATGTTATTAAAGTATCTCTTAAAATGGAAGTCGAACATGCACATTAGACTCAAGTTTGTATTCAAGACATTTTGGACGAAAAAGCGCTTTATTCATTAATCAGAGGTGGTTTTGCATTTTATTACAAGGCATTGGATTACAATTTACAAGTTTGCTTCAGAATCCTAAAACTACTTCCTAAAGGCTATCCTAGATTCCAAGATCTTCGAGTTTGTTTTTCATCGCCATCATCTACTGCACCTGCAAAACAATCAACAAGTTGTTAGTAACCTCCCAGAAATTCAGAGTAAAAGTTTTACTTTTTTTTCCTCAGTGTCGCGGTGAGAATCGTGATACCAAGCTATTGACTAACTTGAATCTTAATTCTTAAATTCACAACCGGACTTTAATTTATCCAAAAAGGAAAGGTTTAAAGAAAGAAAAACCTATTAAAATGCAAAGAAAAAGGCAAGGCCTAAAGCTGAGCAAAGAGAGATCTAAAGGTTCGGGGGTTGGTTATGCATTGGGTAGGTATTTCATATCCTAAACATCTGTAGTACTCTACAGGAACTTCTTGTTAATATTTGTGTTTGCTAAAGTTTGCTTGCTAAAGGAATTGTGCTAAGGATAAATATATAAAGTATGTAGTATGTACAAAGTTTGGTAAAGTATGCTCACGAAGACATTGCATCTCGTGCCTACATATCCTGACAGGAATGAAATCAGAGCAACCGTAGTTCCCCTGACTAGGGGTGAGGAACTCTTGACTGTGGTCAAGGTTCCAAAGCTAAAGTAAATGTCGACAGTGAGACACTTACATAGAGTGCAGCGACACTAAACTAAAGTTAAGTTAGCAAAGAAGGGAATGTCCACGACGGGACGACTAAATATAGCACGACGACTCCAAGCCTAAGGCAAAGGTAAACAAAGGGAATGTCCACGGCGGGACGACTAAGTAGAGCACGGAGACTCCAATTCTAAGTTGTAAATGTTAACAGGAAGTTAGTTGTTAGTGAGGGAGAAAGAAAAGTTTGGAAAAATGTGAAGTTGTTTAGTGGGCTCGCCAAGACATCGCATCTTGTGCCTACGTATTCTCATCGAGAAATCAGAGCGTTTGTAGTTCCCATATCTAGGGGGGAGGAACTCTTGATTGTGGTCAAGGTTCCAAGGGGATGTAAGCATTCATAGGGAAGTACTTACATGCAGTGTGGCGACTCTTGAATCTAAGTTGAGATTGTTATGGTAGAGAATATCCACGGCGGGACGCTAAACATGAGTACGAAGACTCAAATCCTAAGGTTAGGATAACGGGGAAAAGATGTCCACGGCGGGACGCCAAATAGAGCACGGCGATTCCAATCCTAAGGTTAGGATAAAGGGATAAAGGGTGTCCACCGCGGGACGCTAAATAGAGCACAGCGACTCCAATCATAAGGTTAAGATAAAGGGGAGAGAATGTCCATGGAGGGACACTAAATATAGCACGGTGACTCCAATCCTAAGGTTAGAAAGGTGTAAGAATGTCCACGGCGGGACGCTAAAAGTGAGTACGGAAACTCAAATCCTAAGGTTAGGGTAAAGGGTAAAGGATGTCCACGGCGGGACGCTAAATAGAGCACGGCGACTCCAATCCTAAGGTTAGGATAAAAGGGTAAAGAATGTCCACGGCGGGACGCTAAATAGAGCACGACAACTCCAATCCTAAGGTTAGGATAAAAGGTAAAGAATGTACACGGAGGGACGCTAAATAGAGCACGGCGACTCCAGTCCTAAGGTTAGGATAAAGGGGTAAAGGTAAATGATATCATATGTAAACCATCAATGTCACAACAATGTAAACAAAAGGTTCAAGACCTCATGGGGATAATCAAAAGTTTTTAAAGGTGAACCACCTAAATGTGTACAATCAAAGTTGAAATTAAAACTTAAATGCCCAAGGAATCTAACAATCCATGTTCATAATCTTAAATTAAGAACTCTAAGAGAATGAAATCCAAATGTTTGAAATAAAGAAGGAAAGGTAGGAAGGTGAAAACTCTAAAATGAGTTAAAACTTTCTCATAATTCAAAGTGTTTCTAAAATAGTATTTTTAGAATTCTTTAAACATTATATAGAAATATGTTACAACACAAGAATTTTGCAAAAAGAACCACTTAAAAATGATTTAAAATGGAGAAGTTATGTGGTTTTTAAAGTTTGTGAACAAAACATAAAAATCTAAATGATAAAATGAATAAAATGCACATGGTAAGACAGTGAATCAAACAAATTTGATTATTCAAACATGTTAACAAACATGTATAAATAATACAAGATCAATATCACAAGAAAAATCAAGTTACAAGTTGAAAAAGTTTAAGAACATCATGGTAAAAACCCTAAAAACAGTCATAGTAGCATGTGAAATGCAAATGGAAAGTTCACATTTATGAGTTTTAGGTTTACCTCTTGATGAAAGATTAAGTAATAAGAAAACCAGAGATCTTGAAAGCTCTTCCAAGATCTTCAAATGTTCCTAGGATGATGAATAGATGCTCCAAAAAGCCTCCAAGCAAGCTAGTGGACGAAATGCCTTGTAAATGAAGGAAAATCTTCAAAATCCAAAAATTTCAAAGACCAACTCACTAGAGCCTTGTTACATAAATATGGAAGTGATTTGTATAGTTTCAATACATCATATTTGATGTGTTTTAAGTGTTTCTTGAGTTGGAAGAAGTTTGCAAATGGTTTTGAAAGGTGTTTTGCAAAAGTAGATTTTGAGGGATTTTGGAAACTTAATGAAATTTTGCAAGAACTTGTGATTGTGTAAGGAATGGAGTTCTAGATGGCTTCTATCATGAAACGTATGTGTTTGTGATGTAGGAAGTGAGTTCTATTTATAGCCAAAAGCCTTGGGTCAAGGTATGGGTAAAAGTGAAGCAAATTGCCAATTTTAACCTTCCATCATGAAAATCTTTGAGTTTTCCAATGCAATATTCATATTTGTCTTTAAGCCACTCTACTAAGATATTCTCCATACACCATAGATTTTTCATCATGATTGATAGGATAGGAGGTGACTTGTTGATTTAAAGTTGATGATTTGACAAGGGTAGCCACCTTTTTTCTCTTTCTTCACTATTCACTTTTGCAACTTGCATTAAATAATGATTTCCTTTGATCTTTGTGCCATTTTCGTGGGAATTGATGTACAAAAGTTCATTATTAATATAAACATCATAAATGAGGCTTAATATTTGATTAGCATCGATTTGGAGAGGTTTTGGAATCAAAAAACTCATGCTGACCTGGTTTTGCCAATGCGAGTTTATGCCAACTTGTGGACCTCGGTTCTCTCTAACCAGGAAGAGTTATGGAACACACTTGTACTTTTTAGAAAGCCCCAATTAGGTAATACAATATTTATGTTTGTTTTTGGAACTCATTCCTCTTGAAACTTGATAAAAAAAACCTTGTGTGGTTAAGGAGTTATGGCTTTGCCCTTTTCAAAACCTTAATTCCCCAACTTTTCGATTACTTCTCAATTCTTGATCAATTGGTCACAAAACTTCATGATTAGATATTAAATGATGCTTGTAACAGATTTGGCTTCAATTTTGGGTTAAAACCCTGTTGGTCAATGGGTTGACTTTTCAGTCAGACGAACCGAACGATCGAAAACCTCTTAATCGACTGTTGGTGTCGTGGGTCTTCTGAGGCCTTGAAAGTGCTTTAGTGGACTTCCCTAATCCATATGAGCTTCATGGACCATAACTCCATCATTGGAACACCTTTAAATCAAAAGTCAAACCACTATTGACTTTTCCTGATCAGAAACCCTAATCGGGGGTCCTGAACTGCACTGTTTTTAATCTTCGGGTGACAATCTGAAATTGGATTCATACTTGACCCAATGGAGTATTATTGATGGTGTAAAGACATTCTTCATGGATAATCAATGCAAGTCATTGACTGATTAAACCGTTGAAACCTGGATTTCCAACTGTACGGAACCCTAATTCACCTGTATCTTAACAAAGACAAACTTGAAATAGGTTAAGGTTAGAGAAACAATGATAATGCTCCTAGAATGATGATGAAGATCTCAGAGGTCAAAATTTGGGGTGCAATAGATGCCCCTATTTAAATATCTTCACCAGATGGCAATGAGAGATGATAATCCTCATAGAATCGTAGTGAAAGGTATTTAAATATAGCAAACCAGAAATTTTGTCCCTTAGATCAGATGGTATGCAAAAGGAAAAATGCTGAAATGCAATGAATTCTAAATGATGTTTCATGATGCTTGGATGCAAGACAAACACAGACACACGAGCAAATATTAAAGAACAACAATACAACGAGTAATTACTCACAGGGAACCCGACACACTGGGGAAACAACAGACATCATCCATGAACGGAACTGGATGGAAAAGAGTCACAACATTCAAAATATCAATGAATGAGGTGAGGAGAAATTTGGGAAATATAACAGGGACACATAAACAAACATCAGAGACATTTAGAAGAACATTGAATGGACTCTGAAATATACCAGAGATACTCGGAAAAACATCAAATAAACTCCGGAACATATCCAAAGAAGCACATTGAAGACATATACTTTGAAGGTTCATCTGAAACATTTTAGAAGGGTATTTAAATGTACGGGGAAAAGGTTTGAAGACATATCTAGGAGAACATCAGATAAGCAACAAAGGAGTTTTGGAAGAACATCAGAACAAAGATATATATATATATATATATATATATATATATATATATATATATATATATATATATATATATATATATATCCGGAAAAACATCGTAAAGATTCTGGAAAAACAGCAGAATTTAAAGGGAGTATCTGAAAAAACATCAGAACAAAGACTCAATCTGGAAAAACATCAGAGAGAGAAACATATCCGGAAAAACATCGGATAGATTCTGGAAAAACATCAAAATCAAGGTAAATATCTGGAAAACCATCAGATAAGTTTCGGAAAAACATCAGAACAAAGACTCAATCTGGAAAAACATCAGAGAGAGAAACATATCCGGAAAAACATCGGATAGATTCTGGAAACATCAGAATCAAGGTAAATATCTGGAAAACCATCAGATAAGTTCTGGAAAAACATCAGAACAAAGACTCAATCTGGAAAAACATCAGAGAGAGAAACATATCCGGAAAAACATCGGATAGATTCTGGAAAAACATCAAAATCAAGGTAAATATCTGGAAAACCATCAGATAAGTTTCGGAAAAACATCAGAACAAAGACTCAATCTGGAAAAACATCAGAGAGAGAAACATATCCGGAAAAACATCGGATAGATTCTGGAAAAACATCAGAATCAAGGTAAATATCTAGAAAACCATCAGATAAGTTCGGGAAAAACATCAGAACAAAGACTCAATCTGGAAAAACATCAGAGAGAGAAACATATCCGGAAAAACATCGGATAGATTCTGGAAAAACATCATAATCAAGGTAAATATCTAGAAAACCATCAGATAAGTTCTAGAAAAACATCAGAACAAAGACTCAATCTGGAAAAACATCAGAGAGAGAAACATATCCAGAAAAACATCGGATAGATTTTGGAAAAACATCAGAATCAAGGTAAATATCTGGAAAACCATCAGATAAGTTCGTGAAAAACATCATAACAAAGACTCAATCTGGAAAAACATCAGAGAGAGAAACATATCCGAAAAAACGTCGGATAGATTCTGGAAAAACATCAGAATCAAGGTAAATATCTGGAAAACCATCAGATAAGTTATGGAAAAACATCAGAACATAGACTCAATCTGGGAAAACATCAGAGAGAGACAAACAAAGGTGACATTCAAGAATAACGTTGGATAAAAGGAAACCAGACATCCAATAATAGCTTTGAATGAAAGGCATAAACATAGTATCTGAGAATAGTATTTGATGTATATAGGAACAGACATATTCGGAAGAACAATCGGATTAGAAATGTCATATCTGGAAGAACATCAGATAGACACGACACAAAAATCTGTTTGGTAGGTGCCAAGTGAGTTGGACTTTGACCACAAGGTAGGACGTGAATAACAACATGACCTCGGGAGAAATGAAAATAAGGATAAAACACTCATGTTATGCATATGAATATGAATTATGCAGATGGTATATGATCAAAATGTAAATGTAGACGTCGACGACAAGGCTCGATTCTTTTGGTGAGAAGACAAGACTGGAAGACTGATTCCTCAACACGGAGATCACTGTCATTCTTCTTGGGGACTAAAGATGCTACAGCTGAACACATCTCTGCCACACTAGTAAATTGTATCAAATTGACGATCCTTGTAGGAAGGATGAAGAGCTGCCTAGGGATTCTTCAAGTAAACTGCCCCAGATTAGTTGTCTGTTGTAGATGAACTGGTCCGCTGGTTGCTTGTCTGATGTTGAAGATGACTGATTCACTGTGTGCTTGGAAAGCTTACCCTAATCTAAGTCTTGAAATATCTTCTGGATAAACCAAATTTGAGAAGACCTTGCCTTGAACAAATATTGAATTGATTCTTTGACAGGATGTGAAACGAACTTGCCCCTGATAGGATCACCGACCAAGTTTCTCAACTGTTTGAAAATTCCTTGAGAGGAAAGCCAGTTTGCAAACAAAAGTATTCATACAAACATGATAATGCAAAGTTCATGCAACTTTTGAAATAAAAATCATTTTTGAAAGATGAAAAATAAATGAGTCATTGGTCAGAACACGGTGGTTCAATACACTCAGGGTTTAAAGGTAAAGAAAAAAGGTATGATGCCAAAACAAATGATCTGCAAAGATCTTTTGGAGTTAGTTTACGCAACCTTGTTGTAGTATGCTTTCAAAATAACCTTGTTTCAGTTAGGTCTTTTGAGGGTTGTAGTGTGGCCTGGTTCACGGTTTAAGAAACAAAGGATAAAGGCTCAAAGTTTATTTGTGCCCACCCAATCTACGTGATGATCTTCAGTCCTATGCTCAGTTAACTCAGAGTATACACTCAGGTTCGTATAGGAATTGCACTGATGATAGCCATGATGATGGTTCAAAAGTCAACAGACCTTTGAGACGACAATTACTACTTCTCTACAACATTTGGTTGTTTTGACATTGAGGATTTTCATGGTAAATATTTAAAGATCTCATCTTCTATTATCCCTAATTTTTGCCTGAACTGTTTCCTTTTTTAAGCTTACAGTCAGCAGGATGCCCCAATTTTGCCTAAGTCTCCTTCATAGGTTTTGACTTAGCGGGCTTTTCTTTTGATTGATTTTTTTTTTGAAAGAAAGAAATTGACTGTCTGGCTTTAATGATTATGGTGAACCATCATCGGCTTTTTGACTTGAAAAACATCTTCGACACTTATTTGCGGCGTGCAAAGGAAAACTTGTGAATGCAACCTTGATATGAAGGGTGTATTGCAGGAAAGCACAACCAAGTTAACTGAGAAACTACCCATCCCAAGGTTAAAATTGTGGGTTTTTTGTAAACAAAGAAACTCCAACTTCTAGGCTCGAAGGGGTTAACGAGGGATTATCTTCCTTATTTCTCCAGTGTTTGGGAGTTGAAACAATGCCTTACATCGTCAACAAAGTTTGACTGAAAGCATACTGACAGCATTTATGGGTATAACATTTTCATCATCCTCCCTCAAACATTTGCATATCAAAAGTTTGAACAAAAGGTGCATATTTTTAAAAGATAAAGCATAAAGATGCAAATACTAGACAAAATGAATTGAATCAAAAGTTGCAATGCTCATTCATTAACATAGAAGTACAAACATAGTTTGAAGGCAAACAACTTAAACAAAATGAAGGAAAGTACAAACAACGAGAAACAAAAAGGCCTAGTGACTAAATCAGGACAAGGATGAGCCGTCTTGTCTGAAACACTGGCGTTTAGGAAGACAGCCTGCTGAAGTCAGTCTGAAGCTTCACTTTTAATGCATCGGCAAGGGATTGTTCTAGACATTCGGATGACTATCCTTGAAATCAAGGATTCCAGTTCTAACCAATTTTCGCACTCTGGATTTTAGTGCATAACAATGCTCCAAATCATGGCCTGGGGCACCCTCATGAAAAGCACAATGGAGATCAGCTCAAAATCCAGCCGAAGGAGGATTAGGAGGAGGTTGCATAGTCTTTATAGTGATGAACCCTTGTTGAACCAGATCGGGATAAAGTTCTGTGTATGTCATGGGAATAGGATCAAATTGATTCCTATTCCTATATTGGTTCAGTCCAACAGCTGGACGTTGAGGAATCTGAGTTGGTCGTGGAGTAGCAGCAGCAGTAACGACAACAATAGTAGAGTGATTATACCTTGGTTGGGGTCGAGGATTTCTCACTTCAACCATGACAGCGTTGGTTTGATCTTCTTTCTTCTTATGGAAGGCCCCAAAGGATTTCTTCGCACCACTTGAAGATTCAGCGGCTTTGGAGACTTTACCATTTTTCAACCCTTCTTCTAACCTATGACCAATAGTCACCAGATCTGTAAAGCTTGAAGATACACTTCCTATCATCTTTTCCCAATAAAGAGGGGACAGAGTATCCATGAACATTCCAATTAGCTCCTTGTCTGCTAGAGGCGGTTAAACCTGGGAAGCCAATTCTCTCCATCGCTGAGCATACTCTTTGAATGACTTTTTCATTCTGAGACATGTTTTGAAGTTGACGGCGATCAGGAGCCATGTCCAAATTGTATTTGTATTGCTTCATAAAAGCGTTGGCGATATCTTGGAAGCAGTGGATGTTGTTATGCTCTAAGTTCATATACCATTTGAGAGAAGCCCCACTCAAGTTGTCCTGAAAGTAGTGGATGAACAGCTTCTGATTGTTGGTGTAGGCTGCCATCTTTCGGAAGTACATGATCAGATGGGCTCTTGGACATGAGTGACCCTTATACTTCACAAACTCAGGAATCTTAAACTTAGCAGGCATAACGAGGCCAGAAACTAAGCACATATTATCCGCATCAACATTGAAGAAATATGTACCCTCAACAACTTTGAGTCTCTTATCTATGTTCTAAAACTGTTCACGGACAATCTCAGGCTCAATAAAATCTTTGTGGTCTTCTCCTTGAGCACTGACAGCATGGTAGTCAGAGAAAGGAGTCTCAAAGGGAGTTTGAAAAATAGGTCTGACAGTCTGACCAATCATAGCAGTAGATGCAAGGGGTGGAGAGTAGTAGGGAGGTAAACCAAACTCTGGCCAAGTTGAAGGCGGTATTTGAACAGGAGCAGGGTCACCACTTGAAACTTCCTGAATGAAAGTCCTTTGAGATTCTCCTCTGGCCATCAAGACTTGAAGCATCTCGGTGAGCTTAGTCACGCATGATTTCAATTCATTGATCTCCATTCGGATTTCTACATTGTGTACTTCTTGCTCTAACATCTTGCGTCTATAGTTAGATCTAGTCTGATATCGGTGTCGAGGAATCAGTTTGACAACTCAAAGGCACACTGGAAGATGGAGACAACTGAAGATGAGCGACTGGACAAGTAGAGGTATGCAACAAACTGTGCAAAGATGCAAATGCAATGAAATGCTATGCAAGACTGGATGCAAAACACACATAACAGGATCAAAGGTTCAAGATCACAGCATGAGATATGGATAAAGAACCAACCACAGGGTGTGTACTATGGGTAAAGCACCTGCATAACGGGTTCTAACAAAGTTCCCAAAGTCCTCGACCCATCTTTCGGATATTATTGACACACCAACTACATGGAAATCAATAATATTCTTAAGAGAGTCTCGTCTGAGTGCAGTATCGCGTATCAACTACTTCGAGAATACTCCCTCATAGCCATCGCACTACGTCCTAAAAGGCCAAGTGGGGGTAAAAGGTAACTAAAAGTCCTCAGTGTTACAAGCTTCTAGGTTGAAAGTAGTAATGTTTTCACGAATACTCGTTCAACAAAACTACTCCAAAGAGGGCCTCCACTGAGTGGTGGTTTCTCAAGTTAGCTTGGTCGGGAATCAACTCCCTATAAGCCTTCTTGAATATACCACCTTCCTATCATAAGTGAACTCAAGTCCGGGTATAGGACTTTTATCCTCACCACTCAAAGTAACAATCCTGCACATAGCAAATCCCAGGCACATACAGATATATGTACAAATATACAAATATACAAACAAGAAAACATATAGCAAACACAAATATAAACAAGGTGGGCTTAACCCTCTTAGGGGAGTCCCTAGTGATGTCGCCATTTCTGTTGCGGTGAGAATCGTGATACCAAGCTATTGACTAACTTGAATCTTAATTCTTAAATTCACTATCGGACTTTAATTTATCCAAAAAGGAAAGGTTTAAATAAAGAAAAACCTATTAAAATGCAAAGCAAAAGGCAAGGCCTAAAGCTGAGCAAACAGAGATCTAAAGGTTCGGGGGTTGGTTATGCATAGGGTAGGTATTTCACATCCTAAACATCTGTAGTACTCTACAGGAACCTCTTGTTAATATTTGTGTTTGCTAAAGTTTGCTTGCTAAAGGAACTGTGCTAAGGGTAAATATATAAAGTATGTAGTATGTACAAAGTTTGGTAAAGTATGCTCGCGAAGACATCGCATCTCGTGCCTACGTATCCTTACGGAAATGGAATCAGAGCAACCGTAGTTCCCTTGACTAGGGGTGAGGAACTCTTGACTGTGGTCAAGGTTCCAAAGGGAAAGTAAATGTCTACAGCGAGACACTTACATAGAGTGCATCGACTCTAAACAAAAGTTAAGTTAGCAAAGAAGGGAATGTCCACGGTGGGATGACTAAATTGAGCACGACGACTCCAATTCTAAGTAGTAAATGTTAACAGGAAGTTAGTTGTTAGTGAGGGAGAAAGAAAAGGTTGGAAAAATGTGAAGTTGTTTAGTGGGCTCGCCAAGACATCGTATCTTTTGACTACGTATTCTCATCGAGAAATCAGAGCGTTTGTAGTTCCCCTATCTAGGGGGGAGGAACTCTTGACTGTGGTCAAGGTTCCAAGGGGATGTAAGCATTCATAGGGAAGTACTTACATGGAGTGCGGCGACTGTTGAATCTAAGTTGAGATTGTTATGGTAGAGAATATTCACGGCGGGACGCTAAACATGAGTACGGAGACTCAAATCCTAAGGTTAGGATAACGGGGAAAAGATGTCCACAGCGGGACGCCGAATAGAGCACAACAATTCCAGTCCTAAGGTTAGGATAAAGGGATAAAGGGTGTCCACCGCAGGATGCTAAATAGAGCACAACGACTCCAATCCCAAGGTTAAGATAAAGGGGAGAGAATGTCCACGGAGGGACACTAAATATAGCACGGCGACTCCAATCCTAAGGTTAGGAAGGTGTAAGAATGTCCACGGCGGGACGCTAAAAGTGAGTACGGAGACTCAAATCCTAAGGTTAGGGTAAAGGGTAAAGGATGTCCACGGCGGGACACTAAATAGAGCACGGCGACTCCAATCCTAAGGTTAGGATAAAAGGGAAAAGAATGTCCACGGCGGGACGCTAAATAGAGCACGGCGACTCCAATCCTAAGGTTAGGATAAAAGGTAAAGAATGTCCACGGCGGGACACTAAATAGAGCAAGGCGACTCCAATCCTAAGGTTAGGATAAAGGGGTAAAGGTAAAGGATATCATATGTAAACCATCAATGTCACAACAATGTAAACAAAAGGTTCAAGACCTCATGGGGATAATCAAAAGTTTTTAACGGTGAACCACCTAAATGTGTACAAGAAAAGTTGAAATTCAAACTTCAATGCCTAAGGAATCTAATAATCCATGTTCATAATATCAAATTAAGAACTCTAAGAGAATGAAATCCAAATGATTGAAATAAAGAAGGAAAGATAGGAAGGTGAAAACTCTAAAATGGGTTATAACTTTCTCATAACGCAAATTGTTTCTAAAATAGTATTTTTAGAATTCTTTAAACATTATATACAAATATGTTACAACACAAGAATTTTTCAAAAAGAACCACTTATAAATGATTTAAAATGGAGAAGTTATGTGGTTTTTAAGTTTGTGAACAAAACATAAAAATCTAAATGATAAAAAGAATAAAATGCACATGGTAAGACAATGAATCAAACAAATTTGATTATTTAAACATGTTAACAAACATGTATAAATAATACGAGATCAATATCACAAGAAAAATCAAGTTACAAGTTGAAAAATTTTAAGAACATCATGGTAAAAACCCTAAAAACAGTCATAGTAGCATGTGAAATGCAAATGAAAAGTTCACATTTATAAGTTTTAGGTGTACCTATTGAAGAAAGATTAAGCAATAAGAAAACCAGATATCTTGAAAGCTCTTCCAAGATCTTCAAATGTTCCTAGAATGATGAATAGATGCTCCAAAAAACCTCCAAGCAAGCTAGTGGACGAAATGCCTTGTAAATGAAGGAAAATCTCCAAAATCCAAAGATTTCAAAGACCAACTCACTAGAACCTTGTTACATAAATATGGAAGTGATTTGGATAGCTTCAATACATCATATTTGATGTGTTTTAAGTGTTTCTTGAGTTGGAAGAAGTTTGGAAATGGTTTTGAAAGGTGTTTTGCAAAAGTAGATTTTGAGGGATTTTGGAAATATAATGAAATTTTGCAAGAACTTGTGATTGTGTAAGGAATGGAATTCTAGATGGTTTCTAGCATAAAACTTGTGTGTTGGTGATGTAGGAAGTTAGTTCTATTTATAGCCAAAAGCCTTGGGTCAAGGTATGGGTAAAAGTGAAGCAAAATTCCAATTTTAACCTTCCATCATGAAAATCTTTGAGTTTTCCAATGCAATCTTCATATTTGTCTTTAAGCCACTCTACTAAGATATTCTCCATGCCCCATAGATTTTTTCATCATGACTGATAGGATAGGAGGTGACTTGTTGAATTAAAGTTGATGATTTGATAAGGGTAGCCACCTTTTTTCTCTTTCTTCACTATTCACTTTTGCAACTTGCATTAAATAATGATTTCCTTTGATCTTTGTGCCATTTTCGTGGGAATTGATGTATAAATGTTCATTATTAATATAAACATCATAAATGAGTTTTACTCTTTGATTAGCATCGATTTGGAGAGGTTTTGGAATCAAAAAACTCATGGTGACCTGGTTTTGCCAATGTGAGTTTTTGCCAACTTGTGGACCTCGGTTCTCTCTAACCAGGAAGAGTTATGGAACACACTTGTACTTTTTAGAAATCCCCAATTAGGTACTACAACATTTTTGTTTGTTTTAGGAACTCATTCCTCTTGAAACTAGGTTAAAAACCCTTGTGTGGTTAAGGAGTTATGGCTTTGCCCTTTTCAAAACCTTAATTCCCCAACTTTTCGATTACTTCTCAATTCTTGATCTATTGGTCACAAAACTTCATGATTAGATATTAAATGATGTTGGTAACATATTTGGCTTCAATTTTGGGTTAAAACCCTGTTAGTTGATGGGTTGGCTTTTCAGTCAGACGAACCTAACGATCGAAAACCTCTGAATCGACTGTTGGTGTCGTGGGTCTTTTGAGGCTTTGAAACTTCTTTAGTGGACTTCCATAATCCATATGAGCTTCATGGACCATAAATCCATCATTGGAACACCTTTAAATTTAAAGTCAAACCACAATTGACTTTTCCTTATCAGAAACCCTAATCGGGGGTCCTGAACTGCACTGTTTTTAATCTTCGGGTGACAATCTCAAATTGGATTCATACTTGACCCAATGGAATATTATTGATGGTGTAAAGACATTCTTCATGGATAATCAATCCAAGGCATTGACTGATTAATCCGTTGAAACCTCGATTTCCAACTGTACGGAACCCTAATTCACCTGTATCTTAACATAGACAAACTTGAAATAGGTTAAGGTTAGACAAACAATGATAATGCTCCTAGAATGATGATGAAGATCTAAGAGGTCAAAATTTGGGGTGCAACACTCAGCCCTCAGAAAAATGTCATCATCGGGCCGGGACGGAAGGGAAACAACCGGAGTCGCCGCCAGCTTCCTAAACATCAGGTACAATTATTTTATGGCTCAGCAACATCAAGGCAATATTTTGTTCTTATCAATATTAAAGTCTTTTTGCAACTAAAAGTAGAAGAATGGCAAAGTCAATCCTGCGGGTCAAAGTCCAATTTCCAATTTAAGCATTGTCAAAAGTGAATGAATCAAAGGGAGAGTATTGACCAAAACAAAAAGCCCAACAGCATGCCCACGGTGGCGCTCTCGCGCGAGAGAGGTCTCAATAGCAACATGATGACAAAAGTCCAACAATGAACCCAACATCTGGCCATAATCAAAGATAATAATAATCAATTGGTTCATCCAGCAAATCAAACGACAAATTTAATTTCCAAGAATAATCCTGAATACTTCCAAAACCGTTCAAGACAATCTTTTTTTTTTCAAATCCGTTTCCAGCAGTAACAACACACTAAGAGCAAAATTGGAAGTCGTAAAGTTTTGAAATCTTTCCATTATCATCAAAGTAAATCAAGATACGATTTGGAAAAAGTTAAGAGATATAAAATTTTCCCAAAACCAAATCGAACCAAAATAAACGAAAGAGGAAAAGGTTTAAGAATTTCCAAAAATCGCCAAAAAATAACAGCAGAAAACATCAACGAAAGAAGAAGGTTTTAAAGAAAAACTTCAATGCGTTATCTGAATCCGAGTATAAATAAGAAGAGGGATCACATCTTTAGGGAAAGGAAAAAAACCATCACGAACCAGCTCAGATTTTGATCGAAAAATCATCACAGCCGAAGCTCAGATGACGACTCGTCTTTTTTCCTAGAATCAATCAATCAACAAACCTTATCCCTTTGGAACTTTAACCAATAGTCAATGATTACTCAAACCCTTTAGGGGAACTACAAATACTTTGATTCCATTCCCATCAGGATATGTAGGCACATGATGCAACGTCTTGGCGAATATACTTAGAATTAAACCATTAGGTCTTTCACCCTTAAGTAGATAACCCTTAGCAATAAACAAATTAAAACAAGAGGTTCTTGTAGAGTACTACAGAAACTTAGGATGCTAGCACCTTCCCTAAGTTTAACCAACCCCTGAACCTAAACTCTCTAGCTTCCGCATTTGCATTACATTGTGGGTAATTCGATCTTTTCCCTTCCTTTGGACAAATTAAAGACCAGTGGTGGACCAATGAATTAAGATTCAAATTAATTAATAATTTGACATCCAATTCTCACCGCGAAAGAAATGGCGACTTCACTGGGGATAGCCTTGTGGGTTTCCCTAACTTGTTTTTTTTGCTTGTTTATTGTTTTATATATTTGTCTGCTTACTTGTATACTTGTTCTTATTTATGTTTTTGGGTTGGTGCCTTTGTGCGGTGAGATAAAGTCCTACACCCGGACTTGAGTGAACTTACTATAGGAAGGTGATATATTTGACGAGGCTTATAGGGAGGCGAATCCCGACCAAGCTGACTTGAGAATCACCGCTCAGTTGAGGCCCTCTTGAAAATTAGTACTGTTGAATGAGTATTCATGAAAACATTCACTATTTTCGATTGGAGCCTGTGATACTGAGGACCGTAGTTACCTTTAACCCCACTTTGGCCTTTATTAGGACGTAGTGCGAGGACTATGATGGAGTATTCCCATAATAGTTGCTACGCGATGCTACACTGAAAAGAGGTTCTCTTGAGAATATTATTAACCACCGAGTACTCGGGAAATTGATAATATTCGAAAGATGGACTAATGATTTTGGGCACCTTTTTAGAACCTTGTTCTACAGGTACAATCCACCTTTAGTCCACACCCTTTGGGGATGGGTATACCCTTTTCCCCATGCTCGTTGCAAACCTAGGGCTTTCTTGTTTGCTTATCTGTTTATCTCTATATGCTTACTTGTGTTTGTTGCATCCATCAAGCATCATACTGCATTGGACTTCGTGGAATTCACCTTTGTCTATGAACATTGTAGGACCTCATGGATTACAAAAGGAGACATACTTCGAAATATACCTTTAAGAGTCTTAAGTTGGATGACCTAAGGAAGTTAGGAACTTTGATTAAAGACCAAGAAAGATTCAAGAACAAGTAAGGAAAGTTGTTGTCTTTGTTGAGACTCTGTGTGGACGAGGGACTTCTTTCTACATTGTTGCAGTTCTATGATCCAGTTTATCACTGTTTTACCTTCCCAGACTATAAACTCTTGCCTACTTTAGAAGAGTACTCTTATTTGGTTGGTTTACCTATTCTGGATGACTCCCCTTTTCCTTTTGGTTTACCTACAAACTTCTTAATCAAGAAAGCTCAATACTATGCTGATCATATGAGCATGGATACATTTTAGGCAATCTTTGCCTTACTCATTTATGGAGTGTTACTTTTCCTGAGTTTTGAAAGATTTGTCGACCTTAACGCCATTAAAATATTCATGAAGAATAATATGGTACCAATATTATTGGGTAACACTTACCATTATATGCATCTCCGAAACTTTTATGGTGGAGGAATGATCAGCTACTGTGTACCTTTATTATACAAGTGGTTTATTTTGCACTTGCCCAAGTCTGCTTCTTTTTCGAATCTTGACAAAGGACTTTGGTCACCAAGGATTATGGTGCTAACATACTCGGACATTGATTGGTATAGCCATGTGTATGATGGGATCTTGATCATTGATAGCTGTGGAGACTTTGCCAATGTACCATTACTCAGATTTAATGGAGGAATCAGTTACAATCATGTTCTAGCTTGCCGACAATTAGGATATCCGTTGAAGGGCCACTTAAGAGTGTTCATGTGGAAATTATTTTCTTCATGGATGACAAAGAACTTCAAGAGAAGATTTTGGCTGCATGGCGTCACTTGAATAAGAAGGGAAAGGAAAGTTTGGGAAAACCTAATTGTGTGTCTTTGGAACCATATCTTCATTGCGTCACAGAAAGAGCAATCAAGCTGAAGATGCCTTACCCTCGTCAAGATCCTATACCTCCAAGAAGAGAACTTGTTCTGGTTTTTATGTCTGAAGCTGAAGAGTTGAAGATCGCTTTGAGAAAAGAACAGCATGAGTCAGAAGCATGAAAGAGCAAGTATCAAGTGGTTGTAGAAGAGGATGCTGAACTTCAGAAGCAAATTCAGTCGAAGAATGAATAATCACTTTCTTACAAGAAGAGAAAAGCTTAGGAGGATTTATTTTCCTCCAACCCTCAATCTACCCCTTGGAAGTTGATTGTGGACAAGCTCATCCTCGAGAAGATCCAGCTGGAAGAGCAGATCAAGCAGCAGAATATGAAGCTTCCTTAGGACTTTATTAGCTTTTATTTAGCTATTTATTTGAGACTCTTTAAGGAATACTCATTTGTAATCCGTTATTAAAATAATAAATGTTTTCTTTCTACCACAATGTTCATAAATATTGGAATTCTATGAAATTCTTGCATCTGCATCCTGCATTTTTCATGTAGCATTTTGCATATGCATGTGTCCTCTCTCTGTCGTGGCTCGTCCGACTTTCTGTCTTTGTCTCATCAGTCGACATCTGGACAATCTGACTAAGCTTGAAGTACTTACAGAAGGATAGTAAAGAGAACAAAATATATGGATCCCATGACCGGTTTCAGAGTGGTGACTAATCCGATATTCGATCTTCCTTCTGATGACAATGTTCAACAAGTGGATGTCCCTATGCAACCTCAGTCTCTGCTAGACGATCTGTTTGTTCAAGTTTCCCAATTTCCACGGTGTGTATCAGATCTTCAGAATGTTCACACTAAGATGAAGGTGGACGATCCTAGAATTCTAGCAATTGAGAAAGGATTTCGCGATCTCGAAGAGAAATCAAAGGTGGTGAAAAGGTCTGATACACATGGTCTCAAGGCTCATAACCTATGTTTAGTTCCAGGAGTGTTTATTCCTCCAGAGTTCAAGATGCCTGTCTTAGAAGTATACAAGGGTATTAGTTGTCCAAGATACCATTTGACGATGTTTTGTCGAAAGATGACTGCTTATATTGACAATGACAAACTGATGGTTCACTGCTTTCAAGAAAGTTTATGTGGGGCATCCTTGATATGGTATATGAATCTACAAAGTAACCACGTTTAGTCGTAGGAAGACTTAGCCGTTGCTTTTATGAAACAATACAATTACAATTTGGATATAGCTCGAGATAGTAAGAATGACGATGAATCTTTCAGAGAATTGGTAGTTCTAGTATCTTATTCTCAACATCGGTATGCAGTGCCCGCTTAGTGCAAACAGCGACTACCTCGTAGACCAAGGTTGACTTCTCCAAATCAACATCAGAATCGACGGTTTTGTAATCAGAAGATACCTCTGAGTATTCCAAGAGAAGAAACTCGCCGTTTTGATCCTATCCCATTGACTTACCGTCAACTATGGTATTATTTTGCTAGAAACTCGGTGATGACACCCAGAAAGACTAGAATCATGAAGTCTCACCCACCGTGGTTTAACTCGAACACCAGCTGTAAATTTCATGATGGAGCGATGGGGCATTCAATTGAAGAATCCAAAGTATTCCAAGAGAAAGTTCAAGAGATGATGGACGACAAAGTGTTGACCTTCAAAGGCAGAGGCCCACGTGTGAACAGAACACCGTTGCGTTGACAAATAGGTAGACTTAATAAAATCCCAGGGAAAGGCTTGTCTGGCTTTTCACTTTATGTTGCTTATGTGTATTTCATTTCTTTGGTTAAAAGCATATTTGGCATGTAAGAACTTGTTATTTCGAATAATTAATGCAATAAAATGTGTGTCTTGAAGAAATCCATTCATATTCACTCAAATCGCTTTTCACAATTTATAATGCCGACTTTACCTAATCTCTTGCTCTGATAGAGAATTAGGAGGAGGATGACGAAGTAAAACGCAGGATCTCTCATTGTATGCTTTTGGATAAAAATCCTACTGATAATGTAAGGCTTTATTTCAAACCTCCTAAACACCAGAAGTAGTTAACCCCTCTTTTAAGCCTTGAGGAAGGATTTATTTCTTCCTGCCAAAATCAAAACCAAGTTTTTAACCTGGGGCAGAGTATTAAAAAAAAGAATGAGCATCTTTCAAAAATTGGGTGGGCCCAAATATATACTTTGACCATTATTTCTTTGTTTTACAAATCGGAAACTAAACCCAGACACAACCCTCAAAAGTCCTAATTAAAGAAAGGTTTACTTCAAAAGCATACACGATGAGATAACGTTTCCTAACTCCTATGAGTTATGCTCAATTTGGCGTTGGCTTTATAAAAATTAAATTTATATCCTAACTAGTGACTTTGTCACAAGTTATCGTGATATCTATTTTCAAAACTTCAAGACAAACACGTGTGTTGCATTAACAGTTTTAGAATTAACATTTCCGACTTGCTAACTTCGCTTGGTATCTTAGAAAGCTTACATGTGAACATCGTTAAGTTTGTTCTATTGGAATTTGAAGACTCTGCTAACCTGGGGCAAGTTATTTTCCAAGTTGTTTGTTCTCTATGCAAGTCTGACTTCCTATAGAGCTATTTTCGAAGATTCAGTTATGCATATTACCGCCAATCAAGGCCAGTTACGTCGAGATTCGACAAATCTCTCTAAGAGTTTGAAAATAGTGGAGCATTTGGACACCATGTTTTCTGTAAAATCCTCTTGGAACGACTTCTTCTCATAACCATATGACTTGGCGCATTTGAGAAGCGAAGATTATTTTTTATCCACTCACAACAAACTATTGTTCAAAATGGCGACTACCACGCAGTTCATCAAAGCAGAATTACTTTGTTTTTACAACATCCTTCATGTCCCTAGTAGATTTTACTTCAAGTGGTCATGATCATTCTCCGATGAATATTTTCGATGCAAGAATTCTCTAGTTGGTGACTCAAGGTTCCCAATGATTTGCTTAACTTCACTTCCCCAATGAAATGGATGTTATTCTACTCCTCAGTGAATCTTCTTGAACTTCACCTTCCCAGTAAAGTGGATCTTATTCTACTCCTCAGTGGATCTTTTTCAACGCCGATTTCCCCAGCGGAGCGGATGTTTATTTCATCCCATTGAAGTTTCGTCTCCAACTTATTCAATGGCTATGTTAATCCAGGTTTCCCCATCGATGTCAATATTTATTTTATCCCTTGCGCAACCTCAGTTCTAGTATTTCCATCTGCAACTCCAGTATGAATCTCTCCAGTAAGTGGATATTTATTTTATCCCCTGTGAAACTTCATTTCGGGTATCTCCGTCTACAACTCCAATATGAATCTCTCCAAGGAAATGGATATTTATTTTATCCATGGAGTTCTCCAGTTATGAGTTTGATCCGCTCCTAGTAGATCTTTATTCTCATCTTTAACAAGATAACCAAGATTTATCAAGATGTTATACCCCAAGAGGAATATTTTATATTCCCTAGAGATGTTTTGAAGCCTCGAAGAAGGAATGTGATCCCATATTTAGTTCTGCATCTGTCCCCAATAGTACTTCTATCTTTGAAGATTGGTCGGATGTTTGCTTCGAGATGTTTGTTTCATCTTCGGTTGCTTCTCTCGCTTGTTTTGTCAGCATACACATAGCATATAGATAGATAGCATAACATATGCATTTTGCATCTTTGTGTTTGTTTATTCCGTCACTTTGGTCGTGTTTACCCCCAAGTGACTGGGTTCGTCTTCTCCTTCCAAGTAGAGTCGTCAGCCCTAAGAAGAAAGAGCATAATATTTATATTTCCCCACGGAGTTCAATCCTCGTGGAAGACGGTTGTTTTAGTTGAATCCCATTTGAGCTCATACCTCGATGATCGAGTCTTGCTTGAGAGTTTCTCTTCAGATATTTCCTGAGTTGAACTTCGGTCCCTGACAATCACAATTTTGGATATCTCCAGACTTTTGAACCTAGAATTGAGTGTGCATTTATTTTGCACTTGACTCCCCAGGAAGGGTCTTTATGAAGATCAATGAAGACGAGATGCTCCTCCAGCATTGTTACAAGACCTTCCCAGCAATTCATACCTGGACTACAAGTGACCTCTTTATTTGAGCAATTCGTTTTGATCAGGTTTTCTATTAAGATGACAAATGGCAATCTCCTCAAGGCAGTTTTTCCATCCCCAGTGAACCTATCAAGATTATCAACTCATCAAATGGCTTATCTCCGGGAATCCGTTAGAGAAGTTTGTTGAAGATTTTACAGACATTTCTCTTTATTTGAGAATTCTCACTTCAAAGGATTCATACATTTTACACCCACAAAAAGAGATACTCCTCAGGAATGTATTTCCCAATGAATTCGTTACACAAGATTAATTCCATCAGATGGCATCTCTCCCGAGAGGTTTGGTGAAGTTCATTACATTGGATTTCTCTTTATTCGAGATGACATATTTGCAAATCAACTGGCCTACATCTCTTCTAAAGATCCCCGGTGAGGTTTTACAATCTCCAGTATGTTATGGACTACTGTTGAAGTCTTTTATCTCCAGCAAAATTCCAATTGCCCTATGAAGACACTCTCCTGAGTATTCACCATTCCAGGAATAAACTGAGACCCATTCATGGTAGAAAACCTTGAGGCGTGGGGAGGTTTATTTTAAGAAACTGAGACCCGTTCATGGTAGACAACCTTGAGGCGTGGGGAGGTTTACTTTAAGAAACTAAAACCCGTTCATGGTAGACAACCTTGAGGCATGGGGAGGTTTATTTTAAGAAACTGAGGCCTGTCATGGTAGATAACCTTGAGGCGTGGGGAGGTTTATTTTAAGAAACTGAGACTCGTTCATGGTAGACAACCATGAGGCATTGCGAGGTTTATTTTAAGAAACTGAGACTCGTTCATGGTAAACAACCTTGAGGCGTGGGGAGGTTTATTTTAAGAAACTGAGACCCGTTCATGGTAGACAACCTTGAGGGGGGAGGTTTATTTTAAGAAACTGAGACCCGTTCATGGTAGACAAACCTTGAAGCGTGGGGAGGTTTATTTCTACTCTTTTCAAGTTTGAAGAAGAAACTAAGATCTGTTCTTGGCACACAAACCTTGAAGCGTGGGGAGGTTTATTTCTACTTTTTTCAAGTTCGAAGAAGAAACTGAGACCCGTTCAATGACATAAAAACCTTGAAGCATGGGGAGGTTCACATTTTACTATTTTCAAGTGGATTACTCAATTAAAAAAACATTGAATTATTGATTCGATCACAAGAGTTGATTTTGGTTATTACTGTTGTTTGGATAACCACATTCGATAGTAATTTATCCTTCACTTTCAAGTTTCTCGTCCATCTGTTTAAGCTACTGTACTCTTGGTGGTATTATATCATATCTTTATTTTCGGAGATTCCCCAATGCTGGTTGTTTTCTTTCCCCGTGGAGTCTTCGTATGTTGGGTCCGTCGTTTGTTTCCCGTCTGTCGTGTCCGGTTGTTCCCCTGTGGCAGCTTTTCTCCACAGGACCCTCGGTCTTGCATTTCATATCATATGCATCTGGTGGCATCTTAAGGCCAAAAATTCGTGCAATGTTTGTATTTAAGTCCCTCCTATCACGTCGAGACGTAGATTTCAATCTCCATATCTCCAGATAGAAGAAACTTAAATAGGGGCATCTGTCACACCCTAATTTTTGACTTTAAGATCCCACCTCTTTTGTGCGTTTTATTGCGTTATTTGACTTTATGTTTCATATCCACGTTTATCGCGACTAATGAACTTGTGCAAGAGTGTCAAGAAGATAATTTTGTTTCTCCTAACTTAAGCACTGTAGGCTATCTCTGGGTTATTTCTAAAAGGGCGTAGTGTCTTTATCAAGAGGTCCACCAAGTCACAGAACTCTGTTTTTAAATAGAGCCGAATTGATTACACTTTGGATTTAATGATCTCCCGAGACATTGCAGTGATGTTTTGGTCCGTGCAACGAGTAGTCAAGTTCTCTTTGTTTGAAGCTTCCCGAGTATCATTTGCAAGCCGTTATGTTTTGCAAATTTGGACCACAGTTGGATTCACGATGTTCTGGGCGTACTTTTGGATGTTTCAAGATTCGACTAGTTGATGTTATTAAAGTATCTCTTAAAATGGAAAGTGAAAGTTTGATTATGGTTATTTATTTTCTTTTAAGTCGAACATGCACATAAGACTCAAGTTTGTATTCAAGACATTTTGGATGAAGAAACGCTTTATTCATTAATCAGAGGTGGTTCTGCATTTTATTACAAGGCATTGGATTACAATTTACAAGTTTGCTTCAGAATCCTAAAACTACTTCCTAAAGGCTATCCTAGAGTCCAAGATCTTTGAGTTGGTTTTTCATCGCCATCATCTACTACACCTGCAAAACAATCAACAAGTGGTTAGTAACCTTCTAGAAATTCAGAGTAAAAGTTTTAATTTTTTTTCCTCAACCCTCAGAAAAATGTCATCATCGGGCCGGGACGGAAGGGCAACAACCGGAGTCGCCGCCAGCTTCCTAAATATCAGGGACAATTATTTTATGGCTCAACAACATTAAGGAAATATTTTGTTCTTATCAATAGTAAAGTCTTTTTGCAACTAAAAGAAGAAGAATGGCAAAGTCAATCCCGCAGGTCAAAGTCCAATTTCCAATTTAAGCATTGTCAAAAGTCGATGAATCAGAGGGAGAGTATTGACCAAAACAAAAAGCCCAACAGCAGGCCCACGGTGGCGCTCTCGCGAGAGAGAGGTCTCAACAGCAACATGATGACAAAAGTCCAACAATGAACCCAACATCTGGCCATCATCAAAGATAATAATCAATTGGTTCATCCAGCAAATCAAACGACAAATTTAATTTCCAAGAATAATCCTGAATCCTTTCAAAACTGTTTAAGACAATCTTTTTTTTTTCAAATCCGTTTCCAGCAGTAACAGCACATCAAGAGCGAAATTGGAAGCCGTAAAGTTTTGAAATCTTTCCATTATCATCACAACAAATCAAGATTCGATTTGGAAAAGTTAAGAGATATAAAATTTTCCCAAAACAAAATTGAACCAATCTAAACGAAAGAGGAAAATGTTTAAGAATTTCCAAAATCGTCAAAAAATAATAGCAGACAACATCAACGAAAGAAGAAGGTTTTAAAGAAAAACATCAATGCGTTCTCCGAATCCGAGTATAAATAAGAAGAGGAATCACGGCTTTAGGGAATGGAAAAAAAACCATCACGAACCACCTCCGATTTTGATCGCAAAATCATCACAGCTGAAGCTCAGATTTTACAAAAATCATCATCGCAAATATACCACATTCAACCATCACCGTTGCCACAAAAAATATCACAAAAAAAACACAACAGTTCCCAACACAGTCCCAAATCGTCGCCACCCAAATCGCAAATTCACCAACAAAAGCTAATGAAACCACCAGGTCAACCGCAAGTCACCGAATAGGAGGCTCGTTGACGAAGCTCGTCATTGCCTAATTTTGCATCAGGGTAGGAGTTTGTTTCATCACTAAACATCTTCTGTTTCCCCATTTTTTTGGCGTTTCTTAACAGGTTCAAGGAGAAGCTCGTGAGAACGACGAAAATAGTAGAAGAATGGTGGAGGAGAAAGCAGAGATGACATGCAAGAGGCATAGCGAGAGAAAGCAGCTTGTTGCACAGAGAGGAGAGGAGCCAACGACGGCCGAGAATGGGGGAGGGAGGGATTAGGTTATTTTATGTTGTTTTTTCTATTTATTTGTAATGATAATCCAATGTTGCACGCCTACACACGACACGATACACCTTCCACATGCAGTTGCACGATCATCATCTGATCACAATCATACGCACAACAACGCAGTCCACCGTAAGCCCTACGGGCCAGCCCACACGCGATCACACGCCCCTTTAATCCCTTTAATTAACCTTTAATCATCTTTAAACTAATACTTAACCCACATAACTCTTAATTAATCTATTTAATTAAAATATTCTTTTTTTTATTTATTATTTTAACTAATAATTACTCCTTTTAAAATCAACCACTATTTTATTTAATTAACTCTTTAATTATTTTATTTAATCAACTATTTTCTCTAATTTATTTAATAAACTCAATTTATTCACTTTACCACTTATTTTAATTTCATAACCATCTTATTTAATTAATATTGAAATAATTTGTTCACTCTCTAATTCAATCTCTCTTAAAATCAATCTCACATAACTCAATCAACCCGCACTCCCAACATGCTTCATATCCCTATCCGTCTAAGCTCCGACTTAATTCAAATATTCACAACTCCCGCGCTTGGCTTGTATTTTATGCATTTATTTATTTGCCTTTTATTTTTACCGTTATTTATTTTGTCGCATCACATAATGTCCAAAGGAAGAACCTACTCATGACTTAATACTTGTGCGTATTGCATTTCATATTGCATCATTTTCCCCACTTGATCCTTGATCCTTTTCAAGTTGATCAGTTTAAGTTTAGTTCCTACCCCATAAGGAGGACCTTTTTCTTTTATCTTTCAACATAGAAAAACCATATTCAACTCAATTCAAACTATTATCCCTTAGAGAATAAGATGTTATTCATCTTGATAGTTGAGATGTAATTCTCCTGCCCCATAACAATACAATCGAGATATAAGATCTTTTCCGCTTGAGAGTGATAGTGGCATACTCATCGATGAAATCCGAGTTTCTGAACCCTTCTCTCAAGACGATGCAAAGACCATTTCCTACAAGTTGTGCTGGTTAAGTCGAGTGTTCTCCCTTAAGATGACGACTCGTCTTTTCTCCTAGAATCAATTAATCAACAAACCTTATCCCTTTGGAACTTTGACCAACAACCAATGATTCCTCAAACCCTTTAGGGGAACCACAAATACTATGATTCCATTCCCTTCGGGATATGTATGCATAAGATGTGACGTCTTGGCGAGTATACTTAGAATTAAACCATTAGGTATTTCACCCTTAAGCAGATAACCATTAGCAATAAACACATTAAAACAAGAGGTTTCTGTAGAGTACTACAGAAACTTAGGATGCTAGCACCTTCCCTAATTTTAACCAACCCCCGAACCTAAACTCTCTAGCTTTTGCATTTACATTGCATTGTGGGTAATTCGATCTTTTTCCCTTCCTTTGGACAAATTAAAGACCGGTGGTGGACCAATGAGTTAAGATTCAAATTAATTAATAATTTGACATCTAATTCTCACCACGACACATTCAATACAATTTTAAATCCACACAAAAACTGGCCTGAACAAACCTTACACAAACTGCTCATATAAACCATGTCATGCCATCGAGGTTAAGCACAATCCATAAGGGTTCTCAAATGCAAACTGATCTATCTAAGCATCATACCTAGACTAAACAGAAACAACAATTATTCATAAATAGAACAGTTCATCATTCAGATCCAACATCAATATCCAATAACAGTTGCAAACAATCCTTCTTATGTTCATACATGACATAAGGTATCATTTTAAGAGAGTCTCAAAGGTTAACACATAGCAGTACAACATTGTTCAATGACTAAAAGGGTGTCAAACATATTGATGAGAAAACGCAAGAAATCATGGCAGATTCATACATGAGCTGCATTTATTTTTAAACACATTTTAACCAAAGCACACTAAACATGTTCATGACAGTCTATGGATAAGGTGGTAACTAATAACCTCTTGTAGACTTCCAAGCAAGCTATGTAGTAGGGAATACCTTGAAGAGCTGCTCCAACTAATATCAAGCAAAACTTGGTGAACCAATGGATTTCTTGTACTTGAAGAAAATAGATGGATCTTTGTGATAAATCCAAGAACTGGTGATGTAGAGGTCTTTTTGATGTTTTTCACAGTTGGTACACTTCAATACAAAGGTGTTTGAAGTGTCAAGATGGTCGAAACAAGCTTGAGCAAAGAGTTATCTAGTTTTATATGAAAAGTTAAAGTTTGCTAGATTGAAAGTTGACTTTTGGATATATGAGGTCTTGGACTGGTTTAAAGGCATGAACACCTTCCAAACATCATTTGTGGATTATGCAAATGGTTTGTAGTGAGTCTTAATGTATGGAAATGGTTCTGGTATGCAAACTACTCAAGACAGAGTTTGAGGAGTTTTTAATGTTTTTGCTTCAACCATAAGAAAAGTGGGAAGAAAGATTCTTGGTGTGTTTATTCTGGTTTTATGAGATTGTTCTTCTTTGATACATAGAGAACATCTCTATTTATAGAGGAATGGAAAACCTTGACGAATTTGGAAATATGAATTGCTTCTTGTCTTTTGGAGGGAGAAAAACAGCAAATCTTCACATGAATCTTGGTGCAGAGAGTCTTGAGTGTTTCAAATGCTTTGTGATGCATAAAACAGGCTGTAAGCAAACCATAAGAAGTAACTGAAGTGGTGTCAATAGGGTAGGGGCCATGTTGTTCCAGATTTTACTCAAAAAGTTTCTCTTTCCTCTTGCACCTTTTGGATTTGTTTTGAATTAAATAATGAAATTGACCAAAATCCTAGCTTTGCTCTTGGATTTTTCTGCATTTACACTCATCATACACCCTAAAAATAAGACCAAATTCTAAACAATGGTTGAGAACCAATTGGATAGTTGGCAAATTGGTTCATTTCAAGTTTGAAGTTGTGCATTTCAAGTGCTTAGACCCCAACTTCTCTCCTTCGAAAGTCCTAGCTCACAAATACTATGGAAGAGTTCTTGTACTTTATACAAAGCCCTCATCATGCTCTACAACTTTCATGTTTTAAGGTTTTTTAAATTCCAAGTTGAACTAGGTCAAAAACCCTCTTGAAGTTCGCCGAAAACATGACTTGAAAAGTGCTAAAATCAAGAAATTTCACTAAGTGTTTTTTCCTCTTGACTTGTTTTTGATCATAACTCCAAATCTATTCATTTTTTGCACATAGGTCACAGTTTCACTTTAATAGGACTCCTCAAGACCTTTCTGACAAACTTTGAACCACTCCATTTGGATGTGTGGTTAGGAAGTTATGGCCTTGCCCCTTTCAAAACCATAATATCCCGACTTTTCGATTGCTCCTCAATTCTTGATCTAATGGTCACCAAACATCATGGCTAGATGTGATATAACATTAGGAACATAATTTTCTTCAATTTTGGGTCAAAACCTTGTTGGTCAATGGGTTGACTTTTCAGTCAAACGAACCGAACGATCGAAAAACTCTGAATCGACTGTCAGTGTTCTGGGTCCCCTGAGGTCTTGAAAATTCTTGAGTGGACTCCTATAAGTCATATAAGCTTCATGGACCATCATCCTATCATTGGAGTACCATTTAAATCAAAAGTCAAACCACAATTGACTTTTCCTAATCAAAAACCCTAATCGGGGATCATGGACTGCACTGCTCTTATTCTTTGGATGACAACCTCAAATTGGATTCATACTTGATCCAATGTAGTATTCTTGATGATGTGGGGACTTGTTTCATGGAGAATCAATCCAAGACATTGACTTATCAAACCATAGAAACCCTGATTACTGACTGTAGGGAACCCTAATTCATCTGCATCTTGACAAATACAAACTTGAACTAAGTTAAGGTTAGATAAACAATGTTGATGCTCATAGAATGATAATGAAGATCTAGGGGTCAAAATTTGGGGTACAACAGTTGCCCCTATTTAAATATCTTTACCGGATGGCAATGAGAGATAACAATCTCCATAAAATCATAGTGAAAGGTATTTAAATATAGCAAACTGAAAACTTTGTCCCTTAGATCCGATGGTATGAAAAAGGAAAAATGCTGAAATGCAATGAATTCTAAATGATGCTTTATGATGCTTGAGTGCAAGACAAATGCTGACACACGAGAAAAAAAAAAGAACGGCAAGACAACGAGTGACTACTCACAGGGGACCCGACACACTAGGGAAAGATCCAAGGCATAACAATCAATAGTTCAAGCATCACTAATAATGGTACTTCAAGGGGATCTTCCACAGGTGACACAAACTCCACAGAGGAAAAGGGAAAACTCTACTGGGGAAATGCAAACCTCCAACGGAGAAATGCATCAAGAGAGAAGCCACACAGAGGGATAAAGGTCAATAGACTCATACTTCGACCGGGGAAGCAAAACGTCCAGAGACACGGTCCTTATTGGGGGCAAACCAAATAAGGAACTTCCTATAGCGAAGAGTTTGAACGGGATCTTCAGGAAAAGACTAGAAACAAGACCAGACGCACCGGAGATTCTAGTAACCACTAGATCTTCGAGACTCACTGGGGAAGCCAAGGCTTTGCTGGGGATACTGGTGACAACCAGAGATTCCTACCAATAATAACTATTTTCAAGCGGTGCCAGTAACCAATGGACTTTAGTTTGGGAAAGCTGGTAACAACCAAACTTCATACCAATAACAATTGGCTTTAAGTGGTGCCAATAACCACATGGACTTCAACGAGGGATTGGTGACAACCAAATCAAAGATACCAATAACAATTGGATTTAAGCAATGCTAGTAACCACTGGACTTGGACAGGGGAATCGGTAACAACCGAGCCAAATACCAATAATAATTGGGTTTCAAACAATACCAGTTACCACCGGACTTACATGGGGAATTGGTGACAACCAAATCAAAGATACCAATAACAATTGGATTTTTAAGCAATGCTAGTAATCATTGGACTTCATCAAAGAATCGGTTATGACCGCGCCAAAGATATCAAAAACAATTGGATTTAAATAATGCTAGTGACTATTGGACTTAGAATGATTGGTGACAACCAAATCAAAGGATACCAATAACAATTGGATTTAAACAATGCCAGTAACCACTGGACTTACTGGGAAAGTTGGTAACAACCAACTCAAGGTACCAATAACAATTGGATTTAAACAATGCCAGTGACTACTAGACTTAGAATGATTGGTGACAACCAAATCAAGGTACCAATAACAATTGGATTTAAACAATGCCAGTAACCACTGGACTTACTGGGGAAATTGGTAACGACCAAATCAAATACCAATAACAATTGGATTTAAACAATGCCAGTAACTACTGGACTTCAAGGAAGATTGATAATGACTAAATCAAAGGTACCAATAACAATTGGATTTAATCGATGTCAGTAACTACTGGACCTAATGAACAAGGCTGGTGGCGACCTGATCTCAAAGATAAGAATTAGTAACAACTAAACATATTGGTAAACATCAGGTAGTATCAGATATTGCTAGTCACCACTAGCCTCCCATGGATATAAGCCTTTATCACAAAAAAACATGACAAAGTTGGGGTAACAACCATAAAGCGAGCCCGTGGCAAATAGGACGGAGCAAGAAGATTGGTAACGACCAAAGGATCTCAAAGGAAAAATCCAAACAAACAGAAACTAAAGTATGCAAACAAATGTGTATGCTAATGATATGATGCAAATGCAAATGCAGACTGACCCATGATGGAGAAGGAGAAAAATAGAGCAAGAACATAGGAAGGAAACCCATCACATTGAGCCCTGATGTCACTAATCTGGATGAAACTTCCTTCCATGGGGGAGAGGAACGACCTCCTAGAAGTAATCACTGCTCTTGCAAACCTACAGAAGAGAAGTCTTGACTTAGTTGCGGGCCACTATTGGGCACAACTTTGGTCAGAGACGGCAACAAACTTGTTACTGCTCAGAGAGCAGTCTAATATCGTCATGCCACCTTTAGAGTTTTGACTTTCTTTGCTAAATTAGTTTTTCTTAAACCAAAATTTAAAATTTCAAACTTTTCTTTTCAAAAAATCACTATTAATGAATAAGTGAAATTTGCATAACAAAAACATATATCATAACAATGATTGGTCTGAAATCTAATTTCATTAATAGGAAAGGACTTTGCGAATGGCAAAGCCTTAGAAGTAAGTACAATTTTTTTGAAAAAATGACAAATAAAAGGGTTACAAAATCCAACAATGATCCGGCCCTACTAACTAGTGGTCCATATGATTTTGCTGCTTCTGACGAGAATGGCGCACAATGATCTCCTTCAACACTTTTGATGATGCTTTGCCCCTGCATTTGGCTGTATTGTTCTTTCGGACTTCCGACCCGCTGAGGCGCTCCTTTGGCTTGAGTCACCTTTCAAGGTTTCCAATTCAGGCATAATACTTTCTCACTGCATTGTTTCAAGAATTAAAGATCCTCCGGAGAAGACAGTTTTCAAGACAAAGGGGCCATCATAGTTGGGCATCTATTTTCCACGCATGTCTTTTTGTGTTGGTAGGATTTTTCTGAGCACAAGCTCTCCTTCCTTATATTCCTTGAGACGAAATTTCTTGTCGAAAGCTCTTTTCATCCTTGGTTGGTATATCTGGCTATGACACATGCCAGTCATCCTTTTTTTGTTGATGATATTCAGCAAATTGAACCTCTCTTCTATCCATTCGGCTTCCTCAAGCTCGACTTTAATTAAGATCCTTAACGAAGGTATCTTGACCTCGATGGGTAGTATTGCATCCATCTCGTAAACCAAGGAGAAGGGGGTTTCCTCTGTCGAAGTGTGCACTGATGTTCTATACCCATGTAAAGCAAATGATAACATCTCGTGCCAGTCCATGTAGGTTAAAACCATCTTCTATACTATCTTCTTGATGTTCTTGTTTCCAGCTCCGACAACGCCATTCATTTTTGGTCTGTACAGAGAATAATTGTGATGTTTGATTTAGAAATTATCACAAAGTTCTTTCACCATTTTGTTATTCAAATTCGATCCATTGTCAGTGATGATTTGGTCAGGAATGTCGTACCAACAGATGATCTATTTCTTGATGAAGCGGGCAACCACTTATTTGGTTAAGTTCATATATGATGCCACTTCTACCCACTTGGTGAATTAGTCGATAGCAACAAGGATGAAACGATGTCCATTGGATGCTTTGGGCTCTATTGCCCCAATCATGTATATGCCCCACATTGGGAATGGCCACGGTGACGTTATCACATTGAGAGGATACAGAGGAACATGTACTTTGTCGGCATAGACTTGACATTTGTGGCATTTTCGAGCAAAGAGAATGTAGTCTGTCTCTAAGGTCAACCAAAAATATCCAGCCCTCAAAATCTTTTTTGCCATGGCATGGCCATTGGTATGAGTGTCGAACGTCCCTTCGTGCACTTCAGTCATTAATAGGTCCACATCTTTTTCGTCAACACATCTGAGTAGAACCATATCGTGGTGTCTCTTGTATAGGATGCCATTGCTGATGAAAAATTTGGATGACTATCTTCGTATGGCTCTTTTATCGATTCTGGATGCGTCAACCAGATATTCCTGATTTTGAAGAAAATTATTGATGTCATGAAACCAAGGCTTCTTACCCGACTCTTCTTTTATTATCATGACTTATGTTGGTACGGTCCTCCTTTCAATGCAAATCAGAGGTGCTCATTAACAAACTGGACCTTCCACATCGATGCTAGCAGGGCTAAAGCATCTGCAATTTGATTCTCTGCTATCGGCACATGTTTGAAGGTAATTTTGTCGAAGTATTCAATCATCTCCAGAATGTGATCTTTGTAGGGGATCAACTTTTCATCTCGGGTCTCCCATTCTTCTTTGAGTTGGTAGATCACTAAGGCAGAGTCACCAATCACTTCTAAGATTTTGATACGGAGATCAATAGCAGCTTCATACTCGACTATGTTGTTGGTACATGAGAAACAAAGTCTAGCGGTGACAACAGTATATCCTCCATTTGGATTTTTCAAGACAACTCTGATACCGTGTCCATTATTTTTAGACGTTCCATTAAACATCATTTCCTAGTGAGACCCAGGTTCGAGACCTTCCTTAGGACCGGGTTCTGGTTTCTGACATTGTATGTACATTACATCTTCATCTGGGAAATCAAACTTGAGCGGTTGATAATCATCCACAGGATGTTCAGCAAGGTGTTCTTACAAGACACTGCCTTTGATGGATTTTTAAGCGACTTACTAAATATCATACTCTGACAAGAGCATATGCCACCTGACTAATCTTCCAGTTTGAGCCAGCTTTTTAAAGATGTACTTTATCGAGTCCATCTTGGAGATTAAAAGAGTAGTATGGCAAATCATGTACTATCTTAGTCGTTTGGCCGCCCAGGCTAGAGCAAAGCAAGCCTTCTCTACAGCTGAGTAATGACTCTCGCAATATGTGAACTTCTTGCTCAGATAGTAGATTGCATGTTCTTTCTTTCCTGACTCATCAGTTTGGCATAGGGCACAACCCATTGAATCTTTTAATACTGTCATGTACATGAATAACGGCTTTCCTGACACCGGAGGAATGAATACTAGAGGCTCTTGGAGATATTTCTTGATCTTCTCAATTGCGTGCTGGTAGTTCTCATTCCATACTATCGTTTGATCTTTTCGTAACAACTTAAAGATCGGTGTGCAGGTAGACGTTATATTAGAGATGAATCTGGAGATGTAATTTAGTCGTCCAAGGAAACCTGTGACCTATTTTTCTATTTGAGGAGCGGACATTTCTTGAATTGCTCTAACTTTGTCAGGATCTACTTCAATTCCTCGTTGACTAACAATGAATCCGAGTAGTTTTCCAGAACGAACCCCAAATGTGCACTTAGCTAGATTTAGCCTTAACTGATACTTCTGGAGTCTCTCAAATAACATCAGCAAATGACTCAGGTGGTCTTCCTCATTTCGAGATTTTATGGTCATATCATCTACACACACTTCAATCTCCTAATGCCTCATATCATGGAAGAATGCAACCATAGCTCGTTGATATGTTGCTCCTGCATTTTTCAAACCAAAAGGCACGACCTTATAATAATAGGTGCCCCAAGGTGTAATGAAGGTTTTTTTTCCATGTCGGCCAGATCCATCTTTATTTGATTGTAACCAGAGAATCCATCCATGAATGAAAATACTGCAAAATTGGTTGTGTTATCTACCAAAGTGTCAATATGTGGGAGAGGGAAGTCATCCTTCGAACTAACTTTGTTCAGATCCCTGTAATCTACACACATTCTGAATTTACCATCTTTCTTAGGGATAGGCACAATGTTGGCCACCCATTCCGGGTATTTTGATACTGCTAAAAAGCCTGTATCAATTTGCTTCTTGACTTCGTCTATGATTTTGAAAGCCATGTCGGGTCTGGATCTACGGAGCTTCTGATTGACTGGAGGACACCCGAGCTTCAAAGGGAGCTTGTGCATAACAATGTTGGTATCCAACTCTGACATGTCTTGATAGGACCAAGCGAATACATCGGCTAATCTCTGAGAAGTGCTATCAACCTGCTCTTGACCTCTGACTTTAACGATGTCCCAATTTTGACCTCTCTCTTTTCTTCTTCAGAGTGCAAGTTGATGACGTCAATCTACTCTTTGTATGGATGAAGATAGGCATCTTCATGCTCAGTTATCCTCATCAATTCTTCAGGGACCTCAGAATCTTCATCACTCTCTTCATCGGCTTGAAAGACAAATGGACCACTACCAGAAGGAACCGAATGATCAATGGATTTTATGGGTGGTGGAGGTTTTCTGCATGGTTTTACAGGTTTGAGAATGATAAGACACACACACACACACAAACATGTAGATGATGGGTTGATTTTAAGTTTTCAAAAAAGTTTCCATTTTTCCTTTTAACAAAAAGAGTGAAAATGATAATAAGAAAACAAAACAAGATTTTTAACAAAAACACTTTTTCATTCATAGATCTTTTCAAATTACAAACTGGCCCATACGAAATGATTCGCTGGCCTTAGGCAAGACCAGGAATTTAATGAAAACAAAGCTAACAAGAAAATGTATTACTCTAAAGGTAAAAAGACAGGGATTTCCACTGTTTCCTAGTTGCATAAAGCTGCGCCGCCTCGGATCACCAGGCTTTCAAGGTCGCTTTCTTCGTCTTCCATAATGACGGCATTCACTTGTACTCCACTGCTTACGAATATCTCTTTCAAGGTCTTCTTCTTCATGACGCTTTCTTCAGGTGCATCTTTTAGAGTTAGTTTGTAACCCAACCCTTGTCTATCGTTTTTTGCACGAGCGTTGACTTCTATGACCTCCCCCCCATCTCAATGGGAGTCATGTCTTCATTGCAGCCTTTATACTTTGAACGGAAGCAAAAGATGGACCACGGGTTATGGCTGACTTGTCAACCAACACAACATGATCAATTTCCAAGGTTTGGAAAGCAGTTTCAAGCGCGTCTTCATTAGCTTCTATGTATCAGAAGAAGGACAAATTGCTCACCATCAGATCCTTCTTTCCATGCACTATGACCAACTGGTCATTAATGACAAACTTCATTTTTTGGTGTAGGGTGGACGTAACAGTGCCTGTTGTGTGTATCCACGCTCTTCCCAGTAAACAACTGTAAGCCGGATTAATATCCATCACTTGAAAGGAGATTTCAATGATCTAAGGACCCGCCATGATTGGAAAATCGACTTCCCCTATCACTGTTCTTCTTGACCCATCAAAAGCTTTTACGATTAGAGAGGTAGGCCTTATTTCAGCTCCTTGGTAGGACAATTTGACTAAGGTCCTCTTGGGCATCGCGTTGAGCGCAGACCCCGTATCGACAAGCACTCTGGCGAGTGTGTCCTCTGCATATTTGATGGATACATGCAAGGCACGGTTGTGGTTGCATTTCTCAGCTGCTAGATCACTATGATCAAAGCTTAATGTGTTGCATGTTGTGATATTTGCAACAATTGAGTCAAACTGTCCCACAGTAATATCTTTTGTTACGTGAGCTTGCGCCAGTATCTTTATCAGGGCTTAACGATGCGCAGGGGAGCTTAGCAACAATGACATGATCAAAACTTTAGACGGAGTTTGGTTGAGTTGATCCACCACTCGATAATTACTTCAATGGATTATTCTCAAGAACTCTTCCTCGTCATCATTGAGGACCTCTTTCCCTTTTCCGGTGGGTTCTTTGGAAATCACATCTTTTGGAGCGACTTCTTTAGGAACAGTGATAATATCTTTAGGAATGGTGGTTGATTGAGAAGTGGTAGGATTCGTCCAGGGCTGATATACTCGACCACTCCGGGTCATTCTGCTTGCCCTAACGATGTTGGTGACGTCCCCTTGTTTCCTTCCAGCGTTCATGTCATACCAAGAGTAATCGTACTTGGGCGTTATAGCTCTTGGATGAGGACCGAGTCCTCTCCTCGAATCAAACCTGGGTTGGTCCCTTTCAAATTTAGGTGTAGGATCATTGTGAAACACTGGCCTAATAACTTTGGTGCAGGTTGTTCTGTCATTGTTGTTTTTTAAAATAACTTTTTTGTTGAATTCTCCGGGCATGTTAAACAATGGCTCGATCACCGCCACATCTTCTTTCTTCTTTCTGCTACTGATCTGCAGCATTCCCTGATTGATTAACGACCGACCATTCTTTTGCACAAGGTTACAACCTTGTGGATTAAGTTTGCATCCCTCATAGTATTCATGAGAACTTTTGAGTACCCATGCTTGAGCTAGCCTTTTATGCAATTCCACCCATGGTATTTTTACTTCATAGATAGTTGTGACTGTCTTCATCTCAAATTCTTCCCCTTCTTCGGTTATGGCATTTACCCCATCATGATTTGGTAGAGGATTGTCCCTCATGTTTGGGTGATTGTCCTCGAATGACAATATCTTTCTATTAATTCGGACAATATGCTGAAGTGCAAAGCAACCTTCTAGGTCATGCCCCGCGGCGTTTTCATGTGTTGTACCCCAAAATTTTACCAACCTTTTCTTCATATCTTGGCTTATGTTTCTTTTCATTTTAGCATTTGCATTTTGCATATCATTGGTTATTAACAGGGAATCAAGAGTTATTGTGCCATTCAAGAGGAAAGCTTCATGTTCAAGCTCAAGTAAAGGTATCATTTGTAAGCCATCAGGGTTTCATTACCATCAGGATTGGGTTTCAAAGCTGTTTGAGAAGAGAAGTTTGTGTATGGGTGTCACCTCCTATCTTGAGGATCATCAGAGGGTCATCAGAGGACCATGAGGTCACTTACTTGGATAAGACATGATTTAAAAACTCATTGTGTACCTTGAGAGGTCTTTGTAGAGCTTATATAGTCATTCATTTCATTTGCAAAAACCTCATTCAAAGGATGTGGAGCTAGGGTTTCATCTGGTCAACCCAAAGTCAATTATGGACTTGAGAGGGTTCAAGACTTGGTTCTAGGCCATTGAGACATGGGAACTCATCCCAAAGCATCTAGGATGTTATGTTAAGATCAAATCAAGGAGATTAAAGAGTTCAAGGACTTGCTAAATTAGGGTTTCAGATGATTTCAGTGTAAGATCCTCTTCTTTGCCTAACTTCAAGGACAATTTTCCCTATGATGCAAGCTCAATCTCATTTTCATGAAAACATGAGACTTGTGGAGCACCTTTCACGCTTTCTTTTGAGTACAATAACTCATCCTTTGAGTTTGTAAATCTCAAGTTATGATGTCGGCAAGTTGGTGTCCTCAGATGAAGGGAATTTTGGTCATTCTCATGTATGGAGCTCAAGTTATGGTCTTCACAAGGCAAGGTTATTTTGGAAAAGTTAATTATAGGTATTTCCATTCAATGGTCCATTTCATGAATTTTAAGACCTTTAATCTATTTTCAACCAACATGAAACTTGTGTCTAATTGCCTTGGCTTCACAATGGACTCAAAATTCATGATATTTGATGGATTATATGATCACTTAAACCATAATAAGCTTGAAAAGTGGTTTTTGGAAATGGTGTGAATTACTTTCATTACAAGTCACCATTTGAACTCATTTTAAAACTTTTTCACACCATTGCATGACCATGATGTGCATTGCCTAATTTGAACCAACATTAGATCATAGTATGTACCATTTTTCAAACTTTCATTCCATAAAAGGTCATGTTGCAAACTTGGTACAAGCTTTGTCTCAATTCACCAAACCAATCCTATTCATTTCTACACACTCCAAATATCCAATTGCTGACCCAAGAGTGGTGAATGGCATGTTGTACCCGTGTGTGTACATGAAGTAAGTTTTTAGGCAAAAACTTCAAATCAAAGGATTGAGGAATTATGGGCCTGCATGATCATTAGAAACCCATCACATAAAAGCTATTTGGTTGCCCTAAGTGATCAGAACTAGAGTGGCTGCCTGAGAGAGAAGGGAGAGCTCCAGAATTTCTCAAAATGTCCATTCTTCAAAATTGTTTTGTCACTGAGATTTTCTCAAAATCATTGCTCATTTCTTCTTCTCCAAATCTTAAGGAACAAGTTGGAAGGTTAAAACAGAAGCTTGCTTGCTTGTTGAAGGTTTAACGAAACCTCTTCATTAGGTACTTTTATTCAACTTAAATCTCTTATGTTAGACTTGCATTAGGTTCATTTTGGTATGCATATGAAGTCCTACCTTTGGTAGGCAATGTTTGACTGTTTTTTGGTCATTTTTGGTGCATTTTTAGTTTGTATGTTCAAAAATCGTGGCTGGATTTCATGTTTGTTTAAGAGGCTTTTTATTAAATGAAGGTTAGATTTGGATTCCTTGTAATGTTAGCTTTCAAACGGTACCAAACTTATGGATTTTTATTGAGATCTGACCTCTGATCTCCGGCGAGCTGGCCGGAGAAGACGACCGGAGCCCTAGCTCCGGCGTCTGGTCTATTTTCTGATCAAAGCTGACTAGGATCCATTTGAAATGTTGATTGTATGACATGTTGTATCCTGATTCGTTTGACCAGCTTGCATGTCTTGTTTGACTCCAACTCAGTTTAATGAAACACAACGTTTCATTAAACTTTGAGTCCTTGTGTTTTTTGGGCCTGGCTTGCTATTTACGCCCCCTCTGTTTTGAGCCCAGTTGATTTTTCAAGGGATTCAATGTTTTTGGTTTTTACTCGTCCCCCCCCCCCCCCCTTGCCTTTTATTTAATTTAAGTTCATTTTAATTCTAGTTTTCATTTTAATTGATTAAAAATAGTTCTGATTTCATAAAAATTTCACCAAAATATTTTTCTAACATTTTAACATGTTATTTAATTTTCCAAGTTTTTTATTTTAATTTTCCATTTATTTTTCTATTTTATTTGGATTTTAACATTTGATGTGTTTTTGGTTCATACCCTTGTTGAATTTGATTGTTTGAACCCTAGTTTATAATCCCCAATGACCATTGTTTCTCCCTCGTTTAGGTGAGGGGTTGAGGCATTTTTGAGGGTGGTTTTGAGTGGCTAATGATCAATTTTCATTTGGTTTTGATTGGACGTTTGTTGAGCCTCGACATGTACTCGATAAGGTGAAGCACCATACATTCTTAGAATTGTTTGGTGATGCCTTGAGTTGAATTTGTCCATGAGATTTTGCTTGCTGGTTTTTGATTAATCAAGATTGGTTTGAGATTTTATTTGGGATTTATTGAGCTGTCCTTCTATTTATTGAGCTTTCTACGCAACATAAACTACGTAAAAAGTAAGAGAATCAAGTAAACAACAAGGACATCAATGATCAAGATAGTACTCTCGCATATGTCTACTATGGATTAAAGCTTCTATTAGAAGCTTCAAGTAATGACGATGTTCAAAGCAAAGGTATAACAAATATTACTTAAAAAAAATCTATACAAGTGTTCATAAATTCACATTTCATTTCACATATAACACAAACATTTTTAAAACAAGTTTAAGTTACTCACTCTTGGTAAAAATAATTATGTTCTAAAAAACCTTCAGTGTTAATCGATTAACACATTTGGTTAACCGATTAACACATTTCAAAATTAATTTATTTGTGATTTTGTTACAGTGTTAACCGATTAATCTATATGGTTAACCAATTAACATGTGAAAATTTGAATATTTTTAAACGTTGTAAGGTGTTAACCGATTAACCCATTTGGTTAACCGATTAACACTGAACTAGCAAGCAAAAATGACAACTTTTCATGAAAATATGCATTGGTTTCCATTTTATTTTCTGACTGTTTTTTTTTTGCTGCACAAAATCACACCCTTTTGAAAATGTTTTTGATCATTATAAATTGTTATCAATTTCAAAATTCCAATTCAAAAGGGGAGTGGAGTACTCTCGGAGTGTGAGGGGAACCACTATAAATTTCTTGCGTCTCTTTTTCTTTCTGCACTTTACTTTCAAAGTCATAACATCATAACCGGAAAAGAACCAAGAACCGAAAAGATTTCAAATATTTTTCAGAACCTAATTCACCCCCCCCCCTCTTAGGCGCATTTACAAGTTATAATTGGCATCAGAGCAGGTTATAAGTAACCTGTTCCTATTCGATCCAGATGGCTTCCGCAAATAACAATCTTGTATTCAAAGACGATGGCAGCAACAACAAGCCTCCTTTGTTTTATGGCGAATATTTCGACTTCTGGAAGATCTGCATGAAGGAACATCTAGAAGCACAAGGAAGTGAAATATGAGAGGTTGTTCAAAATGGTCCTTTTGTTCCTATAACGGTGGTCAACGGAGTTGGTTCATCAAAACCGCAACGATCATGGGATGATGATGATAAGAAGAAAGTTCTCTACGACAAAAAGGTCATAAATATTTTACAAAGTGCACTTGGAATGGATGAATTCTTCTGTATCTCAACATGTACAACGGCTAAGAAAATATGGGACACTCTTGTTGAAACTCACAAAGGAATCGCCGAAGTCAAATGATCTAGATTAAATACATTGAGTCAGGAGTACAAACTATTCAGGATGCAACCAGAAGAATCTATCCTAGACTTGCAGAAAAGATTCGTGCATTTGACAAATCACTTGAATGCACTTGGTAAGACACTAACAAATAATGAACTTAATCTTAAAGTGCTTAGGTCCTTATCAAGAGAATGGCAACCCAAAGTGACGGCGATTTTCGGAAAAAAAAAGTCTATCAACAATGACATCCGCTACGTTATTCGAAAAACTCCAAGAATATGAGACGGAACTTGGACGATTGGAGAAACATGAAATTCAAGAGGAGAAATCCAAGAGAATTTCCTTGAAAGTTGAATCCAAAGAAGTGGAGAAAGGAGACAATCCCGAAGAGGACGAAAATTTTACGCTTCTTGTAAAAAGACTAGGTAAATATTTTGGTGCAAAATATAATATTAGGAACTCTAGTTATACAAGAAGAAATAAGTTCTCAAAGAATAAAGAAAAATAAACATCAACATCCAATGGAGACATTACATGCTATGAATGTGGAAAGCAAGGCCACATCAAACTAGAATGTCCTAAACTTGCAAAGAATCATGACCACAAAGGAAATAAGGATTACAAAAAGAAGGCCTACATTGCTTGGGATGACAACGAAATAAGTTCTTCATCAGAATCCGATAGTGATCAAAGCACAAATCTAGCATTGATGGCATCACATTATTCCGACGATGAAGACAATAAGGTTAGTAGTGATTTCTCTATTTTTGATAATGATGCTCAAGGAGCAATTGATGAACTTTTAAGTGAATTCAAAGTTCTATATAAAACCATTTCATCTCAAAAGAAACAAATAACAACTTTAGAAGAAAATCTTGAGAAAATGGAAAATAATTTTAAAGATGAAAAGGAAAAATTAATTAAGAATTTTGCATGCACTAAATGTGAGTCACTCTCTTTTCAAATAGTCCAATTAAAAAGGGTCCTAGAAAGATATGAAAAATTACAAATTGGATTGGAAAGTGTTCTTAGTAATCAAAGATACTCAAATGATAAAAGTGGTCTTGGTTACTCAAAATTTTCTAAACAAACTTATAACAAGACCATCTTTGTTAAAGTTAAAGAACAAATTCCTATGGAAAAAGGTGACAATCATAAAAGGGTTCATCAATATGTCAAGAAGAAAAGAAACAATAAGAAGAAATCTTATCCCCCTAGATGTAAAAGCAACTTTGAGCCTACATGTTTCTATTGTGGTATAAAAGGACATACTCCAAATGCATGTTATATTAGAAATTTTAGTATTGCTCAAGGCCATTATGTATGGGTAAAGAAAGGAACTAACTTTGAAGGACCCAAGGCAATTTGGGTACCTAATAAAACTTAACTCTTTTTTGTAGGTATGCTTGAAGACCTCTTCAAATGAATGGTATCTTGATAGTGGATGTTTGAGGCTCATGACGGGTGATCTAAGCAAATTTTCACATCTAACGCTTAAGGCCAAAGATTTGTTACCTATGGTGACAGCAACAAAGGAAGAATCCTTGGCGTAGGCATCGTTGGTTCACCGCCTTCAACAACCATAAAGGATGTCATATATGTGGAAGGTCTAAAGCATAGTTTACTTAGCATTAGCCAATTGTGTGACCGAGGTTTCAAAATTAACTTCACTAAAAATGAATGCTTGATTGAAAACGAAGTTACTCATGAAGTTATGCTAAAAGGTAAAAGAGTTAATAATATTTTCTTAATTTCCTTAGATAACTTGTCTTTAAATGTTAGGTGTCTCTTGTCAAGTAACAATGAATCATGGTTATGGCATAAGAGGTTTGCTCATATCCATATGGAGAACTTGAATAAATTGATCAAACATGACTTGGTTATTGGATTGCCGAAGATCAAATTCATCAAAGATAGGTTATGTGACGCTTTTCAAAAAGGAAAGCAAACTAAATCAACTTTCACATCCAAGAATGTGGTGTCCACAACTAGGCCACTACAATTGTTGCACGTGGATCTCTTTGGTCCATCAAGAACAAAAAGCTTCGGAGTTAATGTTTATGCATTAGTAATTGTAGATGATTTTTCTAGATACACTTGGGCTTTCTTCTTAATGCAGAAAAGCGAAGCATTCAAAGCATTCAAGAAGTACGCGAAACAAATACAAAATGAGAAATCTCTTACAATTGCCTCCATTAGAAGCGACCGCGGTGGAGAATTCCAAAATGCTTCATTTGAAGAATTTTTTGAAGAACATGGAATTTCACACAACTTCTCCGCACCAAGAACTCCATAACAAAACGATGTTTTAGAAAGAAAAAATAGATCATTGGTGGAACTTGCAAGGACTATACTAAGCGATTCAAGTCTTCCAAAATATTTTTGGGCGGATGTGGTAACCACGACATGCTTTGTAAGTAATCGTGTTAATATAAGACCTATTCTTAAGAAAACTCCCTATGAACTCTTCAAAGGGAGAAAACCAAATATTTCATTCCTTCATATTTTTGGTTGTAAGTTTTTTATCCTAAATAACAACAAAGACAACCTTGGTAAGTTTGACGAAAAATCAGATGAAGGTATATTTCTTGGTTATTCCCTTACTAGTAAAGCTTTTAGAATTTATAATAAAAGAACTTTAACTATTGAAGAATCTATGCATGTCAAATTTGATGAATCTAACCCCTCCAAGGAGGATATTCTGGTTTGTGATAATGATGATGAGTTTGTAGAAATTCCCGAAGAAGATACTTCTAAAGATATCATTAAAGAACAAGATAGACCAGTTCAACAAGATTCCAATGTCAACAATCTACCAAAAGAATGGAGGATTCATAGAGATCATCGTATCGACAAAGTGATCAGAGACATAAGTCAAGGTGTTGCTACAAGATTAAATCTCAAAGATGCATGCTTGAATATAGCGTTTGTATCTCAAATAGAACCTTCTAAAGTTGATGAAGCTCTTGAAGATGATCAATGGATTATTGCTATGCAAGAAGAGTTAAACCAATTCGAGAGAAATCAAGTTTGGGAACTTGTTTCTAGATCAAAAGATAAACATATTATCAGAACAAGATGGGTGTTTAAGAAAAAACTTGATGAGAATGGAATAATTGTTCAAAACAAAGCAAGATTGGTGGCTCAAGGGTACAATCAAGAGGAAGGAATTGACTTTGAAGAAACATTCGCTCCGGTTGCAAGGTTAGAAGCTATTCGTTTATTACTTGCTTATGCTTGTTCAATGAATTTTCAACTTTTTCAAAGCGCCTTCTTGAACGGATATATCAATGAAGAAGTCTATGTCAAACAACCCTCGGGCTTTGAAGACTTCAAGCATCCTTCACATGTATTTAAATTGAAGAAAGCTCTCTATGGACTAAAACAAGAACCAAGGGCATGGTATGATCGTCTAAGTAATTTCTTATGTGAAAAAGGTTTTGAAAAAGGAAAGGTAGACAAGACTTTATTCATTAAAAAGATAAAGAATAATACCTTACTTGTTCAAGTCTATGTGGACGACATCATCTTCGGTTTAACAAACAAGGAACTATGTGAAGAATTTGCGTGAATGATGCAAGGCGAGTTTGAAATGTCTATGATGGAAAAGATGAATTACTTCCTTAGATTGCAAATCAAGCAACTAAAAGATGGAATTTTTATCAACCAATCAAAGTATTGCAAAGAGTTGTTAAAGAGATTTGATATGGATGAATGTAAAGCTATGTTAACACCAATGGGATCCGGAACCTATGTCGATCAAGATGAAACGGGAAAATCAGTTGATATTACAAAGTATCGAGGTATGATTGGTTCTTTATTATATTTGACGGCAAGCCGTCCTGACATAATGTTTAGAGTTTGTTTATACGCTCTCTTTCAAGCAAATCCAAAGGAGTCACATCTCACGGCAGTCAAAAGAATCATGAAATATCTCAAGGGAACGACGAACGTTGGCTTATGGTATCCTAAAGGTAGTGTTTGTACTTTAATTGGTTATTCTAACGCGGATTATGCAGGCTGTAAAATTGATTGAAAAAGCACGAGTGGAACCTGTCATATCCTTGGAAATGCATTAGTTTCATGGTCATGTAAGAAACAAGCATGCGTTGCTCTTAGTACGGCTGAAGCAGAATACATAGCAGCGAAAAGCTGTTGTGCACAAAACCTCTGGCTAAAGCAACAATTAAGCGACTATGGAATTGATCTTGGATGTATTCCTCTCGAATGCGACAACACAAGTGCAATCAACATTACCAAAAATCCGGTCGCACTCAAGAACCAAGTATATCGACATTCGACATCATTTCCTTCGTGATCACGTGCTCAAAGGAGATGTTGACGTCACTTTTGTAGATACCCATAACCAACTTGCCGACATATTCACAAAACCACTCGCAAAAGAACCATTCTTCAAGATTCGGCGAGAACTCGAAATTCTAGATGAAGGTGACATCTAAACTCTTCATAAGTTAATCTGTATAGAATCTATGTATACCAAGCTTTTTTGTAAGTACAGAGTATGCCTAAGAGGGGGGGGGGGGTGAATTAGGCTTTTAGGGACTTTTTTCGGTTTTTCGGTATTCTTGAAATTTTACTGGTTAGGTTCTTGGTGATGAATGCAGTAGAAAGTAAAAGGACAGTGGACACCAAGATTTATAGTGGTTCCCCTCACAATCCGAGAGTACTCCACTCCCCTTTCAACACGAAAGAGAGTTTTCACTATTGTTTAATAAAGTACAACCTATCACACCATCAACCGGTGAGGCCTACTATCAAACAATAAAAATCAACAAGTGTACAAGAACAATCCTCTTGTAAACACTCACCCTTGTGTCCAACAATCCTGGATCACAAGTCAAAATACAAGTAATCTGAATACTTTGATTTGAGAGTAATAATGGTAATATCAATGTTGATATTGATCTTCTCTTTCTGATCAAAATTCACTCATTTAATTTCAACACAAGTGTTCAATGCTATGCATATGAAAGATATGATCAATATGAACACTTTTGAAAATTTTGAAAAGTATTTGAAAGTGGTGAATTTGATTCAAGGAATTGTTTTGAAATTGATTATTGGAGGATTCTTTTTCAATTTGAAAAACTCAGAATTTATATGTGTAAACACACCTTTTCCAACAGGTATATTTGAGTATAATTTAAAATATGAACTGGTATAATTTTCAAACCATTTTTGAAGTTGAAACAAAGCCATTTTTCAAAATACGTTAAGTGTTAATCGGTTAACCTATATGGTTAATCGGTTAACACTTGAACGTTATACCAAAATATTCAAAATTTGAAATGGTTAACCGGTTAACCTATATGGTTAATCGGTTAACACTGCTATTTTTCAGAAAAATGCTTATAAAAATAGTGTTATACCAATTCTAATAGTTTTAAAAGATATGCTTATGCAATGTGATTAAATGATAAAGATGTTGAACACTTGTATATCAATTAAATCAATGAATTTTGATATACCATAGCTTGTGTCCAAAACTTGAAAGTTGATCAGTCAGATGTTAATGAAGCTTTGAATGTTGATCATTTCCATTCCACTTGCTCTTGGTCTTTTGAAAGTGTTTGCCTTTTTGCACAGATGAAATATTCTTGATCTTGATGTTGACGTCATCAAAACTTTGAGATGAAGCTTGCTTCCACAATCTCCCCCTTTTTGATGATGACAACCAAAATGATCTTGTGCAATTTTTGACAATGATTAGCAGTGATCTTTATTTCTCCCCCTATGTCCATGAACTCCCCCTATCGAATACATAGGCAAAAATTCTGCACACATAGACATAAGAAAGTCAAAGCTCTTCTCCCCCTTTGTCATAAGCAAAAAGGAAGGAGCTTTCAAGAAAGAAAACTAGATAGACCAATAATGCAAGCAATCACAAGAATATGGAAGCAAAGCATAATGAAATTAAAAGATAGCAATACTGCGAATATTGTACGAGTTACAATGCCAAATAAAAACAGAGTTCAAACATAAATGAAAGCCTAAAACATCAAAAACTAGAAAACAATGCAATAAAAAACATCAACAGCAACATATTCTCTAAAGATCCTCATCCGCCATATCCTCCTCCTCTTCTTCCTCTTGTCCTTCATTTTCTTCATCAGATACAACAAAGTTGTCAGTGTTGGTGTGGTGAGAGGAAAGTACAAGGTTTCGGAGAGAATCAATGGCCCGGGAGGTTTCTCTATGCTGAGTCATTATAGTTTGGTAAAGGAACTCGTTTGTAATGCCTCCTTCAGGTACGGGATAGGCTTGGTTAGTATTGGCTCCTTCATCTGAATACTTATAAGTACCGTCAGTATCCTTAAAAATTCTAGTATTCTTGACAATTGTAATCTCGTTAATCTCATTGGTGGTTGATTTCATCTTGATGGTTGGTTCACGGTTAAGATCCAAAGTTGTTAGCTCCAAAATTCTTGACACCAGCCTTGCATACGGAAGACGGGTTGAAAGAGATAGTTGTTGTTGAAGGTGATACATGATGGTCAAAATCCAATTTACACAAATCTTGTTCTTGATGGCGAAAAGGAGTTGCATTTCCAGATCATTAATTTGGGCATGATTTGAATCCTTGGGAATCAGCACATAATAGGTTATGTAATGAAGCATCCGATCAGAAATGGTAAGATTCTTTGCATAGCACAACAGACGAGCAGTGCGTTGGTTGGCGATAATCATCTCCTTTGGAAATCTGCAGATCTGATAGTAGAACTCCATCTTGTCGTAGTTGGACCATGGCCCTTCCACGTGGTTAACTCCCTTTCTCAGAAAGTACCCAGATGATGGTATGTTCAGCATTGCAGCAACATCAGACAGATTTTCTTCCACAACATAGTCTCTAACAATTGTTTTCATAATATGCTCATCATTTGCATTTATAAACACATACAGTTTATGCAAAAAGGATTTGACAAGATCTGGATAGCAGTTTCTAGAATCCGACACAAATTTATCGATCCTCTGATATTTGAGCAAAGCAGGAAAATCAAAAGATGATGCTGGAAAAGCCTTAAGATTCACATACTTTACCGGGAGGATGGAACGAACTCGGACTTTGAAATCCATTATGCGCTTCTTGGTTGTTTCCATAGGGATATCTTCTTCATCAGATGCAGAATGATGTTCTGGTAGCTTTCCCTTGCCGCGATTTGATGCTGAAGCCATGGATGAAAGTTTGAGAGAACTGAAGTTGTGGGTTCTGAGGAAGTTAGGGTTTGAGAAGTTGTGGGGATGGTTATAAGGAGTTATCCAACTTTAGAGAGTGGGAGAGAGGAAGTTAGGGTTTGAAGAGGGACGTTCCACAAAACTCTTTAAGAGGGGATAGGATTTTGGATATGGATTTGGACTCTTAAGAGAATATGGACCACATAAAAAATGCATTTATCATATATAATATTTTCAAAATTTTAATTAATTTTCGTTTCTGATTTTTAGAAAATTTAACAGTGTTAATCGGTTAACCATATAGGTTAATCGGTTAACACATCAAAAAATTGAGTCAGAATTGAAAATTTAACAGTGTTAATCGGTTAACCCATATGGTTAATCGATTAACACACACGAATTTTTGAAAATTACTTAAAAACAGAATGCATACACATGAAAACATAACACAAATAATGCATACACATATTTAGAGAAAAGGTTAGATGTCACCTTCATCAAGAATCCCAAGTTCTCGCCGAATTTTGTAGAATGGTTCTTTCGCCAAAGGTTTGGTGAAGATGTCGGCGAGTTGATTGTGCGTGTCGACGAAAGTAACATCTACATCTCCATTCAATACATGATCTCGAAGGAAGTGATGCCGGATATCTATATGTTTTGTTCTTGAATGCATGACTGGGTTCTTTGTAATATTGATTGCACTTGTATTATCACATCTAAGAGGAATGCAGCCGAGATCTATACCGTAATCGAGGAGTTGTTGCTTGAGCCACATAATTTGTGCACAACAACTTCCTGCTGCAATATATTTCGCTTTGGCTGTACTGAGTGCCACACACGCTTGCTTCTTGCAGGCCCATGACACTAATGCATTCCCGAGAATGTGACATGTACCACTTGTGCTTTTTCTATCGGTCTTACATCCTGCATAGTCAGCGTCAGAGTAACCAACTAAAGAACAAATACTACCTTTAGGATACCATAATCCGATGTTCATTGTCCCTTTGAGATACTTTATGATTCTCTTTACGGCTGTGAGATGTGATTCCTTCGGACTTGCTTGAAAACGTGCACACAAACAAACGCTAAACATAATGTCAGGACGGCTTGCCGTCAAATATAATAATGAATCGATCATACCTCGATATTTTGTTATATCAACTGGAGTACCAAATTCATCTTGATCAACGTACGTTCCGGATCCCATAGGAGTGGACATCACCTTGCAACTGTCCATATCAAATTTCTTCAACAATTCCTTGCAATACTTGGATTGGTTGAGGAAGATGCCATCCTTAGTTTGCTTGATTTGTAGTCCAAGAAAATAATTCAATTTTCCCATCATGGACATCTCGAACTCTCCTTGCATCCTAAGCAAGAATTCTTCGCAAAGCTCTTTGTTTGTTGATCCGAAGATGATGTCGTCGACATAGACTTGAACCAATAAAGTGTTTCCTTTGATCTTCTTTATGAACAATGTCTTGTCAACCTTTCCTTTTGTAAATCCCTTCTCACATAAGAAATTGCTAAGGCGGTCATACCATGCTCTTGGTGCTTGTTTTAGTCCGTAGAGTGCCTTTTTCAGTTTGTAAACATGTGAGGGATTCTTGAAGTCTTCAAAACCCGGAGGTTGTTTGACGTAGACTTCCTCATTGATGTAGCCATTCAGGAAAGCGCTTTTGACATCCATCTGGAACAACTGAAAATTCATAGAACAAGCGTAAGCAAGTAGTAAACTAATTGCTTCTAACCTTGCTACCGGAGCGAACGTTTCATCAAAATCAATTCCTTCCTCCTGGTTGTAGCCTTGTGCGACCAATCTTGCTTTGTTACGAACTATGATCCCATTCTCGTCAAGTTTGTTCTTGAACACCCATCTTGTTCCTATGATGTGCTTATGGTCTGGTCTTTGTACAAGACTCCAAACTTGATTCCTTTCGAATTGGTTGAGTTCTTCTTGCATCGCTACAATCCATTGGTCGTCGCCTAAAGCTTGATCAATCTTGGTTGGTTCAATTTGAGATACAAAAGCCATGTTGAGACAAGCATCTTTTAGATTAAGTCGAGTTGCAACACCTTGGCTAATATCACAAATAACTTTATCTATCGGGTGATCTCTATGCGTTCTCCATTCCTTCGGAAGATCTTGATGTTCTTCAATGATTTGAGTGACATCCTCTTGTGGTATTTCTTGATTCTTTAAAATCTCTTCTTGTTGTTGTGAAGAACCTACTATATCATCATCATCATCCATAATAATATTATCCTCTTTCGAGGGGTTAGTCTCATCAAACGAAACATGAATGAATTCTTCAATAGTAAGTGTTTTCTTATTAAAAATTCTAAATGCTTTACTATAAAGAGAGTAACCAAGAAATATACCTTCATCGGATTTCTCATCAAACTTACCGAGATTATCTTTGTTGTTATTGAGAACAAAGCATTTGCATCCGAATATGTGGAAGAATGCTATATTCGGTTTTCTTCCCTTGAACAACTCATACGGAGTCTTTTTGAGGAGTGGTCGAATATTGACACGGTTGCTTACGAAGCATGTTGTACTAACTGCATCTGCCCAAAAATATTTAGGAAGATTTGCGTCGCTAAGCATTGTCCTTGCAAGCTCCACCAGTGATCTATTCTTCCGTTCTACGACACTGTTTTGTTGAGGCGTCCTTGGTGCTGAAAAATTATGAGAAATTCCATACTCTTCGCAATATTCTTCAAAGTCTGAATTTTGGAATTCTCCACCGTGATCGCTTCTTATAGAGGCTATGGTGAGTGATTTCTCATTCTGAATTTGCTTTGCATATTTCTTGAATGCTTTAAAAGCATCACTTTTCTGCACTAAAAACAATGTCCAAGTGTATCAAGAGAAATCATCAACAATAACTAAGGCGTAGAAATTACCTCCGAAGCTTTTTGTTCTCGATGGACCGAAAAGATCCATATGCAACAATTGAAGTGGTCTTGATGTAGAAACCACTTGCTTGGATTTGAAAGTTGTCTTGGTCTGTTTTCCCTTTTGACATGCATCGCATAACTTATCCTTGATGAATTTTATCTTCGGAAGACCAACAACTAGATCATGCTTTATCAATTTGTTTAGATGCTCCATGTGAATGTGAGCAAATCTTTTATGCCAAAGCCATGCCTCGTTGTTGTTTGCCATAAGACACTTTACCTTCAAGGAAGAGTCATCAAAAGAAATCATAAAAATGTTATTATATCTTTTACCTTTTAGCAAAATGTCATGAGTGACTTCATGTTCTATCAAGCATTCCTCCTTTGTGAAGTTGATTCGGAACCCTTTGTCACACAATTGACTTATGCTAAGTAGGTTGTGTTTAAGGTCTTCCACATAAAGAACGTCTTCGATGATTGTACAAGGAGGTGCACCAATGGTTCCAACTCCAAGAATTTTTCCTTTATTATCATCACCGTAAGTGACGTATCCTTTGGCCTTTAATGATAGACTTGAAAATTTGTTTATGTCTCCCGTCATATGCTTCGAACAACCGCTATCAAGATACCATTGATTAGTGGTTGTCTTCAAGCATACCTCATTTTCTTCATCGGAGTGGTGAGAGGCCATTAATGCCATATTTGCACATTCATCGTTTTCCGATTCTGATGATGAACTTACTTCGTTGTCGTCCCATGCGACATAAGCCTTCTTCGTTCTGAAATCCTTCTTGCCTTTGAATTTTCCTTTATTTGCGAGTTTCGGGCAATCTGGCTTTATGTGACCTTGTTTCCCACATTCGTAACATGTAATTTCTTGGTTTGATGTGGGTGCCTCCTTTTTCCTGAAATGTTTATTCTTTTTAGAAAAAGAAGAAATTTTATTATTATTAAAAAACTTACCAAGCTTCTTTACTAGAAGCATGAAATTTTCGTCTTCGGAAGATTCGTCATTTTTGTCATCCCTTGTGTCAATCTTCAAGGCAATTCCTTTGGACTTCTTATCTTGACTTTCACGCTTCTGAAGCCTACCAAGTTCTAGTTCATGCTCTTGAAGTTTTCCAAATAATGAAGCGGATGTCATCGTTGAAAGACTCTTCTTTTCGAAAATAGCGGTCACCTTCGGTTGCCATTCTCTTGTTAAGGATCTTAGGACTTTCAAGTTGAGATCATCATTGGTGAAGGTCTTCCCAAGAGCAATCAGATGATTAGTTAGATGAACGAATCTCTTTTGTAAGGCAACAATGGATTCACCAGGCTGCATACGAAACATTTCATATTCTTGACTTAAAGTATTAAGTCTTGATCTTTTTACTTCGGCTATCCCTTCATGCGTTTCTACCAGGGTGTCCCAAATTTCCTTTGCTGATTTACACTGTGATATACGGAAGAATTCGTCCATGCTGAGAGCACTTTGAAGTATGTTGATTGCTTTCTTCTCATTCAAAATTCTCTTCTTGTCATCTTCATCATATGAGGATTTTATCTTTGGAGTACCAACACCATTTACCACACTTGTAGGAACATGTGGACCAGTTTCTATAGTTTCCCATATACCATCTCCTTGAGCCTCAAGATGTGCCTTCATACGGATTTTCCAAAAATCGAAGTATTCTCCAGAAAAGAGTGGTGGCTTGTTACTGCTTCCACCATCTTTCAAAACCGGGTTAGTACTAGCGGAAGCCATTAGGATCGATAGGAACAGGTTACCTTAACCTGCTCTGATGCCAATTGTAAGTACAGAGTATGCCTAAGAGGGGGGGGTGAATTAGGCTTTTAGGGACGTTTTTTCGGTTTTTCGGTATTCTTGAAATTTTACTGGTTAGGTTCTTGGTGATGAATGCAGTAGAAAGTAAAAGGACAGTGGACACCAAGATTTATAGTGGTTCCCCTCACAATCCAAGAGTACTCCACTCCCCTTTCAACACGAAAGAGAGTTTTCACTATTGTTTAATAAAGTACAACCTATCACACCATCAGCCGGTGAGGCCTACTATCAAACAATAAAAATCAACAAGTGTACAAGAACAATTCTCTTGTAAACACTCACCCTTGTGTCCAACAATCCTGGATCACAAGTCAAAATACAAGTAATCTGAATACTTTGATTTGAGAGTAATAATGGTAATATCAATGCTGAGATTGATCTTCTCCTTCTGATCAAAATTCACTCATTTAATTTCAACACAAGTGTTCAATGCTATGCATATGAAAGATATGATCAATATGAACACTTTTGAAAAATTTGAAAAGTATTTGAAAGTGGTGAATTTGATTCAAAGAATTGTTTTGAAATTGATTATTGGAGGATTCTTTTTCAATTTGAAAAACTCAGAATTTATATGTGTAAACGCACCTTTTCCAACAGGTATATTTGAGTATAATTCAAAATATGAACTGGTATAATTTTCAAACAATTTTTGAACTTGAAACAAAGCCATTTTTCAAAATACGTTCAGTGTTAATCGGTTAACCTATATGGTTAATCGGTTAACACTTGAACATTATACCAAAATATTCAAAATTTGAAATGGTTAACCGGTTAACCTATATGGTTAATCGGTTAACACTGCTAGTTTTCAGAAAAATTCTTATAAAAATAGTGTTATACCAATTCTAATAGTTTTAAAAGATATGCTTATGCAATGTGATTAAATGATAAAGATGTTGAACACTTGTATATCAATTAAATCAATGAATTTTGATATACCATAGCTTGTGTCCAAAACGTGAAAGTTGATCAGTCAGATGTTCATGAAGCTTTGAATGTTGATCATTTCCATTCCACTTGCTCTTGGTCTTTTGAAAGCGTTTGCCTTTTTGCACAGATGAAATATTCTTGATCTTGATGTTGACGTCATCAAAACTTTGAGATGAAGCTTGCTTCTACATTTTTCACTTACTGATTTTGACATTTTTCTGCCTTTTCGAAGGTTTTAACTGATTAACCCCCAGGGTAATCGATTAACACTGTTCATTTTTAATTTTCAGAATTAATTTTTTAATACGTTAATCGGTTAACCCCCATGGTTAACCGATTAACATTATTCGTAATTTTAAAACAGAAACGAAAAATTAGTCAAAATTTTGTTTTTATGTGTTTTTAAGTGCTTTTTTTGGTGCATGTGCTTTTTGATTATATCACCCACTTTCCTTGGGACCATCTTCTTCTTTTTTACTTCAAGTTAAGACTCATTCTAACTACTACCCACTCACATCAACTCTCACTTATTTCCCACTAAATCACCTCTCTATATAAACCTCTTCTATTTTCACCATCTCCATCACAACATAAACCCTAAAACCAGAGAAACATATCAAAACCTAAGAAGCTTATATCTTCATCAATGGCTCCAACCAAGAAGGGAAAGGGAAAATTACCAGAAAGCAGCTTCGCGGTTAATGAAGATCATGCTCAAATGGAATCAACCAAAAAGAGAAGAATGGATTTCAAAGTTAGGGTTCGACAGCTGTTTCCGGTAAAGTATGTTAACCTTAAAGCTTTTCCAGCTTCCTCTTTTGATTTTCCAGCACTGTTAAAATATCAGAAGATAGATAATTTTGTGTCTGATAATGGACGTTGTTATCCGGATTTGGTGAAATCCTTCATGAACAAACTATCTATTCAATTGAATGAAGATGGAAATCATATGCTTGTCACTACAGTTCGTGATTGTGAGTTAAACGAAGATTTGTCCAATATTCCTACAATTCTCAAGATTCCTTATAATGGCTATTTCCTCCGTAAAAGTGTCAACCACGTAGAAGGACCTTGGGCTAATTATGATAAAATGGAGTATTACTATAGTATCTGCAGATTTCCCAAAGCGGCTATAATTGCTGGACAACGCACTACTCGCACCTTGTGTTATGTCAAAAATCTATCGGTAAATGACCGTATGCTACACTACATCATCTGCTATGTTCTGCTCCTAAAAGATTCTAATCATGCCCAGATCAATGACCTTGAGATGAAAGTGATGTTTGCTATCAAGAACAAAATCAGAGTTAATTGGATATTAACTATGATGTATCCCCTACAACATCAACTCACTCTTTCTACTCGACTTCCATATGGGCGACTCATCTCTAGAATCCTAGAATTAATAGATTTGGATTTAAACAGAGAGCCTTCCATTACCTTGAAACCAACCGCAAACGAGATCAATGAAATAACTATCATCAAGAATACCGGCATCGTGAAAGACAATGATATCACTTACAAATATGTAGACGGTTCTTCTTCCTCCAACCATCCTTATTCCATTCCGGAAGGCGGAATCACAAATGAATTTCTCTACATAACAATGATGAACCAACATAGAGAAACTACTCGGGAAATCAACTCCCTCCGAAGACTTGTGATACATTCTCAAACTCCCAACCAGAAACTACGAAGATGAGGGCGGAAGTGAAGAAGAAGAAGATGCTAGCAAGGATATGTCAGATGATGCCATCTAAAAGCACTTGTTTATGTTTTTTATTTATTTTTTTCTAGAATTTGTTTAAGTTTTTTTGTTTTATGTTCCATATTCGTAACCGTACTATGTGCGTATGTCTTGTATCATAAAATCAAATTTTTGTTTGTGATGTTTGAAAATGTGATTGTGTTTATTCTATGTGTGTTTGTTTACTTTCATTTCCGTTGCTTCTCTCCCTTTTTGCTAATGACAAAGGGGCAAAAGGATTGGTCTCTAACATTTCCTTGTGCAGAAAAGTTTTACCTCTCTTTTATTTAGGGGGAGCCTAAACTTAGGGGGAGAAATGTAGAGCAATCAAGTTACAAAGCAAACTTTCAAGAATCGGTTGTCATCATCAAAAAGGGGGAGATTGTAGAAGCAAGCTTCAAGCCCATTAATGTTTTAATGAGGACAACAAGAACAAGCTTTCTATGCAACATAAACTACGCAAAAAGTAAGAGAATCAAGTAAACAACAAGGACATCAAAGATCAAGATAGTACTCTCGTATATGTCTACTATGGATCAAAGCTTCTATTACAAGCCTCAAGTAATGACGATGTTCAACGCAAAGGTATAACAAATATTACTTTAAAAAAATCTATACAAGTGTTCATAAATTCACATTTCATTTCACATATACCACAAACATTTTTAAAACAAGTTTAAGTTACTCACTCTTGTTAAAAATAATTATTTTCTGAAAAACCTTCAGTGTTAATCGATTAACACATTTCAAAATTAATTTATTTGTGATTTTGTTATAGTGTTAACCGATTAACCTATATGGTTAACCGATTAACATGTGTAAAGTTTGAATATTTTTAAACGTTGTAGGGTGTTAACCGGTTAACCCATTTGGTTAACCGATTAACACTGAACCAGCAAGCAAAAATGGCAGCTTTTCATGAAAATATACATTGGTTTCCATTTTATTTTCTGACTGTTTTTTTTTGCTGTACAAAATCACACCCTTTTGAAAAAGTTTTTGATCATTATAAATTGTTATCAATTTCAAAATTCCAATTCACCTTCAAGAAACAAAATCATTCAAATTACTCATTTTTCTTCATCCTTCCAATTTTCATTTTAAGTGTTCAAAAAACATTTTTTGAAAGAAGCCTTTGAATAAACTTTCACACTATCACATCGTCCTTTCACAAGAATACTTGTATATTTGTTTTGAATAATTTTTGTTTCAAGAAGAAGATCGATTCGTGGAGATTGATAACAACATTTTATCAAAGATTTCAAACATATCTCAAAGATCATTTTTGTATTACCTTGTTATCCAGCATTGTTGGAAACAAGTGAAGTGTTTGAAGAGTATTGTTCTTCATTCACTTGGATTACCTATAGGTTAGATAGTGGGCATCACCGTTGGTGTGATTAGGCTGCGCAATAATTCTAAACTATAGTGAAATCTCTTTCGAGTCGAAAGGGGAGTGGAGTACTCTCGGAGTGTGAGAGGAACCACTATAAATTTCTTGTGTCTCTTTTTCTTTCTGCACTTTGCTTTCAAAGTCATAACATCATAACCGGAAAAAGAACCAAGAACCGAAAAGATTTCAAATATTTTTCAGAACCTAATTCACCCCCCCTCTTAGGCGCATTTACAAGTTACAGGGATATGATCTTGAGTGATCCCTTATGCATCTTATGAGCCTTGTTATATCATTTTAACATACTTGAGGTGTTGTCTTACTTGTTTAAGGTCATCTACTTATGTAACTTGCATTGCAAGTTACTTTGGAATTATGCTTCTCCACTTATTTTAGGTGTTGAGTTTGTGTTGAAACCTTGTTTCTTTCACTTACCTTGATCTTGTTTGTGCTTGCCTTTTGTTTCTAAACTTGAATTGAAGTTTTTATCTTGGTATTTCACCTCTGCCCCATTGTGGTTTTACCTTTGTTCATGATGATTTGGTGTCTTTATGTACACTTTGAGTTTGTCATGAACATTGTTGATTGTTTTGCATTGCTTGTTTGCATTTGTTTTACTTGTGTTTCAAGAATTGTATGATTGATATGTGCTTGTGGTGGTGGCTGCCCCACACTTTTTTTCCTCCCTCTTTTCTTTGTATGTGCATCTTAGGATATCACCCTTTTGTTTGGATGATTGATGGTTGATGGTTGTAGGAGCTTGCTTCTCCCATTTCATCTAATCTCTTGTTGACTTGTTTACGTCACTTGATTGTGTTTAAATCTCTTGTTGTTGAGTCTTGGTTGCATTTTTGCATAATTGTATTTCATGTTTTCATCTCTTATTGCATTGACTTGTTTATGTAACTTTCATCTTTCATTTCTCATTTCATCTGTGATTGAATTCTTTATTGTTTACCTGTGCTCTTTTGCCATGATCCCTTAGGATTCCTGGACCCTCTGTTTAAGATGGGAGTAGGAGAGACATTAGGCGTTCAATCCTTTTCATGATAACAATAGGTGGTTCCCCTTTCAATCCCAACTTTAGGATCACATTGCATGATAACATTAGGGTTGATCAGTTCCCCTTAGAGTTTTGTGTCTTCTCTTCTCTTCTCATAACTTCATAAGACACTTAATAAAGGTTAACAATTGTTGTACGCTATGAGCCTTAAGTACTTGAGGAATGATAGGTGGGGGGCCTCCTCTCACACTATCTACAATGTTTAGCGTATGCCCTTTGGGCGATATGCGATGCATTCGCTCGCAAGTCATAGTCTTTAGTGCAACATGAGTTTCAAATCTAACTCAATTCACTTCTTCTCTTAAAAAACACAAAATAAAACATCAAACCTTTTTTATCCTTCAGGATTTTTTGCAAATCATTTTCAGAAAGAGTGTGTTAAGTCTTGGTTCTATCGCAAACTGGCATCATCCCTAACTGCTAAAATGAAGGTTTAACCCTACTCAGTTAAAACACTTGAACCAACCTGTGGTCGTGTCAGTCCGGAATATGTTTGCTCTAATTTCTCATACCAGATGAGGATACGTAGGCACAAGATAGCGATGTCTTGGCGAGAAACTTCCCCCCATCACCCGTAGTTTTCCGAACTACGTTGACTATGACTTTCCCATTGCATGAGGGAATACGTAGGCATAGGACGTCGATGTCCTATCGAGTCTGTTCTTTCACTTCACCCCCGTTTAGCAGCTTCTTAGATAGTTTTCACCCGTAGATTAGGCAATAAGTATGGATCCCGTTGAGTACAACGGACGTGAGGGGTGCTCATACCTTCCCCTTGCATGACCGACTCTTGAACCCAAGATTTGGTTGCAATGACATTGTCTTTCCCTTTTTTTGTCAGGTTTTCTTCGATCATTTCCTTTCTCTCTCTTTGTGATAAATAACGAATGATGGCGACTCTTCTGTCTTAGCTGCCACTTTTTTGCAGCGATGCGACAACTAGTGACTCTGCTAGGGAAAAACTTCCCATCCCCTATGCGAGTCAATCCTAGCGCTTGTGTGTTTTTGTTTATGGGTGTGTATATGTGTTGCATTTGTACAATATTGCATTTGCATTTTGTTTTCCGCACTTTATTATCTTGATGTTGTTGTGCCGTTGGATGAGACTGTTCCTTTAAGAGAAAAGCCAAAACCCAGGCTTGAGTACTTACATAGCATAAGAGTGGAATGTAGTGATGGACCTGTATGTTTTAGCATGCACTAGTCCTCACGACTCTAGAGACCGATCATTTGGGAGTCAGCTAAGTAAGACTGCTTCATTAGACTATGATGCCAAACCAGAAATGGTGAATGTATCATCATTTCTCGAAAGTCTATGACACTGATGAACGCATAGTGTTGCACCCCAAAATTTGCCCAACCTTTTCTTAACTAGGTTTATGTTTCATTTCATTTCTTTCTAGCATTTGCATTGCATAGCATTTTTCATTGAACAGGGGATCAAGAGGTTGTACATAGCAAGAGGAGATTACTCAGAGTGATGAGCCTAAGCAAGGGGTGTTACTCAAGTTTGAATGGTCATCACGTCATCTAGAAGTGGTCAATAGTCTTGTGAAAGGATGGATGGATGGATGTGGGTCAGCTCCTAACTTGGAGGCCAGTTGAAGAGCATCAGAGGGTTGTGAATTCATAATTATGGATATAAGATGATGAGAGATCTCATTGAGTTCTTTGAGAGCCATGTTGGAGCTTATTCAAGTTGTTGTGTGAGGTGGAAGAAGCCGCAGTAAAGAATGTTGCATTTAGGGTTTTCATCTAGTTAATCCTCAGTTAACTGTGAAATTGAAGGAGGTTAATACTCAATTCCAAGTCTCTATGGTCATGGGATGTTGTGTTGAGATGTATAACATATCATTTCAAGATCAATTCATCAAGAATCAAGAGTGTGAGAAGTTACTAAATTAGGGTTCTCAGTGTAAAATCCCCTGTTTAGTCCCTAACTTCAAGACCACCTTTCTCAAGATAGAAGTCTCACTTAATCTTTACATGGTAATGAAACTTGTAGATCATGTTTCTAGATTTCTTTTGAATACTAGAAGTTATTCATCTGATTTCTAGAACTCAAGTTATGATGCTGACAAGTTACAGGTCCTCAGATGAATGTGGTTTTGGTCAACAAAAGTCAACCAACTTCCAAGCCATTTTTGACCTAGAAGGATGTTTCTCCTAAACTTTTTATGAACATGAAAGTTGTTCCTCATGATCTTAGCTTTCCAAAGAGTACTAGAAGTCTTCCATCTGATTTGTAGAACTCAAGTTATGATTCTTGCAAGTCAGGGGTATTTTGGGAAAGTGAGATTATAGGTCATAAAATTATAGGTCCATTTCACCAACTTGCACACTTCAAATGGAGATTTTTCCAACATCATACTTGCTCCAAATAGGGCCATTTGCATTACCAAATCATCTCTTGTCCTAGTTGATGCTTGCATTGAAGAATTCCTAAAGTGATTTTCATGGAAAAGGCCTTAAAATGAGAAAATCAAACTAAATTCATTTGAGATCACTTTGTACCAAGTTTATGCATTTTTTGAGTGCAAATCATATTCTAAATACAATGGAATTTCTAGAATTTTAATTTGGTGAGTTTTGGCATGCCATTTTCATGTTTACTTCAAGCTTAAGTAACAAAGTCAAAATCCACCATTAAGATCAAAACAAGGAAGGATTACTGGCCCTTTGATCAGTATATCCCATGTGCAAGTGATTGGAAACAAGTTTGAAGCTTGTACAGTTGAGCACACACAGTTTGGAAGCTTGAAAATGCAAGGAAAGTTGAAATTGCAATTGGACCAAAGGCAGCTGTAATTGGGCCTTATTTCTATCCAAATCCAACATATAAAACTTGAGGATAATTTTCAGACCTAGAGGAGTCGTTTTGGTGAAGAAATCAGAGAGAACACTTTGAGAAAAAGCAAGGCAAAAGTGAAATACGATTTTGGAGATGCAGTGGATTTCAAGCAAAATTAATCACAGCAAAGGCTTCCTTGGAGTTTGTGGAGTGATTCTGGATCTTTTTCTTTAAGCTTCATCAAGAATTGAAGGCTCAGTGGAAACTCTCCACTAGGTATTTTCATTTCACCATATCTCTCTGTTTAGGCCATGATTGCTTGCCATTTTTGCATATTTGAGACCTAGGAACCATGTAGATTAATTACAAGTAAAATGAACTGGCATTTGAGATGATTTTTGTTTTGAGCTTGAAACTTGTTGTTTGCATTTTGGCTTATTCTTGAGGTTTTATGATGAATGAACTGTGGATTTGAACTCTATGTAACGTGTAGATGATTTCTGGGTTCATTTGGTGGCTGATTGTGAACTTTTCAGTTTGAGCATGTTTTCTATTTTCCTTCGATTTGGTTTGTATGTGCGTAATAAATGAAAATGATGGCATATTTGGACTCTACGTGATGAGTAGATGAATTTTGATTATTAGTTTGTTCATTTTGGTCATGTTTTGCTATGCTTGCATTTGCACGGTGGCCGGACTTAGTGAGGAAGATGACCGGAGATGATTTCCGGCCAGCATCTGGTTTTTTGACTTTTGAAGGTTAGAGATGATGATGTGGCTTCCCGTGGATCTTTGGATCTGCTTACCTTTTCATTCAACGCACATGATTAAGACACACCGTGCGCTTAGTTTGACCACACACCACCAAATCACATTTTAATTTCATTAATTGATATGGCATGATCTGATCCGTGAGATGTGTTTACTTTTTGATCAGACGAATCTGGCTGCGTTCCACCTTGGTCATCTGTTGACCGTTGCACACACAATCAGCAGGCTTTTCAGTTTTTGTTTTTTCGCTTGTTTAGATCTGGGCCTCTAGTTGCTAATGGCACCCCCTTATGGGCCCAACTTGGTTTTAAACTGGATTTACTTGCTTCCTGCACCGTGCCTTTTTCTATTTTCTTTTTATTTTCATTTTATTTTTGTTTTAATTCTGTTTAGGTTTAATTCAATTAAAAATAGTTCCAACGGTCCAAAAATTCCACAAAAATATTTTTCATACAATTTGAGATGTCCTTTATTTTTAGGATATTTTTATTTTATTTTTTGATTTTATTATCAATTAAAAATGGAATTAAACATTGGAAGTGTTTTAGTTGGATCCAATCTTGACATGTCTTGTTCTTGATTTTGTTTTTGCATTTCCTTTTGGATCCAATGACTGAAAATTGATCCTCATATCCATGATGAGTTGATCAGTTTTTTAGGACCATTTTGCCCTTGTGTTGTTGACTTTAGGGTTGACTTTGGGTGCTTTTCTTTTGACTCTCGATTCTCCCATTTCAAAGTGGTACATCTTGAATATTATTTTCTTTTGATGGTGCTTTGAGGGGATATTTGCTTTGAGCTTTTGGCCTCTGGTTTCCAACTTGTTTGTGCACCTCTTGTATTTTATTTGGTAATTTTTGAACCTTTTTCCTAATTTTGAGATGACTTGCAAGTCAAGTCATTTCCTAGGGTGGCTCATACAAGTGTATGACCTAGTTTGAGTTGGAAATGACCCTTGTGGATCCAATAAGCTCTCAAATCCTCTTGTTTCATATATTAGACATATTGAGCTTGCTGTATGTTCATTTTTAGGTCAAAATTATGTTCATTGCTTGTTGGTTTGTGCATTTCTTTTGGTGCTTTCTATTAGGGTTTCAATGTGAAGTTGCTTGCATTCCTTTGTGTTTTGGCTTGCATTTCTTTTTTATGTGTTTTGCTTTTGCTTTTGAGATTTATTCTCCATCTTTACCTTCTTTCCAATGACTTTGGAGCCTCATTTAAGGTATCTTAGTCCCTCCTGAGGAGGTACTTGAAGTATACCTAAAATGGTGGGTCCTTGAGGGTGCTTTTGTGCTTTTCTTTACATCTTCTTGTTATGCTTATGGTTGAGTGCATGATATGAGGTCCTTGCTGCCCTCATATAGCCTCCCATCCTCTCTTTTATGTTGAGCTTCCTTTTCCTTTCATTTGGGTTTAGTTTTGGTGGTGTGGTTGATGTTGTTTGACTTAGGTCATTTCATCCCACTTTTGGTGCATTTTTGTGTGGTTTGTTCTTGTTTGGTTGACTTCTTCTTGTGCATTTCTTTTTCTTTTCTTTTCTTGCGTTTTCATATGCATTCTTGGTTGATATGAGCTTGTGGAGGCTACTTCCCCACACTATTTTCCTCCCACTTTTATTCTATTTGTGCATCTTATGTTTGCATCTTCATTTGCATGTGTTTTCTTCTTCTTTCTCTTCTTTTGCTTTTCTTTGCCATGTTCCCCATAAGTTCTCTAACCTCTTGAGGTTATGATAGACATTAGGTGCCTAACCATGCATGATAACATTAGGTAGTTCCCTTTGAATCCCAACTTTAAGTCCACTTTGCATGATAACTTTTAGGATTGATTAGTCTCCCATTAGTGTCCTTTCTTCTCTTCTCATCTTCAAACATTCATAAAACACTTAATAAAGAATGAAAAATGTTGTACGCTACAAGCCTTAAGCTATTTGGGAAATGATGATTGGGTGGTTGCCTCTCAATTGTCTAGAATGTTAGTATATGTCCTTTGGACGATATGCGACGCATTCGCTCCTGAGTCATAGTCTTTAGTGCAACATGAGTTACAAATCAAGTTCAAAACACTTCTTCTCTAAAAAACACAAAAACACTTCAAACCTTTTTCATCCTTCGGAATTCTAATCAGGAAAATCTTTTCAGATAAAAGAGTTTTGTTAACTCTTAGTTCTACCGCAAACGGTAACGCCTAAGTCTCCAATGGTCGAGCTGCATACACCAACTGCTAGAACTACTTGTTAACCCTACTCAGGCCTAAAAACTTTTGAACCATCCTGTGGTCTTTTGAGCCCGAACTACGTTTGCTCTGATCTTTCAAATCAGATGAAAGTACGTAGGCACAAGACGCAATGTCTTGGCAAGCAACGTCCCCCCTTTTTCGCCCATAGTTAGTCGAACTACGTTGACTCTGACTTTCCCATTGCACGAGGGAGTACGTAGGCACAGAGCGGCGATGCTCTGCTGAGTCACTTCTCTTCTTCTTTTTTCTTTTGTCCCTTGACCTTTAACTAGATAGATTTATCACCCTTTTAGATAGACAACAATGCGTGGATCCCGTCGAGTACGACGGACGTGAAGGGTGCTAATACCTTCCCCTTGCGTAACCGACTCCCGAATCCAGACATGGTTGCGATGACCTTGTCTTTCCCTTTTTCGTCAGGTTTTTCCGATTGTTTCCTTTCCCTCTCTTTGGGATAAATAACGAAAGGTGGCGACTCTTATGTTCTCCGCCGATTGTTTTTTGCAGTTACGACAGCTGGGGACTCTGTTGGGGACTCTGGTTCCCTATGCGAGTCAATCCTAGCGCTTGTTTGTTTATCTTTGGGTGTTGTACATGTGTGCCTTATTTACTTTCGCATTTTACTTTTCCGCATTTATTTTAGCATCGTATATCATTATTGCTGTGCTGTGGGGAGGGAAGTTTCATTGAGTGATAAGTCAGACCTGGACTTGAGTACAAACATAGTATTAGAAGCGAAAAGTAGTGGTGAACCTGTATGTTAGGCATGCACTAGTTCCCACAAAATTTGCGCTTAGACGAGATTCTCTTTGATGACTTTCTTTCCAGCCCAGTGGGCCGTTGGGAGGATTTCAGATTTGAGGGTTGTCGACTCTGGGGACCGATCATCTGTGATTCAGCTAAGTGAGGCCTCTTCGCGAGATGATGATGCCAAACCAGAAATGGTGAACGTATCATCATTTTTCGAAAGTATGTGACACCGATGAACGCATAGGATGTCGAACCTTGTCCGTGGATAGGTCCATAGCTGTGAGAGGGATTGGGTTATGCAGGAAACCTTGGCTTTCAGAATACCCGGTTCTTTACAGTGTGAATATGTTTATCAGTGGGTCCTATTGTTGGTGTTTTGTTCTTGCTAAAACGGAGCGCTGGTTCTTCTCGATCAACAGCACAACAATCTTGATCCCTTGTTTGCATTTGCATGTGCATTTTCATATTGCATTTCATTAACATGTGCCTATGTTGCAGGTGTATATTTCCTCTTCGATTCTGGTGATCTTGTTCTCTTATTGTTGACATGGAGCCCTTGAGGAGGACTTTGGCCTACAAATTTCCTACACCTGATATTAGAGCTCTGCGAAGTCTGATTTCTTTAGCTGACTGTCGCTACCGCGAAAATAAGGTGCCGGAAAAACAGAAGAGTCGCCATCTTTCGTTATTTATCCCTCAAAACAGGAAAGGAAACGGTCGGAAAAAACCTGACGAAAAGGTATAAGACAAGGTCATCGCAACCATTGTCTGGGTTCGGGAGTCGGTTACGCAAGGGGAAGGCATTAGCACCCCTCACGTCCATCGTAGTCGATGGGATCCATGCTTGTTGTGTTTATCTGACGGGTTGATTTAACTATCTACACTAAGATTCTGGTCCGAAAAGAAAAGGAAATGACTCGGCAGAACACAGCAGTTCTATGCCTACGTATTCCTGTCTGGAACGAGAAATCAGAGTCTGCGTAGTTCGGCTAACTACGGGTTACGATGGGACCCACTCACAGGATAACTTCTATGTTGACGGATAAGGTTCCCAGGATCACGGACACCAATCACATCAACATCATGCAACAGGCTAGCTGCATTATGACGGTAATACAAGAAGGTCTCTCCTGAGCGGAGTCCTCATGCTAGGCACACGAAGAGCGAGTCCTCGAAGACTAACACTACACGAACACCAATATAGAAACTGGTTCTAAGAGTGGTTCCCAGAGTCATGGACCCTTCATGAATCAAATCGTGCAACAGGCTAGCTGCATTACGATAGGATCTACGAAAAGGTCTATTCTGGAGGAGCTTTCATGCTAGGCACACAAGGAGCGAGTCCTTGGGGACTAACACTACTCGACTACCAATTCTAAATTATGTTTTCTCTCTTCTTTTTCCAAAGCTCGGGTGTAGAGCTTTACTTGTGATATTTTCCCAGAATCCAACAAGCAAATATACTACAGAGCATATAATAGAAAGAGAAAGCAATAAATAAAGAACAGGAGAAAATAAACATAAAGAAAACAGTTAAGCAAAAAGTTAGTACTCTCAAATCGAGTCAAGTGAGGCTTGACTCTCTCTTGCATAGGGCAATGCATATCCCCAGCAGAGTCGCCATCTTTCGTACCTCGAAAAATATGATCCTCGTGATGGACGCGGAAAATACGCTCGAACAGAGTCGCCACCGAACTTTATTCATTCCAAGGATGGAATAGGAAAATATCAATAAAACCTTTAAGGAGATAAGAAAATGGTCATCGCAACCACATTCTAGGTTCGGGAGTCGATTACATGAGGGGAAGGTATTAGCACCCCTCATGTCCGTTGTACTCAACGGGAACCTCTTGATTCGATTCGAGAGTAAAGTTAGCTACGCTTGTTTGTTTTCTTCTAAGGTTTCTCCTATAGGGGGAAATGGGTGGTTATTAGATAGGGTGCTCACCAAGGATTGGGGCCCTTGTGCCTACGTATCTTCACTTGTAAGAAGTGGAAAATCAGAGCATTCGTAGTTCATGGGACTACGGGAAAAAGAGGGGATTGAACGAGTGTTTAAGTCGCATTCTAACTGCTAAACATTGGCTTATCTGCTCGCTAGGGGAGGCTGAAGCACGAGTTCATATGCGCGGAAGAAAGGACTAAACAATGTTCCAAGATGGGGACTAACACTACTCGACTACCAATTCGGATTAGGCACGCTAGGTATTTTAGAAATATAAGATTGAAAGTAAGGAAAGTTACCGAACGGAGTGGTTCCGTTGACCCTTGAAATTGCGTGCAAGCTTTAGTTCCAAGCTCCTCCCCTTTGATGTTTTGAAATATGGCTCGAAAGGAGTCAAGGTTTGAATTCGAGTTTTAAACGTGTGCACTAGAAAAGTGGGCTAGTCTTCTAAGTGACCAACTAGAAATAATTGATCAAATAGGTGTCACTGTAAGGAAGCCCAGGATTAAGCTTTAAAATGTTGTGTATGGTGATCAAAGGTTAACGGCTTGACTAAATCGAGAAATTTATTTTTAAAAATTGTTTTGAAAGTGACCACAACTTAAAGCGTGCACCTCAAGAGTGGTCTCTCGAAAATTCAAGGAGGGCGAAATCCAAGAATTCAATTGTTTTGAAAATTGTTTTAGGAAGATAGTCTAATTTAATTAAGAAAAATAGTTTTTAATTTTCATATATAAAATAAATTAATCAATTGTAAAAAAAGTTTTGAGAAAAGCTAATCATAATTAATTGTTTTGAAAAAAGTTTAATATCTTAGAAAAAAGTTAACTTAATTAATAAAGTATAATTTTCTAAAAGTTAAAGTATTATTTGGTAATAATTTTGAAATATATTTTTTAAAAGAAAGAGTAATTAGAATTTATTATAAAAATATCTAATTAAATAAAATTGATTTAAAAATATCTTTTGTAAATTTTAATTTGAGTGAAAAAAAATTAAATAATCTAATTAATTACTAAGAAACAATTTAAAAAAATTAAATCTTGCTTAACTAATCAATTAATTAGCTAATTACTAATTCAAGTATCATATTTCTCTAAACTTTAAACACAGTAACGCAGCCTACATACGATAAAGCAAAATGAACAAAACTTCTAAACTTAAAAAAAAACAGTGAGCAAAGTGCAATTGAATTTGATTCACAATAACTATCATAACTCACAAAATCACCCAGTATAATCCATGTCAATTATTTATGCAGATCCATTTTGAAACAATCAAGCACAAGTAGCATTTTGAACCATAGAAGAAAATAAATTATAAGAATTAGTTAACACATTCAACTAGCATTCCAATTCAAAATGATTGAACCCAAACGAATGGATACGCAGTGTCGACACACAACATAAAGAAACTGTATATAACTATAACACATTTAAAACAACAATGCAGTAATGAAAAGGATGATGCTACTGCAGCTAAAATCATGCGTAAATCAAACACAAGTTAGCGGGAAAAAAATGACGTTAAATATAGAAGTGTATGCAGGCGGCCAAAACATACTACTACATGAACCGAAACTAAGTAAGCTTCAAACGTCTGGATCATAGGCTCGAGTGTATATCGAAACTCAAACAGAAATAAGAGAAATAAAATAGCCATAGCATAACCACAATCAAACCGGAAACCACGTAAACACTAACGAAATCGAAACATAGAACGTTTAGGATAATCTCGACAACATGGTATTTGCGTAACAGATTCATAACATGAATCACAACATCAATAGCACATGAGATTCAAGGGCAGCAACCCATTGAAACGTAAACTGAACAATCCATAAACACAATAACAGCTGCATTACCCATCCTTAATCAGATAATAAGCACATAATAAAACAAAACCTCCATGAAAAGAAATCAGGACAATAATCTCTCTATAACACACCGCAACACACTCACAGTAATTTAACGTTACAATCACACACTAGTTAATTTTGTTAACAGCATAACCAGAGGAAAATTCGATACAGAACATTAGATAAATTCAGAATTTGTGACGATATTCCTGGTTGAAAATATTACCAAGTGTGTAGCTGTGAAGTTGAAACCGTGTTGTTGTTGTTCAAAGCGTTCTTGTTGAAAATCGTCACACTGCTGAACGGAAGCACGAACAACGGTTATGAATCAAGTGTTACAACGTCAAGGTGAGAAATCCAAGCGAGATTACTGAAGGTGATTCGATGGTTGTGCAAATTAGCTACACTGCTTCTGAGAGTGAAGATTTCAGAACCCACAACATTCTAAAAAAAACTGCTTGTATCACTGAATTCATGGTCGAACTGAACACGAACATTCATTCCCTCACGGTAGTTGTTAGGGCTTCACACGATCGAGTAGAGCGGAGAAGGAGGTGAAAGGATGGGGTTTCACGACGAGATGAAAAAGGGAATTTTAACGGGTGAAAATTATTGAAAACAAGGGTAAATTAGATGGTGAGCGGGGTCACAGTTTCTGAAGATTTGCGGTGAGGGATGAAGGGATGAAGAGTGAATCAGAGATGGTGGGGGCGGCAGCTGTGGATTTGGAAGAAGAAGTTTGCGGCGGAAAGGGAAGAAGGAAAAGGAAAATGATGATGAAGAAGAGAGTGACGTGGATTGGCGGCTGGAAGAAGAAGGTTTTAGGGTTTTCAGAAATGGGATAGAGGGAGAAGACGATTTTTGGCTAGGGTTTTCTATCTTCCTCATGATGAATAGTGTTAGCCCAATTTATATCCAATTTCTCAAACCCTAATCCTTTCAAAATATCTTTACCGTCTTTGCTTTCAATTTTTTTATTTTTCTTTTAATTTTTCTGAATAATAAGCTAATAACCCTTTTCTATTATATTTTCTAATTATAATATTAACTATTACTAACTTAAATTCTAATCTAATCTTAATTCTAAATTAATATTAATTCTAATTTTTAATTATAATTAAATAATTCTAATTCTATCCTATTCCAAACTAATTAACTAATTAATATTAAAACTATATTATATTAAAATATTATAGAAAATAAAATAAAAATAATGATAAATATATACAAAAACAAATGCCACATGGCACACTCTTATTGGGCTAAAAAGTGAAAATGTTCATTTTTGCTGAAAAATACGCTACGCTGTATAAGCGAGGTAAATTAAAAACAAAGTCGGGCAAATGAAAATTTTGAAATAGGTAGGACAAATTTGGGGTATAACACCTACGTACTTTCACACAGCGCGAAAGATCAGAGCAAACGTAGTTCAAGATACGACGGAACACAGGTTTGTTCAACTGTTTTTTATCCGAGTAGGGTTAACGGACGGTTCCAGCAGTTGGTGTATGCAGCTCGACCTTTGGAGACTTAGGCGTTTACCGTTTGCGGTAGAACCGAGAGTTAACAGAACTCTCCTCCTGAAAATGGTTTCCAGGGATTAAAGGTCCAAGAGGACAAAAAGAAGTTTGATCTTTGTTTTCTATTTTTTACGGAAGAAGTGTTTTTTAGTTGTTTGTAGTTTGTACAGCACTAGAGACTATGACTTAGGAGCGAATGTGTCGCATATCGTCCAAAGGACATATACTAAACACTCTAGATGATTGAGAGGAGACCACTCAATCATCACTTCCCAAGTAGCTTAAGGCTCGTAACGCGCTTTGTACTAACTTGCCTTTATTATGTTTTTTACTGTTGTTTAGAGATAAGATAAGAACGAACTCTATGGGGAAACTGTACAGTCCTAATGTCGTCATGCAAAATTGATCATATGGTTGAGGTTAGGAAGGAGCTACCTAATGTTATAATGCATGGTTAGAACCCTAATGTCTGTCATAACTTCTCTTGAACAAGAGAAGTCAGAGTCCCTTAGGGAACATGGCAACGACACACAGAAACGGACAAAGCAAATACTGTAAAGAAATAACTGTAAGTAAAATGCATGTGATGCAACAATACAAGCAGAAGGAGGCAAGCTCAACTTCTTAGCAATCAAGCAAAAAGAAAAAACAGTCAAAACAGACAAGCAGAGGGAGACAGACTCAACCTCCATATGCAAATACGTCAATTAGAAAAATAGAAAAACAACACACAAGCAAGGGGAGGACCACCTAAACCCTTAAGGCAAACAAGCAGAGGGAGACCCACTCAACCTCTTAATGCAGTCATGCTCCTATACTTAGACTACACTAAATATGAACTATCCTAATGCAACACACCACTCAATCATGAATGAGGAAAAGGATTTATGACAGATAATGGATTCAATCCACAAGTAATCAAGCAAGGCTTCTATCCTAAGGAAAGAAATTGGGTGTTGGGAGGCAAGGGTAAGGTCCATAGGAACTTATCCCAGGCACTCAACCAACTAAAAGAGATTTGGGGGAATCCTAAAGGTTTGGCTCCTTCAAGAGATGTGCAACATTCCCCCCACAGGAGGGACTATGCTACCCCAAGAAGGTTCCTAAAAAGAAAGGAGTGAGAGAATATTAGGAGAATGGAGCTGAGAAGCAAGGTAAGTTCCACAGGAACTTACCACAGACACTCAACCAACTCCACTTCCTTAGAGAGAGATTTCATGGACTCAACCCCTTTATGATATTGCAATGAATCCCTCCACAGGAGGAATCATGCTCACAATGAGGATTCTAATCAAGCAGAGAAAATTGAAAGAGGAACTAACCCTAGGGAAAGATCATCCACCTACTGGAACTCAAAAGAACCTCAAATGTTACCTTCTAATGATCAACTATACTAAGGGTTCAAGGGGTCTAAAAGGGGTATCTATCTAAATACCAATCTAACAAGAAAGTATATAGGACCTAGAGTCATCTAATGGTCATTTACAAGATTAATCTATGCACTTAAACTAGTTAGGATTACCTAAACTAAGGCCAATTTGTAAAATGGGGAATTAATGGAAAATCATTCCTAAAAATTCCAAGGAAAATACTACATCATCCTACATGTATTAACAAGCTATGGTACAAAAATCAGGGGCTAAACCTAAATCAAAAGGCGCAAACTAAATCCAAAACCTCAAGGGTACACTAAAGGGATCCAATAATGAATACTCCTAAACCATTATCCCAAAATCCTATTTAGAATGATCTAAAAATCTCAACAAAAATCACATAACATCATTAACATGTATACAACCAGCACACAAAATTTCAATATCAAACTCAAAGGCATGAATGAGAAACAAAATCATAAAGCTCAACATACAATTATCCAATTATTAAAAACATACTACAATAGAAAATATGCCATAAATGGAAAATGCATGAAAATAGAAATTAAAAAATGTGATAAAATTCTAAACATATCAAAGTATTCACATGATTTATTTCAGGAATTATTAACAATCATTTCTATTTTTACATGAATTAAAAGTAACAAGTATTTAATTAAAACAAAAATAGAAAAAGAAAATTAAAAGAAAATAGGAGGGAGGTGTAACCAGCAGCCATTCTATGTGTTAATCCGTGTGGGCTTCTTGTGAGGGGTGCAAACAGCGTTTTGATCAAAGCCCAGCTGAGTGCACAAAACTCAGCTTTTTTAATTGAATGGAAATAAGCCAGGGGGTGTGATAAGCAACAGAATCACGTGCTATTTTGGTTTTGGGCTTAGTGGAAGGGGTGTGAACAGCATTACGTTGAGGGCCCAGAGTTCCATTGAGGGGAAATAGCCAGGGGTGTAACAAGCAGCTATTTTCATGTGTTATTACATTGGGCCTTGGAAAATGGGGTGGGGATAGTGTTATGAATGAGAGCCCAGCAGAGTTTCAAAGTGAAACTCTGTGTTTCACTTAAATGAGAGAGTGGCCAAGGAAAGTGGACACGCGGGCTCATCAAAGCCGTGAGATCAACATACAAAGTCTAAGCAAAGGCGCGATCCAACGGTCCAGATGAGAGCTGGCAATTTTAAAACTCAAACGGAGGGAATTCAACACGGTGGTGCTTGTGGCGGCCGGAGAAGATCCGGTCATCTTCTCCGGCGAGGATGAACAGTAGCCAAAACTCAAACTCAAGGAAACTTCCAATTCTTTACATCGTTTTACTCTTCTCGTCCCCTAGGTTTCAATTATCCAATCCTTTTTCATTTTTATCCATTATATAGAGAGATAATCGAACAACAACTTGGAATGCCATGCCAAAAATTCTCACGATTCACTACGAAATTTATACAAAATCCATCTATGTATCAAGTAGATCCTAACCACATGTATCTAAGGCGTTAAATGCGCATAATTTAAGAGGAATTTTGAGAGGAAGAAACCTGGTTTGTAGCTTCGTGTATGGTGTTCTTCAGGGCTCAATTCTCTTCCAAAAGATGCAGAATCTTCCACTGAATGATGATGAAGAGTTCTTGAGGTTCAATTTCTTCTGAAACTCCTTCAATCTCCAAACTCGAAAATCATACTTCAAGCTTCTTCCTTAAATGACTCTAACTGATTCTCAACTGAAAATGGCACTAGAAGCTTCTGAAAATGATCCAAATCTCTTTTATAATCTGTTTTGATCCATTGGGGGCCTATTCATGGCCCAATTTCTCAATTCCAAGTTTCAACTTTCTTCCAAAATTTCACTTATGGTATGCACGAATTGGCTCTGTTCTTGCTCTCAATCCACTTCAGTTCACTTACTTGAGAGTTATGGAGTGTAAATGAATGAGTTTTCTCCTTTGATTTCAACCAAAGATGTGTGTTTGATTTGTACCTTCATCATGAAGTAATCCACCAAATGACCATGAAAGGAGTCTCAACTCAAAATTCTAACAATGCCAAAGTGTTTAGAATCTCTTTTTCACTCAAAATGAGTACTAACTTGGCTTGAAAACATCCAAATTACAATTGTTTTGAATTTTTTTCATTTTAATTCATTAAAATGGCCTTTTTGAGAAATTTCTTCAACCAATGCTTGCTCTAACCCATATCAATGGTTTCTTGGGTCATGTTTTGACTAAAAATATCATTTGAGCAACTTTGGTGTTGAACAAAACTCCATTTGAAGCTTGCAAGATAGTGAAATGGACCCATGATTCAAAATGACCTGTAATTCCAAATACCCAAAATACCCCTGACTTGTAAACCTCATAACTTGAGTTCTACGAATCAGATGGAAGACTTCAAGTACAATTTGAAAAGATAAGATCATGAACTACAACTTTCATGTTTGCCAAAATATGAGGAGAAACATCCTTCTAAGTCAAACGTTCCTTGGAAGTTGGTTGACTTTTGCAGACAAATTTCACAATCATCTGATGACCTGTAACTTGTCTGGATCATAACTTGAGTTCTATAAATCCAATGGTGGACTTCTAGTACTCAAATTAAAGCTACGAACATGCTATATAAGTTCCATGTTGGCTAAAAATTGATATGAAACTTGCATCTTGAGATAAGTGGTCTTGAAGTCAGGCACTAAATTAGGGATTTTACCTTGAGAACCCTAGTTTAGCAACTCCTCACACTTTGAATTCTTCTTGAATTGATCATGGAATATCACCTCATGTATCTCAACACAACTTTCCATGATCACAAAGACTTAGAAATAGGTTTTGACCCTCTTTAATTGCACAGTTGGCTCAAGGTTGACTAGACAAAAACCCTAACAGTAACACCTTCCACTGTGGCTCTTCACACTTGGTATAATGACTTGACTGAGCTCCACCATGACCCTCAAGGCACCCCATGAGCTCTATCCACATACCCTATCCATGATTAAGGCTTCACATCCCACTGATGGTCTTCAATTGGCTCCCCAGGTTAGGAGATGAACCCTATACAAGCAACCAAACTTCTCAAGAACACAAACCATTTCCTGATGAATTTGGTGACCTTCTCAAGCTTGAATAAAACCTCTAGATAGGCTCCTTTTGATATAAACCACACTTGATACCCTGCTAAATGAACAATGCTATGCTATGCAAATGCTAGATCAATGATATGCTAATGCAATGAAACAAAAGCCAAGTAAGAAAAGGTTAGGCAAATTTTGGGGTGCAACAGCTGCCCCTATTCAAGCGGCTTGAACCTGACTGGATGAAAAGCGAACGACTTTCAGGCAATCAAGGTAAAAGACGGTTGAATACCAAAGAACCCGGAAAGTTGTCCACCAAAGAAATAAATTGCACAAACTGCTTGGGGAACAAAAATCCAGACAATGGAATCCGGTTGTCACGGCAACAACTGATCAATCAACTGATACAGAACCTGATTTCAACATCAACCACCTGTGTGACGCCACAATCGTTGAATCGACAATCAATCTTCAAATATACGCTACAATGAGCGGGCATCGAGCCACAGGACCATGTCGAAATGTTATCCTTAACCTTCCATTTACGAAGAAACGAGCAGGCACTACGTAAAAGTGTGAACTGTCAATATCGCTGACCTTCCATTTCCGCAGAAACGGGCATACGCTAAAATAAAAGTGAGAATCGTCAATATCTCTGACCTTCCATTTCCGCAGAAACGGGCATATGCTAAATAAAAGCGAGAACCGTCAATATCTCTGACCTTCTATTTCCGCAAAAACGGGCATACGCTAAATAAAAGCGAGAATCGTCAATATCTCTGACCTTCCATTTCCGCAGAAACAGGCATACACTTAATAAAAAGTGAGAACTGTCAATATCTCTGACCTTCCATTTCTACAGAAACGGGCATACGCTAAATAAAAGCGAGAACTGTCAATATCTCTGACCTTCCATTTTCGCAGAAACGGGCATACGCTAAATAAAAGCAAGAACTGTCAATATCCTTAACCTTCCATTTTCGCAGAAACGGGCATACGCTAAATAAAAGCGAGAACCGTCAATATCTCTGACCTTCCATTTCCGCAGAAACGGGCATACGCTAAATAAAAGCGAGAACCGTCAATATCTCTGACCTTCCATTTCCGCAAAAACGGGCATACGCTAAATAAAAGTGAGAACTGTCAATATCTCTGACCTTCCATTTCCGCAGAAACGGGCATACACTTAATAAAAAGTGAGAACTGTCAATATCTCTAACCTTCCATTGCTGCAGAAACGGGCATACGCTAAATAAAAGCGAGAACTGTCAATATCTCTGACCTTCCATTTCCGCAGAAACGGGCATACGCTAAATAAAAGCGAGAACTGTCAATATCTCTGACCTTCCATTTCCGCAGAAACGGGCATACGTTAAATAAAAGCGAGAATCGTCAATATCTCTGACCTTCCATTTCTGCAGAAACGGGCATACGCTAAATAAAAGCGAGAACCGTCAATATCTCTGACCTTCCATTTCCGTAAAAACGGGCATATGCTAAATAAAAGCGAGAATCGTCAATATCTCTGACCTTCCATTTCCGCAGAAACGGGCATACGCTAAATACAAGTGAGAACTGTCAATATCTCTGACCTTCCATTTCCGCAGAAACGGGCATACGCTAAATAAAAGCGATAACTGTCAATATCTCTGACCTTCCATTTCCGCAGAAATGGGCATACGCTAAATAAAAGCGAGAATCGTCAATATCTCTGACCTTCCATTTCCGTAGAAACGGGCATACGCTAAATAAAAGCGAGAATTGTCAATATCTCTGACCTTCCATTTCCGCAGAAATGGGCATACACTAAATACAAGCGAGTAATGTCAATATCTATGACATTCCATTTCCGCAAAAACGGGCATACGCTAAATAAAAGCGAGTAATGTCAATATCTCTGACCTTCCATTTCCGCAGAAACGGGCATACGCTAAATAAAAGCGAGAATCGTCAATATCTCTGACCTTCCATTTCCGCAGAAATGGGCATACGCTAAATAAAAGCGAGCTGTCAATATCTCTGACCTTCCATTTCCGTAGAAATGGGCATACGCTAAATTCAAGTGAGTAATGAGCATCTGAAGACTTGAACAAGCAACTCTGCGGGGAATTTCTGACATTCGCTGCCATACATCCATCTTGAACAACAACGGGTAACAACTTCAAAGTTATAACCATGAAGCCTTTTAATGATGACGTAACAGCCATCCGAGGAAAACTCTACTGGGGAGATTCTGACGTCAACTGCCAGACATTTACCTTGACAACAGTTAACGACTTCAAAGGTCTAATCCATGAGGTCTTTCCTTTTAAAGCGCTGACGTAAAAACAATCTGAGGAAAACTCTGTTGGGGAAGAAGAGTAACTTAACCAAGCAACTCTGGTGAGGGCACACATGATAGGACGAACGCTACCATCCTGTATCTCATGTCGAAAATTCGAATATCCGAAGACCATCCTGAATAAGAATTCCAAATACCCGCAGGGAATAACACCTGAAACCAAAGAGGTAACCAACCTGGCTTATGGTTCAAAATGGATATGTTTGAAGAATGGTGTAATGCTCCATACGGCATGGAAATGCTACGTGTTTGGGGTAGATGCTATGCACGATGCAAAATGCAAAGAGGGTGTTCCCGCAAAATAGATGCTGGGGAACAAAACCAAACTTCCGCTGGGGGAAGAGATAATCCTGCTGGGGGTATCTCGAAAAATCCGGAGTTACGAACTCTGCTGAGGATGATCAACCTGTTGGAGGCAAGACAACCTGCTGGAGAACAGAAAGAACCATCCTGCGCGGGGATGAACCTTTCAAAACCACCGACGACCTGGCTGTCCTCGGTGAGGACTTCACTGGGGACTAAATGTACACACGACCAACTGCTGGGAATGCACATCACTGCCTGATCACTTACTAACTCGCATCCAACTCTTCTGGGGGATAAAATGCGACTTCCATCCGCTGGGGAGTAATAAGACCACCTAGAGCCTAGTCCTACGTTAAGGGACTCTGGCTGGGGAAACACGATCCCTTCGATGTTTGCTTTGAAGGTAATGACCCTGCAAAATATGAACGAACAAGACATCCTATACAAAAGGGAATATCCAGGTCAGTATTTGTGACAATTGTTCAGTCAATTCAAAGTTTTAACAATTATTGGCCGAGGCCTGCAAGTTTATGCACGTGCAAGTTTATCAAAAACATCGGCGTTTTCCACAAACAAAACAGTAAAAGTTAAAACAAGAAGCAAACATCAAGTACTGAATAGTATGCGTTTATTGATAACGGGCCTGTAAATAGGCAAAGTTTTTACAATGGATGCAACTCCTGAAAAGAGGAAGCTACAAAATACATACAAATATGTACTGAGGTACAAAGAAATTTGTATACATGTCGGCGACGTGGTACAGACAAACACCATGAGTTGATCCTTCTATGACTCGCCTGGCTCCGACGCTTTCCCGATACTCCGTCCTCGGAAGAAAATGACTTGGATAATCGACTCTCAGGTACTCCCAAACCACTAAGCAATGCAGTATTAAACTCGGATCGTAGTCATTTGCTTTTTCAATCCCTAACTTTTTCCTAAATCACCCTTTACGAGTTTTCAATTCACCGGGATACCCTTTTTTGCCGAAGTCGCCTCTTCAGGTTTTCGAATTCGCGGGTGTACATCTTTTCAATTTTATCCCTAATTTTTTCCCGAATCGCCCTTTGCGGGTTTTCAATTCACCGGGATACCCTTTTTTGCCGAAGTCGCCTCTTCAGATTTTCGACTTCGCGAGTGTACATCTTTTCAATTTTATCCCTAATTTTTGCCCGAACCCTTTCTTTTTTCTTGGTTCGCCGGGATGCCCCATTTTTGCCTGGACTTTCTTTTTTCTGTCCAGCGGGTCTCTTTAAGCAAAGTATTTTTTAACTGCGTCCGAGTTCACAGGGGATGTAAAATCTTTGCCATCCATGGTGGACAACAGTAAGGCTCCTCCAGAGAAGACCTTTCGAACGATATATGGACCTTCATAGTTGGGAGTCCATTTTCCCTGGTGATCTGATTGTGGTGGGAGAATCTTCTTCAGCACAAGATCGCCCGTCTAAAAGCTTCGAGGGCGCACCTTCTTGTCGTAAGCTTTATTCATCCGACTCTGATATAACCGACCACATGCGATAGATGCAAGTCTCTTCTCATCCATCAAACTGAGCTGATTCAGCCTATTCCTTATCCATTCCGCCTCATCAAGTTGGACATCGAGCAATATTCTCAAAGAAGGAATCTCAACTTCCAATGGTAGGACAACCTCCATACCATACACCAGTGAGAAAGGTGTTGCCCCGGTTGAGGTGTGTACCGTCGTACGATAACCGTGCAATGCGAAGGGCAACATCTCGTGCCAGTCTTTGTATGTTACAACCATCTTCTGAACTATCTTCTTGATGTTCTTATTGGCCGCTTCGACAGCACCATTCATCTTGGGATGATAGGGAGATGAGTTGTGATGCTCAATCTTGAAATTCTGGCATAATTCCTTCATCATCTTGTTATTCAAGTTCGAACCATTGTCATAAATGATTCTTTCGGGGATGCCGTAACGACAGATGATGTCCTTTTTGATAAATCGGGCTACTACTTGCTTGGTAACATTAGCGTAAGACGCTGCTTCGACCCATTTGGTGAAGTAATCGATAGCTACCAAGATAAACTGGTGTCCGTTGGATGCAGTGGGCTCAATTTTGCCAATCATATATATGCCCCACATGGAGAAAGGCCACGGGGACGCCATAACGTTCAAAGGGCTTGGCGGCACATGAATCTTGTCTGCATAAATCTGGCATTTATGGCACTTCTTCGTAAACTTGAAACAGTCTCTTTCCATCGTCAGCCAATAATACCCTGCTCGTAATAGCTTTCGAGACATAGCATGTCTGCCGACGTGCGTGCCAAAGGTTCCCTCGTGGACCTCTTCCATAAGCAGATTAACTTCTTTCTCATCCACACATTGCAATAGCATCAAATCATGATTTCTCCTGTATAGAACACCATCTGGATTCAAGTAGAAGTTTCCAGCCAATCTCCTAAGAGTCTTCTTATCGCGGCTGGATGCCCCAGTCGGATACTCTTGGTTCTTTAGGAAATTCTGGATATCAAAATACCACGGATTGCCATCGGAAGCTTCCTCAATGGCGAATATGAAAGCGAGCCTATCAAGGCGAGAGATAACTATCCTGGGAGCATCATTCCAGAAGTTAACTTTGTACATCGAAGACAATGTCGCAAGAGCGTCAGCCATCTGATTTTCTGCCTGTTGCACATGGTGAAACTCCACTCTGTCAAAGAAGGGCAACAACCTCCTTGCATAATTCATGTACGGTATCAGATTGGGATGACGAGTCTCCCATTCTCCCTTGATCTGATTCACGACTAGCGCGGAGTCTCCATACACATCAAGATTTTTAATCCTCAAATCAATAGCCTCCTCGAGACCCATGATACACGCCTCATATTTAGCCTCATTGTTGGTAACTGGAAATGTCAATCTGGCCATAAACAGGATGTGCGTCCCATGGCGAGTCGTGATGATTGCCTCGATTCCACTTCCATATGAATTAACAGCACCGTCAAAAATCAATTTCCATTGGGAACTCCGCTCAGGACCTTCACCATGCAATGGCTCCTCACAGTCTTTCATCTTTAAGTACATGATATCCTCGTCAGGAAAATCAAACCTCATTGGCTGGTAATCATCGATTGGCTGCTCGGCAAGGTACTCTAACGACACGCTACCCTTGATAGCCTTTTGCGAAACATACTGTATATCGTACTTTGTTAGTACCATCTGCCATCGGGCAATCTTTCCTGAAAGTGCCTGTTTCTCAAAGACGTATTTGATCGGATCCATCTTCGAAATCAGCATGGTTGTATGATTTAGCATGTATTGTCTCAGACGTTTGGCAGCCCAATCCAGTGCACAACACGTCTTTTCGAGCATGGATTAACGGGATTCACAATCTGTGAACTTTTTACTCAAGTAATAGATTGCATGCTCTTTTTGTCCAGTCTCGTCATGTTGACCGAGAACACAACCCATACTGTTCTCAACAACCGTCAAGTACATGATCAGCGGTCTTCCGACTACTGACGACATCAATACTGGAGGTTCCTGCAAGTATTCTTTTATTCTTTCAAATGCCTTTTGACAATCTTCGTTCTAGACAATCGCCTGATCTTTCTTCAACAGTTTAAACATCGGCTCACACGTGGCTGTAAGGTCAGATATGAACCAGGCAATGTAGTTCAACCTCCCCAAAAAGCCACGAACCTCTTTCTCCGTTTTTGGCGCTGGCATTTCTTGTATCGCTTTTATTTTAGCAGGATCAACCTCAATTCCTTTTTCACTAACAATGAACCCCAACAGCTTTCAAGATATCACCCCGAAGGTGCACTTATTAGGATTCAGCCTCAGCCTGAATTTCCTAAGCCTCTCAAACAATTTAAAAAGATTCACCAGATGCTCCTCCTCCGTCTGGGATTTGGCAATCATATCGTCAACATAGACCTCAATCTCTTTATGCATCATGTCATGAAAGATCGTTGTCATAGCATGCTGATATGTTGCCCCAGCGTTCTTCAAACCAAAGGGCATCACTTTGTATCAGAACGTTCCCCACGGGGTAATAAAAGTTGTTTTCTCCATATCCTCCGGCGCCATCTTAATCTGATTATAGCCTGAAAAGTCGTCCATGAAGGAAAACACAGAGAATTGAGCAGTATTGTCGACCAATATGTCAATATGAGGAAGCGGGAAGTCATCCTTAGGGCTCGCCTTGTTTAGATCCCGATAGTCAACGCACATCCGCACCTTACCATCTTTCTTAGGTACAAGTACTATATTGGCAACCCAAGGAGGGTAAGTTGTAACGGCTAGAAAACCAGCGTCCCACTGTTTCTGTACTTCCTCTTTAATCTTTACGGCCATATCTGGTTTCGTTCTTCTGAGCTTCTGCTTGACCGGCGGACATTCTTCACGCAATGGCAAGCGGTGGACCACAATATCAGTGTCTAACTCAGGCATATCATCATAAGACCAAGCAAAGATGTCACTATACTCTCGCACCATCTCGACAAGTCTCTGCTTGATATTGCTTTATAGCGCAACCCCTATTCGGACATTCCTGACAACTTCTTCCGAACCCAAATTAACGACCTTAATATCTTCCTGATGCGGCAGAATGATCCTCTCTTCTTGTCTCAAAAGTCGAGTCAGCTCTTCTGGTAAGTCGTCGTCCTCAACACTCTCTTCCTCGGCTTGAAGTACCGGATACTCAAAGTCGAAGCGAGTCATAGGGAGTTCTTGATCGGTGTCATCTGAAATATGGATCCTGCAAGAGAAAGGGTTAAATGCTTCAAATCATATGCAAACAAAGCATACAACCACATTGCCATTTTTTTGTAAAAATAAAAAAGCAGAAAAACAGGGATCACAAAATTTGCGTGAGAAAAACGCCTTTATTTGATGATTAAAACAAAGCATACACATAAACAAGTAGGCCCTGAAATAAAATCACTATCCCCTGGGTAGGACATAGGATTGTACAATAATCGAAAAAACAAGGCATTATTGTTTCGTCGTCACTTAAATAAAGTCCTGGATAGACCAGCTGCATAGGCTTTGTCCTGGCTCGTTGGGCTTGATCCATGAGTCCATGTCACAGTCGCTATCTTCATCTCCACTGTCAGACACAACATTAATCGTCTCAAAACTGACTCCTCCTAGAGTAAACACAATCGGCCCTTTGAACTTTGGCGCGCTCTGTGAAGAAGATGACGACGACGAGCGATACCCCAAGCCGAACTTGTCCTGCTTAACAGGAATCTCTAGAACTTGACCCCAACCTCTGGTCTCCCCGGCCTGAACTACCGCTTGGGCTTCTCTGTACGAAGACATAGCCACCTCTGGCCCACTGCTTGTGACAGGAGACTTGTCTCTGATCTGCACCCCTTCAAAAGCTTGGCACAATGTCTCGTGGATCTCACCATCCACTTCGACATATTTGAACGACGACAGGTGACTTACCAGGATGTCTTCCTCCACACACACGGTGACAATGCTATCATCGACCGTATACTTAAGCTTTGGTGCAACGTAGACGTTACAACCCCTGCAGAGTGAATCCAAGGTCGTCCAAGCAAACAGCTGTAAGCTGGCTGTATGTCCATGATGTAAAACACGGTGTCAAACACCTCTGGACCAACCTGGATTGGCAAAGTCAATTCTCCAAATATGGACCTTCTAGTCCCGTCAAAAGCTCTCACTACCAGGTCGCTTGGCATGCATATTATACCTCGGGTATCCAGCTTCAACAGTGCCTTCTTGGGCAAAACATTCAAGGACGATCCAGTGTCAACAAGGACGTGAGACATAACAGTGCCCCTACACTCAACTGAAATATGCAACACACTGTTGTGGTTGCGGCCCCTGGGTGTTAAATCAAAATCTGTAAAGCCAAGGCCATGCCCCACATTCATGTGCGTAATCACTCCTTCGAGCTGATTCACGGATATCTCCTGGGGTACATAAGCAGCATCAAGAGCTTTCAGCAAAGCGTTTCGATAAGCCTCAGAACAAAGCAACAATGACAAAATCGAGATTTCGGAAGGTGTTTGCTGCAAATGATCGACAATTTTATAATCACTCTTCCTAATTAATCTCATAAATTCTTCCACATCCTTGGTCAATGCCTCTTTTTCCTTCTCTTGAGAAGGTCCTCCTTCATTGACTTTACCCTTCCCTTTGGTAACTCTCTCAGCTTCTATTTCTGGTGACGTGAAAATTCTACTGCTGCGGGTTATGCCCCCTGCCCCCACAAGGTTATCAACTGACCCTACCGGCGGGCTTTCCAGGTTAATCCTTTCCCCATTGCAGTAAACTTCCGCCCCATAGTTCCAAGCGATGGCTTTAGTGCTTTCATACGAAATGGGTCTAGCTTTGGTTATTATAATGGTCGGTCGCTTGGGAGGCGCCGATATCGTGACAGTCTTAAACGGGATTGTAATCATTGCAACTTCTCCCTGCCTTTCAGCTATTGCCTCAACAGGCTTCTCTTCAGCAGTACAGTCGAATTGTAGCGTACCCTCATCAATCAGCCCTTGAATACCTCCTCTTAAACTATCATAACCCTCAGGTCGGGCCAAACAGTCAACACAATCTGTATCACAACCAGGGAACACTCCCCCTTTCAGTAACCTGTTCTTGACATAACCCAGAGGCGTCTTTAATTCATCCACATTCATAACCAAATTCAGACTGGTATCTCCCAAGACTGCAGCCACCTGCGCAGATTCGTGAGACGACATTAGATTTTTCTCAATATTGGGTGCCTCATTACCAAAGTTTATAGCCTTGCTATCTATCAAATCTTGCACCTTATGCTTGAATGCTTGACAATTCTCTATGTTGTGACCGGGTGCCCCGGAGTGGAATTCACAATGTGCATTAGCGTCGTAACCAAAAGAAGGTGTGCCCTTCGGCGGAGCTAGCGTCCTTTTCACAACAAGTTGCAATTGTAATATAGTTTGAAGAAGCTGAGCATACGGTAGTGGAGGCACATCAAATACTCTTTTCACAACCCTATCATGGCCTTGGAACCTTTGCGGAGCAGAATTCTGTTGTCCCTGTTGTTGCTGTTGAGGTACAGGAATTGTCACACTGGCAACCTGCTGCTTGCGCCAATTCTGACTTCTATTCCTTCTCCGATCACTACATACCGAATTAGTGTCTCCTTGCTTCTTATCTCCAAAGGCCCTTTTACCACCTCCAGCTGAGGTTGATTCCCCCTCTTGACGCTGTTCTCTATACGTTCCCCTAAGAGTATCAACTCAGAAAAGTTACTCGTCGTATAATTGATAAGCCTGTCATAATACAACCCAGAGAAAGTGCCTACAAACAAATCCACCAAATCATGCTCTACCATGGGTGGGTGCACCCTGGTCGCTACTGCGAAAATCGGCGCCGGCTATGACAGAAGAGTCGCCACCGTGCGTTATTTATCCCAATGGAGGGAAAGGAAACGCTTAGAGTAAACCCAACGCAAAACGGGAAAGAAATGGTCGTCGCAACCAAATTCCTGGATTCGGGAGTCGATTACGCAAGGGGAAGGTATTAGCACCCCTCACGTTCGTCGTACTCGACGGGATCCACGCTTGTTTTCTAGCTAAGGGTGTGTTATTCTATCTACACTAAAGGTTCTGGGTTAAAAAGAAAATAAAATGACTCGACAAAGTATCGCACTTTATGCCTACGTATTCCCATCTGGAACGAGAAATCAGAGTCAACGTAGTTCGCCTACCTACGGGAAAGGAGGGGAAGGTTGCTCGCTAGGATATGGCATCCTATGCCTACGTACTTTCATACAGCATGAAAGATCAGAGCAAACGTAGTTCGGGCTAAGGAAGACACAGAGTTATCTGACTGTTTTTTATCACCTTATGAAAGGGTTTTCTTCTGATTAAGAGTCCAAGCGGACAAAAATGACACTTTGATGTTTGTTTTCAGTCTTTTACGCAAGAACTGTTTTTTACGATGTTTGTAATCTCTGACGCACTAGAGACTATGATTGGAGGGTGACTACATCGTATGTCACCCTAAGGGTAACACACTAAGCAGTCAGATTACTGAAGAGTGACCCTCCAGCAATCCCTTCTCAAATAGCTTAAGGCTCGTAGCATACGACATCGATTATCTTCATTACTGTGTTTTGAATTGTTTTGAGAAGAGAAAGAAATTCTAAAAACCTAGGGTTTGAAAAGGAAATCAAAACTACCCTAATGTTGTCAGGCATGGATTACAACCTAATGTCTGTCATAATTCCCTCCTGCACAGAGGAAATAAGAGATCCTAGGGGATAAACGGAAAAGAAACAAATATATATAGTAAACAGTAAACATGCATGGAATGCAACAATACAAGCGAGGCAAGGGAGTCCGCACTCAACCTCGAACCTGGGAAAACAATAGGCAAAGTGAAACAGCTTCACTTCAAACCTAAGGGGCAAGCTGAATAAGCCAACAAACAATACAGAAAAAGAAATAAAACCCAACACCAGCTCTGACAGCAACACCAGCTCCTACAGTAAGCAGCTCAAACAGCAACAGCTCTGACAGCTACAGTTGATTAATAGCAAAAAGGTTGACAGTAACACCTTCAAGCAAGACCCCCTCTTCACTCTCTAATGGTACCCCAAATCTTTAGATAAGCCCTTATCTCCAAAAATCTTCAGCTTTATCAAGCACTGAACCCCAACAAGTAGACAACTTCAAACAGCAGCAAAACCCTAGTCTTCAACAGATATCCAGCTTTGACAGGCACAAGCTTCATCTTCTCCAATCTTCAATGAACTTTATCTTCCATAAGCTTCCATCTTCAATGCCACCACTCAGGAGAAGATCAACTAATGATAGATGTAGTTGAAATGTTAAGGAGCTTAATGATAACACAGGGAAATCACTAAAATATTAACATAGCAAGTGAAAGGTATCCTCAAGGTTCTACCCAACCAAAGCTTGCTCTACATCCCTCCTAAGGAGAGATGGAACTTCTTTAGGGGACCTTGTGTCATAGGATGGAATAGAGGCACAAGAAGCTCTTTATGTTTGAAAGAAGAAATCAGTCTAATCTAAAGCTCTCCCTATATCTCCTATCTCCTAAGTCTTCAAAAGCAACCTTCAAAGATAAGAATCTTCATGCTCCAAGCTCCATCCTTTGTCTCCAACCATATCCAATGTCTTCATTAGCTCCAACAAACCAAGCCCAAGCCCCAAGCCCAATTAGAATGACCCAAACCCCACAAGTAATCCAAAAGCCCAAAAGGGAAACACACAAACAACAACCCATTTGCAAAAATCAAAGAAAATATTAATACTCTTCATAAAATCCTAGATTAATTTCTAAGGGAACCTAACTATGTACCCTATATCCCATATAGATCCCATAACCTAAATCAACTATTAAACCCCAAAACTATGTGTCAAATTGCACCTATGTGTTGTAAAACCCTAATCCTAACACCCTAAAGTTCATTATCCAAAACTAACCTAAATTTCATCATAAAAATATGAGAAAAATCACTAAGGGAGAATGCTTCCCTAAACTAATCAACCTCACAAGAATCAATCAAAAAACATGCACCAAACTCTCATACTAATTTTAGAAAAATAAGGTATCAAACAAATGCAAAATAAAATCCATAAAATTGTAAAATATACCAAAAAAATATAAAATGCATGAAATAATGTTTTTATTGTTTTATTAAATTCTAGAAACCCTAAGGAAAACAAGGAAAAAATCCTCACCCTAAAATGATCTTTTTTCAATTTATTATGAATTTTCTAATTAGCCTAAATGAAATATGAAAATAAAAGGAAAATAAAAGAAAATGAAAAAAAAGGCGTGACAAATAGCAATTGGAATCAGTACAAAACACCAAATGGGCTCAGAGGGGGGTGCGTATAGGAAGCGCGTGCTAGGCCCAATTCATTTCAGAAATAAAATGAAAAAACAAATAAAATGGAAAAACGCTGGTATGAATAGCAAGCAAATCACGTGTGTTTTCAAGTGGGCCTGGGAAATGGGGTGCACATAGCAACAAATGACTTAAGCCCATATTAACATGTTAAATGAAAAGGTGCGTTTGGTTTAAACTCAGAATTCCTTCGCAAATTTTCCACGCGTCCTGGCCGTTGGATCATGCTTTGGTCAAAGGTCTCACCTAAATCTAAGGGTGACAAGTTCATCTTCTTCCTTTGAATTTTGGAGGGAGAAAGAAGCCATGGCTGAACAGAGCTGCAACCTTCATCTTTTCCAAACGCAACTCTCTTAATCCTCACCAAAACCCTAACTTAAATACATCATCTGGTTCTGTTTTCCACAGGGAATTCACTCATGCTATCCATTGACATTGAATCACTCTCCTTCTCTAAACACGATGATCACACCAAAAAATGCTCAGGATCCAAACTCCACCAATCGTAAAATTGATAAGCCTAGACTCATCACCATGCTACACTGAGTCAATTCCACCATCTAACTGAGTTTAAACCTCCAAGAACATCAAGAAACATCCATGAACAGAAATGGTGCTCATCCTAATTTTGTCTCTAAATCGTGCAAATTGTTACCAGAATCCACCTAGCCATGTTCTACAATGCTTATCACACTCTAAAAGCTAACAATTATACCTATATCAAGCCATAGAATGAGATTTACATACCTGCAAAAATCGAGTGAACAGACTAAGCAATCCTTCAAATTAGGCTTCAAGAATCTCCAGATTGCTTCAATGATGTATGATCAAGCTTCTGTATGCACCGAATTGGATTGAATCTTCTTGAATCACCAAACTCGATTCTGACTTGCAAGATGAAAAATCAAAGAGCTATCTCACGATTCTTCACAGTTCTTGATCACCAATCTATCTGGAATCAATCACCAACACATGATCAAGCTTCTGAGTGCAAGAATTTGGATTGAAACCTCTCCAATTTGTGTAACCGATTCTGTTTTGTAAATGGAAAACTCAATGTTCAATCTCTCTAATCTCTCTCAATCTGCACCAACCAATGCCTTGAACCTCTTCTAATACTTATATAGAAGGTGAATGAAAGCTCTAGAAACTTCTGGATTGATCCAATGAGAAGTTCAATATCTCATGCCATGGAAATCTCATCTTATGCTATTCTCATGACAGTCCGCATAACAGCTTGTGTTTGACTTTGCTTTGTGTTCAATTTCTCTCCAAATTAGATTTAGGAAGTGTTTGGATTGAATAGAGCCTTGTAGCTGACCCAAGGAATGAATTTGCATATGTAACTTATGAAGTAAGTAACCATTTTACAAAGGAAGTCATGGAATTATCCCTCAACTAAAAAATGTGGCAATGTCATTATTTTCAAAATATGTTTTCCAATCAATTTGGTATGTCATATGGCTTGGTTTGGACCCATAGCTCAAAAATCCCAATTTTCATCCTTGGTTCATTTAAAATTCACCCTTATTTTAGGCCATTTTTGTGATTTTGTGATGCAAGCCATTCCAATCACCCATGACCTCTTACCTAGCCCAAAAACACCATTATAAACACATCTCATGTTGAACATTTTTCCATTTGAGGAGTGGAAGATGGAGATTTTGACCTATGTTGAAAAATGACCTATAATTCAACTTTCCCAAAATACCCCTGGATTGCCAAGATCATAACTTGAGTTCTACAAATCCTCTTAAGGACTTCTAGTACTTTATGGAAATCTAAGATCAAGCCCTACAATTCTTATGTTGTCCAAGAATCCATTTGAAAACTCCTTGATGGGCAAACGTTGCTTGGAAGTCAAGTGACTTTCACAGATAAATTTCAATGTCCTCTGATGATCCATAACTTGCAAGAACCATAACTTGAGTTCTACAAATCTCCTTGAAGACTTATAGTACTCAAATTAAAGCTATTGAGAAGCTCTACAAGTTTCATGTTGGCCAAGAATCCATTTGAAACTTGCATTTTGACTTATCTGGCTTGGAAGATAGGCCTAAATCAGGGGATTTTACACTGAAACCCTAATTTGGCAACTCCTCCCACTCTTGATTCTCTTTGATTTATCATTGGCACAACACCACACATGTATCAGAATATCAATTCATGAATCCCACAGCCTCCAAATAAACCTTGATGCTCTTCAATCACTCAGTTGACCTAGGGTTGACCCAGATGAAACCCTAGTTGACTGCACTTCAACTGTGGCTCTTGTACTTGAATCAATGACTTGTCTCATCTTCAATATGACCCTCTAGGCATTTCATAAGCTTTGTACACATTCCATACCCTCATTTCATAGCTCATACCCCCATTGATGACCCTCAATACACCCCAGATTAGGAGAAAAGTCCACTGGTTGACCCTCAAACTTCTCAAAGCTTCAAACATTTCTTGATGACTTGGATGGTATTAAGCTTGAATAAGGAACCCTTGATGTGCTTCTTTAGATAAGAATGGCACTTGATCCCTTGTGGGATGCCTTCTTATGCTATGCTATGCAAATGATTAGATTATATACATGATTTACTATGCAAATGACAATGCAATTAAAACATAAACCAGGTGAAATAGGTTGAGCAAATTTTAGGGTGCAACAGCTGCCCCTATTCAAACGGCTTGGACCCAACTGGGTGAAGAGCGAACGACCTTCAAACAATCGAGGTACGAGACGGTTGAATACAAAGAACCCAGAAATTTGCCAACCGCAGAAATAAACTGCACAAACTGCTTGGAAAACAACATCTGCTGACTGAATCTGGTTGTTACGGCAACAAACTGATCAATTAGCGACCGTGCTGGGGATTATTCTCATTAGCCCGGAAAAAGACTCTATCATCATGGGGATAGAACCTTGTCCACGTTAGGACGCTATATTCTGTCAACACATAAAAATCCCGACGACTTCGCTAGGGAAACATTTCCGTCTAGTCATAAGGAACTCATTTGCCTATCCATACAGGCACATCATCTGTCTGAACATAGGAAACCCCATCCGTCTACTTCATACGGGAAAAGTCATATGCCTGATCACAGGAAAGTCCACCCGCCTGCTTCATACGGGAAAATTTATTTGAATACTGTTTCTCTACCTACCTCTGCAGTAGCTAACTCCGTTGGTCCCAACCTATAAACGCCTTGGAAGAGGACTCTACTGGGGATAGTCACACGAGGAAATCACGACGACTTCCTTGGGGAAAATAATTTTGTCACATATCGGAACACAACTCACATACTCTGTCTATCACGGGAGCATCATCTATCTGGATACCGGAAAACTCATCCGCCTGATTCATACGGGAAACTCCATCTGCCTGATTCATACAGGAAAAACACATCTACGTGATACTTACAGGAAAGTTCTTCCGCCTGATTCTTATGGGAAAACATAACACATCTGCCTGATACTTACAGGAAAGTTCTTCCGCCTGATTCTTACGGGAAAATATAACACATCTGCCTGATACATACAGGAAAGTTCTTCCGCCTGATTCTTACAGGAAAATATAACACATCTGCCTGGTTCATACAGGAAAGTTCTTCCGCCTGATTCTTACGGGAAAATATAACACATCTGTCTGGTTCATACAGGAAAGTTCTTCCGCCTGATTCTTATGGGAAAACATAACACATCTGCCTGGTTCATACAGGAAAGTTCTTCCGCCTGATTCTTACGGGAAAATATAACACATATGTCGTGTTCAAACCGGAAAGTTCTTCCGCCTGATTCTTACGGGAAAATATAACACATCTGCCTGGTTCATACAAGAAAGTTCTTCCGCCTGATTCTTACGGGAAAATATAACACATCTGCCTGGTTCATACAGGAAAGTTCTTCCGCCTGTTCTTACGGGAAAACATAACACATCTGCCTGGTTCATACAGGAAAGTTCTTCCGCCTGATTCTTACGGGAAAACATAACACATCTGCCTGGTTCATACAGGAAAGTTCTTCCGCCTGATTCTTACGGGAAAATATACCACATCTGCCTGGTTCATACAGGAAAGTTCTTCTGCCTGATTCTTACGGGAAAATACAACCTTGGATATAGCTTCCTAGCCTGTTCGCGGTAGTAGCTAACTCCACAGGGGATATTCTGAAAAATAACTGCCCGACACCCGTTTCGACAAAAAAAATGACCTCTTCTGAAATTTTGATTCATGAAACCCTGAAATGCTGTCGTAACAGCAAACCTGAAGAAAACACTCCGCTGGTCGGATAAGAGCAACTTCAAACAATAACTCTGTGGGGAATAATGACAAGAACTGTATCATCGTATGTCTCATGGCGAGACCTCGGCCGTCTGGTAATAGATCTGAACTATAACTTCATACTCCTGCTGAGAAATACACCTGAAAACAAAAGGTTAACCAACCTGATTTATGTTTCGAAAATGCATATGTTTGGCAATGGCGTAATGCTCCATACGGCATGGAAATGCTATGCGTTTTTTGGGTAGATGCCAATATGATAATGTATGCAAATGCAAATGCAGGTTCAGGCTGCTGGGGAAGCTCTGACAAGCTTGCTTCAACACGGTTGTTGAGGACAAATACCACCCTGCTAGGGATGAACGGGTATCGCGAAGTATTCTGGCAAAATAAATGCCGGAAACACAACCAACTCTTCCGGGGAGAGATTACACATCGGTTTCCGTTGGGAGGAAAGAACAACACCTGCTGGGAAGATTAACTTAGCTGGGGGGAGAAGCAACCCTTCTGGGAGACAACTGTCTGGGTACAGTTTACAAACTCGGAACTACCACTCCGCTGGGGATAATCATCCTGACGAAGGCATGACGACCTACGGAGAGAAAGAAAACCATCCTCGGTGGGGAAATTCTTCTGAACTTACTATCTTGGTTATGCGCCATGGAAATCCTCCCAGCTGGGGATTGAACGCGCACATACTTGACTCTCTGGGGAGTATAACCTCTGCATGGGATACTGATCTCGTCTTGCTGGGGATGTCCCGTGGACAACTTCCATGAGGATACTCTTCTGGGGAAAATAATCCTTCCTTCGGTAAGGGATAATCATCGTCTCAACTTCTGGGGGTGAGGCGCGACCTGCATGGGGATTAGCGTCATACAAAGTCAAGTCTTTCACTACGAGCCTCCGGCTAGGGCCACAATTTTCGGATTGTCCGCTTCAAGGGCGAGAATCCTGCAAAACACAAACGAGACAAAACAAATCTATACAACCAAATCCATTCGGGTTAGCATCCGCGACATTACCTCAGTTAATTCGAAGTTTTAGCAATTATTGGCAAGGGCCAACAAAGTTATGCACATGTAAGTTCATCGGAACATTGGCGTTTTCCACATACAAAACAGTAAAGCACAAACATCAAATACTGAATAACATGTTTTATTAATAACAGGCCTCTGAATAGGCAAAGTTTTGTACACCGGATGCAACTCCTGAAAAGAGGAAGTTACGCACACACCCATACATATATGCATAAAAAGCATAAAAATACAAATACAAATCGAATTTGTACACATGTCGACAATGTGGTGCAGACAAACATCGTGAGTTGATCCTCCTATGACTCGCCTGACTCTGGCGCTTTCCCGGTATTCGACTTTCGGAAGAGATTGTGTCGGATAAACGAACCCCCAGGTACTCCCACACCACTAACCAATGCTGTATCGGATCCGGACTGCAGTCATTTGCTTTTTCAATCCCTTACTTTTGCGTGAACCGCCCTTTGCGGGTTTTTAATTCACCGGGATACCCTTTTTTTCCCGAATTCGCCCTTTGCAGGTTTTCGACTTCGCGGGTGTACATCTTTTCAATTTTATCCCTAACTTTTGCCCGAACCTTTTATTCATTTTTTATGGTTCGCCGGGATGCCCCATTTTTTCCTGGACTCTCTTTTTACTGTCCAGCGGGTCACTTTCAAGCAAAGTATTTTTTAACTGCGTCCGAATTCACAGGAGACGTAAAGACTTCACCATCCATGGTAGATAGTAGCAAGGCTCCTCCAAAGAAGACTTTTCTGACAACGTAGGGCCCTTCGTAATTAGGGGTCCACTTACCCCTGTGATCTATTTGTGGCGGGAGAATCCTCTTCAGCACAAGGTCGCCCGTCTGAAAGCTTCGAGGGTGTATCTTCTTATCGTATGCTCTCTTCATCCGGCTCTAGTACAACCGACCGTATGCGAGAGAAGCTAGCCTCTTCTCATCCATTAAGCTGAGCTGATTCAGTCTATCTTTAACCCATTCTGCCTCGTCAAGTTGGACATCTCGTAAAACCCTCAAGGAAGGAATCTCAACCTCCAACGGTAACACTGCCTTCATTCCGTATACCAATGAAAAAGGGGTTGCCCCGGTTGATGTGCGTACCGTCGTACGATAACCGTGCAAAGCGAAAGATAGCATCTCGTGCCAGTCGTTATATGTCACAACCATCTTCTGAACAATCTTCTTTATGTTCTTATTGGCCGCTTCAAGAGCGCCATTCATCTTGGGTCGGTAAGGAGAATAGTTGTGATGCTCAATCTTAAAATTCTGGCACAGCTCTTTCATCATCTTGTTATTCAAATTTGAACCGTTGTCGGTGATAATCCGCTCAGGGATTCCATATCTGCAGATAATATCTCGTTTGATAAATCTGGCGACCAGTTGTTTGTGACATTGGCATATGATGTTGCTTCCACCCATTTGGTGAAGTAGTCAATTGTCACCGAGATGAACCGGTGTCCATTGGATGCCGTAGGCTCAATCTTTCCGATCATATCAATTCCCTACATCAATAACGGCCACGGTGATGACATCACGTTCAAAGGACTTGGGGGTACATGGACCTTGTCCGCATAAATTTGGCATTTATGACACCTCTTTGCAAACTTGAAACAGTCTGTTTCCATAGTTAGCCAGTAATAACCTGCCCGCAACAGTTTTCTCATCATAGCATGCCCACCAACATGTGTTCCAAACGTACCCTCATGTATCTCTTCCATGAGAGACTTCGCCTCTTTCTCGTCTACACAGCGTAGCAACACCAAGTCGTGGTTTCTTTTGTATATGACACCGTCAGGATTCAAATAGAAATTGCCAGCCAATCTCCTGAGAGTCTTCTGATCTCGACAGGATTCCCCAGTCGGATACTCCTTGTTCTTCAGGAAATTCTGGATGTCAAAGTACCAGGGTTGGCCATCGGGAGCCTCGTCAATGGCAAATATGAAGGCAGGCCTATCAAGCCGAGAGACAACAATCCGGGGAGCCTCGTTCCAGAAGTTAACTTTATACATTGAAGACAATGTCGCCAGGGTGTCAGCCATTTGATTTTCTGCTCGCGACTGTCGCTTCCGCGAAAATAAGGTGCCGGCAAAACAGAAGAGTCGCCACCTTTCATTATTTATCCCTCCGAACGGGAAAGGAAACGATCGGGAAAACCTGACGAAAAGGTATTAGACAAGGTCATCGCAACCGTTGTCTGGGTTCGGGAGTCGGTTACGCAAGGGGAAGGTATTAGCACCCCTCACGTCCATCGTACTCGATGGGATCCACGCTTGTTGTGTTTATCTGACGGGTTGGTCTTATCTATCTACCTATCAAGGCTGGCTTAAAAAGAAAAGAAAAGTGACTCGGCAAAGCGTCGCACTTTATGCTTACGTATTCTCATCAGAGAATGAGAAATCAGAGTCAACGTAGTTCGACCTACTACGGGTTACGGGGAAGGTGACTCGCCAATACATCAGTATTGTACCTACGTACTATCAACAGGCATGATAGATCAGAGCTTACGTAGTTCGGGATAATACGGATTACGGGAATTCATATTCATCTGTTTTTTCGAGTAGGGTTAACAAACAGTTCCGGCAGTTTGGCGTACGCTGCTCGACCCTTGGAGACTTAAGCGTTACCGTTTGCGGTAGAACTGGGGGTTAACGGCACTCTTTTCTTCAGAAAAGCTTCCTTTGAATTATGGGCCCGCGGGGCAAAAAGGTTTGAAGTTTGTTTTCTGTCTTTTACGGAAGAACTGTTTTTTATGGATGTTTGCAACTAATATCGCACTAGAGACTATGAACTGAGAGTGAATGCGTCGCATGTCACCCAAAGGGTGCCATACTAAACATTCAAGTTGTCGAAAAGAAACTCTCCGACAACCCTTTCTCAGATAGCTTAAGGCTCGTAACGTACAACATCAGTTAACCTTTATTACTGTGTTTTAATTTGTTTTGAGAGTGAAGAGAACGAACTCTATGGGGAGACTATCAAGTCCTAATGTTGTCATGCCAAGGATTCATCCTATGGTTGAGGTTTGAAACAGGGAACTCCTAGAAGTTATCATGCATAGGTTTCAACCTAAAGTTCTAATCATCACTTCCTTATCAAAGGAAGTGAGATTCCTAGGGGATCATGTCAATGATAAACAGAAACAGATAAAGCATCACCTTCAACAGTAAACAGTAAACAGATATAAAGTAAAATGCGTGCAATGCAAGTGAGGGAGGAAATGTGTGTGGGGTATCAGCCTCCACAAGCTCATCTCAACCTCAAGACAAATATGAATAATTGCAATCATACAGAAGAAATAACATGCTATCAAGCAAGATATAATAACTGCAATCATACAGAGGAAATGATAACATGCTATCAAGCAAGATACAAACCACATGGGTAAGGGAGCAGGGCTCTACCGAATACCCGCAAGCAAAGCCACACAGTAAAAATACAAGCAGAGGGAGCAACTCAACCTCTAGTGCAATCATGCTCCTAGCTTACATCAATCTAAACATGAACTTATTCTAATGCATCAAGCAAATCAAACAAGGCACATCAATACAGAAAAGAAAACAGACAGGAAAGAAAGCAGATCAACCCCTCTTTCAATTTCAAGCTTCAGCTCTTCTGACAGCAATTCAGTCTTCAGACTTCAATCACCCTTCAAGGCTATCATCTTCCATGGCAAGTATCAACTTGCTTCTCCAAGGTTTCAACCCATCAAACATAAGTATTCACTTATTCTTTCTTCCTCAAGCCTCAGCTTTACAGTAAATCCCACCTTCAGGCTTTACTCCTAACTACAAGTATCAACTTGATTCCCTCAGGCTCTCAATGCATCAATGTAAGTGTCAACTTATCCTTTATTCCTCAAGCCTTAGCTCTTCACTCAATCTTAATTGATTCCTCTTCATAAGTATCAACTTGTTCTTCTTGCTTCAGCTCTCTTTGCTTCACCAGTATCAACTTCTTCATCTACAAGCTTCAGCTTCTCAGAGTAACCTTCAATCACATGGAAGTGTCAAATTCACTCTTCAATATTCTTCAAGCAAGGAACTCCATCCTCTAACAAGGGAGAAAGATGCATCTATCAAGAGTAAAGTTTGGATGGTTGGTAGTAGAGTGAAGACCAAAGGTCACCACTAAGCATCCTGTCATCAGAGAAAGGGACCCTCAAAGGTTCTACCAATTTGAAAGGAGCCACACATCCTACCAAAGGAGGGATGAGGCCTTTACAAGGGACCTTACATCATAGGGAAGAATGGAATTGATCAACATATTCCATGTTTATGAAGGAAGAGAACTATCTAGAAGCTCTGCCTACACAACCCTAATCTTAACCTAATCAAAACTACACCACAAGAAGGGAAGATCTTCAAATCCAAGCCTCTTCAAGCAATCCAATGCATATTCAACTTGCCTTCAACATCATCCAAGAACAAGCAAAGCAAAACCCTAATCTAAGGGAACTAAAGATGTTAATCTAGTTGAGTTAGTGCCTTAGAATCATCTAAAACTAGCACCTAAACTAAAATCAATCAAAAATAGCAAACTATCTTATAAATTTCTACAAAAATTCCTAAGGGATCCTAAGTCAATTAAGAATACCTCATAGAAAAACCAGGGACTAAATCATCTATTAAGTCCTAAAATTAAGTCCTAAATCCAAAGGTATCAATCATAAACCCTAAAAATGGAGCTTCTAAAGGTTTCAACCTAAACTACCACCTATGTTCATCACAAAAAGGTGAGAAAATTCTATGGGTAGCATGCATATCTATGCTAACAACTCACAAAAAATCAGGATCAAAATCATCATCACATGATCACACAAAATTCCACAAAATCAAGCATCAAACATGACTATTTTAATATCAATTAAAATGCGAAAATTCCCATAAAATCAGAAAATGCATGAAATAAAAATATTTTTTATCTAAAAAAAACTAGATTCAATCATGAATCCATGGAAAAAAGGATGGAATCAATTGACTTATTTTTCAATTTTTTATGATTTAATTACTAAACTACCTAAAATGAAGGAATTAAAAATGGAAAATATGGCCAGAGGGTGTGATCAGCAAACAATTTCCATTACCCTCGCTTGGGCCCTTCATCCTGGGGGTGTACACAGCAACTGGGCGCTAGGCCCATTCAAATCTCAATTCAGTCACAAGCAAAAGGACCAGGGGAGGTGCGTTGAGTACAGATTTGCCTTGTAAATCCCATGTTGGGCCTGGACAGGGGGTGTTGATATCAAATGAAATCCAAGCCCACACGCCTGAGTTTCCCATGTATTCAGTCTCAAAAATAAATGAAATAAGCGCACGAGAGGACTTGAACCCACGTCCCTTTGGCATATGCAGCGAAGTGAACAAGGCTGGGGGACCTCACTAATCAAAACGCAGTGTTTTGAGGGGAGCATACGTGGCACAATGCGGAGCCTTGGATTGCTTGACTCAGTCTACATTTCCACACGCATAGACGTCCTAGATTACGTCTTCAACCTTTCAAATGTGCAAGAGGAGGGAAAGATGCAGAATCCGGCGAGGGCGGCCGGAGCCTCACCGGAAAAATCATGGATCCCTAACTATCTCTATAATCAACCATTTCGCGCGATTTCTGAACCAAAGTTGCTCGAATTTTCACAAGGAATTCAACCATCCCACTAGTTTATGCTAAAAACGCAAGGTTTGCAAAACCAAGATCTCAACCGAAAATGGCATAAACCCTAACTTGTCTCTAATCATCAAATTAACCAACCAGAATTCATCTACATGCTAAGGGGAACTTAACCACATGCTTCTAATGGATTAAAAGTGCATAATCAAAGAGATATTTCAAGAACTTAGAACCAACCTTGAAGCTTGGATTGCAGTGGTTATGCGCCTCAATTCTCTTCCAAACTATGCAGAATCCTTCAAGGATTAATGGTGGACAATTCTTGATGCTCAATTCTTGCTGAAACCTCTTGATCCTCCAAAACGCATTTCCAACTTTCAAGCTTTTTCTTCACTTCACATCAATGGATTCTCAACAGAATTCTGCTCCAGAACCTTCCAAATTCGTTCTAAGTCTTATTTATAATGTGTTCAGATGGATATCAAGCCCAAACTAAGCCCAATTATGGATTTTGGATATTCACTTTTCCTTCCAAATTCCAACATGGATGTGTGCCTTCAAGCCTTACTCATGCTCTACACTCAGTCCAAACCATTCACTTAATCATTAAGGAGTGTGATGTAATGGTTTTATTCCTTTGGTTTCAACATATGGAATGTATATGATATGTTTCTTAATTGTGAAGTAACCATCCAAATGACCATGTTATGGACCTCATATCAAAAATGTGGCAATGCCAATCTTTCTAAAACATCAATTCCATTCAGAATGACCACAAATTTGACTTGGAAACATGTTAATCTCATTTATTTTGAATTTTCTCATTTTAATTCATTAAAATGGCTTTTATGTGAAGTTTCTTCACCCAATGCTTGATATAATCCATATCAATGGACACTTGATGTTTAGACAAGCTAAAAACATAATTTTGAACAACTTTAATGTTGATCAAAAATGCATTTGAGACCCCTAAATTGGTGAAAATGGCCTATGATCACAAATGACCTATAATCACCAAATGTCCAAAATACCCTTGACTTGTCAAAGCCATAAGTTGAGTTCTACAAATCCTATCAAGGACTTATAGTACTTTCTAGAAATCTAAGAGGATAAGGAACAAAATTCATGTTGACCAAAAGTTCATAGGAACCATCCTTCTAGGGCAAACATTTCATGCAAGTTGGATAACTTTCAAGCTCCCAAATTCACATACCTCAGATGACCTGTAACTTGTCAAAGTCATAACTTGGGTTCTACAAATCCTATCAAGGACTTATAGCACTCAAATTAAATCTAAGATCAAGATCTACAACATTCATGTTGGGGGCAAGATGAGATGACAATCACATCTTGAGCTAAACTGCCTTGAAGATAAGGGTCAAACTAGGGGATTTCACACTGTCAAGCCTTAGAAACCCTAGCTTGAAACTTCTCAAACTCTTCAATCATGATGAGTTAACCTTGGAATCATCCTTATAACATCTCAATGTATCAATCCATGATCACATGGCCTTTGAATTAAGTCTCAACTTCCTTCAAACCCTCAGTTGACTTAGGGTTGACCCAGTCAAACCCTAGCTGCACCAATCATGGCTGAGGCTTCTTATTCTTGCACAATGACCTGTCTAGGCCTCAAAGTGATCTTCAACACTTATAATGAGCTCCATCAAGACCTCAAGTCTAACTTCATGGCTTCATAATCATCTGATGGCTTTCCACAATTCTCAAGTTAGGAGACACACCCTCTTGGCTTCAACCACTCTCTCTGAGGATCTTTTAACTTCTCTGACAAGGATATCAGCCCTTGAACACTTGAATAAGCTTCTTAGCTAGCCTCAAAGTCTTTCATGGCCCTTGATTGGTACTCATACCTCTTGATCTCCTGCATACATGTCAATGAAATGCAAATGATAATGCTAATGTGAATGCAATGAAACATAAGCTAGGTAAAGAAATGTTAGGCAAATTTTGGGGTGCAACAGCTGCCCCTATTCAAGCGGCTTAAACCTGACTGGGTAAGAAGCGAACGACTCTCAAACAATCAAGGTAAAAGACGGTTGAATACCAACAAACCAGGAAATTTGCCAACTGCACAAGTACACGGTACTCTGATGGGAACAAATCTTCGAAAACTGAAATAATAGCTGTACGGCAACTAGCTGGGGGATTGGTCACACGGTAACCGGTAATACATGGTCGATCATGCCGTCAGGCATCAGGAATCATGTTGATCATGCCATCGGGCATTCAAATAAGTCTTTGGGCGTCAGCCAGGCTTCGTCAGTAAATCGGGAATAGAATTTTCGGTCAATCATGAACCAAGTCTGCGAGAGAAGTTTCAACTTCGCTGTTCAGAAACCTGCTGGGGATGACACATCTCCGCTGGGGATTCTGGAGAACTATCAAGTAACTCTGCTTCGGGGATCTATAAATCGCTCCGGGTAAATCATCTCTCTGCTGAGGACTTCAAGAATCATCTTGGACAAATAGCTCCGTGGAGATTTCAAGAATCATCCTGAACCAATAACTCTGCTGGAGATTTCAGGAATCATCCTGAGCAAACACTCTGCCTGGGACTCCAAGCATCAACTTGAGCGACCAACTCTAGCGACTTCACCGGGGATTTTAAGAATCATCTCAAACACACAACTTCGCTGGAGAATTCAAGAATCATCTTGGCCAAACGACTTTCGCCAAGGGATACCTGCAAAACAAGAACGGTAACGACGTAGCTCATGTTTCATATGCATATGCTTTGACGATGGCGCAATGCTCCACACGGTGGAAATGCTACGCGTTTATGATCAATGCTATGCAATCATGCAAAACGATGCGACCCCATCAGCAAAATAAATGCTGAAGGGAGAATCTTCCTGTCAAGGAGAAAGGACCACTCTGGTGGAGGAAGGACTCATCCTGCCAAGGAGAAGAAGTCACGCCAATCTCAATTGGACTCCGCATGGGGAAATGATCTTCAGTTGACTGCTGTGGGGGAATGAAGCTCTACGAGAACCTGGACCTGCTGAGGAAAGCGATGTCAATCGCAGAAATAAACTGCGCGGCATTCGCAGCCAAACCTTCCTGGAGATAACGACTCCGGTGGGGAAATACAGCATCAGCTATTCAACACTCTACAGGGTAAAACCAATCATGTCCCGAACGGCTCCCAAGGACTCGACTCTCTTGGGGATCTGCAAACCAGGTTGGGGATAGAAGGAATCATCCTGCTTACCGGGGGGAGTACAACTCTGCGGGGAATTTCAATTCTCTTGGAGACTTCAGTCTGGAACTATCAAGTGCTGCACACTTCAGTATGTGACTCAGCTGGGGATATGACGTCCCTTCAGGATACATCTGATTGGGGAGAGAATCTTCTCTGCCTGGGGAGATATATCAATGCCTTACAATCTCATGTTCGGACTTTGTGGGGAGAGGCTGCTGAGCTTTGCTGGAGAAGAAGGAATCATCCGGCCTGGGAACGCATACGGCGTACTACATGGCATATGCTACACCTGCAACAACACAAACAAACAGAAAAAACACCCCTCTCAAAGGGACCTATCAGGGTTATCATCTGGTGACAATGTTCAAGTAATTCATTGTTTCAACAATCAGTGGCCTAGGCCAGTAAGTTTATGTATGTGCATTTTATCAAAAACATCGGTGTTCTTTTTCGCAAACAAAACAGATAAATGCTAAAACAGGCAAACAGAATTGCTGAATAGTATGCATTTTATTGATAACGAACCCCTGAATGGGTAAAAATGTTTTACAACAGATGCAAGCTCCTGGAATGAGGAAGCCGCGCAAATATAAAAACATAAATATACATCAGTATATACAAATGTCGGCAACGAGGCGTAGACGAACACCATGAGTTGATCCCTCTATGACCCACTCGACTTTGATACTTCTCCGATGCTTCAGCTTCAGAAGAGATTGATTCAGATAAACGGCCCTCAGGTCTTCCAAACCACTAAACAAATACAGTCCACACGCGGAACGCAGTCATTTGCTTTTTCTAAATCCCTAACTTTTGCCTAAATCGCCCTTTCGGGTTTTCGATTCACCGGGATACCCTTTTTTGCCAAAGTCGCCCTTCTAGGTTTTCGACTTTGCGGGTGTACATTCTTTTCTTTTATATCCCTAATTTTTCCCCGAACCTTTTTCCCTTTTTTATGGTTCGCCGGGATGCCCCTTTTTGCCTGGATATTCTTGTTCTTTCCACGGGTCATTTTTTACGCTAAGTATTTTTTAACTGCGTCCGCGTTCATCGGGGATGCAAAATCTTCACCATCCATCGTGGATAACAACAAGGCTCCTCCCGAGAAGACCTTGCTAACGACGTACGAACCTTCGTAATTGGGGGTCCACTTGCCCCGGTGATCGGAGTGTGGAGGAAGAATCTTCTTAAGGACGAGATCACCCGTCTGAAAGCTTCTAGGACGCACCTTCTTATCATAAGCTTTCTTCATTCGGCTTTGGTACAGACGACTATGTGCAATCGACGCTAACCTCTTCTCGTCCATCAGGATGAGTTGGTTTAATCGGTTCTTAATCCATTCTGCCTCGTCGAGTTTCGCGTCAACCAAAACTCGCAAAGAAGGGATCTCCACTTCTAACGGTAGGACAGCTTCCATACCGTACACCAAGGAGAAAGGAGTTTCCCCAGTTGATGTACGTACCGTCGTACGATAACCGTGCAGTGCGAATGGCAACATCTCGTGCCAATCCTTGTAGGTCACAACCATCTTCTGTACAATCTTCTTGATGTTCTTATTGGCCGCTTCAACGGCGTCATTCATCTTCGGCCGGTAAGGAGATGAGTTTTGGTGTTCAATCTTGAAACTTTGGCACAGCTCCTTCATCGTCTTGTTATTCAGATTCGAACCATTATCAGTAATGATCCGCTCGGGAATTCCGTAACGACAGATGATGTCCCTCTTTATGAATTTAGCCACCACCTGCTTGGTCACATTAGCGTATGAGGCTGCCTCCACCCACTAGCTGAAGTAGTCGATAGCTACTAGAATAAAGCGATGACCGTTAGATGCAGTGGGCTCGATCTTGCCTATCATGTCGATGCCCCACATGGAGAACGGCCACGGGGAGGACATGACATTTAACGAGCACGGCGGCACATGAAATTTATTAGCATAAATCTGGCATTTATGACATCTCTTTGCGAACTTAAAGCAATCAGATTCCATCGTCAGCCAGTAATACCCTGCTCTCAGGATCTTTCTTGTCATAGCATGCCCGCTGGCGTGCGTACCAAATGTGCCTTCATGGACTTCTTCCATGAGCATACTCGCTTCTTTCTCATCTACACATCTGAGTAACACGAGATCGTGGTTTCTTTTATACAAAACTCCATCAGGATTGAGATAAAAGTTTCCAGACAGCCTCCTCAGAGTCTTCTTATCCTGGGTTGACGCTCCCGCAGGATACTCCTTAGTCATAAGGAAGGTCTGGATATCATGGAACCATGGCTTGCCGTCAGAGGCTTCCTCGATCGCAAAGACGAATGCAGGTCTATCAAGACGAGAAAGAACAATTCTTGGAGCTTCATTCCAAAAATTGACTTTATACATCGAAGCCAACGTGGCTAAGGCATCAGCCATTTGATTCTCAGCTCTGGGCACACGATGGAGTTCCACTCGATCGAAGAACGGAAGTAGCCTTCTGGCATAGTTCATGTACGACACCAAATTCGATTGACGAATCTCCCACTCCCCTTTAATCTGGTTAATCACGAGCGCTGAGTCACCATATACGTCTAGGTTCTTGATTCTCAAATCAGTTGCTTCTTCTAGACCCATGATGCATGCTTCGTACTCCGCTTCATTATTGGTGACTGGAAACGTCAGTCTCGCAGTAAATGGGATGTGGGATCCGTGGGGAGTCGTGATGACCCCCCCTATGCCACTTCCATAAGAATTAACCGCCCCGTCAAATATCAATTTCCACTGGGATTTCCTATCTGGCCGCTCGTCGGGCAGCGGTTCATCGCCATCTTTCGCTTTGAGAAACATGATATCCTCATCAGGGAATTCAAACTTCATCGGCTGATAATCCTCGATCGGCTATTCGGCAAGGTAATCAGACAATACGCTTCCCTTAATGGCCTTCTGGGAAACGTACTGAATGTCATATTCTGTCAACACCATTTGCCATCTGGCAATCCTGCCCGAAAGCGCTTGCTTCTTGAAGACGTACTTGATCAGATCCATCTTCGAAATTAGCATGGTGGTGTGATTGAGCATGTACTGTCGTAAACGTTTCGCAGCCCAGGCTAGTGCACAACACGTTTTCTCCAGCATTGAGTAATGTGATTCACAATCTGTGAACTTTTTACTCAAGTAGTAAATGGCATGCTCCTTTCTTCCCGTCTCGTCGTGCTGACCGAGTAAACACCCCATACTATTCTCAAGAACTGTCAAGTACATGATTAAGGGTCGTCCGGCCACTGGGGGAATCAAGATTGGAGGTTCCTGCAGATACTGTTTTATTTTATCAAATGCCTTCTGGCAATCCTCGTTCCAGATAATCGCCCGATCTTTCTTTAGTAGTTTGAACATCGGTTCACACGTGGCCGTGAGCTGAGAGATAAACCTTGCAATGTAGTTTATTCTGCCCAGGAAATTTGCCAACTGCACAAGTACACGGTACTCTGATGGGAACAAATCTTCGGAAACTGAAATAATAGTTGTACGGCAACTAGTTGGGGGATTGGTCACACGGTAACCGGTAATACATGGTCGATCATGCCGTCAGGCATCAGGATTCCTCGGGACTCATCAGGTCAACAATCATGTTGATCATGCCATCGGGCATTCAAAGAAGTCTTTGGGCGTCAGCCGAGCTTCGTTAGTAAATCGGGAATAGAATTTTCGGTCAATCACGAACCAAGTCTGCGAGAGAAGTTTCAACTTCGCTGGTCAGAAACCTGCTGGGGATGACACATCTCCGCTGGGGATTCTGGAGAACTATCAAGTAACTCTGCTTCGGGGATCTATAAATCGCTCCGGGTAAATCATCTCTCTGCTGAGGACTTCAAGAATCATCTTGGACAAATAGCTCCGTGGAGATTTCAAGAATCATCCTGAACCAATAACTCTGCTGGAGATTTCAGGAATCATCCTGAGCAAACACTCTGCCGGGGACTCCAAGCATCAACTTGAGCAACCAACTCTGGCGACTTCACCGGGGATTTTAAGAATCATCTCAAACATACAACTTCGCTGGAGAATTCAAGAATCATCTTGGCCAAACGACTTTCGCCAAGGGATACCTGCAAAACAAGAACGGTAACGACCTAGCTCATGTTTCATATGCATATGCTTTGACGATGGTGCAATGCTCCACACGGTGGAAATGCTACGCGTTTATGATCAATGCTATGCAATCATGCAAAACGCTGCGACCCCATCTGCAAAATAAATGCTGAAGGGAGAATCTTCCTGTCAAGGAGAAAGGACCACTCTGGTGGAGGAAGGACTCATCCTGCCAAGGAGAAGAAGTCACGCCAATCTCAATTGGACTCCGCCTGGGGAAATGATCTTCAGTTGACTGCTGCGGGGGAATGAAGCTCTACGAGAACCTGGACCTTTTGAGGAAAGCGATGTCAATCGCAGAAATAAACTGCGCGGCATTCGCAGCCAAACCTTCCTGGAGATAACGACTCCGGTGGGGAAATACAGCATCAGCTATTCAACACTCTACTGGGTAAAACCAATCCTGGCCCGAACGGCTCCCAAGGACTCGACTCTCTTGGGGATCTGCAAACCCGGCTGGGATAGAAGGAATCATCCTGCTTACCGGGGGGAGTACAACTCTGCGGGGAATTTCAATTCTCCTGGAGACTTCAGTCTGGAACTATCAAGTGCTGCACACTTCAGTATGTGACATAGTTGGGGATATGACGTCCCTTCAGGATACATCTGATTGGGGAGAGAATCTTCTCTGCCTGGGGAGATATATCAATGCCTTACGATCTCATGTTCGGACTCTGTGGGGAGAGGCTGCTGAGCTTTGCTGGAGAAGAAGGAATCATCCGGCCTGGGAACTCATACGGCGTACTACCTGGCATATGCTACACCTGCAACAACACAAACAAACAGAAAAAACACCCCTCTCAAAGGGACCTATCAGGGTTATCATCTGGTGACAATGTTCAAGTAATTCATTGTTTCAACAATCAGTGGCCTAGGCCAGTAAGTTTATGTATGCGCATTTTATCAAAAACATCGGCGTTCTTTTTCGCAAACAAAACAGATAAATGCTAAAACAAGCAAACAAAATTGCTGAATAGTATGCATTTTATTGATAACGAACCCCTGAATGGGTGGAAATGTTTTACAACGGATGCAAGCTCCTGGAATGAGGAAGCCGCGCAAATATAAAAACATAAATATACATCAGTATATACAAATGTCGGCAACGAGGCGTAGACGAACACCATGAGTTGATCCCTCTATGACCCACTCGACTTCGATACTTCTCCGACGCTTCAGCTTCAGAAGAGATTGATTCAGATAAACGGCCCTCAGGTCTTCCAAACCACTAAACAAATACAGTCAACACGCGAAACGCAGTCATTTGCTTTTCTAAGTCCCTAACTTTTGCCTGAATCGCCCTTTCGGGTTTTCGATTCACCGGGATACCCTTTTTTGCCAAAGTCTCCCTTCCAGGTTTTCGTCTTTGCGGGTGTACATTCTTTTCTTTTATATCCCTAATTTTTGCCCGAACCTTTTTCCCTTTTTTATGGTTCGCCGGGATGCCCCTTTTTGCCTGGATATTCTTGTTCTTTCCAGCGGGTCATTTTTTAAGCAAAGTATTTTTTAACTGCGTCCGCGTTCACCGGGGATGCAAAATCTTCACCATCCATCGTGGATAACAACAAGGCTCCTCCCAAGAAGGCCTTGCTAACGACGTACGAACCTTCGTAATTGGGGGTCCACTTGCCCCGGTGATCGGAGTGTGGAGGAAGAATCTTCTTCAGGACGAGATCACCCGTCTGAAAGCTTCTAGGACGCACCTTCTTATCATAGCTTTCTTCATTCGGCTTTGGTACAGACGACCATGTGCAATCGATGCTAACCTCTTCTCGTCCATCAGGCTGAGTTGGTTTAATCGGTTCTTAATCCATTCTGCCTCGTCGAGTTTCGCGTCAACCAAAACTCGCAAAGAAGGGATCTCCACTTCTAACGGTAGGACAGCTTCCATACCGTACACCAAGGAGAAAGGAGTTGCCCCGGTTGACGTACGTATCGTCGTACGATAACCGTGCAGTGCGAATGGCAACATCTCGTGCCAATCCTTGTAGGTCACAACCATCTTCTGTACAATCTTCTTGATGTTCTTATTGGCCGCTTCAACGACGTCATTCATCTTCGGCCGGTAAGGAGATGAGTTGTGATGTTCAATCTTGAAACTTTGGCACAGCTCCTTCATCATCTTGTTATTCAGATTCGAACCATTATCAGTAATGATCCGCTCGGGAATTCCGTGACGACAGATGATGTCCCTCTTTATGAATTTAGCCACCACCTGCTTGGTCACATTAGCGTATGAGGCTGCCTCCACCCACTTGGTGAAGTAGTCAATAGCTACTAGAATGAAGCGATGACCGTTAGATGCAGTGGGCTCGATCTTGCCTATCATGTCGATGCCCCACATGGAGAAAGGCCACGGGGAGGACATGACATTTAACGGGCACGGCGGCACATGAACTTTATCAGCATAAATCTGGCATTTATGACATCTCTTTGCAAACTTAAAGCAATCAGATTCCATTGTCAGCTAGTAATACTTTGCTCTCAGGATCTTTCTTGTCATAGCATGCCCGCCGGCGTGCGTACCAAATGTGCCTTCATGGACTTCTTCCATGAGCATACTCGCTTCTTTCTCATCTACACATCTGAGTAGCACGAGATCGTGGTTTCTTTCATACAAAACTCCATCAGGATTGAGATAAAAGTTTCTAGACAGCCTCCTCAGAGTCTTCTTATCCTGGGTTGACGCTCCCGCAGGATACTCCTTAGTCATAAGGAAGGTCTGGATATCATGGAACCATGGCTTGCCGTCGGAGGCTTCCTCGATCGCAAAGACGAATGCAGGTCTATCAAGACGAGAAAGAACAATTCTTGGAGCTTCATTCCAAAAATTGACTTTATACATCGTAGCCAACGTGGCTAAGGCATCAGCCATTTGAATCTCAGCTCTGGGCACATGATGGAGTTCCACTCGATCGAAGAACGGAAGTAGCCTTCTGGCATAGTTCATGTACGACACCAAATTCGATTGACGAGTCTCCCACTCCCCTTTAATCTGGTTAATCACGAGCGCTGAGTCACCATATACGTCTAGGTTCTTGATTCTCAAATCAATTGCTTCTTCTAGACCCATGATGCATGCTTCGTACTCCGCTTCATTATTGGTGACTGGAAACGTCAGTCTCGCAGTAAACGGGATGTGGGATCCGTGGGGAGTCGTGATGACCGCCCCAATGCCACTTCCATAAGAATTAACCGCCCCCGTCAAATATCAATTTCCACTGGGATTTCCTATCTGGCCCCTCGTCGGGCAGCGGTTCATCGCAATATTTCGCTTTGAGAAACATGATATCCTCATCAGGGAATTCAAACTTCATCGGCTGATAATCCTCGATCGGCTGTTCGGCAAGGTAATCAGACAATACGCTTCCCTTAATGGCCTTCTGGGAAACGTACTGAATGTCATATTCTGTCAACACCATTTGCCATCTGGCAATCCTGCCCGAAAGCGCTTGCTTCTTGAAGACGTACTTGATCGGATCCATCTTCGAAATTAGCATGGTGGTGTGATTGAGCATGTACTGTCGTAAACGTTTGGCAGCCCAGGCTAGTGCACAACACGTTTTCTCCAGCATTGAGTAATGTGATTCACAATCTGTGAACTTTTTACTCAAGTAGTAAATGGCATGCTCCTTTCTGCCCGTCTCGTCGTGCTGACCGAGTACACACCCCATACTATTCTCAAGAAATGTCAAGTACATGATTAAGGTTCATCCGGCCACTGGGGGAATCAAGATTGGAGGTTCCTGCAGATACTATTTTATTTTATCAAATGCCTTATGGCAATCCTCGTTCCAGATAATCGCCCGATCTTTCTTTAGTAGTTTGAACATCGGTTCACACGTGGCCGTGAGCTGAGAGATAAACCTTGCAATGTAGTTTATTCTGCCCAGGAAACCACGAACTTCTTTTTCTGTTTTTGGCGCTGGCATCTCTTGTATTGCTTTTATCTTCGCAGGATCAACCTCGATGCCTCTTTTTCTCACGATAAACCCCAGTAGTTTTCCAGACCGTACTCTGAAAGTACACTTGTTAGGATTCAGCCTCAACCTGAACTTCCTAAGCCTCTCAAAGAGCTTCAGCAAATTGACTAGATGTCCTTCCTCCATTTGGGACTTCGCAATCATGTCATCAACATACACTTCAATCTCATTATGAATCATATCATGAAACAAAGTAACCATAGCTCGTTGGTAAGTGGCCCATGCGTTCTTCAGACCGAAAGGCATTACCTTGTAGCAAAATGTTCCCCAAGGAGTGATAAACGTAGTTTTCTCCATGTCCTCCGGCGCCATCTTGATCTGATTGTAGTCGGAGAAGCCATCCATGAACGAAAATACGGAGAACTGAGTTGTATTGTCGACCAACACATCAATATGAGGGAGCGGGAAATCATCTTTAGGGCTCGCCCTATTCAAATCCCGATAATTGACGCACATTCGTACCTTACCGTCCTTCTTCGGTACATGCACTATGTTGGCGACCCACGGAGGGTAAGTAGTGACCGCTAAGAAGCCAGCAGCAAGCTGCTTCTGCACTTCTTCTTTGATCTTAACGGCCATATCTGGTCGTGTCCTTCTAAGCTTCTGCTTAACGGGAGGACAATCTTCTCGCAGCGGCAAGTGGTGGACCACGATGTCAGTATTAAGTCCGGGCATATCTTCGTATGACCAAGCAAAGACGTCACTATACTCTCTCAGCATCTCGACTAATCTCTGCTTGACATCACTCTGCAATGCAGCCCCTATCCTGACGTTCCTGACAAGTTCTTCAGAACCCAGATTCACAACCTCGGTCTCTTCTTCGTGAGGCAGAATAACTTTCTCTTCTTGTTTCAACAAGCGGGCCAACTCCTCGGGAAGGTCTTCGGCTTCATCAATCTCTTCTTTGGCTTGATAGATCGGGCAATCGAAGTCGTAGTGAGTCGTAGAAGGTCCAGAGTCGATGTCATCTGCTATGTGGATCCTGCAATAACAAGGGTTAAGCTTAAAACAAGGATATGCAGGTTAGCACAAACCCCATTGCCATTTTGTTGTTTTTCAAAACAAATATAAAACAGGAATAACAGAGATCACAAAATTTGAATACGAAGAAAACGCCTTTTGATTTATTGATAAAATGCATGTACATAATCAAACGAGGCCCTGACAATAAAACCACTATGCCCCGGGTAGGACATAGGGTTGTACAATGATTGGAAAAAGTAAATCATTACTCTTTGCTTGTCATCTGGAAGATATCCTTGACGGACCAGTTGTTGAGGCTCTCGCCTGGCTTGCTTGGCTGGATCCAAGAGTCTAAGTCACAGTCGCTATCTCCGTTGTCTTCAGACACCGCGTTGACGCTTTCAAATATCACCCCGCCACTGGTAAACTGGATCGGTCCTTTACCTCGTGATGCACTGCTGGAAGAGGAGGCTTCAGCTCCAGGAGAATATCCCAACCCAAACTTGTCTTGCTTGTTAGGTATCTCCAAAATTCGTCCCTAGCCTGTGGTAGATCCGGCCTGGACAACGGCTCGGGCTTCCTTGAAGGAGGAGAGAGTTGTTACACCCCAAAATTTGCTCAACTTTCTTTACCTGGCTCATGTTTCATTTCATTCACATTAGCATTATCATTTGCATGTATGCAGGAGGTCAAGAGGTATGATTACCAATCAAGGGCTACACAAGAGTTTGAAGCTAGCTAAGAAGGTTATTTAAGTGCTTAAGGGTTGATATCCTTGCCAGAGAAGATAAAAGATTCTCAGAGAGAGTGGTTGAAACCAAGGTTGTGTGCCTCCTAGCTTGAGAGTTGTGGGAAGCCATCAGATGATTCTGAAGCCATGAAGTTAGACTTGAGGTCTTGAGAGATCTCATGAGAAGTGTTGAAGATCACTTTGAGGCCTAGGCAGGTCATTGTGCAGGATTAAGAAGCCTCAGCCATGAGTGGTGTAGTTAGGGTTTGACTGGGTCAACCCTAGGTCAGCTGATGATTTGAACAAGGTTGAGACCTAATTCAAGAGCCATGTGATCATGGATTGATACATTGAGATGTTATAAGGGTGATTCCAAGGTTAACTCATCATGATTGAAGAGTTTGAGAGGTTTCAAGCTAGGGTTTCTAAGGCTTGACAGTGTAAAATCCCCTAGTTTGACCCCTATCTTCAAGGCAGTTTAGCCCAAGATGTGATTGTCATCTCATCTTACCCCCAACATGGATGTTGTATAGCATGCTCTTAGCTTTAATTTGAGTGCTAGAAGTCCTTGATAGGATTTGTAGAACTCAAGTTATGACTTTGACAAGTTACAGGTCATCTGAGATCTGTGGATTTGGGGGCTTGAAAGTTACCCAACTTGCATCAAACTTTTGCCCAAGAAGGATGATTCCTATGAACTTTTGGTCAACACGAATGTTGTTCCTTATCCTCTTAGCTTTCTAGAGAGTACTATAAGACCTTGATAGGATTTGTGGAACTCAAGTTATGGCTTTGACAAGTCAAGGGCATTTTGGTCATTTGGAGATTACAGGTCATTTCAACCATAAGGCCATAACTCCTATTTCCAAGCTTCAAATGGGAAAATGTTCAACATCAAACTTGTTCAAAATGATGTTTTAAGGCTAGTAAGAAGGTCATGAGATGTTGGAAATGCTTGTATCTCAAAGTTGCAAAAATGACCTAAAATAAGGGTATAAGTTAAATGAATCAAAGTTGGAAATTGATATTTTCAATCTACACATCTAAACCAAGGCATGTAATATATCGTTTTGACTCTAGAAAACATTTTAAAAACATTGGTTAGCCACATTTTTGAGTTGGGGTCTAATTTGTGGACTTGCTTTGAAAAGTAATTGCTTGCTTATTAAGTAACCTTTGCAAAACTCAAATTCAAGGCATGAGCAAGATCCCTTGCAAGCCAAACACTTTCAAAATGTCACTAGGGGAGAAATTGGAAGTGAATGAGGTTGGTTTGAAGTTGTTTGCAGAGTTATGCATACCATGGCATATGGTTGAAAATCTCATGACATGAGAGGTTAAAACTCTCATTAGAAGGATCTAGAGGGTTCTAGATCATCCACACATCATCTATATATTGAGTAGAAGAGGTTTAGATGAAGGGTTGGTGATGATTGAAGGAGAGAGCATAGATTAAGATTGAGATTTCTTGGCTTGCAACTGAATTCGGTTTCACCAATTTCTTCTCTTTCCATCCATTTTCTTGATTGCAACTTCTTCCATGGATGCTAGGGATTGATTCCAGATCATAATCCAAGGGAATTCGTGGCTGATTGGTGTTCTTGAGATTAGATTTTTCCACCTGCAACTCACCATCGGGTTTCAAGACTCAGGGGTTTTCAACCAGTTCTATTGCATACAAAAGCAAGGGAATGATCCATTGATCGTGTCTGGAAGGTTGAAGAGCTTGATTTGAAGATTTAGTGCATCTGTTCATCAAGAATTTTCAGGTTAGTAACTTTCTTCCTCCAGCATGAATTAGGTAGAATCAAGATGAATTAGGGTGTTAGATGCATTGTAGAACGGTGTAGGAAGGTTTTCAGATAGTTAATTTGAGAATTAGTGACCAATTTAGGATGTTACCATTTTCGGTTGAGAGTTGGTTATGGTGAATCTTGAGGTTTCAGAGAGAATTAAGGGCATGAATGAATTCGTGAGGGAATTTGGGACATGTTTCATTAAGGGATCGTGGCCTATGGTGGGCTCTATGTTGAACTAGGGTTGTGGAATGGTGACCGGAGCACCACCGGTGGTGGCCGGAGCTGCGCGCGAGTTTCAGAGGTTTGAATTGGAGAAGATGACTCTTGAGCCATTGGATGTGGTGAGACCTTTGACTGAAGGAGTGATCCAACGGCCACGTTTTAATTTCAAGTTGTGAAGGATCTGATTTAATGAAACGCATCGTTTCGTTTAGTGCTGATGTTGGGCTTAGTGAAATAACTTATATCCACACCCCCCTCATGGCCCAATCCATTATTTGAACTGAGCGTGTTTACTATCTGCACCGTGGTATTATTATTTTACTTGGATTTTCTTTTATTTTTTTCATTTTATTCATGGTTATTGAAAAAATCATATAAAATTGAAAAATGATCCAATTAACCCCATTCTTTTTGCATTATACTCATGATTGAGTCTAGTATTTGTTTAGGAAAAGAATATTTTTAGTGCATGCATTTTCTGATTTTATGGGAATTTTACATTTTAATTGATATTAAAATGGTTATGTTTGGTACTTAATTTTGTGGAATTTTGTGTGATCATGTGGTGATGATTTTGATCCTGATTTTTTATGTATGATTAGGTTAGACATGTATGCTCCCATAGCATTTTTCTCACATATTTGTGATGAAAATAGGTGTGCTTTCTAGATTGAGATTTAGGTGCTTCCTTTTAGGGTTTAGGTTTAGTACCTTGTAGTGTAGAATTTATTTCTAGGTCTTATTTGATGATTTGATCTCTGGAATTAATATGGTAGAGTCATGATTGACCTAGGTTCCCATAGTTATTTTTGTAGGATTTTACAATTGGTTTTAGTATTTTAGTTAGGATTAACTTTAGTACTAGGTTTTAGGTGATCCTAACTTACTAATTCAACTAGATTAACTTCTTTAGTTCCCTTAGATTAGGGTTTTGCTTTGTTTGCCTTTGGTTGAGATTGAAGACAAGTTGAAGACAAGGTGAGGATGCTTAAAGTTGCTTGAAGTTGCTTGTTGCTTGGAGTTGCTTATGCCTGAAGGTGTCTGATGAAGATTTAGGAGGTAGGAGCCACAGGGAGAGCCTTAGAACTAGAATGACTTCTTTCACAAATGTGGAAAGCATCTTGTGCTTCCATTCCTCCCAATGACTAAAAGCCTTTCTAAGATAATCACATCTCTCCTTTTGAGGGATGAGTGGCTTTATCTGGGAAGTAGAACTTTGAGGGAACCAGTCTCTCATAATGATGAACCCTTACAGGCTTCCTTTGGTTGTCAATAAGTTGTTTATCATTTCCACTCATTCTGTTAAATCAATTGTCTTCTGGTTTGAGTATCTTGAAAGATGTTAGACTTGAGTTTGAAGATGAGGACTTCATTGAAGAGTGTGGAAGAGGATGATTCCTCCTTCTCCAACAAACTTCAGCAGCCTCTCCCCGCAGAGTCTGAACCGGAGATCGTAAAACATTGATATGTTTCCCCAGGCAGAGAAGAGTCTCTCCCAAATCAGAGGTATTCTGAAAGAACGTCATCTCCCCAGCTGAGTCAGGCGCCGAAGCGTGTGTTCGTCCCCCAGCACCGGGTCACAAGTGCAAGTCTCGTAGGAGACTATTCACTGAAGTGTGCAGCAATTGATAGTTCCAGACTGAAGTCCCTGACGGAATTGAGATTCCCCACAGAATGATTTCTTCGTCCCCAGCCGAGTTTGCAGTTCCCCAAGAGAGCCGAGTCCTTGGAAAACAGTTCAGGCCATGATTGGTTTTCCCCAGTAGGATGTTGAATAGTTGATGCTGTATTTCCCCGCCAGAGTCATTACCTCCAGGAAGCTCTGGCTGCGAATGCCTTGCAGTTTATTTCTGCGATTGACATCGCTTTCCTCAGCAGGTCCGGGTTCTCGTAGAGTTTCGTTCCCCTGCAGCAGTCTACTGAAGTTTGCTTCCCCATGCGGAGTCCGATTGAGATTGGCGTGACTTCTTCTCCTCGGCAGGATGATTCCTCCTCTCTACCAGAGTGGTTCTTTCTCCTTGACAGGAAGATTCTCCCTTCAACATTTATTTTGCTGACGGGATCGCAGCATTTTGCATGATTGCATAGCATTTATCATAAACGCGTAGCATTTCCACCGTGTGGAACATTGCGTCATTGCCAAAGCATACGCATACGAAACATGAGCTAGGTCGTTACCGTTCTTGTTGTGCAGGTGTTCCTCCGCCAAGTCGCTTGCTCAAGATGATTCTTGAATTCCCCAGCAAAGTCGTTTGCCCAAGATGATTCTTGAATTCTCCAGCGAAGGCGTTCGTTTAAGATGATTCTTAAAATCCCCTGTAAAGTCGCCAGAGAGAGCCGCTAGGATGATTCCTGAAATCCCCGACAGAGTGTTTGCTCAGGATGATTCCTGAAATCTCCAGCAGAGTTATTGCTTCAGGATGATTCTTGAAGTCCCCACGGAGTTATTTGTTCAAGATGATTCTTGATTTCCTCAGCAGAGATGATTCGCCCAGAATGATTACGGGACCCCGAAGCAGAGTGACTTGATAGTTCTCCAGAATCCCCAGCGGAGATGCGTCATCCCCAGCAGGTTTCCGAACAGCGAAGTTGAAACTTCCCTTGAAGACTTGATGATTGAAGTCCAACCGTATTGACGAAGCGGTTCTCTCAGCTGATGCGGAGTGCTTGATGGCAGAAGTTTGGATATCCCCAATTGATTCATGATTGACTGAGGATTCTATTCCCAACTTATCGACGAAGTCCGGCTGATGCCCGAAAATTTCTTTGAATGCCCGATGGCATGATTAACTTGATTGTTGATCTGATAAGTCCCGAGGAATCCTGATTCCTGACGGCATGATCGACCATGTATTACCGGTTACCGTGTGACCAATTCCCCAGCTAGTTGTCGTGCAGCTAGTATTTCAGTTTTCGAAGATTTGTTCCCATCAGAGTATCGTGTACTTGTGCAGTTGGCAAATTTCCGGGTTTGTCGGTATTCAACCGTCTCGCACCTTGATTGGTTGAGAGCCGTTCGCTTCTCACCCAGTCAGGTTCAAGCCGTTTGAATAGGGGCAGCTGTTGCACTCCAAAATTTGCTCAACTTTTCTTTACCTGGCTCATGTTTCATTTCATTCACATTAGCATTATCATTTGCATGTATGCAGGAGATCAAGAGGTATGATTACCAATCAAGGGCTACACAAGAGTTTGAAGCTAGCTAAGAAGGTTATTCAGGTGCTTAAGGGTTGATATCCTTGCCAGAGAAGATAAAAGATTCTCAGAGAGAGTGGTTGAAACCAAGGTTGTGTGCCTCCTAGCTTGAGAGTTGTGGGAAGCCATCAGATGATTCTGAAGCCATGAAGTTAGACTTGAGGTCTTGAGAGAGCTCATGAGAAGTGTTGAAGATCACTTTGAGGCCTAGGCAGGTCATTGTGCAGGATTAAGAAGCCTCAGCCATGAGTGGTGTAGTTAGGGTTTGATTGGGTCAACCCTAGGTCAGCTGATGATTTGAACAAGGTTGAGACCTAATTCAAGAGCCATGTGATCATGGATTGATACATTGAGATGTTATAAGGATGATTCCAAGGTTAACTCATCATGATTGAAGAGTTTGAGAGGTTTCAAGCTAGGGTTTCTAAGGCTTGACAGTGTAAAATCCCTTAGTTTGACCCCTATCTTCAAGGCAGTTTAGCCCAAGATGTGATTGTCATCTCATCTTACCCCCAACATGGATGTTGTAGAGCATGCTCTTAGATTTAATTTGAGTGCTAGAAGTCCTTGATAGGATTTGTAGAACTCAAGTTATGACTTTGACAAGTTACAGGTCATCTAAGGTCTGTGGATTTGGGGGCTTGAAAGTTACCCAACTTGCATCAAACTTTTGCCCAAGAAGGATGATTCCTATGAACTTTTGGTCAACATGAATGTTGTTGCTTATCCTCTAAGCTTTCTAGAGAGTACTAGAAGTCCTTGATATGATTTGTGGAACTCAAGTTATGGCTTTGACAAGTCAAGGGCATTTTGGTCATTTGGAGATTACAGGTCATTTCAACGATAAGGCCATAGCTCCTATTTCCAAGCTTCAAATGGGAAAATGTTCAACATCAAACTTGTTCAAAATGATGTTTTAAGGCTAGTAAGGAGGTCATGAGATGTTGGAAATGCTTGTAGCTCAAAGTTGCAAAAATGACCTAAAATAAGGGTATAAGTTAAATGAATCAAAGTTGGAAATTGATATTTTCAATCTACACATCTAAACCAAGGCATGTAATATATCATTTTGACTCTAGAAAACATTTTAAAAACATTGGTTTAGCCACATTTTTGAGTTGGGGTCTAATTTGTGGACTTGCTTTGAAAAGTAATTGCTTGCATATTAAGTAACCTTTGCAAAACTCAAATTCAAGGCATGAGCAAGATCCCTTGCAAGCCAAACACTTTCAAAATGTCACTAGGGGAGAAATTGGAAGTGAATGAGGTTGGTTTGAAGTTGTTTGCAGAGTTATGCATACCATGGCATATGGTTGAAAATCTCATGACATGAGAGGTTGAAACTCTCATTAGAATGATCTAGAGGGTTCTAGATCATCCACACATCATCTATATATTGAGTAGAAGAGGTTCAGATGAAGGGTTGGTGATGATTGAAGGAGAGAGCATAGATTGAGATTGAGATTTCTTGGCTTGCAACTGAATTCGGTTTCACCAATTTTTTCACTTTCCATCCATTTTCTTGATTGCAACTTCTTCCATGGATGCTAGGGATTGATTCCAGATCATAATCCAAGGGAATTAGTGGCTGATTGGTGTTCTTGAGATCAGATTTTTCCACCTGCAACTCACCATCGGGTTTCAAGACTCAGGGGTTTTCAACCAGTTCTATTGCATACAGAAGCAAGGGAATGATCCATTGATCGTGTCTGGAAGGTTGGAGAGCTTGATTTGAAGATTTAGTGCATCTGTTCATCAAGAATTTTCAGGTTAGTAACTTTCTTCCTCCAGCATGAATTAGGTAGAATCAAGATGAATTAGGGTGTTAGATGCATTGTAGAACGGTGTAGGAAGGTTTTCAGATAGTTAATTTGAGAATTAGTGACCAATTTAGGATGTTACCATTTTCGGTTGAGAGTTGGTTATGGTGAATCTTGAGGTTTCAGAGAGAATTAAGGGCATGAATGAATTCGTGAGGGAATTTGGGACATGTTTCATTAAGGGATCGTGGCCTATGGTGGGCTCTATGTTGAACTAGGGTTGTGGAATGGTGACCGGAGCACCACCGGTGGTGGCCGGAGCTGCGCGCGAGTTTCAGAGGTTTGAATTGTAGAAGATGACTCTTGAGCCATTGGATGTGGTAAGACCTTTGACTGAAGGAGTGATCCAACGGCCACGTTTTAATTTCAAGTTGTGAAGGATCTGATTTAATGAAACGCATCGTTTCGTTTAGTGCTGATGCTGGGCTTAGTGAAATAACTGATATCCACACCCCCCTCATGTCCCAATCCATTATTTGAACTGAGCGTGTTTACTATCTGCACCATGGTTTTATTATTTTACTTGGATTTTCTTTTAACTTTTTCATTTTATTCATGGTTCTTGACAAAATCATATAAAATTGAAAAATGATCCAATTAATCCCATTCTTTTTGCATTATACTCATGACTGAGTCTAGTATTTTTTAGAAAAAGAATATTTTTAGTGCATGCATTTTCTGATTTTATGGGAATTTTACATTTTAATTGATATTAAAATGGTTATGTTTGGTACTTAATTTTGTGGAATTTTGTGTGATCATGTGGTGATGATTTTGATCCTGATTTTTTATGTATGATTAGGTTAGACATGTATGCTCCCATAGCATTTTTCTCACATTTTTGTGATGAAAATAGGTGTGCTTTCTAGATTGAGATTTAGGTGCTTCCTTTTAGGTTTTAGGTTTAGTACCTTGTAGTGTAGAATTTATTTCTAGGTCTTATTTGATGATTTGATCTCTGGAATTAATATGGTAGAGTCATGATTGACCTAGGTTCCCATAGTTATTTTTGTAGGATTTTACAATTGGTTTTAGTATTTTAGTTAGGATTAACTTTAGTACTAGGTTTTAGGTGATCCTAACTTACTAATTCAACTAGATTAACTTCTTTAGTTCCCTTAGATTAGGGTTTTGCTTTGTTTGCCTTTGGTTGAGATTGAAGACAAGTTGAAGACAAGGTGAGGATGCTTGAAGTTGCTTGTTGCTTGGAGTTGCTTATGCCTGAAGTTGTCTGATGAAGATTTAGGAGGTAGGAGCCATAGGGAGAGCCTTAGAACTAGAATGACTTCTTTCACAAATGTGGAAAGCATCTTGTGCTTCCATTCCTCCCAATGACTAAAAGTCCTTCTAAGATAATCACATCTCTCCTTTTGAGGGATGAGTGGCTTTATCTGGGAAGTAGAACTTTGAGGGAATCAGTCTCTCATAATGATGAACCCTTACAGGCTTCCTTTGGTTGTCAATAAGTTGTTTATCATTTCCACTCATTCTGTTAAATCAATTGTCTTCTGGTTTGAGTATCTTTAAAGATGTTAGACTTGAGTTTGAAGATGAGGACTTCATTGAAGAGTGTGGAAGAGGATGATTCCTTGAGCATTGCCATTGCAGCTGAAGCTTGAAGAGCAAGAAGAACAAGTTGATGCTTGTGAAGAAGATCCAATGGAGATTGAGTGCAGAGCTGAGGCTTAGAGAATTGAAGGATGAAGTTGACACTTCCATGTGATTGAAGATTACTCTAAGAAGATGAAGCTTGTATATGAAGAAGACCAAGTTGATACTGGTAAAGCAAAGAGAGCTGAAGCTCGAAGACTAAGTTGATACTTATGAAGAGGATTCAATTGAGAGTGAGTGTAGAGCTGAGGCTTAAGGAATAAAGGATAAGTTGACACTTACATTGATGCATTGAGAGCCTGAAGGAATCAAGTTGATACTTGTAGTTAGGAGTGGAGCCTGAAGGTGGAACTGACTGAAGAGCTGAAGCTTGGAGAGGAGAGAGCAAGTTGATACTTATGTTTGATGGATTGAAACCTTGGAGAAGCAAGTTGATACTTGTCATGGAGGATGATAGCATTGAAGGGTGGTTGAAGTCTGAAGACTGGATTGCTGTCAGAAGAGCTGAAGCTTGAAATGGGAGAAAGGTGGGTTGATCTGCTTTCTTTCTTGTCTGTTTTCTTTTCTGTGCTGATGTGCATTGTTTGACTTACTTGATGAATTAGAATAAGTTCATATCTAGACTGACTTTAAGCTAGGAGCATGATTGCACTAGAGGTTGAGTTGCTCCCTCTGCTTGTACTGTTACTATATGGCTTTGCTTGCGGGTATTCGGTAGAGCCCAGCTCCCTTGCCCATGTGGTTTCTGTTTGCCTGATAGCATGTTATTTTTACTGTATGATTGCAGTTTATTGTATTTTGCTTGATAGCATGTTATTTTTTCTGGGTGATTACAGTTATTCATATTTGGCTTGAGGTTGAGATGAGCTTGTGGAGGCTGCTGCCCCACACACATTTCCTCCCTCACTTGCATTGCATGCATTTTACTGTATATCTGTTTACTGTTTACTGTTTAAGCTGATGCTTTATCTGTTTCTGTTTATCATTGATATGATCCCATAGGAGTCTCACTTCCTTCGATAAGGAAGTGATGATAGAACTTTAGGTTGAAACCTATGCATGATAACTTCTAGGAGTTCCCTGTTTCAAACCTCAACCATAGGATGAATCCTTGGCATGACAACAGTAGGACTTGATAGTCTCCCCTTAGTTGAGCCTGCTCTCTTCTCATCTCAAAACAGCTTAAGATACAGTAATCATGAATGATTTCTTTCGTACGTTACGAGCCTTAAGCTATCTGAGAAAGGATTATTGGAGAGCTTCTTTTCAATAGTCTGGATGTTTAGTATGGCACCCTTTGGGTGACATGCGACACATTCACTCTCAGGTCATAGTCTTTAGTGCGATTGAAATTGCAAACACAATAAAAAACACTTCTTTCGTAAAAGACAGAAAACAAACTTCAAACCTTTTTGCCTTGTGGGCCCATAATTCAAAGGAAGGCTTTTCTGAAGAAAAGAGTGTTGTTAAACTTCAGCGCCAACGCAAACAGGCTTTGTCCCTAACTGCTGGAACTGCTGTTTAACCCTACTCGATAAAAACAGATGAATCTGAATTCCCGTAATCCGTATTATCCCGAACTACGTAAGCTCTGATCTCTCATATCTGTTGAGAGTACGTAGGCACAATACTGATGTATTGGCGAGCCACCTTCCCCGTAACCCGTAGTCAGCCGAACTACGTTGACTCTGATTTCTCATTCTCTGATGAGAATACGTAGGCATAAAGTGCGACGCTTTGCCGAGTCATTTTTCTTTTCTTTTAAGCCAGCCTTGATGGGTAGATAGATAAACCAACTCGTCCAGTAAACACAACAAGCGTGGATCCCGTCGAGTACGACGGACGTGAGGGGTGCTAACACCTTCCCCTTGCGTAACCGACTCCCAAACCCAGACAATGGTTGCGGAGACCTTGTCTTATACCTTTTCGTCAGGTTTTTCCGATCGTTTCCTTTCCCGTTCTGAGGGATAAATAACGAAAGGTGGCGACTCTTCTGTTTTTCCGGCACCTTATTTTCGCGGAAGTGACAGCTGGCGACTCTGCTGGGGACTTGATAGTTTCCTGGGATCCAACGTCCCTTATGCGAGTCAGTTTGGGGATCCAACATCCCCTGAGAGAGTCAATCCTAGCGCTTGTATGATTACTTGTTGGGTTGTGTTTACTTATCGCATTTTATTTCCCGCAATTTATTTTCAGTATGATATGATTATTTATGTTGTTGTGGGAGGGGCATTCTGATGAGTGAGAAGCCAGACCCAGGCTTGAGTGTACATAGCATTAGTTGTGGAAATTAGTGGGCGCGTGCTTGCTTGGCAGGCACTAGTGTCTCATGAAATCCACGCTCTGACGAGGTTCTCCCGGTTGACTTCTTTTTCAACCCTTTGGGTTGAGGGGGTTGTTGGTTTGGAGGATTGTCGACTCTGGGGACCGATCATTTGGGATTCAGCTGAGTGAGGCCGCTTCAGGAGATGGTGATGCCACACCTTCTGGGTATCGTATCACCCCTCTTGAATGTCTGTGACGCTGATGACCGCATAGGATGCCGAACTTGAGTCAGTTTAGGTCCATACCTGTGAGCAGGGTTGGGTTTATTGCAGGAAACCTTAACCTTCAGACTGCCTGGTTTTCTTGATAGTGAATCAGAGGTTCTCATCATCATATGTATATGTGTTCTTGACAGAGCAGAGTTATGGTCCTGTATCAGAGGACCTTATCTTCAGAGATGTGTATTTGTTCTTGACAGAGCAGGCTTATGGTTGGGATCAGAGGGTCTCATCAGCAGATGCATGTTTGTTCTTGACAGAGCAGAGTTTTGGTCCTGTATCAGAGGTCCTTATTATCAGATATTTGTTCTTGACAGAGCAGAGTCTGGTCCTGTATCAGAGGACCTTATCTTCAGAGATGCGTATTTGTTCTTGACAGAGCAGGTTTATGGTTGGGATCAGAGGGTCTCATCAGCAGATGCATGTTTGTTCTTGACAGAGCAGAGTTTTGGTCCTGTACCAGGGGTCCTTATTATCAGATATTTGTTCTTGACAGAGCAGAGTTTGGTCCTGTATCAGAGGTCCTTATTACCAGATGTGTGTTCTTGACAGAGCAGATTTGAGGTCCGATACCAGGGTTTTCTTATTATCAGATATAATGGTTGTTCTTGATAGAGCAGCATCATGGTTTTGCCAATACAGAATCTCCACAGCACAGTTGCCTTGATCTCCTGCTGCATGATTGCATTTTACATTGCTTTGCATACTCATTTGCATTTCATTAACGTGTGTCTGTGTTGTAGGTGCCGTTTCCCCCGATTCAGGATTTCTGGCCTTCTGTTGTATTGTTATGGGTTCTCTGAGGAAGACCGTGGCTTACAAGCTCCCTGCCCCTGATGTGGTTCAGCTGACTGGTTTGATTGCTTTAGCAGATGATTCTGTGAGAGATGAGTTCAGAAAATCTTACGGCAAATTGCTCAGTTTGGTTCGTAAACCTTCTGCGTTTGAGTTGAATGGGTTGCATGCTCTGCTACAGTTCTACGATCCTCCGTTGAGATGCTTTACTTTCCAGGAATTTGTTTTCGCACCCACGCTAGAGGAATATTCTGATTTGTTAGGTGTGCCTATCAAGAGGCAGATGCGTTTTGTTCATATGGATGCTGAGCCTGATCTGGCTAGTCTAGCTCCGTCACTTCATCTGGATACCTCCGAGTTGGTGTTGTCTAGTTGGAACAAGGTTCCCAGTTTCTCCTTGCAGTTCTTGGTGGGAAAGGCTCAGCAGTGCGCCAAAGACGGATGTTGGGTCGTGTTCAACGCCATTCTCGCTCTGTGCATATATGGCATCATTATGTTCCCCAATATGCCCGACTTTGTAGACTTCGACGCATTTCGCATCTTTGCTTCAGGGAATCCAGTCCCTACCTTGATAGGAGATGTCTACCATTCCATCCACTACAAAAACGAGAACAGAAGGGGCAAGAATGTCTCGTGTTGTGTGCCCCTACTCTATAAATGGCTTGATAGTCATCTACCCAAGAGGGGTCCCTTTGTTTCGTTTGCAGCCACAGCTGAGTGGTCCGAGCGTTTGATGGGTCTATCTGCAGAGGATATTGACTGGTTTGACAGAGATAGGTTGGGTACCGAGATTATCTTCAGCTGCAGCGGGTTTCCGAACGTGCCTTTGATAGGCAGGAAGGGCTGTATAAACTATAATCCGTCTTTGCTGGTCCGACAGTTTGCTTATGCTTTGAGAGCTCCGCCGAAGGACGAGGAGGTGCAGGAATCTCTGTACCTCACTGGTCTTCTAGAGGGGGATATGTTATATAAGCTTCAGCGCGCGTGGAATGGTATCAGTAAAAGGGGAAAACCATTGCTGGGAAAAAGCAATAGTCAAGCCTACGCTCCGTACGTGACGTGGATCAGAGCCAGAGCAGATGCTATAGGGATGCCGTTTCCTCCTGCCAAGCCAGAAAGCCCTCCAGTGATTGGAGAGCCTACCACTGTGCCTATTCAGCAGCATAATCAGGTGTTAGCTGAGAGAGATGAATTGAAGAGGGCAAATGAAGAACTGGAGAAAGAATTGGCTCAGCTCAGAAGCGAGAGAAACGAAGCCGTTCATTCCTTCAAGAGGAAAACAGAGCTGGTGAACCAGCTGGGGACAGATTTGACTAAGCAGATAGCTGAGCGTGAGCGCATGGGTCAAGACTTTAAAGCTGTCAACGATGTGTTGGCCACAAAGAAGCAGCACTTGGACGAAGCATATCGGAGGATATCCAAGTTTAACCAGCATTGGAAGGCCACCCTAGCCAATAGGAAAGAGCGGGAGGATAAGCTGATGCAACAGATCTCCAAGCTGAAAGCCCAGGTGAAGGCTAGTGAGAAGAGGTTTGATGAAGAAACCGCTCGCAGATATGCCGCCGAAGGCCAGCTCAACAAAGCTCTCGCTAACCTGAAGGAGCGCAAACTGACGTTTGAGTACAAAAAGCAGAAGCTAGAAGATTGTTTCGGCGAAGGAGCATGGGGAGATTCGGTCGAAGGTCTTCAATACACAATTATGCAGAGGGAGTTACTCGTCGAAGGGTTGCTCACTCGGCCTGATCATCCAGAAACGAAGGGGTTGTTAGAAGATTTTCGCGCCCGTGGCCGTACTTGACTATATTTGTATTCCTTTGTTGTGATCATTGTTGTATGCTGACCATCACCAGGCTTGTTGGCTGAGGTCACGCTATTGATTCATCTTGTACTCACTGACGTTGTGTACTGCCTTAATGGGCTTTCTTTCTATATATGAGATGTTATTTCCATGACTGGACTCGGACTTCTTATTATCAGCACTGGCACTCAGGCACTAGGATCGGGGGAAATCTCCCTAACGCACAGACACACGTTTGCATTTGCATGAAGCATTTGCATAACGAGCACTTTGTCATTTTTTCCTAACCCTCTTGTATTTTCAGGTTGTTTCAGGTTGTTCCAGGATTGATCAGAGACCTATCCACCGCTATCCGACCAGAGCAAATCAAACCAGAATCATGGAGCAAGTGCAAACTGATGTTCAGGAACTCCGCGAAAGAATGGATCGCTTCATGGAGCTCATGCAAGCGGTCGCCAATGGCGATCAGCTCAGAACCTTGGTTCAGCCTCTGATTTCAAGGGTTGATAGCAATGGCGTGCTCCATGGTGGGACCATGCCTACTCCTCCACCTGTTGAAACTCCTCAGAATGGCGTCCCCATGACCGGGGGGAATGGCAGTGCCAACGGCAATGTGATAGCTAACATGGGACTCAATGGTAATACGACAGGCGTCGGTAATGGGAATTTTGAAGCTAATGTCAATGTTGGGCTGGGCAACGGCAATGCAGGTGTTGGAAATCTGTTTGGGCCTCAGCCATGGTTAGAAGATCGTCAGGACGATGTGTTCTCTCAGAGAGGTGCTGAAGGGGAGCTGACTGCTGAAGCACGTCTAAGGTTCAAGGCACTCGAGGATAAGATGAGGAATATCGAGAACCAGAACACCATGGGTGTTGATATGTCCAAGTTGGGACTGATTGCTGATTTCAAGGTGCCTCCCAAGTTCAAGGTACCTGACTTTGAAAAGTACAAGGGCACCACTTGCCCTCGCGTCCATCTGAGATCATATTACAGGAAAATGTTCCCTCATTCTGAGGACGAGAAGTTGCTGATGCACTTCTTTCAGGACAGTCTGTCCGGACCCTCCCTCGAATGGTACATGAGTCTGGAACCTACCAGTGTGCGCACGTGGAAGGACCTTGCTGAAGCATTTGTGCACCACTACCAATACAACAGTGACTTGGCCCCGAACCGAGTCCAACTGCAGAATCTGTCGCAAAGGAACAACGAAGGGTTTAAGGAATACGCCCAGCGGTGGCGTGAGTTGGCAGCTAGGGTTCAGCCGCCGATGGTTGAACGTGAGCTTGTGCAAATGTTCGTAGCCACCCTCCCAGGGGTTTATTATGAGAAATTGGTCAGCGGTATGTCTGGAACCTTCTCAGATCTCATCATCACTGGCGAGCACATCGAAAATGGGATCAAACTGGGGAAAATTCAAGGTGATTCATCCTCAGCTGGAGGAGGCAAGAAACCTTATGGTGGCAAAAGACGGGAAGGAGAAACGAGCACCGTGACCAACGCTCGAAGGAAGGGTAAAAGCCCACACCAATAGGTGGCCAGCATAACCATCCCGGCAGTCCCACAGCAGCAGCAGCCGCAGCAGCAGCAACCGAATCAACAAGGGTACAGAAAGTATCAGAACAGGGCACCTTTGTCAAGTCGTCACCTCGAGACGCCGCCCATGTCTTATGCTCAACTGTTACAGACTTTGCTCCAGTTACAGTTGATCCAGAAGAGAACCTTGGCTCCCTTGACAGGGGCACCTCCGCCAGGTTATGACGCGAATGCAACTTGTGAGTTTCACTCAGGGGCACCAGGCCACACAGTAGAGAATTGCAAAGCCTTCAAGCACAAGGTACAGGACATGGTGGATGCTAAGATCATCAATTTCTTAGATAATGTGCCAAACGTCACGAAGAACCCTATGCCGAACCATAGGGGAGGTGGAGTGAACGCCATTATTGAAGACGAGAGTTTGGATTTGTTGACTGACGTCATAGATCTGAAGACACCGCTTATCTTCGTTAAAGCTAAGCTGATGAAAAGAGGTTTCTTTCCAGGTTGCGGAGAGCTGTGTATGGGCTGTGCGACAAGTCCTGATGGATGTGAACAGTTGATAGAAGGGATTCAAAGTCTGATGACTAAAGGGATCTTACAGTTTAGCCGAAGGGCCGAAAGCGGATCGGGGGAGGTGATGCTGAAGCAAGATGATGAGGTCGCCACCATCACCATCCCTCTCCAGACGATAACTATTTCTGCACCCAGGCCATCCACGATTACCATCACCAAAGCTAGGTCGATACCTTTCGAAAGCACTAACGCTGTCCCATGGCATTATGGGTCTGAAGTCTACTGCAACGGACAGAAGTTGGAACTAGAACCGTTTGGGTCGTCCGTGGAGAACCTAGCGGGCGTGTTGCACCCCAAAATTTGCCCAACCTTTTCTAACCTAGGTTTATGTTTCAATTGCATAGTCATTTGCATTGTCATCATGTACATAGTGTATTCATCTGCATAGGCAAGCTATCTTAATCAGGGGATCAAGTGCTGTTCTTATTTCAAGAGGTATATCCAAGGGTTTCATTCATATTCAAGACTACTCAGGTCATCAGGGAAGAATTTGAGCTTTGAAGAGCTGCCAGGTTGATCAGTGAATTCTCTCCTATCGTGAGGCTAGTGGGGGATCATCAGAGGAAATGTGAGCTATGAGCCAAGAGCATGAGGTGTGTGTGGATGTTATGAAGAATCTAGAGAATCATTTTTGAGGAGAACCAAGTCATTTGAATGATTGCAAGGACCTCAGTTGAAGTCAGTCAACTAGGGTCAACACTGGGTCAATTCTAGGTCAAAGAAGTGTTTTGAAGGGTATCAAGGATCATTTGAAGAATGTGGGATTCATTATTTGCTATATGGATATGGATATGATGTTGTGATAAAGAAAAATCAAAAGGAGTCAAGGAGAACTGGAGTTACTAAATTAGGGTTTTATTGTAAAATCCCCTAATTTAGGTCAAACTTCAAAGCAGTGTAACTCAAGATGCAAGCTTCATATGGATTCTTGGTCCATATGAAACTTGTAGAATATCTTCATAGATTTAATTTGAGTGGTGGAAGTCATCAAGATGATTTGTAGAACTCAAGTTATGGCTCTTGCAAGTTACAGGCCATCTGAGGGCACTGAAATTTGTCTGTGAAAATTGTCTGTATTCCAAGCAACCTTTGACTTTCAAGGGTACTTCAAATGGATTTCTGGCCAACATGAGAATTGTTCCTTATTGTCTTAGCTTTCTATAATGGTATGGTATGCCTTCATATGATTTATGGAACTCTACTTATGGTATTGGCAAGCAAAGGGTATTTTGGTCATTTGAGGATTACAGGTCATTCTTAGTATATGCCTAAAACTCATACAAGGAAGCTTCAAATGAAAAACTTCATAACATCAAAGTTGTTCAAAATGGGATTTTAAGGCTATAAAATAAGGTGTGAAAGTTTGGAAAAGCTTAGAGCATGGAATTTTAAAATTGGTGCAAATGACTTGAAAATGGCTTATAAGTTGAAAAAGTTGAAATGAAAAATTGGTTTGGGAGATCTACAAATCCAATACGGGTCATCCAATATACCAAATTGATTCCAAACATCATTTTAAATACATTGGTTCAGCCACTTTTTTGAGTTAGGGTTTAAAAATTGGACTTGCTTTGTATTTTTGTTACTTGCATAATAAGGCAAGTATAGAAAATTGGCACAAGATGAATTTTCAAGGCAAGGAGCTTACATACACTTCCCATATCTCATGTAAGGAGATTTTGACATAAGTTTGGAAAGGTGCAAGCATGAGATAAGAGATATTCAAAGTATCATGGCATGAGAAGTTCATGAAATTTCCACAACTTTCTAGAATCCTCCAAGATTATTCTAGAAACCTCTAAGTTTGTTAATCATCATCTATATGTTGGATTGAGATCATTAAGAGTAAAGGTTGGTGATAGTTGATGTTGAATCCATTTTTCTCCATTTGCAAATCATATTGAATTTTTTTCTCTTCACCATTTTTTCCATTTTTCCCACACTTTCACATTTTGGAATTTCCATTTTTTTCAATTTTTTTTTCTCTCACTTTCCATACTTTTTCTCTTCACCAATCAATTACACAACAATTATAGAGATGGTTCATCATTTTTTTTGAGAGAATTGGAGCAAGAGGAACCGTGTAGTAACATGAAAAAGTGGTGAAAACTCAAATTCCAATTTTCACTTTTTCATCAATTCAAGACTTGTCAAGGCTTCAAACATATTCACCAAGTATTGTTGAGTGATTCTACATCATTTTCTCAAAGAATTGGTGACCGAGTGAAGCTCCATAAGCCATTTTTCGGAGGTATAAAGAATTCGACATAACTCATGATTTATGAGCCTTTCTTGCATTATTGTTGTTGCATTACATTGCTCTCATCTCCTACATGGATTCTAGTACAAAAAAGATGGGTTTTATGACAATTTTTGGTTCTTGAGTTTTTCTTGAGGTGCCACGTTTTGGGAGTTAGAGAGAGTTTCAAGAAAATCTAAGACCATATTTGGATTCCTTGATTTTTTTCCTTCAAGTTTGACCAAAATTTTGTGCGAAACGGATAATTATTGATGGAGTTATGGTGCTTCAAAGTAGCAAAAAACTCATGTTCATGGGGCTGCGGGTTACTATTCACAAAGTTGAAAATTTTGATTTGGAGAAGAAGATGTTAACACCGTCGGATGCATTTCCAAGTCAAGGTTTCTTCCATTCATCCAACGTCTCTCACTGCGCCACGTAATCGGCCACATAAGCCTCATGCCACTTTTATTTATTCATGTTATTTTCTTTTATTTTCCTATTGTCATGTTTCTTTTATTTTTTTCTGTTTTATATAATGACTTCAAATAATCATAAAAAATAGGAAAATTAGTCTTTTTGATCCCCATTTTTTTTCTGCTGAATCTTTATGATGTCTAGGATTTAATAAAACTGGAATCATAATTTTACCATTTTTTGACATTTTCTTTGGATTTTTTACATTTGGGTCGTCATAAAAAGGCCAATGCTGGTGCTATCATTTTGTTGAATTTCTTTGACCTATCAAAACACAATTTAAATGTCAATCCTTTTGCAGGAATCTCATATACACGTTGAGGTATTGTGATATATTTTTGTGGGAATTTTATTGTACCATTTTAATTTGTTTTGGATGCTTTCTTTAACATGCTCCACTTTAATCTTTCCTTTGGTATACATGAGATATCTTGCAATGTTTCATCTTGTTTGACCATTTATCTTTGGATATTTTTGTGGTATCTCTCACCCCTGGTTTGTGGCTTGATGTAGGGCATTGGAGATTTTTATTTGAATTTTTTAGCACCTTTTTCTATTTTTCTTATGTTTTGTATTCGAACTTGTAATTTGGACTTCCGAACGGACTTTATTTTTGTTAAGGCTCCAACGGCCGCTTTGTGTTTGCATGATGAACGCCGTGGCTTATATTTCTTATTGTAGATAGGTTAGAGGTATTGGAAGACCCTTAGGTGGCTGTTATTTGTATGTGTAGCTTGCCCGATTATCGACTTGTTTGCATGATAGCACGTTGCGATTCCAAATAGTGGATTACGCGTTTCATTCGGAGTTTTCACTCGATTCTTTGCATATGATCACTTGATATTTTCTTATTCCAACCATGAATGGGCTTGAGGTTGAGATGAACCTTCCTCCCTCCTTTGCATTGCATTTACCATTGCTATATTCATGTTCACTTGTATGCGGTTATTACTTGTATTTCCGTTTCTTCCTTTCGTTTCCTTTCCCATAGGACTTCCATTCTTCCTTGTTCAAGGGAGGATGTGATAGACATTAGGAGTTAACCCATGCATGATAACATTAGGGTAGATTTTATTCCCTTTTAAACCTAGGATTTGTAGAGTGTCATCTCTTTTTCCTTCAAAACAACAGAAAAACATTAATAAAGGTTATAACAGAGATTAATTCATTTCTTCCGTCAAAAGATTTGAACAGACATCAACCTTTTTGCAATAAGAAAACCCTTGTTTAAGGTGAGATTTTTCCTAAAAAACACTTGAACAGCTTGTGTCGGGCGTAGCCCGAACTACGTTTGCTCTGATCTTCCATGCAGTGTGGAAGTACGTGGGCATAGGATGCGATATCCTAGCGAGCAACCTTCACCCACCTTCCCCGTAGTTAGGCGAACTACGTTGACTCTGATTTCTCGTTCCAGACGGGAATACGTAGGCATAAAGTGTGATGCTTTGCCGAGTCATCTTTTCTTTTCTTTTCAGACCTCATCCTTTAGTTTAGATAGAAGTGTAATCCGTACAAACCAAGCAAGCGTGGACCCCATCGAGTACGATGGACGTGAGGGGTGCTAATACCTTCCCCTTGCGTAACCGACTCCCGAACCCAGGTTTTGGTTGCGATGACCATACCTTTTCCCGTTTTTCGCGAGGTTTACTTCGAGCGTTTCCTTTCCCTCCGTTGGGATAAATAACGCACGGTGGCGACTCTTCTGTTCAGCCGGCGCCGATTTTCGCAGTAGCGACAGCTGGCGACTCTGCTGGGGACCCAGAGTCTCTGGTTGCTAAGGACTGCGATAGTTCTTATGCATTTGGGATCCAACGTACCTTAAGAGAGTCAATCCTAGCGCTTGTTTGCCCGTCGAGGAATTTGTATGGATTTACGTTTCTGTATTTACCTTTCAGCATTATATTATCATTATTATTGCTGTATTGTGGGGTTGTGATGGGTGTTCCATGATGGAGAGATAAGCCAGACCTGGGCTTGAGTGCACCTAGATTTAGAGTATAGATTAGTGGGCGCGCACGTGCTTTGCATGTCCTAGTGTCTCGCGAAATCTACGCTCAGACGAGGTTCTTCTGGTTGGCCTCCTGTCCTGCCCTTTGGGTGGCTCGGGTTGCTGGTTAGTTGGATTGTCGACTCTGGAGACCGATCATTTGGAAGTTGGCTAAGTGAGGCCTCTTCAGGATTTGATGATGCCACTCCTTCTGGGAATCGTATCGTCACTCCTGAAAGTCTGTGACGCCGACGACCGCATAGGATGCCATACCTTTGTCAGTTACTAGGACATCCACCTGTGAGAGGGTTTGGGGTTATGCAGGTAACTAGACCTTCAGATACCGGTTATTTCTTGATCAGAGATCCTGGGTATTTATGGATGTTTGTGAGGTCTATCAGAGACCAGTCTGAGTTTTGATTTGAGGTCTATCAGAGACCAATCAGGGTTATGGTTTGAGGTCTGTCAGAGACCAGTTGAAGTTATATCTATCAGAGACCAGTGTGGAGCTTTGTGTTGGGTCTATCCGAGACCATGATTTGCGACCTTCGATATGATTCAGGCTTCTCAGCTATAGCACTTGGTCCCTGTTGCATGTTGCTTGCATTGCATTGTTTGCATGATCATTATCATTGCATCCCATTAACATGTGTCTGTGCTGTAGGTGCATTTGCATATCCCCGAGTTCTAGTGTTTGGACTTCTGAGCTTTGATTATGGCGGGTTTGAGGATGACAGTTGCCTACAAGCTACCTATTCCTGATATTACTCCACTCCTGGGTCTGATTTCTCTGGCAGGTGAGGATGTCCGTAGAAGCTTCAGGCAGAGTTACGGACGATTGTTGAGTTTGGTTCGCAGATCCACTGATGATGAGTTGAATGGGCTGTACACGCTGATGCAATTCTATGACCCAGCTTTGAGATGTTTCACTTTCGCTGACTTTATCTTGGGACCCACCATGGAGGAGTATGTAGAGTTTACTGAGCTGCCGGTGCAGAATGCAGTTCCCTTTATTCACTTTGCCGCTGAACCTAAGTTGGAGGATCTAGCCAAAGCCTTGCATATGGATGCTTCTGAGTTGTTGATGACTTCTTGGCGAGGAATTCCGGGTTTTTCTCTCCAGTTTCTGGTTGGTAAGGCTCAAGAGTACGCCAAGAATGGGTGTTGGGTGGTCTTTAACGCTATTTTGGCTCTATGCATTTACGGGATAGTGTTGTTTCCTAACTTCCCAAACTTCGTGGACATGGATGTGTTTCATCTGTTTGCTGCTGGTAACCCAGTACCTACACTGATCGGGGACTTTTACCATTCGATGCACTACAGGAATGAGAACAGGAGAGGCAAGAATGTCTCTTGTTGCGTGCCTCTGCTGTCCATGTGGTTTAAGAACCATCTTCCACTGAAGGGGCCTTTTGTGGATAGTGCAACCACATCTGACTGGCCAGAGCGTATGATGAGGCTAACTTCTGCAGACATTGAGTGGTTTGATCGAGATCTGTTGGGGTCCGAGCTTATTTGCAGTTGTGCTGGGTATCCTAATGTTCCGTTGATAGGGAGAAAAGGGTGCATCAACCACAACCCATCTTTGTTCGTCCGTCAGTTTGGATATGCGCTGAAGAACCCGCCTCAGGAGGAAGAAGTACAGGAATCTCTGTACTTCACCGGTGATTTGAGTGGAGAGCTACTAGCCAAGCTTCGGCATGCCTGGACGCGCATTAACCGAAAAGGGAAACCGCTGTTGGGGAAGAGTGATTGCCAGGCGTATGCACCCTACAAAGTTTGGATTCAGGAGAGAGCCAGACATATATTGATGCCATTTCCAGCTGCACCAGTCCTAGTTCCTATTCCGGTAGAAGAGCCGACTACTGTTTCCAGGGAGGTCTACGAGCAAGTGGTGAAGGAAAAGGAAGCTCTGTTGGTGGTTAATGAAGATCTAGAAAGAGAATTGGCCCGGGTTCGAAGTGAGAAGAACGAAGCTGCGTACTCCCTTCAGCAACAAACTGAGATGGTAACCTTGTTGAAGACTAAGTTGGTTAAAGAAAAGGAGAAGCGGGAACGCCTAGGACAAGACTTTAAGAGCTCTCATGACATGATGGAAGCTAAGAAGAAGTCGTTGGACATCGCTCATCGAGAGATCGCTTCATTCAATAAGACATGGAATGCCACCCTTACTAACAACAAGGAACGGGAGGGTAAGTTGAAGCAACAGATCACCGATCTTCAGAACCAATTGAAGGCCACTAGGAGGCAGCACGAAGAAGAAGTCATGACTAGATATGCCCTCCAAGATGCACTGAAGCAAGTTGAGGCCCGCAGAAAGGAAGCTCGGTCCCAGAAGAGGAAGCTAGATGAGTGCTTTGGTGAAGGCGCATGGGAAGAGTCCATCGACGGCTTGCGGCGAGTTCTTAAGCAGAGGAGTCTACTCATAGAGGGATTGCTTGTCCAGCCTGATCATCCCAAGACAAAGAAGCTGTTAGGGGATTATAGGGATTATGGGCATACCTGATTTGTTCATGCTTTATTGTATGCTGACCATCACCCGGCTTGTGGGTTGAGGTCATACTTTTGTTCGTCTTGTGATACATTGGTGTTATACTTTAGCCTTTGAAGGCCTGTTCAATACATGAGTTGTTTTCCCTTCTGTGATTGAATTTCAACTTCTTGCAACTGCTTGTCACCGCACTGTCACGGTGCTGCCTTGTATTAAATGTATCGGCACTAGAACGGGGAGAGTAATTCTCCAATGCACAGACACGCATTGCATTTTGCATACATCCTCATATTTGCATTACAGGTTTATGATCCAGGTATCTTATCTCCCGCATATTGCAGGTATTTTCAGGATTGAAGAAAAGCGGGTCCACCGTTATTCTACAAGAACCAACCAGAAGAAGATCATGGACGCCATGCAGAGTGAAATGCAAGAGATGCGTGACAGGATGGCCCTGTTCATGCAAACCATGGAGACTATCGCCAAAGGGCAGGAACAGTTGCAGAGTCTGGTGCAGCCGTTGGTTGCTCGTGCTGAGAACAATGGTACCCCGCATGGTGAAAATGTGGCTAACTCTCCCAGGGTTGAAAATCATCAAAGTGCTGATCACATTCAAGTCGCTGGGCTGAACAACGGAGAAGCTGGTCCTGCTGGTGGGAACGGAAACACTGGTAACACTAACAGAGATACTGCAGGAGTGTTCATAGGGAACGTCAACCAGGGTTTCAACTTGGGTGCGGAGAACGTCGGGCTGAATGGCGGCAATGGTAATCAGGGCTTTCAGGGTATGAATATGGGATATGGCAATGTGGCTGGCGCCAAAACTGGATACGGAGACCATGGTTATGGTAACGCAGGATATGGAATGGGTATGAACAACGGCCAGGATATGGGCAACCTGAGGGGTAACCTCAGATACTTCCAAGCAGGTCTGGGTCATAACGCTGGACATGCTGCATATGAAGAGATACCTCGCTGGGAGGATCATCAGGAAGACGTTTTCTCAGGTTATAATGAAGGCTATGGGAGGCCTACAGGGGACAACCTCCGCATGAGATTGTTGGAAGAAAAGGTAAATGGTCTAGCTAATCAGAACGCTGTGGGACTGGATATGTCTAACATGGGGTTGGTACCAGGGCTAAGGGTACCTCTGAAATTCAAGGCGCCATCTTTTGATAAGTATAGAGGCGACACGTGCCCGAGGGTGCATGTCCGTTCATTTTACAGAAGGATGTCTGCGTATTCGGACGACGAAAAGATGCTTATGCACTTTTTCCAAGACAGCTTGTCAGGGCCGTCATTGGAGTGGTACATGAGCCTGGAGCCAACACAGATCAGAACTTGGAAAGAATTGGCGGAAGCTTTCGTAAAGCACTACCAGTACAACAGCGATCTCGCTCCTAACAGAGTTCAGTTGCAAAGCATGTCCCAGAAGCCCAAGGAAAGCTTCAAAGAGTACGCCCAGAGATGGCGTGACCTGGCTGCGAGAGTACAACCACCTATGGTCGAGAGGGAAATGATGGACTTGTTCGTAGGGACATTCTCAGGGATGTACTATGACCGGCTGCTCAACTTCTCAATGAGTACCTTCTCCGAGCTGATCCTGATGGGGGAGCGTATAGAGAACGGGATAAAAATTGGTAAGATTCAACCGGGAGAATCTGTTTCAGCTGGAAGCACCAAGAAAGCCTTCGGTGGTAAAAGGCAAGGTGATGCTAATGCAGTGTATAACGTTCAGCGGGGAAATAGGAATCAGAAACAGCGTCCACAGCCTCAAGTTGCAAGTGTGACTATTCCGGGACCACCTCAGCAACAGAGACAACAACAGCAGCAGGCTCAGCAGCAGCCTAATCAGAATCAGCGGCGGTTTCAGGCTCCAAGGCCGAGGAGGGTATTTGAGGTACCACCGATGTCTTACGCAGAGCTCCTTCAGACTCTATTGAAGTTACAGCTAGTTGAAAAGAGAACCTTGGCGCCGCCGACTGGCACGCCACCAGTAGGGTACGACATCAACGAGCATTGTGATTTTCACTCTGGTGCACCCGGGCACAATATCGAGAACTATTTAGCTTTCAAGCACAAGGTGCAAGATTTGCTTGATAGCTCAACCATCAATTTTGGGAAGGAAGGTCCCAATATTACTCAACAACCAATGCCAAACCATGAATAGGCTGGAATATGGTGGACAAAGAGGAGTTCTATAGTTCGGGTGGGCCGTTAAAAGTAAATCGGAACAGTGGCAGGCTGCCTCTAATAATTGATTGTGAAGATAGCTGGTTCAGCAGTAGGACAGACGTGAAAGCCCGGTTCTCGGAAGCTGGCATTTTTCTTTGTTTTATCTTGTCATTTCTTTACGTTTGTAGTTTCTTTCCTGTTTAAAATGCAATCTTGTTTGTAAAACTTGTTGTTTTCATTTCAATTGATGATAATGAAATAAATATGCATGTTTTGATTAAATCCATTCGTGTTCACTAATTGTTTTTACAAATATCCAACGCCTGGTTAAGAGGAATCCGGGGAGGATGACGAAAATGAACGACATGCAAAATTCCGATTGTATGCTTTTGAAATGAAACCTGTTGACGATGTACAGGCATTGTTTCAAATCCCTAAACACCGGAGTTATAAGGAAGATAATCCCTTGTCAACCCCTTTGAGCCTTGTAGTAGGAGTTTCTTTCTGTGCATTAAAAACCCTCAATCTTAACCTGGGGCAGGGTAGGTGTTAGCTAATTTGACCGAGCGTTCAAGTTGCAAAAGGAGTGTCCGTTCGAGGATCAGTCACACCTCTAGAGGTCGTGCCTAAAAAACCACAATGGTCAAATCAAGAGTGAGACAGTCACATCATTCTCCAATGAGTCAGGCAACCAGTGTCACACGACTTGTTCGAAGAAAAGGAAAAAGGAGAAAAGAATCAAAAGCCCGCTAAGTCAAGAAAAGAAAACAATTGACTTAGGCAAAAATGAGGGCATCCCGCTGGACTTAAAAAATCAAAAGAAACTCAAAAGGAGTCAGTCCAGGCAAAAGTTAGGGATAAGCAAAAAAGATGAAAGGAGGACAAAAAGAAAAATCCTCAAATCAAATGCGAGTCGTGTGACCCTAAGTGTCAAAGACGAAAAGTCAGTGGCTGTCACTCTAAAAGTTCATGGGTTCTCGAACTATCACTCATATCTTTCAGCCTCTGAGAGGTGAGCGCTAAGGTCGAATTAGCTGAACATAGGATCGGAGAACATCAAGGAGAATGGGTGGGTTAAAATAAACTTTGAGCCTTTATCCTTTCCTTCAAAACCGTGAACCTGACCACGTTATAACCTTCAAAAGTCCTAATTGAAGCAGGTTGTTTCGAAAGCATACTTCGGTAAAGGCCGCGTCGATTCTGACTCCTGAAAGGGTTCCTCTTACCATGTTGGTATTGATGTTGATAAATGTTTTGTGCAGTGTATGCTATAAACTGTTTTCCCCTTTTTCCCAGCAAACAGATTGGATGTCAAAACTGTCATATGTGTTACATTAATATGTCTTTTACGCAGAACAACTTGTTTTACTTGCGAGTAAGCGCTTGACAACAGGAAAGTTTTCTGCAATGGAAAGTATGGTCAGGATAGAATACAGAGCGCCCGAATGTTCCGAGAGCAGGGGCAAGCTATTATCGTGATTCCCAGTCAGGTCAGCCATGAGAAGTCAGCTACTCTGGGGCAATCAGGTCGAGATTCAGTAAATCTCTCGTAGTTGGAGGTACTGTTCTGGACCAGCTAATCGGGGGCAAAGTCATGTGAATCAGGGGCATTGACTTCCAGTGAGTTCGAAATCGGTTAGTCTGAGGACAAGTCCCGAAGCTTCAGTTGATTAAGGGGTAGTATGCTTGAGAGGCAACTAATCGGAAGAGAGTCTTCTCGAGATCCCATCAGGGGCAGTCATGCAGAACGTGGGGATTTGAAAGCAGATACTTCAGGTGGAAAATCAGATCAGGATAGGTCGCTAGAACGCTCATTCAGGGGCGAGTCGCCGCAGAGAGCATTGAAACCGACTGGGTTGATCGGAGCTAATGGAGATTGAATCTTTTTGCCGTATAGTTACCAGGGCAAGAAATCTCGAGGTCGTCTCATAGTAAGCGGTTCAGCGCAAGTATTCCCAGGAGGTAGATAGGGGCAAGTGGAGTGCACTGGGGCAAGCTATTCAAAAGCTCGCAAAGTTCCCCGCCAGAATCCATGGCAGGCTGGTACCCTCTCCAGAGATTGTATGTTGTGTCTTCCCCAGTGAAGTCGCCCCGGGCAAAACTGAATGTTAATTCCCCAGGAGAGTTAAGATTAATGTATCTTCAGTTCAGCATTAGCTTATCAAGCAGAGCAGAGTCCTCCCCAGTGAAGGTCGAGATGGATACGATTAACTCCCAGAGGGTTCTCGTGCAGTGCAAATCAGAATGTGTGGTTCAGTCCCCAGCTCAGTGATGGCGGGATGATTTCCCCAGCTCAGTGATGGCGGGATGATTTCCCCAGCTCAGTGATAGCAGGAGAGGTTCACCACAGAGTGTGATCAGGTGGTTGGAGCAGCTGAAAGGAGTTTTCCCGAGCGGGATTGTCCTTTCTTTCCCCAGCAAGTCGCTCTTTCTCGTCAGGAGGACCGTCATCAGCAGATTTTGGAGTTCTGAGTTCGTGAGCTATTTTCCCAGCAGGGTGGTCATCCCCAGCGGAGTTAGTTCATCTTTCCAACATTTATTTTGTTGGAAGCGTATCGGCGGTATTCCGATCATCCCCAGCGGATCCAGTGTGTCTTCAGCATTTATTTTGCTGAAGTAACTCTTTGCATAAGCATGCATCATGAGCATTTGCATTCTACCCAAGTATGTAGCATTTCCATGCAGTATGGAAGCATTTCGTCATTATCAAACATGCATATTTGAAACATAAGCCAGGTGGTTACCTCTCCAGTTTCAGATATGTTATTCCTTGCCGATAAGAGAAATCGTGATTCAGGAAGATGTGGGTTTTGTGGTCAAAGTACACAGTGATCGTATTTGTACCCTCTATGGGGTTCATATTGTAAGGCACGCAGTGATCGTGTTAATTTCGAGATGTTGATTTGTTGCCCAAGTATGCAGTGATCGTATTTGTGCCAGTATGGGGTTCATGTCGTAGGACATGCAGTGATCGTGTTGATCTTGGAATGTGTATCTGTGGTCGAATGGCGCAGTGATCGTATTCGTCCCGATCTAAGAAGATTGTTTTGTAAGGCACGCAGTGATCGTGTTGGTATCGTTTCGGGGGTTTTATTGAGCAAGGCACGCAGTGATCGTGTTTACCATATCATGTGATTTCGTTGGTAGATATATGCAGTGATCGTATTCGTCCGTTCTACAGTGATTATGGGTTGATACGCAGTGATCGTGTTCATCCAGTGTTGGTCGATATGCGCAAGGATCGTATTCGTCCGTTACACGGTGGTTATAGATTGACGCGCAGTGATCGTGTTCATCCGGTTTTGTTGGTCGGTATACGCAGTGACCGTATTCGTCCGTTATGCAGTTTGATTATGCTGTAAGACACGCAGTGAACGTGTTCATCGGGTTGTTGGTGGCCGAAGTACGCAGTGATCGTATTCGTCCCGTGTTTGAAGTTGTGTCACAACACGCAGGGATCGTGTTTCCTCCAGTCAAGAGGGTCGTGACATGAAGCGCGCAGTGATCGCGTTTATCCTATGTATGGTCAGGATATGCAGTGATCGTATTCGTCCAGTTATGTGGGTTAGTTGGGACACGCAACACGCAGGGATCGTGTTTTTCTCCAGTCAAGAGGATCGTGGCTCAGAACGCGCAGTGATCGTGTTCGAACACGCAGGGATCGTGTTTTTCTCCAGTCAAGAGGATCGTGGCTCAGAACGCGCAGTGACCGTGTTCGAACGCGCAGGGATCGTGTTCAAGATACGCAGTGATCGTATTCGTTCAGCATGCAGTGATCGTGTTGTTAGTACCATGGGAACTTATGATGCGGAGCGCGCAGTGATCGTGGCTATTGTATCAGTGGGTTGTTGGTCGGCATACGCAGTAATCGTATTCGTCCTGTTACATGGGTTGATTTTGTGACACACGCAGTGATCGTGTTGACATAATTCTGGGGTTTTGTTGGTCGAGATGCACAGTGATCGCATTCGCCCTATTACAGCACACGCAGTGATCGTGTTTATCATATTGGTGGTTGAAGTACGCAGTGAACGTGTTCGCCTCTTCTATGTGGATTTATTCCGTCTGGCACGCAGTGATCGTGTTTATCTCATCTGGTTGGATTTATGGTCGATGTGATTATAACGCAGCATGCATTGATCGTGTTCTTCGTGTTTGTCCCGTTAAATGGTTTTTGTTTGTAAGACACGCAGTGACCGTGTTCGTCGCAGTTTTGTGGATTTGTTATGCCAGACACGCAGTGATCGTGTCCGTCATGGCATATTCCCCTAGCAGAGTTGCTTAGTCAAGCATTTCTCTTTCTCCCCAGTCGAGTCCTTTCTCAGAGTACAGTAGAAATGGCATGATACAGATCTTGGGTGGTTACCCATAGTTACCCCAGTAGAGACGTAATCCCCAGCGGGGTGGTCTTCAACGAGATACTTGGTTAAGTTCCTCGTAGTCCCCGGCAGGGTATCCTTTGACAAGTCGCTTGGTTAAGTCACTTGTATTTCCCCAGCTGAGTCTTTCTCAGGAGGATGGGGTATCAGTATTAGAAGGTGGTAATACAGATTTTCGGGTGGTTACCCGCAATTCCCCAACAGAGTTATGTTCTCCAGCAGGGTGTTACTTCAATGGGTTGCTTGGGTAAGTCCCTCATAGTCTCCAGCAGGGTGCTCGCTACAGGAGTTGTTTGGTTAAATTACTCGTAGTTTTCAACAAGGGTGCTTGGTTAAGTTCCCATTTTCCCCAGCAGGTGTTTAACGGCAGTCGTCAGAATTTGTCCCCTCAGAGTTTCTTGGTTAAGTTTCTCATTTCCCCGCAGAGTCGGTTGTTCATGTCTTCGGACCTTGCTTCGTTTGGTTAAGCGTTCTCTCGTTTCTTCAGGATACGAAAAGTTGATCAGTGAAGTCAACATGACAAGTGAAGTCAATATTCTCCCACTGGTTAGCGTGTGCTCAGTTGATAAGTGAGATCAACAGAGGTTGATAAGTGAGATCAACAGAGGTTGATAAGTGAGATCAACAAAGGTTGATAAGTGATATCAACAATTTCTCGTTATGTGGTGTATGCTCATTTCTTCGGAATGGAGTGGCCTGCGGACAGCATCAATTTATTTGACAGATGGATGGCTAGTTGTTGTCGTGACAACAGAAGCCAGTTCCCAGGGTTTTCTCAAGCAGTAGTCATTTTCGCAATTTATTTTTGCGGTTGGCAAATTTCCGGGTTCTTTCGTATTCAACCGTCTCGTACCTCGATTGTCTGAAGGTTGCGCGCTCTTCATCCAGTCGGGTCCAAGTCGCTTGAATAGGGGCAGCTGTTGCACCCCAAAATTTGCCCAACCTTTTCTAACCTAGGTTTATGTTTCAATTGCATAGTCATTTGCATTGTCATCATGTACATAGTGTATTCATCTGCATAGGCAAGCTATCTTAATCAGGGGATCAAGTGCTGTTCTTATTTCAAGAGGTATATCCAAGGGTTTCATTCATATTCAAGACTACTCAGGTCATCAGGGAAGAATTTGAGCTTTGAAGAGCTGCCAGGTTGATCAGTGAATTCTCTCCTATCGTGAGGCTAGTGGGGGATCATCAGAGGAAATGTGAGCTATGAGCCAAGAGCATGAGGTGTGTATGGATGTTATGAAGAGTCTAGAGAATCATTTTTGAGGAGAACCAAGTCATTTGAATGATTGCAAGGACCTCAGTTGAAGTCAGTCAACTAGGGTCAACACTGGGTCAATTCTAGGTCAAAGAAGTGTTTTGAAGGGTATCAAGGATCATTTTAAGAATGGGGGATTCATTATTTGCTATATGGATATGGATATGATGTTGTGATAAAGAAAAATCAAAAGGAGTCAAGGAGAACTGGAGTTACTAAATTAGGGTTTTATTGTAAAATCCCCTGATTTAGGTCAAACTTCAAAGCAGTGTAACTCAAGATGCAAGCTTCATATGGATTCTTGGTCCACATGAAACTTGTAGAATATCTTCATAGCTTTAATTTGAGTGGTGGAAGTCATCAAGATGATTTGTAGAACTCAAGTTATGGCTCTTGCAAGTTACAGGCCATCTGAGGGCACTGAAATTTGTCTGTGAAAATTGTTTGTATTCCAAGCAACCTTTGACTTTCAAGGGTACTTCAAATGGATTTCTGGCCAACATGAGAATTGTTCCTTATTGTCTTAGATTTATAGAATGGTATGGTATGCCTTCATATGATTTATGGAACTCTACTTATGGTCTTGGCAAGCAAAGGGTATTTTGGTCATTTGAGGATTACAGGTCATTCTTAGTATATGCCTAAAACTCATACAAGGAAGCTTCAAATGAAAAACTTCATAACATAAAAGTTGTTCAAAATGGGATTTTAATGCTAGAAAAGAAGGTGTGAAAGTTTGGAAAAGCTTAGAGCATGGAATTTTAAAATTGGTGCAAATGACTTGAAAATGGCTTATAAGTTGAAAAAGTTGAAATGAAAAATTGGTTTGGGAGATCTACAAATCCAATACGGGTCATCCAATATACCAAATTGATTCCAAACATCATTTTAAATACATTGGTTCAGCCACTTTTTTGAGTTAGGGTTTAAAAATTGGACTTGCTTTGTATTTTTGTTACTTGCATAATAAGGCAAGTATAGAAAATTGGCACAAGATGAATTTTCAAGGCAAGGAGCTTACATACACTTCCCATATCTCATGTAAGGAGATTTTGACATAAGTTTGGAAAGGTGCAAGCATGAGATAAGAGATATTCAAAGTATCATGGCATGAGAAGTTCATGAAATTTCCACAACTTTCTAGAATCCTCCAAGATTATTCTAGAAACCTCTAAGTTTGTTAATCATCATCTATATATTGGATTGAGATCATTAAGAGTAAAGGTTGGTGATAGTTGATGTTGAATCCATTTTTCTCCATTTGCAAATCATATTGAATTTTTTTCTCTTCACCATTTTTTCCATTTTTCCCACACTTTCACATTTTGGAATTTCCATTTTTTTCAATTTTTTTTTCTCTCACTTTCCATACTTTTTCTCTTCACCAATCAATTACACAACAATTATAGAGATGGTTCATCATTTTTTTTGAGAGAATTGGAGCAAGAGGAACCTTGTAGTAACATGAAAAAGTGGTGAAAACTCAAATTCCAATTTTCACTTTTTCATCAATTCAAGACTTGTCAAGGCTTCAAACATATTCACCAAGTATTGTTGAGTGATTCTACATCATTTTCTCAAAGAATTGGTGATCGAGTGAAGCTCCATAAGCCATTTTTCGGAGGTATAAAGAATTCGACATAACTCATGATTTATGAGCCTTTCTTGCATTATTGTTGTTGCATTACATTGCTCTCATCTCCTACATGGATTCTAGTACAAAAAAGATGGGTTTTATGACAATTTTTGGTTCTTGAGTTTTTCTTGAGGTGCAACGTTTTGGGAGTTAGAGAGAGTTTCAAGAAAATCTAAGACCATATTTGGATTCCTTGATTTTTTTCCTTCAAGTTTGACCAAAATTTTGTGCGAAACGGATAATTATTGATGGAGTTATGGTGCTTCAAAGTAGCAAAAAACTCATGTTCATGGGACTGCGGGTTACTATTCACAAAGTTGAAAAATTTGATTTGGAGAAGAAGGTGTTAACACCGTCGGATGCATTTCCAAGTCAAGGTTTCTTCCATTCATCCAACGTCTCTCACTGCGCCACGTAATCGGCCACATAAGCCTCATGCCACTTTTATTTATTCATGTTATTTTCTTTTATTTTCCTATTGTCATGTTTCTTTTATTTTTTTCTGTTTTATATAATGACTTCAAATAATCATAAAAAATAGGAAAATTAGTCTTTTTGATCCCCATTTTTTTCTGCTGAATCTTTATGATGTCTAGGATTTAATAAAACTGGAATCATAATTTTACCATTTTTTGACATTTTCTTTGGATTTTTACATTTGCGTCGTCATAAAAAGGCCAATGTTGGTGCTATCATTTTGTTGAATTTCTTTGACCTATCAAAACACAATTTAAATGTCAATCCTTTTGCAGGGATCTCATACACACGTTGAGGTATTGTGATATATTTTTGTGGGAATTTTATTGTACCATTTTAATTTGTTTTGGATGCTTTCTTTAACATGCTCCACTTTAATCTTTCCTTTGGTATACATGAGATATCTTGCAATGTTTCATCTTGTTTGACCATTTATCTTTGGATATTTTTGTGGTATCTCTCACCCCTGGTTTGTGGCTTGATGTAGGGCATTGGAGATTTTTATTTGAATTTTTTAGCACCTTTTGCTATTTTTCTTATGTTTTGTATTCGAACTTGTAATTTGGACTTCCGAACGGACTTTATTTTTGTTAAGGCTCCAACGGCCGCTTTGTGTTTGCATGATGAACGCCGTGGCTTATATTTCTTATTGTAGATAGGTTAGAGGTATTGGAAGACCCTTAGGTGGCTGTTATTTGTATGTGTAGCTTGCCCGATTATCGACTTGTTTGCATGATAGCACGTTGCGATTCCAAATAGTGGATTACGCGTTTCATTCGGAGTTTTCACTCGATTCTTTGCATATGATCACTTGATATTTTCTTATTCCAACCATGAATGGGCTTGAGGTTGAGATGAACCTTCCTCCCTCCTTTGCATTGCATTTACCATTGCTATATTCATGTTCACTTGTATGCGGTTATTACTTGTATTTCCGTTTCTTCCTTTCGTTTCCTTTCCCATAGGACTTCCATTCTTCCTTGTTCAAGGGAGGATGTGATAGACATTAGGAGTTAACCCATGCATGATAACATTAGGGTAGATTTTATTCCCTTTTAAACCTAGGATTTGTAGAGTGTCATCTCTTTTTCCTTCAAAACAACAGAAAAACATTAATAAAGGTTATAACAGAGATTAATTCATTTCTTCCGTCAAAAGATTTGAACAGACATCAACCTTTTTGCAATAAGAAAACCCTTGTTTAAGGTGAGATTTTTCCTAAAAAACACTTGAACAGCTTGTGTCGGGCGTAGCCCGAACTACGTTTGCTCTGATCTTCCATGCAGTGTGGAAGTACGTGGGCATAGGATGCGATATCCTAGCGAGCAACCTTCACCCACCTTCCCCGTAGTTAGGCGAACTACGTTGACTCTGATTTCTCGTTCCAGACGGGAATACGTAGGCATAAAGTGCGATGCTTTGCCGAGTCATCTTTTCTTTTCTTTTCAGACCTCATCCTTTAGTTTAGATAGAAGTGTAATCCGTACAAACCAAGCAAGCGTGGACCCCATCGAGTACGATGGACGTGAGGGGTGCTAATACCTTCCCCTTGCGTAACCGACTCCCGAACCCAGGTTTTGGTTGCGATGACCATACCTTTTCCCGTTTTTCGCGAGGTTTACTTCGAGCGTTTCCTTTCCCTCCGTTGGGATAAATAACGCACGGTGGCGACTCTTCTGTTCAGCCGACGCCGATTTTCGCAGTAGCGACAGGGCGTTAGCGGAATCACTCGCAGCGGAAGAGTGTTTGCACCACCTGAGGTCGTGGCGGATAAAGCGGACAAAGCTGATGCAACTGATAAAGGTAAAAGTAAAGTCGTTGAAGAGATCCCTCGTGGAGTAGACAAAGACTTACTTTTTAAAGACGCCGAGGAATTTATGAGGTTGATTAAAAAGAGTGACTACAAGATCGTGGATCATCTCCATCAGACACCCTCGAAGATTTCCATCCTGAACTTGTTGCTGTGTTCTGAAGCACACCGCAACGCACTGCTGAAGATGTTGAACGCCTCATATGTACCGCAGGAAATATCGGTAAACCAGCTGGAAGAGGTCGTAGCCCACGTGAATGCTGGAAATGGGTTAGGGTTCACTGACCTAGAGCTGACGCCAAAGGGGAGGAACCACAATAGCGCCCTGCACATCTCCATAGAGTGTAGGGGAACAATTATGTTTCACGTGTTGGTAGACACTGGGTCGTCGCTCAATGTTCTTCCGAAGAAGGCATTAATGAAGTTGGATACTCGCGGAGTGATTTGCACACCCAGTGATCTGGTTGTGAAAGCGTTCGATGGAACCAAACGCCATGTCTTCGGGGAGGTGACCCTGCCAATCCAAGTTGGTCCGGAAACATTCGACGCGATCTTTTACATTATGGACATCATGCCTGCCTACAGCTGTCTCTTAGGCCGGCCATGGATCCATTCGGCGGGTGCCGTGACCTCCACGTTGCACCAGAAACTCAAGTACGCTGTCTGAGGTAGCATCGTGACTGTGTGTGGCGAGGAAGACATAATGGTGAGCCATTTGTCATCCTTCAAGTATGTTGAGATGGATGGGGAAATCCACGAAACCCTATGCCAAGCGTTCGAAGCTGTTAAAGTCAAGGACGTAGCTCCTGTAGTCACTGAGAAGCCAGAGATGACTCTCTCTTCATTCAAGGAAGCCTGGGCCGTTGTCCAAGCCGGATCTACCCCAGGCTGGGGGCGAATTTTGGAGATACCTAACAAGCAAGACAGGTTTGGGTTGGGATACTCTCCTGGAACCGAACCCTCCTCTTCTAGCAGTGCGTCGCGAGGTAAAGGGCCGATCCAGTTTACCAGTGGCGGGGTGATATTTGAAAGCGTCAATGCGGTGTCTGAAGACATCGAAGATAGCGACTGTGACTTAGACTCTTGGATCCAGCCAAGCAAGCCAGGCGAGAGCCTTACCAACTGGTCCGTCAAGGATATCATCCAGATGACAAGCGAAGAGTAATGATTTACTTTTTTCCAATCATTGTACAACCCTATGTCCTACCCGGGGCATAGTGGTTTTATTGTCAGGGCCTTGTTTGATTATGTACTTGCATTTTACCAATAAATCAAAAGGCGTTTTCTTCGTATTCAAATATTGTGATCTCTGTTATTCCTGTTTTATATTTGTTTTGAAAAACAATAAAATGGCAATGGGGTTTGTGCTAACCTGCATATCCTTGTTTTAAGCTTAACCCTTGTTATTGCAGGATCCACATAGAAGATGACATCGACTCTGGACCTTCTACGACTCACTTCGACTTCGATTGCCCGATCTATCAAGCCGAAGAAGAGATTGATGAAGACGAAGACCTTCCTGAAGAGTTGGCCCGCTTGTTGAAACAAGAAGAGAAAGTTATTTTGCCTCATGAAGAGGAGATCGAGATTGTGAATCTGGGTTCTGAAGAACTTGTTAGGAACATCAGGATAGGGGCTGCATTGCAGAGTGATGTCAAGCAGAGATTGGTCAAGATGCTAAGAGAGTATAGTGACGTTTTTGCTTGGTCATACGAAGATATTCCCGGACTTGATACTGACATCGTGGTCCACCACTTGCCGCTACGAGAAGATTGTCCTCCCGTTAAGCAGAAGCTTAGGAGGACGCGACCAGATATGGTCGTTAAGATCAAAGAAGAAGTGCAGAAACAGCTTGATGCTGGCTTCTTAGCGGTCACTACTTACCCTCCGTGGGTCGCCAACATAGTACCTGTACCGAAGAAGGACGGTAAAGTGCGCATGTGCGTCGATTATCGGGATTTGAATAGGGCGAGCCCTAAAGATGATTTCCCGCTGCCTCATATTGATGTGTTGGTCGACAATACAGCTCAGTTCTCCGTGTTTTCGTTCATGGATGGCTTCTCCGGTTACAATCAGATCAAGATGGCGCCGGAGGACATGGAGAAAACTACGTTTATCACACCTTGGGGAAAATTTTTCTATAAGGTAATGCCTTTCGGTCTGAAGAACGCAGGGGCCACTTACCAACGAGCTATGGTTACTTTGTTTCATGATATGATTCATCATGAGATTGAAGTCTATGTTGATGACATGATTGCGAAGTCCCAAACGGAGGAGGGACACCTGGTCAATTTGCTGAAGCTTTTTGAGAGGCTTAGGAAATTCAGGTTGAGGCTGAATCCTAATAAGTGTACTTTCGGAGTACGGTCTGGAAAGCTACTGGGGTTTATCGTGAGTGAAAGAGGCATCGAGGTTGATCCTGCGAAGATAAAAGCGATACAAGAAATGCCAGCGCCAAAAACAGAAAAAGAAGTTTGTGGTTTCTTGGGCAGAATAAACTACATTGCAAGGTTTATCTCTCAGCTCACGGCCACGTGTGAACCGATGTTCAAACTGCTGAAAAAAGATCAGGCAATTATTTGGAACGAGGATTGCCAGAAGGCATTCGATAGGATAAAACAGTATCTGCAGGAACCTCCGATCTTGATACCCCCAGTGGCTGGACGGCCCTTAATCATGTACTTGACAGTTCTTGAGAATAGTATGGGGTGTGTTCTCGGTCAGCACGACGGGACGGGCAGAAAGGAGCATGCCATTTACTACTTGAGTAAAAAGTTCACAGACTGTGACTCTCGTTACTCGATGCTGGAGAAGACGTGTTGTGCACTAGCCTGGGCTGCCAAACGTTTACGACAGTACATGCTCAATCACACAACCATGCTAATTTCGAAGATGGATCCGATCAAGTACGTCTTCTAGAAGCAAGCGCTTTCGGGCAGGATTGCCAGATGGCAAATGGTGTTGACGGAATATGACATTCAGTATGTTTCCCAGAAGGCCATTAAGGGCAGCGTATTGTCTGAATACCTGGCCAAACATCCGATCGAAGATTATCAGCCGATGAAATTTGAATTCCCTGATGAGGATATCATGTTTCTCAAAGCGAAATATTGCGATGAACCGTTGCCCGACGAGGGGCCAGATAGGAAATCCCAGTGGAAATTGATATTTGACGGGGCGGTTAATTCTTATGGAAGTGGCATTGGGGCGATCATCACGACTCCCCATGGATCCCATATCCCGTTCACTGCAAGGCTGACGTTTCCAGTTACCAATAATGACGCGGAGTACGAAGCATGCATCATGGGTCTAGAAGAAGCGATTGATTTGAGAGTCAAGAACCTAGACGTATATGGTGACTCGGCGCTTGTGATTAACCAGATTAAAGGGGAGTGGGAGACTCGTCAATCGAATTTGGTGCCGTACATGAACTATGCCAGAAGGCTGCTTCCGTTCTTTGATCGAGTAGAACTCAATCATGTGCCCAGGGCTGAAAATCAGATGGTTGATGCCTTAGCCATGTTGGCTTCGATGTATAAAGTCAATTTTTGGAATGAAGCTCCAAGGATTGTCCTTTCTCGTCTTGATAGACCTGCGTTCGTTTTTGCAATCGAGGAAGCCTCCGACGGCAAGCCATGGTTCCACGACATCCAGACCTTCCTTATGACTAAGAAGTATCCTGCGGGAGCGTCAACCCAGGATAAGAAGACTCTGAGCAGGCTGTCTGCAAATTTTTATCTCAATCCTGATGGAGTTCTGTATAAAAGAAACCACGATCTCGTGCTACTCAGATGTGTGGATGAGAAAGAAGCGAGTATGCTCATGGAAGAAGTCCATGAAGGCACATTTGATACGCACGCCGGGGGGCATGCCATGACGAGGAAGATCCTGAGAGCAGGATACTACTGGCTGATGATGGAATCAGATTGCTTTAAATTTGCGAAGAGATGTCATAAATGCCAGATTTATGCTGATAAAGTTCATGTGCCACCGTGCCCGTTGAATGTCATGTCCTCCCCGTGGCCATTCTCCATGTGGGGCATCGACATGATAGGCAAGATCGAGCCCACTGCATCTAACGGTCATCGCTTCATTCTAGTAGCTATCGACTACTTCACCAAGTGGGTGGAGGCAGCCTCATATGCTAATGTGACCAAGCAGGTGGTGGCTAAATTCATAAAGAGGGATATCATCTGTCGTTACGGAATTCCCGAGCGGATCATTACTGATAATGGTTCGAATCTGAATAACAAGATGATGAAGGAGCTGTGCCACAGTTTCAAGATTGAACACCACAACTCATCTCCTTACCGGCCGAAGATGAATGGCGCTGTTGAAGCGGCCAATAAGAACATCAAGAAGATTGTTCAGAAAATGGTTGTGACCTACAAGGACTGGCACGAGATGTTGCCATTCGCACTGCACGGTTATCGTACGACGGTACGTACATCAACCGGGGCAACTCCTTTCTCCTTAGTGTACGGTATGGAAGCGGTCCTACCGTTAGAAGTGGAGATCCCTTCTTTACGAGTTTTTGTTGATGTGAAACTCGATGAGGCAGAATAGATTAAGAACCGACTGAACCAACTCAGCCTGATGGACGAGAAGAGGTTAGCATCGATTGCACATGGTCGTCTGTACCAAAGCCGAATGAATAAAGCTTATGATAAGAAGGTGCGTCCTAGAAGCTTTCAGACGGGTGATCTCGTCCTGAAGAAGATTCTTCCTCCACACTCCGATCACCGGGGCAAGTGGACTCCCAATTACGAAGGTCCGTACGTCGTCAGCAAGGTCTTCTCGGGAGGAGCCTTGTTGTTATCCACGATGGATGGCGAAGATTTTGCATCCCCGGTGTTGCGGTGAAATTTGGATCTCAAGCTATTGATTAACTTGAATCTTAATTCATTTACAACCGGACTTTAATTTATCCAAAAAGGAAAGGTTTAAAGAAAGAAAGACCTATAAGAATGCAAAGCAGAAGGACAAGGCCTAAAGCTGAGCAAAGAGAGAGATCTAAAGGTTCGGGGGTTGGTTATACATAGGGAAGGTGTTAGCATCCTAAGTATCTGTAGTACTCTACAGGAACCTCTTGTTAATATTTGTGTTTGCTACAGTTTTTTTGCTAAGGAAAAAAATGCTAAGGGAAAAGGTATGTACAAAATTTGCTCGCGAAGACATCGCATCTCGTGCCTACGTATCCGGACGGGAATGGAATCAGAGCAATCGTAGTTCCCCTATCTAGGGATGAGGATCTCTTGACTGTGGTCAAGGTTCCCAAAGGGAAGTAAGTATTCATAGTGAAGTACTTACATGGAGTTCGGCGACTCCTCTTCTAAGTTATGATTGTTATGATAAAGGATGTCCACGGCGGGACGGTAAACATGAGTGCGGCGACTCAAATCCTAAGGCTAGGATAAAAGGGGAGTAAAGGTTGTCCGCGGCGGGACGGTAAACATGAGTGCGGCGACTCAAATCCTAAGGCTAGGATAAAAGGGGAGAATGTCCACGGCGGGACGGTTAAAAGTGAGTACGGCGACTCGTGTAAGAAAGGAAGCTTGTTGTTATGTACAGATGAATATGTACAGGTGAAAATGTACAGGCGAATTAGTTTAACCTCGTAATTCAGGAGGTAACAGTTAACAGATGAAGTAATCGACACTGCGACAACAGTTCACATTTAATGGAAATCAACAGATAAATAATGGTAACAACCAAGAAATAAATCCTAGCATGTTAACTAACATATATAGGCATGGATTCAAACAAGTTTCAAGAAAAATATTGAAAGGAAACAATTAAAAATTCATCTGCAATTACATAAACGATCATGAAAACGCGCACACTTGTACATAAACAAACTTGATGATAAAAAATTCAAACATGAAAAATAAAAATACAGCATGAAAATAGACATTAATACGAACACAACGGAAAAAGAACGGGCGAAAAACAATAAAAAACGAGCGAGTTATGAATTTTTGAAGTTGGAGTGAAAAATGACAAGTTTTACAAGTAACTTCCACTGGTGGAAGTTTAGTATAAAAAGTGACAATTTTCTTTCTGGGCAAAAACACACAACAAATGGATTTACGTTTTGCATCGTAACTTCCTAACCGTTAATCGGATCGGCACAAAATTTATATGGATTTGGGGTAGAATTGAACAAGGAACATGATAGTGGTCTCAGTTTTCAAAAATTCCTATCCCTCTGCAAAACCCGATAGTGCTTTTGTTTTAGGCTCAAAGATGCAATTTCTCATGGGCAGCCTTACACACTCATGTTCCAAGCCTATCAATCATACACTCATCATAGATAAATGGCAATGAATGAATGAAACTCATCCTTGGGGCTGAAACTGGTCTGTTATGGAAGTTCACACACAAAATGCAAAGATAACATAAATTATGCATGGACATTGAGCATTCAGTTTTAGGCAAGCATTGATCATTCTAACCTTACACACACCTCTAATATAAGTTAAGAACTGAGTTCACATGAAAAACAAGGGGCTGTAATGACAATATAAAGTTTTGGTATCCCAAGTGCCTTCTTTGTGTGTGATCATGCATTTTGAAGTGTGATTTTTGTTCCAACCAGTTTTAACTTCAAACAACTATGCAAACACTTTACAATTGATGAGTATGGAGTGTTAGATCAAGTGTTTCAATTCAAAATCAACTGCTGCAGAAAATGGTGTATGATGTGCCATTTTGTGAAGAAAAATGCATTTGAAGAGTGAATTTTCATGACAGTGAGTTTTGGTGCAAAGTGAACATGCTAACATCTCAAAAATGATCTATATGGAGTGTGTGTGATATGGTTTGAGTGAAAACAAGTTTGTGGCAAAAAGTGACTTGGTATGTGAAGGTGTATGTGACCATTTGCATTTTGAAAGTGATTTTTCATGACAGAGTGATTTTCAATGAAATGATTATGCAAACATGTTACAAATGACAAATAGAAGATGTTCCAATCTTTACATGGGAGAAAAATCAACTAGCATAACAGTTAGTATGGCATATGCAAATAGGAGCAAAAATGACATTTTTGAAAAAAAGTCAAAAATAACACATAACTTCCACTGGTGGAAGTTCAGTGCAAAAGTTGCCAAAAGTATTTTCAGGCAGATTTTAAAGGTAACTTCCACTGGTGGAAGTTTAGTGTAAAAAGTGACAAAAATCATTTTCATGCAGTTTTTAAACATGACATCAACATACAAGACATAGATTGGATATTAATGTGTTTTTTCCAAAATGATAAGATACACACCACATATATGCTAAAAGATGTCTCTATGCTAAAAATGCAGACTTAATGCTTCCAAATCAGAAAGTGACATAGGGATGGCATCTTGATGCAAATGATACACATTGAACATGAAAAACCACAACAGGTATGAACAACTTAAATAAAACATCCACACACCTCAGAAACATGAAACTAAGTATGATCATACTCAAAAATCAGGTACAAAACCATCAAGGCAAAGTTTGGTATGTGGATACAAAAACAGTAGTACAATAAGCTTATGTCAAAACCTCAATGTTATTTTTATGGCACGATGGTGAATGAGGTAAGGTGAGAAGTTACATACCTCTTGTAGACAACTTCAAACAATCAAGAGAAACAAGAAAACCAGAGAATCTTCAATCACCTCCTTGCTTTGAACCTTTATTCCTTTTGAAGCAAAATACCAACCTTGTGACAGTTTGAAAAATAGGCCTCACCAATGATCTTTAACACTTTAGACAGTTGAGAAATGATATATGTGAGGTGTTTGAGTGATTATAACATCAAGGAAATGTCTAGAACAAGTTTTGACTGATTTTATGCATTGTGGTCAAAGTAACTTAGTATGGGAGTTGACTTTTTGGAGAATGAGGTTTTTGAGTGGTTCAATGGTTGGAACACCTTATATATCATATTTATGGGTTGTGGGGATGATGTTTGGGAAGTTTGAATGTGGAGAAATGAATGGGGCAGCCTTTACACCAAGGCAGATTTTTGGTGGATTTTGGTGAAAAGTGAGATTTTGGAGATTTTAAGATTTCTTTGAATACAAGCCAAGACAGAGTTTTTCTGGTGTTTAGAAGGTGTCTTGTGTCTTGGATGAGGTGAGGGAAGCCTCCTTTTATAGGCAAATGAGGATGAGGGGCTGTTTTGGAGGTTTCTTCATCATGAAGAAAGGTTGAGATATTTTGGAAGAAACCTCCTTTGGAGGGTTTTCTCTTGGCTGACCACTCAAGCCTTAAAGGTCAAGTAAATTGATGTTTTTTCAGAAGCTAAATGCAGGCTAAGAGTGTAGGGATGAGGCTGTAGCAGAACTTCTTTCCACCTCATGCTTTGCTTTTTTTACTTTTGGTACCACTTGCATATCCACTTGCAAGGCAATGGTACAAGCTTCTTTCTTTGATTTTTTCTGCATAACTCTCTTGTTTGTCATGCCACATACTCCTCATATATCAGATACAACATGTTTGATCAATTAATTTTGGCAAATTTGATGAAAGAAGTGATTTTGCAAAAAAATGGACAATGTGGGACTAAAGTGTGAAACCTCCAACTTTGTACACATGTAACTTTCTGCTCATAAATCATCTTGAGGAGTTCTTGTACTTTTTAGAAAGCCCTCACATAGCTCTAAAACATTCATGTTTGTCAAGGAATAAAAATCCAATTGGAACTAGGTGAAAAATCCCCTCAAAGTTGGCTGCACACAAGCTTTTAAAGTGAAAATAACTTAGAAATTTTCTAAGTTATTTTCCCTTCTAGGAATGTTTTTGCTTCTATCTCAAAAAGTATGCATTTTCTGGGTGTGGACTAGTATGAGACTTTTGTAGGAATTGCCAAGAGCTTTCCAATGAGCTTGGAACCAACTCAATTGAGTGTGTGGTTAAGGAGTTAGGGTTTAGCCCCTTTTGAAACCCTAATTTCCCGATCTTTCGATTACTTTCTCATCCTTGATCCAATGATCATGAAAATTGATATGCAAGTCCATTATGACATAAGGAACAACTTTTATTCAAAACTTGGATTCCAATTCTCAAAATTTGAGGAGTTGACTTTTCGGTCAACCGTACGATCGATCGGTGCCGATTGAGTCGCCTGTTGACATTCTGGACATCCTGAGACTTTGATACTTCTTGAATAGTCTTTAATAGGCCATATGAACCTTGTAAACCACAATTCCCTCATTGAAATACATTCTAGCACAAAAGTCAACTATAGTTGACTTTTCCTCAATCAAAACCCTAATCGGGGCTCCACACTGCATTGTTCTTGATTCTGGGGTACAACCTCAAATTGTTTTCACATTTGATATCAAATAGCATCCTTGAACTTGTTTCATGATTTAATCCCTTCAAACATTGATTGATCAAACCTCACAGTTCCGATTTTAACCGCGCGAAACCCTAATTCATCTGCATCTTAAACAAAGAAAAACTTGAACTGAGTTAGGGTTAGATAATTCATGAGTATGCTCCTAAAATGATTATGAAAATCTAAGGGTCAAAATTTGGGGTATGACAGTTGCCCCTATTTAAATATCTTTCACTGGATGAGAGATGATAATCCTTGCAGAATCGTAGTGAAAGGTATTTAAATATAGAAAACCAGAAATTTTGCCCCTTAGATCTAATGGTATGCAAAAGGACAAATGCGAATATGCCATGAATTCTAAATGATGCTTATGATGCTTTATGTTGCAAGACACCATGCAGACACACAAAAAGTAACAAAATGGTAAAACAAAGAGTAACAGTTCACTGGGGAAAACAGCAACACCGAGGGAAAGAGGCAAATGGGGAATAAAGCACCCATGATGCCAAGGAAATTGTAATTCATCCACAAGGTAAGACGTGAGTAAAACACGACCTCGGGAGAAAGGAGGTAAATGGGAAATAAAGCACCCAAGTAAGGTAAAATCTTCCACAAGGTAAGACGCGAGTAAAACACGACCTCGGGAGAAAGGAGCAGATGGGAGTAAAACACCATGATGCCAGGTAAATGGGGAGTAAAACACCCAGGTAAGGTAAACTGGAGTTCGTTCGCAAGGTAAAACGCGAGTAAAACACGACCTCGAGGGGAAGGCAGATGGGAGTAAAACACCATGATGCTAGGTAAATGGGGAGTAAAACACCCAAGTAAGGTAAACTCTTCCACAAGGTAAAAACGCGAGTAAAACACGACCTCGGGAGAACAGGCAGATGGGAGTAAAACACCATGATGCCAGGTAAATGGGGAGTAAAACACCCAAGTAAGGTAAACTCGTCCACAAGGTAAAAACGCGAGTAAAACACGACCTCGGGAGGAAGGCAGATGGGAGTAAAACACCATGATGCTAGGTAAATGGGGAGTAAAACACCCAAGTAAGGTAAACTCGTCCACAAGGTAAAAACGCGAGTAAAACACGACCTCGGGAGGAAGGCAGATGGGAGTAAAACACCATGATGCTAGGTAAATGGGGAGTAAAACACCCAAGTAAGGTAAACTCGTCCACAAGGTAAAAACGCGAGTAAAACACGACCTCGGGAGAAAGAGAAAATGGGGAATAAAGCACCCCTGATATGCACATGCATATGAATTATGCATGTATAGATTATTCAGATGACATATGATCAAATGTAAATGCAAATGTCGACGACAAGGCTCGACTCTTTTGGTGAGAAGACAAGACTGGATAACTGATTCCTCAACACGAAGATCACTTTCAATCTGCTTGGGGACTGAAGATGCTATTGTTGAACACATTTCTGCCACACTGATAAATTGTATCAAATTGATGATCCTTGTAGGAAGGATAAATAGCTGCTTAGGGATCCCTCAAGTAGACTTCCCCAGTTTAACTGTCTGTTGTACATGAACTGATGATAACTTCAGTGTGTCTTGAGGTTGGAAGATGACTGATTTACTGAGTGCTTGGAGAGCTTGCCCCAGTCTGAGTCTTGAAACATATTCTGGATAAACTTAATCTGAGAAAACCATATCTTGAACAAATATTGAATTGGTTCTTTGACAGGATGTAAAAGGAACTTGCCCCCTGATAGGATCACTTGACCAAGTTTCTCAATGCTTGAAAATTCCTTGAGAGGAAAGCTAATTTGCAAACAAAAGTGTTCATACAAACATGGTAATGTAAAGTTCATGCAACTTTTTGAAATCAAAACCATTTTTGAAAGATGCAAAGTAAAAAAGTCATTGGTCAGAACACGGCGGTTCAAGACACTCAAAGTTTAAAGCAAAGGTGTACTACCAAAATAGTTGATTTACAAAAATCTCTAGGAGTCAGTTTACGCAACCTTGCTGTAGTATGCTTTCAAAATAACCTTGTTTCAATTAGGTCTTTTGAAGGTTGTAGCGTGGCCTGGTTCACGGTTTAAGAAACAAAGGATAAAGGCTCAAAGTTTATTTCGTGCCCACCCCATCTACGTGATGATCTCCAGTCCTATGCTCAGTTTAAATCAGACTATGCGCTCAGTTTCCCATAGATTAGGAATTGCACTGATGATAGTGATGATGGTTCAGAAGTTAACAGACTTTTTTGAAAAGGTAGTCACTGCTTTTCTACAACATTTGGTTGTTTTGAACTCATCGAGGATTTTCATGATGAAGGTTTTAAAGATCTCCTCCTTTTATTATCCCTAACTTTTGCCTGAACTGTTTCTTTTAGGGTTTTACAGTCAGCGGGATGCCCCAGTTTTGCCTAAGTCTCCTTTATAGGTTTTGACTTAGCGGGCTTTTTCTTTGATATCTCTCTTTTTTTTTGTTTAAATAAAATGGCCACCTAGCTTAATGATCAAGGTGAACCATCATCGACTTTTGGCTTGGAAAACATCTTCGACACTTATTTGTTGTGTACGAAGGAAAAAATGTAGTTGCATCCTTTATATGAAAGGTGTCTTGTATGAACACACAACCGAGTTAACTGAGAACTACCCACCCCAAGGTTAAAACTGCGAGTTTTTTGTAAAGAAAGAAACTCCAACTTCTAGGCTCGAAGGGGTTGACAAGGGGTTATCTTCCTTATTTCTCCAGTGTTTGGGAGTTGAAACAATGCCCTACATCGTCAACAAAGTTTGATTGAAAGCATACAGACAACAATTATGGGTATCACGTTTTCATCATCCTCCCTCCAATATTTGCATAATCAAAAATTTGGACAAGGAGTAAATATTTGAAAGTTAAAGCACAGAAGTGCACGCAATAGATGAATTGAAATCAAAAGTTGTAATGTTCATTCATTAAGATGAAAGTACAAACCCTAATTAAAAACAAACATCTTAAACAAAATAAGGAGAATGCAAACAATGAGAAACAAAAAGGCCTAGTGACTAAATCAGTACAAAATGGGTTGTCCTGTCTGAAACACTGGCGCTCAAAAAGATGGTTTGCTGAAGTCAGACTGAAGTTTCACTTTTGATGCTCTGGTAGAGGATTTTTCTGAACATTCGGCTGACTGTCTGTAAAATCAAGGATCCCAGTTCTAATCAATTCACGTACCCTAGCTTTTAATGCAAAACAATGCTCCAAGTCGTGGCCTGGGGCACCCTCATGAAAGGCACAATGAAGATCAGTTCTAAATCCAGCTGGAGGAGGATCAGGAGTTTGCAGAGTCTTGGTAGTGATCAATCCTTGTTGAACCAGGCTTGGATACAATTCTGTATAAGTCATAGGAATAGGATCAAACTGATTCTTATTCTGATACTGGTTCTGTCTAACAGCAGGACGCTGAGGATTTTGAATGGGTCGTGGAACAGCAATTGCAGCAATAGTGGAGTGATTATACTGAGGTCAGGGATGAGGCCTCCTCACTTCAGCCATGACAGCATCGATATGTTCTTCTTTCTTCTTATGGAAATTCCCAAAGGGCTTCTTTACACCATTAGAAGATTCAACAACTTTGGATACCTTACCCTTTTTCAGCCCTTCTTCTAACCTTTGACCAATAGTTACCAGATCTGTGAAGTTTGAAGACACATTCCCAATCATTTTCTCCCAATAGAAAGGGGACAGAGTATCAATGAACATTCCAGTTAATTCTTTCTCTACCAGAGGGGGTTCAACCTGAGAAGCTAACTCTCTCCAACGTTGAGCGTATTCTTTGAATGTTTCTCTTTCACCTTGAGACATGTTCTGAAGTTGACGACGGTCAGGAGCCATATCCAGATTGTATTTGTATTGTCTCATGAAGGCATTGGCAAGATCTTGGAAGCAACAGACGCTGTTATGTTCTAAACCCATATACCATTTGAGAGATGCCCCACTTAAACTGTCCTGAAAGCAATGGATAAGCAACTTCTGATTGTTGGTGTAGGCTGCCATCCTTCGGTAGTACATAACCAAATGGGCTCTAGGACATGAGTGCCCCTTATATTTCACAAACTCTGGAGTCTTGAACTTTGCAGGCATGACCAGACCAGAAACTAAGCACATATTGTCTGCATCAATGTTGAAGAAATCAGTACCCTCAACGACTTTGAGTCTCTTGTGTATATTATGAAACTGTTCACGGACAACTTCAGGCTCAACAACATCCTCACGGTCTTCACCTTGAGCACTAGCAGCATTGTAATCAAAGAACGAAGTCTCAAAGGGAGCTTGACCATTATGGGCAGCAGTATGGACCACAGGTATGGCTTCTGTAAAGACAGGAGCTTGAAAGACTGGTCTGACAGTTGGACCAATCATGGCAGTAGATGCAAGAGGTGGAGAATAGTTGGGAGGCAAACCAAACTCTGGCCAAGTAGATTGTGGCATTTGAACAGGAGGAGTATCTACATTCGAAACCTCTTGAATGACAGTCCTTTGGGAAGATTCTCCTCTAGCAATCAAGACTTGGAGCATCTCAGTGAGCTTAGTCATGCCTGATTTTAACTCATCAATTTCCATTCAGATTTCTATATTGTGTGCTTCCTGTTCTGACATCTTGCGTCTATAGTTTGCTCTAGTCTGATATCGGTGTCGAGAAATCAGCTTGACAACTCAAAAGTACACTGGACAGTGAAGACAGCTGGACATGAGCGACTGGACAAACAGAGGTATGCAATGAACCATGCAAAGATGCAAATGCAATGTAATGCGATGCAAGAGAAGATGCAAATCACACATAATAGGATTAAAGGCTCCAGGTTACAGCATGAAGTCTGAGTGAAGAACCAACCATATGGTGTGTACTAGGGGTAAAGTACCTGCACAACGGGTTCTACTAAAGTTCCCAGAGTCAACAACCCATCTTTCGGATATTATCGACACACCAAATACTTGGAAATCAATAATATTCTCAAGAGAGTCTCGTCTGAGTGTAGTATCGCGTATCAACTATTTTGGAAATACTTCCTCATAGTCATCGCACTACATCCTAATAAGGCCAAAGTGGGGTAGTAGGTAATCTAAAGGTCCACAGTGTCAATGGCTCCTTTGAGGGTAGTAATGTTTTCTTGAATACTCATTCAACATCACTAACTCTCAAAAGGGCCCACACTGAGCGGTGGTTTCTCAAGTTAGCTTGGTCGGGAATCAACTCCCTATAAGCCTTCTTGAATATACCACCATCCTATCATAAGTGCGCTCAAGTACGGGTATAGTACTATCTCACCACTCAAAGCAACAAACCTGCATACAGAAAAATCCAAACACAGACAGATATATGTACAAATACACAAGCAAGTAAACATATAACAAACGTAGATATAACAAGGTGGGTTTAACCCTCTTAGGGGGAATTTCCCCAGTGAAGTCGCCATTTTCTGTTGCGGTGAAATTTGGATATCAAGCTATTGATTAACTTGAATCTTAATTCATTTACAACCGGACTTTAATTTATCCAAAAAGGAAAGGTTTAAAGAAAGAAAGACCTATAAGAATGCAAAGCAGAAGGACAAGGCCTAAAGCTGAGCAAAGAGAGAGATCTAAAGGTTCGGGGGTTGGTTATACATAGGGAAGGTGTTAGCATCCTAAGTATCTGTAGTACTCTACAGGAACCTCTTGTTAATATTTGTGTTTGCTACAGTTTTTTTGCTAAGGAAAAAAATGCTAAGGGAAAAGGTATGTAAAAATTTGCTCGCGAAGATATCGCATCTCGTGCCTACGTATCCGGACGGGAATGGAATCAGAGCAATCGTAGTTCCCCTATCTAGGGATGAGGATCTCTTGACTGTGGTCAAGGTTCCCAAAGGGAAGTAAGTATTCATAGTGAAGTACTTACATGGAGTTCGGCGACTCCTCTTCTAAGTTATGATTGTTATGATAAAGGATGTCCATGGCGGGACGGTAAACATGAGTGCGGCGACTCAAATCCTAAGGCTAGGATAAAAGGGGAGTAAAGGTTGTCCGCGGCGGGACGGTAAACATGAGTGCGGCGACTCAAATCCTAAGGCTAGGATAAAAGGGGAGAATGTCCACGGCGGGACGGTTAAAAGTGAGTACGGCGACTCGTGTAAGAAAGGAAGCTTGTTGTTATGTACAGATGAATATGTACAGGTGAAAATGTACAGGCGAATTAGTTTAACCTCGTAATTCAGGAGGTAACAGTTAACAGATGAAGTAATCGACACTGTGACAACAGTTCACATTTAATGGAAATCAACAGATAAATAATGGTAACAACCAAGAAATAAATCCTAGCATGTTAACTAACATATATAGGCATGGATTCAAACAAGTTTCAAGAAAAATATTGAAAGGAAACAATTAAAAATTCATCTGCAATTACATAAACGATCATGAAAACGCGCACACTTGTACATAAACAAACTTGATGATAAAAAATTCAAACATGAAAAATAAAAATACAGCATGAAAATAGACATTAATACGAACACAACGGAAAAAGAACGGGCGAAAAACAATAAAAAACGAGCGAGTTATGAATTTTTGAAGTTGGAGTGAAAAATGACAAGTTTTACAAGTAACTTCCACTGGTGGAAGTTTAGTATAAAAAGTGACAATTTTCTTTCTGGGCAAAAACACACAACAAATGGATTTACGTTTTGCATCGTAACTTCCTAACCGTTAATCGGATCGGCACAAAATTTATATGGATTTGGGGTAGAATTGAACAAGGAACATGATAGTGGTCTCAGTTTTCAAAAATTCCTATCCCTCTGCAAAACCCGATAGTGCTTTTGTTTTAGGCTCAAAGATGCAATTTCTCATGGGCAGCCTTACACACTCATGTTCCAAGCCTATCAATCATACACTCATCATAGATAAATGGCAATGAATGAATGAAACTCATCCTTGGGGCTGAAACTGGTCTGTTATGGAAGTTCACACACAAAATGCAAAGATAACATAAATTATGCATGGACATTGAGCATTCAGTTTTAGGCAAGCATTGATCATTCTAACCTTACACACACCTCTAATATAAGTTAAGAACTGAGTTCACATGAAAAACAAGGGGCTGTAATGACAATATAAAGTTTTGGTATCCCAAGTGCCTTCTTTGTGTGTGATCATGCATTTTGAAGTGTGATTTTTGTTCCAACCAGTTTTAACTTCAAACAACTATGCAAACACTTTACAATTGATGAGTATGGAGTGTTAGATCAAGTGTTTCAATTCAAAATCAACTGCTGCAGAAAATGGTGTATGATGTGCCATTTTGTGAAGAAAAATGCATTTGAAGAGTGAATTTTCATGACAGTGAGTTTTGGTGCAAAGTGAACATGCTAACATCTCAAAAATGATCTATATGGAGTGTGTGTGATATGGTTTGAGTGAAAACAAGTTTGTGGCAAAAAGTGACTTGGTATGTGAAGGTGTATGTGACCATTTGCATTTTGAAAGTGATTTTTCATGACAGAGTGATTTTCAATGAAATGATTATGCAAACATGTTACAAATGACAAATAGAAGATGTTCCAATCTTTACATGGGAGAAAAATCAACTAGCATAACAGTTAGTATGGCATATGCAAATAGGAGCAAAAATGACATTTTTGAAAAAAAGTCAAAAATAACACATAACTTCCACTGGTGGAAGTTCAGTGCAAAAGTTGCCAAAAGTATTTTCAGGCAGATTTTAAAGGTAACTTCCACTGGTGGAAGTTTAGTGTAAAAAGTGACAAAAATCATTTTCATGCAGTTTTTAAACATGACATCAACATACAAGACATAGATTGGATATTAAAGTGTTTTTTCCAAAATGATAAGATACACACCACATATATGCTAAAAGATGTCTCTATGCTAAAAATGCAGACTTAATGCTTCCAAATCAGAAAGTGACATAGGGATGGCATCTTGATGCAAATGATACACATTGAACATGAAAAACCACAACAGGTATGAACAACTTAAATAAAACATCCACACACCTCAGAAACATGAAACTAAGTATGATCATACTCAAAAATCAGGTACAAAACCATCAAGGCAAAGTTTGGTATGTGGATACAAAAACAGTAGTACAATAAGCTTATGTCAAAACCTCAATGTTATTTTTATGGCACGATGGTGAATGAGGTAAGGTGAGAAGTTACATACCTCTTGTAGACAACTTCAAACAATCAAGAGAAACAAGAAAACCAGAGAATCTTCAATCACCTCCTTGCTTTGAACCTTTATTCCTTTTGAAGCAAAATACCAACCTTGTGACAGTTTGAAAAATAGGCCTCACCAATGATCTTTAACACTTTAGACAGTTGAGAAATGATATATGTGAGGTGTTTGAGTGATTATAACATCAAGGAAATGTCTAGAACAAGTTTTGACTGATTTTATGCATTGTGGTCAAAGTAACTTGGTATGGGAGTTGACTTTTTGGAGAATGAGGTTTTTGAGTGGTTCAATGGTTGGAACACCTTATATATCATATTTATGGGTTGTGGGGATGATGTTTGGGAAGTTTGAATGTGGAGAAATGAATGGGGCAGCCTTTACACCAAGGCAGATTTTTGGTGGATTTTGGTGAAAAGTGAGATTTTGGAGATTTTAAGATTTCTTTGAATACAAGCCAAGACAGAGTTTTTCTGGTGTTTAGAAGGTGTCTTGTGTCTTGGATGAGGTGAGGGAAGCCTCCTTTTATAGGCAAATGAGGATGAGGGGCTGTTTTGGAGGTTTCTTCATCATGAAGAAAGGTTGAGATATTTTGGAAGAAACCTCCTTTGGAGGGTTTTCTCTTGGCTGACCACTCAAGCCTCAAAGGTCAAGTAAATTGATGTTTTTTCAGAAGCTAAATGCAGGCTAAGAGTGTAGGGATGAGGCTGTAGCAGAACTTCTTTCCACCTCATGCTTTGCTTTTTTTACTTTTGGTACCACTTGCATATCCACTTGCAAGGCAATGGTACAAGCTTCTTTCTTTGATTTTTTCTGCATAACTCTCTTGTTTGTCATGCCACATACTCCTCATATATCAGATACAACATGTTTGATCAATTAATTTTGGCAAATTTGATGAAAGAAGTGATTTTGCAAAAAAATGGACAATGTGGGACTAAAGTGTGAAACCTCCAACTTTGTACACATGTAACTTTCTGCTCATAAATCATCTTGAGGAGTTCTTGTACTTTTTAGAAAGCCCTCACATAGCTCTAAAACATTCATGTTTGTCAAGGAATAAAAATCCAATTGGAACTAGGTGAAAAATCCCCTCAAAGTTGGCTGCACACAAGCTTTTAAAGTGAAAATAACTTAGAAATTTTCTAAGTTATTTTCCCTTCTAGGAATGTTTTTGCTTCTATCTCAAAAAGTATGCATTTTCTGGGTGTGGACTAGTATGAGACTTTTGTAGGAATTGTCAAGAGCTTTCCAATGAGCTTGGAACCAACTCAATTGAGTGTGTGGTTAAGGAGTTAGGGTTTAGCCCCTTTTGAAACCCTAATTTCCCGATCTTTCGATTACTCTCTCATCCTTGATCCAATGATCATGAAAATTGATATGCAAGTCCATTATGACATAAGGAACAACTTTTATTCACAACTTGGATTCCAATTCTCAAAATTTGAGGAGTTGACTTTTCGGTCAACCGTACGATCGATCGGTGCCGATTGAGTCGCCTGTTGACATTCTGGACATCCTGAGACTTTGATACTTCTTGAATAGTCTTTAATAGGCCATATGAACCTTGTAAACCACAATTCCCTCGTTGAAATACATTCTAGCACAAAAGTCAACTATAGTTGACTTTTCCTCAATCAAAACCCTAATCGGGGCTCCACACTGCATTGTTCTTGATTCTGGGGTACAACCTCAAATTGTTTTCACATTTGATATCAAATAGCATCCTTGAACTTGTTTCATGATTTAATCCCTTCAAACATTGATTGATCAAACCTCACAGTTCCGATTTTAACCGCGCGAAACCCTAATTCATCTGCATCTTAAACAAAGAAAAACTTGAACTGAGTTAGGGTTAGATAATTCATGAGTATGCTCCTAAAATGATTATGAAAATCTAAGGGTCAAAATTTGGGGTATGACACCCGGTGAACACGGATGCAGTTAAAAAATACTTTGCTTAAAGAATGACCCGCTGGAAAGAAAAAGAATATCCAGGCAAAAATGGGGCATCCCGGCGAACCATAAAAAAGGGAAAAAGGGCGACTTTGGCAAAAAAAAGAATAAAATGGCAATCCAAGTTGGTCCGAAAACATTTGACGCGATCTTTTACATTATGGACATCATGCCTGCCTACAGCTGTCTCTTAGGCCGGCCATGGATCCATTCGGCGGGTGCCATGACCTCCACGTTGCACCAGAAACTCAAGTACGCTGTCGAAGGTAGCATCGTGACTGTGTGTGGCGAGGAAGACATAATGGTGAGCCATTTTTCATCCTTCAAGTATGTTGAGATGGATGGGGAAATCCACGAAACCCTATGCCAAGCGTTCGAAGCTGTTAAAGTCAAGGACGTAGCTCCTGTAGTCACTGAGAAGCCAGAGATGACTCTCTCTTCATTCAAGGAAGCCCGGGCCGTTGTCCAAGCCGGATCTACCCCAGGCTGGGGGAGAATTTTGGAGATACCTAACAAGCAAGACAGGTTTGGGTTGGGATACTCTCCTGGAGCCGAAGCCTCCTCTTCTAGCAGTGCTTCGCGAGGTAAAGTTTACCAGTGGCGGGGTGATATTTGAAAGCGTCAATGCGGTGTCTAAAGACATTGGAGATAGCGACTGTGACTTAGACTCTTGGATCCAGTCAAGCAAGCCAGGCGAGAGCCTTACCAACTGGTCCGTCAAGGATATCATCCAGATGACAAGCGAAGAGTAATGATTTACTTTTTTCCAATCATTGTACAACCCTATGTCCTACCCGGGGCATAGTGGTTTTATTGTCAGGGCCTTGTTTGATTATGTACTTGCATTTTACCAATAAATCAAAAGGCGTTTTCTTCGTATTCAAATATTGTGATATCTGTTATTCCTGTTTTATATTTGTTTTGAAAAACAATAAAATGGCAATGGGGTTTGTGCTAACCTGCATATCCTTGTTTTAAGCTTAACCCTTGTTATTGCAGGATCCACATAGCAGATGACATGGACTCTGTACCTTCTACGACTCACTTCGACTTCGATTGCCCGATCTATCAAGCCGAAGAAGAGATTGATGAAGACGAAGACCTTCCTGAAGAGTTGGCCCGCTTGTTGAAACAAGAAGAGAAAGTTATTTTGCCTCATGAAGAGGAGATCGAGATTGTGAATCTGGGTTCTGAAGAACTTGTCAGGAACATCAGGATAGGGGCTGCATTGCAGAGTGATGTCAAGCAGAGATTGGTCGAGATGCTAAGAGAGTATAGTGACGTCTTTGCTTGGTCATACGAAGATATGCCCGGACTTGATACTGACATCGTGGTCCACCACTTGCCGCTACGAGAAGATTGTCCTCCCGTTAAGCAGAAGCTTAGGAGGACGCGACCAGATATGGCCGTTAAGATCAAAGAAGAAGTGCAGAAACAACTTGATGCTGGCTTCTTAGCGGTCACTACTTACCCTCCGTGGGTCGCCAACATAGTACATGTACCGAAGAAGGACGGTAAAGTGCGCATGTGCGTCGATTATCGGGATTTGAATAGGGCAAGCCCTAAAGATGATTTCCCGCTGCCTCATATTGATGTGTTGGTCGACAATACAACTCAGTTCTCCGTGTTTTCGTTCATGGATGGCTTCTCCGGTTACAATCAGATCAAGATGGCGCCGGAGGACATGGAGAAAACTACGTTTATCACACCTTGGGGAAAATTTTACTATAAGGTAATGCCTTTCGGTCTGAAGAACACAGGGGCCACTTACCAACGAGCTTTGGTTACTTTGTTTCATGATATGATTCATCATGAGATTGAAGTCTATGTTGATGACATGATTGCGAAGTCCCAAACGGAGGAGGGACACCTGGTCAATTTGCTGAAGCTTTTTGAGAGGCTTAGGAAATTCAGGTTGAGGCTGAATCCTAATAAGTGTACTTTCGGAGTACGGCCCGGAAAGCTACTGGGGTTTATCGTGAGTGAAAGAGGCATCGAGGTTGATCCTGCGAAGATAAAAGCGATACAAGAAATGCCAGCGCCAAAAACAGAAAAAGAAGTTCGTGGTTTCTTGGGCAGAATAAACTACATTGCAAGGTTTATCTCTCAGCTCACGGCCACGTGTGAACCGATGTTCAAACTGCTGAAAAAAGATCAGGCAATTATCTGGAACGAGGATTGCCAGAAGGCATTCGATAAGATAAAACAGTATCTGCAGGAACCTCCGATCTTGATACCCCCAGTGGCTGGACGGCCCTTAATCATGTACTTGATAGTTCTTGAGAATAGTATGGGGTGTGTTCTCGGTCAGCACGACGAGACGGGCAGAAAGGAGCATGCCATTTACTACTTGAGTAAAAAGTTCACAGACTGTGAATCTCGTTACTCGATGCTGGAGAAGACGTGTTGTGCACTAGCCTGGGCTGCCAAACGTTTACGATAGTACATGCTCAATCACACAACCATGCTAATTTCGAAGATGGATCCGATCAAGTACGTCTTCGAGAAGCAAGCGCTTTCGGGCAGGATTGCCAGATGGCAAATGGTGTTGACGGAATATGACATTCAGTACGTTTCCCAGAAGGCCATTAAGGGCAGCGTATTGTCTGAATACCTGGCCAAACAGCCGATCGAAGATTATCAGCCGATGAAATTTGAATTCCCTGATGAGGATATCATGTTTCTCAAAGCGAAAGATTGCGATGAACCGTTGCCCGATGAGGGGCCAGATAGGAAATCCCAGTGGAAATTGATATTTGACGGGGCGGTTAATTCTTATGGAAGTGGCATTGGGGCGATCATCACGACTCCCCATGGATCCCATATCTCGTTCACTGCAAGGCTGACGTTTCCAGTCACCAATAATGAGGCGGAGTACGAAGCATGCATCATGGGTCTAGAAGAAGCGATTGATTTGAGAGTCAAGAACCTAGACGTATATGGTGACTCGGCGCTTGTGATTAACCAGATTAAAGGGGAGTGGGAGACTCGTCAATCGAATTTGGTGCCGTACATGAACTATGCCAGAAGGCTGCTTCCGTTCTTTGATCGAGTAGAACTCAATCATGTGCCTAGGGCTGAAAATCAGATGGCTGATGCCTTAGCCACGTTGGCTTCGATGTATAAAGTCAATTTTTGGAATGAAGCTCCAAGGATTGTCCTTTCTCGTCTTGATAGACCTGCGTTCGTTTTTGCAATCGAGGAAGCCTCCGACGGCAAGCCATGGTTCCATGACATCCAGACCTTCCTTATGGCTAAGGAGTATCCTGCGGGAGCGTCAACCCAGGATAAGAAGACTCTGAGGAGGCTGTCTGCAAATTTTTATCTCAATCCTGATGGAGTTCTGTATAAAAGAAACCACGATCTCGTGCTACTCAGATGTGTGGATGAGAAAGAAGCGAGTATGCTCATGGAAGAAGTCCATGAAGGCACATTTGGTACGCACGCCGGGGGGCATGCCATGACGAGGAAGATCCTGAGAGCAGGATACTACTGGCTGATGATGGAATCGGATTGCTTTAAATTTGCGAAGAGATGTCATAAATGCCAGATTTATGCTGATAAAGTTCATGTGCCGCCGTGCCCGTTGAATGTCATGTCCTCCCTGTGGCCGTTCTCCATGTGGGGCATCGACATGATAGGCAAGATCGAGCCCACTGCATCTAACGGTCATCGCTTCATTCTAGTAGCTATCGACTACTTCACCAAGTGGGTGGAGGCAGCCTCATATGCTAATGTGACCAAGCAGGTGGTGGCTAAATTCATAAAGAGGGATATCATCTGTCGTTACGGAATTCCCGAGCGGATCATTACTGATAATGGTTCGAATCTGAATAACAAGATGATGAAGGAGCTGTCCAGAGTTTCAAGATTAAACACCACAACTCATCTCCTTACCGGCCGAAGATGAATGGCGCCGTTGAAGCGGCCAATAAGAACATCAAGAAGATTGTTCAGAAAATGGTTGTGACCTACAAGGACTGGCACGAGATGTTGCCATTCGCACTGCACGGTTATCGTACGATGGTACGTACATCAACCGGGGAAACTCCTTTCTCCTTAGTGTACGGTATGGAAGCGGTCCTACCGTTAGAAGTGGAGATCCCTTCTTTACGAGTTTTGGTTGATGTGAAACTCGATGAGGCAGAATGGATTAAGAACCGACTAAACCAACTCAGCCTGATGGACGAGAATAGGTTAGCATCGATTGCATATGGTCGTCTGTACCAAAGCCGAATGAAGAAAGCTTATGATAAGAAGGTGCGTCCTAGAAGCTTTCAGACGGGTGATCTCGTCCTGAAGAAGATTCTTCCTCCATACTCCGATCACCGGGGCAAGTGGACTCCCAATTACGAAGGTCCGTACGTTGTCAGCAAGGTCTTCTCGGGAGGAGCCTTGTTGTTATCCACGATGGATGGCGAAGATTTTGCATCCCCGGTGAACACGGACGCAGTTAAAAAATACTTTGCTTAAAGAATGACCCGCTGGAAAGAAAAAGAATATCCAGGCAAAAATGGGGCATCCCGGCGAACCATAAAAAAGGAAAAAAGGGTTCGGGCAAAAATTAGGGATATAAAAGAAAAGAATGTACACCCGCAAAGTCGAAAACCTGGAAGGGCGACTTTGGCAAAAAAAAGGTATCCCGGTGAATCGAAAACCCGGAAGGGCGATTCAGGCAAAAGTTAGGGATTCGAAAAAGCAAATGACTGCGTTCCGCGTGTGGACTTTCATTGTTTAGTGGTTTGGAAGACCTGAGGGCCGTTTATCTGAATCAATCTCTTCTGAAGCTGAAGCCTCGGAGAAGTATCGAAGTCGAGTGGGTCATAGAGGGATCAACTCATGGTGTTTGTCTACGCCTCGTTGCCGACATGTGTATATACTGATGTATATTTATGTTTTATTTTTGCGCGGCTTCCTTATTCCCGGAGCTTGCATCTGTTGTAAAACATTTTTACCCATTCAAGGGTTCGTTATCAATAAATTGTATACTATTCAGCAATTATGTTTATTTGTTTAGCATTTACCTGTTTTGTTTGCGAAAAAGAACGCCGATGTTTTTGATAAAATGCACATACATAAACTTACTGGCCTAGGCCACTGATGGTTGAAACAATGAATTACTTGAACATTGTCACAAGATGATAACCTTGATAGGTCCCTTTGAGAAGGGTATATTGTCCGTTTGTTTGTGTTGTTGCAGGTAGCCTATTCCAGACGGTACGCCATACGCGTCCCCAAGCAGGATGATTCCTCCTTCTCCAGCAAACTTCAGCAGCCTCTCCCCGCAGAGTCTGAACCGGAGATCGTAAAGCATTGATATGTTTCCCCAGGCAGAGAAGAGTCTCTCCCTAATCAGAGGTATCCTGAAAGAACGTCATCTCCCCAGCTGAGTCAGGCACCGAAGCGTGTGTTCGTCCCCCAGCACCGGGTCACAAGTGCAAGTCTCGTAGGAGACTATTCACTGAAGTGTGCAGCAATTGATAGTTCCATACTGAAGTCTCCGACGGAATTGAGATTCCCCACAGAATGATTTCTTCGTCCCCAGCCGAGTTTGCAGTTCCCCAAGAGAGCCGAGTCCTTGGAAAACAGTTCAGGCCATGATTGGTTTTCCCCAGCAGGATGTTGAATAGCTGATGCTGTATTTCCCCGCCAGAGTCATTACCTCCAGGAAGCTCTGGCTGCGAATGCCGTGCAGTTTATTTCTGCGATTGACATCGCTTTCCTCAACAGGTTCGGGTTCTCGTAGAGTTTCGTTCCCCTGCAGCATTCGACTGAAGTTTGCTTCCCCATGCGGAGTCCGATTGAGATTGGCGTGACTTCTTCTCCTCGGCAGGATGATTCCTCCTTTCTACCAGAGTGGTTCTTTCTCCTTGACAGGAAGATTCTCCCTTCAGAATTTATTTTGCTGACGGGATCACAGCATTTTGTATGATTGCATAGCATTTATCATAAACGCGTAGCATTTCCACCGTGTGGAACATTGCGTCATTGCCAAAGCATACGCATACGAAACATGAGCTAGGTCGTTACCGTTCTTGTTGTGCAGGTGTTCCTCCGCCAAGTCGCTTGCTCAAGATGATTCTTGAATTCCCCAGCAAAGTCGTTTGCCCAAGATGATTCTTGAATTCTCCAGCGAAGGCGTTCGTTTAAGATGATTCTTAAAATCCCCTGTAAAGTCGCCAGAGAGAGCCGCTCAGGATGATTCCTGAAATCCCCGGCAGAGTGTTTGCTCAGGATGATTCCTGAAATCTCCAGCAGAGTTATTGCTTCAGGATGATTCTTGAAGTCCCCACGGAGTTATTTGTTCAAGATGATTCTTGATTTCCTCAGCAGAGATGATTCGCCTAGAATGATTACGGGACCCCGAAGCAGAGTGACTTAATAGTTCTCCAGAATCCCCAGCGGAGATGCGTCATCCCCAACAGGTTTTCGAACAGCGAAGTTGAAACTTCCCTTGAAGACTTGATGATTGAAGTCCAACTGTATTGACGAAGCGGTTCTCTCAGCTGATGCGGAGTGCCTGATGGCAGAAGTTTGGATATCCCCAATTGGTTCATGATTGACTGAGGATTCTATTCCCGACTTACCGACGAAGTCCGGCTGATGCCCGAAAATTTCTTTGAATTCCCGATGGCATGATTAACTTGATTGTTGATCTGATAAGTCCCGAGGAATCCTGATTCCTGACGGCATGATTGACCATGTATTACCGGTTACCGTGTGACCAATTCCCCAGCTAGTTGTCGTGCAGCTAGTATTTCAGTTTTCGAAGATTTGTTCCCATCAGAGTACCGTGTACTTGTGCAGTTGGCAAATTTCCGGGTTTGTCGGTATTCAACCGTCTCGCAACTTGATTGGTTGAGAGTCGTTCGCTTCTCACCCAGTCAGGTTCAAGCCGTTTGAATAGGGGCAGCTGTTGCACCCCAAAATTTGCTCAACTTTTCTTTACCTGGCTCATGTTTCATTTCATTCACATTAGCATTATCATTTGCATGTATGCAGGAGATCAAGAGGTATGATTACCAATCAAGGGCTACACAAGAGTTTGAAGCTAGCTAAGAAGGTTATTCAGGTGCTTAAGGGTTGATATCCTTGCCAGAGAAGATAAAAGATTCTCAGAGAGAGTGGTTGAAACCAAGGTTGTGTGCCTCCTAGCTTGAGAGTTGTGGGAAGCCATCAGATGATTCTGAAGCCATGAAGTTATACTTGAGGTCTTGAGAGAGCTCATGAGAAGTGTTGAAGATCACTTTGAGGCCTAGGCAGGTCATTGTGCAGGATTAAGAAGCCTCAGCCATGAGTGGTGTAGTTAGGGTTTGACTGGGTCAACCCTAGGTCAGCTGATGATTTGAACAAGGTTGAGACCTAATTCAAGAGCCATGTGATCATGGATTGATACATTCAGATGTTATAAGAATTATTCCAAGGTTAACTCATCATGATTGAAGAGTTTGAGAGGTTTCAAGCTAGGGTTTCTAAGGCTTGACAGTGTAAAATCCCCTAGTTTGACCCCTATCTTCAAGGCAGTTTAGCCCAAGATGTGATTGTCATCTCATCTTACCCCCAACATGGATGTTGTATAGCATGCTCTTAGCTTTAATTTGAGTGCTAGAAGTCCTTGATAGGATTTGTAGAACTCAAGTTATGACTTTGACAAGTTACAGGTCATCTGAGGTCTGTGGATTTGGGGGCTTGAAAGTTACCCAACTTGCATCAAACTTTTGCCCAAGAAGGATGATTCCTATGAACTTTTGGTCAACATGAATGTTGTTCCTTATCCTCTTAGCTTTCTAGAGAGTACTAGAAGTCCTTGATAGGATTTGTGGAACTCAAGTTATGGCTTTGACAAGTCAAGGGCATTTTGGTCATTTGGAGATTACAGGTCATTTCAACCATAAGGCCATAACTCCTATTTCCAAGCTTCAAATGGGAAAATGTTCAACATCAAACTTGTTCAAAATGATGTTTTAAGGCTAGTAAAGAGGTCATGAGATGTTGGAAATGCTTGTAGCTCAAAGTTGCAAAAATGACCTAAAATAAGGGTATAAGTTAAATGAATCAAAGTTGGAAATTGATATTTTCAATCTACACATCTAAACCAAGGCATGTAATATATCATTTTGACTCAAGAAAACATTTTAAAAACATTGGTTTAGCCACATTTTTGAGTTGGGGTCTAATTTGTGGACTTGCTTTGAAAAGTAATTGCTTGCATATTAAGTAACCTTTGCAAAACTCAAATTCAAGGCATGAGCAAGATCCCTTGCAAGCCAAACACTTTCAAAATGTCACTAGGGGAGAAATTGGAAGTGAATGAGGTTGGTTTCAAGCTGTTTGCAGAGTTATGCATACCATGGCATATGGTTGAAAATCTCAGGACATGAGAGATTGAAACTCTCATTAGAAGGATCTAGAGGGTTCTAGATCATCCACACATCATCTATATATTGAGTAGAAGAGGTTCAGATGAAGGGTTGGTGATGATTGAAGGAGAGAGCATAGATTGAGATTGAGATTTCTTGGCTTGCAACTGAATTCGGTTTCACCAATTTCTTCACTTTCCATCCATTTTCTTGATTGCAACTTCTTCCATGGATGCTAGGGATTGATTCCAGATCATAATCCAAGGGAATTCGTGGCTGATTGGTGTTCTTGAGATCATATTTTTCCACCTGCAACTCACCATCGGGTTTCAAGACTCAGGGGTTTTCAACCAGTTCTATTGCATACAGAAGCAAGCGAATGATCCATTGATCGTGTCTGGAAGGTTGGAGAGCTTGATTTGAAGATTTAGTGCATCTGTTCATCAAGAATTTTCAGGTTAGTAACTTTCTTCCTCCAGCATGAATTAGGTAGAATCAAGATGAATTAGGGTGTTAGATGCATTGTAGAACGGTGTAGGAAGGCTTTCAGATAGTTAACTTGAGAATTAGTGACCAATTTAGGATGTTACCATTTTCGGTTGAGAGTTGGTTATGGTGAATCTTGAGGTTTCAGAGAGAATTAAGGGCATGAATGAATTCGTGAGGGAATTTGGGACATGTTTCATTAAGAGATCGTGGCCTATGGTGGGCTCTATGTTGAACTAGGGTTGTGGAATGGTGACCAGAGCACCACCGGTGGTGGCCGGAGCTGCGCGCGAGTTTCAGAGGTTTGAATTGGAGAAGATGACTCTTGAGCCATTGGATGTGGTGAGACCTTTGACTGAAGGAGTGATCCAACGGCCACGTTTTAATTTCAAGTTGTGAAGGATCTGATTTAATGAAATGCATCGTTTCGTTTAGTGTTGATGCTAGGCTTAGTGAAATAACTGATATCCACACCCCCTCATGGCCCAATCCATTATTTGAACTGAGCGTGTTTACTATCTGCACCGTGGTTTTATTATTTTACTTGGATTTTCTTTTATTTTTTTCATTTTATTCATGGTTCTTGAAAAAATCATATAAAATTGAAAAATGATCCAATTAACCCCATTCTTTTTGCATTATACTCATGATTGAGTCTAGTATTTTTTAGAAAAAAATATTTTTAGTTCATGCATTTTCTGATTTTATGGGAATTTTACATTTTAATTGATATTAAAATGGTTATGTTTGGTACTTAATTTTGTGGAATTTTGTGTGATCATGTGGTGATGATTTTGATCCTGATTTTTTGTGTATGATTAGATTAGACATGTATGCTCCCATATAATTTTTATCACATTTTTGTGATGAAAATAGGTGTGCTTTCTAGATTGAGATTTAGGTGCTTCCTTTTAGGGTTTAGGTTTAGTACCTTGTAGTGTAGAATTTATTTCTAGGTCTTATTTGATTATTTGATCTCTGGAATTAATATGGTAGAGTCATGATTGACCTAGGTTCCCATAGTTATTTTTGTAGGATTTTACAATTGGTTTTAGTATTTTAGTTAGGATTAACTTTAGTACTAGGTTTTAGGTGATCCTAACTTACTAATTCAACTAGATTAACTTCTTTAGTTCCCTTAGATTAGGGTTTTGACTTGTTTGCCATTGGTTGAGATTGAAGACAAGTTGAAGACAAGGTGAGGATGCTTGAAGTTGCTTGAAGTTGCTTGTTGCTTGGAGTTGCTTATGCCTGAAGGTGTCTGATGAAGATTTAGGAGGTAGGAGCCATAGGGAGAGCCTTAGAACTAGAATGACTTCTTTCACAAATGTGGAAAGCATCTTGTGCTTCCATTCCTCCCAATGACTAAAAGTCCTTCTAAGATAATCACATCTCTTCTTTGGAGGGATGAGTGGCTTTATCTGGGAAGTAAAACTTTGAGGGAACCAGTCTCTCATAATGATGAACCCTTACAGGCTTCCTTTGGTTGTCAATAAGCTGTTTATCATTTCCACTCATTCTGTTAAATCAATTGTCTTCTGGTTTGAGTATCTTGAAAGATGTTAGACTTGAGTTTGAAGATGAGGACTTCATTGAAGAGTGTGGAAGAGGATTATTCCTTGAGCATTGCCATTGCAGTTGAAGCTTGAAGAGCAAGAAGAACAAGTTGATGCTTGTGAAGAAGATCCAATGGAGATTGAGTGAAGAGCTGAGGCTTAGAGAATTGAAGGATGAAGTTGACACTTCCATGTGATTGAAGATTACTCTGAGAAGCTGAAGCTTGTATATGAAGAAGACCAAGTTGATACTGGTAAAGCAAAGAGAGTTGAAGCTCGAAGACTAAGTTGATACTTATGAAGAGGATTCAATTGAGAGTGAGTGTAGAGCTGAGGCTTGAGGAATAAAGGATAAGTTGACACTTACATTGATGCATTGAAATCCTGAAGGAATCAAGTTGATACTTGTAGTTAGGAGTGGAGCCTGAAGGTGGAACTGACTGAAGAGCTGAAGCTTGGAGAGGAGAGAGCAAGTTGATACTTATGTTTGATGGATTGAAACCTTGGAGAAGCAAGTTGATACTTGTCATGGAGGATGATAGCATTGAAGGGTGGTTGAAGTCTGAAGACTGGATTGCTGTCAGAAGAGCTGAAGCTTGAAATGGGAGAAAGGGGGGTTGATCTGCTTTATTTCTTGTCTGTTTTCTTTTCTGTGCTGATGTGCATTGTTTGACTTGCTTTATGCATTAGAATAAGTTCATATCTAGACTGACTTTAAGCTAGGAGCATGATTGCACTAGAGGTTGAGTTGCTCCCTCTGCTTGTACTGTTACTATATGGCTTTGCTTGCGGGTATTCGGTAGAGCCCAGCTCCCTTGCCCATGTGGTTTCTGTTTGCCTGATAGCATGTTATTTTTACTGTATGATTGCAGTTTATTGTATTTTGCTTGATAGCATGTTATTTTTTCTGGGTGATTACAGTTATTCATATTTGGCTTGAGGTTGAGATGAGCTTGTGGAGGCTGCTGCCCCACACACATTTCCTCCCTCACTTGCATTGCATGCATTTTACTGTATATTTGTTTACTGTTTACTGTTTAAGCTGATGCTTTATCTGTTTCTATTTATCATTGATATGATCCCATAGGAGTCTCGCTTCCTTCGATAAGGAAGTGATGATAGAACTTTAGGTTGAAACCTATGCATGATAACTTCTAGGAGTTCCCTGTTTCAAACCTCAACCATAGGATGAATCCTTGGCATGACAACAGTAGGAATTAATAGTCTCCCCTTAGTTGAGCCTGCTCTCTTCTCATCTCAAAAAAGCTTAAGATACAGTAATCATGAATGATTTCTTTCGTACGTTACGAGCCTTAAGCTATCTGAGAAAGGATTGTTGGAGAGCTTCTTTTCAACAGTCTGGATGTTTAGTATGGCACCCTTTGGGTGACATGCGACACATTCACTCTCAGGTCATAGTCTTTAGTGCGATTGAAATTGCAAACACAATAAAAAACACTTCTTTCGTAAAAGACAGAAAACAAACTTCAAACCTTTTTGTCTTGTGGGCCCATAATTCAAAGGAAGGCTTTTATGAAGAAAAGAGTGTTGTTAAACTTCAGCGCCAACGCAAACAGGCTTTGTCCCTAACTGCTGGAACTGCTGTTTAACCCTACTCGATAAAAACAGATGAATCTGAATTCCCGTAATCCGTATTATCCCGAACTACGTAAGCTCTGATCTCGCATATCTGTTGAGAGTACGTAGGCACAATACTGATGTATTGGCGAGCCACCTTCCCCGTAACCCGTAGTCAGCCGAACTACGTTGACTCTGATTTCTCATTCTCTGATGAGAATATGTAGGCATAAAGTGCGACGCTTTGCCGAGTCATTTTTCTTTTCTTTTAAGCCAGCCTTGATGGGTAGATAGATAAACCAACTCGTCCAGTAAACACAACAAGCGTGGATCCCGTCGAGTACGACGGACGTGAGGGGTGTTAATACCTTCCCCTTGCGTAACCGACTCCCGAACCCAGACAATGGTTGCGGCGACCCTTTCTTATACCTTTTCGTCAGGTTTTTCCGATCGTTTCCTTTCCCGTTCTGAGGGATAAATAACGAAAGGTGGCGACTCTTCTGTTTTGCCGGCACCTTATTTTCGCGGAAGCGACAACTGGCGACTCTGCTGGGGACTTGATAGTTTCCTGGGATCCAACGTCCCTTATGCGAGTCAGTTTGGGGATCCAACATCCCCTGAGAGAGTCAATCCTAGCGCTTGTATGATTACTTGTTGGGTTGTGTTTACTTATCGCATTTTATTTCCCGCAATTTATTTTCAGTATGATATAATTATTTGTGCTGTTGTGGGAGGGGCATTCTGATGAGTGAGAAGCCAGACCCAGACTTGAGTGTACATAGCATTAGTTGTGGAAATTAGTGGGCGCGTGCTTGCTTGGCAGGCACTAGTGTCTCATGAAATCCACGCTCAGACGAGGTTCTCCCGGTTGACTTCTTTTTCAACCCTTTGGGTTGAGGGGGTTGTTGGTTTGGAGGATTGTCGACTCTGGGGACCGATCATTTGGGATTCAGCTGAGTGAGGCCACTTCAGGAGATGGTGATGCCACACCTTCTGGGTATCGTATCACCCCTCTTGAATGTCTGTGACGCTGATGACCGCATAGGATGCCGAACTTGAGTCATTTTAGGTCCATACCTGTGAGCAGGGTTGGGTTTATTGCAGGAAACCTTAACCTTCAGACTGCCTGGTTTTCTTGATAGTGAATCAGAGGTTCTCATCATCATATGTATATGTGTTCTTGACAGAGCAGAGTTATGGTCCTGTATCAGAGGACCTTATCTTCAGAGATGTGTATTTATTCTTGACAGAGCAGGCTTATGGTTGGGATCAGAGGGTCTCATCAGCAGATGCATGTTTGTTCTTGACAGAGCAGAGTTTTGGTCCTGTATCAGAGGTCCTTATTATCAGATATTTGTTCTTGACAGAGCAGAGTTTGGTCCTGTATCAGAGGACCTTATCTTCAGAGATGTGTATTTGTTCTTGACAGAGCAGGTTTATGGTTGGGATCAGAGGGTCTCATCAGCAGATGCATGTTTGTTCTTGACAGAGCAGAGTTTTGGTCCTGTATCAGGGGTCCTTATTATCAGATATTTGTTCTTGATAGAGCAGAGTTTGGTCCTGTATCAGAGGTCCTTATTACCAGATGTGTGTTCTTGACAGAGCAGATTTGTGGTCCGATACCGGGGTTTTCTTATTATCAGATATAGTGGTTGTTCTTGATAGAGCAGCATCATGGTTTTGCCAATACAGAATCTCCACAGCATAGTTGCCTTGATCTTCTGCTGCATGATTGCATTTTACATTGCTTTGCATACTCATTTGCATTTCATTAACGTGTGTCTGTGTTGCAGGTGCCGTTTCCCCCGATTCAGGATTTCTGGCCTTCTGTTGTATTGTTATGGGTTCTCTGAGGAAGACCGTGGCTTACAAGCTCCCTGCCCCTGATGTGGTTCAGCTGACTGGTTTGATTGCTTTAGCAGATGATTCTGTGAGAGATGAGTTCAGAAAATCTTACGGCAAATTGCTCAGTTTGGTTCGTAAACCTTCTGCGTTTGACTTGAATGGGTTGCACGCTCTGCTACAGTTCTACGATCCTCCGTTGAGATGCTTTACTTTGTAGGATTTTGTTCTCGCACCCACGCTAGAGGAATATGCTGATTTGTTAGGTGTGCCTATCAAGAGGCAGATTCCTTTTGTTCATATGGATGCTGAGCCTGATCTGGCTAGTCTAGCTCCGTCACTTCATCTGGATACCTCCGAGTTGGTGTTGTCTAGTTGGAACAAGGTTCCCAGTTTCTCCTTGCAGTTCTTGGTGGGAAAGGCTCAACAGTGCGCCAAAGACGGATGTTGGGTCGTGTTCAATGCCATTCTCGCTCTGTGCATATATGGCATCATTCTGTTCCCCAATATGCCCGACTTTGTAGACTTCGACGCATTTCGCATCTTTGCTTCAGGGAATCCAGTCCCTACCTTTATAGGAGATGTCTACCATTCCATCCACTACAAAAACGAGAACAAAAGGGGCAAGAATGTCTCATGCTGTGTGCCCCTACTCTATAAATGACTTGATAGTCATCTACCCAAGAGGGGTCCCTTTGTTTCGTTTGCAGCCACAACTGAGTGGTCTGAGCGTTTGATGGGTCTATCTGCAGAGGATATTGACTGGTTTGATAGAGATAGGTTGGGTACCGAGATTATCTTCAGCTGTAGCGGGTTTCCAAACGTGCCTTTGATAGGCAGGAAGGGCTGTATAAACTATAATCCGTCTTTGCAGGTCCGACAGTTTGCTTATGCTTTGAGAGCTCCGCCGAAGGACGAGGAGGTGCAGGAATCTCTGTACCTCGCTGGTCTTCTAGAGGGGGATATGTTATATAAGCTTCAGCGCGCGTGGAATGGTATCAGTAAAAGGGGAAAACCATTGCTGGGAAAAAGCAATAGTCAAGCCTACGCTCCGTACGTGACGTGGATCAGAGCCAGAGCAGATGCTATAGGGATGCCGTTTCCTCCTGCCAAGCCAGAAAGCCCTCCAGTGATTAGAGAGCCTACCACTGTGCCTATTCAGCAGCATAATCAGGTGTTAGCTGAGCGAGATGAATTGAAGAGGGCAAATGAAGAAATGTAGAAAGAATTGGCTCAGCTCAGAAGCGAGAGAAACGAAGTCGTTCATTCCTTCAAGAGGCAAACAGAGCTGATGAACCAGCTGGGGACAGATTTGACTAAGCAGATAGCTGAGTGTGAGTGCATGGGTCAAGACTTCAAAGCTGTCAACGACGTGCTGGCCACAAAGAAGCAGCACTTGGACGAAGCATATCGGAGGATATCCAAGTTTAACCAGCACTGGAAGGCCACCCTAGCCAATAGGAAAGAGCGGGAGGATAAGCTGATGCAATAGATCTCCAAGCTGAAAGCCGAGGTGAAGGCTAGTGAGAAGAGGTTTGATGAAGAAACCGCTCGCAGATATGCCGCCGAAGGCCAGCTCAACAAAGCTCTCGCTAACCTGAAGGAGCGCAAACTGACGTTTGAGTACAAAAAGCGGAAGCTAGAAGATTGTTTCGGCGAAGGAGCATGGGGAGATTCGGTCAAAGGTATTCAATACACCATTATGTAGAGGGAGTTACTCGTCGAAGGGTTGCTCACTCGGCCTGATCATCCAGAAACGAAGGGGTTGTTAGAAGAGTTTCGCGCCCGTGGCCGTACTTGACTATATTTGTATTCCTTTGTTGTGATCATTGTTGTATGCTGACCATCACCAGGCTTGTTGGCTGAGGTCACGCTATTGATTCATCTTGTACTCACTGACGTTGTGTACTGCCTTAATGGGCTTTCTTTCTATATATGAGATGTTATTTCCATGACTGGACTCGGACTTCTTATTATCAGCACTGGCACTCAGGCACTAGGATCGGGGGAAATCTCCCTAACGCACAGACACACGTTTGCATTTGCATGAAGCATTTGCATAACGAGCACTTTGTCATTTTTTTCTAACCCTCTTGTATTTTCAAGTTGTTTCAGGTTGTTCCAGGATTGATCAGAGACCTATCCACCGCTATCCGACCAGAGAAAATCAAACCAGAATCATGGAGCAAGTGCAAACTAATGTTGAGGAACTCCGCGAAAGAATGGATCGCTTCATGGAGCTCATGCAAGCGGTCGCCAATGGCCAGGATCAGCTCAGAACCTTGGTTCAGCCTCTGATTTCAAGGGTTGATAGAAATGGCGTGCTCCATGGTGGGACCATGCCTACTCCTCCACCTGTTGAAACTCCTCAGAATGGCGTCCCCATGACCGGGGGGAATGGCAGTGCCAACGGCAATGTGATAGCTAACATGGGACTCAATGGTCATACGACGGGCGTCGGTAATGGGAATTTTGAAGCTAATGTCAATGCTGGGTTGGGCAACGGCAATGCAGGTGTTAGAAATCTGTTTGGGCCTCAGCCATGGTTAGAAGATCGTCAGGACGATGTGTTCTCTCAGAGAGGTGCTGAAGGGGAGCTGACTGCTGAAGCACGTCTAAGGTTCAAGGCACTCGAGGATAAGATGAGGAATATCGAGAACCAGAAAACCATGGGTGTTGATATGTCCAAGTTGGGACTGATTGCTGATTTCAAGGTGCCTCCCAAGTTCAAGGTACCTGACTTTGAAAAGTACAAGGGCACCACTTGCCCTCGCGTCCATCTGAGATCATATTACAGGAAAATGTCCGCTCATTCTGAGGACGAGAAGTTGCTGATGCACTTCTTTCAGGACAGTCTGTCCGGACCCTCCCTCGAATGGTACATGAGTCTGGAACCTACCAGTGTGCGCACGTGGAAGGACCTTGCTGAAGCATTTGTGCACCACTACCAATACAACAGTGACTTGGCCCCGAACCGAGTCCAACTGCAGAATCTGTCGCAAAGGAACAACGAAGGGTTTAAGGAATACGCCCAACGGTGGCGTGAGTTGGCAGCTAGGGTTCAGCCGCCGATGGTTGAACGTGAGCTTGTGCAAATGTTCGTAGCCACCCTCCCAGGGGTTTATTATGAGAAATTGGTCAGCGGTATGTCTGGAACCTTCTCAGATCTCATCATCACCGGCGAGCACATCGAAAATGGGATCAAACTGGGGAAGATTCAAGGTGATTCATCCTCAGCTAGAGGAGGCAAGAAACCTTATGGTGGCAAAAGACGGGAAGGAGAAACGAGCGTCGTGACCAACGCTCGAAGGAAGGGTAAAGGCCCTCACCAACAGGTGGCCAGCATAACCATCCCGGCAGTCCCACAGCAGCAGCAGCCGCAGCAACCGAATCAACAAGGGTACAGAAAGTATCAGAACAGGGCACCTTTGTCAAGTCGTCACCTCGAGACGCGGCCCATGTCTTATGCTCAACTGTTACAGACTTTGCTCCAGTTACAGTTGATCCAGAAGAGAACCTTGGCTCCCTTGACAGGGGCACCTCCGCCAGGTTATGACGCGAATGCAACTTGTGAGTTTCACTCAGGGGCACCAGGCCACACAGTAGAGAATTGCAAAGCCTTCAAGCACAAGGTGCAGGACATGGTGGATGCTAAGATCATCAATTTCTCAGATAATGTGCCAAACGTCACGAAGAACCCTATGCCGAACCATAGGGGAGGTGGAGTGAACGCCATTATTGAAGACGAGAGTTTGGATTTGTTGACTGACGTCAGAGATCTGAAGACACCGCTTAGCTTCGTTAAAGCTAAGCTGATGAAAAGAGGTTTCTTTCCAGGTTGCGGAGAGCTGTGTATGGGCTGTGCGACAAGTCCTGATGGATGTGAACAGTTGATAGAAGGGATTCAAAGTCTGATGACTAAAGGGATCTTACAGTTTAGCCGAAGGGCCGAAAGCGGATCGGGAGAGGTGATGCTGAAGCAAGATGATGAGGTCTCCACCATCACCATCCCTCGCCAGACGATAACTATTTCTGCACCCAAGCCACCCACGATTACCATCACCAAAGCTGGGTCGATACCTTTCGAAAGCACTAAAGCTGTCCCATGGCATTATGGGTCTGAAGTCTACTGCAACGGACAAAAGTTGGAACTAGAACCATTTGGATCGTCCGTGGAGAACCTAGCGGGCGTTAGCAGAATCACTCGCAGCGGAAGAGTGTTTGCACCACCTGAGGTCGTGGCGGATAAAGCGGACAAAGCTGATGCAACTGATAAAGGTAAAAGTAAAGTCGTTGAAGAGATCCCTCGTGGAGTAGACAAAGACTTACTTGTTAAAGATGCCGAGGAATTTATGAGGTTGATTAAAAAGAGTGACTACAAGATCTTGGATCATCTCCATCAGACACCCTCGAAGAGTTCCATCCTGAACTTGTTGTTGTGTTCTGAAGCACACCGCAACGCACTGCTGAAGGTGTTGAACGCCGCATATGTACCGCAGGAAATATCGGTAAACCAGCTGGAAGAGGTCGTAGCCCACGTGAATGCTGGAAATGGGTTAGGGTTCACTGACCTAGAGCTGACGCCGAAGGGGAGGAACCACAATAGCGCCCTGCACATCTCGATAGAGTGCAGGGGAACAATTATGTCTCACGTGTTGGTAGACACTGGGTCGTCGCTCAATGTTCTTCCGAAGAAGGAATTAATAAAGTTGGATACTCGCGGAGTGATTTGCACACCCAGTGATCTGGTTGTGAAAGCGTTCGATGGAACCAAATGCCATGTCTTCGGGGAGGTGACCCTACCAATCCAAGTTGGTCCGGAAACATTCGACGCGATATTTTACATTATGGACATCATGCCTACCTACAGCTGTCTCTTAGGCCGGCCATGGATCCATTCGGCCGGTGTCGTGACCTCCACGTTGCACCAGAAACTCAAGTACGCTGTCGGAGGTAGCATCGTGACTGTGTGTGGCGAGGAAGATATAATGGTGAGCCATTTGTCATCCTTCAAGTATGTTGAGATGGATGGGGAAATCCACGAAACCCTATGCCAAGCGTTCGAAGCTGTTAAAGTCAAGGACGTAGCTCCTGTAGTCACTGAGAAGCCAGAGATGACCCTCTCTTCATTCAAGGAAGCCCGGGTCGTTGTCCAAGCCGGATCTACCCCAGGCTGGGGGCGAATTTTGGAGATACCTAACAAGCAAGACAGGTTTGGGTTGGGATACTCTCCTGGAGCCGAAGCCTCCTCTTCTAGCAGTGCGTCGCGAGGTAAAGGGCCGATCCAGTTTACCTGTGGCGGAGTGATATTTGAAAGCGTCAACGCGGTGTCTGAAGACATCGGAGATAGCGACTGTGACTTAGACTCTTGGATCCAGCCAAGCAAGCCAGGCGAGAGCCTTACCAACTGGTCCGTCAAGGATATCATCCAGATGACAAGCGAAGAGTAATGATTTACTTTTTTCCAATCATTGTACAACCCTATGTCCTACCCGGGGCATAGTGGTTTTATTGTCAGGGCCTTGTTTGATTATGTACTTGCATTTTACCAATAAATCAAAAGGCGTTTTCTTCGTATTCAAATATTGTGATCTCTGTTATTCCTGTTTTATATTTGTTTTGAAAAACAATAAAATGGCAATGGGGTTTGTGCTAACCTACATATCCTTGTTTTAAGCTTAACCCTTGTTATTGCAGGATCCACATAGCAGATGACATTGACTCTGGACCTTCTACGACTCACTTCGACTTTGATTGCCCGATCTATCAAGCCGAAGAAGAGATTGATGAAGACGAAGACCTTCCTGAAGAGTTGGCCCGCTTGTTGAAACAAGAAGAGAAAGTTATTTTGCCTCATGAAGAGGAGATCGAGATTGTGAATCTGGGTTCTGAAGAACTTGTCAGGAACATCAGGATAGGGGATGCATTGCAGAGTGATGTCAAGCAGAGATTGGTCGAGATGCTAAGAGAGTATAGTGACGTCTTTGCTTGGTCATACGAAGATATGCCCGGACTTGATACTGACATCGTCGTCCACCACTTGCCGCTACAAGAAGATTGTCCTTCCGTTAAGCAGAAGCTTAGGAGGACGCGACCAGATATGGCCGTTAAGATCAAAGAAGAAGTGCATAAACAGCTTGATGCTGGGTTCTTAGCGGTCACTACTTACCCTCCGTGGGTCGCCAACATAGTACCTGTACCGAAGAAGGACGGTAAAGTGCGCATGTGCGTTGATTATCGGGATTTGAATAGGGCGAGCCCTAAAGATGATTTCCCGCTGCCTCATATTGATGTGTTGGTCGACAATACAGCTCAGTTCTCCGTGTTTTCGTTCATGGATGGCTTCTCCGGTTACAATCAGATCCAGATGGCGCCGGAGGACATGGAGAAAACTATGTTTATCACACCTTGGGGAACATTTTGCTATAAGGTAATGCCTTTCGGTCTGAAGAACGCAGGGGCCACTTACCAACGAGCTATGGTTACTTTGTTTCATGATATGATTCATCATGAGATTGAAGTCTATGTTGATGACATGATTGCGAAGTCCCAAACGAAGGAGGGACACCTGGTCAATTTGCTGAAGCTTTTTGAGAGGCTTAGGAAATTCAGGTTGAGGCTGAATCCTAATCAGTGTACTTTCGGAGTACGGTCCGGAAAGCTACTGGGGTTTATCGTGAGTGAAAGAGGCATCGAGGTTGATCCTGCGAAGATAAAAGCGATACAAGAAATGCCAGCGCCAAAAACAGAAAAAGAAGTTTGTGGTTTCTTGGGCAGAATAAACTACATTGCAAGGTTTATCTCTCAGCTCACGGCCACGTGTGAACCGATGTTCAAACTGCTGAAAAAAGATCAGGCAATTATCTGGAACGAGGATTGTCAGAAGGCATTCGATAAGATAAAACAGTATCTGCAGGAACCTCCGATCTTGATACCCCCAGTGGTTGGACGACCCTTAATCATGTACTTGACAGTTCTTGAGAATAGTATGGGGTGTGTTCTCGGTCAGCACGACGAAACGAGCAGAAAGGAGCATGCCATTTACTACTTGAGTAAAAAGTTCACAGACTGTGAATCTCGTTACTCGATGCTGGAGAAGACGTGTTGTGCACTAGCTTGGGCTGCCAAACGTTTACGACAGTACATGCTCAATCATACAACCATGCTAATTTCGAAGATGGATCCGATCAAGTACGTCTTCGAGAAGCAAGCGCTTTCGGGCAGGATTGCCAGATGGCAAATGGTGTTGACGGAATATGACATTCAGTACGTTTCCCAGAAGGCCATTAAGGGCAGCGTATTGTCTGAATACCTGGCCGAAACAGCCGATCGAAGATTATCAGCCGATGAAATTTTAATTCCCTGATGAGGATATCATGTTTCTCAAAGCGAAAGATTGTGATGAACCGTTGCCCGACGAGGGGCCAGATAGGAAATCCCAGTGGAAATTGATATTTGACGGGGCGGTTAATTCTTATGGAAGTGGAATTGGGGCGATCATCACGACTCTCCATGGATCCCATATCTCATTCACTGCAAGACTGACGTTTCCAGTCACCAATAATGAGGCGGAGTACGAAGCATGCATCATGGGTCTAGAAGAAGCGATTGATTTGAGAGTCAAGAACCTAGGCGTATATGGTGACTCGGCGCTTGTGATTAACCAAATTAAAGGGGAGTGGGAGACTCGTCAATCGAATTTGGTGTCGTACATGAACTATGCCAGAAGGCTGCTTCCGTTCTTTGATCGAGTAGAACTCAATCATGTGCCCAGGGCTGAAAATCAGATGGCTGATGCCTTAGCCACGTTGGCTTCGATGTATAAAGTCAATTTTTGGAATGAAGCTCCAAGGATTGTCCTTTCTCGTCTTGATAGACCTGCGTTCGTTTTTGCAATCGAGGAAGCCTCCGACGGCAAGCCATGATTCCATGACATCCAGACCTTCCTTATGACTAAGGAGTATCCTGCGGGAGCGTCAACCCAGGATAAGAAGACTCTGAGGAGGATGTCTGCAAATTTTTATCTCAATCCTGATGGAGTTCTGTATAAAAGAAACCACGATCTCGTGCTACTCAGATGTGTGGATGAGAAAGAAGCCAGTATGCTCATGGAAGAAGTCCATGAAGGCACATTTGGTACGCACGCCGGGGGGCATGCCATGACGAGGAAGATCCTGAGAGCAGGATACTACTGGCTGATGATGGAATCGGATTGCTTTAAATTTGCGAAGAGATGTCATAAATGCCAGATTTATGCTAATAAAGTTCATGTGCCGCCGTGCCCGTTGAATGTCATGTCCTCCCCGTGGCCGTTCTCCATGTGGGGCATCGACATGATAGGTAAGATCGAGCCCACTGCATCTAACGGTCATCGCTTCATTCTAGTAGCTATCGACTACTTCACCAAGTGGGTGGAGGCAGCCTCATATGCTAATGTGACCAAGCAGGTGGTGGCTAAATTCATAAAGAGGGATATCATCTGTCGTTACGGAATTCCCGAGCGGATCATTACTGATAATGGTTCGAATCTGAATAACAAGATGATGAAGGAGTTGTGCCAGAGTTTCAAGATTGAACACTACAACTCATCTCCTTACCGGCCGAAGATGAATGGCGCCGTTGAAGTGGTCAATAAGAACATCAAGAAGATTGTTCAGAAAATGGTTGTGACCTACAAGGACTGGCACGAGATGTTGCCATTCGCACTGCACGGTTATCGTACGACGGTACGTACATCAATCGGGGCAACTCCTTTCTCCTTAGTGTACGGTATGGAAGCGGTCCTACCGTTAGAAGTGGAGATCCCTTCTTTACGAGTTTTGGTTGATGTGAAATTCGATGAGGCATAATGGATTAAGAACCGACTGAACCAACTCAGCCTGATGGACGAGAAGAGGTTAGCATCGATTGCACATGGTCATCTGTACCAAAGCCGAATGAAGAAAGCTTATGATAAGAAGGTGCGTCCTAGAAGCTTTCAGACGGGTGATCTCGTCCTGAAGAAGATTCTTCCTCCACACTCCGATCACCGGGGCAAGTGGACTCCCAATTACGAAGGTCCGTACGTCGTCAGCAAGGTCTTCTTGGGAGGAGCCTTGTTGTTATCCACGATGGATGGCAAAGATTTTGCATCCCCGGTGAACACGGACGCAGTTAAAAAATACTTTGCTGAAAGAATGACCCGCTAGAAAGAAAAAGAATATCCAGGCAAAAATGGGGCATCCCGGCGAACCATAAAAAAGGAAAAAAGGGTTCGGGCAAAAATTAGGGATATAAAAGAAAAGAATGTACACCCGCAAAGTCGAAAACCTGGAAGGGAGACTTTGGCAAAAAAAAAGGTATCCCGGTGAATCGAAAACCCGGAAGGGCGATTCAGGCAAAAGTTAGGGATTCGAAAAAGCAAATGACTGCGTTCCGCGTGTGGACTTTCATTGTTTAGTGGTTTGGAAGACCTGAGGGCCATTTATCTGAATCAATATCTTCTGAAGCTGAAGCCTCGGAGAAGTATCGAAGTCGAGTGGGTCATAGAGGGATCAACTCATGGTGTTCGTCTACGCCTCGTTGCCGACATGTGTATATACTGATGTATATTTATGTTTTATTTTTGCGCGGCTTCCTCATTCCAGGAGCTTGCATCTGTTGTAAAACATTTTTACCCATTCAAGGGTTCGTTATCAATAAAATGTATACTATTCAACAATTATGTTTATTTGTTTAGCATTTACCTGTTTTGTTTGCGAAAAAGAACGCCGATGTTTTTGATAAAATGCACATACATAAACTTACTGGCCTAGGCCACTGATGGTTGAAACAATGAATTACTTGAACATTGTCGCAAGATGATAACCTTTATAGGTCCCTTTGAGAAGGGTATCTTGTCCGTTTGTTTGTGTTGTTGCAGGTAGCATATTCCAGACGGTACGCCGTATGCGTCCCCAAGCAGGATGATTCCTCCTTCTCCAGCAAACTTCAGCAGCCTCTCCCCGCAGAGTCTGAACCGGAGATCGTAAAGCAATGATATGTTTCCCCAGGCAGAGAAGAGACTCTCCCCAAGCAGAGGTATCCTGAAAGAACGCCATCTCCCCAGCTGAGTCAGGCGCCGAAGCGTGTGTTCGTCCCCTAGCACCGGGTCACAAGTGCAAGTCTCGTAGGAGACTATTCACTGAAGTGTGCAGCAATTGATAGTTCCAGACTGAAGTCTCCGACGGAATTGAGATTCCCCACAGAATGATTTCTTCGTCCCCAGCCGAGTTTGCAGTTCCCCAAGAGAGCCGAGTCCTTGGAAAACAGTTCAGGCCATGATTGGTTTTCCCCAGCAGGATGTTGAATAGCTGATGCTGTATTTCCCTGCCAGAGTCATTACCTCCAGGAAGCTCTGGCTGCGAATGCCGTGAAGTTTATTTCTGCGATTGACATCGCTTTCCTCAACAGGTCCGGGTTCTCGTAGAGTTTCGTTCCCCTGCAGCAGTCGACTGAAGTTTGCTTCCCCATGCGGAGTCCGATTGAGATTGGCGTGACTTCTTCTCCTCGGCAGGATGATTCCTCCTCTCTACCAGAGTGGTTCTTTCTCCTTGACAGGAAGATTCTCCCTTCAGCATTTATTTTGCTGACGGGATCGCAGCATTTTGCATGATTGCATAGCATTTATCATAAACGCGTAGCATTTCCACCGTGTGGAACATTGTGTCATTGCCAAAGCATACGCATACGAAACATGAGCTAGGTCGTTACCGTTCTTGTTGTGCAGGTGTTCCTCCGCCAAGTCGCTTTCTCAAGATGATTCTTGAATTCCTCAGTAAAGTCGTTTGCCCAAGATGATTCTTGAATTCTCCAGCGAAGGCGTTCGTTTAAGATGATTCTTAAAATCCCCTATAAAGTCGCCAGAGAGAGCCGCTCAGGATGATTCCTGAAATCCCCGGCAGAGTGTTTGCTCAGGATGATTCCTGAAATCTCCAGCAGAGTTATTGCTTCAAGATGATTCTTAAAGTCCCCACGGAGTTATTTGTTCAAGATGATTCTTGATTTCCTCAGCAGAGATGATTCGCCCAGAATGATTACGGGACCCCGAAGCAGAGTGACTTGATAGTTCTCCAGAATCCCCAGTGGAGATGCGTTATCCCCAGCCGGTTTCCGAACAGCGAAGTAGAAACTTCCCTTGAAGACTTGATGATTGAAGTCCAACCGTATTGACGAAGCGGTTCTCTCAGCTGATGCGGAGTGCCTGATGGCAGATGTTTGGATATCCCCAATTGGTTCATGATTGACTGAGGATTCTATTCCCGACTTACCGACGAAGTCCGGCTGATGCCCAAACATTTCTTTGAATGCCCGATGGCATGATTAACTTGATTGTTGATCTGATAAGTCCCGAGGAATCCTGATTCCTGACGGCATGATCGACCATGTATTACCGGTTACCGTGTGACAAATTCCCCAGCTAGTTGCCGTGCAGCTAGTATTTCAGTTTTCGAAGAGTTGTTCCCATCAGAGTACCGTGTACTTGTGCAGTTGGCAAATTTCCGGGTTTGTCGGTATTCAACCGTCTCGCACCTTGATTGGTTGAGATTCGTTCGCTTCTCACCCAGTCAGGTTCAAGCCGTTTGAATAGGGGCAGTTGTTGCACCCCAAAATTTGCTCAACTTTTCTTTACCTGGCTCATGTTTCATTTCATTCACATTAGCATTATCATTTGCATGTATGCAGGAGATCAAGAGGTATGATTACCAACCAAGGGCTACACAAGAGTTTGAAGCTAGCTAAGAAGGTTATTCAGGTGCTTAAGGGTTGATATCCTTGCCAGAGAAGATAAAAGATTCTCAGAGAGAGTGGTTGAAACCAAGGTTGTGTGCCTCCTAGCTTGAGAGTTGTGGGAAGCCATCAGATGATTCTGAAGCCATGAAGTTAGACTTGAGGTCTTGAGAGAGCTCATGAGAAGTGTTGAAGATCACTTTGAGGCCTAGGCAGGTCATTGTGCAGGATTAAGAAGCCTCAGTCATGAGTGGTGTAGTTAGGGTTTGACTGGGTCAACCCTAGGTCAGCTGATGATTTGAACAAGGTTGAGACCTAATTCAAGAGACATGTGATCATGGATTGATACATTGAGATGTTATAAGGATGATTCCAAGGTTAACTCATCATGATTGAAGAGTTTGAGAGGTTTCAAGCTAGGGTTTCTAAGGCTTGACAGTGTAAAATCCCCTAGTTTGACCCCTATCTTCAAGGCAGTTTAGCCCAAGATGTGATTGTCATCTCATCTTACCCCCAACATGGATGTTGTATAGCATGCTCTTAGCTTTAATTTGAGTGCTAGAAGTCCTTGATAGGATTTGTAGAACTCAAGTTATGACTTTGACAAGTTACAGGTCATCTGAGGTCTGTGGATTTGGGGGCTTGAAAGTTACCCAACTTGCATCAAACTTTTGCCCAAGAAGGATGATTCCTATGAACTTTTGGTCAACATGAATGTTGTTCCTTATCCTCTTATATTTCTATAGAGTACTAGAAGTCCTTGATAGGATTTGTGGAACTCAAGTTATGGCTTTGACAAGTCAAGGGCATTTTGGTCATTTGGAGATTACAGGTCATTTCAACCATAAGGCCATAACTCCTATTTCCAAGCTTCAAATGGGAAAATGTTCAACATCAAACTTGTTCAAAATGATGTTTTAAGGCTATAAAGGAGGTCATGAGATGTTGGAAATGCTTGTAGCTCAAAGTTACAAAAATGACCTAAAATAAGGGTGTAAGTTAAATGAATCAAAGTTGGAAATTGATATTTTCAATCTACACATCTAAACCAAGGCATGTAATATATCATTTTGACTCTAGAAAACATTTTAAAAACATTGGTTTAGCCACATTTTTGATTTGGGGTCTAATTTGTGGACTTTCTTTGAAAAGTAATTGCTTGCATATTAAGTAACCTTTGCAAAACTCAAATTCAAGGCATGAGCAAGATCCCTTGCAAGCCAAACACTTTCAAAATGTCACTAGGGGAGAAATTGGAAGTGAATGAGGTTGGTTTCAAGTTGTTTGCAGAGTTATGCATACCATGACATATGGTTGAAAATCTCATGACATGAGAGATTGAAACTCTCATTAGAAGGATCTAGAGGGTTCTAGATCGTCCACACATCATCTATATATTGAGTAGAAGAGGTTCAGATGAAGGGTTGGTGATGATTGAAGGAGAGAGCATAGATTGAGATTGAGATTTCTTGGCTTGCAACTGAATTCGGTTTCACCAATTTCTTCACTTTCCATCCATTTTCTTGATTGAAACTTCTTCCATGGATGCTAGGGATTGATTCCAGATCATAATCCAAGGGAATTTGTGGCTGATTGGTGTTCTTGAGATCAGATTTTTCCACCTGCAACTCACCATCGGGTTTCAAGACTCAGGGGTTTTCAACCAGTTCTATTGCATACAGAAGCAAGGGAATGATCCATTGATCGTGTCTGGAAGGTTGGAGAGCTTGATTTGAAGATTTAGTGCATCTATTCATCAAGAATTTTCAGGTTAGTAACTTTCTTCCTCCAACATGAATTAGGTAGAATCAAGATGAATTAGGGTGTTAGATGCATTGTAGAACGGTGTAGGAAGGTTTTCAGATAGTTAATTTGAGAATTAGTGACCAATTTAGGATGTTACCATTTTCGGTTGAGAGTTGGTTATGGTGAATCTTGAGGTTTCAGAGAGAATTAAGGGCATGAATGAATTCGTGAGGGAATTTGGGACATGTTTCATTAAGGGATCGTGGCCTATGGTGGGCTCTATTTTGAACTAGGGTTGTGGAATGGTGACCGGAGCACCACCGGTGGTGGCTGGAGCTGTGCGCGAGTTTCAGAGGTTTGAATTGGAGAAGATGACTCTTGAGCCATTGGATGTGGTGAGACCTTTGACTGAAGGAGTGATCCAACGGCCACGTTTTAATTTCAAGTTGTGAAGGATCTGATTTAATGAAACGCATCGTTTCGTTTAGTGCTGATGTTGGGCTTAGTGAAATAACTGATATCCACACCCCCTCATGGCCCAATCCATTATTTGAACTGAGCGTGTTTACTATCTGCACCGTGGTTTTATTATTTTACTTGGATTTTCTTTTATTTTTTTCATTTTATTCATGGTTCTTGAAAAAATCATATAAAATTGAAAAATGATCCAATTAACCCCATTCTTTTTGAATTATACGCATGGTTGAGTCTAGTATTTTTTAGAAAAAAAAAATTTTTAGTTCATGCATTTTCTGATTTTATGGGAATTTTACATTTTAATTGATATTAAAATGGTTATGTTTGGTACTTAATTTTGTGGAATTTTGTGTGATCATGTGGTGATGATTTTGATCCTGATTTTTTGTGTATGATTAGGTTAGACATGTATGCTCCCATAGCATTTTTCTCACATTTTTGTGATGAAAATAGGTGTGCTTTCTAGATTGAGATTTAGGTGCTTCCTTTTAGGGTTTAGGTTTAGTACCTTGTAGTGTAGAATTTATTTCTAGGTCTTATTTGATTATTTGATCTCTGGAATTAATATGGTAGAGTCATGATTGACCTAGGTTCCCATAGTTATTTTGGTAGGATTTTACAATTGGTTTTAGTATTTTAGTTAGGATTAACTTTAGTACTAGGTTTTAGGTGATCCTAACTTACTAATTCAACTAGATTAACTTCTTTAGTTCCCTTAGATTAGGGTTTTGATTTGTTTGCCTTTGGTTGAGATTGAAGACAAGTTGAAGACAAGGTGAGGATGCTTGAAGTTGCCTGAAGTTGCTTGTTGCTTGGAGTTGCTTATGCCTGAAGGTGTCTGATGAAGATTTAGGAGGTAGGAGCCTTAGGGAGAGCCTTAGAACTAGAATGACTTCTTTCACAATTGTGGAAAGCATCTTGTGCTTCCATTCCTCCCAATGACTAAAAGTCCTTCTAAGATAATCACATCTCTCCTTTGGAGGGATGAGTGGCTTTATCTGGGAAGTAGAACTTTGAGGGAACCAGTCTCTCATAATGATGAACCCTAACAGGCTTCCTTTGGTTGTCAATAAGCTGTTTATCATTTCCACTCATTCTGTTAAATCAATTGTCTTCGGGTTTGAGTATCTTGAAAGATGTTAGACTTGAGTTTGAAGATGAGGACTTCATTGAAGAGTGTGGAAGAGGATGATTCCTTGAGCATTGCCATTGCAGCTGAAGCTTGAAGAGCAAGAAGAACAAGTTGATGCTTGTGAAGAAGATCCAATGGAGATTGAGTGAAGAGCTGAGGCTTAGAGAATTGAAGGATGAAGTTGACACTTCCATGTGATTGAAGATTACTCTGAAAAGCTGAAGCTTGTATATGAAGAAGACCAAGATGATACTGGTAAAGCAAAGAGAGCTGAAGCTCGAGGACTAAGTTGATACTTATGAAGAGGATTCAATTGAGAGTGAATGTAGAGCTGAGGCTTGAGGAATAAAGGATAAGTTGACACTTACATTGATGCATTGAGAGCCTGAAGGAATCAAGTTGATACTTGTAGTTAGGAGTGGAGCCTGAAGGTGGAACTAACTGAAGAGCTGAAGCTTGGAGAGGAGAGAGCAAGTTGATACTTATGTTTGATGGATTGAAACCTTGGAGAAGCAAGTTGATACTTGTCATGGAGGATGATAGCCTTGAAGGGTGGTTGAAGTCTGAAGACTGGATTGCTGTCAGAAGAGCTGAAGCTTAAAATGGAAGAAAGGGGGGTTGATCTGCTTTCTTTCTTGTCTGTTTTCTTTTCTATGCTGATGTGCATTGTTTGACTTGCTTGATGCATTAGAATAAGTTCATATCTAGACTGACTTTAAGCTAGGAGCATGATTGCACTAGAGGTTGAGTTGCTCCCTCTGCTTGTACTGTTACTGTATGGCTTTGCTTGCGGGTATTCGGTAGAGCCCAGCTCCCTTGCCCATCTGGTTTCTGTTTGCCTGATAGCATGTTATTTTTACTGTATGATTGCAGTTTATTGTATTTTGCTTGATAGCATGTTATTTTTTCTGGGTGATTACAGTTATTCATATCTGGCTTGAGGTTGAGATGAGCTTGTGGAGGCTGCTGCCCCACACACATTTCCTCCCTCACTTGCATTGCATGCATTTTACTGTATATCTGTTTACTGTTTACTGTTTAAGATGACGCTTTATATGTTTCTGTTTATCATTGATATGATCCCATAGGAGTCTCACTTCCTTCGATAAGGAAGTGATGATAGAACCTTAGGTTGAAACCTATGCATGATAACTTCTAGGAGTTCCCTGTTTCAAACCTCAACCATAGGATGAATCCTTGGCATGACAACAATAGGACTTGATAGTCTCCCCTTAGTTGAGCCTGCTCTCTTCTCATCTCAAAACAGCTTAAGATACAGTAATCATGAATGATTTCTTTCGTACGTTACGAGCCTTAAGCTATCTGAGAAAGGATTGTTGGAGAGCTTCTTTTCAACAGTCTGGATGTTTAGTATGGCACCCTTTGGGTGACATGCGACACATTCACTCTCAGGTCATAGTCTTTAGTGGGATTGAAATTGCAAACACAATAAAAAACACTTCTTTCGTAAAAGACAGAAAACAAACTTCAAACCTTTTTGCCTCGTGGGCCCATAATTCAAAGGAAGGCTTTTCTGAAGAAAATAGTGTTGTTAAACTTCAGCGCCAACGCAAACAGGCTTTGTCCCTAACTGCTAGAACTGCTGTTTAACCCTACTCGATAAAAATAGATGAATCTGAATTCCCGTAATCCGTATTATCCCGAACTACGTAAGCTCTGATCTCTCATACTTGTTGAGAGTACGTAGGCACAATACTGACGCATTGGCGAGCCACCTTCCCCGTAACCCGTAGTGGGCCGAACTACGTTGACTCTGATTTCTCATTCTCTGATGAGAATACGTAGGCATAAAGTGCGACGCTTTGCCGAGTCATTTTTCTTTTCTTTTAAGCCAGCCTTGATGGGTAGATAGATAAACCAACTCGTCCAGTAAACACAACAAGCGTGGATCCCGTCGAGTATGACGGACGTGAGGGGTGCTAATACCTTCCCCTTGCGTAACCGACTCCCGAACCCAGACAATGGTTGCGACGACCTTGTCTTATACCTTTTCGTCAGATTTTTCCGATCGTTTCCTTTCCCGTTCTGAGGGATAAATAACGAAAGGTGGCGACACTTCTGTTTTGCCGGCACCTTATTTTTGCAGAAGCGACAAGAGTCATCTCTGGCTTCTCAGTGATCGTCGGAGTTACGTCCTTGACTTTAACAGCTTCGAACGCTTGGCATAGGGTTTCGTGGATTTTCCCATCCATCTCAACATATTTGAAGGACGACAAATGGCTCACCATTATGTCTTCCTCGCCACATACAGTCACGATGCTACCTCCGACAGCATACTTGAGTTTCTGGTGCAACATGGAGGTCACGGCACCCGCGGAATGGATCCATGGCCGGCCCAAGAGACAGCTATAGGCGGGCATGATGTCCATAATGTAAAAGACCGCATCGAATGTTTCCGGCCCGACATGGATTGGCAACGTCACCTCCCCGAAAACATGGCGTTTGGTTCCATCGAACGCTTTCACAACCAGATCACTGGGTGTGCAAATCACTCTGCGAGTATCTAACTTCATTAATGCCTTCTTCGGAAGAACATTGAGCGATGACCCTGTGTCTACCAACACGTGCGACATAATTGTTCCCCTACACTCTATCGAGATGTGCAGGGCGCTATTGTGGTTCCTTCCCTTCGACGTCAGCTCTAGGTCAGTGAACCCCAACCCATTTCCAGCATTCACGTGGGCTACGACCTCTTCCAACTGGTTTACCGATATTTCTTGCGGTACATATGCGGCGTTCAACACCGTCAGCAGCACGTTGTGGTGCACCTCAGAACACAGCAACAGGTTCAGGATGGAAATCTTCGAGGGTGTTTGATGGAGATGATCCACGATTTTGTAGTCACTCTTTTTAATCAACCTCATAAATTCTTCGGCGTCTTTAACAAGTAAGTCTTTTTCTACCCCACGAGGGGTCTCTTCAACGACTTTACTCTTCCCTTTATCAGTTGCATCAGCTTTGTCTATCACGACCTCAGGTGGTGTAAACACTCTTCCGCTGCGAGTGATTCCGCTAACGCCCACTAAGTTCTCCACAGACGAACCAAATGGTTCTAATTCCAACTTCTGTCCGTTGCAGTAGGCTTCTGCCCCGTAATGCCATGGGACAACATTGGTGCTTTCGAAAGGCATCGGCCCAGCTTTGGTGATAGTAATTGTGGGTGGTCTGGGTGCAGAAATAGTGATCGTCCGACGAGGGATGGTGATGGTGGCAACCTCATCATCTTGCTTCAGCATTACCTCTCCCGATCTGCCTTCGGCCCTTCGGCTAAACTGCAGGATTCCTTCGGTCATCAGACTTTGAATCCCCTCTATCAGCTGTTCACATCCATCAGGACTTGTCGCACATCCCATACACAGCTCTCCACAACCTGGAAAGAAACCTCTTTTCATCAGCTTAGCCTTAACGAAGCTAAGCGGTGTCTTCAGATCTCTGACGTCAGTCAACAAACCCAAACTCTCGTCCTCAATAATGGCGTTTACCCCACCTCGCCTATGATTCGGCATAGGGTTCTTCGTGACATTTGGCACATTATCTGAGAAGTTGATGATCTTAGCGTCCACCATGTCCTGCACCTTATGCTTGAAGGCTTTGCAATTCTCTATTGTGTGGCCTGGTGCCCCTGAGTGAAACTCACAAGTTGCATTCGCGTCATAACCTGGCGGAGATGCCCCGGTCAAGGGAGCCAAGGTTCTCTTCTGGATCAGCTGTAACTGGAGCAGAGTCTGTAACAGCTGAGCATAAGACATGGGCGGTGTCTCGACGTGACGGCTCGACAGAGGTGCCCTGTTCTGATACTTTCTGTACCCTTGCTGATTCGGCTGCTGCTGCTGCTGCGGCTGTTGGACCGTGAGGATGGTTATGCTCGCCACCTGCTGGTGAGGGCCTTTACCCTTCCTTCGAGCGTTGGTCACGACGCTCGTTTCTCCTTCTCGTCTTTTGCCACCATAAGGTTTCTTGCCTCCTCCAGCTGAGGATGAATCACCTTGAATTTTCCCCAGTTTGATCCCATTTTCAATGTGCTCGCCCGTGATAATAAGATCTGAGAAGGTTCCGGACATACCGCTGACCAATTTCTCATAATAAACCCCTGGGAGGGTGGCTACGAACATTTGCACAAGCTCACGTTCAACCATCGGCGGCTGAACCCTGGCTGCCAACTCACGCCACCGCTGGGCGTATTCCTTAAACCTTTCGTTGTTCCTTTGCGACAGATTCTGCAGTTGGACTCGGTTCGGGGCCAAGTCACTGTTATATTGGTAGTGGTGCACAAATGCTTCAGCAAGTTCCTTCCACGTGCGCACACTGGTAGGTTCCAGACTCATGTACCATTCGAGGGAGGGTCCGGACAGACTGTCCTGAAAGAAGTGCATCAGCAACTTTTCGTCCTCAGAATGAGCGGACATTTTTCTGTAATATGATCTCAAATGGACGCGAGGGCAAGTGGTGCCCTTGTACTTTTCAAAGTCAGGTACCTTGAACTTGGGAGGCACCTTGAAATCAGCAATCAGTCCCAACTTGGACATATCAACGCCCAGGGTGTTCTGGTTCTCGATATCCCTCATCTTGTCCTCGAGTGCTTTGAACCTAAGTCGTGCTTCAGCAGTCAGCTCCCCTTCAGCACCTCTCTGCGAGAACACATCGTCCTGACGATCTTCTAACCACGGCTAAGGCCTGAACAGATTCCCAACACCTGCATTGTCGTTGCCCAGCCCAACATTGACGTTAGCTTCAGAATTCCCGTTACCGACGCCCGTCGTATTGCCGTTGAGTCCCATGTTAGCTATCACATTGCCGTTGGCACTGCCATTCCCCCCGGTCACGGGGACGCCATTCTGAGGAGTTTCAACAGGTGGAGGGGTAGGCACGGTTCCACCATGGAGTACGCCATTGCTATCGACCCTTGAAATCAGAGGCTGAACCAAGGTTCTGAGCTGATCCTGGCCATTGGCGACCGCTTGCATGAGCTCCATGAAGCGGTCCATTCTTTCGCGGAGTTCTTGAACATCGGTTTGCACTTGCTCCATGATTCTGGTTTGATTTGCTCTGGTCGGATAGCAGTGGATAGGTCTCTGACCAATCCTCGAACAACCTGAAACAACCTTGAAAGCACAAAAGGGTTAGGAAAAACGACAAAGCGCTCGTTATGCGAATGCTTCATGCAAATGCAAACGTGTGTCTGTGCGTTAGGGAGATTTCCCCCGATCCTAGTGCCTGAGTGCCGGTGCTAGTAATAAGAAGTCCGAGTCCAGTCATGGAAACAACATCTCATATATGAAGAAAGCCCATCAAGGCAGTACATAACATCACTGAGTACAAGCAGAATCAATAGCGTGACCTCAACCAACAGGCCTGGTGATGGTCAGCAAACAACAATGATCAAAACAAAAGGAATACAAATAGTCAAGCACGGACACGGGCGCGAAACTCTTCTAACAAATTCCTCGTTTCTGGATGATCAGGCCGAGTGAGTAACCCTTTGACGAGTAACTCCCTTTGCATGATGGTGTATTGAAGACCTTCCACGGAGTCTTCCCATGCTCCTTCGCCAAAACAATCTTCTAGCTTCCGCTTTTTGGATTCAAACGTCAGTTTGCGCTCCTTCAGGTTAGCAAGAGCCCTGTTAAGCTGGCCTTCAACGGCATATCTGCGAGCGATTTCTTCATCAAACCTCTTCTCACTAGCCTTCACCTGGGCTTTCAGCTTGGAGATCTGTTGCATCAGCTTATCCTCCCGCTCTTTCCTGTTGGCTAGGGTGGCCTTCCAATGCTGGTTAAACTTGGATATCCTCCGATACGCTTCGTCCAAGTGTTGCTTCTTCGTGGCCAGTACATCGTTGACATCTTTGAAGTCTCGACCCATGCGCTCGCGCTCAGCTATATGCTTAGTCAAATCTGTCCCCAACTGGTTCACCAGCTCGGTCTGCCTCTTGAAGGAATGAACAGCTTCGCTTCTCTCGCTTTTGAGTTGAGCCAATTCTTTCTCTAATTCTTCATTGGCCTTCTTCAGCTCGTCTCGCTCAGCTAACACCTGATTGTACTGCTGAATAGGCACGGTGGTAGGCTCTTCAATCACTAGAGGGCTTTCTGGCTGGGCAGGTGGAAACGGCATCCCTATAGCATCTGCTCTGGCTCTGATCCAAGTCACATATGGGGCGTAGGCTTGACTATTACTTTTTCCCATCAATGGTTTTCCCCATTTACTGATACCATTCCAAGCGTGATGAAGCTTAGATAACATATCCCCCTCTAGAAGACCAGTGAGGTACAGAGATTCCTGCACCTCTTCATCCTTTGACGGAGCTCTCAAAGCATAAGCAAACTGTCGGACCAGCAGAGATGGATTATAGTTTATACAGCCCTTCCTGCCTATCAAAGGCACGTTCGGAAACCCGCTGCAGCTGAAGATAATCTCAGTACCCAACCTATCTCTATCAAACCAGGCAATATCCTCCGCTGATAGACTCATCAAACGCTCAGACCACTCAGTTGTGGCTGCAGACGAAGCAAAGGGACCCCTCTTGGGTAGATGACTATCAAGCCATTTATAAAGCAGGGGCACACAGCACAAGACGTTCTTACCCCTTCTGTTCTCGTTTTTGTAGTGGACGGAATGGTAGACATCTCCTATCAGGGTAGGGACTGGATTCCCTGAGGCAAAGAGGTGAAAGGCGTCGAAGTCTACGAAATCGGGCATATTGGGGAACAGAATAATGCCATATATGCACAGAGCGAGAATGACGTTGAACACGACCCAACATCCGTCTTTGGCGCACTGCTGAGCTTTTCCCACTAAGAACCGCAAGGAGAAACCGGGAACCTTGTTCTAATTAGACAAGACCAACTTGGAGGCATCCAAATGAAGTGAGGGAGCTAGACTAGCCAGATTAGGCTCAGCATCCATATGAACAAAGAGCATCTGACTCTTGATAGGCACACCTAACAAATCAACATACTCCTCTAGTGTGGGTGCGAGAACAAAATCCTGGAAAGTAAAGCATCTCAACAGAGGGTCGTAGAACTGCAGCAAGGCGTGCAACCCATTCAACTCAAACACAGAGGGTTTACGAACCAAACTGAGCAGTTTTCCGTAAGACTTTCTGAACTCCTCTTTTACAGAATCATCTGCTAGAGCAATCAAACCAGTCAGCTGAACAACATCATGAGCAGGGAGCTTGTAAGCCACTATCTTCCTCAGAGAACCCATAGTAGCGCAATAGAAGGCAAGAAAACATGAATCGGGGGAAACGGTACCTGCAACATAGACACACGTTAATGAAATGCAAATGAGTATGCAAAGCAATGTAAAATGCAATCACGCAGCAGGAGATCAAGACAACTGCACTGTGGAGATTATGTATCAACAAAACCATAATCCTGCTCTATCAAGAACAACCACTATCTCTGATAATAAGAAAACCCTGGCATCGGACCACAAATCTGCTCTGTCAAGAACACACATCTAATAATAAGGATCTCTGATACAGGACCAAAACTCTGCCCTATCAAGAACAAACATCTGATAATAAGGACCTCTGATACCGGACCAAAACTCTGCTCTGTCAAGAACAAACATACATCTGCTGATGAGATCCTCTGATCTCAACCAAAAACCTGCTCTGTCAAGAACAACATACACATCTACCGATGAGATCCTCTGATCCCAACCAAAACTGATTCACTATCAAGAAAACCAGGTAGTCTGAAGGTTAAGGTTTCCTACAACAAACCCGACCCTGCTCACAAGTATGGACCTAAACTGACACAAGTTCGGCATCCTATGCGGTCATCAGCGTCACAGACATTCAAGAGGGGTGATACGATACCCAGAAGGTGTGGCATCACCAGCTCATGAAGCGGCCTTACTCAGCTGAATTCCAAGTGATCGGTCCCCAGAGTCGACAATCCTCCAAACCAACAACCCCTTCAACCCAAAGGGTTGAAAAAGAAGTCAACCGGGAGAACCTCGTCTGAGCGTGGATTTCATGAGACACTAGTGCCTGCCAAGCAAGCACACGCCCACTAATTTCCACAACTAATGCTAGGTACACTCAAGCCTGGGTCTGGCTTCTCACTCATCCGAATGCCCCTCCCACAACAGCATAGATAATCATATCATACTGAAAATAAAATGCGAGAAATGAAATGCGATAAATAACCACAACCCAACAAGTAATCATACAAGCGCTAGGATTGACTCTCGCAGTGGACGTTGGATCCCCAAACTGACTCGCATACTGGACGTTGGATCCCAGGAAACTATCAAGTCCCCAGCAGAGTCGCCAGCTGTTGCTTCTGCGAAAATAAGGTTTCGGCAAAACAGAAGAGTCTCCACCTTTCGTTATTTATCCCTCCGAACTGGAAAGGAAACGATCGGGAAAACCTGACGAAAAGGTATAAGACAAGGTCATCGCAACCGTTGTCTGGGTTCGGGAGTCGGTTACGCAAGGGGAAGGTATTAGCACCCCTCACGTCCATCGTACTTGATGGGATCCACGCTTGTTGTGTTTATCTAACGGGTTGGTCTTATCTATCTACCTATCAAGGCTGGCTTAAAAAGAAAAGAAAAGTGACTCGGCAAAGCATCGCACTTTATGCCTACGTATTCTCATCAGAGAATGAGAAATCAGAGTCAACGTAGTTCGACCTACTACGGGTTACGGGGAAGGTGGCTCGCCAATACATCAGTATTGTGCCTACATACTCTCAACAGGCATGAGAGATCAGAGCTTACGTAGTTCGGGATAATACGGATTACGGGAATTCAGATTCATTTGTTTTTTCGAGTAGGGTTAACAAACAGTTCCGGCAGTTTGGCGTACGCCGCTCGACCCTTGGAGACTTAAGCGTTACCGTTTGCGGTAGAACTGGGGGTTAACGACACTCTTTTCTTTAGAAAAGCTTCCTTTGAATTATGGGCCAGCGGGGCAAAAAGGTTTGAAGTTTGTTTTCTGTCTTTTACGGAAGAACTGTTTTTTATGGATGTTTGCAACTAATATCGCACTAGAGACTATGACCTGAGAGTGAATGCGTCGCATGTCACCCAAAGGGTGCCATACTAAACATTCAAGCTGTCGAAAAGAAACTCTCCGACAACCCTTTCTCAGATAGCTTAAGGCTCGTAACGTACAACATCAGTTAACCTTTATTACTGTATTTTAATTTGTTTTGAGAGAGAAGAGAACGAACTCTATGGGGAGACTATCAAGTCCTAATGTTGTCATGCCAAGGATTCATCCTATGGTTGAGGTTTGAAATAGGGAACTCCTAGAAGTTATCATGCATAGGTTTCAACCTAAAGTTCTAATCATCACTTCCTTATCAAAGGAAGTGAGATTCCTAGGGGATCATGTCAATGATAAACAGAAACAGATAAAGCATCAGCTTCAACAGTAAACAGTAAACAGATATAAATTAAAATGTGTGCAATGCAAGTGAGGGAGGAAATGTGTGTGGGGTATCAGCCTCCACAAGCTCATCTCAACCTCAAGCCAAATATGAATAACTGCAATCATACAGAAGAAATAACATGCTATCAAGCAAGATATAATAACTGCAATCATACATAGGAAATGATAACATGCTATCAAGCAAGATACAAACCACATGGGCAAGGGAGCAGGGCTCTACCGAATACCCGCAAGCAAAGCCACACAGTAAAAAATACAAGCAGAGGGAGCAACTCAACCTCTAGTGCAATCATGCTCCTAGCTTACATCAATCTAAACATGAACTTATTCTAATGCATCAAGCAAATCAAACAAGGTACATCAATACAGAAAAGAAAACAGACAGGAAAGAAAGCAGATCAACCCCTCTTTCAATTTCAAGCTTCAGCTCTTCTGACAGCAATTCAGTCTTCAGACTTCAATCACCCTTCAAGGCTATCATCTTCCATGGCAAGTATCAACTTGCTTCTCCAAGGTTTCAACCCATCAAACATAAGTATCCACTTATTCTTTCTTCCTCAAGCCTCAACTTTACAGTAAATCCCACCTTCAGGCTTTACTCCTAACTACAAGTATCAACTTGATTCCCTCAGGCTCTCAATGCATCAATGTAAGTGTCAACTTATCCTTTATTCCTCAAGCCTCAGCTCTTCACTCAATCTCAATTGATTCCTCTTCATAAGTACCAACTTGTTCTTCTTGCTTCAGCTCTCTTTGCTTCACCAGTATCAACTTCTTCATCTACAAGCTTTAGCTTCTCAGAGTAACCTTCAATCACATGGAAGTGTCAAATTCACTCTTCAATCTTCTTCAAGCAAGGAACTCCATCCTCTAACAAGGGAGAAAGATGCATCTATCAAGAGCAAAGTTTGGATGGTTGGTAGCAGAGTGAAGACCAAAGGTCACCACTAAGCATCTTGTCATTAGAGAAAGGGACCCTCAAAGGTTCTACCAATTTGCAAGGAGCCACACATCCTACCAAAGGAGGGATTAGGCCTTTACAAGGGACCTTACATCATAGGGAAGAATGGAATTGATCAACATATTCCATGTTTATGAAGGAAGAGAACTATCTAGAAGCTCTGCCTACAAAACCCTAATCTTAACCTAATCAAAACTACACCACAAGAAGGGAAGATCTTCAAATACAAGCCTCTTCAAGAAATCCAATGCATCTTCAACTTGCCTTCAAAATCATCCAAGAACAAGCAAAGCAAAACCCTAATCTAAGGGAACTAAAGATGTTAATCTAGTTGAGTTACTGCCTTAGAATCATCTAAAACTAGCACCTAAACTAAAATCAATCAAAAATAGCAAACTATCTTATAAATTTCTACAAAAATTCCTAAGGGATCCTAAGTCAATTAAGAATGCCTCATACAAAAACCAGGGACTAAATCATCTATTAAGTCCTAAATCCAAAGGTATCAATCATAAACCCTAAAAATGGAGCTTCTAAAGGTTTCAACCTAAACTACCACCTATGTTCATCACAAAAAGGTGACAAAATTCGTTGGGGAGCATGCATATCTATGCTAACAACTCACAAAAAATCAGGATCAAAATCATCATCACATGATCACACAAAATTCCACAAAATCAAGCATCAAACATGACTATTTTAATATTAATTAAAATGCGAAAATTCCCATAAAATCAGAAAATGCATGAAATAAAAATATTTTTTATCTAAAAAAAACTAGATTCAATCATGAATCCATGGAAAAAAGGATGGAATCAATTGACTTATTTTTCAATTTTTTATGATTTAATTACTAAACTACCTAAAATGAAGGAATTAAAAATGGAAAATATGGCCAGAGGGTGTGATCAACAAACAATTTCCATTACCCTCGCTTGGGCCCTTCATCCTGGGGGTGTGCACAGCAACTGGGCGCTAGGCCCATTCAAATCTCAATTCAGTCACAAGCAAAAGGACCAGGGGAGGTGCGTTGAGTACAGATTTGCCTTGTAAATCCCATGTTGGGCCTGGATAGGGGGTGTTGATATCAAATGAAATCCAAGCCCACACGCCTGAGTTTCCCATGTATTCAGTCTCAAAAATAAATGAAATAAGCGCACGAGAGGACTTGAACCCACGTCCCTTTGGCATATGCAGCGAAGTGAACAAGGCTGGGGGACCTCACTAATCAAAACGCAATGTTTTGAGGGGAGCATACATGGCACAACGCGGAGCCTTGGATTGCTTGACTCAGTCTACATTTCCACACGCATGGACGTCCTAGATTACGTCTTCAACCTTTCAAATGTGCAAGAGGAGGGAAAGATGCAGAATCCGGCGAGGGCGTCCGGAGCCTCACCGGAAAAATCATGGATCCCTAACTATCTCTATAATCAACCATTTCGCGCGATTTCTGAACCAAAGTTGCTCGAATTTTCACAAGGAATTCAACCATCCCACTAGTTTATTCTAAAAACGCAAGGTTTGCAAAACCACGATCTCAACCAAAAATGGCATAAACCCTAACTTGTCTCTAATCATCAAATTAACCAACCAGAATTCATCTACATGCTAAGGGGAACTTAACCACATGCTTCTAATGGATTAAAAGTGCATAATCAAAGAGATATTTCAAGAACTTAGAACCAACCTTGAAGCTTGGATTGCAGTGGTTATGCGCCTCAATTCTCTTCCAAACTATGCAGAATCCTTCAAGGAGTAATGGTGGACAATTCTTGATGCTCAATTCTTGCTGAAACCTCTTGATCCTCCAAAACACATTTCCAACTTTCAAGCTTTTTCTTCACTTCACATCAATGGATTCTCAACAGAATTCTGCTCCAGAACATTCCAAATTCGTTCTAAGTCTTATTTATAATGTGTTCAGATGGATATCAAGCCCAAACTAGGCCCAATTATGGATTTTGGATATTCACTTTTCCTTCCAAATTCCAACATGGATGTGTGCCTTCAAGCCTTACTCATGCTCTACACTCAGTCCAAACCATTCACTTAATCATTAAGGAGTGTGATGTAATGGTTTTATTCCTTTGGTTTCAACATATGGAATGTATATGATATGTTTCTTAATTGTGAAGTAACCATCCAAATGACCATGTTATGGACCTCAAATCAAAAATGTGGCAATGCCAATCTTTCTAAAACATCAATTCCATTTAGAATGACCACAAATTTGACTCGGAAACATGTTAATCTCATTTATTTTGAATTTTTTCATTTTAATTCATTAAAATGGCTTTTATGTGAAGTTTCTTCACCCAATGCTTGATATAATCCATATCAATGGACACTTGATGTTTAGACAAGCTAAAAACATCATTTTGAACAACTTTCATGTTGAGCAAAAATGCATTTGAGACCCCTAAATTGGTGAAAATGGCCTATGATCACAAATGACCTATAATCACCAAATGTCCAAAATACCCTTGACTTGTCAAAGCCATAAGTTGAGTTCTACAAATCCTATCAAGGACTTCTAGTACTATCTAGAATCTAATAGGATAAGGAACAACATTCATGTTGACCAAAATTTCATAGGAATCATCCTTCTAGGGCAAAAGTTTCATGCAAGTTGGATAACTTTCAAGCTCCCAAGTTCAGATACCTCAGATGACCTGTAACTTGTCAAAGTCATAACTTGGGTTCTACAAATCCTATTAAGGACTTCTAGCACTCAAACTAAAGCTAAGATAAAGCTCTACAACATTCATGTTGGGGGCAAGATGATATGAAAATCACATCTTGAGCTAAACTGCCTTGAAGATAGGGGTCAAACTAGGGGATTTTACACTGTCAAGCCTTAGAAACCCTAGCTTGAAACTTCTCAAACTATTCAATCATGATGAGTTAACCTTGGAATCATCCTTATAACATCTCAATATATCAATTCATGATCACATGGCCTTTGAATTAAGTCTCAACTTCCTTCAAACCCTCAGTTGACTTAGGGTTGACCCAGTCAAACCCTAGCTGCACCAATCATGGCTGAGGCTTCTTATTCTTGCATAATGACCTGTCTAGGCCTCAAAGTGATCTTCAACACTTATCATGAGCTCCATCAAGACCTCAAGTCTAACTTCATGGCTTCAGAATCATCTGATGGCTTTCCACAATTCTCAAGTTAGGAGACACACCCTCTTGGCTTCAACCACTCTCTCTGAGGATCTTTTAACTTCTCTGACAAGGATATCAGCCCTTGAACACTTGAATAAGCTTCTTAGCTAGCCTCAAAGTCTTGCATGGCCCTTGATTGGTACTCATACCTCTTGATCTCCTGCATACATGTCAATGAAATGCAAATGATAATGCTAATGTGAATGCAATGAAACATAAGCTAGGTAAAGAAATGTTGGGCAAATTTTGGGGTGCAACAGCGGCACATGATGCAATTCCACCTTGTCAAAGAAAGGCAACAATCTCCTTGCATAATTCATATATGGTATCAAATTGGGCTGACGTGTCTCCCATTCTCCTTTAATCTGATTCACCACTAGAGCTGAGTCTCCGTATACGTCCAGATGTTTGATTCGCAAATCAATAGCTTCTTCCAGACCCATGATGCAAGCCTCATATTCAGCCTCATTATTGGTAACGGGAAAGGTCAATCGGGCAGTAAAGGGGATGTGCGACCCCTGAGGAGTAGTGATAATTGCACCTATTCCGCTACCATAGGAATTTACAGCTCCGTCAAATATCAACTGCCATTTGGAACCCAACTCTGGTCCTTCGTCCGACAACGGTTCTTCACAATCTTTCATCTTCAGGTACATGATATCCTCGTCAGGAAAATCAAACCTCATCGATTGGTAGTCCTCAACAGGCTGCTCCACAAGGTACTCTGACAGAACGCTACCTTTAATAGCCTTTTGCGAGACATATTGGATATCGTATTCTGTTAACACCATCTGCCATCGGGAAATTCTTCCGGAGAGTGCTTGCTTCTTAAACACGTATTTGATTGGATCCATCTTTGAAATTAGCAGGGTTGTATGATTTAGCATGTATTGCCTCAAACGTTTGACGGCCCAGGCTAGCGCACAACACGTTTTCTCGAGCATTGAGTATCTGGACTCACAGTCGGTAAACTTCTTACTCAAATAGTAGATCGCATGCTCTTTACGCCCGGTCTCGTCGTGTTGACTGAGAACACAACCCATACTTTCCTCAAGAACCGTCAAATACATAATCAACGGTCTCCCGGCCACTGGGGGTATCAAAACAGGAGGTTCCTGCAAGTATTCTTTTATCTTGTCGAACGCCTTTTAACAATTTTCATTCCAAGTCACAACTTGGTCCTTTTTCAACAACTTGAATAATGGCTCGCACGTCGCAGTTAAGTGAGATATGAACCGGGCGATATAGTTCAACCTCCCTAAAATCCCACGCACTTCTTTTTCTGTTTTAGGCGTCGGCATTTCTTGTATTGCTTTTATTTTCGCAGGATCAACCTCTATTCCTTTTTCGCTCACGATAAACCCCAGCAGTTTACCCGATCTCACCCCGAAGGTGCACTTGTTAGGGTTCAGTCTCAACCTGAACTTCCTAAGCCTCTTGAACAGTTTCAGCAGATTAACCAAATGCTCCTCTTCCGTCTGGGATTTGGCAATGATATCATCAACATAAACCTCGATCTCTTTATGCATCATGTCATGAAAGAGAGTCGTCATAGCACGTTGATATGTTGCCCCAACGTTCTTTAGTCCGAAGGGCATCACTTTGTAACAAAATGTTCCCCAGGGAGTAATAAAGGTAGTCTTCTCCATGTCTTCTAGAGCCATTTTGATCTGATTGTAACCCGAGAAGCCGTCCATGAAGGAGAATACAGAGAAATGAGCATTGTTATCAACCAGCACATCGATGTGAGGAAGTGGAAAGCCATCTTTCGGGCTTGCTTTGTTCAAATCACGGTAGTCTACACACATTCACACTTTACCGTCTTTCTTCGGCACTGGCACGATATTAGCGACCCATGAGGGATATTTGGTAACAGCTAGGAAACCAGCATCCCACTGTTTTTGATCTTCCTCCTTGATCTTCACAAGCATGTCCGGTCGGGTTCTTCAGAGTTTCTGCTTAACAGGCGGACATTCCTCTCGCAGTGGCAGACGGTGAACAACCATATCCGTATCCAACCCAGGCACATCTTCGTACGACCAAGCAAAAATATCACTGTACTCTTTGAGCATCTCAACCAACTTTTGCTTGATGTCGCTCTGCAGCGTAGCCCCTATACGGATATTTCTCACAAACTCTTCCGACCCCAAATTGATAATCTCAATGACTTCCTCATGAGGCAGAATGATTCTTTCTTCTTGTTTCAATAACCAGGTCAACTCTTCTGGTACGTCGCCATCTTCAACAATCTCTTCCTCAGCCTGAAATACCGGGTGCTCGAAGTCGAAGTGAGTCATAGGCGGTTCATAGATGTCATCTGAAATAGTAATCCTGCAAAGGAAATGGTTAAATGCTTCAACACGCATACAAAGCAAATAACCACGTTGCAATTTTATTGTAAAAGATAAAAATAAGAAAAACAGGGATCACAATATTTACATATGAAAAACGCCTTTATTTCATGATTAAACAATGTAATGTACATAACCAAATGGCCCTAAGCAAAATCACTATGCCCCGGGTAGGACACAGGATTATTCAACAATTAAGAAAACAAATCATTACTGTTTAGTTGTCACAGGAACAGTTTCCCGGATAGACCAATTGCAGAGACTTTGTCCTGGCACGCTTGGCTTGATCCACGCGTCCATATCACAGTCGCTATCTCCTTCTTCAGAATCGGAAACAACATTGATAGTCTCGAAGCTCACTCCGCTTGGCGTGATGGCTAACCAGAATATCTTCCTCTCCACAAACAGTGACGACACTATCCCCAACCATATACTTCAAGTTTTGGTGCAACGTGGACGTGACTGCCCCGACAGCACGAATCCATGGGCGCCCCAGAAGGCAACTATACGCTGGCTCGATGTCCATTATATAGAATTCAGTTTCAAATATTTCAGGCCCCACCTGCAATGGTAATGTTATTGATCCAAAAACGGACCTCCTCGTTCCATCGAACGCTCTCACCACTAAGTCACTGGGCGTGCAGATAATCCCCCTGATATCTAACTTCATCAAGGCTTTCTTCGGTAGCACATTCAGGGAAGATCCGGTGTCTACTAAAACATGGGACATGACCGTGCCCCGGCATTCTACTGACACATGCAATGCCATATTGTGCTCTCGCCTTCTCGGAGTTAAATCAAAGTCTGTGAAGCCCAAACTGTGCCCCACATTTACATGCGCCATCACCCCTTCTAGATGATTGACAGAAACTTCTTGAGGAACGAACGACGTGTCTAGAATCTTCAGCAAAGCGTTCCGATGGGCCTCGGAACATAACAACAAGGATAGGATGGAAATTTTTGACGGCGTTTGCTGGAGGTGCTCAACAATTTTATAATCACTTTTACGAATGAGCCTCATAAACTCCTCCACATCCTTAAGTGACGTTTCCTTTTCATTCGACTAAGAAGGACCACTCTCGGTTACCTTGGCTAATCTTTCCGCCTCTACCTCGGGTGACGTGAAGATTCTTCCGCTTCTGGTCATACCCCCTGTTCCGACAATATTATCTACGACCCCAACTGGTTGTCTATTGACTTCAATTTTCTCACCGTCGCAATATACCTCCAACCCGTAAGTCCACGACACTGCTTTAGTACTCTCAAAAGGAACTGGTCCTGCCTTGGTAATTGTGATCGTCGGCCGCCTGGCGGGCGCCGTTATCGTTATTGTTTTTCTCGGAATCGTCACCGTTGCAACATTGTTCTGCTCATCACACAATGCTTCTACAGGCTTTTCAGCCGCGGTTCTATCAAATTGCAAGGTACCTTCATCCATCATAGCCTGAATACACTGCTTCAACTCATTACAACCCTCTAGCTGTATCCAACAATCCAAGCAAAACTCATCACACCCCGGGAACACACCCCCTTTTAACAACCTGCTTTTAATCTCACCTAACGGTGTCTTCAGCTCATTGACATCCATCACCAGATTCAGATTCTCTTCCGTCAAGATGGCATTTGCCCCGTGATTAGGCATAGGCTGTTGTACTATATTTGGACCCGCCTGTCCAAAGTTAATAGCTTTGCTATCCAATAAATCCTGAACTTTGTGTTTAAATGCCTGACAAGCTTCTATATCATGTCCGGGCGCCCCGGAATGGAATTCACAATGCTTGTTGGCATCATATCCGTAAGGAAGTACTTCCCCTGTAGGCGGTGCCAAAGTCCTCTTTTCAACCAAGTTCAACCCTAGCAGAGTCTGGAGGAGTTCTGCATACGTGGAAGGAGGTGCGTCGAACACTCTCTTCGCTCTCGCGTTCTGTATCCTTCTCTGGCCAGGATTCTATCCTCGTTGTTGTTGCGGTTGTTGTTGTTGTGGCTGCCTCTGTTGAGGAAGCGGGATAGTGACGCTAGCTATCTGTTGCGGCTGAACATACTGATGTCTTCCTCTGCCCCGGCCCCTGCCACCAAACACGGCACTAGCATCACCATGTCGTCTACCACCAAATGCTTTTCTGGAACCTCCTGTTGAAGTAGACTCACCTGCTTGGAACCTTCCAACTTTAATCCCGTTCTCAATCATCTCCCCCATAAGAATCAAATCTGAGAAACTGCTCAATGACACACTAAACAATTTTTCGTAGAACACCCCCGTAAATGTCCCAATGAACATATCGTTTATCTCCCTTTCAATTAAAGGAGGATGCACCCTCGCTGCCATATCGCGCCACCTTTGCGCGTACTCTTTAAAGCTTTCACCGTTCTTCTGTGACAAACCCTGCAATTGGACCCGGTTGGGCGCCAGATCGTTGTTATATTTGTAATGTGTCACGAAAGCATCAGCCAATTGCTTCCATGTTTTGATCTGCGTGGGCTCCAGCCCCATATACCATTCAAGTGAAGGTCCTGACAAGCCATCCTGAAAGAAATGCATGAGCATCCTTTCATCGTCTGAATACGCGGACATCCTTCTGTAGTAAGAGCGGACATGGACCTTAGGGCAGGTGTCCCCCTTGTACTTGTCAAATGTGGGAGCCTTCAATTTCAATGGCACCCTCAGCCCTGGTACCAAGCCCATTGTAGTCATATCCAAACCGGTGGAGTTCTGATTCACTACCCCCTTCATCTGTTCTTCAAGCATTTTGATCCTCTGCACAGGATCAACAGGTCCTTCAAATCCCATGCCTCTTCCAGAAAAGGCGTCCTCCTGGCAGTCTTCGCCCCAATTCACATTTCTATTTCCATACCCGTCGTAACCAGTGTTGCAACCAAACCCTTGCTGATTGATCATGGGACCTCGTCCCCCGTTACCGAAACCCTGGTTAACTCTAACAGGTCCAAACCCAGTGTTGACAGGAATCACCCCAGCACCATTCATATTACCAAATCCACCATACCCCTGGTTAGCGTTACCAAAACTGTCATAACCGAAACCCTGAGTGTTGAAGCCGAATTTCTCGTCCTGATTGACGTAATCAAATCCCTGATCATTGTAGCCGAAACCATTGTTGCCAAAACCATTACCGCCATTGTTGTTACCACCGCCTTGGTTGGCATCCCCAAATCCAACATTGTTAACAACAGTTTCATTTCCATTCCCTGTGTTGCCATTGCCAGCGCCAGCGCCCTCGTTTACAACCACAACAGGTGGGGTCACTATAGGTGGGACCACAGGCGTAGGGGGCTCATCCTCTGGAATAGTCTCAACGTGCGCAGAGTTATGGTCATTGTTGCCATTCCCATTAGCCCGCGTCAGCAGCTGTTGTACCAAAGTCTGAAGGCTCTCCTGGCCCTTAGCAATGTTCTCCATTGCTTGCATGAACAGATTTAACTTCTCGCGGATTTCCTGCATCTCCACTTGGACATGATCCATGATTCTCTTGCAGTTGTTTCGGGTTGAGTAGCAGTGGACTCTTTGTTCGTCAATCCTGGAAAACCTGGAGATGCAGGTAATAAGATACGGATTCGAGTAATATGGGTCATGCAATATGAATCCAGATGCAATTGTGTAAATATGCTACAGGTTATATCCCCCCCGATTCTAGTCTCGGAGAGAAGGCCATCACGACAATGGAGTCCCCATCAAGCAAGCAAGGAATCAAAAAACCCTCGTATATAAACACATGCCACGAGGCTGAGTACAAGAGTACAACTGAACACAACTGAAGAGACCTCGGCCAACAAGCCTGGCGATGGTCAAAATACAAGTACAAAAGGCAAGGCAAAGATAAATCAGGCCAAATAGCATGCTCTGACGTCTTCCAATATCCTTAACGTCTCCAAATGCCCTAGTCGAGAGATCAGCTCCTGTATCAGTAAGGCATGCCGCTCGGTAGTGGATCTCAGCTTTTTGGCGTCGTCCTAGCAGGTTCCTTTGCTAGAACTCTCGTCAAGTCTGTACCTCTTGGAACCGGCCTTCACTTCATAACCTCTCGGCTTCTCGTCAAGGTTACTTACTATAAGCTCAGCAGCGCTCCTAAGTGATGTCTCTTCGGTAATCTTGGCGTCTTGGGCTATAATCTGTGCCTCTAGCGTGGCAATCTGCAACTTCAGTTCGTCTTCACGCTCCTTCCGCTTGGTAAGCGTGGCATTCCACAAAGCCTCCCACTTGCTGAGACGGGAATAAGCTTTGCTTAGAAGTTCCTTCTTAGAAGTAAGCACCTTGCTAACACCGTTCAAGGCTATTCCCACTTTTTCTTTCTTGTTGGTCTCTTCCGTCAGCTCTGAACCCAACCTGTTAATCAATTCAGTCTATTCCTTCACAGTGAAGGTAGCTTCATTCTTCTCATGACGCAACTGGAAAATCTCCTTTTCTAACTCATCATTGGTTTTCTTCAGTTCTTCGTTTTCAGCCAATAATTTGTTATACTTCTCACTCTCTACCGAAGTAGGTACCTCAATCAATGGAATATACATGGATTCCGCAGCAGGATAAGGAATCAAGGACATGCTAACTCTCTTATGGATCCAAGCCAAATAAGGATCATAAGCTCTGTTGTTGCTCTTACCGAGCAAAGCTTTCCCTCTCCTATGGACGTTAGCCCATGCATGTCTCAATCTGATCAAAACAGCCGCGTCTAATAAGCCCGTGAGTTACAGAGATTCCTGTATCTCCTTCTCAATAGGAGCGTCCCGCAAAGCATAACCGAACTGTCTTACCAGCAGTGAAGGGTTATAGTTGATACAACCTTTCCGTCCAATCAAAGGGACATTCGGAAAGCCACTGCAACTATATATAATATCAGTGCCAAGCATACTCCGATCAAACCAAATGATATTCTCAGCAGACAGCCCCATCAACCGGGAAGACCAATCCAAAGTATCAACAGCATCAACAAAAGGTCCTGTCTTCGGGAGATGCCCCTGGAACTACTTGTACAAGAGAGGAAGACAACAGGAAACATTCTTGCCACGACGTTTCTCATTCTTGTAGTGAATAGAATGATAAACATCGCCCAAGAGAGTAGGAACTGAATTCTTTGAGGCACGAATCAAGAAGGCATCTGAGTCGACAAAATCTGGCACATTAGGAAACAAGACAATCCTGTAGATGCAGACAGCTAGAATGGCACTGAAGGCAACCCAACATCCACTCTTCACGCACTGTGTAGCCTTCTCAACCAGGACAGACAGGTGAAAACCATAAGCTCCGTTCAGCTTGACCAAAACTCCGGGGAACTCAGAGGCGTCTAGACTGACAATCTCAGCGAGTGTAGCTAACTCAGGCTCAGCATCAACATGTATGAAGGGCGTCTGGTCTAACACAGGAACTCCCAACATCGCAGAATACTCCTCCAAAGTGGGTGCCAAAATATAGTCGGGAAATAAGAAACATCTCAGCTGCGGCTCATAAAAGTGCATCAAAGTATACACCCCGGTCGTCTCAAATGCAGAAGGTCTGTACAACAAACTAAGCAATCTCCCATAGGATACTCTGAACTCAGCCCTCACTCTCTCATCTGCTAGAGCAACTAGACCCAGCAAGGAACTAATATCTGGAGACTGCAACCGGTAAGCAACTGTCCTCTTCGTGGACTCCATGTCTGGCCAGAAAATACACTAGAATCAGAGGGGAATGACCACACCTGCAACACAAATACACGTTAATGAAATTCAGTCATGAAAATGCACATGCATATGCAATCAAGGGACCAAGTGCAATGCTGATGAACTGTGCTGCTTTGTACTGAAGCCTGAGAACCATCAAATCTTCATCTCAAACCAACCACTCAAATGAACCCTGTAACCACATCTCACTGACAGAGATAAACCAGGTATTCTGAGGTCAAAGGTTTCCTGCAAACAGCCCTACCTACCCCTCACAGGTGTGTACTTAACTCGTAGACGAGGTACAACATCCTATGCGGGTTCAACGTCACAGACTTTCAAGAGTGATGATACGATACCCAGGAGGTGTGGCATCATCATCCCTTGAAGCGGCCTCACTTAGTTGAATCCCAATTGATAGGTCCCCAGAGTCGACAATCCTCGGGTCAGACAACTTGTCGAGCCCTAAGGGCCAGGCAAGAAGCATCAAAGAGAATCTCGTCCGAGCGTAAATTTCGCGGCTAGCTGGTGCGAGCTAAGCAAGCAGGCTAACCACTACTCTCTACTTCTAATTCTATGTGTTACCTCAAGCCCAGGTCCGGCTTATCTCTTAACAGATCTCTCCCTTCCCGCAACAATAATAACAATATAAAGCTGATAATAAAATGCGGAAAGTAAAGACAGAACAGTAAATCTATACAACACCCACGACGGGAAAACAAGCGCTAGGATTGACTCGTATAGGGGATATTCCTGTCCCCAGTAGAGTCGCCAGCTGGTCGCTACTGCGAAAATCGGCGCCGACTATGACAGAAGAGTCGCCACCATGCGTTATTCATCCCAATGGAGGGAAAGGAAACGCTCAGAGTAAACCTAACGCAAAACGGGAAAGGAATGGTCGTCGCAACCAAATTCCTGGATTCGGGAGTCGATTACGCAAGGGGAAGGTATTAACACCCCTCACGTCCGTCGTACTCGACGGAATCCACGCTTGTTTTCTAGCTAAGGGTGTGTTATTCTATCTACACTAAAGGGTCTGAGTTAAAAAGAAAATAAAATGACTCGGCAAAGTATCGCACTTTATGCCTATGTATTCCCGTCTGTAATGAGAAATCAGAGTCAACGTAGTTCTCCTACCTACGGGAAAGGAGGGGAAGGTTGCTCGCTAGGATACGACATCCTATGCCTACGTACTTTCATACAGCATGAAAGATCAGAGCAAACGTAGTTCGGGCTATAGAAGACACAGAGTTATCTGACTGTTTTTTATCACCTTATGAAAGGGTTTTCTTCTGATTAAGAGTCCAAGCGAACAAAAATGACACTTTGATGTTTGTTTTCAGTCTTTTACGCAAGAACTGTTTTTTACGATGTTTGCAATCTCTGACGCACTAGAGACTATGATTGGAGGGTGACTACATCGTATGTCACCCTAAGGGTAACACACTAAGCAGTCAGATTACTGAAGAGTGACCCTCCAGCAATCCCTTCTCAAATAGCTTAAGGCTCGTAGCGTACGACATCGATTATCTTCATTACTGTGTTTTGAATTGTTTTGAGAAGAGAAAGAAATTCTAAAAACCTAGGGTTTGAAAAGGGAATCAAAACTACCCTAATGTTGTCAGGCATGGATTACAACCTAATGTCTGTCATAATTCCCTCCTGCACAGAGGAAATCAGAGATCCTAGGGGATAAACGGAAAAGAAACAGATATATACAGTAAACAGTAAACATGCATGCAATGCAACAATACAAGCGAGGCAAGGGAGTCCCCACTCAACCTCGAACCTGGGAAAACAATAGGCAAAGTGAAACAGCTTCACTTCAAACCTAAGGGGCAAGTTGAACAAGCCAACAAACAATACAGAAAAAGAAATAAAACCCAACACCAACTCTGACAGCAACACCAGCTCCTACAGTAAGCAGCTTAAACAGCAACAGCTCTGACATCTACAGTTGATTAATAGCAAAAAGGTTGACAGTAACACCTTCAAGCAAGACCCCCTCTTCACTCTCCAATGGTCCCCCAAATCTTTAGATAAGCCCTTATCTCCAAAAATCTTCAGCTTTAGCAAGCACTGAACCCCAACAAGTAGACAACTTCAAACAGCAGCAAAACCCTAGTCTTCAACAGATATCCAGCTTTGACAGGCACAAGCTTCATCTTCTCCAATCTTCAATGAACTTTATCTTCCATAAGCTTCCATCTTCAATGCCACCACTCAGGAGAAGATCAACTAATGATAGATGTAGTTGAAATGTTAAGGAGCTTAATGATAACCCAGGGAAATCACTAAAATCTTAACATAGCAAGTGAAAGGTATCCTCAAGGTTCTACCCAACCAAAGCTTGCTCTACATCCCTCCTAAGGAGAGATGGAACTTCTTTGGGGGACCTTGTGTCATAGGATGGAATAGAGGCACAATAAGCTCTCTATGTTTGAAAGAAGAAATCAGTCTAATCTAAAGCTCTCCATATATCTCCTATCTCCTAAGTCTTCAAAAGCAACCTTCAAGGATAAGAATCTTCATGCTCCAAGCTCCATCCTTTGTCTCCAACCATCTCCAATGTCTTCATTAGCTCCAACAAACCAAGCCCAAGCCCCAAGCCCAATTAGAATGACCCAAACCCCACAAGTAATCCAAAAGCCCAAAAGGGAAACACACAAACAACAACCCATTTGCAAAAATCAAAGAAAATATTAATACTCTTCATAAAATCCTAGATTAATTTCTAAGGGAACCTAACTATGTACCCTATATCCCATATAGATCCCATAACCTAAATCAACTATTAAACCCCAAAACTATGTGTCAAATTGCACCTATGTGTTGTAAAACCCTAATCCTAACACCCTAAAGTTCATTATCCAAAACTAACCTAAATTTCATCATAAAAATATGAGAAAAATCACTAAGGGAGCATGCTTCCCTAACCTAATCAACCTCACAAGAATCAATCAAAAATCATGCACCAAACTCTCATACTAATTTTAGAAAAATAAGGTATCAAACAAATGCAAAATAAAATCCATAAAATTGTAAAATATACCAAAAAAATATAAAATGCATGAAATAATGTTTTTATTGTTTTATTAAATTCTAGAAACCCTAAGGAAAACAAGGAAAAAATCCTCACCCTAAAATGATCTTTTTTCAATTTATTATGAATTTTCTAATTAGCCTAAATGAAATATGAAAATAAAAGGAAAATAAAAGAAAATGAAAAAAAGGCGTGACAAATAGCAATTGGAATCAGTACAAAACACCAAATGGGCTCAGAGGGGGGTGCGTATAGGAAGCGCACGCTAGGCCCAATTCATTTCAAAAATAAAATGAAAAAACAAATAAAATGGAAAAACGCTGGTATGAATAGCAAGCAAATCACGTGTGTTTTCAAGTGGGCCTAGGAAATGGGGTGCACATAGCAACAAATGACTTAAGCCCATATTAACATGTTAAATGAAACGGTGCGTTTGGTTTAAACTCAGAATTCCTTCGCAAATTTTCCATGCGTCCTGGTCGTTGGATCATGCTTTGGTTAAAGGTCTCACCTAAATCTAAGGGTGACAAGTTCATCTTCTTCCTTTGAATTTTGGAGGGAGAAAGAAGCCATGGCTGAACAGAGTTGCAACCTTCATCTTCTCCAAACGCAACTCTCTTAATCCTCACTAAAACCCTAACCTAAATACATCATTTGGTTCGCTTTTCCACAGGGAATTCACTCATGCTATCCATTGACATTGAATCACTCTCCTTCTCTAAACACGATGATCACACCAGAAAATGCTCAGGATCCAAACTCCACCAATCCTAAAATTGATAAGCCTAGACTCATCACCATGCTACACTAAGTCAATTCCACCATCTAACTGAGTTTAAACCTCCAAGAACATCAAGAAACATCCATGAACAGAAATGGTGCTCATCCTAATTTTATCTCTAAATCGTGCAAATTGTTACCAGAATCCACCTAGCCATGTTCTACAATGCTCATCACCATCTAAAACCTAACAATTATACCTATATCAAGCCATAGAATGAGATTTACATACCTGCAAAAATCGAGTGAACAGACTAAGCAATCCATCAAATTAGGCTTCAAGAATCTCCAGATTGCTTCAATGATGTATGATCAAGCTTATGTATGCACCAAATTGGACTGAATCTTCTTGAATCACCAAACTCGATTCTGACTTGCAAGATGAAAACTCAAAGAGCTATCTCACGATTCTTCACAGTTCTTGATCACCAATCTATCTGGAATCAATCACCAACACATGATCAAGCTTCTGAGTGCAAGAATTTGGATTGAAACCTCTCCAATTTGTGTAACCGATTCTGTTTTGCAAATGGAAAACTCAATGTTCAATCTCTCCAATCTCTCTCAATCTGCACCAACCAATGCCTTGAACCTCTTCTAATACTTATATAGAAGGTGAATGAAAGCTCTAGAAACTTCTGGATTGATCCAATGAGAAGTTCAATATCTCATGCCATGGAAATCTCATCTTATGCTATTCTCATGACAGTCCCCATAACAGCTTGTGTTTGCCTTTGCTTTTTGTTCAATTTCTCTCCAAATGAGATTTAGGAAGTGTTTGGATTGAATAGAGCCTTGTAGCTGACCCAAGGAATGACTTTGCATATGTAACTTATGAAGTAAGTAACCATTTTACAAAGGAAGTCATGGAATTATCCCTCAACTCAAAAATGTGGCAATGTCATTGTTTTCAAAATATGTTTTCCAATCAATTTGGTATGTCATATGGCTTGGTTTGGACCCATAGCTCAAAAATCCCAATTTTCATCCTTGGTTCATTTAAAATTCACCCTTATTTTAGGCCATTTTTGTGATTTTGTGATACAAGCCATTCCAATCACCCATGACCTCTTAACTAGCCCAAAAACACCATTATAAAGACATCTCATGTTGAACATTTTTCCATTTGAGGAGTGGAAGATGGAGATTTTGACCTATGTTGAAAAATGACCTGTAATTCAACTTTCCCAAAATACCCCTGGATTGCCAAGATCATAAATTAAGTTCTACAAATCCTATTGAGGACTTCTAGTACTTTATGGAAAGCTAAGATCAATCCCTACAATTATTATGTTGGCCAAGAATCCATTTGAAAACTCCTTGATGGGCAAAAGTTGCTTGGACGTCAAGTGACTTTCATAGATAAATTTCAATGTCCTCTGGTGATCCATAACTTGCAAGAACCATAACTTGAGTTCTACAAATCTCCTTGAAGACTTCTAGTACTCAAATTAAAGCTATTGAGAATCTCTACAAGTTTCATGTTGGCCAGGAATCCATTTGAAACTTGCATTTTGACCTATATGGCTTGGAAGATAGGACTAAATTAGGGGATTTTACACTGAAACCCTAATTTGGCAACTCCTCCCACTCTTGATTCTCTTTGATTTATCCTTGGCACAACACCACACATGTATCAACATATCAATTCATGAATCCCACAACCTCCAATTAAACCTTAATGCTCTTCAATCACTCAGTTGACCTAGGGTTGACCCAGATGAAACCCTAGTTGACTGCACTTCAACTGTGGCTCTTGTACTTGAATCAATGACTTGTCTCATCTTCAATATGACCCTATAGGCATTTCATAAGCTTTTTACACATTCCATACCCTCATTTCATAGCTCATACCCCCATTGATGACCCTCAATACACCCCAGATTAGGAGAAAAGTCCACTGGTTGACCCTCAAACTTCTCAAAGCTTCAAACATTTCTTGATGACTTGGATGGTCTTAAGCTTGAATAAGGAACCCTTGATGTGCTTCTTTAGATAAGAATGGCACTTGATCCCTTGTGGGATGCCTTGTTATGCTATGCTATGCAAATGATTAGATATATACATGATTTACTATGCAAATGACAATGCAATTGAAACATAAACCAGGTGAAATAGGTTGAGCAAATTTTAGGGTGAAACACACCCCATCTGCAAGCTCACGCCACCTCTGGGCGTACTCTTTAAAACTCTCACCATTCTTCTGAGAAAGATTTCGGAGTTGGACCCTGTTCGGTGCAAGGTCGCTGTTATATTGGTAATGCTTGACAAAGGCCTCCGCCAACTCTTTCCAGCTACCAATCTGAGTAGGTTCTAATCCCATATACCATTCCAATGACGGTCCAGACAAGCTATCTTGGAAAAAATGCATCAGCATCTTTTCGTCATCATAATAGGCGGACATTCTCCGATAAGAGGACCATACATGAACTCTTGGGCAAGTATCCCCCTTATACTTGTCTAAAGTAGGCACTTTGAACTTGAGTGGCACCCTCAAGCCAGGAACCAACCCCATATTGTCCATGCCCAACCCCGTGGAATTCTGATTGGCAAGATTCCTCATTTGTTCCTCCAACATCTTGAACCTGCGGTCATTGTCAGTGGGCATCTCAAGATCCCTGCCTGGCGGAGGGAAAGCATCTTCTTGACGATCCTTGCCCCAGTGAGAATCCCCGTTATCATACCCAGCATAAGCAGCATTAGGACCAAAGCCAGTCTGATTGAACCTGGGACCATACCCCATATTACCGAAACCCTGATTGCCAGCCCCTGGCCCGAAACCAGCGTTGTAAGCACCCATTCCAACACCATTGTTGCTTGCGTTACCAAAGCTATGATTTGCATAACCCTAATTTTTGTAACCCTGATTGCCATAGCCCTGATTGGCACCACCAAAACCAGCATTGCCAACACCAATACCAGCATTGCCAACACCAATACCCATATCAGTGTTACCAGCACCAACACCAAAACCGGCATTTCCAGCTCCAACATTAAGACCAGCATTTCCAGCTCCAACATTAATGTTGGTTTCCACATGCCTGTTACCATTACCAGTCACATTCCCATTCCTAGCTCTGTTACCGTTCTCAGTGGTGTTGAGGACAACCACCGATACAACATCACCCGCTAAGGGAGTCTCACCATGAGGAGGATCAGTAGAAACCCTTCCATGTAGCACACCCTAACTATCAACCTGGGCAATCAGAGGCTGCACCAGAGTCTGAAGCTGCTCTTGGCCTTTGGCCACAGTTTCCATCACCTGCATGAACTGCGTCATCCTGTCGCGCATCTTCTGCATCTCAGTTTGCATTTAATCCATAGCTTTCTTGCAATTACTTCTCATAGAGTAGCGATGAATTCGCTAATCGGAAATCCTGAAACCTGTATCAACAGAGGGTTAGGAAACAACTCAAGGTACTTGTCATGCAAATGATTTATGCAAATACAAACATGTATCCATGCATTAGGAGGAAGTTCCCCTCGATTCTAGCTCCAGACAAATAAAGTCTATCGTCCAATCATGGAAAAAAAAACCTCGTGTATATATGAAAAGCCCGCGAGGGTAGCGTACAACAAAAGCTGAATACAACTGAAGCAACAAGCATGACCCCAACCAACAAGCCTGGTGGTGATCAGCACATTAATGCGTAAAAGGTACAAAGAAATACAAAGAAATCAAGTGATGCTATGGGCACGGAAATCCTCTAGAAACTTCTTCGTAGCGGGATGGTCAGGTTGAGTGAGCAGGCTTTGGATCAACAAATCCCTTTTCCTGATGGAATCTAGGAGGTTCTCAGCAATGCTCCCACAAACACCTTCTTCAGAATGGTTTTCCACCCTACTCCTCTTAGCATCAGCCTGGAGTTGACAATCCATTAGGTTAGCTTTGGTATGAATCAACTTATACTGGACGTCTCATCAAAGGGAAGCCTCAACCTCTATCTTCTTATCTTTGGCCTCCATCTGAGCTTCTAACTGGGCTATTTGTTGCTTCAACTTTTCTTCCTTCTCTTTGTGGCTAGTCAAAGTGTTGTTCCATAACTTCCCATACTGGGTCAACTTCTGATATGCCTTATCCAGATCCTGCTTCTTGGTGGTCAATACCCCGTGCACTTCCTTTAGGTCCAACCCAAGCCGCTCTCTAGAATTAGTCTCTTTGGTCAAATTAGCGCCCTGGTGGTTGATCAACTATGTCTGCTTCTTGCAGGTGTGTACGGCTTCGTTCTTTTATCTTCGGAGTTGAGCGATCTCATTTTCCAGTTCTTCGTTGGCTTTGACTAGTTCTGCATTCTTAGCTTGAAGCTGCTCATACTTCTGGATTTCAATCATGGTAGGCTCTGAAGGGCAATCCTGCTTGACAGGAGGAAAAGGCATCAACACTTTTTCTGCTCTGCTACGAATCCAATCCATATAAGGAGGATAAGCTTGATTATTGCTTTTCCCCAATGAGGTTTTTCCTTTGCGGTGAACATTGTCCCAGGCATGTTCAAATCTAACCAAATCATTCCCTTCTAATGCACCAGTGAGGTACAGAGATTCCTGTACCTCTTCGTCCTTAGGAGGGCCCCTCAAAGCATACCCGAACTGTCTGATAGCGATAGATGGATCATAGTTAATACAGCCCTTCCTACCCACCAGAGGGACATTATGAAAGTTCCCACAGCTGTAAATAATTTCACTCCCCAGGCGATCTCTATCAAACCAATCAATGTCTTCGAAAGACAAGCTCATCAGTCGCTCAGACCATTCCTTCGTCTCCGCAGTCTTTATAAAAGGACCATCCTATGTGTCGCTACTACGAAAATCGGCGCCAGCAGAACAGAAGAGTCGCCACCGTGCGTTATTTATCCCAAAGGAGGGAAAGGAAACACTCAGAGAAAACCTAACGCAAAAGGGAAAAGGAATGGTCATCGCAACCATTGCCTGGGTTCGGGAGTCGGTTACGCAAGGGGAAGGTATTAGCACCCCTCACGTCCATCGTACTCGATGGGATCTGTAACACCCCCTTTCTATACCCTCAAATTAATACATTTAATCAATTAGGCACTTAGAAAATTTATTTCATCAGAGTTTAATTAAAACATGGTATATAAGAGGTGCATCACATTATCATGAAATTAAACACATACGATACCTGCTCAAAATAGATATGCAACAATGGGTAACCCACATCTCAATATTTAGAATAAAAGCGGAAACATCCAAATATTGAATCGATCACATACATAAAAGTATATACAACCATTCAATCAATTCATGCTTTACAACATATCCACAGCAGATACATACACATATGTATCACAAAAGAATCAAAACAAAATAGCTTCAAAAGAGTCAAAGGCTTCCTAACTACCCAGATGTTACATATCAGAGCCATTGACCAAAAAGAATGAAGACATCGCTTCACAAAAAGAACCTCCAGCTTCCTACTCTGCAATGCCTCATAGAGCATTATAAAAACAGCAGAAGGGTGAGAAACAATATCATAACAATTAATGCATAAAATTGTATATATACATATACTCATATTTGTACAAGTCATACTCAAATTATGTTCTCACCACATAAAGCATATACAATTAATCATGCCTCTACACATGCTCATGAACATTCACTATATGTTCCTCCAAACAATCATATATAACATACACAGTTACATTCATACAACTAATGCATCATACACAGATGACTCATGCAACTCATAGAGACCGACACACGACTTTATGCAGATGCAAATGCGGTACCGACTCATTTCAACAGATTCTCTAAGGAATCGAGTATTCAGCAGATTCTCCATGGAATCAAATATTCAGCAGATTCTCCACGGAATCGAATATTCAGCAGATTCTCCACGGAATCAAATACTCAGCAGATTCTCCACGGAATCAAATACTCTAGCCAATCTTCCACGAGATTACATGTTATGACCGATTCTCCGAGGAATCACACAATGCAACCGATTCTCCAAGGAATCACACAATGCAACCGATTCTCCAAGGAATCAAATATAACCATCGTATCATACGAGGTTCTGCAAATCCTCCGAGGGATCAATCAACACACAAATGCATACTAAGATGCTACACAATGCTAATCCTCCGAGGGATCGATCAACACAGAATGCATACTATGTTCACAAACATACTCATTGCATTTATCACATACATCGCATATATCTATCATGCATTCACATTATGCACCATTTCACACATGGTTTACACACATATCAGCCTATCAATGCGTTTCTATTCAATTCAAGCAAATACACAAGATTATCAAACGTTCAAGATTTACCATTTACTCTACAATCTAGGATTCACGCCTTTCGGCCACCCACAGCACGACATGTCGAAACAATTCACACATCAATCATTCATATAGGCATTAATCATAATTGAATCGACCAATAAATCATGCTATGAACAAACAGCAAAACAAATAACACTGTCAGGTTCGCCAACCTTCGCCTGGCGAAGCCACGCAGCGAATGCTCGCTGGCCTTCGCCTGGCGAACTTCCCAGCGAAGTCCACTGGGAGTAATTCTGGAATTACTCGCTAAGGCTCGCTACACACTCGCCTGGAGAACCTTCGCCAACTAACCTCGCCTGGCGAACTTCCCAACGAACACAGGGTGTTGCTTCTGACTTGCTTCGCTGCAGCTCGCTGGGCTTCGCCTGGCGAAGCTTCGCTGCCATTCGCCTGGCGAGCCTGCGAAGACAGAACTTCCATGGCTGTCTCAAGAGCCCAAACTCCACAAAATCAACCGATTAAATCCAAACCAGTCTCAGTGGCACAACCCAACCATCACCCGACTAAACTACATCGTCTAATCCGAGTTCTAACCGATTAAAACCTCATTCTACTCACAAAACCAACTTCTAACCTAAGTGGAAAAAGAGTAGAAACTCTACAAAATCCAAACACATACACATACAATCATACACATTAAAGAGATGATGGAGTTTCACACCCTTACCGATCGATTGCAAGCTTTGGTGATGATCCCTTGATGATTCTAGGTTTTCCTTTCCACTTTCTCTTCTCTTTCTCTTCTCCTCTTTTCTTTCTCTTGTTTTTCTTCTTATTTTACTATCTTTCTTTCTTTCCCTCTCTTATTCTATTTCTATCTCTATTTCTTTCCTCTCAAATTCTTTCCAACACTTACCAATCAATTCTCACACTAAATTGCTAAATGTCTAAAATGCCCTTTTTACTCTAATTCCCCGAAAACTCTCCGAATCGGTAAAAATAGATAAAATAAGCAAACACCACATAATAATATATAATTTATCACTTTAAATCAAACATCAATTAAATAAATTAAAAGACTCAACAATTAATGGGAATTCAGAATCGGGGCGTTACAACTCTCCCCCACTTTAGAAATTTTCGTCCTCGAAAATATTACCTTATTCAAACAACTCTGGATGCGATTCTCGCATCTTGCTCTCCAACTCCCAAGTCATGTTGCCTTCCGCGGCACCTCCCCAGGACACTTTCACAAGCGCAATATCCTTGCCTCTTAGTTTCTTAACTTCGCGGTCCAAAATACTAACCGGTAAAACTTCAACTGTAAGGTTATCTCTTACTTCAACTTCATCCATTGGGATAACATGTGACGGATCTGGAACATACTTCCGAAGTTGCGAGACATGGAATACATCATGCAAATTCGAAAGGTTCGGAGGTAACGCCACACAATAAGCCACAACACCAACTCGTGCGACAATCTGATACGGACCAATAAAACGAGAAGTCAACTTTCTCGACTTCAAAGCACGACCCACACCCGTAACCGGTGTAACTCTCAAAAACACATGGTCGCCCTCTTGAAACTCGAGATCCTTTCTCCTTTTATCATGATAACTTTTCTGTCTACTCTGAGAAGCTCTCATCTTTTCCCGAATAAATTTCACCTTTTCCGTCGTTTGCTGTACCATTTTCGGACCAACTACCGACTTTTCACCTGTCTCATGCCAACACAGAGGTGTTCGACATCTCCTACCATATAAAACCTCAAATGGCGCCATACCAATACTCGAATGGAAACTGTTATTATAGGTGAACTCAATCAACGCTAAATAACCGTCCCACGCACCACCTTGTTCAAACACATAAGCATGCAACAAATCTTCTAACGATTGAATCGTCCTCTCGGTTTGACCATCTGTTTGCGGATGATATGCCGAACTCAATCTCAACTTAGAACCCAAGGCACCTTGCAAACTCTCCCAAAATCTTGAAGTAAATCTAGGATCTCTATCCGACACAATACTCTTAGGAACTCCATGAAGCTTCACAATAGTGCCAACATAAATCTCGGCCAACCTTTCCAAAGAATAAGTAATATCAATCGAAATAAAGTGAGCCGATTTAGTAAGCCTATCAACAATCACCCAAATAGCATTATGTCCTCTTTGCGTATTCGGCAATCCCGTAACAAAATCCATCGATATACTATCCCATTTCCATTCCGGAATATCCAACGGTTGCATCAATCCACTAGGCTTCTGATGCTCCACCTTAGACTTCTGGCAAGTCAAACACGAGTACACAAAACGAGCAACATCGCTTTTCAATCCAGACCACCAAAAGATCTTCTTCAAATCCTGATACATCTTATTCGCTCCCGGATGAATACTCAAGCTACTCCGATGTCCCTCTTCCAATATCATCTTTTTCAAATCCGCATCATCGGGAATACAAATACGACCTCGAAACCTCAAAACTCCTAATTCATCAACTTTGAAATCTTCATTTCCATTCATCATCAAATCCACAAATTTCAAATCCAACTTTTGTTTTTCACACACCGAAGCAAGGAAATCATTCGTGACATGCAACATACCCAGCTTCACACTACTCGGTGTTAACTCACAAACCAAACTCAAATCTCTAAAGTTCTCCAAGAGTTCCCACTCTCTAACCATCAAAGTAGACACGTGCAACGACTTCCCACTTAAGGCATCGGCTACCACATTCGCCTTACCCGGATGATAATTTAAACAAAAATCATAGTCCTTCAAAAGTTCTAGCCATCTCCTTTGCCTCATATTCAATTCTTTTTGATCAAACAAATACTTCAAACTCTTGTGATCGCTAAAAACTTCAAATCTTGCACCATAAAGATAGTGCCTCCAAATTTTCAAAACGAACACTACGGCCGATAACTCCAAACCATGAGTAGGATAATTCTTTTCATGTACTCTCAACTGTCTAGAAGCATACGCCACGACCTTCCCATCTTGCATCAATACACCACCCAATCCTGACAAAGAAGGATCGCAATAAACCACAAAAGGTTCCGTAGGATTCGGCAAAATCAAAACTGGCGCTGTCGTTAACCTTCTCTTTAATTCCATGAAACTCTCTTCACAATTAACATCCCAAATAAAAGCCTTTCCTTTACAAGTCAACTGCGTTAACGGAAGTGCTAACTTTGAAAATCCTTCGATAAACCTCCGGTAGTAACCGGCCAAGCCCAAAAAGCTTCGAATTTCCGTAACTGATCTTGGAGTCTCCCATTGCATTACCGCATCGATCTTGGATGGATCCACACTAATGCCATTGCCGGAAATAATATGTCCAAGAAAACTCACCTCCGACAACCAAAACTCACACTTAGACAACTTTGCGTACAACTTCTTCTCTTTCAAAATCCGCAACACAATCCTTAAATGTTCTTCGTGTTCCTCTCGAGACTTAGAATAAATCAAAATGTCATCGATAAACACTACCACAAAACGATCCAACTGCTCGTGGAAGATACGGTTCATATATTCCATGAAAACACCTGGCGCATTAGAAACTCCGAATGGCATCACCGTATACTCATAGTGACCATATCATGTTCTAAAAGCCGTCTTCGAAATATCTTCTTCCTTAACCCAAATCTGGTGATAACCGGATCTCAAATCAATCTTACTAAAAACACGGGCTCCAACTAGTTGATCCATCAAATCATCGATTCTTGGAAGCGGATACTTGTTCTTAATTGTCACCTTATTCAACTGCCGATAATCAATACACAATCGCATACTACCATCCTTCTTCTTTACCAACAATACCGGCGCACCCCAAGGAGAAACACTTGGTCTTACAAATCTCTTATCCAACAAATCATTCAACTGCTTCTTCAATTCCACCAACTCCGATGCCGACATCCGATACGGGGCCATCGAAATCGGTCTAGTACCCGGAACTAGATCAATAGAAAATTCAACCTCTCTCTTTGGCGGCACATCCGCAACATCTTCCGGAAACACTTCAGGAAATTCACAAACCACAGGAAACACGTCGAGCTCAACTTTGCTCTCCACCGACAACGATGCAAACAAACCAAACAACTGAGCTTCGTCCGCTAAAAGTTTCTTCAACTCTTTAGTGGAAAGAAAACTCTCGTTTTCACCATTTTCCAAAGAAGGAAACCTTACTAACTTGTGATAGCAATCCAGATGGACTCTATTAAATTGCAACCAGTTCATACCCAAGATTACGTCCAAACCTTCCAACGGTAAACACACTAAATCCATAACGAAGTCCTTACCATACATGGTCAAAGGACAACTTGCACACACAAAAGAAGTAGTTACCGACCCCGAAGCGGGAGTCCCAATAACCATACCACTACTCAAAGAAACCACACACAAATCCAACCGCTTAGCACACGCAAGGGAAATGAACGAGTGAGTCGCTCCAGTATCAATAATAGCAACTAAAGGCATATCATTAATAAAGCATGTACCTTTAATCAAACGATCCGCCGCATTAGTAGCGTCTGAACCTGCTAATGCGAATACTTTTCCACCCGCCGGAGCTTGCTTCGGTTTGGTACAATTCGGGCTAATGTGACCCACCTCGCCACAATTAAAACACTTCACAGCATTCTTTCTACACTCTGCTGCATCATGTCCAAGGAGCCCACAGTTGGAACACTTCGCCTTGAACTTTCCACAATCATAAGACTTGTGGCCCATCACGCCACACTTAAAACATTTGATCGCACCGGAACCTCCTCCGGGTCTCCTATCAAAGTTTCCCCTATGTTTGCCCTTCTCAGCAGGCGTCACATAGGGTCCGCTTCGTACTTGTTGCTTCCCTCTCCGCTCGCTCAAACCCTTATAATGAGTAGAACGAGCTCTACTGTCTTCTTCATAAATTCTACAACACTCGGTCAAATCCGAAAATCTTCGTATTCTTTGATAACCCACCGCTTGCTTTATCTCAGGACGCAAGCCATTCTCATGCTTGATACATTTGGAAAATTCCGCCGTAACCGCATCATAGTGAGGGTGAAACTTCACTAACTCAGTAAACTTAGCGGTGTAGTCCACCACCGACATATTACCTTGTTTCAACTCCAGAAATTCCATTTCTCTCTTCCCTTTAACACTTTCGGGATAATACTTCCTTAGAAACTCAGTACGAAATAAATCCCACGTAATCTCCTCATCGTCGACCTCAAGAACTTGCCTCACGCTGACCCACCAGTCATCAGCCTCTTCTCTCAGCATGTGAGTCCCTAGTCTCACCTTGTTCCCTTCAGCATAATCCATCACCCTAAAGATCCTCTCAATTTCCTTTAACCATATCTGAGCACCATCCGGATCAAATCTCCCTTTGAACACCGGTGGTTGGTTCTTCCTGAACTCATCATTCGCATTCACGTTAGATGCACCCTAGACAGCTCTGGCCATAGCCTCTAACGCCGCTGCCATAGCATTCTCATTACGACCTGCCATATTCTGAGGATTCCCAAAAATAACAAGGTTAAACAACCGTTCAACCAACACAACAACAAGACAGACACGACTGACTCAACACTGGCTCTGATACCACTTAATGTAACACCCCCTTTCTATACCCTCAAATTAATACATTTAATCAATTAGGCACTTAGAAAATTTATTTCATCAGAGTTTAATTAAAACATGGTATATAAGAGGCGCATCACATTATCATGAAATTAAACACATACGATACCTGCTCAAAATAGATATGCAACAATGGGTAACCCACATCTCAATATTTATAATAAAAGCGGAAACATCCAAATATTGAATCCATCACATACATAAAAGTATATACAACCATTCAATCAATTCATGCTTTACAACATATCCACAGCAGATACATACACATATGTATCACAAAAGAATCAAAACAAAATAGCTTCAAAAGAGTCAAAGGCTTCCTAACTACCCAGATGTTACATATCAGAGCCATTGACCAAAAAGAATGAAGACATCGCTTCATAAAAAGAACCTCCAGCTTCCTACTCTGCAATGCCTCATAGAGCATTATAAAAACAGCAGAAGGGTGAGAAACAATATCATAACAATTAATGCATAAAATTGTATATATACATATACTCATATTTGTACAAGTCATACTCAAATTATGTTCTCACCACATAAAGCATATACAATTAATCATGCCTCTACACATGCTCATGAACATTCACTATATGTTCCTCCAAACAATCATATATAACATACACAGTTACATTCATACAACTAATGCATCATACACAGATGACTCATGCAACTCATAGAGACCGACACACGACTCTATGCAGATGCAAATGCGGTACCGACTCATTTCAACAGATTCTCTAAGGAATCGAGTATTCAGCAGATTCTCCACGGAATCAAGTATTCAGCAGATTCTCCACGGAATCAAATATTCATCAGATTCTCCACGGAATCGAATATTCAGCAGATTCTCCACGGAATCAAATACTCAGCAGATTCTCCACGGAATCAAATACTCTAGCCAATCCTCCACGGGATTACATGTTATGACCGATTCTCCGAGGAATCACAAAATGCAACCGATTCTCCAAGGAATCACACAATGCAACCGATTCTCCAAGGAATCAAATATAACCATCGTATCATACGAGGTTCTGCAAATCCTCCGAGGGATCAATCAACACACAAATGCATACTAAGATGCTACACAATGCTAATCCTCCGAGGGATCGATCAACACAGAATGCATACTATGTTCACAAACATACTCATTGCATTTATCACATACATCGCATATATCTATCATGCATTCACATTATGCACCATTTCACACATGGTTTACACACATATCAGCCTATGAATGCGTTTCTATTCAATTCAAGCAAATACACAAGATTATCAAACGTTCAAGATTCACCATTTACTCTACAATCTAGGATTCACGCCTTTCGGCCACCCACAACACGACATGTCGAAACAGTTCACACATCAATCATTCATATAGGCATTAATCATAATTGAATCGACCAATAAATCATGCTATGAACAAACAGCAAAACAAATAACACTGTCAGGTTCGCCAACCTTCGCCTGGCGAAGCCACGCAGCGAATGCTCGCTGGCCTTCGCCTGGCGAACTTCCCAGCAAAGTCCACTGGGAGTAATTCTGGAATTACTCGCTGAGGCTCGCTACACACTCGCCTGGCGAACCTTCGCCAACTAACCTCGCCTGGCGAACTTCCCAGCGAACACAGGGTGTTGCTTCTGACTTGCTTCGCTGCAGCTCGCTGGGCTTCGCCTGGCGAAGCTTCGCTGCCATTCGCCTGGCGAGCCTGCGAAGACAGAACTTCCATGGCTGTCTCAAGAGCCCAAACTCCACAAAATCAACCGATTAAATCCAAACCAGTCTCAGTGGCACAACCCAACCATCACCCGACTAAACTACATCGTCTAATCCGAGTTCTAACCGATTAAAACCTCATTCTACTCACAAAACCAACTTCTAACCTAAGTGGAAAAAGAGTAGAAACTCTACAAAATCCAAACACATACACATACAATCATACACATTAAAGAGATGATGGAGTTTCACACCCTTACCGATCGATTGCAAGCTTTGGTGATGATCCCTTGATGATTCTAGGTTTTCCTCTCCACTTTCTCTTCTCTTTCTCTTCTCCTCTTTTCTTTCTCTTGTTTTTCTTCTTATGTTACTATCTTTCTTTCTTTCCCTCTCTTATTCTATTTCTATCTCTATTTCTTTCCTCTCAAATTCTTTCCAACACTTACCAATCAATTCTCACACTAAATTGCTAAATGTCTAAAATGCCCTTTTTACTCTAATTCCCCAAAAACTCTCCGAATCGGTAAAAATAGATAAAATAAGCAAACACCACATAATAATATATAATTTCTCACTTTAAATCAAACATCAATTAAATAAATTAAAAGACTCAACAATTAATGGGAATTCAGAATCGGGGCGTTACAGGATCCACGCTTTTTGTTTATCTAATAAGGGTGTGATTAATACTATCTATGCTAAGGGCTTGAGGACAAAAGAAAAGAAAAGTGAGTCGGCAAAGTATCGCACTTTATGCCTACATATTCCCGTCTGGAACGAGAAATCAGAGTCAACGTAGTTCTCCTAACTACGGGTAAAAGGGGGGAAGGTTTCTCGCCGAGATATCGCATCTCATGCTTACGTACTTTCATCTGGTATGAAAGATCAGAGCAAACGTAGTTTGAGCTTACTACGGGGAGACTAGTTTAATCCTAACGTTATCATGCCAAGTTCGTCCTAAGGTTGAAGTTTGCAAAAGGGAAGGCTACCCTAATGTTGTCATACATGGTTGCAAAGCCTAATGTCTATCACATTCCATCTTCAACAAGAAGGAATGAAGATCCTAAGGGAAAGGCAAAGGAAGCAACAGAAAACAGATGAAATAAACAGCATACAGGAAATGCAAATTCATAACAGTAAACATGGAATGCAAGTGAGGGAGGCAAGTCATCTCAACCTCAAGCCCATAATGAATGGAAAATGGCCTATTATAAACATACAATCTTGGCCACAAGTGAATATAAAGAGATACGAGGCAATAAAACCTACGAATGACATACGTATACTACGATTTGGAATCATAACGCGCTATCACGGAAATATGGAACCTAATGGGCAATTATGTATGATAAAATCAGCCAATCAATGATCAACACATCCTATATAATGTCTATAATAAGCAATAGGAACCCTAGCTTTCACCACACAAACAAATCGAGGCCGTTGGAGCCAAAATAAAACCGAGGTCTGCTCGAAAGTCCAAATTACAAGTCCGAATACAAAAATATAAGAAAAATAGCAAAAGGTGCTAAAAAATTCAAATAAAAATCTCCAATGCCCTACATCAAGCCACAAACCAGGGGTGAGAGATACCACAAAAATATCCAAATAGAAATGGTCAAATAAGATGAAAACATTGCAAGATATCTCATGTATACCAAATGAAAAGTTAAAATGGAGCATGTTAAAGCAAGCATCCAAAACCAATTAAAATGGTACAATAAAATTCCCACAAAACTATATCACAATACCTCAACATGTGTATGAGATCCCTGCAAAAGATTTGGCATTTAAATGATATATTGATAGGTCAAAGAAATTCAACAAAATGATAGCACCAGCATTGGCCTTTTTATGACGACCCAAATGTAAAAAATCCAAAGAAAATGTCAGAAAATGGTAAAATTATAATTCCAGTTTTATTAAATCCTAGACATCTTAAAGATTCAGCACAAAAAAATGGGGATCAAAACGACTAATTTTCCTATTTTTTATGATTATTTGAAGTCAGCATATAAAACAGAAAAATAAAAGAAAATACATGAAAGCATATAAATGTGTGAAACAAGTAATATAAATGCAATAAATCAGAATTGTCACAGCTGAGGATCGAACAGGGGTCATGGGGGTTTCGTGGCTGAGTTGGCGCGCCACGTGGTTTAATGAAGTGTGATGTGGCACACGACGTGGAAGCGTGAGAGGCGTCCGATTGTGAGGCTCGGTCAAGCTTTCCACATGGATCCGACGATGCTGGTAGTTCTTCTCCAATTTAAACATCCAGGGCTGAAAAACGCAGCAGCGATAACAGTAATGGCGGACGGTTTTCCGGCGAACTTCCTTCAAGCCTATCTCCCTTAATTCTTAACGAAACGCAACGATTCTTGAACCAATCTCGAAGGAAATTTCGCAAGGATTATGAATATACCATTTGTTTTCACTGAAACTTCCTCTAACTCCAAAACCGCATATGCATCAAGAGATGCCAAGAACACTAAACTTCCATGAAAATGTCCAAATTGATACCAGAAATGCAATACACATTGAGGGGATTCCAAATATATAAAAATGGCACCTTAAAGATTACTATAACATGAGTTATCTTGAAATTTTAATACCTCTGAAAATTGCACTATATAGCTTCACTCATCCACTGATTCTTCAAGGAAATGGTATGGAATCACTCAACAACGCTTGGTGAAGATGTTTGGATCACTGAGAGTGCTTGAATTGATGATGAAGACAGAATTCGAATTTGAGTTGCACCTCACTTTTTCACATTACTATAACCATGTTCTTGCACCAAAAATGGCTAAAAAATGGTGGAAAAATTCTATGGAGTATATTGAATTAATTGGTAATGAGAAAGGATCAAAAAATGGAGAGAAAAAAGGATTGAAAAAATGGAAATTCAAATATGTGAAAGTGTGGGAAAAATGGAAAAATGATGGAAGAAGAATGTGAATTGCCTTGATTTTTAGTTTTTATATTCCTTGCATCATAAGGAAGGTTTAAGGCCCATAAGAGTTCCTTGTTTCTAAGCCCAAGCCCAAGATCCATTATGTTACTTGAATTGTAAGAAATCTCGAAATAGGCCATGATAAAGTCCTCAAATGAAAAATGTAAAAGTGCCAATGTTCTTAAAACACGATTTCCATTCGAAATAAGCACAAATATGGACTTGTTTGATTAAATTTTGACAAAATACAAAACTAGGCCTTTTCACATGTCTTCACCAAAATCACTTTCATCGATCTTCAACCATGAGCTGGCCCATTAAAACCTTGAGGTTTATTTGACCAAATGACGCCATTCAGAGCAACTTTCATGTTGGAAAAAAGTCCATTTGAGTTATGCAAAGTATTGAACTGGGCCTGTAATTTTATGACCTGTAATCATAGTTTCCCAACTCATTAATAATCTTCAGTTGGCCTCTAAGTCAGGGGATGAACCCCACACAAGTATCTGAACTTCTCAAGGGCATGAACCACTTCCTGGTGACTTTAGTGATTCCTCAAGCTCGAATAAAACCTCTAGATAGGCCTCTCTTGATGTATATCACACTTGATCCCCTGCATAAATGCTAATACAATGCTATGATAATGCTATGATGATGTTATGCTAATGCAAAAACAAGAAGGACAATGTTGGGCAAATTTTGGGGTGCAACAGCTGCCCCTATTCAAGCGACTTGGATCTAAATGAGTGAAAAGCGAACGGCTTTCAATCAATCAAGGTAAAAGGCGGTTGAATATCAAAAGAACCAGGAAATTTGCCAACCGCAGAAATAAAATGCAAACTCTGATTGGGATAGAATCTCCGGAGAAACCGAACATAATGAACATCTTGAACATCCCATCAAGGGCAAGAGAAACTTAATCAAGTAACTCTGCTTCAGGAAACACATAACTGGCCATGGTCTGAACACCACATGGGCTAAAGAACAATCTTTCGAATCGTCAGAATCTGAATACTCAACGCACGATAGGGCCACATCAAAATCTATCGGAATCTGGATACTCAACGCACTGACCAGAGCCTGGATGCTCGACGTAGCTGGTGATTTTACTGGGGATTTACTGGAGCCTGGATACTCGACGGACGAAGAAATACATCACAAACCGAACATTCACCGGAATCTGGACATTCAACAGAGAGAGAGTACTATCGCAACACTTACTAGGATCTGTATACCCAACTGCCTTTATCGGAGTCTGAACACTCAACGGACAAAGCAAAACGTTACAAATTGGAAATTTCACCGGAATCTGGATATTCAACGGAAGAACCGGGCCTTGAACGCTCAACGTAACACATCGGAGTCTGAACACTCAACGCCAAAAAACCGGAGTCTGACAACTTAACGAAAACACACCGAAGCCTGGAAACTCAACGAAGCGATAAACTGGAGCCTGGATACTCAACGAAAATAAACTGAAGTCTGAAAACTCAACGAAGCAGCAAACCGGAGCCTGGATACTCGACGAACAAACACGCACCGGAGCCTGGATACTCAACGAAGCAATAAACCGGAGTCTGAACACTCAACGAAGCAAACAAATCGGAGCTTGGATGCTCGACGAAAACACATCGGAGTCTGAACACTCAATGAAGTAGCAAACCGGTGTCTGAACACTCAACAAAGAAAACAAATCGGAGCCTGGATGCTCGACGAAAACACATCGGAGTCTGAACACTCAATGAAGTAGCAAACCGGAATTTGAACACTCAATGAAAACACACCGGAGTCTGAACACTCAACGAAGCAGCAACCGGAGCCTGGATACTCGACGGACGAATATGCACCGGAGCTTGGATACTCAACGAAGATAACAAACCGGAGTCTGAACACTCAACGAAGCAAACAAATCGGAGCCTGGATGCTCGACGAAAACACATCGGAGTCTGAACACTCAATGAAGTAGCAAACCGGAGTCTGAACACTCAACGAAAACACACTGGAGTCTGGATACTCAACGAAGCTACAAATCGGAGCCTGGATGCTCGACGAAAACACACTGGAGCCTGGATACTCAACGCAACTAACCGGAGTCTGAACACTCAATGAAAACACACCGGAGTCTGAACACTCAACGAAGCAGCAACCGGAGCCTGGATACTCAACGAAAACACACCGGAGTCTGAAAACTCAACGAAGCAGCAAACCAGAGTCTGAACACTCAACGAAACAAACCGGAGTCTGAAAACTCGACGAAACTACAAATCGGAGCCTCGATTCTCAACGAAGCAACAAATCGGAGCCTGGATGCTCGATGAAAACACAAATCGGAGCCTGGATACTCAACGAAGCTAACAAACCGGAAAGAGAATACTACAAATACTTATCAAGATCACCTTACAAAATCTTTACCGGAGTCCGGATACTCGACGAGAGAAAGAATCAATACAAACTGGAGATTACCGGAGCCTGGATACTCGACGGAATAGCCACGAACACTAATAGGGGTTTGGACCCTTGCTTGATTTTACCGGAGTCTGAACACTCAACGTACTGACCGGAGCCTAAATACTCAACGTAAAAACTGATGTCTGAATACCACAGCTCCATGCTGGGGAGAAAAACTCTGAACAACTTTGGAAGATACGATCACAACTCTGCTGAGGGACATACCAATAAACCTGGAGTTACAAATTTTACTGGAGATGAACAAGTCTCTGCTGGTGATGAGCAACTCTTGCTGAGGGACGGAGTAAAGGTCATGCATGACCTCCTTGGAACACACGTTACACTGTTGGGGTCACAAACGACCTGTCGGAGGATATTCCACACATGCCTGGTGGAGAGAAATCTGATCTCGACTCGCTGGGGAACAAACCCATACTCGTACTCTGCGGGGATTAAAGGTACGTCTGACCATCTGCTGGGGAATGATCTCTGATTGTTGGAAAAATGAGCTTCATCCGAATCTCTCTGAGAAATCGCCCCAAGCGTAATGCCCCTGCCCCAGACTGATTTTTGGGAAGGTCTATGTAACAGCCCAATTTTTCAATAAGTGATTAATTGTGCTAATTAATTGGTTTATGTGATTTATCTGATTTAAATAAATTATTGGATTTATTTAAATGAGTTAATGGATTTAATTAATTTATTCTACTTGGTAGAATAATGTGGATTTATTAGATATTCTCTAATTAATGATAAGATGAGATATTTTGTGAGAAATGAATTGATAGGTATTTTTTAGAGAAGAATTATGATGGAAAGAAAATAGAAGGATATATAAGGGAAATTGGAGAGAGAAAAAAAGAGATAGAAACATAAGAGAAAGAAAGAAAGAAAAGGAGAGAAAGAATAGAGAAAGAGGAGAAAAGAGAAGAGAAGAGGGAAACTTGGAGAAATCATCAAGAATCAACTTCAAGCTTCAATCCAATCAAGGTAAGGGTGAGAAACATTATTATTTGATCAATGTGTATGATTATGTATGAGTTGTGTTGGATTTGTTGGGTGTTTTTCTCTATTTTCCATTTCTAGGGCAAATGAGTTAAATCGATAGAGTTGAGTTTTGAACGGTTAGAATTCAAAATAAATAGCATAATTTAGTCGGGTAATGTTTAGCCGTGATTATTGGATTTCGTTTGATTGAATTTGGTTGAGTTTGTGAGTTTTGACATTTTTGGATAATTGAGGGTTTGAGATTTGAGTGAAAATCGGACGTCGTAGAAATCGTGTCTAATGGTTCTAATTCATTGCTATATGTTAGGTGAGTATGAGTATGTGTTTGTTTCGAAAAAAAGAATTGAATCGGTCGGATTTTCGGGCGAAAATGCAAAATCCCGTAGCCGTGTTTAGGCAAATTTCTGGTTTTTCGGAAAACTTCAAAAATTCATAACTCTTGAACCGTAAGTCGGTTTTGACCCCCGTTTGAAGCGTTGGTAAGTTAACGAGATTATCATTCTAGAAAAAATGGCTTTGAGGCCTGTACCTGGTTCAATTATAGCAGAAAATTGAAAACATATTGTTGTGTTGATTTTTACCGTCGCGAATGTGTGTGATTGATGTGTTATTGTGCATAATACTTTTGTTATATAACGTATAGCTTGTGCATGTTGTGATATGATATGCTGTGAGTAGCCGTATGGCGTGAATCCTAGATGGTGGAATCGATTATGAAATATAGTCTTTTGACAAATATATGCATATTGTTTGTATGTGAAGAATGCATGAGAACATATTGTGAATATGTGTGCATTGCTTGATAAATGTGGTAATGATATTGAAGTGTAAATGCATATTGATTGTATGCGATATTGTGAATGCATGAGAACATATTGTGAATATGTGTGAATTGTTTGAAAAGGTAATGAGGTTGAATTATGAATGCATATTTGTTGTATCCGATTATTGTAAATTAATGCATGGGAGCATATTGTAAGATATGCGTGCATTGTTTGACAAATATGTTGATGAAGAGTATGAATACTTGATTATATGATATGTTGTATGTGCAATCTTGTTTAATTCTTGAAGGGAGGAATTATGTGAATGCATGGGATTAAGACGTGTGATCGGTCTTAAGTGCATTTTGTTGTTGATTGCATATGCATCATTTAGTCAAGAGGCAATGTTTGCTAGTTTCGTGGAGGCTAGTGACTTGTCCCAAACCTAGATCGGGGTTTGAAAGCTTAGGGAACGGGCTTTTGTTGTTATCGGTCTAGGGAACGGACCCGGTTTAAGTGTAAAAACCGAAAAATGATAACAAGTGTTGGTACCACATGGCATGAGGTGCATTGAGTTGCATTGAGTCTCATGGAATGAATATATGATTGTGGTATGAAGTTATGCATAGGTGTATGTGCATTACTTGTGTAATTGAGAGTTGTGAATATGTGATCATTGTATGAAAGTATGCTTATGAACATGAATTGTTGATTTGAGAATTGTGAATGTGTAATTGGGAATTAGTGAGTAAATATAATATGTGTATGTTCATGTGGAATGTTGAGATTTATGGATACGTGCATGATGAATATGCTTGGTGAGAAAATGTGGAATATATGTATTTTGTGCTTGTGTATTTGTGTATATATAATTATATGCATTGTTATTATGATAATATTTCTCACCCTTCTGCTGGAATGATGTCCTACATGACATCGTGCAGGTATCAAGGAGTAGTATTGCTCGTAGTTACGAGGTCGCTTTTGGTGTAGCCGTTTAGTGATTTAATTATGTTGGGTCGAGTCATGCTCTGGTCATGTAACACTGGGATCGCTTCGGTTGTGTTTAAGATATACATTGTGTACTCTATAAACGTGTTTATATCCATTTGAATATTATGATGTTGACCTTAGTGCCTAAGTGATGTTGTTTTATGTGATAAAAACAAATGTTTCTTTTATGAAAATTGTGGTATAATTGAATCCGCTGCTACATGCAAAGTGAAGTTTTGTAAAGCATAATTTTATATTGAAATAGTAATGAGCATGACAGGTGGTTTTGATATTTTGAAAGTTATGTGTAATGCCCTTTTGTAAATGCATGGAAATTTACTCTGATTATTCATATATTATCCGTGGGGTTTAGAAGGGTGTTACATTAGTGGTATCAGAGCAGGTCGGTCCGTCCGGCCAAGTTGTCTAATGTTGTTTGTTCCCTGGTATACGACATATGTGTGAAAACACTGTCGATACATGTTTGTTGTCTAACCTTTGTCTGCAAAAGTGAGAATGATTCAAGTGGGGGAGAAACTGGTGCTTCTCCAAGATGCTGCAAGTGTAGAGTTGTAGCTTAGTGTATGGTTGAACGCTCTTATAGTTTGGTAAAGACGGTTTATGCCCCATTATGATTTTCGACTGCCTATTAACAAATTGAGGAACTGATCACCCTTAATCTCTTGTTGATAGTAGTTGGGATTGTGTTGGATGGGATAGACGTGTCTTGCAAGCTTAGATGGCGTGAGCAATGAATTGTTTGGAGTTAAGCCAAGTGCTGAAGAATTGTTTTGATGAGTCGGCGTAGGACAGTGATGAGATGTTTCATTTTGACGGGAATTTTGAGTGTTAACGAAAGTGGGAAGTTGGCGGTTCGCCGATTAATTGTGGTTGTCTGGGAGTTATTCTGACAAGATAGTGATATACAACCAGGACGTGAACTGGAGTTGTGATTGACTTAGTTACGGGAACTAGTCCGATATTAAGAGCTCTATATTGTATGTCTATTTGGATAGTCAATGAATTAAACTGATTGAGTAGTTTTGAGACTTGTGTCTGGTGTGTGTGTTGTGGCAACAGATTGTGAAGTCAAGTATATAAAGGGTGGATAGTGACTTCTGGTGATTATTAAAGGAAGTAAGATGTGGGATACTATATCGGTAATTGGACTTTTAACATTTTAAGAGTTGGAGATGTGTTGAATGACCTTCTAATGGTGACAACATTGTTTTCGTATTTTGTCCTAATGGGAGAACCGTAACTCAGAATGACGTCATATGAGAAGCATTGGAAGTTATTACAATACTCTATGTGATGGTGAAGTAGTGACATGGAATTAAGTATTTATTGATGGAATATGTTTGGTTGTTGTAGTAAGTGCGATTTGTATTTCCGCCATGACTCATAAATTGAGTGTCCGTTTGGCATAGGATTCTCCATAATTAATTGAGTGAGTCAATGGTTGGGTAACCGATGATATTTGGATATACTCGAAGAGTATAGAGGATCATGTTGAGCATCGGGAACTTGAGTTATTAGTGTTGGAGAAGAAGTAGTAATATTCTACTGTGAAGAAAGTTTAAGGAATTGTTAGGAAAGCTGTCAACAGCTCGTGTGTTGATTTTTGCCGAATCCGACAGAACAAATTGTTGTGTTTTGTGATGTTTAGTTGATATGATTGGAGGATATGTTAAGTACAACATCAGCGAGTTTTGGTTATGCTTTAAGGCAACTTAAAGTACATAAGGGAATTATCTGACAAGTAATTGGGGTTGGTTGTTGTTGCGTGTTTGTGTCGGAGTTTGGAAGCCTCAATTGTTTAGTTGAGATTTGAGATGGTTGGTGATCTTAAGAACTTAAGGTATTTGTTGATTTGAAAAAGAGTTGAATATGGTGCAGAGGAAATAAATAGGGACTTCTGAAGGAGTATGGTTTTTGGTTGAATTACCATTCGAGTGAGACCAAGTGGTAGCAGAGGTATCGAATTGGAAATTTCTGTATATACCAATGATGGTGGTAATGAGTTAGAACTGATGAAGCAAATTCGGGACATGAGTTTGGTCTGTGAAGAAAATATCTTAGGGAGTTGAGCTTTGTATCTTGAGACTGACTATAGGTATTCTTGATAAGATTCGAAGAAGTCGAAGTTCTAATTTGAGTTAATAGATTGATTGAATTTAATGAATTGAAGTCGAAGAGCTGATTTTCGGATTGATGAGAATGGTACCATGAGATGTCGTGATGGAGTGTGTGTTCCAAATAGTGTGAGTTGGATAAGAGTACTCTGGAAGAAGAACATTGAGATAGATGGAGAGAGAAGTGGTTGAAGTGATATGTGCTGGTTTGACTTATCGGAAGTCGAAGTGTGAACATCAGAGGTTGTTGGACCTGATACAACTGTTGAATATTTCTAAATGGTATGGGATAATATTCCCATGGATTTTGTGTCGGGTTTTCCGAAGAAATATGGAGGGATATGATTCGACTTGGGTGGTTATGAATGGATTGGCAAGATTAACTCATTTCTTACTAATGAGGATGAATCATTCTATGTTGAAGCTAGCTAAGAGATATAGTGAGGAAGTTGCGGGGTAGTATGGGTTACCGTCGAATATTGTGTCAGATGAGAATCTGAATTTTCGTTGAGATTTTGAGAAAGTTGTAGACGCTTTGGGTGTCATGTTGAAGTTGAACTCTGTCTAGCATCCGTGGACGGACTGGATAGACAAAGAGAACTATCTAGTATGTAGGGGATTTGTGGAGAGCTTGTGTGTTGGATCAAGGTGGATCGTGGGATAGTTAACTATCGTTGCTTGAATTACCTACAATGACAATGATCATTCTAGTATCGGAATGACATTGTATGAGGATTTGTACGATAAGAGGTGTAGGAATCCTTTGTGTTGATGTGTGCCAGGCGAGAGTGTTGTACTCGGATATGAGATTGTGCAAGAGACGACTAGAAAGATTAAAAGAACCCAAGAAAAGACGTGTTTTGAGAGTTACAATAGTAACTGGTGTCGGTCGAGCTTGAGGTCTCGGAAGCACCCACTGTGTTTTTTTTATCTGTATCAGAGTGGCGTAGCGGAAGCATGGAGAAAATAGCATGTTAGATTGTTTTACAGCGGTCGCTTGTAGGAATTGCATGATGTGTTCATGTGTCTAAGTTGAGGAAGTGCATTGATTCAGATGGATAGTGTACGAGTGAGAGAGGATTTGATTGTTGAGACATTGCCAGTTCAGGTTGATGAACGAGAAGCAACTTCGAGGTATAGAGCTTCCTTTGGTGGAGGTAGTTGGGAGATTAGGATGCGAGAGTCGTATCCAGAGTTATTTGAATCAGGTAACATTTTCAAGGACAAAAATTCCTAAAGTGGGGGAGGGTTGTAACAACCCAATTTTTCAATAAGTGATTAATTGTGCTAATTAATTGGTTTATGTAATTTATCTGATTTAAATAAATTATTGGATTTATTTAAATGAGTTAATGGATTTAATTAATTTATTCTACTTGGTAGAATAATGTGGATTTATTAGATATTCTCTAATTAATGATAAGATGAGATATTTTGTGAGAAATGATTTGATAGGTGTTTTTTAGAGAAGAATTATGATGGAAAGAAAATAGAAGGATATATAAGAGAAATTGGAGAGAAAAGAAAAGAGATAGAAACATAAGAGAGAGAAAGAAAGAAAAGGAGAGAAAGAATAAAGAAAGAGGAGAAAAGAGAAGAGAAGAGGGAAACTTGGAGAAATCATCAAGAATCAACTTCAAGCTTCAATCCAATCAAGGTAAGGGTGAGAAACATTATTATTTGATCAATGTGTATGATTATGTATGAGTTGTGTTGGATTTGTTGGGTGTTTTTCTCTATTTTCCATTTCTAGGGCAAATGAGTTAAATCGATAGACTTGAGTTTTGAACGGTTAGAATTTAAAATAAATTGCATAGTTTAGTCGGGTAATGTTTAGCCGTGATTATAGGATTTCGTTTGATTGAATTTGGTTGAGTTTGTGAGTTTTGACATTTTTGGATAATTGAGGGTTTGAGATTTGAGTGAAAATCGGACGTCGTAGAAATCGTGTTTAATGGTTCTAATTCATTGCTATATATTAGGTGAGTATGAGTATGTGTTTGTTTCGAAAAAAAGAATTGAATCGGTCGGATTTTCGGGCGAAAATGCAAAATCCCGTAGCCGTGTTTAGGCAAAATTCTGGTTTTTCGGAAAACTTCAAAAATTCATAACTCTTGAACCGTAAGTCGGTTTTGACCCCCGTTCGAAGCGTTGGTAAGTTAACGAGATTATATTTCTAGAAAAAAATGGCTTTGAGGCCTGTACCTGGTTCAATTATAGCAGAAAATTGAAAATATATTGTTGTGTTGATTTTTACCGTCACGAATGTGTGTGATTGATGTGTTATTGTGCAGAATACTTTTGTTATATAACGTATAGCTTGTGCATGTTGTGATATGATATGCTGTGAGTAGCCGTATGGCGTGAATCCTAGATGGTGGAATCGATTAAGAAATATAGTCTTTTGACAAATATATGCATATTGTTTGTATGTGAAGAATGCATGAAAACATATTGTGAATATGTGTGCATTGCTTGATAAATGTGGTAATGATATTGAAGTGTAAATGCATATTGATTGTATGCGATATTGTGAATGCATGAGAACATATTGTGAATATGTGTGCATTGTTTGAAAAGGTAATGAGGTTGAATTAGGAATGCATATTTGTTGTATCTGATTATTGTGAATTAATGCATGGGAGCATATTATAAGATATGCGTGCATTGTTTGACAAATATGTTGATGAAGAGTATGAATACTTGATTATATGATATGTTGTATGTGCAATCTTGTTTAATTCTTGAAGGGAGGAATTATGTGAATGCATGGGATTAAGACGTGTGATCGGTCTTAAGTGCATTTTGTTGTTGATTGCATAAGCATCATTTAGTCAAGAGGCAATGTTTGCTAGTTTCGTGGAGGCTAGTGACTTGTCCCAAACCTAGATTGGGGTTTGAAAGCTTAGGGAACGGGATTTTGTTGTTATCGGTCTAGGGAACGGACCCGGTTTAAGTGTAAAAACCGAAAAATGATAACAAGTGTTGGTACCACATGGCATGAGTTGCATTGAGTTGCATTGAGTCTCATGGAATGAATATATGATTGTTGTATGAAGTTATGCATAGGTGTATGTGCATTACTTGTGTAATTGAGAGTTGTGAATATGTGATCATTGTATGAAAGTATGCTTATGAACATGAATTGTTGATTTGAGAATTGTGAATGTGTAATTGGGAATTAGTGAGTAAACATAATATGTGTATGTTCATGTGGAATGTTGAGATTTATGGATACATGCATGATGAATATGCTTGGTGATTATCCATATTTGATTATATATATATATGTTGTATTGTACATGATGAGTTATAATGAATTGTGGTGAGAAAATGTGGAATATATGTATTTTGTGCTTGTGTATTTGTGTATATATAATTATATGCATTGTTATTATGATAATATTTCTCACCCTTCTGCTGGAATGATGTCCTACATGACATCGTGCAGGTATCAAGGAGTAGTATTGCTCGTAGTTACGAGGTCGCTTTTGGTGTAGCCGTTTAGTGATTTAATTATGTTGGGTCGAGTCATGCTCTGGTCATGTAACACTGGGATCGCTTCGGTTGTGTTTAAGATATACATTGTATACTCTATAAACGTGTTTATATCTATTGGAATATTATGATGTTGACCTTAGTGCCTAAGTGATGTTGTTTTATGTGATAAAAACAAATGTTTCTTTTATGAAAATTGTGGTATAATTGAATCCGCTGCTACATGCAAAGTGAAGTTTTGTAAAGCATAATTTTATATTGAAATAGTAATGAGCATGACAGGTGGTTTTGATATTTTGAAAGTTATGTGTAATGCCCTTTTGTAAATGCATGGAAATTTACTCTGATTATTCATATATTATCCGTGGGGTTTAGAAGGGTGTTACAGTCTACACTGAGAAGAAAATAGCTTGCCATGAGACGACCCCGAGATGGCTTGCCCCAGAATCTGGACCGTGAGAGGATCCTTGGTTGAATAGTTCGGATAAGCTCTAGAGGTATGGAGAAGAACAAATTCTTTTCCTCATCGGGTGGCATTCCCCAGCCTTGTAATGGCTTTGCCTCTGATTGACTAGTTTGCGGAGCGGTACCCCCGATTGCGAGAGATTTACCAAATCTTGACCTGATTGCCCCAGATTAACTGATTCTTGGATGGCTGACCTTACTGGGGGTTATTTGATAATAGCTGGCCACAACTCAACGGAGTATTCAGGCGTTCTACATTCTATCCTGATCAAACTTTCCACTGTGGAAACCTTCCTGTGGTCGAGCGCTTACTCGCAAGTAAAACAAGTTGTTCTGCATAAAAGATATATTAAATGCAATGCATATGACAGTTTTTTCTTCAAAACCCAATCCTGTTCACCGGAAAAATTTATGACATATAATGAACGAATCAATTATCAAAGTGTTAAAATTAATACAACGCTGTAAGAGGAATCCTTTTTGGAGTCAGTTTCGATGCGATCTTTACCGAAGTATGCTCTCGAACTAAACCTGTTTCAATTAGGACTTTTTCAGGTTGTAACGTGGTCAGGTTCACGGTTAACAAGGAAGGATATAAGGCTCAAAACTCATTTTAACCCCCCCATTCTCCTTGATGTTCTCCAATCCTATGTTCAGCTAATTTGACCTTAGCGTTCACCTTTCAAAGGTGGAATGATAGGAGTGATGGTTCAGGAAATCACATGCTTTCTGAAGTGACAGTCATTCCCTTTCCATCTTCGTAGTGCCTGGAGTCACACGATTTCGTTCTTGCTTGAGGATTTTTCTCTTGTAATCCTTTTCGTTTTTTTCCGCTTTTTCCGTTCCCTAATTTTTGCCTGGACTAACTCTTTTGAGTTTCTGATTTTGAAGTCCAGCGGGATACCCTGATTTTTTCCTAAGTCGCTTGTTCCCATGATTCGACTTAGCGGGCTTTTTCTTTTGATTTTTTATTTTTGAACAAATCATGTGACACCGGCTTGTCTGACTTGTTAAAAGAGATTGTGACTGTTTCACTCCTTATCAGCAAGGTTTAACCATTGTGGTTCTTTAGGCATGACCTATACATGTGTGAGTTATCCTTGAACGGACATTCCTTTTGCAATTCGGACGCTTGGTCAAATTAACTGACGCCTACCCTGCCCCAGGTTAAGATTGAGGGTTTTTCATTTTCAGAATGAAACTCCTACTACAAGGCTCAAAGGGGTTGATAAGGGATTATCTTCCTTATATCTCCGGTGTTTATGGATTTGAAATAATGCCTGTATATCGTCAACAGGTTTTTCTATCCAAGAGCATACAATCGGAAGCTTACACGTCTTTCGATTTTGTCATCCTCCCCGGATTCCACTTAAACAAGCGTTTGAAATAAAAGATAGCAATAAAGTGAACACGAATGGATTGATTCAAAACATGCATATTTATTTCATTTTCAATGCAAAATGCAGATTGCCAGCTTCTGAGAACTGGGCTTCTTGTATCTTGACTTGTGGGCGACTCAACCGCTTTCGGCTTGTCCGTGGTTTGGCAGATGATTTTGTACCATGTTGGGCGCTTCATGCGAGAAGTTTATGGCTTTACTGTCAATCAAATCTTGTAGCTTGTGCTTAAAAGCCTTACAATCGTCAATGCTGTGCCCGGGTGCCCCCGAGTGGAATTCACAACGGGCAGGTGGTTGGCCTGTCAGAGGGGCCAAGGTTCTCTTCTGAATTAACTGCAGCTGTAGTAACGTCTGAAGCATCTGGGAGTACGGCATTGGCGGTGTATCGAATACTCTATTTGCTCCCCTCGAATTTTGGTACTTCATGTAGCCCTGTTGATTCTGCTGCTGTTGTGGTTGTTGTTGTTGTGGTGGTATCGGAATGATAACACTCGCAGCCTGATGATGATGACACTGATCTTGATATCTACCTCTGCCTCTACCCCGAGAGCTTGATATAGAATTAGTGTCGCCTTCACGCTTCTTATTTCCGAACACTTTCTTTCCTCCACCTGACGAAGGTACTTCTACGGCCTGAATTTTCCCAATCTTGATGCCGTTTTCTATACGCTCACCAGTGATGACAAGGTTAGAGAAACTCCCGGACATACAGTTGACGAGCTTTTCATAGTACATCCCAGATAACGTCGATACAAACAAGTCAATCAACTCTCTCTACCATTGGGGGTTGCACTCTGGCTGCAAGCTCATGCCACCTCTGGGCGTACTCTTTGAAAGATTCCCCGCTATTCTGGACGACATTCTGAAGCTGGACCCTGTTGGGAGCAAGGTCACTGTTGTACTGGTAATGCTTCACGAATGCTTCATCCAAACCCTTCCAACTGCGAATCTGAGAGGGTTCTAAACCCATATACCACTCGAGCAACGGCCCCGATAGGATATCCTGGAAGAAATGCATGAGCATCTTCTCGTCATTTGAATAGGCTGACATTTTTCTGTAGTATGAATGTATGTGCACCTTTGGGCAAGTGACACCTTTGTATTTATCGAAGGTAGGAACTTTGAACTTGTACGACACTCGTAAATCAGGGATCAGCCCTAAATTGGCCATGTCGAGCCCCATGGAGTCCTGATTTGTTATGTTCCTCATCTAATCCTCCAGCATTCTGAATCTACGATCAGCTTCAGCAGGCAACTCAGCGCCTACATCCCTCATAGAGAACACGTCGTCCTAACGATCTTCATTCCATCGTTGGTCCCCATTGCCATACCCTGCGTAGGCGCCCTCCGGACCATAGACGTTTCGATTGACGGTGTAACCATACCCAGCATTACCAAGACCATGGTTAGCAGCACCAGGTCCAAACCCAACATTATGAGTACCATTACCACAACCCAAGTTAACAGTATTACCAAGACCTGCGTTACCAGCATTACCCAAACCTGCATTACCAGCGGCATTACCCAGACCAGCGTGGCGGACGCCAACATCACTACCATTCCCGGCCCCTGCAGCAGTTGGGGTGCATCCGGTAGGCACAATAGTGGCGTTAGGAATTTCTGTATCGTTGCGGGGAGTATTAGCAGCAATACCTCCGTGAAGAACCCCATTAAGATCAACCCTAGCTACCAGGGGCTGGATCATTGTTCTCAGTTGCTCCTGTCCTTGAGCCATACCTTGCATGAATTCCATGAGCTGAGTCATGCGCTCCCTCATCTCTTGCATCTCAGTCTGAACGTGATCCATGGCTTTCTTGATATTGTTTCTAGTAGGATACTGGTGAAGTCTCTGGTCAGCAATCCTGAAACAACTCTGAAAAGACAACAGAGCATAAGAACGAGGCTTAGAAGGTACCTGCAAACACAAAGAAAAATATGCAAAATGCTAACAATGTATATATGCATATGGAAAATTTCCCTTGATTCTAGTTCCGGGTGAAACACATGACAATGGAAACCCCTCAGACAGCAATAGTAAAAAACTCCTCATATACAGATGGAAGACCACATAGGTTGTTACAAGCACAAGTATCTGAGCACGAATGACGACAAGCGAGATAGCTAGAATCAAAGGGAATATGCACCTGCAATGTTAATGCAATGTCATGTAATCAATGCAGATGAGAAATGCAAAAATGCAAGGATGCTATAGGGGATCAAGGTAGCTGTGCTGTGCTGTAGCAATAATAATCAGAAGCTGATTGTGCTGTAGCTTGAGAATAACCAGAGCTTCGCCTTTGCATAACATATATCACTGCATGACATAGATCACTGATACTGAAGACCTTTGATATCAAACCCAAAAGTTCACACTGTAGAGAAAACTGGGTGATCTGGAGCTATGGTTTCCTGCATAACCTAATCCCTCTCACAGGTATGGACCTATCCACTGATAAGGTACGACATCCTATGCGTTCATCAGTGTCACAGACTTTCAAGAGCGATGATACGATACCCAGAAGGTGTGGCATCATCATCTCTTGAAGCGGCCTCACTTAGCTGAATCACAAATGATCGGTCCCCAGAGTCGACAATCCTCCAAACCAACAACCCCTCAAGCCCAAAGGGCTGGAAAAGAAGTCAACCGGGAGAATCTCGTCTGAGCGTGGATTTCGTGAGACACTAGTACCTGCAAAGCAAGCACGTGCCCACTACTTTCCACAACTAATGCTAGGTACACTCAAGCCTGGGTCTGGCTTATCACTCATCAGAATCAATCCTCTCCCACAACAGCATAATAAGGATATAATATAATGCTGAAAATAAAATGCGGGAAAATAAAATGCGGGAAAGTAAAGCTAAGATACAATAGGTATGTACAAAACCCACAAGATAAACAAACAAGCGTTAGGACTGACTCGCCTAGGGGATGGGAAACGGTCCCAGCGTAGGGGATGGGAAAATTCCCCTGTAGCTATAAAGTATCCCCAGCAGAGTCACCAGCTGTCGCTACTGCAAAAATCGGCGCCGGCAGAACAGAAGAGTCGCCACCGTGCGTTATTTATCCCAAGGGAGGGAAAGGAAACGCTCAGAGAAAACCTAACGCAAAAGGGAAAAGGAATGGTCATCGCAACCATTGCCTGGGTTCGGGAGTCGGTTACGCAAGGGGAAGGTATTAGCACCCCTCACGTCCATCGTACTCGATGGGATCCATGCTTGTTGTTTATCTAATAAGGGTGTGATTAATACTATCTACGCTAAGGGCTTGAGGACAAAAGAAAAGAAAAGTGAGTCGGCAAAGTATCGCACTTTATGCCTACTTATTCCCATCTGGAACGAGAAATCAGAGTCAACGTAGTTCGCCTAACTACGGGTAAAAGGGGGGAAGGTTGCTCGCAGAGATATCGCATCTCGTGCCTACGTATTTTCATCTGGTATGAAAGATCAGAGCAAACGTAGTTCGGGCTTACTACGGGGAGACTAGTTTAATCCTAACGTTATCATGCCAAGTTCGTCCTAAGGTTGAAGTTTGCAAAAGGGAAGGCTACCCTAATGTTGTCATACATGGTTGCAAAGCCTAATGTCTATCACATTCCATCTTCAACAAGAAGGAATGAAGATCCTAAGGGAAAGGCAAAGGAAGCAATAGAAAACAGATGAAATAAACAGCATACAGGAAATGCAAATTCATAACAGTAAACATGGAATGCAAGTGAGGGAGGCAAGTCATCTCAACCTCAAGCCCATAATGAATGGAAAATGGCCTATTATAAACATACAATCTTGGCCACAAGTGAATATAAAGAGATACGAGGCAATAAAACCTACGAATGACATACGTATACTACGATTTGGAATCATAACGCGCTATCACGGAAATATGGAACCTAATGGGAAATTATGTATGATAAAACCAGCCAATCAATGATCTACACATCCTATATAATGTCTATAATAAGCAATAGGAACCCTAGCTTTCACCACACAAACAAATTGAGGCCGTTGGAGCCAAAATAAAACCGAGGTCCGCTCGAAAGTCCAAATTACAAGTCCGAATACAAAAATATAAGAAAAATAGAAAAAGGTGCTAAAAAATTCAAATAAAAATCTCCAATGCCCTACATCAAGCCACAAACCAAGGGTGAGAGATACCACAAAAATATCCAAATAGAAATGGTCAAATAAGATGAAAACATTGCAAGATATCTCATGTATACCAAAGGAAAAGTTAAAATGGAGCATGTTAAAGAAAGCATCCAAAACAAATTAAAGTGGTACAATATAATTCCCACAAAAATATATCACAATACCTCAACATGTGTATGAGATACCTGCAAAATATTTGGCATTTAAATGATGTATTGATAGGTCAAAGAAATTCAACAAAATGATAGCACCAGCATTGGCCTTTTTATGACGACCTAAATGTAAAAAAACCAAAGAAAATGTCAGAAAATGGTAAAATTATAATTCCAGTTTTATTAAATCCTAGACATCTTAAATATTCAGCACAAAAAAATGGGGATCAAAAAGACTAATTTTCCTATTTTTTATGATTATTTGAAGTCAGCATATAAAACAGAAAAATAAAAGAAAATACATGAAAGCATATAAATGTGAGAAACAAGTAATATAAATGCAATAAATCAGAATTGTCACAGCTGAGGATCGAACAGGGGTCATGGGGGTTTCGTGGCTGAGTTGGCGCGCCACATGGTTTAATGAAGCGTGATGTGGCACACGACGTGGAAGCGTGAGAGGCGTCCGATTGTGAGGCTCGGTCAAGCTTTCCACATGGATCCGACGATGCTGGTAGTTCTTCTCCACTTTAAACATCCAGGGCTGAAAAACGCAGCAGCGGTAACGGTAATGGCGGACGGTTTTCCGGCAAACTTCCTTCAAGCCTATCTCCCTCAATTCTTAACGAAACGCAACGATTCTTGAACCAATCTCGAAGGAAATTTCGCAAGGATTATGAATATACCATTTGTTTTCACTGAAACTTCCTCTAACTCCAAAACCGCATATGCATCAAGAGATGCCAAGAACACTAAACTTCCATGAAAATGTCCAAATTGATACCAGAAATGCAATACACATTGAGGGGATTCCAAATATATAAAAATGGCACCTTAAAGATTACTATAACATGAGTTATCTTGAAATTTTAATACCTCTAAAAATTGCACTATAGAGCTTCACTCATCCACTGATTCTTCAAAGAAATGGTATGGAATCACTCAACAACGCTTGGTGAAGATGTTTGGATCACTGAGAGTGCTTGAATTGATGATGAAGACAGAATTCAAATTTGAATTGCACCTCACTTTTTCACATTACTATAACCATGTTCTTGCACCAAAAATGGCTAAAAATTCTATGGAGTATATTGAATTAATTGGTAATGAGAAAGGATCAAAAAATGGAGAGAAAAAAGGATTGGAAAAATGGAAATTCAAATATGTGAAAGTGTGGGAAAAATGGAAAATTGATGGAAAAAGAATGTCAATTGCCTTGATTTTTAGTTTTTATATTCCTTGCATCATAAGGAAGGTTTAAGACCCACAATAGTTCCTTGTTTCTAAGCCCAAGCCCAAGATCCATTATGTTACTTGAATTGTAAGAAATCTCGAAATAGGCCATGATAAAATCCTCAAATGAAAAATGTAAAAGTGCCAATGTTCTTAAAACACGATTTCCATTCGAAATAAGCACAAATATGGACTTGTTTGATTAAATTTTGACAAAATACAAAACTAGGCCTTTTCACATGTCTTCACCAAAATCACTTTCATCGATCTTCAACCATGAGCTGGCCCATTAAAACCAAAGAATATCAGAAACTCGAGGCTGAAATTCACCAAGCAAAAGTGGAGAATGGCCAGTACAAAAGGAAGGTAGAATTTGAACAAGACCTAGCGGCCGAGAATAACAAGAAATTGAAATTAGAAACAGACTTGAGAATCAAATACCAGCAGGGTTTCGAAGGGGTTGATACATCATTAACAACTCTTCGACAACGCCTAAAGGAGACCAAGGCTTCTTGTGATCGAGCATGGCATTTATTTGAATTAGCTTCTACTGGAAAAAAAAGAGACAAGAGAGAATCTTGAAGCTGATATTGAGGACCTTGAAAAGCAACTGAGAAAGGCCTTGACCTTAGTGGAAAACGAGCGACAACTCAAGGATGGAGCATTAAGAGCTTCATATGTCACTCCTGACATGTGGAACAATAAATGTTTGGAACTAGAGACCGCTCAAGAAACAGCTACTCTATGGAGGAATCGTTTCGACACCTTGCAAAGGGATAGTGCACAGTGGCTCGAGAAGGAGGCTCAGATTAATGAATTGTTAGACACCCATATGGATTCTATTTGTTACTACCAGTCAACTCTAGACATGTGTCGCACTAGGTATAACAATCTGGTGGAGCATTGCAATCTCATGATTCAAGATATACCATGGAGGTTGGAAAGCGCAATTCAAGACTTCGAAGGAAATGATATCCCTCATACTATTCACCACTTCATCCAACTCTGCGACCAAATGGTTAGAAGATTCATGTTTGAGACAAAAAAGCTTGAGGAACGTCTCCTAAAGAAAGAGTTTTAGTTATTAAGTATCTTTATTGTAACACGAATTGTTATTTTCAGCTTATTCAGCAATCGTTTGTATTGAATTTTCTCTCAAATTAATGAAAGTTTGCTTTTTGGTCTAAATTGCGCATTTCTTTATTATTCAATCATAGTTCTATAATACCAATGATAATCATAAAACTCGAAAGTCTCTTAAACATTGCATACGTTTTGCACATCATTCCTTTTTGCATTCCCTAAAAACCTGATCTTACACACCGCTTACCCTTTCAGAAAGAGGGAGAGGGAGAGTAAAAACAAGTTGACTTCTCGACATCAGTACAACACAAGGAATAATCAGAAAAGAGTCATGGATCAGCTAGAGCAAGACCAGGCTACTTTAAGGAACAAGATGCTAGGTATGAAGACGCAGATGAATAAACTCATGGAGGTGATTCAGAACATGGCCAGAATTCAAGAAGAGATAAGGCAAACAACAAAGAGGAATGCTAACCAGATTTTGACTGGTGCAGTTCCTAATGCAGATGGCGTAGTTCCAACTCCTGCCGACGCCATCCCAACCCCTGTTGGGGCAAATCCTACCTCTGCAAATGCTGCACCTATCAATACAGTTCATCCCCCAGTTGGTACAACTCATCCTCATGGTACCACGATTCCACCACCAGTCCACTATGATGACCATGAAGGCTTCTATGAGAATTCAGGCGAAGCATATGCGCCACAGACCGCGGAATTAGAGAAGAGGTTCGATGCTTTACAAGAGATGGTAAAGTCGCTGCAAGGCCCCGATGTTTTGGGACTAGATGCCGCTGAGATATGTCTTGTACCTGGAGTTAAGATACCCCCAAAGTTTGTGATCCCAACTTTCGAGAAATATAGGGGTAACAGTTGTCCTAGGACCCATATAAGGTCTTACTGCAGGAAGATAGCCGCGTATTCCGACAACGAGAAGCTGTTAATCCATTTCTTTCAAGATAGTTTAACCGAGGCTTCTCTGGAATGGTACATGCATATTGAACAATCCAATGTGAAGAGTTGGAAGGAGTTAGCAGACGCTTTTGTGAGACATTATCAATACAACACTGACATGGCTCCAAATCGGATGCAGCTTCAGAATTTAATCCAGAAACCAAATGAATCGTTCAAAGACTTTGCTCAAAGATGGAGGGGAGTAGCTGCAAGGGTACAAGCCCCATTGAAAGAAAGAGAGCTGACAGATCTTTTCATGAGCACGTTGTAGGGACCGATCCTTGAACGACTAGCGTCCACAACCTCTATAGTGTTTTCTGAACTTGTCACGGCCGATGAAAGATTAGAGAGTTTCATGAAGGCAGGAAATATTCAGAATGCTAGTGGGTCTTCAAGCGGGTTCAAGAAACCTTATCAGGGATTCGTTAAGAAGAAAGAAGGTGAAACTAGTGTTGTGTTCGCAGATAGAGGCAGAACTCACCAAGGTTATCACCATGTTGCTGCCATCACTCTGCAGCAACCGTTGTCCATTCCAGCAAGTCAACCCGCCGTTCAACAAAACAGACAACAACAACCCTATCAACCAAGACAAAATCAGTACCAAGGTCAGCAAAGGCTGAGGAGACTAGAAAGAAAATTTGATCCAATTCCGTCAACTTACGCCAGACTACTACCATTCTTGTTGAAAGGAGGCCTTGTTCAGCTTAGAGAAATGAGGAATCCCCCAGATGTTCTCCCTTTTGGCTATGACGCCAATGCTAAATGTGAGCTCCATTATGGCGCCCCAGGCCATAACATTGAAAATTGCAAGACTCTGAAGCACATTGTACAAGATCTTATCGATTCAAAGGCGATAAACTTCACTCGAAATACTCCAAACATCAAAACCAATCCAATGCCACCTCACCACTCAACAAACATGATTGAAGACTCAAAGGGGATCCGATTAATTTTGGATATTGACAAATTAAGAACTCCTCTTTCCACCATTAAGGAGCAACTCTTGTTGAAGAACATTTATCCAGGATGTTCAACTGACTGCCACGATTGTTTGGGCAAATCTCAAGGATGTACTGAGTTGAAGAAAGGCATCCAAAACCTGATTGATCAAGGTGTATTAGTAGCGGAACAACTGTCAAATTCTGAAGAAGTTGCTACTCTTGAAATTCCATTTGAAACGTTGGAGATACCATATGATGATGGGTATGAGCTGTGGATTCCTTCGGATAATTTGACTCGTACACCATTAACCATACCCTGTGATGAGGAAGAATGGGACAAAATGTATGGACAGACTTCTATCCCATTACAAATCCCATATGATCCAGTTGAGATACCTATGTCTCCACCGTCAATGAACCAGCTTGTCATTTCGGCCCCAGCTCCGTTTCCATACGAGAGCACTAATGATGTACCTTGGCTATATGATGAGGTTGTCTTTCTCAACGGCGGAAGATAGAAGAAAAGGATGTCTTGGAAGAGAAAAAGACTGTAGAGAACATCGTGGGAACCAGTGGCGTCACTAGGAGTGGTCGGGTTTTTGCTCCAGCTACACCACCTGTCAACAGCAGTGACAATGCAAAGAAAGATGTTGTCAGACTAAGCACCATTGAACTGGGGCAATCATCTAAGCAGAAAGATGTCCCAGATAATGAAGCAGAGGAGTTTCTAAGAATCATTCAGAAAAGCGATTACAAAGTGATTGACCAGCTCAATCAAACTCCCTCGAAAATATCCATGCTGTCATTATAATGTGTTCAAAAGCCCATCAAGAAGCCCTGTTAAAATTCTTGAAGGCAGCTCACGTGCCAGAGGAGATATCAGTGGTGCAGTTTGAAGAGGTGGTGGGGAATATAGCATCAGGTCATATTTTGAGCTTTAATGATAATGAATTACCTCCCGAAGGTAAGAATCATAACAAGGCCTTACACATCACTATCGAATGTATGGATGTCGTGTTTTCTAGAGTACTTGTTGATACTGGATCATCGCTGAATGTGTTGCCCAAGAGCTCGTTGTGCAAGCTGTTAATTGAAGGACTTGTGATGAAGCCAAGTCAGACTATCGTAAAAGCTTTTGATGGAGCTAAAAGAACGGTGGTAGGAGAGGTGGATCTCCCGATCAAGATTGGACCTCATACTTTTATCATTACATTTTATGCAATGGATATATATCCCGCTTATAGTTGTCTCCTTGGTCGTCCGTGGATTCATTCCGCAGGTGCTGTAACTTCAACTTTGCATCAAAAGATCAAATTTATGATTAACAATCAGATGGTCATCATTGAGGGTGAAGAAGATGTTCTTGTGAGCCATCTGGCTTCTTTCCGCTACGTGGAAGTAGGAAGTGAGGTACATGAGACCTCGTTTCAAGCCTTTGAAGTGATCAATGTTGAAATGATTTACGAAAAGCCAGCATCTTCAATAGTGACTTGGAAGGATGCAAGAACAGTGATAGAGGAAGGACATCCACGAGGATGGGGCAGAGTATTGGAATTGCCTGTTAACAAAAATGGAGCTAGTCTGGGTTACAAGCAAAAGAATGCAACTGATAAGGGCAAGGGGCTTGCAACTTCGTTGGTTTTTACTAGTGGGGGCCACCTTGTCGATGGTCAAGTCATGTTTTTGGAAACTGAAGCTGAAGATCATGAAGAGCCATGCATGGTGTATCCTAGGGCGCCTAATCAAACTTTGAGCAATTAGAGAGTCGTCGAAATCCCTGAAGTTACCCTGGTAGATGAGTAATTCCCTGTTTTTATTTTACCTAAAAAAATCCTATGCTCTGCCCAAGGCATATGGATCATGTTGTAGGGCTTTTTGGCTTTTACAAGCACAACTTATCATCAATAAATAAACTTTCGCATCCATTTTACGCTCTCTTTCTTTCATTTATACTTTTTGCACCATAAAATTATTTTTTGAAAGGCAATGTTTTGTTTTGTTCCCTTTCTTTCATCTTTTCTTAAAAGCATGAAGTCATTCATCGTGCAAATCTTCCTCTGTTCCTGTCAATAACGACCCCGCTATGGTCCAATATGATTTTGATGACCCGATCTACCAAGCCGACGAAGACTGCGAGGAAGATTGTGATCTCCCAGAAGAGTTAGCTAGATTTCTAAAACAAGAGTCAAAGGTCATTCAGCCGTATCAAGAAGAGGTCGAAATCATCAACATGGGAACTGAAGAGGACGTCAAGGAAATCAAAATAGGTGCAGCTTTGGAGTCAGAGATTAAGACAAAGTTAGTCATATTGCTTCGAGAGTATGTCGATGTATTTGCTTGGTCCTACAATGATATGTCTGGTCTAGATGAAGATATTATGGTGCACAAGTTACCCCTCAAAGAAGGTTGCCCACCAGTGAAGCAAAAGTTGAGAAGAACGAAGCCAAAAATGTCCTTCAAGATCAAAGAGGAGGTGCAGAAGCAACTAGACACTAGTTTTCTGGCAGTATCCAGCTATCCGCAATGGGTAGCGAATATTGTCCCAGTACCAAAGAAAGATGGGAAGGTGCGAATGTGTGTCGATTATAGAGACCTCAACAGAGAAAGTCCGAAAGATGACTTCCCTCTACCACACATTGATGTACTAGTAGACAACACATCCCAATTCTCTGTCTTCTCATTCATGGATGGCTTTTCTGGATATAAACAGATTAAGATGGCGCCCAAAGATATGGAAAGAACGACTTTTATCACCCCCATGGGGAACTTTCTGTTACAAGGTCATGCCATTTGGGCTCAAGAACGCAGGCGCGACATATCAGCGAGCAATGGTCACTCTTTTTCATGACATGATACATAAAGAGATTGGGTGCTATGTAGATGATATGATTGCTAAATCCCAGACTAAGGAGGAACATCTCATCCACTTGGAAAAGCTATTTTCCAGACTAAGGAAATTCCAGCTGAGATTAAATCCCAACAAATGCACTTTTGGCGTAAGATCTGGTAAACTGCTAGGTTTTATTGTAAGCCAAAAGGGGATTGAAGTCGACCCAGATAAGGTCAAAGCTATCCAAGAGATGCCGACACCTAAAACAGAAAAGGAAGTCCGAGGTTTCCTTGGGAGGTTGAACTACATCGCTAGGTTCATATCTCATCTAACAGCCACTTGTGAGCCCATCTTCAAACTACTTCAAAAGGATCAAGCAGTGGTATGGAATGATAATTGTCACAAAGCCTTTGAGAAAATAAAGGAATATCTGCGAGAACCACCGATCTTGATGCCTCCAGTACTCGGACGACCCTTAATCATGTACTTGACTGTGCTAGAAGGATCCATGGGATGTGTGTTGGGTCAACATGACGAAACCGGTAGAAAAGAGCATGCAATTTATTACCTTAGCAAGAAGTTCAACGACTGTGAGTCCAGGTATTCAATGCTCGAGAAGACATGTTGTGCCTTGGCTTGGGCAGCAAAACGCGTGAGACAATATATGTTCACCCATACGACCTTATTCATCTCCAAGATGGACCCTGTCAAATACATATTCGAGAAGCCCGCTCTCACCGGACGGGTGGCTCGTTGGCAAATGGTATTAACAGAGTATGACATCCAGTATGTTACGCAAAAAGCTATCAAAGGAAGTGTACTCTCTGACTACCTTCCTACCAACCTATGGACAACTACCAGTCCATGCGCTTTGATTTCCCCGACGAAGACGTCATGTTTGCCATAGACTATACCACGCCAGGCCTAGATGATGGACCTGAACCAGGATCGCGATGGACGCTCGTATTCCATGGCGCCGCAAATGCTAAAGGTTGTGGAATTGGGGCAGTCATCACTTCTCCAACTGGTTTTCACCTACCATTTACCGCCAGATTATGCTTCAAATGTACTAATAACATGGCTGAATATGAGGCTTGTATTTTCGGAATTGAAGCTGCCATCGACAATAAGATCAGGACCCTGGAAGTCTATGGGGATTCTGCGCTTGTCATATGCCAGATTAAAGGGGAATACAAAACATTTGACCTCAAGTTGATTCCTTACAAAGATCACGTCTTGAAGCTAATCCCGTACTTTGATGAGATCACTTTTCATCACATTCCCATAGGGGAAAATCAGTTGGCTGACGCTCTAGCAACACCAGCATCCATGTTTCAAGTCAAATGGGAAAACGAAGCACCATCTATCCGTCTGGAGTATCTAGACGAACCTGCTTATTGCCTGGCAGCCAATGTAGAGGAACTTAAAGTTGATGATCATCCTTGGTTCTATGATATCAAGCGGTACCTAGAGACACAGGAATATCCAGAAGGCATAACTATCACTGACAAGAAGTACCTCAGAAAGCTCTCCTCGAAGTTCTTCCTCAGCGGTGACGTGTTGTACAAGCGAAATTATGATTCGGTTTTGCTCAGATGCATAGATAAACACGAAGCAGAACGCATCATAAATGAAATGCACGAGGGATCTTTTGGAACACATGCTAGTGGTCATACCATGGTCAAAAGGATTTTGAGGGTGGGATACTATTGGCTGACAATGGAAACAGATTGTTGTCTCCATGTCCAGTCATGCCACAAGTGCCAAATATACGCGGACAAAGTTCATACTTCACCACTCCCTTTGAATGTGTTAACTTCGCCTTGGCCTTTCGCCATGTGAGGTATAGATGTAATTGGACGCATCGAGCCAACTGCTTTGAATGGACATCGTTTCATCCTAGTGGCCATTGACTACTTCACCAAGTGGGTAGAAGCTGCATCTTATGCCAACGTCACTAAGCAAGTGGTGACTCGCTTCATCAAGAAAGAGATTATTTGTCAATATGGAATCCCGAACAAGATCATTACGGACAACAGTTTAAACCTCAACAATAAGATGATGGAAGAATTTTGTAAGAGCTTCAAGATTGAACACCACAATTCAACACCCTATCGCCCCAAAATGAATGGAGCTGTTGAGGCGGCAAATAAGAGTATCATGAAAATCGTCCAGAAGATGGTGAAAACTTACAAAGACTGGCACAAGATGTTGCCATTTGCGCTGCATGGCTACCGCACCTCAATGCGCACTTCCACAGGGGCAACCCTGTTTTCTCTCGTATACGGCATGGAAGCAGTATTGCCCATTGAAGTAGAGATTCCCTCCTTGAGGATTTTGGCAGACGTCAAGCTAGATGAAGCTGAATGGATACAGGCCAGACTCGACCAGCTTAGTCTCATCGACGAGAAGTGCATGACAGCCACCTGTCATGGACAATTATATCAGAAACAGTTGAAGAGGGCCTTTGACAAGAAAGTTCGCCCACGACATGTTCAAGTAGGAGATTTGGTGCTGAGGAAGATTCAGCCAACTTACGTTGATCCAAGGGGCAAATGGGCACCAAATTATGAGGGCCCCATACGTAGTAAAGAAGGTCTTCTCTGAAGGAGCCTTGATCCTCTCAACCATGGACGGTGAGGATCTTCCGTCCCCTATGAAATCAGATGCAGTTAAAAAATAATACGCTTGAAAATAGACCCGGTGGACCAAAAAGAGAATCCACGCAAAAATGGGCGTTCTGGTGGGCCATAAAAATGGCCCAGGCAAAAATTAGGGACTGTATAAACAAAAAAAACAAACAAAAAACAAAAAAAAAAGGTAAAAAAAAAGTAAAAATATCCTGGTAAGCTGAAAACCCGAAAGGGCGGCTTAGGCAAAAGTTAGGGATTCGAAAAGGGAAAAACTGCATCTTGGAAAGACGTGCGAACCCTCCTCCATAATCATCAAGCTCTCAACTGAGAAGGATAAATTCAATCGTTACATTCAGAAGCAAGGCATGAAGTGTTTTTCAGAGACATATGGGCCATGGCGGGTTTGAAACTCGGCAGGAATCGTTTCCAACATTGTCTTAGTTTCTTTTATATATTTCTTTCAAAACAATTACCTCTTTTAGGAATTGCCTCTTAGTTTCTTTTATATATTTCTTTCAAAACAATTACCTTTTGTAATTTTCCCATTTATGGGTTTTCATCAATAAAAATTACTTTCATCAAATTTATCTCTGTTCTTTTTGTTTTACCATATGGTTGCAAGTTTCGTTTATTTGATGGTGAGTTTTTGCATATAACGACATTATAGTAAAGTGGAATTAAGGGATGACTCATTCTTCTAGGGTAATTAAAGGGTGACCATGACTCTAAGGAATACGCAGAAACACCGTTTTAAATCTTGAAACGACTTGACCGACAAGGTCGTCAAGCCTAGCAAAGCTGGCCCTGAGTTGAAGGTATCAGAACCTCCAAGTTTTTATTACATCATGGAAAGATGATGTTAGGAAGTCAGGCTTGTCCTCTACCTTCCCACCTAAAACTAAAGTCCAACTTGCATTGGCAACTACCAAAATCAGCCACGTCGGCGTTTGCATTTTCAATTACCCGTCATAATCATATGCATCATACGCATCACATTCGACATCATAAGCATCTTGCATCATATACATGCCCAGAATCATATCATTCTTTCCCCAGCTCTTGCATCTCCGCGCGTCATCATTTGCATTTGCATTTCCATTTATGGAACACTATCATCATCAAACATCCGCATGTGCGAGCTCAGATCTAAGATCAATCTCGAAAGTTTCCAAGATCATTAGCCCAATCACGGGTATTCTCCGCAAGACTGTGGGGGTTCCCCACGAAGTTGTACGACTGTTGGTTGGATCAAATTCCAGAGCTTCAAAACGACCATCAGCCCAGTCAGGGGCATTATCTGCAAAAAGTGTAGGGTCTATCAAAAGCAGTTTCAGCCTGGTCAGGGGCGCATCATTCGTAACATGAGCGTTCCTCATGGGAGTTATTATCATCCTTCTCTATGATAGTAGCTTGCAGCGTATGTTCCATTATCCTTTTGGTAATGGATTCCTTACATCCTTTTGGTGCTAGGATCGATCTTATTTCCGTTCCATCATCCTTTTGGTGATGGGTCTGGCATCCTTTTGATGTCATGACCAGCGTATGTTCCATTATCCTTTTGATGATGGACTCCTTGCATCCTTTTGGTGTTAAGGTTAATCTTGTTTCCGCTCCATCATCCTTTTGATGATGGGTCGGATATCCTTTTGATGTCATGACTAGCGTAGGTTCCATTATCCTTTTGATGATGGACTCCTTGCATCCTTTTGGTGTTAAGGTTAATCTTGTTTCCACTCCATCATCCTTTTGATGATGGGTCTGATATCCTTTTGATGTCATGACTAGCGTATGTTCCATTATCCTTTTGATAATGGACTCCTTGCATCCTTTTGGTGTTAAGGTTAATCTTGTTTCCGCTCCATCATCCTTTTGATGATGCGTCTGATATCCTTTTGATGTCATGACTAGCATATGTTCCATTATCCTTTTGATAATGGACTCCTTGCATCCTTTTGGTGTTAAGGTTAATCTTGTTTCCGCTCCATCATCCTTTTGATGATGGGCCTGATATCCTTTTGATGTCATGACTAGCGTATGTTCCATTATCCTTTTGATAATAGACTCCTGGCATCCTTTTGGTGTTAAGGTTAATCTTGTTTCCGCTCCATCATCCTTTTGATGATGGGTCTGATATCCTTTTGATGTCATGACTAGCGTATGTTCCATTATCCTTTTGATGATGGACTCCTTGCATCCTTTTGGTGTTAAGGTTAATCTTGTTTCCGCTCCATCATCCTTTTGATGATGGGTCTGATATCCTTTTGATGTCATGACTAGTGTATGTTCCATTATCCTTTTGATGATGAACTCCTTGCATCCTTTTGGTGTTAAGGTTAATCTTGTTTCCGCTCCATCATCCTTTTGATGATGGGTCTGATATCCTTTTCATGTCTTGACTAGTGTATGTTCCATTATCCTTTTGATAATGGACTCCTTGCATCCTTTTGGTGTTAAGGTTAATCTTGTTTCCGCTCCATCATCCTTTTGATGATGGGTCTGATATCCTTTTGATGTCATGACTAGCGTATGTTCCATTATCCTCTTGGTTTTAAGGTTAATCTTGTTTCCACTCCATCATCCTTTTGATGATGGGCCTGATATCCTTTTGATGTCATGACTAGCGTATTTTCCATTATCCTTGTGATAATGGACTCCTTGCATCCTTTTGGTGTTAAGGTTAATCTAGTTTCCGCTCCATCATCCTTTTGATGATGGGTCTGATATCCTTTTGATGTCATGACTACCGTATGTTCCATTATCCTTTTGATAATTGACTCCTTGCATCCTTTTGGTGTTAAGGTTAATCTTGTTTCCGCTCCATCATCCTTTTGATGACGGGTCTGATATCCTTTTGATGTCATGACTAGCGTATGTTCCATTATCCTTTTGATAATGGACTCCTTGCATCCTTTTGGTGTTAAGGTTAATCTTGTTTCCGCTCCATCATTCTTTTGATGATGGGTCTGATATCCTTTTGATATCTTGACTAGCGTATCCTTCATTATCCTTTTGGTAATGGACTCCTTCCATCCTTTTGGTGTTAAGGTTAATCTTGTTTCCGCTCTATCATCCTTTTGATGATGGGTCTGATATCCTTTTGATGTCATGACTAGCGTATGTTCCATTATCCTTTTGATAATGGATTCCTTGCATCCTTTTGGTGTTAAGGTTAATTTTGTTTCCGCTCCATCATCCTTTTGATGATGGGTCTGTTATCCTTTTGATGTCATGACTAGCGTATGTTCCATTATCCTTTTGATAATGGACTCCTTGCATCCTTTTGGTGTTAAGGTTAATTTTGTTTCCGCTCCATCATCCTTTTGATGATGGGTCTGTTATCGTTTTGATATCATGACTAGCATATCCTTCATTATCCTTTTGGTAATGGATTCCCTACATCCTTTTGGTGTTAGGGTTAATCTTGTTTTCGCTCCATCAGCCTTGTGGTGATAGATCTGGCATCCTTTTGATGTCATGACTAGCATGATTTCCACTGTCCTTTTGGTAGTAGGACCGTCACTTTCTTTTGATTTTAGAGCAGCGTTAGGAGTATACTATGATCCTTTTGGTGATAGGCTTGTCATCCTTTTGGTGTCAAGTTTTCTATGTTAACATCCTTTTGGTGTTAGCAACCTTTGCGAAGTATCCAGTATCCCATTCCCAAGTATTTACTTTCTCGGACAAATTCAGGGTCTTCTATATCTAATCATCTTCTACCTCGAAAGAACGAATGTCGTGGCATTTCTTCTTACTAGGTTTAAGCCGATTAGATAGGGGCATCTGTCATACCCTAAATTTGCCCACCCTCGTTTTTGATCAAAAGCATCAGTACGAGCCATCAGGTGGGTTTTGTTATCACAAAGTCATCAAAGAATCATCAGAGGGAATTCATAAGGAGCATGAAAAGAAGAAGAAAGGAGAAGCCTGTTGAGTATCTCAAAAGTTATAATGGGGTTGGAATGATCATCCAATTAATCTGCACAGTATCCAAGCAAAAAAGGGAAATTAGGGTTTTCGATCAGGAAAAGTCAACTGTAGTTTGACCTTTGATACGAAAGGTGTTATAATGATGTAATCTTGATTCATAAGGTTTATATGGCTTAGTGAAGTCCATTCAAGAAGATTCAAGGCCTCAAGACACCCAGATCATCAACAGTCGACTCGGTAGTCACCGATTGATCGAACGGTTGACCAAAAAGTCAACTCTCCAACCATAATGAATTTGACTTCAAGATGTGAATAAAAAATGTTCCTTATGTCATATTACATCTACCCATAAAATTTCATGACAATTGGATCAAGGGTTGAGGAGTAATCGCAAAAGTCGGGAATTAGGATTTTGAAAGGGGCAAGACCATAACTCCTTAAACACACATTCAATTGAGTTGGTTCAAAGCTCATTGGAAAGCTCTTGACAAGTCTTACAAAAGTCTCCAAGTGGTCTATGGTCAGAAAATGCATAGATTTGGAGTTATGATCAAATTCATTTCAAGAAGGGAAAATAACTTAGAGAAATTTCACTTTTAAGCTTGTTTTTCAGCAACTTTGAGAGGCTTTTTGGCCAAGCTCCTTTGAGAATATGAAATTCATGAAAACATAAATGTTTTGGAGCTACATGAGGGCTTTTCAAAAAGTACTAGAACATCTCAATGGCATTTATGAGCTGAGAGTTATGGATTAGTGAAGTTGGGACTGTCACACTTGAAACACAAAATTCTGATTTTTCTACAAGTGAGATTTTCATCAAGTTGGACCTTTCTCAGCCCTTGGATCTTGTTATTTCTGATATTTGGATGTTTGAAATATAGGAGTGTGGAAATTATGCAGAGGAAATGAATTTGCCAAGCATTGCAAGTGGGCTTGCAACTTGCCTTGCAACTTGCATTAAAGAAATATTAAAGGAAGCAAGAGGTGGAAAGTGAATTCTGAACCAGCCATGAACCTACACACTCTAGTCTGAGTTTAGCCACTCTAAACTCATCATAAAGCCTGACTTTAAGCTTACCTATCAGCCAAGAAAACCCTTTTGAAAGATTGGATCCAAAAAGCAAGCCTTTCCTTCTTAGGAAGGAAATCTCCAAATCTGTCCATACCCTTGCTTTGCCTATAAATAGAGGCCTTCTCCACTTCATTTGAGACAGGAGAGCCCCTCTAAAAACCAGTGAAATCACAAGCTTTCTCTCTTTCCCTCTTTACTTCAAATTTACAAAATCTCAAAATCATAAAAACACCAAAAAAAATTGTCTCGATAGTCCACCCCCTAAACTCATTTCCACACCTTCAAACTCTCCAAAAACCATCCACACAATCCATAAATATGGTATAGAAGGGGTTCAAGCCCTTAAACCACTCAAAATCACCATTTCCCACAAAGTCAACTTTCAATCCAAGGAAGTTTGACTTCACATACAAAACCTCACAAATCCTCACTTCGACTTGTTTTGAATCTTTCAACACTCCTAACACTTCATGTTTATGATGTTATAACTATCCAAAGGCTCAAAAACCAGCTAGAATTGAGTTTACTCAAACTGTCATAGAAGTTGCATTTTGTCTCAAAAGGAAGAAAAGTTCCAAAGCTAGGTGGTACTTGAAGTTCTCTAGTTTTCTTTATTCTATTGCTTGATCAAGAGTGTCTACAAGAGGTATGTGACTTTGAAATTCATCTCATACATTACATTGCCATGTTGTATCAATTTGAGGTCATATGTTGAAAACAAACTCAAGCTGTCCCAAAATTGTTTCACATTGCAACACATATACCAAATCCTGCTCCAACTGTTATGAACTTGTTTTCAGTGCACAATCACTTTCCTTGTCATACTTGTAATGTGTGAATGTTGTTATCTTGGTATAAAAACTCACTACCTTAAAAAAAATCACCTGCTGCCACTGTCTTGCCAAAACAATTTTTTCAACTTTTCACCTCAAGATGCCATTTTTCATTTCAGCAACCCTATGTTTGTTTTGTGAGTTAAGACATTTTATTTATCATAATACTGATATGTGTACATTGATAATTTGATCTTTTCTAGCTTGTTCCATCATTTTCACTCACAATTGTATTTCATGCTAGAATGAGCCACCACATACCAAAATTCTGGTTTGCTTGCAATTTGCCTAATCTTTGAGTTGTAACTCATCTGTATACTTGATTTTGATGTGTGAGGATGATTGGTTTGATCTAGAATTACCTGTATTTACACTTCACCTTCAAACTGCTCTTTTAAGCCAAAACTCACCATGAACATGCTAAAACCTTGTTTGCTTGCAAAATGTTCAATTTCTGAATTGTAACTCATTACTCCCTGCAGTTATAATGTGTGTGTGTGATGTTTGCCAACATGAAACCTTTAATTCACAACTGAACCATGTTTATGCCCTGCTGCTGCAGCTGTTTTGAAAATCACAGTCACACACCTCACTTTGCTTTACTTGATTTGCTCTAAGTTAATTCATATAACATTGGACCTCTAATAGCCAATAAGACTTGTATGTTCATGAATCCATCATTTCTGCATGCCTCATTCCTCTGTCATAACAGCCTGGCTTCATCATATTTGACAAAATGCATTTTGTTGGTCATATTCTTGTTGTATGCATTTCATGACAGCTTTAGGTGCTAGACTCATTTGTTATCTCATTTGAAAGTTGTTGTATACATTCCCTTGCACCTCTAACTGTTCCAAATCAATTTTGATCCAAATGTTGCCAATATATGAATGTTTGAGCAGTTGCTATATGATTTTCAATTCCATGTTGTTTGTAAACAATTTTAAGGTATAGACACACCTTATGTGATTTTTTGAGGATGTATGGGAGGTCCATTCATTTCAATTGGGCATGTTTCTTGATTTACCTATCATACTTGCAAAATGTCTTGATTTTCCTTTCATTTCCATATGACAGTTGAAGTTTTGATCTATGTGTGAGTTGTTTGAGTGTGTGAGCTTGATGTACATGATAATTGAATTGTGTTTGAACTATCTTCCTGGTTATAGCATGTCACTTTCAAAATGCATAATCAAATTCAACAAGTTTTTTGCATATGCACAACTGCATCACCACTGTTCTACTTGAAGTTGTTTTGTTTGATCCAAGTATGAGCATTAACATGATTAGAGTTTGTAGGTTGTGTATGTATGTACAATGTGAATACTTTCCATCTGCATAATTGACAGCATCACACACACAATCATTGCTATATTTGCAGCTGTTGGGGCATTTCTTGTTTTGCCTGGTTTGTGTTTAATCTTACATTATATAATCATCCAATAGCTTGTTTGTGACAGATGTATGAGGATTGTTTGTTGTGAATATGCTCAAAATCTGTTTTGAACTTCTTCCTGCATTTCATAAAATACCAAATTGCAGCCTGCAAACTATTTTTCTCTTCTGCTTGATTTGAACTAATCCATGTGCCTAGAATCATTTGATAACACATTTGAGAAGTGTGTGCATAACCTGTTTGATTTAAAAATGCCTAGAAACTGATTTGAACATTTTCATATATGCATCAAAATACCAAAATTGCAACTTAAATGTCATTTTTCATGCCAAACTGTTTCAGAACATTTCTTTTGCTTGAAATCATTTGACAACATACATGTGGTGTGTGTAGGTGATTTACTTGCCAATATCATGCACAGAATCTTAACTGGACATCCAATTGCATTTCATGAACCTTATTTTGCAACTTGAGTGTCACATTTTGCCACAGTCAGTTTGAGACCCTCCCTTATGTCTAATTTCATTCATCAACATGATCATAATGTGTGTATATGCTTACTTTGATCTGAAACTGATTGAAATTTAACTTGAGCATCAAAATGCATCTTCACCCCATACCTGCAACTCACATGCTTCCTGTTAAATCATTGTTGTTTTTAGTAAAATTCTTGTTGGGATTCATTCAGTACCATGTTTGTAGCTTGTTCATGCTTTTCTTTAATCCCATCTACACCTGTTGTGCTCTGTGGTCATCAAAATCCATTCCAAAACACCAACATGCATGTGTTATCGGGTTTTAAATTGTAGAAGTTATTTCAAGAAATTAATATTGCCATCATATTCCTCATGAAAAATCACACAAGTTTGACTAAAATTTCACTGAAACCCATTGAGTTTTGGCCAAGTTGTGATTGAAAACGCATCCATGTTGTTGTTTGTTCTTGGTTCTTTTGAAATTGCCCAGAAATCCATGAAGATATACAATATATATTTATGGGGTGGCTTTACATAACAGATGTATAGCCACCCTAGTGGTAGAAGCCTTACTCATAAATATGCCTTTCACCAGCCAGACCTGGGTTCGATCCCTGAGGAGGATCAACCCTTTTATTTCTTTTTTTTTTCTTCTTGCGCGCGTGTGTGAGCTGAGGGGCGTGGGTTCAACTCCCACCCCATGCATTTTATTTTATTCTTTTGTTTGTCTTGTTTTATTTCTTACATTAATTCATTAAAACTTCAAAAAATCATAACTCTCTCATTTTTCATCCTTTTTGATCCATTCTTTTTGCAACATTTTTGTTTTAATGTCTATTTTCATGTGGTAAAAAAATAATTACATGTTGTTATTAATTGTGATACCTTTTTCCTATGTGGAAATTTGTTCCTTCATTGAGATAGTTATCCTACTTGCTATTGGTTTCTTTTTGAATGCGCTTGATGTTCTTGTGAGATTTTTGCATCCCATGTTAGTTAGCATGCTAGGGTTTACTCTCTTTTGGTTATCACTATGAACTTACATATCTTCCTCATAAAAAACCTCGGTACCGTACCGAATTCATAAATACCTTAAATTATAAAAATCTTTTCCTCTTTGCGTTGAATTATATTAAGAAAGGATTAAGTGTAGACTTTTTCCTCTCTGAGTGTTAAGATACTCATTATAGTGTGAGTGGTCTTGGTACTCATTTTTCAATACTAAGGCGCAACTTTATCCGTCACCTATCTTTATCTACCGTCTCCCTCTTTTCATAACTTCCTTCTGAAACCTTTATGACCTAAAACCTCGGTCACGCACTGAGTGTATTTTCAAACTCATTTTCGTAACAAAACTTGATTAGTCGTGGGTGGTTAGGCGTAGGCCTTCTCATACCCCGAGTGCTGACATTTACCGTAGGGTTTACATTCGCAAAGCACTTACCATTCAAAACCAAAATACTTTAATAATAGAATGAAGTTCTTTTTGTATTTGAATTAAAGAGAAAGGATTGAGTGTAGTCTCCTTCCTCTCCAAGTGTCAGGATATTCACTTTAGTGTGATGGTCTTGATACTTGTCTTTCAATAAAAAGACGCTACGTTCGCCACACCTTTCATAACAAAAACTTTGAGATAAAGAATTGGGTACTACCCGTAGGGGTTACTATCTAAGGACTTATCTCACCCCTAAAAACAATTCAACCAATCAAACGTGACATCTTGCCTCGTATGGCGAAAACTAATCAATCTTTCAAAAAAGGATATCTTATGTCCGTTCTATCGCAAACAGGTAAAGCATAAGTCTCCTCACATGCGAGCAGCAAAAATACCTAAACTGCTAGAATGCGTACGATAGCATCATCCATAAAGATATCAACAAACCGTAGGCCGAACTACGGCTGCTCTGATTCTTTACTTCTTTTGAGTAAAGATACGTAGGCACAAGGGCCACAATCCTTGCCGATCACATTCCCCCCACATCTGTAGTTCTCCGAACTACGTCGACTCTGATTTTATCACATCTATTGAGAATACGTAGGCATAGGACCTCGAAGTCCTACCGAGTCCGTTCTTTCTCTCTTCTTCCATGTTGCCTCCTTTCTTAGTTTCTAAACCATCTTTCTCTACCCTTTGGAAAACACTTTTATAGCATAAAATATAAGCAGATATAATCACACATTGACAAGCAAATGGTTCCCATCGAGTACAATGGATGCGAGGGGTGCTAATACCTTCCCCTTGCATAACCGGCTTCCGAACCCGTTCTTGGTTGTGAGACCATTTTATCCTTTCTTTTCTTGAGGTTTTCTCGATATTTTCCTTTCCCCTCATGGGATAAATAAAGTTCGGTGGCGACTCTTCTGTCCTTTCTTTTTCGCCTCCCCGTCGTTGCACGATGAATTTTTCGAGTAGCGACAACAGATACGTTTCAGATGCAATGCAATATGAAAATGTAAATGCAGATGCGAAATGTAGCAGGGGATCAAGAGTGTTGTGCTGTGCTGTGAAGTGGCAGGTCTTAATTTTTCTTCATCAAGAAAATACCACACTCTGATAATAAAGGCCTATTGAAACCCACAATACTGATTCACTGTCAAGAAAACCAGGTTGTCTGAAGGTTATGGTTTCCTGCAATAACCCGACCCCGCTCACTGACATGGACTTAATCACTGACAAAGGTATGGCATCCTATGCGTTCATCAGTGTCACAGACTTTCAAGAAATGATGATACGATACCCAGAAGGTGTGGCATCATCATTTCTTGAAGTGGCCTCACTCAGCTGAATCAAAAATGATCGGTCCCCAGAGTCGACAATCCTAAGATCTGAAATCCTTTCAACGGCCCACTGGGCTGGAAATGGAAATCATCTCAAAGAATCTCGTCTGAGTGCAGATTTCGTGGGAACTAGTGCATACCTAACATACAGGTTCACCACAAATCTGCTTATAAAGCTATGTACATACTCACGTCTGGGTCTGGCTTATCACTCATCAAGGCCCCCTCCCACAGCAGCACAACAGTAATAATATCATACTGAAAATAAAATGCGGAAAGTAAAAAAGCGATAAATAAACACAACCCAACAGGTAAACACGCAAGCGCTAGGATTCACTCGCACAGGGAACCGTTGGAGTCCCCAGCAGAGTCGCCAGCTGTCGCTACCGCGAAAATAAGGTGTCGGCAAAACAGAAGAGTCACCACCTTTCATTATTTATCCCTCAGAACGGGAAAGGAAACGATCGGAAAAATTCTGACGAAAAGGTATAAGACAAGGTCATCGCAACCATTGTCTGGGTTCGGGAGTCGGTTACGCAAGGGGAAGGTATTAGCACCCCTCACGTCCATCGTACTCGATGGGATCCATGCTTGTTGTGTTTATCTGACGGGTTGATTTAACTATCTACGCTAAGAGTATGGTCTGAAAAGAAAAGGAAATGACTCGGCAGAACACAACAGTTCTATGCCTACGTATTCCTGTCTGGAACGAGAAATCAGAGTCTGCGTAGTTCGCCTAACTACGGGTTACGGGGGAAGGTTGCTCGCCGAGATATTGCATCTCGTGTCTACGTACTTCCACACAGCGCGAAAGATCAGAGCAAATGTAGTTAGGGATACGATGGAACACATGTTTGTTCAATTGTTTTTTATTCGAGTAGGGTTAATGAACGGTTCCAGCAGTTGGTGTATGCAGCTCGCCCTTTGGAGACTTAGGCGTTTACCATTTGCGGTAGAACCGAGAGTTAACAAAACTCTCCTCCTGAAAATGGTTTCCAGGGATTAAAGGTCCAAGAGGAAAAAAAGAAGTTTGATCTTTGTTTTCTGTTTTTTACGGAAGAAGTGTTTTTTAGTTGTCTGTAGTTTGTACAACACTAGAGACTATGACTTAGAAGCGAATGCGTCGCATATCGTCCAAAGGACATATACTAAACACTCTAGATGATTGAGAGGAGACCGCTCAATCATCACTTCCCAAGTAGCTTAAGGCTCGTAACGCGCTTTGTACTAACTTGCCTTTATTATGTTTTTTTACTGTTGTTTAGAGATAAGAAGAGAACGAACTCTATGGGGAAACTGTACAGTCCTAATGTCGTCATGCAAAATTGATCCTATGGTTGAGGTTAGGAAGGAGCTACCTAATGTTATAATGCATGGTTAGAACCCTAATGTCTGTCATAACTTCTCTTGAACAAGATAAGTCAGAGTCCCTAAGGGAACATGGCAATGGCACACAGAAACGGACAAAGCAAATACTGTAAAGAAATAACTGTAAGTAAAATGCATGTGATGCAACAATACAAGCAGAAGGAGGCAAGCTCAACTTCTTAGCAATCAAGCAAAAAGAAAAAACAGTCAAAACAGACAAGCAGAGGGAAACAAACTCAACCTCCATATGCAAATACATCAATTATAAAAATAGAAAAACAACACACAAGCAAGGGGAGGACCACCTCAACCCTTAAGGCAAACAAGCAGAGGGAAACCCACTCAACCTCTTAATGCAGTCATGCTCCTATACTTAGACTACACTAAATATGAACTATCCTAATGCAACACACCACTCAATCATGAATGGGGAAAAGGATTTATGACAGATAATGGATTCAATCCACAAGTAATCAAGAAATGCTTTTATCCTAAGGAAATAAATTGGGTGTTGGGAGGCAAGGGTAAGGTCCACAGGAACTTATCCCAGACACTCAACCAACTAAAAGAGATTTAGGGGAATCCTAAAGGTTTGGCTCCTTCAAGAGATGTGCAACATTCCCCCCACAGGAGGGACTATGCTACCCCAGGAAGGTTCCTAAAAAGAAAGGAGTGAGAGAATATTAGGAGAATGGAGCTGAGAAGCAAGGTAAGTTCCACAGGAACTTACCACAGGCACTCAACCAACTCCACTTCCTTAGAGAGAGCTTTCATGGACTTAACCTCTTTATGATATTGCAATGAATCCCTCCACAGGAGGAATCATGCTCACAAGGAGGATTCCAATCAAACAGGGAAAATTGAAAGAGGAACTAACCCTAGGGAAAGATCATCCACCTACTGGAACTCAAAAGAACCTCAAATGTTACCTTCTAATGATCAACTATACTAAGGGTTCAAGGGGTCTAAAAGGGGTATCTATCTAAATACCAATCTAACAAGAAAGGATATAGGACCTAGAGTCATCTAATGGTCATTAACAAGACTTATCTATGCACTTAAACTAGTTAGGATTACCTAAACTAAGGCCAATTTATAAAATGGGGAACTAATGGAAAATCATTCCTAAAAATTCCAAGGAAAATATTGCATCATCCTACATGTATTAACAAGCTATGGTACAAAAATCAGGGGCTAAACCTAAATCAAAAGGCTCAAACTAAATCCAAAACCTCAAGGGTACACTAAAGGGATCCAATAATGAATACTCCTAAACCACTATCCCAAAATCCTATTTAGAATGATCTAAAAATCTCAACAAAAATCACATAACATCATTAACATGTATAAAACCAACACACAAAATTTCAATATCAAGCTCAAAGGCATGAATGAGAAACAAAATCATAAAGCTCAGCATACAATTATCCAATTATTAAAAACACACTACAATAGAAAATATGCCATAAATGGAAAATACATGAAAATAGAAATTAAAAAATGTGAGAAAATTCTAAGCATATCAAAGTATTCACATGATTTATTTCAGGAATTATTAACAATCATTGCTATTTTTACATGAATTAAAACTAACAAGTATTCAATTAAAGCAAAAATAGAAAAAGAAAATTAAAAGAAATAAGGAGGGAGGTGTAACCAGCAACCATTCTATGTGTTAATCCGTGTGGGCTTCTTGTGAGGGGTGCGAACAGTGTTTTGATCAAAGCCCAGCTGAGTGCACAAAACTCAACTTTTTTAATTGAATGGAAATAAGCCAGGGGCTGTGATAAGCAACGGAATCACGTGTTATTTTGGTTTTGGGGGGTAGCGGAAGGGGTGTGAACAACATTACGTTGAGGGCCCAGAGTTCCATTGAGGGGAAATGGCCAGGGGTGTAACAAGCAGCTATTTTCATGTGTTATTACATTGGGCCTTAGAAAATGGGGTGGGGATAGTGTTATGAACGAGAGCCCAACAGAGTTTCAAAGTGAAACTCTGTGTTTCACTTAAATGAGAGAGTGGCCAAGGAAAGTGGACACGCGGGCTCATCAAAGCCGTGAGATCAACATACAAAGTCTAAGCAAAGGCGCGATTCAACGGTCCAGATGAGAGCAGGAAATTTTAAAACTCAAACGGAGGGAATTCAACACGGTGGTGCCTGTGGCGGCCGGAGAAGATCCGATCATCTTCTCCGGCGAGGATGAACAGTAGCCAAAACTCAAACTCAAGGAAACTTCCAATTCTTTACATCATTTTACTCGTCTCGTCCCCTAGGCTTCAATTATTCAATCATTTTTCATTTTTATCCATTATATAGAGAGATAATCGAACAACAACTTGGAATGCCATGCCAAAAATTCTCATGATTCACTACGAAATTTATACAAAATCCATCTATGTTTCAAGTAGATCCTAACCACATGTATCTAAGGCGTTAAATGCACATAATTTAAGAGTAATTTTGAGAGGAAGAAACCTGGTTTGTAGCTTCGCGTATGGTGTTCTTCAGGGCTCAATTCTCTTCCAAAAGATGCAGAATCTTCCACTGAATGATGATGAAGAGTTCTTGAGGTTCAATTTCTTCTGAAACTCCTTCAATCTCCAAACTCGAAAATCAAACTTCAAGCTTCTTCCTCAAGTGACTCTAACTGATTCTCAACTAAAAATGGAACTAGAAGCTTCTGAAAATGATCCAAATCTCTTTTATAATCTGTTTTGATCCATTGGGGGCCCATTCATGGCCCAATTTCTCAATTCCAAGTTTCAACTTTCTTCCAAAATTTCACTTATGGTATGCATGAATTGGCTCTGTTCTTGCTCTCAATCCACTTCAGTTCACTTACTTGAGAGTTATGGAGTGTAAATGAATGAGTTTTCTCCTTTGATTTCAACCAAAGATGTGTGTTTGATTTGTACCTTTATCATGAAGTAATCCACCAAATGACCATGAAAGGAGTCTCAACTCAAAATTCTAACAATACCAAAGTGTTTAGAATCTCTTTTTCCCTCAAAATGAGTACTAACTTGGCTTGAAAACATCCAAATTACAATTGTTTTGAATTTTTTTCATTTTAATTCATTAAAAAGGCCTTTTTGAGAAATTTCTTCAACCAATGATTGCTCTAACCCATATCAATGGTTGCTTGGGTCATGTTTGGACTAAAAATATCATTTTGAGCAACTTTGGTGTTGAACAAACTCCATTTGAAGCTTGCAAGATAGTGAAATGGACCCATGATTCAAAATGACCTGTAATTCCAAATACCCAAAATACCCCTGACTTGTAAACCTCATAACTTGAGTTCTACAAATCAGATGGAAGACTTCAAGTACAATTTGGAAAGCTAAGATCAAGACCTACAACTTTTATGTTTGCCAAAATATAAGGAGAAACATCCTTCTAAGTCAAATGTTCCTTGGAAGTTGGTTGACTTTTGCAGACAAATTTCACAATCATCTGATGACCTGTAACTTGTCTGGATCATAACTTGAGTTCTATAAATCCAATGGTGGACTTCTAGTACTCAAATTAAATCTAAGAACATGCTTTACAAGTTCCATTTTGGCTAAAAATTGATATGAAACTTGCATCTTGAGATAAGTGGTCTTGAAGTCAGGCACTAAATAAGGGATTTTACCCTGAGAACCCTAGTTTAACAACTCCTCACACTTTGAATTCTTCTTGAATTGATCATGGAATATCACCTCATGTATCTCAACACAACTTTCCATGATCACAAAGACTTAGAAATAGGTTTTGACCCTCTTTAATTGCACAGTTGGCTCAAGGTTGACCAGACAAAAACCCTAACAGTAACACCCTCCACTGTGGCTCTTCACACTTGGTATAATGACTTGACTGAGCTCCACCATGACCCTCAAGGCACCCCATGAGCTCTATCCACATACCCTATCCATGATTAAGGCTTCACATCCCACTGATGGTCTTCAATTGTCTCCCCAGGTTAGAAGATGAACCCTATACAAGCAACCAAACTTCTCAAGAACACAAACCATTTCCTGATGAATTTGGTAACCTTCTCAAGCTTGAATAAAACTTCTAGATAGACTCCTCTTGATATAAACCACACTTGATCCCCTGCTAAATGAACAATGCTATGCTATGCAAATGCTAAATCAATGATATGCTAATGCAATGAAACAAAAGCCATGTAAGAAAAGGTTAGGAAAATTTTGGGGTGCAACACTGACAAGAAGGTTATGGAAGACTTCAGACAGTCCTATGGGAGGATTTTGAGTGTTGTTTGTAAACCTTCTTTGGATGAGTTGAATGGCCTTCAGACGCTGCTGTAGTTCTATGATCCTCAGTTACGAGGCTTCACTTTTCAAAGTTATGTGTTGGCGCCCACGTTAGAGGAGTTCTCTGCACTGCTAGGAGTGCCCATTTTGGACCAGATACCATTCTATCATATTGAGGGTGAGCCGAATTTGGCTGAACTTGCTAAAGCTTTATATTTGGGTGCCTCTGAGTTGGAAGGGAAGGTAGCTAGTAGGAATGGAATGTTTGGGTTTCCATTACCTTTTCTTGTGGACAAGGCTCGACATTTTGCTAAGGAAGGTTGTTGGGTGGTATTCAGCACTATCTTGGCTCTATGTATTTATGGCATTCTCTTGTTCCCGAATATTCCGGACTTCGTAGATGTGGATGCATTCTGTATCTTTGCTTTGAAGAATCCCATACCCACGCTATTAGGTGATGTTTATCATTCCGTACATTATAAGAATGAGAACAGGAGAGGGAAAAGTGTATCTTGCTGCACACCTTTACTCTATATATGGTTCGTAAGGCACCTTCCCAAGACTGGTCCATTCTCTGATACTGCGGGTACATCGGAATGGTCCGAGTTTTTGATGAGATTGTCTGCCGAAGACATTGTCTGGTTTGATAAGGATATTTTGGGCATCGAGATTATTTATAGTTGTGGAAGCTTTCCTAACGTCCCGCTGGTCGGAAGGAAGGGTTGCATAAACTATAACCTGTCCATTGCAATCAGACAGTTTGGGTATGCATTGAGAGGTCCTCCGAAAGATGAAGAGATACAGGAATATCTGTATCTCACCGGTTTATTGGAGGGGGATACCTTAGCTAGAGTCTAACATGCTTGGAGTAATGTCCACAGAAGAGGGAATGTTGCCTTGGGAAAGAGCAATAGTCGAGCATACGACCCCTATTTGGTTTGGATTCAGAATAGAGCCAAGGAGCTGATGATGCCATACCCGTTTGCTATGCCTGTGTGCCCTCTTGAGATTGCAGAACCCACTACAGTAGACATTCAGAAATACAATCAGGTTTTGTTTGAGAAGGAAGAATTGAGAAAAACTAATGAAGAATTGGAGAAAGAGATTATCTAGCTTCAAAGCTAGAAGATTGATGTTGTTCACTCCTTCAAGAAACAAACTGAGCTTGTGAACAAACTGGGTACGGAGCTGACCAAGGAGACTGGTTATAAGGAGCGTCTGGGTTTGGATTTCAGGGCCGTCAACAGTGTTCTTTCCACTAAGAAGGAAGAGTTGGATAGGGCTTACTTAAGTATTTCCAAGTTTGAGAGTCAATGGAATGCCACGCTCACCAATAACAAAGAGCGCGAAGACAGGTTAAAACTTCAGATCAGCAAGTTGAAGGCACAACTCAATGCCAAAGATGGGGAGATTGCAGCAGAAGCATCACTTAGACGAGATAGTGAGTACAGGTTGAATGAAGAGATTGCGAACTTGAAGGATCTCAGGTTGAGAGTTGATTCCAAGAGATGCAGGCTTGAGGCATGTTTCAGGGAAGAAGCTTTGGAAGACCATGTTGATAGCTTACAGCATACTGTTAGCTAGCAGAATTTGCTTATTCAGGGACTACTTGCTAAGGCAGATCATCCTGAGACGCTGAAGCTGTTAGAGGACTTCCGATCACGTCATCCTGCTTGACCGTCTTGTTTATTTCTGTTGTAGTCTTTGCTATTTATTTGTTGTATTGACCATCACCAGGCTTGTTGGTTGAGGTCTTTTCATTATTGTACTCAGTTGTAGCTTGTACATTGCCTGTTGGCCTATGATTTATATACAAGGAGTTGTTATTATGTGCTTGTCCGTAAGGTTCTCCATTGTTATGTTTTTCCTGGAAACTAGAATCGAGGGGGAAATTTCCCTGCTGCATACATACATGTCTGCATTTTAGCATTTTTCTCGCATTTACAGGTGCACCAAAATTGTTAACCTTATTTCTCCTGTGGTTTACTAATGTTTCAGGATTGCTGACATAACGACTCGCCGGTACGCGACCAGGAGAAACCAGAAGAAAGTGATGGAGCAAATGCAAGCGGAAATGCAGGAGATGCGAGACCGTATGGCCCAGTTTATGGAAGTTATGCAAGGAGTAGCCAATGGACAGGAGCAACTCCGGACTCTAGTGCAGCCCTTGATTGCACGTGTCGATGGAAATGGAGTGTTGCATGGTGGAGATGTTGTTAACCCTCCTCGTATTGAGACTCCTCGGGCTGACAATTCTATGCCTACCTTATTCATCCCTACTGCTGGAGGGAGTGGTCACGCTGCTGGTGCTGGTAATGCGGCAGGTTTTAGCCATGCTGGTTTTGCTAATGGTGGTAATGGTAATGGAAACGACTATGGCCCTGACACCATGTGTGCCATACACGGTAATATGGACCATATCTGGAATGAGGATATGCAAGAGGATATGTTCTTGCCAAGAGTTGTAGCTGCTGAATTACCCTCCGAGGCTGATAGGAGGATTAAGATGATTGAAGAGAAAATGAGGTCTCTTGAATGCCAAAACTCTATGGGGCTAGATATGGCTAACCTGGGGCTGATCCCGGGCTTGAGAGTTCCACCAAAGTTCAAAGTCCCAAACTTTGATAAATACAAGGGTACCACTTGCCCTAGGGTTCATCTGAGGTCTTATTATCGCAAGATGTCTGCTTACTCAGACGACGAGAAACTGCTTATGCATTTCTTCCAGCATAGTCTATCCGGTCCCTCGCTGGAATGGTACATGAGCTTGGAGCCCGAAAATGTCCGTAGTTGGAGGGATCTGGCCAAAGCATTTGTGAGACATTATCAATATAATAGTGACCTTGCTCCCAACAGGGTCCAACTTCAAAACCTCTCACAAAAGAGTAATGAATGCTTCAAAGAATATGTTCAAAGATGGCGAGAGTTGGCGGCTAGGGTGCAGCCACCAATGGTAGAACGTGAACTTGTGGATATGTTTGTCGCCACCCTGCCAGGCGTTTATTATGAAAAGCTCATTAGCAGCATGTCAGGCAGCTTTTCTGACTTAATCATCATCGAGGAAAGGATGGAGAACGAAATTAAGTTAGGAAAGATAAACGCTGGTGAAATGCCCTCGGCTGGAGGGAGCAAGAAGGTGTTCGGAAACAAGAGGCGAGAGGGAGATACTAACACTGTATCCAGTTCACATGGAAGAAATAGAGGTCAGAGTCGACAGCATCAACAGATTGCCAGCATCACAATCCCAGTAGTTCAACAACCACAGCAACAACAGCGTCAACAATAACAACAACGACCGCAACAAAATCAGCAAGGTTACGGAAGATACCAAGATAGAGGTCGGGCAGCAAATAGGCATTTTGATGCGCCTCCCATGCCTTAATCTCAGCTATTTCAGGCTTTGTTACAACTGCAATTGATTCAGAAAAGGACTTTGGCTCCCTTGACCGGGCCGTCTCCACCCGGGTACGATGCAAATGCTCGTTGTGAGTTTCATTCGGGTGCCCCGGGAAATAACATTGATAATTGTAAAGCCTTCAAACATAAGGTGTAGGACATGATCGACAGCAAGGCAATTAACTTTTCTAATGATGTCCCTAATGTGGTGCAGAATCCCATGCCGAATCATGGGCAGGCTAGGGTTAATGCAATTATCGAGGAGGATATTCTGGATTTGGTAACGGATGTTGATGAGCTAATGACACCCTTAAGCGTTGTGAAAGCCAGATTTCTGAAGGGGGGTGTTTTCCCAAGTTGTACTGAGGATTGTGTTGAGTGTGTAGTTGATCCTGAGAGAGGATGTGGATTGTTGAAAAGATGTGTTCAGGAGATGATGGATAATGGAGTTTTACAATTCGACCGTTCTGTTGGAAGAGAGTCTGAGGATTTGGTGGCTGAAGAAAAGGATGAGATTGCGACAATCTCCATCCCGTACAAGACTGTTACTATTTATGCGCCGAAGCCACCAACGATAACTATCACAAAAGCGGGTCCTGTGCCGTTTGAAAGCACCAAGGCTATTCCGTGGAACTACGGAGCCGAAGTGTATTGCAGTGGACAGAAGATAAACTTAAATGACCCCCCTGCAAATTCAGTTGATAATCTCGTGGGAACAGGAGGCATTACTTGCAATGGTCGGGTCTTTTCGTCGCCTGAAGTGACTATTGATAAGGTGGACAAGGGGAAAAGATCGGTGGTAGAGGAGACTTCTCAATCTGGGGAGAATGAGTCTTTGTTGAAAGACACAGAGGAGTTTATGAGGCTAATTCGGAAAAGCGACTACAAGATAGTCGATCATTTGCAGCAAACTCCTTCCAAGATATCTATCTTGTCGTTGCTACTTTGCTCTGAGGCGCATAGGAAAGCATTGCTGAGAATATTAAACATTGCTTACGTGCCGCAGGAAATTTCGGTCAATCAACTCGAGGGAGTTATGGCGCACGTGAATGCAGGAAACAACCTGGGCTTTACAGACTTGGATTTGACGCCAAGAGGCAGAAACCATAATTATATGTTGCACATATCTTTAGAATGCCGAGGGGCTGTCATGTCTCACGTGCTTGTGGATACGGGATCGTCCTTAAACGTACTTCTGAAGAAGGCCCTAATGAAGCTAGATATGTAGGGGTTGATTTGCACACCAGGTGATTTGGTGGTGCATGCGTTTGATGGAACCCAAAGATCTGTGTTTGGGGAGGTAACTTTGCCTATTCAGGTGGGACCTGAAGTCTTTGATGCAGTGTTTTACATCATGGATATCCAGCCGGCCTACAGTTGTTTACTAGGCCGCCCATGGATTCATTCAACGGGAGCTGTGACCTCTACGCTGCATCAAAAGCTGAAATACATGGTTGGTGGTAGTGTTGTTACGGTGTGCGGGGAGGAGGATATCATGGTCAGCCACTTATCATCCTTTAAGTATGTTGAAGTTGACAGAGAGATCCATGAAACTCTTTGTCAGGCCTTCGAAGCGGTCAAGATTAAAGACAAGTCTCCTATTATGAGAAAAGTGCCGGAAGTGGCCATGTCTTCGTTTAAAGAAGCTCAAGCAGTGGTACAGACTGGCGCAGTGCAGGGATGGGGTCAAGTATTGGAGATTCCACACAAGCAAGACAAATTTGGTTTAGGGTACCGACCGTCATTCTCCTCTTCTTCAGCCTCGCAAAGCGTGCCGCGCTATAAAGGGCCCGTACAGTTCACCAAGGGGGGAGTCATCTTCGAGAGAATCAATGTTGTATCTGACGAAGACGGAGACAGTGATTATGATATGGACGCCTGGATCAAACCGTGTATTCCGGAACAGAGCCTGCACAACTGGTCAATTGAAGAATTCGTTCAAGTGACGACAGAACAATAATGCTTTGTTGTTCCAATTATTGTATTACCCTATGTCTTACCCGGGGCCTAGTGGTTTTTTATTTCAGGGCCTTATTTGTTTATGTCTGAACATTATTTATCAATTAATCAAAGGGCGTTTTCTCATTCAAATTTTGTGATCTCTGTTTTTCTTATTTTTATTTTTCACAATAAAAGGGCAATGTAGTTTATACTTGTTTGCATATTGTTTGAAACATTTAACCATTTTTATTGCAGGATTCCTATTGCAGATGACACTGATTCAGAACCTCCTATGACTCGCTTTGACTTCGATCAACCGATACATCAAGCTGAAGAAGAGATTGATGAGGATGAAGACCTGCCTGAAGAGCTAGCCAGACTCTTGAAATAAGAAAAGAAGATCATTCTGCCTCATCAGGAGGAAATCGAGGTTGTTAATCTGGGTTCTGAAGAAGTTTCCAGAAATGTTTGGATAGGGGCTGCGCTACAGAGTGACATCAAGCAAAGACTGGTCGAGATGCTTCGAGAGTATAGTGACATCTTTGCTTGGTCGTACGAAGATATGCCCGGGCTTGATACCACTATGTCGGTCAATCGCTTGTCATTGCATGAGGAATGTCCGCAGGTCAAGCAGAAGCTTAGAAGAACAAGACCAGATATGGATGTAAAAATCAAAGAAGAAGTTCAAAAGCAGTTGGACGCTGGATTTTTAGCCGTAACCACTTACCCTCCGTGGGTCGCCAACATCGTACTTGTACCTAAGAAATATGGAAAGGCACTGGTGTGTGTAGATTACAGAGATTTGAATAAGGCGAGCCTAAAGGATGACTTCCCGCTCCCTCACATTGACGTATTGGTTGACAATACTGCTCAATACTTCGTATTTTCCTTTATGGATTATTTTTCGGGCTATAATCAGATAAATATGGCACTAGAAGATATGCAGAAGACGACGTTCATTACGCCGTAGGGGACATTCTGTTACAAGATAATGCCTTTTGGGTTGAAAAACGCAGGGGCAACTTACCAGTGGGCTATGGTCACTTTGTTTCATGACATGATTCATCATGAGATTGAGGTCTATGTTGATGACATGATAGAAAAGTCGCAAACGGAGAAAGAGCATCTGGTTAACTTGTTGAAGCTGTTTGAGAGGCTTAGGAAGTTCATATTGAGGTTGAATCCAAATAAGTGCACTTTTGGAGTTCGGTTCAGAAAGTTATTGCGGTTTATTGTCGGTGAAAAAGGAATCAAGGTCGATCCTGCAAAGATAAAATCCATACAAGACAAGCCAGCGCCGAAAACAGAAAAGAAGGTCCGTGGTTTCCTGGGGAGATTGAACTACATTGATCGGTTCATATCTCACCTCACAGCCACGTGTGAACCAATGTTTAAATTGTTAAAAAAGGATCAGGCGGTCGTCTGGAATGAAAACTGTCAAAAAACATTGGATAAGATAAAAGAATACTTGCAGGAGCCTCCGATATTGATACCCCCATGTCGCTACCGCGAAAATAAGGTGCCGGCAAAACAGAAGAGTCGCCACCTTTCGTTATTTATCCCTCAGAATGGGAAAGGAAACGATTAGAAAAAACCTGACGAAAAGGTATAAGACAAGGTCATCGCAACCAATGTCTGGATTCGGGAGTCGGTTACGCAAGGGGAAGGTGTTAGCACCCCTCACGTCCATCGTACTCGATGGGATCCATGCTTGTTGGTTTGTCTACGGGTGAAAAACAATCTAGCTACGACTTCTAAAGCTAAACGGAAAGAACTGACTCGATAGAGCATCGCACTCTATGCCTACGTATTCCCTCGTGCAATGGGAAAGTCAGAGTCAACGTAGTTCGGCTAACTACGGGTAACCGGGGTGTTCTCGATCACACAGGAGTGAGAGACATGATTGACGATACTAGTGTGCGCATTCTAGCAGTTAGGTGTATGCTGCTCGCTCGTCGGAGACTTAGGCGTTACCTGTTTGCGATAGAACGGACGTAGTATGTCGGGTTTAGAGGTATGGGGACCTACGGGAACTTAGAACTACGGTCTGGTCTCGATTGCGCTCGGGCAAGAGAAAGGGAACATCAGTCGACAGCGGGAAAGTCTCGATCGCACGGCAGCGAGAGAACAGATAAGTTAGTTGTTAGTGTGCTCGCTAGGATATCGCATCTTATGCCTACATATTCTCGTCTGTTACAAGAAATCAGAGCAGCTGTAGTTCAGCTAACTACAGGAAAAGGGAAAACAGGGAGCTTGCTAGGATCATCGCAATCCTATGCCTATGTACTCTCGTCTGGCACGAGAGATCAGAGCAAACATAGTTCGGATCGCTACGGAAAACAAGTCTCGATTGCACAGGGGCAAGAGAAGGGGTCTCAATCGCCTGAATGTGAGAGAAAAGGGTTTCGATCACACGGGGGCGAGAACAAAGAGGAAGCAGGCTTAACACGCCCAAACGAGAAGGAACTCGGGACACACACGCAAGAACCTATGACGTAGGAGCGAATGCGTCGTGTGTCACCCAAGGGGTGCCACACTAAACACTCTAGATGATTGAGAGGAAACCCATCAACTGTCATTTCCTATGTATCTAACGCCACAGCTCACAACACTCGACGGTTGCACGAAGACTTGAATAAGAAAGATGTTATCGAACGAAGCGGCTCTGTTGGCCCTCGACACTATGCGCAAGCTCCATTCCAATCTTCTCCTCTCTGGATCCTTGATGATGACGTTTTGAATCAGAACCAATGTAACGCTAAACCGTCATGGTTCGACTTATACTAGAAATCGAACTCTAAGAGGCAGCGTATTGATATCCGTGTCAAAGACAAGATAGAGAAATGATATCGAAAATCATCCTCCAATTGAATCATGTCACACGGCCAGCACAGAATAAAATCCTAAATAAAATCGGATAGCAGAAAAGAAATGAGGAGAGAAATCCAATACAAATGGAAATAATATGCTACTCCTAAAATTGAAAATAAATTCCTAATAGAAAAAACACTAAAGAAGTATTAAAAGAAATTGCATATGAAAAATAAAATGGAAATTCTATCCTATGCATAATATTCTATAATTCCTACAAAGAAAATAGAATGAAAATTCTATATAAACTCTATATTAAAAGAAAAATAAAAGAATTATAAATTCTAGAATATAAAATCTATATACGATATTAAAAGAAATAATACCTAAAGAAAAATAGGATATTCTATGCTAAAAATATGCTAAGAATATTCTAAAGGAAACTACAAATCCTAAAAGAAAAATAGAAAAATAAAACTACAATCTATTACAAGCAAATATCCAATACAAGAAAAAATTAAAATAAAGGGGAGAGGTACAACAACTAAACAGGGGGTAAACCCTGAAAAAAAACAGTTGGGCCCAGCCCACAATACAACCAGCAGAAAAAACCAAAAACAAGGGAAATGGGGGGTGCGCATATGGAAACAGGAGGTGCAGCCTGTAAAATGTTGTTGGGCCCAGCCCACCCAAAAGCATCCCTCAGCCAAAAAAGAAAAAAAAAACAAGGGACGGGGGTGAATATGGAAATGAACGGTGCAGACTAGCAAAAACTGGGCCACGAGGCCCAAGAACCCAACTCAGCAAGCCCCCTTCGTCTTCCTCATCCTCCCTGCGAAAAAACCCTAGCCGTCGCACTCGCCTCCCCCCAACCTCTCTCATCTGCTCCTTCGTTTGTTCCTTACTCACCCTCACCGTCTCCATTCTTCAATCCCCCTACATCCATTCCTCGAAGACAAATCCCCTTTGCTTCGTCCCAAACTTCTTTCCCTCTCCTCTGGAAATTGGAATTGCTTGTTGAAAACTCTGAAGCTCGTTACAAATCCATGGATGAAGCTGGGGATATGGAGATCTGTGAAGCTTCATTGTTGTTTGTTCACGACCGAAAAGGAACGGTTGACGTGAAGGAGCTTGGTTCGAGATCTGGAGATCCATTGCTGAAGATTGAGTTAATGGTGAAGTTTGTTCGTGCGTTTCAAGGTTGGATCCAGATCTAAAGATGAAGGTTTGTTGAAAATTTGTGTGGATCCGAGTGGTGTTGATGAGTTGCGCGAGTTTGATTATAGGTTTTTTGAGTTCAGATCTGGAAGTTTGGTTGGAGCTTTCTGGGAAATTGAATGAACATGGTTGAAGGTCTTGATGAAGAATCTGGGAAGTTCTTGAAGATCTATGAAGATTGTTGCAGGTTCTTGGATCTTGTACGAAGATGATGAAGCTTCATGTTGGATATGAGGAACACGATGAAGGTTCTGGTGGAGGTTTCCTGGAAACGGTTGAGGTGATGATCATGTTGATGAACACTGATGAAGGTCCTTGAAGTTCTGGAGAAGTTGGATGAACAAGGATGAAGATTGTAGTGGATTATTTGAGTTTTCCGGTGAGTTGCAGTTTTCTGGTGACGGTTGCAGTTTCCGGCGGGTAGTTACGATGGTTCCGGCGGCGGATTGCATGGCCGGCGATGAGGAGAAGCTGGGACAGGTGGCGGAAAGGGAGATGGATACGTGACGGGTACATGCATGATAGGGAGTGAGGTGTCAAGTGTGTGGGAGTGGGGAGATAGTGAGGTGGTAGGTGGATAGTGAGGTGGAAGAGAGAGAAAGGGACGTGTGGGACCTTTTATATGACACCAAGTGGCACTGAATTGGATTTGGGCTTCCGAAAATGGACAAGTGGCCCACGAGATTAACAAAACCTGACTCAATTAAAGCTGCAATTATTCTGACTAAACTACCTCAATTAATGACTAAATTGATGATTAAAGCTGATTAAAAAACTCAATTATTTTGTAAACGAAAATCAATACTAATTGATCAAAAACTGCTAATTAAAACTAATTAAAATGTTAAAATCCAAATTAACATCTAATTAAAATCTAAAAAAAGGATTTAAAATCTAATAAATTCTAAAAAAAATTTAAACCTATTAATTTCTAAAACAAATTAAATCTAGAGGAAAAAGAATTAACATCTATTAAAAGAAATTCTTATGAGAAAATCTAATAAGAAATCTAATAAACTCTATTAATATTCTAAAAATATAAAATGACTCTAATATTTAATATTCTAATATTCTAAAAAAAAAGAATTAATATCTAAAATTCCAACAAATCTATTTAAAATCTAAACACTAATCAATTAAATTCTAAAAACTCAATTAATATCTAGAAAAATGAATTAAATCTATTAAAAATAGAAAAAACTATTAATACCTAATAATATCTAAAAATTATTCTAGAAAAAAGAATTTAACCTCTAAAAACTATTTTAAAATATCAAAAATGCCTTAAAAATATGGAAACTAATTAACGGAATAAATTCTAGGAAAATGCTAACAATTCCATAAGGAACAAAAACAATGCAAACTGATTAAATCGGCGAACAAAACTGCGAGAACGCAACGAGATAACCGGTAAAAATACGGACACCGAAATATCCTCAAAAATAACAGCGAAAGCTGAAAACACCGGGACGAGCACAAATTCCATAACAAAACCTGCTTATTCGAACTGGTTTGCACTGTCTGAAACGTGATAAGAGGGCTGTAATCCCGATAAAATCAATCTGACTGAAAAATGCAATGTACGCGGTATGCAAATGCAAATGTAAAATGAGTCGAAACATAAGCCAAATTGCGAGAAACGGTTGGTCAAATTTTGGGGTGCAACAGCTTCCCCTATTCAAACGACTTGGACCTGAAGGGTTGAGAAGCGAACGACTTTCAAACATTCAAAGGTAGAAGATAGGTGAATACCAAAGAACCCGGAAATTTGCCAACCTACAGAAATAAACTGCAAAAACTGCTTGGGGAACAAATATCCAGAAAACCGAATCCAGTTGTCACGGCAACAAACTGATCAATCATCTGATAAAGAAACCTGATTTCAATATCAATCACCTGTGTGACGCCACATGCATTGAATCCACATTATTAGATCAACAACAATCAATCTTCCAATATACGCTACAATAAGCGGGAACCGAGCCACAGGACCATATCAAAATATTATCCTTGCCCTTCCCTCTCCGAAGAAACGGGCAAGCACTACGTAAAGCGCGATATCAATATCCTTGATCTTCCATTTCCGCAGAAACGGACAAGCACTACGTAAAAGCGCAAACTGTCAATATCTTTGACCTTCCATTTCCGCAGAAACGAGCATACACTAAATAAAAGTGCGTCATCGAGCATCCGAAGACTTGAACAAACAACTCGACGGGACCAACTCCTTCAACACGAGTAACAACTCTGTCAACACAGGTAACATCTCCGTCAACACGGGTAACATCTCCGTCAACACGGGTAACATCTCCGTCAACACGGGTAACAACTCCATCAACACGGGTAACATCTCCATCAACACGGGTCACACCTCCGTCAACACGGGTAACATCTCCCTCAACACGGGTAAAAACTCCGTCAACACGGGTAACACCTTCGTCAACACGGTAACACCTCCGTCAACACAGGTAACATCTTCGTCAACACGGGTAACAACTCCATCAACACGGGTAATAACTCCAAAGGTTTAATCCATGAGATTTTTTAACGCTGACGTAACAGCAATCTGAGGAAAACTCTACTGGGGAAACACATCGTCTAAAGATAGACAGGAAGAAAAAACATACTCACATCATCTAAAGACAGACGGAAAGACACCATCTCGAAGGTTCACATTGTCTAATGATAGACAGGAAGAAAAAACATACTCACATCGTCTAAAGATAGACGGAAAGACACAATCCCGAAGGCTCACATTGTCTAATGATAGACAGGAAGAAAAACATACTCACATCGTCTAAAGATAGACGGAAAGACACCATCCCGAATGCTCACATTGTCTAATGATAGACAGGAAGAAAAATAATCTGAATCTCACATCGTCTAATGATAGACGAGAAGGAAATCAATCCAAATCTCACATCGTCTAATGATAGACGAGAGGAAAATCAATCCAAATCTCGCATCGTCTAACGATAGACGAGAGGAACAATATAGACCACGTCAATGAACCTCAAAACCACCCATCAAATTTCAGAGTCCTTTCGTCTATAGGAGTTGATGGAAAGAACAAATATCCTCAAAGGGGCCACATCATCAATAAGGATTGACAGGAAGAAAATCACCTTCAAAGAGCCATGTCATCAATAAGAATCAACAACTAGGAAAATCGAACATTCTTCAAAGAGCTTCGACGTCAATAAGAATCAACGGTAAGAAAAAAAAACCCCTCTTGAAATGTCATCTCATCCAATAAACATAAAGAAAGCCAATATCTGAAAGATCGCCTTGAAACCTCACATCGTCTAAAGATAGACGGAGAGAAACACCATACCCAAACTCACAACATCTAAAGATAGACAGAGAAAACGCCATACCCAAACTCACAACGTCTAAAGATAGACGGAGTACACGCCTGCTGGGGAAACACATCGTCAATAGGAACTGACGGGAAGAAAACCTGCTCGGAGGTGCACGTCGTCAATAGGAATTGACGGAAATAAAAGTCTATCGTCATCAGATGATTGATGGACAAAGCATAACCGTTGTATGATCTGAAAATCACATAAACCAAAGAGTTGTCTGAACAAAGCTTCTAGATAAATGCCCCTGAACTGATTGTAGAGTAATTCATGTTGCCACAGAAGGCTGATAGAAAAACTGGCTTATGCTTCGCATGCATATGCGTATGTTTGAATTTTTCTATGGCGTAATGCTCCATATAAGATGGAATGCTACACATTTGACGATGAAATGCAAATATGATGATATATGCAAGATGCAAATGCAGGCTCGGGCTGCTGGAGAAAAGATGGATACGGAACCGCTTCAGCAAAATAAATGCTGAAGACAAAGCCAACTTCGCTGGGGATAACCGATACCACAGAATTATTCCAGCAAAATAAATGCTGGAAAGGTGAACCGACTCCGCTGAGGATAACCAAGTGTGCTAAGTATGATAGGACTTCCCTGGGGATAGCTTACACGTGCCAATGCCAATTGGACTTCCGCTGGGGAAAACAGACGGAGTCTTCCTGCGTATTAATGAAGATTGGATTTTGAGACTGATGCGCCAACACGGATTGGGCCTCACGGTGATTGCCAATATGGATTGGGCTTTTAGGAATGGCGCGCCAATAAGGATTGGGATTCCTGACGATTGCCAATAGGGATTGGGCTTTTAGGCTGTCCGTGATGGGTTAAGTACGACTGACGCTGGAAAACATCCTGTCTGAATTCACAGTTTTTGGTTGAAGGGTCAAGGGATAATAGCACGTCTTCCCGATATTCGTCTCACACTTGAAGATTGGCTGAACATGCTTGAGTAGCTCTGAGTAGCTCTGATGACACAGAGAGGAACAATTCCTTCGCTTCTGATATGCCCCAGTTTGTGGGATCTTTGTGGGGATATTCTTCGAATGGAAATCTGAAAATTTGTACCCTGATGGTCTGACATGAACTGCCCCAGCACTCTGAACCTTGGAGAGATGCTTCGGATCAAATGCCCCTCGGGCAAGAAACAACTTTTGCGCTTTTCTTAGAGTGACCTGCCCCTGTCTGCAACGACTTTGCCCCTGATTGGCTAATCTGCGGGGAAATACCCTGGTTGTCCTCGAGAGATTCATCAAATCTCGACCTGACTGCTTCGGAATAACCGACTTTGGATGGCTGACATCACTAGGGATTACATGATATAGCTTGCCCCGGTTCACGGAGTATTCGGGCGTTCTGCATTCTATCCTGATCAGACTTTCCACTGTAGGAAACTTTCATGCTGTCAAGCGCTTACTTGCAAGTAAAACAAGTTGTTCTGCATAAAAGATATATTAACGCAAAGCATATGACAGTTTTGACATCCAATCTGTTCACTGGAAAAGGAAAAAACAGTTTATGGCATAGAATGAACAAATCATTTATCAGAATATCAACATCTGTACCAACATGGTAAGAAGAACCCTTTTAGGAGTCAGTTTCGACGCGATCTTTACCGAAGTATGCCTTCGAAACAACCTGCTTCAATTAGGACTTTTTCCAGTTGTAACGTGGTCAGGTTCACGGTTTTGAAGGAAAGGATAAAGGCTCGAAATTTATTTTAACCCACCCGTTCACATTGATGTTCTCCAATCCTACGTTTAGCTAATTCGACCCTAGCGCTCACTTTTCAGAGGTTGAGAGATAGGAGTGATAGTTCGAGAAACCATGAGTTTTTTGGAGTGACAGCCACTCACTTTTCGCCTTTAACACTTAGTGTCATACGACTTGTATTTCGCATGAGTTTTTTGGAGTGACAGCCACTCACTTTTCATTTTTTCAGTTTTTTTCTTTCCCTAATTTTTGCCTGGACTGACTCCTTTGAGCTCCTTTTGATTATTAAGTCCAACGGGATGCCCTCATTTTTGCCTAAGTCATTTGTTTTCAAGTTTTGGCTTAGCGAGCTTTTGATTCTTTTTGCTTTTTTTTGAACAAGTCGTGTGACACTGGTTGTCTGACTCTTTGAGGAATAATGTGACTGTTTCACTCTTGACGCTTAACCACTGTGGTTTTTTAGGCACGGCCTCTAGAGGTGTGATTGATCCTTGAACGGACACTCCTTTCTGCAATTTGGACGCTCGATCAAATTAGCTAACACCTACCCTGCCCCGGGTTAAGATTAAGGTTTTTTCGTGTTCCGAAAGAAACTCCTACTACTAGGCTCAAAGGGGTTGACAAGGGATTATCTTCCTTATATCTCCGGTGTTTAGGGATTTGAAACAATGCATGTACATCATCAGCAGGTTTTATTTTCAAAAGCATACAATCGGAAGCTTGCGCGTCTTTTAAACTTCGTCATCCTCCCCGGATTCCGCTTAACCAAGCGTTGGATATCTGTAAAAACAATTAGTGAACACGAATGGATTTAATCAAAACATGCATATTCATTTCATTATCAATATCAATTGAAAACAATACAAATTTTACGAACGCAATTTGCGCTTTAACAGAAAAGAAACCACAAATGCAAAGAAATGACATTATAAAACAAAGATTACCAGCTTCTGGGAACCGGGCTTTTCAAACTTGATTTGCTGCTGAGCCAACCATCTTCAGAATTACTCGTCGAAGTCATCCTGATACTCCTCTGAACATCTGCTCTCAGTGAACTCTCCCATATCATGAACTGATACACCCACTTGGCTGGATGAAGGAAGGTCGTAAATCTGAACACCCTGAGGCGTGATAGAGATCTTGTTAGAGTCTAGCAAAGTTTGAACCTGGCTTCGAAGCACCTTACAATCATTTGTTGAATGCCCCTGTGCCCCAACATGGTACTCACAGCGGGCGTTGGCATCAAAACCTAGAGGGTAAGGCGGGATCATTGGATTAGTCTCTTTCGGCACTATCAGCCCACCTTTGACCAAATCCGGCAACAACCGACTGTACGACACCTGTAGCTGAGTAAACTGCCTTTCAGGTTTCCTTGGTCTTCGCTGGGCATGCTGACGCAGCTGACGACGATATGACTGTTGACTCTGGCGGGGAACAGATATCTGACATACAGACCCAACAGGTTGTTGGCTCTGAACACTCGAAGTGTCTAAACACTGAATCTGAGATGCTAGAGATTCTGAGACAACATCACTTCCTCCTTCCCATTCCTCCTAGGAACTGACAACTGATTCATTCTTATCAACTGGGATATAAGGAGTATCTCGCGTCTTCCCATTCTTGAGCCCTCTCTCAACAAGCTCTCCTATTCTTATCAAGCCCGCAAAGCTTGTACAACTGAACATTATGTCATAATAACGGCCCTTCAGAGTACCCAAGAAGAGGTCAACCATTTCTCTCTCCAGAAGCGGTGGTTAAACACGAGCAGCCAATTCTCTCCATCTCTGCACATACCCCCTGAAGGATTCATTCTCCGCATGAGATAATTCTTGCAAATGCACATGACTAGGAGCCATATCCAGGTTGTAGTCGTACTGCTTCACGAAGGCATTGGCTAAATCCGACCATGATTTGATACTATCACTCTCCAACTGCATGTACCAATCCAAAGATACTCCGATCAAACTATCTTGGAAATAGTGAATCATAAGCTTGTCATTGGTAACATGTGAAGTCATTCTTCTGCAGAACATAACCAAATGTAACTTCGGACAACTATCCCCTTTGTATTTCTCAAAATTCGGCATTTTGAACTTCGGAGGCAACACAAGACCTGGCACCAGACACATGCTCGCAGCATTCAGATCAAGAGTATTCTTACTCATCAGGGTAGCAATCTAATCTTCCAACAGCTGAAATCTTCTCATATACTCAACAGTCCGCGGGTTCTCAGCATTAACCTTCGGAACAACCCTCTGATAATCTGGTACAGGGAAAGTGAAACGTTGGTAGTCTGTGTCATGGAGAGAAGATGCATCTTTGTCTCTGACAGGAATCTGCACAGGCTGGGCTTGAGCAACATTATCCACCGGAGTCCTCTGAACATTGTCCTCTCCCCTAGTCATAACTGTTATGGCTTCCATGAACTGACTCAACTGGTTCTTCAACAATTCAAACTCGGCCCTGGTAACAACCTGATTCTGCTCTTCTGAGTTCATGATCCGTCCAGAAGCTAACTCAAGTCCAATGCGAATGTCGGGAAGTCAACTGCGAGTTGGACAAAAGACGGGTAAGCTTTCTGTTCCGGCCGAGGATGGACATGCAAGCATGAGATGCATATGAAATGCAATGCAAAATGCTAATAAACACGGGATCACAGCCCACACAAAGCTCTGAATACTGTTGCGCTGCTGACGGGATAAGTTCGCTCTGACGAGAGAAAACCAAAATAACGGTTTGGCTGGAAGTCAAGTTTCCTGCAAAAACCCTCCCACTCATGGGTATGGACCTAAACTGACAAAGGTTCAGCATCCTATGCATTTCCCAGTGTCACAGACTTTCAAGAAACGATGATACAATACCCAGGAAGGTGTGGCATCATCATCTCTTGAAGCTGCCTCACTTAGCTGAGTCACAAGTGATCGGTTCTCAGAGTCGACAATCCCTAGATCTGAAATCCTTTCAACGGCCCACAGGGCTGGAAATGGATATCATCTCAAAGAATCTCGTCTGAGCGCAGATTTCGTGGGAACTAGTGCATGCCTAACATACAGGTTCACCACTAATCTACTTCTAGTGCTAGGTATATACTCGAGCCTGGGTCTGGCTTATCACTCATCAGAGCCCCCTCCCGCAACAGCATAACAATAACAGACAACAATATAGTGCGAGAATGTAAATACAGTAATATACAACATACAACACAAAAATAAACACCCACAGACAAGCACACAAATGCTAGGATTGACTCTCGAAGGGATGTTGGATCCCCATATTGACTCACATAGGAGACGTTGGATCCCCAGCAGAGTCGCCAGCTGCTGGGGATGACCCAGACAGCCAGGAAGAGAATCCAAGACGAGACTCGCTTAGAGAACCACAACTGTCCCCAACAGAGTCGCCAGCTGTCGCTACTGCGAAAATAAGGTGTCGGTAAAACCAAAGAGTCACCACCTTTCGTTATTTATCCCTCAGAACGGGAAAGGAAATGATCGGAAAAAACCTGACGAAAAGGTATAAGACAAGGTCATTGCAACGAATGTCTGGATTCGGGAGTCGGTTATGCAAGGGGAAGGTGTTAGCACCCCTCACGTCCATCGTACTCGATGGGATCCATGCTTATTGGTTTGTCTACGGGTGAAAAACAATCTAGCTACGACTTTTAAAGCTAAACGGAAAGAACTGACTCGATAGAGCATCGCACTCTATGCCTACGTATTCCCTCGTGCAATGGGAAAGTCAGAGTCAACGTAGTTCGGCTAACTACGGGTAACCGGGGTGTTCTCGATCACACAGGAGTGAGAGACATGATTGACGATACTAGCGTGCGCATTCTAGCAGTTAGGTGTATGCTGCTCACTCGTCGGAGACTTAGGCGTTACCTGTTTGCGATAGAACGGACGTAGTATGTCGGGTTTAGAGGTAAGGGGACCTACGGGAACTTAGAACTACGGTCTGGTCTCGATTGCGCTCGGGCAAGAGAAAGGGAACATCAGTCGTCAGCGGGAAAGTCTCGATCGCACGGCAGTGAGAGAACAGAGAAGTTAGTTGTTAGTGTGCTCGCTAGGATATCGCATCCTATGCCTACATATTCTCGTCTGGTACAAGAAATCAAAGCAGCTGTAGTTCAGCTAACTACAGGAAAAGGGAAAACAGGGAGCTCGCTAGGATCATCGCAATCCTATGCCTACGTACTCTCGTCTGGCACGAGAGATCAGAGCAAACGTAGTTCGGCTCGCTACGGAAAACAAGTCTCGATTGCACAGGGGCAAGAGAAGGGGTCTCAATCGCCTGAATGCGAGAGAAAAGGGTTTCGATCGCACGCGGGCAAGAACAATGAGGAAGCAGGCTTAACACTCCCAAACGAGAAGGAACTCAGGACATACACGCAAGAACCTAAGACGTAGGAGCGAATGCGTCGTGTGTCACCCAAGCGGTGCCACACTAAACACTCTAGACGATTGAGAGGAAACCCCTCAATTGCCATTTCCTACGTATCTAACGCCACAACTCACAACACTCGACGGTTGCATGAAGACTTGAATAAGAAAGATGTTATCGAACGAAGCGGCTTCGTTGGCCCTTGACACTATGCGCAAGCTCCATTCCAATCTTCTCCTCTCTGGATCCTTGATGATGACGTTTCGAATCAGAACCAATGTAACGCTAAATCGTCATGGTTCGACTTATACGAGAAATTGAACTCTAAGAGGCAGCGTATTGATATTCGTGTCAAAGACAAGATAGAGAAATGATATCGAAAATCATCCTCCAATTGAATCATGTCACACGGCCAACACAGAATAAAATCCAAAATAAAATCGGATAGCAGAAAAGAAATGAGGATAGAAATCCAATACAAATGGAAATAATATGCTATTCCTAAAATTGAAAATAAATTCCTAATAGAAAAAACTCTAAAGAAATATTAAAAGAAATTGCATATGAAAAATAAAATGGAAATTCTATCCTATGCATAATATTCTATAATTCCTACAAAGAAAATAGAATGAAAATTCTATATAAACTCTATACTAAAAGAAAAATAATAGAATTATAAATTCTAGAATATAAAATCTATATACGATATTAAAAGAAGTAATACCTAAAGAAAAATAGGAAATTCTATGCTAAAAATATGCTAAGAATATTCTAAAGGAAACTACAAATCCTAAAAGAAAAATAGAAAAATAAAACTATAAGCTATTACAAGCAAATATCCAATACAGGCAAAAATTAAAATAAAGGGGAGGGGTACAACAACTAAACAGGGGGTAAAGCCTGAAAAAAACAGTTGGGCCCAGCCCACAATACAATCAGCAGAAAAAACCAAAAACAAGGGAAATGAGGGGTGCGCATATGGAAACAGGAGGTGCAGCCTATAAAATGTTGTTGGGCCCAGCCCACCCAAAAGCATCCCTCAGCCAAAAAAGAAAAAAAACAAGGGACGGGGATGAATATGGAAACGGACGGTGCAGACTAACAAAAACTGGGCCACGAGGCCCAAGAACCCAACTCAGCAAGCCCCCTTCGTCTTCCTCATCCTCCCTACGAAAAAACCCTAGCCGTCGCACTCGCCTCCCCCCAACCTCTCTCATCTGCTCCGTCGTTTGTTCCTTACTCACCATCACCGTCTCCATTCTTCAATCCCCCTACATCCATTCCTCGAAGACAAATCCCCTTTGCTTCGTCTCAAACTCCTTTCCCTCTCCTCTGGAAATTGGAATTGCATGTTGAAAACTCTGAAGCTCGTTACAAATCCATGGATGAAGCTGGGGATATGGAGATCTGCGAAGCTTCATTGTTGTTTGTTCGCGACCCAAGATGAACAATTGACGTGAAGGAGCTTGGTTCGAGATCTGGAGATCCATTGCTGAAGATTGAGTTAATGGTGAAGTTTGTTCATGTGTTTCAAGGTTGGATCCAGATCTAAAGATGAAGGTTTGTTAAAAATTTGTGTGGATCCGAGTGGTGTTGATGAGTTGCGTGAGTTTGATTATAGGTTTTTTGAGTTCAGATCTGGAAGTTTGCTTGGAGCTTTCTGGGAAATTGAATGAACACGGTTGAAGGTCTTGATGAAGAATCTGGGAAGTTCTTGAAGATCTATGAAGATTGTTGCAGGTTCTTGGATTGTACGAAGATGATGAAGCTTCATGTTGGATATGAGGAACACGATGAAGGTTCTGGTGGAGGTTTCCTAGAAATGGTTGATGTGATGATCATGGTGATGAACACTGATGAAGTTCCTTGAAGTTCTAGAGAAGTTGCATGAACAAGGATGAATATTGAAGTGGATTGTTTGAGTTTTCGGATGAGTTGCAGTTTTCCGGTGACGATTGCAGTTTCTGGCGGGTAGTTACGGTGGTGGCTTGCATGGCCGGCGATGAGGAGAAGCTGGGACAGGTGGCTGAAAGGGAGATGGATACGTGGCGGATACATGCATGATGGGGAGTGAGGTGTCAAGCGTGTGGGAGTGGGGAGATAGTGAGGTGGCATGTGGATAGTGAGGTGGAAGAGAGAGAGAGGGACGTGTGGGACCTTTTATATGACGCCAAGTGGCACTGAATTGGATTTGGGCTTCCGAAAATGGACAAGTGGCCCACGAGATTAACAAAACCTGACTCAATTAAAGCTGCAATTATTCTGACTAAACTACCTCAATTAATGACTAAATTGATGATTAAAGCTGATTAAAAAACTCAATTAATTTGTTAAACGAAAATCAATACTAATTGATCAAAAACTGCTAATTAAAATGTTAAAATCCAAATTAACATCTAATTAAAATCTAAAAAAAAGGATTTAAACCCATTAATTTCTAAAACAAATTAAATCTAGAAAAAAAAAAGAATTAACATATATTAAAAGAAAATATTATGTGAAAATCTAATAAGAAATCTAATAAACTCTATTAATATTCTAAATATATAAAATGACTCTAATATTTAATATTCTAATATTCTAAAAAAAAAAGAATTAATATCTAAAATTCCAACAAATCTATTTAAAATCTAAACACTAATCAATTAAATTCTAAAAACTCAATTAATATCTAGGAAAATGAATTAAATCTATTAAAAATAGAAAAAACTATTAATACCTAATAATATCTAAAAATTATTCTAGAAAAAGAATTTAACCTCTAAAAGCTATTTTAAAATATAAAAAATGCCTTAAAAATATGGAAACTAATTAATAGATTAAATCCTAGGAAAATGCTAACAATTCCATAAGGAACAAAAACAATGCAAACTGATTAAACCGGCGAACAAAACTGCGAGAACGCAACGAGATAACCGGTAAAAATATGGACACCGAAATATCCTCAAAAATAACAGTGAAAGCTGAAAACACCGAGACGAGCACAAATTCCACAACAAAACTTGCTTATTCGAACTGGTTTGCACTGTCTGAAACGTGATAAGAGGGTTGTAATCCCGATAAAATCAATCTGTCTGAAAAAATGCAATGTACGCGATATGCAAATGCAAATGCAAAATGAGTCGAAACATAAGCCAAATTGCAAGAAACGGTTGGTCAAATTTTGGGGTGCAACACCCCAGTAGCTGGAAGGCCTTTAATTATGTACTTAACGGTTCTTGAGAACAGTATTGGTTGTGTTCTCGGTCAACACGACGAGACTGGAAGGGAAGAGCATGCGATTTATTATCTGAGTAAAAAGTTCACAGATTGTGAGTTCCATTACTCAATGCTCGAGAAAACGTGTTGTGCACTTGCTTGGGCTGCCAAACGTTTGAGACAATATATGCTCAATCACACAACCATGGTGATTTCGAAGATGGATCCGATCAAGTATGTCTTCAAAAAGCAAGCGCTCTCAAGAAGAATTACCAGGTGGCAGATGGTACTGACAGAGTACGATATACAATATGTTTCCCAGAAAGCCATGAAGGGAAGTGTTCTGTCAGAATACCTTGCTGAGCAGCCAATCGATGATTATCAACCGATGAAATTTAAATTTCCTGATGAAGACATCATGTTCCTCAAGATGAAGGATTGTGAGGAACCATTACACGGCGAAGGTCCAGAGAAGGATTCTTAGTGGAATATGATATTCGATGGCGCCGTTAACTCCTATGGTAGTGGAATCGGGGCAATTATTACAATTCCTCATGGTACTCACATCCCGTTCACTGCCAGGTTGACGTTCCCTTGCACTAACAATGAAGCTGAGTACGAAGCATGTATCATGGGTCTGGAAGAGGCTATTGATTTGAGAATCAAGAATTTGGATGTATATGGCAATTCAGCGCTAGTAGTTAATCAAATCATGGGAGAGTGGGAAACTCGTCAACTGAATCTAATTCCTTACAGAGATTACGCAAAGAGATTGTTACCTTTCTTCGATCGGGTAGAGTTTCACCATGTGCCACGGGCAGAGAATCAGATGGTCGATGCTTTGGCAACGCTATCTTCGATGTATAAAGTGAATTTTTGGAATGATGCTCCCAGAATAGTCATTTCTCGCCTGGACAGGCCCACTTTCGTATTCGCCATCGACGAGGTTGCTGATGGCAAGCCATGGTTTTACAATATACAGAACTTCCTCAAGAAGCAAGAGTATCCACCAAGGGCTTCGGTTCAGGATAAGAAGACGCTGAGGAGGTTGTCTGGCAACTTTTATCTAAACCCAGATGGTGTGCTTTACAGAAGGAACCATGATTTGGTGCTGTTGAGATGTGTGGATGAAAAAGAAGCAATGTTGCTTATGGAAGAAGTCCACGAGGGTACTTTCGGCACACATGCCGGCGGGCATGCCATGTCTCAGAAACTCTTACGAGCAGGGTATTATTGGCTAACTATGGAGTCAGATTGTTTCAAATTTGCGAAGAAATGCCATAAATGCCAGATTTATGCATATAAGATTCATGTACCATCGTGCCCATTGAATGTTATGGCGTCCCCGTGGCCTTTCTCCATGTGGGGCATTGATATGATTGGTAAGATTGAGCTCACCGCATCCAATGGTCATCATTTCATCTTGGTTGCCATTGATTACTTCACCAAATGGGTTGAAGCAGCCTCGTACGCCAATGTAACAAAGAAAGTCGTAGCCCGATTCATAAAGAAGGACATCATCTGTAGATATGGGATACCCGAGAAAATCATTACTGATAATGGTTCAAATCTGAACAATAAGATGATGAAGGAATTGTGCCAGAATTTCAAAATCGAGCATCACAACTCATCTCCCTATCGGCCTAAGATGAATGGCGCTGTTGAAGCGGCCAACAAGAACATTAAAAAGATAGTGCAAAATATGGTTGTCACTTACAAAGATTGGCATGAGATGTTGCCCTTTTCTCTTCACAGTTATCGTACGACGGTACACACATCAACCGGGGCAACTCCTTTCTCGCTGGCATATGGTATGGAAGTTGTCCTACCATTGGAGGTCGAGATTCCTTCTCTAAGAGTTCTGGTTGACGTCAAGCTCAATGAGGCATAATGGATAAAGAACAGTTTGAATCATCTTAGTCTGATGGATGAAAAGAGGCTAGAGTCTATCACATATGGTCGGTTGTATTAGAGCCGGATGAAGAAAGCTTACGACAAGAAGGTGCGCCCTCGAAGCTTTCATACGGACGATCTTGTGCTGAAAAAGATTCTTCCACCATAATCAAATCACAAGGACAAATGGACTCCCAATTATGAAGGTCCATATGTCGTTCGAAAGGTCTTCTCTGGAGGAGCCTTGTTGTTAGCCACCATGGATGGTGAGGATTTCACATCCCCTGTAAACGCAGATGCAATTAAAAAATACTTTGCTTAAAAGAGACCTGCAGGACACAAAAAGAAAAGTCCAGGAAAAAATGGGGCATCCCGACGAACCATGAAAAAGGAAAAAATAGGTTCGGGCAAAAATTAGGGATAAAAAATGAAAAGATGTAAACCCGCAAAGTCGAAAACCTGAAAAGGCGACTTTGACAAAAATGGGTATCCCGGTGAATCGAAAACCCGAAAGGGCGGTTCAGGAAAAAGTTAGGGATTGAAAAAGCAAATAACTGCGGTATGCGTTGGAACTTCATTGTTTAGTGGATTGGGAGAACCTGAGGGCCGTTTATCCGAATCAATCTCTTCTGAAGACGAAGCATCGGGAAAGCGTCAGGGTCAGGCGAGTCATAGGGGGATCAGCTCATGGTGTTTGTTTGTGCCACGTTGCCGACATTTTTGTACACTTTTGTATATTTCATATACATATCTGTATTTGTTTTTGCGCAGCTTCATCTTTTCAGGGGTTGCATCTGTTGTAAAACTTTGCCTATTTACAGGCCATTTATCAATAAACATATACTATTCAGTACTTGATCTGTGTGCTTTGTTTTAACTTTTACTGTTTTGTTTGTGAAAAACGCCCAATGTTTTGATAAACTTGCACTTACATAAACTTGCAGGCCTTGGCCAATAATTGTTAAAACTTTGAATTAATTGAACAACGTCACGAATGATGACTAAGATGGTTCTGATTGCGTAGGATATTTTGTCTGTTTGTTCAGTGTTGCAGGGTCGTTACCCTTGGGGCAAAGAGGTATGGATGAAGTTCGTCCTATCCCCAACCTGAATCTATTTCCCCGTCAGTGAAGTTCGTATTTCTATCCCTAGTAGAGTTGTATGCAGTTTGAGTGAGCAGGTAACGCGTATGCTTTCCTTCAGCCGTTGATGCACATGTAATCCCCCGCAAGGTGCATGCCTGGTTAGGTTCATCCCCCATCTGAGCAATCCCCATAGGCTAGCAAGGGCCCGTTTCTCGGCATAAGTCCAATCGTTGTTGGCATGAGCAAGTTTGTGCTCTATTCCCAGCAGAATCGTTGATTCCCCCAACAGGGTTATTTCTCTTGCTCCAGCAGAGTTTTTTCTGTATCTCCAGCATTTATTTTGTTGATTCAGTTCTGTTGCATCTGCATGTGTGCATAGCATCTACCCAAATGCGTAGCATTTCCATTTCGTATGGAGCATTACGCCATTTTCAAACATATGCATGTGAAACATAAACCAGGTTGTTATCTCTTTGTTTTAGGTGTATCTTCGGAGATTTGATCTTTTCCCTTGGTATCCAGACCATGTGATTTCTCTTAGCCCGCATGGTATCCAGACCCCGACTCATTTTATTCCTCAGCAGTATCTTCGGATCTTAAAGGATCGGGATAAGTATTTTATGATGAATTCTTTTGTCCGTTGAGTATCCAGACTCCGGTCCGTTCCCAGTTGATGGGGTTTTCCTTTTTCCATCGAGTATCCAGACTCCGGTAAAGATGGTTGTGGTATCTAGACCACGGTGATTGATATTATTGTGCTTTTTCCGTCGAGTATCCAGACTCTGGTGAAGACGGTGTGGTGTTTAAATTTTGATTGGTATATTTGTGATATTTTCCCTTCATCCGTTGAGTATCCAGACTCCGGTTAATGTCGTTGAGTATCCAGGCTCTGACAAGTTTCTTATGTATGATGTACTCCTTAGCCCTGTATGGTATCCAAACCATGGAAATTTATGATATAGCTCATGTTGTTCGTTGAGTGTCCAGACTCCGTCAACTTGAAATAGTATTCTTAGAACTCCAGCGAGTGTTTTCTTCGTCCGTTGAGTATCCAGGCTCCGGTCAACTTTTGTTGAGCATTCAGGCTCCGACTTCTCCGTTGAGTATCCAGACTCCGGTGAATGTTCCATTTGTGACGCATTGCTTTTTCCGTTGAGTATCCAGACTCCGGTAAAGTCAGTTGGGTATCCAGACCTTGGTGAGTTTTATGGTTGTACTCCTTCTCCGTTGAATATTCAAATTCCGGTGAATTTCCGATTTGTGGTATTTTATTTTGTCCGTTGAGTATCCAGGCTCCGATCAATTTTCCATTGAGTATCCAGGCTCCGGTAAGTTTCACATGGTGATGATCTCTTTTTGTCTGTTGGGCATCCAGGCTCCGGTCAATTTCGTTGAGCATCCAGGCTCCAGTTTATTTTCGTTGAGCGTTCAGGCTCCGATTTACTACGTTTAGTATCAAGACTCCGGCCGAGTTCCAATATGTGGTAACTTCTCCTGTGCGTTGAGTATCCAGACTCCGACAAATTTTCTGTGATTCCAGTTTTGTTGAGTATCCAGGCTCCAATAATTTTCTGGTGTACACATTTGGTCCGTTAAGTATCCAGGCTCCGGTCAATCTTCGTTGAGCGTTCAGGCTCCGGCTATTTCGTTGAGCATCCATGCTCCGATTTTGTTTTCATTGAGCGTCCAGGCTCCGGTTGTTACGTTGAGCATCCAGGCTCCAGATTTTACATTGAGCGTTCAGGCTCCGGCAAATTTCATTGACCCATTTTGTTCGTTGAATATCCAGATTTCGGCAATTTGAAGTATTCCTCTCTTTCATGGTTTTCCCCAAGCAGAGTTACTCGTTAAGTTCCTTTTTTTTCCCCAGCAGAGTATGTTTGTGGTTAGAGCAGTTATCTCCGGAGATTCTTGTTTGCAGTTATATTTTCTGCAGTTGGAAAATTTCCGGGTTCTTTGGTATTCAACCGTCTTTTACCTTAATTGCGTGAAAGACGTTCTCTTTTCACTCATTCAGGTCCAATTCGTTTGAATAGGGGCAGCTATTGCACCCCAAAATTTGCCCAACCTTTTCTTAACTTGGTTTATGTTTCATTTCATTTCTTTCTATCATTTGCATTGCATAGCATTTTTCATTGAACAAGGGATCAAGAGGTTGTGCATAGCAAGAGGAGATTACTCAGAGTGTTGAGCCTAAGCAATGGGTGTTACTCAAGTTTGAATGGTCATCAGGTCATCTAGAAGTGGTCAATAGTCTTGTGAAAGGATGGATGGATGTATGTGGGTCAGCTCCTAACTTGGAGACCAGTTGAAGAGCATCAGAGGGTTGTGAATTCATAATTATGGATATAAGATGATGAGAGAGCTCATTGAGTGCTTTGAGAACCACGTTGGAGCTTATTCAAGTTATTGTGTGAGGTGGAAGAAGCCACAGTCAAGAATGTTGCATCTAGGGTTTTCATCTGGTTGATCCCCAGTTAACTGTGAAATTAAAGGAGGTTAAAACTCAATTCCAAGTCTCTATGGTCATGGGATGTTGTGTTGAGATGTCTAACATATCATTTCAAGATCAATTCATCAAGAATCAAGAGTGTGAGAAGTTACTAAATTAGGATTCTCAGTGTAAAATCCCATGTTTAGTCCCCAACTTCAAGACCACCTTTCTTAATATATAAGTCTCACTTCATCTTGACATGGTCATGAAACTTGTAGAGCATGTTTCTAGCTTTCTTTTGAGTACTAGAAGTCATTCATCTGATTTCTAGAACTCAAGTTATGATACTGACAAGTTACAGGTCCTCAGATGAATGTGGTTTTGGTCAATAAAAGTCAACCAACTTTCAAGCCATTTTTGACCTAGAAGGATGTTTCTCCTCAACTTTTTATGAACATGAAAGTTGTTCCTCATGATCTTATCTTTCCAAAGAGTACTAGAAGTCTTCCATCTGATTTGTAGAACTCAAGTTATGAGGCTTGCAAGTCAGGGGTATTTTGGGAAAGTGATATTATAGGTCATAAAATTATAGGTCCATTTCACCAACTTGCACACTTCAAATGGAGATTTTTCCAACATAAAACTTGCTCCAAGTTGGGCCATTTGTATTACCAAATCATCTCTTGTCATGGTTGAAGCTTGGATTGAAGAATTCCTAAAGTGATTTTCATGGAAAAGGCCTTAAAATGAGAAAATCAAACTAAATTCATTTGATATCACTTTGTACCAAGTTTATGCATTTTTTGACTGCAAATAATATTCTAAATATAATGGCATTTCTAGAATTTTAATTTGGTGATTTTTGGCATGCCATTTTCATGTTTACTTCAAGCTTAAGTAACAAAGTCAAAATCCACCATTAAGATCAAAACAAGGAAGGATTACTGGACCTTTGATCAGTATATCCCATGTGCAAGTGATTGGAAACAAGTTTGAAGCTTGTACAACTGAGCACACACGGTTTGGAAGCTTGAAAATGCAAGGAAAGTTGAAATTGCAATTGGACCAAAGGCAGCTGTAATTGGGCCTTATTTCTATCCAAATCCAACATATAAAACTTGAGGATAATTTTCAGACCTAGAGGAGTCGTTTTGGTGAAGAAATCAGAGAGAACACTTTGAGAAAAAGCAAGGCAAAAATGAAATACGATTTTGGAGATTCAGTGGATTTCAAGCAAAATTAATCACAGCAAAGGCTTCCTTGGAGTTTGTGGAGTGATTCTGGATCTTTTTCTTTAAGCTTCGTCAAGAATTGAAGGCTCAGTGGAAGCTCTCCACTAGGTATTTTCATTTCACCATATCTCTCTATTTAGGCCATGATTGCTTGCCATTTTTGCATATTTGAGACCTAGGAACCATGTAGATTAATTACAAGTAAAATGAACTGGCATTTGAGATGATTTTTGTTTTGAGCTTGAAACTTGTAGTTTGCATTTTGGCTTATTCTTGAGGTTTTATGATGAATGAACCGTGGATTTGAACTTTATGTAACGTGTAGATGATTTCTGGGTTCATTTGGTGGCTGATTGTGAACCGTTCAGTTTGAGCATGTTTTCTATTTTCCTTCGATTTGGTTTGTATGTGCGTAATAAATGAAAATTGATGGCATATTTGGACTCTACGTGATGTGTAAATGAATTTTGATAATTAGTTTGTTCATTTTGGTCATGTTTTGCTATGCTTGCATTTGTACGGTGGTCGGACTTAGTGAGGAAGATGACCGGAGATGATTTCCGGCCACCATCTGGTTTTTTGACTTTTGAAGGTTAGAGATTATGATGTGGCTTCACGTGGATCTTTGGATCTGCTTACCTTTTCATTCAACGCACATGATTAAGACACACCATGCACTTAGTTTGTCCACACACCACCAAATCACATTTGAATTTCATTAATTGATGTGGCATGATCTGATCCGTGAAATGCGTTTACTTTTTTATCAGACGAATATGGCTGCGTTCCACTACCATTCTTGGTGTGTAGAGCTCAGCACTTTGCAAAGGAGGGGTGTTGGGTGGTTTTCAATGCAATCTTGGCTCTCTGCATCTATGGGATAGTATTGTTTCCCAATATACCTAACTTTGTTGATTTGGATGCTTTCCACATCTTTGCTTCTAAGGATCTTGTGCCAACTGTTTTAGGAGATGTCTATCATTCAATCCACCACAAGAATGAGAACAGACGAGGAAAGAATGTCTCCTACTGTGCGCCACTACTATACAGATGGTTTATTTCACATCTGCCTAAGTCTGGACCTTTTGTTGATATTGCAGACACGGTTGAGTGGTTAGAAAGGCTCATGGGCTTGACGTCAAAGAATATTGTATGGTTCAACAGAGATCTTCTTGGAAGTGACATTATCTTCAGTTGTGGAAGCTTCCCCAATGTTCCCTTAATAGGAAGGAAAGGTGGCATCAATTATAATCCCGCTCTTGTTGTCAAACAATTTGGCTATGCCTTAAGAGAACCCTCGAAGGAAGAGGAAATACATGAATCTTTGTATTCCACAGGGTCAGCTAATAATGATACTCTGACTAGTTTGCAAGAAGCTTGGAGCAGTATTCACCGGAAAGGAAAGCATACCTTGGGTAAAGGTGATTGCAAGGCCTATAGGCCATATGTTTAATGGATCCAAGAGAGGGTTGAAAGCTTGTTGTTACCGTTCCTGATTAGAGAGCCTCGATATCCTTTGGTAGTTGAAGAACCGACAACAGTTGATATTCAGAAGTATAATCAATTGTGGGCCGAGAAGGAAGAACTATGCAAAGTGAATGAAGGGTTAGAAAAGGAGATTATTCAGCTCAGGAGTGAGAAGAATGAAGCCATCTACCTGTCCAAGATGAAGACAGAGACTCTGAATAAGATGGGGAGAGAACTGACTGAAGAAATTTGCGTCAGAGAACGTCTTGGTCAGGATCTAAGGAGCTTGGATAATGCCCTCAAGAGGAAGAAGAAAGAGCTAGAAAAAGTGCACCTAGAGATATCAAAGTTCAATGCTTAGTGGAATGCCATCTTGACCAACAACAGAGAGAGAGAGAAGATGAGCTTTGTCAGCAGATTGACAGGTTGAGACTCAGCTCGGAATCAAAGATGAAAAAGCTCCTGGAGAATCAGCTCGTCAACACGAAAGCGACCGCAAGCTACGAGAAGGTCTTGCAACGTTGGAGGAGTACAAGTTAAGAGCAGATCTGAAGAAGCCCAGACTTGAAGATGCTTTTAGAGAAGGCGCTTGGGAAGACTATGTTCAGGGCTTGGAGGTTATCATCAGCCGGAGGGAGTTGCTTATTCAGGAGTTGGTTGCCCGACATGATCATCCAAATACAAAGGAGTTATTAGAAGAGTTCCAGACTCGCTGCCGTGCTTGATGCAGTTCTCTTTTATTCTTCTGTATTTGTTGTTATCTTGTATTCCGACCATCACCAGGATTTTTGGATGAGGTCGTATTGATGACTCTGTTGTTTTCCTTGGTGTTATGCTGTATATGCTGACTCTGATCCTCATTTTATTTATGAGAGGGATTTTATGGCTCCTCTTCATTCTCCTGTTCTTCTGTGGAACTAGAATCGAGGGGAAAATTTCCCTGAAACATATTTACAAGCTTGTATTTTGCATCATTTTATCATATTGCATTGCAGGTGTTCTGGTTCCGTTGACCTTATTCTCTGTGGTTTTTCTCTCAGCAGTGTTTTCAGGATTGCAGACCGGAAAATTCACCGTTACTTGACTAGGGGAAATCAACATAAAGCAATGGATCAGATTCAACTTGAGTTACAAGAGTTCGGAGATCGCATGGCGCAGTTCATGAATCTTATGCAAGGGGTTGCTAACGGCCAAGAGCAGTTGAGAACGCTTGTTCAACCTTTGATTGCTAGGGTTGATGGAAGCGGAGTTTTTCACGGTGGGACCACTGCAGTTCCTCCTCCAGCTAATAATGACACTCCTCACGCAACGCTATTCCAACAAATGTTATTCCTCCGGGCGGAAGTAATCAACGAGGAGCTGATATTCTAGGTGCAGCGGGCGCTGTACATGGTAATGTTGGTCCTCAGTGGGAGGAGGACCAATATGATGATGTCTTTCCTATGAGAGATCTGGGTGTAGGCCTGTAGTCTGACGCAGACAGGAGGTTTAGAATGATAGAGGAGAAGATGAAGAGTCTGGAGAATCATAACTTTCTTGGTCTCGATATGTCTAACTTGGGACTGATCCCAGGTCTGAAGATTCCGTCGAAGTACAAAGGGACGACTTGTCCCAGAGTACACCTCTGATCTTACTACAGGAAGATGTCTACATATTCTGATGATGAAAAGTTGTTAATGCACTTCTTCCAAGACAGTTTGTCTGGGTCATCTTTGGAATGGTACATGGGCCTCGAAGGGACCAACATCAGAAGCTGGAGGGACCTTTGGGAGGAATTCGTCTATCACTATCAGTACAATAGTGACTTGGCTCCAAATAGAGTACAACTTCAGAATCTTTCTCAAAGGAGCAATGAGGGGTTCAAAGAATACGCACAGAGGTGGCATGAATTAGCTGCGAGGGTTCAGCCACCAATGGTTGAGAGAGAACTCATTGATATGTTCGTGGCAACGTTGCCAAGGATATATTATGAAAAGCTGATTGGACACATGTCAGCCAGTTTCTCAGATCTAATTATTACTGGTGAAAGAGTTGAAAATGGTATTAAATTGGGGAAAATTCAAGCAGGAGAAGGATCCACATCTGGTGGAGGAAGAAATACCTTTGGCAATAAGAAGAAGAGGGAAGGTGAAATGAACGCAATGTCAGGGTATAGGAACAAGAATAGGAATAGGGCTCCACGCCAACAACAATATCAGCAACAAGCATAGGTTGCAAGCATCACTATTCCTACAGTACCTCAATAACAACCTCAACAACAACGGCAACAGCAACAACAATAGAGCTATGCACCACGACGGTTTCAAGACCGTGGAAGAATAATGAATAGGCAGTTTGACGCTCCACCTATGTCCTATTCACAACTTTTACAACATTTACTTCAGCTTCAATTAATTCAGAAGAGAACATTGGCACCTCTAACTGGCGCACCACCTCCGGGTTATGATGCAAACGCCAGATGTGACTTCCATTCAAGTGCTCCAGGTCATAATATATATAACTGCAAGGCTTTCAAACATAAGGTGCAAGACCTTATTGATAGCAAGGCAATTAACTTCACTAATGATGCGCCTAATGTTGTTCAGAACCCGATGCCCAATCACGGAGTGGCCAGTGTCAATGCTATCATTGAAGAAGAAGGGCTGAATTTGGTAATGGATGTAGCCGAGTTGAGAACACCTTTGAGCTTTGTTAAAAGCAGGTTGTTGAAAGGCGGAGTTTTTCCAGGCTGTGGGGAAAATTGTGAAGGGTGTGCAGTGGATCCTAAAGGTTGTGAAGATTTGAAGAATCATGTTCAGTGCTTGATGAACGAAGGGGTCTTACAGTTCGACAAGATTAAAGAAGGAAAAGATGTGAAGGTGGTTAATCAGGAGCAGGATGAGGTTGCTATAATCTCGATCCCTTTTAGAACGATTAATATATCAGCGTCGGCAAGACCAGCGACTGTTATAATCACCAAAGCAAGACCAGTGTCGTATGAAGTACTAAAGTCATACCCTGGAATTATGGGGCGGAGGTCTTTTGTAATGGACAAAAGCAAGAGTTGAGGAAAACATCGTCCGATGATTCATCTGTTGATAATTTGATTGGAACTAGTGGAATGACAAGAAGTGGTAGGGTGTTTTCACCACCAGAAACCAACATCGAGAGGCTGTTAGCTCCCAAATTCGACACTGCCTTGGGGTTGCTAAACATTAAGACATAATTAATGTCTAAGTAAAATGAAGCAAAGAGGTTTCGACAGCCTCTAAGGAATTTTCTAAGCTGAACGGTTGAAATAACTTAGAAAAATTAAGAAACCTAAAGTTATGAGCATTTTGACCGTGTCAGAGGTCGTTCGACCGAAAATTCTGCAAATGGCATTGCTACGTCGTTTTGAAATTCAAAATTTGGAGGGAGGGGTTTTGTTCATAAGACACGTGGCGAGTTCTAGAGCAGGAAGTTACATGCAATTGACACTTGTTAGATCGAGGAGATACTAGGAATTTATTAGCAGTTAATTATTAGCATTATAAATAGGGATTTGATAGGCAGATTTCTGGGTGTTTTACCATTTGTACAAAGTAACTCCAATCAAATTTACTCAAAGTACCCGAGTGTGAGAAAAGAGTATTTTCACGGAGAATGTACGTTATGTAAAATCACCAACTTTTCAATAAAGTCTTTTACAATTTCAGCAACATTTACATTTCCTCTGTCGAACCACTTGTGCAAGTCTTACGTTTTGCCTTTACCTTTCCTGCATCCTTTACTCCAATTCCTTCTTTCCTTTAAACTTTTTACCTTCTTCGATCAGCCCTTTTACAAATCTTTTACAGTGTTTCTTTAAGTTTATGCACTTTAAAATACCCAGTCAAAGTCTTTTTCATTACAAGCACATTTACCAATTCGTTATCACAAGTACTTTAAATTTAATTCTAAACGTAGAATACTTTAGCACATGTCCTAGGATCAATCTGATCGATCCTGTGAGTCACCAAAGTCAAATTTGGAAGATCAGCGGTTGTTTTCCGATTTTCAAGGGAAATAGAGGCCTGACAAAGGAAAAGGCAAGGTCGTTGTGGAAGAAAATTCACAGCAAGGAGAGAAGGATGCTCTGATTAAAGACGCTGAAGAGTTCATGCGTCTGATTCGAAAGAGTGATTATAAAATTGTTAATTATCTGCAAAAGACTCCTTCCAAAATTTAAATTCTATCTTTTTTATTGTGCTCAGAGGCACACATGAATTTCCTTTTGAGGATTCTGAAGACAACGTGTATGCCGCAGGAAATTTCCGTAAACCAGCTAGAAGGGGTCGTAGCCCATGTGAATGCAGGCAATGGCTTAGGGTTCACATATCTAGATTTGACTCCCAAGGGAAGGAATCATAATCACGTCTTGCACATCTCTATTAAGTGCAGAGGGGCAGTCTTATCACATGTCTTGGTGGATACTGGGTCTTCACTCAACGTGTTTCCCAAGAAGGCTTTAATGAAGTTAGACACCCAAGGCGTGATATGTACTCCTAGTGATCTTGTTGTGCAAGCGTTCGGTGGAACAAGGAGATCGGTTTTTGGAGAAGTTACTCTCCCCATCCAAGTGGGTCCTGAAATTTTCAATGTTGTTTTCTACATTATGGAGATTCAGCCTGCATACAGTTGTTTGTTAGGTCGACCCTGGATTCATTCTGCAGGTGCAGTCACATCGACCTTACACCAGAAGTTGAAGTACATGGTTAGTGGAAATATTGTCACCGTCTATGGCGAAGAAGACATAATGATCAGCCAGCTATCATCGTTCAAGTATGTTGAAGTAGATGGGGAAATTCACGAGACCTTGTGCCAAGCGTTTGAAGTTATTCAGGTCAAGGAGAAGCCTTCTGTCGAGGACAAAACTCCCAAGATTTCTATGTCTTCTTTTAAAGAAGCTCGTGTTGTGGTGGAGTTCGGTTCCCCCCAAGGATGGGGTCAAGTGCTTAGTATTCCTAACAAGCAGGATAAGTTCAGATTGGGGTATAGCCCGTCATCTTCTTCCTTACAGAATGCTCCAAGTTATAGGGGTCCAGTGCAATTTAAAAGTGGTGGAGTGATCTTCGACAGAATCAACGTCGTATCTGAAGATGAAGGGGACAGTGATTGTGACATGGACACATGGATTCAGCCGTGTGTTCCTGGCCAAAGCTTGAGCAATGGACCATCGAGGAAGTTGTCCAAGTTTCATTTGAAGAGCAATTTATCTGTTTTCATTATGTGTGTGGCCCTGCGTTTCTCCCAGGATGTAGTGGTTTTCATTTGTAGGGCCTTATCTTGTTTATGTTTGAACATTTTCTTTTATCATTAATCAAAAGGCGTTTTTATGCATTCAAATATTTTGATCCCTATTTTTCTGATTTTAGTTTTAACAATAAAATGGCAATGTGGTTTGTGCTTGTTTGCATATCATTTTAAGCATCAATCATCATCATGCAGGTTTCACATTGCAGATGCCACCGATTCAGATTCGTCTATGACTCGGTATGACTTTGACAATCTAATCTTCCAAGCTGAAGAAGAGATTGACAAAGACGAAGACCTGCCTGAAGGGCTTGCCAGACTGCTGAGACAGGAAGAGAAGGTTATTCTGCAACATCAAGAGATTAAAGCCGTCAACCTGGGTACAGAGGAAGACAAGAAAGAGGTGATAATTGGGGCTGCCTTAAAAGACGGTGTCAAGAGAAGACTGGTTGATATGCTCCGAGAGTACAGAGACGTCTTCGCTTGGTCATACGAGGATATGCCAGGACTAGATACAGATATAGTGGTTCATCGTCTACCTCTTCAAGAGGAGTGTACACCTGTAAAGCAAAAATTGAGAAGAACTAGACCGGATATGGCAGTTAAAATTAAAGAAGAGGTCCAGAAGCAATTGGACGCCGATTTTCTTACTGTTGCAAACTATCCTCTTTGGGTCGCTAACATTGTGCTTGTACTTAAGAAGGACGGTAAGGTCAGGATGTGTATGGACTATCGTGATCTAAACAGAGAAAGCCTAAAAGACGATTTCCCGCTCCCTCACATTGATGTGTTAGTCGATAACACTGCTCAACATTCTGTGTTTTCCTTCATGGATGGCTTCTCTGGGTATAACAAAATCAAGATGTCCCCAAAGGACATGGAGAAAATAACCTTTATCACGCCGTGGGGGACTTTTTGCTATAAGGTGATGCCATTTGGATTGAAAAATACAAGGGCAACCTATCAACGGGCGATGGTGACTTTGTTTCATGATATGATTCATCATGAAATTGAGGTTTGTGTTGATGACATGATCAGAAAGTCACAAATAGAGGAAGAGCATCTGTGGAATCTCTTGAAGCTATTTGAAAGGTTGAGAAAGTTCAGACTAAGGTTGAATCCGAACAAGTGTAATTTTGGTGGACGGTCAGGAAAGTTATTGGGGTTTATAGTCAGTGAAAAAGGAATCGAAGTCGATCCTGCAAAAATAAAAGCAATACAAGAAATGCCAGCGCCGAAAATAGAAAAAAAAGTTTGTGGTTTTCTAGGTAGATTGAATTACATTGCAAGGTTCATATCTCACCTTACAGCCACCTGTGAACCATTGTTCAAGCTGTTAAAGAAAGATCAAGCGATTGTTTGGAATGAAAATTTCCAAAGAGCATTCGAAAGGATAAAAGAATACTTGCAGGAGCCTCCGATACTGATGCCTCTAGTGGCCGGAAGACCTTTGATAATGTACTTGACGGTTCTTGAGGATTCCATGGGTTGTGTTCTCGGTCAAAATGACGATACGGGAAGAAAAGAACATGTTATTTACTACTTTAGTAAGAAGTTCACAGATTGTGAGTCCATATACTCAATGTTGGAAAAGACATGTTGTGCACTTGTTTGGGCAGCCAAACGCCTAAGGCAGTACATGTTGAATCATACAACCATGCTGATTTCGAAGATGGATCCGATTAAGTACGTGTTCGAGAAGCAAGCACTTTCAAGAAGAATCGCTAGGTGGCAGATGGTCCTAACAGAATATGATATTCAGTATGTTTCCCAAAAGGCCATTAAGGGAAGTGTTTTGTCAGAGTATCTCGCAGAGCAGCCGATTGATGACTATCAACCAATTAAGTTTGAATTTCCTGATGAGGACATCATGTTTCTGAAGATGAAAGATTATGATGAGTCGCTACCCGATGAAGGTCCTGAGATAGGTTCCCAATGGATGATGATTTTTGACGGTGCTGTTAACTCTTATGGCGGCGGAATTGGGGCAATCACTACAACTCCCCACGGTTCCCACATACCGTTTACCACCAGGTTAACGTTTGCATGTACCAACAACAAAGCCGAATATGAAGCATGCATCATGGGCATTGAAGAAGCAATTGATTTGACAATAAAAAACCTTGATGTATATGGTGATTCAGCTTTTGTCATTAATCAGATTAAAGGAGAATGGGAGACTCGTCGGCCTAACCTGATTCCTTACACGAATTATGCCAGAAGGTTGTTACCTTTCTTTAAACGAGTAGAGTTTCATCATGTGTCGAGGACCGAGAATCAGATGGAAGATGCTTTGGCAACTTTATCCTCAATGTACAAGGTGAATTATTGGAATGATGCTCCAAGGATTACTATCTCGCGCCTCGATAGGCCAGCTTTCATTTTTGCAGTAGAGGAAGCATCAGATGGAAAGCCGTGGTATCATGATATCAGAAACTTTCTCAAGAATCAGGAGTATCCACCTGGGGCATCGAGTCGGGATAAAAAGACCTTGAGAAGATTGTCTGGAAACTTCTACCTGAACAAAGACGATGTACTCTACCGAAGAAACTTTGACTCGGTCTTGCTAAGATGTGTGGACGAAAAGGAAGCGGGTTTGCTTATGGAAGAGGTCCACGAGGGTGCTTTTGATACACACGCAGGCAGACATGCGATGTCTCAAAAACTGTTGAGGGCATGCTACTATTGGATGACGATGGAGTCTGATTGTTTCAAGTACGCCAAGAAGTGCCATAAATGTCAGATTTATGCTGATAAGATGCATGTACCGCCAAGTCCTTTGAATGTCATGGCGTCTCCTTGGCCCTTTGCCATGTAGGGCATTGATATGATCGGTAAGATTGAACCGACTGCATCCAATGGACATCGCTTCATCTTAGTGGCAATTGACTATTTCACTAAGTGGGTTGAAGCAGCTTCTTTCGCCAACGTCACCAGATAGGTCGTGGCTCGATTTATCAAGAAGGACATAATATGTTGTTATGGAGTGCCTGAACGAATCATTACTGATAATGATTCGAATTTGAATAACAAGATGATGAAGAAACTGTGCCAGAGTTTCAAGATTGAACATCACAACTCTTCTCCGTATCATCCGAAGATGAATGGTGATGTTGAGGCAACCAATAAGAACATTAAGAAGATTGTGCAGAAGATGGTTGTCACCTACAAAGATTGACACGAGATGTTGCCTTTTGCATTACACGGATATCGCACTTCAGTACGTACTTCAACTGGGGCAAGTCCTTTCTCGCTAGTGTATGGTATGGAAGTTGTCCTACCATTGGAAGTCGAGATTCCTTCCTTGAGGGTGTTGGTTGACGTCAAACATGATCAAGCAGAATGGGTGAAATCCAGATTGAATCAACTCAGTTTGATCCACGAGAAGAGATTGGCAGCTATTGCACATGGTCGATTATATCAGAGCAGGATGAAGACAACTTTGGATAAGAAGGTGCGCCTGCGAAGCTTTTAGGCAGGTGATTTAGTGTTGAAGCGGATTTTCCCTCCACAAACAGATCACAGGGGCAAATGGACACCAAACTACAAAGTTCCATATGTGGTAAGGAAGGTCTTCTCTAGAGGAGCCTTAATACTCTCAACTATGGATGGTGAAGATTTCACGTCCCCTGTGAATGCAGACGCAATTAAAAAATACTTTGCTTAAAACAGACCCGCTGGAATAAAAAGAAAATCCATGAAAAAATGGGGCATCTCGGCAAACCATAGAAAGAATGGGTTCGGGAAAAAATTAGGGATAAAAAGGAAATTAATGGTTATTGACATTCGCTAGAGCGAGTTCCTTGGGATGTTAATCTTACTTTTCATCCCCTGCAGGTCAGATCTTTACTCCTAATCTCCGTTGAAGTCACCAGAGTAGGTTTTATTCCCCGTAAAGTGGAATCCCCAGCAGAGCGGAGTCATTTCCCCAGAAGAGTTGTATTCTGGAAGGCCGTTCAGGGCGTTTCCCCAGCCGAGTCGTTTGTTCCCCAGAGTAGTTACACTCTGGAGGGTCGTTCAGGGCGTTTTTCTCAGCAAAGTTGACTTAATCCCCAGTGAAGCAGATTTATTCTCAGCGGGGCAGTTTACCCAGGAGAGTTCTTCTCCATGAGGCCATCCAGGGCTTGTCTTTCCCAGCAAAAGTCTAGTCATACTTGGCCCCTAGTCATTCCCAGCGGAGTTGGTTTCGTCTCTTCGGCATTTATTTTGCTGGAGTGGTTCCTTTGCATTTGCATTTGTGCATAGCATCCTCCCAAACACGTAGCATTTTCATTTCGTATGGAGCATTACGCCATGTTCAAACATATGCATTCAAAGCATAAGCCAGGTTGTTACCTCTCATTTTCAGATGTATCTCCAGCAGACAACAGTGTATTCTCTTGAGCCTGCGTAGTATCCAGACCCCGACAAGAGTTATTGATAGGTGTGTTCGTCTTATTTTATCTCTGAAAGATATCGGCATATTTCATGAGCTTGTGTGGTATCCAGACCCCGACAAATATTTATGTCTTCTTTTTGACAGATGTGTTCATCTATTCATTTCTCCCCAACAGAGTTTACTTATTCAAGTTTGCTCTTCCCCAGCGGATTTCTTCTTGTAGATTGTGAATCGACAGATTCACTTCTCAACTTCGCGTTGAGCCGACCTTCGGGTTTGACACCTGTTTTAATTAATGGATGCCTGCTTGGATTAACAGATGTTCTTAACTTCGTGTTGAGCCCGCCTTCGGGTTTGATGCCTGTTTTAATTAACAGATGCCTGCTTGGATTAGCAGATGTTCCCAGCTTTGTGTTGAGTCGGCCTTCAGTTTTGTTGCCTATTTTAATTAACAGATGCCTGCTTGGATTGGAAGATGTTCTCAACTTCGTGTTGAGCCGGCCTTCGGGTTTGATGCATGTTTTAATCAACGGATGCCTGCTTGGATTAGCATATGTTCTCAGCTTCGTGTTGAGTCGGCCTTCGGGTTTGATGCATGTTTTAATTAACAGATGCCTGCTTGGATTAGCAGATGGTCTCAACTTCATGTTGAGCTGACCTTTGGGTTAGATGCCTGTTTTAATTAACGGATGCCTGCTTGGATTAGTAGATGTTCTCAACTTCATGTTGAGCCGGCCTTTGGGTTCGTTTCCTGGGTTGTTTAACAGATGCCTACGTGTTAGCAGATGTTCTTACCGATTCAGTGTCGAGCCAACTTTGTGTCGTTGTCTGCGTGTTAGCAGATGTTTCTTCTGACTGCGTGTCGTTACTTTATTGGTGGTGAGTTAGCTAATTATTCTTACAATTATCAGATACAGTTTCTCCAGTGATCCTTTTCCACTCCGGTGGACTATTCTGCAGTTTATTATTTTGCGGTTGGCAAATTCCTGGGTTCTGTTGTATTCAATCACCTTCTACTTTGAATGTTTGAAAGTCGTTCGCTTTTCATCCCTTCAGGTCCAAGTTGTTTGAATAGGGGCAGCTGTTGTACCCCAAAATTTGACCAACCTTTTCTTCCTAACTTGGCTTATGTTTCATTTTATTTTAGCATTTGCATTTTGCATATAATTGGTTATTAATAGGGAATCAAGAGTTGTTTATTCATTCAAGAGGAAAGCATCGTGTTCAAGCTCAAGTAAAGATATCATTTTTAAGCCATCAGGGTTTCATTACCATTAGGATTGGGTTTCAAAGCTCTTTGAGAAGAGAAGTTTGTGTATGGGTGTCACCTCCTATCTTGAGGATCATCAGAGGGTCATCAGAGGACCATGAGGTCACTTACTTGGATAAGGAATTATTTAAAAGCTCATTGTGTACCTTGATAGGTCTTTGTGGAGCTTGTATAGTCATTCATTTCATTTTCAAAAGCTTCAGTCAAAGGACGTGGAGCTAGGGTTTCATCTGGTCAACCCAAAGTCAATTGTGGACTTGAGAGGGTTCAAGACTTGGTTCTAGGTCATTGAGACATGGGAAGTCATCCCAAAGCATCTAGGATGTAATGTTAAGATCAAATCAAGGAGATTCAAGAGTTCAAGGAGTTTATAAATTAGGGTTTCAAATGATTTCAATGTAAAATCCTCTTCTTTGGTGCCTAACTTCAAGGACAATTTTCCCTATGATGCAAGCTCAATCTCATTTTCATGAAAACATGAAACTTGTGGAGCACCTTTCAAGATTTCTTTTGAGTACTATAACTCATCCATTGAGTTTGTATATCTCAAGTTATGATGTCAGCAAGTTGGTGTCCTCAGATGAAGGGAATTTTGGCCAACTCAAAGTAAACTCACTTCCAAGGCATTTTTGACATGGAATCAAGCTTCTACTCAACTTCAAGTGAACATGAAAGTTGTTCCTTATGATCTTAGCTTTCCAAAAAGTCCTAGAAGTCCTCATTCTCATGAATGGAGCTCAAGTTATGGTCTTCACAAGGCAATGGTATTTTGGGAAAGCTCATTATAGGTCTTTCCTTTCAATGGTCCATTTCATGAATTTTAAGACCTCTAATCTATTTTCAACCAACATGAAACTTGTGTCTAATTTCCTTGGTTTCACAATGGACTCAAAATTCATGATATTTGATGGATTATGTGATCACTTAAACCATAATAAGCTTGAAAAGTGGTTTTTGGACATGGTGTGAATTACTTTCATTACAAGTCACCATTTGAACTCATTTATAAACTTTTTCACACCATTGCATGACCATGATGTACATTTCCTAATTTGAACCAACATTAGATCATAATATATACCATTTTTCAAAGTTTCATTCCATAAAAGGTCATGTTGCAAACTTGGTACAAGCTTTGTCTCAGTTCACCAAACCAATCCTATTCATTTCTACACACTCCAAATATCCAATTGTTGACCCAAGGGTGGTGAATGGCATGTTGTACCCGTGTGTGTACATAAAGTAAGTTTTTTGGAAAAAACTTCAAATCAAAGGATTGAGGCATCATGGACCTGCATGATCATTAGAAACCCATCACATAAAAGCTATTTGGTTGCCCTAAGTGATCAGGACTAGAGTGGCTGCGTGAGAGAGAAGGGAGAGCTCCAAAATTTCTCAAAACATCCATTCTTCAAATTTGTTTTGTCACTGAGATTTGCTCAAAATCATTTCTCATTTCTTCTTCTCCAAAGCTTAAGGAACAAGTTGGAAGGTTAAAACAGAAGCTTGCTTGCTTGCTTAAGGGTCAACGGAACCTCTCTATTAGGCACTTTTCTTCAACTTAAATCTCTCATGTTAGACTTGCATTAGGTTCATTTTGGTATGCATCTGAAGTCTTACTTTGGTAGGCAATGTTTGACTAGTTTTTGGTCATGTTTGGTGCACTTTCAGTTTGTATGTTCAAAAATCGTGGCTGGATTTCATGCTTGTTTAAGAGGCTTTTTATTAAATGAATTTTGGATTTGGATTCCTTGCAATGTTAGCTTTCAAACGGTACCAGATTTATGGATTTTTATTGAGATCTGACCTCTGATCTCCGACGAGCTGGCCGGAGAAGACGACAAGAGCCCTAACTCTGGCGTCTGGTCTATTTTCTGATCAAAGCTGACTAGGATCCGTTTGAAATGTTGATTGTGTGGCATGTTGTATCCTAATTCGCTTGACCAGCTTGCGTGTCTTGTTTGACTCCAACTCAGTTTAATGAAACACATCGTTTCATTAAACTCTGAGTCCTTGTGTTTTCTAGTTCTGGCTTGCTATTTACACCCCCTCTATTTAGAGCCCAGTTGATTTTGCAAGGGATTCAGTGTTTTTGGTTTTTATTCGTCCCCCCCCCCTTTGCCTTTTATTTAATTTAAGTTCATTTTAATTGATTAAAAATAGTTCTGATTTCATAAAAAATTCACAAAAATATTTTTCTAACATTTTAACATGTTATTTAATTTTCCAAGTTTTTCATTTTAATTTTCCATTTATTTTGCTATTCTATTTGAATTTTAACATTTGATGTGTTTTTGGTTTATAACCTTGTTGAATTTGATTGTTTGAACCCTAGTTTCTAATCCCCAATGAACATTGTTTCTCCCTCATTTAGGAGAGGGGTTAAGGAATTTTTGAGGGTGATTTTGAGTGGCCCATGATCAATTTTCATTTGGTTTTGATTAGACTTTTGTTGAGCCTCGACATGTACTCGATAAGGTGAAACACCATACATTCTTAGAATTTTTTGGTGACGCCTGGAGTTGAATTTGTCCATGAGATTTTGCTTGCTGGTTTTTGATTGATCAAGCTTGGTATGAGATTTTATTTGGGATTTATTGAGCTTTCCTTTTATTTTTGGTGAACCTTGCAAGTCAAGTTACTTTTAGAGGTGTTTACATATGCTTGTTTGACCTAAAACCTTGGGATATGATCTTGAGTGATCCCTTATGCATCTTATGAGCCTTGTTACATCATTTTAACATACTTGAGGTGTTGTATTACTTGTTTAAGGTCATCTACATGTGTAACTTGCATTGCAAGTTACTTTGGAATTATGCTTCTCCACTTATTTTAGGTGTTGAGTTTGTGTTGAAACCTTGTTTCTTTCACTTGCCTTGATCTTGTTTGTGCTTGCCTTTTGTTTCTAAACTTGATTTGAAGTTTTTATATTGGTATTTAACCTCTTCCCCCATTGTGGTTTTACCTGTGTTCATGATGATTTGGTGTCTTTATGTACACTTTGAGTTTGTCATGAATATTGTTGATTGTTTTGCATTGCTTGTTTGCATTTGTTTTAATTGTGTTTCAAGAATTGTATGGTTAAGATGTGCTTGTAGTGGTGGCTGGCCTGCACTTTTTTTCCTCCCTCTTTTGTTTGTATGTGCATCTTAGGATAACACCCTTTTGTTTGGATGATTGATGGTTGATGGTTGTAGGAGCTTGCTTCTCCCATTTCATCTCATCTCTTGTTGACTTGTTTAAGACACTTGATTGTGTTTGAGTCTCTTGTTGTTGAGTCTTGGTTACATTTTTGCATACTTGTATTTCAGGTCTGCATCTCTTATTACATTGACTTGTTTAAGTCACTTTCATCTTTCATTTCTCATTTCAGATGTGATTGAATTGTTTATTGTTTACTTGTGATCTTTTGCCATGATCCCTTAGGATTCCTAGTCCTCTGTTTAAGATGGGATTAGGAGAGACATTAGGCATTCCATCCTTTGCATGATAACAATAGGTAGTTCCCCTTTCAATCCCAACTTTAGGATCACATTGCATGATAACATTAGGGTTAATTAGTTCCCCTTAGAGTTTTGTGTCTTCTGTTCTCTTCTCATAACTTCATAAGACACTTAATGAAGGTTAACAATTGTTGTACGCTATGAGCCTTAAGTACTTGAGGAATGATAGGTGGGGGGCCTCCTCTCACACTGTCTAGAGTGTTTATGGTATGCCCTTTGGGCGATATGTGACCGGTAAAATAGCAAGTGCACTATTTTTACCGATGTAGTAATCAGGGGAAATTCCCTGAATATCGATCTCGCGGACTGCGTATGAATACAAGTTTTAAAATAATACAATTGATCAAAAAGTCAAAGGGGTTTTGGTTTGTTGTTTGCAAAATGTAAAGGCCAGAAGGAAAAAGTAGTAAAATAAAGGCTTTAGACAGTTATGAGAGGCATGCTAGGGTAGGGTGTATGAAAAGCCTTGTAATAACCTTAATCCTTAATTTTCAGAAATCACTGCTCAATTCAATCGGTACCGGTTTTAAAGATTAGTTTACTCTAATTCCTTAGCAGAAAACCCTTTGGTATTCTCCCTATACCCCAATTCCTTGGTAGTATAGAAACAATACCAAGCAATTTGTTTTATCTAAAACATTACGGTTACTATAGGGTATCCCCATTCCTAGGAAATATCTACTACAGTATTATCGTATAAACGCGTTAACAATCATCTTTCCAAACCTAATGTTAACCGTAAATTGAATCCTTATTTGTCAGATAAGAAAAACCTTAAGAACATTATACAATAACAACGATGATTAGAAAGCAGTGAAATTAATAATTCAAAGAAAACAAGGTCATTACAGAGTCAATTCAGGGACACCCCCTAGCATTGGGGGGTTTAACTACTCATAATAATAAAAATACAATCAACAATTAGACTGAACATTACAAGATAATTGGTTGCCTTGATCTTCAATCGCTTTCGCTCATGAGGACCTTCAGTTTCCCAAATCCTTGATCGCTCCAATCTTCTTCGTGAAATTCTTTTTCGTCCAAAAGTACCTTTCTCAATTCACGATGCGTCTAATATACCAAAATTCAAATTACAACACAAGATGCCTAAACTGCCCTCCGAGATAGCATAGTCACCATAAAACACACAATAAAAACATTTTACTTTCAGTGGCCCTGACACGGGCCGTGTCATGGGACACGGGCACCCGTGTCAGGCTGCTGACTCGTGGATGATAATCTTCATCTTCAGGGGCCCTGACACGGGCCGTGTCATAGGACACGGGTACCCGTGTCAGGCTGCTGCTTCTTGGGTTTGGCTATTCAACTTCTTGTCTTTCTGAGTCCTTCCTGACACGGGCCGTGTCAGGCTCCTGGTCCACCTCAAAACTATTTTGAGTTCTTGCCCTTTTCCCCAGTTTTCGCTCTGCTTCTCCTTTATTGTTTACCTGAACCTAGAAACAGTGAAAATACCAAATCGAAGCGTAAAATGTAATAAAAACAAATAAAATGGGATAAGATATAACAATTGATTAACTGAAAGAAACGATAAAATAACGTGTAAAAACCACTGATCAATATGCGACGCATTCGCTCTCAAGTCGTAGTGTTTAGTGCAACATGAGTTTAAATCTAACTCAATTCACTTCTTCTCTTAAAAAAAACAAAATAAAACATCAAACCTTTTTTATCCTTCGGGATTTTTTGCAAAGCATTTTCAGAAAGAGTGTGTTAAGTCTTGGTTCTAGCGCAAACAGGCATCGTCCCTAACTGCTAGAATGAAGGTTTAACCCTACTCAGTTAAAACACTTGAACCAACCTGTGGTCGTGTTAGCCCAAACTATGTTTGCTCTGATTTCTCATACCAGATGAGGATACGTAGGCACAAGACGATGATATCTTGGCGATCAACTTTCCTCCTATCACCCGTAGTTTTCAAAATTACGTGACTCTGACTTTCCCATTGCAAGAGGGAATACGTAGGCATAAGACGGCGATGTCCTATCAAGTCTGTTCTTTCCGTTCACCCCTATTTAGCAGCTTCTTAGATAGTTTTCACCCGTAGATTAGATAACAAGCATGGATCTCGTTGAGTACAATGGACGTGAGGGGTGCTCATACCTTCCCCTTGCGTAACCGACTCCCGAACCCAAGATTTGGTTGCGATGACCTTATCTTTCCCTTTTTTCGTCAGGTTTTCTTCGATCATTTCCTTTCCCTCTCTTTAGGATAAATAACGAACGATGGCGACTCTTCTGTCTTAGACGACCCCTTTTTTACAGCGATGCGACATCATGAAAAGGACAATGCACATTCGATTTGTAGTAATGGGGTAAAGGATTAGGTGGAGTACCTAGTTTCCTTTTCCTGATGAGCCATCTTTCTACCAGCATAAGATACAGTTCAGTATAACTCATGGGTATGAGTTGAATCCTTGGCTTCCCACTTTGATAGTTTGACATCGGAGCCTGAGCTTGAGGTTGATGCGTTTGTTGATTGTTGTATGGTTGCTGATTATATTGTTGATACTAATTGGGTGCCCCTTGCTGAGGACCTTGCTGAACCTGTTGTTGTTGGAAATTCGGTGTTACCGCTGCTATATACGGTGATTGTTGATATCGTTGTTGTTGATTTCTTTGATTTTGTGCTCTTTTTTCATGTGCCACGACGCTAACTTCACCTTCTTTCTTTTTATGAAAGCTGCTAGTGGGTTTCTTAGTTGCACCGGCGCTGGAGCTAGCAGTTGAATTTGATACTTTGTCACTTTTCAACCCTGCCACAACTTTTACTCCCACGACCACAATGTTAGAGAAATTCGTCGTTACATTGTTGATCAGTCTCTCATAGAATTTACGCCTACTGTATTTACAAACCAGTCGGCTAATTCTTTTTCAGTCAGAGGGGGCTCAACATGAGCAGCTGTCCTGCGCCACCTTTGCGCATATTCCTTGAAGGATTCAGTATTCTTTTGCGTCATGCTAAGAAGTTGACGGCGATCTGGGGCCAGGCCTATGTTGTACTTATACTGTTGGATAAATGCATCAGACAGATCCTGAAAACAGTGTATCTTTGCTTGGTCTAAACCTAGATACCACTTGGTGAATGCTCCCTTGAGGTTGTCTTGAAAATAGTGTATTAGCAGTTTATCATTTTCGATGTGCGGAGCTATCCGTCTGCAATACATAATCAAATGGACTTTCGGACAAGTGGATCCCTCGTACTTGTCGAACACTGGCATCTTGAATTTCAGTAGACACACTAAACCTGACACTAGACACATGTCTTTGGCATCTGATCCAAAGACGTTGCTTTCTTCAATGGCCCTCATCCTCTTGGCCATTATGTCCATTTATACTCTCAACTTCTCATTTTTTTCATCTTCGATTTCGGAACCATAAGGTATATCAAATATTGGTTGATGGTTGTTGAAGATAAGTCGGGCATGCGTCGGACCTCCTGCTTAAGTGAAAAGAGGATATGTCATTAGTGGGACAACTTGTGGTTAGAAATCGAATGGTTGAGGATTGCTGAGGGGAGGCAGAAAATCCTTGGATATACCAAATGGAAACTCAGTTGTTGAAGTTTTTACAGTAGGAGGATTTACCGCTGATGTAGTGATTTCAGAGATCACAGTAGCCTTTGAATCCATCTTTGATTTTATTCCATGGAGAACTTCCATGATCTGGCTGACGTTGTCTTTGATTCCTTCAATATCATTGTCGATCTGGTCGATTCTCTAGTCATGATCGACCATATTCCTTTGAGCGCTGGATCGAGTGTTGTAGCTGTGGGAACTTAGTGTGACTTCTTTCCTCCTCTCTCTCTGGTGGAAAAGAACAACAGATGAGCCGCAGAACCCATGCAAGACTATGCAGATGATATGCAAATCCAAATGCAGATGCAAAACCAACCATTCAAGGAAAAATAGCAATTTTGTTTACAAACCAAAGTAGAAACACACGTAACGACGTACTTTAAAAGCAGATTTTCATTGGTAAATTGGAACTGATTACAATAGATGGATCTTTCTAACAAGCAAGACCTTTCTTACAACAAAAGTAAATACAACATAAGATTACAATCTTAAAGAAAAAGCAGGTGTTGTGGTGGAAATAGGATATCAAACTATTAATTAGCTTGAATCACATTTTTAATTCACAACCGACTTTGATTTATCCGAAGGAAAAGGTCAAAAGAAGGAAAACCTATTTTTTAGCATCGTAAACAATGCGGGGAGAGACCTAGGTAAGGGGTTGGTTAAGCTTAGGAAAGGTACTAGCACCCTAAACTTCTGTAGTACTCTACAGGAACCTTTTGTTTATTTTTGATATTTTGCTTTATTATTTTCTTGGAATATATACTGAGCTAAGAGTTAGAGTGACCTAAAGACCTAAGGGTTAGTCCTAAGTTTACTCGGCAAGATTCGCATCTTGTGCCTACGTATCTGTCGCACCTCGAAAAATCATGGAGACATTTCGGAGAAATGCGACCCTCGCGCAAAAGGCGCGGAAATGCGGTTCGACAGAGTCGCCACCGAACTTTATTTATCCCGAATAGACGGGAGAGGAAAATATCGAGAAAACCTCTTAAAACGAAAGGATAGGAACAGGGTTGTCGCAACCATGTTCCGAGTTCGGGAGTCGGTTACGCGAGGGGAAGGTATTAGCACCCCTCACGTCCGTTGTACTCAACGGGAACCTCTTAAGGTAATTGTAGGGAGTGTTGTTTAGGTTTACTTGTTTTCTTCTCGTTGATAAAGGTATAATTGGTAGGATAAAAGGTTAAAGACGCTAGTGGGAAATGGGTGGTTAGAGGATAGAGTGCTCGCCAAGGATTGGGGCCCTTGTGCCTACGTATGCTCATTCGGACGAGAATGAGAAACAGAGCGTCGTAGTTCGACTACGGGAAAGGTTGGGAATGGGTGGATGGAATAATGGAGAAAGATAGAAGTGTGCTCTCCAAGATCATCGCAATCTTGTGCCTACGTATCTTATATTCAAGAATGAATAAAGAATCAGAGCGTCCGTAGTTCATGGTAACAACCACGAAATGGATACGGGGAAACAGAAAATGGAGGGGAGGTAGCTCGCCAAGATCATCGCAATCTTGTGCCTACGTATCTTACATTTGGACGAGAATGAAGAATCAGAGCAGTCGTAGTTCGTGGTAACAACCACGAAAAGATGAGATTTGAATTGGTTTGACGTTTGAGTTGAGAGACGAAAGAGTGACTGACAAACAACCTAAGGGCGTGCCTCAAGAGCTTGTCACTCAAGAATTCAAGGAATGCGAGATCTCAAGAACTCAGTTCTTTCGTAAATTGAGTTGAATAAGTTGAAGATAAGAGTTGGATGTTTTGAAATCGAAAGAATGAACTAATAACAACTCGGGGGCATGCCCAAGAGTTACTCATTCGAATATTCAAAGAATGCTAGATTCTAGGAATATCCCTCTTTCTTAAGTTTAAAAAAACGTTTGTGAAAAGATCGAATCGAAAAATGGCATGCGAGGCCAAAGGAAGTTGGTTTGAAAATGGCTCGACGACGTGTCGAGGATTTGATTGAAAATGAAACCGACTTGACGACGTGTCAAGGGTTAAGATTGTGAGAAACGATATTAGTCCCTAAGGGTGCCCCTAATATCGAAACCACGAGGAATTGTGAAGTGTGTGTGAAATGTCGATGGTTGCGAATGCGTATGAACACTCGACTTAGGATGCGTTTGAAAATGTTTGAGTTTGAAAAAGTCGAAAGGTTGAGTGAATAACAACTCAAGAGCGTGCCTCGAGAGCTATTCACTCGAAAATTCAATGAATGCTAGATTCCAAGAACCTTCTTCTTTCGGTCGAGAAAGATATTTTGAAGAATTGAATCGAGGGTATGAAAAAGGATTGTGGTACGAGAGGTGAGAATACGATATTGGATTTTTAAAATAAGAGAAATGACAATTATTTGATAAATGAGACGTATGCCTCACAACCAATTAATTGGGGTATTATCGAAATGCTAGATCTCGACGACACTTTTTTCATCTGGAGAATGTTTGGATGAACAAAAGAAATATCACACAGAATGCTTAATTCCTATAATATTTCTTTGTCCAAAGAGAGCGTACTAGAACAAAGAGCCGGATGATACACTACCTAAGGCGCACGCCTTAATAATGATCGTCAAAAACCCAAAAAGTGCTTGACTTCAAGGATTTCGTTTGCTTTGAAAAAGTACTCAAGACGAGTCAAGGTTTAAATTTAAATTTTAAGCGTGTGCACTAGCAAAGTGGACTAGTCTTCTAAGTGACCAATTAGAAGTAATTGATCAAATAGGTGTCACTGTAAGGAAGCCCAGGATTAAGCTTTAAAATATTGTGTATGGTGATCAAAGGTTGAAAATGACTCGACTAAATCGAGAAATTTATTTTTTAAAAATGGTTTAAAGGTTTTGAAAAGAATTGAGCATTTTAAAAAATGAACGACGAAACGAGCGCAACTCAAAGCGTACGCCTCAAGAGTAGTCCCTCGAAAATTCAAGGAAGGCGAGATCCAAGAATTCAATTGTTTTGAAATTTGTTTTAGGAAGATAGTTTAATATTGATTAAAATAATTCTGATTTTCAAACATAAAATTAGTTAATCAATTATAAAAAGGTTTTGAGAAAAATTAATCATAGTTAATTATTTTTAAAAAAAAGTTTAATGTTTTAGAAAAAGTTTAAAAGTATAATTTTCTAAAAGTTTAAAAATTTAAAATATTACTTGATAATAATTTTAAAATGTATATTTTCTTTAAAAGAATAGAATTTCTTATAAAAATTAATTAAATGAAATTGATTTAAAAATATCTTTTGCAAATTTTAATTTGAGTGACAAATATTTCAAAAACTAAAAGACGAAATAACCACAACCCGAAGCGTGCGCCTCAAGAGCGGTCGTTCAAGAATCCAAGGGGTGCTAGACCCCAAGAACTCACTACTTCTGATATTTAATTAATTTAGAAAAAATAGTTCAAAAAATCGTATTGAAAATTATGAAGACAATTTTGGAACGATACCTAAAATTTGACCAAAGTTTCGCTTTATTGAAAATGATTTGTTTTATGTTATTTTTAAAAATGATATTTATCAAGATAATCAAAAGTCATAATTAAGGTGATATATATTCAAACAATATGATTTAACAGCAAGCTTAATTCAATTTACTACCATCATACCACACGATTAACAAGAATTAAATTCAAGAAAACAATATAAAATGACTAATAGCTACTCGCAAGACCACCCTCATAATTTATATACAGATTGTGCTACCTGATTTGTGACCAAAAAATATAAATAAAACAAATCATGAAACTGGGTCGCAAACAACAATTCCGCAAATGATTAATACATAGCATACGTGTACGAATTCGTAAACCGCAAGAGAATATAACAAAGCTAACATACATAGTGATCACTATGAATTATATTAACTTTGTACGAAAACATAGCAAACTGCATCTCAATGAAAAACATCAGCTAACAATATTGGCCGCTATGATAAACCAACAATCCAATCTCATGACATGCTCACAACGATATTGAAAAATGTAACAACAACCACAACCAAAAGTAAAACAAACAACAGCAGCAACGACATGTCGAAAATAAACTAGATAACAACATCTTTATGACTTAAATGAAGCGTTTGAAATCAATACGGCCTAGGATCTCCGATGACCTGAACACTGCTAGCATCACAATCCAGTACACAACTATATCAGTTAATATCTGCTCACAAACAGCAGAATATTCTTTTGAAAAATATGGACTGAATCTTAAACAAAATACAACAACATACGACATCATGTGATCTGAAATATAAACAACACAATAAATGATAAGGGAAAGCGTGAAGCCGCCATATCAAAATATTACCGAAACTGAAACGCTGAATGCCTTGTTGTATTCTCTGTGTCAGGACCGATTGATGTTTGAGAGAAACGAGATGGCGTTCTTTCCTGTTGGATATGGTTTAGTCTGGATGTTTGATGCAGCGGCGGAAACGCGGCAAGCTCAACAGCAGCAGCTTCAACGTCAAAAAGTTATCGACTCAAATCGATATTCCTCCATAATATATTTTTCTCTGCTGCAGAGCTGATTCTTGACCCACATCAATAGCAACACGCAAGTAGTCGAAACCGGTTTTATTCGGACCAAGTCGCTAATCACCTCTCAACCATATTGAGACAAGTACAAACATGAGGTTGTCGACTCGTCGTTGTGGTGCACTGCTCGTAGTCTTGGTGAGTCGTGGCCGAAAATCAGGTCGAGGAGGAACTTCGCAACATCGTCACCTGCATTCTACAAATATGAAAATAAGAGTTACTCTGGCATAGTCGCTTGTTGAACGGTCGGAGAGATGATTCTGTCGCAGTTGCGGTTGCACTTGTTTCGCGAACGAAAAGCAAGGCCGATGGAGGGTGATGATGGTTTGTGAGAAAAGAAGTGGAGAAGAAGGTTTTGTAAGAGGAGACGGTATTTGAGGGATGTTGAGCTGAAAGGAGAAAGGAGAGGGTGATGATCAAAGATGGCGATGAAGGAGAAGAAGAAATAGTGAAGAGAATTGAAACGATGATCGTTGAGGGTGACGGAGAAAGAAGAGCGACGAAAATGGTTTTTTAGGGTTCACTTGGGGCGGCGGCAGATTTGGGGAGAGAAGAGGGGTAGGTTTGGCGGCAAACTCAGTTTTCTTAGGGTTGATGAACAGTAACAGACCTTAGGGTTTTTTTTTCACGCTGCAATTCTTTCTCATTATATTGAGTAACCTTCATGGGCCTAAGCGACGGGCTTGCCTCCCTCAATCCGAATTCTGATTCTAACTTCTTTCAATTTTTTTTTCAAATTTTATTTTCACTATCTTATTAGCAAATATTACTAAATATTAACAAAATATAATAATTAAATCTAAAATAATATTAACAACTATTTAATAAATATTAACAATAACTATTAAATAAATATTCAAATATATAAAACAAACTAAAATTTATAAAAATACAAAAAAAAAATTACTAAAATGTTATTAGCAATACTTAAAGAAAAAAGTTTAAGAAAATAATATTCACAAAATGTTCTTAGGCCACGTGTCACACCTTAATTGGTCAAAAAGATAAAGTTCTAAAAAAATCAACCAATTTCGGGCGTACACGTTGTCTAAATAACAAGAAAATAAGTGGGCAATGCACAAGTAAAAATAGAATGAAAAGAAACAAAAGTATTTACAAATGGGTAGGACAAATTTAAGGTATGACAGATGCCCCTATCTAATTGGCTTAAACCTAGGGAAATGAATTGCTGCAGCGTTCATTTTTCCGAGGTAGAAGTCAATTAGATATGAAGAAGACCTTGAATTTGTCCGAAAAGAAAAGAGATGTTCGGGTATTGAAAAGCTGGATGGGGTATATCTCTGAGCAAACTATGGACAAGTGGCAAAAGTTCATCACCACGCAAGGGTGATGAAACCCACACGGCTACTACCACCAAAAGGATAGTAAAGCAAAACACAATCGCACAATCTGACATTAATGACTATGACATACCCCTTACCAAAAGGATGACGGAGCGAACCACAAAAAAACTATCGCACAATCTATCATTAATGACTATGATAGACCCCCCACCAAAAGGATGACGGAGCGAAACTCACACCAAACAATATCGCACAATCTGACATTAATGACTATGACAAACCCCCCACCAAAAGGATGAAGGAGCGAAACACAAACAAACTATCGCACAATCTATCATTAATGACTATGATAGACCCCCCACCAAAAGGATGATGGAGTGAGACAGAAACAAACTATCGCACAATCTATCATTAATGACTATGATAGACCCCCCACCAAAAGGATGACGGAGCGAAATACACACAAACTATCGCACAATCTATCATTAATGACTATGATAGACCCCGCACCAAAAGGATGACAAAGCGAAACATAAACAAACTATCGCACAATCTATCATTAATGACTATGATAGACCCCTCACCAAAAGGATGACAAAGCGAAATACACACAAACTATCACACAATCTATCACTAATGACTATGATAGACCCCCCCACCAAAGGGATGACGGAGCGAAACATAAACAAACTAATATCGCACAATTTATCATTAATGACTATGATAGACCCCCCACCAAAAGGATGACAGAGCGAAATACACACAAACTATCACACAATCTATCATTAATGACTATGATAGACCCCCCCACCAAAAGGATGACGGAGCGAAACACAAACAAACATCGCACAATCTATCATTAATGACTATGATAGACCCCCCACCAAAAGGATGATGGAGCGAAACTCACACAAAACAATATTGCATAATCTATCATTAATGACTATGATAGACCCTCCACCAAAAGGATGACGGAGCGAAACACAAACAAACATCGCACAATCTATCATTAATGACTATGATAGACCCCCCACCAAAAGGATGACGGAGCGAAACTCACACAAAACAATATCGCACAATCTATCATTAATGACTATGATAGACCCCCACCAAAAGGATGACGGAGCGAAACTCACACAAAACAATATCGCACAATCTATCATTAATGACTATGATAGACCCCCACCAAAAGGATGACGGAGCGAAACACACACACAGGTTGCTATCACCAAAATGATGATAGAACAACAAAAATTGAAGGTTACCATTACCCAAAAGGATGTAGGCTAGGTTAAACTGACGAGGTTCGACTATCACCAAAAGGATGATAGTAAGGCAACCGACAACGGTCACGCTTGCTGAATACAACTCATTAGGGAACACCCAAGAGGAAGATTAGATTGAAATGAATCAACGGGGTACGCCCACCGTCTTGCTTGGAAATCATGATTTCATGGTTACGCCCATGAACTCTAAAGAGGATGCCCCTGACTGGGCTGATTTTGTCTTGATGTCTTATCTTGCTCAACAAAAGGCTGAACAACTTCATGAGGAACGCTCATGGTTTTGCTGAAGATGCCCCTGTCTGAGTTGAATCTTGCTTTGAATATCTCTGAATTTCGTGGGAGAAACCCACAGTCTTGAAAAAATGCCCCTGACTGGGCTGATGATTGCTTTGAAGTTCTTGAAGTTTGTGGGAGAAACCCACAGTCTTGCAGAGAATGCCCCTGACTAGGATGATGATGGTCTTGGAAATTTTCAAATTTGATCCTGGACCTCGACGTGCATATGCTGATGCTGGATGTAAAATGATGTTCCATAACGAATGGAAGTACAAATGCAAATGCTGACGTGCGGAGATGCAAGAGCTGGGGAAGTATGATACGATTGGTTATGAAAAATGATGCAAAATGCTTATGATGATGAATGCAATGTGTATGATGCATATGATGCAGACGGGTGATTGGAAATGTAGGTGGAGACGCCAGCGTGGTGGACTTTTGGTAGTTGCCAATGCGGATTGGACTTCGGGTGGTGGGAGGGATTGACTGCCTCGACACGCAGTTTGCTGAAGATGTCATGATTGGAGCAGAAGATGTCCTTGATGCCCCAAGTCTGGGATACTTGGGTGACTGTGAATTTGCTTCAGAGAGAATTGCAACTCTGCTTGATGGTCAGGATGACTTGGCCTTGCCCCAGTCTAAACTTGTTAACTGGTCCGCCCCAGATTAACCAGCTCTGGCATATGGAGGTTGCACTCGGATGACTTGCCCCTGCTCGAGCTGTTGAGTGATTTGCCCCAGCTTGTGGGTTCTGAGGTAGTCTTGTTTCGTGTCGGCCACTGGGGGTTAGATTCTTCCTTGATTGCCCCTTGTTGGAGTGTCTTTGAATACCTAGCACTGATTTGCAAATAAAATTGTGCATTCATAGATGGTAATATTAATGCAAAGTTTGATGCAAGATTTGAAAAAGTGTGTTTTTATTGAAGTGTCGTGGTAGTGAGACGAATGGACCGTTAGCCCAAACATTGTGTTGTTTGATTGGTGTAAAAGATATATCAAGAGAAATGACACCAATGCTGATGATTAGAAATCATGTGAGGAGTCAGGTTACGCAACCTCGCGATAGTATGCTTTCAGAATAAACCTCGCCTCAATTAGGTCTTTTGAGGGTTATAACATGGTCTGGTTCACGGTTATGAAACAAAGGATGTTAGACTCAAAGTATGATTTGTACCCACCCATTCTTCTTAATGATCTCCAGTCCTACGCTCAGTTAATTCTACTCTTGTCTTGACGGTATAAACTTGATAGTTCGAGGTTTGCTCGACGTGGCAATCACCTTATTTTGGTTTTTTATGGATGTCAGTGACCCTTTTAGGTGACCACTGAATCTTATTTATTTTTGTTGAGGGTTTCGGGATCCTCTTTTGTTTTTTGTTTTTGATCCCTAACTTTTGCATGGATTGACCTCGCTTGTCAAGTCCATCGGGATTGCCTTGATTTTACCTAAGTCTCCTCTAAGGTGTTTGACTTAGCAGGCTTTTGATTTTTTTGATTTTGTTGGAGGATTGTGACTGCCGTGTCACGGGTCTTTGATGGAAAACCGTCTTCTGGATTTTTCTTTGTTGATTCGAATGCGGGATTGGATTCACTGAACACTACCCTGCCCTAGGTTGAGTGTGAATGGTTTGAATATCCGAAGGAAACTGCTACTTCTAGGCTCGAAGTGGTTTACTAGGGATTAACTCCTTATATCTCCAGTGTTTGGGGAATTGAAGCAACGCATGTACATCATTGACGAGATTCGATCTGAAAGCATACGGTTTGCAATTATGGGTATCTCGTTTTCATCATCCTCCCTCAAATCATGCTAAGCAACAGTGAATAGAGTGAGGTGAACAAAAATGTGTCGGTGATAAGTGAAAACGAGAGAATACGACATAACTAATTCAAAACATGCATAAACAATACATCAATGAAAACCAAATACGAATGGCAATTGTTCAAAGCATACAGTACTTAAACAAACAAAGACAAAACATAAGGAAAATGAAATATGAAATGGCATCATGACTGCCTTCTTTGGGATGAACTTGACTTGACTGGATTTGATGTTGGCACTAGCTGGCTGATGGCATCGGATCGTTGATGATATTCAGAGACTTTCCATTGAAGTTGATAGCATCCCTGTCGATCATGTCTTGAATTATGTGCTTGAAAGCTCTGCAGTCCTCAATGGTATGACCTGGAGCGCCCTTATGAAACTCACAATGAGCATTTTCATCGTAATCGGCAGGAATGACAGTTGGAGGGGCCAAATCTCTCGGAACAACAGCTTTCTTCTCCATCAACTGAGCAAAGATTTTAGCATATGTCATTGGTAGACAGTCAAAGACTCTATCTGGCCTTCATGTTCTCTGCTGACGCTGTGGGCGAGTACCTTGTCGTTGCTGAGTAGCTTGCACTTGTTGTTGCTGAGGAGGATATTGATACCCTTGCTGGTTGTAGGCTTGTTGCTGAGGAGCCTGTTGCTGTGGCATTTGAGCTTGCACTGCTTGAACAGCTGGCTGATAAGGCATTAGAGCATATTGCGCGGCAGCAACATACGGATACTGATAATAGGGAACTTGATAAGGCATAGGAGCGGGAGCTTGTTGAGAAGCTTGCCCTTTCTGCAAAGAGATGGCATTTGTTTCGCCCTCTTTCCTCTTATATCCATTGAAAGGCTTCTTGGCATTGGCCTGATTGTTAGAACCTCCTGGGATCTTTCCACTCTTCAGCCCTTCTTCAATTCTCTCACCAACGATCACCAAGTCAGAGAATCCAGCGGAGACACTACTGATCAGCTTTTCGTAGTACTGGCCTTGTAAGGTACCCATGAAGATATCAATCAGTTCACGATCAACAAGAGGTGGATGCACCCTTACGGCTAGCTCTCTCCATCGTTGCGCGTACTCCTTGAAGGATTCGTTGTCCTTCTGAGTCATACTTTGAAGTTGAGTACGATTTGGAGCAAGATTGGTGTTGTACTTATACTGCTTGACAAATGCATCGGCTAGCTCGGCCCAAGTGCGCACACTGTTACGTTCCAGCTGTATATACCATTCGAGTGATGCCCCAGACAAACTGTCTTGGAAGCAATGAATCATGAGCTTTTCATCTCTGGCATAGGCAGCCATCTTGCGACAGTACATCTTTAGATGAATATTTGGGCAACTAAGACCTTTATACTTCGAAAATTCCGGCGCTTTGAACTTGGGAGGAATGACAACATCAGGCACCAAGCATAATTCCAAAGCACTGAAAGAATTTGAATTGTGCCCCTCCATGGCTCGTTGTTTCTCGGCTAGGTCTCGACACATCTTCATGGCTTCTAAATCCTGAACAGCAACAGGACTGGCAATGGGGATAGCAGCATGATAGTTCTGAACGTCGTCATACTGATCCATCAGAGTATCTTCGATATGAGGAACTGGGATTTGCACAGCAGTAGGTTGGGCCTGCGGGATAGCTCCAATGGTAACTCCGGGCGCTGGGGTTGGCTGAGAAGTGTTTCCTTCGGCTGCGTTATTGAAATTCAACGGCATCCCATGAGGATTTGGAATTGGAACCAAAGGGATAACAGTAGACCCTTGTCCTTGACCATTGTTGTTGACGACAGCAGCGGCTTCACGTTGTTCTTCTTCTCTTCTGGCCGCGAGGATGGCTTTGAGGATCTGGTCGATCTTTCCTTTCATAGAATCCAACTCTTCCCTGAAGGCAGCTTGCTCCTGCTGAATCTGCTCCATCATTCGTCTTGTATTGGCTCTAGTTGCGTACTGGTGTCGAGGAATCAGCTTGATTTACTGGAGAGGAAGGAACGAAGACATAAGATTCTGTTGAAGGACTGGAAATGCAAAAATGCACAACATATGAGATGCAATGCAAATGATATGCGAGATGCAATGCAAGATACAAGATCCAGGATCACAACATCACAGTTCAAACAGTTCTCGAAGCTGGTAACTGTAATAGGTAGGTAACCGAAATTTCTGACCAAAGAAACTGACAGGTACAACCTATACGGGAAGATCTAACAATTCTACCCATAGACCCACTCACGGGATGGTTTCTACGTTTGGTTCCCAGGATCACAAACACTAGTCGTATTAGCGTCACGCAACAGGCTGGCTGCATTACGACGATAATGACGATAAGGTCTCTCCTGAGCGGGGTCCTCATGCTAGGCGCACAAGGAGTGAGTCCTTGGAGACTAACACTACACGACCACCAATATCGGAACTGGTGCTAACAAAAGGTTCCCAGAATCACGGACCCTTCATTAATCAAGTCGTGCAACAGGCTAGCTATGTTACAACAAGATCTACGAATAGGTCTCCTCTGGAGGAGCTTTCATGCTAGGCCCACAAGGAGCAAGTCCTCGGAGACTAATACTACTCGACTACCAATTCTAAACTAAGTGTTCTCTCTGCTTTTACAAAAGCTCGGGCGTAGAGCTTTACTCATGATGTCATCCCAAGAATCAACAGGTAACCAAGATAACAAGCATAAATAAAATCCACAAGAGAACAAATACATAAACAAGGAGGAAAAAAACAAACACTCCTCACAAACCAAAAGATAGGCTCGACTCTCTCTTATCATGGAGAAATGTCCCCAGCAGAGTCGCCAGCTGTCGCACCTCGAAAAATCACTGAGACATTTCGGAGAAACGCGACCCTCGCGCAAAAGGCGCGGAAATGCGGTTCGACAGAGTCGCCACCGAACTTTATTTATCCCGAATAGACGGGAGAGGAAAATATCGAGAAAACCTCTTAAAACGAAAGGATAGGAACAGGGTTGTCGCAACCATGTTCCGGGTTCGGGAGTCGGTTACGCGAGGGGAAGGTATTAGCACCCCTCACGTCCGTTGTACTCAACGGGAACCTCTTAAGGTAATTGTAGGGAGTGTTGTTTAGGTTTACTTATTTTCTTCTCGTTGATAAAGGTAGAATTGGTAGGATAAAAGGTTAAAGACGCTAGTGGGAAATGGGTGGTTAGAGGATAGAGTGCTCGCCAAGGATTGGGGCCCTTGTGCCTACGTATGCTCATTCGGACGAGAATGAGAAATCAGAACGTCGTAGTTCGACTACGGGAAAGGTTGGGAATGTATGGATGGAATAATGGAGAAAGATAGAAGTGTGCTCGCCAAGATCATAGCAATCTTGTGCCTACGTATCTTATATTCAAGAATGAATAAAGAATCAGAGCGTCCGTAGTTCGTGGTAACAACCACGAAATGGATACGGGGAAACAGAAAATGGAGGGGAGGTAGCTCGCCAAGATCATCGCAATCTTGTGCCTACGTATCTTACATTCGGACGAGAATGAAGAATCAGAGCAGTCGTAGTTCGTGGTAACAACCACGAAAAGATGAGATTTGAATTGGTTTGACGTTTGAGTTGAGAGACGAAAGAGTGACTGACAAACAACCTAAGGGCGTGCCTCAAGAGCTTGTCACTCAAGAATTCAAGGAATGCGAGATCTCAAGAACTCAGTTCTTTCGGAAATTGAGTTGAATAAGTTGAAGATAAGAGTTGGATGTTTTGAAATCGAAAGAATGAACTAATAACAACTCGGGGGCGCGCCCAAGAGTTACTCATTCGAATATTCAAAGAATGCTAGATTCTAGGGAATATCCCTCTTTCTTAAGTTTAAAAAAACGTTTGTGAAAAGATCAAATCGAAAAATGGCATGCGAGGCCAAAGGAAGTTGGTTTGAAAATGGCTCGACGACGTGTCGAGGATTTGATTGAAAATGAAACCGACTTGACGACGTGTCAAGGGTTAAGATTGTGAGAAACGATATTAGTCCCTAAGGGTGCCCCTAATATCGAAACCACGAGGAATTGTGAAGTGTGCGCGAAATGTCGATGGTTGCGAATGCGTATGAACACTCGACTTAGGATGCGTTTGAAAATGTTTGAGTTTGAAAAAGTCGAAAGGTTGAGTGAATAACAACTCAAGAGCGTGCCTCGAGAGCTATTCACTCGAAAATTCAATGAATGCTAGATTCCAAGAACCTTCTTCTTTCGGTCGAGAAAGATATTTTGAAGAATTAAATTGAGGGTATGAAAAAGGATTGTGGTACGAGAGGTGAGAATACGATATTGGATTTTTAAAATAAGAGAAATGACAATTATTTGATAAATGAGACGTATGCCTCACAACCAATTAATTGGGGTATTATCGAAATGCTAGATCTCGACGACACTTTTTTCATCTGGAGAATGTTTGGATGAACAACAGAAATATCACACAGAATGCTTGATTTCCTATAATATTTCTTTGTCCAAAGAGAGCGTACTAGAACAAAGAGTCGGATGATACACTACCTAAGGCGTACGCCTTAATAATGATCGTCAAAAACCCAAAAAGTGCTTGACTTCAAGGATTTCGTTTGCTTTGAAAAAGTACTCAAGACGAGTCAAGGTTTAAATTTAAATTTTAAGCGTGTGCACTAGCAAAGTGGACTAGTCTTCTAAGTGACCAATTAGAAGTAATTGATCAAATAGGTGTCACTGTAAGGAAGCCCAGGAATAAGCTTTAAAATGTTGTGTATGGTGATCAAAGGTTGAAAATGACTCGGCTAAATCGAGAAATTTATTTTTTAAAAATGGTTTAAAGGTTTTGAAAAGAATTGAGCATTTTAAAAAATGAACGACGAAACGACCGCAACTCAAAGCGTACGCCTCGAGAGTAGTCCCTCGAAAATTCAAGGAAGGCGAGATCCAAGAATTCAATTGTTTTGAAATTTGTTTTAGGAAGATAGTTTAATATTGATTAAAATAATTCTGATTTTCATACATAAAATTAGTTAATCAATTATAAAAAGTTTTTGAGAAAAACTAATCATAATTAATTATTTTTAAAAAAAAGTTTAATGTTTTAGAAAAAGTTTAAAAGTATAATTTTCTAAAAGTTTAAAAATTTAAAATATTACTTGAAAAAGTTTAAAAGTATAATTTTCTAAAAGTTTAAAAATTTAAATTATTACTTGATTTAAAAATATCTTTTGCAAATTTTAATTTGAGTGACAAATATTTCAAAAACTGAAAGACGAAATAACCACAACCCGAAGCGTGCGCCTCAAGAGCGGTCGTTCAAGAATCCAAGGGGTGCTAGACCCTAAGAACTCACTACTTCCGATATTTAATTAATTTAGAAAAAATAGTTCAAAAAATCGTATTGAAAATTATGAAGTCAGTTTTGGAACGATACTTAAAATTAGACCAAAGTTTCGCTTTATTGAAAATGATTTGTTTTATGTTATTTTTAAAAATGATATTTATCAAGATAATCAAAAGTCATAATTAAGGTGATATATATTCAAACAATATGATTTAACAGCAAGCTTAATTCAATTTACTACCATCATACCACACGATTAACAAGAATTAAATTCAAGAAAACAATATAAAATAACTAATAGCTACTCGCAAGACCACCCTCATAATTTATATACATATTGTGCTACCTGATTTGTGACCAAAAAAAATAAAAAAATAAATCATGATTTTAACAGAATAATAACGTAATCGTTAAACTGGGTCGCAAACAACAATTCCGCAAATGATTAATACATAGCATACGTGTACGAATTCATAAACCGCAAGAGAATATAACAAAGCCAACATACATAGTGATCACTATGAATCATATTAACTTTGTGCGAAAACATAGCAAACCGCATCTCAATGAAAAAACATCAGCTAACAATATTGGCCGCTATGATAAACCAACAATCCAATCTCACAACATGCTCACAACGGTATTGAAAAATGTAACAACAACCACAACCAAAAGTAAAACAAACAACAGCAGCAACGACATGTCGAAAATAAACTAGATAACAACATCTTTATGACTTAAATGAAGCGTTTGAAATCAATACGGCCTAGGATCTGCGATGACCTGAACACTGCTAGCATCACAATCCAGTACACAACTATATCAGTTAATATCTGCTCACAAACAGCAGAATATTCTTTTGAAAAATATGGACTGAATCTTAAATAAAATACAACAACATACGACATCATGTGATCTGAAATATAAACAACACAATAAATGATAAGGGAAAGTGTGAAGCCACCATATCGAAATATTACCGAAACCGAAACGCTGAATGCCTTGTTGTATTCACTGTGTCAGGACCGATTGATGTTTGAGAGAAACGAGATGGCGTTCTTTCCTGTTGGATATGGTTTAGTCAGGATGTTTGATGCAGCGGCGAAAACGCGGCAAGCTCAACAGCAGCAACTTCAACTTCAAAAAGCTATCGACTCAAATCGATATTCCTCCATAATATATTTTTCTTTGCTGCAGAGCTGATTCTTGACCCACATCAATAACAACACGCAAGTAGTCAAAAACGGTTTTATTCGGACCAAGTCGCTAATCACCTCTCAACCATATTGAGACAAGTACAAACATGAGGTTGTCGACTCGTCGTTGTGGTGCACTGCTCGTAGTCTTCTGAGTCGTGGCCGAAAGTCAGGTCGAGGAGGAACTTCGCAACATCGTCACCTGCATTCTACAAATATGAAAATAAGAGTTACTCTGGTATAGTCGCTTGTTGAACGGTCGGAGAGATGATTCTGTCGCATTTGCGGTTGCACTTGTTTCGCGTACGAAAAGCAAGGCCGATGGAGGGTGATTATGGTTTGTGAGAAAAGAAGTGGAGAAGAAGGTTTTATAAGAGGAGACGGTATTTGAGGGATGTTGAGCTGAAAGGAGAAAGGAGAGGGTGATGATCAAAGATGGCGATGAAGGAGAAGAAGAAATAGTGAAGAGAATTGAAACGATGATCGTTGAGGGTGACGGAGAAAGAAGAGCGACGAAAATGGTTTTTTAGAGTTCGCTTGGGGCGGCGGCAGATTTGGGGAGAGAAGAGGGGTAGGTTTGGCAGCGAACTCAGTTTTCTTAGGGTTGATGAACAGTAACAGACCTTAGGGTTTTTTTTTTCACGCTGCAATTCTTTCTCATTATATTGAGTAACCTTCATGGGCCTAAGCGACGGGCTTGCCTCCCTCAATCCAAATTCTGATTCTAACTTCTTTCAATTTTTTTTTCAAATTTTCTTTTCACTATCTTATTAGCAAATATTACTAAATATTAACAAAATATAATAATTAAATCTAAAATAATATTAACAACTATTTAATAAATATTAACGATAACTATTAAATAAATACTCAAATATATAAAACAAACTAAAATTTATAAAAATACAAAAAAAAAATAATTACTAAAATGTTATTAGCAATACTTAAAAGAAAAAAGTTTAAGAAAATAATATTCACAAAATGTTCTTAGGCCACGTGTCACACCTTAATTGGTCAAAAAGATAAAGTTCTAAAAAAATCAACCAATTTCGGGCGTACACGTTGTCTAAATAACAAGAAAATAAGCGGGCAATGCACAAGTAAAAATAGAATGAAAAGAAACAAAAGTATTTACAAATGGGTAGGACAAATTTAGGGTATGACAGTATCCTGGGTAGGGAATGGAATCAGAGTAATCGTAGTTCCCCTCGAAAGGGAGGTTAGAAACTTCTTGACTGTGGTCAAGGTTTCAATGGGGAGTAAGCATCTCTTAAGGAAACGCTTACGTGGAGTCTTGAAACTCCTAATTCTACGTTGAATTTGTTAATTGAAATTAGGTTTGACTAAATGCTCCACGACGGGAAACCCTAAAACAGAGTACGGCGACTCCTTGACCTAATGCTAGGGTAAAGGGTATTTTACTCCACGGCGAGACACCTAGGCTATTAGGGTTCGAAACGGTCAAGGGTTAGAACTATTGACTCGGAGGTCAAACTGTTAGACCTAATCCTTCGGAAGGCGCTAACGGTAAATTAAATGCAAAAGATAAATTATTACATGGCAGAATTAAAGCACGAAAATAAAGAAAGCGGTAAAGAAAAGCATCGCGATGATCACTCGCGTAAATTACAAAATCCCAAAAATACAAGAGTAAAGAATTGCAACCATGGCCTCGCATGATTTACAAGTCCCAAAACAAACAGGCAAGACTAAATACGGCGACTATATCCTCGCTCAATTACAACCGAAAAAGTGAAGCGGAAAGCAAAGTATGAGATGAAATGAAAAGTTATATTTCGAACTTTTTAGCGGTTACGGTTTTAAAGGATGTTCTAAATAAATAATAAAAGTTAGTTTAAAAATGTTTTAATTAATTAAAAGAAAGAAAAATTATTTCCAGGATGTTTTGATTTGAAAAATGTTGATGATTTTTAATAAAATAAAAATTGTTTTAATTTTGTTTTAATTAAGAAAAATATTTCAATTTTAATATAAAAAAAATGCTTTAGTTTTAATGCTTGATTAAGAAAATTATGTTAATTTTATTGTTAAATTAAAGAAAAAAGTTTTTCTTTTTTGTTTGATTAAGAAAAAAATCTAGTTTCAATGTTAAATTAAGAAAAGAACTAATTGGCTTAAATGTTAAGTTAAGAAAAATAATTTTTTAATTTTAACCTGATTTTTAGTTTTAATTTGCTTTTTCTATTCCAAAATGAGTTTAAGTTTTATTAAAAATTTAAGTCTAAAAAAACTATTACTTTTGAACTAATTACACTTATTAAAATAAACAATAAAATAATAGTTAAAAATAGATACAATAATAATTATAAAAAAATTGAAAAAAAGAAGCAATAAGAGAAGGGAGAGGGACGTGTTTTGGTTGAGCATTCTTAGGGTTTCAAAATACCCTTCTTCTCCCTTTGAAACTAACGGCGACGGCTTCTGATCTTGCATGTCTTCTTCCCCATGTATTCTCTGTTACCTGAAATATACAAAGAAAATTGAAAGGAAAAACAAAACATGTTAGCTTACCATTTTGCGATTATGTCCGATTTTAAACGGCGGCGAAGCTCGATGACGATGCTCTTCGTCCTTCTTTGATGTCCGATGGTGTTGGTCTTTGGAGCGTTCCACTGCGGGGTTGCGAGGTGGTGGTGAACCCTCAGGGGATCTGCCGCTGCCGCTGCCCTTAGTGACAATAATGAAGAACTCAGTTCTTCTGAGTCGTTGATGTGGTCGGCTTTTCTGAACTCGTCGGATGATTGGTGCTCGTCCGCAATGTCCAATGATGAAAGATGCTCCTGAAGCTTGCTTGAAGCTGCCCGCCGTTCTCTCCGATGAAAGGCGACGGTGGCTTCTGGTTCCTTCTTTTCTTTTCCAGGTCTAGCGTTGATGATGATGATGATCCGCGGGATCTCCTAAATCTCCTCCCCCCGTTATTGGTGCATGAAATAGTCTTTTATCCCTTTCTTAATTCTTGGCCGACCCTCTTCTAACTTTTCTGATTTATTGCATGTTGAAACAAACTTTACGGATTGGGTGTTGAATCCCTTTTGGAGTTGGATATGTTGTTGCGCTTTTGTTGCTACGCTTGGACGGATTTCATGGCTTGTTGAACGGGTTTGTTGCGACCTTGTTTGGCTATGACCTTCTGTTATTCATTTTAGGTTGTGGCTTTGATTATTATGCTGGGTGTGAGGCGGAAACCGTTGCGTTTTTGTTGGCTTAATTGCTGCTGGAAACTTGGTTTGACTTGTTTGTTCTTTGAGATTTTCAGGAGATTATTTCGTTTGATCCATGGGCCTGGTGATTTTCTGGAAAAGCGTGTTAAGCCCATGTTTGGCAAAACCACTTTTTTGGAAAAATCACTTTTTCAAATAAGTGCTTTTCCAATAAGCACTTTTTGGATAAGCACTTTTTCCAAACGAGCTTTTTCAAAAGCACTTCTTTATCTCTCTCTCTCTCGGTTGCCTCGGAAAATAAGAATAGAAATTACCGGATTTACCGAGGTCGAGAAATGAGTCGGGAGTTGGTTTCGGAGCAATCCGTTACCCTCCCGACACGCCCGATGATGATACTACTCTGAAGGTGTCAGGATGAAACTAACCGATCAAATTGTTCATTATTATGATTTTTTTCAGGTTCGACAAATTGGAAATTTGAAAAAATCGAAGAAATTGGAAGAGTTTAGGAATTTAGAAAATGTAAATGTAAATTTATTTATTTATTTATTATATTTTTTATATTGAATGAAATGTAATTAATTTACAAATGATATGAAAATGTTATTATTAAAATGCAAACCTTATTATCCCTGATTTTGATATCAAAATGAATGGAAAACCAATATTAAAAATAACATCAATTAAAAACAATGGAATGAAAAATGAAATAAAATCTGATTTAAAATGAAATGAAATAAATGCAATAAAACGAAATTGATTTTTTTATAAAATGAAGTATGATGGATTTAAAAATGAAATTAATTTAAAATGCAATGTGATTGATTAAAACAACATTAATTTAAAATATGAAATGAAATTGAAAATGAACCCCCTCTTTTTTTATTAATTCCTAAATTCTCCAATTTAACCGATTAATCCCATCTCTGAAATAATTTCCAATTAAACCTTCTTGGATCGATTTAATTTTAACTGCTTGAATCCTTCGCAATCAAACAGTTCCAACTACACCTCGGCCCCGATTCACATCAGCAATATCCAACGTCTCAAATTTCCTGACTATAGTTCAAAATTCGTAAACTAACAGCCAGCTGCAAGCAAATGACTATTTTACCCTTCATGGACTAAACGGCACGTTACATGATACTTTCCTGCAAAATCAAACCTGCTACACAAACTTGTTAGCGACTGGGTAAATGTAATGCCTAAATACAATGGAATGCAAAATGAAATGACGAATCTTAGGGCAAAATTTGGGGTATTACAGTTGCCCCTATTTAAATAGCTTCACTAGATGATTTGAGTGACGTAGGCTCGAGAAATCATGCTGGAGGGATTTAAATATAGATAACTGAAAATTTTGCCCTTAGATGCAATGATATGCAATGCTATGGATAAAACAAGCGATAATGTTGACAATGTCATGACTATAGTATGATGTGTATGATGGAATGGTAAATGTGAATATGCAGATGATACGACGACACAGGGGACAAACGCGACGAACGAACCACACTGGGGAATATGACGCACTAGGGCGACAGCACGACACTGGGGGAATTCTAAAGTGATAGTCAACTGGTGAGAACACGACCAATTGTCACTTTTAGAAATGGAATGGTAAGAACGATATCCACAATGGAGATGGCACCAATGAGACGGCCTCCTTTGGGGAATCTCTAAGAGTAAATGTTCAACAGGCTCAGGCGTGACCAGCTGATACTCTAGAGTAAAAAGTAAAATTGGATCTGCACGACTGTAGGATCGATTACCAGAATGTTGGAACATTGAGCAAAGAATAACATCCGAGCTTCTGGACACTCTCCCTCGTGACAGGATCAAACGGAATTTAGAAATCCGTAGAAAATATACAGGGTAAAACCGGTTGTATGCCAAAATAAATGGTCTTAAATACGAAACGCCCTGATAAGCTTTCTCGAGAGAGAACTGCCACTTGTCGTCGGAAGGGACTTATATGCCAAACTGGATAAGCTCTCAAATAAAGAGACTGCTGCTTATCTTTGGATAATAAATGAAAATTTGATTGATAAGCTCCAATGGAGGGAATTGTCACTCATCTGATAAAATAAGCTTCCATGATCAGAACATGATTCAGCTTCTTCTTTTACTAAAGGATAAAATGAACTTCCTCATACTTCAAGGTTCACACTCTCCTGAATATGATTCAGCTCCTTCTTTTACTAAAGGATAAAATGAACTTCCTCATACTTCAAGATTCATATTCTCCTGAATACGATTCAGCTCCTTCTTTTACTAAAGGATAAAATGAACTTCCTCATACTTCAAGATTCACACTCTTCTGAATATGATTTAGCTCCTTCTTTTACTAAAGGATAAAATAAACTTCCTCATACTTCAAGATTCACACTCTCCTGAATACAATTCGGCTCCATCTTTTACTAAAGAATAAAATGAACATCCTCATACTTCAAGATTCACACTCTCCTAAATACGATTCGATTCAAACCTCCCCTTTCTTCACTATGATAAAGGAAATGGAACCAACTTCTCGATGGAGATGGCCATTTGCTGCTCCTCATGACGAAGATAGGATAAGCTTCTCAGGCGTGAAATACTACTCATATGCAAAGAGTAGCAAGGATGAGCTTCCCGGATAAGCATTGCTTGTAGAGGTGGTAACATGTAATGTAAATTGTAAAGAAAGTTGTGATGATGACAAACGTCGAGATCACTGTAATGTAAATTGTAAAGAAAGTTGTGATGATGACAAACATCGAGATCACAAAGTGTAAATTGTAATGAGAGTTGTGATGATGACAAACATCGAGATCACTGTACTGTAAATTGTAAAGAGAGTTATGATGATGACAAACATCGAGATCACAAAGTGTAACGTAAGGACTTCTTGTATGAGAAGATAGATTGTAGAGTGTTATGTAAAGTGTAATGTGATAATGATGATAGGCTTCTCTGGTGGGATAGTGCAAAATAAATGCACGCCCATGTAGGTTCGAAGACAGACGGGCCCGAAGTTCGATCTAGAATTGGGCTAGAAAGAACTAACAAACAAGACTCCATTGAGGAAACGAACTCGAATGGGGACTAACTTATCCTAGCGCGAAAAGGTAACAAAAATAGCCATCGTCCACGAGGGTTGAACTCTGTGGGGAAACTTGGAACAAACAAGTATTTTATGCTTAGGGCTGACAATCTACTTGGAGAGAGCGGACAAACCCAGTTACTTGTCGGTAACGACAAAGGATGACACGGATAGCAAAACAATGTAGATGTTAATGCACATGCCAAAGCGTATACTAATGTGTATGAAAATGTCATGCAATGAGTATGCAATGCTTAGGCTCATGCATATGCTGACAAAATAGATGAGAGGAGGAAACATGAGATGAAATAAACATCTTGACGGGAATACCCGGCGACCTCTGCAACAATACATCTATTAGAGGATAGGAAGAGTTGGTGGTAGAACCAAATCTTGCTTCAAAGTTTTAACTTCCCTGTGGAGAAAATATCATGACTTCCACATGGGGATATGATACGACTTCACTGGAGAATACGATATCATGACTTCCACATGGGGATATGATACGACTTCACTGGAGAATACGATATCATGACTTCAACTGGGGATCCATGACCTCTGCATAGGGATATAATTTCATGACTTCACGGGAGGGATTGCTATCATGAACCATAATCAGCCCAAGAACTCTTGAGATCAGAGACTTCCGGGGATAAAATAAATATCCGCTTCATGGGGAGATGTGGAGCTAGGAAGTTTCAAGGAGATAGTGTAGCAACTTCCCGAGAATAATACCTCACCTTCCTGGGGAAAAGGTACATCCCACTGAGGATGAAGGATATCAAAACTTCCCCGAGGAGAGTTCGTCGGACTTACTGGGGAGAAATCAACAGACATTCCTGAGGACAGTATCTTGACTTCTTGGGGGAAAATATGGCAATCTTCTGGGGAATATTCCTGAGGAAGGTAAGGAAATTTCACCGAGGAACAGATAATTCCACTGAGGATGGGTCTTCTAAAACATATATCACGTGGAGGATACTGGGGATATCTCTGCAGTCTTGAGAGTCACTGGGATTTATCGGATGGATCCCAAAAGTTTGGACAACTTTTGGGATCTGGTATGATCTCTGTAGTCTAGGAAATTATCGGCTCGGTCCAAAGGGTTGTCATCTTATAGTCTCGTTGGGGACTGTGTCGGCTTAAAGTCTCTCTGGGGACTGTATTGAGGCGATGGTTAAGACATAGATTCTGCAACGATGAGATTTACTAGGGAACACAGAGATCCTTTAGAGATTTCCACGAGTCAAAGCAACTTTTATTTTTCAAAAGCATTTTCAAGAGAATAGTTTTAAAGTTTTGAAAAACACCTTTCTCATTTTTATTAACAGACGGCGTATTGCATAACAAAAAACGAAATAGAGATAATGCGAACAAAGAAATTGAATAGCAAAAGGTAAATTTTATTGAAGAATGGTAGCTTGCTAAAGGCGTAGCTCCATTGAAAATTACAACTTGAAAATGGCAATATGGGAAAGGTTACATTGAATCCAACGACCTACTGGCCCTAATGACTAAGACTACCCAAACATCCCGCTTTTGATAAGAGCGATTGGGTTGGAATGGATCTCTGTAAGACGTATCTTCCATGCTCGGTGTCATCTGATGCCGTGAACTGCCTTTGTCCCTAACTTTTTCCTGGGCCGCCCTTTCGGGTTTTCAATCCATCGGGACGCTCATTTTTTCCTAAGCCGCTCTTTCGGGTTTTCAACTTAGTGAGCTATATATTTTTTTGTTTTTCTTTAGGCATAATATTTTCGGACTGCATCGAAATTCACAGGATGTGCGAGCTCTTCACCATCCATAGTTGTGAAAATTAGCGATCCTCTAGAGAAGACTGTCTTAACAACGAAATGGGCCGTCTTAATTGGGAATCCATTTCCCGCGTATGTCTTTGTGAACTGGCAAGATCTTCTTGAGTATGAGTTCTTCTTGTCGAAACTCAGGGATTCATACTTTCTTATCGAAGGCTCTCTTCATCCGTTTCTGGTATAACTGACCATGGCACATAGCTATTAAACGCTTCTCGTCGATGAGATTCAGCTGGTCAAATCTGTCTTGAACCCACTCGGCTTCATCTAGCTTGGCTTCCCTCAATACCCTTAAGGAAGGCAACTCAACTTCGATGGGGAGGACGGCGTCCGTTCCATATACCAATGAGAAAGGGGTTGCCCTTGCTGAAGTTTGGACTGTAGTTCTGTATCCACGCAAAGCAAATGGTAACATCTTATGCCAATCCTTGTAAGTATTGACCATCTTTTGCAGGATCTTCTTGATATTTTTATTCGCGGCTTCAACGGCTCCATTCATCTTAGGACGGTAAGGAGATGAATTATGGTGCGCAATCTTGAAACTGTCACACAACTCTTTCATAGTCTTATTACTCAGATTGGTACCATTGTCAGTTATGATTCGGCTGGGAATTCCATAACGACATATAATTTCCTTCTTGAGGAAGCGGACAACTACTTGCTTGGTCACATTGGCGTATGAGACAGCTTCCACCCATTTGGTGAAGTAATCAATAGCCACTAGAATGAATCGGTGCCCATTGGAAGCTCTCGTCTCGATTGCCCCAATCATATCAATGCCCCACATTGAGAAAGGCCATGGTGAAGTCAGAACTCTCAACGGTGCCGGAGGTACTTGCATTTTATCGGTATAGACCTAGAACTTGTGACATTTCCTGGCATATCGGATGCAGTCTGATTCCATGGTTAACCAGTAATACCCAAACCTCAAGATCTTCTTGGACATAACATAACCGTTGGCATGAGCTCCAAAGGTCCCTTCATGAATCTCTTGAAGTAACATGTCTGCTTCACGTCTATCAACACATCTAAGCAGAACCATGTCGTGATTTTATTTGTATAGCACGTCATTGCTGATGAAGAACTTGGATGCCAGTCTTCTCAAAGTCCTTTTGTCAAAATGAGTAGCATCAGCCGGATATTCTTACTTGAGAAAATAATTCTTGATGTCATGAAACCAAGGCTTTTCATCGATCTCATCTTCTTCAATCGCCAGACAGTAGGCGGGTTCAATTCTACGTTCGATTCGAATGAGTGGCACATCATTGACAAATCTGACCTTCCACATAGATGCTAGCATGGCTAAGGTGTCAGCAATATGATTCTCAGACCTCGAACTTGATCTCATCGAAATACTTAATCAACTCAACAATGTAGGCTCTGTAAGGGACTAGCTTCTCATTCTTGGTTTCCCATTCACCTTTCACTTGATAGATAACCAGAGCTGAATCTCCACTTACTTCAAGAAGTTTGATTCGGAGGTCAATAGTTGCTTCAAGGCCAAGAATGCATGCTTCATATTCAGCAATATTGTTTGTACATTTGAAGTCCAACCTTGCTGTAAATGGGGTATAGCCACCTTTTGGATTCATCAAAACGACGCCTATGTGTCGCTACCGCCAAATTAAGGTGTCGGCAAAACAGAAGAGTCGCCACCTTTCGTTATTTATCCCTCAGAACGGGAAAGGAAACGATCGGAAAAACTTGACGAAGAGGTATAAGACAAGGTCATCGCAACCGTTGTATGGGTTCGGGAGTCGGTTACGCAAGGGGAAGGTATTAGCACCCCTCACGTCCATCGTACTCGATGGGATCCACGCTTGTTGTGTTTATCTGCCGGGTTGGTTTTATCTATCTACCTATCAAGGCTGATCTGAAAAGAAAAGAAAATGACTCGGTAAAGCGTCACACTTTCTGCCAACGTATTCTCTTCAGAGAATGAGAAATCAGAGTCATCGTAGTTCGGCTAACTACGAGTGATGGGGGAAGGTGGCTCGCCAATACATCAGTATTGTGCCTATGTACTCTCAACAGATATGAGAGATCAGAGCTTACGTATTTCGGGATAATACGGATTACGGGAATTCAGATTCATCTATTTTTTCGAGTAGGGTTAACAAACAGTTCCAGCAGTTTGGTGTATGCAACTCGACCTTTGGAGACTTAGGCGTTACTGTTTACGGCAGAACTGGGAGTTAACGACACTCTTTTCTTCAGAAAAGCTTTCCTTTGAATTATGGGCCAACGGGGCAAAAAGGTTTGAAGTTTGTTTTCTATCTTTTACGGAAGAACTGTTTTTTATGGATGTTTGCAACCAATAGCGCACTAGAGACTATGACCTGAGAGTGAATGTGTCGCATGTCACCCAAAGGGTACCATACTAAACATCCAGACTGTTGAAAAGAAACTCTCCAACAATCCTTTCTCAGATATCTTAAGGCTCGTAACGTACGATGTCAGTTAACCTTTTTTTACTGTATTTTAAGTTGTTTTGAGATGAGAAGAGAACGAACAGGTTCAACTAAGGGGAGACTATCAAGTCCTAATGTTGTCATGCCAAGGATTCATCCTATGGTTGAGGTTTGAAACAGCGAACTCCTAGAAGTTATCATGCATAGGTTTCAACCTAAAGTTCTATCATCACTTCCTTATCAAAGGAAGTGAGATTCCTAGGGGATCATGTCAATGATACACAGAAACAGATAAAGCTTCAGCTTAAACAGTAAACAGTAAACCGATATACAATAAAATGCATGCAATGCAAGTGAGGGAGGAAATGTGTGTGGGGCATCAGCCTCCACAAGCTCGTCTCGACCTCAAGCCAGATATGAATAACTGCAATCATACAGGACGAATAAAATAAAATGCCATCAAGAAAATCATAAACCACATATGCAAGGGAGCAGAGCTCTACCGAATACCCGCAAGCAAAACCATACAGTAAAAATACAAGTAGAGAGAGCAACTCAACCCCTAGTGCAATCATGCTCCTAGCTTAAATTAATCTAAACATGAACTTATTCTAATGCATCAAGCAAATCAAACAAGTCACAGCAATACAATTGCACAGCCAGCAAACAGACAGGAAAGGAAAGTAGATCAACCACTCCCACAGCTTCACAGCAAAACTCTTCTGACATCAGCTCAGCCCTCAGTCTTCAACTTTTCTTCAAGTCTTCAACTTTGATAGCAAGTATCAACTTGCTTCTCCAAACTTCCAATACCTCACACATAAGTATCAACTTACTTTCCAACCTCAAGCTTCACCTCTTCATTCAATCTCAATTTGATCTTTCTCCATAAGTGTCAACCTGCTCTTCTGGATCTTCAAGCCTCAGCTTCAATGGCAGTCTTCAAAGAATTAGAAACCTCTAGCATCTTCAATCCTCTAACAAGGAACTCCATCCTCTAGCAAGGGAGGAAGATTCATCTAACAAGAGTAAGGTTTGGATAATAGACAACAGAGTGAAGACCAAAGGTCACCACTAAGCACTCCATCATCAGAGAAAGGGACCCTCAAAGGTTCTACCAACTTGTGAAGAGCCACACATCCTACCAAAGGAGGGATGATGCCTCCTCAAGGGGACCTTATATCATAGGGAAGAATGGAAGTGATCAACACCTTCCATGTTTATGAAAGAAGAGAATCTATCTAGAAGCTCTGCCTACAAACCCTAATCTAAACACTTAATCAACACTACACCAGAAGAAAGGAAGAACTTCACATCCAAGCCTCTTCAATCACTCCATGGTAGCCCCAAGCTTGTCTCCAACATGATCCAAGAGCAAGAGAGGCAAAACCCTAATCTAAGGGAACTAAAGAAATCAATCTAATTGAATTAGCAAGTTAGGATCACCTAAAACCTAGTACTAAAGTTAATCCTAACTAAAATACTAAAACCAATTGTAAAATCCTACAAAACTAACTATGGGACCCTAATTCAATCATGAACCTACCATACAAAATCCAGATGTTGAATCATCCCCCAAGTCCTAGAAATAAAACCTAAATCACAAGGTACTAAGCATAAACCCTAAAAATAGAGCACCTAAAGTTTCAACTTAAAAATACCACGTAACGTCATCACAAAAATGTGAGAAAATTACTAAGGGAACATGCATATCTATACTAGATACACACAAAAAATCAAGGCAAGAATCATCACCAAATACTCAAACAAAATTCAGCAAGACAAGGTATCAACCATGGCCATTTTAATATCAATTAATATTCAAAAAATGCAAATAAAACCACAAATGCATGAATTCCTAATATTTTTTATCTACAAAATTCTAGATTCAATCATGAATCAGGGGGAAAAAGTTTGGAATTAATTGAGTTAATTTCCTATTTTTTATGAATTAATCTCTAAGTCATATGAAATAATGAAAAATAAAAGAAAACAAAAGAAATTAATAAAAAAGCGTGGCAAATAGCAATCCAATACAGTTCATATCAAAGAATTGGGCCAAAGGGGGGTGTGGATATCACTGTGAGTGTTAAGCCCAAAACCAACCAATTAATGACACGGTGTGTTTCATTTAAAACTCTCTCTTCAGATTTGAGAAGCAATCCTGGCCATTCATCCATTGCCTGAGTCAAAGGTCCAACCCTAATATGAGGGTTCTTGTTCATCGTCCCCAATTTGAACCTGCAATGGAGGGAGTTCTCAGACGGTGGCCTGAACAGTGGCGCCACCGTCTTCTCCGGTGAAGCACTCCTCTCAGGTCATCAAAAATCACAAAACAAATCACTATCCCACCCCAAATTTGATACTGATCACGAATCCAACCTCAGAATTTTCTAATTCCTTCTACATTTCCAAACCCGATAACCTTTTCAGAATTCCTCCCAATCTTGATTTTCACCACTCTTTAAATTAAAGGTCTCAATTTAATCCTCACTCTTCACTGATCAATTTCCACCATCCAATCATGAATAATCCTTCAAGAATCTTGAGATATCATCCTCAACAGAAAATGATCACATGCCTAATTTGTCTCTAATTCACCAATTTATGATCCTAAATCCAACTACAGGTTGCAAGGATCCTAACCACATGTGAATTGCTAAGTTTCTCCTCCTAAATCATGCACAAGGATGAAAGATACAAACCTGGTTTCAGAGAGGTAACAGAGGTGGTTTTTGCTCACTTCAACTGCCAAGATGATGCAGACACGTTCCAAATTCACTCCTAAAGCCTTTGCACACCCTGATTTGGCTTGAATCTCACTTGAATTGAAAACCCGATTTCAACTTGAACCTTCAAAATATCAATGGCTCTTTCTGCAACCAGCTTCAATTCCTTCCAAAAAAAGCACTGAACTCATTCAATGACTTATATAGAAGTGATTGGGATTGTCTAGAAACTTCTGGATCCATCCAAATGAGATTTTGGATTTTCAAAATCTCATCCATGGCAATCACTATTCTGACTCCCTCTTGGCATGGCTATGTGTGTAATCAAGTTCACATGAGATATTGAATGAGTTTAGTGTGTTATTTTCCTTGTTTGCAAGCCAAAGGTATGGATTTGATTATGTTGCTTCATCATGAAGAAATGAAATGGAATGTTATGAAAATGACCTCAAATAAAAATTCTAACATTGCCATTGTTTCTAAAATCATTTTTCCATTCAATTTGACCTATAATTTTGTTTCATTTGGTCACAAAATGAATTATTTGAATTTTTGGCCATTAAATCCTTTTAATTCTTTCTTTTTTCAAAGTTTCTTGAACCAAGTCTCTCCTTGAGCCATTTCAATTCCTCCTTGATGCATGGTCAAGGTTAAAACCCCATTTTGAGCAACTTTCTAGTTGAACAAAATTTCATTTGAGGCCTCTAAGTTGGTGAAAATGGCCTATGATCACAAATGACCTATAATCACCAAATGTCCAAAATACCCTTGACTTGTCAAAGCCATAACTTGAGTTCTACAAATCCTATCAAGGACTTCTAGTACTCTCTAGAAAGCTAAGAGGATAAGGAACAACATTCATGTTGACCAAAAGTTCATAGGAATCATACTTCTAGGGCAAAAGTGTCATGCAAGTTGGGTAACTTTCAAGCTCCAAATTCACATGCCTCAGATGACTTGTAACTTGTCAAAGCCATAACTTGAGTTATACAAATCCTATCAAGGACTTCTAGTACTAAAATTAAATCTAAGATCATTCTCTACAACAATCATGTTGGGGGAAATATGAGATGACAATCACATCTTGGGCTAAACTGCCTTGAAGATAGGGGTCAAACTAGGGGATTTTACACTGTCAAGCCTTAGAAACCCTAGCCTGAAACTTCTCAAACTCTTCAATCATGATGAGTTGACCTTGGAATCATCCTTATAACATCTCAATGCATCAATCCATGATCACATGGCTCTTGGATTAGGTCTCAACCTTCTCCAAATCATCAGTTGACTTAGGGTTGACCCAATCAAACCCTAGTTGCACCATTCATGGCTGAGCCTTCTTAATCTTGCACAATGACCTGTCTAGGCCCCAAAGTGATTTTCAAATCTTCTCATGAGCTCTCCCAAGATCTCAAGTCTAACTTCATGGCTTCAGAATCATCTGATGGCTTTCCACAACTCTCAAGTTAGGAGACCTACACACTTGGCTTCAACCACTCTCTCTGAGGATCTTTTAACTTCTCTAACAAGGGTATCAACCTTTGAATACTTGAATAACCTTCTTAGCTAGCTTCAAACTCTTCTTACCTAGCTTCAAACTCTTGTATAGCTCTTGATTGGTAATCATACCTCTTGATCTCCTGCACACGTGTCAATGAAATGCAAATGATAATGCTAATGTGAATGAAATGAAACATCAGCTAGGTAAAGAAATGTTGGGCAAATTTTGGGGTGCAACAGCTGCCCCTATTCAAATGGCTTGGACCGGACTGGGTGAGAAGCGAAAGGCTCTCAACCAATCAAGGTAAAAGACGGTTGAATACCAACAAACCCGGAAATTTGCCAATTGCACAAGTACACGGTACACTGATGGGGACAAATCTTCGGAAATGGAAGTAATAGTTGCACGGCAACTAGCTGGAGAATTGGTCACACGGTAACCGGTGAAATGTCTAATCTCAATTCTCCGTCAGGATGATCATCTGATTTGGCTGTAGATCTTCGTCCTCAAGTCATCAAGGGGTCACCAGTTACGCGGTAACTGGTAATGGATGGTCGGTTATGCCGTCAGGCATCACAGAACATCTCGGGCGTCAGCCGGACTTCGTTAGTAAGTCGGGAATGGAATCCTCGGTCAATCATGAACCAAATAAGGATATACAATCTTTTACCGTCTGGCACTCCGCATCTGCTGAGGGAACTTCTTTGACCTCGTGGTTAGACTTCATCAGTAGGTCAGGGGTTTTGGCACCGCTACCGGACTTCAATCATCAAGTCTTCAAGGGAAATCTCAACTTCTCTGTTCAAACCTGCTGGGGATGACACATCTCCGCTGGGGATTCTGGAGAACTATCAAGTAACTCTGCTTCGGGGATCCAGAAATCATTCTGGATGAATCAACTCTGCTGAGGACTTAAAGAATCGTCTCGGGCAAATAACTCCGTCGGGGACTTCAAGAATCATCCTGAACCAATAACTCTGTTGGAGATTTCAAGAATCATCCTGCACAAACACTCTGTCGGGGACTCTAAGCATCAACTTGAGCAACCAACTCTGGCGACTTCACCGGGGATTTTTAAGAATCATCTTAAGCAACCAACTTTGCTGGAGAATTCAAGAATCATCTTGAGCAAACCATTATGCGGAGAAACACCTGCAAAACAAGAACGGTAACGACCTAGCTCATGTTTCGTATGCATATGCTTTGACAATGGTGCAATGCTCCACACGGTGGAAATGCTACGCGTTTAGGGTAAATGCTATGCAATCATGCAAAATGCTACGACCCCGTCAACAAAATAAATGCTGAAGGGAGAATCCTCCTGTCAAGGAGAAAGAACCACTCTGGTGGAGGAAGGGATCATCCTGCCGAGGAGAAGAAGTCACACCAATCTCAATTGGACTCCGCCTGGGGAAATGATCTTTAGTTGACTGCTGCGGGAGGACAAAGTTCTACAAGAACTTGGACTCGCTCAACCGGGTATTCAAACCATAAACTGTTGAGGGAAACAATATCAATCGCAGAAATAAACTGCACGACATTCGCCGCCAAACTTCCCTGGAGATAACGACTCTGGTGGGGAAATACAACATCAGCTATTCAACACTCTACTGGGGAAAACCAATCATGGCCTGAACGACTTCCAAGGACTCGGCTCTCTTGGGGAACTGCAAGCTTGGCTTGGGAGGGTAACTAGACGCTGGAATAAATCCTACTTGCTGGGGAAAATACAATTCTGTGGGGAATTTCAATTCTCCTGGAGACTTCAGTCTGTACTATCGAGTGCTGCACACTTCAGTATATGACTCAGCTGGGGAGACGACGATCCTTCAGGATACATCTGATTGGGGAGAGAATCTTCTCTGCTTGGGGAGACATAGCGATGCTTACGATCTCATGTTCAGACTCCGCGGGGAGGTGTTGTTGAACTTGCTGGGGAAGAAGGAATCATCCTGCTTGGGGAAACATACGGCGTATTGTCTGGAATATGCCCTACCTGTAACAATACAAACAAACAGACAAGATACCCTTCTCAAAGGGACCTATCAAGGTTATCATCTTATGACAATGTTCAAGTAATTCATTGTTTCGACAATCAGTGGCCTAGGCCAGTAAGTTTATGTATGTGCATTTTATCAAAAAATGTCGGCGTTCTTTTTCACAAACAAAACAGATAAATGCTAAACAAACAAACAGAATTGCTGAATAGTATACATTTTATTGATGCGAACCCCTGAATGGGCCAAGATGTTTTACAACAGATGCAAGCTCCTGGAATGAGGAAGTTGCGCAAATATAAAAAACATAAATATACATCAGTATATACAAATATCGGCGATGAGGCGTAGACGAACACCATGAGTTGATCCCTCTATGACCCACTCGACTTCGATACTTCTCCGACGCTTCAGCTTCAGAAGAGATTGATTCGGATAAACGGCCCTCAGGTCTTCCAAACCACTAAACAATGAAAGTCCACACGCGGAACACAGTCATTTGCTTTTTCACATCCCTAACTTTTGCCTGAATCGCCCTTTCGTGTTTTCGATTCACCGGGATACCCTTTTTTTGCCAAAGTCGACCTTCCAGGTTTTCGACTTTGCGGGTGTACATTTTTCATTTATATCCCTAATTTTTTCCCGAACCTTTTCCTTTTTTATGGTTCGCCGGGATGCCCCATTTTTGCCTGGATATTCTTTTTCTTTCCAGTGGGTCGTTCTTTAAGCAAAGTATTTTTTAACTGCGTCCGCGTTCACCGGGGATGCGAAATCTTCTCCATTCATCGTGGATAACAACAAGGCTCCTCCCAACAAGACCTTGCTGACGACGTACGAACCTTCGTAATTGGGAGTTCACTTGCCCCGGTGATCGGAGTGTGGAGGAAGAATCTTCTTCAGGACGAGATCACCCGTCTGAAAGCTTCTAGGACGCACCTTCTTATCATAAGCTTTCTTCATTCGGCTTTGGTACAGACGACCATATGCAATTGATGCTAACCTCTTCTCGTCCATCAGGCTGAGTTGGTTTAGTCGGTTCTAAATCCATTATGCCTCATCGAGTTTCACATCAACCAAAACTCGCAAAGAAGGAATCTCAACTTCTAACGGTAGGACAGCTTCCATACCGTACACCAGTGAGAAAGGAGTTGCCCCGGTTGATGTACGTATCGTCGTACGATAACCGTGCAGTGCAAATGGCAACATCTCGTGCCAATCCTTATAGGTTACAACCATCTTTTGTACAATCTTCTTAATGTTCTTATTGGCCGCCTCAACGGCGCCATTCATCTTCGGCCGGTAAGGAGATGAGTTGTGGTGTTCAATCTTGAAACTCTGGCACAACTCCTTCATCATCTTGTTATTCAGATTCGAACCATTATCAGTAATGATCCGCTCGGGAATTCCGTATCGACAGATGATGTCCCTCTTTATGAATTTAGCCACCACCTGCTTGGTCACATTAGCATACGAGGTTGCCTCCACCCACTTGGTGAAGTAGTCGATGGCTACTAAAATGAAGTGATGACCGTTAGATGCAGTGGGCTCGATCTTGCCTATCATGTCGATGCCCCACATGGAGAACGGCCACGGGGAGGACATGACGTTTAACGGGCACGGCAGAACGTGAATCTTATCAGCATAAATCTGGCATTTTATGACATCTCTTCGCGAATTTAAAGCAATCCGACTCCATCGTCAGCCAGTAGTATCCTGCTCTCAAGATCTTTCTTGTCATAGCATGCCCGCCGGCGTGCGTACCAAATGTGCCTTCATGGACTTATTCCATGAGCATACACGCTTCTTTCTCATCTACACATCTGAGTAGCACGAGATCGTGGTTTCTTTTATACAAAACTCCATCAGGATTGAGATAAAAATTTCCAGACAGCCTCCTCAGAGTCTTCTTATCCTGGGTTGACGCTCCCGCAGGATACTCCTTCGTCATAAGGAAGGTCTGGATATCATGGAACCATGGCTTGCCGTCGGAGGCTTCCTCGAGCGCAAAGACGAATGCAGGTCTATCAAGACGAGAAAGGACAATTCTTGGAGCTTCATTCCAAAAATTGACTTTATACATCAAAGCCAACGTGGCCAAGGCATTAACCATCTGATTTTCAGCTCTGGGCACATGATGGAGTTCCACTCGATCAAAGAACGGAAGCAGCCTTCTGGCGTAGTTCATGTACGACACCAAACTCGATTGGCGAGTCTCCCACTCCCCTTTAATCTGGTTAATCACCAGTGTCGAGTCACCATATACATCCAGGTTCTTGATTCTCAAATCAATTGCCTCTTCTAGACCCATGATGCATGCTTCATATTCTGCTTCATTATTGGTGACCGGAAACGTCAGTCTCGCAGTGAACGGGATGTGGGATCCATGGGGAGTTGTGATGATTGCCCCGATGCCACTTCCGTAAGAATTAACCGCCCCGTCAAATATCAACTTCGATTGGGATTTCCTATCTGGACCCTCGTCGGGAAACGGTTCATCGCAATCTTTCGCTTTAAGAAACATGATATCCTCATCAAGGAATTCAAATTTTATCGGCTGATAATCTTCGATCGGCAGTTCGGCAAGGTACTCAGACAATACGCTTCCCTTGATGGCCTTCTGGGAAACGTACTGAATGTCATATTCCGTCAACACCATTTGCCATCTGGCAATCCTGCCCGAAAGCGCTTGTTTCTCGAAGACGTACTTGATCGGATCCATCTTCGAAATTAGCATGGTTGTATGGTTGAGCATGTACTGTCGTAAACGTTTGGCTGCCCAGGCTAGTGCACAACACGTCTTCTCCAGCATCGAGTAACGAGATTCACATTCTGTGAACTTCTTACTCAAATAGTAAATGGCATGCTCCTTTCTGCCCGTCTCGTTGTGCTGACCGAGAACACACCCCATACTATTCTCAAGAACTGTCAAGTACATGATTAAGGGTCTTCCGGCCACTGGGGGTATCAAGATCGGAGGTTCCTGTAGATACTGTTTTATCTTATCAAATGCCTTCTGGCAATCCTCATTCCAGATAATCGCCTGATCTTTCTTTAATAGTTTGAACATCGGTTCACACGTGGCTGTGAGCTGAGAGATAAACCTTGCAATGTAGTTTATTCTGCCTAGGAAACCACGAACTTCTTTTTCTGTTTTTGGCGTTGGCATCTCTTGTATTGCTTTTATCTTCGCAGGATCAACCTCGATGCCTCTTTCACTCACAATAAACCTCAGTAGTTTTCCGGACCGTACCCCAAAAGTACCCTTGTTATGATTCAGCCTCAACCTGAATTTCCTAAGCCTCTCAAAAAGCTTCAGCAAATTGACCAAATGTCCTTCCTCCGTTTGGGACTTCGCAATCATGTCATCAACATAGACTTCAATCTCATGATGAATCATGTCATGAAACAAAGTGACCATTGCTCGTTGGTAAGTGGCCCCTGCGTTCTTCAGACCGAAAGGCATTACCTTAAAGCAAAATGTTCCCCAAGGTGTAATAAACGTAGTTTTCTCCATGTCCGGAGGCGCCATCTTGATCTGATTGTAACCGGAGAAGCCATCCATGAACGAAAATACGGAGAACTGAGTTGTATTGTCGACCAAAACATCAATATGGGGGAGCGGGAAATCATCTTTAGGGCTCGCCCTATTCAAATCCCGATAATCGACGCACATTCGCACCTTACCGTCCTTCTTCGGTACAGGTACTATGTTGGCGACCAACGGAGGGTAAGTAGTGACCGCTAAGAAGCTAGCATCAAGCTGCTTCTGCACTTCTTCATTGATCTTAACGGCCATATCTGGTCGTGTCCTTCTAAGCTTCTGCTTGACGGGAGGACAATCTTCTCGCAACGGCAAGTGGTGGACCACGATGTAAGTGTTAAGTCCGGGCATATCCTCGTATGACCAAGCAAAGATGTCACTATACTCTCTCAGCATCTTGACCAATCTCTGCTTGACATCACTTTGCAATGCATCCCCTATCCTGACGTTCCTGACCAGTTCCTCAGAACCCAGATTCACAATCTCAATCTCTTCCTCATGAGGCAGAATAACTTTCTCTTCTTGTTTCAACAAGCGGGCCAACTCTTCGGGAAAGTCTTCGTCTTCATCAATCTCTTCTTCGGCATGATAGATCGGGCAATCAAAGTCGAAGTGAGTCGTAGAAGGTCCAGAGTCGATGTCATCTGCTATGTGGATCCTGCAATAACAAGGGCTAAGCTTAAAACAAGGATATGCAGGTTAGCACAAACCCTATTGCCATTTTATTGTTTTTCAAAACAAATATAAAACAGGAATAACAGAGATCACAACATTTGAATACGAAGAAAAACGCCTTTTGATTTATTGGTAAAATGCATGTACATAATCAAACAAGGCCCTGACAATAAAACCACTATGCCCCGGGTAGGACATAGGGTTGTACAATAATTGGAGAAAGTAAATCATTACTCTTTGCCTGTCACTTGGATGGTATCCCTGATGGACCAGTTGGTGAGGCTCTGGCCTGGTTTGCTTGGCTGGATCCAAGAGTCTAGGTCGCAATCGATGTCTTCGCCGTCTTCAGACACTGCGTTGACACTTTCAAATATCACCCCGCCACTGGTAAACTGGATCGGCCCTTTACCTCGCGATGCACTGTGAGAAGAGGAGGCTTCAGCCGCCAGAGAGTATCCCAACCCAAACTTGTCCTGTTTGTTAGGTATTTCTAGAATTCGCCCCCAACCTGGGGTAGATCCGGCCTGAACAACGGCCCGGGCTTCCTTGAAGGAAGAGAGAGTCATCTCTGGTTTTTCAATGATTACAGGAGTTATGTCCTTGACTTTAACAGCTTCGAATGCCTGACATAGGGTTTCGTGGATTTCCCCATCCATCTCAACATACTTGAAGGACGACAAATGGCTCACCATTATGTCTTCCTCGCCACAAACAGTCACGATGCTACCTTCGACAGCATACTTGAGCTTCTGGTGCAACGTGGAGGTCATGACGCCAGCAGAATGGATCCATGGCCGGCCTAGGAGACAGCTGTAGGCTGGCATGATGTCCATAATGTAAAAAACCGCGTCGAAAGTTTTCGGCCCGATTTGGATTGATAGCGTCACCTCCCCAAAAACATGACGTTTGGTTCCATCGAACGCTTTCACAACCAGATCGCTGGGTGTGTAAATCAATCCTCGAGTATCTAACTTCATCAATGCTTTCTTCGGAAGAACATTGAGTGACGACCCCGTGTCCACCAACACATGAGACATAATCGTTCCCCTACACTCTATCGAGATGTGCAGGGCGCTGTTGTGGTTTCTTCCCTTCGGCGTCAGCTCCAGGTCAGTGAACCCTAACCCGTTTCCAGCATTCACGTGGGCTACGACTCCTTCTAACTGGTTGACCGATATTTCCTGCGGTACATACGCGACATTCAAATCCTTTAACAGCGCGTTGCGATGTGACTCCGAACACAGCAACAGATTCAGGATGGAGATTTTTGAGGGTGTTTGATGGAGGTGATCCACGATCTTGTAGTCACTCTTTTTGATCAACCTCATGAACTCTTCGGCGTCCTTAACAAGTATGTCCTTCTCTACCCCACGAGGGGTTTCCTCAACGACTTTACCCTTTCCGTTATCGGTTACATCAGCTTTGTCCGCTTTGTCCGCCACTATCTCAGGTGGAGCAAATACTCTTCCGCTGCGCGTGATTCCGCCAATTCCCACTAGGTTATCCACAGACTGCCCAGATGGTTCTAGCTCTAACTTCTGTCCGTTACAGTAAACGTCTGCCCCATAATGCCATGGGACAACATTAGTGCTTTCAAAAGGTCTCGGCCCAGCCTTTGTGATGGTAATCGTGGGTGGTATGGGTGCAGAAATAGTGATCGTCCGGTGAGGGATGGTGATGGTGGCGACCTCATCATCTTGCCTCAGCATTACCTCTCCAGATCCACATTCGGCCCTTCGGCTAAACTGCAAGATTCCTTCGGTCATCAGACTCTGAATCCCTTCTACCAACTGCTCACATCCATCAGGACGAGTCGCACAGCCCATACACAGTTTTCCACAGCCTGGAAAGAATCCTCTCTTCATCAGCTTGGCTTTAACAAAGCTGAGCGGTGTCTTCGGATCCTTGACATCAGTCAACAAATCCAAGCTCTCGTCTTTGATAATGGCATTCACCCCACCTCTCCGATGATTCGGCATAGGGTTCTTCGTGACATTTGGCACATTATCTGAGAAATTGATGATCTTAGCATCCACCATATCCTGCACCTTGTGCTTGAAGGCTTTGCAGTTTTCTATCGTGTGGCCAGGTGCCCCTGAGTGAAACTCACATGTTGCATTCGCGTCATAAACTGGCGGAGGTGCCCCTGTCAAGGGAGCCAGGGTTCTCTTCTGGATTAGCTGCAACTGAAGCAGAGTCTGTAACAGCTGAGCATGCGACATGTGTAACACCCCCTTTCTATACCCCCAAATTAATCAAATAAATCAATTAGGCACTTAGAAAATTTATTTCATCAGAGTTTAATTAAAACATGGTATATAAGAGGCGCATCACATTATCATGAAATTAAACACATACGATACCTGCTCAAAATAGATATGCAACAATGGGTAACCCACATCTCAATATTTAGAATAAAGCGGAAACATCCAAATATTGAATCGATCTCATTCATAAAAGTATATACAACCATCAGTTAATTCATGCTTTACAACATATCCACAGCAGATACATACACATATGTATCACAAAAGAATCAAAACAAATGTAACTCCAAAAGAGTCAAAGGCTTCCTAACTACCCAGATGTTACATATCAGAGCCATTGACCAAAAAGAATGAAGACATCGCTTCACAAAAAGAACCTCAAGCTTCCTACTCTGCAATGCCTCATAGAGCATCATAAAACAGCAGAAGGGTGAGAAACAACATCATAACAGTTAATGCATAAAATTGTATATATACATATACTCACATTTGTACAAGTTATACTCAAATTATGTTCTCACCACATTAAGCATATACAAATAATCATGTCTCTACACATACACATGAACATTCACTATATTTTCCTCCAAACAATCATATATAACATACACAGTTATATTCACACAACTAATGCATCATACACAGATGACTCATGCAACTCATAGAGACCGACACACGACTCTATGCAGATGCAAATGCGGTACCGACTCATTCAACAGATTCTCTAAGGAATCGAGTATTCAGCAGATCCTCCACGGGATCAAGTACTCAGCAGATTCTCCACGGAATCAAATATTCATCAGATTCTCCACGGAATCGAATATTCAGCAGATCCTCCACGGGATCAAGTACTCAGCAGATTCTCCATGGAATCAAATACTCTAGCCAATCCTCCACGGGATTACATGTTATGACCGATTCTCCGAGGAATCACACAATGCAACCGATTCTCCAAGGAATCACACAATGCAACCGATTCTCCAAGGAATCAAATATAACCATCGTATCATACGAGGTTCTGCAAATCCTCCGAGGGATCAATCGACACAAAAATGCATACTATGCTCACGAACATACTCATTGCATTTATCACATACATAGCATATATCTATCATGCATTCACATTATACACCATTCCACACATGGTTTACACACATGTCATCCTATCATTGCGTTTCTATTCAATTCGAGCAAATACACAAGATTATCAAATATTCAAGATTTATCATTTACTCTACAATCTAGGATTCACGCCTTTCGACCACCCACAGCACGACATGTCAAAACAGTTCACACATCAATCATTCATATAGGCATTAATCATAATTGAATCAACCAAACATCATGCTATGAACAAACAGCAAAACAAAATAACACTGCCAGGTTCGCCAACCTTCGCCTGGCGAAGCCACGCAGCGAATGCTCGCTGGCCTTCGCCTGGCGAACTTCCCAGCGAAGTCCACTGGGAGTAATTCTGGAATTACTCGCTGAGGCTCGCTACCCACTCGCCTGGCGAACCTTCGCCAACTCACTTCGCCTGGCGAACTTGCCAGCGAATACAGAATATTAGCTTCTGACTTGATTCGCTACAGCTCGCTGGGCTTCGCCTGGCGAAGCTTCGCTGCCATTCGCCTGGCGAACTTGCGAAGACAGAACTTCCATGGCTGTCTCAAAGCCCAAACTCCACACAACCGACCGATTAAATCCAAACCAGTCACAGTAGCACAACCCAACCATCACCCGACTAAACTACATCATCTAATCCGAGTTCTAACCGATTAAAACCTCATTCTACTCACAAAACCAACTTCTAACCTAAGTGGAAAAAGAGTAGAAACTCTACAAAATCCACACACATACACATACAATCATATACATTAAAGAGATGATGGAGTTTCACACCCTTACCGATCGATTGCAATCTTTGGTGATGATCCCTTGATGATTCTAGGTTTTCCTCTCCACTTTCTCTTCTCTTTCTCTTCTCCTCTTTTCTTTCTCTTGTTTTTTTTTTCTTCTTATGTTACTATCTTTCTTCCTTTTCCTCTCTTATTCTATTTCTATCTCTATTTCTTTCCTCTCAAATTCTTTCCAACACTTACCAATCAATTCTCACACTAAAGTGCTAAATGTCTAAAATGCCCTTTTTACTCTAATTCCCCGAAAACTCTCTGAATCGGTAAAAATAGATAAAATAAGCAAACACCACATAATAACAATATATAATTTTTCGGTTTAAAACAAACATCAATTAAATAAATTAAAAGACTCAACAATTAATGGGAATTCAGAATCGGGGCGTTACAACTCTCCCCCACTTTAGAAATTTTCGTCCTCGAAAATATTACCTTATTCAAACAACTCCGGATGCGACTCTCGCATCTTGCTCTCCAATTCCCAAGTCATGTTGCCTTCCGCGGCACCTCCCCAGGACACTTTCACAAGCGCAATATCCTTGCCTCGTAGTTTCTTAACTTCACGGTCCAAAATACTAACCGGTAAAACTTCAACTGTAAGGTTATCTCTTACTTCCACTTCATCCATTGGAATAACATGTGACGGATCCGGAACATACTTCCGAAGTTGCGAGACATGGAATACATCATGCAAATTCGAAAGATTCGGAGGCAACGCCACACGATAAGCCACAGCACCAACTCGTGCGACAATCTGATACGGACCAATAAAACGAGAAGTCAACTTTCTCGACTTCAAAGCACGACCCACACCCGTAACCGGTGTAACTCTCAAAAACACATGGTCGCCCTCTTGAAACTCGAGATCCTTTCTCCTTTTATCATGATAACTTTTCTGTCTACTCTGAGAAGCTCTCATCTTTCCCCGAATAAATTTCACCTTTCCCGTCGTTTGCTGTACCATTTCAGGACCAACTACCGACTTTTCACCTGTCTCATGCCAACACAGAGGTGTTCGACATCTCCGACCATATAAAGCCTCAAATGGCGCCATACCAATACTCGAATGGAAACTGTTATTATAGGTGAACTCAATCAACGCTAAATAACCATCCCACGCACCACCTTGTTCAAGCACACAAGCACGCAACAAATCTTCTAACGATTGAATCGTCCTCTCGGTATGACCATCTGTTTGCGGATGATATGCCGAACTCAATCTCAACTTAGAACCCAAGGCACCTTGCAAACTCTCCCAAAATCTTGAAGTAAATCTAGGATCTCTATCCGACACAATACTCTTAGGAACTCCATGAAGCTTCACAATAGTGCCAACATAAATCTCGGCCAACCTTTCCAAAGAATAAGTAATATCAATCGAAATAAAGTGAGCCGATTTAGTAAGCCTATCAACAATCACCCAAATAGCATTATGTCCTCTTTGCGTATTCGGCAATCCCGTAACAAAATCCATCGATATACTATCCCATTTCCATTCTGGAATATCCAACGGTTGCATCAATCCACTAGGCTTCTGATGCTCTACCTTAGACTTCTGGCAAGTCAAACACGAGTACACAAAACGAGCAACATCGCTTTTCAATCCAGACCACCAAAAGATCTTCTTCAAATCTTGATACATCTTATTCGCTCCCGGATGAATACTTAAGTTACTCCGATGTCCCTCTTCCAATATCATCTTCTTCAAATCCGCATCATCGGGAATACAAATACGACCTCGAAACCTTAAAACTCCTAATTCATCAACTTTGAAATCTTCATTTCCATTCGTCATCAAATCCACAAATTTCAAATCCAACTTTTGCTTTTCACACACCGTAGCAAGGAAATCATTCGTGACATGCAACATACCAAGCTTCACACTACTCGGCGTTAACTCGCAAACCAAACTCAAATCTCTAAAGTTCTCCAAAAGTTCCCACTCTCTAACCATCAAAGTAGACACGTGCAACGACTTCCGACTTAAGGCATCGGCTACCACATTCGCCTTACCCGGATGATAATTTAAACCAAAATCATAGTCTTTCAAAAGTTCTAGCCATCTCCTTTGCCTCATATTCAATTCTTTTTTATCAAACAAATACTTCAAACTCTTGTGATCGCTAAAAACCTCAAATCTTGCACCATAAAGATAGTGCCTCCAAATTTTCAAAACGAACACTACGGCCGCTAACTCCAAATCATGAGTAGGATAATTCTTTTCATGCACTCTCAATTGCCTAGAAGCATACGCCACGACCTTCCCATCTTGCATCAATACACCACCCAATCCTGACAAAGAAGCATCGCAGTAAACCACAAAAGGTTCCGTAGGATTCGGCAAAATCAAAACTGGCGCTGTCGTTAACCTTCTCTTTAATTCCATGAAACTCTCTTCACAATTAACATCCCAAATAAAAGTCTTTCCTTTACAAGTCAATTGCGTTAACGAAAGTGCTAACTTTGAAAATCCTTCGATAAACCTCCGGTAATAACCGACCAAGCCCAAAAAGCTTCGAATTTCCGTAACCGATCTTGGAGTCTCCCATTGCATTACCGCATCGATCTTGGATGGATCCACACTAATACCATTGCCGGAAATAATATGCCCAAGAAAACTCACCTCCGACAACCAAAACTCACACTTAGACAACTTTGCATACAACTTCTTCTCTTTCAAAATCCGCAACACAATCCTTAAATGTTCTTCGTGTTCCTCTCGAGACTTAGAATAAATCAAAATGTCATCGATAAACACTACCACAAAACGATCCAACTGCTCGTGGAAGATACGGTTCATATATTCCATGAAAACACCCGGCGCGTTAGAAACTCCGAATGGCATCACCGTATACTCATAGTGACCATATCGTGTTCTAAAAGCCGTCTTCGAAATATCTTCTTCCTTAACCCGAATCTGGTGATAACCGGATCTCAAATCAATCTTACTAAAAACACGGGCTCCAACCAATTGATCCATCAAATCATCAATTCTTGGAAGCGGATACTTGTTCTTAATTGTCACCTTATTCAATTGTCGATAATCAATACACAATCGCATACTACCATCCTTCTTCTTTACCAACAATACCGGCGCACCCCAAGGAGAAACACTTGGTCTTACAAATCTCTTATCCAACAAATCATTCAACTGCTTCTTCAATTCCACCAACTCCGATGCCGACATCCGATACGGGGCCATCGAAATCGGTCTAGTACCCGGAACTAGATCAATAGAAAATTCAACCTCTCTCTTTGGCGGCACATCCGTAACATCTTCCGGAAACACTTCAGGAAATTCACAAACCACAGGAAACACGTCGAGCTCAACTTTGCTCTCCACTGACAACGATGCAAACAAACCAAACAACTGAGCTTCGTCCGCTAAAAGTTTCTTCAACTCTTTAGTGGAAAGAAAACTCTCGTTTTCACCATCTTCCAAAGAAGGAAACCTTACTAACTTGTGATAGCAATCCAGATGAACTCTATTAAATTGCAACCAGTTCATACCCAAGATTACGTCCAAACCTTCCAACGGTAAACACACTAAATCCATAACGAAGTCCTTACCATACATGGTCAAAGGACAACTTGCACACACCAAAGAAGTAGTTACCGACCCCGAAGCGGGAGTCCCAATAACCATACCACTACTCAAAGAAACCATACACAAATCCAACCGCTTAGCACACGCAAGAGAAATGAACGAGTGAGTCGCTCCAGTATCAATAATAGCAACTAAAGGCATATCATTAATAAAGCATGTACCTTTAATCAAACGATCCGCCGCGTTAGTAGCGTCTGAACCTGCTAATGCGAAAACTTTTCCGCCCGCCTGAGCTTGCTTCGGTTTGGTACAATTCGAGCTAATGTGACCCACCTCGCCACAATTAAAACACTTCACAGCATTCTTTCTACACTCTGCTGCATCATGTCCAAAGAGCCCACAGTTGGAACACTTCGCCTTGAACTTTCCACAATCATAAGACTTGTGGCCCATCACGCCACACTTAAAACATTTGATCGCACCGGAACCTCCTCCGGGTCTCCTATCAAAGTTTCCCCTATGTTTGCCCTTATCAGCAGGCGTCACATAAGGTCCGCTTCGTACTTGCTGCTTCCCTCTCCTCTCGCTCAAACCCTTATAATGAGTAGAACGAGCTCTACTGTCTTCTTCATAAATTCTGCAACACTCGGTCAAATCCGAAAATCTTCGTATCCTTTGATAACCCACCGCTTGCTTTATCTCAGGACGCAAGCCATTCTCATACTTGATACATTTGGAAAATTCCGCCGTAACCGCATCATAGTGAGGGTGAAACTTCACTAACTCAGTAAACTTAGCGGTGTAGTCCACCACCGACATATTACCTTGTTTCAACTCCAGAAATTCCATTTCTCTCTTCCCTTTAACACTTTCGGGATAATACTTCCTTAGAAACTCAGTACGAAATAAATCCCACGTAATCTCCTCATCGTCGACCTCAAGAACTTGCCTCACGCTGACCCACCAGTCATCAGCCTCTTCTCTCAGCATGTGAGTCCCTAGTCTCACCTTGTTCCCTTCAGCACAATCCATCACCCTAAAGATCCTCTCAATTTCCTTTAACCATATCTGAGCACCATCCGGATCAAATCTCCCTTTGAACACCGGTGGTTGGTTCTTCCTAAACTCATCATTCGCATTCACGTTAGGTGCACCCTGCACAGCTCTGGCCATAGCCTCTAACGCCGCTGCCATAGCATTGTCATTACGACCTGCCATATTCTGAGGATTCCCAATAATAACAACAAGGTTAAACAACCGTTCAACCAACACAACAACAAGACAGACACGACTGACTCAACACTGGCTCTGATACCACTTAATGTAACACCCCCTTTCTATACCCCCAAATTAATCAAATAAATCAATTAGGCACTTAGAAAATTTATTTCATCAGAGTTTAATTAAAACATGGTATATAAGAGGCGCATCACATTATCATGAAATTAAACACATACGATACCTGCTCAAAATAGATATGCAACAATGGGTAACCCACATCTCAATATTTAGAATAAAGCGGAAACATCCAAATATTGAATCGATCTCATTCATAAAAGTATATACAACCATCAGTTAATTCATGCTTTACAACATATCCACAGCAGATACATACACATATGTATCACAAAAGAATCAAAACAAATGTAACTCCAAAAGAGTCAAAGGCTTCCTAACTACCCAGATGTTACATATCAGAGCCATTGACCAAAAAGAATGAAGACATCGCTTCACAAAAAGAACCTCCAGCTTCCTACTCTGCAATGCCTCATAGAGCATCATAAAACAGCAGAAGGGTGAGAAACAACATCATAACAGTTAATGCATAAAATTGTATATATACATATACTCACATTTGTACAAGTTATACTCAAATTATGTTCTCACCACATTAAGCATATACAAATAATCATGTCTCTACACATACACATGAACATTCACTATATTTTCCTCCAAACAATCATATATAACATACACAGTTATATTCACACAACTAATGCATCATACACAGATGACTCATGCAACTCATAGAGACCGACACACGACTCTATGCAGATGCAAATGCGGTACCGACTCATTCAACAAATTCTCTAAGGAATCGAGTATTCAGCAGATCCTCCACGGGATCAAGTACTCAGCAGATTCTCCACGGAATCAAATATTCATCAGATTCTCCACGGAATCGAATATTCAGCAGATCCTCCACGGGATCAAGTACTCAGCAGATTCTCCACGGAATCAAATACTCTAGCCAATCCTCCACGGGATTACATGTTATGACCGATTCTCCGAGGAATCACACAATGCAACCGATTCTCCAAGGAATCACACAATGCAACCGATTCTCCAAGGAATCAAATATAACCATCGTATCATACGAGGTTCTGCAAATCCTCCGAGGGATCAATCGACACAAAAATGCATACTATGCTCACGAACATACTCATTGCATTTATCACATACATAGCATATATCTATCATGCATTCACATTATACACCATTCCACACATGGTTTACACACATATCAGCCTATCAATGCGTTTCTATTCAATTCAAGCAAATACACAAGATTATCAAATATTCAAGATTTATCATTTACTCTACAATCTAGGATTCACGCCTTTCGACCACCCACAGCACGACATGTCAAAATAGTTCACACATCAATCATTCATATAGGCATTAATCATAATTGAATCAACCAAACATCATGCTATGAACAAACAGCAAAACAAAATAACACTGCCAGGTTCGCCAACCTTCGCCTGGCGAAGCCACGCAGCGAATGCTCGCTGGCCTTCGCCTGGCGAACTTCCCAGCGAAGTCCACTGGGAGTAATTCTGGAATTACTCGCTGAGGCTCGCTACCCACTCGCCTGGCGAACCTTCGCCAACTCACTTCGCCTGGCGAACTTGCCAGCGAATACAGAATATTAGCTTCTGACTTGCTTCGCTACAGCTCGCTGGGCTTCGCCTGGCGAAGCTTCGCTGCCATTCGCCTGGCGAACTTGCGAAGACAGAACTTCCATGGTTGTCTCAAAGCCCAAACTCCACACAACCGACCGATTAAATCCAAACCAGTCACAGTAGCACAACCCAACCATCACCCGACTAAACTACATCATCTAATCCGAGTTCTAACCGATTAAAACCTCATTCTACTCACAAAACCAACTTCTAACCTAAGTGGAAAAAGAGTAGAAACTCTACAAAATCCACACACATACACATACAATCATATACATTAAAGAGATGATGGAGTTTCACACCCTTACCGATCGATTGCAAGCTTTGGTGATGATCCCTTGATGATTCTAGGTTTTCCTCTCCACTTTCTCTTCTCTTTCTCTTCTCCTCTTTTCTTTCTCTTGTTTTTTTTTCTTCTTCTTATGTTACTATCTTTCTTCCTTTTCCTCTCATTCTATTTCTATCTCTATTTCTTTCCTCTCAAATTCTTTCCAACACTTACCAATCAATTCTCACACTAAAGTGCTAAATGTCTAAAATGCCCTTTTTACTCTAATTCCCCGAAAACTCTCTGAATCGGTAAAAATAGATAAAATAAGCAAACACCACATAATAACAATATATAATTTTTCGATTTAAAACAAACATCAATTAAATAAATTAAAAGACTCAACAATTAATGGGAATTCAGAATCGGGGCGTTACAACATGGGCGGCGCCTCGAGGTGACGACTTGACAAAGGTGCCCTGTTCTGATACTTTCTGTACCCTTGCTGATTTGGCTGCTGCTGTTGCAGCTGCTGCTGTGGCTAGGGTTGTTGGACAGCGGGGATGGTTATGCTGGCCACCTGCTGGTGAGGGCCTTTACCTTTCCTTCGAGCGTTGGACACGGCGCTCGTCTCTCCTTCCCGCCTTTTGCCACCATACGGTTTCTTTCCTCCTCCAGCTGAGGCTAGATCGACACCTTGAATTTTCCCCAGTTTGATCCCATTTTCAACGTGCTCTCCCGTGATGATGAGATCTGAGAAGCTTCCAGACATACTGCTGACCAATTTCTCGTTATAAACCCCTGGGAGGGTGGCTTCAAACATTTCAACAAGCTCCCGTTCAACCATCGGCGACTGAACTCTAGCTACCAATTCACGCCACCGCTGGGCGTACTCTTTGAACCCTTCGTTTTTCCTCTGTGACAAATTCTGTAGTTGGACTCGGTTCGGCACCAAGTCACTGTTATACTGGTAATGGTGCACAAATGCCTCAGCAAGTTCCTTCCACGTGCGCACACTGGTAGGCTCCAAACTCATGTACCATCCCAAGGATGGCCCGGACAAGCTATCCTGAAAGAAGTGCATCAACAACTTCTCGTCTTCAGAGTGAGCGGACATTTTCCGGTAGTATGACCTTAGGTGGACGTGAGGGCAGGTGGTACCCTTGTACTTCTCAAAGTCGGGTACCTTGAATTTGGGAGGCACCTTGAAATCAGCAATCAATCCCAATTTGGACATGTCGACACCCATAGTGTTCAGGTTCTCGAAATTCCTCATCTTGTCCTCGAGTGCCTTAAACCTCAGACGTGCTTCAGCAGTCAGCTCTCCTTCAGCACCCTTCTGGGAGAACAAATCTTCTTGACGGTCTTCTAACCATGGCTGAGGCCCATACAGATTTCCAACACCTGTGTTGCTGTTGCCCAGTCCAACATTGACATTAGCTTCAAAATTTCCATTGTCGACGCCATTCGTATTACCATTGAGCCCCATGTTAGCGATCACATTACCGTTGCCACTTCCATTCCCCCCGGTCGCGGGGATGCCGTTCTGAGGAGTTTCGACAGGTGGAGGGGTTGGAACACTCCCACCGTGGAGTACACCATTGCTGTCAACCCTTGAAATCAGAGGATGGACCAATGTTCTGAGTTGGTCTTGGCCGTTGGCAACCACTTGCATGAGCTCCATGAAGCGGTCCATCCTCTCTCGGAGTTCCTGAACGTCAGTCTGCACTTGTTCCATTGCTCTGGCTTGATTTGCTCTGGTCGGATAGCAGTGGATTGGCCTTTGATCAATCCTGGAACAACTTGAAACAACCTGTATACACACAAGGGTTAGAAAAAATGACAAAGTGCTCGTTATGCAGATGCTTTATGAAAATGCAAACGTGTGTCTGTGCGTTAGGGAAATTTTCCCCCGATCCTAGTGCCTGAGTGCCAGTGCTGATAATAAGAAGTCCGAGTCCAGTCATGGAAATAACATCTCATATATATAAAGAAAGCCCATCAAGGCGGTACACAACGTCACTGAGTACAAGCAGAATCAATAGCATGACCTCGACCAACAAGCCTGGTGATGGTCAGCATACAACAATGATCAAAACAAAAGGGTTACAAATATAGTCAAGCACGGCCACGGGCGCGGAACTCTTCTAACAGATTCCTCGTTTCTGGATGATCAGGCCGAGTGAGCAACCCCTCGACGAGTAACTCCCTCTGCGTAATAGCGTATTGAAGACCTTCAACTGACTCTTCCCATGCTCCTTCGCCGAAACAATCTTCTAATTTCCGCTTCTTGGATTCAAACGTCAGTTTGCGCTCCTTCAGGTTAGCAAGGGCCTTGTTGAGCAGGCCTTCAGTGGCATATCTGCGAGCGGTTTCTTCATCAAACCTCTTCTCACTAGCCTTCACCTGGGCTTTCAACTTGGAGATCTGTTGCTTCAGTTTATCCTCTTGTCCTTTGCCGTTGGCTAGAGTGGTCTTCCAATGCTGATTAAACTTGGATATTCTCCGGTACGCTTCATCCAAGTGCTGCTTCTTGGTGGCCAGTACGTCACTGACAGCTTTGAAGTCTCAACCCAAGCGCTCACGCTCAGCTAACTGCTTAGTCAAATTCGTCCCTAGCTGGTTCACCAGCTCTGTTTGCCTCTTGAAGAAATGGACGGGTTCGCTTCTCTCGCTTCTGAGTTGAGCCAATTCTTTCTCCAGTTCTTCATTTGCCTTCTTCAGCCCCTCTCGCTCAGCTAACACATGATTGTACTGCTGAATAGGCACGGTGGTGGGCTCTTTAATCACTGGCGGGCTTTCTGGCTGAGCAGGTGGAAACGGCATCCCTATAATATCTGCTTTGGCTCTGATCCAGGTCACATATGGAGTGTAGGCTTGGCTATTACTTTTTCCCAGCAACGGTTTTCCCCACTTACTAATACCATTCCAAGCGTGCTGAAGCTTAGATAACATATCCCCCTCTAGAAGACCAGTGAGGTACAGAGATTCCTGCACCTCTTCATCCTTCGGTGGAGCTCTCAAAGCATAAGCAAACTGTCGGACCAGCAGAGATGGATTATAGTTGATACAACCCTTCCTGCCTATCAAAGGCACATTCGGAAACCCACTGCAGCTGAAGATAATCTCAGTACCCAACCTATCTCTATCGAACCAGGAAATATCCTCCGCTGACAGACTCATCAAACGCTCAGACCACTCAGCTGTGGCCGCAGACGAAGTAAAGGGACCCTTCTTGGGTAGGTGACTATCAAGCCATCTATAGAGCAGGGGCACACAGCACGAGACATTCTTACCCCTTCTGTTCTCGTTTTTGTAGTGTACGGAATGGTAAACATCTCCAATCAATGTAGGGACTGGATTCCCTGATGCAAAGATGTGAAAGGCGTCGAAGTCTACAAAGTCAGGCATATTGGGGAACAGAATGATGTCGTATATGCAAAGAGCAAGAATAGCGTTGAACACGATCCAACAACCGTCTTTGGCACACTGCTGGGCCTTTCCCACAAAAAACTGCAAGGAGAAACCGGGAACCCTGTTCCAACTAGACAAGACCAACTCGGAGGCATCCAGATGAAGTGAAGGAGCTAAACTAGCCAGATTAGGCGCAACATCCATATGAACAAAGGGCATCTGACTCTTGATAGGCACACCTAACAAATCAACATACTCCTCTAGTGTAGGCGCGAGAATAAAGTCCGGGAAAGTAAAGCATCTCAAAGGAGGATCGTAGAGCTGCAGTAAGGCGTGCAACCCATTCAACTCAAACACAGAAGGTTTATGAACCAAGCTGAGCAGTTTCCCATAAGCCTTTCTGAATTCACCTCTCATAGAATCATCTGCCAAAGCAATCAAACCAGTCAGCTGAACAACATCAGGAGTGGGGAGCTTGTAGGCCACAGTCTTCCTCAGAGAACCCATGATAGCACAGTAGAAGGCAAGAAAACCTGAACCGGGGGAAACGGTACCTGCAACACAGACACACGTTAATGAAATGCAAATGAGTATGCAAAGCAAGGTAAAATGCAATCATGCAGCAGGAGATCAAGACGACTGTGCTGTTGAGGAGATGAAGGTTCTGTATCAACAAAACCACAATACTGCTCTGTCCAGAACAACCACTATCTCTGATAAGAAGAACACCCTGGTATCGGACCATAAACCTGCTCTGTCAAGAACACCCATATATCTGATGATGAGGAGAAACCCCTGATGTCAGACTATAACTCTGCTATGTCAAGAACACACATACATTTGATAATAAGAACCTCTGATACATGACCATAACTCTGCTCTGTCAAGAACAAATACACATCTGATGATGAGAACCTCTGATACCAACAAAACTGATTCACTACCAAGAAAACCGGGTAGTCTGAAGGTTAGGGTTTCCTGCAACAAACCCGACCCTGCTCACAGGTATGGACCTAAACTGTCACAAGTTCGGCATCCTATGCGGTCATCAGCGTCACAAACATTCAAGAGGGGTGATACGATACCCCGAAGGTGTGGCATCACCATCTCCTGAAGCGGCCTCACTCTGCTGAATTCCAAATGATCAGTCCCCAGAGTCGACAATCCTCCAAACCAACAACCCCTCAGGCCCAAAGGACCGGAAAAGAAGTCAATCGGGAGAACCTCGTCTGAGCGTGGATTTCATGAGACACTAGTGCCTGCAAAGCAAGCACGCGCCCACTAATTTCCACGACTAATGCTAGGTACACTCAAGCCTGGGTCTGGCTTCTCGCTCATCAGAATACCCCTCCCACAACAGCACAGATAATCATATCATACTGAAAATAAAATGCGGGACATAAAATGCGATAAACAAACACAACCCAACAAGTAATCATACAAGCGCTAGGATTGACTCTCGCAGGGGACGTTGGATCCCCCAAACTGACTCGCATAAGGGACGTTGGATCCGAGGAAACTATCAAGTCCCCAGCAGAATCGCCAGCTGTCACTACCGCGAAAATAAGGTGCCGGCAAAACAGAAGAGTCGCCACCTTTTGTTATTTATCCCTCAGAACGGGAAAGGAAACGATCGGAAAAACCTGACGAAGAGGTATAAGACAAGGTTATCGCAACCGTTGTCTGGGTTGAGGAGTCGGTTACGCAAGGGGAAGGTATTAGCACCCCTCACGTCCATCGTACTCGATGGGATCCATGCTTGTTGTGTTTATATGCCGGGTTCGTTTTATCTATCTACCTATCAAGGCTGGTCTGAAAAGAAAAGAAAATGACTCGGCAAAGCGTCGCACTTTATGCCTACGTATTCTCATCAGAGAATGAGAAATCAGAGTCAACGTAGTTCGGCTAACTACGGGTGATGGGGGAAGGTGGCTCGCCAATACATCAGTATTGTGCCTACGTACTCTCAACAGATATGAGAGATCAGAGCTTATGTAGTTCGGGATAATACGGATTACGGGAATTCAGATTCATCTGTTTTTTCGAGTAGGGTTAACAAACAGTTCTAGCAGTTTAGTGTACGCAGCTCGACCTTTGGAGACTTAGGCATTACCGTTTACGGTAGAACTGAGAGTTAACGACACTCTTTTCTTCAGAAAAGCTTTCCTTTGAATTATGGGCCCACGGGGCAAAAAGGTTTGAAGTTTGTTTTCTGTCTTTTACGGAAGAACTATTTTTTATGGATGTTTGCAACCAATAGCGCACTAGAGACTGTGACCTGAGAGTGAATGCGTCGCATGTCACCCAAAGGGTACCATACTAAACATCCAGACTGTTGAAAAGAAACAATCCAACAATCCTTTCTCAGATAGCTTAAGGCTCGTAAGGTACGACGTCAGTTAACCTTTATTACTGTATTTTAAGTTGTTTTGAGATGAGAAGAGAACGAACAGGTTCAACTAAGGGGAGACTATCAAGTCCTAATGTTGTCATGCCAAGGATTCATCCTATGGTTGAGGTTTGAAACAGGGAACACCTAGAAGTTATCATGCATATGTTTCAACCTAAAGTTCTATCATCACTTCCTTATCAAAGGAAGTGAGATTCCTAGGGGATCATGTCAATGATACACAGAAACAGATAAAGCATCAGCTTAAACAGTAAACAGTAAACCGATATACAGTAAAATGCATGCAATGCAAGTGAGGGAGGAAATGTGTGTGGGGCATCAGCCTCCACAAGCTCGTCTCGACCTCAAGCCAGATATGAATAACTGCAATCATACAGGAAGAATAAAATAAAATGCCATCAAGCAAATCATAAACCACATAGGCAAGGGAGCAGAGCTCTACCGAATACCCGCAAGCAAAGCCATACAGTAAAAATACAAGTAGAGAGAGCAACTCAACCCCTAGTGCAATCATGCTCCTAGCTTAAATTAATCTAAACATGAACTTATTCTAATGCATCAAGCAAATCAAACAAGTCATAGCAATACAGTTGCACAGCCAACAAACAGACAGGAAAGGAAAGCAGATTAACCACTCCCACAGCTTCACAGCAAAACTCTTCTGACATCAGCTCAACCCTCAGTCTTCAACTTTTCTTCAAGTCTTCAACTTTGATAGCAAGTATCAACTTGCTTCTCCAAACTTCCAATACCTCACACATAAGTATCAACTTACTTTCCAACCTCAAGCTTCACCTCTTCATTCAATCTCAATTTGATCTTCTCCATAAGTGTCAACCTGCTCTTCTGGATCTTCAAGCCTCAGCTTCAATGGCAATCTTCAAAGAAGTAGAAACCTCTAGCATCTTCAATCCTCTAACAAGGAACTCCATCCTCTAGCAAGGGAGGAAGATTCATCTAACAAGAGTAACATTTGGATAATAGACAGCAGAGTGAAGACCAAAGGTCACCACTAAGCACTCCATCATCAGAGAAAGGGACCCTCAAAGGTTCTACCAACTTGTGAAGAGCCACACATCCTACCAAAGGAGGGATGAGGCCTCCGCAAGGGGACCTTATATCATAGGGAAGAATGGAAGTGATCAACACCTTCCATGTTTATGAAAGAAGAGAATCTATCTAGAAGCTCTGCCTGCAAACCCTAATCTAAACACTTAATCAACACTACACCAGAAGAAAGGAATAACTTCACATACAAGCCTCTTCAAGCACTCCATGGTAGCCCCAAGCTTGTCTTCAACATGATCCAAGAGCAAGAGAGGCAAAACCCTAATCTAAGGGAACTAAAGAAATCAATCTAATTGAATTAGCAAGTTAGGATCACCTAAAACCTAGTACTAAAGTTAATCCTAACTAAAATACTAAAACCAATTGTAAAATCCTACAAAACTAACTATGGGACCCTAATTCAATCATGAACCTACCATACAAAATCCAGAGGTTGAATCATCCCCCAAGTCCTAGAAATAAAACCTAAATCACAAGGTACTAGGCACAAACCCTAAAAATAGAGCACCTAAATTTTCAACTTAAAACTACCACCTAACTTCATCAAAAAAATGTGATAAAATTACTAGGGGAACATGCATAACTATACTAGCTACACACAAAAAATCAAGGCAAGAATCATCACCAAATACTCAAACAAAATTCAGCAAGACAAGGTATCAACCATGGCCATTTTAATATCAATTAATATTCAAAAAATGCAAATAAAATCACAAATGCATGAATTCCTAATATTTTTTATCTACAAAATTCTAGATTCAATCATGAATCAGGGGAAAAAAGTTTGTAATTAATTGAGTTAATTTCCTATTTTTTATGAATTAATCTCTAAGTCATATGAAATAATGAAAAATAAAAGAAAACAAAAGAAATTAATAAAAACGCGCGGCAAATAGCAATCCAATACAGTTCATATCAAAGAATTGGGCCAAAGGGGTGTGTGGATATCACTCTGAGTGTTAAGCCCAAAACCAACCAATTAATGAAATGGTGCACTTCATTTGAAACTCTCTCTTCAGATGTGAGAAGCAATCCTGGCCATTCATCCATTGCCTGAGTCAAAGGTCTAACCCTAATCTGAGGGTTCTTGTTCATCGTCCCCAATTTGAACCTGCAATGGAGGGAGTTCTCAGACGGTGGCCTGAACAGTAGCGCCACCGTCTTCTCTGGTGAAGCACTCCTCTCAGGTCATCAAAAATCACAAAACAAATCACTATCCCACCCCAAATTTGATACTGATCACGAATCCAACCTCAGAATTTTCTAATTCCTTCTACATTTCCAAACCCGATAACCTTTTCAGAATTCCTCCCAATCTTGATTTTCACCATTCTTTAAATTAAAGGTCTCAAGTTAATTCTCACTCTTCACTGATCAATTTCCACCATCCAATCATGAATAATCCTTCAAGAATCTTGAGATATCATCCTCAACAGAAAATGATCACATGCCTAATTTGTCTCTAATTCACCAATTTATGATCCTAAATCCAACTACAGGTTGCAAGGATCCTAACCACATGTGAATTGCTAAGTTTCTCCTCCTAAATCATGCACAAGGATGAAAGATACAAACCTGGTTTCAGAGAGGTAACAGAGGTGGTTTTTGCTCACTTCAACTGCCAAGATGATGCAGACACGTTCCAAATTCACTCCCAAAGCCTTTGCACACCCTGATTTGGCTTGATTCTCCCTTGAATTGAAAACCCGATTTCAACTTGAACCTTCAAAATTTCAATGGCTCTTTCTGCAACCAGCTTCAATTCCTTCCAAAAAAAGCACTGAACTCACTCAATGACTTATATAGAAGTGATTAGGATTGTCTAGAAACTTCTGGATCCATCCAAATGAGATTTTGGATTTTCAAAATATCATTCATGGCAATCACTATTCTGACTCCCTCTTGGCATGGCTATGTGTGTAATTAAGTTCTCATGAGATATTGAATGAGTTTAGTGTGTTATTTTCCTTGTTTGCAAGCCAAAGGTATGAATTTGATTATGTTGCTTCATCATGAAGAAATGAAATGGAATGTTATGCAAATGACCTCAAATAAAAATTCTAACATTGCCATTGTTTCTAAAATCATTTTTCCATTCAATTTGACCTATAATTTTGTTTCATTTGGTCACAAAATGAATTATTTGAATTTTTGGCCATTAAATCCTTTTAATTCTTTCTTTTTTCAAAGTTTCTTGAACCAAGTCTCTCCTTGAGCCATTTCAATGCCTCCTTGATGAATGGTCAAGGTTAAAACCCCATTTTGAGCAACTTTCTAGTTGAACAAAATTTCATTTGAGGCCTCTAAGTTGGTGAAAATGGCCTATGATCACAAATGACCTATAATCACCAAATGTCCAAAATACCCTTGACTTGTCAAAGCCATAACTTGAGTTCTACAAATCCTATCAAGGACTTCTAGTACTCTCTAGAAAGCTAAGACGATAAGGAACAACATTCATGTTGACCAAAAGTTCATAGGAATCATACTTCTAGGGCAAAAGTGTCATGCAAGTTGGGTAACTTTCAAGCTCCAAATTCACATGCCTCAGATGACTTGTAACTTGTCAAAGCCATAACTTGAGTTCTACAAATCCTATCAAGTACTTCTAGTACTCAAATTAAAGCTAAGATCATTCTCTACAACAATCATGTTGGGGGAAAGATGAGATGATAATCACATCTTGGGCTAAACTGCCTTGAAGATAGCGGTCAAACTAGGAGATTTTACACTGTCAAGCCTTAGAAACCCTAGCCTGAAACTTCTCAAACTCTTCAATCATGATGAGTTGACCTTGGAATCATCCTTATAACATCTCAATGCATCAATCCATGATCACATGGCTCTTGGATTAGGTCTCAACCTTCTCCAAATCATCAGTTGACTTAGGGTTGACCCAGTCAAACCCTAGTTGCACCATTCATGGCTGAGCCTTCTTAATCTTGCACAATGACCTGTCTAGGCCCCAAAGTGATTTTCGAATCTTCTCATGAGCTATCCCAAGATCTCAAGTCTAACTTCATGGCTTCAGAATCATCTGATGGCTTTCCACAACTCTCAAGTTAGGAGACCTACACACTTGGCTTCAACCACTCTCTCTGAGGATCTTTTAACTTCTCTAACAAGGGTATCACCCTTTGAATACTTGAATAACCTTCTTAGCTAGCTTCAAACTCTTCTTAGCTAGCTTCAAACTCTTGTATAGCTCTTGATTGGTAATCATACCTCTTGATCTCCTGCACACATGTCAATGAAATGCAAATGATAATGCTAATGTGAATGAAATGAAACATCAGCTAGGTAAAGAAATGTTGGGCAAATTTTGGGGTGCAACACTATGCCATGCCCACTTTAATTGGAGGAACCATCAAACATCATCTTCCACCAGAGACCCAGCTCGGGACCTTCCTTGGGCTCTGGCTCTTTAAAATCTTTTACCCAGATAATGTCTTTGTCAGGAAAGTCGAACTTGAGAGGCTCGTAATCTTCGAATGGCTGGTCTACAAGATAATCTGACAAGATACTTCCCTTGATAGCTTTCTGAGGTACGTACTAGATGTCATATTCTGATAGGAACATGTGCCAACGGGCAAGTCTTCCAGTTTGAGCAGGCTTTTTGAAAATGTACTTTATTAGATCCATCTTCGAAATCAACAAGGTAGTATGACAAAGCATGTATTGTCTGAGACGCCTAGCAGCCCATGCTAGCGCACAACAAGTCTTTTCTAAGAGTGAGTATTTGTTCTCACAATCAGTAAACTTCTTGCTTAGGTAGTATATGGCATGTTCCTTTCGTCCAGTCTCATCGTGTTACCCAAGTACACAACCCATCGACTTCTCCAGAATAGTAAGATACATGAAGAGTGGTCTTCCAAGAACAGGGGGGATTAAGATAGGAGGTTCTTGCAAATAATCCTTAATTTTTTCAAACGCACGCTGACAATCAGGATTCCAATCAACAGTCTGACGTTTGCAAAGCAACTTGAATATCGGCTCACAAGTAGCAGTCATGTTACAGATAAACCTGGAGATGTAGTTTAAACGTCCAAGAAAAACTCTGACTTAGGTTTCAGTCTGCGGAGCAGGCATGTCTTGAATGGCTCGGACTTTATCAGGTTCTACCTCGATTCGTCGTTGGCTGACGATGAAACCAAGTAGCTTTCCGGATCTGACACTAAAAGTACACTTAGCAGGATTTAGTTTCAACTGATACTTCCTGAGTCGTTCAAACAGTTTCAGCAGATGAACCAAATGTTCCTCTTCGTTATGAGATTTGGCAATCATATCATCCACATACACTTCGATCTCTTTGTGCATCATGTCATGAAATAGAGTTGTCATAGCACGCTGATAGGTTGCCCCTGCGTTCTTCAAACCAAAGTGCATAACTTTATAACAGAAGGTTCCCCAAGGGGTAATGAATGTAGTCTTTTCTCTGTCGGCAGGATCTATCTTGATCTGATTATAACCGGAGAAACCATCCATAAATGAGAAAACTGCAAAACTGGCAGTATTATCGACAAGTGTATCAATATGAGGCAAAGGGAAATCGTATTTCGGTCTGGCTTTGTTCAAATCCCTGTAATCTACACACATTATGACTTTACCGTCCTTTTTGGGCACTAGAACAATGTTAGCAACCCAATCAGGATACTTCGCAACTGCAAGGAAACATGCATCCAACTATTTCTTAACCTCATCTTGAATCTTCAAAGCCATGTCAGGTCTCGTTCTTCGAAGTTTCTGCTTGACAGGCGGACATTCTGGCTTAAGAGGCAGCTTGTGAACTACAATATCTGTGTCTAAACCGGGCATATCTTGATATGACCGTGCAAACACGTCAACATAATCCTTCAACAGCTTGACCAATCTCTGCTTGACCTCAGCCCCAAGTACTACACCAATCTTGACCTCTTTCTTGTCCTCATCTGTGCCGAGATTAATCAAATCTACCTGCTCCTTGTGCGGTTGAAGTTCTGTGTACTCGTACTTAACCAATTTTGTCAGTTCGACGGGTACTTCAAAATCTTCTTCACCCCCATCTTCAGCTTGATAAATGGGTGAATCCCAGTCAGGAGTGACAGTAGAGTCATTGGATTCAACAAGGGTTGTAATGTCACTGCATGTTGAAAGGCTTACTTTATTAAGTGTTCAATGAAAATGAAAGAGAGTGGAAATTCTTTGTTTTGTAGTTTTTGAAAAGATTGCCAATTTCATTTTAAAAAGGTAAAAACGAAAAACGCTAATGCAACAAAGTGGAAGTAGAACAAAATGCATTTATTAATAATTGTTTTAAAAATGAAAGGTGGCCCTACAATGCCATCCAATAGCCTTGGGCAGAGCTATGGATGTGAAAACACAAATGAAAATGTTAAATTACTTTGAAACGGGAAAAATAACAGGAATCTCTATAGCCTCCCAGTTGCTCAAAGCTGCATCGCTCTTGAATACCAGGTAGCTCAGATCTTTGTCTTCATCATAGTCACTGATGGAATTAACTTGGAAACCTTCGCTGACAAACACTTCTTGAAAAAACTTCGGACGCCCTTCGACAGTTGTAGAAGCTTTATCATGAGTTGGTCTGTAACCCAACCCGTGGTGATCAGTCTTGTTCTTGATGTTGATTACCTCCCCCCAACCTTCAGGAATGCCCTTGTCGATTGTCGATCTGGTACTCTTTAAGGATGCAAAAGATGGATTACTCTGGCCTTCCACAGTCTCTTTAACTTCCACTAAAACAACATTGGCAATCTCAAGTGCTTGGAAAGAAGTTTCCAATGCGTCTTCATCGGCCTCAATATAACGGAACGAAGATAAATTACTGACCATCAAATCCACCTAACCATTTATAAAACTAGCTTGTCGTCAACCACAAACTTCATCTTCTGATGAAAAGTAGAAGTTACTGCCCCAGCGGCATGGATCCAAGGTCTTCCAAGTAGACAGCTGTAATTGGGATTGATATGCATGACTTGGAAAGTGATATTGAAAACATGCGGGCCAATTAGAATCGGAAGTTCCACTTCTCCAATCACAGATCTACGAAAACCATCAAAAGCCTTGACAATCAACGAAGTAGGCTTCACCATAGTCTCTTTATAAGTCAACTTGCTAAGAATTCTCTTGGGTAGGACGTTCAAAGATGAACCAGTATCCACAAGCACCCTTGCTAAGTTATCCTCCTCACATTTCACTGATATATGCAAAGCACGGTTGTGATTCGGACCCTTTTTCGGTAGCTCTTCATTGCTGAAGCTGAGAGTATTACAGGCGGTAATATTGGCGATCACACTATCAAACTGATCGATAGTAATGTCTTGGGCGACATGAGCTTGAGTCAATACTTTTTGCAAAGCAGCCCTAAGAGCGGGTGAACTCAACAGCAGAGACAAAACAGAGATCTTCGAAGGAGTCTAGTGAAGCTTATCAATAACTTTGTAGTCACTCTTCCTAATGATCCTTAAGAATTCAGCATCTTCATCAGTATTGGCTGCCTCTTTGTCTTTGGCAGGCACCGCAGTAGTGGTAGCCGTTTCCTTAGGCGGAGCTTCATTGAAGCGGGGAGTATAAATGCAACCACTGCGAGTCATCCTGCTTGCCCCAGATATGTTGGTCACGGTTTCACTATCAGTCTTCACTTCTTCCCTTGGAATGACCTTCCCAGATTCTTTGTCAATCGCGGTTACATCGTACTTCCAGGGTACAGCTCTGGGATCACTGAACGTGAATAGACTCAGTTTATGAATAATTATTGGCTTCGAATGATCCAATGTCGAAGCCATATCGAACACTGGCTTGGCAGAACTTGCCCCCGGCAGATTAAACACTGGCATCCTACCCTTTGGTTCGGGCAAGTTGAAGATAGGCTCAATCGCGGCAACTTCATCGCTCTTCACCTTGTTAACCACTTGCAGAAAACCATTGTCGATCAATTTTTGAACATCCTTCTGAACCATACACAACCCTTAGCACAAACCTCACAACTTGCACAATCAGCATCTGGAGTAGATACCGCTTCAAACAACTTCGAATGGAATACCTTGAGAGGAGTCTTGATCTGAGCTACATCAAGAATAAAATTTTCGTCGGACGAATCATCAATGGCATTAACAGCCCCATGGTTAGGCAGAGGGTTGCTTTTGACATTTGGTTGAGGGTCGTCAAAGAACAAAATTTTCTTTTCCATTAGATCTCGGACAATGTTTTTCAGAGCATAACAGTTTTCCAAATCGTGACCGGGCACACCCTCATGAAATAAACAATTAGCGGCGGCGTTGTAGTTGGCTGGCAACAGATTTGAAGGCGGACCCAAAGCTCTAGTAGTAATCAAACCTCGTTTTACTAAGTAGGGATACAACTCGGTGAACGTCATTGGAATAGGAGGACACAACTTGTATTGTCTCCTCGAAGCATTTTGGCGAGGTGCCTGATTCCTCGGTTGCTGAGTGGCAGGAGCGTTGGGTGCTTGCTGATACATAGGAGGAGGATAAACCGGAGGCGGGTAACCAGGAGCCTGTTGCATAGCCGGATAAGTGGGAGCTTTTTGAGATTGTTGATTAAAGGACAGTGTAACAGCAGCCACATACGGCTGGGGAGTGTTGCACCCTAATTTTTGACTTTAAGATTCCACCTCCTTGTGCATTTTATTCCGTGTTTTCTTTTTACTTTTATGTGTATGTTTATTATGGCTAACCAACTCATACAAGTGTATTAAAATCCAGTGGAGGTGGCACTCCTAGTCCAATCCTTCCGAACTTGGTCATTTGGGTTCCTATTCAAGTTGTTCCTAAAGTTTCAAGTTGAGTTGGGCCACTTTCATAACTATCTCATGGTCATAAATTTGAGTATGACAAAGTGAATCCAAGATGACAAGTTTATGCTTATGGAGATTTCATCATTCAAGTAGTTAAGGCTCAAGGGCAAGGAGATATTCATGTGGTTTTATCAAATATTGATTCAAAATACAAAGAGCTAATTTTTATCAAAGTCCATAACAAAGTTCACAAGCTGGATTGGATTCGAGTTGTTTTATTTGGCTTCAAAGATCAAAAGAAAGTCCATAATATGATGACATGACTAAGAAGAATTCAAGCTCTTAAAGTCACAAGCAATTTTAATACGATCCAGGGGCTAGTTGCGTTGCAATTTGATTCAAGACCAAAAGAAAATACATTAGATTTTACAAAGAATCTTATTATAAATGGCAACCCCTCACGCCCGTGTTAACTAAGTGAAAACCGGTAGGATATGTCATGATATTTACGGTATACTGGAACCTGAAGAAATCTGTGGAAATAATAATGACAAGTTGGATAAGAAACATGATAAGTCATGTTGTTAATTACTAAAATCAAGCTGACGAGAATTACAAATTCCGAATTACAACATGTTTTGCCCATGTTCAATTTACAGTATGTTACAAGGATGTTGTTTATAAAGCATGCTGTTGTGGATCAGGAAGAGCAATTTAGAGACAGGAATCCTTGAATCATCCGACTTGCGACATTACACTCAATAAAGCTTCATCTGATAAAGACTCTCAAAATATGGAAGCATACACATGGACTGCTGTTCTTTTTCACAAGGGGAGATCTAGCCTGTATAGAGGAAGAACCAAATGAGGGCATAGTTTGTGTTGCGACACTAGACTCCGGCACGCCCCTCCTGCTAGAGTTTCTCGATCCTGCAGTACATGAGGATTTGCTTAGAAGTTATGCAAGAATGCAGTTATGGTCATAAATGCACATTTCAAGTTTTACGGTCAATATACCTTGCCACCCTTATCTAAGAAGGAAAGAATAGAAGGCGAGGCAGGAAAGAGCAAGAAGAGAAGAGAGATTGAAGAATATAGAAAGAGAGAGAGGAAATGCGTGAAGAATTGGAGAAGAGGATGAAGGTCGATCGAGGGAATGGGGATTTGCGACCGAGAGAATTGGGGATTAGGGTGTTTTTTCAATTTCTGTTTAATTGTTGTAATTTGTTAATGCACACACTCACCACACCGCTAAATCACCATCTAACCCCTCATTAACCTCGTTAACCACTAACTAACCCTTTTAATATGTCGTTAATCTCACTCAATCAACCTAATAATCATTTTAATTTTTAATCAGTTTTAATTAATATAATAATCATTCAATTTATACCATTAATATTTAATTTAATCAATTAACCACTAATCAATTTCTTAATCAACCGTTTGTTATTAAGAAATCTTTTTTAAATTAATCATTTTAATTAATCTTTTTTGTTCTTTTAATTCTTTAAATTAATTTATCTAATAATTTTCTCATTCACTTTCTATTTAATTCAATCATCAATCTTAATAATTTTTTTTATAATATTTAATTTACTCATTTTCTTAATAAAAAAATCTCTACTTCATTTTATTTAACTTTTATTTATTTAAAATATATTTAATAATAATAACTAAAAAACTCTTTTGTGAAAAACCTTTTTAATTCAATGAAAATTTTTATTTAAGGATAAACCCTTTTCACCTTTAAATTAATTTTATTTAATAAGATAAAAATAAAACCTCTTAGATATTTAGATCCTTTTTAAATCACACCTCGAATTTAATTAACCGTCTTTTATAAAATCAACCCACATCTAAGCCTTTTTGCTAATAAATTAAATTAACTTTTTTTCTTAAAATCAACTTCATCAATTAATTGAACCTTTTATAATTAATATAATTAGGTAAATTAACTCACTCTTTTTTTTATAATAACTTAAACAAAATAAAACAATCTTTTATAATAAGAATTAATTTAAATAATTTATACCCACTTATTAAACTAATTTGTGATAACTTAAGAAAACCTTTTAATTAGCAACCTAACTTTTATTAAATAAATAAATTAACACTTTTCTAAAATCAATTCAACCTCGCCTAAAAAAAACAATCAACATTGTAATGTAATCAACCGTGCACATCCACATTCACATACACAATTCACTCACCTACACCTTAGCGCTTTCATGCGTGTGCATGGTTTATTTTCCGCAATTTATTTTCGCAATTTACATTATCGTATTTATATTTCCACCTCGCATTCCGTCCAAAGGAAAAACCTACACATGGTTCAACAATCGTGAATCGTGTGTAGTGCATCTCATTTGCATCATTCCCCCACATGATCCTTGATCCCATTCAAGTTGATCTCTAAGTTAGATCCTACCCCATAGAAAGGACCTTGCCTTTCTCCTACAACTTAGACAAAACACAATCAACAACTAAACACAATACAAACAATCAATTCAAAACAACAAATATTCAAACACATTAAAGAAAGATGCTAAATCATCTTAAGCGAGATAGAATCTCCACCCCACATCAATACAGTCAATTCGTAGGAACTTTTCCTTAAGAGAAATAAAGGTGTACCTCGTCGATCCCTATCCGAGTACGTAAGTCCTTTTCTTAAGACGATGCAAAGACAATTTTCCTACAACCTGTGGCGGTTACATCTCCCTTAAAATGAAGACGCATCTCTTCTCCTAAAATCAATCAATCAACTACCCTAAACCCGTAGGAACTTTGACCACAGTCAAAGAATTCCTCAAACCCTTTAGGGGAACTACAAATACTTTGATTCCACTCCCATAAGGATATGTAGGCATAAGATGCGACGTCTTATCGAGTATACTTAGAAATAAACCCCCTAGGTCTTTAACCTTTAAGCAGATAACACTTAGCAATAAACAACATAAAACAAGAGGTTCCTGTAGAGTACTACAGAAACTTAGGATGTTAGTACCTTCCCTAAGTTTAACCAACCCCCGAACCTAAAACTCTCTAGCTTGCATTTGCATTGCATTGTGGGAATTTCGATCTTTATCCCTTCCTTTGGACAAATCAAAGTTCGGGTGCAAAATGAATTAAAGATTCAAACTAATCAATAGTTTGGTATCCGATTTTCACCGCGACAGGGAGCATACTCAACTGGGTAACCCTGCGGTTGAGCATACTGCGGCGGATACTGATACTGTCTATTCCTTCTCTTATCTGAAGATACGGCATGAGTCTCACCTTCCTTCTTTTTCTGAGAATTGAAAGAAGATTTCTTAGCTTGATCCTTTGAGCTTGAACTTCCAGAACCGCTCAACATATTTCCACTCTTCATAGCCAATTCAACCTTTACCCCAACAACAAAAATGTCAGCAAAATTTGTAGTCACACTATCCACCATCCTCTCGTAGAATTCGGGACAAACGGTGTCAACAAACCAATCAGCTAGTTCCTTTAAAGGTCTCGGAGCATACTCTTTAAAGGTCTCGGAACTCTTATGAGTCATATTCAACAGTTGCCTCCTGTCGGGAGCTAGATCCATATTGTACTTGTAGTGCTTAATAAAAGCATCGGATAAATCCTGAAAAGACCTGATGCGAGACTAATCCAAAGTCAGGTACCATTTGGAGGAAGCACCCTTCAGACTGTCTTAGAAATAGTGAATCATTAACTTATCATTTTCCACGTGGGTAGCCATCCTACGGTAGTACATGATCAAATGATTTTTAGGACATGTAGTGCCTTCATAGCAATCGAAATTCAGAATTTTGAACTTTGGCGGAATTACTAGACCGGAAACCAAACAGACATCTCTGGCAGCAGCACCAAAGATCTGGTCCCCTTCCATCTTCCTTAATCTCTTCCCAATAGTTTCAACGTTCTACCAAAGCCTTTCATGAAGCTCATTTCCTTCATCATTATCATCGAGAATCTCATACACAGGCTTATTGAGATAGGGTTGTACACGAGTGTGAATAGTAGCCGGTGCAAAAGTAGGAACTACTCGAGGAGGTTCGGAAAGAGCTTGCTGAACTGAACTGGTTGCACAACAAGAACAACTTGTGGCACTGATGAAATAATAGGAGGTACAAAACCCTGTAGAAAACCATAAGGATATGCATTCTCAACAGTAACGACCGGTGGAGGATCTGTAACAGTAGCGTTAATCTCAGAGACCATAGTAGGCTGAGTATCCATCCTTGCATTGATAACTTGGAGCAACTCCATAATTGTTCCTACATTCCCTCAAAGGTCTGCAAGTTCGTTGTTGACACGATCCATTTCTCGAGCTTGGTCTTCCATCCTCTTTCGAGATTGAGCTCTAGTGTAGTATCGATGCAGAGAACTCAGGGTGACGGAACTGGAAGGCGAGAGAACCGAGTATGAGAAACCGGGAGACACATGTAATGCAAAATATGATGTTAAAATGCAAAATGCGAATGAAAGATTTCATGGAATTCAAATATTTATGAATATCGCGGAATACCAATGGGATTTTATTTATTAATTTGAAATTGGATTACAAATAAATATTCTTAAAAAGTCTTAACAAGAAATAGCTAAATAAAAGCTACGAAAGCCCTAAGGAAGCGTAGTCCACAACTTCAACGAGTAGGCAGAGAGTCAGAGGAAAATAAATCCTCGTAGATCCTTCTTTTTTTGTAGGAGAGCGCCTCTTCACTCTGCGAATGGAGCTGATTTTGGAGTTCTTCGTTCTCACTAACGACAACCTGATATTTGTTCTTCCATGCTTCTACCTCATGTTGTGCTTTTTTCAACGCGATCTGCAATTTTTCAGCCTCGGACATGAAAACTAGAACAGGTTCCCTTCGGGGAGGCAAAGGATCTTGGCAAGGATAAGGCATCTTCAATTTGATAGCTCTTTCTCGGACCCACTGAAGGTATGGTTCCATGGACACGCAATTAGGCCTTCCCAGACTTTCTCGACCTTTCCTATGCAAGTGACGCTAGGAAGATACAATCTGATCTTGGAGTTCTTTGTTTTCTTCGAAGAAAATTTTCTCTACATGGACACATTTAGGTGGTTCCTTCAAGGGATACCCTAACTGTCGGCGAGCTAGGACTGGATTGTAGCTAATTCCTCCATTAAAACCGAGTAAAGGCATGTTAGTAAAGTCTCCACAACCATCAATGAGTAATATTCCAACGTACATACGATTATACCAATCAATATCTAAGTGAGTTAGGGCCATAACCCTTTGTGACCAACGTCCTTGAGTGGGATTCCAAAAAGGTCCAGACTTATGCAACTGCGAAATAAACCACTTGTACAATAACGACACAAAACAAGTGATCACACCTCCACCACGGAGGTTTCGGAGATGGACTGAATGATAAGTGTTACCCAATAAGGTCGGCACTGGATTTCTCATCATGAAGATTTTAATGGCATTAAGGTCGATGAATCCTTCAAACCTAGGGAACAACAGTACTCCATAGATAAGCAAAGCAAGGATCGCCTCAAAGGTAGGCATGCTCAAGTGATCGGCATAATATTGGGCTTGCTCGATTAGGAACTTTGTAGGTAACCCAAAAACCTCACCTTTATGAGTCATATTCTTCTTAATGTCAGATACCTTCAAACATGTGGCTTTAGCAATATCTTGCTCTTTAGGGTCCTTCTCAAAGAAAGGGAAAGGAGTCTTATCCAAAATAGACAGCCCTACAAGCTGAGAATATTCTTCCAAAGTAGGTAATAACTGATAGTCGGGGAATATGAAACAATGGTAGTCCGGATCGTAGAACTGTAGCAAAACTGAAAGAAGTACTTCGTTCACTTAAATTTCCAACAAAGATAACAACCTTCCATACTTGTTTCGAAATTCGTCTTGATCTTGGACTAAAGCTTCTATCTTCCTTAGGTCATCTAGCTTAAGACTTTTAAAAGAATATTTCAAAGTGTTCCTTCTATTGTAATCCATAGTGTCCTGCAATATTCATAAGCAAGGTTTGAATTCCATGAAATGTGATGCTTTATGGATGCAATGCACATATATACACAAGTCCTAGGTTAAAGGTATATGAGCGGAGTTAAGGTCTACCTATCCCCATAAGGTATGTACTAAGGTTAGTTGTACCTGAAAAACAAGGGTTCTAACGCGGTGCCTAAAGTCATCAGTCCATCCTTCGGATATTATCAACTTTCTGACTGACTCGGGGGTTAATAATATTCTCAAGAGAACCTCTTTTGAGTGTAGCATCGCGTAGCAACTATTTTGGGACTACTCCCTCATAGTTCCCGCACTACGTCCTATATAAGGCCAAGGTGGTGTTAAGGTACTACGGTCCCCAATATCACGAACTCCCATCGATAATAGTAAACATTTTCACGACTACTCGTTCAACCGAACCATTTTCGAAAGGGTCTCAACTGAGCGGTGATTCTCAAGTCAGCTTGGTCGGGACTCACTCCCGACAAGCCTCGTCGAATATCTCACCTCCTATAATAAGTTCACTCAAATTCGGGTGTAGGACTTATCTCACAACCTAGTAGATACCCCCAAGCAAGGTATAACAAATATTATATATACAAGAAAATAAATAATAAAGTAAATAGCATACAATAAACAAAGTAAGGGTAACCCTTAAAAATTATGGCGTCCCCAGTGAAGTCACCATTTTCTGTTGCAGTGGAAATAGGATATCAAACTATTAATTAGCTTGAATCACATTTTTAACTCACAACCGACTTTAATTTATCCGAAGGAAAATGTTAAAAGAAGGAAAACCTATTTTTTTTGCATCGTAAACAATGCAGGGAGAGACCTAGGTAAGAGGTTGGTTAAGCTTAGGGAAGGTACTAGCACCCTAAACTTCTGTAGTACTCTACAGGAACCTTTTGTTTATTTTTTCTATTTTGCTTTATTATTTGCTTGGAATATATACTGAGCTAAGGGTTAGAGTGACCTAAAGACCTAAGGGTTAGTCCTAAGTTTACTCGACAAGATTCGCATCTTGTGCCTACGTATCCTGGGTAGGGAATGGAACCATAGTAATCGTAGTTCTCCTTGAAAGGGAGGTTAGAAACTTCTTGATTGTAGTCAAGGTTTCAATGGAGAGTAAGCATATCTTAAGGAAACGCTTACGTGGAGTCTTGAAACTCCTATTTCTACGTTGAATTTGTTAATTGAAATTAGGATTGACTAAATGCTCCACGGCGAGAAACCCTAAAACAGAGTATGGCTACTCCTTGACCTAATGTTAGGGTAAAGGGTATTTTCGTCCACGGCAGGACACCTAGGCTATTAGGGTTTGAAACGGTCAAGGGTTAGGACTCTTGACTCGGCGGTCAAACTGTTAGACTTAATCCTTCGGAAGGTGCTAACGGTAAATTAAATGCATAAGATAAATTATTACATGGCAGAACTAAAACACGAAAATAAAGAAAGCGGTAAAGAAAAGCATCGCGACGATCACTCACGTAAATTACAAAATCTCAAAAATGCAAGAGTAAAGAATTGTGACCATGGCCTCACATGATTTACAAGTCCCAAAACAAACAGGCAAGACTAAATACGGCAACTATATCCTCGCTCAATTACAACCGAAAAAGTGAAGCGGGAAGCAAAGTATGAGATGAAACGAAATCCGAAAAGTTAAATTTCTAACTTTTTAGCGGTTATGGTTTTAAAGGATGTTCTAAATAAATAATAAAAGTTAGTTTTAAAATGTTTTAATTAATTAAAAGAAAGAAAAATTATTTCCAGGATGTTTAGATTTGAAAAATGTTGATGATTTTTAATAAAATAAAAATTGTTTTAATTTTGTTTTAATTAAGAAAAATATTTCAATTTTAATGTAAACAAAATGCTTTGGTTTTAATGCTTGAGAAGAAAATTATGTTAATTTTAATGTTAAATTAAAGAAAAAAGTTTTTGTTTTTTGTTTGATTAAGAAAAAAATCTAGTTTCAATGTTAAATAAAGAAAAGAACTAATTGGCTTAAATGTTAAGTTAAGAAATTTTTTTTTTTTTTTAATTTTAACCTGATTTTTAGTTTTAATTTGCTTTTTTTTATTCCAAAATGAGTTTAAGTTTTAATTTGCTTTTTTTTATTCCAAAATGAGTTTAAGTTTAATTAAAAAAACTAAAAAAACTATTACTTTTGAACTAAAAATAGATACAATAATAATTAAAAAAAATTGAAAAAAAGAAGCAATAAGAGAAGGGAGAGGGACGTGTTTTGGCTGAGCATTCTTAGGGTTTCAAAATACCCTTCTACTCCCTTTGAAACCAACGGCGGTGGCTTCTGATCTTGCCTGTCTTCTTCCCCATGTATTCTCTATTGCATGAAATATACAAAGAAAATTAAAAGGAAAAACAAAACATGTTAGCTTATCCTTTTGCGATTATGTCCGGTCTCAAATGGCGGCGAAGCTCGATGACGATGCTCTTCATCCTTCTTTGATGTTCGATGGTGTTGGTCTTTGGAGCATTCCACTGCGGGGTTGCGAGGTGGTGGTGATCCCTCAGGGGATTTGCGGCTGCCGCTGGCCTTAGTGACAATGATGAAGAACTCAGTTCTTTTGAGTCGTTGATGTGTTCAGCTTTTCTGAACTCGTCGGATGATTGGTGCTCGTCCGCGATGTCCGTTGATGAAGGATGCTCCTGAAGCTAGCTTGAAGCCGCCCGTCGTTCTCTCCGATGAATGGCGACGGTGGCTTCTGGTTCCTTCTCTTCTTTTCCAGCTCTAGCGATGATGATGATGATGATCCGCTTGGATCTCTTGAATCTCCTCCCCCCCGTTATTGGTGCATGCAATAGCCTTTTATCGCTTTTCTTAATTCTGGGCCGACCCTCTTCTAACTTTTCTGATTTATTGCATGTTGAAACAAACTTTACGGATTGGGTGTTGAATCCATTTTGGAGTTGGATATGCTATTGCGCTTTTGTTGCTGCGCTTTGACAGATTTCTTAGCTTGTTGAACGGGTTTCTTGTGACCTTGTTTGCCTATGACCTTCTGCTATTCATTTCAGGTCGCGGCTTTGATTATCGTGTTGGGTGTGAGGCGGAAACCGTTGCGTTTTTGTTGGCTTAATTGCTGCTGGAAACTTGGTTTGACTTGTTTGTTCTTTGAGATTTTCAGGAGATTATTTCGTTTGATCCATGGGCCTGGTGATTTTCTGGAAAAGTGTGTTAAGGCCATGTTTGGCAAAACCACTTTTTTGGAAAAATCACTTTTTTAAATAAGTGCTTTTCCAATAAGCACTTTTTGGATAAACACTTTTTCCAAACCAGCTTTTTCAAAAGCACTTCTTTATCTCTCTCTCTCTCTCTCTCTCTCTCTCTCTCTCTCTCTCTCTCTCTCTCTCGGTTGCATCGGAAAATAAGAATAGAAATTACCAAATTTACCGAGGTCGAGAAGTGAGTCGGGAGTTGGTTTCGGAGCAATCTGTTACCCTCCCGACACACTCGATGATGATACTACTCTGAGGGTGTCAGGATGAAACTAACCGATGAAATTATTCATTGTTTTGATTTTTTTCAGGTTCGACAAATTGGAAATTCAGAAAAATCGAAGAAATTGGAAGAGTTTAGAAGTTTAGAAAATGTAAATGTAAATTTATTTATTTATTTATTTATTTTTGATATTGAATGAAATGTAATTAATTTACAAATGATATGAAAATGTTATTATTAAAATGCAAACCTTATTATCCCTTATTTTGATATCAAAATGAAAGGAAAACCAATATTAAAAATAACATCAATTAAAAATAATGGAATGAAAAATGAAATAAAATCTGATTTAAAATGAAATGAAATAAATGCAATAAAACGAAATTGATTTTTTTTAAAAATGAAGTATGATGGATTTAAAAATGAAATTAATTTAAAATGCAATGTGATTGATTAAAACGACATTAATTTAAAATATGAAATGAAATTGAAAATGAACCCCTTTTTTTTATTAATTCCTAAATTCTCCAATTTAACCGATTAATCCCATCTCCGAAATATTTTCCAATTAAACCTTCTTGGATCGATTTAATTTTAACTGCTCAAATCCTTCACAATCAAACAGTTCCAACTACTCCTCGGCCCCGATTCACATCAGCAATATCCAACGTCTCAAATTTCCTGACTATAGCTCAAAATTCGTAAACAGACAGCCGACTGCAAATAAATGACTGTTTTAACCTTCCATGGACTAAACGACACGTTACATGATATTTTCCTGCAAAACCAAACCAACTACACAAACCTGTTAGCGACTGGTTAAATGCAATGCCTAAATGCCATGGAATGCAAAATGAAACGACGAATTTTAGGGGAAAATTTGGGGTATTACAGCAGGAAATGGGGAAGTTTTGACCGTTCTAACTAGATGATCATTCTCCTTCTTGAGGCCTGGGCTAAAGTTAATTTTGACGAATTATCTCCCACAGTTCAGCATTTTCACGCTCCGCTATGACCAAAGCGTACTTCGGCTCATCCCTAGGCATAAGAACCTCGGGCTCCATGGTGATCTCATAGGTACGAGTGCAAAACATTCTCAAAGCTATCTCCTTTGACCAAAGTAGATAGGCTCTCGTGGCTAAACAACTCACATTTTCCTCTACAATCATCCCTTGCATGTGGGGATGATACCAAGAAAAACGAGCTTGGCTTTCAAATTCTTCACCGATGCCTTTTTCACAAAAATAGGCTCTTAGTAGTTCGGGTTCCGATTCTGGCCCAGTTAGATATATTAGCTGGCGACGAGCAAGGATAGGGTTGTAGCTGATAACTCCTCTAGTATCGATGAGGGGTATGTTTGGGAAATCCTCGTAGCTTTGGATCATAGCAACACCACTGTTCTTGATATCGTACCAATTGATATCATAGTGCCTGAGGGTTATTAATTTTTCAACTGATGCTTCTTTGTTGGGGAGGTCCCAAAGAACTTGAGTTCTAGGAAAGTGAGAAATAAACCAATTGCTAAGCAGCGTCGTACAACATGAGAATAGCCCAAGATCGTACATCTTTTGGTGATGGATGACGTTATAGGTATCTGCCAGCAGTGCGGGCATAAGATTCTTGATGATGAAGAGCCGGATGGCCTCTTCATTTATGAATTCGTTACAACATGGGAATAAGGTACAACCCATAGATTAAGAAGGCCAGAATCACCTCAAAGATCCTCAAGTTTCTGTTATCGTAATGAAACTCGGCCATTTCCATGTATGCTCTCGCCTCCATCCTAGAGAAACCACTCCTATTTACCAGTTCGGTGGGCAGCTCTGTTGGCCTGATATTTAGCGCCTTGGCGAGGTCTTTCCTTCTTGGTTTCCCATAAGGAGCTTTGAAGGTCAGATGAATCCTTAAGTAAGCAAAGTACTCTTCTATAGTTAGGAGTAACTGGAAGTCTGGGAAGACAAAGCAGTGATATACCGAATCATAAAACTCAACGAGGGCTCGCAGCATGTCCTCGTTCACTCTAGTATTGAGTAGCGGCAGAAAATCTCTAGCGGGGTTCCTGAAAAGGCCTTCCAGGATCCTGAGGTTATCCAGTCTTAGGCTTAGAAATGGAAACCTACTTTGTCTTTCCATGTCAATGTCTGCAAAAGAAAATTTTGAATTTCCTTGAATGGTTAGTAAAATGCAAAAATGCAATGCAAAATGCAACTGGTTTTACAAAACTCAGAATACCAATCATGCCAAACCCTCATTTCATTCATTACTGGGAAAAGCTACAAATTTTGAAACACAATACAAGAAACCTAAGTTTACATTAAGAAACTAAGAACTTCAGTTGTGAGGCCTCTTCAATTTCTTCAGTATTGCATTCTCCATTACCAATTTATCCACTATCCCTTTCCAGGCTCCAGAGGTTGGAGGGACATTTGAATATTCATGAATGCTTTGAGTGGGTTTGATACTAGAGAAAAATAAACTCTCTTTTGTTGCTTCCCCATCGATCACTCGTTGTTTGAGCCAATTTATCAGTTCGTCTTTTTCTTGTACTTCTTTGACGAGCTTTGTTGTTTCGGAGGAAAGCGCATGATACTTTCCTTCCCAAGTGTCCCTCTCAAGTTGAGCTCTTGCGAGAAACTCTCGGTAATCTTACATCCTTTCAATAGGAATGGCAGAGGATGACGGCGCGGTGACAATCTGTGAGTTCTTTTATGGGAGATATGGCATCTTCAAATCTCTTACTCTAGACTGGACCCACTGAGTAAATGGTTCAAAAGCTACACAGTTCCTTTTCCCTAGGTCTGCTTTTGTCTTTTTCTGGATGTCCTCCGAAGTATCAACTGTGCTATTTCTCATGCTTTCCGCCACTTCGGTGTTGAGATAAAAGAAACCTGATAAGAGCATATTGTTGGGTTTGTCTTTCATCGGAAAACCAAACTGACGTCTGGCCAAGGATGGGTTGTAGTTGATCCCTCCTCTTACTCCAACGAGTGGTATATTTGAGAAGCTTCTGCATTGGTCAAAATATACTCCTCTATCGTAGGTAGGATTGTACCAATGAATATTAGCTTGTGTTAAGGAGATTATCCTTTGAGACCATCTCCATCCATTTGGATTTTCCTTGAAAGCGTCGATTCTTGGCAAATGGTTGACGAACCATTGGTACAGCAGAGGTGCATAACAAGGAATAGTTCCCTTCCCTTGAAGCGTCCGATGATGAATAGAGTGATAAGCATCTTCTAACAAGGTAGGCACAAGGTTGCCACTTAAAAATATGGTAATAGAAGAGAAATTGACAAATTTCTCAACTTCTAGAAACAATACTAATCCATAGATTTATAGAGCTGATATTGCTTCAAATGCATCCATGCTCCCCTCTTTGGAAAGGTAAGCAGCCTTCTTGACTAAGAAATATGAATGGAAACCTTTGACTCCTCCTTTGGTGGCACGGTTAGCTTTAATTTCAGACACTTCAAGGTAAAGAGCATCTGCTATTTCTTTTGGTGAAGGTAAGCTTTCCAATCCACTGTATGGTTTTTGATCCTTCATAGGGACTCCCACGTAGTAAGCGTACTCTTCCAAGGTCGGCATCAACTGATAGTCGGGAAAAGTGAAACAGTAATGCAATGGGTCATAAAACTGAACCAAAGTGTTGAGGATTTCTTCTTCCATCCCTGTCCTGACTATGCTCAAAATCTTCCCATATCTTTTTCCAAACTCTTCTGACACCATAGTTCCTAGTTTTCTCAACTCGGACGTATCAGGCTTCTTGAAATTGTATTTCTTGGTGTTCCTCGTTCCAATATCCATGATATATCTAGGACTTTGCACAATGACACCAACTGATTTTTACAAAACCAATTGCAACATGAAATGCCATGATGAGATGATGCGATGATGCACACATAACACAAAGGCAAATATTCACAAATATAATGCACATGCACACACCGGGCTTTCGTAAGCTCAAGGTCAAAGCATGGAGTCAAAAGATCTACCCATCCCCAAGTATTTGTACTATGAGTTATTTGTACCTACCAAATGGGTTCTATCAAAGTTCCCAGAGTCATAGTAAATCCTTCGGATATTTTCAACCAACACAACTAATTATGTGAGTCGACAATATTCTCAAGATAAACTCGTCTGAGCGTAGCGTCGCGTAACAACTGTTTTGGGACTACTCCCTAACAGTTTCCGCACTACATCCTAAAGAGGCTTAGTGGGGTAAAAGTGTTACTAAAGGTCCTCAGCTTCGCAGACTCTCAGGTTGAAACAATTAATGAATGCATGACTACTCATACACCACCAATCATCTCAAGGAGGTCTCCACTGAGTGTGATTACATCATATGTTAAACTTGCTAGGACTACTCCCAACAGTCAATTATTGATCATATCATATCCTATCATATGTGTCAGTCAAGTCCGGGCTAGGACTTTATCTCACCACTCGTGACACCCAAAATAAACAGATATATTGACAAATATACATGTAAGAAAATATTTACAAATATAGCATACAATCAAACAAAATAGGCTAAACCCTCAAGTTTAAGTATATTCCCCAGTGAAGTCGCCATTTCTGTTGCAGTGAGAATCGTGATACCAAGCTATTGATTAAATTGAATCTTAATTTATTAAATTCACAACCAGACTTTAATTTATCCAAATGAAAGGTTAAAGAAAGAAAAACCCTTTTGCGCGATGTAACAACAACGCTAAGAGATTCAGGGATCGGGGGTTGGTTATGCCTAGGGTGGGTATTTCACATCCTAAACATCTGTAGTACTCTACAGGAACCTTTTGTAGGGTATAAGGTAAAGTTGTAGGTAAAGACGTAAGGATAATTTCTAAAAAATTTTGCAAAGATATCGCATCTTCTTCCTACGTATCCTAACTAGGATAGAATCAGAGCAACCGTAGTTCACCTCATTGAGGATCAAAAATTACTTGACTATGGTCAAGACTCTAGGGGAACAAACATAACAATGCTTGTGTAGAGTTTAACAAAACTCTCTATTCTAAGTTGAAACACTAAAAGGAATTAACTTTTACAAAAGCCAAGAGAGGAGTAAGTAATCATGACAATGATTCATACATAGAATTAACAAACTCTATCATAGAGTTCTAGTTGAAGGATCTTCCTAACAAGGGGTAGTTCTTTAGACTTAAGCAAAGTCTAATGGCTAATAGGTTCTAACTTAACTAAGTTATGGTTCAAAGATGACTTAGAAAAGTCAAAGGGAGGGTAATGAGCTGTCTATGACCCCAAGGGTCAACAAAGAGACTTTCCTTTGGAATGCGAAAAAAAAAGAGGCAACTGGATGAGAACTAACAAGTTCCATCACTTGGGGAATAACTTAACAAAGCTAAAAGCATACATAAACATTCATTCAAACATGATGAACATAGAGATAATGGTGACAACCAAGGAAGGGATGCAAGTATGTGACAACAACAAGCAAAGATTACAATCAAAGTAAATGATTACAACTAATAATGCACAAAGATATTACAATATCTATAGAGGGAACATGGTAGAGGTTCTTACAAGACCAAGCATATAAGGTAAAATCAAATTGAAGCATCTTAACGAAGGTAAAGGGAAATGAGGTAACAACCCTCAAGACAACCATATGTAATTCAAACAAGTTTAAGTGCAAGCAAGTAATAACTTGAGGCAAGCATGTCATAGGGTTCAAAGAATGTCAATTGTAACAATATAAGACTAACAAATCATGCATTGATGACAATCAAATACAAGTAAGCATACAAGAAGTGTTACAAAAGTTCAAGTTCAAAGTTTCATGAGGAAAGCATACAAGTTCATGGTAACAACCAAAATGAAGCAGATCCTAACATATTAGAGTTCTAACAAGACTTCTAAACAAGTAGAGGATACATGAAGAACACACTAAAGAGGTTACAACATCAAGAGATAGCATCATTAAAAAACATAGTTCATAATGCCAATCAATTAGATGCACTTACAAAAGCAAAGATCAAATATGATAAGACCTTGAGTCAAGAAAAACTCAAATACTCAAACAAGTTAACAAACATGTGTTGAGCAAGCACAAACAATTTCACAAGATAGCTCAAGAAGTATTTAAGAAAAGTTTCAACAAGAAACAAGGTAAAAAACCTAAACGGCAACAAGAATTTAAAGTGAGTTAAAGTGTTTCTAGGATGAGCATACTTGAATTCTTTTCTCACTATGTAAAAGTAGACATAACTCAGAACATTTTGTAAAAAGAATGGATGAAAAAAGTTCAAACATGGAAAAGTTATGAGGTTTTTAAATTTGTGAACAAAGCATAAAAAACCAAGTGATAAAAAAGTAAAGAGTGCACATGGTAAGTGTTGAACCCGCAACCCTTGGGTCACAAGTCTAAAACTTCACCAATTCAACTAGTGCACGCATGTGAAAACTCAGTGAAAAAGAAAAGCAAAGTGTTAAAACATGATGAAAACATGAAAAACCAAAAGAGTTTATCTCCACACTGATCGAACTTAAGACATTGGGAAAGGCAAATACATGAGCGGGTAGGTCATGACCACTGGGGTGGTGATACATCCAATGTATCAAACCACCCTAGTGCAATATATGCCTCAACGTGTGGATTCTGGGTAAGATTCAAGTAAGCAAAACAAGTGAAAAAGCCAAAAACGTGTACCTTCAAACTTGGGCAAAACAACATCAATTTTAGCAAACTCAAAGTCTAACTCGTGTGATTTTTAACAAGGAATAGAATGGTGCATTTAGTTTTCTCAAATCATGTGCACAACTCAAAATATGATAGCAACTGCATAATGAAGTTTTTAGATGCATTTTCAAAGTTTGAGTGTAATGCAAACACGCTTGGACCAAATTAAAGATATGCACACATTCTAAACATGATATATACAAAGTTCAAATACAATGCTACATTAAAATGGCACTAGAGATGAAAATGACAGATGAGTTGCAAAGTTGCACATGAGTTGAAAATAGCCAAAACAGAATGCTGGCAGAACCAACACAAACTCAAACAATACAAATCCAACATATCATAAGTTAAACACAACTTGAATCAAACATATAGGGACTTGACCCAAACTATCAACAAAAATATTTAAGAAATGTGAGGCTGCAATGTCATGATAGTTTGCTTGCAATAGAACAACATGATATTATCAACATAAGTAGCCAATATAATGTGACTTGAACCAAAACCTGATCCTTGTGGTATCCATTCAACAATAGTTCATGAAAAATATCCACTCATGATTCACATCAAACTACAACAAGGCATAGCATGACACAAAACATAAACACATTCAATAAAGTTTTAAGTCCACACAAAGACTAGCCTGAACAGGCCTTACACAAACTGCTCATAAAAACCATGTCATGCCATCAGTGTTAAGCACAATCCATCAAGGTTATCAAATGCATACTGATCTATCTAAGCATCATACCTAGACTAAATAGAAACAATAACACTGTTCATAAATAGAACAACTCATCATTCAGATCCAACATCAATATCCAATAACAGTTGCAAACAATCCTTCTTATGTTCATACATGACATAAGGTAGCATTTTAGGAGAGTCTCAAAGGTTAACAAATAGTATTACAACATTGTGTGATCACTAAAAGGGTGTCAAACATATTGATGAGCAAAGGCAAGCAATCGTAGCAGATTCATACATGAGCTGCATTTATTTTTAAACACATTTCAACCAAAGCACACTAAACATGTTCATGATAGTCTATGAATAAGGTAGTGACTACTAACCTCTTGTAGAATTTCAAGCAAGCTATGTAGTGTGAATACCTTGAAGAGCTGCTCCAACTAATATCAAGCAAAACTTGGTGAACCAATGGATTTCTTGTACTTGAAGCAAATAGAGGGATCTTTGTGACAGATCCAAGAACTAGTGATGCAGAGGTCTTTTGATGTTTTTGACAGTTGGTACACTTCAAGCCAAAGGTTTTTGAAGTGTCAAGATGGTTGAAACAAGCTTGAGCAAAGAGTTATCTAGTTTTGTATGAAAATTCAAAGTTTACTAGATTGAAAGTTGACTTTTGGATATATGAGATCTTGGACGGGTTTAAAGGCTTGAACACCTTCTAAACATCATTTGTGGATTGTGCAGATGGTTTGTAGTGAGTCTTAATGTATGGAAATGGTTATGGTATGCAAACTACTCAAGACAGAGTTTGAGGAGTTTTTAGTGTTTTTGCTTCAACCATAAGAAAAGTGGAAAGCAAGATTCTTGGTGTGTTTCTTCTGGTTTTATGAGCTTGTTCTTCTTTGACACATAGAGAATGTCTCTATTTATAGAGGAATGCAAAGCCTTGACAGATTTGGAAATATGAATTGCTTCTTGTCTTTTGGAGGGAGAAAAATAGCAAATCTTCACATGAATCTTGGTGCAGAGAGTCTTGAGCATTTCCAATGCTTTGTGATGCATAAAACAGGATGTAAGCAAGCCATAAGAAGTGACTGAAGTGGTGTCTATAGGGTAGGGGCCATGCTGCTCCAGATTTTACTCAAAAAGTTTCTCTTTCCTCTTGCACCTTTTGGATTTGTTTTGAATTAAATAATGAACTTGACCAAAATCCTAGCTTTGCTCTTGGATTCTTCTGCATTTCCACTCATCATACACCCTAGACATCAAATAAAATTCTAAACAATGGTTGAGAACCAATTGGATTGTTGGAAAGTTGGTTCATGTCAAGTTTGAAGTTGTGCATTTCAAGTGCTTAGACCCCAACTTCCTTCCTTCGAAATGCCTAGCTCACAAATGCTATGGAGGAGTTCTTGTACTTTTTAGAAATACCTCATTATGCTCTACAACTTTCATGTTTTAAGATATTTCAAATTCCAAGTGGAACTAGGTCAAAAATCCTCTTGAAGTTAGCTGAAAACATGACTTGAAAAGTGCTAAAATCAAGAAATTTCACTAAGTATTTTTCCCTCTTGACTTTTTTTTATCATAACTCCAAATATATTCATTTTCTATACATAGGTCACTTTTGCACTTTTGTAGGACTCCTCAAGAACTTTCTGACAAGCTTCAAACCACTCCATTTGGATGTGTGGTTAGGAAGTTATGGTCTTTCCCCTTTCAAAACCCTTTTGAACCACTCCATTTGGATATAACATTACAAACACAATTGTCTTCAATTTTGGGTCAAAATCCTGTTGGTCAATGGGTTGACTTTTCAGTCAGACGAATGAACGATCGAAAAACTCTGAATCGACTGTCGGTGTTCTGGGTCCCCTGAGGTCTTGAAACTTCTTGAGTGGACTTCCATAAGTCATATAAGCATCATGGACCTTGATTCCATTATTGTAGTACCATTTAAATCAAATGTCAAACCACAGTTGACTTTTCCTAATAAGAAACCCTAATTGGGGGTCCTGGACTGCACAACTCTTATTCTTTGGGTGACAACCTCAAATTGGATTCATACATGATCCAATGTAGTATTATTTATGATGTGAGGACTTGTTTCATGGAGAATCAATCCAAGACATTGACTGATCAAACCATAGAAACCTCGATTACTGCCTGTAGGGAACCCTAATTCATCTGCATCTTGACAAAGACAAACTTGAACTAGGTTAAGGTTAGATAAACAATGTTGATGCTCCTAGAATGATAATGAAGATCTAGTGGTCAAAATTTGGGGTACAACACCTAACACCTTTGAACTCCTGATCGATAACCGAGTTATCCACCTTTTTACCTTACCGAACTATGAAAGAACCAGTGTCCACAATCTGAATAATTGGCTGTATGACTTAGATGAACCAGAAGCTCCACCTTCACCCCCTGAGACTCCACAAATATATGACCATTATGACCAGTATGATGACCATCTCTCTAATTCGGGCTCTAGCACTCCTGCTGTGCCTTCCGCCTAACAAGTGGATCACATTGCTGGCAATCGCGCACTGGAGACGAACGTTGCTGGCCTCAGAGGTGAAATTATAACTCTAAGGATGGATTTTCATGAATTCATGGATGTGGTGACGGAGCAGTTGGATCACGTTTATCAGCATCTTTTCTCTATTGCACCTCTTCCTCCTCCTACTGGCTAACTTTTTGAGTATTGTTGCATTCCAATCTTCGCACTTTCGAATAGTGAGGACACTATTTGATTTGAGTGTGGGAGTGGAACTTTATTTTTCAGACAAGTTTATTTATTTTCGGACGATGTTATTTTGCTGTTTTCTTAATTTACGGATTTTTGTATCTTATTTTATTTCTTTTAAGTGATTAACAATTTAATTTCCTTTCCAAAATGTAGTATTCCATTTCATTTTAATTATCGTTAGTGAATTAACATTTCATTTTCATATTTTCTTCAAAATATAATAAAAAAACAAAATTTTTTTTGTCTTTTTTCCCACTTTAGGAGGTGACACTCGCCACCTTGTCTTGTAAAATGGGTGTGGCACCGGCCACCCTTGCTTGTGGCACTTGCCACACATGCCTTCTTAAAGGAAGTGGCACCTGTCACTTAGTTAGGTGGCCCACCTTTTGTGCAAGTCTGCCACCTAAACTTCACATACACCATGCACACTCCCACGTGCCTTTCAATAGCTTGCATGCATTACACATATCCTGCTACTTCTAATTTTGTTGACCATAATTAAAGCTAACCAACCTAACCAACCACATTTACTCGTGTAACTCCATAACTCCATTATTTATACCATCTTCACCAACTTACCAAAACACAAAACACAAATACTCGTTCACAAAAATTAGAGAGAAGGAAGAATATTATTTTCAAGCTACTCTCATGGCGAGCTACCAAGTGATCTTGAAAGAAGGTGAAGCGGGAGAAAAGCAAGCTGAGCTCTATGTAGCTCTACTAAATAGAGAAATCGAGTCGACAAGGTATGCTGACATACTTTGTTTAGAAGCACTAGGAATTAAAGACAATGTAAATTATATGCTATAAAAATTGGGTTTGACTTACCTTTTATCATTTAAAGATCCTGTCTACGTGCAACCTACTCTCAAATTTCTTAGCTCACTCATTTATGATCTTAATGGTAACCTCTATTTCCGTCTATTTAACGTTGAATATACATTTACTTTTGACAGATTAGTCGTCTTATTAAAATGTCCCTACGGAGATGAAGCTAAATACGATGTGCCCGATGGTGCGGGCTGGCTAAACGCATATAAATATTTTTGGAGAGCAATAACAGGGGCAGTAACCCATAGTTTCGAAGGCAATAAAGCCTCCTTAATCCAAAACCCGTCGGTGCGCTATTTGCACCAACTGTTGCCTGTACCATTTTCAGTAGGTTAAATTCTAATAAGGCAAATGAAGCAAAAAATTTCTATCTCTTTACTGCATTAGCAACCGCGGGGAAAATAAACATTATCCCGTTTTTGTTCACCCATATGAAAGTGATAGCCACCTTTAAAAAGGGAGCTATAGTTTTTGGTGGCCTAATAACTACTCTAGGCCGAATTCTCGGCTTACAAAATATTTTTCATCTTTAACACCCCTGCTGCCAAGAACCATAGATATAGACATGGTTAGGTGTATGAACATGGTGAGGAGACTGAGAGATGGGAAATTCAATTTAATGATTAATAACCAAGTGTTCCCGAGTTTTATTCTGCTGAACCCTGCTCGCACAGATGTGCATAACCCTGATAATTATTATTATATTGATGACCTAGTCCCCGCGCACATTTCTGAGAATATTACTGTTGGCGGGGACAATACTAACGCACCTTCACACACTACACGTGTCGCTTCTGAAAATGTTACAGGTACATCCTCAAGGCGCAGACAAAGAAGAAGTGAAGACACACCAGCCACTCTAGACAAAATATATCCTGAGATGCTACGACAGAGCGAATTAGATGCTCAGCGAGATCAGAGGATTCAGAGCATCGAGGCCCAGCAAGCTGAGATGATGCAGACTCTCAGACAAATGCAAAGCGAACAAAACAACATGTTAGAATTCATCGCAGAGATGGCGAATTTATCAGTACGTGTGGCAGATCCAGAAGATCCACCTGACCACCGTAGAAAGGGCAGGCAGACAAGAACTCGCGGCAGAGGCCGTATATAGAAGAATTTCCAGGTTCCACCTTCTTTTCTTACCTTAATTTGTTGCATTAGGGAAAATGCTCGATTTAAGTGTGGGAGAGGAAGCTTTACCACTTTTATTTACAGTTTTACCCCTTTATTTACTGTTTTCTAGGTAGATTTTAAAATTTTAAATTTTTCGCTTAATCTTTTTAGTTTAGTGCTAATAAAATAAATTCATGTGTTGTCGAGTCACGTTACATAGTTTCCGTCATTTATCGGATTCTCCCAAATTCTTGAGCCATAACAGAAAATTTTTAATTGTTGGTTTAAAGCATGACACAGACCCAGAAAGTATATTGCTTGATTTAGACTGAGTTCGAGAGATTTGGGAAATTATTAATAATATCGGTACCATCTTGACACCATGAACCCCCTTAATTTGCTGATGAATTTGAGTACTTATTATGCCAAAGCCTTAAATTTTAGAATAACCTCTTGATTAGTTTATATTAGTAGTCATCACCATCCTGAATCACAACCTAAGTAATAAACCGATGCAAATACGTGTTTGATCTCAAAAATAAGAATCGAATAGAATTATTGGAAAAAGTGAATGAAAGATATGCTCTTACTAAGTTAGGTGGTCCTTAGCCGACCATTTAGCCCAACGGATCGGACTCTTGAAATTCAAAAATACAGAAGAAAAAGAATGTGAAAAAGTTTTGAAAAAGAGATCAATGAACACTAACAGGTTTACTTACCATGGGTGTACAGGGATAACGGGCTTAATGTGATTGCACGAGAATGAAAAAGAGGTGAAAATGAATAGGCTGAGTTATAATAACATGATTCAAACTTGTCTGCACAGAAAGGGAGTTTTTGATTACACTTAGTAATTTTGTGTCATTGCGGTATCCTTAGTATTTTTAAGTAGTACCTATCTTTCGTGCGAGAGTTTTGCAATGATGTATGATCTACGTTATGTCGTGTTAAATTCCATGCATAATATGTTTTATTTCCTTGAGGATAAGCTAAGGTTCAAGAGTGGGAGAGTTTGATAACGCGAAATTATATTGGATATTTAACTTGACTTACATGAATTTTATCTGCGTTTATTGCTGTTTTATTTGATTTATCTTTGATTACGCCTTTTTTCTTGTGTTTTGTAGGTTATCATAAATATGGACTAAAGAAATAAAAGGACAAAGAAATGAAGGAAATGGAAAGAAAAGGGGAAGAAAAGACCAAGGAAAGAAAAGAAGAAGAAAGAAAGAGAAAGGAAAGAAAAAAAAAGGGCGGGGGCCACCACACACCAAGTGGCACTTGCCACTTGGGTGTGGCACCTGCCACCATGAAGACAACAAGGAAGTGGTGACCTCCACATGAGAAGGGAGTGGCGAGTGCCACTCCTAAGAAATAGGAGAATGGCAACTACCACTCTTAAAAGAAAGGGAAGTGGCGTCTGCCACTTCCTCCCTATATTTTGTCCACTTCCTCCCTACTTTTTCTCAACCTCCTGCTACATTTTCTCCTGGTTTCACTCCTCGTTTTAGACTTCAATTTTGTGTAACCGTCGCCCACTAAAAGATATAAATGCCAGATGTCGTTTTGGAAAAGGGGGCACTTAGGATTTTCTGTTTTTCGTATTTTTTTCAGCATTCTGCTTTTAAGTTTACTTTTCATTTTTGTAGAGAATATTTGTAAGGCAATTTCTTTTCACATTGATAAATAATTTCCAGTTAGTTTTAGGATTGATTCAACGGTTGTAATATTGTACTGAACTGCAAGTTGGCCTCCAAAATCAAATCCAAATTTTCTGTTCTTCAAATTGCCAGGTTCCTTTTTATCTGTTTTTATTTCTATCATTATATTTTTTATGCATTCCTTCTATTTTTTGTTTAGCATTAAGATTATATTTAGTAATAGTATGAAAGCCATGTCTGGCTAAACCTCTTAGTATCAGTATTTAATTACGATTGGTTAGAGAGGGTTAAGTAAATCGAGACGTAAATTTGACAAATCTAATTCTTCTGGTCTCAGTTTCTTTTAATAAATTAATAACTTTTGTTATGAGAGTAAAAAGGTAACGAAGGTTAAGATCAATAAAGCGAGAGTTTGAGGTTAATTAGGCTTAAATATAGCGAGAATGTTTTAAGGTTAATTAGGATTTATTTATTTTCAAAAAGTATTTTTAAATACAAATGAGAGAGCGAGAGCCTTCATTCTGATTTGAGTGTATAGTCTAAGTCAATAAACACGAGAGTGTGAGATAAGATCTTTTAAATGAGTATTTTCTACAGAAAAAAAATTTTGCCTTTTAAACTAAACGCCCGCGAATTATTGAACCCCGAGGATTGATAGGATTATATACCGATATTTCACAATATCTTAATTTAATTTAATTTTCATTCTGCACTTATTTACTTACTCGCATCCCAAATTTAGAAAACCATTAGCGTTAGCTTTACATAGTAGCATTAGATAGCAGTAGATCGACTCTTGGTCCTTTGGGTTTGATAATCTTTTAAAACTACACGATCAGACTGTGCACTTGCAGTCACGAAGCATTTAGACATACTAAATAGCAATCAATTTTTGGTGTTGGATTCGTGCATAATTGATTACATGATCATTTGAATGATTTCACATTGAATTAATTGCTGAAAGTATTTTCGAATTATTATTTTTCTGCTTCTGGTGTAGTGTTAATCGATTAACCAATTGCAGTACAAAACTGGTTAATCGATTAACCAGTGCAATTTTTGAAGTTTTCTAGTGGTTAATCAATTAACCAGTTTGCACAGGCAAATGGTTAATCGATTAACACTGGACCAGAATGTGATTTTTGGTTGCTTTCAAGCATGTTTTGATTTCTTTCCACCTCTAACCTTCATGGATTGGTATGATGCATTTGTGTGGACTGTTTTTGACCTATTTCATCATGCTTGATTGTTTGATCTCAATTTTTCGACGTGTGCTTTTGGTTTCCGTTTGAATGTGTAACATGTTCATGTTGTTTGATTGATGTGATGAACACATGTTTGGATTGTTTATATCATGTTAATTATGGATTGTTGATGATCATCTTGCTGGATTATGTGATGCATGTTTGAGTTTGTTTCCGTTTCTGTTTGTTGCATGTTTGTTTGATTGCATAATTGATTTGAAAAGCATGTTGTTCTTGTTGTTTCTTTATGAAGCAATGATGTTGAATAATGATGTTGAATAATGATGTTTTATAGTTGATACATGTCCATTCTTGCATGTTATTTGTTCATGATTGGTGCTTGCTCATACTTGATTACATTGAACATGCTTGCTGCCATGCTTTCTACAGCTGTTGTATTCCGAATTTGCATGATGTCTTTGTTATGCTTGCTTGCTGCCTACCTTTTACACCTACTTTTGTGCTGAATTAGTAGATGTTAAATACTGTTGCACTGCGTTGCTAGATTTTGTGGATGTCTTGTGTAAGAGGCGTTGTTGTAGCTGTTGCTTTTTACCTTGTTTTCTTGCTTTTTGCCTTGCCTTTGCATGCTCCCTTAGGATTCCTATTTCAATTTAATTTTTGATTAATTTTGGGATTATGATAGACATTAGGAGTGCAATCTAAGCATGATAACAAGTAGGTTACTCCCTTTTAACCTTAACCTTAGGTCCATCTTTTGCATTCTAACATTAGGATAGAATTCCTCTTCGCATCCGGACCTTAGGGCCACTTTGTATGACAACGTTAGGACCGAGTTCTCCTCACACCTTTTGAGTGCCTTTCTCTCTTCTCATCTCAAAACAATGCTAACACACTTAATAAAGACGATGAACATTGTGCGCCACGAGACTTAGAATATGGGAAATGATGAGTGAGGGGTTTCTTCTCGATTGCCTAGAGTGTTTAGCGTATGTCCCGTCTGGGGGCGATATGCGACACATTCGTTCCAATATCATAGTCTTTAGTGCAACGTGAATCACAAAGAAAACTAATTCACTTCACTAAAACTCACAAACAAAATTCAAACCTTTTTATCCTTCAGGATTGGTGTTTCAAACTCATTTTCAGAAAGATTACGTTACTTTTCCGTTCTACCGTAAATAGACATCGACCCTAACTATTGGAATGGGAACTTAGTGTCGCTCATAAAAAACACTTAACCGACCTGTGGTTTTGTCGTTAGCCGAACTATGTTTGCTCTGATTTCTCATACCAGATGAGGATACATAGGCACAAGAAGATGATGCCTTGGTGAGCAACCTTCCCCCTTCACCCGTAGTGTTCCAAACTACGTTTACTCTGACTTTCCCATTGCACGAGGGAATATGGAGATATAGGGCGACAATTTTCTATCGAGTCTCTTTCTTTTTCTTCATTTTTGTTTCCATTTAGCAGCAGCTTTTAGATAACACACCCTTTGATTAGACAACAAACGTGGATCCCGTTGAGTATAACGAACGTGAGGGGTGCTCATACATTCCCCTTGTGTAATTGACTCCCGAACCCAAGATTTGGTTGCGATGACCTTGTCTTTTCCTGTTCTTATGGTTTTCTTCGATTGTTTTCTTTCCCCCTCTTTGGGATAAATAACGTTCAGTGGCGACTCTTCTGTTTTCTGCTTAGTCAAGGTGGGATAAACAACTGTTGAGGGACTACTCCCTAACAGTTTCTGCACTATGTCCTAAAAAGGCTAAGTGGGGTAAAATTGTTACTAAAGGTCCTGAGCTTCACAGACTCTCAGGTTGAAACAATTAATGAATACACGACTAATCATGCACCACTAACCATCTCAAGGAGGTCTTCACTGGGCGTGATTACATCATATGTCAGACTTATTGGGACTATTCCCAACAGTCCAACTATTGATTCTATCACAATCCTATCTCATGTGTCACTCAAATCTGGGTTAGGATTTATCTCACCACTCAAAGCACCCAATGTCCATAATACAAATATATTGACAAATATACAAGCAAGAAAATATTTACAAATATAGCATACAAATAAACAAAATAGGCTAAACCCTCAAGTTTAAGTTTTTCCCTAGTGAAGTCGCCATTTCTGTTGCGGTGTGAATCGTGATAACAAGCTATTAATTAACTTGATTCTTAATTCATTAAATTCACAACCAGAATTTGATTTATCCAAAGGAAAGGTTAAAGAAAGAAAAACCCTTTTGTGCGATGTAACAACAACGCTAAGAGATCGGGGATCAGGGGTTGGTTATGCCTAGGGTAGGTATCTCACATCCTAAACATCTGTAGTACTCTAAAGGAACCTTTTGTATATTTGTATGCTATACTTTCTAAATGTTTGCTATGGTTATGGATTAGGTTTTGGGTACAAGGTAAAGACCTAGGGTTGGTTTTTCTAAGTTTGCTCACAAAGATATCACATCCTCTGCCTACGTATCCTAACTAGGATAGAATCAGAGCAACCGTAGTTCACCTTACTGAGTATGAAGAACTCTTGATTATGATCAATGTTCAAAGGGTGTTGTACCCCAAAATTTGTCCAACCTTTTTCTTTACTTGGCTTGTGTTTCATTTCATTTCATTAGCATTTGCATATGCATATCATTGTGCTTAATAGGGGATCAAGGAAGGTGTGTATCCAAGAGAAGAGTGTCAAGAGTTCCAAGCTCAAGTAAGAGTGTTTAATCAAGTCATCAAAGGCTTATAGTCACCAAGAAGTGGTCAGAGATCATTGAGAGAATGGATTGGTATGTATTGCTCACCTCCTATCTTGGGGGTCAACTAAGGATCATCAGAGGATCATAAGCTCATGGATATGGATAGGAAATGATTGGAGAGTTCATTTAGTGCTTTTGAAGCTACTAGGGAGCTCATATAAGTTGTTATTTCATGTGCAAGAGGTTGCAGTCAAGGATTGTACACCTAGGGTTTCATCTGCTTAGTGCAAAGACAATTGTGGATTTGAAGGAGATTGAGACTTGGTTTTAATTCATTGGAGTCATGGGAGGTTATGTTGAGACATTTTAAAGGGTATTTCAAGATCTAATCAAGGAGAATCAAGAGTGTGAGAAGTTACTAAATTAGGGTTTCAGAGGTTTGTTAGTGTAAAATCCCCTATTTAGTGCCTAACTTCAATACCACATATCTCAAGATACAAGGTTAATATCACTTTGATGCAAACATGAGACTTGTAGATCATGTTATAAGCTTTATTTTGAGTACTAGAAATCATCCATTTGGTATGTAGAACTCAAGATATGATATTGGCAAGTTAGAGGTCTCAGATGAACCATATTTTCAGTCAACAAAAGTCAACCAACTTCGAAGGTACTTTTAACCTAGAATCATGTTTCTCCTTAACTTTTGATGAACATGAAAGTTTTTCCTCATGATATTAGCTTTCCAAAAAGTCTTAGAAGTCCTTCATATCATTTGTAGATCTCAAGTTATGAAGCTTGCAAGGCAGGGGAATTTTGGGAAACTTTGATTATAGGCCTTTTTTATTATAGGTCATGTTCATGCCTTTGTGCACTTCAAATGGAACTTTCACCACCATGAAAGTTGTCCCAAATGGACTCAATTTCATCATGAAACTCAAGGTTGGCATGAATTTTGCATGGATAAGGAGATTGGTGAAGACATTTCAAAGGAAAATGGACTTTTTAAGGTGAATTTAATTGAAGTGATTGTATGTCCTTTTCATGCCATGTTTGTACTCAATTTTATTCACAATATCCCAAGGAGAAAAATGCACAAGTTTGTTATGGTGTATGATGAGTAATTCACGTGGAAATGGAAGTTGCTTTAAGAAGAAGTTTCACATCAAAACTTCTTAATTGGATTAGCTTAAGGCCCAATTTCAATCTACATAAAACATTCACATGCTCAGCTGCAAAATGAAGCAAAATTCAAGTGCGTACACAACCATAATCACGTGTGCATGGGCATGAACTTCAAATCAAGAATTTTCAAAATTCAACTAATTGAAGCTGCATTGGGCCTCCATTTCAATCCAAATCCATGATATAAAAGCTCCAAATCAAGTTTGAGAGCTCAGAATGTGCAATTCGTGGAAGGAGCTCAAGGTGAAGTTTGAAATTCAAGAGCAAAATTGGAAATCGTGAATCAAGATCTAGCACAGTTCAAGCAAATTGGAGAAAGCATCTTCTTCCTTGAACTTCATAGAGTGGATCTGCATAGTTTGAAGCAAGCTCAGGCTCATTTGAAGCTCCAACGGAGAGACTCCGTTAGGTAATCTTCATATCTAAATACCTCTCATGTTAGCCATTAGATCCATGCCATTGTTGTTGCATCTGAATTCCTACAGCTTGTAGGCAAATTCTGGTAGCATAATTATGTCGATTATTGAGTTTTCAGTTCTGTACTCAATTTTTCCATCGTTCGAATCTCTTGATCTATGCATGATAAATGAATTTTAACCGTGGATTCGTGATCTATGCAACTTGGCATTCATTTTGGTATAAAATTTCATAGGTTTTGGTGAGGTATAAGAACCTAATCTCCGGCCACCTCGCCGGAGAAGACGATCGGAGCTAGGGCTCAGGCTTCTAGTTCAAACATCAGGCGTGCTTGCGTGTGATGGTTTGACTCATTGACTTGAGGAGATGAACGGTTGTGATCCTTTTGACTTGCCTGCGTGTGTTTTGTTGACTGTCAGGTCACAAATGAAACGGTGCGTTTGGCCTATTGAGCTGAGTTGAATTGAAACGGGCCTTAGTTGCTTTCCACACCCCACTCTTGTTTGAGCCCAATGGATTGAACGCAGCTAATTGTTATTTGCACCGTTTGGTTTTTTTTCTGTTTTGATTTTAATCAATTAAAAATATCTCCAAATATCATAAAATTCCCCAAAAACTAGTTTCCGACACTTTAGAGTGTTAATTAATTTTTGATACTTTTTATTTTTATTTTCCCTTTATTTTTCAATTAAAATGGGAATTAATGATTGGAGAGGTTTTTAAATTGATTATTCGTGTGTTTTCATTTGTTTTTGCTTGGTTCTTGATCCAATTAACATCACCAATGATTGGGATTCATTCCGCATTTTAATAATGAGTTGAGTGATCTTATAGGATGATTTTGGATTTGGTTTGGTTCTTTTTTGTTTGACTTTTAAGTCATTTCTTTTGACCCTCGACAACCCTCCTTCAAAATGGTGCACCCTTGTTAATCAAATTCTTTGGGGATGTTTTGAATGGACATTGGTCGTATGCTCTTGGCCTCTTGTTGCCAACTTCTTGATGTGATTTTGAGATTTTATTTGGATTTATTTGAGCCATTTTCCTATTTTTGGAGTAGCTTGCAAGTCAAGCTATCCCTAAGGATGGTTCACACACACACTTGACCTAGTTTTGATGGGAAATGACCCTTGTGGATCCCAAATGCTCCCAACTCTTTTTGATTCTCATTTCTAACATGATAAAGTGGTTGGTGGTAAATTTTTAGGTCATACACTTGTTTGGTTTTGCTTGTGAGTTGCATTCTTTTTAGGCTTTCCATTTGAAGTTCAATGTTGAAAGTGTTTAGGACTTAGGTCCTTTACCATACCTAATCTTGCAATCTCTTTTTGTGTGATTTATTCTTTGCTTCGTGCACTCTTTTCCCTTGATCTTACCTATTTCCAAGGACCATTGAATCCCATTTGTGATGGTTTGGTCCCTCCTTTAAAGGTACTTTGAACATATCATGAATGGTGATTCATTTTGAGGACTTTTGTGCCTTCTTTTGCATAATCCTTGTGGTGCTTATGGTTGGGTGGCTTCTATGAGTTCCTTGATGTCCTCATCTTATCTCCCATTCCCATTATGATTATTCCTTCTTCTTTTTTCTTCTTGGTTTGCCTTTGGGCTTGTGGTTGATGACAAGTGGTTGTAGGAATTCATTTTTCTCCCACTTCATCCCACTTTTGTGTGTGCTTGTTTAAGTTCTTTTGTGTGCATTTCCTTTTGGTTCTTGCATCTTTCATTTGCATGCTTGAGGTTGAGATGTGCTTGTGGAGGCTACTGCCCCACACTTTGTTCCTCCCTCTTCTCTTCATCTTTGTTGTGCATTACATTTTTGCATTCTTTCTTCTTTCACTTATGCTTTCTTCTTCTTCTTTTGTCTTCCTTTGCCATGTTCCCTTAGAACCTCTAATCCTTCTTGTTCAAGATGGATTATGATAGACATTAGGATTGAAACCATGCATGATAACATCAGGTAGCATTCCTTTTTCATCCCAATCATAGGTGCACTTTGTATGAGAACTTTAGGTTGAGTCTTAGTCTCCCTTTATAGTTGTGTCTCTCTTCTCATCTTCAAACTTCTTCAAAACACTTAATAATGGATAATGAATATTATACTCTACGAGCCTTAAGCATTTGGGAAATGATTATTGGGGGGCCTCCTCTTAATTGTCTAGAGTGTTTAGTGTATGTCCTTTGGACGATATGCGACGCATTCGCTCCTAAGTCATAGTCTTTAGTGCAACATGAATTACAAACCAAATTCAATTCACTTCTTTCTCTAAAAAACACAAAAACAAATATCAAATCATTTTATCATCCAGGATTTAATTTGGAAACCTCTTTCATAAGGAGAGTTTTTTTAACTCTTGGTTCTACCGCAAACAAGTAACGCCTAAGTCTCCAATGGTCGAGCTGCATACACCTAACTGCTAGAACTAAGTTTTAACCCTACTCGGGCCTAAAACATTTGAACCAACCTGTGGTTTTGTTAGCCCGAACTACGTTTTCTCTGATTTCTCGTACCAGACGAGGATACGTAGGCACAAGACGACGATGTCTTGGCGAGCAACCTTCCCCACCTTCACCCGTAGTTTTCCAAACTACGTTGACTCTGACTTTCCCATTGCACGAGGGAGTACGTAGGCATAGAGCGGCGATGCTCTATCGAGTCTCTTTTCTTTTCTTTTGTCCCTGTGGCATGTAGCTTAGATAGATAAACACCCTTTAGATAGATAACAAGTGTGGATCCCGTCGAGTACGACGGATGTGAGGGGTGCTAACACCTTCCCCTTGCGTAACCGACTCCCGAACCCAATATTTGGTTGTTATGACCTGTCTTTTCCCTTTTCGTTAGGTTTTCTCTGATTGTTTCCTTTCCCTCTTTTGGGATAAATAACGAATGGTGGCAACTCTTCTGTCCTTGTTGGCTCCCTCTTCGTAGCGATGCGACAGTTGGTGATTCTGCTGGGGACATCTTCCCATCCCTTATGCGAGTCAGTCCTAGTGCTTGTGTGTTTATCTCTGGGTGTGTACATGTGTGTTGTACTTTATTTGCATTTTATCTTTCAGCATTTGTATATTATCATTGTGCTGTGCTGTTGGGTGAGTGTTCCACTGTGAGATAATTCAAACCCAGGCTTGAGTACAACCATATCATTAGAAGCGGAAAGTAGTGGTGAACCTGTATGTTTGGCATGCACTAGTTCCCACGAAATCTGCGCTCATATGAGATTCTCTTTGATGACTACCTTTCCAGTCTGTCTCGGACAGTTGAGAGGTTGTTAGATTTGAGGGTTGTCGACTCTGGGGACCGACCATTTAGGAGTCAGCTAAGTGAGGCCGCTTTGTTAGACTATGATGCCAAACCAAAAACGGTGAACGTATCATCGTTTTTCGAAAGTATGTGACGCTGACGACCGCATAGAATGTCGAACCTTATCAGTGACTAGGTCCATACCTATGAGAGGGATTGGGTTATGCAGGAAAATTTGGCCTTTAACCTACCTGGTTCTTGTCAGTGTGAACCTGTGACTTTTGATACAGAGGGTCCTTATGATGGTGCTATATTCTTGCCAAAGCGACGCGCTGGTTCTTCTCAATTAACAGCACAACAACCTTGATCCCCTATTGCATTTGCATTGGCATTTTTCATCTGCATATTAACATCTGGCATGTATTTATTTTTGCAGGTGCATATTTTCCCTTCGATTCTAGTGATCTTATTTCTCTGCTGACATGAAGCCTAGCCTGAAGAAGACAGTGATGGAAGATTTTAAGCAATCATATGGGAAGCTTTTGACTTGTGTCTACAAACCCTCAGTTTATGAGTTGGGTGGTCTCCATACTCTGTTGCAGTTCTATGATTCCCAGCTCCGGTGTTTTACTTTTCCAGGTTATGTATTGCTACCTACTCTAGAGGAGTTCTCTGCGCTACTTGGAGTTCCTATCCTGGACCAGATGCCATTCTATCATACTGATGCTGAGCCTGATCTATTTAAGCTTGCTGGATCTCTTCATTTGGATGCTTCTGAGCTACAAGGGAAGTTGGTCAAGAGAAATTGTCTGGTTTTCCTCTACCTTTTCTGGTTGCTAAGGCTCGACACTTTGCGAAGGAGGGTTGTTGGGTTGTGTTTAATGTTATCCTGACACTGGATTTATGGTATCATGTTGTTTCCTAATATTCCAGATTTTATGGATGTGGATGCCTTTTACATTTTTGATTCAGGGGATTATGTACCTACGCTTCTAGGCGACGTCTATCATTTTGTGCACTACAAGAATGAGAATAGGAGAGGGAAGAATGTATCTTGTTGTGTACCTTTGTTGTACAGGTGGTTTGTAAGTCATCTTCACAAGAACGGTCCTTTAATTGATACTGCAGGTACTCTAGAGTGGTAAGAGAGATTGATGGGATTGACGTATGAGAATATCATCAGGTTTGATAGAGACATGCTGGGTACGGAGATTATATACAGTTGCGGTGGTTTTCCTAACGTCCCGTTGGTCGGAAGGAAAGGATGCATCAACTATAACCCGTCCTTAGCAGTAAGACAGTTTGGGTATGCATTGAGAGATCCTCCGAGAGAAAAGGAGATACAGGAATCTCTGTATCTCACTGGGTTGTTAGAGCATGAGACCTTGGCTAGAGTTGAGAAAGCCTGGAACAAAATTCATCGCAAAGGGAAAACTTCTTTAGGGAAGAGTAACAATCGAGCTTATGACCCTTACTTGACTTGGATTCAGGAGAGAGCAGAGAGAGTGTTGATGCCTTTTCCACCCTGTGCACCTTTATATCCTCTGATGATTGAAGAGCCCACTACTGTTGATATTCAGAGGTATAATTAGTTGTGGTCTGAGAAAGAAGAGTTGCGCAAAGCGAATGAAGAGTTGGAAAAAGAGATTATTCAGCTCCGGAGCGAAAAGATTGAAGCTACTCGTTCCTGCAAAAGGAAAACTGAGTTGGTCAACAAACTGGGTATAGATCTTACGAAGAGATTCACGCTCGTGAACGTATGGGTTTAGATTTGAAGGCTGTCAGTGATGTCCTTACTTCTAAGAAGAAGGAGTTGGATAGATCTTACCTAGAGATTTCCAGATTTAATGATCAGTGGAATTCTACCCTCACTAATAAAAAGGAGCGAGAAGATGTACTCAAACAACAGATTTCCAGGCTAAAGGCTCAACTCCAAGTGAAGGATGAGAAGATTGCAGCTGAAGCCTCACTCTGACGTGACAATGATTGTAGACTGAACGAAGCGCTTACAACGTTGGATGATTACAAGTCCAGAGCTGATACGAAGAGGTGTAAGCTTGAGGAGGTTTTGGTGAGGGCGCCTGGGAGGACTATGCTCAGGATCTGCAGACCACTATCAGACGGAGAGAGCTGCTTATCAAAGGGTTGCTTATCAGGCCAGACCATCAAGAGACGAAGGAGCTGTTAGAGGATTTCCAGTCTGGTTGTCGTACTCGATTGTATTTTCTTTTCAGTCTTTTGTTATGATGTATGTATTGACCATCACCAGACCTGTTGGCTGAGGTCACTTTGATTCCATTTTATTGTTGTAGCACTGTGCTTTGTATCTGACTCTTGGCTCTCATTTTATTTATGAGGAGTTCGTTTCTTGCTTATCTGTTAGCTCTTCATTGTCGTGTTTTTCTCGTGAAACAGGAATCGAGGGGGAAATATCCCTAATGCATATATACATGTTTGCATATTGCATGATTCTGCATTTTTGCATCGCAGGTGCCCGAGACCGTTAACCTTATTTCCGTGGTTCGTTATTTTGTTTCAGGATTGAACATCAGACTACTCACCGGTACACCACTAAAGGGAATCAACAAAATGTCAAGGAACAGATGCAAGCTGAGATGCAGGAACTTCGGGACAGGATGGCCCAATTTATGGATCTGATGCAGGGTGTGGCAAATGGTCAAGAGCAACTAAGGACTCTGGTGCAGCCACTTATTGCAAGGATTGATGGTAATGGTGTACTTCATGGAGGAGCTGCTGCTAATCCTCCTCGTCGTGATGGTGGCACCCCACATGCTAATGTTATTCCTCCAGTTGTAATCCCCCCGGGCGGAGGTAATGTAGGTGGAATCCCTATGCCATAAATGACCTATGCTGCTCATGGTAACAATATTCCTCAGTGGGATGAAGATCAGCAGGAAGATGCGTTCTCTATGCGAGATATTGGTGCAGGGTTACCGTCTGAGGCAGATAAAAGGTTTAAGCTGATTGAAGAGAAGATGCGGAGCTTCGAGAATCAGAACTCCATGGGACTGGACATGGCTAATTTGGGGCTGATCCCAGACTTGAAAGTACCGTTGAAATTCAAAGTTCCTAACTTCGATAAATACAAAGGCACTACTTGTCCTCGGGTTCATCTGCGCTCTTATTATCCTAAGATGTCTGCTTACTCAAATAATGAAAAATTGCTGATGCATATTTTCCAAGACAGCCTTTTCGGGCCTTCTCTTGAATGGTACATGAGCTTGAAACTAGTCAATATCTGATGCTGGAGGGATTTGGCTGAGGCCTTCGTTAAGCACTATCAGTATAATAGCGACCTTGCGCCAAACAGGGTCCAACTGCAGAATCTTTCTCAGAAGAATGGTGAATGCTTTAAGGAGTACGCCCATAGGTGGCGTGAGCTGGCAGCTATGGTGCAGCCTCCCATGGTAGAAAGGGAATTAATTGATATGTTTGTTGCCACGCTACCAGGCGTATACTATGAGAAGTTGATCAGTAATATGTCTGGAAGCTTTTCTGACCTGATCATGACTGGGGAGAGGGTCAAGAACGGAATTAAGCTAGGAAAAATCCAAGCTGGCGAAGGGTCCTCAACAGGAGGAGGAAATAGAAAGGTTTTTGGAAATAAGAAGCGTGGAGGAGAAACCAACGCAGTGTCCAATTCTAGGGGAAGGAATAGAAATCAACATCAACAATATCATCTTCAACAGCAGGTTGCAAGTATCACAATACCCACGATACCACAACAACAACAACAACAACCACAACAGAATCAGCAGAACTACGCTCCTCGTCATTTTCAGGATCGGGGAAGGGCGGTAAATGGACAATTTGACGCACCTCTGATGTCGTATTCTCAATTACTCCAGCACTTGCTACAACTGCAGTTAATACAAAAGAGGACTTTGGCTCTATTAACAGGTGCGCCACCACCTGGTTACGATGCCAATGCTCGATGTGAGTTTTATTCTGGTGCTCCGGGGCAGAATATTGACAACTGTAAGGCGTTTAAGCACAAAGTTCAGGATCTCATAGATAGTAAGGCTATAAAATTTTCTCACGGCGCGCCCAATGTCGTGGAGAACCCCATGCCTAACCATGGGGCAGCTGGGGTCAGTGTTATCCTTGAAGATGAGAGCTTGAATTTGGTGTCAGATGTTGATGAGTTAAAGACGCCGTTGGGTTTTGTAAAGAGCAAGTTATTGAGGGAAGGAGTATTCCCAGGTTGTAATGAAGCTTGTGCTGAATGCTTGAGGCATCCCGAGGCATGTGAAAAGCTGAGAAACCATATTCAAAAGTTGATGAACAATGGTGTCTTGCAATTTGATAAAGTTGCTGAGAAGAAGACTGAGGAATTAGTGGTTGAAGAGAGGAATGAGATTGCTACTACTATTTATGCGCTGCCTAGGCCGCCTACCATCATCATTACCAAATCCGGTCCTATTCCATATGAAAGTACCAAGGCGATTTTGTGGAACTACGGAGCCGAGGTATACTGCAACGGAAAGAAACAGGAGTTGAAGACATTACCGGTGGATTTTGTGGATAATCTAGTTGGAGCTGGTGGAATTACTCGGAGTGGAAGAGTTTTTTCGTCACCTGAAGTGACTGCTGAAAGAGCTGATAAGGGGAAGAAAGTAGTGGTGGAAGAAAATTCTCAAGCCGGTGAGAAGGACTCTTTGGAGAAGGAAGCGGAGGATTTTATGCGCTTGATAAGAAAGAGTGATTACAAGATTGTTGATCACTTGCAACAGACTCCCTCCAAGATATCTATTTTGTCTCTGTTATTGTGTTCGGAAACGCACCAGAACGCTTTGTTGAGAATACTGAATACAGCTTATGTACCCTAGGAGATTTCTGTGAACCAACTCGAAGGGGTTGTAGCACATGTAAATGCAGGTAATGGGTTGGAATTCACGGATTTCGACTTGACACCGAAGGGGAGGAACCATAACTGTGCGTTGCACATATATATTGAATGTCGAGGAGCCGTTCTGTCACACGTGCTCGTTGATACAGGGTCATCCCTGAATGTGCTACCGAAGAAGGTACTGATGAAGTTAGATACCCGTGGTATATTGTGTACGCCAAGTGACTTCGTAGTACGAGCTTTTGATGGGACTCGCAGGTCCGTATTCGGGGAGTTGACGTTGCCTATCCAGGTTGGTCCTGAGATGTTTGATGCAGTGTTCTACATCATGGATATTCAACCAGCTTACAGCTGTTTGTTGGGACGTCCCTAAATATATTCGGCAGGCGCCGTAACCTCTATGTTGCACCAAAAGTTGAAGTACATGGTGGGTTGTAGTTTCATCACTGTTTGTGGGGAGGAAGATATAATGATTAGTCACTTGTCTTCATTCAAGTATGTCGAAGTCGATGGCGAAATCCATGAGACTCTATGCCAGGCCTTTGAAACTGTGCAAATCAAGGATAAAGCACCGGTGGTGAGTAAAGCACCTGAAGTAGCCATGTCATCCTTCAAGGAAGCCCAAGCAATGGTGAAGGCTGGGACATCGCAAGGTTGGGGACAAGTGTTGAATATCCCCAACAAGCAAAAATTTGGTTTGGGATACAACCCATCTTCTTCCTCCCAGAGCGTGCCGCGCTATAAGGGGTCTGTTCAGTTTACTAGCGGGGGTGTAATCTTCAAGCAGATCAATGCCATATCTGATGAAGACGGTGACAGCGACTACGACATGGACGCGTGGATTCAGCCATGCACTCCAGGACAAAGCCTAAACAACTGGTCTATCGAAGAAATCATCCAAGTGACGACAGAAGAGTAATGATTTGTTTTTATGATTATTGTATAACCCTATGTTCTACCCAGGGCATAGCGGTATCTGTCTTCAGGGTCTAATTGTTTATGTTTGAACAATCTTTTATCAATCAATGAAAGGGCGTTTTTTGCATTCAAATATTATGATCCTTGTCTTTCCTGTTTTTATTTTAACAATAAATTGCAATGTGGTTTGTGCTTGTTTGCATATCATTTTAAGCATTTAATCATCATCATTGCAGGTTTCACATTGCAGATAACACCGCTCCAGAGCCGTCTATGACTCGCTTTGACTTTGATAACCCGATATTTCAAGCCGAAAAAGAGATTGATGAAGATGAAGACTTGCTAGAAGAGCTAGCCAGACTTTTGAAACAGGAAGAGAAAATCATTCTGCCTCATCAGGAGGAAATCGAAGTTGTCAACTTGGGTACTGAGGAAGTCAGAAGAGATGTAAGGATAGGGGCTGCGTTGCATAGTGGTATCAAGCAAAGATTGGTTGAAATGCTCCGAGAGTATAGTGATATCTTTGCTTGGTCATATGAAGACATGCCCAGTCTTGATACCGACATTGTAGTTCATCACTTGCCGTTGCGTGAAGAGTGTCCGCCTGTTAAGCAGAAGCTCAGAAGGACTAGACCAGATATCGCTGTGAAAATCAAAGAAGAAGTCCAGAAGCAGTTGGACGCAGGGTTTCTCACTGTAACAACTTACCCTCCGTGGGTCGCTAACATCGTACCGGTACCAAAGAAGGATGGTAAGGTACGGATGTGCGTTGATTATAGGGATTTGAATAAAGCGAGCCCGAAAGATGATTTTCCGCTCCCTCATATTGACGTATTGGTGGATAATACTGCGCAGTATTCCGTGTTTTCCTTCATGGACGGTTTTTCTGGGTATAATCATATTAAGATGGCGTCGGAGGATATGGAGAAAACAATGTTCATTACACCATGGGGGACTTTCTATTATAAGGTAATGCCTTTTGGGTTGAAAAACACAGGGACAACCTATCAGCGGGCAATGGTCACTTTGTTCCATGATATGATTCATCACGAGATTGAAGTATATGTTGATGACATGATAGCAAAGTCGCAAATGAAGGGGGAACATTTGGTAAACCTTCTGAAGTTGTTCGAGAGGCTAAGGAAATTCAGACTGAGGTTGAATCTGAATAAGTGCACTTTTGGTGTCAGGTCCGGAAAGTTGCTGAGGTTCATTGTTAGTGAAAAAGGAATCGAGGTCGATGCAACAAAGATAAAAGATATTCAAGATATGCCAGTGCCGAAAACGGAGAAAGAGGTTCGTGGTTTCTTGGGTAGATTGAACTACATTGCTAGGTTCATATCTCATCTCACAGCCACGTGTGAACCAATGTTCAAATTGTTGAAAAAAGATCAGGCGGTTGTCTGGAACGAAAATTGCCAGAGGGCATTTGATAAAATAAAATAATATTTGCAGGAGCCTCCAATACTGATACCTCCAGTAGCTGGAAGACCATTGATCATGTATTTAACGGTTCTTGAGAACAACATGGGTTGTGTTCTCGGTCAACATGACGAGACTGAAAGAAAAGAGCATGCAATATACTACTTGAGTAAAAAGTTCACAGACTCTGAATCCAGATATTCAATGTTGGAAAAAACGTGTTGCGCACTCGCTTGGGCTGCCAAACGTCTGAGACAGTATATGCTAAATCATACAACCATGATGATTTCGAAGATGGATCCGATTAAATACGTCTTTGAAAAGCAAGAACTCTCGGGGATGATTTCCAGGTGGCAGATGGTTTTGACAAAGTATGATGTTCAATATGTTTCCCAGGAAAGCTATCAAGAGGAGTATTTTGTCATAATATCTTGTTGAACAGTCGATTAATGATTATCAACCTATGAAGTTTGAATCTCCCGACGAAGACATCATGTTCCTAAAGATGAAGGACTGCGATGAGCCATTACCTGATGAAGGTCCGGAGAAGGGTTCCCAATCGCAGATGATATTTGATGGCGTTGTTAACTCATACAGTAGTGGAATTGGGGCAATTATCATAACGCCTCATGGTTCTCATATCCCCTTCACTGCCAGGTTAACATTCCCTTGCACTAATAATGAAGTCGAATACGAAGCATGCATTATAGGGTTGGAAGAAGCCATTGATATGAGGATCAAGAATCGAGATGTATACGACGATTCAGCGCTAGCTGTCAATCAGATCAAGGGAGAATGGGAGACCCGGCAACCTAATCTGGTACCTTACATGAACTATGCAAGGAGGTTGTTACCTTTCTTTGACCGGATAGAGTTCCACCATGTGTCGAGAGCAGAGAATCAGATGGCGGATGCCTTAGCCACTTTATCCTCGATGTATAAGGGGAATTTTTGGAATGATGCTCCAAGAATAGTCATCTCTTGCCTTGAGAGGCCGACATTCGTATTCGCCATTGAAGAAGCTTCGGATGGCAAGCCGTGGTATTATGACATCCAGAATTTCCTTAAGAACCAAGAATATCCTCCAGGGGCGTCGACCCGGAACAAAAAAGACTCTGAGGAGGTTAGCTGGAAATTTTTATCTTAACCAGGATGGAGTACTCTACAGGAGGAATTACGACTTGGTGCTTTTAAGATGTGTGAACGAAAAAGAAGCTAGCTTGCTTATGGAAGAGGTCCACGAAGGTGCCTTTGGTACACATGTCGGTGGGCATGCCATGTCTCGAAAGTTATTGCGAGCAAGGTATTATTGGTTGATTATGGAGTCAGATTGCTTCATGTACGCTAAGAAGTGCCATAAGTGCCAAATTTATGCTGACAAGATTCATGTGCCGCTGAGTCTGTTGAATGTCATGGTGTCTCCTTGTCCCTTTTCCATGTGGGGCATTGCCATGATTGGCAAGATTGAGCCCACCGCATCTAATGGACATCATTACATCCTGGTAGCCATTGATTACTTCACCAAGTGGGTGGAAGCAGCTTCCTATGCTAATGTCACTAAGAAAGTGGTAGCCCAGTTTATAAAGAAGGACATCATCTGTCACTATGGAGTGCCTGAGAGAATCATTACTGATAATGGTTCGAACTTAAATAACAAGATGATGAAGGAATTGTGCCAGAATTTCAAAATCGAGCATCACAACTCGTCTCCCTATCGTCCGAAGATGAACGACGCTGTTGAAGCGGCCAATAAGAATATCAAGAAGATAGTGCAAAAGATGGTTGTAACCTACAAAGATTGGCATGAGATGTTGCCCTTTGCTTTATATGGATATCGTACTTCGGTACGTACTTCAACCAGGGCAACTCCTTTCTCGCTGGTGTATGGTATGGAAGTTGTCCTACCATTGGAAATTGAGATTCCTTCTTTGAAAGTCCTGGTCGATGTCAAGCTTGATGAGGCAGAATGGATAAGAAACAGATTGAATCAGCTCAGCCTGATGGGCGAGAAAAGGCTAGCATCTATTGCGTATGGTCGGTTGTATCAGAGTCGGATGAAGAAAGCTTTCGACAAGAAGGTGCGCCCTCGAAGCTTTCAGATGGGCGAGTTAGTATTGAAGAGGATTCTCCCTCCACAAACAGATCATAGGGGTAAATGGACTCCCAACTATGAAGGTCCATACGTCGTGCGAAAGGTTTCGTCCGGAGGATCCTTGCTGTTATCAACCATGGATGGTGAAGATTTTACATCCCCTATGAACGCAGATGCAGTTAAAAAATACTTTGCTTAAATTGACCCACTGGAAATAAAAAAGAATATCCAGGAAAAAATGGGGCATCCCAACGAACCATAAAAAGAATGGGTTCGGGAAAAAGTTAGGGATAAAAAGAAAAAGATGTAAACCCGCAAAGTTGAAAACCTGAAAAGGCGACTTTGGAAAATATGGGTATCCCAGTGAATTGAAAACCCGAAAGAGCGATTCAGGAAAAATTTAGGGATTTGAAAAGCAAATGACTGTGGTCTGTGTTTTGATCTTCAGAGGTTGTAAAATCTGCCTATTTACAGGGGTTGCATCTGTTGTAAAATCTGCCTATTTACAGGCCATTTGTCAATAAAACATATACTATTCAGTAATTGTTTGCCTTGCTTTAATCTTTACTGTTTTGTTTGTGAAAAATGCCTGATGTTTTGATAAAACTGCACATACATAAACTTGCAGGTTTTGGCTAATAATCATTAAAACTTTGATTTATTTGAACAATGTCACAGATGATGACCGAGATAGTTCCATTTGTGCAGGATATCTTGTTTGTTTATTCATTTTTGCAGGGTTGTTACCCTTGGGGCATTTTCCAGAGGTGTATTCCCGGTAGGATGACCACTCATCCCCAGCAAGTGGAGGTTGTGTATCTCCGTCCCCAGCAAGGGTCTGTTTTACAGCAGAGGAGGCGCAGGTAGAGGGTATGCACTTCTTCCTAGCAGAATGTTTGTACACATTCATTCCTCGGAAGTTCAAATTGAATTCTCCAGCAGGGTATAGTCATTCCTAGAGAGTCGAGGTTGATATCTCTCGGGCAAGTCAGGTATGTGTCTGTATCCTCAGCAGATTGCAGGTACACATTTACTCCTCAACAGAGTCAGCAAAAGCTGGTTTCCCCACAGAATCTAGACATATGATTTGGTATCCCCTCAGAGTTTTAAGTGGTGATTCGTTCCCGAAGCAGAGGTCGAGGAGGTTTCCTCCACATTGCCTAATCCCCAGTGGAGTCCGCAGAACGACATCTCTTCCCCGCAGAGTGAAGTTACTCCTTGAGAATTGTTTACCTCGGCAAAGAGAGTGTGGTTGATTATCCCCCAGCTGAGTAATCCCCGGCAGGGTGGATTTTTACCTCCAGTAGAGCAGAATATCCGGCAGGATGGAGCTATTTCCCAATAATAACTTTGACTCCCCGGTAGAGTCGTCTGTTCCCCAGAGTGGTATTCTAGGAGGCCATCCAGGGCTGATTTTCTCCGGTAATGTGAAGTTAATCTCAGTGGTTGATTGTTATCCCCTGCAAATTTATTGATTTCCCCCAACAGGTTAGACTTGTCTCCAGCGTATGGATTGTCTTTCCTCGGGCGGGTTGTGTTTTCCCCAAGAGAGTTGTATCTTGGAAGGACGTTCAGGGCATTTTCTCTCAGTAGGATTTGATTTAATCTTCGGCAGAGTAGTGTTGTTGGTTAGCATGTGGTGCTATTTCCCCAGTAGAGTGGATTTGTTCTCCCCAGCCGAGTCGGGCAAACCCCAAAAGAGCTGTATTCTGGTTTGTTATTCAGGGCACTTTTCTTCAGTAGAGTTTGCGTTGATCCCTAGCAAGGTGGATTTTGTTCTCGTCAGAGCAATATTATTCAGGGAATTTTTTCTTCAGAAAGCCATCCAGGGCTTATTTCCCAGCATAAATCCAATCGTAATTGGCATGTTTCATCCCCAGCAGGTGGCCTTTGTCTCATCAGCATTTATTTTGCTGATTCGGTTCCGGTGCATTTGCATTGTGCCTATCATTCTCTGAAACGCGTAGCATTTCCATTTTGTATGGAGCATTATGCCATATTCAAACATATGCATGTGAAACATAAGCCAGGTTGTTACCTCTTTGCTTTCAGGTGTATCTTCAGCAGATGGTGATGTACTTTTCCTTTGTGGTATCCAGACCATGGCAACTTGTAATGTGTTCTTTGCGGTATTCAGACCATGACAGATTATGATTTCTTTTGCCCGTGCAGTATCCGGACCTCGACAAAAGTTGATATTTCTTTATTCCCCGTGGTGTTCAGACCATGGCAATTTGTGACGTGTTTCTCTAGCCCGTACAGGTGTCCAGACATTGGTAAACGATTTCGGATGGATGTGTTTCATCTTATCAGGTGTTTCCCTAACAGAGTTACTTGGTTAAGTTTCTCTTTTATTCCCCAGTGGGATCCCCACCAGAGTTGCTTGGTTAAGTTTCTCTCTTTGCTCTCCCTGCCAGAGTTGCTTGTTTAAGTTTCTCTTTCCCCAGTAGAGATTTCTTATCAACTGCGTGTTGATCCGGCCTTCGGGTTCGATGCTCGCTTTTTTTAGCGAATGCCTACTGGTTAGCAGATGTTTCTTATTAACTGTGTGTTGATCCGGCCTTCGGGTTCGATGCTCACTTTTATTTAGCGAATTCCTGTTTGGATTAGCAGATGATCTCAGCTTCGTCTTGAGCCGACCTTCGGGTTCGGTGCTCGCTTTTATTTAGCGAATGCCTGCTTGGATTAGCAGATGATCTCAGCTTCGTGTTGAGCCGGCCTTCGGGTTCGATACTCGCTTTTATTTAGCAAATGCCTGCTAGTTAGCAGATGTTTTTCTCAGCTTCGTGTTGAGTCGGCCTTCTGGTTCGATGCTTATTTTAATTTAACAGATGCCTGGTGGCGAACTGATGTTTTTCTCAGCTTCGTGTTGAGCCGACCTTCGGGTTCGATACCTGTTTTTATTTAATAGATGCCTGGCAGCGATGTCAGATGTTTTTCTCAACTGTGTGTTGATCCGACCTTCGGGTTCGATGCCTGTTTTTTATTTAACAGATGCCTGGCGGTGATGTCGGATGTTTCTTCTAAGCTGCGGGTTGAGCCGGCCTTCGGGTTCGATTCCTATTATTTCAATAGATGCCTGATGTAGATATCAGATGATCTTTCCGACTTAGTGTCATTGTCTACGTTAGCAGATGTTTCTTCTGACGGCGTGTCGATGTTTTGATTGGTAATCAGTCAACTTGTTGCTGTTGCAACTAACAGATTCAGTTATTTCCGGAGATTTTTGTCCCCAATCAGAGTTTGCAGTTCTATTTCTATGGTTCGCAAATTTACAGGTTCTTTGATATTCAACTATCTTTTACCATGATTGTTTGAAAGCCGTTCGCTTTTCACTCATTCAAGTCCAACTCGCTTGAATATGGGCAGCTGTTAAACCCTAAAATTTGTCCAACCTTTTTCTTTACTTGGCTTGTGTTTCATTTTATTTCATTAGCATTTGCATATGCATATCATTGTGCTTAACAGGGGATCAAGGAAGGTGTGTATCCAAGAGAAGAGTGTCAAGAGTTCCAAACTCAAGTAAGAGTTTTTACTCAAATCATCAAAGGCTTATAGTCACCAAGAAGTGGTCAGAGATCATTGAGAGAATGGATTGGTATGTATTGCTCACCTCCTATCTTGGGGTCAACTAAGGATCATCAGAGGATCATAATCTCAAGGATATGGATAGGAAATGATTTGAGAGCTAATTGAGTGCTTTTGAGGCTATTGGGGAGCTCATATAAGTTGTTGTTTCATGTGCAAGAGGTTGCAGTCAAGGATTGTAAACTTGGGGTTTCATCTACTTAGTGCAAAGACAACTGTGGATTTGAAGGAGATTGAGACTTGGTTTTAATTCATTGGAGTCATGGGAGGTTGTGTTGAGACATTTAAGAAGGTATTTCAAGATCTAATCAAGGAGAATCAAGAGTGTGAGAAGTTACTAAATTAGGGTTTCAGAGGTTTGTCAGTGTAAAATCCCTTATTTCGTGCCTAACTTCAAGACCACATATCTCAAGATACAAGGTTAATCTCACTTTGATGCAAACATGAGACTTGTATATCATGGTCTAAGCTTTCTTTTAAGTACTAGAACTAATCCATTGGGTTTGTAGAACTCAAGATATGATATTGGCAAGTTAGAGGTCTCAGATGAACCGTATTTTCAGTCAACCAACTTCCAAGGTACTTTTGACCTAGAATCATATTTCTCCTTAACCTTTGATTAACATGAAAGTTTTTCCTCATGATCGTAGCTTTCCAAAAAGTCCTAGAAGTCCTTTATATCATTTGAAGAACTCAAGTTATGAAGCTTGCAAGGAAGGGGTATTTTGGGAAACTTTGATTATAAGCCTTTTTATTATAGGTCATGTTCATGCCTTTGTGCACTTCAAATGGAACTTTCACCAACATGAAAGTGTTCCCAAATGGCCTCAATTTCATCATGAAACTCAAGGTTGGCATGAATTTTGCATGGATAAGAAGATTGGTAATGAAATTTCAAAGGAAAATGGACTTTTTACGGTGAATTTAATTGAAGTGATTGTAAGTCCTTTTCATGCCATGTTTGTACTCAATTTTATTCACAAAATCCCAAGGAGAAAATGCACAAGTTTGTTGTGGTGTATGATGAGTAATTCACGTGGAAATGGAAGTTGCTTCAAGAAGAAGTTTCACATCAAAACTTCTTAATTGGATTAGCTTAAGGCCCAATTCCAATCTACATGAAACATTCACATGCTCAGCTGCAAAATGAAGCAAAATTCAAGTGTGTACACAACCATAATCACGTGTGCATGGGCATGAACTTCAAATTGGGCATTTTCAAAAATTCAACTAATCGGAGCTACATTGGGCCTCCATTTCAATCCAAATCCATGATATAAATGCTCCAAATCAAGTTTGAGAGCTCAGAATGTGTAATTCGTGGAAGGAGCTCAGAATTGAAGTTTGAAATTCAAGAGAAAAATTGGTAATCGTGAATCAAGATCTAGCACAATTCAAGCAAATTGGAGCAAGCTTCTTCTTCATTGAACTTCATAGAGTGGATCTACATAGTTTGAAGCAAGCTCAAGCTCATTTGAAGCTCCAACGGAGAGACTCCATTAGGTAATCTTCAAATCAAAATACCTTTCATGTTAGCCATTAGATCCATGCCATTGTTGTTGCATCTGAAGTCCTACAGCTTGTAGGCAAATTCTGGTAGCATAATTTTGTTGATTGTTGAGTTTTCAATTTTGTACTCAATTTTTCCATCGCTCAAATCTCTTGATTTATGCATGATAAATGAATTTTAACCATGGATTCGTGATCTATGCAACTTGGCGTTAATTTTGGTATAAAATTTCATAGGTTTTGGTGAGGTTTGAGAACCTGATCTCCGGCCACCTCGCTGGAGAAGATGACCGGAGCTAAGGCTCCAGAGTCTGGTTCAAACATCAGGCGTGCTTGCGTGTGATGGTTTGACTCATTAACTTAAGGAGATGAACAATTGTGATCCTCTTGACTTGCCTGCGTGTGTTTTGTTGACTGCCAAGTCATAAATGAAACGGTGCGTTTGGCCTATTGGGCTGAGTTGAATTGAAATGGGCCTTAGTTGCTTTCCACACCCCACTCTTGTTTGAGCCCAATGGATTGAACGCAGCTAATTGTTATTTGCACTGTTTGGTTTATTTTGTTTTTTTTTTCTGTTTTGATTTTAATCAATTAAAAATATCTCCAAATATCATAAAATTCCCCAAAAATTATTTTCTGACACTTTAGGGTGTCAATTAATTTTTGATTTTTTTATTTTTATTTTCCCATTATTTTTCAATTAAAATGGGAATTAATGATTGGAGAGGTTTTTAAATTGATTATTCATGTGTTTTCATTTGTTCTTGCTTGGTTCTTGATCCAATTGACATCACAAATGATTGGGATTCATTACTCATTTCAATAATGAGTTGAGTGATCTTATAGGATGATTTTGGCTTTGGTTTGGTTCTTTTTTTTTTGACTTTTAAGTCATTTCTTTTGACCCTTGACAACCCTCCTTCAAAATGGTGCACCCTTGTGAATCAAATTCTTTGGGGATGTTTTGAATGGACATTGGTCGTATGCTCTTGGCCTCTGGTTTCCAACATCTTGATGTGCTTTTGAGATTTTATTTGGATTTATTTGAGCCATTTTCCTATTTTTGGAGTAGCTTGCAAGTCAAGTTATCCCTAAGGATGGTTCACACACACTTGACCTAGTTTTGATGGGAAATGACCCTTGTGGATCCCAAATGCTCCCAACTCTTTTTGATTCTCATTTCTAACCTGATGAAGTGGTTGGTGGTCAATTGTTAGGTCATACACTTGTTTGGTTTTGCTTGTGACTTGCATTCTTTTTAGGCTTTCCATTTGAAGTTCAATGTGGAAAGTGTTTAGGACTTAGGTCCTTTACCATGCCTAATCTTGCAATCTCTTTTTGTGGGATTTCTTCTTTGCTTCATGCACTCTCTTCCCTTTCTCTTACCTATTTCCAAGGACCACTGAATCCCATTTGTGATGGTTTGGTCCCTCCTTTGGAGGTACTTTGAACATATCATGAATGGTGATTCATTTTGAGGACTTTTGTGCCGTCTTTTGCGTAATCCTTGTGGTGCTTATGGTTGAGTGGCTTCTATGAGTTCCTTTCTATCCTCATCTTATCTCCCATTCCCATTATTATTATGATTTCTTCTCTTTTCTTCTTGGTTTTCCTTTGGGCTTGTGGTTGATGACAAGTGGTTGTGGGAATTCATTTTTCTCCCACTTCATCCCACTTTTGTGTGTGCTTGTTTAAGTTCTTTTGTGTGCATTTCCTTTTGGTTCTTGCATCTTTCATTTGCATGCTTGATGTTGAGATGTGATTGTGGAGGCTACTGCCCCACACTTTGTTCCTCCCTCTTCTCTTCATCTTTGTTGTGCATTACATGTTTGCATTCTTTCTTCTTTCACTTATGCTTTCTTCTTCTTCTTCTTTTGTCTTCCTTTGCCATGTTCCCTTAGGACCTCTAATCCTTCTTGTTCAAGATGGATTATGATAGACATTAGGATTGAAACCATGTATGATAACATCAGGTAGAATTCCCTTTTCATCCCAATCATAGGTGCACTTTGTATGAGAACTTTAGGATGAGTCTTAGTCTCCCTCTAGAGTTGTGTCTCTCTTCTCATCTTCAAACTTCTTCAAAACACTTAATAATTGATAATGAATGTTGCACGCTACGAGCCTTAAGCATTTGGGAAATGATGATTAGGGGGCCTCCTCTCAATTGTCTAGAGTGTTTAGCGTATGTCTTTTGGACGATATGCGACGCATTCGCTCCTAAGTCATAGTCTTTAGAGCAACATGAATTACAAACCAAATTCAATTCACTTCTTTCTCTAAAAAACACAAAAACAAACATCAAATCATTTTATCCTCCGAGATTTAATTTGGAAACCTCTTTCATAAGGAGAGTTTTTTTAACTCTTGGTTCTACCGCAAACAGGTAACGCCTAAGTCTCCAATGGTCGAGCTGCATACACCTAACTACTAGAACTAAGTTTTAACCCTACTCGGGCCTAAAACATTTGAACCAACCTGTGGTCTTGTTAGCCCAAACTACGTTTGCTCTGATTTCTCGTACCAGACGAGGATACGTAGGCACAAGACGGTGATGTCTTGGCGAGCAACCTTCCCCACCTTCACCTGTAGTTTTCTGAACTACGTTGACTCTGACTTTCCCATTGCACGAGGGAGTACGTAGGCATAGAGCGGCGATGCTCTATCGAGTCTCTTTTCTTTTCTTTTTTCCTTGTGGCCTTTAGCTTAGATTGATAAACACCCTTTAGATAGATAACAAGCGTGGATCCCATCGAGTACGACGAACGTGAGGGGTGCTAACACCTTCCCCTTGCGTAACTGACTCTCGAACCCAAGATTTGGTTGCGATGACCTGTCTTTTCCCTTTTCGTTAAGTTTTCTCTGATCGTTTCCTTTCCCTCTTTTGTGATAAATAATGAATGGTGGAAACTCTTCTTTCCTTGCCACCTCCCTATTCGCAACGATGTGTCAAAGGGGAACAAACATAACAATGCTTGTGTAGAGTTTAAAAAAACTCTCTATTATAAGTTATTCACTCAAAGGGATTTGACTTTGACAAAGGCCAATAGGGGAGTAAGTAATCACCGCCATGATTCTTATATAGAATTAACAAACTCTACCTTAAAGCTCTAGTTGAGGGCTACTTCTAGTAAAGGTGGGTCTTCTATACTTAAAGCAAAGTCTAATGGATATAGGTTCTAACTTAACTAAGCTATAGTTCAAGATGACTTAAAAAAGTTAAAAGGGAGGGTAATGAGCTGTCTATGACCCAAGGGTCAATAGAGAGACTTTCCTTTGGAATAGGGATAGACGAGGAACCTGGATGAGAGCTAACAAGCCATATCACTCGGGGAAATAACAAAGTTAAAAAAAAAAGCAAACATAAGCATTCATTCAAACATGATGAACATATGAAAGAGCATGGTAACAACCAAGAAAGATATGAAAGTATGTGACAACATCAAGCAAACATTACAATCGAATCAAATGGTTACAACCATATATACACAAGGATATTACAATATCTAGAAGGGGAGCATGATAGAGGTTCTTACAAGACCAATCATACAAGGTAAAAACAACTTGAAACATCTTAACAAAGATGAAGGGAAATGAGGTAACAACCACTTGTAATTCAAACAAGTTTAAGTGCAAGCAAGTAACAACTTGAGGCAAGCATATAATGGGGTTCTAAACATGTCAAATGTAACAACGTAAGACCAATAATCACACATTGATGACAATCAAGTATAAGTTAACATACAAGAAGTGTTACAACAATTCAAGTAATAAATTCAAGGTTTCATAGGGAAAGAATACAAGTTCAAGGTAGCAATCATTGATCATAAACAGGTACATGCAAAATCCTAAAATCTATGAGTTCTTACAAGACATCTAAACAAGTGGAGGGTACATGGAGAATCCATTTAAAAGATTACAACATCAAGAGTTAACACAGTTTACAAACATAGTTCACAATGACAAACACTTAGATGCATCCAAAGCAAAGATTTGAACACTAATAAGACTTTGAGTTTTAAACAAGATTTATATGTTCAAACAAGTTGACAAACATGTTTGAATCAAGTGTAATCTTACAAGATTAGATCAAGAAAAGTTTGAAAATGACCTAAAAAGGTGCAAGGTAAAAAAACCTAAAAGTGCAAGACTTTCATGTGATATAAAGTATTTCTAGGATGAATATCTTTGAATTCTTTCCTCACTATATGAAAGTAGACATAATAATAAACATTTTGAAAAAAGAAAGGGTAAAAAAATGTTGAAAAATGACAAAGTTATGAAACTTTGAAGTTTATGAAGAAAACAATGAAAAATAGTGTTAAAAAAAAGGAAATGCTTCCAACAAGTATTAAACCCACAACCTATGGTCCACAAGATCAAAACCTTATCAGACCAACCAAGGCACGTGTGTGTTCAAATGAGGAGTGGAGAAGAATAAATATTACAGCATTATAAAAAAAATCCCAAAATGACAAAAGAGTCATCCTCCTCAGGGATCGAACTCAGGAAAACATAGGCAAGAGGTACATAAGCGCACAGGTTACAACCACTGGGGTGGCGATATATCCAGTGTATCAAGCCACCCCAGAATTAGATAAACCTGAAGCTTATGATTTCTGGGCAAGGCCAAGCCAATAAAACTAGTCAAAACGGAAACAATTCAAACTTGATCAAAACCAACCCAAATTTTGCAAAATTTGGGTCCATCCCACTTGAAATTAAATAAGGATTCTAAAGGTGCTACCAGTTTTCTCAAATGATGATTATAGAATGAAATTCTAAAGTAAATGCAAGGTGAAAGTTTGAAATGCATTTTCACAAATATCACTCAAATCAAACAGATTTAAACCACCTGAACAGCTTGCGCAAACTCTAAACATCACACATATGAAATTCAGACAGAAGTAGGACTCAAAATCAAGATAGAAAAGAAAATGACTATGGAGTTGCCAATGTGCCACAACTTGTAATGGTAGGTTCAAAACTGGTTGTGACAAGAAACAAAATAAACACTCAAATCACATTCCAATGAGAGCATAAGTACACACATCAAGCTTTACCTTAAAGAAAAATGTAGAGGAATAAACACACACATTATGCAGAGGTCTTATTCATGAGTCAAAACCTACAACTAAACCCTATCAAAGCTAAATCTAAACAGAAACAGCAGTAAGTTCATAATGAGAATGACAAACACAAATCCAATGTATATTTCACATGATAGTTACAAATCTGTACAAATAATCACAAGCATCACGACTTAAAGGTTCTTAGGCAATTCTAACTAATGTATCAAGCATTATCATGATATCAAGAAAAAGGGTATAGTTAGAGGCCACCTACCTTTTGTAGACTTCCAATGTAATCCAGCTGTCTAGTTGAGAATGCTTTGAGTAGATGATCCACCCTCTGATGCAAGCTCCAAATGGCTCTCCTCAAATTGATTTTATGTAAGCTAAGGTTACTTCCACTTGAAGCAACAATAGACTTTTGGTGACAGATTCAACATATGATGTTGCAGCTGTTTTTTGATGTTTTGGATAGTTGACACAACTTATATGCAAGATGTCTAAGGTGTCAAGTGATATAGAACTGACCTAGGCAGTGAGTAATGCTAGTTTATGCAGAAAAGTCAATGTTCATGGTGTGAGGAGTTGACTTTTTGAGTTATGGTGCTTTTGGATGGATTAATAGTTGGAACACCTTCCAAACATTGTTTGTGGGTTATGTGGAAGGTTTATGAAGTGTTTAAAAGCTTGGAGGTGGCTCTGGTATGTAACTTGGACAAGACAGATTTTTAGGATTTCTTGGATGAGTTACTTCACTTACAAGAAAGGGCAAGGAAAGGTTTAGTGGTGGTGTTTCTTATAGTTTTGAGGATTGCTTATGCATAGAGAAGGCCTCTATTCATAGAGAAGGTAAAGGCGTTGACAGATTGTGAGATATGGCTTGCAAGTTGTGTTTTTGGTGGGAGAATCTTAGCAAAATCAACTTGTGATGTCTTCTCCAGATCTTTGCTTACTTATAATGAAATCTAGCCTCAAAACCAGTTGTGTTTGAGCTTTTAGGATGTGACCATAGGGATGGCAAAGGAAAATCCTTCATGCTGCAGCAAAAAAGCAATCCCTCTCCACTTGTACTTTTGTACTTTCTTGCATTTAAATAATGATCTTGAACAAATCTTTGGTTTTGCTCATAGGTTCCTCTGATTTTGCTCATCATACACTCTTAGACACCAAATCATATGTTAAGCCATGGTTGAAAATGAATTGGATAGTTGTTATGTTGGTTTATGCCAAGTTTTGACATTGTGCATTTCAAGTGTTTGGACCCAACTTGCCTCCTTCGAAACTCCTAGCTCACAAATGATATGGAGGAGTTCTTATACTTTTTGGAAAGCCTTAATCATTCTATACAACTTTCATGGTTTGGGAAATTTCAAATTCCAAGTGGAACGAGGTCAAAAACACTCTTGAAGTTGGCTGAAAACATGACTTGAAAAGTGCTAAAAATGTGAAATTTCACTAAGTGTTTTCCCCTCTTGTATTGATTTTGATAATAACTCCAAATCTATTCATTTTTTGCACATAGGTCTCTTTTTCACTTTTGTATAACTTGCCAAGACCTTTCCAACAAGCTTTGAACCACTTCATTTGGATATGTGGTTAAGAAGTTATGGTCTTGCCCCTTTCAAAACCCTAATTTCTCGACTTTTCGATTACTTCTCAATCCTTGATCCAATGGTCACAAATATTCATGAATAAATGTAATATAAAATTAGGAACATGATTTCTTTCAATTTTGGGGGGAAATCCTTTTGGTCAAAGAGTTGACTTTTCAGTCAGACGAACCGATTGATCGGAAAACTCCGAATGGACTGTTGGTGTTCTGGGTTCCCTTAGGTCTTCACACTTCTTAGGTAGACTTAAATAAGTCATTTGAGCTTCATGGATCATGATTCCATCATTTTAGTACCATTTAAACAAAAAGTCAAACCATAGTTAACTTTTCCTGATCAGAAACCCTAATCGGGGTTCTTGACTGCACTGCTCTTGATCTTTGGGTGACAACCTCAAATTGGATTCGTAATTGATTCAATATAGTATTATTGATTATGTGGTGACTTGTTTCATGGAGATTCAATCCAAAACATTGACTGATCAAACCATCAAAACCCTGATTCCTAATTGTATGGAACCCTGATTTACCTGTATCTTGACAAAGACACACTTGAAATAGGTTAAGGTTAGATAATCAAATGATGATGCTCCTAGAATGATGGTGAAGATCTAAGGGTCAAAATTTGGGGTACAACAGCATGACTGTGTTGTGTCCCGGTCAGTTGTATCAGAAGAGGATTAAGAGAGCTTTTAATAAGAAGGTTTGTGTCCGAGAGTTCCAAGAAGGGGAGCTTGTACTCAAAAAGATCTTTCCAGTTTATAAGGACATGCATGGGAAGTGGATGCCTAATTATGATGACCCATTTTTTTGTGAAAACAGTCTTCTCATGAGGCTTGTTAATTCTCACAACGGTGGATGAAGAACAACTTACTCACCCGGTGAATTCTAATGCAGTACAAAAATATTATGCCTAAATAACCCGATAAGTTAAAAAACCAAAAGGGCGGCTTAGGAAAATATGGGTGTCCCGGTGGACCATAACCTATGAAGGAGATCCAGGCAAAAATTAGGGATCAAAAGAGAAAAGAAAAGCTCGCTAAGTCGAAAACCTGAAAGGGCGGCTTAGGCAAAAATGAGCGCCCCGGTGTGTAACACCCTTTTCTATACCCCAAATAAATGCATATATAACATTTAAGCATATACAAATTCATCAGAGTAAAAGTTTTAGAATAAGGTATAAAAGAAGAATGTCACAACTTCACCAATAAAACACTTTAACATTTTGCTCTATAAAATATGTAACATTTTCAAAAGTAAGCGGAAGATCAAATCATTTAAGCAGTTCCAAAATATTAATTCAAATGCACATAAGTCATCCAGATTAATACATCATATCGGTTAGATTACAAAACCACATCAGCTGATACATCGCAATGTATCACAAAAGAATGACTATACTAGTCTAACTACCCGGTGTTACATATCAGAGCAACAGACTCAAAAGAATGAAGACTAATCTTCACAAAAGGACTCCAGCATCCTAATCTGCAATGCCTCATAGAGCATTATAAAACAGCAGAAGGGTGAGAAATATAACCATAATAATCAAAGCATAAGATTACGTATATATAGGTATCATATAACACATATTCACATTTCTCACCACACTTTATTCTCACAATCATAATCATATCACATTCACATATATCAACATTATGAATAACCACAAGCACATCCCTTCATGCTTGACTTCACAATCATTCACAAGCACATATGTACCACAACAATATTATGCAATGTGACTCAACATATTCAATGCAACTCAATGCTATGCGGTACCGACTCTCGTTATCTTTTCTCGGTTTTTACTTTAAACCGGGTCCACCCTTCTAGACCGATAACAACCAAGCCCGTCCCCTAGGCTTCAAACCCACCCTTCTAGGTTTGGGACAAGCCACTAGTTTCCACGAAACTAACAGACATTGCCTCTTGACTGAATGATGCATGTACAATCAACCAATCACAATAAATGCACTTAAGACCGTTCCCGCGTCTTAATCCCATGCATTCGAATAATTCACCCCTTCGAGAATTTCATCATGATTGCACATACAACATATATCAACATTTATCAATGTATTCATTTCACACATCATCATATTCAACAACAATGCACACATATCACATATGTTCCCATGCATTCACACAACAATCGCATACATATATGCACTCACAATTCATTAGACGATACACATACATTCCTCATTGTATTCCCATGTACCTCTAATTATCACAACAATCAAGGTATTCACATTGCAATACCAATCATACAATTATAAGTTACGCACATATATTCAAAATGTTCTCATGCATACTCATTACATAATTGTACACAACAATCAAACATTCACAACTCATCAATTAATACACACATAAACATCATTATGTTCTCATGTATTTTAACCGATTACAAGTAATCATTTATATCACAACTCTAGGATTCACGCCCGAAGGCTACCCACAACACATGTTATCATAATAGTTCACATACTCATTCATAACATAAAAGTATTAACATATGCGAATCAACCAACCAATCACCGTTTGGATAACACAGCAAAGAAATATACTGTCACATTCGCCTTCATTCGCCTGGCGAACCCTCGCAGCGAACACTCGCTAGGCTTCGCCTGGCGAGACTTCCCAGCGAGCCCAAGTCAGTAGCTACTGACTTCATTCGCCACCATTCGCCAGCACCTTCGCTGGGCGAACCTTCACTATCCAACTTCGCCTGGCGAACCCACCAGCGAAGTCTACTGGGACTTAAATATAATTATTCGCCAACATTCGCTAGGCTTCGCCTGGCGAAGCTTCGCCTTCGCTCGCCTGGCGAGAGCCAGCGAACCTGCGCAGAACAGAACCCCATTCTGTTCCTCCTTCACCAATCCATCATCAACCCTCTCTTACACATCCAAATCAGTACAAACAACATCAGTACATGTTACCCGACTATTCTACGACATTATTGCTCAGTTTCAACCGATTAAATCATCATTCTACTGATTAATCCAACATTTGCCCTAATTGGAAAGTGATGGAAACTCTACTAAAACCCTAACCCAACATACATAACATCATACCATGATCAAATAGAAACATTTCTCACCCTTACCTCGATTAATCGGAGCTTTGATGTTGGTTCTTGATGATTTCCACTTTTCCTCTTCTTCTCTTCTCTTTCTCTCCTTTCTTCTTCTTTCCTCTTTCTTTCCAACTGTTTTCTAACTTTCTTTTCTTTTCTTTCTCTCTTATATATATTTCCTTCATTTTCCTTCCTTCCAATTTCCTTCTCAATTCTCTATTAATCCCAATTAATAAAATTAATTTCCAACATTAATAAAAATCCCACTAAATCAATTAATTACTATAATTAATTATTTAATGAAATTTGGGCTGTTACAACCCTCCCCCACTTTAGGAATTTTCGTCCTCGAAAATGTTACCTGATTCAAACAGTTCTGGATAAGACTCCTTCATCTGGCTCTCAAGCTCCCACGTAACATTTCCACCAGCCGGTCCTCCCCAAGCGACCTTCACTAAAGCAATCTCTTTACCTCGAAGCTGCTTCAATTTCCGATCCTCTATCCGCATAGGTGATGCCTCAACAGTCAGGTTATCTCTCACCTGCACATCATCTATCTGGACTACATGAGACGGATCCGCAATGTATTTCCTCAACTGAGATACATGGAATACGTCGTGAAGATTAGCAAGCGACGGTGGTAAAGCCACACGATAGGCCACTTCTCCTATCCTTTGCAAAATCTGATAAGGACCAATGAAACGCGGCGACAACTTGCGCGACTTCAGTGCCCTACCAACACCTGTCATCGGAGTGACTCGAAGAAACACATGATCTCCCTCTTGAAATTCAAGTGCCTTCCTTCTCTTGGCATAATAACTCTTCTGACGACTCTGAGCAACTCTCATCTTCTCTTGAATCATCTTGATCTTATCAGTAGTCTGTTGAACTAACTCGGGTCCAACAACTGAACTCTCTCCGGACTCGAACCAACACAATGGTGTCCTACACCGCCTACCATACAACGCCTCAAATGGTGCCATACCAATACTCGAATGGAAACTGTTGTTGTAGGTAAACTCAATCAAAGGCAAGTAGCTATCCCAAGCTCCTCCTTTTTCCAATACACAAGCTCTCAAAAGATCTTCAAGCGACTAAATCGTCCTCTCCGTCTGACCATCAGTCTGCGGATGATAAGCTGAACTCAAACGCAACTTAGTACCCAAAGCACTCTGCAGGCTTTCCCAAAATCTCGAAGTAAACCGCGGATCTCTATCTGAAACAATACTCAGCGGAATACCATGCAGGCACACAATCCTTTCAATATACAACTTAGCCAACTTCTCCAAAGGGTAATCCATACGCATAGGAATAAAGTGAGCAGATTTAGTCAACCTATCCATGATAACCCAAATAGCCTCAAAATTACTCGGCGTCCTCGGCAAACCTGATACAAAATCCATAGAGATACTATCCCATTTCCACTCAGGAATAAACAACGGCTTCATCAACCCCGATGGCTTCTGATGCTCAATCTTTGACTTTTGGCAAGTCAAACAAGAATACACAAATTCCGCGATATCTTTCTTCATACTAGGCCACCAGAATACTTTCCTCAAATCCTGATACATCTTAGTAGCACCCGGATGAATACTCAATCCGCTACGATGTCCTTCCTCAAGGATGCTCTTTTTCAGCTCAACAACATTTGGAACACAAACTCGATCCCGGCATCTCATAATCCCATTCTCATCAATCCGAAAATCACCACCTTGGCCTTGGTTGATTAAAGTCAACCGATCAACTAGGCTCAAATCCGATTTCTGTCCTTCTCGAATTTCGTCCAAAACACCACTTGTAAGCTTTAACATACCCAAATTAAATCCAAAAGAAGTTCTCTCACATACCAAACTCAAATCCCGAAATTGCTCGACCAATTCCAACTCTTTCACCATCAATGCCGACATATGCAATGATTTCCGACTCAATGCATCCGCTACTACATTCGCTTTACCCGGATGGTAGTTCAAGCCAAAATCAAAATCCTTCAAAAGTTCAAGCCATCTTCTTTGTCTTGCATTCAATTCCTTTTGATCAAAAAGATACCTCAAACTCTTATGGTCACTAAACACTTCAAATCTTGCGCCAAATAGATAATGCCTCCAAAGTTTCAACACGAACACAACGGCGGCCAACTCTAAGTCATGCGTCGGATAATTCTTCTCATGCACTTTGAGTTGCCTCGAAGCATAAGCCACAACTTGATTATTCTGCATCAACACACCTCCTAAACCCATCAAAGAAGCATCACAATACACAACGAATGGTTCTTCCGGATTTGGCAGAATCAAAACAGGGGCTGTCGTCAACCTTCGCTTAAGTTCTTGAAAACTCACTTCACACTTGGCGTCCCAAACAAAGGCTTTACCTTTCCTAGTCAACTGCGTCAACGGCAACGATAACTTAGCAAATCCCTCAATAAACTTCCGATAATAACCGGCTAAACCAAGAAAACTTCTGATCTCAAAAACTGACTTCGGAATCTCCCATTGCGACACCGCTTCAACCTTCGACGGATCAACCGTAACACCACTACTAGAAATCACATGACCAAGGAAACTAACTTCCTTCAACCAAAATTCACACTTAGAAAGCTTCGCGAACAACTGCTTCTCTCTCAGCACAGATAACACAATCTTCAGATGCTCGGCATGCTCTCCTTCGCTCTTCGAATAAACCAAGATGTCGTCAATAAACACCACCACAAACTTATCCAAATAAGGATGGAAAATCCTATTCATGTACTCCATAAATACACCCGGTGCATTAGTCACACCAAATGGCATCACGGAATACTCATAGTGTCCATACCTCGTCCGAAACACCGTCTTCTGAATATCCTCAGCTTTCACACGGATCTGATGATACCCAGATCTCAAATCAATCTTGCTGAACACGCTTGCACCAACCAACTGATCCATCAGATCATCAATCCTTGGAAGTGGATACTTATTCTTAATAGTCACCTTGTTCAACTGTCTGTAATCCACACAGAGCCTCATAGAACCCTCTTTCTTCTTAACCAACAAGACCGGTGCACCCCACGGTGACACGCTCGGACGAATAAACCTCTTTTCAAGCAAATCCTCAAGTTGAATCTTCAACTCTTTTAACTCCGAGGCCGACATACGATATGGAGCCATCGATATCGGACTAGTTCCAGGAATCAAATCTATCGAAAACTCCACTTCTCGCTCCGGCGGTAAATCCTTTATCTCATCAGGGAATACTTCCGGAAAATCTCTAACAATGGGCAAACCATCAATCTCTTCACTCTCACCAGTCCTCAAAGTTGCCATAAGCATAAATACCTTAGCCCCATCTTGCACCGATTCTTTCACTTGTTTCTTCGTCATAAACAAATCTCTTTCAACATCCGAATCGGGAAAAATAACCGTTTTGTCAAAACAGTTAATATACACACGATTGAATTTTAACCAATTCATTCCAAGAATGACATCCAGTTGATCTAAATGAAGACACACTAAATCAATCCCAAAATCTCTACCGAAAATACTCAACGGGCAATTCAAGCAAACATACGGTGTAGTTACCGAACCCATAGCAGGAGTATCAATAACCATACCGCCACCAATCACAGACAACTCAAGATTCAACCTTCTAACACAATCCAAAGAAATAAAAGAATGCGTAGCTCCGGTATCAATTATAGCGATCAAAGGTATACCATTAATAAAACACGTACCTCGGATCAATCGATCGTCGCTAGCAGTCTCAGATCCAGAAAGAGCGAACACTTTCCCGCCCCCTTGATTCTTCTTCGGCTTATCACATTTCGTACTAATGTGTCCTTGCTCACCACAGTTATAGCAAGTAACACCCGTACCGCTTCTGCACTCAAGCGCCTTGTGGCCTGGCTTGCCACACTTAAAACACGCCTTCTCAACACTTTTGCATTCGGGAGCACGATGTCCCGCTTCACCGCACCTATAACATCTCACCGGAGTAGAAACTCCCCCACTTGGCCTCTTGCCATAACCCATTCTCTGCTTCCCTTTGTCCGCAGGAGTCACATAAGGTTTTCCTCTGAGTTGACCTTTTCCTTTCTTATCACTTAGGCTCTTGTAGTGGCTAGACCTAGCCCTACTGTCTTCGTCATAAATTCTGCTCTTGTTAACCAACTCAGAAAACCGCCTGATTTCCTGGTATCCAATAGCTTGTCTAATCTCAGGTCTCAAACCGTTCACAAACTTGAGACACTTAGACCTCTCAGCATTACCAGTATTATAGTGAGGACAAAATTTGATCAACTCCTCAAATTTCGCCGCATACTCAGCAACCGTCGAATTACCTTGCCTCAACTCAAGAAATTCGATCTCTTTCTTCCCCCGCACATCCTCTGGAAAGTACTTCTCCAGAAAAGTTTCTCTAAACAAATCCCACGTAATCACAATATCATCTTCCTCAAATCTTTGGCGAGTATTACCCCACCAATCTTCAGCTTCTTCTTCGAGCATATGAGTCCCAAACTGCACCTTCTGTGCATCCGAGCAATTCATAACTCGAAAAATCTTTTCCACAGCTTTCAACCAAATTTGTGCCTTGTCCGGTTCATGAGTTCCCTTGAAGACCGGAGGGTTATTCTTTTGGAATTTCCCCAAAGCACGGAATCCATCATCAGCATGATCCCTCACATTCACATTGGCCAGAGGATTCTGCCCAATTGCCCCTGCCAATCTCGTCAATGCCTCCGCAATTGCTTCGTCGTTCCTCCCTGCAACCATCTTACTAATTCCAACAACAGAACCACGTAAGAACAACCAATATTGATAATGCATCACACGCATATCAATAACACACAGGGAAAAACACTCTAACAACTTGGCCGGACGGACCGACCTGCTCTGATACCACTATTGTAACACCCTTTTCTATACCCCAAATAAATGCATATAAAACATTTAAGCATATACAAATTCATCAGAGTAAAGGTTTTAGAATAAGGTATAAAAGAAGAATGTCACAACTTCACCAATAAAACACTTTAACATTTTGCTCTATAAAATATGTAACATTTTCAAAAGTAAGCGGAAGATCAAATCATTTAAGCAGTTCCAAAATATTAATTCAAATGCACATAAGTCATCCAGATTAATACATCATATCAGTTAGATTACAAAACCACATCAGCTGATACATCGCAATGTATCACAAAAGAATGACTATACTAGTCTAACTACCCGGTGTTACATATCAGAGCAACAGACTCAAAAGAATGAAGACTAATCTTCACAAAAGGACTCCAGCATCCTAATCTGCAATGCCTCATAGAGCATTATAAAACAGCAGAAGGGTGAGAAATATAACCATAATAATCAAAGCATAAGATTACGTATATATAGGTATCATATAACACATATTCACATTTCTCACCACACTTTATTCTCACAATCATAATCATATCACATTCACATATATCAACATTGTGAATAACCACAAGCACATCCCTTCATGCTTGACTTCACAATCATTCACAAGCACATATGTACCACAACAATATTATGCAATGTGACTCAACATATTCAATGCAACTCAATGCTATGCGGTACCGACTCTCGTTATCTTTTCTCGGTTTTTACTTTAAACCGGGTCCACCCTTCTAGACCGATAACAACCAAGCCCGTCCCCTAGGCTTCAAACCCACCCTTCTAGGTTTGGGACAAGCCACTAGTTTCCACGAAACTAACAGACATTGCCTCTTGACTGAATGATGCATGTACAATCAACCAATCACAATAAATGCACTTAAGACCGTTCTCGCGTCTTAATCCCATGCATTCGAATAATTCACCCCTTCGAGAATTTCATCATGATTGCACATACAACATATATCAACATTTATCAATGTATTCATTTCACACATCATCATATTCAACAACAATGCACACATATCACATATGTTCCCATGCATTCACACAACAATCGCATACATATATGCACTCACAATTCATTAGACGATACACATACATTCCTCATTGTATTCCCATGTACCTCTAATTATCACAACAATCAAGGTATTCACATTGCAATACCAATCATACAATTAAAAGTTACGCACATATATTCAAAATGTTCTCATGCATACTCATTACATAATTGTACACAACAATCAAACATTCACAACTCATCAATTAATACACACATAAACATCATTATGTTCTCATGTATTTTAACCGATTACAAGTAATCATTTATATCACAACTCTAGGATTCACGCCCGAAGGCTACCCACAGCACATGTTATCATAATAGTTCACATACTCATTCATAACATAAAAGTATTAACATATGCGAATCAACCAACCAATCACCGTTTGGATAACACAGAAAAGAAATATACTGTCACATTCGCCTTCATTCGCCTGGCGAACCCTCGCAGCGAACACTCGCTAGGCTTCGCCTGGCGAGACTTCCCAGCGAGCCCAAGTCAGTAGCTACTGACTTCATTCGCCACCATTCGCCAGCACCTTCGTTGGGCGAACCTTCGCTATCCAACTTCGCCTGGCGAACCCACCAGCGAAGTCTACTGGGACTTAAATATAATTATTCGCCAACATTCGCTAGGCTTCGCCTGGCGAAGCTTCGCCTTCGCTCGCCTGGCGAGAGCCAGCGAACCTGCGCAGAACAGAACCCCATTCTGTTCCTCCTTCACCAATCCATCATCAACCCTCTCTTACACATCCAAATCAGTACAAACAACATCAATACATGTTACCCGACTATTCTACGACATTATTGCTCAGTTTCAACCGATTAAATCATCATTCTACTGATTAATCCAACATTTGCCCTAATTGGAAAGTGATGGAAACTCTACTAAAACCCTAACCCAACATACATAACATCATACCATGATCAAATAGAAACATTTCTCACCCTTACCTCGATTAATCGGAGCTTTGATGTTGGTTCTTGATGATTTCCACTTTTCCTCTTCTTCTCTTCTCTTTCTCTCCTTTCTTCTTCTTTCCTCTTTCTTTCCAACTGTTTTCTAACTTTCTTTTCTTTTCTTTCTCTCTTATATATATTTCCTTCATTTTCCTTCCTTCCAATTTCCTTCTCAATTCTCTATTGATCCCAATTAATAAAATTAATTTCCAACATTAATAAAAATCCCACTAAATCAATTAATTACTATAATTAATTATTTAATGAAATTTGGGCTGTTACACGGTGGATTGAGAACCTGAAAGGGTGATCTGGGAAAACTTTAGGGGCAAGGAATTTCACTGCATCAAATGGTCTTCACCTCTGCAGAAGATTACAGGAGAAGTTTGTTTCAACCGCTCTTCCCAGAAGCGAGGTTTCGGATAACTCTTAGTTAGTAGGGCTAGATTGTCATTGGACTCAATGTAACCTTTTCCCTATTGCCATTTTCAATTGTAAATGTTCCATGGAGTTTGCCATTTGCAAACTACCATTCTTGAATAAAATCATATTTTGGGCCATTCATTTGTTTATAATTTATTGCCTTCTCTATTGTTTCTTTGTTATGCAAAACATCATTTATTTGTTAATAAAGATTTTGAAAGCAAAAAGTCTTGAATTTAAAATGATTTTTGAAAACTCAACAAAACATAAAGTTGCTTTAGCTCGTGGAAAGATTCAGTGGAAATCATGTCTTCCCCAGGAAGTCCTAAGGTGGAAGAAGCCTTGATGTGCTATCTCAGCATGTTTCCCCATTAAAAATCAGGCTAACTTTATCTATTGGGTTGCTCTTTTGATTGTGTGGTTACTAAGATTGGAGACAGTCTCCCATTGTTCTCTATACAATGCAATTTTTGATATTGTGAAGATCCATCCTCAATGGAGTCACTTGGTGCCTCTACTGAAGCTACACTGCCATTTCCAGCAAGCTTGCTTGAGCTTTATATTTCCCAAGTAGAGTGGGTTTATTTTCTAGTGGGCCTTTGGACACCTTGTTCCCTTAAATTTAGTGTGATTCCTTGTTTCTCCAGCGAACTCGATATGTTTGTCTATTTTCCCTTTTGAGTCTCCGAATTCCTTGTCTCTCATTAGAGTCGAATCTTTATTTATAATTGGCATCTTGTCTGTTAGGATTGATTATCGCTGGTGTCTTCCGTCTTTCAGATCCTTGGTTGTCACCAATGTCTCTACCCCAATTGTCACTGGTTTATTTCTATTAGGTTGTGGGTTGTCACCTGTATCCCCTTTGAACTCTAGTTGTTACTAGCACCTCTAGTCGGCTTCATCTGCTATTGATATCATTTGTTTGGTCGTTACTAGTCATTCTTCTTGAAGTTCTAGTCGTTACTAGCGATCTCCGGTGAAGTCCAATAGTTATTGGCATCCTTTTAAAGTTCAGTGATTACTGGAATTATTTAAAATCCAATGGTTATTGGTATTTAAAGTCCAGTGGTTACTAGCATTGTTTAAAATCCAATGGTTATTGGTATCTAAAGTCTAGTGGTAAATGGCATTGTTTAAAGTCCAATGGTTATTGGCATTGTTGAAAGTCCAGTAGTTACTGGCATCGTTTAAAATCCAATGGTTATTGGTATTTAAAGTCCAGTTGTTAGTAGCATTATTTAAGGTCCAATGGTTATTGGCATTCCTTTTAAAGTCCAGTTGTTACTGACATTATTTAAGGTCTAATAGTTATTGGCATTCCTTTTAAATTCTAGTTGTTATTGGCATTGTTTAAAGTTCCAATGGTTATTGGAATTCCTTTTAAAGTCCAGTTGTTATTGGCATTGTTTAAAGTCCAATGGTTATTTGTATTTAAAGTCTAGTCGTTACTGGAATTGTTTAAAGTCCAATGGTTATTGGAAATCTCACTCAACTTTGTTTTATCTTTGATGGTTGGTTTTTACTAACGTCCCCCGTGAAGTTTAGTTTTATGGGCATTATCTAAGTCCAACTTATTTGGCATATCCCTGATTTATTTTTGTCTTGTTTTCTTTTTCCTGTCATTTCCTGAAGATTTCTTTTGAACTCTTAACTTTAAGGAAATGCTTGGTTTTGTCTAATCACTCGTTAGAAGATCATTCTTGTCTGGGTTGTTTCTCTTGTCAGAAGTCAGCTCTTGGTTTAACTTGATCCCCACTAGAGATCATGTTTCTTTCTGGTTATGTTCCCAGTAAAGATTCCTGTTCTGTTTTCTGTTTCCTCCCTAGTTAGTTTGCCGATCATGTTTGAATCTGTTGACTTTGTTTTTCCCTAGTGGAGACCACATGTTTGGTTGTATCTCCAGTGGAGAATCTTCCTCTAGAGTATCATCCTGGTCATGTCTTAACTTGTGTTTGATCACTTTAGATTTCCCCAGTGTTGTTGTCATCCCCAATGAGTGTTTACTTAGTATAGTGACTCTATCCTTGTTTGCTTTTGTTGTTGTCTGCATTTTTGCATTTATCATCCCATCATTATCATCACGTTAGAGTTTATGGCATGTCAGCATTGGCGTAGTTCCTTTTTTCCTTTACATAACATTACATCTAAGGGAAAAAATTTCGGTTGCTATGTTTAAATACCTTCCACCCTGATTCTATGAGGATAGTCATCGCACATGTCATCTGATAAAGATATTTATATAGGGGAAACTGTCATACCCCAAATTTTTACCCCTTAGATGTCATCATCCTTTTCACAAGCATATTAGGTCAAGAATTCTTGCATAACTAACCAAATCATAAAGCTTTGTGGTTTTGTTTGTTTTGTGAAATTAGGGTTTGTGGATAAAAGGTGGATGCCCTGATTAATCATGAGTTGAGTGGGAAATCAACCAAGGAAGTCCCCATACATTTTATGAGTCCTCAAGAGGTCATTTGGTCCAAATAAATCTAATTCAAAAGCTACCTAAGTGGATAGGAGAGACATTGACTTCATCTGATTCAAAAGTCAACTAAGGCATCACATAAGTCAACTCTTAAGTTTTATAGTCAACTATAATATTTACAAGTCTTGGTTTATGATCTCATGTGGTTGGATCATCAAAAATAAAGTTGGAACAATAAATTCAGAAGATTTGAAGAATTAGGGTTTTGTGGTGAAGTCAAGAAAGTCAACATTTATAGTGGTTTTTCAAGGCCAAATTTAAGATTGTTCCAAGCATAATTTGTCTTAGCCATCAACATCAAAGTTATAGGTTATATCTTTAGCTTTCATTTGATACAAATAACTCCTCAAGAGCCTTTTTAGAACTCAAGTTAAGATGTTTTCAAGTAGATATCAAAGTAGGCCAAAACCTAAGGCAACATTTTTGCAAGAACTTCCAACCAAGGCCTCATGGGTTTATTAACCTCAAACCAAAATTCATCCAACATGAAAGTTATTCCTCTTGATCTAAGCTTTCCAAGCATATAAGGAATTTCTTAATTAAATTAAGGAGTGAAAAGTTACGGCATCACAAAGTTTGTTGAGTTTGGGCATAAGTTAGGCAACTTGCCCTAGTTGCTAAGGCATTTCAAAGTCATGTTTTTTCTCAACTTACAAGCCTTATTTTTGATAAATCGAAGCTTCAAATCCAAAAGTTTACAACATCAAAGTTGTTCTCCTTCATCTCAGGTTTCTAAGCATCTAAAGAACTCCCAAATTGGATATCTACAACTCAAGATATGGTGAGATGAACGTGGGTGCCAACACTTGACAAAAGTTGCCCAAGTCATAACCAGGTCATGCGCAGGCTTTCCTAGACCAATTTTCATGACCATATTTCATCATGATACAAACCTCAAATCAAATTTTTTAAAACATGAAAGTTGTAGGGTTACATGCCCTATTTCCAAAGAGCTCAAGACCTCATCATTTGAACCAATGTCCATGAAGATGTGATGTGCCAAGGTTAGCTCTGAATAATGCCTTCATCTTGCCACCATGTCAAGCCACAACCAGATTTTGTGCCAAATATTAACAACTTTTTCCCAACATCTAAGATACCTTTTCTTGTGTACCTACCTCCGTAAATCCCACTCCCCAAAAATTACCTCATTTGGCTTCCTTTTGTATGACATACAAAATGCATTGTAAAAAACATGTCATGAAAACATGAAACCACCAAACTTGGTCTAGCCTTTCCACCTTACATGCTAGTTTCTCTGACCATAACACAACAAAGATCCACTGCCCAACAAGTTCTGCACATTGACCTAGCACAAGCCATCACCATCAGAGGAGAACTTTTCACTTTTGGCTCCAAAAAGCATCATTTCAAAAAAACCCTAATCTTCGAGCAAGAACATCAAAAAACTCAGTTTTTGCAAAACTTCTCCAACCACTATTTCCTTTCGTGCAAGCCACAAACTACCTTCATAAACCTTCACCATACACCACTACCAACTAATTTCATCCACCAAAGAAGAGTTGTAACCTCTTAATCACTATCTACCATTTTCAAATCTCTTTTAAGCTTGAGCCATCAGGTTTAAAATTGAGAAGCTTTTCCAGGCAAGTCATTGGTTTCCATCCACTCTTTAAGGGTCAACAAGGTTAAGGAACAACATTTTTCGCTTCTGTAATAACCATTGAAGAAGCCTTGAACTTTTTCCAAGAGGCAATCCTTCTCTTCTCTTGAACTCTCCAAGTTCACATTATTACTGCTTGGTTTGTGATTGGAAATGTTCTCCATATCATTTGCCATGTTTCTGAATCTTCACATGTATGGTATGAACTGAGGACTTGATGTTCTTCATTTGTTTTGTGTTTTGATGCCACACGGTTTGACTAACTTTTGCAAAGTATATGTTTATTTTTAGATCTTAATTTTGGTATATTATTGATCATGGTGAAAAGTACTTGAGGTTTTGTCTTTACCATTTTTATTTTCATGGCGAAATGATTAAGTTATTGTGAAATTTTTTATGTGATATTGATGAAAAGTACTTGAGGTTTGGTCTGAACGAAGAAGATGAAGATGAGTTGGCATGAGCTGGCGCTGACTTGGAAGTTTGGTTTGCTTTTATAATATATAGTGGTGGAGGTGGCTTATGCAACAGATGTATAGCCACCCCAGTGGTATGAAGCGAGTGTGTTTGTGCCTAGGGTCAGGGGTTCGAATCCCCCTCCCTCCAGAACCTTTAATATTTAGCTTTTGTTTTGAATCTGTATCATGGACTTGGACTTATCTTCTTTGCTAACTACTGTTACTACTCGAAAAATGCAACGACGGGAAGGCGAAAAGAAAGACAGAAGAGACGTCACCGAACTTTATTCTTCCCATGAGGGGAAAGGAAAATGTCGAGAAAACCTTAAGAAAGAAACAGATAAGATGGTCTCGCAACCAAGAACGGGTTCGGAAGCCGGTTATGCAAAGGGAAGGTGTTAGTACCCCTCACATCCATCGTACTCGATGGGAACCATTTGTTTGTCAACGTGTGAAGATATTTGCTAAAAATTATTACTATAAAGTGTGTTCTAACGGGGTAAAGAGAAAGGGTAGAAATGGGGAAAAAGAGAGATAACGAGAAGGGAAGAGACTCGGTAGGACTTTGCGATCCTAGGCCTACGCATTCTCAACAGATATGAGAAAGTCTAAGTCAATGTAGTTTGGAAAACTACAGGTAAAAGAGGGGAATGTGCTAGGCAAGGATTGTGGCCCTTGTGCCTACGTATCTTTACTCAAAAGAACTAAAGAATTAGAGCAGCCGTAGTTCAGCCTACAGGTAATTGGTGTTTTTGGGGATGATGTTATCATAGTGCATTCTAGCAATTTAGGTGTATTGTTGCTCGCTCGTTGGAGACTTAGGCGTTACCTGTTTGTGGTAGAACGGACGTAACATATCCTTTTTGAAAAGATTAATTTTCGCCTATCGAGGCAAGATGTCACATTTGATTTGTGGGAGTTGTTTTTAGGGGTGAAATAGGTCCTCGGATAGTAACCCCTTGCGGGTAGTACCCAATTCTTTATCTCAAAGTTTTTGTTATGAAAAGGGTGTGGCGAATACAAGTGCGTCTTCATATTGAAAGACGATTATCGATACCACACACTCTACAGTGAGTATCATGAAACTTCCTAAGAAAAACTAATTAGAAAAAAAAACATTAACAATCTAAAAAAAAGTTTATAAAATAATAACTCTAAAACAAACTTAGTGAAATATAAAAACTCTAACAAATTTAATTAGGAAAATACGTTATAAAATTAAAAACTAGTTTTTATATTATATTAACAATTAAAAGAAGGTTTTAGAAAGTTAAATAAAACAAAAGGGGGAAACAGATTCCATCTTGATATGTTGTAACCTTGTTAATTTCACAGCCAAATCCAAAGTAATGCACAGAAGGAAAAAATGAAAATGGCGATAATGGCACGGCGAAGTCCCGACTTTGTTTCCATCTTCTCCCTTCGTCAAACTCATGCTTGCTTTCAAAATCTGTGTTCGGTTTCACTTTCAAGTCCGTTTTGTTCTACTCAAAATCCCTCTGGATGTCTCAAGATCTCTTCTTCCACTTTGTCTCTATTTCTAAAACTTTCTAAAAAAGAGTTTGGAGTTGGTTGTTTGGAAAAGAGGTGAGGAAGAGAGTTCTGGGTTAGGGGTTGCGATGAAACCGGGTTTGGGTTTTTATGATGGGTGTTGGCGGAAGTTGAGCGGGTTTCGAAACGGAGGTTGGGCGACGGAAAGGAAGAGAATTGAGGAAGCAGAAAATGGTGAGGGTTTTGTTGTGGCTGAAGAAGGTTGAGGTTTCTGGGTTTGAACGGTGAGATGGGTTTTTTGTGATAACGGCGTTGCGGAAGGGAGGACAGGAGGAGAAAGGTGGAGGTCCGATGGCGGTTCTGGGGTTTGGATGTTTTAGAAGAAGAAGAGGTTTTGGAGTGGAAGGTTTCGAAAGTGGGTTTTACGATTTTGAAGAAAGGGAATGGAGGTGAGTTTGAAGATGATGAACAGTAGGGGGAAGATGGCGGCTGGAGCGAAGAGGAAGAGGTGCGGTTGGCTAGGAGAGAGGAAAGATGGAGTTGTGGCAGCTGGATTTTCGGGTGCCTCTAGGGTTTCTGGAGGTGGAAGAAAGTGAATAGTGCCCAAGACACTTATAGGCTGGACACATGTCACTATCTTCTGTTTTTTTTAATTTAATTTTCTATTATTTATTTGTTGTACTATTAGATAATAAAACCTAAATTTAAACTAATCCTCTAATTTAATTTCTAACTAAAACTAACTCTAATCTAAACTAAACTCTAATTCTATTCTAATATTAATCTGAATTCCTAATAAAAACTAATTTCTAATAAAACTAATAATTCTAATTATAATTCTATTTTTTTTAATATTAAATTCTAAATCTAAAAATCTAAATTAATCCTATTTTAAATCTAAATAAAATATTTTTCTAAATCTATTCCTAATTAGAAATCTAACTATAATTCTATCTAATTCTAGCTGAAATCCACCAACCAGGTGTGGAGAATGGCCAATACAAGAAGAAAATGGAGTTTGAGCAAGACCAAGTGGCTGAGAGCAGTAGGAAATTGAAGCTAGAAATGGATATGAGAGTCATGTACCAGAATGGTTTCGAAGGGGCTGGCGCATCAGTGAAAACTCTCTGACAGCGCCTAAAGGAAACTAAGGACTCTTGTGATAGAGCGTGGCATTTCTTTGAATTAGCTTCTGCCGAAAAGAAGAAGACAAGGGAGAAGCTCCAAGCTGACATTGAGGATCTCGAAGAGCAGTTGAGAAGTGCTTTAACTCTAGGTGAAGATGAACGACGACTCAAGGAAGAAGCGTTGAGAGCTTCATATGTCACTCCTGGCATGTGGAACAACAAATGTTTAGAGTTGGAAACCGCTTAGGAAACGGCCACTCTGTGGAAGAATCGTTTTGATGCCCTGAAAAGTGATAGTTCATAGTGGCTCAAAAAGGAGGCTCAGCTCAATGAACTGTTGGATACACATGTGGATTGTCTTTGTTATTATCAGCCGACTCTAGACATGTGTCGTGCTAGGTACAATGATCTAGTGGAGCATTGTAACCTCATGATCCGTGATATTCAATGGAGGTTGGAAAGTGCGATTCAAGACTTGGAATGGAGTGACGTCCCTCCTTCCGTCCATCACTTTATCCAACTCTGTGACCAGATGATTAGAAGATTCACGTTCGAGTCAAAGAAGCTTGAAGAGCGTCTCTGAAAGAATGCCTTTTAGTTATTCAGTATTTCCTCTTGTAGCATGAATTGTTATGTTCAGCTTATTCAACAATCGTTTGTATTGGATCTTCTCTCAGAATTAATGAAAGTTTTCTTTTTGGTCTTAATTGTGTATTTTTTACTATTCATTCACAGTTCTATAATACCGATGATAATCATAGGTCTCGAAAGTCTCTTGAACATTGCATATGCTTGCACATCAATTTTTTTGCATTCCATGAAACCCAACCTTACACGCCGCTTGCCCTTTCACAGTAAAGCAAGCTGACTTCTGGACATCAGTACAACATAAGACATAATCAGAAAAGAGTCATTGATCAGCTAGAGCAAAACCAATATGCTATGAGGGAAGAAATGCAAGGTATGAAGACGCAAATGAATCAACTCATGGAGGTGATCTAGAACATGGCCAGAAATCAAGAGGAGATGAGGTTAGCGGCAGAGAGGAACGCTAACCAACCTTAACTGGCTTGGTTCCCAATGTAGGTAGCGTAGTTCCAACCCCTACCGGTGCTATTCCAACCCCTGTTGGTGCAATTCCTACTCCCGCAGACGCGGTACCTGTAACACCCCAAATTTTATTGGAATATTTATTTAAATTATTTAAATTAGAATATTCACATTTCGGTGATTTGCGGTGGTTTTGTAGAATATTGGGAATTAATGGAATTTGGGTTATTTATTTTGAATAATAATATATAATATGAATATATTAATATTATTATTAATTAAAATAAATATAAGTGAAATAAGGGCAAATTGGATAATTAAGAGGAGTTAGTGAGGATAATATGGGAAAAGCCCAATTGTGAGGCCCGAGTCTAGGTTTAACAAAAAGAAAATTGTGAAGGGATTAGGATTCATTTTGTTAGAACCGTGAAGAGAATTGAGGCCAGAGCTCTGAGAAGGAAGATTGGAGGCAAAAGCTTCGGAAGGTTCTCGGAAATATTTAAGAAGGCTTTGATCGACAATTAAGGTATGAGGAATATTGCCTTTCATGATTTTCTATGTGTACATTCAACGTATTTAAGGTCGATTTAAGGTTTAAGGGATTTTGGGGTTGATAATGAGAAAAGGAATTTTTGGCTTTCGTGGCCTAAACCTATCATTAGTGAATCTAACCGTGGTTCATTGGGGAAAAAGGAACCTTAGCCCTTCGTGGCCAAAACACTAATTTGACATTGGTCTAACCCTGTAGGGAAATTTGATTGTGAGAACTCTGATGATTCTGATGATTGTGGTGTAGTGGTAAGTATTCCTGAGAGTTTGAGGGTAGATATGAGAAATAGTGATCTTTGGATTTCGTGGCCTAAATTTATTATTTGCGAATCTAACCGTGGAATTCTTTGGGAAAAGGAAAGTTAGGCCTTCATGGCCAAAAACCATGAATTATTATTTGTCTAACCTTGAAGGGATAAGAATATTAGATATTGAGTAATTCTAATGAGTATGGGTAATTGTAGGGAAATTTGTGATTTAGGGCATGAATATGATGTGGGATTGGCCTAATGAACCATAGGTTTTGTGCCTTTAGCATCGTAAAACCTTAGGGATGATTTAGAGATGTTTTGGGGGCAGTGGGAAAGTGAATCGTAGAGCTTTTTGAGTGATTTTGGGTTCTAGTGCATAACTGAGATTTGCTGGCATCGCACTGTTCGCCTAGCGAATAATGCTTCGCCTAGCGAACGATTGTGTCCCCAAACTCGCCTAGCGAAGAAACTCACCCCAGACTCGCCTAACGGACATGCTAAGGAACGTTGCAGAGTTCCGCGAATGTTAATCGTGTGCAGCGATACTTTGATGTTTGATTCTTTGACGAATTAACATGAGTAGGTCTATGAATTTTATGTGATTAATAGGCGATAATATGAGGATTACCGCGAGTATATTTATGAATTAATATGTGATAATATGATGAATTAATATGAGTATGACTATGAGCGCTATGTGATTTGTACATGATTATATGATGATTTCTATGATGTATGATGATGATTATTATGATGAGCTATGATGACATGATGTATGATGATGATTATTGTGATGAGCTATGATGACATGATGTTTGATGATGATTATTATGATGAGCTATGATGAAATGATGTATGATGATGATTATGATGATGAACTATGACGTTTGATGATGATGAATATGATGAATGATGACACATCTATGATGTTATTATGAGGATGATTTATGACGTGTGCATCACGCGTTCATGGGCATCCGGACTTTGGTTCAGGACCTCGATTACTTTGGCTTCAATCCCATTATATGGATGTGAAGTGTTTTGATGTGCTCCGGTTCTCTAGTAGAATCGATCCTATTGATGGGGATCTATGGAGGGTTGATGACCCAATGTCCATCGTGTTGTGATGATTGGTACCACATGCATTGAGTCTTGTTGCATTTGCATTTATGAGTCATTTGGAATAATTTATGATGTTGTGGTCTTTGAGGCCTATTGATGGATATGAATGTGTTAAATATGATGACCCATATTATATGTTGATTTTCATACATTGATTATTATGAACGGTTTTACTCACCCTGCCTGTTTGAATGTTACCACCACGTGGGTAACATGCAGATGACTAGGTTTAGTCGTGGACGCTGTTGAGGACTTTTGAAGTTTCGAGTTGTTGGCCTTTTGGTTAACTTAGAGGGTCTTGCTCTGATAGTGTAACATCGGGTTGGGGTCTATGTGTTAATTGAGTTATTTTGATTATCTTTTCGTATAAGGAAAACCTTGGATTATAACTTTTGAGTTCCGCTTCCTTTGAGCAATTTTGGATATATTTTGGGAAAACCCGTTGTACACGGAGCATTGACTTGTTTTGAGTTATTGAAAAATGTACGTCCTTTTGTGGTGGCTTTTATTGAATTTAGTAATTTACTCTGATAGATGTGAATAAATGTGCCTTTTAATTGTGGGATAGAAAAGGGTGTTACAATACCTATTAGTATTGTCCATCCTCTCGGTGCTACGATTTGACCACCAGTCCACTACGACGATCATGAAGGCTTCTACGAAGACTCGGCTGATGCATGTGTACCACAAAATGCTGAATTAGAAAAGATGTTTAATGCTCTACAAGAAGCAGTGAGAGCAATGCAAGGTCCCGACGTTTTGGGATTAGATGCTACAGAAATATGTCTGGTACCAGGGGTTAAGATACCTCCGAAGTTTACTATCCCAATTTTCGAGAAATACAAGGGTAGCAGTTGTCCCAAGACCCATATAAGTTCTTACTGCAGAAAGATGGCTGCCTATTCCGATGATGAATAACTTTTAATCCATTTCTTTCAGGATAATTTGACTGAGGCCTCTCTGGAATGGTACATGCAGCTCGAGCACTCCAATGTGAAGAGTTGAAAAGAGTTAGCTGACGCTTTCGTGAAACACTATCAATACAACACTGACGTGGCTCTGAATCGGACGCAACTCCAGAATCTGACCCAAAAACCAAACGAGTCTTTCAAGGACTATGCACAGAGATGGAGAGGGCTAGCTACAAGAGTACAACCTCCATTTTTGGAAAGAGAGCTAACACACCTCTTCATGGGTACGCTACAAGGATCGGTTCTTGAGCGTCTAGCATCTACCACTTCTATGGTGTTTTCTGAACTTATTATGGCTGGAGAAAGGCTAGAGAGCTTAATCAATTCAGGAAAGATTCAGAATACTGGCAGATCCTCAAGTGGGGTCAAGAAGCCATATCAGGGTTTAGTTAAAAAGAAAGAAGGTGAAGCTAGTACTGTGTCCACAGACAGAGGGAGAGCCAATCAAGGTTATCACCATGTTGTTGTCGTTGCTCCACAACAATCGCTTTCCATTCCAGCAAGTCAGCCTGCAACTCAGCAGAACCGACAACAACAACCCTACCAACCGAGACAAAATCAGTATCAAGGTCAGCAAAGGCCGACGAGGCCAGAAAGAAGGTTTGATCCAATTCCGTCAACATACGCTAGATTACTTCCGTTCTTGTTGAAAGGAGGTCTTGTTCAACTTAGGGAAATGAGGGACCGTCCGACCGTTTTCCCCTTAGGTTATGACGTCAATGCAAGATGTGAATTCCATTCAGGCGCCCCAGGCCATAACATTGAGAATTGCAAAACTTTGAAATACATTGTGCAAGATCTTATTGATTCAAAGGCAATAAACTTCACCCGAAACACCCTGAACATCAAGACTAATCTAATGCCGGCTCATCACTCAACAAACATGATTGAGAGCTCTAGAGGGGTCCGATTAATTTCGAACATTGACAAGCTGAAAACCCCTCTTTCCACTATTAAAGAGCAACTCTTATTGAAGAACGTTTATCCTAGCTGTCCAGCCAACTGTCATGTTTGTTTAAGCAATTCTCAAGAACACGTTGAACTGAAAAAGGGCATTCAAGGCCTGATTGGTCAAGGCGTATTAGTAGCAGAACAACTTTCAAAGACCGAAGAAGTCGCTACTCTTGACATTTCGTTTGAAACATTGGGGATACCATACGACGATGAATGTGGGTTATGGAATCCTTTAAATGATTTGACTCATACTCCGTTGACAATACCATGCGATGAGGAAGAATGGGACAGTGTATATGGATAGGCTTATATCCCTCTGCAGATCTCATATGATGAAACATATGTGATTCCTTATGGTCTAGGTGGAATATCTTTAAACATACCCTACGATCCAGTAGAGATACCTATGTCTCTACCATCAATGAACCAGCTTGTCATTTCGGCGCCAACTCCATTCCATACGAGAGCACGAATGTTATACCTTGGCTATATGACGAGGCTGTTTTTCTCAACAGGCAGAAGGTGGGAGAAGAGGATATCTTGGAATAAAAGAAGACCGTAGAGAACATCGTGGGAACTGGTGGTGTCACCAGGAGTGGTCGAATCTTTGCACCAACCCTATCACCCATCAACAATAATGGTAATACAAAGAAATATACTGTTAAACCAAGCATCATTGAACATGGTTAGTCCTCCAAACAGAAGGATGTCCCCAATAATGAGGCAGAGGAGTTTTTGAGAATCATTCAGAAAAGTGATTACAAGGTGATTGACCAGCTCAATCAGACTCCTTCGAAGATCTCCATGATGTCGTTATTAATGTGTTCAAAGGCCCATCAGAAGGCGCTGTTAAAATTCTTGAAGGACGTTCATGTGCCTCAAGAGATATCTGTAGTGCAATTTGAAGAGGTGGTTGGTAATATAGCATCATATCATATTCTGAGCTTTAATGACAGTGAATTACCTCCCGAAGGTAAAAATCACAACAAGGCCTTGCACATTATCATCGAATGTGTGGATGTTGTATTCTCCAGAGTTCTAGTCGACACCGGGTCATCATTGAACGTACTCTGAAAGAGCTCGTTGTGCAAGCTGTCAATTGAAGGACTAGTGATGAAGCCGATTCAAACCATTGTAAAAGCTTTTGATGGAGCTACGAGAACTGTGATAGGCGAGGTTGATCTCCCGATTAAGATCGGCCCTCATACTTTTATCATTACATTTTATGTAATGGATATATATCCCGCCTACAGTTGCTTGCCTGGTCGCCCGTGGATTCATTCAGCTGGTGCCGTAACATCAACTCTGCATCAGAGGATCAAATTTATAATTAATAATCAAATGGTCATCATTGAAGGCAAAAAAGATGTCCTTGTGAGCCATCTTGCTTCTTTCCGATACGTGGAGGTAGGAGACTGTTGCACCCCAAATTTTGACCCCTTAGATCTTCATCAACATTTTAGGATCATATTCATTTGATTATCTAACCTTAACCTATTTCAAGTTGGTCTTTGTCAAGATACAGGTGAATTAGGGTTCCGTACAACTGAGAATCGAGGTTTCAATGGTTTAATCAGTCAATGTATTGGATTGATTCTCCATGAGATAAGTCTCCACTTAATCAAATATACTCCATTGGATCAAGTATGAATCCAATTTGAGTTTGTCACCCAAGGATCAAGAACAATGCAGTTCAGGATACCCGATTAGGGTTTTCGATTAGGAAAAGTCAACTATAGTTTGACTTTTGATTTAAATGGTGCTCCAATGGTGGGAACAGGGTCCATGAAGTTCATATGGCTTAGTGAAGTCAACTCAAGAAGTTTCAAGGCCTCAAAAGACCCGAAACATCAACAGTCGACTCGGTAGTCATCGATCGATCGTTCGGTTGACCAAAAAGTCAACTCTTCAACCAATTTGACCTTAAAGTATGAAGAAGAAATGTTCCTAGTAACATATTACACCTATCCATGAAGTTTCATGACCATTGGGTCAAGGATTGAGGAGTAATCGAAAAATTAGGAAATTAGGGTTTTGAAAGTGGCAAGACCATAACTCCCTAACCACACATCCAATTGAGTTGGTTCAAGGCTCATTGGAAAGGTATTGGCATGTCCTACAAAAGTCTCACAGTGGTCCATGAGCAGAAAATGCATAGATTTGGAGTTATGGCCAAGATCATTACAAGAGGGAAAAAACACTTAGAAAAATTCTAAGTTATTGGCCTTTTTAGGCATGTTTTTAGCCAACTTTGAGTGGATTTTTGACCTAGTTCCATTTGGAATATGAAGATCATGAAAACATGAAAATTGTAGAGCTTCATGAGGGCTTTCCAAAATGTACTAGAACTCCTCCATAGCCCTTATGAGTTGAGAGTTATGAATTCAGCAAGTTGGGGTTTCAACACTTGAGTTCACCATTTTCACTTTTTCACAAACTCACTCTTTAACCACTTGAGCTATTATCAGCCATTTGATCATGTTTCTATCTGATAGTTAGAGATCATGATGAATAGAAATGCAGAAAATTAAGAGGTTTGGTGGATTTGGCAAGTTGTATGCAAGTGGCATTATTTTAATAAAAGAAATCAAGAAAGAGAAACTTTATGGAAGCAACTTGCAGCTGCAGCTCCCCTACTCCCTAGTCACACTTCAGTCACTTCCATGTCTTCCTTGCCACTTTATTTGTGCATCATCTTGAGCCAAGAACTTGGACTTACAGCTGCAACAAATCTTGAACAATATTGCATTTACAAAACTCCCTCCAAAATGCCAAAATACAAATATGCCCCAAACCTTTCATTGGCCTATAAATAGAGGTTTCCTCTATGTTGAAAGACACACCAGAGCACTCTAAAACCCAAGATAAAAACCATAGCTCTCATCTTACCTTGCTTTGCTTATAAGTGAAGAAACCATTTCAAAACTTCTCAAAAATCTGCCTTGAGCATTTAGCCTTCCAAAACCATTTCTACCCACTTAAAATCATCACAAACCATCCACACAATCCACAAATGATGTGTGGGAGGTGTTCAAGCTCTTAAACCAGTCAAAAACTTCATTTTCCCAAAAGTCAACTTTCAACCAAGCAAAGTTTGACTTTACTCACAAAATCTGATAAATCTCTGCTCAGGCCTGTTTTGATCACGTTAAACCTCCAAACACCTTAGGTTTATGATGTACTAACTATCCATAACCTAAAATACCATCATCGTTACTTGTTTTGAGTTTTGCCCTAAAGTTCACTTGTTTACTTCAAGTGCAAGAAAAGCTACATTTTCATCAAGGCATTGGTTGGATCTTATTTGGGGAGTCTTCAAGGTTTTCCCTAGTGTACAAGCTTACTTGGAAGTCTACAAGAGGTTAGTCGTAACTATCTTGATTTTGAACTGCCATGAACATGATTAGTGTGCATTAGTTGTTACAATGTGTTTTAAGTGTAAATGCAGTTCATGTTTGAATCTGCCAAGATTGGTTTTGTTTTGCTCATCAATATGTGTAGTGCTATGTATTGTTGAAGTTTTGATATAAATCATGAGTGGATGTTTGCCATGGCTATTGTTGAAGGGATACTACCTGTTTTGGCTCAAAGTTTGCTTACAACTTTATGAAGTTTGGTGCTGTTTTGATCTGGTTTTGTTTGTGAATGATGTTGACATGTTTCTGTTGCTGCAGCATCTTTAAATCTTGAATCTGTTTGTTGGCATTTAAGATTAGAATTCCTTGTATGTTTGAGTCATGTGATGTTTTTATTATTTGAAACTGGTTTGGTTTTGGATCATCACATTTTTGTTTTGGCCATTTTCAACTCATGTGCATTTTTTTCAACTCATAGGTCATTTTCAATTCTAGTACATTTTTGAATCATTCTTGTGCTTGAACTTGGTCTATAACATGTTTTGAATGTGCTTGTAAGTTGTTTGGTTCTGTTGGACTTGGTAAGAACCATTGGAATGATTCATGTGGCTGTTGAGTTTTGTTTTAAGTCATGATGACCAATACTTGTTGTTGTCATAGGGTTGTAACCTTCATGAGTTATTTGCCTTGAAATTTGTTGCTTGCCATTGCCATGCTAAGCGAAATCTGTGATAATTTGAACTATTGCTTTGTGTTTGACCTATGTTTGTTAACATGGGAGTCTAGTATCATTGAATCTTGTTTTTATTGGATAGTTGGCATTGTCATGTTTGCATCAAGGACTGTCATTTTGAGGCATGGTAATAGAGTTGTTTTATAATCATGACATAACCATATCTTGTTTGCCTTGTCAATTATGATAGGCATATATGTATGTTCTGTTGTTTTGAAAATCATGTTTGAATCTATCTTGAAATTTCTTGTGAGCATCATTGATCCATGATTTAAATGGTTGCATTAACATGTCATACCTTTTCTGTTACAAGTTCAAACTGCCACTTAGCCCTAGCACTTTTGTTATAGGATGCATATTGTCATTAAACTTGTAAGTTGTCATGAGCATTGAGGAATTAGGACTAATTGTTGATTGTGCTAGCATTGTCATGTTAGAATTCACTATTTTACTGCTATAACTGTCAAATTTGAACCACTGCCATATGCTTACAAGTTGTTATGTGCATTAGGTGTATTAGGGTTAATTGTTGATTGATACTAGCATTGTCATGTTAGGATCCATATTGCTGTTAGAACTGTCTAAAGTCATGAACCATTGCTATGTAATGCTGCTACCTACTTTGCTTTCAACCATTTATCAAGTTTTTCTGTTTTGGCTGGTTTGTAACCAAGAACATGTTTGTTTGGTGCTAATTGTCATTTTGCATCTGTTGCTGCTAAAACTTTGATTTCTTGCTAGAATCTGTTTATGCTTACCACCATGGAGTTGTAACTTTCATTGTAAGGCATGTATTGAATTGCTGTGTTTGATTTGGTATTGTAATGACCAAGACTGGCTGCTGCTTCTGTTGTTATGTTTGCTGTTGCAAAACCAATTATCATGATTAGCTTGTTAGGCTATTTTGTTTAAGATCAAGCTGTCTTGGTGTGAAAAACTATATGTGTATGCATGTTTGTTTGATGTTATGATTTAGCCAAAAGGCAAGCTCACTGTCAGCTTCTGTTTTGAGGTGTTCACCTCTTGTGATATCAATTACTTTGATTGATCTTTCTTGCAAGCTGTTTGAATTCATTGTCTTGATGTATGTGAATCATTTTATGTGTGTTGATTGAGTTGAGGCATGTATGTTGCAATATGAATGTTCTTATTTTTCCAAACAACATTTCAAGCAATTTGTGGTCCATAGTTGCAACTAGCATACCATTTTCTGTTTGGAGTTATTTTTTAGTGTTCTTTGAGTCTAGAATCCAGGAATTATGTATTTGAAATTTGTGCACACCTTCATCTGATCTTAATCACTTATGTTTTGAGCTGTAGCTTCCATAATGCATGTCACAAGCTTCCATTTGCACTTGCAATCGTGTTTTAATTTATGTGCTTCATCTTGAAAAACTAATGATGCCATTGTGTTCCTTATTGAATTTCACATAAGATAGACCCAAATTTTGTTAAATTTGGTTGTGTTTTGAAAGATTTATGATGAGACCGTTTTCATGCTATGCCTTGTTTCTTTCTTGCCTTGCCTGACCCAGTTTGCTTGCTTTTTTAAGTATTAGTATTTATTGGGGTGGCATAATACACGGATGTATCGCCACTCCAATGGTTATGCCTTAAGTTTCAATTGCCTTGCCATGCTACCTGACCTAAGTTCGATCTGTGTGGAGATCAACTCTTTTGGTCATTTTCATTATTTTCCATGTTTTCACATTTTCTCTCTTTTGTTCCTTGATTTATCACATGCGCGCCTCTGGCTGGTTTGGCCAAGTTTTGAACTGGTGATCACAAGGTGGTGGGTTCAACACCCACCAAGCACACATCCTTATTTTTAATTACTATGTTTGTTTGATTTTTCTTTAAATTTCAAAATAGCACAACTTTGTCAATTTTTATCATTTTTTATTGATTCTTTTTGCAATTGTATTGTATTTTTGCATATTTTCACATGTTATGTGAATATTATAGAATTTTAATTTTGGAAAACACTTTGTATTAAAAGAAGTCATGCTCCATTTTTAGGGTTTTTACCTTCCTCTCTTTCCATTCAAACTTTTGATTCCTTTTCTTGAAATTGATTTTGCACTTGATATGAGCATTTGTTTGTCAACTCCTTTATGTATGTGAATTTGATTTCAATTTTTGCTTGTAAGCATCATGATTGTTTCATTTGATTAACATTTAGAATCCCCATGAAATTTTGAACTGTTTATCAAGTTATAACTTGTTTGCATTGGTTGTTACCTTTATCTTTGTCAAGATATGTATTTGGTTTTCACCTTTTGTGCCTAAGTCTTGTAAGAACTTATCCTTTTTGATATTGTAATATCTTACTTGCATGTTCTTGGTTGTGACCATCTATCTTGATTGAAATCCTTGCTTGATATTGTCATATGCTTGCATGCTTTGGTTGTGACCATCTATCTTGTTTAAAGTCATTGATATTGTGATATCTTTATACCTTACTTTGGTTGTAACCATTCACCTTGACTAAAATACTTGCTTATTGTAATATGCTTGTTTATTCTTGGTTGTAACCATATCCTTTATTTCCATCATGTTTGAATGATTGTTGCTTTGTTAAGTTTATTTCCCCAAGTGATGAAACTCTTTAGTTCTCATCCAAGTTGCCTCCTCTTTTCCCTTCCAAAGGAAAGTCTCTCTATTGACCTTTGGGTCATAGATAGCTCATTACCCTCCCTTGACTTTGTAAAGTCATCCATACACTTAGTCAAGTTAGAACCTATCCATTAGACTTTGCTTAAGTCTAAAAAGCTTACCCTTTGTTAGGAGTGCTCCTTCAATTAGAACTTAAGGTAGAGTTTGTTAACTCTATGTAAGAATCATGGAGATGATTACTTACTCCCCTTTCTTGAGTGTTCAATGTAGATCTAGAGAGTTTTCTTAAACTCTTATCAAGAATTGTGATGTTTGTTCCCCTTTGAACCTTGATCATAATCAAGTATTCTTTATCCCTAGTGAGGTGAACTACGATTTCTCTGATTCTATCCTAGTAAGGATACGTAGGCAGAGGACGCGATGTCTTTGCGAGCAAACTTAGAAACTATCTTTAGGTCTTTACCTTTACCTTTTACCCAATCCCAATCCATAGCAAACATTTAGCAAACTTAGCATACAAACAAACAAAAGGTTCGTGTAGAGTACTACAAATGTTTAGGATGTGAAATACCTACCATATGCATAACCAACCCCGACCCCCCCGAATCTTTTAGCGTTGTTGTTACATCGCGCAAAAGGTTCTTTCTTTCTTTAGACCTTTCCTTTGGAAAAATTAAAGTTCAGTTATGAATTTAAGAATTAAGATTCAAGTTAATCAATAGCTTGGTATCACGATTCTCACCGCAACAGAGACAAAGTGCATAAGACTCTGTTGCAAGCCTTTAAAGTAATCATTGTGAAATGATTCACGAACATCTGTTGTCTTCAATAGTGACTTGTAAGGATGCAAGGACAGTGATAGAGGAAGGTCACCCGCGAGGATGGGGTAGAGTATTGGAATTTCCTGTTAATAAAAATGGAGTCGGTTTGGGTTACCAGCAGAAGAACGTCTCTAATAGGGGTAACGGACTTGCAACTCCGTTAGGTTTTACTTGTTGAGGCCATCTCGCCGATGGTCAAGTCACATTTCTGGAGACTGGGGACAAAGGTCATGAAGAGATGTGCATGGTGTATCCTAGGGCACCTAACCAAACTTTGAATAATTGGAGGATCGTTGAAATCCCCGAAGTTACTCTAATAGACGAGTAATTCCCTATTTTTTCCGTTTTACCTGAAAAATCCTATGCTCTGCCCAAGGCATGTGGATTGTGTTGTAGGGTTTTTTGCTTTTTAAAGCACAACTTATCATCAATAAACAAACTTGTGTATCCAATTGCGCTCTCTTTCTTTCATTTTTTACTTTTTTCACTTAAGAATATTTTTGAAAGGCAATGTTTTTGTTTTCTTCTTTTTCATTTTTTCTTAAAATAAAAGCATGATATCATTCATCGCGCATATCCTCCCCTGCTCCTATTGACAACGACCCTGCTATGGTCCAATGTGACTTCGATAAATTTTTCGAGTAGCGACAACAACACCCCTCCATTCTAGAGCCCATTTGAGTTGTAACTATTTTCTTTTAACTTTGTCATTACGGAATGCACCCCCAGTTCTACTTTACCTTTTATTTTCTTTTGTTTTATTTCTTTTCAATTTAATATTTTATTTTAATGTTTAAAACATCTAAAAAAATCACAAAAAAAACATTTTCTAGACATGTTACTGTATTAACATATTTTTGATAATTTTATTTAAATTTTTTGCTTAAGTATGTTTACTAAACACCTTTAAATTAGGGTTTTTCTTTTGACTGAATTTCCCAAATCTTTTTGACCTGATTTTTTGCCAAGTTTCTATATATGATGTAAGGAGTCTTAAACATTTTTGGTGGCCATAAATGTTGTTGTTTGACTATACTTTTGGTTTGGTTTTGGGTCCTCGATTCATTTTGACATTATGAGCTTGTAAAGGGATTTTGAGGGAGTTTTTGTACCAATATTGTTGTGAGCTTTTGGACATGTATTCTTGAATATTTAAACATGATTTAAAATTTTTAGTGGGATTTTATTTGACCATTTGACTATTTTTGGTTGATACCTTAACTTAGGGTTCATTTTTGAGCATGTCTTGGTGTTTGTTTTGACATAGTTTTTAGGGTTTGTTCTTTGAGTGGTTAACTAGAGGATTATATGCCTATGTGTGGTTTGAAAACTTGTTGTAGCTACTGACTTCATGTTTCCAAAGTGTTATTGTTTTCCCATTTGAGTTTCCATACATGCTTTGCTTGTTTAAAGCCTTCCATTGTTGTTTTTTGGTTTAGTTCCTTGCATATGTTCTTGTTCATTCCTTGATGTGATTCTTGATTGTGTTTCTCTTAATATCATGGTGTTTAATATGAGCTTTCTGAGATGTGTATGCTACTGACCATTTGGTTCTTGAAGTTGTAACTTCATGTTTGAATCATTCTTTGCATTTGTCTTTGATTAAGGGTGTAACAAATATGGTTGTTGTTTTGGTGTGTTTTTGGCATGTTCATGATTATTTGAAAATATTGAGCATGACATGATGTAGTTTCTTCCCCTATTGGATTTTTATCTCATTTGAAATTATTGGCTTTAATGCTTTGATTGTTATCATCTTTATCTTAAAGTCTATCATTCCAACACTTGTTGTTATAAGTGGTTTGTCCCTTATTCCAAAGGAATGTTACAATGTTGACTTATAAGTCATCTTCTAAGATGATTTAGACCTTTCCCTGTTTGCTTCCATGACCTTGTTAGGATCATTTTCCTTTCGCCTAGTTAAAGCCATTCTTCCCTCTTTACCCTCATTTTAGGGTAGGGTTTGTTAACCCTATGTAAGTACTATTGTTATAGATACTTACTTTCCTTTCTTAGCCTTGTAAGAGCCATTTATTTTATAACTTAGAATTAAGAGAGAGTTTGTAAATTCTATGTGGATACCATTGTGATATTTACTCGCTTCCCCTCTTTGACTTTTTTTAAAGTCAACCTTAGTTAAGTCTTTCAACTTAGATTTAGAGAGTTTGTTAAACCTATGTAAGTACCATAGTTATGGATACTTATTCCCATCGGAACCTTGACCACGGTCAAGAGTTCTTTAACCCTAGTTAGGTGAACTACGATTGCTCTGATTCCATCCTAGTTAGGATACGTAGGCACGGGATGCGACGTTTTGGAGATCATACTTTGTATATCCCCTAGATTTTTACCTTAGCACCTTTTTCTTTAGCAAGCAACTTTAGTATAACACAAATACTTACAAGAGGTTCTTTTAGAGTACTACAGATACTTAGGATGCTAACGTCTTCCCTAGGTATAACCAGCCCCCGAACCTTAGATCTATAGCTTTGTTGTTACATAGCGCACTTAGGGTTTTCTTTGATCTTTACCCTTTCCTTTGGATAAATCAAAGCTCGGTGGTGAACATCTTGATTTGTGATTCAAGTTAATCAATAGCTTGATATTCGATTCTCACCACAATAAGAAATATATGCTCAAGCGGGGACTGCGCCCCCGCAACGAATTCACCAAGGTCGTTGGCATTGAAACGCCCACATTACTGGATGCCCTCCTCCTCAAGGCCCGGGCCTATACTCAGAACGAGGAAAAAGAAGCTACTAATAATGCTTGAGACTCGCGGCATCAGGAAAATGCCAGGGTTTTGGGGCATGATGACCCCATGGCACCTTGCTGAGAAGGAGAGGAGAGGAAGGAAGATAAGCCCCATGAATCTCGGGAGTACAAAGGACCTTCTGGCCATTTCTCCGTGTACACACCACTGACCGCCTCTCGCTGTCGTCTTCTATCCGAGTGCGCGAACTCAGAATTTTGCCACACTGGAGTCTGTTTTCTCAGGCAGAGACCTCCCAAGCCTACCACAGACAAGACTAAGTAATGCCGCTTCCACATGAGCCACAAGCACGCTACTGAAGATTGCATCCACCTCAAGGATGCAATTGAAATCCTCATTAGGGACGAGAACTTGAAGCAGTACACTAAGCAAAGAGAGGCTCCTCGAAAAGACGCCCGGGAAGCAAAGAAGGTGGAGGAGGAGAAGCCACCCTCTGATGACACCTCCAACTTACATATCGCCATGTTCATCTTCTGATCTGAGGACTTCTAGGTCCCCGACGGGGCCGAAAACCCCCTCCATTTTTCGATGCATAACACATGGGAAACCTTCCCCTCCTCCATGGTCATGTTTGGTGGAGGGTTCAACAAGCTCACCGTAGGATCGGTGAAAAGGAAGTTCGAGCAATTCATTGATGCGAGCTCGAGCAAAAACTCCACCCTGGACAAATGCTGGGGAAGCTCAGACCCTATCATGTTCTACCACGAGGAGCTCCCCGAAGGAGCCCCCAAGTTCATTATCCCTTTTCTCGTGAGAGCACAAATGGTAAACTTTGACGTTCACCTCATTCTGGTCGACCAGGGAAGCTCAATCGACATCATGTACTCCCATCTGTTCCTGACATTGCAGCTTGAGGAAACGAATTTGACGCCCTACATGGGCTTTGATGTGCAAGGCTTCAACGGTGCTACCACAAAGACATAGGGCTATGTCGAACTGATTGTCATGGTCGGAGCGGCCGAAACTGCCAAGTCAGTCAAAGTCTAGTTCTTGGTCATAGACTGCCCTTCTCTATACCAGTGCATCCTAGAGAGACCAGCTATGATCGAACTGATCGTCGTGCCATCCACTTTCCAACTGAAGATAAAGTACTACACGACCAAAGGTCTCACCACCTCCCTTCACGGTGACATAGAAGTTGCCAGGAGATGCTTTGAAAAGGCCTCAAAGGGGTAGAACACCATCAATGCATCGCCTAGAACTACCAGTAAGCCGGCTCGACCCAACACCTTGAAGGAGCCAAAGCCAATGCCTAACATCGACTCATTCGATCTAGACAGTCGTTTCACCATGGATGACTTAAAGGAGCAGAAGAAGAAAGAAAAAGGAGCTCAGCTAGCAGGGGAAACCTCCCCAGTGCCAGATGTCAACGAGGAGCCTTCCCATCTTAGGCGCCCCATTCCTAATGGTGAGTTCAAAGTCATCCTCCTCGGCAGCGACCCAAACAAAGAAAATGCTGACCTATTCGCGTGGAACGCTGCCTAGATTCCCAGAATGGACCCCGACATGGCTTGCTACCAACTGACAATTGACCCCATCACTAGAGCTGAAGTACAACGAAGGTGCATGCAATCTCCTGAAAGAGCGAAAGCTGCTGAAAAAGATGTGTTGAACCAAGATATGGTGTTAACCCAAGTAAACAAGTGTTTAACTAAGATAAGATGTTAACCCAAGGGAACAGGTGTTGAACCAAGCGAAGGTGTTCTCTTAAGGAGACAGGTGTTGAACTAAGCGAAGGTGTTAACCCCAGGAAATAGATGTTGAACAAAGTGAAGTTGTCAAGCCAAGGAAACAGGTGTTGAACCAAGCGAATATGTTAACCCAATGAAATGGGGGTTGAACCAAGCCAAGGTACTAACCCAAGGAAACATGTGTTGAATAGGCGAAGGTGTTAACTTAAGGAGACGGGTGTTGAACCAAGCAATGGTGTTAAATTAAGAGAACATGTGTTGAACCAAGTAAAGGTCTTAACCCAATGAAATAGGTGTTGACCCAAGCGAAGACATTAACCCAAGGAAACAGTTGTTGACTAAAGAAAAGGTGTTAAGCCAAAGAAACAATTGTTGAACCAAGTGAAGGTGTTAATCTAAATAAACGGGTATTGTACTTAGCTAAGGCTTTAAGACAAGGAGACGGGTGTCGAACCAAGGGAAGGTGTTAAGTCAAGGAAATGGGTGTTGAACCAAGAGTAGGTGTTAACCCAAGGAAATTAGTGTTGAACCAAGATTAGGTGTTAACCCAAGGAGACGGGTGTTTAACCAAGAAAAGGTGTTAACCCCAGGAAACATGTGTTGAACCAAGTGAAGGTGTTAACCAAAAGAGACAAGTGTTGAACTAAGTGAAGGTGTTAACCCAAGGAAATAGGTGTTGAACCAAGTGAAGGTGTTAACCCAAGGAGACGAGTGTTCAACCAAGCGAAGGTGTTAACCCAAGGAAACAGGTGTTAAACCAATCGAATGTGTTAATAAAGGAAAGGGACGTTGAACCATGCGAAGGCGTTAACTAAAGGAGACATGTGTTTAACTAAGCGAAGGTGTTAACCTAAGGAGACAGGCGTTGAACCAAGTCAAGGTGTTAACCTTAAGAGGAGTGTTGAACCAAGTGATGTGTTTAACCAAGCAAAGGTCTTAACCCTAGGGAACAGGTATTGAACCAAGTGAAGGTGTTTTCCTAAGGAGACGGGTGATGAACCAAGCAAAAGTGTTAACCCCGGGAAAGAGGTGTTAAACAAAGCAAAGTTGTTAAGCCAAGGAAATGGGTGTTGAACCAAGCGAATGTGTTAAACCAATGAGATGGGGGCTGAACCAAGCCAAGGTGTTAACCTAAGGAAACATGTGTTGAAGAAGGCGAAGGTGTTGACCCAAGGAGACGGGTGTTGAACCAAGCGATGGTGTTAAATTAAGGGAACATGTGATGAACCAAGTAAAGGTATCAACCTAAGGAAATATGTGTTGACCCAAGCGAAGGTGTTAACCCAAGGAAACAGTTGCTGGCCAAAGCAAAGGTGTTAAGCCAAGGAAACAGTTGTAGAACCAAGCAAAGGTGTTAATCTAAATAAACCGGTGTTGTACCAAGCTAAGGTTTTAAGCCAAGGAGAAGGGTGTTGAACCAAGGGAAGGTGTTCAGTCAAGGAAATGGGTGTTGAACCAAGAGTAGGTTTTAACCCAAGGAAATTAGTGTTGAACCAAGAGTAGGTATTAAGCCAAGGAGATGGGTGTTGAACCAAATGGAGGTTTAACACCAAGAAACATGTGTTGAACCAAGCGAAGGTGTTAACCAAAGGAGACAAGTGTTAAAACAAGTGAAGGAGTTAACCCAAGGAAATAGGTTTTGAACCAAGCGATGGTGTTAACCCAAGGAGACGAGTGTTTAACCAAACGAAGGTATTAACCCAAGGAAACAGGTGTTAAACCAAGCAAATGTGTTAACCCAAGGAAAGGGACGTTGAACCATGCGAAAGCGTTAACCAAAGGAGACATGTGTTGAACCAAGCGAAGGTGTTCTCCTAAGGAGATGGGTGTTGAACCAAGCGAAGCTGTTAACCTAAGGAGACGGGCTTTGAACCAAGTTAAGGTGTTAACCTTGAAACGAGTGTTAAACCGAGTGATGGTGTTAACCCAAGGAAACAAGTGTTTAAACAAGCGAAGGTGTTAACCCAAGGGAATAGGTGTTGAACCAAGTGAAGGTGTTCTCATAAGGACACAGGTGTCGAACAAAGCAAAGTGTTAACCCCAGGAAACATGTGTTGAATAAAGCGAAGTTGTTAAGCCATGGAAACGGGTGTTGAACCAAGCCATTTTCTTAACCCAAGGAAACGGGGGTTGAACCAAGCCAAGGTGTTAATTCAAGGAAACAAGTGTTGAACAAAGCGAAGGTGTTTCCCATAAAAATTGAAGTGTAACCAAGCGAAGGTGTTAACCCAAAGAAAAATGTGTTGACCCAAGCGAAGGTATTAACCCAAGGAAACGGGTAATTGAACAAGCGACAATGTTCACCCAAGGAAACGGGTGTTGAACCAACGAAGGTGTTATCCCAAGGAGACGGGTGTTTAACCAAGCGAAGGTGTTAATCCAAGGAAATATGTGTTAAACCAAGTAAATGTGAACCAAGGATACGGGTGTTAAACCAAGCGAAGGTGTTAACCCAAGAAGACGTGTGTTGAACCAAGCGAAGGTGTTAACCAAAGGAGAAGGATGTTGAACCAAGCGAATGTGTTAATTTAACAAAGCATGTTTTTAACCAAGCGAAGGTGTTAACCAAAAGAGACAAGTGTTGAACCAAGTGTAGGTGTTAACCCAAGGAAATAGGTGTTGAACCAAGCAAAGGTTTTAACCCAAGGAGAAAAGTGTTTAACCAAGCGAAGGTGTTAACCCAAGGAAACATGTGTTAAACCTAGCAAATGTGTTAACCCAGGGAATTAAATGTTGAACCATGCAAAGGTGTTAAATCAAGGAGACATGTGTTGAACCAAGCAAATATGTTAATCCAAGGAGATGGGTGTTGAACCAAGTGAAGGTGATATCCTAAGAAGACGGGTGTTGAACCAAGTCAAGGTGTTTACCTTGATACACGTGTTGAACCAAGCGATGGTGTTAACCCAAGGAAACAGGTGTTTAACCAAGCGAAGGTATTAACTCAAGGGAACAAGTGTTGAACCAAGCGAAGGTGTTCTTCTAATGAGATGGGTGTTGAACTTAGCGAAGGTGTTAACCTCAGGAAACAGGTGTTGAAGAAAGTGAAGTTTTTAAGCCAAGGAAACGGGTGTTGAACCAAGCAAATGGGTTAACCCAAGGAGATAGGGGTTGAACCAAGCGTAGGTGTTAACCCAAGGAAACAAGTGTTGAACAAAGTGAAGTTGTTAAACCAAGGAAACAGGTGTTGAACCAAGCGCATATGTTAACCCAAGGAGACGGGGGTTGAACCAAGCCAAGGTGTTAACCCAAGGAAACAGGTGTTGAACAAGGCGAAGGGTTTGCCCATTGAAATAGAAGTTGAACCAAGCGAAGGTGTTAACCCAAAGAAACATGTGTTGAACCAAGCGAAGGTAGTAACCCAAGGAAACGGGTAATTGAACAAGCGACAGTGTTCACCCAAGGAAACGGGTGTTGAACCAACGAAGGTGTTATCCCAAGGAGACGGGTGTTTAACCAAGCAAAGGTGTTAATCCAAGGAAATATGTGTTAAACCAAGTAAATGTGTTAACCAAGGATACGGGTGTTGAACCAAGCGAAGGTGTTAACCCAAGAAGACGTGTGTTGAACCAAGCAAAGGTGTTAACCAAAGGAGAAGGATGTTGAACCAAACGAATGTGTTAATTTTACAAAGCATGTTTTTAACCAAGCGAAGGTGTTAACCAAAAGAGACAAGTGTTGCACCAAGTGTAGGTTTTAACCCAAGGAAATAGGTGTTGAACCAAGCAAAGGTGTTAACCCAAGGAGAAGAGTGTTTAACCAAGAAAAGGTGTTAACCCAAGGAGAAGAGTGTTTAACCAAGCAAAGGTGTTAACCCAAGGAAACAGGTGTTAAACCTAGCAAATGTGTTAACCCAGGGAATTAAATGTTGAACCATGCGAAGGTTTTAAATCAAGGAGACGTGTGATGAACCAAGCAAATATGTTAATCCAAGGAGATGGGTGTTGAACCAAGCGAAGGTGATAGCCTAAGGAGACGGGTGTTGAACCAAGTCAAGGTGTTTACCTTGATACACATGTTGAACCAAGCGATGGTGTTAACCCAAGGAAACAGGTGTTTAACCAAGCGAAGGTATTAACCCAAGGGAACAAGTGTTGAACCAAGCGAAGGTGTTCTTCTAATGAGATGGGTGTTGAACTTAGCGAAGGTGTTAACCTCAAGAAACAGGTGTTGAATAAAGCGAAGTTTTTAAGCCAAGGAAACGGGTGTTGAACCAAGCAAATGGGTTAACCCAAGGAGATAGGGGTTGAACCAAGCGAATGTGTTAACCTCAAGAAACAGTTGTTGAACAAAGTGAAGTTGTTAAACCAAGCAAACAGGTGTTGAACCAAGCGCATATGTTAACACAAGGAGACGGGGGTTGAACCAAGCCAAGGTGTTAACCCAAGGAAACAGGTGTTGAACAAGGCGAAGTGTTTTCCCATAGAAATAGAAGTTGAACCAAGCGAAGGTGTTAACCAAAAGAAACATGTGTTGAACCAAGCGAAGGTAGTACCCCAAGGAAATGGGTAACTGAACAAGCGACAGTGTTCACCCAAGGAAACGAGTGTTGAACCAACGGAGGTGTTATCCCAAGGAGACGGGTGTTTAACCAAGCAAAGGTGTTAATCCAAGGAAATATGTGTTAAACCAAGTAAATGTGTTAACCAAGGATACGGGTGTTGAACCAAGCGAAGGTGTTAACCCAAGAAGACGTGTGTTGAACCAAGCGAAGGTGTTAACCAAAGGAGAAGGATGTTGAACCAAGCGAATGTGTTAATTTTACAAAGCATGTTTTTAACCAAGCGAAGGTGTTAACCAAAAGAGACAAGTGTTGAACCAAGTGTAGGTGTTAACCCAAGGAAATAGGTGTTGAACCAAGCAAATGTGTTAACCCAAGGAGAAGAGTGTTTAACCAAGCAAAGGTGTTAACTCAAGGAAACAAGTGTTAAACCTAGCAAATGTGTTAACCCAGGGAATTAAATGTTGAACCATGCGAAGGTGTTAAATCAAGGAGACGTGCGATGAACCAAGCAAATATGTTAATCCAAGGAGATGGGTGTTGAACCAAGCGAAGGTGATAGCCTAAGGAGACGGGTGTTGAACCAAGTCAAGGTGTTTACCTTGATACACATGTTGAACCAAGCGATGGTGTTAACCCAAGGAAACAGGTGTTTAACCAAGCGAAGGTATTAACCCAAGGCAACAAGTGTTGAACCAGGCGAAGGTGTTCTTCTAATGAGATGGGTGTTGAACTTAGCGAAGGTGTTAACCTCAAGAAACAGGTGTTGAATAAAGCGAATTTTTTAAGCCAAGGAAACGGGTGTTGAACCAAGCAAAAGGGTTAACCCAAGGAGATAGGGGTTGAACCAAGCGAATGTGTTAACCTCAAGAAACAGTTGTTGAACAAAGTGAAGTTGTTAAACCAAGCAAACAAGTGTTGAACCAAGCGCATATGTTAACCCAAGGAGACGGGGGTTGAACCAAGCCAAGGTGTTAACCCAAGGAAACAGGTGTTGAACAAGGCGAAGTGTTTTCCCATAGAAATAGAAGTTGAACCAAGCGAAGGTGTTAACTAAAAGAAACATGTGTTGAACCAAGCGAAGGTAGTACCCCAAGGAAATGGGTAACTGAACAAGCGACAATGTTCACCCAAGGAAACGAGTGTTGAACCAACGGAGGTGTTATCCCAAGGAGACGGGTGTTTAACCAAGCAAAGGTGTTAATCCAAGGAAATATGTGTTAAACCAAGTAAATGTGTTAACCAAGGATACGGGTGTTGAACCAAGCGAAGGTGTTAACCCAAGAAGACATGTGTTGAACCAAGCGAAGGTGTTAACCAAAGGAGAAGGATGTTGAACCAAGCGAATGTGTTAATTTTACAAAGCATGTTTTTAACCAAGCGAAGGTGTTAACCAAAAGAGACAAGTGTTGAACCAAGTGTAGGTGTTAACCCAAGGAAATAGGTGTTGAACCAAGCAAATGTGTTAACCCAAGGAGAAGAGTGTTTAACCAAGCAAAGGTGTTAACTCAAGGAAACAAGTGTTAAACCTAGCAAATGTGTTAACCCAGGGAATTAAATGTTGAACCATGCGAAGGTGTTAAATCAAGGAGACGTGCGATGAACCAAGCAAATATGTTAATCCAAGGAGATGGGTGTTGAACCAAGCGAAGGTGATAGCCTAAGGAGACGGGTGTTGAACCAAGTCAAGGTGTTTACCTTGATACACATGTTGAACCAAGCGATGGTGTTAACCCAAGGAAACAGGTGTTTAACCAAGCGAAGGTATTAACCCAAGGCAACAAGTGTTGAACCAGGCGAAGGTGTTCTTCTAATGAGATGGGTGTTGAACTTAGCGAAGGTGTTAACCTCAAGAAACAGGTGTTGAATAAAGCGAATTTTTTAAGCCAAGGAAACGGGTGTTGAACCAAGCAAAAGGGTTAACCCAAGGAGATAGGGGTTGAACCAAGCGAATGTGTTAACCTCAAGAAACAGTTGTTGAACAAAGTGAAGTTGTTAAACCAAGCAAACAAGTGTTGAACCAAGCGCATATGTTAACCCAAGGAGACGGGGGTTGAACCAAGCCAAGGTGTTAACCCAAGGAAACAGGTGTTGAACAAGGCGAAGTGTTTTCCCATAGAAATAGAAGTTGAACCAAGCGAAGGTGTTAACTAAAAGAAACATGTGTTGAACCAAGCGAAGGTAGTACCCCAAGGAAATGGGTAACTGAACAAGCGACAATGTTCACCCAAGGAAACGAGTGTTGAACCAACGGAGGTGTTATCCCAAGGAGACGGGTGTTTAACCAAGCAAAGGTGTTAATCCAAGGAAATATGTGTTAAACCAAGTAAATGTGTTAACCAAGGATACGGGTGTTGAACCAAGCGAAGGTGTTAACCCAAGAAGACATGTGTTGAACCAAGCGAAGGTGTTAACCAAAGGAGAAGGATGTTGAACCAAGCGAATGTGTTAATTTTACAAAGCATGTTTTTAACCAAGCGAAGGTGTTAACCAAAAGAGACAAGTGTTGAACCAAGTGTAGGTGTTAACCCAAGGAAATAGGTGTTGAACCAAGCAAAGGTGTTAACCCAAGGAGAAGAGTGTTTAACCAAGCAAAGGTGTTAACCCAAGGAAACTGGTGTTAAACCTAGCAAATGTGTTAACCCAGGGAATTAAATGTTGAACCATGCGAAGGTGTTAAATCAAGGAGACGTGCGATGAACCAAGCAAATATGTTAATCCAAGGAGATGGGTGTTGAACCAAGCGAAGGTGATAGCCTAAGGAGACGGGTGTTGAACCAAGTCAAGGTGTTTACCTTGATACACATGTTGAACCAAGCGATGGTGTTAACCCAAGGAAACAGGTGTTTAACCAAGCGAAGGTATTAACCCAAGGCAACAAGTGTTGAACCAGGCGAAGGTGTTCTTCTAATGAGATGGGTGTTGAACTTAGCGAAGGTGTTAACCTCAAGAAACAGGTGTTGAATAAAGCGAAGTTTTTAAGCCTAGGAAACGGGTGTTGAACCAAGCAAATGGGTAACCCAAGGAGATAGGGGTTGAACCAAGCGAATGTGTTAACCTCAAGAAACAGTTGTTGAACAAAGTGAAGTTGTTAAACCAAGCAAACAGGTGTTGAACCAAGCGCATATGTTAACCCAAGGAGACGGAGGTTGAACCAAGCCAAGGTGTTAACCCAAGGAAACAGGTGTTGAACAAGGCGAAGTGTTTACCCATAGAAATAGAAGTTGAACCAAGCGAAGGTGTTAACCAAAAGAAACATGTGTTGAACCAAGCGAAGGTAGTAACCCAAGGAAACGGGTAACTGAACAAGCGACAGTGTTCACCCAAGGAAACGAGTGTTGAACCAACGGAGGTGTTATCCCAAGGAGACGGGTGTTTAACCAAGCAAAGGTGTTAATCCAAGGAAATATGTGTTAAACCAAGTAAATGTGTTAACCAAGGATACGGTTGTTGAACCAAGCGAAGGTGTTAACCCAAGAAGACGTGTGTTGAACCAAGGGAAGGTGTTAACCAAAGGAGAAGGATGTTGAACCAAGCGAATGTGTTAATTTTACAAAGCATGTTTTTAACAAAGCGAAGGTGTTAACCAAAAGAGACAAGTGTTGAACCAAGTGTAGATGTTAACCCAAGGAAATAGGTGTTGAACCAAGCAAAGGTGTTAACCCAAGGAGAAAAGTGTTTAACCAAGCAAAGGTGTTAACCCAAGGAAACAGGTGTTAAACCTAGCAAATGTGTTAACCCAGGGAATTAAATAGTGAACCATGCGAAGGTGTTAAATCAAGGAGGCGTGTGCTGAAGCAAGCAAATATGTTAATCCAAGGAGATGGGTGTTCAACCAAGCGAAGGTGATAGCCTAAGGAGACGGGTGTTGAACCAAGTCAAGGTGTTTACCTTGATACACGTGTTGAACCAAGCGATGGTGTTAACCCAAGGAAACATGTATTTAACCAAGCGAAGGTATTAACCCAAGGGAACAAGTGTTGAACCGGGCGAAGGTGTTCTTCTAATGAGATGGGTGTTGAACTTGGCGAAGGTGTTAACGTCAAGAAATAGGTGTTGAATAAAGCGAAGTTTTTAAGCCAAGGAAACGGGTGTTGAACCAAGCAAATGGGTTAACCCAAGGAGATATGGGTTGAACCAAGCGAACGTGTTAACCTCAAGAAACAGTTGTTGAACAAAGTGAAGTTGTTAAACCAAGCAAACAGGTGTTGAACCAAGCGCATATGTTAACCCAAAGAGACGGGGGTTGAACCAAGCCAAGGTGTTAACCCAAGGAAACAGGTGTTGAACAAGGCGAAGTGTTTTCCCATAGAAATAGAAGTTGAACCAAGCGAAGGTGTTAACCAAAAGAAACATGTGTTGAACCAAGCGAAGGTAGTAACCCAAGGAAACGGCTAATTGAACAAGCGACAGTGTTCACCCAAGGAAACGAGTGTTGAACCAACGGAGGTGTTATCCCAAGGAGACGGGTGTTTAACCAAGCAAAGGTGTTAATCCAAGGAAATACGTGTTAAACCAAGTAAATGTGTTAACCAAGTAAATGTGTTAACCAAGGATACGGGTGTTGAACCAAGCGAAGGCGTTAACCCAAGAAGACGTGTGTTGAACCAAGCGAAGGTGTTAACCAAAGGAGAAGGATGTTGAACCAAGCGAATGTGTTAATTTTACAAAGCATGTTTTTAACCAAGCGAAGGTGTTAACCAAAAGAGACAAGTGTTGAACCAAGTGTAGGTGTTAACCCAAGGAAATAGGTGTTGAACCAAGCAAAGGTGTTAACCCAAGGAGAAGAGTGTTTAACCAAGCAAAGGTGTTAACCCAAGGAAACAGGTGTTAAACCTAGCAAATGTGTTAACCCAGGGAATTAAATGTTGAACCATGCGAAGGTGTTAAATCAAGGAGACGTGTGCTGAAGCAAGCAAATATGTTAATCCAAGGAGATGGGTGTTGAACCAAGCGAAGGTGATAGCCTAAGGAGACGGGTGTTGAACCAAGTCAAGGTGTTTACCTTGATACACGTGTTGAACCAAGCGATGGTGTTAACCCAAGGAAACATGTATTTAACCAAGCGAAGGTATTAACCCAAGGGAATAAGTGTTGAACCAGGCGAAGGTGTTCTTCTAATGAGATGGGTGTTGAACTTAGCGAAGGTGTTAACCTCAAGAAACAGGTGTTGAATAAAGCGAAGTTTTTAAGCCAAGGAAACGAGTGTTGAACCAAGCAAATGGGTTAACCCAAGGAGATAGGGGTTGAACCAAGCGAATGTGTTAACCTCAAGAAACAGTTGTTGAACAAAGTGAAGTTGTTAAACCAAGCAAACAGGTGTTGAACCAAGCGCATATGTTAACCCAAGGAGACGGGGGTTGAACCAAGCCAAGGTGTTAACCCAAGGAAACAGGTTTTGAACAAGGGGAAGTGTTTTCCCATAGAAATAGAAGTTGAACCAAGCGAAGGTGTTAACCAAAAGAAACATGTGTTGAACCAAGCGAAGGTAGTAACCCAAGGAAACGGGTAACTGAACAAGCGACAGTGTTCACCCAAGGAAACGAGTGTTGAACCAACGGAGGTGTTATCCCAAGGAGACGGGTGTTTAACCAAGCAAAGGTGTTAATCCAAGGAAATATGTGTTAAACCAAGTAAATGTGTTAACCAAGGATACGGTTGTTGAACCAAGCGAAGGTGTTAACCCAAGAAGACGTGTGTTGAACCAAGGGAAGGTGTTAACCAAAGGAGAAGGATGTTGAACCAAGCGAATGTGTTAATTTTACAAAGCATGTTTTTAACAAAGCGAAGGTGTTAACCAAAAGAGACAAGTGTTGAACCAAGTGTAGATGTTAACCCAAGGAAATAGGTGTTGAACCAAGCAAAGCTGTTAACCCAAGGAGAAAAGTGTTTAACCAAGCAAAGGTGTTAACCCAAGGAAACAGGTGTTAAACCTAGCAAATGTGTTAACCCAGGGAATTAAATAGTGAACCATGCGAAGGTGTTAAATCAAGGAGGCGTGTGCTGAAGCAAGCAAATATGTTAATCCAAGGAGATGGGTGTTCAACCAAGCGAAGGTGATAGCCTAAGGAGACGGGTGTTGAACCAAGTCAAGGTGTTTACCTTGATACACGTGTTGAACCAAGCGATGGTGTTAACCCAAGGAAACATGTATTTAACCAAGCGAAGGTATTAACCCAAGGGAACAAGTGTTGAACCGGGCGAAGGTGTTCTTCTAATGAGATGGGTGTTGAACTTGGCGAAGGTGTTAACCTCAAGAAATAGGTGTTGAATAAAGCGAAGTTTTTAAGCCAAGGAAACGGGTGTTGAACCAAGCAAATGGGTTAACCCAAGGAGATATGGGTTGAACCAAGCGAACGTGTTAACCTCAAGAAACAGTTGTTGAACAAAGTGAAGTTGTTAAACCAAGCAAACAGGTGTTGAACCAAGCGCATATGTTAACCCAAAGAGACGGGGGTTGAACCAAGCCAAGGTGTTAACCCAAGGAAACAGGTGTTGAACAAGGCGAAGTGTTTTCCCATAGAAATAGAAGTTGAACCAAGCGAAGGTGTTAACCAAAAGAAACATGTGTTGAACCAAGCGAAGGTAGTAACCCAAGGAAACGGCTAATTGAACAAGCGACAGTGTTCACCCAAGGAAACGAGTGTTGAACCAACGGAGGTGTTATCCCAAGGAGACGGGTGTTTAACCAAGCAAAGGTGTTAATCCAAGGAAATACGTGTTAAACCAAGTAAATGTGTTAACCAAGTAAATGTGTTAACCAAGGATACGGGTGTTGAACCAAGCGAAGGCGTTAACCCAAGAAGACGTGTGTTGAACCAAGCGAAGGTGTTAACCAAAGGAGAAGGATGTTGAACCAAGCGAATGTGTTAATTTTACAAAGCATGTTTTTAACCAAGCGAAGGTGTTAACCAAAAGAGACAAGTGTTGAACCAAGTGTAGGTGTTAACCCAAGGAAATAGGTGTTGAACCAAGCAAAGGTGTTAACCCAAGGAGAAGAGTGTTTAACCAAGCAAAGGTGTTAACCCAAGGAAACAGGTGTTAAACCTAGCAAATGTGTTAACCCAGGGAATTAAATGTTGAACCATGCGAAGGTGTTAAATCAAGGAGACGTGTGCTGAAGCAAGCAAATATGTTAATCCAAGGAGATGGGTGTTGAACCAAGCGAAGGTGATAGCCTAAGGAGACGGGTGTTGAACCAAGTCAAGGTGTTTACCTTGATACACGTGTTGAACCAAGCGATGGTGTTAACCCAAGGAAACATGTATTTAACCAAGCGAAGGTATTAACCCAAGGGAATAAGTGTTGAACCAGGCGAAGGTGTTCTTCTAATGAGATGGGTGTTGAACTTAGCGAAGGTGTTAACCTCAAGAAACAGGTGTTGAATAAAGCGAAGTTTTTAAGCCAAGGAAACGAGTGTTGAACCAAGCAAATGGGTTAACCCAAGGAGATAGGGGTTGAACCAAGCGAATGTGTTAACCTCAAGAAACAGTTGTTGAACAAAGTGAAGTTGTTAAACCAAGCAAACAGGTGTTGAACCAAGCGCATATGTTAACCCAAGGAGACGGGGGTTGAACCAAGCCAAGGTGTTAACCCAAGGAAACAGGTTTTGAACAAGGGGAAGTGTTTTCCCATAGAAATAGAAGTTGAACCAAGCGAAGGTGTTAACCAAAAGAAACATGTGTTGAACCAAGCGAAGGAAGGAACCCAAGGAAACGGGTAATTGAACAAGCGACAGTGTTCACCCAAGGAAACGAGTGTTGAACCAACGGAGGTGTTCTCCCAAGGAGACGGGTGTTTAACCAAGCAAAGGTGTTAATCCAAGGAAATACGTGTTAAACCAAGTAAATGTGTTAACCAAGGATACGGGTGTTGAACCAAGCGAAGGTGTTAACCCAAGAAGACGTGTGTTGAACCAAGCGAAGGTGTTAACCAAAGGAGAAGGATGTTGAACCAAGCGAATGTGTTAATTTTACAAAGCATGTTTTTAACAAAGCGAAGGTGTTAACCAAAAGAGACAAGTGTTGAACCAAGTGTAGGTGTTAACCCAAGGAAATAGGTGTTGAACCAAGCAAAGGTGTTAACCCAAGGAGAAGAGTGTTTAACCAAGCAAAGGTGTTAACCCAAGGAAACAGGTGTTAAACCTAGCAAATGTGTTAACCCAGGGAATTAAATGTTGAACCATGCGAAGGTGTTAAATCAAGGAGACGTGTGCTGAAGCAAGCAAATATGTTAATCCAAGGAGATGGGTGTTGAACCAAGCGAAGGTGATAGCCTAAGGAGACGTGTGTTGAACCAAGTCAACGTGTTTACCTTGATACACGTGTTAAACCAAGCGATGGTGTTAACCCAAGGAAACAGGTGTTTAACCAAGCGAAGGTATTAACCCAAGGGAACAAGTATTGAACCAGGCGAAGGTGTTCTTCTAATGAGATGGGTGTTGAACTTAGCGAAGGTGTTAACCTCAAGAAACATGTGTTGAATAAAGCGAAGTTTTTAAGCCAAGGAAACGGGTGTTGAACCAAGCAAATGGGTTAACCCAAGGAGATAGGGGTTGAACCAAGCGAAGGTGTTAACCTCAAGAAACAGTTGTTGAACAAAGTGAAGTTGTTAAACCAAGCAAACAGGTGTTGAACCAAGCGCATATGTTAACCCAAGGAGATGGGGGTTGAACCAAGCCAAGGTGTTAACCCAAGGAAACAGGTGTTGAACAAGGCGAAGTGTTTTCCCATAGAAATAGAAGTTGAACAAAGCGAAGGTGTTAACCAAAAGAAACATGTGTTGAACCAAGCGAAGGTAGTAACCCAAGGAAACGGGTAACTGAACAAGCGACAGTGTTCACCCAAGGAAACGAGTGTTGAACCAACGGAGGTGTTATCCCAAGGAGACGGGTGTTTAACCAAGCAAAGGTGTTAATCCAAGGAAATACATGTTAAACCAAGTAAATGTGTTAACCAAGGATACGGGTGTTGAACCAAGCGAAGGTGTTAACCCAAGAAGACGTGTGTTGAACCAAGCGAAGGTGTTTACCAAAGGAGAAGGATGTTTAACCAAGCGAATGTGTTAATTTTAAAAAGCATGTTTTTAACCAAGCGAAGGTGTTAACCAAAAGAGACAAGTGTTGAACCAAGTGTAGGTGTTAATCCAAGGAAATAGGTGTTGAACCAAGCAAAGGTGTTAACCCAAGGAGAAGAGTGTTTAACCAAGCAAAGGTGTTAACCCAAGGAAACAAGTGTTATACGTAGCAAATGTGTTAACCCAGGGAATTAAATGTTGAACCATGCGAAGGTGTTAAATCAAGGAGACGTGTGCTGAAGCAAGCAAATATGTTAATCCAAGGAGATGGGTGTTGAACCAAGCGAATGTGATAGCCTAAGGAGACGGGTGTTGAACCAAGTCAAGCTGTTTACCTTGATACACGTGTTGAACCAAGCGATGGTGTTAACCCAAGGAAATATGTATTTAACCAAGCGAAGGTATTAACCCAAGGGAACAAGTGTTGAACCAGGCGAAGGTGTTCTTCTAATGAGATGGGTGTTGAACTTAGCGAAGGTGTTAACCTCAAGAAACAGGTGTTGAATAAAGCGAAATTTTTAAGCCAAGGAAACGGGTGTTGAACCAAGCAAATGGGTTAACCCAAGGAGATAGGGGTTGAACCAAGCGAAGGTGTTAACCTCAAGAAACAGTTGTTGAACAAAGTGAAGTTGTTAAACCAACGAAACAGGTGTTGAACCAAGCGCATATGTTAACCCAAGGAGACGGGGGTTGAACCAAACCAAGGTGTTAACCCAAGGAAACATGTGTTAAACAAGGCGAAGTGTTTTCCCATAGAAATAGAAGTTGAACCAAGCGAAGGTATTAACCCAAAGAAACATGTGTTGAACCAAGCGAAGGTAGTAACCCAAGGAAACGGGTAATTGAACAAGCGACAGTGTTCATCCAAGGAAACGAGTGTTGAACCAACGGAGGTTTTATCCCAAGGAGACGGGTGTTTAACCAAGCAAAGGTGTTAATCCAAGGAAATACGTGTTAAACCAAGTAAATGTGTTAACCAAGGGTACGGGTGTTGAACCAAGCGAAGGTGTTAACCCAAGAAGACATGTGTTGAACCAAGCAAAGGTGTTAACCAAAGGAGAAGGATGTTGAACTAAGCGAATGTGTTAACTTTATAAAACATGTTTTTAACCAAGCGAAGGTGTTAACCAAAGTAGACAAGTGTTGAACGAAGTGTAAGTGTTAACCCAAGGAAATAGCTGTTGAACCAAGCAAAGGTGTTAACCCAAGGAGAAGAGTGTTTAACCAAGCGAAGGTGTTATCCCAAGGAAATAGGTGTTAAACCTAGCAATATGTGTTACCCAAGGAATTAAATGTTTAACCATGCGAAGGTGTTAAATCAAGGAGACGTGTGCTGAACCAAGCTAATATGTTAATCCAAGGAGATGGGTGTTTAACCAAGCGAAGGTAATAGCCTAAGGAGACAAGTGTTGAACCAAGTCAAGGTGTTTACCTTGATACACGTGTTGAACCAAGCGATGGTGTTAACCCAAGGAAACATGTATTTAACCAAGCGAAGGTATTAACCCAAGGGAACAAGTGTTGAACCACGCGAAGGTGTTCTTCTAATGAGATGGATGTTGAACTTAGCGAAGGTGTTAACCTCAGGAAACAGGTGTTGAATAAAGTGAAGTTTTTAAGCCAAGGAAACGGGTGTTGAACCAAGCAAATGGGTTAACCCAAGGAGATAGGGGTTGAACCAAGCGAAGGTGTTAACCCCAGGAAACAGGTGTTGAACAAAGTGAAGTTGTTATACCAAGGAAAGGGGTGTTGAACCAAGCGCATATGTTAACCCAAAGAGACGGGGGTAGAACCAAGCCAAGGTGTTACCCCAAGGAAATAGGTGTTGAACAAGGCGAAGGAATTTGCCCATAGAAATAGAAGTTGGAACAAGCGAAGGTGTTAACCCAAAGAAAAATGTGTTGACCCAAGCGAAGGTATTAACGCAAGGAAACGGGTAATTGAACAAGCGACAATGTTCACCCAAGGAAACAGGTGTTGAACCAACGGAGGTGTTATCCCAAGGAGACGGGTGTTTAACCAAGCGAAGGTGTTAATCCAAGGAAATATGTGTTAAACCAACTAAATGTGTTAACCAAGGATACGGGTGTTGAACCAAGCGAAGGTGTTAAACCAAGAAGACGTGTGTTGAACCAAGCGAAGGTGTTAACCAAAGGAGAAGGATGTTGAACCAAGCGAATGTGTTAATTTAACAAAGCATGTTTTTAACCAAGCGAAGGTGTTAACCAAAAGAGACAAGTGTTGAACCAAGTGTAGGTGTTAACCCAAGGAAATAGGTGTTGAACCAAGCAAAGGTGTTAACCCAAGGAGAAGAGTGTTTAACTAAGCGAAGGTGTTAACCCAAGGAAACATGTGTTAAACCTAACAAATGTGTTAACCCAGGGAATTAAATGTTGAACCATGCAAAGGTGTTAAATCAAGGAGACATGTGCTGAACCAAGCAAATATGTTAATCCAAGGAGATGGGTGTTGAACCAAGCGAAGGTGATAGCCTAAGGAGACGGGTGTTGAACCAAGTCAAGGTGTTTACCTTGATACACGTGTTGAACCAAGCGATGGTGTTAACCCATGGAAACAGGTGTTTAACCAAGCGAAGGTATTAACCCAAGGGAACAAGTGTTGAACCAAGCGTAGGCGTTCTTCTAATGAGATGGGTGTTTAACTTAGCGAAGGTGTTAACCTCAGGAAACAGGTGTTGAATAAAGCGAAGTTTTTAAGCTAACGAAACGGGTGTTGAACCAAGCAAATGGGTTAACCCAAGGACATAGGGGTTGAACCAAGCAAAGGTGTTAACCCCAGGAAACAGGTGTTGAACAAAGTGAAGTTGTTAAACCAAGGAAATGGGTGTTGAACAAAGCGCATATGTTAACCCAAGGAGACGAGGGTTGAACCAAGCCAAGGTGTTACCCCAAGGAAATAGGTGTTGAACAAGGCGAAGGTGTTTGCCCATAGAAATAGAAGATGGAACAAGCGAAGGTGTTAACCCAAAGAAAAATGTGTTGACCCTAGCGAAGGTATTAACGCAAGGAAACGGGTAATTGAACAAGCGACAATGTTCACCCAAGGAAACAGGTGTTGAACCAACGAAGGTGTTATCCCAAGGAGACGGGTGTTTAACCAATCGAAGGTGTTAATCCAAGGAAATACGTGTTAAACCAAGTAAATGTGTTAACCAAGGATACGGGTGTTGAACCAAGCAAAAGTGTTAACCCAAGAAGACGTGTGTTGAACCAAGCAAAGGTATTAACTAAAGGAGAAGGATGTTGAACCAAGAGAATGTGTTAACGTTACAAAACATGTTTTTAACCTAGCGAAGGTGTTAACCAAAGGAGACAAGTGTTGAACCAAGTGTAGGTGTTAACCCAAGGAAATAGGTGTTGAACCAAGCAAAGGTGTTAACCCAAGGAGAAGAGTGTTTAACCAAGCGAAGGTGTTAACCCAAGGAAACAGGTGTTAAACCTAGCAAATGTGTTAAACCAAAGAATTAAATGTTGAACCATGCGAAGGTGTTAAATCAAGGAGACGTGTGCTGAACCAAGCAAATATGTTAATCCAAGGAGATGGGTGTTGAACCAAGCGAAGGTGATAGCCTAAGGAGACAGGTGTTGAACGAAGTCAAGGTGTTTACCTCGATACACGTGTTGAACCAAGCGATGGTGTTAACCCAAGGAAACATGTATTTAACCAAGCGAAGGTATTAACCTAAGGGAACAAGTGTTGAACCAGGCGAAGGTGTTCTTCTAATGAGATGGATGTTGAACTTAGTGAAGGTGTTAACCTCAGGAAACAGGTGTTGAATAAAGCGAAGTTTTTAAGCCAAGGAAACGGGTGTTGAACCAAGCAAATGGGTTAACCCAAGGAGATAGGGGTTGAGCCAAGCGAAGGTGTTAACCCCAGGAAATAGGTGTTGAACAAAGTGAAGTTGTTAAACCAAGGAAATGGGTGTTGAAGCAAGCGCATATGTTAACCCAAAGAGACGGGGGTTGAACCAAGCCAAGGTGTTACCCCAAGGAAATAGGTGTTGAACAAGGCGAAGGTGTTTTCCCATAGAAATAGAAGTTGAACCAAGCAAAGGTGTTAACCCAAAGAAACATGTGATGAACCAAGCGAAGGTATTAACCTAAGGAGACGAGAGTTTAACCAAGCGAAGGTGTTCTTCTAATGAGATGGGTATTGAACTTAGTGAAGGTGTTAACCCCCGGAAACAAGTGTTGAATAATGTAAATTTGTAAAGCCAAGGAAACAGGTGTTGAACCAAGCAAATGTGTTAACCCAAGGAGATGGGGGTTGAACCAAGAGAAGGTGTTAACTCCAGGAAACAGGTGTTGAACAAAGCGAAGTTGTTAAGCCAAGGAAACGGGTGTTGAACCAAACGCATATGTTAACCCAAGGAGACGGGGGTTGAACAAATCCAAGGTGTTAACCCAAAGAAACAGGTGTTGAATCGGCGTAGATGTTTACCCAAAGAAACGGAAGTTGAACCAAGAGAAGGTGTTAACCCAAGGAAACATGTGTTGCACCAAGTGAAGGTATTAACCCAGGGACACAAGTGTTTAACCAAGCGAAGGTGTTAACTCAAGGAAACAGGTGTTAAACCAAGCGAATGTGTTAACCCAAGGAAACAAATGTTGAACCATACGAAGGTGTTAAATCAAGGAGACGTGTGTTGAACCAAGCAAAGATGTTAATCCAAGGAGACGGGTGTTGAACCATGCGAAGCTGATAGCCTAAGGAGACGGGTGTTGAACCAAGTTAAGGTGTTTACCTTGAGACGCGTGTTGATCTAAGCGATGGTGTTAACCCAAGGAAACATGTGTTTAACCAAGCGAAGGTATTAAGCCAAGGGAACAGGTGTTGAACCAAGCGAAGGTTTTCTTATAATGAAATAGGTTTTTAACTTAGCGAAGGTGTTAACCCCAGGAAATAGGTGTTGAATAAAGCGAAGTTATTAAGCCAAGGAAACGAGTGTTGAACCAAGAAAGTGTGTTAACCCAAGAAAATGGAGGTTGAACCAAGCGAAGGTTTTAACCCAAGGAAACAGGTGTTGAACAAGGCGAAGGTGTTAACCCAAGGAGATATGTGTTGAACCAAGCGATGGTGTTAAATTAAGGGAACATATGTTGAACCAATTAAAGGTCTTAGCCCAAGTAAATAGGTGTTGACCCAAGCGACGGTGTTAACTCAAGGAAACAGTTGCTGACCAAAGCAAAGGTGTTAAGCCACGGAAACAGTTGTTGAACCAAGCGAAGATGTTTATCTAAATAAACCGGTGTTTTAGCAGGCTAAGGTTTTAAGCCAAGGAAACGGGTTTCGAACCTAGGGAAGGTATTAAGTCAAGGAACTGTGTGTTGAACCAAGAGTAGGTGTTAACCTAAGGAAATTAGTGTTGATCCAAGAGAAGGTGTTAACCCTAGAAAACAAGTGTTGAATATAGCTGTTAAGCCAAGGAAATGGGTGTTGAACCAAGCGAATGTTTAACCCAAAGAAACTGGTGTTAAACAAGGTGAAGGTGTTAGCCCAAGGAAACAAAAGTTAAACTAAGCGAATGTGTTAACCCAAGGAAAGAGGTGTTGAACCAAGCCAAGGTATTAACCCAAGGAAATGTTTGTTGAACCAAGCGAAGGTGTTAACCCCAGGAAACATGTGTTGAACCAAGCGAAGGTGTTAACCAAAGGAGATAAGTATTAAACCAAGTGAAGGTGTTAACCCAAGGAAACAGATGTTGAAACAAGCAAAGGTGTTAACCCAAGGAAATAGGTGTTGAAAAAGGCGAAGGTGTTAACCCGAGGAAACAGGTGTTGAACCAAGCAAAGGTGTTAGCCCAAGGAAACAAAAGTCGAATCAAGCGAAGGTGTTAACCCAAGGAAACAGTTGTTGTTCCAAGCAAAGGTGTTAAGCCAAGGAAACATTTGTTGAACCAAGCGAAGATGTAAATCTAAATAACCGGGTGTTGTACCAAGCTAAGGTTCTAAGCCAAGGAGATGAGTGTCAAACGAAGGGAAGGTGTTAAGTCAAGGAAATGGGTGTTGAAGCAAGAGTAGGTCTTAACCCAAGAAATTAGTGTTAAACCAATAGTAGGTGTTAACCCCAGGAAACAGGTGTTGAAAAAGGCGAACGTGTTAGCCCAAGGAAACAGAAGTTGAATTAAGCGAAAGTGTTAACCCGAGAAAACAGTTGCTGACCCAAGAAAAGGTGTTAAGCCAAGGAAACAGTTGTTGTACCAAGCGAAGGTGTTAATCTAAATAAACGGGTGTTGTACCAAGCTATGGTTTTAAGCCAAGGAGATGGATGTTGAACCAAGAGAAGGTGTTAAGTCAAGGAAATGGGTGTTGAACCAAAAGTAGGTATTAACCCAAGGAAATTAGTGTTGAAAAAATAGAAGGTGTTAACCCAAGTAGACAGGTGTTGAACCAAGGTAAGGTTTTAACCCCAGGAAACATTAGTTAAACCAAGCGAATGTGTTAACCAAAGGATACAAGTGTTGAACTAAGTGAAGGTGTTAACCCAAGGAAACAGGTATTGAACCAGGCAAAGGTGTTAACCTAAGGAGATGAGTATTGAACCAAGCGAATGTGTTAACCCAAGGTGATGTGGGTTGAACCAAGCCAAGTGTTACACCCCAAAATTTGACCAACCTTTTCTTTCTAACTTGGCTTATGTTTCATTTCATTTAGCATTTGCATTTACATAACATTGGTTCTAACAGGGGATTAAGAGATTTTGTTTGCCATTCAAGAGGAGAGCTTTTTTATTCAAGCTCAATCAAGGGTATCATTTGTAAGCCATAAATAGTTCATTGCCATCAGGGAAAGGTTTCAAAGCTCCTTGAGAAGAGAGGTTTGCGTATGGGTGTCACCTCCTATCTTGAGGACCATCAGAGGTTCATGAGATCACCATTTTGGATAAGTCATGATTCAAAAGCTCAATGTGTATCTTGAGAGGTCTTTATAGAGTTTGTATGGTCAAACAATTCATCTGCAAGAGCCTCAGTCAAGCGATATGGTGCTAGGGTTTCATCTAGTCAACCCAAAGTCAATTGTGGACTTGAGAGGGTTCAAGACTTGGTTCTAAGTCATACAAGCCATGGGAAGTCATCTTGAAGCATCTATGATGTCATGATAAGATCAAATCAAGGAAATTCAAGAGTTCAAGGAGTTACTAAATTAGGGTTTCAATTGATTTCAGTGTAAAATCCCCTTCTTTGGTGCCTAACTTCAAGGACATTTTTCCCTGTGATGCAAGCTCAGTCTCATTTTCCAACAAACATGGGACTTGTTTATCATCCTTTGAGATTTATTTTGAGTACAAGAACTCATCCATTGAGTTTGTACATCTCAAGTTATGATATCAACAAGTTGGTGTCATCAGATGAAGAGATTTTTGAGGTACTCAAAGTCAACTCACTTCCAAGGCACTTTTCACATGGAGTCAAGCTTCTCCTCACTTTTAGGTGAACATGAAAGTTGTTCTTCATGATCTTAGATTTCCAAAAAGTACTAGAAGTCCTCATTCTCATGTGTACATCTCGAGTTATAGTCTTCACAAGGCAAGGGTATTTTGGGAAACTTCATTATAGGTCGTCTTCTTCAATGACTAATTCCATGAACTTCAAGGCCTCAAATGCAATTTTGTGCCACATGAAAGTTGTGTCCATGGCCTTAGCTTCATCATGAACTTGATTTCCCTGGCATTTGAGGAATTTTATGATCATTTGAACCATATTGAAGGTGAAAACTTGATTTTGGGATATGATTTGGATACAAGTCACCATTTGAACTTTTTTGCACCATAACATCATCAAATATTGGTCATGCTCTCTTTTTACCTCATTTGGACAAACAAAAGTACATGTTCCATACCATTTTTCCAAATTTTACACCATAAAAAGTCGTGTTGCAAACTTGGTACACATTCATTTGCAATGACTCAAAACCATCTCATTCCTTCCTACACCCTTAATTGTGCGTCTTGCTGACCCCAAAATGAATGGAAGAACCATAACCCGTGTGTATGTGTAAACTGGAGTTTTTGGTCATTTTTTTTGAAATCACTTGAAGTAACCATTATGGGCCTGCATGGAGTCCTCAAACCCCTCATATATAAGCTCAGAAACTTGCTCTAATCATAAGAGAGAAGTTGGATGCGTGAGAAGGAAATAGATGTCATACCCCAAATTTGCCCGCCAGCTTTTGTAAATATTTTCGCATTTTTCTATTTTGCATTTTTCATTTAATTTCATGTCGTTTAGACACGTATCCACCCCCCGATTGGGCGTTTTTTAAATCTCGATTTTTTTGCCCAATAGAAGCGTGACACGTGGCCTAAGGGTATTTTCGTAAAATGACAATCCTTTTTAATTTCTCATTTTTCTTTCAAAATATTATTTTTATGTACATATTTTTGTTTTTACTTTTTTTAGTTTAATTAGGTGTAGAATTTTGTTTTTTACTATAATATTAGAATAGTTTAGAATTGGTTTTTATTTTAAATAGATTTTAATATTATTTTGGAAATAAATATCATTTTTTATTAGGATTTTAGAATTAGTTTTTATTCTTAGATTTTTAATAGTTTATAAAATGTTTTGTTTTAAATAGAGTTTTAATAGATTTTATTAGTTTTTTTAAAATAGTTTTTTAATTAGAGTTATTAAAAGTTATTAGAATTTTTTTTAATAGTTTTATTTTTATATTTTCATTTTATTAGAATTATTTTCCTTTATTTATTTATTAGATTATAATTAATTTTTGTTTATTTTTGTTTAACTTAGAATTCTCTTTAGAAATATTTAGTATTAGTTTAATTAGGATTGGTTTAGTTATAGGTTTAGAATTAATTCTTTAATTAAGTCCATTTCATTTTCAGCATTTAATTAGGTCCTTAGCATTAACGGTTGTCAATTTAATTAATCCAAAGTCATTAGCAAATAGCAACATGTGTCAGCCTTGTATATATACCGACACTATTCATTCTCTCCCTCACCAATCCCAACCTCTCACTAGACAACCTTAGGCGCCCTTATCTCTTGCAACCCTCCTTCAAAAATCAACAACATCACCTTCCCTTCATCTTCCACCTCACGACAAACTCCAACATCATGATCATCACTATTGAACCTTCACACAACCAACATCATCTTCGACTCGCTCTACTACTCTACTTCCATACCAAAAAACTCTTCCTAATTTCTCTTCTGTTCTTCTTCCTTTTTCTTTCCATCTTTTCCTTCACTACATGCTCTCAACCTCTTAAAATCAACACACACAAAAAAACTGCAGAAAAGCCCAGAATGACAACCGAAACCCATCGTCATCTTCATCGTAAACACCTCACAACGCCGCCGTAAATCCACGCATCACTAACTTCCCTGTTAATCTTCTCCAAACCGTAATCAACATGTTGTTGCAACAATCCTCCATGAACAAAAATCAAATCTCCAACTCTCAACTCGTCAAACCTTCTTCTCCATTTTTTACCCAGAAAAACCACCCCTAAAACACTCAACCGCACCAACATTTCAACACACAGAAACCCATTTTCAGCAAAGAACCCATTCCTCAACATTTCCTCCGTTTAGCTCCAAACCTTGAACCCTTTACCTCCTCCAACACCGCGAAAACAACCTTCACCAAAACCGTACCCATTTCAATCACCTCCGAAACTCCACCCAGATCCGCTCAACCATCACAACCTTCAAATAACCAAAAACAAAAGCCTACAAACAATCAGCAAGCCTCTTCAAAACACTTCAAACAAAACTGTGAATCAACCTCCATCAACCCACTTCATCGTTTTCTCCAAACCGTACCCAGAAGATCATCACCAACTGTTGCGGTGAAAATTGGATATCAAGCTATTAAATTAACTTGAACCTTAATTCTTTTACAACCGAACTTTATTTTATTCAAAGGAAAGGTCTAAAGAAGGAAAAACCTTTTTTCGCGATGTAACGACAACGCTTAAGAGATTCGGGGATCGGGGGTTGGTTATACCTAGGGAAGGTGTTAGCACCCTAAGCATTTGTAGTACTCTACATGAACCTTTTGTTTGATTGCTTGCTAAGTTTGTGAAATGTGCTAAGGATTAGGAAAAAGATATGAGTTGAAACCTAAAGTTATATACACTAAGTTTGCTCGCAAATACGTCACATCTTCTGCCTACGTATCCTAACTAGGATAGAATCAGAGCAATCGTAGTTCACCTCACAAAGTAAGAAGAACACTTGATTATGATCAAGGTTCAGGGGGGAAAAAACATGACAACGTTTGTGTGGAGTTTAACAAAAACTCCCTAATCTAAGTTGTAATATTCAAAAGGGGAAGCAAGAAATCATGACAATGATTCTTACACAGAGTTGACAAACTCTTTCCTAGGGTTCTAGTTGAAGAACACTCCTAGTATAGGTGGATTTCTTAGACTTGAAGCAAATTCTAATGGCTTCTAATCTAGGGTTAAAGTGACTTAACAAAGTCAAGAGAGGGATGAGGGAGGTATCCATGACATGAGGGTCAAATGGACAAACTTTTCCTTTGGAAGTAGACAAGAGAGGCAACTGGATGAGAGCTAACAAGCTTCATCACTTGGGGAAAGAAGACAACTTAACAAGTAAAATAACAACATGATAAAGGCATATTTATGGTGACAACCATTAAATAAATATGTGGAATGATAAAGATGAAGGTGCATTGATGACAATCAAAGCAGATGAATTAACAGGAACTGTGACGACAGATCGAGTTTAATTAAGCTATCAGATGAAGTAACATGAACATGGTATTAATCAAAGATGAAGTTTTAACATGTTTTCTAACATTTAAGAATGAGAATGCAAACAAGCATCATAAATAATTATAAGTACATCAAGAGAAAATTCATCTGCATCTGTCAAAACAATCATAGAAAATACACAACTTGCACATAGTCAAAAGAGATGGAAATTATGCAAACATGAAAATAAAAACTATGACATGAAAGTAGACATCAAGATGAACACAATGCAAAAAGAATGGGTGAAAAATGATTAAAATTGAGAGAGATATGATTTTTTGAATTTTGGTTTAAAAATGACAAAAATAACAAAAGAGTTTCCCTACTCAGGGGTCGAACTCAGGTTCAAAGCGTGCAAGGCGTGTTTTGGCATATGGTCTTACCACTGGGGTGGCTATACATCCATTGATGGAAGCCACCCCATAAATATATAGGGCGTGTTTCAAAACCAGTTGGGCATAAAAGCAAGGCAAAAATCATGATTTGCATTTTGGGCATAACTTTCTCAAATCTTCATCTTTTTTTACAAAATTTATATGTAACTTGACCAGAAAAACATGAGGAACATGATGGTGCTGTTGGTTTTTCAAAATTCCTTTTCAGTTTTAAAACCCAATAGTAGTTGCCTTTGGTTGTTTGAAAATGCAATTTGAAATGAATCCCTCAATCCAATCATTTTCCAATCAAAACAAGTGTACACACATGACACAAATATGCTATGGAGTAAGTATGAGCACAAAAAAGGACTGAAAACAGGTTGTAATGAAAACTGCTATGTGAGTTGCAATTATGTGCCTTGTGAAGTGCATGAGCAAGTTCAGTTTAGGTTTCAAGCCATTCTAGGTAAAACAAATCATGTGCACATGTCATATTTATGTTTTTGAATGAAAACACACAAGGAGCAAAGTTCAAAACAGACTGGAAATGAAAGTGTCATAAGAGTTGCAAACATGGTATGTTCATAGCATGAAGATGTCAATCCATGGCTGCAGCTGGTTTCAATTCAATTCAAACATACTTACATGCTACAAATGTTCATTCAAATGAATTCAAATGGTTAAATTGATGCAAGGCAAAACAGTGTGAGGTTTGGTGTTCATGTTGTTTTACATGTGTTTGTGAAAGTGCAAGATGATGAGTAACTCAATTCAAAACAGTTTCAGGTCACTATAGTCACATACACACATTGCATATAAGATATTAGATGATATTGAACACCATTTGTAGCTTAAACTGGATGTGGTGAAAAAGTGATGCTTCATGTGCAAGCTTTATGTGTGTGAAGTGCAGCAGGATGTGGGATTCAAGTTCAAAACAGTTTCAAGTCATTCTAGCCATACATACATAACACATATATGATATAGAGTGAATGCCAACAAAAATTAGGATTCAAAACAGCCTGTACTTAGAAGTGGTATGCTAGTTGTCATTTGGCTTTTCAATTGTAAGTGAAAAAAACAGGATGATGCAATAGGAATGCCAAATCAAAGTTGATGCAAAATTGGAGCAGGGTAGCTTCATACACATATTATATACACATTATCAAGAGTGTCTAAACATCAAGAAGTATTCAAAACAGGCTGAGGAGGAATTTGGCACTCAAACTATCATTTGTCATTTTGACCAAACATGAGCAAATCAAAAACAAGGGAAAAAACAGTATGAGGCACCTTTGAACATAATCAGACACATACACATGTTACTTATATGCATACAAGTAAGATCCAAACATGATTTTAGTGCAAACAAACTGGTGTGAAAAGTATGTGCTTCATGTGCAATTTGGTGTTGGTGAAGTGTAGCAAGCTGGTACAGTTTTTTTTTTGGGCACCAAATGATCAAGTAATTCACCCACACATATCACATATATGGAAACACACATGTTCATGTAAAAAAAATATGGGCACCAACATATTAAAACACAGTTTGGCATGTGAATGCTTATGTAAGGCTATTTTGGGACAACATGACCTCAAATTTGCAAATCATGGTAATGTAAAACATGAGAGAGTTTTTCAAGGTCACATACCTCTTGTAGACAGCTTTGAACAAGTGAAAATACCAAGAAACCCAGAGAACTTCAACTTCCTCTTTGACTTGAGACTTTTCTTCCTTTTGAAGCAATGTGCAAATATAAGGACAGTTGGAGAAATAGGTCTCACCAATGATCCTCAATGCTTTCGACAGTTGAGAAATGATATATGAGAGGTGTTAGGATGATTAGAACACCAAGGAAATGTATGGAACAAGATATGGCTGATTTTGTGGCTTTTGGTCAAAGTAACTTGGTGATGAAGTTGACTTTTTGAATGGTGATGTTTTTGAGTGGTCTAAGGTCTTGTACACCTTCTATATCATATTTAGGGATTGTATGGATGATTGTTGGGGTGTTTGAATGGGGAGAAATGAATTTGGCAGCAAAACTACCAAGACAGATTTTGTGTTTTAGTGAAAATGAGATTTTGAGATTTTGGAGTAAGGAGGGAAAGAGTGAGAGCTTTCAATTTCTCTGGTTTTTAGAATTGATATTGTGTTGGAAATGAAGTGGTGAGGTTTCTATTTATAGGCAAATGGAGAGAGGGGGCAGATTTGGAGGTTTCTTCACTTTGAAGAAAGGTTTTGGATTTTTTGATTAAACCTCCACAAGAGGGTTTCCTTGGCTTCAAGGTAGGCCTCAATAGTCAAGAAAAATGATGGTTTAGTGTGCCTAATTGAAGGCTAGAAGCATAGGCTTGTGGCTGGTTCATAATCACTTTTACACCTCATGCTTGTTTTTCACTTTTGAATGCAAGTTGCAAAGCAACTTGCAAGCCACTTGCTTTGGCTTTGGAGATTTCAAATTTCTGCATAATCCTTAGTTATTTCATGCTACAAACACCTCACATATTAGATATAACATGTTTCACAAGCTGAGATTGGCCAACTTTGATGAAAGAATGAATTCTTGAATTTTGACAATGTGGGACTAAAGTGAAAAACCACCAACTTGCCATGACCATAACTTTCAGCTCACAAATCCTTTTGAGATGTGATAGTAATTTTTAGAAAGCCCTCAAATAGCTATAAAACATTCATGTTTTCATGAGTTTCAATTTCCCAAAGGAACTTGGCCAAAAAAGTCTCCCAAAGTTGCTAAAAAATGAACTTAAAAGTGAAATTTCTCTAAGTCTTTTTCCCTTTTAGAAATGAATTTGATCATAACTCCAAATCTATGCATTTTCTGATCATGGACCAATTAGGGACTTTTGTAGGATTTGTCAAGAGATTCCAAATGAGCTTTGAACTAACTCAATTGGATGTGTGGTTAAGGAGTTATGGTTTAGCCCCTTTCAAAACCCTAATTTCCAGATTTTTCGATTACTCCTTCATCCTTGATCCAATGGTCATGAAAATTGATATGCAAGTCCAATTTGACATAAGGAACATTTTTGTTTCACAACTTGAAGTCCAATTCCTAAAATTTTTAGAGTTGACTTTTCGGTCAACCGTACGACCGATCGGTGACTACCGAGTCGCCTGTTGACATTCTGGACCTCCTGAGACTTTGAAACTTCTTGAATGAACTTTATTAAGCTATATGAACTTCATGGATCATAATCTCATCATTAAAATACCTTCCAACATCAAAGTCAAACTACAGTTGACTTTTACTAGTCAAAAACCCTAATCGGGTGCCCTGAAATACACTGCTCTGGATTCTGGAGTAACAAACTCAAATTGGATTCTCAATTGTCATTATATGATACCTTTTACCTTGTTTCATAATTGAATGAACCCAAAACATTGACTAATCACACCTTTGAAGTTTGGATTTTGACTGCACGAAACCCTGATTCATTTGTAATTTGACAAAGACAAACTTGCACTGGGTTAAGGTTAGATAATTCATGAGTATGCTCCTAAAATGATAATGGGAATCTAAGGGGCTAAAATTTGGGGTGCAACAGTTGCCCCTATTTAAATATCTTCACTAGATGGAACTGGGAGATGATGATCCTCGTAGAATCGCAGTGAAAGGTATTTAAATATAGAAAACCGAAAATTTTGTCCCTTAGATCCGATGATATGCAAAAAGAACAGGTCATGATATGCCATGAATTCTAAATGATGCTTCACTATGCTTGGATGCAAGACATATGCAGAAGACAGAAAACAAAACAACGAGTAACCACTCGTGGGGATCTGGTATTGTGGATCCGACACTGGGGAAACTGCGATATAACAATCAATAATTCAAACATGACTGGTGGTAACTGAGAGGAAAACTTCACATGAGGATGCACAAAGTCTAATGAAGATGACAATCTTACTGGGGAAAAGCAAACACTTCACCGGGGAAAGAGGTAGATTTCCACCGGGGACAAGAGCGACTTTTTACTGGGGAAATTAAAACACGAACCTCACTGGGGATGATCAGATTAGGAACTTCCTGCAGTGAAGAGTTCAAACGGGATCTTCAGGAATGGACTCGAAACAAAGACAAAACATATTGGGGATACTAGTGACGACTAGATCTCCGAGACTTGTCTAGGGAGGAAGACTTTACATAGGGATAATGATATCACCCAGTTTTAACAAATGGCTCAGGCAGTGCTAGTAACCACTAGTTTTTCCGTAGGTAATGGTGACGATCAACCTGGGATAATAGCAAATGAGATTTTCTCAAATCCAATCGATAACACATAAGATTTTGACTGGGGAAATTAGTGATGACCAAATTTCAAACAATTCCAGTAACTACTGGACTTTAAAGGAGATTGGTAACAACCAAGTTCGGGTACCAATGACGATTGGGTTTCAAGTAATTCCAGTTACGACTGGACTTTTAAAAGAAACATGGTGACGACCAAATCAGGGTATACCAACACATGTGGTTATGAGAATGCCATCAAGCTACTAGGCTTTAGCTAGGGAGGTTGGTAACGACCAAACCAAAAGATACCAATAACGATTGGATTTCAAATGACGCCAGTTACGACTGGACTTCCATGGGGACAGTTGGTAACGACCGACACGATATCAATGACAATTGGATTTCAAACCTCTGCCAGTTACAACTGGGTTTAAACGGAAAATCAACTAGTAACGACCAGACTTCACAGGGGATTTGCTAGTGACGACTAGACTTTAGAGGTAAAAGGTTGGTAACAACCGAACCAAAAGGTAATAACGAGTAACGTTAAGACAATGCTAGTTACGACTGGGCATCAAAGGAAAATATGGTGACGACCAAAAGAATGCAATTGACGATTGGTTTTCGAACACTACCAGTTACGACTGGATTTTTAATGGAAAAAGGTGGTGACGACCGAATCAGGGATACCGACGAGTGGAATTAAGACAATGCCAGTTACGACTGGTCTTAACAATAAAATATGGTGATGAACAAAGAACTATCAGTAACGATTGGCTTCTAAAACAATGCCGGTTACGACTGGATTTTTAGGCGGAAGTTCACTAGCAGTGATCGGTCATTCACGGGGAATCGACAGATAGCACACCGAACTCGAGAGACAGAATGAATCACACTGAACCTAGGCTGAAAGGTGTATGTAGTTCTTTGAAAATAAATCCCATCCTAACAGGGGAACCGAGCTTTCTAAACAAGCTATTCAGAGATGACAAAGTAGATTCAAGTGCTCAGGCATCTTCTACTGGGACGAGCCTTCACATCATCATAAGAAGTTCCTTGAGAAAATAGTCTTCAAGGTTTGATACCCACACATGACCAAAGGAGAATCGACAGTTCGACTTGCTTACACTTCATCGGGGAATGTAATTGGATCGCATATCAAAGCTTCTGCTACCCTGAGGTTTCGGGGAAGTATGATTTTCCTCGGCTTTCCATGAGTTATAGTTTTTACGTTTGTTAATATTTTCGAGTTTTATTCAAATAATTTGACCCTAATGCTTTCAAAATTATCGTTGATCAACGAACAATATTTTGCATAACAAAGAAAATAAAGGAAATGATAAAGTTGCAAAGGAAAGAATGGCTCAAAACTGATTTTATTCAAGGATGAAATCTGGCAAATGACAAAATTCCATAGAAATTTTACAAGTGAAAAATGGCAAAGTGGACAAGGTTACATTGAATCCCATGACCAAACTATCCCTAAAGACTAAAATCCCCCAAATCCTTGCTTCTGACGAGAGCAGTTGGAAGTGGATCTCCTGTACAATCTTCTGCAATGGTGACAACCTTTTGAAGTAGTGACAACTCTTCTGATGCAGTGAAACGCCTCTGTCCCCAACTTTTGCCTGGATCGCCCTTTTCGGGTTTTCAATCCACCGGGACGCTCATTTTTGCCTAAGCCGCCCTTTCGGGTTTTCAACTTAGTGAGCTCTTATTTTTCTTTTTCTCCCCTTTTCTCTTTTCTTTTCTCTTTCTTCAACCCTAACTTTTGCATAAGCCGTTCCTTTGAGTTTTCGACTTATCGGGTTCTTTTTAGGCGTAATATTTTCGTACTGCATCAGAATTTACTGGATGAGTAAGTTGCTCCCCGTCCATGGTAGTGAGCATTAATGAGCCTCCTGAGAAGACTGTTTTCACAACAAACGGGCCGTCATAGTTAGGCATCCACTTTCCCCGTGCGTCTTTATGAACTGGTAAAATCTTTTTGAGTACAAGTTCCCCTTCGCGGAATTCGCGGACATGAACTTTCTTGTCAAAAGCTCTCTTGATCCTCTTCTGATATAACTGACCATGACACATTGCAGACATGCGCTTTTCGTCGATAAGATTCAACTGATCAAACCTTTCTCTCACCCATTCTGCTTCTTCAAGCTTGGTTTCCATTATGACTCTCAAAGAAGGTATCTCGACCTCAATAGGAAGTACCGCATCCATTCCATATACCAAAGAAAAAGGGGTTGCCCCTATTGAAGTGCGGACGGACGTTCTGTATCCATGCAAGGCGAATGGCAGCATCTTATGCCAATCTTTGTAAGTTTTCACCATCTTTTGCAAAATCTTTTTGATGTTTTTATTTGCAGCTTCTGCAGCCCCATTCATCTTGGGACGATAAGGAGAAGAATTGTGATGTTCAATTTTGAAGTCATCGCACAACTCTTTCATGACTTTGTTGTTCAAATTAGTACCATTGTCCGTTATGATTCGGCTCGGAATTCCGTAACGACAGATAATCTCCTTTTTTATGAAACGGGCCACCACCTACCGAGTAACATTAGTGTAGGATGTGGCTTCAACCCACTTTGTGAAATAGTCAATAGCAACCAGAATAAATAGGTGTTCGTTAGAAGCTTTTGGTTCAATTCCCCCAATCATATCGATGCCCACATAGAGAAAGGCCACGGTGATGACAACACATTTAGCAACGTCGGAGGTACGTGCATCTTGTCCGCATAAATCTGACATTTGTGACATTTCCTGGCATATTGAATACAGTCAGTTTCTAAGGTCAACCAGTAATAACCAGCCCTCAAAATCTTTCTAGACATAGCATATCCATTGGCATGAGTACCAAACACTCCTTCGTGAACATGTGGCACTAACAACTCTGCTTCTCGTCGGTCAACACATCTAAGCAGGACCATATCATGATTTCTTTTGTAAAGCACATCATTGCTGAGAAAGAACTTGGATGCTAATCGTCTCAGAGTTTTCTTGTCAAGTGACGTAGCATCTGTCGAATACTCTTGTTTCAAAAGGTAATTCTTTATGTCATGGAACCATGGTTTGTCATCAGTTTCTTCTTCAACCATCTGACAGTAGGCGGGCTCGGTCTTGCGTTCAATTCTGATGAGAGTGGCATCATTGACATCCCCGACTTTCCACATTGAGGATAACATGGCTAGGGCATCAGCAATGTGATTTTCAGATCTTGGGACATGCTTGAAAGTGATTTCATCGAAACATTCCATCATCTTGACAATATAGGCTCTATAAGGAATCAAATTCTCATGTCTAGTTTCCCATTCTCCAGTAACCTGATAAATAACCAAAGCTGAATCCCCACTGACTTCAAGAAGTTTGATTTTGAGGTCAATAGCTGCTTGAAGGCCGAGAATGCAGGCTTCATATTCGGCGATATTGTTTGTGCAGTCAAAATCCAACAAGGCTGATTCATCTGTAATTTGACAAAGACAAACTTGCACTGGGTTAAGGTTAGATAATTCATGAGTATGCTCCTAAAATGATAATGGGAATCTAATGGGCTAAAATTTGGGGTGCAACACCAACAAATCTATAAAAAAAATGAATAAAAGGAAAGAAGAGTTTCTTTGAAAACTGCAGATGAATCATTTGAACAAGGGAAGGGAAGTGAATCTGAGACGGAAAATTTGGGGACAGAGATGTCGCTTATTCATATTTGATAGTGTTGGCTTTAGTTGGAAATCATTTTTGAAAACCATGGACGCATTTTGAAGTGGTTTTAGTTTAGTTTTTCATCCTTTATTTTAAACGAATCTTAAGACGTGTTTGCTGGGAATCACACGGTCTCGGGTTGTGGGCTTTTAGGCCCTTCATGTTTGTTTCCTTTTTAATTATTCATCCCGTTTTACTCCTTGAGAGGTGATGGGATTAAGGCCCATATGATCCTCTCATATCTCTCTCACACCCCATTGTATTTCCGTTCCAACCCCCTTCTGATTTCATTCCACTTTTTTGTGTTATTATTATTTTGTATATATTATATTATTTTGTTTTAGTTTTTAAAAAACAGTTTGGTTATATATATATATATATATATATATATATATATATATATATATATATATATATATATATATATATATATATATATATATATATATATATATATATATATATATATATATATATATATATATATATATATATATATATATATATATATATATATATATATATATATATATATTCTATTTTCTAAGTTTTATTTTATATTATATTTCTTTAGAACTATTTCATATTAGAGTTTATCTTATTTTATATATAGAGTTTCATTTCAATTTCTTTTAGAAAGTCTTATACATTTTTCTTTTTAGAAGTTGATTTTATTTTCACATTTGTTATTGGGAATGTCGTCCCATTTTCATCTGTTTTGGTCGATGACGATATTTCCATAATTCATTACCAGTCAAATTATTGATGAATAATGTTGGATCCGAGACCACTTCTTTCTCTACTCATTTCTCTTCATATTTCGATTTTATTTTTGACTTGTGGATCGATGAAGTCTTGTATCCGCAAGCGTCGGATTTATCGGAGTTGATAACCATCCCGATTTCAAATCTATTGAAGATGACCATTTGGGTCATTTTCTTTACTTTGGGATCGCGATAGGCTACCTTCGATTAATTAACATTTTGTTTGCGATTAAGACGAGATCCCATTCTTTTTGGTCCGTGCGACATGATTCAATTGGAGAACGATCCTCAATATCGTTTCTCTATCTTGTCCATAGCACGAAAATCAATAAGCGACCTCTTATAGTTTGGCTTCCCTTATAAGTCGAGCTAAGACGGTTTAGCGTCACATTGTGTCCCGATTCGATTCAAAAATATTATCAAACCATCTTAAAAATAAAATTCTCTTTGTATTGAATTAAAAAGAGAGGATTGAGTGTAGACTTCTTCCTCTCCGAGTGTCGGGATGCTCACTGTAGTGTGGGTGGTTTCGATACTCGTCCTTCAATGCGAAGATGCTTCCACCCCTTTTTCTCCTAAAAAACCTCGGTCCAATACCGAGTACATTTTCAAACCACCTTTTCTTCTAAAAAATCCTCGGTCCCATACCGAGTGCATTTTCAAAAACCCTTTCAATAAGAAAATCGATTTCTCTTTGTATTGAATTAAAAAGAGAGGATTAAGTTTAGACTTCTTCCTCTCCGAGTATCAAGATATTCACTGTAGCATGGGTGGTCTCAATACTTGTCTTTCAATACGAAGACGCGAATTTATCCACCACCTCTCTCCTTTTCACAACTTCCTTCCGCACCTTCTCTCCTAAAACCTCGGTCCCGCACCGAGAGCATTTTCAAACTTCTTTTCACAACAAAAACTTGAATGGTCGTGGAGTGGTTAGGCGTAGGCCTTCTCCTATCCCGAGTGCTTGACATTTACCGTAGGGTTTACAGTCGCAAAAGCACTTACCATTCAAAACCAAAAACATCTTTAATAAGAGAATAAAGTTCTCTTTGCATTGAATTAAAGAGAGAGGATTGAGTGTAGACTTCTTCCTCTCCGAGTGTCGAGATACTCACTGTAGTGTGTGTGGTCTCAATACTCGTCTTTCAATACGAAGACGCTATGTTCGGCACACCTTTTTATAATAAAACTTTGAGATAAAGAATTGGGTACTACCCGCAAGGGGTTACTATCCGAGGACTTATCTCACCCCTAAAAACAATCATACCAATCAAACGTGACTTCTTGCCTCGCATGGCGAAAACTAACCTTTCAAAAAGGATATGTTACCTCCGTTCTACCGCAAACAGGTAACGCTTAAGTCTCCTCTCATGCGAGCAGCAAAACACCTAAACTGCTAGAATGTGAATGATAACATCATCCACAAAAACACCAGTTACTCGTAGTAGCACGAACTACGTTGCTCTGATTTCTCTTGCATGTTGAGAATACGTAGGCATAAGATTGCGATATCCTAGCAAGCACCCTTTACTCTTTTCCACCCTTTCCCAGAAAGGCATGCTACGTCCATTCTACCGCAAACAGGTAACGCTTAAGTCTCCTCACATGCGAGCAGCAAAACACCTAAACTGCTAGAATGCGCACGATAGCAGCGTCTACTAAAACTCATCCGTAAACCATAGGCCGAACTACGATTGCTCTAATTCTTTACCTCTCGTAAGTAAAGATACGTAGGCACAAGGGCCACAATCCTTGCCGAGCACTTTCTTCCTATATTTGTAGTTCCCCGAACTACGTGGACTCTGAATTTCTCATATCTGTTGAGAATACGTAGGCCTAGGACCGCGAAGTCCTACCGAGTCTGTTCTTTCTCTCTTCTTCCCTTGTTACCTCTCTTTCCCCTGTTTCTAACCCTTTTTTTACCCCGTGGAACACTCTTTTATAGCAATTTATTTAAGCAAATATCTTCACACGTCGACAAACAAATGGTTCCCATCGAGTACGATGGATGCGAGGGGTGCTAATACCTTCCCTTCGCATAACCGGCTTCCGAACCCGTTTTTGGTCGCGAAACCATCTTATCCGTTTCTTTCCTAGGGTTTTCTCGATGTTTTCCCTTCCCCTCATGGGATAAATAAAGTTCTATGGAGACTCTTCTGTCTATCTTTTCACCTCCCCGTCATTGCATTTTTCGAGTAGCGACAAGAGTGCACATCAAAATTTCACAAACGTTTCCATTCTTCGAATATGTTTTTTTCCTTGGTTATTTCTCCAAGTCTTTACTCAAATATTCATCATAAGGGATCAAGGAGGAGTTTGAGAGCATTAAATAGAAGCTCGCAAGCATTTTGAATGGTCAACAGAACCACTCCGTTAGGTATTTTCTCAATCTTTAAACCCTCATTCTAGGCACATTTATAGGTTCTTTATTGGCGCATCTAAAGCCCTACACAATGTAGGCCATATTTGGATTATTTTGATTACTATTTGATTCAATTTCACTTTATGCACTTGAAACTCGTGGCTTGATTTCACACACTTACGCGAACCGTTTTGCAAATCCAATGGCATATTTGAATTCCTCATGAAAAATGCTTGAGAAATATGAAAGGTGTTATTTTTGTGGTTGTTTTATCTCTAAGCTCCGGCAAGCTGCCCGAAGAAGACAACCGAAGCCCTAGCTCCGACATCTGGTTTATTCTCAAGACTAAGCTAAGTTGGCTGGTTGGACCCTTTTGACTCATGATGTGTCACGCGTATGATTGGCTTGACTTTTCCTGCATGGGCATTTGACCCTCACTGGATTAAGTGAAATGCGCCGTTTCACTTAAGTCTGAGTCCTTTGGGTCTTGGGCTTTGGATATTGCTTTTTGCACCTCTCTTATCTTGGCCCATGCGCGTAGATGAACTAGATTCAGTTCATTTCCCCTTGATGGTCATACCCCCTCCTTCCCTTTGGATTTCATTTTGTTTCATTTGTTTTCAATTTAACTTTTAATCATTTTAAAATAGTTTTATGCATCATAAAAATCCCCAAAAATAATTTTTCCGACATTTTGAAATGTTATTTAATTTTTCATGTTTTTTATTTTTATTTTCTATTTATTTTAATATTTTATTTTTAATTTATAATTCAATGTGTTTTATGGTTCATACCTAATTTTGAAGGTGTTCATTGAACCTCCATTCTAAATCCCCTAGGACCACACTTTCTCTCCTACTTAGATAATGGATTGAGAAGGTTTTTAGGGTTGATTTGAGGTGTTAATGATCATGGTTCATGTGGTTTTCATTGCCTTTTTGTTGACCCTCGACACACACTCGATAAAGTGGAACACCTTGCCTTTTAGGGTTTAATTGGTGGTGATTTGAGTGAGCTCTTGACTTGAGCTTTTGCATTCTGTTTGGTGATTGTTTCATCTTACCTTGAGTATTTTTCTTGAGATTTATTGAGGTCTTTTTCAATTTTTGGTGGATATTGCAAATTCAAATCATTTAAAGGGTGTTTACACATACTAGTTTTGACCTAATCTTTGGGATATGATCATGAGTGGTCCCTTGAGCATCGTTTAAGCCTTGTTAACTCCTGTTAACATGCTTGAGATGTTGTTTTGCTTATTTAGAGGTTATTGGTGTGTGTAACTTGTGTCACAAGTCATCTTTTGATCATGTCTCTCCACTTGTTTGAAGTGTGAGATTGTGTTCGAACTTTGGTTCTACATTTGTGCATGATCCTTCTTGTGATTTCCGTTTGTTGTGACTTTGAATTTGGATCATTTCGTTTGTGGTTTACTTCTGCCCTAGTTGGTTTGATACTTGTTCATGATGATTTGGTGTTAATGTTTACACTTTGAGTTTGTCATGAACATTGGTGATCCTTTTGCATTGATTTGTTGCATTGTTTTACTTGATCTTTAAGAAATTGTTTGGTTGAGGTGTGTATGTTGTGGTGGCTGTCCCACATTCTTTCCTCCCTATTTTCTTTGTGTGTGCTTCTTAGGATATTACCATTTCTTCCTTGATGATTGATGGTAGTTGGTTGTAGGAGTTTACTTCTCCCATTTCATCTCATCCTTCTTAACTTGTTCAAGTCATCTCTTGTGTTTGAGTCTCTTTTGTCTTTGAGTCTTGTTGCATCATCTCATACTTGCATTTGTGTTTGCATTTCATGTTGCATTGACTTGTTTAAGTTCTTCCTCTCTTTTCATCTGTGATTGAATTGTTATGTGTTTACTTGTGCTCTTTTGCCATGATCCCTTAGGATTCCTAGTCCCTCTGTTTAAGATAGGAGTAGGAGAGACATTAGGATTTCAATCCTTTGCATGATAACAATAGGTAGTTCCCTTTTCAATCCCAAATTTAGGATCACATTGCATGCTAACATTAGGGTTTATCAATTCCCCTTAGAGTCTTATGTCTTCTCTTCTCATCTTATAACTTCTTAAGACACTTAATAAAGGTTAATAATTGTTGTACGCTACGAGCCTTAAGTACATGAGAAATGATAAGTGGGGGGCCTCCTCTCACATTGTCTAGAGTGTTTAGCGTATGCCCTTTGGGCGATATGCGACGTAATCGCTCTCAAGTCATAGTCTTTAGTGCAACATGAGTTTCAAATCTAACTCAATTCACTTCTTCTCATAAAAAAATCAAACAAAAGATCAAACCTTTTCATCCCTCAGAATTGTGTTTCAAACTTAATTTTTCAGAAAGAGTGTGTTAAGTTTTTGTTCTACCGCAACCAGGCATCGTCCCTAACTGCTAGAACGGATATTTAAACCTACTCATTAAAACACTTGAACCAACCAGTGGGTTTGTCAGCCCGAATTACGTTTACTCTGATATCTCGTACCAGACAAGGATACGTAGGCACGAGAGGGTGATGTCTTGGTGAGCAACCTTCCCCCTATCACCCGTAGTTTCCCAAACTATGTTGACTCTGACTTTCCCATTACACGAGGGAATACGTAGGCATATGGCGGCGATGTCCTATCAAGTCTGTTCTTTCTTTTCACCCCCGTTTAGCAGTAGCTTTTAAATGGTTTTCACCCATAGATTAAACAACAAGCATGGATCCCGTTGAGTACAACGGATGTGAGGGGTGCTCATACCTTCCCCTTGCGTAACCGACTCCCGAACCCTAGATTTGGTTGCGATGACCTTGTCTTTCCCTTTCTTTTAAGTTTTCGTCGATTGTTTCCTTTCCCTCTCTTTTGGGATAAATAACATTCGGTGGCGACTCTTCTGTCTAGTTTGTTGGCCCCTTTTTTCGCAGTATGCGATAGTTGGCGACTCTGCTGGGGACTTTTCCCATCCCCTATGCGAGTCAATCCTAGCGCTAGTGTGTTTATGGTTATGGGTGTGTATTTGTGTGCATATGTGTTGTATCTGTACAATATTGCATTTGCATTTTATTTTCAGCACTTTATTATCATGTTATTGTTGTGTTGTTGGGTAGGATTATTCCGTTGAGAGATAAGCCCAATACCCAGGCTTGAGAATATACATAGCATTAGTGTGGAAAGTTGTGATGGACCTGTACGTTTGGCGTGTGTCGCTACTGCAAAAATCGGCGCCGACTGAACAGAAGAGTCGCCACCGTGCGTTATTTATCCCAAAGGAGGGAAAGGAAACGCTCAAATTAAACCTACCGCAAAGACGGGAAAGGAATGGTCATCGCAACAAAATCCTAGATTCGGGAGTCGGTTACGCAAGGGGAAGGTATTAGCACCCCTCACGTTCGTCGTACTCGACGGGATCCACGCTTGTTTTCTGGTACGGATTGTTATTCTATCTATTCTACAGGTCTGGGGTTAAAAGAAAAGAAAATGACTCGGCAAAGTATCGCACTTTATGCCTACGTATTCCCGTCTGGAATGAGAAATCAGAGTCAGCGTAGTTCGCCTACCTATGGGAAAAGAGGGGAAGGTTGCTCGCTAGGATATCGCATCCTATGCCTACGTACTTTCATACAGCATGAAAGATCAGAGCAAACGTAGTTCAGGCTACGGAAGACACAAGTTTGTCTTGATTGTTTTTATCCTTCTGAAAAAGGTTTTCTCCTGATTATGGGTCCAAGCGGACAAAAATGACTCTTCTGATTGGTTTACAGTCTTTTACGCAAGAAGTGTTTTTTAGTGTGTTTGCAATCCCTGACGCACTAGAGACTATGATTTGAGAGTGACTACGTCGTATGTCACCCTAAGGGTAACACACTAAGCAATCAGATTACTGAAGAGTGACCCTCCAGCAACCTTTTCTCAAATAGCTTAAGGCTCGTAATGTACGACATCGATTAACCTTATTAATGTGTTTTTGAATTGTTCTGAGATAAGAAGAGAAAGAAGCTCTAAAAAGCCTATGGTTGAAAAGGGAATCAAAACTACCCTAATGTTGTCATGCATGGATTACAACCTAATGTCTATCATGTTTCTCTCTTGCGCAGAGAGAAACAGAGATCCTAGGGGATAAACGGAAAAGAAACAGCATATATACAGTAAAGCAGTAAAATGCATGAATGCAGCAGGAAACAATAGGCAAAGTGAAACAGCTTCACTTCAAACCTAAGGGGAAGATTAACAAACAATACAACAAAGAAAATAAAACCCCAAAGCAGAGGAGGCAGCCCAAACAGCAGCACCAAACTCCTACATCAAACAGCACAAGCAATGGCTCTGACAGCAACAGTTGATTTACCAGCAAAAAGTTGACAGCAACAACCTTCATCTTCATGAATGCTATCATCCCCTCAAGATTCACTAAACTTTCAATCTTCAATAGACACCAACTTCAACAAGCTCCCAGCTTAAGCAAGCTCCGACCCTAACCAGTAACCAGCTTCAACAAGCTCCTGACTTCAACTTCAACAAGCAATAAAACCCTAGCTTCAACAAGCAACCAGCTTCAACAAGCTCAAACTTATACCTCAATAAGCTTCAACTTTCTCTTTACCAAGCTTCTACAAGCACCTCCAAAGGAGAATCATTCAACAAGATCAGGTTATAATGTTAAGAAACTCAATGACAACCCAAGGAAATCACTAAGATTTTAACATTGCAAATGAAAGGTATCCTCAAAGTTTTACTCACTTGGGCATACCAATCATCCCTCCTAAGGAGAGATGGAGCTTCCCAAGGAGGACTTTATGTCATTAGATAGGATAGAGGCAAACAATGCACTCTATGTTTGACAGAAGAATTTGTCTATTCTAAGCTCTTCTTATTTTATCCTATTTCTCCTAAGTCTTCAATCAGCATCTTCAATCCAAGCAATCCTCATGCATCAACCTTGGTCTTTGTATTCAATATTCTCCATTGCTTCTTCATGCTTCCACAAGCCAAAACCAAACCCACACCCCAAAATAAAATGCTAGAAGGCACCTATGTTGAATTTAAACCCTAGTTGTACTAACCTAATGTTCTCTACTCAAAACTAATCAAAATTAATACACAAAAATATGAAATAAATCCAAGGGGAACTTAATGTTCTAATCTAACTACCACAAAAAGAATGGGATCAAAATATGAATTTAAAGGACCAAACAAAATTCACAAAATGATATATACAAACAAAATGAAAATAAAATGCAATTAAATGCAAAAAAATCACCAAAAATAGAAAAATGCTTAAAATAATATTTTTATTTTTATTATAATTTTCTTCACACAGTTATTGAAATGTAGCAAAAATCCCCACGTTAAAATGATTATTTTTCTATTTTATATGAATTTTCAAAGAATCAAAAATAATATGATGAAAATAATGAAAATATGAAGAAAAAGAAAAAACGTGTGGCAAATAGTAACCCAAATCAGTTCAAATTCAAAGTTGGACCAGGATGGGGGTGTGAATAGCACACTGAGGCTTAAGCCCAAAACCAAGCATTTAATGAAACGCTGTGTTTTACTCAAAATTCTCTCTTCAGACCTTCTTGTGCAATCGTGGCCCTCCATTCATCATCTGAGTCAATGGTCCAAGTCTAATCCAATGGTCCATGACTTATCTTCTTCATCAGCTCAGGCGAACATAAAATATTACCAGACGGTGGTTCACGGTGGAAACCACCGTCTTCTCCGGTGAACACCTCCACACAGATCATCATCAATAGCCAATAAAACCCTATTCCAACTCCAAATTCCATCCTGAATCCGAATCTACCACTAGAATCCTCTAATTCTCACTCAAAATCCAAACACGAAGAGATTCTCAAAAGAGGCACCAATCTTGATCCTCATGATTCTTGAAATTGAATGCACTAAACTAAACCTCAACTATCAGGGATCATTCTCCAATGTTGAAACACGATTAACACCTCAAGAAATAAGAGAAAACAGGCTCAACAGAAAGTATCCATCATCATCAATCAACTCAATTCTCTAATCTTTTGACCTAGAAATCATCTACCAGTTGCAAGCATCCTAACCACAAGTTAATTTCTATCTAGAACTACATGGATCGAGCACAATGAAGGAAGTTACAAACCTGGTTTCAGAAGATCAGCACGAGCTATTCTTGATCAATTCAACCTCCACAATGATCAAAACACCTTCAATGAAGCTAGGAGAAGTTATTCCACACTTCAATTGGGCTTGAAACTCCTTGCAACCTTGAAACCGATTCTGAATTCTTCACCTCCAAAATTCAGTTACAAAACCGTTACTCAGCCTCCAATCTCCAACCTCTTTCATCTGAACTCATTCTAAACCATTTATAGAACACATTGATGGGCTTTTTATCCATTCTAAAGGCCCAAATCAGGAGATCCATTTTTCTGTCATGAAAGTGAAAAATCCAATGGTACAGTCGCATTTCACTTGTTTCAGTCAGCTTCCAAAGGTGCTAATCAACCATATGCATCATTGTGGATATGTTTTGATAGGTAGTTTGGCTTGAATAAGCTTGTGTTGGATTTTGGTTGTGTAACTTGGATTTCAAGTAAGAGGGTTACAAAGCAAGTCCGTGATTCTGACCTCTAATCAAAAAAGTGTTAATGTCATTGTCTCTAAAAGATGTTTTCCAGTCAATTTAAGTATTTGGATGATGCATTTTGGACTCATAACTTGAAAATTGCATTTTCCCTCCATGACTCCATTTGAAATTCTTCCATATTCAAGCCATTTTTGGGCATTTTGTGATACAAGTCATTCTAGCTCACCATGACTTCTTGTATAGCCTAAAAATGCCATTTGGAACACATCTCATGTTGTGAAAAATTTCATTTGAAGAGTGGAAGATGGAGATTTGGGTCCATGTTGAAAAATCACTTATAATTCAACTTTCCCAAAATACCCCTGAATTGCCAAGACCATAACTTGAGTTCCACAAATCCCCTTGAGGACTTCTAGTACTCAAATTAAAGCTAAGATCAATATATACAACTCTTATGTTGGCCAAGAATCCATTTGAAAACTCCTTGATGGGCAAAAGTTGCTTGGAAGTCAAGTGACTTTCACAGATAAATTTCAATGTCCTCTGATGACCCATGACTTGCAAGAACCATAACTTGAGTTCTATAAATCTCCTTGAAGACTTCTAGTACTCAAATTAAAGCTATTGATAATCTCTACAAGTTTTATGTTGACCAAGAATTCCTCTGAAGCTTGCATTTTGACTTATCTGGCTTGGAAGTTAAGCCTAAATTAGGGTTTTTTACACTGAAACCCTAATTTAGTAACTCCTCTTCTTCTTGATTCCTTTTTATTTCTCCTTGGCACAACACCACACTTGTATACACATATCCATTCATGAATCCCATATTCTTCAACTAAGCCTTGCTGCTCTTCAATCACTCAGTTGACCTAGGGTTGACCCAGATGAAACCCTAGTTGACTGCATTCCACTGTAACTTTTGCAATCAAACCAATGACTTGCTTCATCTTCAAAATGACCCTCTAGGCCCTCCATGATGATAGCACACATTCCATACCCTCAGTTCATAGCTCATATCTCATTGATGACCCTCAAACACACCCCAGATAGGAGAGAGATCCACTGCTTGACCTTCTAACTTCTCAAAACTTCAATTCCTTTCCTGTAGACTTGAATAGACTTAGGCTTGAATAAAACCCCTTTTGATGTGCCTCTTTAGAGAATAATGGCACTTGACCCCTTGTTGGATGACTTGATTATGCTATGCTATGCAAATGATTGAACTATGTACACTATCTACTATGCAAATGACAACGCAATTGAAACATAAATCAAGTAAAATAAGTTGGTCAAATTTTAGGGTGCAACAGCTGCCCCTATTCAAGCGGCTTGGACCCGACTGGGTGAAGGGCGGACGGCCTTCAAACATTCGAGGTACGAGACAGTTGAATACCAAAGAAACCCTTAAATTTGCCAACCACAAAAAAATAAACCGCAAAATAACTGCACCACTACTTGGGGAACAATATCCACAGATCTGATTTCAACACTATTTTGTCAATATTGGAATAAACTTAATGACTTCACTAGAAGAATACTTTTGTCGAATATAAGAACATGATTTTGTCTTGTCATGGGACACATACTATGTTCCCTACGGGGAAATCATCCGTCTAGCTACAGAAAAGTTCATCCGTCTATCTCTCACGGGATATATGCGCTGGTCTAGTAACACTTCGTCCGCCTATCCAATACGGGAATATCCTTTTGTTTATATCACACAAAATCTTCATCCGCCTATCTAATGCGGGAATACACTTCGGGCTATCTAATATGGGAAAATACATTTGTATAAATTTCATGAAACCTTCATCCGCCTATCCAATACGGGAACATACTTCTGTCTACATCACAGGAAAATCTTCTTCATCCGCTTATCCAATACGGGAATACACTTCTATCTACATCACAGGAAAATCTTCTTCATCCGCCTATCCAATACGGGAATACACTTCTGTCTACATCACAGGAAAATCTTCTTCATCCGCCTATCCAATACGGGAATACACTTATGTCTACATCACAGGAAAATCTTCTTCATCCGCCTATCCAATACAGGAATACACTTCTGTCTACATCACAGGAAAATCTTCTTCATCCACCTATCCAATACGGGAATACACTTCTGTCTACATCACAGGAAAATCTTCTTCATCCGCCAATCCAATACGGGAATACACTTTTGTCTACATCACAGGAAATCTTCTTCCGCCTATCCAATACGGGAATATACTTCTGTCTACATCATAGGAAATCTTCTTCCGCCTATCTAATACGGGAATACACTTCTGTCTACATCACAGGAAATCTTCTTTCGCCTATCCAATACGGGAATATACTTCTGTCTACATCACAGGAAATATTCTTCCGCCTATCCAATACGGGAATATACTTCTGTCTACATCACAGGAAATCTTCTTCCGCCTATCCAATACGGGAATATGCTTCTGTCTACATCACAGGAAATCTTCTTCCGCCTATCTAATACGGGAATACGCTTCTGTCTACATCACAGGAAAATCTTCTTTCGCCTATCCAATACGGGAATACACTTCTGCCTACATCACAGGAAATCTTCATCCTCCTATCAATACAGGAATATACTTTTGCCTACATCACAGGAAATCTTCTTCATCCGCCTATCCAATACGGGAACATACTTCTGCCTACATCACAGGAAAATCTTCTCGGACATAGCTTCTTTGCCTATTCGCTGCAGTAACTAACTCCGCTGGGGATATTCCGAAAACAACTGTCAAACACTCGTCTTGATAACAAGTGGCTACTTTTGAACTTTGATTTTATGAAAACCTGAAACGCTGTCGCAACAATAAATCTTGAAGAAAACATTCCGCTGGCCGGATACAATATCGCCTCAATTGGCAACTCTGTGGGGAAAATAATAAACTGAACTATGTCATCACACGTCTCCCGGCGAGACCTCGATTGTCTGGTAATATCTGAGCTTTTAGAGCTCCATACTCCTATTGAGAACCATACCTGAAAGCAAAAATCAACCAACCTGATCTATGTTTCAAAATGCGTATGTTTGATAATGGCGTAATGCTCCATACAATATGGAAATGCTACGCGTTTTCTTGTTTGGTAGATGCAAATATGACACTATATGCCGATGCAAATGCAGGCTCGAACTGCTGGGATAGCTCTAACAAGCTTGCTTCATCAATCTTGGCCGTCGGGGACAAATACCACCCTGTTGGGGGAGTGAACGAGTATCACAAAGTATTCTGGCAAATAAATGCCAGGACACACAACTAACTCTGTCGGGGAGAGTTTTAACCTTCGATTTCCACTGGGAGGAAATAAAACACTTGCTGAAAAGAGAGAACTCCACTGGGGACGAAACGACTCTCTTGGGGAAAATCAACTGACTCCGTTGGTGAGAATGAATGACCCTACTGGGAAGGGAATCTCTATTGGGGAGAGTAGACTGTCTGGGTACAGCTCACAAGTTTGAAAATATTAGTCTTCTGAGGCTAAACAACTCTGCTCGGGATAGGGAATCCTTTTGGGGGACACCATACTGTCTGAATACAGCCTACAATCTTGGAATCATCAATTTTGTTGAAGACAAATGACCCTGCTGGGAAAAGTAAACCATCTGGCTATAGTTCACGAACTCGGGACTATCACTGTGCGAAGGATAGACATCTTGTGGCGAGCATTAACCTTGACCTGCCGGATAATATCCTTTGGATAAGCTGCGGCTAGCTGGGAGAATCGGTCCTTCTTCAGTAAAGAACATCATCATCTCAGCTTTAGGGAATGAAGCGCGACCTGCCTGGGGATTCACTTCACACAATGATCAAGTCTTTTCGTCACGAGCCCCCGGTTAGGACTGTAATCTTCGACCGTCCACTTCATATGGGCAAGAACCCTGCAACACCACAAACGAGACAAGACAAATCTATACAACCAAATCTATTCAAGTTAGCGTTAGTGACATCATTTTCAGTCAATTCAAAGTTTTAGCAATTATTGGCAAGGGCCAGCAACGTTATGCACTGTTAGTTTTATCAAAACATTGGCGTTTTTCACATACAAAACAGTAAAGAACACGTATCAAATACTGAATAATATGTTTTATTAATTGGACCCCTTAATGGGCAGAGTTTTATACACTGGATGTAACTCCTGAAAAGAGGAAGTTACGCACAACAAATATACAAGTATGCACAGGAAGCATAAATACAGTGACAAATCAAATTTGCACATATGTCGGCAACGTGATGCAGACAAACATCATGAGCTGATCCTCCTATGACTCGCCTGACTCTGGCCCTTTTCCGGTATTCAAACTTCTGAAGAGTCTGTATCTGATAATCGAATCCCCAAAGTATTCTCCCGACCACCAAGCTACGCAGTATCAAATTCGGCCCGCAGTCATTTGCTTTTTTAAATCCCTAACTTTTGCGTGAACCGCCCTTTGCGGGTTTTCAGTCCACCGGGATACCCTTTTTTGCCGAAGCCGCCCAGTGTAGGTTTTCGACTCTGCAGGTGTACATCTTTTGAATTTTATCCCTAATTTTTGCCCGAACCTTTTATTCTGTTTTTGGTTCACCAGGATGCCCCATTTTTGCCTGGACTCTCTTTTTTTTTGTTCAGCGGGTCAATTTCAAGCAAAGTATTTTTTAACTGCGTCCAAATTCACAGGCGACGTAAAGTCTTCACCGTCCATGGTGGACAACAACAATGCTCCTCCTGAAAATACTTTTCTGACAATGTATGGCCCTTCGTAGTTAGGGGTCCACTTGCCCTTGTGATCTGCCTGCGGCGGGAGGATCCTCTTCAACACAAGGTCGCCCGTCTGAAAGCTCCGAGGATGTATCTTCTTATTATACGCTTTCTTCATTCGGCTCTGGTACAAACGACCGTATGCTAGAGAAGCTAGCCTCTTCTCATCCATTAAACTCAGTAGGTTCAACCTGTCTTTCACCCATTCTGCCTCGTCAAGTTGGACATCTCATAATACCCTCAGGGAGGGAATCTCAACTTCCAGTGGTAACACCGCTTCCATTCCGTATACCAACGAGAACGTGGTTGCCCCGGTTGATGTGCGTACCGTCGTACGATAACCGTGCAAAGCGAAAGGTAGCATCTCGTGCCAGTCCTTATAGGTCACCACCATTTTTTGAACGATCTTCTTTATATTCTTATTGGCCGCTTCAACAGCGCCATTCATCTTGGGTCGGTACGGAGAAGAGTTGTGATGTTCAATCTTAAAATTCTGACACAGCTCCTTCATCATCTTGTTATTTAAGTTCGAACCGTTGTCGGTAATAATCCGCTCAGGGATTCCATATCTGCAAATGATATCTCGTTTAATAAACCTGGCTACCACCTGCTTGGTCACATTTGCGTATGATGCCGCTTCCACCCATTTGGTAAAATAATCAATTGCTACCAAAATGAACCGGTGTCCATTAGATGTCGTCGGCTCAATCTTTCCAATCATATCAATTCCCTACATCGAGAATGGCCACGGTGACGACATCACGTTCAGAGGACTCGTAGGCACATGGATCTTATCTGCATAGATCTGGAACTTATGACACCTTTTCGCAAACTTGAAACAGTCAGTTTCCATAGTTAGCCAGTAATAACCTACCCGCAGCAGCTTTCTCGTCATAGCATTCCCGCTAGCATGTGTACCAAACGTACCCTCGTGTATTTCCTCCATGAGCAACTTCGCCTCTTTCTCGTCTACACAACATAGCAACACCAAGTCATGATTTCTTTTGTATAGGACACCGTCTGGGTTCAGATAGAAATTACCAGCCAATCTCCTGAGAGTCTTCTGATCGCAACTGGATGCCCCAGCCGGATACTCCTTGTTCTTCAGGAAATTCTGGATGTCAAAATACCAGGGTTTATCATCGGATGCTTCGTCAATGGCAAATACGAAGGCGGGTCTGTCAAGCCGAGAGATAACAATTCTGGGAGCCTCATTCCAGAAGTTGACTTTATACGTGGAAGACAATGTGGCCAGGGCGTCAGCCATCTGATTTTCTGCTCGCGACACATGATGCAATTCAACCTTGTCAAAGAACGGCAACAATCTCCTTGCATAATTCATGTACGGTATTAAATTGGGCTGACGTGTCTCCCATTCTCCTTTTATTTGATTCACCACTAGAGCTGAGTCTCCGTATACATCCAGATTTTTGATTCGCAAATCAATGGCTTCTTCAAGCCCCATGATACAAGCTTCGTATTCGGCTTCATTATTGGTAACCGGAAAGGTCAATCGAGCAGTAAATGGGATGTGCGACCCATGTGGAGTAGTGATGATTGCTCCTATTCCGCTACCATAGGAATTTACGGCTCCGTCGAAGATCAACTGCCACTTGGAACCCAATTCCGGTCCTTCGCCCGACAACGGTTCTTCGCAATCTTTCATCTTTAGGTACATGATATCCTCGTCAGGAAAATCAAACCTCATCGATTGGTAGTCCTCAATAGGCTGCTCAGCCAGATACTCTAATAACACGCTCCCTTTTATAGCCTTTTGTGAAACATACTGGATGTCATATTCGGTCAAAACCATCTGCCAACGGGCAATTCTCCCAGATAGTGCCTGCTTTTCAAACACGTATTTGATAGGGTCCATCTTCGAGATGAGCATGGTTGTATGATTTAGCATGTACTGCCTCAAACGCTTGGCGGCCCAGGCTAGCGCGCAACAAGTTTTTTCGAGCATTGAGTATCGAGATTCACAGTCAGTAAACTTCTTACTCAGGTAGTATATCGCATGCTCTTTACGCCCTGTCTCGTCATGTTGACCGAAAACACAACCCATACTTCCCTCAAGAACCGTCAAATACATAATCAAGGGTCTCCCTGCCACCGGAGGTATCAAAATAGGAGGCTCCTGCAAATACTGTTTTATTTTATCAAACGCCTTTTGACAATTTTCATTCCATGTTACAGCCTGGTCTTTTTTCAACAGCTTGAATAACGGCTCACACGTAGCTGTTAGGTGAGATATGAACCGGGCGATGTAGTTCAACCTCCCTAAAAACCCGCGTACTTCTTTTTCTGTTTTAGGCGTCGGCATTTCTTGTATTGCTTTTATTTTCGCAGGATCAACCTCTATTCCCTTTTCGCTCACGATAAACCCCAACAGTTTACCCGATCTCACCCCGAAGGTGCACTTGTTAGGGTTCAGTCTCAGCCTGAACTTCCTAAGCCTCTTGAATAATTTCAGCAGATTCACCAAATGTTCTTCCTCCGTCTGGGATTTGGCAATCATATCATCAACATAAACCTCGATCTCTCTATGCATCATGTCATGAAAGAGAGTCGTCATTGCACGCTGATACGTTGCCCCAGCATTCTTCAATCCGAAGGGCATCACTTTGTAACAAAATGTTCCCCAGGGAGTAATGAAGGTAGTCTTCTCCATGTCTTCTGGCGCCATTTTTATCTGATTATAGCCCGAGAATCCATCCATGAAGGAGAATACGGAGAATTGAACGGTATTATCGACCAGCACATCGATGTGAGGAAGTAGAAAGTCGTCTTTCGGGCTCGCCTTGTTCAAATCACGGTAATCTACGCATTCTCACTTTACCGTCTTTCTTTGGAACTGGCACAATATTAGCGACCCATGAGGGATATTTTGTAACAGCTAGGAAACCAGCATCCCACTGCTTTTGAACCTCCTCCTTAATCTTCACAGCCATGCCCGGTCTAGTTCTTCGGAGCTTCTGCTTAACCGGCGGGCATTCTTCTTTTAGCGGCAGACGGTGCACAACCATATCCGTATCCAGGCCAGGCATGTCCTCATACGACCAAGCAAAAATATCATTGTACTCTTTGAGCATTTAAACCAATCTTCGCTTGACTTCGCTTTGCAGCGCGGCCCCAATACGGATGTTCCTTTCAACTCCTTCCGACCCCATATTGACGATCTCAATGACTTCCTCATGAGGAAGAATGATTCGTTCTTCTTGTTTTACCAACCAAGACAACTCTTCTGGGACGTCGCCATCTTCAACAATCTCTTCTTCGGTCTGAAATACCGGGTGCTCAAAGTTGAAGTGAGTCATAGGCGGTTCACAAATGTCATCTGAAATAGTAATCCTGCAAATGAAATGGTTAAATGCTTCAAAATACATACAAAGCGAATAACCACATTGCCATTTTATTGTAAAAAATAAAAAATAGGAAAAACAGAGATCACAATATTTGTACATGAAAAAACGCCTTTTATTTAACGATTAAACAGTGCAATGTACATAACAGAATGGCCCTAAACAAAATCACGATGCCTTGGGTAGGACACCGGATTGTTCAACAATTAAGAAAACAAAGTATTACTGTTTAGTTGTCACAGGAACAGTCTCCTGAATAGACCAATTGCAAAGCCCTTGTCCTGGCACGCTCGGCTGAATCCAGGCGTCCATGTCGCAGTCACTGTCTCCTTCTTCAGAATCTGAAACAGTGTTGATGGTCTCATGATATACTCCACTAGCCGTAATTGTTATTGGTCCTTTGAAACGGGGTGCCCATGCAGTAGGCGTTGATGATGAAGGTTGATATCCCAGCCCAAATCTGTCCATTTTCACGGGAATATCCAGAACTTTGCCCCAGCCCTTGGTCTCGCCAGTCTTCACTAGAGCCTGAGCCTCTTTGTATGACGATACTGCCACCTCTGATGCTTTACTCGGCCCTGGAACTTTGTCCTTGATGCGCAACCCTTCAAAGGCTTGACAGGGTGTTTCATGAATCTCGCCGTCGACTTCCACATACTTGAATGACGACAAATGGCTGACCAGTATATCCTCCTCTCCACAAACTGTGACCACACTGTCCCCCACCATGTACTTCAGCTTTTGGTGCAAGGTAGGTGTGACTACCCCAGCACCATGGATCCATGGTCGTCCGAGAAGACAATTATATGCTGGCTGGATGTCCATAATAAAGAATTCCGTTGCAAAAACCTCCGGCCCCACCTGTAGAGGCAAAGTTATGGATCCAAAGACTAACCTCCGTGTACCATCAAATGCCCTGTCCACCAAGTCACTAGGCGTACAAAGGATCCCCCTGATGTCTAACTTCATCATTGCTTTCTCTGGCAGCACATTCAAGGAAGACCCGGTATCTACCAGCACGTGGGACATGACTGTGCCCCTGCATTCAACTGAGACGTGTAACGCCATATTATGCTCTCTTCCCCTCGGGGTCAAATCAAAATCCGTAAATCCCAAGCTATGGCCTGCATTCACGTGCGCCATCACCCCCTCCAACTGATTCACAGAAACATCTTAGGGTACAAACGACGTGTCCAGGATTTTCAATAACGCATTCCTATGGGCTTCGGAACACAATAACAGCGACAATATGGATATCTTCGACGGCGTCTGTTGAAGGTGCTCAACAATTTTATAGTCACTCTTACGGATAAGACGCATAAATTCTTCTACATCTTTCAGTGACGTTTCTTTTTCATTCCTCTGCACAGGAACATCTTCATTCGCTTTTCCTTTACCTTTTACCAATCGTTCAGCCTCTACCTCAGGCGATATAAAAATTCTCCCGCTCCTCGTCATCCCTCTAGTTCCGACGACATTGTCCACAACCCCAGCTGGCTGTTTACTGATATCAAGTTTCTCCCCATCACAATATGCTTCCAGCCCATAAGTCCATGGTACTGCCTTAGTGCTATCATAAGGGATTGGCCCTGCCTTTGTAATAGTGATTGTCGGCCGCCTGGCTGGCGCCGTTATAGTTATCATTTTCTGTGGAATTGTCACCGTAGCAACATCACTTTGCTCATCAGCTAATACTTCTGCAAGTTTTTCAGCCGCCGTTCTGTCGAATTGCAACGTGCCTTCATCTATCAAGGTCTGAATACCCTTCTTCAATTCAGCACAACCCCCAGCCTGGGTCCAACATTCTAGACAAAACTCATCGCAGCCCGGATACACACCTCCCTTCAATAACCTGCTCTTTATTTCACACAACAGCGTTTTCAGTTCATCAACACTCATGATCAGATTCAAACCCTCCTCAGTCAAAATAGCATTTGCCCCATGGTTGGGCATTGGTTGTTGTACTATATTCGGACCTGCTGGTCCAAAATTTATGGCCTTGCTATCCAACAGATCTTGCACCACATGCTTGAACGCGTGGCAAGTCTCTATGTCATGGCCAGGAGCCCCGGAGTGGAACTCACAGTGCTTATTCGTATCAAAGCCAAACGGAGGAGTGCCCGTCATTGGCGCCATAGTCCTCTTTTCCACCAAGTTCAAACCCAGTAATGTTTGGAGTAACTCCGCATACGTATAAGGGGGTACATCAAATACTCTTTTCGGCCTCGTGTTAGGAAATCTCCTCTGTCCCTGATTTGGCCTCTGCTGCTGCTGTTGTTGCTGCTGCTGTGGTGGTACCTGCTGTAGTGGTATTGGTTGTTAAGGAAATGGAATTGTGACACTTGCCACCTGTTGCAGATGATTGTACTGATTTCGTCCTCTGCCCCGGCCTCGGCCTCGGCCCCCGAATACTGCACTTGTGTCACCCTGACGGCGACCACCAAAAGCTTTTCTGTTACTTCCAACTGAGGTGGACTCCTCAGCTTGGAATCTCCCCATTTTTATATTACTTTCAACTTTCTCGCCCATCAAGATTACATCCGAGAAACTGCCCAAGGAAGCAGGAAACAACTTATCATAAAATATACCAGTGAACGTTCCTATGAACATATCATTCATCTCCTTCTCAACCAAAGGAGGATGAACCCTCGCAGCCATGTCGCGCCAACTCTGCGCATATTCTTTGAAACTCTCATCTTTCTTCTGCGACAGCCCCTGTAACTGGACCCGGTTTGGTGCCAAGTCACTGTTGTATTTATAATGCGCCACAAACGCATCGGCCAGTTGCTTCCAAGTCTTTATCTGAGCAGGCTCCAACCCCATGTACCATTCGAGGGAAGGACCCGACAAGCTGTCTTGAAAGAAATGCATCAGCATTCTCTCATCGTTCGAGTAAGCGGACATCCGTCTATAATAGGAGCGAACATGCACCTTCGGACAAGTACCTCCCTTATATTTGTCAAATGTGGGAGCTTTAAACTTCAGTGGTACCCTCAGGCCAGGCACCAAACCCATTGTGGTCATATCTAAACCAGCAGCACTTTGATTCACAACACCTTTCATCTACTCCTCGAGCATCTTGATTCGCTGAGTGTTGTCTACAGGACCTTCAAAACCTCTACTAGAGAAAGCATCCTCTTGTTGGTCTTCCATCCAATTACCATTCTCATTTCCGTATCCATCATACCCATTATTGCGACCAAGTCTAGTCTGATTCATCACAGGGCCCTGTCCCCTGTTACCATACCCTTGAGTGACCCCAGTAGGTCCAAAAGCCATCATTCCAGCACCATTTCCGTTACCGAATCCACCATAGCCCTGATTGGCATTACCAAATCCATCCTGTCCGAAACCCTGAGCGTTGAGACCAAACCTCCCGTCCTGGTTAGCATAATCAAACCCCTGGTCGTTATAGTCGAATCCGTTGTTACCAAAGCCATTACCTCCATTGTTGTCACCGCCCAGATTGGCGTCTCCGAATCCAGCGTTGTTAATGACAGTCTCATTACCAATTCATGTATTACCGTTCCCGGCGCCAGCGCCATTGTTCATGTTCACAGCAGGTATATTCACCACAGGCGGAGCTACAGGTGTAGGAGTACCATCCCTATGAATGGTGTCAACACGTACAGAATTGTGGTCTTCGTTTCCGTTCCCGACATTTCTCACCAGCAATGGATGTACCAAAGTTTGCAAGTTTTCCTGCCCTTTCACAATTGTCTCCATCGTCTGCATGAACAGCGCCAGCTTCTCACGCATTTCCTGCATCTCGCTCTGCATCTGGTCCATAACTCTTTTGTAGTTGGTACGAGTAGAGTATCGGTGAGGACGTTGACTTTCAATCCTGAAAAAACCTGGAGAATGCATGAAATGAGATACAATTCAATAATTACCTGGTGAATGCAATATGAATGCAAATGCAATTATGTAAATATGCTACAGGTTATATTCCCCTGATTCTAGTTTCGGAGAGAAAACCATTACAGCAATGGAGTCCCTATCCAGCGAGCAATAAACCAGAAAATCCTCATATATAACAAATGCCAAGGGGCTGGGTACAACAGTTCAACTGAATACAACCATAGAGACCTCGGCCAACAAGTCTGGCGATGGCCCAAATACAAGTACAAATAACAAAGGTAAGGCAAAGACACATCAGGCCAAATGTCGCGCTCGGACGTCCTCCAATATCCTCATCGTCTCCGAGTGCCCTAGTCGGGAGATCAACTCCTGAATCAGTAAAGCATGCCGCTCGGTAGTGGATCTCAGCTTCTCGGCGTCGTCCTGGGAAGTTCCTTTGCTCGAACTCTCGTTAGATCTGTACCTCTTGGACCCGACCTTCTCCTCGTAACCTCTCGACTTCTCGTCGCTGTCACTTACTCTGAGATCAGCAGTACTCATAAGGGATGTCACTTCACCAATCTTTGCTTCCTGGGCTTTAACCTGTGCCTCCAGCGTGGCAATCTACATTTTCAGTTCATCTTCGCGCTCTTTCCGCTTGGTGAGCGTGGCCTCCCACAAAGCTTCCCACTTGCTGATACGAGCATAAGCTTTGCTTAGAAGTTCCTTCTTGGAAGTAAGCACCTTTCTTACACCGTTCAAAGCTATCCCCACTCTTTCTTTCTTGTTGGTTGCTTCTGTCAGCTCGGATCCCAACCTGTTAATCAATTCGGTCTATTCCTTCACGGTGAAGGTGGCTTCCTTCTTCTCTCGTCATAACTGGAAGATCTCCTTCTCTAACTCCTCGTTAGCTTTCCTCAGTTCCTCATTTGCAGCCAACAACTTGTTATATTTCTCACTCTCTTCTGCAGGAGGTACCTCAGTCAATGGAAGATACAGGGGTTCCACAGCAGGATAAGGCATCAAAGCAGTACTAGCTCTCTCACGGACCCATGCCACATAAGGATCATAAGCTCTGCTGTTGTTCTTACCGAGCAAAGCTTTCCCCCTCCTATGGATGCCAGCCCATGCATGTCTCAACCTGATCAAAGCAGCTTCGTCTAAGGAGCCCGTGAGATACAGAGATTCCTGTATCTCAACCTCAATAGGAGCATCTCTCAAGGCATAACCAAACTGTCGTACCAATAGTGAAGGATTATAGTTGATACAGCCTTTTCGTCCAATCAGGGGAACATTCGGAAAGCCACTGCAACTATATATAATGTCGGTACCAAGCATACTCCGATCAAACCAAATGATATTCTCAGCAGATAGCCCCATCAACCGGGACGGCCAATCCAAAGTATCAACGGTATCAACAAACGGCCCAGTCTTCGGAAGGTGCCTCTGGAACCACCTGTACAAGAGAGGAAGACAGCAGGAAACATTCTTGCCACGACGTTTCTCATTCTTGTAGTGAATAGAATGATAAACATCGCCCAAGAGAGTAGGAACGGTATTCTTCGAGGCGAGAATCAAGAAGGCATCCGAGTCGACAAAGTCTGGAACATTAGGAAACAAGACAATCCCGTAGATGCAGACAGCCAGAATAGCACTAAAGGCAACCCAACACCCATTCTTCGCGCACTGTGTAGCCTTCTCAACTAGGACAGACAAGTAAAAACCATAAGCTCCATTCAACTTGACCAAGCCTCCTGGAAACTCAGAAGCGTCCAAACTGACAATCTCTGTGAGTGTAGCTAACTCAGGCTCAGTATCAACGTGTACAAAGAGCATCTGGTCTAGCACGGGAATACCCAACATAACATGATACTCCTCCAAAGTGGGTGCCAAAATGTAGTCTTGAAATAAGAAACATCTCAGTTGCGGCTCATAAAACTGCATCAAAGTATACACCCCAGTAATCTCGAAAGCTGAAGGTGTGTACAACAAGCTAAGCAGTCTCCCATAGGATTCTCTGAACCCAGCCCTCACACTCTCATCTGCCAAATCAACTAAATCCAGTAATGAACTGATGTCTGGTGAATGATCACCTGCAACATAAATACATGTTAATGAAATGCAATCATGAAAATGCACATGCATATGCAAACAAGGGATCAAGTGCACTGCTGATAGACTGGGCTGCTCTGTACTGAAGCCTTGAGAACCATTCAACCTTCGTCTCAAACCAAACCAACCACTCAAAAGAGCCCTGTAACCACATCTCACTGATAGAGATAAACCAGGTATTCTGAGGTCAAAGGTTTCCTGCAAACAGACCCTCCTACCCCTCACAGGTGTGTACTTAACTCGAAGCCGAGGTACGACATCCTATGCGGGTTCAACGTCACAGACTTTCAAGAGCGATGATACGATACCCAGAAGGTGTGGCATCATCATCCCTTGAAGCGGCCTCACTTAGTTGAATCCCAATTGATAGGTTCCCAGAGTCGACAATCCTCGGGTCAGACAACTTGTCAAGCCCTAAGGGCCAGGCAAGAAGCATCAAAGAGAATCTCGTCCGAGTGAAATTTCGTGGCTAGCTGGTGCGAGCTAAGCAAGCAGGCTAACCACTACTCTCTCTCTAAATCTATATGTAACCTCAAGCCCAGGTCCGGCTTATCTCTCAACAGATTACCCCCTTCCCACGATAGCAATAACAATATAAAGCTGATAATAAAAGGCGGAAAGTAAAGACAGAAAAGTAAATCTATACAACACCCCTGACGGGAAAACAAGCGCTAGGACTGACACGCGTAGGGAACCGTTGGAATCCCCAGCAGAGTCGCCAGCTGTCGCTACTGCGAAAATCGGCGCCGGCTGAACAGAAGAGTCACCACCGTGCGTTATTTATCCCAAAGGAGGGAAAGGAAACGCTCGAAGTAAACCTACCGCAAAGACGGGAAAGGAAAGGTCATCGCAACCAAATCCTGGATTCGGGAGTCGGTTACGCAAGGGGAAGGTATTAGCACCCCTCACGTCCGTCGTACTCGACGGGATCCACGCTTGTTTTCTGGTACGGATTGTTATTCTATCTATTATACAGGTCTGGGGTTAAAAGAAAAGAAAATGACTCGGAAAAGTATCGCACTTTATGCCTATGTATTCCCGTCTGGAATGAGAAATCAGAGTCAGCGTAGTTCGCCTACCTACGGGAAAAGAGGGGAAGGTTGCTCGCTAGGATATCGCATCCTATGCCTACGTACTTTCATACAGCCTGAAAGATCAGAGCAAACGTAGTTCGGGCTACGGAAGACACAAGTTTGTCTTGATTGTTTTTATCCTTCTGAAAAAGGTTTTCTCCTGATTATGGGTCCAAGCGGACAAAAATGACTCTTTTGATTGGTTTACAGTCTTTTACGCAAGAAGTGTTTTTTAGTGTGTTTGCAATGCCTGACGCACTAGAGACTATGATTTGAGAGTGACTACGTCGTATGTCACCCTAAGGGTAACACACTAAGCAATCAGATTACTGAAGAGTGACCCTCCAGCAACCTTTTCTCAAATAGCTTAAGGCTCGTAACGTACGACATCAATTAACCTTATTAATGTGTTTTTGAATTGTTCTGAGATAAGAAGAGAAAGAAGCTCTAAAAAGCCTATGGTTGAAAAGGTAATCAAAACTACCCTAATGTTGTCATGCATGGATTACAACCTAATGTCTATCATGTTTCTCTCTTGCGCAGAGAGAAACAGAGATCCTAGGGGATAAACGGAAAAGAAACAGCATATATACAGTAAAGCAGTAAAATGCATGAATGCAGCAGGAAACAATAGGAAAAGTGAAACAGCTTCACTTCAAACCTAAGGGGAAGATTAACAAACAATACAACAAAGAAAATAAAACCCCAAAGCAGAGGAGGCAGCCCAAACAGCAGCACCAAACTCCTACATCAAACAGCACAAGCAATGGCTCTGACAGCAACAGTTGATTTACCAGCAAAAAGTTGACAGCAACAACCTTCCTCTTCATGAATGCTATCATCCCCTCAAGATTCACTAAACTTTCAATCTTCAATAGACACCAACTTCAACAAGCTCCCAGCTTAAGCAAGCTCAGGCCCTAACCAGTAACCAGCTTCAACAAGCTCCTGACTTCAACTTCAACAAGCAATAAAACCCTAGCTTCAACAAGCAACCAACTTCAACAAGCTCAAACTTATACCTCAATAAGCTTCAACTTTCTCTTTACCAAGCTTCTACAAGCACCTCCAAAGGAGAATCATTCAACAAGATCAGGTTATAATGTTAAGAAACTCAATGACAACCCAAGGAAATCACAAAGATTTTAACATTGCAAATGAAAGGTATCCTCAAAGTTCTACTCACTTGGGCATACCACTCATCCCTCCTAAGGAGAGATGGAGCTTCCCAAGGAGGACTTTATGTCATTGGATAGGATAGAGGCAAACAATGCACTCTATGTTTGACAGAAGAATTTGTCTATTCTAAGCTCTTCTTATTTTATCCTATTTCTCCTAAGTCTTCAATCAGCATCTTCAATCCAAGCAATCCTCATGCATCAACCTTGGTCTTTGTATTCAATCTTCTCCATTGCTTCTTCATGCTTCCACAAGCCCAAACCAAACCCACACCCCAAAATAAAATGCTAGAAGGCACCTATGTTGAATTTAAACCCTAGTTGTACTAACCTAATGTTCTCTACTCAAAACTAATCAAAATTAATCCACAAAAATATGAAATAAATCCAAGGGGAACTTAATGTTCTAATCTAACTACCACAAAAAGAATGGGATCAAAATATGAATTTAAAGGACCAAACAAAATTCACAAAATGATATATACAAACAAAATGAAAATAAAATGCAATTAAATGCAAAAAAATCACCAAAAATAGAAAAATGCTTAAAATAATATTTTTATTTTTATTATAATTTTCTTCACACAGTTATTGAAATGTAGAAAAAATTCCCACGTTAAAATGATTATTTTTCTATTTTATATGAATTTTCAAAGAATCAAAAATAATATGATGAAAATAAAGAAAATATGAAGAAAAAGAAAAAACGTGTGGCAAATAGTAACCCAAATCAGTTCAAATTCAAAGTTGGGCCAGGATGGGGGTGTGAATAGCACACTGAGGCTTAAGCCCAAAACCAAGCGTTTAATGAAACGCTGCGTTTTACTCAGAATTCTCTCTTCAGACCTTCTTGTGCAATCGTGGCCCTCCATTGATCATCTGAGTCAATGGTCCAAGTCCAATCCAATGGTCCATGAGTTATCTTCTTCATCAGCTTAGGCGAACATAAAATATTACCAGACGGTGGTTCACGGTGGAAACCACCGTCTTCTCCGGTGAACACCTCCACACAGATCATCATCAATAGCCAATAAAACCCTATTCCAACTCCAAATTCCATCCTGAATCCGAATCTACCACTAGAATCCTCTAATTCTCACTCAAAATCCAAACACGAAGAGATTCTCAAAAGAGGCACCGATCTTGATCCTCATGATTCTTGAAATTGAATGCATTAAACTAAACCTCAACTATCAGGGATCATTCTCCAATGTTCAAACACGATTAACACCTCAAGAAATAAGAGAAAACAGGCTCAACAGAAAGTATCCATCATCATCAATTAACTCAATTCTCTAATCTTTTGACCTAGAAATCATCTACCAGTTGCAAGCATCCTAACCACAAGTTAATTTCTATCTAGAACTACATGGATCGAGCACAATGAAGGAAGTTACAAACCTGGTTTCAGAAGATCACCACGAGCTATTCTTGATCAATTCAACCTCCACAATGATCAAAACACCTTCAATGAAGCTAGGAGAAGCTATTCCACACTTCAATTGGGCTTGAAACTCCTTGCAACCTTGAAACCGATTCTGAATTCTTCACCTCCAAAATTCAGTTACAAAACCGTTACTCAGCCTCCAATCTCCAACCTCTTTCATCTGAACTCATTCTAAACCATTTATAGAACACATTGATGGGCTTTTGATCCATTCTAAAGGCCCAAATCAGGAGATCCATTTTTTTTGTCATGAAAGTGAAAAATCCAATGGTACAGTCGCGTTTCACTTGTTTCAGTCAGCTTCCAAAGGTACTAATCAACCATATGCATCATTGTGGATATGTTTTGATATGTAGTTTGGCTTGAATCAGCTTGTGTTGGATTTTGGTTGTGTAACTTGGATTTCAAGTAAGAGGGTTACAAAGCAAGTCCATGATTCTGACCTCTAATCAAAAAATTGTTAATGTCATTGTCTCTAAAAGATGTTTTCCAGTCAATTTAAGTATTTGGATGATGCATTTTGGACTCATAACTTGAAAATTGCATTTTCCCTCCATGACTCCATTTGAAATTCTTCCATATTTAAGCCATTTTTGGGCATTTTGTGATACAAGCCATTCTAGCTCACCATGACTTCTTGTCTAGCCTAAAAATGCCATTTGGAACACATCTCATGTTGGGAAAATTTTCATTTGAAGAGTGGAAGATGGAGATTTGGGTCCATCTTCTTCTTGATTCCTTTTGATTTCTCCTTGGCACAACACCACACTTGTATACACATATCCATTCATGAATCCCATATCCTTCAACTAAGCCTTGCTGCTCTTCAATCACTCAGTTGACCTAGGGTTGACCTAGGGTTGACCCAGATGAAACCCTAGTTGACTGCATTCCACTGTAACTTTTGCAATCAAACCAATGACTTGCTTCATCTTCAAAATGACCCTTTAGACCCTCCATGATGATAGCACACATTCCATACCCTCAGTTCATAGCTCATACCTCATTGATGACCCTCAAACACACCTCAGATAGGAGAGAGATCCACTGCTTGACCTTCTAACTTCTCAAAACTTCAATTCATTTCCTGGTGACTTGAATAGACTTAGGCTTGAATAAAACCCCTTTTGATGTGCCTCTTTAGAAAATAATGGCACTTGACCCCTTGTTGGATGACTTGATTATGCTATGCTATGCAAATGATTGAACTATGTACACTATCTACTATGCAAATGACAATGCAATTGAAACATAAATCAAGTAAAATAAGTTGGTCAAATTTTAGGGTGCAACAGCGTGCATTAGTCCTCATGAAATTCACGTTCAAACAAGATTTTCTTTGACGACTTCCTTTCCATCCTGTTTCAGACAATTGAGAGGATGTTGGATCTAAAAATTGTCAATTCTGAAGGCCGATCATTTGAGAGTCAGTTAAGTGAGGCCTCTTTGTTTGACTATGATGCCAAACAAAAAATGGTGAACGTATCATCGTTTCTCGAAAGCCTGTGACGTTGACGACCATATAGGATGTTGAACCTTACCGTATTAGGTCCATACCTTGTGAGTGGGAGGGTTATGCAGGAAACTTGACCTTCAACCTACCCGGATTTCTTATCAGTGTGGACCTTTGATCTCTGATATTGTGGGTTCCTGTATGTTGGTATTCTGATGTTCCGGTATTTTCTCACCGAGGCAGAATTTTGGTTCATCTCAGCCAGCAACACAACAACCTCGATCCCCTATTTGCATTTGCATCTTCATTTGCATTTTAACATTTGCATGTATTTGTGTTTCAGGTGCATATTTTCCTTTTGATTCTAGTAATATAATCCACCATCAGTATGGAGCCTGGTTTCAAGAGGATTGTCGTCTACAAGTTCTCGACGCCAGAGATAGGGCCTTTGCTTAGTCTCATTGTTGTAGCTGATCATAGTGTCATTGAGGATTTCAGGAAGGACTGTGGGAAGATCCTGAGCTATGTCTGCAAAATCTCAATATATGAGTTGGGAGGTATTCACACTCTGCTGCAATTTTATGATCCTCAATTGCGTTGCTTCACCTTCCCAGGCTATGTCTTGATGCCAACCTTGGAAGAGTTTGCTATACTAATAGGAGTTTATGTCCTAGAGCAGATGCATTTCTATCACTCTGAAGCAGAACCTAACTTGACCAAGCTAGCCAATGCTCTTCATTTGGATATCTCTGAGTTGGATGGTAAGATGGTGTGGAGGAATGGAGTCTCTGGCTTTCCATTGTCATTCTTGGTAAGCAGAGCTCAACACTTTGCAAAGGAGGGTTGTTGGGTGGTTTTCAATGCTATTTTGGCTCTCTGCATTTATGTTCCCTAATATCCCAGGTTTCGTTGATTTGGACGCCTTCTATATTTTCGCTTCTCGGAATCCTGTGCCTACTCTCTTGGGAGATGTATACCATTATGTGCACTATAAGAATGAGAATAGAAGAGGAAAGAATGTCTCCTGAAGTGCGCCTCTTCTTTACAGATGGTTTGTGGATCATCTTCCTAAGGTTGGACCCTTTGCTGATACTATAGACACAGTTGATTGGTCAGAGAGGATCATGGGCTTGACATTGGAGAATATTGTTTGGTTCAACAGAGACTTGCTTGGGAGTGAGATTATCTACAACTGTGGAAACTTTCCCAATGTTCCTTTGATAGGAAGGAAAGGTGGCGTCAATTACAATCCTGCTCTTGCAATAAGACAATTTGGTTATGCTCTGAAAGGACCCCCGAGGGAGAAGGAAATACAGGAATCTCTGTATTTCACAGGAGTAGTTAATAGTGAGACTTTAGCCAGATTGGAGAAAGCATGGGGAAGAATCCACCGCAAAGGAAAATCTTCACTGGGTAAAAGCGACTGCAAGGCCTATGGACCATATGTTGAGTGGATCCAAGAGAGGGTTGAGAGGTTGTTGTTACCGTTTCCATCCCGAGAGCCTTTATATCCTTTGGTAGCTGAGGAACCAACAACAGTTAACATTCAGAAGTATAACCAGCTGTGGGTTGAGAAGGAAGAACTACGCAAAGTGAATGAAGAGCTGGAAAAGGAGGTTATTCAGCTGAGAAGCGAAAAGAATGAAGCAGCCTACCTGTTCAAGATGAAGACAAAGACTTTAAACAAAATGGGGAGAGAATTGACTGAAGAAATTTGTGCCCGAGAACGATTAGGTCAAGATCTTAAGGGTGCTAGCAATATCCTCAAGGACAAGAAGAAAGAGCTAGAAAGAGCAGGCCTGGAGATATCAAAGTTCAACGCTCAATGGAATGCAAATTTGACCAATAACAAGGAAAGAGAAGATGAGCTCCATCAGCAGATTGTTAGGTTGAAGACTCAACTCTATATTAAAGATGAAAAAGATCCAGTTGAATCATCTCGTCAGTAGGAGAGTGACCGTAAGCTACGAGAATCTCTTGCAACGTTTGAGGAATACAAGATGAGAGCAGAGTTGAAGAAGCCCAGACTTGAAGACGCTTTCAGAGAAGGTGCTTAGGAGGAGTATGCTCAAGACTTGAAGGATGTAATTAGCAGAAGATAGTTGCTTATTCAGGCATTGGTTGCACGACCTGATCATCCGGATATGAAAAAGTTATTAAAAGAGTTCCAGACTCGCTGTCGTGGCTGATGCAGTTTTCCTTTGTTCTTCTGTATTTGTTTTTATCTTGCATTTAGACCATCACCAGGATTGTTGGATGAGGTCGTATTGATGACTCTGTTGTTTTCCTTGATGATATGTTGTATGTGTTGACTCTTATCCTCGTTTTATTTATGAGAGGGGTTTTGTGGTCCTATTTGTGGTTCTTCTGCCTTATGTTGCTTCTTCCGTGGAACTTGAATCAAGGGGAGAATTTCCCTGAATCATATTTACATGTTTTCATTTTGCATCATTATCATATTGCATTGTAGGTGTTCCTAGTTCCGTTAACCTTATTCTCTCTGTGGTTGTCTCAGCATTGTTTCAATATAGTAGACCATACGTTTCACCGATACTCGACCAGAGGGAATCAGCAGAGAGCTATGGATCAGATTCAACTTGAATTGCAAGAGTTCAAGGACCGTATGGCTCAGATCATGGATCTTATGCAAGGGGTTGCTAATGGTCAAGAGCAGCTAAGAACACTAGTCAAGCCTTTGATTGCTAGGGTGGATGGTAGCGGAGTTTTGCATGGTAAGACCACTGTCGTTCCTCCCCCGGCTGATGGGAGTACTCCTCAGGCTAATGCTATTCCTACTATTGTTATTCCTCAGGGCGGAGGCCATCAACCAGGAGCTCATATACCCGGTGTAGTGGGCGCTGTACATGGAAATGTCGGACCTCAGTGGGAGCAGGATGAATAGGATGATATCTTCTCAATGAGAGATTTAGACGCAGGTCTTCAGACTGATGCATATAAAAGGTTTAAAATGTTCGAGGAGAAGATGAAGAATCTAGAGAATCAGAACTCTCTAGGACTTGATATGTCTAACTTGGGGCTGATTCCAGGGTTGAAGATTCCACCCAAGTTCAAGGTTCCAGACTTTGATAAGTACAAAGGGACAACTTGTCCTAGAGTACACCTCCAATCATACTACAGGAAGATGCCTGCCTACTCAGACGATGAAAAGTTGTTGATGCACTTTTTCTAAGATAGCTTGTCAGTGCCTTCATTAGAATGGTACATGGGTCTAGAGCCTGCTCATATCAGAAGTTAGAGGGATCTTGGAGATGCTTTTATCCGTCATTATCAGTACACTAGTGACCTGGTGCCGAACCGAGTTCAGTTGCAGAATTTGTCTCAGAGGAATAATGAGGGGTTCAAAGAATATGCCTAAAGGTGGCGAGAACTGGCGGCCAAAGTTCATCCTCCAATGGTGGAAAGGGAGCTCATTAATATGTTCGTGGCAACTTTGCCAGGGATATATTATGAAAAGTTGATTGGTAACATGTTCGGCAGTTTTTCTGATTTAATTATTACCGGTGAGAGGGTGGAGAATGGTATCAAGTTGGGTAAGATTCAAGCAGGAGAAGGATCCACATCTAGGAAGGTGAAACGAATGCAATTACAACTTTCAAAAACAAGAATAGGAGTAGGGTGCAACGTTCATAACAATACCAACAACAACCACAAGTTGCCAGCATCACCATTCCTGCAGCACCTCAACAACAACAACAGAACTATGCACCACGCCAGTTTCAAGACCGAGGAAGAACAATGAATAGGTAGTTTGATACTCCGCCTATGCCGTATTCTCAACTTCTACTACATTTTCTTCAACTTCAGTTAATCCAAAAGAGAACATTGGCACCTCTCACAGGCGCACCACCTCCAGGTTATGACGCGAATGCGAGATGTGATTTCCATTCAGGCGCTCTAGGCCACAATATAGATAATTGCAAGGCTTTCAAGCACAAGGTGCAAGACCTCCTTGATAGAAAGGCAATTAATTTCACCAATGACACGTCGAACGTGGTTCAGAACCCAATGCCTAACCATGGAGCGACCGAAGTTAATGCTGTTATTGAAGAAGAAGAGCTGAATTTAGTAATGGACGTCGCAGAATTAAGAACACCGTTGAGCTTTGTTAAAAGCATGTTGTTGAAAGGCAGAGTTTTTCTAGGTTGTGGGGAAAGTTGTGAAGGTTGTATTGCTCACCGTGAAGGTTGTGAGGATTTGAAGAATCATGTCCAGTGCCTGATGAACAAAGGCGTATTGTAGTTTGACAGGATGGTAGAAGAAAAAGATGTGAAAGAGTCTAATCAGGAGCAGGATGAGATTGCTACGATTTCGATCCCTTTCAGAACTATTAATATATCAATGCCGCCGAGGCAAGCGCCTGTAATAATCACTAAAGCTGGACCGGTGCCATATGGAAGTACCAAAGCCATCCCATGTGTTGCACCCCAAAATTTGCTCAACCTTTTCTTGCCTGATTTATGTTTCATTGCATTTCATTTGCATAGTTACATTATGTACATAGTTCAATCATTGGCATATCATAGCATAGCATGCATCCAACAAGGGATCAAGGGTGTCTATCAAGAGAAGAGCCTAGCAAGAGGTGTTATCCAAGTTTGAGAAATCATCCAGGCCATCAAGAAAGGGTTTGAAGTCTTGAGAAGTTTGAGTGCCTACCTGTGGGTTTTGCTCCTATCTTGAAGAATGTTGAGAATCATCAGTGGGATGAGAAGCATGGAATGTGAATTTGAGGTGTGTATGGATCTCATGGGATGTCTAGAGGGCCCTATTGAAGCTGAGGCAAGTCATTGATTCAAGTATGAGAGCCACAGTTGAGGTGCAGTCAACTAGGGTTTCATTTGGGTCAACCCTAATTCAATTGAGTAATTGGAGAGCATCAAGGCCTACCTTGAGGTCAAGGGATTCATGGATTGGTATGTTGATACATGTGTGGTGTTGTGCCAAGGTTAAGCAAAGAAAGATCAAGAATGTGGGAAGTTGCTCAATTAGGGTTTTAGTGTAAAATCCCATGTTTAGTGCCTAACTTCCAAGCCACATAAGTCAAACTAAAAGTTTCAAATGGATCTTTGGCCAACATGAAACTTGTAGAGCTTCTAAATAAATTTAATTTGAGTACTAGAAGTCTTCAAGAAGATTTGTAGAACTCAAGTTATGGTCTTTGCAAATTACAGGTCACCAGAGGACACTGAAATTTATCTGTGAAAGTCACTTGACTTCCAAGCAACTTTTTCCCTTCAAGGAGTTTTCAAATGGATTCTTGGCCAACATAAGAGTTGTAGATCTTGATCTTAGCTTTCCATAGAGTACTAGAAGTCCTCAAGGGGATTTATAGAACTCAAGTTATGATCTTGGCCAGCCAGGGGTATTTGGGCATTTGTGATTATAGGTCATTTTCAAGCATGTGCCAAAATCTCCATCTTCCACTCCTCAAATGAAAAATTGTTCAACATGGAATGTTCTTAAAATGATGTTTTTAGGTCAAACGTAAATTCATAGTGGATTGAATGAGCTCATATCAAAAGTCATTCAAAATGGCCAATAATAAGGAAGGATTTTAAATGGATCAAAGAGGGAAATTGTGGTTTTTGAGTTATAGGTCCTAAACATGGCAAATGACTACATTTTTTGACTGGAAATCATATTCTAAAGACATTGGAAATGTTAATTTTTTGAATTGAGGCTTGGTTTCATGAATTGCTTTGTAATTTTGTTACTTCCAAAACAAGTCACATATCCAAATCAGCCACCAATGCAATTCAGGGCTCCATTTTGGTCTAAACACATTCCCTAAGCCACAAGGAGTTGATTAGAACCTTCTGGAACAAGCTGGGAGCAAGATTTCACAACTGTCACATTGGAGTTTCAAGAGGAAAATCAGAATTGTGGATTCACTGATTTGGGCTTCAAACTGGGCTCAAAAGCTTCATTGTGCATAGGTTTTGGAGTTGCTAGAAGCTGAGATAGCAACTGAATTTTCTCACCTCCAACTTAGAATAGGTTTTGGAGTTGCAAGCCTATTCAAGCCAAATTAAAGGTTGGAGAAGCTTCATTGTGCATCACTGATCGTGTCTGAAGAGTCTTGGAGCTTGAATTGAGCATTTGATCCCTCTGTTGATCCAATTTTTCCAGGTATGTAAACCTTCAAATTCCTTATGATTTAGGAAGAATTGAGCAGAATCTTGCATGTGGTTAGGACCTAGGTTGATCATAGATCGTTTATGGATAAGAATTTTAGTGTTTAGAGACCATTAAGGGTGGTACACCATTTCTGTTTGAAGACGGTTATGGATGATCTTGAGGTTTCAACTTGAATGGTATAGCTGTTGATGATCAGTGCAACAAGAGGAAGAGATCTGTGGCTTTGGTTTTTGATTTGGTGTTGATCAAATTCTTGGTGCCATTTCTGTTTGCTTTCGAATCTAGAAGTGTAGTGAGATTTAGGGGATTTGGAGTGGAGATTTGACATCCTTGTAAAATTCTGGTCAAGATCAATATTTGGTTTGTGTTTTCTAATCACCTACAACCAACATATCACCGGAGAAGATGGTGGTTTCCACCATGGACCACCGCCTGGAAATGTCTCAGGTCGCCTGAGCTTTTGGAGAAGATGAAGTCTGAGGCGTTGAATCAGTCTCCAAGATGGACTTAGTACACAGATCGTATGGATGTGATTTAAATTCAGCTTTGCCTCCAATCCATGAAACGCATCGTTTCATTAAACGATGTGGCACGCCAGTCAGCTCCCAGTCAGCACCACACGTGGACACGCTCTGAAGCTTTGAATTCGTTTACCAGTCAATTGATCTAGTGGCCCTCGTTTAATTCAGCATTTTAATTTCTTTATTTCATTTTTGCTTTATTTTTAATCCATTTTGATTCTAAAATTCATAATAAATAGGAAAATAATCATTTTTAAGCTAGATTTTCCCCCCTAACTCCTTAAAAAATGTAGAATTTAATAGGACTGAAAAAAGTTTAATTCATGCATTTTTTTTTATTTGCATTTTTTGCAGTTTAATTGCTATTATTTTCAATATGGTTGATACATGATTTTGTGGATTTTATTGTGAATAATTGGTGATGAATTTTGAGTTGTTTCTTTTTGGTTTAGTTAGCTTAGATATGCATGTACCCACAATAATTTTATCATATTTTTGTGAGAGAATTTTAGGTTAGCTTGAGCATTGAATATTAGGTGGTTTAGAATTAGGGTTTTAAGATGATACCTTTAGGTTTAGGGCATAGTTTAGGGTCCAAATGAATGGTTATCCCCTGGTTTTTGTATGAGAGATTCATAAGAGGTTTAGGAACCCTTAGTAATTTTTGTAGGATTTTACAATCATGTTTGGTATTTTAAGTAGAATTAGTTTTTAGAACTAACTTCTAGGTGTTTCTGATGAACTAAATTGACTAGTTTAATTCAATAGTTCCCCTTAGACTAGGGTGGTGTTGCTCTTGAGCTTGGGTGATCATGAAGACCAATTGGAGGTGCTTTGGAGAGCTTGAAGGAGCTTGGATGTGAAGATTCCCTCATCTTGTGGATGCTTGTCAGGAGCTTAGGGAAACTAGGGTTTTAGGAAGAGCATTAGACTAGTTTTGCTTCTTTCTTCAAACATGGAGTATCTTGTCCATCTCCATTCTATCCAATGACACAAAGTCCTCCTTGGGAAGCTCCATCTCTCCTTAGGAGGGATGAGTGGTATTCCCAAGTGAGTAGAACTTTGAGGATACCCTTCATTTGCAATGTCAAGTCCTTAGTGATTTCCTTTGGTTGTCATTAAGTCTCTTAACATTATAGCTTGATTCTTGTTGGTTTGATTCTCCCTTGGAGGTGCTTATTGAAGCTTGGCAAAGGAAAAGATGAGGTAGCTTGTTGAAGCCAGGGTTTTATTGTTTGTTGAAGTTGAAGTCAGGAGCTTGTTGAAGCTGTTTACTAGCTGGGGTTTGAGCTTGCTTAAGCTGGTAGCTTGTGGAAGTTGGCGTCTATTGAAGATTGAAAGTTTATTGAAGCTTGAAGATGGGAGTTATTCATGAAGATGAAGGTTGTTGCTATCAACTTTTTGCTAGTTAATCATCTGTTGCTGTCAGAGCTGCTGTTTGCTGAAGGAGTTTGGTGCTGCTGCTTGGGCTGCCTCCTCTGCTTTGGGGTTTTGTTTTCTGTATTATTTGTTGGCTTGTGTATCTTTCCCCCTAGGTTTGAGGTGAATGTTGATTCACTTTGCCTGTTGTTTTCCCAGGTTCGAGGTTGAGTGGGACTCCCTTTCCTCGCTTGTATTGCTGCATTGCATGCATTTTACCGTACTTGCTTGCTTTCTTTTCTGTTTATCCCCTAGGATCTCTGATTTCCTCTGTGCAAGAGGGAATTATGACAGACATTAGGATTCTTATCCATGCATGACAACGTTAGGTTAGTTTTTATTCCCTTTTCAACCCTATGCTTTTTAGAGCTTCTTTCTCTTCTTATCTCAAAACAATTCAAAAATACAGTAATAAGGTTAATCGATGTTGTACGTTACGAGCCTTAAGCTATTTGAGAAAAGGTTGTTGGAGGGTCACTCTTCAGTAATCTGACTGCTTAGTGTGGTACCCTTAGGGTGACATGCGACGTAGTCACTCTCAAATCATAGTCTCTAGTGCGTCAGAGATTGCAAACAAACTAAAAAAAACACTTCTTTCGTAAAAGATTCAAAACAAACATCAAAGTGTCATTTTTGTTCGCTTGGACTCTTAATCAAGAAAAACCCTTTCATAAGGCAATAAAAAACCAGTCAGACAAGCTTGTGTCTTCCGTAGCCCAAACTACGTTTGCTCTGATCTTTCATGATGTATGAAAGTACGTAGGCATAGGATGCCGTATCCTAGCGAGCAACCTTCCCCTCCTTTCCCGTAGGTAGGCGAACTACGTTGACTCTGATTTCTCGTTCCAGACGGGAATACGTAGGCATAAAGTGCGATACTTTGCCGAGTCATTTTCTTTTCCTTTTAACCCAGACCTATAGAGTAGATAGAATATAATTCATACTAGAAAACAAGCGTGGATCCCGTCGAGTACGGCGGACGTGAGGGGTGCTAATACCTTCCCCTTGCGTAATCAACTCCCGAATCCAGGATTTGGTTGCGATGACCATTCCTTTCCCGTTTTGCATTAGGTTTACTCTGAGCGTTTCCTTTCCCTCTGTTGGGATAAATAACGCATGGTGGCGACTCTTCTGTCATAGCCGGCGCCGATTTTCGCAGTAGCGACAGCTGGCGACTCTGCTGGGGACTCCAATGGTTCCCTACGCGAGTCAATCCTAGCGCTTGTTTTCCCGTCGTGGGTTTTGTATGGATTTACATTTCTGCCTTTACTTTCTGCATTTTATTGTCAGCTTTATACTGTTATTGCTGTTGTGGGGAGGGGGTGATCTGTTGAGAGATAAGTCGGACCTGGGCTTGAGTGCACCTAGAATTAGTTGTGGAAAGTAGTGGGCGCGTGCATGCCTTGCATGCACTAGTGTCCCACAAAATCCACGCTCAGACGAGGTTCTTCTGGTTGACTTCTTTTTCAACCCTTTGGGTTGAGGGGGTTGTTGGTTAGTTGGATTGTCGACTCTGGGGACCGATCAATTGGAAGTTGGCTAAGTGAGGCCTCTTCAGGACATGATGATGCCACACCTTCTGGGTATCGTATCATCAGTCTTGAAAGTCTGTGACGCCAACGACCGCATAGGATGCTGTACCTTGTGTCAGTTGATAGGACACCTACCTGTGAGAGGGATTGGGGAATGCAGGAAACTTGACCTCCAGACTACCCGGTCTTCTTAGCATTGGATCATTATATGTGATTACTTGGGGTTCTCCATCAAGGCAGTGTTTTGGGTCTGTTGAGACCAGGTTGGAGCATTGTTATGGGTCTGTTGAGACCGGGTTTGAGCAGCATTGTGGGTCTGTTGAGACAGATATTGTGGATGGACCTCTTCAGAAATATATCACTTGATCCCTGTTGCATGTTTGCATATTGCATTGTTGCATACTCATTTTGCATATCATTAACGTGTGTCTGTGCTGCAGGTGCATTTCATACCTTCTGGTTCTAGTTGCCCGGATTTCTGTCTGCTATCATGGACACTTTGAAGAAGACTGTGGCATACAAGTTTCCTACTCCAGATGTTACTTTTTTGCTTGGGTTGATGTCTTTAGCTGATGATGATGTGAAGAGAAGCTTCAGGAAGAGTTATGGGAAACTGCTTAGGTTGGTTTGCAAACCATCCACGTATGAGCTGAGCGGATTGTACACGCTTATGCAGTTTTATCATCCCCCGCTGAGGTGTTTTACTTTCCCTGACTTCATTCTGGCTCCGACCATGGAGGAATACGCTGAGATCTTGGAGTTGACCATTCAAAACAGGGTACCCTTCATTCATATGGGTGATGAGCCCAAGCTGGAGGATTTGGCTGTTGCTTTGCATTTAGACTCCTCAGAGTTGCTGTTAACCTCGTGGAATGGAGCTTCTGGTTTCTCTCTCAAGTTCTTAGTTGGGAAAGCACAAGAGTACGCCAAGAGTGGCTGTTGGATTGTGTTTAATGCTATCCTTGCTTTGTGTATATATGGCATTGTACTGTTCCCTAGCATGCCTGACTTCGTTGATTTGGATGCATTCCATATATTTGCTTCAGGCAATCCTGTGCCTACACTGATTGGAGACTTCTATCACTCTCTGCATTATAAGAACGAGAATAGGAGGGACAAGAACGTCTCTTGTTGTGTGCCTTTATTGTATATGTGGTTTGATAGTCACCTTCCCAAGAAGGGTATCTTTGCTGACTCTGCAGCTATAGTGGAATGGTCTGAGCGTCTGATGGGGCTTTCTTTAGAAGATGTTGTCTGGTTTGATAGGGATTTAATGGGATCTGAGATTATCTACAACTGCACAGGATATCCTAACGTTCCTCTGATTGGGAGGAAAGGGTGCGTTAACTACAATCTGTCATTGTTGATCAGGCAATTCGGTTATGCTTTGAAAAGCCCGCCAAGAGAGGAGGAAGTGCAGGAATCTCTATACTTCACAGGTGGTTTGAAGGGAGAATTGTTATCCAAGCTTCAGCATGCTTGGAATAATATCAACAAAAGGGGTAAGCCATTGTTGGGTAAGAATGATTGTCAAGCCTATGCTCCGTACAAGGTCTGGATCCGAGATAGGGCAAAGCAGGCGCTGATGCCGTTTCCTGCAGTATTACCTCCTGCTCCCTTCGTGGATGAGGAGCCAACTACTGTGTCTATTGAGAGATATGAAGAGGTTGTGAAGGAGAAGGAAGCTTTGATGAAAGCCAACGAGAAGTTGGAAGAAGAGCTAGTTCAGCTCAGAAGCGAAAGAAATGAAGCCGTATATTCCTTCAAGCAGCAAACAAAGCTGGTGAACCAGTTAGGGGAAGAACTGACTGAACAACGAAAAAAGCGTGAACGTTTGGGGATAGATTTTAAGAGCTCTCACGACATGCTGGAGTCCAAGAAGAAAGCACTTGATGTAGCCTACCGGGAGATCTCCACATTCAACAAAACCTGGAATGCCACACTGACCGGTAATAAAGAAAGAGAAGACAAACTGAAGCTGCAGATCTCTGAACTGGAAGATCAGTTGAAAGCTAGCCAGAAAAAGTTTGAAGAAGAGGTTATGCGGAGATACGCCGTTCAGAATTCGTTGAACAAAGTTGTCAAGCGTAAGAAAGAGTCTGCATCCCAGAAGCGGAAGCTAGAGGATTGCTTTGGAGAAGGTGTTTGGGAGGAATCCATTGGGGATCTCCAGCGTGTTATCAGGCAAAGAGACTCGCTCGTTGAAGGGTTTCTTTCCTAGTCGGATCATCCCAAGACCAAGAGATTGTTAGAGGAGTATCGGGCATATGGCCACACTTGATTACCTTATGCACCGTTGTATATGCTTTATTTGCGTTGTGCTGACCATCACCAGGATTGTTGGTTGGGGTCATGCCTTCTTGTTATTGAACACTCAGTGATGTTGTATTTCTGACTTGATGGGCTCTTTGCAGTGATATATGAGATGTTTTTTCCGTGGATGAATCCAAGCTTCTTAGCATTATCACTGCACTGGAACTTTGGCACTATAATCAGGGGTTGATCTCCCTAACGCACAGACACATATTGCATCTGCATATTCATTTTTTGCATTACCAGTTACTTGTTTAATCTGTATCTCATTTCCTGCATTACAGGTTTTTCAGGATTGACGACCAGAGGGTCCACCGCTATTCAACCAGGAACAACTGCAAGAAGATAATGGATCAAGTTCAGGTCGAGATGCAGGAAATCCGTGAGAAGCTGACTTTGGTCATGCAAGCCATGGAGAGTATGGCCAAGGGCCAGGAGAATATTCAGACCTTGGTGCAGCCGCTGCTAACGCGAGCAAACGGAAATGGCAATACTTACCACATTTCTGTTGAAACTCCTCGCCGGGAGGATGAGATACCGGCAGTTGTTACTCCACCTGTTGTGACTGTCAACGGAAACACTGGTACTGGTGCAGGTGCTGGCGCTGGTAATGGTAACACTGGAAATGGTGGTGATGGGCATGTTGTTAACAACAAAGGCAACAATGTGGATGCCGATCAAGGATTCGTTGACAATGTGGGCATTGGAAACAATGGGTATGGCAATGTCAATCAGGACGGGAACTTCGGGTTCAACAATCAAGGCTTTGGTAATGATGGTTACGACAACAATCAGGGGTATGGCTACGGTAATGGTGGATTCGGTAATGTGAACAGCGCTGGAGCATTTCCTTTGGTTTTGGACCTGCTGGGGTCAATCTAGGGTTCGGCAACCGAGGACAGGGTCCTGTGTTCAATCAGCAAGGATTTGGCCGTAACATGGGTTACGATGGGCATGGCAATGACTGGAATATGGATCAACAGGATGACGCTTTTTTAGGAAGAGGTATGGGACCTGAAGGCCCTATTAACCCTGTTCAGAGGATCAGAATGCTAGAAGAGCAGATGAAAGGTGTGGTTGATCAGAACTCCGCTGGGTTAGATATGACTACTATGGGGTTGGTACCGGGGCTGAGGGTGCCATTGAAATTCAAGGCACCAACATTTGACAAATACAAAGGGGATACCTGCCCAAAGGTCCATGTACGTTCTTATTATAGAAGGATGTCTGCGTATTCCAATGATGAAAGGATGCTCATGCATTTCTTTCAAGATAGCTTATCGGGACCATCATTGGAATAGTACATGGGGCTGGAGCCCACTCAGATTAGGAGCTGGAAGCAGTTGGCTGATGCTTTCGTTATGCATTACAAATATAACAGTGATTTGGCGCCAAACAGAGTTCAGTTGCAGAATCTGTCGCAGAAAAGTGGTGAAAGTTTCAAAGAGTACGCGCAGCGGTGGCGCGATATGGCAGCTCAGGTGCACCCTCCTTTGGTTGAAAGGGAGATGAATGACATGTTTGTGGGGACATTTACAGGAATGTACTATGACAAGTTGCTCAATGTTTCGATGGGTAGCTTCTCCGATATGATCCTTATGGGAGAAAGGATCGAAAATGGAATCAAAAATGGAAAGATTCAGGCAGGCGAATCTACTTCAGCTGGGGGTGCGAGAAAAGCGTTCGGTGGAAGACGACAAGGTGATACAAGCGCTGTATTCGGTGGCAGAGGCCGGGGCAGAGGTAGAAATCAGTATAGACAACCTCAACAAATAGCCAGTGTTACTATTCCGATTCCTCAACAACAACAACAGCAGCAGCAAAGGAAGAATCAGGGTCAGAGAAGGTTTCAGAATGCAAAGCCGAAGAGGGTATTTGATAAGCCTCCGTCGACATATGCAGAGCTTCTTCAGACACTGCTGGGGTTGAATTTGGTTGAGAAAAGAACTTTGGAACCGCCTACAGGACCGGTACTTCCTTATGGGTATGACGCTAATAAGCACTGCGAATTCCATTCCGGGGCGCCCGCACATGATGTAGAATCTTGTCATGCTTTCAAACATAAAGTTCAAGACTTTTTGGATAGTAAAGCCATCAACTTTGGCCAGGTGGGTCCCAATATTGTACAACAGCCTATGCCTAATCATGGGGCAAACACTATCTTAACAGAAGAAAATTTGAACTTGGTGATGGATGTTCACGAACTGAAGACACCATTGAGTGAGGTGAAAAGCAGGTTGCTCAGAGGGGGAGTATTCCCGGGTTGTGATGAATATTGTTTAGAGTGTTGGACCCAGCCTGAGGGTTGTACGGATTTGAAGCAGGGCATTCAGGCCATGATCGACGAAGGGACCTTGCAATTTAATAGAACTGCGGTTGAGAAGCATGTGGAGGCATTATGTGATAAGCAGAATGATATTGCAACGGTGACGATCCCGAGGAAGACTATAACGATAACGGCGCCCGCCAAGCGGCCAACTATTACGATTACCAAAGCAGGGCCTGTTCCCTTTGAGAGTACGAAAGCTGTCCCGTGGACATACGGATTAGAAGCATATTGCAACGGTGAAAAGATTGTGGTGAATAATCAGCCAGCTGGGGCTGTTGATAATTTCGTTGGAACGGGGGGCATGACCCGTAGCGGAAGGATCTTTACCTCACCTGAAATTGAAGTAGAGAGGTTGGCCAAAGGCAAAGCCAAAGTAAATGAAAGCAGGCCTACTCAGTCGAAAGAAAGGGATACGTCGCTCAAGGACGTAGAGGAGTTCATGAGACTGATTCACAAAAGCGACTACAAAATTGTTGAACATCTACAGCAGACGCCGTCAAAGATTTCTATCTTGTCGTTGTTATTATGTTCCGAGGCCCACCGGAACGCCTTGCTAAAGATTCTGGATACGTCATTTGTGCCTCAAGAAGTTTCTGTGAATCAGTTAGAGGGGGTAATGGCACATGTCAATGCTGGACATAGCCTGGGTTTCACAGATTTTGATCTAACACCCAGGGGTCGAGAGCACAACATGGCTTTGCATATATCGGTGGAATGCAGGGGCACCGTAATGTCGCATGTATTGGTGGATACTGGATCGTCGTTGAACATATTGCCAAAGAAAGCCATGATGAAATTGGACGTACGGGGAATTATCTGCACGCCCAGCGATTTGGTTGTGTGGGCGTTTGACGGAACGAAAAGATCAGTGTTTGGGTCAATAACGTTACCGCTTCAGGTGGGGCCGGAAATTTTTGATACCGAGCTCTACATCATGGATATCCATCCAGCTTATAGCTGTCTTCTTGGGCGCCCATGGATCCATGCTGCAGGGGCCGTAACGTCCACATTGCATCAGAAGCTGAAGTATATGGTGGGTGATAGTGTTGTTACCGTTTGCGGGGAGGAGGACATTTTGGTCAGTCACCTGTCATCATTCAGATATGTGGAGGTCGACGGAGAAATACACGAGACACCTTGTCAAGCCTTCGAAGGGTTGCAGATTAAGGACAAAGCTAAGGGTTCTAGCAAAATATCATATGTGGCAGTGTCATCCTACAAGGAGGCTTAGGCTTTAGTGCAGACTGGTGAGACTAAAGGCTGGGGGCAGGTACTGGAGATTCCCGTGAAGAATGAGAAGTTTGGGCTAGGGTATCGACCGACGTCGTCAGCATCATCTTCAGGAGCGCCCAGGTTCAAGGGACCGGTCACGATTACACCAAGCAGGGTGTGCTTTGAGACTATCAACGCTATTTCCGATGCTGAAGAGGGAGATAGTGACTGCGATATGGACGCGTGGATCAAGCCAAGCGTGCCAGGACAAAGTCTCTGCAACTGGTCCATCCGGGAAACTGTCCCAGTGACTTTTAAACAGTAATGATTTGTTTTATCAATTGTTGAATAAACCTATGTCCTACCCGGGGCATAGTGATTTTACCTTAGGACTACTTGATTATGTGTATTGCACCTGTTTTAATCATGAAATAAAGGCGTTTTTCATATTCAAATATTGTGATCCCTGTCTTTCTTGTTTTTTACTTTAACAATAAATGGCAACGTGGTTATTTGCTTTGTTTGCGTGTTGAAGCGTTTAACCATTTTCTTTGCAGGACTAATATTTCAGATGGCATCTCCTACGAATCGCCTATGACTCGTCTCGACTTCGAGCACCTGGTATTCCAAGCAGAGGAAGAGATTGTTGAGGATAGTGACTTGCCAGAGGAGCTGACTCGTTTGTTGAAACAGGAAGAGAGAATCATTACGCCTCACCAGGAGGAAATTGAGATTATCAACTTGGGGTCGGAAGAAGTTGTGAGAAATATCCGTATAGGGGCTGCGCTGCAGAGCGACGTCAAGCAAAGGCTGATTGAGATACTGCGAGAGTATAGTGATATATTTGCTTGGTCGTACGAGGATATGCCCGGGTTGGACACAGACATGGTTGTGCACCGTCTGCCATTGCGAGAGGAATGTCCGCCTGTTAAGCAGAAACTCAGAAGAACCAGACCAAACATGGCGGTGAAAATCAAGGAGGAAGTTCAAAAACAGTGGGATGCTAGTTTCCTAGCCGTTACAACTTATCCGTCATGGGTCGCTAATATAGTACTAGTGCCGAAGAAAGACGGTAAAGTGCGAATGTGCGTAGATTACCGTGATTTGAATAGGGCGAGCCCGAAAGACGACTTTCCACTTCCTCACATTGATGTGCTGGTTGATAACACTGCTCAGTTCTCCGTATTCTCCTTCATGGACGGCTTCTCAGGCTATAATCAGATCAAAATAGCGCCGGAAGACATGGAGAAGACTACCTTCATTACTCCCTGGGGAACATTTTGCTACAAAGTGATGCCCTTCGGACTGAAGAACGTTGGGGCAACATATCAATGTGCTATGACGACTCTCTTTCATGACATGATGCACAAAGAGATCGAGGTTTATGTTGATGATATGATTGCCAAATCCCAGACGGAGGAAGAGCATTTGGTTAATCTGGTGAAACTGTTCAAAAGACTTAGGAAGTTCAGGTTGAGACTGAACCCTAACAAGTGCACCTTCGGGGTGAGACCGTGTAAACTGTTGGGGTTTATTGTGAGCGAAAAGGGAATAGAGGTTGACCCTGCAAAGATAAAAGCTATACAAGAAATGCCGACGACTAAAACAGAAAAAGAAGTGCGTGGGTTTTTAGGGAGGTTGAACTAAATCGCTCGGTTCATATCTCACCTAACTGCGACATGCGAGACGTTATTCAAGTTGTTGAAAAAGGATCAGGTGTTGACCTGGAATGAAAATTGTCAAAAGGCGTTCGACAAGATAAAAGAATACTTGCAGGAACCTCCTGTTTTGATACCCCCAGTGGCCGGGAGACCTTTAATTATGTATTTGACGGTTCTTGAGGAAAGTATGGGTTGTGTTCTCGGTCAACACGACGAGACCGGACGTAAAGAGCATGCGATCTACTATTTGAGTAAGAAATTTACCGACTGTGAGTCCAGATACTCGATGCTCGAGAAGACGTGTTGCGCGCTAGCCTGGGCCGCCAAACGTTTGAGGCAATACATGCTGAATCATACAACCCTGCTAATTTCAAAGATGGATCCAATCAAATACGTGTTTGAAAAGCAAGCACTCTCCGGAAGAATTACCCGATGGCAGATGGTGTTAACAGAATATGACATCCAATATGTCTCGCAAAAGGCTATTAAAGGTAGCGTTCTGTCCGAGTGGAGCAGCCTGTTGAGGACTACCAATCGATGAGGTTTGATTTTCCTGACGAGGATATCATGTACCTGAAGATGAAAGATTGTGAAGAACCGTTGCCGGACGAAGGACCAGAGTTGGGTTCCAAATGGCAGTTGATATTTGACGGAGCTGTAAACTTCTATGGTAGCGGAATAGGGGCAATTATCACCACTCCTCAGGGGTCACACATCCCCTTTACTGCCCGATTGACCTTTCCGGTTACCAATAATGAGGCTGAATATGAGGCTTGCATCATGGGTCTGGAAGAAGCCATTGATTTGCGAATCAAACATCTGGACGTATACGGAGACTCAGCTATAGTGGTGAACCAGATTAAAGGAGAATGGGAGACACGTTAGCCCAATTTGATACCATATATGAATTATTCAAGGAGATTGTTGCCTTTCTTTGACAAGGTGGAATTGCATCACGTACCACGAGCAGAAAATCAAATGGCTGACGCCCTTGCGACATTGTCTTCAATGTATAAAGTTAACTTCTGGAACGAGGCTCCCCGGATTGTTATCTCTCGGCTCGATAGGCCTGCCTTCATATTTGCCATTGACGAGGCTCCCGATGGTAAACCCTGGTACTTTGACATCCAGAATTTCCTGAAGAACAAGGAGTATCCGGCTGGGGCATCCAGTCGAGATCAGAAGACTCTCAGGAGGTTGGCTGGAAATTTCTATCTAAACCCGGACGGTGTCCTGTACAAAAGAAACCACGACTTGGTGTTGCTATGTTGTGTAGATGAGAAAGAGGCAAAGTTGCTCATGGAAGAGATACATGAGGGTACATTTGGTACACACGCTGGCGGGCATGCTATGACAAGAAAACTGTTGCGAGCAGGTTATTATTGGTTGACTATGGAAACAGACTGTTTCAAGTTTGCAAAGAGGTGTCATAAATGCCAGATTTATGCGGACAAGATCCATGTGCCTCCAAGTCCTCTGAATGTGATGTCTTCGTCGTGGCCTTTCTCGATGTAGGGGATTGATATGATTAGCAAGATTGAGCCTATGGCATCAAACGGGCACCGGTTCATTTTGGTGGCAATTGATTACTTCACCAAATGGGTAGAAGCAGCATCATATGCCAATGTCACCAAACAAGTGGTAGCCAGATTTATCAAACGAGATATTATCTGCAGATATGGAATCCCTGAGCGGATTATCACCGACAACGGTTCAAATTTGAATAACAAAATGATGGAAGAGCTGTGTCAGAATTTTAAGATTGAGAATCACAACTCTTCTCCTTACCGGCCCAAGATGAATGGCGCTGTTGAGGCGGCCAATAAGAACATAAAGAAGATTGTTCAGAAGATGGTTGTGACGTATAAGGACTGGCACGAGATGATACCTTTCGCTTTGCACGGTTATCGTACGATGGTACGCACATCAACCGGGGCAACCCCTTTCTCATTGGTATACGGGATGGAGGCGGTGTTACCGTTGGAGGTCGAGATTTCGTCCCTGAGGGTTTTACGTGATGTCCAACTCGACGAGGCAGAATGGGTTAAAGGTAGACTAAATCAGCTCAGTTTAATGGATGACAAGAGACTGGCTTCTTTATCATACGGTCGGTTATATCAGAGCCGGATGAAGAAAGCTTACGACAAGAAGGTATGCCCTCGAAGCTTTCAGACGGGCGATCTTGTTTTGAAAAAGATTCTCCCACCACAAACAGATCACAGGGGCAAGTGGACTCCCAATTACTAAGGTCCCTACGTTGTCAGAAAAGTCTTCTCTGGAGGAGCCTTGTTACTATCCACCATGGATGGTGAAGACTTTATGTCTCCTGTGAATTCGGACGCAGTTAAAAAATACTTTGCTTAAAAGTGACCCGCTGGACAGTAAAAAGAGAGTCCAGGCAAAAATGGGGCATCCCGGCGAACCATAAAAATGAATAAAAAGGTTCGGGCAAAAGTTAGGGATAAAATTGAAAAGATGTACACCCGCGAAGTCGAAAACCTGAAAAGGGCGACTTCGGCAAAAAAGGGTATCCCGATGAATTGAAAACCCGCAAAGGGCGGTTCACGCAAAAGTTAGGGATCGAAAAAGCAAATGACTGCGGTCCGGATTTGATACGGCATTGCTTAGTGGTTTGGGAGTACCTGGGGTCCGTCTATTCAAAAACAATCTCTTCCGAAGATCGAGTACCGGGAAAGCACAGAGTCAGACGAGTCATAGAAGGATCAGCTCATGGTGTTTGTCTGTACCACGTCGCCGACATGTATACAAATATTGTTTTGTATTTTATTTATGCTTCTTGTGCATATATGTATGTATGTGTGTGTGTAACTTCCTCTTTTCAGGAGTTGCATCCAGCGTACAAAACTTTGCCTATTCAGAGGCCTGTTATCAATAAAACATGGTATTCAATACTTGATGCTTGTTTCTTTACTGTTTCATTTGTGAAAGACGCTGATGTTTTGATAAACTTGCACTTACATAATCTTGATGGCCCTTGCCAATAATTGCTAAAACTCCGAATTGACTGAAGTAATGTCGCAGATGATAACTCGGATAGATTCCGTTGTATAGGCCTGTTTTGTCTCGTTTGTGTTGTGCAGGATTTTTACCGTTGGAGCAAACGGTCTGAAATTGTATTCCCCAGTCAAGGTCGCTTGACGTAAGACCTGACTCCTGTTGATGTCATCCCTCAGCTAGTCGCAGTTTATCCCCCGAGATTTGAAAGGACGTTTATCCCTTCCCGAAGCAGAGAATTATTTTCCCCAAGAGAGTGTCCTCATGGAAAGCCGTCCATAGGATTAATCCCAGCAAGTCAAAATCGACGTCCCCTGCAGAGGTTGCGCTCCTCAACAAATCGAAGATGTGCATGTTCGATCTCCAACATGGGAGATTCCCGCAATAGTTAACCGAGTTGTTGGTTCGAAAGCTCTGTATCCGCAAAGGAGGATGTTCTTGCTCCCCACCCCACAGGTCGTCATGCCATTGACAGGATGTTGATCCTCGGCAGAGTCCGAGGCTCCAAGTTTGTAAATTGTGCCCAGACAGTGTGTTTTGCCCAGAAATGTTGCTTCTTTCCCCAGATGAGTTGGTTCACCAGCAGGGTGGTTTGATCTTTCCTCCCAGTGGAAATTGGTGTTTAATCTCTCCCCGGCAGAGTTGGTTGTATTTCTGGCGTTTATTTCGCCAGAATATTTTGTGGTACTTGTTCTCCCCAACAGAGTTGGCTTTACCCTCAGCATTCATGTTGTTGAGACATCATTGTCAGAGTGGCCCCGGCAGCTTGAGCCTGCATTTTCATTTGCATATATCGTCATATTTGCATCTACTCAAACGCGTAGCATTTCTGTGCCGTACAGAGCATTACGCCATTTTCAAACATACGCATTTTGAAACATAAATCAGGTTGGTTAACCTTTGTGCTTGCAGGTGTGTTTTCTCAGCAGGAGTACGGAGTTCTAGCTCAGATTTATTATCGGGTATTCGAGGGCTCACCGTTAGACGTGTGATGATACGGTTCATCTTACTATTTTCCCCACAGAGTTACTTGGTCCCCGAGCAGAGTTGTTTGCTTAAATTCCCCCTGTTTTCCCCGTCAGAGCGGCTTGTTGAAGTTTCTCTTATCCATCCAGCGAATTATTTTCTTCAAATTTGCTGTTACGTCAGCGTCAAAGGGGTTTCATGAATCAAAATTTCAGAAGCTGCCGCCGGTTATCGTAACAGGCATCCGACAGTTTGGTTTCCAAATATCCCCAGTGGAGTCCGCCTCAAAGTCGCTGTCACGTCAGTGCTAAAAGGTTTATGGGTTGGGACCAATGGAGTTAGCTACTGCAGAGATAAGCAGAGAAACTGTATTCAAAGTAGCTTCCCGTATGAACAGACGGATGTTTTTTCTTACTGGTTGACAAGAGTATTTCCCCGGAAGTCACCAGAATTTTATTGCCTATGCTGATAGGAGTTCCTCGCGTTGATGAAATATGAGTCCTGACGAGGACAATTTATTCCTATATTGACGGGGTTTCTTCGTGCTAGTGAAGTGGGTGTCCTAACGTGGACAGATTTATTTCCTCGGGTTGAGGAGGTGTGCTAGGCCTAACGTGGACAGATTCGATTTCTCTGTATTGATGGAATGCGAAGTCCTGACGTGGACAAAATTGATTACTCTTCGTATTGACGAAATGGCGTCCTGACGTGGACCATTTATTCCCAGCAGATATCTTCCTTCGTATCGGCAAAATGTGTGTCCTGACGTGGACAAGGTTATAGTTCTTCGTGTTGACAAGATGCGCGAGTCCTGACGTGGACAATTTTATCTTTCTTCGTGTTGGCGAAGCGTAAGTCCTGACGTGGACAAGTTTTATTTCCTCAGTGGGTCGAAGATGCGCGAGTCCTGACGTGGACGACTTTATCTTTTTTCGGGTTGACGAAACAGTGTCCTGACGTGGACGGTTTTACTCCTATGCTGATAGGATTTTGTTGTGTTGACGAGATGTGAGTCCTAACGTGGACATCTTATTCCTAACATGGAAAAGGTTATTCCTAACGTGGAAAAGGTTATTTCTAACGTGGAAAAGGTTATTCCTAACGGGGAAAAGGTTATTCCTAACGTGGAAAAGTTTATTCCTAACATGGACAGTTTATTCCTAACGTGGACAGCTTATTCCTAACGTGGACAGTTTATTCCTAACGTGGACAGTGTATTCCTAACGTGGACGATTTATTCTTGACGTGGACAATTTATTCTTACGTTGATAGGACCCCCTCGTGCTGACGAAATGCAGACGAGTCATCCCCAGCGAAGTCGCCGGGATTTTTCTGTGTTGACGGCAGGTGGAGTCCTGACGTGGGCAAGTTTTAGTTGAGATTTCTTCGTGTTGACGAAACAAGCGTCCTAACATGGACAAAGTTCTATTCCTGTGTTGTTGAAGTGTTGGTCCAGTTGTGAACGAAGGTGTTTCGCGGAAATTGTTCAGCACCTGTGGCGTTACATATGAGGTTGAAGTTGAAATCAGAATTATTATCAGACGTTGGTGTTGCAGGGAGAATCGTGATACCAAGCTATTGATTAACTTGAATCTAAATTCTTAAATTCAAAATCGGACTTTAATTTATCCAAAGGAAAGGTCTAAAGAGAGAAAGAACCCTTTTTCGTGATGTAACAATAACGCTAAGAGATTCGGGGATCGGGGGTTGGTTATGCATAAGGTAGGTATTTCACATCCTAGACATCTGTAGTACTCTACAAGAACCTTTTGTTTGTTTGCATGCTAAGTTTGTTAAATGTTTGCTAAGGTTTGGGATTGGGTAAAGGGTGTAGGTTAAAACCTAAAGATAGTTTCTAAGTTTGCTCGCAAAGACATCACGTCCTCTTCCTACGTATCCTAACTAGGATAGAATCAGAGCAATCGTAGTTCACCTTACAAGGGAAAAGAACACTTGATGACGATCAAGGTTCAAAAGGGGGGAACAAACATGACACTGTTTGTGTGAAGTTTGACAAAACTCCCTAAGCTACATTGTAAAAGGGGGGAAGTAAGAGATCATGACGATGATTCTTACGCAGAGTTGACGAACTCTTTCCTAGGGTTCTAGTTGAAGAACGCTCCTAGTACGGGTGGGTCTTTTAGACTTAAAGCAAAGTCTAAAGGCTTCTAAGCTAGGGGTAAGGTGACTTAATAAAGTCAAGGAAGGGTGAATAAATTATCCATGACATTGAGGATCAAGTGGATAGACCTTCCTTTGGAGGGAGAAAAGGGGAGGCGATTCGGACGAGAACTAACGAGTTTCGTCGCGTGGGGACAAAAGAAAATAAATGCTAAACAAGATAACAACCAATGTAAAGCATGTTCGTGGTGACAACCAATTTAAACAATAAGAAAAGATGAGGATGAAACATGATGATAACAGTTAACAGATGGAAAAGACCGATACTGCAACAACGGTTCGCACTTGAAGAAAATCAACAGATGAAAATGGTAACAACTAAGAAATAAATCCTAGCATGTTATATATCATATATGGGCATGGATTCAAACAATTTTCAAGAAAAATGTTGAAGGGAAACACATACACATTTATCTGCAATTACATGAACGATCGCGAAAATATGCACATTTGTACAAAAACAAACTAAGTGATAAAATGAGAAAACATGAAAAGTAAAAGCATGGCATGAGATTACACATTAATACGAGCACAACAAAAAAAGAACGGACGAAAAACGATGAAAAACGAGTGAGATACGAATTTTTGAAGTTTTGGTAAAAAGTCACAAAATTGAACAAAAGAGTTGCCCTCCTCAGGGATCGAACTCAGGAATAAGGGGTGAAAGGGCGCATGGTCATACCACTGGGGTGGCTATACATCCATTGATGAAGCCACCCCTAATTAATTATAAGGGTAAGTTGGTTCTATGGCTGGGCAAGAATCACATAACCGGGCATTTACGTTTTGTATCGTATCTCCCTAACCGCTTATCCTTTTTTCACAAACTTTATATGGATTTGGGGTAGAATTGAATGAGGAAGAGGATGGTGGTCTTAGTTTTTCAAAATTTCCAACCCTCTGAAAAACCCGATAGTGTCTCTCTTTTAGGCTAAAAAATGCATTTTTATATGTATAGCCACACATACTCATGTTTAAAACATATCAACCATGCACACATCATAGATAAATGGTAATGAATGAATTCAAGTCAATTTTGTGGTTAAAAATGCACTGTTATGAAAAGTCACGTACAAGATGCAAAGTTGACATGAAATTATGCATGAAAGTAGGTATTTCAAGTTCAAGGTGACCATTGATCAATTCCACCTTCTGTACACCTCTAATGTAAGTTAAAGAATGAGTCTTGATTGAAAAATAGAGGGCTGCACTGACAGTGTGGATTTTGGTAATCAAAGTGCATTCTCTTGTGTGTGAACATGCATTTCAATGTGTGATTTTTGTTCCAAGCAGTTTTAACTTCAAACAACTATGCAAACACTTTACAATTGATGAGTATGGAGTGTTAGATCAATCATTTCAATGGAAAATACACTGATGCAAGAAGTGGTGTGTGATATGTCATTTTTGTGAAGAAAATGCATCATGAAGGGTGAGTTTCCATGACAGTGAGTTTTTGTGCAAAATGATCATGCTGACACCTCAACAATGATCAATATGAAGTGTGTGTGAAGTGGTTTGAGTGAAAAACAAGTTCTATGCAAAAGTAGCACTTAAGTTGCATGAATGTGTATGAAAAATGGCCTTTCAAACATGAAATTCACAACAAATTATTTTTAATGTAAAGCAGTGAGACTAGCATATTCCAAATGGTATTCATGAGATGTTTCAATGTAATCTTGATGCAAAAAACCAAATTGTGGCAGAAATTAACATTTGTGTGGTTTGATGAGTTTGATACATTTGTGTACAATATGTGAATCATGAATTTGTGTGCAAACAGAGCAAGTAAATACACAAACATACTCCTACTGCACATTGAAACTTGTCTTGATGCTAAAATCCAAGTTTTAATGCTTTATGCAAAAAGTGATATGCCCCCTGTTGTGCTTGACAAAAGTTCATGACAGCTGATGAAGAATGAGCAACAAATCCATGTAATACAATACTTTTGATGTTAGTGACAATTCATCAATTTGAAGAAGAAACTTAGTGGTTCAAGGTAATGATTCAAAGCATATTCTCAACAACTCATAACAGCAAGTTGCAAAGACAAAATAAAAGCAAGTCACATAAAGGTGCTTTGTTAACAAGAGCAGCAACATAAATTGCAAACTTACTCAACATGACTAGCAGTTTTTTTTTTCCAACATAACAAGTGTGATTTAAGGATTTTGTTTGAAAACAGAAGCAGCCACATAGTTGGCCTCCCATGACAGTCACTATATTTAAACCAACTTTTGTATGAGGTGCAAATTCTGACAACAAGCATGACTTGACAAACTCAATTTTCAAAAACAGTTTTAGTAGCATAAAAATAATCTTGACAGAACAGCTTGGCAAAAATGAACAAGTTATGCTGGTAGGCTTGGCATAGGTCAAAGTTCAAAGATACAGTCCACACATATAAGTTGTTAACAAAAGGCAAGGCCTGCTCATGCAAAATGCAAAACACTCATGATGAGTTTTGATGGAACAAAATCATGTTAACAGCTACTCAAACCTACTGACAGCCAAAATGAGTTAACAAACTCAAATCAAAGGTAGTTCTTAACAGACTCAACACAGTTTTAAACATAACAATGTTAATACTTAGCAGTTAAACCAATACCCTCTTCAAATGAAAGGTTGTGACCTCAAAGCCGTATGTGGAACAAGCCCTGCTGTGAAAACAGATTCTAGGAAATCTTGAAGTAAAACTGAACATGATATGTGAGGACCAAACACATTCTTCATAGGTTACAAGCACAAACAATTTTTGACATGAAAAACCAAGTAGCACTAGCAATAGACATATATTTGGCAGTCTTAAATTTCAAAACAGTCTTCAAAATACAAATGTTCAAATCATCCACCAAATATTCCAACACTTCAATCATATGAAAACTTACAAGCTTATGAAAGTAGATATCTTATGACACAAACACAACCTTCATAACAATGTCAATCATCCAAGTAGCCCTAAAACAGTGCTCTAGTGACAGTCCTTATAATAACATGACAATATTTAGTGATTTCCAAAAAAACAGCTCTTGTGGTATTTTTTCAACAGCATAAACTTAAATAGTTTTCAACAACACATCTTTACAAAGGTAACAAAAAAACATACTACCTTAATGACATTTCAATAGCAACTACACATGGTATTGGCCTCACAAATATTTGACAGCAATAGTGCATAACAATGCTTACACTTATTCTACATGACAGTATGTGTGCACATGATAAGCAACAATGAGCAATAATGAGTTTTATGTTATGATAATGGATGGGGTGAGTTTAGACACTACATACGTGTGATAATAAACTTGAGCAAGCCAAAAATACTCCTAGAAACCCAGAGATTTATGCTTCACTTCTTGGCCTTGAGACTTTTCTTCAACTTTAAGTAACAATCCACTTATGATGCTAAATGTCAAAATAAGAGTGTCCAAGTGTTGGTAGTGGTTTGGACAGTTGAAGAATGTTGTTTGTGAGGTGTATGAATGACCAAAACCTCAAGAAAAGGCTTGGAGCAAAGTTTGGTGATTTTTGTAGCTTTGGTCAAAGTATGATAGGTAGAAGTTTGAATTTTTGATTTTCTGAGGTTTTTGATGGTTTGATGGATTATAAACCTTCTATATGTTATTTAGAAAGTATATGGATGGTTGTGGGAGTGTTGAAAAGGGTGGAAATGAAAATGGTGTGAAATATGCCAAATGACCAATTTTGGTGTTTTTGAACTTTTTCTTCACTTACAAGCAAAGAGAGAGTAAGGAGGAGAGCTATGATACTTTGATATTATGAATAGCTCTGGTCTGTCTTGGAAGTGAGGGCGAGGCCTCTATTTATAGGAGAAATGAGGATGAGGGCAGCTTGGTAACTTGCCACTTTTGGAGGGAATATGATGAAGTTTCTTGCAAAATCTTGCCAAAATCTCCATATCAGTTCCATGGCTCAAGGAAGATCAGAAATATCAAGTGGATATTGACATGAAATGACTGAGATAAGTTTAGAGGGTAGGATGGCACAGCTGCAGCAGTTGGGAGAAAAAGTTTCTCTCTCATTCTTACACATTTCAATATTTTATTCCATAAATCACAACTTGCATCTCTCTCTCTCCTCAACCTCTCTTTTTCTGTCATTTCCTTCCTCTACACATCTGAATATCATAATGTATCATGATCCAAGGGTGGAGAGTGGTTAGAGATGCAAAATTTTGATTTTGAGAAGTTGGACCAAGTGGATTTTTAGTGTGACAGACCCAACTTCAAGGCACCATAACTCCTAGCTCATAAATCTCCTTGGGGAGTTCTTGCACTTTTTAGAAAGTCCTTGTGTATCTCTATAACTTTCATGTTTTGGGAATTTCCAAATTCTTGATGGAACTAGGCTGAAAAACCTTTCAAAGTTCTGGAAAAAAAAGTGGTTTGTATGGCCAGAATTTGTGAAATTTCACTAAGTCCTTTACCCTTGAAAAATGATTTTTGCCATAACTCCAATTCCATGAATTTTTTGAATATGGACCACTGTGGGACTTTTGTAGGGTTTGTCAATACCTTTCAAACAAGCTTAGAACCACCTCAATTGGATGTGTGGTTGAGGAGTTATGGTTTTGCCCCTTTTGAAACCCTAATTTCCGATTTTTGCAATTACTTCCTAACCCTTGATCCAATGGTCATAAAATTTTGTGGGGAGGTGTAATATGATATAAGGAAAATTTTTCAATCACACCTTGAAGTCAAATTCCTTATTGTTGGAGAGTTGACTTTTTGGTCAACTTTTCGATCGATCGGTGTCTACCGAGTCGCCCGTTGGTGATCCGGACACCCTGAGGACTTGAAACTCTTTGGATGGACTTTAATAAGCCATAGGAGCTTAATGGACCTTGATCCCATCATTGAAATACTCTTTGAATCAAAAGTCAAACTACAGTTGACTTTTTCTAGTCAAAAACCCTAATCGGGTGTCCCAAATTGCACTGTTCTCGAACCCCGGGTGACCACCTCAAATTGAGCTCATTTTTGGTCCAATTATCATCCTTTATCTTGTTTGAAGTTGGATCAATCCAAAACATTGATTGATCGGACCACTGAAGTCTCGATTTTGACGGTACGGAACCCTAATTCATCTACATCTTGACAAAGATAAACTGGAAATGGGTTAAGGTTAGTTAATCAATTGAATATGATCCTAAAATGATGATGAGGATCTAAGCGGTCAAAATTTGGGGTGCAACAGTTGCCCCTATTTAAATATCTTCACTAGATGGCGATGAGAGATGACAATCCTCATAGAATCGCAGTGAAAGGTATTTAAATATAGCAAACCATAAATTTTGTCCCTTAGATCCGATGGTATGCAAAAGGACAAATGCAAATATGCCATGAATCTAAATGACGTTATATGATGCTTGAATGTCAGACAGATGCAAACACACGAACAAATATGAAAGAACGGCAAAACGACGAGTAACCACTCACGGGGACCCAACACACTGGGGAAAGATTCCAAGCGAAGTAAGCAAGATAGTTCAAACATGACTAAGGACGCTTGTTCAAGGAAATATTTCACGCAGAGGACACAAATTCCACTGGGGAAGACACATCTTCATTGGGGAAAGGAGATATGAATCTCACTGGGGATAACCAGATGAGGAAGCTCACCGAGGAAGATGACAATTCTTCACTGGGGAAACGAAAGAAAAGAAATGCAAACCACACTGGGGAAGAAAACCCAATGGGGAAGAAAACCCAATGGGGAAAACTTTGTTGGGGAACAAATCCACTGGGGAAGCAAAGCTTCACCGGGGAAAAGACGGAACAAAAGACACGACCCTCACTGGGGATAACCAAATGAGAAATTTCCTATAACGAAGAGTTCAAATGGGATCTTCAGGAAAAAGGTTAGAAACAAGACCGGACGCGCCGGGGAGGCCAGTATCCACTAGTTCTCCGAGACTCGTCTGGGAAAGCAGAAAGCTTCAATAGGAAAACCGGTGATGACCAGAACAACAAATAGTTTTAACCAGTGTTAGTTTTCACTAGACTTATTGGGGAGGATGGTGATGACCAATCCAAAGTTCGGTTTCCAAGAAGTGTTAAATATCACTAGACTTCCTGGGGATATGGTGACGACCAAATCGAAGCTCCAATTACAGTTGAGGAATTCCAAGCAATGTTGTCAAAACAACAGGACTCTGGCTGGGGAAGTTGGTAACAATCAACTTTCGGTACTAGTAACGATTAGTTTTCAAGCAATTCCAGTAACCACTAGTCTTAGAGAAGACTGGTGATTGTGGAGGCAAGTCGCCACATATCACACAAATCTGCAAGACATTGGTAAATGCAGGTTTTGATGATGACAAATTCCCAGGATAGACTGGAAAGTATGAGTTCCAGATTCACTAAACCAGATGCAACATATCACTCATCATATTCTCCTTTTGCTAGTCTTAAATCTTCTAAAATAAATATACCTTGAGTTGACAAAATGCAATCATGACTAAAGGGATATTTTGCAGGCTTGCAGGACATGGGTCGACCATAGGGTCGGCGTATCCATCAGAAACAAGGGAAGAACAGTCAGCGCACAAAGCATGCGTCGACCATAGGGTCAGCGCATGAAGGAATGATATTCCAGCGGGTCAACACATAAAAGCATTGGTCGACCATAGGGTCGGCGCACAAAGGAAAAGAATTTCAACGAGTCAGCGCACGCCGACTGTATGGTCGACGCATACTGGTGAAATTTCCAGAAATTCAAAACGTCACAGGCCATGCGTCGACGCACAGACCTGTTATGGTCGACCGTTCGCACGGAAAAACTGTTTTAACTTTGTTCCCTCTCATATTTGAAATACTGTTATGTCCTTAATTTTGTGGGCACTATATATACTTGCTTAAACACTTGTGTCAACTAACATTTTGATATTCTTTCGATTCATGTGTTCAAAAAAACAAGAAAGAGTGAAATAGGTGTCCAAGATTCATCATCTTCATCTTCAACATCTCACAATATTTCAATTACACACAATCATTTTTGAAATGCATTTGTGAGAGATTCAAGGTGATAAGGTTCGAGGCTCAGATTGGAGAATCAAGCTCGGGTTGAAGATTGCGACAGGTTCTTTCTTGAATAAAACCATTGGGGTTTTGCCCTCCAAGATTGGTTCGAATTTTGGGGGGTTTTGGACGAGATTCTTCATCAACGATCAATCAAGCTAAGGTGATTGTGAATAGGTGGTCTTCACAAGTCTAGTAGCGGATTCGGTGATTTTGAAGGGAAGATCTCGGGTTCGATTTGGTGCTGTTGAGATCAGCCGGAGCCAAAGGTTTGAACAACAACGTGTTCTTCAATAAGGTGGCTGGAGTCGGAGGTCCATCAACACAAATCGAAGAACTTGATTCAGCTTGAATCAAGGGGCAAGGAGTGAAGGTAACTTTCAACACATTGAGATTTTTGTTGTAATTTTTGCTGCTCAATCCTTGTATAAACTGTACATTCAAACCGGTGATGTCTATTCAATATATCTCAATTATAGTTTTAGAATTGAGGGCAGATGTACCCCGAAGCGAGGAGGACGGGGGAACTGCCTCACCAAATTACTTGTCTTCTTTATTTTCAGCATTTTCGTTACAGCTCAAATAAGTAATTTTTGTGTAAGCTCTATTGTCAAAATTGTGATATCAATTGAGTAAGAGATTAAAACTTTGTTTTAACTCTAAAGTACAACAATACGTTGTACTAGGCTGGTTGAAATCACTTACTCAACATAAACATCACTTGGAGTGTCTTTGCACACCAAGTGTTTGACATATTGCTTGAATCAAAATTATCTTACTTGTGTATCTAGTTTTGGTTTGATTATTGAATCATTGGAACTAGGTAACCTTGCAACTGAAGTAAATAATTGATAAGCATAGTTTGTGTTGTGATTCTATTTTTCCGAATTGTCATAAATTCATAGGCTTACGTATATCCGGTTTTCCAATAACCGTTCGTTTTAGACTATAATTTTCCTCGGCCGCTTTCGCACGTAAAACATTTTTAAAACCAATTTTAAATTGGTAGCACCGACTCAAATTTTAATTGGGGATCTATTCAACCCCCCCTTTCTAGATCCGTGCCATAGTCTAACAAGTGGTATCTAGAGCTCCGGTTATTCGGTGCTTCAAATACAACGAGATAGAAAATGGCAAACGAACCTAAAGGGGCGTACAATAGGGCTCCTGTTTTCAACGGTGAAAATTATAGTTATTGGAAAGACTGTATGCGTGTGCATATAAACTCCATAGACAGAAAAATATGGAACGTTATCCTTAATGGTCCAATAGAAATTACTATGACCAATGCGGATAATGTAGTTGTGCCAAAGCCTGAAGCACAATGGACTGATGACGATGAGAAAAAATACAATTATGATTGGAAAGCTAAAAACATCTTAATCTCCTCATTAGGTGTAGATGAATACTATTGTGTATCCCATTGTCCTACTGCTAAGGCCATGTGGGATTCACTACAAATAGCCCATTAGGGGAAAAACGATGTTAAGTTGGCTAGAATCAATACATTAACTCAAGAGTTCGATCTCTTTTTCATGGAGCAAGGGGAAACCATTGCTGACATGCAAAAGAGATTTACTCATCTCATCAATCGTTTACATTCATTAGGTAGGCCTGTTTCCAATGATATTGCTACTAATAAGATCTTAAGATGTTTAAACAGGGAATGGCAGCCCAAAGTGACCGCCATCAAAGAAGCACATGATCTTACCTTATTAGATTTAACAACATTGTTTGGCAAATTACAAGAGCATGAACAGGTACTCCTGAGCTTAGACCAACGCGAAAAGATGGAAAAGAAAGACAAAACGAAGGTGAGTGAAAAGAAATCGATAGCTCTCAAGACTTCCTCCTCGAAGTCTCAAGCAAAAGAGAAAAATGATTATTCCTCGAGCGACGAAGAAGAAGAGGACACAAGCGAAGATATGGGGTTGTTTGTTAAATGGTATAACCGTTACGTGAGAAAGAACGACATCCAACATTCCGAGAAGAACTTGGTAAACTTCCGGAAACAATCGAGACACTCCAAGGATGATGACTCGAAAGGTAAAAAGACTAGAGGGACGTGCTACAAGTGTGGAAAGCCCGGTCACTACAAACCGGACTGTCCAATGAATAAAAAGGGAAAGGACAAGGAATCATCAAAATCACACAAGAAATCATCAAAGCCTAGGAGAGCGTACATAGCATGGGAAAGTGACAGCGACTCTTCCTCCTCTGATGAAAGTTCTAGTGATGAAGAAGATTCCATGAATCTATGCCTCTCCGCCAATCAGAAAAATAAGAAAAAACAGGTACGTCACTCTAAATATGATAAGGCCTCAAATATGTCGCATTCAGAATTACTAACCGCATTTCATGCCTTACATAATGAAGCAGTTGAAGCCTTCAAGAAACTTGCTTCTAATAAGAAAATCTTTACGTATTTAGAGCATAAATTTAAAGAGTCCGAAAAGAAATTAGAGGACCTTAAGGCTTCCATTGTGACAGGCAATGAATCGGATTGTAAAGACGATAGAAATCCTTTCAACTTCGGGTGTGGTACTTGTCATATTTGGCAAGGTGAGGTTAGAAACCTCAAGGACAAATTAAACAAGGCACTTGAGCCTAAAGTTACATTTGCTATTGATAAAAAGGATTTTAGAAAAAGTATGATTAACCCATACCAAAAATATGCATATGTAATTAGGGATCAAGCAAGTGAAAGTGTCTCTAAAGTTAATTTTGCTTGGTTATATTGTTGCAGGAAAGGCCACTCCATTGGTAAATGCCGTTTTAGGAGATTTCTTGTTCCTAAAGGCATCTATCAATGGTTGCCCAAACGCAACCATTTTGTCGCTAACCTATTAGGACCCAATATGCCATTGGGTACCTCCTTGTGCTAATTATGTTTTGACAGGTGAAATGTGTCGAGACCACCGAGAGAAGATGGGTTCTCGATAGTAGGTGCTCAAGACACATGTTTGGAGACATATCCTTATTCATAGACTTTGTGTCTAAGAAGAAAGGGTATGTAACTTATGGTGATAACAACCGCAGAGCAATACTAGGTAAAGGTAGTGTAGGTAATCCCGCCTCTACTATGATTTCCGACGTATTGCTTGTCGAAAACCTTAAACATAATCTGCTTAGCATTAGCCAATTGTGCGACAAAGGATACAATGTATCCTTTTCAAAAGATTGTTGTAAAATTGTGCATGAAAATGATAAGAAGAATATGTTTAATGGTTTTAGAGTAAACAATGTATATATGCTTGACTTAAATGAAGTATCATTAACAAGCAACAAATGCCTCATAACTATGAGTGAAGACTCATGGCTATGGCATAGGCGTTTAGCGCATGTTAATTTTGACTTACTCAATAAGGTAGTCCCAAAAGACCTAGTCTTAGGACTTCCCAAAATAAGGTTCACCAAGGATCACCTTTGTGATGCTTGTCTAAAAGGGAAGCAAACGAGGATCTCATTTAAATCCAAAAAGATAATTTCAACAACGAGACCTCTTGAATTTCTACACATGGACTTGTTTGGGCCGTCTAGGATCAAAAGTCTAGGAGGAAACTATTACGGGTTCGTAATAGTGGACGACTTTTCTAGGTTTTGTTGGACCATCTTCTTAGTAAGTAAAAGTGATACATTCGCCGCTTTTGAAAAGTTTGCTAAGCTTTCCCAAAATAAGTTAAATACAAACATAGTGTCCATTAGGAGCGACCATGGAGGTGAGTTTGAAAATCACTTGTTTGAAGAATATTGCGGTAACCATGGTATTGATCATAACTTCTCCGCTCCACGCACTCCTCAACAAAACAGGGTTGTGGAGCGCAAAAACCGTATTTTAGAAGAATTGGGAAGAACAATGATTAACGAAAGTGGTTTACCTAAATATTTTTGGGCCGACGCCATTAGTACAGCGTGCTATGTTTTGAATAGGGTACTCATTCGCCCCATTCTAAACAAAACACCGTACGAACTCTTAAAAGGGCGTAAGCCAAATGTTTCTCACTTGCACGTGTTTGGATGTAAATGTTTTGTATTAAACAATGGAAAGGAAAACTTGGGCAAATTCGATTCCAAAGCCGATGAAGGTATCTTTCTCGGATACTCTCACTCGAGTAAAGCATATAGAATATATAATAAACGATTACTTGCTGTAGAAGAGTCTGTGCATGTTACCTTTGATGAGTCCTACCCGAGAAATGTCGGAAAGGATAGTGTTGTTCATGGTGCAGGTACATCCACTGAAGACATACTCAAAAGTGGCGAGATAGGGATTGATCAACCTGACAAAGCCAAAAGTGAGGAGGATAAGGATGCACATCGTGATGCAACAGAGGAAGTTCATCCGCCTTCAAACGACGATCTTCCTCAAGAATGGAAGTCATCTAAAGACCATCCTATTGAAAACATTATTGGAGACATCACAAAGGGTGTAACAACTCGAGCTAAGCTAAGTAATTTCTGTTATTACTTCGCTTTCGTGTCACAGATGGAACCTAAAAACCCTAAGGAAGCCCTACTCGATGAACATTGGTATTTGTCAATGCAGGAGGAACTGAATCAGTTTACTAGAAATGAGGTTTGGGACCTTGTCCCTCCTCCACGAGGTCATCGAGTAATCGGCACCCGATGGGTGTTTAGAAATAAACTGGACGAGAACGGAGTAATAACTCGTAACAAAGCGCGTTTAGTCGCGCAAGGGTATAACCAAGAGGAAGGCATCGACTATGAGGAAACTTATGCGCCGGTTGCCCGACTCGAGGCTATACGCCTTCTACTTGCTTTCGCTTGTGCGAAAGATTTTAAGTTATTTCAAATGGACGTCAAAAGTGCTTTCCTTAACGGGTTTATAAATGAAGAAGTCTATGTTGCTCAACCACCTGGTTTTGAGTCTCATGAGTATCCTGATCATGTCTATAAATTGAAAAGAGCTTTGTACGGTCTTAAACAAGCTCCTAGAGCTTGGTATGAGAGACTAAGCAAATTCTTACTTGATCAAGGCTACTCAAGAGGAAAGGTTGATACTACTCTCTTCATTAAACGTCAAGGAAAACACTTAATTCTTGTACAAATTTATGTTAACGATATCATATTTGGATCCACTAACATGAATCTCGTAAGAGAGTTTGCTAAGCTTATGCAGGGTGAATTCGAGATGAGTATGATGGGTGAACTCACATATTTTCTCGGGTTACAAATAAAGCAACTGAAGGAAGGAACATTCGTGAGCCAAACAAAATATTGTTTGGATCTTCTCAAGAGATTTGACATGGCAAATGCAAAAGCCATAGACACCTCTATGCCAACTTGTGCAAACATGAGTAAAGATGAAAGTGGAAAAGATGTTGAGGTAAAAAGGTACAGAGGTATGATTGGCTCGCTTCTCTATCTCACTGCTTCGCGTCCCGGCATTATGTTTAGCGTGTGTATGTGCGCCAGATACCAATCATGTCCTAAGGAATCCCACCTAAAATCTGTCAAACGCATACTCCGATACCTATCTGGTACTCCGAAGTATGGATTGTGGTATTCTAAGGGTAATGATTGTTCATTGGTAGGCTTCTCTGATTCTGATTTTGTCGGTTGCAAATCAGATAGGAAAAGCACTAGTGGTACATGTCCCCTATTTTTAAACTCTTTGGTTAGTTGGCACAGCAAGAAACAAGTGTCTGTTGCTCTGTCAACCGCCGAAGCGGAATACGTAGCCGCCGGTAGTTGTTGTGCGCAAGTCTTATGGCTTAAACAATAACTATTGGACTTTAACATGAAACTAGAACGTATTCCAATATTTTGTGACAACACCAGTGCTATAAATCTTACCAAGAATCCAGTGTTACACTCGCGTACTAAACACATAGAAATTCGACACCATTTTCTTAGGGACCATGTAGAGAAGGGTGACGTTGTCTTTGAGCACGTCGATACTAAAAACTAACTAGCGGACATTTTCACAAAGCCGCTAGCCAATGAGCCCTTCTTTCATATCCGTCGAGAACTTGGTATTCTCGATATTTCTGATCGGGTTTAAAAATTGCCACGTTTTTGTACCACTAACAACTATGTTTTTGTACCACTAACAATCGCTTTGAGTTTATTGCAAGTACAAATCAGTGATTAAATAGAGTAGTTCGTATAAAGGTGATATTGCTCCTTTCTCCTTTTTTTTCTCTCTTCTCTCTTAGCATTCATGACTTGAAAACATCTATATCGTTCTACAATCATGGCACTTATATATGGATATGACTGTTGCTGGTTGATACTATGTGTGTTGAATGCATGTCATATTGTGAAAAGATGAATAGGCATGATAAATAGGCAAGTGTGACATTTTGCATAGCTTGAAATTGAAAATTTTGAGTTTTTGAAGTTTTGAGTCGACCTAAACAGGACAATGGTCGACGCATGCTGTAAAATTTTCAAAATTATCAAAAACTGAACAGTATGCGTCGACGCATGCAGGGCTATGGTCGACGGCTCGCTTGAAAACCCAGAAATTTTCTCGTTTGAAAACCGTTCCACTTTCCCTCTTCCCTGCATTAAATGTGTTGTGATGCTTTAACATGACATTCTTCTAGTGAATTGCATCTAGTCACCTATATTATCTCCTTGTCTCCTCCCTCTTCCCAAAAACCCTAACATCTTCATCTCTTAAAGACCCAAGCATTCCTCTTCTCCAACATTATTCCTAAATCATTGTCTTCAAAGTTTCTCTTCAAACTACTCCAAAGCTTTTCATCAATGGCTTCCTCTCTCCGCAAAACTACCGGTAAGAGATCACGAGCATCTTCATCCTCTGCTTTAGTTCCGGTAACTGCCTGTCTCCCTTGTTCATCCTCCTGCGGTTGAAAACTTCAACAAAAGTCTCAGCAAAAGGGCCATAGTTCCACAACATGCTTTCTACCATGCAACAAGTGAGCGCTTGCATCTCACTCGGGTTCTGTCCCTATTAGACTTTCAAGGGTTTGTAAATTTCCTGGAGTGTAATACAAAGTACAGTGAAGATCTGGTCAGAGTGTTTTACACAAATATGCGAGGTAACTTTCAAGACCAGCACTTTCACACATTTGTAGGAACTAGACTGGTTAATATCAATTCTGAAGTATGGAACAAATATTTCGATATGACTGTTGATGCTGATGCACCACCTCTCCATGAGGTAACTGACACTCGTACGGTACCAGGTTATGAATATAAGAGGGCTCTGAATGGAATGCTTAAACGACCGTATCCAGAGGAAATTGTCAACAGCGATGCTTTTCCCTGATCAATCACTGCCGGGAAACTCAATACAGGGGAGCGCATCCTTCAGTGGATTGTTGCTCGTATTCTACGACTGAAGAAGGGTGGTCTGTCGCGTGTAGAACAAGCTGAGGTACATCTTATCTACATTCTGCAAAACAGGATCAAAATAAATTGGCCTTACTATATCGCTAGTAGGATGTTTGCTCTAAGAGACTCAAGTAGAGGCACTGCTTTAGCCTATGGGTCATTCATCTCAGAAATTCTTGCTGCTGCGAATGTTGTGTATCCAACATTTCCATGTGTATCAGTTTCCCCAGATAAAGAATTTAGCACCAAAACCCTTGCAATGATGGGGTATTTTTGGTGTGCTGAACGTCGCTCATACAGATTTGTCCGACGGGCTAATATCCCTCCAGTTCCTGATAACGATTCTGATGAAGAAGAAAGTGAAGAGCAGGGTGAAGAAGAAAGCGACGAACAAGGTGAGGAAGAAAGTGAAGAGGAAGGTGAAGAAGACGATGCAGACGACAACACAGATGCAGAGATACCAGAACCTATCTATGGGACTCAAGATTATCATCAATCTCCAGTCCATGATACGACTACAAATACCGATTGGGGTCCAGTACTCATATCAATCAGAAGACCAAGAAGGCAATTCTACAAATCAAGGCTGGGGCGATTGGCAATATACAGGCTGGACTACGTTGGGTAGATTCTATGACCCATATCACGGCTACCCTCAAGACTACCAACCCTCTGAGCACTCGTCACCTCCTCCGCCTTCAGATAACTCCGAAGTCATTACTATGATGCAGTCAATGCAGCTAGAACAACAAAACTTCATAAGGCGTCAAGACACTCAAATGGAGCAGATTAGAGCTGACCTTCATGCCCAAAATGAAAGGTTCAATTCTTTTTCTACTCGGATGGACGCCCGTATTGACTCTCTGGTTGAATCACATGAGCGGCAAGATTGGGAAATCACCAACGCTCTCAGTCATCTCAACATGTCCGTCGAAGCCTTTTTGGACTTCTCGGATCCTTACCACAATTCAGATGCTCCATACCGAGGGAGAGGACGAGGACGGGGTCGTGGTTACTAGATTCATAGTTGCATATTTCATATTTGCTTATATGTTTTAGTCTGTGTACTTTTCATGTATTCTGTATTATCTGTGCCTGAACTTTTATTACATGTGTTTGTCATTATCTATTAATTCAAGTTTTTGTTCATTATCATGCTTGTGTGTGAAGTTTGGTAATTAACTATCACCTTTTGACTGTACTCTGTTACTTGATGCATTCCTCTTCTCTTTTTGATGGTGTCATAAGGGGAGAAGACAATGTAGCAAGCAAACACCAAAGCCAAGTCAGGATATTTATCAGGATATTTACAGTTCAGGATATTAACAACATTTGATGACTGTAGTTCTACAGCCTTATAGTGCAAAAGAAAGGGGGAGCTTGTGTATACTTTGTGTATACGTTGCATGTTTCATGTTTTAACTGCATACAGGTTGTCATCATCAAAAAGGGGGAGATTGTGGAGGCAAGTTGCCACATATCACACAAATCTGCAAGACATTGGTAAATGCAGGTTTTGATGATGACAAATTCCCAGGATAGACTGGAAAATATGAGTTCCAGATCCACTAAACCAGATGCAACATATCACTCATCATATTCTCCTTTTGCTTGTCTTAAATCTTCTAAAATAAATATACCTTGAGTTGACAAAATGCAATCAGGACTAAAGGGATATTTTGCAGGCTTGCAGGACATGGGTCGACCATAGGGTCGGCGTATCCATCAGAAACAAGGGAAGAACAGTCAGCACACAAAGCATGCGTCGACCATAGGGTCAGCGCATGAAGGAATGATATTCCAGCGGGTCAACGCATAAAAGCATTGGTCGACCATAGGGTCGGCGCACAAAGGAAAAGAATTTCAACGGGTCAGTGCACGCCGACTGTATGGTCGACGCATACTGGTGAAATTTCCAGAAATTCAAAACATCACAGGCCATGCGTCGATGCACAGACCTGTTATGGTCGACCGTTCGCACGGAAAAACTGTTTTAACTTTTTTTCCTCTCATATTTGAAATACTGTTATGTCCTGAATTTTGTGGGCACTATATATACTTGCTTAAACACTTGTGTCAACTAACATTTTGATATTCTTTTGATTCATGTGTTCAAAAAAACAAGAAAGAGTGAAATAGGTGTCCAAGATTCATCATCTTCATCTTCAACATCTCACAACATTTCAATTGCACACAATCATTTTTGAAATGCATTTGTGAGAGATTCAAGGTGATAAGGTTCGAGGCTCAGATTGGAGAATCAAGCTCGGGTTGAAGATTACGACAGGTTCTTTCTTGAATAAAACCATTGGGGTTTTGCCCTCCAAGATTGGTTCAAATTTTGGGGGTTTTTGGATGAGATTCTTCATCAACGATCAATCGAGCGAAGGTGATTGTGAAGAGGTGGTCTTCACAAGTCTAGTAGCGGATTCGGTGATTTTGAAGGGAAGATCTCGGGTTCGATTTGGTGCTGTTGAGATCAGTCGGAGCCAAAGGTTTGAACAACAATGTGTTCTTCAATAAGGTGGCTGGAGTCGGAGGTCCATCAACACAAATCGAAGAACTTGATTCAGCTTGAATCAAGGGGCAAGGAGTGAAGGCAACTTTCAACACATTGAGATTTTTGTTGTAATTTTTGCTGCTCAATCCTTGTATAAAATGTACATTCAAACAGGTGATATCTATTCAATATATCTCAATTCTAGTTTTAGAATTGAGGGCAGACGTACCCCGAAGCGAGGACGACGGGGGAACTGCCTCACCAAATTACTTGTTTTCTTTATTTTCAGCATTTTCGTTACAGCTCAAATAAGTAATTTTTGTGTAAGCTCTATTGTCAAAATTGTGATATCAATTGAGTAAGAGATTAAAACTTTGTTTTAACTCTAAAGTACAATAATACGTTGTACTAGGCTGGTTGAAATCACTTACTCAACATCAACATCACTTGGAGTGTCTTTGCACACCAAGTGTTTGACATATTGCTTGAACCAAAATTATCTTACTTGTGTATCTAGTTTTGGTTTGATTATTGAATCATTGGAACTAGGTTACCTTGCAACTGAAGTAAATAATTGATAAGCATAGTTTGTGTTGTGATTCTATTTTTCCGAATTGTCATAAATTCATAGGCTTACGTATATCCGGTTTTCCAATAACCGTTCGTTTTAGACTATAATTTTCCTCGGCCGCTTCCGTACGTAAAACATTTTTAAAACCAATTTTAAATTGGTAGCGCCGACTCTAATTTTAATTGGGGATCTATTCAACCCCCCCTTCTAGATCCGTGCCATAGTCTAACAGTGATGACCAAATCAGGATATACCAATAACAATTGGTTCGGGACAATGCTAGTAACCACTAGACTTAACTGGGAATTTTGGTGACAACCGAGTCCAGGGAGACCAATGACAATTGGTTCCTTTTTCAAAAAGTTTGGTAATGACCAGAGGATAACGATTTGCTTTAAGTGATGTCAATCACTATTGGACTTAGGTCAGTTGGTGACGACCGAACTAGGTATACCAATAACAATTGGTTCTGGATAGTGCTAGTAACCACTAGATTTTCCAAACAAAGCTAGTGACCACTAGACTTATAGAGATTGGTACTTACTAAATCAAGGGGTACCAATAACAATTGGATTTGAAGGTGATGCCAATAATCATTGGACTTTCAGGGAATTTTGGTAACTACCAACTCCAATGTCAATGATCATTGGTTTTTTAGAGGGAAATATCAGTAACCACTAAATTTTTAGCCAAATTGGTGAAAACCGAATCAGAGGGACTCCAATAACATTTGGTTTGCTTTATAACGGAATCAGTATCAACTGGGTTTGAAAAATAGTTGGTGACGACCGAATTATTGTACCGAACGTAATTAGTTCTGAACATGTGCTAGTGACCACTAGTCTTTCAAAGTTTGTTGGTGACGACCAAATCGAAGGTGAAAATTGGTAATAACCCCCTGTTTGCGTAAATTAGACATTGCTAGTCACCACTAGCTTCCCAAAGAAGATAAGGAACCCCAGGATGTCAACTTTGAAGCGAACTTGTAACAACAAAACAAAGATAAAGGTAACGACCAAAGGATCTCAACGGCAGGAATGCCAACAAATGCGTAATGTGGCATGATGCTGTATGCAAGACGCAGAACGACCCGTAGGAACAAAGAAAGACCAAACAAAGAGAGAACTCATCACACTGAGTTTCAAAATGCCTCAAGTCAGGCGACACTTCCTTCTTTGGTGTAGATAACGATCTTTTCTTAGTAATATCCTCGTATTTCTGTAGAGAAGAAGTCTCAGCTTAAGAGCCTGAATTGTTGTCGGACACATCTGGCCTGGTCAGAGGTAACAGCAACCCTCCACAACTTTGAGGACTGTGTAATGTTATCAGATTACCTCTATAACTTTTCAATCATTTTGTCAAATTGTGTTTTCTTTTTAAAACAAGACTTAAGTTTTTCAAAACACTTTGCTTTCATGAAAATTCTTATTAACAAATAAGTGAAATTGCATAACAAAAATAGCGGATCATAACAATGATTTGGCCAAAAATCTGATTTTATTAATAGACAAGAGCTCTACAAAAGGCAAAGCCTTGGGAATTTTATAAGTTTTGAAAAATGGCAACAGAAAGGTTACTGAATCCCATAATAATTCGGTCCTTCCGACCACCAGCTCACTTGCTTTGATGCTTCTGACGAGAATAACAGGCGTTGACCTTTCTTCTAATATTCTGCACAGGACTCTGCCCCAGCATCTGTCAGCTTTCAAACATTGGGCTTTCATCTTGTCGAGGCACTGGAATCCTCCTTCTATGTATTTCGTTTCAGGCGTAGTATTTTCTTACTGCGTCTGAGTTGATGGGATACTTGAGTGGTTCGCCATCCATAGTTTCAAGAATCAGAGATCCTCCAGAGAAAACAGTCTTCACAACGAAAGGGCCGTCATAGTTGGGCATCCACTTGCCACGCATATCTTTTTGTGTTGGTAGGATTTTTCTAAGCACAAGCTCTCCTTCCCTATACTCTTTGGGACGAACCTTCTTGTTGAATGCTCGGGCCATCCTTTATTGATAGATTTGACTGTGGCACATGGTCGTCATTCTTTTCTCGTCGATGAGATTCAACGAATCGAATCTTTCTTTTATCCACTCATCTTCATCCAGCTTTGCTTCCGTCAAGATCTTCAAGGAAGGTATTTTGACTTCAATGGGTAGCACAGCGTCCATCCCGTACACTAAGGAAAAGGGAGTTGCTCCTGTCGAAGTTCGCACTGATGTTCGATATCCGTGCAAAGCAAATGGTAACATCTCATGCCAATCTTTGTAAGTTACGACCATTTTTTGTATTATCCTTTTGATGTTTTTGTTTGCAGCTTCAACTGCGTCATTCATCTTAGGTCTGTAAGGGGACGAGTTGTGATGTTTGATCTTAAAATCGTCGCAAAGTTCCTTCATTGTTTTGTTGTTCAGATTCGACCCGTTGTCAGTGATGATCTGGTTAGGGATACCATATCGGCAGACGATCTCCTTTTTAATGAAGCGTGCAACCACTTGCTTAGTCACGTTTGCATATGACGCTGCTTCCACCCACTTGGTGAAATAGTCGATTGCGACAAGGATGAAGCGATGGCCGTTAGAAGATTTTGGCTCTATCGCTCCAATCATATCTATGCCCCATATCGCAAAAGGCCAAGGTGATGTCATCAAATTGAGAGGATGTGGGGGGACATGCACTTTATCAGCATAAACTTGACATTTATGACACTTTCGAGCGAAGAGTATGCAGGCCGTCTCCAAAGTTAACTAGAAGTAACCTGCTCTTAAGATTTTCTTAGCCATGGCGTGGCCATTTGCATGGGTGCCGAAGGTTCCTTCGTGTACTTCGGTCATTATGAGATTCGCCTCGTTTTCATCGACGCATCGGAGTAAGACCATGTCTTGATTTCTCTTGTACAAGATGTCGTTGCTGATGAAGAATTTAGATGACAACCTTCGTATTGCTCTTTTTTCAATTGTGGACGCGTTAGCGGGATACTCTTGGTTTTGAAGGAAATTCTTGATATCATGAAACCATGGCTTCTCCTCAGATTCTTCGTCTATTGCCATGACGTATGCGGGTACTGTCCTTCTTTCGATGCGGATCAGAGGTGCCTCGTTTACAAACTGGACTTTCCACATTGATGTCATCATGGCTAACGCATCGGCAATGTGATTTTCTTCCCTTGGTACGTGCTTGAAGGTAATTTCATCAAAATATTCAGCCATCTCTAAGATGTGGGTCTTATAAGGAATCAATTTTTCATCCCTGGTTTCCCATTCTCCTTTGAGTTGGTATATCACCAAAGCAGAATCACCAATTACTTCCAAGATTTTGATACGGAGGTCAATGGCAGCCTCCAATCCTAGGATGCAGGCTTCATACTCTGCTATGTTGTTTGTACATGAGAAACAAAGTCGGGATGTGAATGCAGTGTACCCTCCAGTTGGATTTTTCAGAACAGCTCCGATGCCATGTCCATTTTTGTTTGATGCTCCATCGGACATCATCTCCCAGCGGGATCCTGGCTCGGGACCTTCTTCTAGACCAGGCTCTGGTTTCGTGCGCTGAATATACATCACATCTTCATCAGGAAAATCGAACTTGAGTGGTTGATAATCCTCCATAGGATGCTCTGCAAGGTGTTCTGACAAGATACTTCCTTTGATAGATTTTTGAGCAACATACTGGATATCGTACTCTGATAAGAGCATATGCCATCGGGCTAATCTTCCTGTTTGAGCTGGCTTTTCAAAGATGTATTTGATGGGGTCCATCTTAGAAATCAGCATCATAGTGTGACAAATCATGTATTTCCTCAGACGTTTGGCAGCCCATGCTAACGCACAACAAGCTTTTTCCAGGGGAGAGTAACGACTCTCGCAATCAGTGAACTTCTTGCTTAGATAATAGATTGCGTGTTCTTTCTTCCCTGACTCATCAGTCTGGCCCAAGACACAGCCCATTGAATCTTCTAGCACCGTCATATACATGAACAAAGGCCTTCCAGGTACCGGAGGAATCAACACTGGAGGCTCTTGCAAATACTGCTTGATTTTCTCGAATGCGGCCTGACAGTTTTCGTTCCATACCACTGTTTGATCTTTTCGTAACAACTTGAAGATCGGTGTGCAAGTAGGGGTCAAATTGGAAATGAACCTGGAGATGTAATTCAAACGTCTGAGGAAGCCTCTGACTTGTTTCTCAGTTTTGGGAGCAGGCATCTCCTGGATTGCTTTAACCTTGTCAGGGTCTACTTCAATTCCTCGCTGACTAACGATGAAACCAAGTAACTTGCCTGAGCGAACTCCGAAGGTACATTTTGCTGGATTTAGTCTTAATCGATACTTTCGGAGTCTCTTGAATAGCTTCAGTAGATGATCCAAGTGGTCTTCTTCACTTTGGGATTTTGCAATCATATCCTCCACGTACACCTCGATTTCTTTGTGCATCATATCATGAAAGAGTGTGACCATAGCTCTCTGATACGTTGCCCCTGCGTTCTTCAAACCAAAAGGCATTACCTTATAACAATAGGTGCCCCATGGTGTGATGAAAGTTGTTTTCTCCATGTCATCTGGATCCATTTGTATCTGGAAGCTTGCTGTGTTATCCACCAAAGTATCAATGTGCGGTAGCGGGAAATCATCCTTCGGACTTGCTTTGTTTAGATCCATGTAGTCGATGCACATCCTGACCTTGCCATCCTTCTTTGGGACCGGTACAATCTTTGCCACCCATTCTGGATACTTGGATACTGCTAAAAAATCGGCATCTATTTGCTTTTTGACCTCATCTCGGATTTTAAGTGCCATGTCTGGTCTCGACCTGCGAAGCTTTTGTTTGACCGGAGGACATTCTGGCTTCAGGGGGAGCTTGTGCATGACAATGTCAGTATCCAACCCTGGCATATCTTGGTAGGACCAAGCAAATACGTCAACAAAATCTCTGAGGATTGTTATCAGCTTGTCTTTGATTTCTGGCCTTAATGATGCCCCAATCTTGACTTCTCTTATGTCTTCCTCTGACCCCAAGTTGATGACTTCCGTCTGCTCTTTGTGGGGTTGGAGACAAATATCTTCGTATTCAGCCATTCTCTTTAACTCTTCTGGGACTTCTAACTCTTCGTCATTCTCTTCTTCAGCTTGAAAGACAAATGAACCGCTAGTAGAAAGAACCGAAGGATCATAGGATTCTGTGGTTGATGGAGGTATTCTGCATGTTTTATTTTTTGAATAATTAGGCACACACACACAGACATGCAGATGAAGGGTTGTTTTTATATTTTTTTTTTCAAGAAGATTGCCATTTTTTTAACAAAAAGAGTGAAAATGATGCAAAAAAACAAATAACAAGAGTTTTAACAAAAACACTTTTTCATTAATGATTTTCAATTTCGCAAAAGTGGCCCAATACAAAATAATTCGCAGGCCTTGGGCAAGACCAGGAAATTTTTAAAGAAAAACACAAAGCTAACAAGCAGAGTGAATTACTCTAAAGGTAAAAAGATGGGAACTTCCACAGCCTCCCAATTGCGCAACGCTGCTCCTCCTCTAGTTATTAGATGATCCAGATTACCGTCCTCATCTTCAGCAATAATGGCATTGGCTTGCACACCGCAACTGGTGAATATCTCTTTTAAGGACTTCTTCTTCATGGTGCTTTCTTCTGGCTCGTCTCCCGGAGTTGGTTTGTAACCCAACCCTTGTCGATCATTCTTGGCTCGAGCATTGACTTCGATGACCTCTTCCCATCCCAGTGGGACTCCAGCTTTCAGTGCCGCCTTAATGCTTTGAGAAGAGGTAAATGATGGCCCTTGGGTTATGTCTGATTCATCAACTAGAACAACGTGAGCTATTTCTAGTGCTTGGAAGGCTGTCTCGAGGGAGTCTTCATCAGCCTCAATATACCAGAATAATGATAAGTTTCTCACCATTAAGTCTTCTTCTCCATGGACAATGACTAGCTGGTCATTCACAACAAACTTCATTTTTTGGTGGAGAGTGGAAGTGACAGCACCAGCTGTATGAATCCATGGTCTTCCCAATAGGTAACTGTGGACCGGATTTATGTCCATCACCTGGAAAGTGACTTCGAAGATTTGTGGTCCAATTAGGATAGGAAGATCAACTTCTCCTATCACGGTTCTCTTGGATCCGTCAAATGCCTTGACTATAAGAGAGGTTGGTCTCATGGTAGCACCTTGATATCCTAGCTTGGCCAAAGTCCTTTTAGGCATTACGTTGAGTGCTGATCCCGTGTCAACAAGAACTCGGGACATGGTATCTTCTTCACATTTGACTGACACATGCAAGGCACGATTGTGCTTACGCTTCTCAGCTGTCAGGTCATTATCATCAAAGGTCAAAGTGTTACAAGCAGTGATATTTGCTACAACGGAGTCAAACTGCCCCACTGTAATATCTTTAGTGACATGGGCCTGTGTCAGGATTTTGAGCAATGCCTAGCGGTGTGCCGGGGAGCTTAAAAGCAAAGCCATGACCGAGATCTTGGAGGGTGTTTGGTTTAATTGGTCCACCACCCTATAATCGCTTCGTCGAATGATTCTCAAGAATTCTTCCTCATCGTTCTTGAGACTTTCTTTTCCTCTAACTAAAGGTTCTTTGGCGGTGGTTGTCTCTGGAACAGGCTTCTGAGGGACAGGCGTCTTTTGCACAGAAACTGCTGGTGGAGGAGCCTCGTTGTATGTTCGAGTTTGATAGACACGACCACTGCGGGTCATTTTGCTTCCACCGGCAAGGTTGGCCACACTTACTGGTTTCTTTTCTTTGAAAATCCCTTCACACCATGAATAGTCTTGTTTTGGTGTCACGGCTCTTGGGTGAGGCTTGGATCCTCCCCTTGGCTCAAACCTAGTCTGTCCCCTTCCGAATTTCAGGGGTGCATCATCACGAAATACTGGCCGAACATTCTTGTAGTTTTTGTTACTGTTATCATCTCTGAATACGGCTCCTTTGTTGGGCTCTCCTTGTATGTTAAACACAGGCTCGATGACTGCCACATCTTCTTCCTTTTTCCGGTGGGCAATTTCTATCATTCCCTGTTCAATCATAGCCCGAATGTCCTTTTTCACAGCGTCACAACCCTCAGGATTCAGCATACATTCTTTGCAATCTTCGTGAGATGTCTTGAGTGACCATGCCTGAGCGAGGCGTTTGTGTAGGTCTGCTAGTGGCACTTTGATCTCACCAACAGTAGTAACTTTCTTGTCTTCTGACCCCTCCCCCTCTTCAGTAATGGCGTTGACTCCACCATGATTTGGAAGAGGGTTGCTCTTAACGTTGGGCGGATTATCTTCGAAGGATAGAATTCTCTTTTCAATAAGTTCACGAACTAGGTGCTGAAGGGCGAAGCAACCTTCGAGATTGTGGCCTGGAGCATTCTCATGAAATGGGCAGCGAGCATTTGCATCATAATAGAACGGGAGTGGATTAGGTGGAGCACCTAGTTTTCTTGTTTTAACCAACCCTCTTTCTATTAGCATGGGAAACAGGTCAGTGTAACTCATTGGAATAGGCTGTATCTTTGGCCTATTTGCTTGATAATTTGCCCTCGGGGCCCTATTCTGAGGTTGTTGACCCTGCGGCTGCTGGTATTATTGTTGATTATTGGTGCGATAATGTTGCTGACTGCCAGACTGATACTGGTGTTGATTGCTGAACGCCCCAGGTTGGGGACCATGCTGTGAAGAAGGTTGAAAAACCGGGGTCACTGCCGCTATATATGATGGTTGGTACTGTGAGTGATGGCTTCGTGAACTTTGTAATTTCTTTCCATATGTGATTGCACTCACCTCTCCCTCCTTCTTTTTGTGGAACGTGCTAACTGGCTTCTTTGCCGTGCTGGCGCTTGAGGTAACATTTGGAGTGGCCACTTTTCCACTCTTTAAACCTGCCTCCACCTTGACTCCCACTGCCACAATATCAGAGAAATTTGTTGTAACGCTGTTGATCAAACGTTCATAGAATTCTAGTCGAACTGTATCCACAAACCAGTCTGCCAACTCCTTCTCAGTAAGGGGAGGCTCTACTTGTGGTGCAGTTTCGCGCCATCTTTGCGCATACTCCTTGAAGGTTTCAGTATTTTTCTGCGTCATGCTGAGAAGCTGACGGCGGTCGGGAGCTAGGTCCATGTTGTACTTGTACTGTTGAATAAAAGCATCTGAAAGGTCTTGGAAACTGTGGATATTAGCTTGATCTAAACCAAGATACTACTTGGCCGAAGCCCCTTTAAGACTATCTTGGAAACAGTGTACTAACAGTTTATCATTTTCAATATGCGGAGCCATCCGCCTACAGTACATGATTAGGTGCTCTTTAGGACAAGTGGTCCCTTCATATTTATCGAAGATTGGCATTTTAAATTTTTGAGGAAACACCAATCCAGATACTAGACATAGATCCTTGGCATCAGATCCAAAGACATGATTTCCTTCAATGGCCCTCATCCTTTTGGCCATGATGTCCATCTCCACTCTTAACTTTTCGTGTTTTTCGTCCTCAGCTTCAGACACATCGGGTATATCAAAGATTGGCTGTTGATTGGCGAAAACTGGTCGTACTGTGGTAGGTCCACCTGCTGGAGTGAAAATAGGGTTTCTGATTGTTGTGTCGAACAAAGGATTGAGACCTGAAGACTGCATGTTGTTGAAAGGTGGCACAAAATCCCGGGACATGCCATAGGGAAACTCTGCTGAAGTAACAGGAGCTATTGTGACATTGGCTGCTGCTGTGGCAACTTCGGAGATCACTGTAGGTTGCGTATCCATTTTTGCTTTGATTACGTTGAGGACTTCCATGATCTGGTTGACGTCCCCTTTGATCCCTTCAATGTCATTATCCATTTGATCAAACCTTTGGTCGTTATCTGCCATCTTCTTTTGAGCTTGGGACTGTGTGTTGTATCTGTGGGTACTCAGCGTGACTCCTTATCTCCTCTCTCTGGACAAGAACAAAGGATGAGCTGCGGAACCCCAAATGCAGGACTGATGTAGGATGACATGCAAATGCAAATGCGGATGCATAAACCATTCAAGGAAACTCAAAATTTTCGTTTACAAACAAAAAGTTAGACCAACATGTAACGACATGCTTTAAAAAGCGTTTTTTCATTTGATAGCTGGAAATCTATTACAATAGAGTGGCCTTTGGTAAAAAGCAAGACTTTTCTTACAATGAAAGTAAATGCAACAAACAGGATTTCAATCCTTTTTATGGAAAGCGGGGAAATGGTGAAACAAAAATCAATCTAACAAGATGACCCTTCTCCTTCTTGGACTCTGACATGAACTTGATCCTGGCGGATAATCTCCCACAGGTCTTCGTTTTCTCTTTGTGCTTTGACCAAAGCGTATCTTAGCTCTTCCCTAGTTGCGGGGACCTCAGGTTCCATGGTTATCTCATAGTCATGAGTGTAGAACATGATTAAGGCAATTTCCTTTGACCATAACAGGTACCCCCTGGTGGTTAAACAGCTTGCATTCTCCATTGGAGTTGGGCCCATGAGGTGTGGATCGCTTTGAGCGTATTGAGCATTTTCTTCTAGTTCTTGGTTGCGACCTGTCTCACAGAAACGAGGCCTCAACAGTTCTGGTTCAGGCTCTAGCTCGGTAGGATACCCATGTTGACGCCGAGCAAGAATAGGATTATAAGTGATCACCCCCTCTATCCCAATGAGAGGCACATTAGGGAAATCTCCGTAGCTAGAAATCATGACTTGGTCACCAATGTTGGTGTCATACCATGTGATATCATGGTGTCTGAGAGTAACAAGTTTAGAAACCCATGCGCTTTTGGTAGGAAGCCTCCAAAGGATATGGGTCCTTGGCAGATGAGAAGTAAACCATCGGTCGAGTAGTGCAAGACAGCATGAGAATCGTCCACAATCATACAAGGCAAAACGGTGAATGACTACATAAGTATCAACCAGTATTGTGTTGACCAGATTTTTGAGGATGAAGAGGCGGATTGCTTCTTCGCTGATGAAGTCGTAACTGCTTGGGAATAGATACAGTCCATATATTAGTAGTGCCAAAATCGCCTAAAAATGCCCAGGTTTCTGCTTTCATAGTGATATCGGCCATCTCCATTAGAGGCCCGACATCCGTTCCATAACACCCTCCTTTCGCCCTCATTGGTGGTAAGTCTTCCAGCTTGATATGCAGGGCTTTAGCTAAGTCCTTCTTCTTTGGTTTTCCATAAGGGAGCATAAAAGTCCATGGGATCTTTAAGTAAGCATTGTACTCTTAGAGGGTCGGGAGTAACTGAAAATCTGGAAACACAAAGCAGTGGTAAGTTGTATGATAGAATTCCACCAAGGCTTGCAACATGGGCTCATTGATCGGAGCGCTTATTAATGGCAATAGGTCCCTATATTTGGCTATGAAAGCAGCAGGGTTTCGGACAAGTCTGGTTAACATTCTTAGACGGCCCAATCTCAGATCCGGGACTCGAAGCATGTCTCTTCTTACCATGTTGTTGCCTGCAAAGAAAAAGATGAATTTCCTTAAATGGTTAGAAGAAGTGCAAATGCAAATGCAAATGATTGTCATGGAACTCAGATATTTTCGAACATCAGAAATCGTCATTTCATTAACAAAACGGATTACAAGACATTGTTTCCTCTTACAAGAGTTTTAAATAACAACTAAGTGAATCCTATCAAGGTTCTCCTAGCAGCCTGAGGTTGAGCTTCTCGATCTTTCTTTCCATCTGAGTCTTCTCGAAGATGAGTTTGTCCATAGTTATCTTCCATGGATTAGACTGAGGCTTATAAGGTTCTTCTAGTGCTTTCCTCTTCATACAAGAGAGGATTTCTTCATCTTTCAACTGGAGTTGTCTTTGGAGCTCCGCGTTTTCTTCGACGACTATTTGATACTTGTGCTTCCAAGCTTCTTCAGTTTGCTGTGCTTTGACCAAAGCAATTTTCAACTTTTCTTCTTCAGACATGAAGACCAACGAGTGTTCTTCCTTCAAGGCCATAGGGTCTTGCTTAGGATATGGCATCCTTAGTGTGACGACTCTTTTCCGAACCCATTGGAGGTAAGGTTCCAAAGAAACACAGTTGAGTCTTCCAAGATCTTTCTTTCCTTTCTTGTGTAGATGCTTCCAAGCTTCTAGAACTTTCTCTTTTAATCCTTGACTATCTTCCCCTTCTTTGAAGAAGATGCTTTCTACTTGAACACTTTTGGGTTTGTCCTTTAAAGGGTATCCCAATTGTCGGCGGGCGGGTACTGGATTGTAGCTGATCCCGCCATTAATGCTGAGAAGAGGTACGTTGCCAAATTCCCCACAACTGTCAATAATCATTGTCCCATCATAATCACGACTATACCAATCAATATCGGAATGGGTAAGAGCCATGATCTTTTGTGACCACCATCCTTTCTTTGTATCCCAAAAAGCGTTGGCTTTTGGTAAGTGTAAAGTGAACCACTTGTACAATAAAGGAGCGCAACAAGTGATCATTCCTCCATTGTGGAAGTTCCTCAGATGAACAGAATGGTACGTGTCTGCTAACAAGGTAGGCACAGGATTCTTCTTCAAGAAAATTTTGATGGCATTGAGGTCCACAAAATTCTCAAAGCTTGGAAACAATAATATACCATAGATGAGTAAGGCAAGGATAGCCTCGAATGCATCCATGCTTAAATGATCTGCGTAATACTGAGCTTTCTCAACCAAGAATTCTGATTTTAACCCAAAGACTCCTCCTTTTGTAATCAGATTCTTTTTATATCAACCACTCCCAAACGTGTAGCTTTGGCAATGTCCTGCTCTTTAGGGTCCTTCTCTACAATCGGAAAAGGAGAATCTTCAAGAATAGGCAATCCAATTAACTGGGAATACTCTTCTAGTGTGGGTACTAGCTGATAATCAGGGAATGTGAAACAGTGGTAAAGCGGGTCATAAAACTGGAGGAGAGTAGAAAGAAGTCCACTATCCATCTTTATCTTCAAGAGTAGCAACAACTTCCCATATCGGCTTTGAAATCCCTCTGGATCTGTCACTAAGGTGCTCAACCTTTTCAAATCATCTAGGTTAAAACCCTTGTAAGTGTACTTCAAAGTCTTCTTTCTTTCACTGTTCATGACGACCTCTGATGTTTACAAACAACAAAGTCTGAGTTCCATGAAACCATATGATGATATGATGACATGATGATATGAATTCAAAAACACAAGCAAATGCACATGCACACAACACAAACTTAAGGTTAAGGACAAGCATGAGTCCAAGGGTTTACCCATCCTCAAATATTTGTACTATGGATTTATCGTACCTGCCGAACGGGTTCTACAAAGTTCCCAGAGTCATCAGCCCATCTTTCGGATATTATCAACTTCCCAAATTACTTGGTAATCGATAATATTCTCAAGAGAATCTCGTCTGAGTGTAGTATCGCGTATCAACTACTTCGGAAATATTTCCTTGTAGCCATCGCACTACGTCCTAATAAGGCCAAAGTAGGGGGAAATGTATTCTAAAGGTCCACAGTGTCACGGGCTCCTTCGTCGAAAGTAGCATTGTTTTCACGAATACTCGATCAACAATACTAAACTTTCAAGAGGGCCTACACTGAGCGGTGTTTTTCTCAAGTTAGCTTGGTCGGGAATCAACTCCCTATAAGCCTTCTTGAAGATACCACCATCCTATCACAATTGCACTCAAGTCCGGGTATAGGACCGTCTCACCACTCAAATCACCCAATACACAACACACAAACAAATATATTGACAAATATACATGTTAAGCAAATATTTACAAATATAGCATGCATTTAAACAAAATAGGCTAAACCCTCAAGTTTAGGGTTTCCCCAGTGAAGTCGCCATTTTTGTTGCGGAGAGAATCGTGATACCAAGCTATTGATTAACTTGAATCTTAATTCTTAAATTCACAACCGGACTTTAATTTATCCAAAGGAAAAGTCTAAAGAGAGAAAGAACCCTTTTTTGCGATGTAACAACAACGCTAAGAGATTCGGGGATCGGTGGTTGGTTATGCATAGGGTAGGTATTTCACATCCTAGACATCTGTAGTACTCTACAGGAACCTTTTGTTTGTTTACATGCTAAGTTTGTTAAATGTTTGCTAAGGTTTGGGATTGGTTAAAGGGTGTAGGTTAAAACCTAAAGATAGTTTCTAAGTTTGCTCGCAAAGACATCACGTCCTCTGCCTACGTATCCTAACTAGGATAGAATCAGAGCAATCGTAGTTCACCTTACAAGGGAAAAGAACACTTGATGACGATCAAGGTTCAAAAGGGGGGAACAAACATGACAATGTTTGTGTGGAGTTTGACAAAACTCCCTAAGCTACATTGTAAAAGGGGGGAAGTAAGAGATCATGACGATGATTCCTACGCAGAGTTGACGAACTCTTTCCTAGGGTTCTAGTTGAAGAACGCTCCTAGTACGGGTGGGCCTTTTAGACTCAAAGCAAAGTCTAAAGGCTTCTAAGCTTGGGGTAAGGTGACTTAACAAAGTCAAGGGAGGGTGAATAAATTATCCATGACATTGAGGATCAAGTGGATAGACCTTCCTTTGGAGGGAGAAAAGGGGAGGCGATTCGGACGAGAACTAACGAGTTTCGTCGCGTGGGGACAAAAGAAAATAAATGCTAAACAAGATAACAACCAATGTAAATCATGTTCATGGTGACAACCAATTTAAACAATAAGAAAAGATGAGGATGAAACATGATGATAACAGTTAACAGATGGAAAAGACCGATACTGCAACAGCGGTTCGCACTTGAAGAAAATCAACAGATGAAAATGGTAACAACTAAGAAATAAATCCTAGCATGTTATATATCATATATGGGCATGGATACAAACAATTTTCAAGAAAAATGTTGAAGGGAAACACATACACATTTATCTACAATTACATGAACGATCGCGAAAATACGCACATTTGTACAAAAAAAAACTAAGTGATAAAATGAGAAAACATGAAAAGTAAAAGCATGGCATTATATTACACATTAATACGAGCACAACAAAAAAAGAACGGACGAAAAACGATGAAAAACGAGTGAGATACGAATTTTTGAAGTTTTGGTAAAAAATCACAAAATTGAACAAAAGAGTTGCCCTCCTCAGGGGTCGAACTCAAGAACAAGGGGTGAAAGGGCGCATGGTCATACCACTGGGGTGGCTATACATCCATTGATGAAGCCACCCCTAATTAATTATAAGGGTAAGTTGGTTCTATGGCTGGGCAAGAATCACATAACCGGGCATTTACGTTTTGTATCGTATCTCCCTAACCGCTTATCCTTTTTTCACAAACTTTATATGGATTTGGGGTAGAATTGAATGAGGAAGAGGATGGTGGTCTTATTTTTTTCAAAATTTCCAACCCTCTGAAAAACCTGATAGTGTCTCTCTTTTAGGCTAAAAAATGCATTTTCATATGTATAGCCTCACATACTCATGTTCAAAACATATCAACCATGCACACATCATAGATAAATGGTAATGAATGAATTCAAGTCAATTTTGTGGTTAAAAATGCACTGTTATGAAAAGTCACGTACAAGATGCAAAGTTGACATGAAATTATGCATGAAAGTAGGTATTTCAAGTTCAAGGTGACCATTGATCAATTCCACCTTCTGTACACCTCTAATGTAAGTTAAAGAATGAGTCTTGATTGAAAAATAGAGGGATGCACTGACAGTGTGGATTTTGGTAATCAAAGTGCATTCTCTTGTGTGTGAACATGCATTTCAATGTGTGATTTTTGTTCCAAGCAGTTTTAACTTCAAACAACTATGCAAACACTTTACAATTGATGAGTATGGAGTGTTAGATCAATCATTTCAATGGAAAATACACTGATGCAAGAAGTGGTGTGTGATATGTCATTTTTGTGAAGAAAATGCATCTTGAAGGGTGAGTTTCCATGACAGTGAGTTTTTGTGCAAAATGATCATGCTGACACCTTAACAATGATCAATATGAAGTGTGTGTGAAGTGGTTTGAGTGAAAAACAAGTTCTATGCAAAAGTAGCACTTAAGTTGCATGAATGTGTATGAAAAATGGCCTTTGAAACATGAAATTCACAACAGATTATTTTTAATGTAAAGCATTGAGACTAGCATATTCCAAATGGTATTCATGAGATGTTTCAATGTAATCTTGATGCAAAAAACCAAATTGTGTCAGAAATTGACATTTGTGTGGTTTGATGAGTTTGATACATTTGTGTACAATATGTGAATCATGAATTTGTGTGCAAACAGAGCAAGTAAATACACAAACATACTCCTACTGCACATTGAAACTTGTCTTGATGCTAAAATCCAAGTTTTAATGCTTTATGCAAAAAGTGATATGCCCCCTGTTATGCTTGACAGAAGTTCATGACAGCTGATGAAGAATGAGCAACAAATCCATGTAATACAATACTTTTGATGTTAGTGCCAATTCATCAATTTGAAGAAGAAACTTAGTGGTTCAAGGTAATGATTCAAAGCATATTCTCAACAACTCATAACAGCAAGTTGCAAAGACAAAATAAAAGCAAGTCACATAAAGGTGCTTTGTTAACAGGAGCAGCAACATAAATTGCAAACTTACTCAACATGACTAGCAGTTTTTTTTCCAACATAACAAGTGTGATTTAAGGATTTTGTTTCAAAACAGAAACAACCACATAGTTGGCCTCCCATGACAGTCACTATGTTTAAACCAACTTTTGTATGAGGTGCAAATTCTGACAACAAGCATGAGTTGACAAACTCAATTTTCAAAAACAGTTTTAGTAGCATAAAAATAATCTTGACAGAACAACTTGGCAAAAATGAACAAGTTATGCTGGTAGGCTTCGCATAGGTCAAAGTTCAAAGATACAGTCCACACACATAAGTTGTTAACAAAAGCCAAGGCCTGCTCATGCAAAATGCAAAACACTCATGATGAGTTTTGATGGAACAAAATCATGTTAACAGCTACTCAAACCTACTGACAGCCAAAATGAGTTAACAAACTCAAATCAAAGGTAGTACTTAACAGACTCAACACAGTTTTAAACATAACAATGTTGATACTTAGCAGTTAAACCAATACCCTCTTCAAATGACAGGTTGTGACCTCAAAGCCGTATGTGGAACAAGCCCTGTTATGAAAACAGATTCTAGGAAATCTTGAAGTAAAACTGAGCATGATATGTGAGGACCAAACACATTCTTCATAGGTTACAAGCACAAACAACTTTTGACATGAAAACCAAGTAGCACTAGCAATAGACATATATTTGGCAGTCTTAAATTTCAAAACAGTCTTCAAAATACAAATGTTCAAATCATCCACCCAATATTCCAACACTTCAATCATATGAAAACTTACAAGCTTATGAAAGTAGATATCTTATGACACAAACACAACCTTCATAACAATGTCAACCATCCAAGTAGCCCTAAAACAGTGCTCTACTGACAGTCCTTATAATAACATGACAATATTTAGTGATTTCCAAAAAAACAACTCTTGTGGTATTTTTTCAACAGCATAAACTTAACAAGTTTTCAACAACACATCTTTACAAAGGTAACAAAATAACATACTACCTTAATGACATTTCAATAACAACTACACATGGTATTGGCCTCACACATATTTGACAGCAATAGTGCATAACAATGCTTACACTTATTCTACATGACAGTATGTGTGCACATGATAAGCAACAATGAGCAATAATGAGTTTTATGTTATGATAATGGATGGGGTGAGTTTAGACACTACATACCTGTGATAATAAACTTGAGCAAGCAGAAAATACTCCTAGAAACCCAGAGATTTATGCTTCACTTCTTGGCCTTGAGACTTTTCTTCAACTTTAAGTAACAATCCACTTATGATGCTAAATGTCAAAATAAGAGTGTCCAAGTGTTGCTAGTGGTTTGGACAGTTGAGGAATGTTGTTTTTGAGGTGTATGAATGACCAAAACCTCAAGAAAAGGCTTGGAGCAAAGTTTGGTGATTTTTGTAGCTTTGGTCAAAGTATGATAGGTAGAAGTTTGACTTTTTGATTTTCTGAGGTTTTTGATGGTTTGATGGATTATACACCTTCTATATGTTATTTAGAAAGTGTATGGATGGTTGTGGGAGTGTTGAAAAGGGTAGAAATGAAAATGGTGTGAAATATGCCAAATGACCAATTTTGGTGTTTTTGAACTTTTTCTTCACTTACAAGCAAAGAGAGAGTAAGGAGGAGAGCTATGATACTTTGATATTCTGAATAGCTCTGGTCTGTCTTGGAAGTGAGGGTGAGGCCTCTATTTATAGGAGAAATGAGGATGAGGGCAGCTTGGTAACTTGCCACTTTTGGAGGGAATATGATGAAGTTTCTTGCAAAATCTTGCCAAAATCTCCATATCAGCTCCATGGCTCAAGGAAGATCAGAAATATCAAGTGGATATTGACATGAAATGACTGATATAAGTTTAGAGGGTAGGATGGCACAGCTGCAGCAGTTGGGAGAAAAAGTTTCTCTCTCATTCTTACACATTTCAATATTTTATTCCATAAATCACAACTTGCATCTCTCTCTCTTCAACCTCTCTTTTTCTGTCATTTCCTTCCTCTACACATCTGAATATCATAATGTATCATGATCCAAGGGTGGAGAGTGGTTAGAGATGAAAAATTCTGATTTTGAGAAGTTGGACCAAGTGGATTTTTAGTGTGACAGACCCAACTTCAAGGCACCATAACTCCTAGCTCATAAATCTCCTTGGGGAGTTCTTGAACTTTTTAGAAAGCCCTTGTGTAGCTCTATAACTTTCATGTTTTGGGAATTTTCAAATTCTTGATGGAACTAGGCTGAAAAACCTTTCAAAGTTCTGGAAAAAAAAGTGGTTTGTATGGCCAGAATTTGTGAAATTTCACTAAGTCCTTTACCCTTGAAAAATGATTTTTGCCATAACTCCAATTCCATGCATTTTTTGAATATGGACCATTGTGGGACTCTTGTAGGGTTTGTCAAGACCTTTCAAACAAGCTTAGAACCACATTGGATGTGTGGTTGAGGAGTTATGGTTTTGCCCCTCTCGAAACCCTAATTCCCGATTTTTGCAATTACTTCCTAACCCTTGATCCAATGGTCATGAAATTTTATGGGGAGGTGTAATATGATATAAGGAACATTTTTCATTCACACCTTGAAGTCAAATTCCTTATTGTTGGAGAGTTGACTTTTTGGTTAACTTTTCGATCGATCGGTGTCTACCGAGTCGCCCGTTGGTGATCCGGACACCCTGAGGACTTGAAACTCTTTAGATGGACTTTACTAAGCCATAGGAGCTTAATGGACCTTGATCCCATCATTGAAATACTCTTTGAATCAAAAGTCAAACTACAGTTGACTTTTTCTAGTCAAAAACCCTAATCGGGTGTCCCAAATTGCACTGTTCTCGAACCCCGGGTGACCACCTCAAATTGCGCTCATTCTTGGTCCAATGTATCATCCTTGATCTTGTTTGAAGTTGGATCAATCCAAAACATTGATTGATCAGACCACTGAAGTCTCGATTTTGACGGTACGGAACCCTAATTCATCTACATCTTGACAAAGATAAACTGGAAATGGGTTAAGGTTAGTTAATCAACTGAATATGATCCTAAAATGATGATGAATATCTAAGGGGTAAAAATTTGGTAGGTGGATGTCGTTCCCCAAGCAGTGCAGTTTATTTCTGCGGTTGGCAAATTTCTGGGTTTCTTGGTATCCAATCGTCTCGTACCTCGATTATTTGAAGGTCGTTCGCTCTTTACCCCAATCGGGTCCAAGCCGTTTGAATAGGGGCAGTTGTTGCACCCTAAAATTTGCTCAACCTTTTCTTGCCTGATTTATGTTTCATTGCATTTCATTTGCATAGTTACATCATGTACATAGTTCAATCATTGGCATATCATAGCATAGCATGCATCCAACAAGGGATCAAGGGTTTCTATCAAGAGAAGAGCCTAGCAAGAGGTGTTATCCAAGTTTGAGAAATCATCCAGGCCATCAAGAAAGGGTTTGAAGTCTTGAGAAGTTTGAGTGCCTACCTGTGGGTTTTGCTCCTATCTTGAAGAATGTTGAGAATCATCAGTGGGATGAGAAGCATGGAATGTGAATTTGAGGTGTGTATGGATCTCATGGGATGTCTAGAGGTCCCTATTGAAGCTGAGGCAAGTCATTGATTCAAGTATGAGAGCCACAGTTGAGGTGCAGTCAACTAGGGTTTCATCTGGGTCAACCCTAATTCAATTGAGTAATTGGAGAGCATCAAGGCCTACCTTGAGGTCAAGGGATTCATGGATTGGTATGTTGATACATGTGTGGTGTTGTGCCAAGGTTAAGCAAAGAAAGATCAAGAATGTGGGAAGTTGCTCAATTAGGGTTTCAGTGTAAAATCCCCTATTTAGTGCCTAACATCCAAGCCACATAAGTCAAAATACAAGTTTCAAATGGATCTTTGGCCAACATGAAACTTGTAGAGCTTCTTAATACCTTTAATTTTAGTACTAGAAGTCTTCAAGAAGATTTGTAAAGTTATGGTCTTTGCAAATTACAGGTCACCAGAGGACACTGAAATTTATCTATGAAAGTCACTTGACTTCCAAGCAACTTTTTCCCTTCAAGGAGTTTTCAAATGGATTCTTGGCCAGCATAAGAGTTGTAGATCTTGATCTTAGCTTTCCATATAGTACTAGAAGTCCTCAAGGGGATTTATAAAACTCAAGTTATGATCTTGGCCAACCAGGGGTATTTTGGGCATTTGTGATTATAGGTCATTTTCAAGCATGTGCCAAAATCTCCATCTTCCACTCCTCAAATGAAAAATTGTTCAACATGGAATGTGCTTAAAATGATGTTTTTAGGTCAAAATGTGAACTCATAGTGGATTGAATGAGCTCATATCAAAAGTCATTCAAAATGGCCTAAAATAAGGAAGGATTTTAAATGGATCAAAGAGGGAAATTGTGGTTTTTGAGTTATAGGTCCTAAACATGGCAAATGAATACATTTTTTGACTGGAAATCATATTCTAAAGACATTGGAAATGTTACTTTTTTGAATTGAGGCTTGGTTTCATGACTTGCTTTGTAATTTTGTTACTTCCAAAACAAGTCACATATCCAAATCAGCCACCAATGCAATTCAGGGCTCCATTTTGGTCTAAACACATTCCCTAAGCCACAAGAAGTTGGTTAGAACCTTCTGGAACAAGCTGGGAGCAAGATTTCACAACTGTCACATTGGAGTTTCAAGAGGAAAATCAGAATTGTGGATTCACTGATTTGGGCTTCAAACTGGGCTCAAAAGCCCATGGAAAGTTTCTATATATTGAGGGGAGTGAGTTCAGACTCATTTTGGTGATGATTTCGTGCTAGAAGTTGAGATAGCAACTGAATTTTCTCACCTCCAACTCAGAATCGGTTTTGGAGTTGCAAGCCTATTCAAGCCAAATTAAAGGTTGGAGAAGCTTCATTGTGCATCACTGATCGTGTCTGAAGAGTCTTGGAGCTTGAATTGAGCATTTGATCCCTCTGTTGATCCAATTTTTCCAGGTATGTAAACCTTCAAATTCCTCATGATTTAGGAAGAATTGAGCAGAATCTTGCATGTGGTTAGGACCTAGGTTGATCATAGATCGTTTATGGATAAGAATTTTAGTGTTTAGAGACCATTAAGGGTGGTACACCATTTCTGTTTGAAGACGGTTATGGATGATCTTGAGGTTTCAACTTGAATGGTATAGCTGTTGATGATCAGTGCAAAAAGAGGAAGAGATTTGTGGCTTTGGTTTTTGATTTGGTGTTGATCAAATTCTTGGTGCCATTTCTGTTTGCTTTCGAATCTAGAAGTGTAGTGAGATTTAGGGGATTTGGAGTGGAGATTTGACATCCTTGTAAAATTCTGGTCAAGATCAATATTTGGTTTGTATTTTCTAATCACCTGCAACCACCATCTCACCGGAGAAGATGGTGGTTTCCACCGTGGACCACCGCCTGGAAATGTCTCAGGTCGCCTGAGCTTTTGGAGAAGATGAAGTCTGAGGCGTTGGATCAGTCTCCAAGATGGACTTAATACACAGATCGTATGGCTGTGATTTGAATTCAGTTTTGCCTCCAATCCATGAAACGCATCGTTTCATTAAACGATGTGGCACGCCAGGCAGCTCCCAGTCGGCACCACACATGGACACGCTCTGAAGCTTTGGATTCGTTTACCAGTCAATTGATCTAGTGGCCCTCATTTAATTCAGCATTTTAATTTCTTTATTTCATTTTTGCTTTATTTTTAATCCATTTTGATTCTAAAATTCATAATAAATAGGAAAATAATCATTTTTAAGCTAGATTTTTTTTCCCTAACTCCTTAAAAAATGTAGAATTTAATAGAACTGAAAAAAGTTTAATTCATGCATTTTTTTATTTTCTTTGCATTTTTTGCAGTTTAATTGCTTTTATTTTCAATACGGTTGATACATGATTTTGTGGATTTTATTGTGAATAATTGGTGATGAATTTTGAGTTGTTTCTTTCTGGGATAGTTATCTTAGATATGCATGTATCCACAGTAATTTTATCATATTTTTGTGAGAGAAGTTTAGGTTAGTTTGAGCATTGAATATTAGGTGGTTTAGAATTAGGGTTTTAAGATGATACCTTTAGGTTTAGGGCATAGTTTAGGGTCCAAATGAATGGTTAAACCCCTGGTTTTTGTATGAGAGATTCATAAGAGGTTTAGGAACCCTTAGTAATTTTTGTAGGATTTTACAATCATGTTTGGTATTTTAAGTAGAATTAGTTTTTAGAACTAACTTCTAGGTGTTTCTGATGAACTAACTTGACTAGTTTAATTCAATAGTTCCCCTTAGACTAGGGTGGTGTTGCTCTTGAGCTTGGGTGATCATGAAGACCAATTGAAGGTGCTTTGGAGAGCTTGAAGGAGCTTGGATGTGAAGATTCCCTCATCTTGTGGATGCTTGTCAGGAGCTTAGGGAAACTAGGGTTTCAGGAAGAGCATTAGACTAGTTTTGCTTCTTTCTTCAAACATGGAGTATCTTGTCAATCTCCATTCTATCCAATGACACAAAGTCCTCCTTGGAAAGCTCCATCTCTCCTTAGGAGGGATGAGTGGTATGCCCAAGTGAGTAGAACTTTGAGGATACCCTTCATTTGCAATGTCAAGTCCTTAGTGATTTCCTTTGGTTGTCATTAAGTCTCTTAACATTATAGCTTGATTCTTGTTGGTTTGATTCTCCATTGGAGGTGCTTGTTGAAGCTTGGCAAAGGAAAAGATGAGGTAGCTAGTTGAAGCCAGGGTTTTACTGTTTGTTGAAGTTGAAGTCAGGAGCTTGTTGAAGTTATTTACTAGCTGGGGTTTGAGCTTGCTTAAGCTGGTAGCTTGTGGAAGTTGGTGTCTATTGAAGATTGAAAGTTTATTGAAGCTTGAATATGGGAGTTATTCATGAAGATGAAGGTTGTTGCTATCAACGTTTTGCTGGTTAATCATCTGTTGCTGTCAGAGCTGCTGTTTGCTGAAGGAGTTTGGTGCTGCTGCTTGGGCTGCCTCCTCTGCTTTGGGGTTTTGTTTTCTGTATTGTTTGTTGGCTTGTGTAGCTTGTCCCCTAGGTTTGAGGTGAATTTTGATTCACTTTGCCTGTTGTTTTCCTAGGTTCGAGGTTGAGTGGGACTCCCTTGCCTCGCTTGTATTGCTGCATTGCATGCATTTTACCGTACTTGCTTGCTTTCTTTTCTGTTTATCCCCTAGGATCTCTGATTTCCTCTGTGCAGGAGGGAATTATGACAGACATTAGGATTCTTATCCTTGCATGACAACGTTAGGTTAGTTTTTATTCCCTTTTCAACCCTAGGCTTTTTAGAGCTTCTTTCTCTTCTTATCTCAAAACAATTCAAAAATACAGTAATAAGGTTAATCGATGTCGTACGTTACGAGCCTTAAGCTATTTGAGAAAAGGTTGCTGGAGGGTCACTCTTCAGTAATCTGACTGCTTAGTGTGGTACCCTTAGGGTGACATGCGACGTAGTCACTCTCAAATCATAGTCTCTAGTGCGTTAGAGATTACAAACAAACTAAAAAAACACTTCTTTCGTAAAAGATTCAAAACAAACATCAAAGTGTCATTTTTGTCCGCTTGGACTCTTAATCAAGAAAAACCCTTTCATAAGGCAATAAAAAACCAGTCCGACAAGCTTGTGTCTTCCGTAGCCCGAACTACGTTTGCTCTGATCTTTCATGCTGTATGAAAGTACGTAGGCATAGGATTCCGTATCCTAGCGAGCAACCTTCCCCTCCTTTCCCGTAGGTAGGCGAACTACGTTGACTCTGATTTCTCGTTCCAGACGGGAATACGTAGGCATAAAGTGCGATACTTTGCCGAGTCATTTTCTTTTCCTTTTAACCCAGACCTATAGAGTAGATAGAATACAATCCGTACTAGAAAACAAGTGTGGATCCCGTCGAGTACGGGGGACGTGAGGGGTGCTAATACCTTCCCCTTGCGTAATCGACTCCCGAATCCAGGATTTGGTTGCGATGACCATTCCTTTCCCGTTTTGCGTTAGGTTTACTCTGAGCGTTTCCTTTCCCTCTGTTGGGATAAATAACGCACGGTGGCGACTCTTCTGTCATAGCCGGCGCCGATTTTCGCAGTAACGACACCATGGAATTATGGGGCAGAGGTCTTTTGTAACGGCCATAATCAAGAGTTGATGGGAAAATCATCTAAAGGGTCATTCGTTGACAATGTAGTTGAAGTTAGTGGATTGACAAGAAGTGGTAGGGTGTTTTCACCACCAGATGTTGATGCGGAGAGGCCTGATAAGTGAAAAGGAAAAGCGGTAGTGGAAGAAAGTTCACATCAAGGAGAGAAAGATTCTCTGGTTAAAGACGCCGAAGAGTTCATGCGTCTTATTCGAAAGAGTGATTATATGATTGTTGATAATCTACAGCAGACTCCTTCCAAGATATAAATTATATCTTTGTTATTGTGCTCAGAGGCACACATGAATGCCTTGTTAAGGATTCTGAACACGACATACGTGCCGCATGAAATTTCTGTAAACCAGCTTGAAGGGGTGGTAGCCCATGTGAATGCTTGCAATTGCTTGGGGTTTATGGATTTAGACTTGACTCCCAAGGGAAGCAATCACAATCATGTCTTGCACATCTTTATTGAATGCAGAGGAGATGTCTTGTCACATGTCTTGGTGGATATTGGGTCGTCACTCAACGTGTTGCCAAAGAAGGCTCTAATGAAATTAGACACCCAAGGTGTGATATGCACTCCTAGCGATCTTGTTGTGAGTGTGTTTGATGGAACAAGAAGATCAATTTTTGGTGAAGTTAGCCTCCCTATTCAAGTAGGTCCGGAGATTTTCAATGTTGTTTTCTACATAATGGACATTAGCCCGCGTACAGCTGTCTACTTGGTCGACCCTGGATTCATTCTGCAGGTGCAGTTACATCGACCTTGTACCAAAAGCTGAAGTACATGGATGGAGGGAATATTGTCACCGTGTGCGATGAAGAAGATATAATGATTATCCCGCTATCATCCTTCAAGTATGTAGAGGTGGATGGGGAATCCACGAAACCTTGTGCCAGGCATTTGAAGCTGTTCAGGTTATAGAGAAACTTTCTGTTGTGGAGAGTACTCCCGAGATTTCTATGTCTTCTTTCAAAGAAGCTCGAGCTGTGGTGGAGTCTGGTTCTTCACAAGGATGGGGTCAAGTGCTTAGTATTCCCAACAAGCAGGATAAATTCAAATTGGGATACAACCCATCATCCTCCTCGCAGAGTGATCCAAAGTACAAGGGACCGGTGCAGTCCACTAGCGGTGGAGTCATTTTTTACTGAATCAATGTTGTGGGTGAAGACAAATGAGACAATGACTGTGATATGGATGTGTGGATTCAACCGTGTGTTCCTGGTCAAAGCTTATGCAATTGGACTATCAAGGAAGTCGTTCAAGTTACCTTTGAAGAGTAATATCTTTGTTTTGATTATGTGTGGTCCTACGTTCCTCCTAGGGTGTAGTGGCTTTGCTTTGTAGGGCCTTATTTGTTTATGTTTAAACTTGGTTTTTATCATTAATCAAAAGGCGTTTTTATGCATTCAAATGTTTTAATCCATGTTTTTCTGCTTTTATTTTTGACAGTAAAATAGAAATGTGGTTTGTGCTTGTTTGCATATCATTTTAAGCATAAACATCAATCATACAGGTTTCACATTCCAGATGCCACCGCTTCAGATTCGTCTATGACTCGGTATGACTTTGACCATCCAATTTTTCAAGCTGAAGAAGATATTAATGAAGATGAAGACCTACCTGAAGAGCTTGCCAGACTGCTGAGACAAGAAGAGAGGGTCATTCTGCCTCACCAAGAAGAAATTGAAGTTGTCAACCTGGGTACGAAGAGGACAGAAAAGAGGTCAGAATTGGGGCTGCTTTAGAAGATGATGTCAAGAGAAGGCTGATCGAAATGCTCCGTGAGTACAGAGACGTCTTCGCTTGGTCATACGAGGATATGCCAGGACTGGATACAGATATAGTGGTTCATCGTCTACCTCTTCGAGAAGAGTGTCCACTTGTAAAGCAGAAGTTGAGAAGAACTAGACTAGATATAGAAGTCAAGATTAAAGAAGAGGTCCAGAAGCAATTGGACGCTGGTTTTCTTGCTGTTACGAACTATCCTCCGTGGGTCGCTAACATTGTGCCTGTACCTAAAAAGGATGGAAAGGTCAGGATGTGTGTTGATTAAAGAGATTTGAACAGAGCGAGCCCGAAAGATAATTTCCCGCTGCCCCACATTGATGTGGTAGTCAATAACACTGCTCAACATTTTGTGTTTTCCTTCATGGATGGCTTCTCTGGGTATAACCAGATCAAGATGGCCCCAGAGGACATGGAGAAAACAACCTTTATCACGATGTGGGGTACTTTTTGCTACAAAGTCATGCCTTTTGGATTGAAGAATGCAGGGGCACCTTATCAGTGGGAGATGGTGACTTTATTTCATGATATGATTCATCATGAGATCGAGGTTTATGTTGATGACATGATCGCAAAGTCACAGACGGAGGAAGAGCATATGGTTAATCTTTTGAACCTGTTTGAAAGGTTGAGGAAGTTCAGATTGAGGTTGAATCCAAATAAGTGCACCTTTGGAGTAAGGTCAGGGAAGCTATTGAGGTTTATTGTCAGTGAAAGAGGAATTGAGGTAGATCCTGCGAAGATAAACACAATACAAGAAATGCTTGATCCGCTGTCGCGCGCGGATCAAAAACGAGTAGTTTGGAAAACAGTAGTTTAGCGACAATGACTCGAGTCGTATCGCAAGGATTCTTGTAGTGATCGACCAATAAAATAACAGTTTATGGGGGTTTGAATTTTGATTAAGAGAAAAAATACTTAAAATAAGTGACTATAAAAAAAGTGATTAATAAAATAAGCTAAAACGGCTAATCCTACTGATTCGGGTTCCGACTTATCATCGGCTATTATAACATCAATCCCTAAACGGCTCCAATCCTATTCGATTATGATATTAATCAGACAAGCACTTACCAACATCAAATGAATTATGTTCCTATTTACCGAATTAAGCAAACGGTTAAAAATATGACGAATTAATGAATTAAGCAAACGATAACACGCAATTAAATTTAGGAACATGCATACAATCGAATTCAATCAATTTTATCCTATGAACAACAATTGAATTAAGCAAACAATTGCAATCAAATTAAGCAAATGACTTCATAGAAAAGGATTGAAAGGAATCAGATTTAAATTGATATTATAATAACCTCAAATTGTTGAAACCGTACACAGCAGGATTTTCCCGGAGGTATTAGTTTTCCATGAGTTCTTCTCAAACCTCTCTCTCCATTTTTTCCGTGAATAGTATATGATATGAACAGTAAAACGAGGTTCTTTTTAAATGAAATTCATAACCCAACTGGTTCGAAAACATAACTCAGGCCCAAAACATGACCCAAAACTAAAACAAATTCCTAATGTTGTAACTTCAACGAATATTCTGGGAAAATGTGCTCCAAATATGACTTCGACTCCAACATGAAAGTCATAGCTCTCTCTCTTAACTTTCCGACGATTTTTAGGACGCCTCAAACGAATTCCCGGAACTCTAGTTATGATCGTTTCCGCGTAGACTGCTAAAGCTGAAAAATAAAGTGCGAAAATCAAATTAAACCAAAAATAAAATAAAATATAAAAACATAATAAACATAAGAATAATCAAAATAAAGTAAATAAACGCCTAAGTAAAAATATAGGAGAATATGCATAAAGATGCACTGATCAAATTCCCCCAAACTTGAGTTTTTGCACTCCGAGCAAAATTAAAATAAAACAAAACAAAGAAAGCACAAACACATCAACAGTTACTCATTCCAGGTTAAAATTCTTCTTCAGTTAAGTTTGCATCGATAGGTACTAATATTACCTACTAAGGATATCGTAGAAACGCTAATCCACAAATTCTTCTTCAGTCAAATCATGCTATTATGTTAAAGCCTAACTTACTCTTCCTCCTTTTTGCTCTTTTTCATTCAGGCGCAATCACATTAAGCTCGTTATCTCCACACACTCATAGAAAGGCGACCGGTTAGTGACTCTGATCCTTTTTGTTTGGGGTTCTGGTACTTACGTGGCATAACCCTTTGCTTACTCAGTTGTAGTTGTGGGGGATCGGACTGTAATCCACCCTACCAAGTTCAGCACCAGAAACCGCTGAACCAACTAACAGGTAATTTTTTTCAACTTATCTTTTCTTTTCTTTATTTTTTTATTCTTTTCTTTTTTTCTAGCTAAAAATTTGATCACTCACTTATATTCATCGGCTTTCCTGCGTAGAGTGTGTATGAGATGGTGCTGTCTGTTGAAATAAACTACTCAAGAGCTGTCAGAGAATGAAAATTTAAGGCTAAAACATAAAGAATATTCAAATCAATTTCCACATGCAGGAGACTTACGGTGTTAAGACGATATCGATCTTGTGAATTTTTCCCAATTCTCCGTAAACTAATCTCAAATTAGTCTTTAGCCTAGAACTTTCAAAAAGAAGCAAATTTTTTTTTTAATTTTTATTATTATAACTGAAAACAAAACAAAACAAAATAGTAAAACAAGCAAATAAAACAAAGGTTTCCCTCCCCCAGACTTAAAACAAGCATGGTCCTCAATGAAAGGACATAAAAATAAAATAAGAGTGAGAGAAAGGAAAGAACACACCCGAGGAGTCAAGGTGGATAAGTGATCACATATGCATCCTTTCCCAAAGAGAGATTTACTGCAGTCTCCTCTTCCAAAGTGGGGAGTAACTTTGGATAGCATCCATCGCCCTTGAAATTTGTATTAGTGCCTTCGCCTTTTATTCCAGGATCAAATAAGAATCTTTGATAAATAAAAGTGTCGAATGGGCACGTATATGTGATATCCTTTTCCACAACATCAGAGAACAAAGGATTAAAGGGTTGTCTCACTGTTTTTCTTCTCTCTTTAATCGAGGTCCATCCAAGTCTCTTCTTATGTTTCTTCAAAACCTGAAAAAGCTTATTTTCTTTATAAGAATCAAGGTTACAAGAAATTATAACTGGAAGCTTTTTATCCGTATCTAAATAAGCATAATTCAGATTGTTATGAAGTGGTTTAAGCTCCAAGGGGGGAGGTTGTTCAATGGATGGTGTGGTTGGGGCAGCCGTGATGTTAAGAGTTTTAGCTACATAAACAACTTCATCTGCATGAAAAACATCACCCTGTACGGCAGCATTAATCTCAGCACAAACAGAGCAAATGTTAGTGTCGGTACATGAATCACAAGAGTAAGTATCATCAAAATCTGCTAATGATGGAAAATCAAAACATAATTCAGAATAAGTATCATCAACTAAATTAGAAGGAAACTCTTTTGGATTCACTACAGTTTGGGCAGGTGGTTGGTTTGATTCTTGAGCTTGCTGCATGGCATTCACTATAGTGGCAAGTTGTTCAATCTGTGTCTGCAAAGCCTGAAGACTTGAATCTGTTTATTGCTGAAACTGAAGATCATTTATAGCCATTTGCTTGACAAGGTCCTCTAGTGAAGGTTCGGAAGGTTTAAAGCACATAATTTGGAATTTCTTCATATGCTTATTCGGATCCTTACCTGCAGGACCATTAAATCTTGGCAACAAGTTTATTAAACCAGATTCCAATTCGAAAGGTACATTAACAACAGGATATTCCATACATAAAGTATTATAATTCATATCAGGAGCAGCTAATCGCCTTAAGGTTCTATTATCAGCCATTTCAAAATCAAGTTCAGTGTACGAAGCAAACAAGTTATGCAGATAGTTAGGCTCAGATAGTCAAAAACAAACACAAAGAAGGGAATCGATCAAAACAAATTCAGAAAAATAAACTGACACCGAAATTAATCTAATGACTTAAAAATATAATTTTTAGAATTTTTTTGATTTTTTTCGACTCTATGAAAACAGTAAAAAAATAATTAAAAATAGAAAAATGATGAATTTGGCGATTCGAGGGGCCAAAACCTGATTTTTTTTCTGCTTCAAGTTCACGAAACTGATCTAAAAAAGAAGACGATTTGCCCAAAACCTGGTTTTTTTACTAGTTCTGACGAGAAACGGGCGAAACGGAACGGCTGGACGCAAAAACGTAAGAAAATACACAAAAATACAGAAAATTAAAACAAACAAAACCTAAAACTAGACTATTGGCTAAATCAACAAGAATCCCCCGCAACGACGCCAATTTGATCCGCTGTCGCGCGCGGATAAAAACGAGTCTTTTTGTAAAAATTATAGTACAACGACAATAACTCAAAATATCGTTCTCAAGGATTCTTGATTATTACTAATCTAATAAAAAGGGGGTTTGTTTGGTTTAGGATCGATTAAATAAACAGAATGCAATTAAGCGGTTAAAATAAGTGATTATCAAAATAAGCTAAAATGGCTAATCCTACTGATTCGGGTTCCGACGTATCATCGACTATTATAACATCAATCCTTAAACGGATTCAATCCTATTTGATTATGATATTAATCAGACAAGCGCTTACCAACATTAAATGAATTATGTTCTTGTTTACCGAATTAAGCAAACGGTTAAGAATATGACGAATTAACGAATTAAGCAAACGATAACACGCAATTAAATTTAGGAACATGCATACAATCGAATTTAATCAATTCTATCCTATGAACAACAATTGAATTAAGCAAACAATTGCAATCAAATTAAGCAAATGACTTCATAGAAAAGGATTGAAAGGAATCAGATTTAAATTGATATTATAATAACCTCAAAGTGTTGAAACCGTACACAGCAGGATTTGCCCGGAGATATTAGTTTTCCATGAGTTCTTCTTAAACCTCTCTCTCCATTTTTCCGTGAATAGTATATGATATGAACAGTAAAACAAGGTTCTTTTTAAATGAAATTCATAACCCAACTGGTTCGAAAACATAACCCAGGCCCAAAACATGACCCAAAACTAAAACAAATTCCTAATGTTGTAACTTCAACGAATATTCTGGGAAAACGTTCTCCAAATCTTACTTCAAATCCAACAAGAAAGTCATAGCTCTCTCTCTTAGCTTTCCGACGATTTTTAGAACGCCTCAAACGGATTCCCAGAACTCTAGTTATGATCGTTTCCGCGTAGACTGCTAAAGCTGAAAATAAAGTGCAAAAATCAAATTAAACCAAAAATAAAATAAAATATAAAAACATAATAAAACATAAGAATAATCAAAATAAAGTAAATAAATACCTAAGTAAAAATATAGTAGAATGTGCATAAAGATGCACTGATCAAAATGCCAGCGCCGAAAATAGAAAAAGAGGTTTGTGGTTTTCTAGGGAGGTTGAACTACAATGCAAGGTTCATATCTCACCTTACAGCTACCTGTGAACCATTGTTCAAGCTGTTAAAGAAAGATCAGGCGGTTGTTTGTGTTGCACCCCAAAATTTGACCAACATTTATTTACCTAGCTTGTGTTCACTAGCATGATCATCTGCTTTTCATTGATATGTGTGCAGTAGGTCAAGAGGTATGAATACCAATCAAGACTTTGAAGATAGCCAAGAAGGTTATTCAGATGATTAAGGGTTGATATCCTTGTCAGAGAAGTTAAGAGATCCTAAGAGAGATTGGTTGAAACCAAGGTTGTATGCCTCATAACTTGAGAGTTGTGGGAGCTCCTCAGATGATTTTGAGGCTATGAGGATGGACTTGAAGCTTTGAGAGAGCTTATGAGATGTCTTGAAAGCCATCATGAAGCCTAGAGAGGTCATTGTACAAGAATAAGAAGACTCAGCCATGAGTGGTGTAATTAGGGTTTGACTGGGTCAACCCTAGGTCAACTGATGATTTGGAGAGGGTTGAGGCCTAATCCAAGAGCCATGTGATCATGGATTGATTCATTGAGATGCTATAAGGATGATTCCTAGACAAACTCATCATGATTGAGGAGTTAGAGAAGTTTTAAGCTAGGCTTTCTAAGGCTTGACAGTGTAAAATCCCCTAGTTTGATCCCTATCTTCAAGGCAGTTTAGCTCAAGATGTGATTGTCATATCATCTTACCTACAACATGAATGTTGTAGATATTGTTCTTAGATTTAATTTAAGTACTAGAAGTCCTTGATAGGATTTGTAGAGCTCAAGTTATGACTTTGACAAGTTACAGGTCATCTGAGGTATGTGAATCTGGGTCCTTGAAAGTCACCCAACTTGCATCCAACTTTTGCCCAAGTAGGATGATTCCTATGGACTCTTGGTCAACATGAATGTTGTATAGCATCTTCTTAGCTTTATAGATAGTACTATAAGTCCTTGATAGGATTTGTAGAACTCAACCTATGGCTTTGACAAGTCAAGGGCATTTTGGTCATTTGGAGGTTATAGGTCATTTCAAGCATAAGGCCATATCTCCTATTTCCAAGCTTCAAATGGAAAAATCTTCAACATAAAACTTTCTTAGAATGATGTTTTAAGGCTAGTAGGGAGGTCATGAGATGTTGAAAAGGCTTGTAGCAAAAAGTGATAAAAATGACCTAAAATGGAGACATAAGTTAATTAAGTTGAAATTGGAAATTGGAAATCCCAAGTTGCACATCCAAACCATGGCATATAATAGGTCATTTTGACTCTAAAAGACATTCTAAAAACAATGGTTCAGCCACAATTTTGATTTGAAGCCTATATCATGGGGCTGCTTTGGAAATTGGTTGCTTGCATCTTAAGGCACAAATGCAAAACTCAAAGAAACTCAATGTACAAGTTAGTTAAGGGTTTTAACATGTCATATATCTCATTTAGGGAGAATTTCAAGTCAGTTACAAGGGTTGCAAGGACTATGGCATGAGATGATATGTGAGAAGAAGTGAATTCATAAAATCATGACATGAGAATCCCAATTTCTCATGGGATGGTTCCAGATGGTTCTAGATGATTCTAAACCACTCTATATATGTAATAGAACTTGCTCAGATTCAAGGTTGGTGTAAGATTTGAGAGAAGAGAGAGTTGGCCATTTCACTTGCTTCCATTGCAAATTGAAAGCAAAAATCCACATTCTGAACCATTTCCATTCCTTCTTTCAATCTAAACACACTCCATTGATCATATTGAAGCTGTGCAGACCAAATTGGAGGCAAAACCATGGAGAATTGAAGAGTTGGCATTTGAATTTTGGAGGTTGCAAGTCATAATCGGTTTTGAAGATTCAGGCTCTCTTGATCAAATCTTTTGCAAACAGAAGCTCTATCATCATTCAAGGATCGATTCTGAAGAGTTTGAAGGCTTGCAGTGAAGGTTTACACCATCTGTGAATCAAGAAATACCAGGTTTGCAAAATTCACCCTACACCATAATTTATGCATCTTTAGGTAGAATGGTTAGGTTAGAACTGTTAGAGACCAATAGGAGATGGATTCTGAGAAGTTTGAGAGCAATTGGTGAAGTTTCAATTGGTGTCCCCATTTTTGTTTGGACCAAGAACTCGAGTTATGGTGAGCTATAGAATGAATTAGATGTCAAGAATCAATCAGTGTGAGTTGGTGATTAATCTGAGGTAGTTAATTGCAAGAATTGTTGAAGTTGATGTTTGAGCATATCTTTGATCTTGGATCGGGTTTGGAGATCTAGGATGTTTCAATTGATTTCAAGGCCATGGTTAGATTCAGGATGAAATTCTGGACAGGTTAGGGTTTGGAATTTTGGTTTTTCATTGAGATTTGATGGATTTCGAATTGGGGTTTGAGCTCTGCAACTATGGAGCTTTTCCCTCCATTGTCATGGTTGAAGGAAGAAGACGAAGTGCTGGCCATTGGATCAGGCGTGGACTCTTTGACTAGGGTCAGATCTGAGGGCTGTGGTTTAATCTCGCATGTGAAGAAGAAAGTCTGAAGACATAATGAAACGCATCGTTTCATTAAAAGGGATTTGGGCTGGATTGCTAACAACACCCCACTTTCATGGCCCATTGGTTTTTGTACTATATTTCATTGCTTTTTACACCGTATCCTTTTCTTTTTCTTTATGTTTTTTAATTGATTTTCTGATAGAAATTGGGCCTAGCGCGCCTCACTATCCCCACCCCCATTTTGAGCCCATATGAAATTTGTACTGTCTGGCATTGCTATTCACACCACAACATTCTTATTTTAATTTCTTTTTCCCCATTTTATGTTAAACTTTGAAAAATCATAATAATTAGAAAATTAATGATTTTTGCATGGGTATTTTTTCTCCCATTTCATGTTCATGTCTAGAAAATTATAAAATCATAATATTTGCATTTCATGCATTTTTAGTATTTTTTCTATATTTTCTATTTTAATAGCTTTTTAATTCTTTTATGTTGATACATGGTTTTGTAGAATTTTGTTTAGCTAGTTCCCTTCATATTTTTAGGCCATTCTTTTTAGGATAGTTAGATTAGGACTTTAGCTCCCCTATGGATTTATTCCATAATTTTGTGATGAATTTTAGGATAGTTTGGATTAGATGACTTTAGGTTGTGTAGAATTAGGTCAATCCTTAACATAGGTCCACCATAACATTAGAATTTTGGGTTTCTAGGTCAAGATAGACATTGGGGCATATAAGGGTATTAAGGGTAGATATGTAGGATCCCCTAGGAATTATATTAGATTTTAATATAGTAGTATACTATTTTCAGATGATTTTTGTAGTTGATGACTGTTTGTGTTGCCCTTGTGGGTTTGTATTTTTGTTTGCTTTGCTTTGTGGGCTTGGAGAGCTTGGTTTTGCTTTGAGGAGCATTGAGGAGCATAGTAGAAGACTTGAAGATTGATTGAGGAGCTTGAGAGCTTGATCTTGTTTGTTTTGTTGTTGTTTTAGGGTTAGGGATTAAGAAGAGCCTAGACTTAGTTAACTTCTTTCTTAAACATGGATGGTACCTTTCACCTCCATTCCTCCCTATGATTCAAAGCCCTTCCATGGTATTCGCCTCTCTCCTTAGGAGGGATAAGTGATTGTACCTAGGAAGTAGAACTTTTGAGGGAACCCTTCATTTGATGTTGAACCCTTATAGGTCACCTTTGGTGGTCAATAAGTTGTTCAATGTCCCAGCTTGTCCAGTTCAGTGATTTCCTCTGGTTTGAATATCTTGAGAGATGTTGAGCTTGAGTGTGAAGATGAAGACTTCATTGAAGAGTGTAGAAGAGGATGATTCCTTGAGCATTGCCATTCCAGCTGAAGTTTGAAGAGCAACAAGAGCAAGTTGATACTTGAAGACCCACTGAAGATCCAGTAAAGACTGAATGAAGAGCTGAGGCTTAAAGACTGAAGGATGAAGTTGATACTTCTAATTGATTGAAGATTACTCTGAGAAGCTGAAGCTTGCAGGAAGAGAAGACCAAGTTGAGACTGGTAAAGCAAAGAGAGCTTGAGAGCTTGAACACTAAGTTGATACTTAGGAAGAGGATTCAATTGAGATTGATTCTGAAGAACTGAAGCTTGAAGAATAAAGGAAGTGGATATTTACTTTGAAGCTTGGAGATCCTGAAGGAGATCAAGTTGATACTTGTGGTTAATGGGGAAGCCTGAAGGTGGAACTGACCAAGGAGATGAAGCTTGAAGAAGAAGACTAAGTTGAAACTTAGGTTAAAGGGTTGAAACCTGGAAAAGCAAGTTGATATTTGTCAAGAGTGATTGAAGTCTGAAGACTGAGTTGCTGTTGGAAGAGCTGAAGCTTGGAGTTGAGAGAGGAGTTGATCTTCTTTCTTGTTTTTTCTTTGCTGTATTGATGTGTTTTGTTTGACTTGCTTGATGCATTAGAATAAGTTCATATCTAGACTAAGTAGACTCTAGGAGCATGATTGCACTAGAGGTTGAGTTGCTCCCTCTGCTTGTATTGTTACTGTGTGGCTTTGCTTGCGGGTATTCGGTAGAGCCCTGCTCCCTTGCCCATGTGGTTTGTTTGCCTGATGGCATTTTACTTCATTTTCTTCTGTATGATTGCAGTTTACTATATATTGCTTGATAGCATGTTTTATATTTCAGTATGATTACTGTTATCCATTCTCGCTTGAGGTTGAGATGAGCTTGTGGAGGCTGAAGCCCCACACACATTTCCTCCCTCACTTGCATTGCATGCATTTTACTGTCTAAGCTGATGCTTTGTCTGTTTCGGTGTATCATTGACATGATGCCTTAGGACTCTCATTTCCTTTGATAAGGAATTGATGATAGAACTTTAGGTTGAAACCTATGCATGACAACTTCTAGGAGTTCCCTGTTCAAACTTCAACCATAGGATGAATCCTTGGCATGACAACAGTAGGACTTGATAGTCTCCCTCCTAGTTGGGCCTGTTCTCTTCTCATCTCAAAACAGCTTAAGATACAGTAATCATGAATGATTTCTTTCGTACGTTACGAGCCTTAAGCTATCTGAGAAAGGATTGTGGGAGAGTTTCTTTTCCACAGTCTGGATGTTTAGTAGGGTACCCTTTGGGTGACATGCGACGCATTCATTCTCAGGTCATAGTCTCTAGTGCGATTGAAATTGCAAACACAATAAAAAACACTTCTTTCATAAAAGATAGGAAATAAAGCGTAGTGTCCCGAACTACGTAAGCTCTAATCTCTCATACCTGTTGAGAGTACGTAGGCACAATACTGATGTATTGGCGAGCTACCTTCCCCATAACCCGTCGTAGGTCGAACTACGTTGACTCTGATTTCTCGTTCTCTGATGAGAATACGTAGGCATAAAGTGCGATGCTTTGCCGAGTCATTCATTTTTCTTTTCGTTTTAAGCCAGCCTTGATAGGTAGATAGATACAACCAACCCGTCCAGTAATCACAACAAGCGTGGATCCCGTCGAGTACGAAGGACGTGAGGGATGCTAATACCTTCCCCTTGCGTAACCGACTCCCAAACTCAGACAATGGTTGCGACGACCTTGTCTTACCCTTTTTCGTTAGGTTTTTTCGATCGTTTCCTTTCCCGCTCCGAGGGATAAATAACGAAAGATGGCGACTCTTCTATTTTGCCGGCACCTTATTTTCGCGAAAGCGACAGCTGGCGACTCTGCTGGGGAACGAACCCAGAATCTCTGGTTCTCCGGTTCCCCTGCGAGAGTCAATCCTAGCGCTTGTATGATTACTTGTTGGGTTGCGTTTATTTATCGCATTTTACTTCTCGCCTTTTATTTCCCGCATTTTATTTTCAGTATGATATGATTATCTGTGCTGTTGGGGGAGGGGCATTCTGATGAGTGAGAAGCCAGACCCAGGCTTGAGTACACATATAGATTTAGAGAGAGAGTAGTGGTTAGCCTGCTTGCTTAGTTTGTACCAGCTAGCCGCGAAATCTCACTCGGACGAGATTCTCTTTGATGCTTCTTGCCTGGCCCCTAGGGCTCGACAAGTTGTCTGACTCGAGGATTGTCGACTTTGGGAACCTATCAATTGGGATTCAGCTAAGTGAGGCCTATTCGAGGGATGATGATGCCACACCTTCTGGGTATCGTATCGTCACCTTTGAAAGTCTGTGACGCTGATACCGCATAGGATGCCGTACCTTGTCAGATTAGGTCCATACCTGTGAGCAGGGTTGGGTTTATTGCAGGAAACTTTGACCTTCAGACCACCTGGTTTTCTTGATAGTGGATTAGTTTTGTTGGGATCTGAGGTTCTCATCTGCAGAGATGTTTGTTCTTGATAGAGCAGGTCTTGATCAGAGGATCTTATCATCAGAGGTATAGCTGTTCTTGATAGAGCAGGTTTTGACCAGAAGATCTCATCAACAGATGTATGTTTGTTCTTGATAGAGCAGATTTGGGGTCTGAAGATCTCGTCAGCAGATGTATGTTTGTTCTTGATAGAGCAGATTTAGGGTCTGAAGATCTCATCAGCAGATGTATGTTTGTTCTTGATAGAGCAGATTTGGGGTCCGAAGATCTCATCAGCAGATGTATGTTTGTTCTTGATAGAGCAGATTTTTGATTGAGGTCTGAAGATCTCATCAGCAGATGTATGTTTGTTCTTGATAGAGCAGATTTGGGGTCTGAAGATCTCATCAGCAGATGTATGTTTGTTCTTGACAGAGCAGATTTCTTGATCCTACATCAGAGGTCCTTATTATCAGACATTTGTTCTTGACAGAGCAGCATTATGATCCTATGTATATGGCCCTATCAGATGGTGGTTCTTGACAGAGCAGATTTGTGGTCCGATACCAGGGTTTTCTTCTCATCAGATGCAGTGGTTGTTCTTGATAGAGCAAGATTATGGTTTTGTTGATACAAAATCTCCACAGCAGTTGCCTTGGTCTCCTATTGTATGATTGCATTTTACATTAGTTTGCATATTCATTTGCATTTCATTAACGTGTGTCTGTGTTACAGGTACCGTTTTCCCCGATCCAGGATTTCTTGCCTCCTATTGTATTGTTATGGGCTCTCTGAGGAAGACCGTGGCTTACAAGTTCCCTGCCCCTGATGTGGTTAACCTGACTGGTTTGATAGCTTTAGCAGATGATTCTGTGAGGGATGAGTTCAGAAAATCTTACGGCAAGTTGCTCAGTTTGGTTCGTAAACCTTCTGTGTTCGAGTTGAATGGATTGCACGCTCTGCTACAGTGCTACGACCCTCCGTTGAGATGTTTCACTTTTCAGGATTTTGTTCTCGCACCCACGCTGGAAGAGCCGCCGAAGGCCAGCTCAACAAAGCTCTCGCTAACCTGAAGGAGCGCAAGCTGACGTTTGAGTCCAAGAAGTGGAAGCTAGAGGATTGCTTCGGCGAAGGAGCATGGGAAGGTTCGGTCGAAGGACTTCAGTACACCATTGTGCAGAGGGAATTACTCGTCGAGGGGTTGCTCACTCTGCCGGATCATCCAGAAACGAAGGAATTGTTAGAAGAGTATCGCGCCCGTGGTCGTACTTGACTATTTGTATTCCTTTTGTTTTGATCGTTGTTGTATGCTGACCATCACCAGGCTTGTTGGCTGAGGTCACGCTGTTGATTCATCTTGTACTCGCTGATGCTATGTACTGCCTTGATAGGCTTTCCTTATATATGAGATTGTTATTTCCATGATTGGACTCAGACTTCTTCTTATTATCAGCACTGACACTCAGGCACTAGGATAGGGGGAGATCTCCCAAACACACAGACACACGCATGCATTTGCATGAAGCATTTGCATGACGAGCATTTTGTTGTTTTTCCTAACCCTTCTGTGTTTTACAGGTTGTCACAGGTTTTTACAGGTTGTCCCAGGTTGTTTCCGGTGGTTCCAGGATTGATCAGAGACCAGTTCACCGCTATCCTACTAGAGCTAATTAGACCAGGATCATGGAGCAAGTGCAAACTGATGTTCAGGAACTCCGCGAAAGGATGGATCGCTTCATGGAGCTCATGCAAGTGGTCGCCAATGGCCAGGATCAGCTCAGAACTTTGGTTCAACCTTTGATTTCCAGGGTTGATAGCAACGGCGTGCTCCACGGTGGGACCGTGCCTACTCCTCCACTAGTTGAAACTCCACAGAATGGTGTTCCCGTGACCGAAGGTAACGGTAGTGCTAATGGCAATGTGATGGCCAACATCAGACTCAATACGACGGGCGTCGGTAATGGAGGTCTGGGAGCTAATGTCAATATTGGGCCGGGCAACGGCAATGCAGGCGTCGGGAATCTGTTTGTGCCTCAGCCATGGCTAGAGGATCGTCAGGATGATGTGTTCTCTCAGAAAGGTGCTGAAGGGGAGCTGAATGCTGAAGCGCGGCTTAGATTCAAAGCACTTGAAGATAAAATGAGAGATATCGAGAATCAGAATACTTTGGGCGCTGATATGTCCAAGCTGGGATTAATCGCTGATTTCAAGGTGCCTCCCAAGTTCAGGGTACCTGACTTTGAAAAATATAAGGGCACCACTTGCCCTCGGGTCCACCTGAGATCGTACTACAGAAAGATGTCTGCTCATTCCGAAGACGAGAAGTTGCTGATGCACTTCTTCCAAGACAGTCTTTCCGGGCCATCCCTCGAGTGGTACATGGGTCTGGAGCCCACTAGTGTACGCACGTGGAAGGATCTTGCTGAAGCATTTATGCACCACTACCAATACAATAGCGACTTGGCCCCGAACCGAGTCCAGCTGCAAAACCTGTCGCAGAGGAACAATGAAGGGTTTAAGGAATACACCCAGCGGTGGCGTGAGTTGGCAGCCAGGGTTCAGCCACCGATGGTTGAACGAGAGCTCGTGCAGATGTTTGTAGCCACCCTCCCAGGGGTTTACTATGAAACGTTAGTCAGCGGTATGTCTGGGAAGTTCTCGGATCTCATTATCATGGGTGAGCACGTCGAGAATGGAATCAAGATCGAGAAAATTCAAGGTGAGTCATCCTCAGCTGGAGGAGGAGGAAAGAAACCTTATGCTGGCAAACGACGAGAAGGAGAAGCGAGTGTTGTGACCAACACTCAAAGAAAAGGCAAAGGCCCTCAGCAGCAAGTAGCCAGTATAAATATCCCGGCAGCTCCGCAGCAGCAGCAGCAGCAACCGAATCAACAGGGATATAGGAAGTATCAGAATCGGGCATCTTTGGTAAACCGTCACTTCGAGGCACCGCCCATGTCGTATGCACAATTGTTACAGACTTTGCTTCAGCTTCAGTTGGTCTAGAAGAGGACGATGGCTCCCTTGACAGAGGCACCTCCACCAGGGTACGATGCCAATGCCACTTGTGATTTCCACTCAGGGGCACCAGGCCACACAATCGAGAACTGCAAAGCCTTCAAGCACAAGGTGCAGAACTTGGTGGATGCCAAGATCATCAACTTCTCCGATAATGTGCCCAATGTCACGAAGAATCCTATGCCGAATCATAGGGGAGGTGGTGTGAGCGCCATTATCGAGGACGAGAGCGCAGATTTGTTGACTGATGTCAGAGATCTAAAGACGCCGCTTAGCTTCGTTAAAGCTAAGTTGCTGAAAAGAGGGTTATTTCCAGGTTGCGGAGAGTTATGCATGGACTGTGCCACACGTTCTGATGGATGTGAGCAGTTGGTCGAAGGAATGCAAGGTCTGATGACTGAAGGGATTCTGCAGTTTAGCCGGAGGGCTGAAAGTGGATCAGGAGAGGTAGTGCTGAAGCAGGCCGATGAAGTCGCCACCATCACCATCCCTCGCCGACCAATAACTATTTCTGCGCCCAGACCGCCCACAATTACCATCACCAAAGCTGGGCTGATACCCTTCGAGAGCACTAACGCCGTTCTGTGGCATTATAGGGCTGAAGTCTACTGCAACGGACAGAGGTTAGAGCTAGAACCGTACGGGTCGACTGTGGAGAACCTTGCGGGAGTCAGTGGTATTACTCGCAGCGGAAGAGTGTTTGCACCGCCAGAGGCCGTGGCAGATAAAGCAGTCAGAGCTGATGCTGCTGATAAAGGTAAAAGTAAAGTCGTTGAAGAGGTCCCGGGTGGAGTAGAAAAAGACTTGCTTGTTAAAGATGCCGAGGAGTTCATCCGGTTGATTAAAAAGAGTGACTACAAGATTGTAGACCATCTCCATCAGACGCCCTCGAAGATTTCCATTCTGAACCTGTTGCTGTGTTCTGAAGCACACCGCAACGCGCTGCTGAAGGTGTTGAACGCCGCCTATGTACCACAAGAAATATCGGTGAATCAGCTAGAAGAGGTTGTAGCCCACGTTAATGCAGGAAATGGGCTAGGCTTCACAGACCTAGAGCTGACGCCAAAAGGGAGGAATCACAATAGCGCCCTGCACATCTCGATAGAGTGTAGGGGCACGATCATGTTGCACGTGTTGGTGGACACGGGGTCGTCACTTAATGTTCTTCCGAAGAAGGCATTAATGAAGTTGGATACTCGTGGATTGATTTGCACACCCAGTGATCTAGTTGTGAAGGCGTTCGACAGGACTAAACGCCACGTTTTCGGGGAGGTGACCCTGCCGATCCAAGTCGGTCCGGAAACGTTCAACGCGGTCTTTTATATTATGGACATCATGCCTGCTTACAGTTGTCTCTTGGGCCGGCCATGGATCCATGCTGCTGGTGCCGTGACCTCCACGTTGCACCAAAAGCTCAAGTATGTTGTCGGAGGAAGCATCGTAACTGTATGTGGCAAGGAAGATATAATGGTGAGCCATTTGTCGTCCTTCAAGTATGTGGAGATGGATGGCGAAATCCATGAAACTCTTTGCCAAGCGTTCGAAGCTGTCAAAGTGAAAGAAGTAGCTCTTGTAGTCACAGAAAAGCCAGAGATGAATCTCTCCTCCTTCAAGGAAGCTCGGGCCGTTGTCCAAGCCGGATCTACCCCAGGCTGGGGGCGAATTTTAGAGATACCCAACAAGCAGGATAAGTTTGGGTTGGGATATTCTCCTGGAGCTAAAGCTTCTTCTTCGTCTAGCAGTGCGTCTCGAGGTAAAGGGCCGATCCAGTTTACCAGTGGCGGAGTGATCTTCGAAAGCATCAACGTAACGTCTGAAGATAGCGGGGATAGCGATTGTGACCTCGACTCTTGGATTCAGCCAAACAAGCCAGGCGAGGGCCTCAACAATTGGTCCATCAAGGATATCATCTAGATGACAAGTGAAGAGTAATGATTTACTTTTTCCAATCATTGTACAACCCTATGTCCTACCCGGGGCATAGTGGTTTTATTGTCAGGGCTTTGTTGGATTATGTACATGCATTTTGTTAATAAATCAAAGGCGTTTTCTTAGTATTCAAATATTGTGATCTCTGTTATTCCTGTTTTATATTTGTTTTGAAAAACAGTAAAATGGCAATGGGGTTTGTGCTAACCTGCACATCCTTGTTTTAAACTTAACCCTTGTTATTGCAGGATCCACATAACAGATGACATCGACTCTGGTCCTTCTACGGCTCACTTCGACTTCGATTGCCCGATCTATCAAGTCGAAGAAGAGATTGATGAATACGAAGACCTTCTTGAAGAGTTGGCCCGCTTGTTGAAACAAGAGGAAAAAGTTATTCTGCCCCATGAGGAGGAGATCAAGATCGTGAGTCTGGGTTCTGAAGAACTCGTCAGAAATGTCAGGATAGGGGCTGCGCTACAGAGTGATGTCAAGCAGAGATTAGTCGAGATGCTAAGAGAGTATAGTGACGTCTTTGCTTGGTCATACGAAGATATGCCCGGACTTGACATAGACATCATGGTCCACCACTTGCCGCTGCGAGAAGATTGTCCTCCCGTTAAGTAGAAGCTTAGGAGGACGAGACCAGATATGGCCGTTAAGATCAAAGAAGAAGTGCAGAAACAGCTTGATGTTGGCTTCTTAGCGGTCACCACTTACCCTCCGTGGGTCGCCAACATAGTGCCTGTACCGAAGAAGGACGGTAAGGTACGCATGCGCGTCGATTATCGGGATTTGAATAGGGCGAGCCCTAAAGATGATTTCCCGTTGCCTCATATCGATGTGTTGGTCGACAACACAGCCCAGTTCTCCGTGTTTTCGTTCATGGATGGCTTCTCCGGTTACAATCAGATCAAGATGGCGCTAGAGGATATGGAGAAAACGACGTTTATCACTCCTTGGGGAACATTTTGCTATAAGGTAATGCCTTTCAGTCTGAAGAACGCAGGGGCCACTTACCAACGAGCAATGGTTACTTTGTTTCATGACATGATTCATCATGAGATTGAGGTCTACGTTGATGACATGATTGCGAAGTCCCAAATGGAGGAGGGACATCTGGTCAATTTGCTGAAACTTTTTGAGAGGCTTAGGAAGTTCAGGTTGAGGCTGAATCCTAACAAATGTACTTTCGGAGTACGGTCCGGAAAGCTACTGGGGTTTATCGTGAGCGAGCGAGGCATCGAGGTTGATCCTGTGAAAATAAAAGCCATACAAGAAATTCTAGTGCCAAAAACAGAAAAAGAAGTTCGTGGTTTCTTGGGCCGAATAAACTACATTGCTAGGTTTATCTCTCAGCTCACGGCCACGTGTGAACCGATGTTCAAGCTTTTAAAGAAAGATCAGGCAATTATCTGGAATGAGGATTGCCAGAAGGCATTCGATAAGATAAAGCAGTATCTTCAGGAACCTCCAATCTTGATACCCCCAGTGGCTGGACGGCCTCTAATCATGTACTTGACAGTTCTTGAGAATAGTATGGGGTGTGTTCTTGGTCAGCACAACGAGACGGGCAGAAAGGAGCATGCCATTTACTACTTGAGTAAAAAGTTCACTGATTATGAATCTCGCTACTCGATGCTGGAGAAGACGTGTTGTGCACTAGCCTGGGCTGCCAAACGTTTACGACAGTACATGCTCAATCACACCATCATGCTAATTTCGAAGATGGATCCGGTCAAGTACGTCTTCGAGAAGCCGGCCCTTTCGGGCAGGATTGCCAGATGGCAAATGGTGTTAACGGAATATGATATTCAGTACGTTTCCCAGAAGGCCATCAAGGGAAGCGTATTGTCTGATTACCTTGCCGAACAGCCGATCGAGGATTACCAGCCGATGAAATTTGAATTCCCTGATGAGGATATCATGTTTCTCAAAGCGAAGGATTGCGATGAGCCGTTGCCCGACGAGGGGCCAGATAGGAAGTCCCAGTGGAAATTGATATTTGACGGGGCGGTTAATTCCTATGGAAGTGGCATCGGGGCGATCATCACGACTCCCCACGGATCCCACATCCCGTTCACTGCGAGACTGACGTTTCCAGTCACCAATAATGAGGCGGAGTACGAAGCTTGCATCATGGGTCTAGAAGAGGCAATTGATTTGAGAATCAAGAACCTAGACGTATATGGTGATTCGGCGCTCGTGATCAACCAGATTAAAGGGGAGTGGGAGACTCGTCAATCGAATTTGGTGTCGTACATGAACTATGCCAGAAGGCTGCTTCCGTTCTTCGATCGAGTGGAACTCCATCATGTGCCCAGAGCAGAAAATCAGATGGCCGATGCCTTAGCCACGTTGGCTTCAATGTATAAAGTCAATTTTTTGAATGAGGCTCCAAGAATTGTACTATCTCGTCTTGATAGACCTGCATTTGTCTTTGCGATCGAGGAAGCCGCCGACGGCAAGCCATGGTTCCATGACATCCAGACTTTCCTTATGACTAAGGAGTATCCTACGGGTGTGTCAACCCAGGATAAGAAGACTCTGAGGAGGCTGTCTGGAAATTTCTATCTCAATCCTGATGGAGTGTTGTATAAAAGAAACCACGATCTCGTGCTACTCAGATGTGTAGATGAGAAAGAGGCGAGTATGCTCATGGAAGAAGTCCATGAAGGCACATTTGGTACGCACGCCGGTGGGCATGCTATGACGAGAAAGATCCTGAGAGCAGGATACTACTGGCTGACGATGGAATCCGATTGCTTTAAATTTGCGAAGAGATGTCATAAATGCCAGATTTATGCTGATAAAGTTCATGTGCCGCCGTGCCCGTTGAATGTCATGTCATCCCCGTGGTCGTTCTCCATGTGGGGCATCGACATGATAGGCAAGATCGAGCCTACTGCATCTAACGGTCATCGCTTCATTCTAGTAGCTATCGACTACTTCACCAAGTGGGTGGAGGCAGCCTCGTATGCTAATGTGACCAAGTAGGTGGTGGCTAAATTCATAAAGAGGGACATCATCTGTCATTACGGAATTCCCGAGCGGATCATTATTGATAATGGTTCGAATTTGAATAACAAGATGATGAAGGAGCTGTGCCAGAGTTTCAAGATTGAACACCACAACTCATCTCCTTACCGGCCGAAGATGAATGGCGCCGTTGAAGCGGCCAATAAGAACATGGAGAAGATTGTTCAGAAGATGGTTGTGACCTACAAAGACTGGCACGAGATGCTGCCATTTGCACTGCACGGTTATCGTACGACGGTACGTACGTCGACCGGGGCAACTCCTTTCTCTTTAGTGCAACATGAGTTTCAAATCTAACTCAATTCACTTCTTCTCATAAAAAAAAACAAAAGATCAAACTTTTTCATCCCTCGGGATTGTGTTTCAAACTTAATTTTCAGAAGAGTGTGTTAAGTTTTTGTTCTACCACAAACAGGCATCGTTCCTAACTACTAGAACGGATATTTAACCCTACTCATTAAAACACTTGAACCAACCAGTGGTCGTGTCAGCCTGGACTAGGTTGGCTCTGATTTCTCGTACTAGACGAGGTTACGTAGGCACAAGACGATGATGTCTTGGCGAGCAACCTTCCCCCCATCACCCGTAGTTTCCCGAACTACGTTGACTCTGACTTTCCCATTGCACGAGGGAATACGTAGGCATAGGGCTGCGATGTCCTATCGAGTCTGTTCTTTCTTTTCACCCCCGTTTAGCAGTAGCTTTTAGATGGTTTTCACCCATAGATTAGACAACAAGCATGGATCCCGTTGAGTACAACGGACGTGAGGGGTGCTTATACCTTCCCCTTGCGTAACCGACTTTCGAACCCTAGATTTGGTTGCGATGACATTGTCTTTCTCTTTCTTTTAGGTTCTCTTTGATCGTTTCCTTTCCCTCTCTTTTGGGATAAATAACCTTTGGTGGAGACTCTTCTGTCTAGTTTGCCGGCCCCTTTTTTCACAGTATGTGACACCAAGTTATTAACCCGAGGAAACAGGTGTTGAAAAAAGCGAAGGTGTTAGCCCAAGGAAATGGAAGTTAAACCAAGCGATGGTGTTAACCCAAGGAAATAGGTGTTGAATTAAGCGAAGGTGTTAGCCCAAGGAAACGGAAGTTGAATCAAGCGAATGTGTTAACCCAAGAAAACAGTTGCTGACCCAAGCAAAGGTGTTAAGCCAAGGAAACAGTTGTTGAAACAAGCGAAGGTGTTAATCTAAATAAACGAGTGTTGTACCAGGCTAATTAAGGTTTTAAGTCAAGTAGACGTGTGTCGAACCAAGGGAACATGTTAAATCAAGGAAATGGGTGTTGAACCAAGAGTAGGTGTTATCCCAAGGAGATGGGTGTTGAACCAAGCGAAGGTGTTAACCCCAGGAAACAGGTGTCGAACAAAGCGAAGTTGTTAAGCCAAGGAAACGGGTGTTGAACCAAGCGAATGTATTAACCCAAGGAAATAGGTGTTGAACAAGGCGAACGTGTTAGCCCAAGGAAACGAAAGTTGAACCAAGTGAAGGTATTAACTCAAGGAAACCTGTATTGAATCAAGCGAAGGTGTTAACCCCAGGAAACATATGATGAACCAAGTGAAGGTGTTAACCAAATGAGACAAGTGTTAACCGAGTGAAGGTGTTAACCCAAGGAAACAGGTGTTGAACCAAGCGAAGGTGTTAACCCAAGAAGACGAGTGTTTAACCAAGCGAAGGTGTTAACCCAAGGAAACAGGTGTTAAACAAAGCGAATGAGTTAACCTAAGGAAACAGGTTTGAACCAAGCAAAGCTGTTAACCCCAGGAAACAGTTGTTGAACCAAGCGAAGTTCTTAAGCCAAGGAAACAGATGTTGAACCAAGCGAATATGTTAACCCAAGGAGATGGGGGTTTAACCAAACCAAGGTGTTAACCCAAGGAAACAGGTGTTGAACAAGGCGAAGGTGTTAACCCAAGGAAACGGAAGTTGAACCAAGCGAAGGTGTTAACCCAAGGAAACAGGTGCTGACCCAAGCAAAGATGTTAAGCCATGGAAACAGTTGTTGGACCAAGCGAAGGTGTTAATCCAAAAAAACGGGTGTTGTACCAAGCTAAGTTTTTAAGCCAAGGAGACGGGTGTCGAACCAGGGAAGGTGTTAAGTCAAGGAAATGGGTGTTAAACCAAGAGTAGGTGTTAACCCAAGGAAATTAGTGTTGAACCAAGAGTAGGTGTTAACTCAAGTAGACGGGTGTTGAACCAAGCGAAGGTGTTAACCCTATGAAATAGGTGTTGAATAAAGCTGTTAAACCAAGGAAACAGGTGTTTAACCATGCGAATGTTTTACGCAAGGAAGCTGGTGTTGAATAAGGCGAAGGTGTTAGCCCAAGGAAATAAAAGTTGAACCAAGCGAAGGTATTAACCCAAGGAAATAGGTGTTGAACCAAGTGAAGGTGTTGACCCTAGGAAACATGTGTTGAACCAAGCGAAGGTGTTAACTAATGGAGACAAGTGTTGAACCAAGTGAAGGTGTTAACCCAAGGAAACATGTGTTGAAACAAGCAATGGTGTTAACCCAAGGAGACGAGTGTTTAACCAAGCGTAGGTGTTAACCCAGGGAAACGGGTGTTAAACCAAGCGAATGTGTTAACCCAAGGAAACAAATGTTGAACCATGTAAAGGCTTTGACCCAAGGAGACGTGTGTTGAACCAAGCTAAGGTTTTAAGCCAAGGAAATAGTTGCTGACCCAAGCAAAGGTGTTAAGCCAAGGAAACATTTGTTGAACCAAGCGAAGGTGTTAATCTAAATAAACGGGTGTTGTACGAAGCTAAGGTTTTAAGCCAAGGAGACGGGTGTCAAACCAAGGGAAGGTGTTAAGTCAATGAAATGGGTGTTGAACCAAGAGTAGGTGTTAACCCAAGGAAATTAATGTTGAACCAAGAGTAGGTATTAACCCAAGGAGACGGGTGTTGAACCAAGCGAAGGTGTTAACCCCAGGAAACAGGTGTTTAACAAAGCTGTTAAGCCAAGAAAATGGGTTTTGAACCAATCGAATGTTTAACCTAAGGAAACTAGTGTTTATCAAGGCGAAGGTGTTAGCCCAAGGAAACAAAAGTTGAACCAAGCGAAGGTGTTAACTCAAGGAAACATGTGTTGAACCAAGCAAAGGTGTTAACCCTAGGAAACATGTGTTGAACCAAGCGAAGGTGTTAACCATAGGAGACTAGTGTTGAACCAAGTGAAGGTGTTAACCCAAGGAAACAGGTGTCAAAACAAGCGAACATGTTAACCCAAGGAGACGAGTGTTTAACTAAGCAAAGGTGTTAACCCAAGGAAACAGGTGTTAAACAAAGCGAATGTGTTAACCCAAAGAAACATATTTGAAATAAGCGAAGTTGTTAACCCCAGGAAACAGGTGTTGAACAAAGCAAAGTTGTTAAGCCAAGGAAACCGGTGTTGAACCAAGCGAATGTGTTAACCCAAGGAAACAGGTGTTGAACAAGGCGAAGGTGTTAGCCCAAGGAAAAGAAAGTTGAACCAAGCGAAGGTATTAACTCAAGGAAACGCGTGTTGAACCAATCGAAGGTGTTAACTGTAACACCCATTTTAATTATTTAATCTTTCCGGTGTTATTTTATTTCGGCGTGTCTTTTGTGGTGATTGTTTAAGGAGCTATGACCTTTAATATTGGTATAATAAAATTAATAATGATAATAATTTGATAATTAATAGTAATGGTATTATTATTATTATTATAAATATTATTGGGATTAATATTGGAATTAAAAGAATGGGGATTAAGTGTTTTAAGGGGGTATTAGTTAGTGGGGGAAAGAAGAAAAAAGAGAAACACGGTCTATTGGGAGAAGAGAGAGGAAGAAGAACAAGAACAAGAGGAAGAAGAACAAAGGAGAGTAATCAGATTCCTGGAAGTTTTCATCAATCAAAGCAACTAGTCGAGGTAAGGGGGGAGAAACGGGTTAAAATTGGTAATTGCATGAATGGGGTAGTTGGGGATTCCTTAACCCCATAGGGATTTGATGATCATTATTAAGATGATGTAGTGTTCTGATTGTTGTTTCCATGGACGATTTGTGGTTATGTTGTTAGGAATTGGTGAAATTCTGTTATGCTAGCCTTGCATGTGATTAAGTAGGGATTTATTGGGTGTTCTGAGTAGTTTACCATTTAGGTCGGAAATGATTTAATCGGTAGAGTTGGTGTTTTATCGGGTAAGGCCTGGAATAAATAGTGTGGTTTAGTCATAGAATACTAGGCTAAGACTAATGGGACTGGTGTGGTGAGAATCAGACGATTTTTGAGCTTCTGATGAATTATAAACAGTGAGATTTTTGTGAAATCGCAGACATTCGCCAGCACCCTCGCTGAGCGAGCTAGTAGCGAGCATTCACTAGGAATTCACTAGGAGAGTTGGATAGCGAACACTTCCAGTAGCCACTGTCTGCATTCGCTAGCAGGTTCGCTAGGAGAATAAGGCAGCGAGTGTTCGCTGAGGCCTCGCTAGGCGAATGAGCCAGCGAGCGTGACAAAATGTGATTTTTGTGCTGTTTTGCCTTGTGATTTGTTTTGTAGGATTCCTTGAGTTATGATAGGTCGAGAGATGGTGTTTAGGGGTACAGAGAGTATACTTGATGTGGAAAGGTGAATTATGAAATATTAAATTTAATTGACATGATTAATTGGTGAGTAAGACATATATATGATATGTATATTATGTATAGTGAGGTGATCGAGAGGATCGTGTGTACTCAGTGTCGAATGGGATTTCACTGTTATTTAACTTGATTGATAATTGATTGGTGTGTATATATATACATGTGTATGATGCATGGTGATCTGATCAGTAGGATCGTGTGCACTGAGTATGCTTGATGTTTGTGTGTTGTGCATTTGGTGTCGTGCATAGCATGGTGTCTTGGTGGGATGGATCATGTCTCAAGAGGAGCGTAAGTGATCCATCCGTACTCCGTTATGGAGAATGGTGGGGTTGAATCATGTCTCGGATGGAGCATAAGTGATTCAACCGTACTCTCTTATGATGTTTATGATGTGCTCCTTTGTGGAGGGTTGATGGCCCAGTGTCCATCGGTGATTGCGGAGTTGAATCATGTCTCAGGAGTGTCGCTACTGCGAAAAAAGGTGCCAGCAAAGACAGAAGAGTCGCCAACTTTCGTTATTTATCCCACGGGAAGGGAAAGGAAACGATCAGAACAAACCTAGCAAAAAGGTATAAGACAAGGTCATCGCAACCAAGTCTGGGTTTAGGAGTCGGTTACGCAAGGGGAAGGTATTAGCACCCCTCACGTCCATCGTACTCGATGGGATCCATGCTTGTTGTGTTTATCTGACGGGTTGTTTATCTATCTGCCTATCAAGGCTGGCTCAAAAGGAAAAGAAAATTGACTCGGCAAAGCGTCGCGCTTCGTGTCTACATATTCTCGTCAGAGAACGAGAAATCAGAGTCAACGTAGTTCGGCTAACTACGGGTGAAGGGAAGGTTGCTCGCCAAGATATCGCATCTTGTGCCTACGTATTCTCGTCAGAGAAACCAGAGCGAACGTAGTTCGGGATAACGAAACACAGGTTTTGATTCATCTATTTTACATGAGTAAAGTTAAACAACAGTTCCAGCAGTTAGGGACAATGCTTGTTTGCGGTAGAACGGAAGTTTAATAGCACTCTTTTCATCAGAAAATGTTTTCCTTGAATTATGGGCCCACGGGGCAAAAAGAGGTTTGATATTTGTTTTTGAGTCTTTTATGAAAGAAGTGTTTTTTATGACTGTTTGTAGTTCATACTGCACTAGAGACTACGACTTAGGAATGAATGTGTCGCATGTCACCCTAAGGGTGACCGACTAAACATCCTGACTATTGAAGAGTGACCCTTCAACAATCATTTCCTAAGTGGCTTAAGGCTCGTAACGTACTGTACCAACATGCCTTTATTACGTCTTTTACTGTTGTTTTGGAGATGAGAAGGAGAAAGAACTCTACAGGGGAAACTATCAAGCATCCTACTATTGTCATGCAATGGATTCATCCTATTGTTGAGTTTGAAATAGGGAACTCCTAAATGTTATCATGCAAAGGTTTCAACCTAAAGTTCTATCATCATTATCCTTATCAAAGGAAGTGGGAACCCTAAGGGAGCATGTCAAAGGTAAACACCAGCAAAAGAAAAATCATTAAGCAGATGAGTACAAAGCTATCAAGCTACTAAGATAAAAACATGTAAATATGATATGCATCAGCACAAGCAGAAGGAGGAAACATCAACTTCTAATGCAAAGCAAAGGGAATAGCCAACAACTATCAAGCAAAGGGAGGGTCACCTCAACCTTTCAATGCAATCATGCCCCTAAACCTAGAATACTCTACACATGAGACTATCCTAATGCATCAAGCAACAGGCAAACAAACAACAATCCATCAGGAGAGAAGAAATAGACTGGAAGAGCAACAAGGAAGTCATCCCAAGGCGACATCCAGGTGATGTGTGTCAACACATGAGTCCATCAGAGGCTCAAACTCTTGAGGAATGCACATAGCACTTCATAAGGAATGTCAGGCTCTCCCAAGAGGGATCCTATGTCAATAGGACAAATAAGGGAACTGGGGTAGATCCTAAATGTCAATCTAAGGTGTTAGCTCAATGTGCATCAGCACTGGAGTCCATCAGAGGCTCCACCTCTTGAGGAATGCACAGAGCATTTCCTAAGGAAGGCCAAGCTCTCCCAAGAGGGATCTAATGTCAATAGGACAAAGAAACGATTTATGGAATGAACCTAGGTGTCAATCTAAAACACTTGATTAATGTGCATCAGCACAGGGGTCCATCAGAGGCTCTACCTCTTGAGGAATACACATAGCACTTCCTAAGGAAGGCCAGGCTCTCCCAAGAGGGATCCAATGTCAATAGGATAGAGAAAGACGGGTAAAGAACCTAGATATCAATCTAAGGTTTCAAATTTAATGTGCATCAGCACAGGAGTCCATCACAGGTTCCACCTCTTGAGGAATGCACAGAGCACTTCCTAAGGAAGGCCAGGCTCTCCCAAGAGGGATCCTATGTCAATAGGACAGAGAAAGATTTTAGAGGATGGGAGGCATGGTGAAAACCTAAGGAATTCACCAAGGCACTCAACCAAGTTCCTTTGATTAAGAAGTGATAGGAAGCATGGTGTATACCTAAGGTATCCACCATGACACTCAACCAATCATGGATGATTATGAGCAATGCAATGCAAAGCTAGAAGGGGAATCATCCTCCTAAAGGTTTAAAAGGAAACCCTAAAGATTAGTTACAAGGATCACCTAACCAAATGGATCTAGAAGCTATATCAAGGCTTAACAATTGTTCTAAATAGGTGTCTACCTAAGCTTTATTCTATCAAGAAGAGATTAGAAGTCTAAAGTTTGCTAAGGTTCACCTTAGATACTAAACTATGAGGTAAGCTAAATTAGGATCACCCTAAACACAATCATCTTGTAAATTCTAAGAAAAATACTAAAATCAATCCTAAAAGGCTAGGAAAAATTCCAAGGCTTCCTAAGTGTGTTAAGGAATCATGGTACAATATCCAGAGCTAAGACCTATGTCTAAAGGTTCTAAACAAATTATACACTTAAAGGTATGCTTAAGGGAATCCACAAGGGAAAGGTCCTAGAAATCTATCTCAAACCTATACCTAAAAGTTTCTAAAAAACCAAAGAAAAATCATACAACTCTATCAAGATGTCTAAAGCAATCATGCAAAAATTCAGAACTAAATTCAAATCCATGAGCTAGTGAAAAAATCAGAAAGGAAATCAATCATTTTTGACATTTTTAATCATCTAATTAAAATGGAAAAATAGCAATAAATGGAAAATCAACCAAAAATGCAATTAAATTTCTCACAAAAATAAAGGACATGGCAAGAATCACTCTTGATTTTTTTCATAATTTTTCTAACAATTCCTACTATTTTTCTTGAATTAAAACAATCAATGAATTAAAAGAAAAATAAGAAAAAACAATTAAAAGAATTAAAATGCAAGAAAATAACATTGCCACAAGATGCAAGCTAGTCAACAGATCCTAAGAGGGAGGGTGCACCATGTAGCGCTGAGGTATTTAAATGAAATGATGCGCTTCATGGTTATTCGCGTGTGGTTAGTTTGACTAGGGTTCATGGTAGTCTCTAATCAGGATCATCCATTCAGAAAGTATTCTAATCTAACAACTCATGCCTTGCCACATCACCAGGTCAAAGGTCAACAGCCTCAGGATTCAATCTCACACGCCCGATCCAATTACTTAGTCAAACCAGTCAAACTCATCCAACGGCCTATACTTCATCTTCCTTGTTTAAACTCTGAAACTAGGGGGGAAAGCTCGCGGTGGCCGGAGAAGATTCCAATCATCTTCTCCGGTGGCACCAACAGTGCCAAAGTCTCAACCTTCACCAAACTCAACCAAAATTACACTAATCTACTCATCTCTCCACCATGATCATCATGCTCTATTTGTTTTTCATTTTTTTCTCAACATAGAAGCAAACACGATGGCCAACAGAAATGGTACACTTACAAGAATCATCACCAAACTCTATAGCTCTAATCCTAAAACAATCTAGGAAACATCAGCAACCTAACCACATATCTAAACTAACCTAATTGTGCATAAATTAAGAGCAATCGTGAGATGAAGAAACCTGGTCAGAAGCTTCGAATGTGGCGCTCTCAAGTGTGAATCCTTGCTCCAAACTGTGCAGAATACATCACTGAACAATGTTGGATCAATCTTGATGCTCAATTGTTCTTGAAATTGCTTGAAACTACAAAATCGATTCTCACTTGCAAGCTCCAAGTTCTCAACTGTTTCTAACTGATTTTCCCTCCAAATTGCATTCAAAATAAACTGAAAATGATCCAGAGCTTATATAGATGATGTTTGGATACTTTTCAGGCCCAATCATGGGCCATTCAATCCATTTCAATTTTCAATTTTTCCTTAATTTTTCTTCATGGCAGTCCACGATGATGGCTCTGTTTCCAGCTCCAAATTGCTCAAATTCATTGCTTGGATGTTGGTGAGGATGAAGGGCTAAGATTCACTCCTTAATCTCAATCAATGGATGATCTTTGTTATGTAACTTCTCCTTGAAGCAATTCCAAAATTGACCATGAAATGTAACTCAATTTGAAATTCTAACAATGCTAATCTGTTCCAGGTATCATTTACAATCAGAATATGCATAAACTTGCAACATTTTGAACCAATATGAATTATTTTGCAATTTTCTCATTTAATGCCTTTTAAATCTCTTTTTGTCAAATTTTCTTCAACCAACTCTCATTCTAATCCATATAAATGAATTCTTGGGGCTTGATTGGAAAAATAAAATCATTTTGAACAAATTTCAAGTTGAAAAAAATTCCATTTGAGGTGTGTAAGATGGTGGAATTGACCCATAATAAAAAATGGCCTATAATCTCAACTTCCCAAAATACCCTTGCCTTGCAAAGCTCATATCTTGAGTTCTACAAATCCAATCATGGACTTCTAGTACTTTTTGGAAAGCTAAGAAGATAAGGAACAACATTCATGTTTTCCAAAAGTTCATGTGAAATTTCCTTCTAGGGAAAAAGTGTCATGCAATTTGGTTGACTTTCAAGCTCCAAATTCACATTCATCTGATGACCTGTAACTTGTCTGCTTCATAACTTGAGTTCTATAAACCCTATAAAGGACTTCTAGTACTCAAATTAAATCTATGATCATGCTCTACAACAATCATGTTGGGGTCAAGGTGAGATGAAAATCACATCTTGAGTTATGTGGTCTTGAAGTTAGGCACTAAACCAGGGGATTTTACACTGTCAAGCTTAGAAACCCTAGCCTAGGAACTCCTCACACTCTTGATTCATGATGAGATAGTCTTGGAATCATCCCTTGGGCATCTAAATACATCAATCATGGTCACATGGCCTTGAAATTAGGTTTCAACCTTCTTCAAATCATCTGTTGACCTAGGGTTGACCAGATGAAACCCTAGTTGCACCAATCTTGGTTGTAGCTTCATATCCTTCACATGATGACCTGCCTAGGCTTGAAAATGACTTTCAATACTACTCATGAGCTCTCTCAAAGCTTCAAGTCCAACTCTATGGATTCATAATCATCTGATGACCTCCCATAACCTTCAAGTTATGAGGCATACACTTTTATGTCCAACCCTCTCTCTGAGGAACTTTGACTTCTTTGATGAGGATCTCAACCCTTGAATACTTGAAGAAATCCTCTTAGATAGCTTCATAACCTTGGTATCCTTTGGTTGGTAGTCATACCCCTTGATCTTCTGCACACGTGTCAATGCAATGCAGATGATAATGCTAAAATGAATGCAATGAAACACAAGCTAGGTAAAGAAAAAGGTTAGGCAAATTTTGGGGTGCAACAGCTGCCCCTATTCAAACGGCTTGGACCTGACTGGGTGAGAAGTGAACGACTCTCAAGCAATCAAGGTAAAAGACGGTTGAATACCAATAAACCCGGAAACTTGCCAACCACACAAGTAAACGATACTCTGATTGGTAGGAAAATATTCGGAAACTGAAATAACAGTTGCACGACAACTTACTGGTGAACGATTAATCTCAAATCTTCGTCAGGATGATCATCAGATTTCGCTGTAGAACTTCATCTCAAATCATCAAGGGATCACTGGTTACACGATAACTAGTGAAGGATAGCTAATATTACCATCAGGCATTCTGCGTCACAGTAGAAGAATTCATCTGGACTCATCAGGTCATTAGGAATGTTTGACCATCTCTGTCAGGCTTCGTCAGTAAGTCAATAAGGGATCACTGGTTACACGGTAACTGGTGAAGGATAGTCAATTATACTGTCGGGCATTTTGCGTCACAGCAGAAGAATTCTTCTGGACTCATCAGGTCATTAGGAATGTTTGACCATCTCTGTCAGACTTCCTCAGTAAGTCAATAAGGGATCACTAGTTACACGGTAACTGGTGAAGGATAGTCGATTATGCCGCCGGACATTCTGCGTCACAATAGAAGAATTTCTTAACGTCACCTCTGGACTCGTCAGGTCGCTGGACGTTTGACAATCAAGTCAATTATGCCGTCGGGCATTCAAGAAATTCTCGGGCGTCAGCCGGACTTTGTCATCAAGTTGAAAATAGAATCCTTAGTTAATCATGAACCAATAGGGATATTTAATCTTCTGCCGTCAGGCACTCCGCGTCAGCTAGGAGAACTTCTCGACATCACAGTCGGACTTCATCAGTAAGTCAGGAAATAGAATCCTTAATCAATCATGAACCAATAAGAATATCTAATCTTTTGCCGTCAGGCACTCCGCGTCAACTAGGAGAACTTTTTTGACGTCACAGTCGGACTTCATCAGTAAGTTAGGAAATAGAATCCTTAGTCAATCATGAACCAATAAGGATATCTAATCTTTTGTCGTCAGGCACTCCGCGTCAGCTAGGAAAACTCCTCGACATCGCGGTCGGACTTCATCAGTAAGTCAGGGGGAGTTTGGCACGGCTGTCGGACTTCAATCATCAAGTCTTTAAGGAAATTTCAACTTCTCTGTGTGAAACCTGCTGGGGATGACACATCTCCGCTGGGGATTCTGGAGAACTATCAAGTAACTCTGCTTTGGGGATTCAGGAATCATTCTGAACAAATAAACTCTGCTGAGGAATTCAAGAATTATCTTGAACAAACAACTCTTCTGAGGAACACCTGCACACAAGAACAGTACCCACCTAGCTCATGTTTCACATGCATATGTTCGACAATGGTGTAATGCTCCATACGATGGAAATGCTACGCGTTTAGGGTAGATGCTATGCAATCATGCAAAATGCTATGGAACCAACTCAGCAAAATAAATGCTGAAGGGAAGATCCTCCTATCAAGGAGAAAGAACCATCCTGAGGAGGAGGAGGAATCATCCTGCTGAGGAGAAGGAATCATCCTGTTGGGGAGAAGAAATCACGCCAATCTCAATTGGACTTAACCTGGGGAAACGAACCTCAAACGACTTTCCATTGGGAAACAAAGTTCTACAAGAACCTGTACTCGCTCAACTGGGCGCACGAACCACAAACTGCTGGGGAAACGATATCAATCACAGAAATAAATTGCAAGGCCTTTCACAGATAGAATCTTCCTGGAGATAAGGACTCCGATGGGGAACTATAGCAACAACTATTTGTCTTACCGCGAAAATAAAGTGCCGGAAAAATAGAAGAGTCGCCACCTTTCGTTATTTATCCTTCAGAACAGGAAAGGAAACAATCGCAAAAACCTGACGAAAAGGTATAAGACAAGGTCATCGCAACCATGTCTGGGTTCGGGAGTCGGTTACGCAAGGGGAAGGTATTAGCACCCCCTCACGTCTGTTGTACTCAACGGGATCCACGCTTGTTGTGTTTATCTGACGGGTTGGTTTTATCTATCTACCTATCAAGGCTGGTCTGAAAAGAAAAGAAAATGACTCAGCAAAGCATTGCGCTTTATGCCTACGTATTCTCATCAGAGAACGAGAAATCAGAGTCAACGTAGTTCGGCTAACTACGGGTAACGGACGGGGGAAGGTAGCTCGCCAATACGTCAGTATTGTGCCTACGTACTCTCAACAGATTTGAGAGATCAGAGCTTATGTAGTTTGGGATGATACAAATTACGGGGGTTCAGATTCATCTGTTTTTCCAAGTAGGGTTAACAAACAGTTCCAGCAGTTTGGTGTATGCAGCTTGCTCGTCAGAGTCTCGTGTGTTACCGTTTGCGATAGAACTGGGAGTTAACGACACTCTTTTCTTCAAAAAAGTTTTCCTTGAGTTATGGGTCCACTAGGAAAAAAGGTTTGATGTTTGTTTTCTGTCTTTTACGGAAGAAATGTCTTTTATGGATGTTTGCAACTAATATCGCACTAGAGACTATGACCTAGGAGTGAATGTGTCGTATGTCACCCAAAGGGTACCATACTAAACATCCTGATTATTAGAAGGAAACCCTCCAACAATTATTTCCTAAGTAGCTTAAGGCTCGTAACGTACGATATCAGTTAACCTTTATTACTGTATTTTGATTTGTTTGAAGAGAGAAGAAATGAACACAACTAATGGGAAACTATCAAGTCCTAATATTGTCATGCCAAGGATTCATCCTATGGTTGAGGTTTGAAACAGGGAACTCCTAGATGTTATCATGCATAGTTTTAACCTAAAGTTCTAATCATCACTTCCTTATCAAAGGAAGTGAGACTCCTAGGGGATCATGTCAAGTGGGAAACAAACAACATATAAAGCATCAGCTTAAACATCAGTAAACAGAAGAAAACAGTAAAGATGCACATGCAATGCAGCAATACAAGCAGAGGGAGACTCACTAAACCTCTAGAGCAATCAAGCAAAAACAACACACAATACACAGGCAAGGGAGGCAAACTCAACCTTCAGCCAACAAGCAAAGCCAAACAGTAACAGACAAGCAGAGGGAGACATACTCAACCTCTTATGCAAACAAGAAAAGGGAGGCAGGCTCAACCTTTCAATGTACTTAGGCCTAGTATCAACTACATGAAAGCCTATTCTAATGCAACACACCAGAGAAACAGTCATACAAATACAGTCAAACAATAAGAACAACAGAGCAGCACAACAAAACTTCAGCAGCAAAGCAGCCCAACAGTCTGTCTTCCTCTCCAAGTTATCCATCAGGAGAAAAGGGAATGAGGACTTCATCTTCAAGCTTCAACTGGCTCCATCAAGAGAGGATGTGAATCATCACAAAGATCATTGCATGATGAGGGGAAGCATGAGGGAAACCAATGGAATCCCTCAAGGCACTCAACCACTTATCTGAGATTGGTATCCTCAAAGGTTTTACCTTTTGTGGTAGGCCTTTAGTCCTTCCAAAGGAGGGACTAGGTTCCCACAAGGAACCTTGCATCATTGCATAGGAAATGGAATGCAAATCAAAGCAAACCACATTTATGCAAAAGGAAGCAACTCCGAAAGCTCTAAAAAACCCTAATTCTACAAGCTCTAAAAGCAACCTCTAAAGGGAACTAAAACACCAAATAAAACCTTGAGATTCCATCTACAAAGGTATCAACATGTCTACTAAACTATCAGAAAAGGTTTGGAAACTTATCATGAACTAAAGGTCACTTTTGAAGTTCATCTATGGGAAGTACTATGCTAGAATCAACCTAAACACAGCCTAGATGTAAAATCCAACTAAAATAGTAAATCAATTACTAAAAATCTATAAATTTTCCTAAGGGATCCTAAATGTATTAAGAACCTATGGAAAAAGAATCCAGAGCTTAAATCAAGGTTTAAGGGCCCTAAAGAAATTCTAAACCAAGAGGTGTCAAAGGAAGGTTCAAGTGGGGAAGGCTCTAAAAAGCTAGTTCAAAACTAATCTTAGAGTCATCTAAAAATCACCACAAAAATCCTATAACATCATCAACATGTCTATAACCAGCCAGCGAAAAATCAACATCAAAATCAAAAGCATGAATTGGGAATTAAATCAGCAAGCAACAAGTCATTTTATGCATTTTTATTCAATTATCAAAAATAGAAAAAAGGACATTAAATTGAAAACAACACCAAAATAAAATCCAAAGGCATGGAAAAATCAGAAATAAAACAAGGATCACCCACATATTTTTCTCACATTTTTCTGATCATTATTCTAATTAATATGAATTAAACAAGCAAAATCAATTAAAAGAAAACATAAAACCAATTAAAGAAATTAAAATCATCAGAAAATATTAGAGCCATCAGATCACATGACTAGTCCAACCATCCAACAGCTGCGCGCGTGCCAGCTCATTAAATGAAACGATGCATATTGAAAAGGGCAACATGTGTTATGGTTGACTGAAGTCCATGGTGCAGCCTAATCACATCCATTCATGGAAAAAGTATTCTGATCATACACTTCATTTTAAGCCACCTCACCAAACCCTAAGTAGACCAAACCTTCTCCATTAGATGCAAAGACTCAGCCAACAAATTCAACAGATCCAACGGTCCCTGTTCATCGTCCCTAATTTAAACTGGTGTCGCTTGCGCGAAAATAAGGTGCCGGCATGACAGAAGAGTCGCCACCTTTCGTTATTTATCCCTCAGAGCGGGAAAGGAAACGATCGGAAAAAACCTGACGAATAAGGGTAAGACAAGGTCGTCGCAACCATTGTCTGGGTTCGGGAGTCGGTTACGCAAGGGGAAGGTATTAGCACCCCTCACGTCCGTCGTACTCGACGGGATCCTCGCTTGTTTGTTTACTTGGACGGGTTGGTTATAATCTATCTACCTATCAAGGCTGGCTGAAAAAGAAAAGAAAAATGACTCGGCAAAGCGTCGCACTTTATGCCTACGTATTCTCATCAGAGAATGAGAAATCAGAGTCAACGTAGTTCGGCCTACGAAGGGTTACGGGGGAAAGGTTGCTCGCTAGGACGTCGCATCCTATGCCTACGTACTTCCACACTGTATGGAAGATCAGAGCGAACGTAGTTCGGGAAACTACGAGTTATCTCCTAAAAGAAGTGTTTTTTATTGTGTTTGCGATCTCAACCGCACTAGAGACTATGACCTGAGAGGGAATGCGTCCTTTCTCAGATAGCTTAAGGCTCGTAACGTACGAAAGAAATCATTCATGATTACTGTATTTTAAACTGCTTCGAGATGAGAAGAGAACAGGCCCAACTAGGAGGGAGACTATCAAGTCCTACTGTTATCATGCCATGGATTCATCCTATGGTTGAGGTTTGAACAGGGAACTCCTAGATGTTGTCATGCATAGGTTTCAACCTAAAAGTCTATCATCAAATCCTCATCAGAGGAAATGAGAGTCCTAAGGGATCATATCAATGATACACCAAAACAGACAAAAGCATCAGCTTTAACAGTAGAATGCATGCAATGCAAGTGAGGGAGGAAATGTGTGTGGGGCTTCAACCTCCACAAGCTCGTCTCGACCTCAAGCCAGTCATGAAATAACAGTAATCATACTGAAATAAACAACATGCTATCAAGCAATGAACAGATAAAAGAAATGAAGTGCTATCTGGCAAACAAAACACAAGCTTGAGAAAGAATCATCTACTCTCTAATCCTAACCCTAACACAGAATCTGAATCAACTCTAAGCAAAGCCCTAAAGCAAAACCTAACCAAAAGAAATTAATCCCAGTCTTCAAGCTTCAGAACAAGCTTACCAAAGAAAGGGAGCTAAGTAGGCAGACTCATAGTGTCTTCCTCAGGAAAGCACTAGGAGGTGTATACTCAGGAGTCATATCCTATGTGGCTCCACCACTGTGATCAGTTTACATTCCTCCTCAGGAGAAACTAAACTCACAAGCAGGCTCCAACATCACTGGATACTTAGGAAATCCTATCTGAACTAGTGGAACTAAGTGAATAGACCCATAGGACCTTCCTCAGGAAAGTACTAGGAGGCTTCCACTTAGGAGTTGTATCCCATGTGGCTCAACAACATGTGATCAGTTTACATTCCTCCTCAGGAGAAATTAGACTCACAAGTTGGCTCCAACATCATTGGATACTTAAGAAATCCTAGATAAGCTAAGGGAACTAAGTGAATAGACCCATAGGACCTTCCTCAGGAAAGTACTAGGAGGCTTCCACTTAGGAGTTGTATCCCATGTGGCTCAACAACATGTGATCAGTTTACATTCCTCCTCAGGAGAAATTAAACTCACAAGTTGGCTCCAACATCATTGGATACTTAAGAAAGAGGTGAGAAGAAAGAATGAAAGTCATTCATAGTGCCTTCCTCAGGAAAGTACCATGAACTTCCTTCAAACCTCAGGGTCTCAAACCTCACAGACAGGGAATAATCCAAGCTCTGGGTCTCTGAGTCTTGATCTACAATCTTCTCTCCATCATGCTCTCCAACAAGCTCTTCAAGACAACACAAGCCCCACAAAAAATTCCCCAAGACAAACCCCAGAGATGAACAGATAACCCCAGAACAGACAAAATCATCAGCTAACTTTAGAAAATACCTAAAAATGCTAAACCAATGGGGAAAAATCTATCAATTAATCACAAGGGTCTACAACATCTACCCTTAATATCCAAATATGCCCCTACCCAAAAATCAAGACAAAACTATCTAAAAAAATGAATTTCCTCACTTATGCACAACCTAAACCCTAATTAGGATACCCTAATGCTAACCTAATTAATCTAATCAAATTTTAATCTAAAAATCATGAATTAAATCCTATGGGGAACTATGGCTCAATATCTAATTACACAAAAAGGAATGAATTAAAAATCCTAAGGGAAAGCCCTAAAAGAAATTCTACAAAATTATGTACAAAATTAAACATATTAAAAAGCTATTTAAAAGAAAAATCTATTAAAAATATGAAAAGAAAATAAAATGGACATTTTATTTATTTATAATTTTCTAGACAAATTTATGAACACATGAAAAAAACAAGAATTAAAAAAATATTAAATTTTCTATTTCTTATGAATTTTATAAAAGACAAACAATAAAAGAAAATAAAAAAAGAATTAAAGGGGATGGGGGGTGAAAATAGTAAGGCGCCTCAGTTTATTTTCTGGATGGGCTGAATATGGTGGGGTGCCAATAGCATTCAGGATAAGCCCATACGCGCCTCATTAAACCAAACGGCAGCGTTTTGGGCATTCGAATTTCCCTCCGTTTCTTTAATTAATCTGGACCGTTAGATGAGGGGATTAAGTCAACTATTCAGGCTGATCCAAGGGCTCTTGGTTGTCTTCTTCCTTGGACACCTAGGGTTTCATGAATTTCAGTCTCCACACGCGAATCTTCCATCTCCTCTACCTCTCTCACCAAGCCATGAAAACTCACGATCCAAAAATCAAACTTAACCTACTCATTGCCCTCTACACAGCCATGGTCCTAGATTCCTCTAAAACTCAACCTAAAAAGAAATACGATAGTAGGAAGTTCTGGGCACACTTTAATTGCACTGATATGCATGGAAATGGTATGGGCTCATATTATGCAAGAATGCTCTCCATCTCATGGGGAGTACACTAAGCTAAAGAACTAAGATTATAGTATACTAAATTGTAAGTTCTTGGTCCTAAAACAGAAATGGCCATAAAGCAAACCTCCATGTAATGCTCTCAAACTCATCATGATTCATCTCCTAATGGTCTCTACCACATTTCACCTAACCACATGATCTAACTATGCATAAATAATGAGATTCGAAGGAAAGTGCATACCTTGCAAGTGGTGATGGCTATGGTGTTTCTCTTCCAATTCAAGCCTTGGTGCTCTCTTGGAATGATCTTTAATGGCTCTATGTGCTTCTGTTTGCAGTAGTTTTTGCTCACATTTCTTGAATCAACCTAGCCAATCCTTCATGCAAGTTGGAGTGAAGCTTGTGATCTCATGAACCAGCCACGAATTCTCCTTGATTTTTCTTGCCAAATACTCAATGTTGCTTGTAGATGATGATGATAATCAGAATTGTAGTGATTGATGAAGTTTCAATGGAGTTTGAAATGAAAATGCACTTTGGAGTGAAAGAATCAAAGTGTAGTATGCAAGCTCTAAGAATCACCAACCAATGCATGGATCCTCTCTAGGGGATATATAGATGAGAATAGAAGCCCTTAGAACTTTGGAGAACCTTCCAAGAAGTTTCTAGAATGTATCACGCAATGAGAATTTGAATTTGTCATCTTGCGTGAATCTCATGCAATCTCATGATAAACCATGCAATCTTACTTAAATTCTCCCCATATGATATTATGACATGAAAATAAGGTCTTACAAACCCTTATGTAGCATTTTCTCCTTTTTCCTTTTGGTGCCATAAGATGCAAGAATGAAATTTACAAATCAACTCCAATTTTTAAGCCTAAACTCAAAAATGTGGCTAAACCATTGTTTTTAAAATGATGTTTGGAGTTAAAATGACATATTGGATGACCCATTTTGGATTTGTAGATCTCTCAAACCAAAATTCTATTTCAACTTTTTAAACTTATAAGCCATTTTTAGTTCATTTTTAACCAATCATGCAAATCCATGCTATGAGCTTTTCCAACAATTCATGACCTTCTTTCTAGACTTAAAATCACATTTTGAACAACTTTCATGTTTTGAGTTTTTCCATTTGAGGCTTGGAAATAGGAGATATGGCCTTTGCTTAAAATGACCTATAACTGACAAATGACCAAAATACCCCTATCTTGTTCAAACCATAAGTTGAGTTCCACAAATCCTATCAAGGACTTCTACCACTCAAATTAAAGCTAAGGATATGCCCTCCAACATTCATGTTGACCAAGAGATCATAGGAATCATCCTACTAGGGCAAAAGGTGTCTGCAAGTTGGGTGACTTTCAAGGACCCAGATTCACATACCTCTGCTGACCTGTAATTTGTCAAAACCATAACTTGAGCTCTGCAACTCCTATCAAGGACTTCCACCACTCAAATTAAAGCTAAGAACAAGCTCTACAACATTCATGTTTTGGGGAAGATGAGATATCAATCACATCTAGAGCTAAAACTGCCTGGAAGATAGGGATCAAATCAGGGTTTTTTCACTGACAATCCTCAGAAACCCTAACTCAAAACTTCTCAAACTCTTCAATCATGATGAGTTGGTCTAGGAATCATCTTTATAATATCTCTATGCATCATTACATGATCTCATGGCCCTTGGATTGGGTCTCAACCTTCTCCAAATTTTCAGTTATCCTAGGGTTGACCCAGTCAAAACCCTAATTCTACCATTCATGGTTGAATCTTTTGAATTCTTGCATAATGACCTCTCTGGGCTTCATGATGGCTATCAAGACATCTCATAGGCTTTCTCAAAACATCAAGTTCATTCTCAAAGTCTCAGAATCATCTGAGGAGCACCCACAACTCTCAAGCTATGAAGCACACAACCCTGGTTTCAACCAATTCCTCTGAGGATCTCTTGAACTGTCTGGTGAAGGTATCAACCTGCTAACACTTGATGGATAAATAATTGTTGGTCAAATTTTGGGGTGCAACAGCTGCCCCTATTCAAACGGCTTGAACCTGACTGGGTGAGAAGCGAACGACTCTCAACCAATCCAGGTGCGAGACGATTGAATACCGGTAAACCCGAAAATTTGCCAACTGCACGAGCACACGGTACTCTGCGGGGAACAAATCTTCGAATATTGCAATGCTAGCTGCACGGCAACTAGCTGGAGAGATACTGATCTGACATCGCCGCCAGTTATCCACGTTAACTTCTTCTGACGTTGCCTTCAGACAACCACAACACCCAACATCGCCGCTGGAAGACTAAACTGCCTGACATCGCCGTCAAGAACAACCATAACTCGGGGAAACAAGCGTCCAATATCGCCGCTGGAGACCTAAACCTGAATCACCAAAATACCCAACATCGCCGCTGGAGAAAATACAACAATGAACAAAATACCCCGCATCGCCGCTGGAGAGAATACAACACTGAACAAAATACCCCGCATCGCCGCTGGAGAACTACATCTGACATCGCCGTCGGATAATCAACATACCCTGCATCGCCGCTGGGGAACTAAATTTGACAGAATACCCCGCATCGCCGCTGGAGAAACACATCTGACAGAATACCCTGCATCGCCACTGGAGAACTAAATCTGTCAAAATACCCCGCATCGCCGCTGGAGAACTAAAGGATCTGCATCACCTAACATCGCCGTCAGAAGACTGGATCACCTTGCCATGCCCAACATCGCCGCTGGAAAACTGAATCTGACATCGCCGTCGGAAACAAACATCCTCTTAGAGACACTCGACATCGCCGTCGTACAAACATCATCTCTACTGGGGATTTAAAGAGTCTGACCTCGCCGTCAAACAAATATGACCTGACCTCGCCGTCAAATCACAACGTCCAACCTCGCCGTCGAACAAACATCCAACCTCGCCGCCGGACAAACATGACCTGACCTCGCCGTCAAATCCAAACGTCCAACCTCGCCGTTGAACAAACATCCAACCTTGCCGCCGGACCAACATGATCTGACCTCGCCGTCAAATCCAAACGTTCAACCTCGCCGTCGAACAAACATCCAACCTCGCCGTCGGACAAACATGATCTGACCTCGCCGTCAAATCCAAACGTTCAACCTCGCCGTCGAACAAACATCCTCTGACCTGGGGTTCACCCCTGGTAGATGGAACAAAAGGTACACTTGCGTATTTGGACCCACTCCGCTGGGAATGAGAGACTTAACCGAGCACACTCTGATCTGGGGTTCACCCTCAGAACCATAACGAACATCGGAATACTACTGCACACTGCCCACCGTAGCACTTCAACATTAAATATATATGAAACCCTGGCCCCTGGCCATTTCCAGCTTCAGCTAGAAAAAATCTTCAAGTATTTCTGAAGATAGATGGAACCCTGGCCCCTGGCCGCTCCAGATCCGCTGGAGAATCTTCAAGTTCTTCTGAAGAAAGATGAAACCCTGCCCGTCGGCTATTCCAACTTCAGCTAGAAACAACATCCTTGGCATTCAAGGATGTAAACTTTGCCCGTCGGCAACTCTGCAGGAGGTATCTTCGACCTCAGTCTGAAGAAATGGTCCTTGGCCTCCAAGGATACATGGGTCTGCCTTCAGGCAACTCCGCCTCTGCTATAGAGCATCTGAGACTTCAGTCGGGGATATACTTCGGCCTTCAGTCCGAAAAATGAATCCTAGGTCATTCATGACCTTGGGGATAACCTTGCCCTTAGGCACCTTCGCTTCAGCTTGGGAAATCTGTGACTTCAGTCAGAGAAATGGTATCCTGAGCCATTCATGACTCTACGGGGATTCAAACACTTTGCCTTCCGGCAAAACTCCGCTTCAGCTGGAGAAACATCTTCGACTTCAGTCAGAAGAAAAACTATCCACTTGATCGCAATCAATCATCTCCTCAGGACAACTGACTTGGTCTTCAGACCAACACGGATCATCTTGAATACAAAATTTGGAACCTTGTCTTCAGCCACATGTTGATTCATCAACAAGGACATCTGAGCTCACAGGAACCTTCTGATATCGCCCTCAGGCGTTTACGAAGTCAATCTTCAGACTAGACATCACTGTTGGAGCAGACACATCACGCTGCTAAGAACTTCAAGAATCATCTTGAACAAACAGCTCCGTCGGGCACCTTCAAGAATCATCCTGAACCGATAACCATTCTGGAGATTTCACTCTGCTGGGTATTCCAGGAATCTTCCTGGGCAACTCTTGCTGGGGACGCTATTGGGGAACTCAAGCATCATACTAGGCGAACAACTCGGGAAGCTGTACTGAGGTCTTAAGAATCATCTTAAGCAAACGGCTCTGCTGAGGAATTCGAGAATCATCTCGAACTGAAAACTTCGCTGGGGATCTCAAAAATCATCTTGAGCGAGCGACTGTGGGGATCACACCGGGGTCTTAAGAATCATCTTAAGAAAGAGACCTTGTTGGAGAGAATATCAGGAATCATCCTGAGCAACCGGTCTCTTGGTGGGACACCTGTAAAACAAAAATGATAATAACCTAGATCATGCTTATGATGCATATGCTTCTGCGCTATGCCCCACACGGTGGGAATGATATGCGTTTATGCTAAATGTCGTGCAATCATACACAATGCTATGCAACGCTACGCTATGCAGTGTTAAATGCTATGCGGTGTTAAATGCCATGCAGTCATGCACAATGATGCGATCCCGTCAGCAAAATAAATGCTGAGGGGGAAATTCTCCTGTCAAGGAGAAAGAACTACTCAGACAGAGGAATCATCCTGCTGAGGAGAACATGGACACGCTGGTATTAATTGGACTCTGTCTGGGGAATTGATCTTCCGGTTGACTGCTGCATGGAAAGCAACTTCAGCTGACTGCTGCAGAGGAACGAAGCTCTACGAGAACTTGGACCTGCTGATATCAATCGTGAGAATAAACTGCGCGGCCGTCTCGGCTACTCTTCTGGGGAGGACAACTCTGTGGGGAAACAACTTCAGCTGCTCAACACTCCACTGGGGAAAAACCAATCATGATCTAATCACCTTCCAAGGATTCGGCTCTCTTAGACATCTGCAAACTCGGCTAGGGAAGGAGAAATCATTCTGCTTCGCTGGAGAGAGTGCGACTCTGGGGAGATACAGCATCAGCTGTTCAACATTTGCTAGGAAAACCACTCACGGTCCCAACTGTTTCCAAGGATTCTGCTTTTCTGCGGACTCAGCCGGGGAGAGAAATCATTCTACTTCACTGGAGGGCGCGATTCTGACGAGGAATTTCAATTCCGCTGGGGAAGAAAGAATCATCTGACTTCGGGGAAGAGTACAATTCTGCCGAGGAATACAACATCAGCCGTTCCAACACTCTACTGGGGAAGAGGGAATCATCCAACTTCAGGAGAGAACATAACTCTGGTGGGGAATCTCAATTCCAATGGAGACTTTACTGGGGAAACACGAGCTTCGGCACCCGGACACTTCTATGAAATCTGCACTTGTGACCCGGTGCTGGGGAAAGACGACATCATTCTTCGGTGCTTGGCTCAGCTGATGAGGTGACGTTCCTTCAGGATGCGTCTGCTTGGGGGAAGAGAATCATCTCTGCGCGGGGAGACATATCAATGCTCACTATTTGCGTTCAGATTCTGCGGAGGAGAGACTACTGAACTCTGCTGGAGAAGGAGGGCTCGCCCTGCTTCGGGGATGCGCACGACACGTCTTCTGGAAGGTGCTACACCTGCAACAACAAACAAACAGACAAGATACCCTCCTCAAAGGGGCCTATCCAGGTTATTATCTCGTGACAATATTCAATTAATTAATTGTTTCAACAATCAATGGGCCTAGGCCCGTAAGTTTATGTATGCGCATTTTATTAAAAAACATCAGCGTTTTCATTCGCAAACAAAACAGATAAATGCTAAACAGACAAGCAGAATTGCTGAATAATGTGCATTTTATTGATGATGAACCCCTGAATAGGTAAAAATGTTTTACAACAGAGGCAAGCTTCTGGAATGAGGAAGCCGCGCAAAAAGAAAACATAAATATACATCAGTATATACAAATGTCGGTAACGAGGCATAGACGAACACCATGAGTTGATCCCTCTAAGACCCACTCGACTTCGATACTTCTCCGACGCTTCAGCTTCGGAAGAGATTGATTCAGAAAAACGGCCCTCAGGTCTTCCAAACCACTAAACAATGAAAGTCCATGCGCGGAACGCAGTCATTTGCTTATTCAAATCCCTATCTTTTGCGTGAACCGCCCTTTACGGGTTTTCAGTTCACCGGGATACCCTTTTTTGCCGAAGCCGCCCAGTGTAGGTTTTCGACTTCGCGGGTGTACATTTTTTCAATATATCCCTAACTTTTGCCCGAACCTTTTATTCTGTTTTTGGTTCGCCGGGATGCCCCTTTTTTGCCTGGACTCTTTCTTTTTTGTCCAGCGGGTCTCTTTCAAGCAAAGTATTTTTTAACTGCGTCCGCGTTCACGGGGGATGCAAAATCTTCACCATCCATCGTGGATAACAACAAAGCTCCTCCTGAGAAGACCTTGCTGACGACATACGGCCCTTCGTAATTCGGAGTCCACTTGCCCCGGTGATCGGAGTGTGGCGGAAGAATCTTCTTCAGGACGAGATCACCCGTCTGAAAGCTTCTAGGACGCACCTTCTTATCGTAAGCTTTCTTCATTCGGCTTTGGTACAGGCGACCAAATGCAATCGATGCTAACCTCTTCTCGTCCATCAGGCTGAGTTGGTTCAAACGATTCATAATCCATTCTGCCTCATCGATTTTTACATCAACCAAAACTCGCAAAGAAGGAATCTCTACTTCTAACGGTAGGACAGCTTCCATACCGTACACCAAGGAGAAAGGAGTTGCCCCGGTCGACGTACGCACCGTCGTACGATAACCGTGCAGGGCAAACGGCAACATCTCGTGCCAATCTTTGTACGTCACAACCATCTTCTGAACAATCTTCTTTATGTTCTTATTGGCCGCTTCAACAGCGCCATTCATCTTTGGCCGGTAAGGAGATGAGTTGTGGTGTTCAATCTTGAAGCTCTGGCACAGCTCCTTCATCATCTTATTATTCAAATTCGAACCATTATCAGTAATGATCCGCTCGGGAATTCCATAGCGACAGATGATGTCCCTCTTTATGAATTTAGCTACCACCTGCTTGGTCACATTAGCGTACGAGGCTGCCTCCACCCATTTGGTGAAGTAGTCGATAGCTACCAGAATGAAACAATGACCATTGGACGCAGTGGGCTCGATCTTGCCTATCATGTCGATGCCCCACATGGAGAACGACCAAGGGGAGGACATGACATTCAATGGGCACGGCGGCACATGAACTCTATCAGCATAAATCTGGCATTTATGACATTTCCTCGCGAATCTGAAGCAATCCGACTCCATAGTCAGCCAGTAATATCCTGCTCTCAGGATCTTTCTCGTCATGGCATGCCCGCCGGCGTGCGTACCAAATGTGCCCTCATGGACTTCTTCCATGAGCATACTTGCCTCTTTCTCATCTACATATCTGAGTAGCACGAGATCGTGGTTTCTTTTATACAGCACTCCATCAGGATTGAGATAAAAGTTTCCAGATAGCCTCCTCAGAGTCTTCTTATCCTGGGTTGACGCACCCGCAGGATACTCCTTAGTCATAAGGAAGGTCTGGATGTCGTGGAACCATGGCTTGCCGTCACTGGTATCCTCGATTGCAAACACAAATGCCGGTCTATCAAGACGCGAAAGCACAATTCTTGGAGCCTCATTCCAATAATTGACTTTATACATTGAAGCCAACGTGGCTAAGGCATCAGCCATCTGATTTTCAGCCCTGGGTACATGATGAAGTTCCACTCGATCGAAGAACGGAAGCAGCCTCCTGGCATAATTCATGTACGACACCAAATTCGCTTGACGAGTTTCCCACTCCCCTTTAATCTGATTGATTACAAGCGCTGAGTCACCATATATGTCTAGATTCTTGATTCTCAAATCAATTGCCTCTTCTAGACCCATAATACATGCTTCATACTCGGCCTCATTGTTGGTAACTGAGAACGTCAGTCTTGCTGTAAACGGGATGTGGGATCCGTGAGGAGTCGTGATGATAGCCCCGATACCACTTCCGTAGGAATTAACCGCTCCGTCGAATATCAACTTCCACTGAGACTTCCTATCTGGCCCCTCATCAGGCAATGGCTCATCGCAATCCTTCGCTTTGAGGAACATAATATCCTTGTCAGGGAATTCGAACTTCATCGGCTGGTAGTCTTCGATTGGTTGTTCGGCAAGGTAATCAGACAATACGCTTCCCTTAATGGCTTTCTGAGAGACATACTGAATATCATATTCCGTTAACACCATTTGCCATCTGGCAATCCTGCCCGAAAGAGCCTGCTTCTCGAAGACGTACTTGATCGGATCCATCTTCGAAATCAGCATAGTGGTGTGATTGAGCATATACTGTCGTAGACGTTTGGCAGCCCAAGCTAATGCACAACACGTCTTCTCCAGCATCGAGTATCGAGATTCACACTCAGTGAACTTTTTACTCAAGTAATAAATGGCATGCTCTTTTCTGCCCGTCTCGTCGTGCTGACCGAGAACACAACCCATACTATTCTCCAGAACCGTCAGGTACATGATTAATGGCCGTCCAGCCACTGGGGGTATCAAGATTGGAGGTTCTTGAAGATACTGCTTTATTTTGTCGAATGCCTTCTGGCAATCCTCGTTCCAGATAATCGCCTGATCTTTCTTTAAAAGCTTGAACATCAGTTCACAAGTGGCCGTGAGCTGAGAGATAAACCTTGCAATGTAGTTTATTCGGCCCAAGAAACCACGAACTTCTTTCTCTGTTTTCGGCGCTGGCATTTCCTGGATAGCTTTTATCTTCGCAGGATCAACTTCAATACCTCGTTCACTAACGATAAACCCCAATAACTTTCCGGACCGCACTCCGAAAGTGCATTTGTTAGGATTCAGCCTCAGCCTGAACTTCCTAAGCCTCTCAAACAGCTTCAACAAGTTGACCAGATGCTCTTCCTCCGTTTGGGACTTTGCAATCATGTCATCAACATAGACCTCGATCTCATGATGAATCATATCATGAAACAAAGTTACCATTGCTCGCTGGTAAGTGGCCCCTGCGTTCTTCAGACTGAAGGGCATTACCTTATAGCAGAATGTTCCCCAGGGGGTGATAAACGTCGTTTTCTCCATGTCCTCCGGTGCCATCTTAATCTGATTGTAACCGGAGAAGCCATCCATGAACGAAAACACGGAAAACTGGGCTGTATTGTCGACCAACACATCGATATGAGGCAACGCGAAATCATCCTTAGGGCTCGCCCTATTCAAATCCCGATAATCGACGCACATGCGTACCTTACCATCCTTCTTTGGTACAGGCACTATGTTGGCGACCCACTGAGGGTAAGTGGTAACGGCTAGAAATCCTGCGTCCAACTGCTTCTGGACTTCTTCTTTGATTTTTACAGCCATATCTGGTCTCGTCCTCCTAAGCTTCTGCTTGACTGGAGGGCAATCTTCTCGCAACGGCAAGCAATGAACCACGATATCAGTGTCAAGTCCGGGCATATCTTCATATGACCAAGCAAAGACGTCACTATACTCTCGAAGCATCTCGACCAGTCTATGCTTGACATCATTCTGCAGCGCAGCCCCTACTCTGACATTTCTGACGAGCTCCTCAGAACCCAGATTTACAATCTCAATATCCTCTTCGTGAGGCAGAATAACCTTTTCTTCTTGTCTCAACAAGCGGGCCAACTCTTCCGGAAGGTCCTCGTCTTCATCAATCTCATCCTCGGCTTGATAGATCGGGCAATCAAAGTCGTAGAGAGTCGTAGAGGGTCCAGAGTCGATGTCATCTGTTACGTGGATCCTGCAATAACAAGGGTTAAGTTTAAAGCAAGCATATGCAGGTTAGCACGAACCTCGTTGCCATTTTGCTGTTTTTCGAAATAAACATAAAACAGGAATGACAGAGAACACAATATTTGATTACGAAGAAAACGCCTTTTATTTATTAACAAAATGCATACACATAATCCAACAAGGCCCTGACAGTAAAACCACTATGCCCCGGGCAAGACATAGGGTTGTACAAAGATTGTAAAAGAAAATCATTACTCTTCACTTGTCAGCTTGATAATCTCCTTGATGGTCCAATTGTGGAGGCGCTCGCCCGGCTTGCTCGGTTGAATCCAGGCGTCAAGATCATAATCACTGTCCCCGCTGTCCTCGGACGCAGCGTTGATGCTCTCGAAAATTACTCCCCCCTTGGTGAATAGGATCGGCCCTTTCCCACGAGACGAGCTGCCAGAAGAAGATGAAGCTTCAGCTCCAGGAGAATACCCCAATCCAAACTTATCCTGCTTGATTGGTATATCTAAAACATGCCCCCAGCCTGGGGTAGAACCGGCTTCGACGACGGCCCGAGCTTCCTTAAACGAGGAGAGATTCATCTCCTGCTTCTCTGCGACGACAGGAGCTACCTCTTTTACCCTGACGGTTTCAAATGCTTGGCAGAGCGTTTCATGGATCTCGCCATCCATTTCAACGTATTTAAAGGACGACAGGTGGCTCACCATGATGTCCTCTTCACCACAGACGGTCACTATGCTGCCCCCAACAGCATATTTGAGCTTCTGATGCAGCGTGGACGTCACGGCACCAGCAGAATGGATCCATGGCCGACCTAAGAGGCAACTATAGGCGGGCATGATATCCATGATATAGAAAACCGTATTGAACGTCTCTGGACCAACTTGAATTGGCAGGGTCAATTCTCCGAAGACGTGGCGCTTAGTCCCATCAAAGGCTTTCACGACCAGATCACTGGGCGTGCAAAGCAATCCACGGGTATCCAACTTCATCAGTGCCTTCTTCGGAAGCACATTAAGGGAGGAACCCGTATCCACCAGGACATGTGACATGACGGTACCTCTGCACTCTATCGAGACGTGCAAGGCGTTGTTGTGATCTCTTCCCTTAGGAGTCAGCTCTAGATCTGTAAATCCCAGCCCATTACCAGCATTGACATGGGCCACCACCTCCTCGAGTTGATTTACTGATATCTCCTGCGGCACGTATGCAGCATTCAATACCTTCAGTAATGTGTTGCGGTGCGCTTCAAAACACAACAACAAGTTAAGAATCAAGATCTTTGACGGAGTCTGATGAAGATGATCTACAATTTTGTAGTCACTCTTCTTGATTAGTCGCATGAATTCTTCAGCATCTTTAACCAACAAATCTTTTTCTGCCCCAGAGGGGACCTGTTCGACAGCTTTACCTTTACCCTTATCAGCAGCATCAGCCCTGACCACTTTCTCTGCTGCAACCTCCGCTGGCGCAAACACTCTACCGCTTCTAGTGATACCACTGACTTCGGTAAGATTCTGCACAGTTGATCCGAATGGCTCTAGCTCTATCTTCTGACCATTACAATAAACTTCGGCGCCGTAATGCCATGGAACGACATTAGTACTCTCGAATGGGATTGGTCCGGCCCTGGTGATAGTGATAGTAGGCGGACGGGGCGCAGAAATAGTAATAGGGTGACGAGGAATAGTAATGGTGGCAACTTCGTCTGCCTGCTTCAGCACGACTTCCCCTGATGCACTCTCCACGCTCCGGCTGAACTGTAAAATACCCTCAGACATCAGACTTTGGATACCTTCGATCAGCTGCTCACACCCATCAGGAAGTGTAGCACAAGCCATACATAACTCTCCGCATCCAGGGAAGAAGCCCTTCTTCAGCAGCTTAGCCTTGACAAAACTAAGTGGCGTCTTCAAATCTTTGACATCAGTCAGCAAGTCCGCACTCTCTTCAGTGATAACAGCATTCACTCCGCCTCCCTTATGATGAGGCATCGGGTTTTTGGTGACGTTGGGCACGTTGTCAAAAAAGTTGATAACCTTGGCGTCCACCAAGTCCTGGACTTTGTGCTTAAAAGCTTTACAATTCTCAATCGTATGGCCAGGTGCCCCAGTATGGAACTCACAAGTAGCATTGGCGTCATACCCCGGTGGTGGTGCCCCTGTTAAGGGAGCCAACGTCCTCTTTTGAACTAATTGGAGCTGAAGCAACGTTTGCAGAAGCTGTGCATACGACATAGGAGGAGTTTCAAAATGACGGCTTGTCAGGGGAGCCCGATTCTGATATCTTTTATACCCCTGCTGATTCTGCTGCTGGGGCTGCTGCTGTTGCTGCGGCGGGGCAGCTGGGATATTTATGCTAGCAATCTGAGGCTGAGGGCCCTTGCCCTTTCTCCGAGCATTAGTGACAGCACTGGCATCTCCCTCTCGACGCTTGCCAGCGTAAGGTTTCTTGCTACTTCCTCCAGCTGAGGATGATTCGCCCTGAATTTTTCCGATCTTTATACCGTTCTCAACATGCTCGCCCAGAGTGATGAGAGCCGAGAATGTTCCAGACATGCCACTGACCAGCTTTTCATAATAGATTCCAGGAAGGGTAGCCACGAACATTTGCACTAGCTCACGCTCAACCATCGGCGGTTGAACCCGAGCAGCCAATTCACGCCACCGCTGGGCGTACTCTTTAAAGCTTTCATTGTTCCGCTGTGAGAGATTCTGAAGCTGGACTCGGTTGGGAGCCAAGTCGCTATTGTATTGATAGTGGAGGACGAACGCTTCTGCAAGATCTTTCCAGGTGCGCACAGTAGCGGGCTCCAAACCCATATACCATTCGAGCGGTGGACCAGAAAGACTATCCTGAAAGAAGTGCATCAGCAGCTTCTCATCGTCAGAATAAGCGGACATCTTTCTATAATAAGATCGGAGGTGGACCCGGGGGCAAGTAGTACCCTTATACTTCTCAAAGGTAGGTACCTTGAACTTATGAGGTACCTTAAAGTCAGCAATCAGCCCAAGCTTGGACATATCAACGCCCAATGTGTTCTGATTTTCAATGTCTCTCATCTTGTCTTCCAGCGCCTTGAACCTGAGTCGAGCTTCAGCATTCAACTCTGCTTCTACACCTCTCTGAGAGAATACGTCATCCTGATGGTCCTCCAGCCACGGTTGAGGCACCAACAGATTTCCTGCACCAGCATTGCCGTTGATCGGCCCTATGTTAACATTGGCTCCCAGACTACCATTGTCGACGCCTACCGCATTGAGTCCGAGATTAGTCATCAGATTGCCGTTAGCACTACCGTTGCCCCCGGCAACAGGAACAACATTCTGTGGAGCATCCACTGGAGGAGGAGTAGGTACGGCCCCACCGTGAAGTATGCCATTACTGTCAACCCTGGAGATCAGAGGTTGAACCAAAGTACGAAGCTGGTCCTGACCATTAGCGACCACTTGCATCAGCTCCATAAAACGATCCATCCGTTCACGGAGCTCTTGAACATCTGACTGCACCTGGTCCATTATCCTTGTCTGATTAGCGCGAGTTGAGTAGCGGTGGATGAGTCTTTGATCAATCCTGGAGATCGAAAGCAGCTCGGAACCTGTGTACCTGAAAAACCTTGCAACATTAAAGGTTAGGAAAAGCAACAGAATGTATGTCATGCAAAAATGCTTCATGCAGATGCATGCGTGTGTCTGTGTGCTTGAGAGATTTCCCCCGATCCTGGCACCTGCTGACAATAATAAGGAGGGGAATCTGGGCCCAATCATGGAAACAGCAACCTCACATATACATAGTACCAGCGATAGCCAACTTCGACACATCAGGGATCGAGAACTCGTACGCAACAGTCTTTCTGAGAGCGGCTGTAGTGATACAACAAGAGGCGAGAGATCATGGATCGGGGAAACGGTACCTGTCACAGACACACGCCAATGGAATGCGAATGATTATGCAAACTAATGCAAAATGCAGGCATGCAACAATATATCCAGGTGGCTGCTGTGGAGATTCGGTATCGACAGTCACTGATGAGAAGGAAACCCCGGTGTAAAACCACTGATCTGATCTGCTGAGAATAACCATCTGATAGGATCGAGATCAAAATTCTGCCCTGACAAGAATAGGTGCCTGATAATAAGGACCCGGGATGTATGATCAGAAAACGTCCGCTGATGAAGTCTTCAGACCCCAAATCAAAAATCTGCCCTATCGAGAACAACCACGCAGCTGCTGATGAGATCTTCAGACCCCACTTAAAATCTGCCCTATCAAGAACAAACAACAACTGCTGATGAGATCTTCAGACCCCACTCAAAAATCTGCTCCATCTATGACAAACCTCTGAAGACAATACTCTGATCGACACCTGCTCTATCAGGAACAGACATACACCCAATGACAAAATCCTCTGATCAAAACTTGCTCTATCAAGAACATATCTGCAACTGAGAACCCAACATAACTGATCCACTGTCAAGAAAACCAGGTAGTCTGGAGGTTAAGGTTTCCTGCAATATCCCAACCCCACTCACAGGTATGGACCTAATCCACGGACAAAGGTACGGCATCCTATGCGGTCATCAGCGTCACAGACTTTCATGAGTGACGATACGATTCCCAGAAGGAGTGGCATCATCAAGTCATGAAGAGGCCTCACTTAGCTGACTTCCAAATGATCGGTCCCCAGAGTCGACAATCCTCACGTCTGGACTCCCCTCAGATCCTCAGGACCGGAAAGGAGCACCTCTGCAAGAATCTCGTCTGAGTGCAGATTTTCGTAGGGAACTGTGCTTGCTCAGCAGACAGGTTCGTCTACTACTTCTCCGCAACTATATCTAGGTGTATGCTCAAGCCCAGGTCCGGCTTCTCACTCATAGTAACATCCCTCTCCCACAGCAGCACAGATAATCATATCAAACTGGAAATAAGATGCGGGAAATAAAATGCGGGAAGTAAAAATGCGATAAATAAACGCAACCCAACAAGCAAACACACAAACGATAGGATTGACTCTCATAGGGAACCGGAGAACCAGAGATTCTGGGTTCGGTCCCCAGCAGAGTCGCCAGCTGTCGCTTGCGCGAAAATAAGGTGCCGGCATGACAGAAGAGTCGCCACCTTTCGTTATTTATCCCTCAGAGCGGGAAAGGAAACGATCGGAAAAAACCTGACGAATAAGGGTAAGACAAGGTCGTCGCAACCATTGTCTGGGTTCGGGAGTCGGTTACGCAAGGGGAAGGTATTAGCACCCCTCACGTCCGTCGTACTCGACGGGATCCTCGCTTGTTTGTTTACTTGGACGGGTTGGTTATAATCTATCTACCTATCAAGGCTGGCTGAAAAAGAAAAGAAAAATGACTCGGCAAAGCGTCGCACTTTATGCCTACGTATTCTCATCAGAGAATGAGAAATCAGAGTCAACGTAGTTCGGCCTACGAAGGGTTACGGGGGAAAGGTTGCTCGCTAGGACGTCGCATCCTATGCCTACGTACTTCCACACTGTATAGAAGATCAGAGCGAACGTAGTTCGGGAAACTACGAGTTATCTCCTAAAAGAAGTGTTTTTTATTGTGTTTGCGATCTCAACCGCACTAGAGACTATGACCTGAGAGGGAATGCGTCCTTTCTCAGATAACTTAAGGCTCGTAACGTACGAAAGAAATCATTCATGATTACTGTATTTTAAACTGCTTCGAGATGAGAAGAGAACAGGCCCAACTAGGAGGGAGACTATCAAGTCCTATTGTTATCATGCCATGGATTCATCCTATGGTTAAGGTTTGAACAGGGAACTCCTAGATTTTGTCATGCATAGGTTTCAACCTAAAAGTCTATCATCAAATCCTCATCAGAGGAAATGAGAGTCCTAAGGGATCATATCAATGATACACCAAAACAGACAAAAACATCAGCTTTAACAGTAGAATGCATGCAATGCAAGTGAGGGAGGAAATGTGTGTGGGGCTTCAGCCTCCACAAGCTCGTCTCGACCTCAAGTCAGTCATGAAATAACAGTAATCATACTGAAATAAACAACATGCTATCAAGCAATGAATAGATAAAAGAAATGAAGTGCTATCTGGCAAACAAAACACAAGCTTGAGAAAGAATCATCTACTCTCTAATCCTAACCCTAACACAGAATCTGAATCAACTCTAAGCAAAGCCCTAAAGCAAAACCTAACCAAAAGAAATCAATCCCAGTCTTCAAGCTTCAGAACAAGCTTACCAAAGAAAGGGAGCTAAGTAGGCAGACTCATAGTGTCTTCCTCAGGAAAGCACTAGGAGGTGTATACTCAGGAGTCATATCCTATGTGGCTCCACCACTGTGATCAGTTTACATTCCTCCTCAGGAGAAACTAAACTCACAAGCAGGCTCCAACATCACTGGATACTTAGGAAATCCTATCTGAACTAGTGGAACTAAGTGAATAGACCCATAGGACCTTCCTCAGGAAAGTACTAGGAGGCTTCCACTTAGGAGTTGTATCCCATGTGGCTCAACAACATGTGATTAGTTTACATTCCTCCTCAGGAGAAATTAGACTCACAAGTTGGCTCCAACATCATTGGATACTTAAGAAATCCTAGATAAGCTAAGGGAACTAAGTGAATAGACCCATAGGACCTTCCTCAGGAAAGTACTAGGAGGCTTCCACTTAGGAGTTGTATCCCATGTGGCTCAACAACATGTGATCAGTTTACATTCCTCCTCAGGATAAATTAAACTCACAAGTTGGCTCCAACATCATTGGATACTTAAGAAAGAGGTGAGAAGAAAGAATGAAAGTCATTCATAGTGCCTTCCTCAGGAAAGTACCATGAACTTCCTTCAAACCTCAGGGTCTCAAACCTCACAGACAGGGAATAATCCAAGCTCTGGGTCTCTGAGTCTTGATCTACAATCTTCTCTCCATCATGCTCTCCAACAAGCTCTTCAAGACAACACAAGCCCCACAACAAATTCCCCAAGACAAACCCTAGAGATGAACAGATAACCCCAGAACAGACAAAATCATCAGCTAACTTTAGAAAATACCTAAAAATGCTAAACCAATGGGGAAAAATCTATCAATTAATCACAAGGGTCTACAACATCTACCTTTAATATCCACATATGCCCCTACCCAAAAATCAAGACAAAACTATCTAAAAAAATGAATTTCCTCACTTATGCACAACCTAAACCCTAATTAGGATACCCTAATGCTAACCTAATTAATCTAATCAAATTTTAATCTAAAAATCATGAATTAAATCCTATGGGGAACTATGGCTCAATATCTAATTACACAAAAAGGAATGAATTAAAAATCCTAAGGGAAAGCCCTAAAAGAAATTCTACAAAATTATGTACAAAATTAAACATATTAAAAAGCTATTTAAAAGAAAAATCTATTAAAAATATGAAAATAAAATAAAATGGACATTTTATTTATTTATAATTTTCTAGACAAATTTATGAACACATGAAAAAAACAAGAATTAAAAAATATTAAATTTTCTATTTCTTATGAATTTTATAAAAGACAAACAATAAAAGAAAATAAAAAAAGAATTAAAGGGGATGGGGGGTGAAAATAGTAAGGCGCCTCAGTTTATTTTCTGGATGGGCTGAATATGGTGGGGTGCCAATAGCATTCTGGATAAGCCCATACGCGCCTCATTAAACCAAACGGCAGCGTTTTGGGCATTCGAATTTCCCTCCGTTTCTTTAATTAATCTGGACCGTTAGATGAGGGGATTAAGTCAACTATTCAGGATGATCCAAGGGCTCTTGGTTGTCTTCTTCCTTGGACACCTAGGGTTTCATGAATTTCAGTCTCCACACGCGAATCTTCCATCTCCTCTACCTCTCTCACCAAGCCATGAAAACTCACGATCCAAAAATCAAACTTAACCTACTCATTGCCCTCTACACAGCCATGGTCCTAGATTCCTCTAAAACTCAACCTAAAAAGAAATACGATAGTAGGAAGTTCTGGGCACACTTTAATTGCACTGATATGCATGGAAATGGTATGGGCTCATATTATGCAAGAATGTTCTCCATCTCATGGGGAGTACACTAAGCTAAAGAACTAAGATTATAGTATACTAAATTGTAAGTTCTTGGTCCTAAAACAGAAATGGCCATAAAGCAAACCTCCATGTAATGCTCTCAAACTCATCATGATTCATCTCCTAATGGTCTCTACCACATTTCACCTAACCACATGATCTAACTATGCATAAATAATGAGATTCGAAGGAAAGTGCATACCTTGCAAGTGGTGATGGCTATGGTGTTTCTCTTCCAATTCAAGCCTTGGTGCTCTCTTGGAATGATCTTTAATGGCTCTATGTGCTTCTGTTTGCAGTAGTTTTTGCTCACATTTCTTGAATCAACCTAGCCAATCCTTCATGCAAGTTGGAGTGAAGCTTGTGATCTCATGAACCAGCCACGAATTCTCCTTGATTTTTCTTGCCAAATACTCAATGTTGCTTGTAGATGATGATGATAATCAGAATTGTAGTGATTGATGAAGTTTCAATGGAGTTTGAAATGAAAATGCACTTTGGAGTGAAAGAATCAAAGTGTAGTATGCAAGCTCTAAGAATCACCAACCAATGCATGGATCCTCTCTAGGGGATATATAGATGAGAATAGAAGCCCTTAGAACTTTGGAGAACCTTCCAAGAAGTTTCTAGAATGTATCACGCAATGAGAATTTGAATTTGTCATCTTGAGTGAATCTCATGCAATCTCATGATAAACCATGCAATCTTACTTAAATTCTCCCCATATGATATTATGACATGAAAATAAGGTCTTACAAACCCTTATGTAGCATTTTCTCCTTTTTCCTTTTGGTGCCTTAAGATGCAAGAATGAAATTTACAAAGCAACTCCAATTTTTAAGCCTAAACTCAAACATGTGGCTAAACCATTGTTTTTAAAATGATGTTTGGAGTCAAAATGACATATTGGATGACCCATTTTGGATTTGTAGATCTCTCAAACCAAAATTCTATTTCAACTTTTTAAACTTATAAGCCATTTTTAGTTCATTTTTAACCAATCATGCAAATCCATGCTATGAGCTTTTCCAACAATTCATGACCTTCTTTCTAGACTTAAAATCACATTTTGAACAACTTTCATGTTTTGAGTTTTTCCATTTGAGGCTTGGAAATAGGAGATATGGCCTTTGCTTAAAATGACCTATAACTGACAAATGACCAAAATACCCCTGTCTTGTTCAAACCATAAGTTGAGTTCCACAAATCCTATCAAGGACTTCTACCACTCAAATTAAAGCTAAGGAGATGCCCTCCAACATTCTTGTTGACCAAGAGATCATAGGAATCATCCTACTAGGGCAAACGTTGTCTGCAAGTTGGGTGACTTTCAAGGACCCAGATTCACATACCTCTGCTGACCTGTAATTTGTCAAAACCATAACTTGAGCTCTGCAACTCCTATTAAGGACTTCCACCACTCAAATTAAAGCTAAGAACAAGCTCTACAACATTCATGTTGTGGGGAAGATGAGATATCAATCACATCTAGAGCTAAAACTGCCTGGAAGATAGGGATCAAATCAGGGTTTTTTCACTGACAATCCTCAGAAACCCTAACTCAAAACTTCTCAAACTCCTCAATCATGATGAGTTGGTCTAGGAATCATCTTTATAATATCTCTATGCATCATTCCATGATCTCATGGCCCTTGGATTGGGTCTCAACCTTCTCCAAATTTTCAGTTATCCTAGGGTTGACCCAGTCAAAACCCTAATTCTACCATTCATGGTTGAATCTTTTGAATTCTTGCATAATGACCTCTCTGGGCTTCATGATGGCTATCAAGACATCTCATAGGCTTTCTCAAAACATCAAGTTCATTCTCAAAGTCTCAGAATCATCTGAGGAGCACCCACAACTCTCAAGCTATGAAGCACACAACCCTGGTTTCAACCAATTCCTCTGAGGATCTCTTGAACTGTCTGGTGAAGGTATCAACCTGCTAACACTTGATGGATAAATAATTGTTGGTCAAATTTTGGGGTGCAACAACTGGTACAAGGAGGGAAAACCAGTCACGGTGGCCGGAGAAGAGCGCCACCGTCTTCTCCGGCGAGAGCCATCAAGCTCTACAACTAACTTCAAGCAAACTCAAAGAAAATTATATGGATCCACTCGTCTCTTCTCACTGATCACGAAAATCCACTCCATTTTTCTTAATTCCTCATGAATCTCCAAAAACGATGATGAACAGAAAATGACTCAATTCCAAAGTTGTCACGAAACTCCAAATTGATTACACAGAAATGTTCCTCACCTCTCAAGGATCAAAAACCACCATCTAATTCACCTTAATCCTCAAGAATCATCTAGATATGAATCCAAACAGAACTTGCCTCTCATCATGAATCATCACGAAACTTCTCAATTATGATTCTAAATCGATCTATGTCATCACTACAACCTAACCACATGCCAATTTCAGTCTAAACATGCATAGAACTAGAGCAATGGTGAAAGATGAAAACCTAGAGAAAAAAAAGCTTGAAATTGGAGTAGTTGCAGTGTGATTCTTGACTCCAAATGCTGCAGAAACATTCACTCAATGATCCTGGTGCTAACTGAATCCTCAATTGATCTTGTAACTCTCCGAAAAGCAAAAAACGATTTTGAGTTGGAAGCTCCAATCTCTAACTGCCACAACTGAATTCTTCACCAATTCCTTCCAAAAAATGATCTGAATACGATTATGAACTTAAATAGAAGCTGTTTGGATCCTAACATGGCCCAATTTGAAGAATCCAAAATTCAATTTTCTCCAAAGTTCAACTATGGTGACTCGTGTATTCTGACTCAGTTTTAGCTCACTCTTTGCTTCAATAGCTTGCACAACACTCCTTGGATGTGAATGGATCAGTTTGAAGGCTTGAATTGATCCAATGGTGTTGATTGATTATGTTACTTCCATTCTAAGTAATCCACATAATATCCATGGATTAAGCCTCAAATAAAAAATGTGAAATTTCCAATCCTTCAAAATGTCATTTCCAATCAGAAAATGCATAAACTTGTGAAGTTTTGAACCATTGTGATTTATTTTGAATTTTTCCTTCATTAATGCCTTTTAATGATCTTTTTTTCAAAATTTCTTCATACTCTTCCATATTCAATCCATATCAATGGATGCTTGGGACATGGTTGAACTAAAAACACCATTTTGAACAACTTTCAAGTTGAACAAATCTTCATTTGAGGTGTCTAAATTGGTGAAATTGACCCATAATCAAAAATGACATGTAATTCCAAATACCCAAAACACCCTTATCTTGCAAAGCTCATAACTTGAGTTCTAAAAATCCAATCATGGACTTCTAGTACTTTCTAGAAAGCTAAGAAGATAAGGAACAACATTAATGTTGACCAAAAGTTCATAGGAAGCATACTTCTAGGGCAAAAGTGTCATGCAAGTTGGGTAACTTTCAAGCTCCAATTTCACATGTCTCGGATGACCTGTAACTTGTCTGGCTCATAACTTGAGTTCTATAAACCCTATCAAGGACTTCTAGTACTCAAATTAAAGATATGATCATGCCCTACAACAATCATGTTAGGGTCAAGGTGAGATGAAAATCACATCTTGAGTTAAGTGGTCTTGAAGTTAGACCCTAAACCAGGGGATTTTACATTGTCAAGCATAGGAACCCTAGCCTAGCAACTTCTCACACTCTTGATTCATGATAAGTTGAACTTGGAATCATCCCTTAGGCATCTCAACACATCAATCCATGATCACATGGCTCTTGAAATAGGTCTCAACCTTCTTCAAATCATCAGTTATCCTAGGGTTGACCAAGTGAAACCCTAGTTTTACCAATCTTGGTATATCTTCGTGTCCTCCATATAATGACCTGTCTAGGCTTCAAAATGAACTTCAACACTTCTCATGAGCTCTCTCAAGGTCTCAAGTCCACTTCCATGGCTTCAGAATCATCTGAATAGCTTCCCATAACTCTCAAGTTAGGAGGTGTACACACTTGGCTTCAACCACTCTTCCTGAGGATCTTTGGCTTCTCTGGTGAGGATGTCAACCCTTGAACACTTGGATAAGCCTCTTATCTAGCTTCATAGTCTTGTGTAGCCCTTGATTGGTAGTCATACCTCTTGATCTCTTGCATACATGTCAATGAAATGCAGATGATAATGATAATATGAATGCAATGAAACACAAGCTAGGTAAAGAAAAGTTGGGCAAATTTTGGGGTGCAACACTATTCAAACACTCTTTCCTGCTGGAGAAGACAAATAATGCCCTGAACGGCTTCCAAGGACTCGACTCTCTTAGGGAACTGCAAACTCGGCCGAGGGTAGACAACCAGACGCTGGAATAAATCCTACCTGCCGGGGAGAACACAACTCTTGGGGAGTTTCAACTCTACCGGAGACTTCAGCCTGAACTATCGAGAGCTGAACACTTACGGATAGTTTTCTATGAGAAAACTGCACATTGACCCACTGCTGGGAACGAGTATACACCTTTGCGCATGACTCAGTTGGGGAAATGATGATCCTGCCTAGGATACATCTTGGCATACTGCCTGGAAAGTGACGGCCCTGCAATAAAGTGAACAAGCAGACACGATACCCTTCACAAAGGGACCTATCAAGGTTATCATCTGTGACGATGTTCAGGTAATTCAATGTTTTAACAATTATCGGCCTAGGCCAGCAAGTTTATGTATGCGCATTTTAACAAAAACATTGGGCGTTTCTTCGCAAAAAAAACAGATAAAAGCTAAAACAAGCAAACAGAAATACTGAATAGTATATGTTTATTGATAAACGAGCCTGTAAATAGGCAAAATGTTTTACAACAGATGCAAGCTCCTGAAATAAGGAAGCTGCGCACGTATATACAGAAATATACAACAATATATACACAAATGTCGGCAATGTTGTGTAGACGAACACCATGAGTTGATCGCTCTATGACCCACTCGACTTTGATACTTCTCTGACGCTTCAGCTTTAGAAGAGATTCATTTGGATAAACGGCCCTCAGGTCTCCCCCAAACCACTAAACAATGAAAGTTCACACGTGGAACGCAGTCATTTGCTTTTTTAATCCCTAACTTTTGTCTGAACCGCCCTTTTGGGTTTTCGATTCACCGGGATACCCTTTTTTGCCAAAGCCGCCTTTTCAGGTTTTCGACTTTGCGGGTGTACATTTTTTCATTTATATCCCTAATTTTTTCCCGAACCTTTTCCTTTTTTATGGTTCGCCGAGATGCCCCATTTTTGCCTGGATATTTCTTTTTTCTTTCCAGCGGGTCATTTTTAAGCAAAGTATTTTTTGACTGCGTCCACGTTCACAAGGGATGCAAAATCTTCGCCATCCATCGTAGACAATAGTAAGGCTCCTCCCGAGAAGACCTTGTTGACGACATATGGACCTTCATAGTTAGGAGTCCATTTGCCCCTGTGATCGGAATGTGGCGGGAGAATCTTCTTCAAGACGAGATCACCCGTCTGAAAGCTTATAGGACGCACCTTCTTATTGTAAGCTTTCTTCATTCGGCTCTGGTACAAACGACCGTAAGAAATCAATGTTAATCTCTTCTCATCCATCAGGCTGAGTTGATTCAATCGGTTTTTGATCCATTCTGCCTCATCGAGTTTCATGTTAACCAAAACTCGTAAAGAAGGAATCTCGACCTCCAACGGTAGGACCGCTTCCATACCGTATACTAGTGAGAAAGGAGTTGCCCCGGTTGATGTACGTACCTTCGTAAGATAACCGTGCAATGCAAATGGCAACATCTCATGCCAATCTTTGTAGGTCACAACCATCTTTTGCACTATCTTTTTAATGTTCTTGTTGGCCGCTTCAACCGCGCCGTTCATCTTCGACTGATAAGGCGATGAGTTGTGATGTTCAATCTTGAAGTTCTGGCATAACTCCTTCATCATCTTGTTGTTCAGATTCGAACCATTGTCAGTAATGATCCGCTCGGGAATTCCATATCTGCAGATGATGTCCCTCTTTATAAATCTTGCTACCACTTGCTTGGTTACGTTAACGTACGAGGCTGCCTCCACCCACTTGGTGAAGTAGTCGATGGCTACCAAAGTGAAACAGTGCCCATTAGATGCAGTGGGCTCGATCTTGCCGATCATATCGATACCCCACATGGAGAACGGCCACGGGGATGACATGACAATCAACGGGCACGGCGACACATTTATTTTGTCTGCACAAATCTGGCATTTGTGACATCTCTTCGCGAATTTGAAATAATCCGACTCCATCGTCAGCCAGTAATATCCTGCTCGTAATATTTTACGTGTCATGGCATGTCCGCCGGCGTGCGTACCAAATGTGCCTTCATGGACCTCCTCCATAAGCAAACTAGCTTCTCTTTCGTCCATACATCTGAGTATCACGAGATCATGATTTCTCTTATACAGAACTCCATCAGGATTGAGGTAGAAATTTCCAGATAGCCTCCTCAGAGTCTTCTTATCCTGGGTTGACGCTCCCACTGGATACTCCTTAGTCATAAGGAAGTTCTGGATATCGTAGAACCATGGCTTGCCATCAGAGGCTTCCTCAATTGCAAAAACGAATGCAGGCCTATCGAGGTGGGAAATGACAAATCTTGGAGCTTCATTCCAAAAATTAACTTTGTACATTGAAGCCAACATGGCTAAGGCATCAGCCATCTGATTTTCAGCTCTGGGCACATGATGGAGCTCCACTCGATCAAACAAAGGAAGCAGCCTTCTGGCGTAATTCATGTATGGGACCAAATTCGAATGACGAGTCTCCCACTCCTCTTTTATCTGGTTAACAACGAGTGTCGAGTCACCGTATACATCCAGGTTCTTGATTCTCAAATCAATGGCTTCTTCTAAACCCATGATGCATGCCTCATATTCCGCTTCATTGTTGGTGACTGGAAATGTTAATCTGGCGGTGAACGGGATGTGGGATCCTTGGGGAGTCGTAATGATTTCCCCAATTCCGCTTCCGTACGAATTAATTGCACCGTCGAATATCAACTTCCACTGGGACTTCCTATCTGGCCCTTCATCTGGCAACGGTTCATCACAATCTTTCACTTTGAGAAACATGATATCCTCATCAGGGAATTCAAATTTCATCGGTTGATAGTCTTCGATAGGCTGTTCGGCAAGGTACTCAGACAAAACACTTCCCTTGATGGCCTTCTAGGAAACATATTGAATATTGTACTCCGTTAGTACCATTTGCCATCGGGAAATTCTCCCGGAGAGAGCCTACTTCTCGAAGACGTACTTGATCGGATCCATCTTCGAAATTAGCATGGTCGTGTGATTGAGCATATACTGTCTTAAACATTTGGCAGCCCACGCGAATGCGCAACACGTTTTCTCCAGCATTGAGTAACGGGACTCACAATCTGTGAACTTTTTACTCAAGTAATATATGGCATGCTCCTTTCTGCCAGTCTCGTCGTGCTGACCGAGAATGCAACCCATGCTATTCTCAAGAACTGTCAAGTACATGATTAAAGGCCTTCCAGCCACTGGGGGAATCAATATTGGAGGTTCCTGCAGATACTGTTTTATCTTGTCAAATGCCTTCTGGCAATCCTCGTTCCAGATAATCGCCTGATCTTTTTTCAATAGCTTAAACATTGGTTCACATGTGGCTGTGAGTTAAGATATGAACCGAGCAATGTAGTTCAATCTCCCTAGAAAGCCACGAACTTCTTTTTCAGTTTTTGGCGCTGGCATATCTTGTATTGCTTTTATCTTGGCAGGATCAACCTCAATGCCTTTTTTGCTCACAATAAACCCCAGTAGTTTTTCGGACCGTACTCCGAAAATACATTTGTTAGGATTCAGCCTCAACCTGAACTTCCTAAGTCTCTCAAATAGCTTCAGCAAATTGACCAGATGTCCCTCCTCCATTTGGGACTTCGCTATCATGTCATCAACATAGACTTCAATCGCATGGGGAATCATGTCATGAAACAAAGTGACCATCGCCCGCTGGTAAGTTGCCCCTGCGTTCTTCAGACCGAAAGGCATTACCTTGTAGTAGAACGTCCCTCATGGTGTAATGAACATGGTTTTCTCCATGTCTTCCGGCGCCATCTTGATTTGGTTATAGCCGAAGAAGCCATCCATGAACGAAAACACGGAAAATTGAGCAGTATTGTCGACCAACACATCAATATGAGAGAGCGGGAAATCATCTTTAGGGCTCGCCTTATTCAAATTCCGATAATCAACGCACATTCGCACCTTACCGTCCTTCTTTAGTACAGGTACTATGTTGGCGAACCACAGAGGGTAAGTAGTGACGACCAAGAATCCAGCATCCAACTGCTTTTGGACCTCTTCTTTGATTTTAACGGCCATGTCTGGTCGTGTCCTTCTAAGCTTCTGCTTAACTGGAGGACAATCTTCTCACAGTGGTAGATGATGAACCACTATGTCAGTGTCGAGCCCGGGCATATCTTCATACGACCAAGCGAAGATGTCACTATACTCTCGAAGCATCTCGACCAATCTCTTCTTGACGTCGCTTTGCAATGCAGCCCATATCCTGACATTTATGACAACTTCCTCGGACCCCAGATTAATAATCTCAATTTCTTCCTCGTGAGGCAGAATGATCTTATCTTCTTGTTTTAACAATCGTGCCAAATCTTCTAGAAGGTCTTCATCCTCATCAATCTCTTCTTCAGCTTGATATATCGGGCAATCAAAGTCGAAGTGAGTCATAGAAGGTTCAGGGTCGATGTCATCTGTAGTGTGAATCCTGCAATACAAACGGTTAACAAAAAAGGATATGCAGGTCAGCACTAACCGTATTGCCATTTTATTGTTTTTCAAGACAAAAATAAAACAAAAATAACAGAGATCACAAAATTTGAATGCAAAGAAAACGCCCTTTGATTTATTGATAATATGTACATGCATAAGCAATCAAGGCCCTGGCAATAAAACCGTTATGCCTCGGGTAGAGCATAAGGTTGTACAATAATTAGAAAGGACAAAGCATTACTCTTTACGCGTCACTGGGATGACATCCTGGACGGACCAATTGTTGAGGCTCTGGCCTGGCCTGCACGACTGAACCCAGGAGTCCAGGTCACAGTCACTATCCTTCTCGTCTTCAGACACGGCGTTGACATTCTCAAATATTACTCCACCTTTTGTGAACTGAATCGGCCCCTTGATGCATGGCGTACCGCGAGAGGATGAAGCAGCGGAAGAAGGAGAATACCCTAACCCAAACCTATCTTGCTTGTTAGGGATGTCCAGGACTTGCCCCCAGCCCGGGGAAGAACCAGCTTGAACCACAGCTTGAGCTTCCTTGAAGGAAGAGAGGGTCACCTCAGGTTTTTCGATCATCGTCAGAATCACATCCTTGATTTTAACGGCCTCAAACGCCTGGCACAAAGTTTTGTGGATCTCGCCATCCACCTCAACATACTTAAAAGATGACAAATAACTTACCTTTATGTCCTCTTCTCCACAGACAGCCACGATGCTGCCACCCACAGCATACTTCAGTTTCTAGTGCAATGTGGAAGTCATTGCGCCCGCAGAATGGATCCAAGGCCGACCCAACAGACAGCTATAGGCAGGCATGATATCCATGATATAGAAAACTGCGTCAAATGTTTCTGGCCCAACCTGAATGGGCAGAGATACTTCTCCAAAGACAGACCGCTTAGTCCCATCAAAAGCTTTCACCACCAGATCACTGGGTGTACATATCAGCCCTCTTGTATCCAGCCTCATCAGAGCTTTCTTAGGGAGAACGTTCAGAGATGATCCCATGTCCACGAGCACATGGGACATGACCGTTCCTCGACATTCTATCGAGATATGTAAGGCGCTATTATGGTTCCTTCCTTTTGGCGTCAGCTCTAAGTCTGTAAACCCTAATCCATTCCCAGGGTTGACATGAGAAACCACTCCCTCTAGCTGGTTGACGGAGATCTCTTGCGGTACATATGCCGCATTCAGAACCTTCAGCAAGGCGTTGCGGTGCGCTTTGGAGCATAACAACAGATTCAAAATAGAGATTTTAGACGACGTCTGATGAAGATGATCAACTATCTTGTAATCGCTTTTCTTGATCAGTCTCATAAATTCCTCGACGTCTTTCACAAGCAGGTCCTTTTCTACCTCACGAGAGGTTTCTTCGACGACCTTACCTTTACCTCTGTCAGTCTTCTCGGCCTTGTCAGCTCTGTCAGCTACAGAGTCCGGTGGAGCAAACACTCTTCCACTACGCGTTATTCCCCCAGTCCCGACTAGGTTGTCAACAGATTTCCCGGATGGCTCTAACTCCAACTTCTATCCATTGCAGTAGACATCTTCCCCGTAGTGCCCTGGATTAGCATTAGTACTCTCAAACGGTATAGGACCAGCCTTCGTTATGGTGATCGTGGGTGGCCTTGATGTAGAAATTGTAATTGTTTTACGGGGGATGGTGATAGTGGCAACCTAACCCTTCTACTTGAGCACTACTTCCCCTGATTCATTCTCAATCTTCTGACTGAACTGCAGAATTCCCTCGTTCATCAAGCTCTGGATCCCTGCTACCAACTGATCACAACCGTCTAAATGGTTTGCACAATCCATACAGAACTTCCCACAGCCCGAGAAAATTTCTTTCTTCATCAACTTGGCTTTAATGAAACCAAGTGGTGTTTTCAGGCCTTTGACATCAGTCAATAAGTCCGAATCCTCTCCTTCGATGATAGCATTAACCCCATATCCCCCATGGTTAGGCATAGGGTTCTTCGTAACATTCGGAACATTATCGGAAAAGTCTATTATCTTGGCGTCAACCATATCCTGTACCTTATGCTTAAATGCTTTACAGTTGTCAATTGAGTGGCCAGGTGCCCCCTGTCGCTACTGCGAAAATCGGCGCCAGCTAAACAGAAGAGTCGCCACCGTGCGTTATTTATCCCAAAGGAGGGAAAGGAAACGCTCGAAGTAAACCTACCGCAAAGACGGGAAAGGAATGTTCATCGCAACCAAATCTTGGATTCGGGAGTCGATTACGCAAGGGAAAGTTATTAGCACCCCTCACGTCCGTCGTACTCGACGGGATCCACGCTTGTTTTCTGGTACGGGTTGTTATTCTATCTACTCTAAAGGTATGGGTTAAAAAGAAAAGAACATGACTCGGCAAAGTATCGCACTTTATGCCTACGTATTCCCGTCTGAAACGAGAAATCAGAGTCAACGTAGTTCGCCTACCTACTGGAAAGGAGGGGAAGGTTGCTCGCTAGGATATCGCATCCTATGCCTACGTACTTTCATAAAGCATGAAAGATCAGAGCAAACGTAGTTCGGGCTACGTACGAAACCAGTCTGTTTTGATTGTTTTTATCCTTCTGAAAAAAGGTTTTCTCCTGATTACGGGTCCAAGCGGACAAAAATGACGTTTTTGATGGGTTTCCAGTCTTTTACGCAAGAACTGTTTTTTATTGATGTTTACGATCTCTTATTGTATTTTTGATTGTTTGAGATGAGAAGAGAACGACGCTCTAAAATCCTAGGGTTGAAAAATGGGAATCAAAACTAACCTAATGTTGTCATGCATGGGTTAAAACCTAATGTCTGTCATGTTTCTCTCTTGCACAGAGAGAAACAGAGTTCCTAGGGGATAAACGGAAAAGAAACAATAGATATACGGTAAACAGTAAAATGCATGAGATGCAGCAGTACAAGCGAGGAAAGGGAGTCTCACTCTACCTCGAACATGAGAAGACAACAGGCAAAAATGAAATAGAATTCACTTTACCTAGGGGGAAATTAACAAACAATACAACAAAGAAAATAAAACCCCAAAGCTAGCCGTGACAGCAAATCAGCTCCTACAGCAGCAAATAATCAACAGCAAGCCAATTGACAGTAATATCTTCAAGTAAGACTCCACTTCAATCTTCAATGACTTATAAGCTTCAAGGAAAGCCCTCCATCTCCAATAAAACACCCAGCTTTAGCAAGCAATGAACCCCAACAGTCAACAGCTTCAACCAGCAGACAACTTCAAACAGCAGTAAAACCCTAGTTCAACACTTGAGCAGCTTTGACATGCACAAGCTTCTCCTTTATCAATCTTCAATGCAATGTACCTCTTGTCTTCAATAAGCTTCTAATCTTCAAGGCAAGCACTCTAGAAGAGAATCACTCAACAAAATAAGTTGGAATGATAAACAGCTTATTGACAACCAAAGGAAGCCTATAAGTGTTTTATCATCATAAGAGATTGGTTCCCTCAAAGTTCTACTTCTAAGATAAGCCACTTATCCCTCCAAAGGAGGGATGTGAATATCTTAGAATGACTTTTAGTCATTTGGAGGAATGGAAGCACAAGATGCTTTCCATGTTTGTGGAAGAAATCATTCTAAGTCTAAAGCTCTTTCCTATTTTTCCTATCTCCTAAATCTTCAACAAGCACCTTCAAGCACAGGAATCCCCAAGCTCCAAGCATTGATATTTGTCTTCAATCTTCTTCCATGCTTCCTCATGCTCCACAAGCCAAGCCCAAGCCCCACACCCCAATGGAAATGCCCAAAACCCAACAAACAAAACAACATCCCAAGAGGGAAACACACCAATATCATCCAATTTGCAAAAATCAAATAAAATGGAAATACTCATCATAAAATCCTAGATTAATTGCTAAGGGACCCTAACTATGTACCCTATACCCCATATAAATCCCAAGGCCTAAATCAAACTAAAAACCCAAAAACTATGTGTTGAAATGCACCTATGTCAAGGTAAACCCTAATCCTAATCACCCTAAAGTTTGATGTTCAAAACTAACCTAAATTAAATCAAAAAAATGTGATAAAATTCCAGGGGGAACCTAATACTATATTCTAACTATAGCAAAAAGAACTACACCAAAAATCAAAGTGAAATGATCATACTAAATTTAGCAAGTTGGATATACATAATGGAAGTAAAATAAAAAGCAATTAAATCTAAAATACACCAGAAATAGAAAAATGCATGAAATGTCATTTTTATTGTTTTTATAGTTTTCTAGACGTCTTGATGAAAATGAGGAAAAAATTCTCAACTAAAAATAATGGTTTTTCAATTTATTATGATTTTTCAAAGAACCTAAAAAAATATGTGAAATAAAAGAAAAATACAAGAAAATGGAAAAGATGCGTGCTGAATAGCAATCAGAAACAGTTCATTTCACCAACTGGGCCCATAGAGGGGGTGTCAAGAGAAAGCGCGCTAGGCCCAATTCCACTTCAGAAAATTAAAATGAAAATACTCAGGAAAATGGACAAATTCACGGTATGAATAGCAAGCCAATTACGTGTATTTCCTAATGGGCTTCTAAACAGGGGTGTGAGTATCAATTTGTCACTTAGGCCTAATGCTACAACTTAAGTTATGCTGTGCGTTTTGATCACTCAGAACTCCTTCACAAATGAAAGCAAACCGTGGCCGTTGGATGACCTCTCCAGTCAAAGTCTTCTCACGATCCAAGGGTGAGAAAGTTGTGTTCAACCTTTTGAGAACTTGGAGGGAAAACGCCATGGAAACTCAGAGCTTCTACCTCATCTTCTCCCCATCGTGTTCCATCAATTCTTCATCAAAAATCAAAATTAAAAACCCTAACTCACCTGAAATTTCACCCTGAATCTAACTGTGCTAATCATGATCAGTGAAACTCATCCTAACTCAATTCACGAAGGAATTCTCAGAAATCACTCAAGAATTAAATCTCACCAAACCTAAAATTGGATAGTCTAATCTCATCACCATGTTTCACTAAGTATTTCTAGCTATTAAACTAAGGTTATATCATCAAGAACACCAAGATATGATCAAGAACAGAATTTGTGCCACTCAACTTATCGTCTCTAAACCTAGCCAAATGCTACCAGAAAGCTTCTACCAATGATCTACATCACATTTACCCTAACAAAACCTATCAATTACGCCTACATCAAGCCATGGGATGAGAATTACATACCTGTTAAAATCAATTGAACAGAGCACTCAAACCTTCAAATCAATCCTCAAGAGCTTCCAGATTCCTTCAATGGAGTATAACCAAGCTTCTGTATGCAACAAACTTGATTGAAATGGCTTGAATCTTTGAATTCGATTCTGAGTTGCAGATGCAAAATTCCAAATGCTATCTCATAATTCTTCAGTTTTTTTGCTATGGATTCTATCTGAAATCATCCACCAATGATAGAGCAAGCTTCTGAGATCAAAAGAATGGATTGAAAGTGGTTGAAACTGTGTAACAGAATTTGGTTTGCAAGAAGAAAGTTGAAAATGCAATCTCTCCAATCTCCCTCAATTCTCTCCAACTCAAGCTTTGGATCACTTCACAAGTATATATAGAATGTGTTTGAGAGTTCTGGAAACTTCTGGATCAATCTTATGAGAAGATCAAATTCTCATGTCATGAAAATCTCCTTTCATGCTATGTTCATATCAGCTCATGTAGCAGCTTGCAATTCACCTTGTTTCTAATTCAAATTGTCCTCTAATGAGATTTTGAATGTGCTTGGATTGAATGGAGCCTTGCATTTGCCTTGAAGAGTGGTTTTGCAATTGTGCCTTATGATGCAAGTAACCAATTTACAAAGCAAGTCATAAAAATATCCCTCAAATCAAAAATGTGGCAATGTCAATGTTCTCAAAATGTGTTTTACAATCAAATTGGTATGTCATATGGCTTGGTTTGGATTTGTAGATCAAAAACCCCAATTTTCATCCTTGATTCATTTAAAATTTACCCTTATTTTAGGCCATTTTTGTGATTTTGTGAAGCAAGCCATTACAAACTCTAATGACCTCTTATCTAGACTAAAAAAATCATTTTGAACACATCTCATGTTGAACATTTTTCCATTTGAGGAGTGGAAGATAGAGATTTTGACCTATGTTGGAAAATGACCTGTAATTCAACTTTCCCGAAATACCCTTGGGTTGCCAAGACCATAACTTGAGTTCTACAAATCCTCTTGAGGACTTCTAGTACACAAATTAAAGCTAAGATCACTATCTACAACTCTTATGCTGGCCAAGAATCCATTTGAAAATTCCTTGATGGGCAAACGTTGCTTGGAAGTCAAGTGACTTTCACAGATAAATTTCAGTGTCCTCTGATGACCCATAACTTGCAAGAACCATAACTGGAGTTCTACAAATCTCCTTGAAGACTTCTAGTACTCAAATTAAATCTATTTAGAAGCTCTACAAGTTTCATGTTTACCAAGAATCCATTTGAAACTTTAATTTTGACTTATCTGGCTTGGAAGTTAGACCTAAATCAGGGGAGTTTACACTAAAACCCTAATTTGGTAACTCCTCTTCTTCTTGATTCCTTTTGATTTATCCTTGGCACAACACCACACCTGTATCCACATCTCAATTCATTAATTCCACAACCTCCAAGCTGGCCCTGATGCCCTTCAATCAATCATTTGACCTAGGGTTGACCCAAATGAAACCCTAGTTGACTGCACTTCAACTCTGGCTCTTGTACTTGTATCAATGACTTGTCTCATCTTCAAAATGACCCTCTAGGCCTTCTATGATCTTTGTACACATTCCATACCCTCATTCATGGCTCACACACTCATTGATGATCTTCAACATATCCCCAGATTATGAGAGAAATCCACTAGTTGACCTTCAACTTTCTCAAAGCTTCCACTCATTTCTTGAATGACTTGGATAGTCTTGAGCTTGAATAAAAACCCCTTTGATGTGCTTCTTTAGATAAGAATGGCACTTGATACCTTGTTGGATGACTTGTTATGCTATTCTATGCAAATGATTAGACTATGTACATGATCTACTATGCAAATGACAATGCAACTAAAACATAAACCAGATGAAATATGTTGGGCAAATTTTAGGGTGCAACAACTGCCCCTATTCAAGCGGCTTGGACCCGAATGGATGAAGAGCGAACGGCATTCAAACAATCGAGGTACGAGACAGTTGAATACCAATAAACCCGGAAATTTGCCAACTGCAGAAATAAACTGCACCCCTGCTTGGGGATAAATGGTCCGTGTCAGACCATTATTTTGTTGACACGAAGGGTAACCAAACCTGTCCACGTCAAGACTTAATCTTTTTACCTTAGAAATCATACCCGTCCTCGTTCGACAATCTAAACATTCTAAACACTTCCCTATTTAGGGATCATACCCTTCCCTCGTTTGGAAATCAAAACCCTCACTACGAAACACTCTCATCCTCGTACGGAAATGAAACTTTTCATTATAAAACATACCCATCCTCGTACGGAAGCCGAACCTATTAGAAGCCATATCCATCCTCATTCGGACATAATCCTACCCGTCCTCGTCTGGAAATCACAAAATATTCACCGTAAACATCATAACCCTTCCTCGTCTGGAACCATATCCTATCCTCGTTTGGAGTTACTAAACATTCGCCGTAAAATCATACCCTTCCTCGTCTAGAACCACAAACTATTCGCCGTAAAAATCATTCCCTTCCTCGTCTGGAACCATACCCTATCCTCGTTTGGACTTACTAATTTTCATTATCACATATACCCATCCTCGTTTGGAAACATAAGCTCTTTATCATGAGACATACCCAACCTCGTACGGAATTCATAAACTTTTCCATTGGGAAACCTACCCATCCTCGTTTGGAAATAACCAACTCTTTCTCGTAAGAAAACATACCCAACCTCGTACGGAATCATAGCTTTTCTTCATTAAAACATACCCTTTCCTCGTAGGGAATCTTGCGTTTTTATAACATACCCTTTCCTCGTATGGAATCATACCCTATCCTCGTTTGGAAATCAAAAACTATCTTCATTCGGAATCAGCAACTATCCTCTTTAAGAATCATACCCTTTCCTCGTATGGAATCATACCCTATCCTCGTTTGGAACCTTACACTCTTCCCCTTTAGGGAACATACTCTTTCCTCGTTTGGAATCTTAACCTTTTCATTGGAAACATGCTCATCCTCGTTTGGAACTACGAACTATTCACAATAAGAATCATACCCCTCCTCGTTCGGCTCCATACCCTTCCCTTTACGGAATTATACTCTATCCTCGTACGGAAATACAAACTAACCGCGATAAGAATCATATCCATCCTCGTCTGGAATCAAAAGCCTCTATTTGTAAACATATACATCCTCATTTGGAAATGCAAAAACCACCCTCGTCCGGCCTCCTACCCTTCCTTGTCAGGAAATCCAAAACTATCCTCGTCTGGACTGTACTGGGGAAATCGTCATCAATACGGAAAATAAATCCGTCAACCCGCAAGACACTATTCTTATATGCACCAACCTCGTCCACGTCCGGACACACTTCGTCAATATGAAGAAATCCCAGTGACCTTACTGGGGATAAACTCTCTCATCCCGTGGGAATTTAACTCCGCTTGACCTTTACCGTAGCAGACTCCACTGGGGATACTTTGAAAATACACTGCCAGACGCCCGTCTCGACGTCGAGTGACCGCTTCTGAAATCCTTTAAAACCCTGATGTTATGAAACCCTGATCTTATGAAACCCTGATATGTTGACGTGACAGTAATCTCGACGAAACGCTCCAATGACTGGATAAGAGAGACTCCACCCAATAACTCTGTGGGGAATGTAATAAGATGAACTATATCATCACAGGTCTCACGCCGAGACCTCGATTGTCTGGTAATATATCTGAGCCGTAACTCCATACTCCTGCTGGGAAACACTTGAAAGCAAAAGGTTAACCAACCTGCTTTATGTTTCAAAATGCGTATGTTTGACCATGGCGTAATGCTCCATACAACATGGAAATGCTACGCGTTTTTGGGTAGATGCAAATAATGACGCTATATGTAAATGCAAATGCAAATACAGGTTTAGACTGCTGGGGAAGCTTTGACAAGCTTGCTCCGTCAACACGGAATGCTGAGAACAAATACCGCCTTGCTGGGGATGAACGGGTATCACACAGTATTCCAGCAAAATAAATGCCTGGACATACATCCAACCCTGCCGGGGAGAGATTTAACCTTCAATTTCCACTGGGAGGAAAGAATAACACCTGCTGGGGAGAGAAAACTCCGCTGGGGAAGAAATGACTCTCTTGGGGAAAACAAACTGACTCCGCCGGGGACGGTGAATCTCAGCTGGGGAGAATAAATGACCCTACTGGGGATATGGAATCCTTCTGGAGGAACCAATACTGTTTGAGCACAATTTACAAACTCGGAACTATCCACTCTGCTGAGGATACCCATTCTGATCACCGGCCTGACAACCTGTGGGGAGAAAAGAAAACCAACTTCTATGGTATCAATCCTTCTGAGCCAACTCTGACTTGGTCAATCACCGTGGGAATCCTCTCGCCTGGGGATTATACATGCGCCTACTCTCTGGGGAGTGCTTGTTTCTGTAGGGGATACACGATCTTGACCTGCTGGAGATATCCTGTGGACTGCCTTCACGAAAATACTCTTTTGGGGAGTTAATCCTTCTTTCGATAAAGGATACCATCATCTCAAATTTCTGGGATAAGATACGATCTGCATGGGGATTAGCGTCCAATAAAGCCAAGTCTTTTAAGAGCCTCTAGCTGGGGATATCAATTTCTGATCGTCCACTTCCAATGGACAAGAACCCTGCACAACGCAAACGAGACAAAACAAGTCTATGCAACCAAATCTATTTAGGTTAGTGTTAGTGATATTATTTCAGTCAATTTGAAGTTTTAGCAATTATTGGCAAGGGCCAACAAAGTTATGCAAATGCTAGTTTTATCAAAACATCGGCGTTTTTTCACATACAAAACAGTAAAGAACAAGTATCAAATACTGAATAACATGTTTTTATTGATTGGGCCTGTAAATAGGCGAAGTTTTGTACACTGGATGCAACTCCTGAAAAGAGGAAGTTACGCACAACAATTATACAAGTATGCACAAGAAGCATAATTAAACAAGTACAACTCGAATTTGTACACATGTCAGCAACGTGGTGCAGACAAACATCGTGAGCTGATCCTCCTATGACTCGCCTGACTCTGGCGCTTTCCCGGTATTTAGTTTTTCGGAAGAGATTGTGTTGGATAAACGAACCCTCAGGTGCTCCCAAACCACTAAGCAATGTTGGTATCGAATTCGGACCGCAATCATTTGCTTTTTAAATCCCTAACTTTTGCGTGAACCTCCCTTTGCGGGTTTTCAATTCACCGGGATACCCTTTTTTGCCGAAGCCGCCCAATGTAGGTTTTCGACTTCGCGGGTGTACATCTTTTCAACTTTATCCCTAACTTTTTCCCGAACCTTTTATTCTGTTTTTGGTTCGCCAGGATGCCCCATTTTTGCCTGGACTCTCTTTTTACTGTCCAGCGGGTCAATTTTTTTAAGCAAAGTATTTTTTAACTGCGTCCGAATTCACAGGCGACGTAAAGTCTTCACCATCCATGGTAGATAGTAGCAAAGCTCCTCCAGAGAAGACTTTTCTGACAACGTAGGGCCCTTCGTAATTAGGGGTCCACTTGCCCCTGTGATCTGTTTGTGGTGGGAGAATCCTTTTCAGTACAAGGTCACCCGTCTGAAAGCTTCGCGGATATATCTTCTTATCGTACGCTTTCTTCATTCGGCTCTAATACAACCGACCGTATGCTAGAGAAGCTAGCCTCTTCTCATCCATTAAACTCAGCTGATTCAACCTGTCTTTCACCCATTCTGCCTCGTCCAGTTGGACATCTCGTAATACCCTCAGGGAAGGAATCTCGACCTCCAACGGTAACACCGCCTCCATCCCGTATACCAATGAAAAAGGGGTTGCCCCAGTTGATGTGCGTACCGTCGTACGATAACCGTGCAAAGCGAAAGGTAACATCTCGTGCCAGTCCTTATACGTCACAACCATCTTTTGAACAATCTTTTTTATGTTCTTGTTGGCCGCTTCAACAGCGCCATTCATCTTGGGTCGGTAAGGAGAAGAGTTGTGATGTTCAATCTTGAAATTCTGACACAGCTCCTTCATCATCTTGTTGTTTAAATTCGAACCGTTGTCGGTGATGATCCACTCAGGGATTCCATATCTGCAAATAATATCTCGTTTGATAAACCTGGCTACCACCTGTTTGGTCACATTGGCATACGATGCCGCTTCCACCCATTTGGTAAAATAATCAATTGCTACCAAGATGAACCGGTGTCCGTTGGATGCCGTAGGCTCGATTTTGCCAATCATATCAATTCCCCACATCGAGAACGGCCACGATGATGACATCACATTCAGAGGACTTGGGGGTACATGGACCTTGTCCGCATAAATTTGGCACTTATGACACCTCTTTGCAAACTTGAAACAGTCTGTTTCTATAGTTAGCCAGTAGTAACCTGCCCGCAGCAGTTTTCTCGTCATAGCATGCCCACCAGCATGTGTACCAAATGTACCCTCATGTATCTCTTCCATGAGCAACTTCGCCTCTTTCTCATCTACACAACGTAGCAATACCAAGTCATGGTTTCTTTTGTACAGGACACCGTCAGGATTCAAATAGAAATTGCCAACCAATCTCCTGAGAGTCTTCTAATCTCGACTGGATGCCCCAGCCGGGTACTCCTTGTTCTTCAGGAAATTCTGGATGTCAAAATACCAGGGTTTATCATCGGATGCTTCATCAATAGCAAATATGAAAGCGGGTCTGTCAAGCCGAGATATAACATTCTGGGGAGCCTCGTTCCAAAAGTTAATCTTATACATGGAAGACAATGTCGCAAGTGCGTCAGCCATTTGATTTTCTGCCCTCGGTACGTGATGCAATTCAACCTTGTCGAAGAAAGGCAACAATCTCCTTGCATAATTCATGTATGGTATCAAATTGGGCTGACGTGTCTCCCATTCTCCTTTTATCTGATTCACCACCAGAGCCGAGTCTCCATATACATCCAGATTTTTGATTCGCAAATCAATGGCTTCTTCAAGCCCCATAATACAAGCTTCATATTAGGCTTCATTATTGGTAACCGGAAAGGTCAATCGAGCAGTAAATGGGATGTGCGACCCATGTGGAGTAGTAATGATTGCCCCTATTCCGCTACCATAGGAATTCACAGCTCCTTCGAATATCATCTGCCACTTGGAACCCAACTCTGGTCCTTCGTCCGGCAACGGCTTGTCACAATCTTTCACCTTTTGGTACATGATATCCTCGTCAGGAAAATCAAACCTCATCGATTGATAGTCATCAAGAGGCTGCTCAGCAAGATACTCAGATAACACACTCCCCTTTATAGCCTTCTGAGAAACATACTGGATGTCATATTCGGTCAAAACCATCTGCCAACGGGCAATTCTCCCAGATAGTGCCTGCTTTTCAAATACATATTTGATAGGATCCATCTTCGAAATGAGCATGGTTGTATGATTCAGCATGTACTGTCTTAAACGTTTGGCGGCCCAGGCTAGCGCACAACATGTTTTCTCAAGCATTGAGTATCTCGACTCACAATCAGTGAACTTCTTACTCAGATAGTATATCGCATGCTCTTTCCGTCCGGTCTCGTCGTGTTGACCGAGAACACAACCCATACTCCCCTCAAGAACCGTCAAATACATAATCAAGGGTCTCCCTGCCACTAGAGGTATCAAAATAGGAGGTTCCTGCAAATATTGTTTTATTTTATCGAACGCCTTTTGACAATTTTCATTCCATGTTACAGCCTGGTCCTTTTTCAACAGCTTGAATAACGGCTCACACGTAGCTGTTAGGTGAGATATGAACTGAACAATGTAGTTCAATCTCCCTAAAAACCCGCGCACATCTTTTTCTGTTTTAGGCGTCGGCATTTCTTGTATTGCTTTTATTTTCGCTCACGATAAACCCCAGTAGCTTACCCGATCTCACCCCGAAGGTGCATTTGTTAGGGTTCAGTCTCAACCTGAACTTCCTAAGCCTCTTGAATAGTTTCAGCAGATTGACCAAATGTTCTTCCTCCGTCTGGGATTTTGCAATCGTATCGTCCACATAAACCTCGATCTCTTTATGCATCATATCATGAAAGAGAGTCGTCATTGCACGCTGATATGTTGCCCCAGCATTCTTCAATCCGAAGGGCATCACTTTGTAACAAAATGTTCCCCAAGGCGTAATGAAGGTAGTCTTCTCCATATCCTCTGGCGCCATTTTAATCTGACTATAGCCAGAGAAGCCATCCATGAAGGAGAATACGGAGAACTGAGCAGTATTATTCACCAGCACATCAATGTGAGGAAGTGGAAAATCGTCTTTCGGGCTCGCTTTGTTCAAGTCACGGTAGTCTACGCACATTCTCACCTTACCGTCTTTCTTTGGAACAAGCACAATATTAGCGACCCATGAGGGATATTTTGTAACAGCTAGGAAACCCGCGTCCCATTGTTTCTGCACTTCCTCCTTGATTTTTACTGCCATGTCAGGTCTAGTCCTTCGGAGTTTCTGCTTAACCGGTGAGCATTCTTCTTTTAATGGAAGACGGTGCACAACCATATCCGTATCCAGCCCAGGCATATCTTCGTACGACCAAGCAAATACATCACTATACTCCCTGAGCATCTCAATCAACCTTTGCTTGACGTCGCTTTGCAGCGCAGCCCCTATACGGATGTTCCTTTCAACCCCTTCCGACCCCAAATTGACGATCTCAATGACCTCCTCGTGAGGTAGAATGATTCTTTCTTCTTATTTCAACAGCCATGTCAACTCTTCTGGCACGTCGCCATCTTCGACAATCTCTTCTTCGGCCTGAAATACCGGGTGCTCAAAGTCGAAGTGAGTCATAGGTGGTTCATAGATGTCATCTGAAAATGTAATCCTGCAAAGGAAATGGTTAAATGCTTCAAAACGTGTATGAACCGAGTAACCCCATTGCCATTTTATTGTTAAAAAAAAACAGGAAAAGCAGAGATCACATTATTTGTACATGAAAAACGCCTTTTATTTAATGATTAAACAGTGCAATGTACATAATAGAATGGCCCTAAGCAAAATCACGATGCCCCGGGTAGGACACCGGATTATTCAACAATTAATAAAACAAAGCATTACTGTCTCGTTGTCACAGGGACAGTCTCCTGAATAGACCAATTGCAAAGCCCTTGTCCTGGCACGCTCGGCTGAATCCAGGCGTCCATGTCGCAATCGCTGTCCCCTTCCTCGGAATCTGAAATAGCATTGATGGTCTCGTAACATACCCCACTAGCCGTAATTGTTATTGGCCCTTTGAAATGGGGTGCCCCTGCGGTAGGCGTTGATGATGAAGGATGATATCCAAGCCCGAACCTGTCATTCTTCATGGGAATCTCCAACACTCGACCCCAGCCCTTGGTCTCGCCTGTCTTCACTAGAGCTTGAGCTTCCTTATAAGATGACACGGCCACCTCTGATGCTTTACTGGGTACTGGAACTTTGTCCTTAATTCGCAACCCTTCGAAGGCTTGACAGGGTGTTTCGTGTATCTCGCCGTCGACTTTCACGTACTTGAATGACGACAAATGGCTGACCAGTATATCCTCCTCTCCACAAACTGTGACGACGCTGTCCCCTACCATGTACTTTAGTTTCTGGTGTAACATGGATGTGACTGCCCCGACAGCATGGATCCATGGGCGCCCAAGAAGACAACTATACGCTGGCTGGATATCCATTATATAGAATTCAGTATCAAATATTTCAGGCCCCACTTGCAACGGTAATGTTATTGATCCGAAAACTGACCTCCGCGTACCATCAAATGCCCTGACCACCAAGTCACTAGGCGTACAAATGATCCCCCTGATATCCAATTTCATCATTGCTTTCTTCAGAAGCACATTCAAGGAAGACCCTGTATCCACCAACACATGGGACATAACCGTGCCCCTGCATTCAACTGAGACGTGCAGCGCCATATTATGCTCTCTTCCCCTCGGGGTCAAATCAAAATCCGTAAATCCCAAACTATGGCCTGCATTCACGTGCGCCATCACCCCCTCCAACTGATTCACAGAAACATCTTGGGGTACAAACGACGTGTCCAGAATTTTCAATAAAGCGTTCTGATGGGCCTTGGAACACAATAGCAGCGACAATATGGAAATCTTTGAAGGCATTTGTTGAAGGTGCTCAACAATTTTGTAGTCACTTTTACGGATTAACCGCATAAATTCTTCTACATCTTTCAGTGACGTTTATTTTTCATTCCTCTGCACAGGACCACTCTCATTCACTTTACCTTTACCTTTTTCCAATCGTTCTGCCTCTACCTCAGGTGATATAAAAATTCTCCCGCTTCTCGTCATTCCTCCAGTCCCGACGACACTGTCCACAATCCCAGTTGGTTGTTCATTGAATTCTATATTCTCCCCATTACAATATGCCTCCAACCCATAGGTTCATGGCACAACTTTGGTACTTTCGAAAGGGACGGGCCCTGCTTTAGTAATGGTGATCGTCGGGCGTCCGGCAGGCGCTGTTATAGTTATGGTTTTCCTTGGAGCTGCCACCATTGCCACATCATTATGCTCATCAAATACCACTTCCTCGGGTTTCTCAACTGCCGTTCTATCAAATTGCAACGTGCCTTCATCTATCATAGCGTGAATACCTTTCTTCAACTCTACACAACCTGCAGCCTGGGTCGAACAGTCCAAACAGAATTCATCACAGCCCGGGTACACACCCCCTCTCAGCAATCTGCTATTGACTTCACACAACGGTGTTTTCAGTTCATCAACATTCATCACCAGATTCAAGTCCTCTTCCGTTAATATAGCATTCGCCCCATGATTGGGCATAGGCGTATGTAGAATATTAGGGCCTGTCTGCCCGAAGTTTATAGCCTTGCTATCCAACAGATCTCAGACTTTATGCTTGAAAGCGTGGCAACCCTCAATATCATGTCCGGGTGCCCCGGAATGAAACTCACAATGCTTATTGGCATCGAACCCAAAGGGGAGTTCTGGCCCCGGAGGTGGTGCCAACGTTCTTTTCTCGACCAGATTTAACCTCAACAACGTCTGAAGCAACTCTGCATACGTATACGGAGGCTTATCAAACACCCTCTTCGGTTTTGCATTCGGAAATCTTCTCTGACCCTGATTCGGCCTCTGCTGCTGCTGTTGTTGCTGCTGTGGTGGTATCTGTTGTAGTGGTTGTGGTTGTTGATGAAATGGGATGGTAACACTTTCTACTTGTTGAGGATGCATATATTGTTTCCGTCCTCTGCCCCTGCCTCGGCCTCGGCCACCAAATACAGCACTAGCGTCGCCCTGACGTCGACCCCCAAATGCTTTTCTATTACCTCCTGACGAAGTAGACTCCCCAGCTTGGAACCTTCCCACCTTAATGCTATTCTCAATCATTTCACCCATCAAGATCAGATCAGAGAAACTGCCCAACGCAACAGGAAACAACTTCTCATAGAATATCCCCGTGAGTGTTCCAATGAACATATCGTTCATCTCCTTCTCCACTAGAGGAGGATGCACTCTTGCCGCCATGTCGCGCCACCTTTGCACATACTCTTTGAAACTCTCCCCAGTTTTCTGTGATAAGCCTTGCAGCTGGACCCTGTTTGGTGCCAGGTCACTATTATATTTGTAATGTGTCACAAACGAATCAGCCAGTTGCTTCCATGTTTTGATTTGAGTGGGCTCCAACCCCATATACCACTCCAGTGACGGTCCGGACAGGCTATCTTGAAAGAAATGCATCAGCATTCTTTCATCATTTGAGTAAGCGGACATCCGTCTGTAGTAAGAGCGAACATGCACCTTTGGGCAAGTATCCCCTTTATATTTATCAAAAGTGAAAGCTTTAAACTTCAGAGGTACCCTCAGGCCAGGCACCAATCCCATTGTAGTCATATCTAAGCCAGTAGTATTCTGATTCACTACACCCTTCATTTGTTCCTCAAGCATTCTGATCCTCTGCACAAGATCCACAAGTCCTTCAATACCTCTACCAGAAAAGGCATCTTCCTGTTGGTCTTCAACCCAATTAACATTCTCATTTCCGTACCCGTCATACCCATTGTTACGACCAAATCCAGTCTGATTCATCATAGGACCCTGTCCTCTGTTACCATACCCTTGAGTGACCCCGGCAGGTCCAAACCCAGCATTGAGAAATCTAGCGCCATTTCCGTTACCCAATCCACCATAGCCCTGATTAGCATTACCAAAACCATCATATCCGAAACCCTGGGTGTTGAAGCCGAACTTCCCATCCTGATTGGCATAATCAAAACCTTGATCATTATAGCCGAACCCGTTGTTGCCAAAGCCATTACCTCCATTGTTACCACCACCCAGATTGGTGTCTCCAAATCCAACATTGTTAATGATAGACTCATTACCAATTCCTGTGTTACCATTCCCGGCGCCAGCGCCATTGTTCACATTCACAACAGGTATATTCACCACAGGTGGAGCTACAGGCATAGGAGTACCATCCCCATGAATGGTTTCAACACGTACAAAATTGTGGTCTTCGTTTCCATTCCCAGTACTCTTCGCCAGCAATGGCTGCACCAAAGTCTGCAGGCTTTCCTGCCCCTTCACATCTGTCTCCATCGTCTGCATGAATATCGCCAGCTTTTCATGCATCTCCTGCATCTCGTTTTGCATCTGGTCCATAACTCTTTTGCAGTTGGTACGAGTAGAGTATCGGTGAGGACGTTGACTTTCAATCCTGAAAAACCTGGCGAGATGCAGGAAATGACATACAGTTCAATAATTACCTAGTAATGCAATATGGATATGTATGCAAATGCAAAATGTGTCTATGCATTAGGGAATATTACTCCCCCAATTCTAGTGCCAATGTGCTGTTGTGTCGTGCAGTGCTGTGACAGTGCGGTGATAAGAAGCTCAGATACATTCACAGAAGAAACAACTCATATATTGCTGAAGGGCCCACCGAACCGGGAATAAAATATACAATAACAAGAAGGCATAACCTCAACCAACAATCCTGGTGATGGTCAGCATGATGCAAATAAAGCATACACAATAGTACATAAAATAGTCACGTGCGGCCATACGCCCGATACTCTTCCAACAGCCTTTTGGTCTTCTGATGGTCTGGCTGAGAAAGCAATCCCTCGATAAGTAGATCTCTTCGCTTGAGAACACGTTGTATATCACCAATAGACTCCTCCCATGCCCCTTCTCCAAAGCAGTCATCTAACTTCCGCTTCTGGGACACAACCTTCTTCTTGCGCTCGACAGCCTTGTTCAACGAGTTCTGAAGGTCATATCTTACCATAACCTCTTCTTCATACTTTCTTTTGCTAACCTTCATCTGATCTTCGACTGCAGAGATCTGCTGTTTCAATTTGTCTTCTCTTTCCTTGTTGTTGGTTAGCGTAGCATTCCACGTCTTGTTGAACGAAGAGATTTCCCGGTAGGCGATATCGAGTGACTTCTTCTTGGACTCTAACATGTCATGAGAGCTTTTGAAGTCTTTTCCCAGGCGTTCACGCTTCTTTTTCTCTTCTGCCAGTTCAGCACCTAACCTGTTTACCAACTCAGTCTGCTGTTGGAAGGAATACACAACTTCGTTTTTCTCACTCCGGATTTGAGCCAATTCCTTCTCTAACTCTTCATTGATCTTTATCAGGTCTTCTTTTTCTTTCACGACCTGCTCATATACCTCAATAGGCACTGTAGTGGGCTCCTCAACTGGAATGGGAACAGGACATGTTACTGCTGGAAAAGGCATCTGCATCTGTCTTACCCTCTCTTGAATCCACACCTTGTATGGCATATATGCTTGATAATCATTCTTGCCCAATAATGGCTTCCCTCTTCTGCAAATATGGTTCCAAGCATGCTGAAGCTTGGACAATAATTTCCCACTCAGGTCACCAGTGAAATACAGAGATTCCTGTACTTCTTCTTCCTTTGGTGGGTTCTTCAAAGCATACCCAAACTGTCTGACTAGCAATGAAGGGTTGTAATTAATGCATCCCTTCCTTCCAATCAAATGAACGTTGGGAAACCCGGTACAACTGAAGATAATCTCTGACCCTAACAAGTCTCTGTCAAACCAAACAATGTCTTCGACGGAAAGTCCCATTAGCCGTTCAGACCAATCAGCTGTATCTGTTGACTCAACAAAAGGACCTTTCTTGGGCAGATGGCTCTCAAACCACATATTCAGCAATGGTACACAACAATGGACATTCTTCCCCCTTCTGTTTTCATTCTTATAATGCAAGGAATGATAGAAATATCCAATCAATGTAGGCACCGGGTTTCCTGCAGCAAACAAGTGAAATGCATCCAAATCAACGAATTTAGGCAGATTAGGGAACAACACAATCCCATAGATGCACAAAGCAAGAACAGCGTTAAAAACAATCCAGCAGCCACTCTTGGCGTATTCCTGCGCTTTCCCGACCAAGAACTTGAGAGAAAACCCAGAAACTCCATGCCAGGAGGTCAACATCAACTCTGCAGGATCTATATGTAGAGACACAGCCAAGTCCTCCAGCTTAGGCGTAGCATTGAAGTGAATGAAGGGTACTCTGTTCTGAACTGGCAACTCTAGAAACTCAGCGTACTCCTCCATGGTCGGGGCCAAAATGAAGCCCTGGAACATAAAACACCTCAAGGAGGGATCATATAACTGCATCAATGTGTATAACCCATTCAGCTCATATGTAGTTGGTCTGCAAACCAATCTCAGTAGCTTCCCATAGCTCTTCCTAAAACTTCTCCTCACATCATCATCAGCTAGGGAAATCAGCCCCAACAGAGAAGTCACATCAGGGGTAGGCAACTTATACGCAACAGTCCTCGTCAAAGTACTCATGGTGACAGATAGAAGTCCGGAGCACTAGAATCGGGAAGTATGAAAATGCACCTGCAGCACAGCCACACGTTAATGATATGCACATGATGATGCAAACAATGCAATATGCAAACAATGCAACAAGGGATCAAGTGCCCTTGGATGAGAAGCCCAATCCACAATACTAGTCTCAAATAGACCTACAAACTGATCAAGACCATCCACAAGGTTCTAATCTTGTCTCTGACAGACCCAATAATATTGTCCTCAAATATCACACCACTGAATCTCAATCAAGAAAATCGGTAATCTGGAAGTCAAGTTACCTGCATGTCCCAACCCCTCTCACAGGTAGGTGTCCTAATAACTGACACAAGGTATGGCATCCTATGCAGTCGTCGGCGTCACAGACTTTCAAGATTGATGATACGATACCCAGAAGGTGTGACATCATCAAATCCTGAAGAGGCCTCACTTAGCCAACTCCCAATTGATCGGTCCCTAGAGTCGACAATCCAACTAACCAACAACCCCCTCAACTCAAAGGGTTGAAAAAGAAGTCAACCAGATGAACCTCGTCTGAGCATGGATTTCATGAGACACTAGTGCCTGCAAAGCAAGCACGCGTCCACTAATTTCCACAACTAATTCTAGGTGCACTCAAGCCCAGGTCCGACTTATCTCTCAATCATAATCACAATAATATAATGCTGAATGTAAATGCAGAAACGTAAATCCATACAAAATCCACGATGGGAAAACAAGCGCTAGGATTGACTCGCGTAGGGAACCGTTGGAGTCCCCAGTAGAGTCGCCAGCTGTCGCTACTGCGAAAATCGGCGCCGGCTAAACAGAAGAGTCGCCACCGTGCGTTATTTATCACAAAGGAGGGAAAGGAAACGCTCGAAGTAAACCTATCGCAAAGACGGGAAAGGAATGGTCATCGCAACCAAATCCTGGATTCGGGAGTCGATTACGCAAGGGGAAGGTATTAGCACCCCTCACGTCCGTCGTACTCGACGGGATCCACACTTGTTTTCTGGTACGGATTGTTATTCTATCTACTCTAAAGGTCTGGGTTAAAAAGAAAAGAACATGACTCGGCAAAGTATTGCACTTTATGCCTACGTATTCCCGTCTGAAACGAGAAATCAGAGTCAACGTAGTTCGCCTACCTACTAGAAAGGAAGGGAAGGTTGCTCGCTAGGATATCGCATCCTATGCCTACGTACTTTCATACAGCATGAAAGATCAGAGCAAACGTAGTTCAAGCTACGTACGACACCAGTCTGTTTTGATTGTTTTTATCCTTCTGAAAAAAGGTTTTCTCCTAATTACGGGTCCAAGCAGACAAAAATGACGTTTTTGATGGGTTTCCAGTCTTTTACACAAGAACTGTTTTTTATTGATGTTTACGATCTCTTATTGTATTTTTGATTGTTTGAGATGAGAAGAGGACGACGTTCTAAAATCCTAGGGTTGAAAAATAGGAATCAAAACTAACCTAATGTTGTCATGCATGGGTTAAAACCTAATGTCTGTCATGTTTCTCTCTTGCACAGAGAGAAACAGAGTTCCTAGGGGATAAACGGAAAAGAAACAACAGATATACGGTAAACAGTAAAATGCATGAGATGCAGGAGTACAAGCGAGGAAAGGGAGTCTCACTCTATCTCGAACCTGAGAAGACAACAGGCAAAAGTGAAATAGAATTCACTTTACCTAGGGGGAAATTAACAAACAATACATCAAAGATAATAAAACCCCAAAACTAGCCCTGACAACAAATCAGCTCCTACAGCAGCAAATAATCAACAGCAAGCCAATTGACAGTAACATCTTCAAGTAAGACTCCACTTCAATATTCAATGACTTATAAGCTTCAAGGAAAGCCCTCCATCTCCAAGAAAACACCCAGCTTTAGCAAGCAATGAACCCCAACAGTCAACAGCTTCAACCAGCAGACAGCTTCAAACAGCAGTAAAACCCTAGTTCAACAGTTGAGCAGCTTTGACATGCACAAGCTTCTCCTTTATCAATATTCAATGCAATGAACCTCTTGTCTTCAATAAGCTTCTAATCTTCAAGGCTAGCACTCTAGAAGAGAATCACTCAACAGAATAAGTTGGAATGATAAACAGCTTATTGACAACCAAAGGAAGCCTATAAGTGTTTTATCATCATAAGAGATTGGTTCCCTCAAAGTTCTACATTTAAGATAAGCCACTTATCCCTCCAAAGGAGGGATGTTAATATCTTAGAATGACTTTTAGTCATTGGGAGGAATGGAAGCACAAGATGCTTTCCATGTTTGTGGAAGAAATCATTCTAAGTCTAAAGCTTTTTCCTATTTTTCCTATCTCCTAAATCTTCAACAAGCACCTTCAAGCACAGGAATCCCCAAGCTCCAAGCATTGATATTTCTCTTCAATATTCTTCCATGCTTCTTCATGCTCCACAAGCCAAGCCCAAGCCCCACACCCCAATGGAAATGCCCAAAACCCAACAAACAAAACAACATCCCAAGAGGGAAACACACCAATATCACCCAATTTGCAAAAATCAAATAAAATGGAAATACTCATCATAAAATCCTAGATTAATTGCTAAGGGACCCTAACTATGTACCATATACCCCATATAAATCCCAACGCCTAAATCAAACAAAAAACCCAAAAACTATGTGTTGAAATGCACCTATGTCAAGGTAAACCCTAATCCTAATCACCCTAAAGTTTGATGTTCAAAACTAACCTAAATTAAATCAAAAAAATGTGATAAAATTCCAGGGAGAGCCTAATACTATATTATAACTATAGCAAAAAGAACTACACCAAAAATCAAAGTGAAATGATCATACTAAATTCAGCAAGTTGGATATACACAATGGAAGTAAAATAAAAAGCAATTAAATGTAAAATACACCAGAAATAGAAAAATGCATGAAATGACATTTTTATCGTTTTTATAATTTTATAGACGTCTTGATGAAAATGAGGAAAAAATTCCCAACTAAAAATAATGGTTTTTCAATTTATTATGATTTTTCAAAGAACCTAAAAAAATATGTGAAATAAAAGAAAAATACAAGAAAATGGAAAAGATGCGTGCTGAATAGCAATCAGAAATAGTTCATTTCACCAACTGGGGCCAGAGAGGGGGTGTCAAGAGAAAGCGCGCTAGGCCCAATTCCACTTCAGAAAATTAAAATGAAAATACTCAGGAAAATGGACAAATTCACGATATGAATAGCAAGCCAATTACATGTATTTCCTAATGGGCTTCTAAACAGGGGTGTGAGTATCAATTTGCCACTTAGGCCCAATGCTACAACTTAAGTTTGCTGTGCGTTTTGATCACTCATAACTCCTTCACAAATGAAAGCAAACCGTGGCCGTTGGATGACCTCTCCAGTCAAAGTCTTCTCACGATCCAAGGGTTAGAAAGTTGTCTTCAACCTTTTGAAAACTTGGAGGGAAAACGCCATGGAAACTCAGAGCTTCAACCTCATCTTCTCCCCATCGTGTTCCATCAATTCTTCATCAAAAATCAAAATTAAAAACCCTAACTCACCTGAAATTTCACCCTGAATCTAACTGTGCTAATCATGATCAGTGAAACTCAATTCACAAAGGAATTCTCAGAAATCACTCAAGAATTAAATCTCACCAAACCTAAAATTGGATAGTCTAATCTCATCACCATGTTTCACAGAGTATTTCTAGCTATAAAACTAAGGTTATATCATCAAGAACACCAAGATATGATCAAGAACAGAATTTGTGCCACTCAACTTATCGTCTCCAAACCTAGCCAAATGCTACCAGAAAGCTTCTACCAATGATCTACATCACATTTACCCTAACAAAACCTATCAATTACGCCTACATCAAGCCATGGGATGAGAATTACGTACCTATTAAAATCTATTGAACATAGCACTCAAACCTTCAAATCAATCCTCAAGAGCTTCCAGATTCCTTCAATGGAGTATAACTAAGCTTCTGTATGCAACAAACTTGATTGAAATGGCTTGAATCTTTGAATTCGATTCTGAGTTGCAGATGCAAAATTACAAATGTTATCTCACAATTCTTCAGTGTTCTTGCTATGGATTCTATCTGAAATCATCCACCAATGATAGAGCAAGCTTCTGAGATCAAAAGAATGGATTGAAAGTGGTTGAAACTGTGTAACAGAATTTGGTTTGCAAGAAGAAAGTTGAAAATGCAATCTCTCCAATCTCCCTCAATTCTCTCCAACTCAAGCTTTGGATCACTTCACAAGTATATATAGATTGTGTTTGAGAGTTCTGGAAACTTCTGGATCAATCTTATGAGAAGATCAAATTCTCATGTCATGAAAATCTCCTTTCATGCTATGTTCATATCAGCTCATGTAGCAGCTTGCAATTCACCTTGTTTCTGATTCAAATTGTCCTCTAATGAGATTTTGAATGTGCTTGGATTGAATGGAGCCTTGCATTTGCCTTGAAGAGTGGTTTTGCAATTGTGCCTTATGATGCAAGTAACCAATTTACAAAGCAAGTCATAAAAATATCCCTCAACTCAAAAATGTGGCAATGTCAATGTTCTCAAAATGTGTTTTACAATCAAATTGGTATGTCATATGGCTTGGTTTGGATTTGTAGATCAAAAACCCCAATTTTCATCCTTGATTCATTTAAATTTACCCTTATTTTAGGCCATTTTTGCGATTTTGTGAAGCAAGCCATTACAAACTCTAATGACTTCTTATCTAGCCTAAAAACATCATTTTGAACACATCTCATGTTGAACATTTTTCCATTTGAGGAGTGGAAGATAGAGATTTTGACCTATGTTGGAAAATGACTTGTAATTCAACTTTCCCGAAATACCCTTGGGTTGCCAAGACCATAACTTGAGTTCTACAAATCCTCTTGAGGACTTCTAGTACTCAAATTAAATCTTAGATCATGATCTACAACTCTTATGCTGGCCAACAATCCATTTGAAAATTCCTTGATGGGCAAAAGTTGCTTGGAAGTCAAGTGACTTTCATAGATAAATTTCAGTGTCCTCTGATGACCCATAACTTGCAAGAACCATAACTGGAGTTCTACAAATCTCCTTGAAGACTTCTAGTACTCAAATTAAAGATATTGAGAAGCTCTACAATTTTAATGTTGACCAAGAATCCATTTGAAACTTGAATTTTGACTTATCTAGCTTGGAAGTTAGACCTAAATCAGGGGAGTTTACACTAAAACCCTAATTTGGTAACTCCTCTTCTTCTTGATTCCTTTTGATTTCTCCTTGGCACAACACCACACATGTATCCACATATTAATTCATGAATTCCACAACCTCCAAGCTGGCCCTGATGCCCTTCAATCAATCATTTGACCTAGGGTTGACCTAGGGTTGACCCAAATGAAACCCTAGTTGACTGCACTTCAACTCTGGCTCTTGTACTTGTATCAATGACTTGTCTCATCTTCAAAATGACCCTACAGGCCTTCTATGATCTTTGTACACATTCCATACCCTCAGTCATGGCTCACACACTCATTGATGATCTTCAACATATCCCCAGATTAAGAGAGAAATCCACTAGTTGACCTTCAACTTTCTCAAAGCTTCCACTCATTTCTTGAATGACTTGGATAGTCTTGAGCTTGAATAAAAACCCCTTTGATGTGCTTCTTTAGATAAGAATGGCACTTGATACCTTGTTGGATGACTTGTTATGCTATGCTATGCAAATGATTAGACTATGTACATGATCTACTATGCAAATGACAATGCAACTAAAACATAAACCAGATGAAATATGTTGGGCAAATTTTAGGGTGCAACACCCCCGAATGAAACTCGCACCTCGCATATCGTAGCCAGGTGGAGGTTCCCCTGTCAAGGGAGCCAAAGTTCTCTTCTGAATCAGCTGCAAATGAAGCAATGTCTGCAATAGCTGAGCGTACGACATAGGTGGGGTTTCAAGGTGACGACTTGATAACAGTGCTTTACCATGGTACCTCTGGTACCCTTGTTGGTTCTGTTGCTGCTACTGTTGAGGTTGCTGGACAGCAGGAATAGTAATGCTAACAACCTGCTGGCGCTGGCCTTTTCCCTTTCCCCGAGCACTAGACACTGAGCTCGTCTCACCTTCACGTCTTTTACCATTGAAAGATTTCTTTGCCCCTCCAGCTGAGGGTACATCTACACCCTGAATCTTTCCGAGTTTGATGCCATTCTCCACATGTTCTCCGCTGATTATGAGGTCGGAGAAGCTTCCCGACATACCACTGACAAGTTTCTCGTAATACACACCTGGAAGAGTAGCCACGAACATCTCGACAAGTTCCCGCTCAACCATCGGTGGTTGAACTCTTGCTGCCAGTTCACGCCACCTCTGGGCGTACTTCTTAAAGCCTTCGTTATTCCCCTGAGACAAATTTTGAAGCTGAACCCGGTTGGGAGCCAGGTTGCTGTTATACTGATAATGGCGCACGAATGCTTCAGCAAGGTCTTTCCAACTATGTACACTTGTGGGCTCCAAACCCATATACCACTCCAGCAAGGGGCCTAACAGGCTGTCTTGGAAGAAGTGCATCAGCAACTTCTCATCGTCAAAATGTGCAGACATCTTTCGATAATAGGACCTCAGATGGACACGAGGATAAGTGGTGCCCTTATACTTCTCAAAATCGGGTACCTTAAACTTTAGAGGCACCTTAAGGTCTAAGATCAGCCCCAGCTTGGTCATATCAACGCCCATGGAATTTAAGTTCTCAAAACTCTTCATCTTGTCTTCGAGCGCTTTGAATCTTAAACGAGCTTCAGAATTCAGTTCGCCCTCGGCTCCTTTCATCGAGAATAAGTCCTCCTGACGATCCTCATGCCAAGGTTGATGGCCATTTCAATGAGCAAATCCAGCACATCAAGACCATACAGATTACCAACACCAGCGTTCCCAGCATTACCCGTTCCACCAGTATTGCCATTGCCTATACCAACATTACCATTGGCTTCAAAGTTGCCCTTTCCGGCTCCAGTCGTATTCCCATTAGCTCCAGCATTAGCAACAACATTACCATTGCCACTTCCATTCCCTCCAGTAACAAGAACGTTAGCATGAGGGGTCTCAACAAGCGGAGGGTTTGCAACACTCCCACCGTGCAACACGCTGTTGCTGTCGACGCGTGCAATCAAAGGTTGCACCAGAATCCTGAGTTGTTCCTAGCCATTGGCGACCACGTGCATGAGGTCCATAAAAAGATCCATCATCTCCTTGAGCTCTTGAACGTCAGCTTGAACCCGTTCCATTACTCTGACCTGATATGCTCTGGTAGAATACCAGTGAATCAACCTGCGATCAATCATGAAACAAACCTGATAAACACAAAGGGTTAGATAAATAAGCCAGAGGCACATGCTATGCGAAATGATTATGCAAATGCAAACGTGTGTTTGTGCCTTGGGGAAATTCCCCCTGATTCTAGTTTCCAAGACAAATAAAGTCTAACATCCAATCATTGAAATAAATCCTCATATATATCTGAAAAACCCACGCGGGTGTCGCTACCGCGAAAATAAGGTGCCGGCAAAAAAGAAGAGTCGCCACCTTTCGTTATTTATCCCTCAGAACGGGAAAGGAAACGATCGGAAAAACCTGACGAAAAGGTATAAGACAAGGTCATCGTAACCATGTCTGGGTTCGGGAGTCGGTTACGCAAGGGGAACGTATTAGCACCCCTCACGTCCATCATACTCGATGGGATCCACGCTTGTTGTGTTTATCTGACGGGTTGGTTTTATCTATCTACACTAAAGGTCTGGTCTGAAAAGAAAAGAAAATGACTCGGCAGAACACAGCAGTTCTATGCCTACGTATTCCCGTCTGGAATGAGAAATCAGAGTCCACGTAGTTCGCCTAACTACGGGTTACGGGGGAAGGTTGCTCGCCGAGATATCGCATCTCGTGCCTACGTACTTTCACACGGCATGAAAGATCAGAGCAAACGTAGTTCGGGAAACGATGGAACACAGGTTTGTTCAACTATTTTTTTATCCGAGTATGGTTAACAGACAGTTCCAGCAGTTGGTGTATGCAGCTCGACCATTGGAGACTTAGGCGTTTACCGTTTGAGGTAGAACCGAAGGTTAACAGGACTCTTCTTATGAAAAGGGTTTCCAGGGATTACAGGTCCGACAAGACAAAAAGATGTTTGATATTTATTTTCTGTTTTTTTGGAAGAAGTGTTTTTTAGTGGTTTGTAATTCATACAACACTAGAGACTATGACTTAGGAGCGAATGCGTCGTATATCGTCCAAAGGACATATACTAAACACTCTAGATGATTGAGAGGAGACCGCTCAATCATCACTTCCCAAGTAGCTTAAGGCTCATAACGCGCTTTGTACTAACTTGCCTTTGTTATGTTTTTTTACTGTTGTTCAGAGATAAGAAGAGAACAAACTCTATGGGGAAACTGCACAGTCCTAATGTTGTCATGCAAAATTAATCCTATGATTGAGGTTAGGAGGGAAGCTAACTAATGTTATCATGCATGGTTAGAACCCTAATGTCTGTCATAACTTCTCTTGAACAAGAGAAGTCAGAGTTCCTAAGGGAACATGGCAAAGGCATACAGAAACAGGCAAAGCAAATACTGTAAAGAAAATAACTGTAAGTAAAATGCATGCAATGCGACAAACTAGCAGAAGGAGACAAACTCAACTTCTTAGCAATCAAGCAAAAGAAAACAGTCAAAACAGACAAGCAGAGGGAGACAGAGTCAACCTCTATATGCAAATACGTCAGTTAGGAAAAAGAAAAACAACACACAAGCAAGGGGAGGACCACCTCAACCCTTAAGGCAAACAAGCAGAGGGAGACCCACTCAACCTCTTAATGCAGTCATGCTCCTATGTTTAGACTATACTAGACAGGCACTATCCTAATGCAACACACAACTCAAACAATGAATAAAGAAAAGGATTTATGACAGATAATGGATTCAATCCACAAGTAATCAGACAAGGCTTTTATCCTAAGGAAAGAAATTGGGTGTTGGGAGACCAGGGTAAGGTCCACAGAACTTATCCCAGGCACTCAACCAACTAAAAGAGATTTGGGGGAATCCTAAAGGTTTGGCTCCTTTAAGAGATCTGCAACATTCCCCCCACGGGAGGGATTATGCTACCTCAAGAAGGTTCCTAAAAGAAAGGAATGAGAGATTATTAGGAGAATGGTGCTGAGAAGCAAGGTAAGTTCCATAGGAACTTACCACAGACACTCAAACAACTCCACTTACTTAGAGGAAGCTTTCATGGACTCAACCCCTTTATGATGATGCAATGTATTCCTCCACAGGAGGAATCATGCTCACAAGGAGGATTCCAATCAAGCAAGGAAAATTGAAGAGGAAACTAACCCTAGGGAAAGATCATCCACCTACTTGAATCTCTAAAGAACCTCAAATGTTACCTTCTAATGATCATCTATACTAAGGGTTCAAGGGATCTACAAGAGGTATTTACACTAAAGACCAATCTAACAAGAAAGGAAAGGGGCCTATAGTCATCTAATGGTCATCTATAAAACAAATCTATGCACTTAAACTAGTTAGAATCACCTAAACTAAGGTCAACTTGTAAAATGGGGAACTAATGGAAAAACACTCTTAAAAATTCTAAGGAAAATACTATATCATCCTACATGTGTTAACTAGATATGGTGCAAAAATCAGGGGCTACACCTAAATCAAAAGGCTCAAACTAAATCTAAAGCCTCAAGGGTACACTAAAGGGATCTAACAAAGAACACTCCTAAACAACTACCCTAAAATCCTATTTTGAAAGATATAAAAATCTCAACAAAAATCACAAAACAACATTAACATGTCTACAACCAGCCTACAAAATTTCAATATCAAAATCAAAAGCAAGAATGAGAAATAAAATCAACAAACTCAACATACAATTATCCCATCATTAAAACACACTAAAAATAGAAAATATGCCATAAATGGAAAATGCATGAAAATAGAAATTAAAAAATGTGAGAAAATTCTAAACATTCCAAAGTGTTCACATGATTTATTTCAGGATTTTATGAAGTTATTTACTATTTATATTGAATTAAAATAAAACAGCATTAAAATAGAAAATTAAAGAAAAAAAAGAAATTAAAAGCAATGAATAGAGGTGCAGATAATAAGCATTCTATGTGTTACTCTGCACTCGGGCTTAGAACGGGGGTGGGGATAGCGTTTTCAGGATTGGGCCCAACTGAACCAATATACTCAGCTTTTATTAAACAAATGAAATAGACCAGGGGGGTGTACGAAGTAGCGGTTCATATGTGATTTTGGTTTGGGCCCTGCGTGTGGGGTGTGGAAAGCACAAATTAAGCCCAGCTGAGTTTCTATATGAAACTTAGCGTTTTATTAAAGCTGGAAGTTAGCCAAGGAAAAGGACACGTGGGCGCACGCTGGCCACATGATTAACATACCAGGTCTAAGATTCCAAGCGATCTAACGGTCCTACACGAAGCTGGCAATTTAAATATAAAAAACAGAACTATTCACGCGCGGTGGTGCTTGGGGCGGCCGGAGAAGATCCAATCATCTTCTCCGGCGAACATGAACAGTAGCGCGACATCTAACATCTACGAAACTCAAATTTTTTTACGTCATTTTTCTCGTCTTGCTTCCTAGGTTTCAATTATCCAATCTTTTTTCAATTTCATCCACTATATAGAGATATAATCGAACAACAACTTGGAATGCCATACCAAAAATTCTCGCAATTCATCACGAAACCTATCTAAAATCAATCTATGTTTCACGTAGACCTTAACCACATGTATCTATGGCGTTTAATGCGTATAAATTAAGATAAATTTCGCGAGGAAGAAACCTGGTTTAGAGCTTCGAATATGGTGACTTTCAGGGCTCAATTCTCTTCCAAAAGATGCAGATTCCTTCAATGGATGATGATGAACAAGTCTTGAGGTTCAATTCCTTCTGAAACTCCTTCAATCTCCAAACTCGATTTCAAACTTCAAGCTTCTTCCTCCAATGACTCTAACTGACTCTCAACTGCAAATGGCACCAGAAGCTTCTGAAGATGATCCAAAATCAATTTATATTCTGTTTGCAACCTTTGGAGGCCCAATCAAAGCCCAATTTGCAATTTCCAAGTTTCAATTTTTTTCTCAAAATTCCAATTATGGTATGCACGAATTGGCCTTGCTCTCACTCCCATATTGCTTCAGTTCAATTACTTGAGAGTTGTGGAGTGTAATTGGATTAGTTTTCAGCTTTGATTTCAACTTAAGGTGTGTGTTTGATTTGTAGCTTCATCATGAAGTAATCCACCAAACTGACATGTTATGAATCTCAATTCAAAAGTCTAACAATTCCAAAGTGTTTAGAACTTATTTTCCAATCAAAATGAGTACTAACTTGGCTTGAAAACATCCAATTACCAATTGTTTTGAATTTTCTCCATTTTAATTCATTAAAAAGGCCTTTTTGAGAAATTCCTTCAACCAATGCTTGCTTAAATCCAAATCAATGTCTCATGAATACATGGTTGGACTAAAAATATCATTTTTAACAACTTTGGTGTTGAACAAAACTCCACTTGAAGCTTGCAAGATAGTGAAATGGACCCATGATTCAAAATGACCTATAATTCCAAATACCCAAAATACCCCTGACTTGTAAACCTCATAACTTGAGCTCTACACATCATATGGAAGACTTCTAGTACAATTTCGAAAGCTAAGATCAATACCTACAACTTTCATGTTGGCCAAGAGTTAAGGAGAGACATACTTCTAGGTCAAACGTTCCATGGAAGTTGGTTGACTTTTGCAGACAAATTTCACATTCATCTGATGACCAGTAACTTGTCTGGATCATATCTTGAGTTCTATAAATCCAATGGAGGACTTCTAGTACTCAAATTAAATCTAAGAGCATGCTCTACAAGTTTACTGTTGGATAAAAGTGGAGATGAAACTTTTATCTTGAGATAAGTGGTCTTGAAGTAAGGCACTAAATAAGGGATTTTACCCTGAGAACCCTAGTTTAGCAGCTCCTCACACTTTGATTTCTTCTTGGATTGATCTTGGAATATCATCTCATGTATCTCAACACAACTCCCCATGATTGTAAAGACTTAGAATTAAGCTTTGATCCTCTTCAATTGCACAGTGGACTTAGGTTTGACCAGGCAAAAACCCTAACTGCAACACCTTCAACTGTGGCTCTTCATACTTGGCATAATGACTTGACTGAGCTCCCCCATGACCCTCAAGGCACTCCATGAGCTCTATCCACACACCCCATCCATGCACAAGGCTCCACAACCCACTGATGGTCTTCAATTGGCTCCCAAGTTAGGAGATGAACCTCATACAAGCATCCAAACTTCTCAAGAACACAACCCACTTCCTGATGACTTGGGTGACCTCTCAAGCTTGAATAAGACCTATAGATAGGCTCCTCTTGATATAAACCACACTTGATCCCCTGCACAAATGAACAATGCTATGCTATGCAAATTCTAGGACAATGCAAAGAAACATAACCCAAGTAAGAAAAGGTTAGGCAAATTTTGGGGTGCAACAGCGGGCAGCGTACAAATGTAATCGAATACAACTGAAGCAACAAGTGTGACCCCAACCAACAAGGCAGGTGGTGGTCAGCATATCAATGCATAAAAGATACAAGGAAATACAAGGAAATCAAGTGCGGCTACGGGCACAGAAATCTTCCAATAACTTCTTCGTAGTGGGATGGTCAGGCTTGGTGAGCAGACCCTGGATCAACAGATCCCTCTGCTTGATGGTATCCTAAAGATCCTTGGCAACGTCCCCACAAGCACCTTCTCCTGAGCAGTCTTCCACTCTGCACCTCTTAGCATCAGCTCTGAGTTGACCTGCAGGTTTGCCTTGGTTTCAACCAATATGTACTGAACGTCTCGTCGAAGTGATGCTTCAGCCTCTATCTTCTTGTCCTGGATCTCAATCTGGACCTCAAGCTTGGCTATTTGTTGCTTCAGCCTCTCCTCTCGCTCTTTGTGGTTGGTTAGATTGTTGTTCCAGAATGTCTCGAATTTGGATAACTTCAGATACGCCTTATCCAAGTCTTGCTTCTTAGTGGTCAACACACTGTGCACAACCTTCAGGTCTAATCCAAGACGTTCTCTAGAATCAGTCTCCTTGATCAAACTGGCGCCCAGGTGGTTTATCAACTCAGTCTGCTTCTTGCAGAAGTATACGACTTCGCTCCTCTCGCTTCTAAGTTGAACAAGTTCTTTTTCCAACTCCTCATTGGCCTTCTTCAACTCTTCCTTTTCCCGCACCCCATGTTCATTCTTCTGGATGTCCATTGTGGTTGGTTCCTCATTCATGAGGGGAGCTAGAGGAGCCACTGGAGGAAATGGCATCAAAGACTGCTTTGCTCTAGCCTGAACCCAACCCCGACAAGGCTCATAAGTCTGGTTGTTGCTCTTACCCAATAGTGTCTTTCCTCGTCTGTGGATGTTAGTCCAAGCATGCTCTAGCTTGGCCAGCATGTCACTATCAAGCAACCCGTTGAGGTATAGAGATTCCTGCACCTCTTCATCCTTCGGTGGACCTCTCAAGGTGTACCCGAACTGTTTGATCAACAAGGTCGGGTTATAGTTAATACATCCCTTACGTCCAATCAAAGGAATGTTAGGGAACTCACTGCAGCTATAAGCAATCTCAGTCCCAAGCGTATCCCAGTCAAACCAGGTGATGTCTTCGGCTGATAAAGCCATCAGGCGTTCAGACCACTCGACTGTGTTGGCAGAAGAAACGAAAGGACCCCTCTTAGGAATGTGGCTATCAAACCACCTATATAACAAAGGAGTGCAGCAAGACACTATTTTCCCTCTCCTGTTCTCATTCTTGTAGTGGACAGAATGATATAGATCACCAAGCAAAGTGGGAACCGGATTCCCCGAGGAAAGCAAGTAGAAAGCATCTACATCTACAAAGTCAGGAAGATTCGGGAACAACACAATCCCGTATATGCACAAAGCCAGAATAGCGTTGAACACGTCCCAACGACCTTTCTTAGCAAACTTCTGAGCTTTTTCCACCATAAAAGATAGAGGGAAGCCATACATCTTGTTCCTCTGAGTGAACTCTCTCCTCAATTCAGACTCTTCAAAATGCAAGATAGCTGCAAGGTCAGCTAACTTAGGCTCAGTGTCAACATAGTGAAAAGGAATTTGATTCTTAACAGGAATGCCTATCAAGTCAGCATACTCCTCCAGAGTAGGGGCCAAAACAAAGTCGGGGAACAGGAAGCATCTCAGCGGAGCCTCATAAAACTGTAGCAATGCGTACAAACCACTAATCTCGTGGGCGGAGGGCTTGCAAACATACTTCAACAACCTCCCATATGTCTGCCTGAAATCTGCCAAAACTGTCCCATCAGCCAGGGTCTTCAAACTCAGTATGGCACTAACATCTGGTGTAGGAAATTTGTATGCAATAGTTCTCTTCAGAGTCTCCATAATGGAAAGGGATGCAAGATCACTAGAATTAGGGATGAAGTATGCACCTGCAACACAGACACACGTTAATGATATGCATATGGAGATGCTAAAATGCAAGATGCAAGAATGCTAGGATGCTGCAAGAGATCAAGAGTGTTCTGTTGATTGGGGAAGACCAAAACTCTGCTCTGTCAAGAACAAATACAACTCTGATGATAAGAACCCTCTGATACCAACAATAATGATTCACTGTCAAGAAAACCAGGTTGTCCGAAGGTCAAGGTTTCCTACAATAACCCGACCCTACTCACAGGTATGGACCTAATCACAGACAAGTTTCGGCATCCTATGCGTTTCCTAGCGTCACATACTTTCACGAAATGATGATACGTTCACCATTTTTTGTTTGGCATCATCACTCCCTGAAGAGGCCTCACTTAGCCGAGTCACAAATGATCGGTCCCCAGAGTCGACAACCCTCAGATCCAACCTCTCGTCGAGCCCTAAGAGCCAGAAGAGAAGTCATCAAAGAGAATCTTGTCTGAGCGTGGATTTCATGGGGACTGGTGCATGCTAAGCATACAAGTCCACCACTAATTTCCACAACTAATGCTAGGTATATGCTCAAGCCTGGGTCTGGCTTATCACTCATCAGAATCTCCCTCCCACAACAACACAGCAAATAATCATATTATACTGAAAGTAAAGTGCAGGAAAGTAAAGTGCGATAAATAAATGCGAACCCAACAGATGAACACGCAAGCGCTAGGATTGACTCGCATAGGGAATGGGAAACGGTCCCGGCATAAGGGATGGGAAAATTCCCCAGCAGCCAGAATCCCCAACAGAGTCGCCAGCTGTCGCTACTGCGAAAAAAAGTGCCGGCAAAGACAAAAGAGTCGCCACCTTTCGTTATTTATCCCACAGGAAGGGAAAGGAAACGATCAGAACAAACCTAGCAAAAAGGTATAAGACAAGGTCATCGCAACCAAGTCTGGGTTCGGGAGTCGGTTACGCAAGGGGAAGGTATTAGCACCCCTCGCGTCCATCGTACTCGACGGGATCCACGCTTGTTGTGTTTATCTGACGGGTTGTTTATCTATCTACCTATCAAGGCTGGCTCAAAAGGAAAAGAAAATAGACTCGGAAAAGCGTCGCGCTTCGTGCCTACGTATTCTCGTCAGAGAACGAGAAATCAGAGTCAACGTAGTTCGGCTAACTACGGGTGAAGGGAAGGTTGCTCGCCAAGATATCGCATCTGTCGCTACTGCGAAAATCGGCGCCGACTATGACAGAAGAGTCGCCACCGTGCGTTATTCATCCCAACGGAGGGAAAGGAAACACTCAGAGTAAACCTAACGCAAAACGGGAAAGGAATGGTCATCGCAACCAAATTCCTGGATTCGGGAGTCGATTACGCAAAGGGGAAGGTATTAGCACCCCTCACGTCCGCCGTACTCGACGGGATCCACGCTTGTTTTCTATTACGGATTGTTATTCTACCTACTCTACAGGTCTGGGTTAAAAAGAAAAGAAAATGACTCGGCAAAGTATCGCACTTTATGCCTACGTATTCTCGTCTGGAACGAGAAATCAGAGTCAACGTAGTTCACCTACCTACGGGAAGGGAGGGGAAGGTTGCTTGCTAGGATACGGCATCCTATGCCTACGTACTTTCATACAGCATGAAAGATCAGAGCAAACGTAGTTCGGGCTACGAAAGGCACAAGCTTGTCTGACTGTTTTTTATTATCTTCAAAAAGGGTTTTTCTTGATTAAGAGTCCAAGCGGACAAAAATGACACTTTGATGTTTGTTTTGAATCTTTTACGAAAGAAATGTTTTTTAGTTTGTTTGCAATCTCTGACGCACTAGAGACTATGATTTGAGAGTGACTACGTCGCGTGTCACCCAAAGGGTGCCACATTAAGCAGCCAGATTATTGGAAAGAAGCTCTCCATCAACCCTTTCTCAAATAGCTTAAGGCTCGTAACGTACGACATTGATTAACCTTATTACTGTATTTTTGAGTTGTTCTGAGATAAGAAGAGAAAGAAGCTCTAAAAAACCTAGGGTTGAAAAGGGAATAAAAAACTAACCTAATGTTGTCATGCATGGATAAGAATCCTAATGTCTGTCGTAATTCCCTCCTGCACAGAGGAAATCAGAGATCTTAGGGGATAAACAGAAAAGAAAGCAAGCAAATACAGTAAAATGCATGCAATGCAGCAATACAAGCGAGGCAAGGGAGTCCCACTCAACCTCGAACCTGGGAAAATAACAGGCAAAGTGAATCAACATTCACTTCAAACCTAGGGGCAAGCTATACAAGCCAACAAACAATACAGAGAAACAAAAACCACAGCAGAGGAGGCAGCCCCAACAGCAGCACCAAACTCCTACAGTTGACAGCCCAAGCAGCAGCTCTGACAGCAACGACTTTCATCTTCAAACTTCAATAAGCTTCAATCTTCAAGCTCCATCAAGAAAGATTTGTTATTGAGATCAAGTTATAATGAAGGGAATCCAGTGAAAACCAAAGGAAATCATTAGAAACCATCATCTGCAAAGAAGGGTATCCTCAAAAGTTCTACTATTTAAGGCATACCACTCATCCCTCCAAGGGAGAGATGGGGTTTCCTTAAGAGGACTTTGAATCATAGGATAGGATGGAAGCACACAAAGCATTCCATGTTTGAGAAAAGAAATGAACTAAGTCTAAAAAGCTCTTCCTAAAACCCTAATTTTCCTAAGCTCCTGACAAGCAATCCAACAGAGGAGAAATCTTCAACTCCAAGCTTCTTCAAGCCATCCAAAGCAACTTCATTTGATCTTCAATTCATCCAAGCAAATCCCAAGCCAAAAGCACACCCAAAATAGCCCCACACAAATAAACAAACCAAATATCCAAGGGAAAAACCCACAAACATCACACAAGTTGCAAAAATCAAATAAAATGCTAAAACTCAACATAAAATCCTAAGTAAATTTCTAAGAGAACCTAACCCTATACCCAATACCCCATATAAATCCCAGAACCTAAATCAAACCCTAAGTCCCCAACTATGTTCTAAACTACAACTAGTTGTTTTAAAACCCTAATTCTAACACCTCTCCTATTCACCTCTCAAACTAACCTAAATTTTATTCACAAAATTATGAAAAAATTCCTAAGGGTACATGCTTCTCTAATCTAATCAACCTCACAAGAATCACTCAAAAATTCCTCACCAAACTCTCATACTAAATTCAGAAAAATGAAGTATCAAACAAATGTAAAATAAAAGCATTAAAATTGTAAAATATGCCAGAAAATATAAAATGCATGAAATTAATATTTTTTGGTTTCATTAAATTCTAGAGATCCTAAGGGAACTAGGGAAAAAAGTATCATCCTAAAATGATCATTTTTCAATTTATTATGAATTTTAAACTAACCTAAATAAAACTATAAAAAACAAAGAAAATAAAAGAAAATGGAAAAGGAGCGTGATGAATAGCAATCAGGTCAGGTATATTTCCTCAATTGGGCTCAATAAGGGGTGTCATTAGTACGCACGCCTTAAGCCCATGTCAATCAGAAAATACTATGGAAAAAAATCAAAGAAAATAGAGAAGACTCTGTGGTAAATAGCAACTACTATATGTGCATTTCGTTGGTGGGCCTCAAACAGGGGTGTGGATAGCAAGGTTTGTCTTAAGCCCAAAACAAAACATAAGTGAAACGGTGCGTTTTGCTTATGTTCAGACTTTCTTCACAAATGGAAATCAAATCGTAGCCGTGGGATGATTATCTGAGTCAATGGTCTTCCTAGATCTAATGGTCATATCATCATCTTCTCCATTTCAAATTCTGGGGGGAAAGTGAACCGGACGGTGGCCGGAGGTGGCGCCACCGTCGTCCCCAAGCATCAACTCCATAAAAACTCATCAAAACTCAAACCTAAGCACCCTAATCAACTCGTTTTCTCTCACTAAATCCAATGGTAACCTCCATTCTCCTTGAATCTCACCACAACTCAAAACACGACTCCAAGCTCAGAATATGCTCCAAATTCAAACCTCACCATTCTTAAAATTGACAAGCCTATCCTCATCTACACGTTTCCCTGAGTAGTTCTAGCAATCTAAACAAGCCTAAACCTCCAAGAACAGCTAGATATATCCCTCACAAGAAAACTGATCCATCCTAATTTTGTCTCTAAACATGGAATTCTTGCACCAAAAACCTCCTCAGGATCTATACTAACCTAACCGCATACTCATTCTCAAGCAACTACCTACAATTATGGCCAGAAATTGAAAGTTACAAACCTGAGAAAATTGGATAAACAGAAGTGGTTGCAGCACGATTTAGCCTCCAAAAACTTCCAGTTTCCTTCAATAATGCTTGATGAAGCTTCTGTATGCAATGAACTGCTTTGAATCCCTCTGAATCACCAAATCCGATTTTGATTTGCAATGAAGAAACTCACTTTGCTCTCTCTCAATTCTTCAGAGTTCTTGGCCAAAAAAACAACTGAGTCAGTTATGATCCTTATATAGAACATGTTAGAAAGCTCTAGAATGATCTGGAATGATCCATGTGAGAATTTCAATTTCTCTTGCACTTGATAATCTCATGAGAAGCTTGCACATGACAGTTGGGTTTAGCTTGCTTCAGCAGCTCAATTTTGATCCAAAATCCCACCACATGACATATTGAATTGATTGGTAAGGGTTAGTGCCTTGTAGCTGATCTTGTGAATGATTTTGCAAGTGTTACTTGTAATGTAAGAAAGCACTTTTCAAAGCAACTCATAAAATAATGGCTCATCTCAAAATTTTGACATTGCCAATGTGTTTGAAATCCAATTTCCATTCAAAATGACTTCTTAATTGACCTAGAAACACCATTTTAAGCACATCTCATGTTGAACAATTTTTCATTTGAAGAGTGGAATATAGAGATTTTGACACATGTTGAAAAATGACCTATAATTCAACTTTCCCAAAATACCCCTGGATTTCCAAGATCATAACTTGAGTTCCATAAATCCCTTTAAGGACTTATAGTACTCAAATTAAAGCTAAGATCAAGACCTATAACTCTTATGTTGGCCAAGAATCCATTTGAAAATTCCTTGAGGAGCAAAAGTTGCTTGGAAGTCAAGTGACTTTCACAGATAAATTTCAGTGTCCTCTGATGACTTGTAACTTGCAAGAACCATAACTTGAGTTCTACAAATCTTCTTGAAGACTTATAGTACTAAAATTAAAGGTATTGGGAAGATCTACAATTTTCATGTTAGCCAAGAATCCATTTGAAACTTGTATTTTGACTTATGTGGCTTGGAAGTCCAGTGCTATACAGGGGATTTTACCCTAGGAACCCTGTCTCAAACACCTCCAACCACTCTTGATTCTCTTGAACTTGGTCTTGGATCATCCACACACATGCTTCACCACATCAATCGATGACTTCCATGACCTAGAGCTAGGTCTTGATGCCCTTTCTTTGCTCCCCTTGACCTAGGGTTACCCAGATGAAACCCTACTTGTACACACCTCACCTGTGGTTCTTGAACTTGATACAATGACTTGTCTAAGTTTCAATAGGGCCCTCTAGGCATTCCATGAGATCCATACACACCTCAAATTCACATTCCATGTTGATGATCTTCAATACACCTCAAGTTAGGAGAGAAATCCACCTGTGGGCCCTGAAACTTCTCATGACTTCAACCCTTCTCTGATGACTTGGATGGTCTCTCAGGCTCAGAGAATATCTCTAGATAGGATTCTTTTGACATAAATAGCACTTGATCCCTTGTTGGATGACTTGATATGCTAGGATATGCAAATGATTGAACTATGTACATGATGTAACTATGCAAATGGCAATGCAATGAAACATAAATCAGGCAAGAAAAGGTTGAGCAAATTTTGGGGTGCAACAGCTGCCCCTATTCAAATGGCTTGGACCCGACTGGGTGAAGAGCGAACGACCTTCAAACAATCGAGGTACAAGACGGTTGAATACCAAGAAACCCGGAAATTTGCTAACCGCAGACATAAACTGCACAACTGCTCGGGGAACGACATCCACCAACTGAACCCGGTTGTTACGGCAACAACTCATTCAACGTCTGATAATAACTCTGATTCCAACGTCAACCACCTGTGTAACGCCACAGGTACTGAATGCCTCCGTCCACAACTGGAATAATCTTGTCAACACAAGAAGAGAAACAAATTTTCCAAATCACAACTAAACACCAATCGATCCACGTCAGGACTCACGTTTCGTCAACCCGAAGAGATATTGTCCACGTCAGGACTCCACATTCCGTCAACACGGAGAAATCCCGGCTACTCCGCGGGGGATGAGTTGGTCGTCTCCCACCAACATGAGGAGGTCCTATCAATTGTAGGCAATAAAATTCGTCGACTTCACTGGGGGAACATTTCGGTCTAATCACAGGAAACTTATCTGCCTATTCATACAGGCAAATCATCGGTCTAAACACAGGAAACTTCATCCGCCTATCCATACAGGAAAATCATCTGCCTAAACACAGGAAAATTCATCCGCCTGCTTCATACGGGAAAAGTCATCTGCCTGATTACAGGAAAGTTCATCCGCCTGCTTCATACGGGAAAAGTCATCAGCCTGATTACAGGAAAGTTCATCTACCTGCTTCATACGGGAAAAGTCATCTGCCTGATTACAGGAAAGTTCATCCGCCTGCTTTATACGGGAAAAGTCATCTGCCTGATTACAGGAAAGTTCATCCGCCTGCTTCATACGGGAAAAGTCATCTGCCTGATTATAGGAAAGTTCATCCGCCTGCTTCATACGGGAAAAGTCATCTGCCTGATTACAGGAAAGTTCATCCGCCTACTTCATACGGGAAAATCATCTGCCTAAACACAGGAAACTTCATCTGCCTATCCATACGGGAAAAGTCATCTGCCTGATTACAGGAAAGTTCATCCGCCTGCTTCATACGGGAAAAGTTATCTGCCTGATTACAGAAAAGTTCATCCGCCTGCTTCATACGGGAAAAGTCATCTGCCTGATTACAGGAAAGTTCATCCGCCTGCTTCATACGGGAAAATCATCTGCCTGATTACAGGAAAGTTCAACTTGGATATAGCTTCTTTGCCTATTCTTTGCAGTTGCTAACTCGACTGGGGATATTCTGAAAATAACTGCCCGACACCCGTTTCGACAACAAGGGACCACTTCTGAAATCTTGATTCATGAAACCCTGAAATGCTGCCGTGACAGCAAACCTGGAAGAACGCTCCGCTGACCGGATAAGAGAAACTTCAACCAGTAACTCTGTGGGGATAATAAGGTGAACTGTATCATCACATGTCTCACGGCGAGACCTCGATTGTCTGGTAATAGATCTGAGCTATAACTTCATACTCCTGCTGAGAAACACACCTGAAAGCAAAAGGTTAACCAACCTGATTTATGTTTCAAAATGCGTATGTTTGACAATGGCGTAATGCTCCATACGGCATGGAAATGCTACGCGTTTTTGGGTAGATGCAAACATGATAATATATGCAAATGCAAATGCAGGTTCAAGCTGCTGGGGGAGGCTCTGACAAGCTTGCTTCATCAACACGGCTGTTGAGGACAAATACCACCCCGTTGGGGATGAACGGGTATCACAAAGTATTCCGGCAAAATAACTGTCGGAAATACCGCCAACTCTGCCGAGGAGAGAATAAACGTCGATTTCCACTGGAAGGAAAGAACAAACCACCCTGCTGGTGAACAACTTAGCTGAGGAAGAAGCGACACTTCTAGGAAAAGCACACTGTCTGGGCACAGTTTACGAACTCGGAGCTAACACTTCGCTGGGGATAATCATCCTAACAAAGGCATGACAACCTGTGAGGAGAAAGAAAACCTCCTTCGGGTATAATCCTTTCGAACCAACAACTTGGTTAAACTCATCGGGAATCTCCCACGCTGGAGATTGAACGGGCACACCTTCGATTCACTGGGGGAGCGTAACCTCTGTAGGGGATACTGATTTCGACTTGCTGGGGATATCGTGTGAACAACTTCCCTGAGGACACTCTTCTGGGGGAGACCAATCCCTCATTCGGCAAGGGATAACGTCATTCCAACTCTCTAGGAATAAGCTGCGACTAGATGGAGAATGAAATCGACTGGAGTCGGGCTCTTCATCAAGAGATTTTGGCTGGGGAATACAATCCCTGACTATTTGCTCCAAAGGTAAGAACCATGAAGAACACAAACGAGACAAAACAGGCCTATACAACAGAATCGGCCCGGGTTAGCATCCGTGACATTACTTCAGTCAATTCGAAGTTTTATCAATTATTGGCAAGGGCCAGCAAGATTATGCAAGTGCAAGTTTATCAAAAACATTGGCGTCCTTCACAAACAAAACAGTAAAGAACAAACATCAAGTACTGAATAACATGTTTTATTGATAATGGGCCTCTGGATAGGCAAAGTTTTGTACACCGGATGCAACCCCTGAAAAGAGGAAGTTACACACAAACACACATACATATATGCAAAAGAAGCATAAATAAAATACAAAACAATATTTGTATACATGTCGGCGACGTGGCACAGACAAACACCATGAGCTGATCCTCCTAGACTCGCCTGACTCTGCGCTTTACCGGTACTCGATCTTCGAAAGAGATTGTTTTTGGACAGACGGCCCCCCCAGGTACTCCTAAACCACTAAGTAATGCCGTATCAAATCCGGATCGCAGCCATTTGCTTTTTCAATCCCTAACTTTTGCGTGAACCGCCCTTTGCGGGTTTTCAATTCACCGGGATACCCTTTTTTGCCGAAGTCGCCCTTTTCAGGTTTTCGACTTCGCGGGTGTATATCTTTTCAATTTTATCCCTAACTTTTGCCCGAACCTTTTATTCATTTTCTTTTTTTTTATTTTATTTTTTTTATGGTTCGCCGGGATGCCCCATTTTTGCCTGGACTCTCTTTTTACTGTCCAGCGGGTCACTTTCAAGCAAAGTATTTTTTAACTGCGTCCGAATTCATAGGAGACGTAAAGTCTTCACCATCCATGGTGGATAGTAACAAGGCTTCTCCAGAGAAGACTTTCCTGACAACGTAGGGTCCTTCGTAATTAGGAGTCCACTTGCCCCTGTGATCTGTCTGTGGTGGGAGAATCTTTTTCAAAACAAGATCGCCCGTCTGAAAGCTTCGAGGGTGCACCTTCTTGTCGTAAGCTTTCTTCATCCAACTCTGATATAACTGACTGTATGCTAAAGAAGCCAGTTTCTTCTCATCCATTAAACTGAGCTGATTCAGTCTATCTTTAACCCATTCTGCCTCGTCAAGTTGGACATCACGTAAAACCCTTAGGGAAGGAATCTCGACCTCCAACGGTAACACGGCCTCCATCCCGTATACCAATGAGAAAGGGGTTGCCCCGGTTGATGTGCGTACCGTCGTACGATAACCGTGCAAAGCGAAAGGTAGCATCTCGTTCCAGTCCTTATATGTCACAACCATCTTCTGGAAAATCTTCTTTATGTTCTTATTGGCCGCTTTAACAGCGCCATTCATCTTGGGCCGGTAAGGAGAAGAATTGTGATGCTCAATCTTAAAATTCTGACACAGCTCTTTCATCTTTTTGTTATTCAAATTCGAACCGTTGTCGGTGATGACCCGCTCAGGGATTCCATATCTGCAGATAATATCTCGTTTGATAAATCTGGCTACTACTTGCTTGGTCACATTGGCGTATGATGCTGCTTCCACCCACTTGGTGAAGTAATCGATTGCCACCAAAATGAACCGGTGTCCGTTGGACTCCGTAGGCTCGATCTTACCAATCATATCAATTCCCCACATCGAGAAAGGCCACGGTGATGACACCACATTCAGAGGACTTGGAGGCACATGGATCTTTTTCGCGTAAATCTGGCATTTATGACACCTCTTTGCAAACTTGAAACAGTCTGTTTCCATAGTTAGCCAATAATAACCTTCCCGCAGTAGTTTTCTCGTCATAGCATGCCCACCAGCATGTGTACCAAATGTACCCTCATGTATCTCTTCCATGAGCAGCTTCGCCTCTTTCTCATCTACACAACGTAGCAACACCAAGTCGTGGTTTCTTTTGTATAGGACACCGTCCGGGTTCAAATAGAAATTGCCAGCCAATCTCCTGAGAGTCTTTTGATCTCGACTGGATGCCCCAGCCGGATACTCCTTGTTCTTCAAGAAATTCTGGATGTCAAAGTACCAGGGTTTACCATCGGGAGCCTCGTCAATGACAAATATGAATGCGGGCCTATCAAGCAGAGAGATAACAATCCGGGGAGCCTCGTTCCAGAAGTTAACTTTATACATTGAAGACAATGTCGCCAGGGCGTCAGCCATTTGATTTTCTGCTCGTGGTACGTGATGCAATTCCACCTTGTCAAAGAAAGGCAACAATCTCCTTGCATAATTCATATATGATATCAAATTGGGCTGACGTGTCTCCCATTCTCCTTTAATTTGATTCACCACTAGAGCTGAGTCTCCGTATACATCCAGATGTTTGATTCGCAAATCAATGGCTTCTTCCAGACCCATGATGCAAGCCTCATATTCAGCCTCATTATTGGTAACGGGAAAAGTCAATCGGGCAGTAAAGGGGATGTGCGACCCCTGAGGAGTGGTGATGATTGCCCCTATTCCGCTACCATAGGAATTTACAGCTTCGTCAAATATCAACTGCCATTTGGAACCCAACTCTGGTCCTTCGTCTGGCAACGGTTCTTCACAATCCTTCATTTTCAGGTACATGATATCCTCGTCAGGAAAATCAAACCTCATCGATTGGTATTTCTCAACAGGCTGCTGCGCAAGGTACTCGGACAGGACGCTACCTTTAATAGCTTTCTGTGAGACATATTGTATATCGTATTCGGTTAACACCATCTGCAATCGGGCAATTCTTCCAGAGAGTGCTTGCTTCTCAAACACGTATTTGATTGGATCCATCTTTGAAATTAGCATGGTTGTATGATTCAGCATGTATTGCCTCAAACGTTTGGCGGCCCAGGCTAGCGCACGACACGTTTTCTCGAGCATTGAGTATCTGGACTCACAGTCAGTAAACTTCTTACTCAAATAGTAGATCGCATGCTCTTTATGTCCGGTCTCGTCGTGTTGACCGAGAACACAACCCATACTTTCCTCAAGAACCGTCAAATACATAATTAAAGGTCTCCCGGCCACTGGGGGTATCAAAACAGGAGGTTCCTGCAAGTATTCTTTTATCTTGTCGAACGCCTTTTGACAATTTTCATTCCAGGTCAACACCTGATCCTTTTTCAACAACTTGAATAACGGCTCGCATGTCGCAGTTAGGTGAGATATGAACCGGGTGATATAGTTCAACCTCCCTAAAAACCCACGCACTTCTTTTTCTGTTTTAGGCGTCGGCATTTCTTGTATTTCTTTTATTTTCGCAGGATCAACCTCTATTCCTTTTTCGCTCACAATAAACCCCAGCAATTTACCCGATCTCACCCCCGAAGGTGCACTTGTTAGGGTTCAGTCTCAACCTGAACTTCCTAAGCCTTTTGAACAGTTTCAACAGATTAACCAAATACTCCTCCTCCGTATGGGATTTGGCAATCATATCATCAACATAAACCTCGATCTCTTTATGCATCATGTCATGAAAGAGAGTCGTCATAACATGTTGATATGTTGCCCCAGCGTTCTTCAGTCCGAAGGGCATCACTTTGTAACAAAATGTTCCCTAGGGAGTAATGAAGGTAGTCTTCTCCATGTCTTCTGGCGCCATTTTGATCTGATTATAGCCCGAGAAGCCGTCCATGAATGAAAATACGGAGAACTGAGCAGTGTTATTAACCAGCACATCAATGTGAGGAAGTGGAAAGTCATCTTTCGGGCTCGCCCTATTCAAATCACGGTAGTCTACACACATTCGCACTTTACCGTCTTTCTTCGGCACTGGTACTATATTAGCGACCCATGACGGATAAGTTGTAACAGCTAAGAAACCAGCATCCCACTGTTTTTGGACTTCCTCCTTGATTTTTACAGCCATGTCCGGTCTGGTTCTCCTGAGTTTCTGTTTAACAGGCAGACATTCCTCTCGCAACGGCAGACGGTGCACAACCATGTCCGTATCTAACCCAGGCATATCCTCGTACGACCAAGCAAATATATCACTATACTCTCGCAGTATCTCAATCAGCCGTTGCTTGATGTCGCTTTGCAGTGTAGCCCCTATACGGATATTTCTCACAACTTCTTCCGACCCCAGGTTGATAATCTCAATTTCCTCCTGATGAGGCAGAATGATTCGCTCTTCCTGTTTTAACAAACGAGTCAACTCCTCTAGCAGGTCGCTATCCTCAACAATCTCTTCCTCTGCTTGGAATACCGGGTGCTCGAAGTCGAGACGAGTCATAGGCGGTTCGTATGAGGTGTCATCTGAAATATTAGTCCTGCAAAGGAAATGGTTAAACGCTTCAACACGCCAACAAAGCAAATAACCACGTTGCCATTTATTGTTAAAGTAAAAAAAAACAAGAAAAACAGGGATCACAATATTTGAATATGAAAAACGCCTTTATTTCATGATTAAAACAGTGCAATACAGATAATCAAGTAGCCCCAATGTAAAATCACTATGCCCCGGGTAGGACATAGGATTGTTCAACAATTGATAAAACAAACCATTACTGTTTAAAAGTCACTGGGACAGTTTCCCGGATGGACCAGTTGCAGGGACTTTGTCCTGGCACGCTTGGCTTGATCCACGCGTCCATATCGCAGTCGCTACCCCCGTCCTCAGCATCGAAAATAGCGTTGATAGTCTCGAAGCACACCCCGCTTGGCGTAATCGTGACTGGTCCCTTGAACCTGGGCGCTCCTGAAGATGACGCTGACGACGTCGGTCGATACCCTAGCCCAAACTTGTCATTCTTCACGGGAATCTCCAATACCTGCCCCCAGCCTTTAGTCTCACCAGTCTGCACTAAAGCCTGAGCCTCCTTGTAGGATGACACTGCCACATCTGATATTTTGCTGGAACCCTGAGCTTTGTCTTTAATTCGCAACCCCTCGAAGGCTTGACAAGGTGTCTCGTGTATTTCTCCATCGACCTCCACATATCTGAATGACGACAAGTGACTGACCAAAATATCCTCCTCCCCGCAAACGGTAACGACAGTATCACCCACCATGTATTTCAACTTCTGATGCAATGTGGACGTTACGGCCCCTGCAACGTGGATCCATGGGCGCCCGAGAAGACAGCTATAAGCTGGATGGATATCCATGATGTAGAATTCAGTATCAAAAATTTCCGGCCCCACCTGAAGCGGTAGTGTTATTGACCCAAACACTGATCTTTTCGTTCCGTCAAACGCCCTTACCACCAAATCACTGGGCGTGCAAATAACTCCTCGTATGTCCAACTTCATCATGGCTTTCTTTGGCAATACGTTCAACGACGACCCAGTATCCACCAATACGTGCAACATTACGGTGCCCCGGCACTCTGCCGATATATGCAAGGCCATGTTGTGCTCTCGACCCTTAGGTGTTAGGTCAAAATCTGTGAAGCCCAGGCTATGTCCAGCATTGACATGTGCCATTATCCCCTCTAACTGATTTACAGAAACTTCTTGGGGCACGAATGACGTATCCAGAATCTTTAGCAAGGCGTTCCGGTGCAACTCGGAACATAACAACATCGACAAGATAGAGATCTTCGACGGCATCTGCTGTAGGTGTTTAACAATTTTGGAGTCACTCTTGCGAATCAGTCTCATGAACTCCTCTACGTCTTTGAGCGACGTGTCCCTTTCTTTCGACTGAGAAGGCCCGCTTTCACTTACTTTAGCTTTACCTTTGTCCAACCTCTCTGCTTCTATTTCAGGTGAGGTAAAGATCCTTCCGCTACGGGTCATGCCCCCCGTTCCAACAACATTATCAACAGTCCCAGTTGGCTGGCTATTCACCACAATCTTTTCACCATTGCAATACGCTTCTAAACCGTACGTCCACGGGACAGCTTTCGTACTCTCAAAGGGAACAGGCCCTGCTTTGGTAATCGTAATAGTTGGCCGCTTGGCGGGCGCCACTATCGTTATAGTCTTCCTCGGGATCGTTACCGTTGCAATATCATCCTGCTTATTATGTAATGCCTCCACAGGCTTCTCGACCGCAGTTCGATCAAATTGCAAGGTCCCTTCGTCGATCATGGCCTGAATGCCCCCTTTCAAATCATTACAACCCTCTGGCTGGGTCCAACACTCTAAACAGTATTCATAACAACCGGGAAATACTCCCCCTATGAGCAGCCTGCTTTTCACTTCACTCAATGGTGTCTTCAACTCATTAACATCCAACACCAGGTTCAAATTTTCTTTTGTTAAGATAGCATTTGCCCCATGATTGGGCATAGGCTGTTGTACAATATTGGCCCCCACTTGGCCAAATTTGATGGCTTTACTGTCCAACAAGTCTTAAACTTTATGTTTAAATGCCTGACAAGCTTCTACATCATGCCCGGGCGCCCCGGAATGGAATTCGCACTGCTTGTTAGCATCATATCTATAAGGAAGTACCGACCCTATAGGCGGTGCCAAAGTCCTCTTTTCAACCAAGTTCAACCCTAGCAGGGTCTGAAGGAGTTCTGCATACGTGGAAGGAGGTGCGTCGAACACTCTTTTCGGTCTCGTATTCTGTATCCTTCTCTGACCAGGATTCTGCCCTTGCTGCTGCGGTGGTTGTTGTTGTTGTTGTGGCTGCCTCTGCTGAGGAAACGGGATAGTAACGCTAGCTATCTGTTAAGGCTGAACATACCGATTCCTTCCTCTGCCCCTGCCCCTACCACCAAACACGACACTAGTATCACCCTGTCGTCTACCACCGAATGCTTTTTTCGCACCCCCCGGCTGAAGTAGATTCACCTGCTTGGAATCTTCCAACTTTAATCCCGTTCTCGATCATCTCCCCCATAAGAATCAAATCTGAGAAACTGCCCAACGACACACTAAACAATTTTTCATAGAACATCCCCGTAAATGTCCCAATGAACATGTCGTTCATCTCTCTTTCAATTAAAGGAGGATGCACCCTCGCTGCCATATCGCGCCACCTTCGCGCATACTCTTTAAAACTTTCACCGTTTTTCTGTGACAAACCCTGTAATTGGACCCTGTTTGGCGTCAGATCACTGTTATATTTGTAATACGTCACGAAAGCATCAGCCAACTGCTTCCAGGTTTTAATCTGAGTGGGCTCCAGCCCCATATACCATTCAAGTGACGTTCCTGACAAGCTATCCTGAAAGAAAGGCATGAGCATCCTTTCATCGTCCGAATATGCGGACATCCTTCTGTAATAAGAGCGGACGTGGACCTTAGGGCAGGTATCCCCTTTGTATTTGTCAAATTTTGGAGCCTTGAATTTCAACGGCACCCTCAGCCCTGGTACCAACCCCGTAGTAGTCATATCTAATCCAGCGGAGTTCTGATCAACCACACCTTTCATCTGCTCTTCTAGCATTTTGATCCTCTGAATCGGGTCAATAGGGCCTTCAGGTCCCATACCTCTTCCTGAAAAAGCGTCATCCTGTTGATCCACATTCCAGTCATTGCCATACCCACCGTACCCCATGTTACGGCCAAATCCTTGATGATTGAACACAGGACCCTGTCCTCGGTTGCCGAACCCCAGATTGACCCCAGCCGGTCCAAAGCCATTGTTGAAAGGAAGTGCCCCAGCACCGTTCACATTCACATTACCGAATCCACTATTACCGTAGTCGTACCCCTGGTTGTTGCCGTAACCGTCATTACCGAAGCCTTGATTGTTGAACCCGAAGTTCCCGTCCTGATTGACATTGCCATACCCATTGTTTCGAAATCCAACATTGTCAACGAATCCTTGATCGGCATCCACAGTGTTGCCTTTGTTGTTAACAACATGCCCATCACCACCATTCCCAGTATTGTCGTTACCAGCGCCAACACCTGCACCAGTACCAGTGTTTCCATTGATAGTCACAACAGGTGGAGTAACAACTCCCGGTATCTCATTCTCTCGGCGAGGAGTTTCAACAGAAATGTGGTCAGTGTTGCCATTTCCGTTTGCCCACGTCAGCAGCGGCTGCACCAAGGTCTGAAGATTCTCCTGGCCCTTGGCCATGCTCTCCATGGCCTGCATGAACAGAGTCAGCTTCTCGCGGATTTCCTGCATCTCGACTTGAACTTGATCCATTACTTTCTTGCAGTTGTTTCGGGTTGAGTAGCGGTGGACTCTTTGTTCGTCAATCCTGAAAAAACCTGCGAGATGCAGGAAATGAGATACAAATTCAACAAATAACTAGCGATGCAAAAATGAATATGCAGATGCAATATGTGTCTGTGCGTTAGGGAGATCAACCCCTGATTCTAGTGCCAAAGTGCCAGTGTAGTGACAGTGATAGTAATAAGAAATTCGAAATCCAATCATGGAAAACATCTCATATATTGCTGAAAAGCCCATCGAGTCAGGAATACAATATCACTGAGTGTACAATAGGAAGGCATGACCTCAACCAACAATCCTGGTGATGGCCAGCACAATGCAAATAAAGCATACACATCAATACATAAGATAATCAACTGCGACCATATGCCTGGTACTCCTCTAACAATCTCTTAGTCTTGGGATGTTTTGGCTGAGAAAGCAACCCTTCGACGAGCGAGTCTCTTTGCCTGATAACACGCTAGAGATCACCATTGGATTCCTCCCAAACACCTTCTCCAAAGCAATCTTCTAGCTTCCGCTTCTGGGACGCAAACTCTTTCTTGCGCTTGATAACTTTGTTCAAGGAATTCTGGACATCATATCTCCGCATAACCTCTTCTTCAAACTTCTTATGGCTAGCTTTCAACTGACCTTCCAGCTCAGAGATCTGCAGCTTCAGTTTGTCTTCTCTTTCCTTATTGTCGGTCAACGTGGCATTCCAGGTTTTGTTGAATGCAGAGATTTCTCGGTAGGCTATATCAAGTGCTTTCTTCTTAGACTCCAGCATATCATGGGAGCTCTTGAAATCTATCCCTAAGCGTTCACGCTTCTTTCGTTGTTCAGTCAGTTCTGCACCTAACCGGTTCACCAGCTTCGTTTGCTGCTCGAAGGAATATACGACTTCATTTTTTTCGCTCCTGAGTTGCACTAGCTCTTCTTCCAACTTCTCGTTGGCTTTCATCAGCTCTTTTTTCTCCTTCACAACCTGCTCGTATCTCTCAATAGACACAGTAGTTGGCTCCTCAACCACGAGGGTGTTGCACCCTAAAATTTGACCAACCGATTCCCATCTGGTTTATGGTTCGACGCATTTCGCATTCGCATCCGCATACCGCATATAGTGCATTCTCTCATTCATATTATCGGGATCACATCCCTATTTTCACATTTTGGGTATTTCAGACCGGTTCGGATAATCAGAGGTTATTTTGTGAGAAGTCGCGCGCTTCCTGGGTGTTTTCAGCTTACACAGTGATTTTGGAGGTTCTTGGTGTCTGGATTTACTGTTTGCTTCGATCTGGTCTCTCGCTCTTTTTATGTTGGTTGTTTGCCTTTGTTAGCATTTCCAGAATTTAATAGCCTTTTATAGATTTTAAATAGGTTTTATAGTTTTTTCTAGAATTTTAATAGATTTCTTTTAACATTTTAATAGTTTTAAATCATTTTTAGAATTTATAGATTTCTTTTAAATAGGTTTTATAGTTTTTTCTAGAATTTTAAATAAATAATTCTTTTTAATAGTTTTTAAATAGATATTTGTTAATAGACATCAAATAGATTTTAATAGGTGTAAATGGTTTTTTGCTATTTTTTAGAGTTTTCTGGAATTTTATTTGTTTTGAATATATTAGAGTTTTTTTAAGATTTAATCCTTTTAGGATTAAATTAGATCAATTAGCTCTTAATCATCCTTTTTAGATGATAATTAGGGTTTTTAATTGAGTTTATTCACTTTAATTAGGCAGAATGGTCTTAGGTTTCAATTTAGGCTTTAATGGCAGTTTTTAATTTTCGTTAGTGTTAATTGAGTTTAATTAGGTTTAATTAGGTTCATTAGGTATTAATAATGTTCATTAGAGGCTAATCAAGTCCTTAATTCGTGGGCCAGATGTCCATTTTCTGGGCCCAGTCCGCGCCACCTGTCCTATAAAGCATTCACCACGTTTCATTCTAAGGGTCCCCCACCTCACTTCTCCATTCCATGTTTCACCTTCTGAAGTTTCCACCTCATCCTCTCCACTCTCTCAGAACTCCCACACGTGGCCAACAATCCCCCATGCGTCCTCCCCACACATTGCATGTGAGCCACGTGGCTCTCTTCAGTCTCACCGTCCCCCTCGCCGCCGGCCATGCAGCCGCCGCAGGGTTAGTCGCAACCGTCGCTGGAAAGTCACCGGTAACCGTTTTTCGCCGGACACCTGAGATTCGCTAATGGATGTTCATCTTCCTCATCCATCCTGTTCTTCCAACCTTCACCAAGTTTCACCGGAAAATTCAACCGCCGCCGGAAAATTCAAGAACATTCATCATTATTCTCCCCAGTTTCTTTCGCGATCATCATCATCTTCGTCCCAGATTCACCGATCTTGTGAGATTTTCCCAAAACGATGAACCTTCATCCATTCTCCGAGAACCTTCAACGAACCTCCTCCGTTTTCGTCCAGATCGTCTTCAGTTCATCAACGAACATTCATCCAGCTTCTCATCAATTCCAGAAAATTTCCTCAAGATCCATGGATCTTCATCAATGTCGTAATAGTTTTTTCCGGAAACCTCAACTGGATTCATCCAAGTTCATCATCCTCCTCTTTGTTCTTCACAAACATCGTCATCAACAATCGACGATTACCAGAAATCTTCAAACTCGTGTTGATCTTCACCGATTATTTCCAGAACATTGAAGAGCGTGTGATGTTCCTCATGTTCGTCATCGATCTGCAAGTCTCCACACACCAGAATCGTCCACAATCTTTCAACAATCGTCATTCTTCATCATTTCGTCAAGAAACCATCAAATCAACATCAGGTTTTTTTGAAATTTCCGTCAAGGACATCTCATTCACATATTTCCAGAATTTGTAGAACTTTCATCAAACATTCTCCAAATCTCCAACGCGCTTAAACGTCGAGATCGTCTAGTCGGTAACCTCAAGTTCTTCGTAACTCTCCAGATTTTGCTTCAAATATCATCGTCATTGATTCTTCGCCAAGGACGTGGTTCTCCAGAAACTTTCATGAAGTTCTTCAAAGCGTACCACCACTATTTCCAGACGAACGGCTTTGAGTGAAACTGAGAAATCGAATAAAGAATTTTGTGAGTTGAGTTGAGATCAAAAGTTGAACGAAAGATTGAGAGAAGGGTCTGAGGGATTTGTGAGAGAGACGAGAGAAAGTTGAACGAGAGGAGGAACGACGTTGTGGTGATGAACAACGATTAGGGAAAAGTATGAGCTAGGGTTTTCTTGGTTCTGAGTAGTGAGTGGACTGTGGGGTTTGGGCCTCTCCAAGGCCCGTTGGTTTTTTTGCCCGTACACCTTCCGTTTTTCTTCATTCACCCCCCTCCGTGTGTAGTTGGGCTGGGCCCAGTAACAAGGCGTTTTTGCTCACACCTCCGTTTTTGGCCATAAACCCCCCCTGTCTTTTATTTCCTTTTGTTTTCTGAATTTCTTTATGGGCTGGGCCCTGTATTGTTTTTGCTGCATTCACACCCCGTTTGCAGAATGTCCCCCTCTCTTTTGTTTTTAACTTTTCTTTTGTATTGGATGTTTGATTGTAATAGTTGTAGATTTATTTTGCTTAGAAACTATAGTGTAGAATAGTATTAGCATATTTTTAATATAGATTTTATAATATAGAATTTTCATTTTTATTTTCTTTTAGGATATTATAGAGTTTTTTATTCTATTTTTTCAATACGCATTTTCTTTAATATTTCTTAGAATATTTTCTAGTTGGGATTTAATTGCCGTATTTTAGGAGTAGCTTAGTATTTCCATTTTGCCTTGGATTTGTCTCCTATTTTCGTTTCCATCTGACTTTATTCTCGATTTTATTTCTGGCTGGCCGTGTGACACGATTCAATTGGAGAATGATTTTCGATATCATTTCTCCATCTTGTCTTTGACACGGATATCAATACGCTACCTCTTAGAGTTCGATTTCTCGTATAAGTCGAACCATGACGGTCTAAGCGTTACATTGTTCCTGGTTCGAGCGTCATCATCAAAGATCCAGAGAGGAGAAGATTGGAATGGAGCTTGCGCGTACGTCAGGAGCCCCGGAGCTGCTTCGTTCATTATCATTGTCGTATTCAAATCTCCAGGCAACCAGCGAGTGTTGTGGGCTGCATCATCAGATACAAAGGAATTTCCAGCTGAGGAGTTTCTTCTTAGGTTCTTGCGTGCGTGTCCCGAGTTCCTTCCCGTTTAGGCGTAGGCCTGCTTCCTCTTTGTTCTCGCCTCATGCGAGCGAATCCCTGTTTCCCTTCTCTTGCCCCCGTGCAATCGAGATTCGTTTTTCGGTCGAACTACGTTAGCTCTGATCTCTCGTGCCCGACGAGAGTACGTAGGCATAGGATGCCGTATCCTAGCGAGCTCCCTTTTTTTCCCTTTCTCCCTTTTCCCTTTTCCCTTTTTCTCCATTTTAGCTGTAGTAGGCTGAACTACAGCTGCTCTGATTTCTCATATCAAATGAGAATATGTAGGCATAGGATGCGATATCCTAGCGAGCACACTAACAACTAACCTTTTTTTCTCTCGCTGCTGTGCGATCGAGACGTTCCCGCTGACGACTGATTGTTTTCCCTTTCTCTTGCCTTTGCGCATTTGAGACCAGATCGTAGTTTTAGTTCCCGTAGGTTCTCGTACCTTTAAAACCAGCTTAATCTCTCACTCCTGTGTGAGAACACCCTGTTTAGCCGTAGTTAGCCTGAACTACGTAAGCTCTGATCTTCCATGCTGTGTGGAAGTACGTAGGCACAAGACGCGAAGTCTTGGCGAGCCAATTCCCTGTAGTTTCCCGAGCTACATTGACTCTAACTTTCTCTCTTCAAAATACGTAGGCATAGAGTGCGACGCTCTATCGAGTCAGTTTCCTTCCCGTTTAGATTTAGCAGCCGTAGATAGATTCTTTTGCATCCTTTAGACAAACCAAGCAAGCGTGGATCCCTTCGAGTACGACGGACGTGAGGGGTGCTAATACCTTCCCCTTGCGTAACCGACTCCCGAATCTAGGATTTGGTTGCGATGACCATTCCTTTCCCGTCTTTGCGGTAGGTTTACTTCGAGTGTTTCCTTTCCCTCCTCTGGGATAAATAACGCACGGTGGCGACTCTTCTGTTCAGCCGACGCCGATTTTCGCAGTAGTGACAGCTGGCAACTCTGCTGGGGACCGCGATGGTTCCCTATGCATTTGGGATCCAACGTCCTTTAAGAGAGTCAATCCTAGCGCTTGTTTGCTTGTCTTTGTATGTTTACCTTTTGTGTGTTGTATTTTACTGTATTTACTATTTTCGCACTTTGTTATTATCTGTTGCTGTTGTGCTGTTGGGTGGTTGTTCCTTTGAGAGAGAAGCCAAAACCCAGGCTTGAGTACACACATAGATTTAGAGAGAGAGTAGTGGTTAGCCTGCTTGCTTAGCTCGCACCAGCTAGCCGCGAAATCTCACTCGGACGAGATTCTCTTTGATGCTTCTTGCCTGGCCCTTAGGGCTCGACAAGTTGTCTGACCCGAGGATTGTCGACTCTGGGAACCGATCAATTGGGAATTCGACTAAGTGAGGCCTCTTCAAGGGATGATGATGCCACACCTTCTGGGTATCGTATCATTGCTCTTGAAAGTCTGTGACATTGATACCCGCATAGGATGCCGTACCTTGTCAGATTAGGTCCATACCCGTGAGTAGGAGGGTCTTTGCAGGAAACTTGACTTCCAACCAACCCGATATTTTGGTCTTCTCTTCAGAGCGAACGTACTCAGTCAGCAGCGCAGCAGTATTCAAAGATTGTGTGGGGGCTGTGATCCCGTGTTTGCTGCATATTGTATTGCATTTGCATAAACGTGTTGCATCATATTACATGTCATACTCCAGCTAGCCAGAGCTCTTATCCAGCCATTGGTTTGATTCTGAAGGTGATTATCCGGTGATTGGCCTGAGCAACTGTTGATTTTTAGAAAACGACCAAGGGGTTGAGTAGATTTGAGCAGAATCGAGCAGTACGGTCAGTTGAAGGTTATGGTAGCTATGTCTGAGAGCAATTTCCAGTCTCCTAACACCTTGGCAGGGTTCACTATGACAACCAACCCTCTGTATGGTTCTACTTCTGAGGCAGACTTTCCGCAAGTGAACAACCTTACTGCAGACCAGCGTGTGCAGCCTCCTGTTATGGACCGAGATCGACATGAGCAGTTTGTTGTCCGCAATGAACAACCTTCTCTTATCAACAGGCAAGGTGTTGCTTTCCCTGTGCCGAGTATCCGAAGAGAGATCCCAGTAGCCAGGACTGTAGACCCAAGAGCTCTTGAATGTGATAGAAGGCTCCAAGTGTTGGAAGAACAAATTAATGTCGTGAAAGTCAAAGATGCTGTTAACCTGAATGCTGCAGACATGTGTTTGGTTCCTGGCCTGGTGTTCCTCCTAAGTTCAAAGCGCCGAGATTTGAGAAGTACAGAGGAGATAGCTATCTGAAGCAACATTTAGTGATGTTCTGTCAAAGAATGACGTCGTTTGTGCATAATGACAAGTTGATGATTCACTGCTTTCAAGATAGCCTGGCTGAGGCATCTTTGCATTGGTATATGCAGTTAGAGAGTAATCAGATTCGATCATGGGTGGATTTAGCCAGAGCTTTTCTGAAGCAGTATGATTACAACCTAGACATAGCTCCTCATCGCATGCAGTTGCAAGAGTTGTCTCAAGAGGACAATGAACCCATCAGGAAGTATGCGCAGAGATGGAGAGAATTTGCCGCCAGGGTACAACCACTGCTTTTAGACCGAGAGCTAACGAGCATGTTTGTAGACTCCCTACAGGATCCGTACTGCGAAAGAATGCTTGGACTTCCGTTAAGTTTCTCTGACTTGGTAGTACTTGGAGAACGCCTTGAGCATGCCATCAAAATCGGGAAAGTTCAGATTATTTCAGACAGTCGGGCTAGTGAAGCTGAATCTCTTTATGACTATCAGAATGAAGAAGGAGTTGTGGTTAATGCAATCATGTCAGATGTTGAATATCCTCAAGATGAGTTGTTGAAACCTGTTGGTTCTTCATCTTCTCTAAGATCAGTACCTCCTGTGTCTTGTTATGCTGGACAGACAACCGTGCCTGGGGCACCATATTCAGAATGTTATGTCACTTCTCATGCAAATCAGCGAACTCGTGGCCGAGGTTATCAGAATCAACGCCAGAATCAGAACAGGCCTCGTAATAACTTGGAACGAAGGAATGCTACTTCCCACCCAGTGCCTATGCCGTATAGCCAGTTGCTGCCATCTTTGATCCAGAGTTCTTTAGTGGAACCTAAAGCTCTTAAGCCTGTTCCAGAGCCTTACCCTCCTGGGTACAATCCCCACGTTCAGTGTGGTTACCATGGCGGATCCCCAGGGCATTCAACTGAAGATTGTAAAGCTTTTCAGGCAAAAGTACAACAGTTGATCGACCAAGACTGCATTTCCTTTCGAGAAGGATTTCTGTTTGTTCATACCAACTTCTCAGTTGTCTAAGCTCGTAGATTCGGAGTTTGTTTTCAAGAAGCCAGTGGTTCAGACAGGCAGTCGTCCTCAGCATTGGCAGTCCTCAGACTTTTATAGCATTTGCATTTGCAATTTCTTTTCTGTTAGTTACTACTTGCTGTAAACATTGTTTGTTTCGAATGGTAATATTGATAAAGTGACTATGCATTTTTCTGAATTAATCATGTCGCTGTCGCTCATTTATTGCATTGCACTGACACTTGCATTTTATCTACTCCACCTTATCACTGTGATTAGCAAAGATTGGAGGGAGGATGACGAAACTAAACTCATAACCGATGATCGTATGCTTTCAGATAAAACCTTGTCGATGACGTACAAGGCATTGTTTCAAATCCCCTAAACACTGGAGATATAAGGAGTTAGTCCCTTGTTAACCACTTCGAGCCAGGAAGTAGAAGTTTTTTCGGACTTTTTAACCCTCACGTCTTAACCCGAGGCAGGGTAGTTATCAGTTAGCTTGACCAAGCATTCAAATCTTATAGAGGAGTGTTATCTTTCGAGGACCTATCGGTTTACGCCTATCAAGAGGTCGTATATAGCCAACCACAATGGTTAAACCTCACCGACCAGGAGTGAGACGGTTACAATCCTTTCGGAGCAATCAAGACAACCAGTGTTACACGACTTTGTTCCAAAAGAAAAAGAAAGAATAAGAAAGCCCGCTAAGTAAAAAGAAATAAAAATAGCTGGAAAGCTAATACTTAGGCAAAAATCAGGGCATCCCGCTGGACTTCAAAAGAAAAATCAAAAAAAGAACTCAAAAGGAGTCAGTCCAGGCAAAAATTAGGGAATCAAAAAGAATGAAAAAGAAAGGATATCAATAGAAAAAATCCCCAGTGAAGTCACAAAGTCGTGTATACAGACACCGAAAACGAAAAGGAGTAACTGTTACTCCGAAAAACCTTGTGAGTTCCTAAACTATGGTCCTTACCATTCAACATACCTCTCAAAGAGGCGAGCGCTCGAGCCAAGTTAACTAAACTTTAGGATCGGAGATCATCACGTAGAAGGGGTGGGTACAAATCATAATTTGAGCCAAATATCCTTTGTTTCGCGAACCGTGAACCCGACCACGCTACAACCCTTAAAAGACCTAATTGAGGTAGGGTTTATTCTGAAGGCACATTACGATAAGGTTGAGTAACCGGACTCCTTCTTGATTTGCTAATCATATCCTTGTTGTATTTTTCACCGATCACATCAGCACTACGTTTGAACTCTGGTTCATTCGTCATCACAATCATGATACATAAATGAGTGACAGCACAACATTTTTCAAAATCTGCATGAACATTGCATTAAAATTACCATTCGGGACTAATCAAATTTACATGCAGGTCAGTAGTTGGCAGGAAGGAAATTCCAACAGGGAACAATCAAACAGGACTGAATAATTCAGCCGTCTAGATCAGAATGGTGTATGTTGTGGAACCCTGTGAATCAGGGGCATTGACTTCCAGTAAGTTCAGAATCAGTTAGTTTGAGGACAAGTCCCGAAGCTTCAATTGATCAGGGGCAGTTTATTTGAGAAGCAGTTGATCATAAATGAATCTTCTCGAGAGCCAATCAGGGGCAATTATACAGAATGTTGTGATTTGAGGGCAGAACCTTCCAGTGTGTGATCAGATCAGGTTAAGTCGCTTGTACGCTCATTCAGGGGCAAGTCACCTCAGAGATAGTGAGACCAACTGGGTTGATAATTGTTTGATTGAGGTTGAATCCTTTTTTCGTACAGATACCGGGGCAAGTAATCTCGAGGTCGTCTCATAGAGAGCTGTTCAAAGTGATATTCCCAAGAGTTAGATTAGGGCAAGTTGAGTTGCACTGGGGCAAGTTATTCAAGCAAGTCTGTTTATCCCCAGCTAGAGTTGAGTATCGGGGAATCGTGTCGTTACTCTTGTCAAAAACCTTGACCTTCCGAAAAAGGCCTTACCGTCGTTGGATCGTTATCCTACAGTTTAAACCTGTTATGTGTCAGAACTTTGTAACCAAGTCGTTTCCAAAGTCCAGTTCTCGCCTGGTAAACCGGTAACCAGTTCTTGTCTGGCCCACATTTCTGTAAATACCAGTTCTCGCCTGGTACATGTTTTCGTTTAACCCGTTATTTTACGGTCAACCTTTCCGTAAACATCAGTTCTCGTCTTGTGTATGTTATTGTTACCAGTTCTCGTCTGGTCACCGTTTCTTTAACCTATTGTTGTACCGGTTCTCGTCTGGTGCATGTCAGCTTTCAACCAGTTCTCGCCTGGTCATTTGTTTCTTAACCTATTATCCAGTCAGCCCCGTCTGATGTTCAAAGTATAAATCAATTCTCGTCCGATAACCTAATCTATTTTGCTATCAGTTCTCGTCTGGTAGTCCATCCTTGAATTCTAGTTCTCGTCTAGTATGTTTCCCTATCTTCCGTTTTGTAAATAACCCATTTTTATCCTTTAAACCAGAAAAAGTCTAAAAAAGTATCTGACACGGTAATTCCCAGTGACTCGCATGTTGTCACATTCCCCGATACGAAGCTCGATTGGTACCAGTTCTCGGTTAATGTTTTGCATTCCCTGTTGATGTTGTTAAATCAGGATTACTCTTCTTCAACAGATGGAAGTCACGTATTATCCCCGGAAGAGTTGAGATTATATCCCGCATCGGAGTAAGATCAGGAGTATCCTCAGCAGATTAAGATTGATATCCTTGATAGAAGGGGCATTCCCAATAGTGAGCCGTTTATAATCAACCCCAATTCGGTCAATCCCTACAGAGTCCAGGTTACCAGTGGTTTAGAAAGAATATCGCCGTGCAGGGCAGGACTTCCCTTTTCCAGCATTTATTTTGCTGAGAGGATTCTGTGATAACCGGTTACCCTCCGTGGAGTTGACTTTGCTTCCGACATTTATTTTGCCAAGTGGTTTTAGACCTGGTGTTCTCTGGCAGCTCGAGCTTGCATTTACATTTGCATTTGCATATACCGTCATATTTGCACCTATCTAGAACGCATAGCATATCTATGCCGTGTGGGGCATTACATTTACAAATACATAGCATTTCCATGCCGTATATGGACATTGCATCATTTTTCAAACATACGCATTTCGAAACATAGGCCAGGTTGGTTACCTATTGGCTTTCGAATTTGTTCCCCTGCGGAGTTGTTTGGTTAAGCTTCTCTTCTCCCCCCAGCGGAGTGATTTCTTCATATTTGGTTGTTACGTCGGCACTGAAAAAAAAGAAGAAGAAAAATTGACATCATATCAAACTTCTGAAGCTGCCGCCTGTTGTCGAAAATGGGTGCTTGGCAGTCGATTCAGAATTTCCCTAGGAGAGTTTTCCTCAGGTTCACTGTGAACTGTGAGGTGACAAGAAAAGATCCCATAACAGATGGGAAGGTGTTTGCTTTTTGAAGCATTATTTCGAAGATTCAGTACCCGTGGCGTCACACGGGTGATTGAAAAAAAAGAAAAGGGTTTCATCAGATGATTGACCAGTTGTTGCCGTGACAACCAAACTTCAGTTCATTGGAAGCTATTCCTCAGGCAGTTCTGCAGCTTATTTCTGCAATTGGCAAATTTCAGGGTTCTTTTGTATTCAACCGTCTTGTACCTTTGAATGTTTGAAAGCTGTTCGCTCTTCAACCATTCAGGTCCAAGCCGCTGGAATAGGGGCAGCTGTTGCACCCTAAAATTTGACCAACCGATTCCCATCTGGTTTATGGTTCGACGCATTTCGCATTTGCATCCGCATACCGCATACAATGCATTCTCTCATTCATATTATCGGGATCACAGTCCTGTTTTCACATTTCGGGTATTTCAGACCGGTTCGGATAATCAGAGGTTATTTTGTGAGAAGTCGCGTGCTTCCTGGGTGTTTTCAGCTTACACAGTAATTTTGGAGGTTCTTGGTGTCTGGATTTACTGTTTGCTTCGATCTGGTCTCTCGCTCTTTTTATGTTGGTTGTTTTCCTTTGTTAGCATTTCCAGGATTTAGTAGCCTTTTATAGATTTTAAATAGGTTTTATAGTTTTTTCTAGAATTTAAATAGATTTCTTTTAACATTTTAATAGTTTTAAATCATTTTTAGAATTTATAGATTTCTTTTAAATAGGTTTTATAGCTTTTTCTAGAATTTTAAATAAATAATTCTTTTTAATAGTTTTTAAATAGATATTTGTTAATAGACATCAAATAGATTTTAATAGGTGTAAATGGTTTTTTGCTATTTTTTAGAGTTTTCTGGAATTTTATTTGTTTTGAATATATTAGAGTTTTTTTAAGATTTAATCCTTTTAGGATTAAATTAGATCAATTAGCTCTTAATCATCCTTTTTAGATGTTAATTAGGGTTTTTAATTGAGTTTATTCACTTTAATTAGGCAGAATGGTCTTAGGTTTCAATTTAGGCTTTAATGGCAGTTTTTAATTTTCGTTAGTGTTAATTGAGTTTAATTAGGTTTAATTAGGTTCATTAGGTATTAATAATGTTCATTAGAGGCTAATCAAGTCCATAATTCATGGGCCAGATGTCCATTTTCTGGGCCCAGTCCGCGCCACCTGTCCTATAAAGCATTCGCCACGTTTCATTCTGAGGGTCCCCCACCTCACTTCTCCATTCCACGTTTCACCCTCTGAAGTTTCCACCTCATCCTCTCCACTCTCTCAGAACTCTCACACGTGGCCAACAATCCCCCATGCGTCCTCCCCACACATTGCATGTGAGCCACGTGGCTCTCTTCAGTCTCACCGTCCCCCTCACCGCCGGCCATGCAGCTGCCGCAGGGTCAGTCGCAACCGTCGCTGGAAAGTCACCGGTAACCGTTTTTCGCCGGAAACCTGAGATTTGCTGATGGATGTTCATCTTCCTCATCCATCCTGTTCTTCCAACCTTCACCAAGTTTCACCGGAAAATTCAACCGCCGCCGAAAAATTCAGGAACATTCATCATTGTTCTCCCCAGTTTCTTTCGCGATCATCATCATCTTCGTCCCAGATTCACCAATCTTGTGAGATTTTCCCAGAACGATGAACCTTCATCCATTCTCCGAGAACCTTCAACGAACCTCCTCCGTTTTCGTCCAGATCGTCTCCAGTTCATCAACGAACATTCATCCAGCTTCTCATCAATTCCAGAAAATTTCCTCAAGATCCATGGATCTTCATCAATGTCGTAATAGTTTTTTCCGGAAACCTCAACTGGATTCATCCAAGTTCATCATCCTCCTCTTTGTTCTTCACAAACGTCGTCATCAACAATCGACGATTACCAGAAATCTTCAAACTCGTGTTGATCTTCACCGATCATTTCCATAACATTGAAGAGCGTGTGATGTTCCTCATGTTCGTCATCAATCTGCAAGTCTCCACACACCAGAATCATCCACAATCTTTCAACAATCGTCATTCTTCATCATTTCGTCAAGAAACCATCAAATCAACATCAGGTTTTTTTGAAATTTCCGTCAAGGACATCTCATTCACATATTTCCAGAATTTGTAGAACTTTCATCAAACATTCTCCAAATCTCCAACGCGCTTAAACGTCGAGATCGTCTGGCCGGTAACCTCAAGATCTTCGTAACTCTCCAGATTTTGCTTCAAATATCATCGTCATTGATTCTTCGCCAAGGACGTGGTTCTTCAGAAACTTTCATGAAGTTCTTCAAAGCGTACCATCACTATTTCCAGACGAACGGCTTTGAGTGAAACTGAGAAATCGAATAAAGAATTTTGTGAGTTGAGTTGAGATCAAAAGTTGAACGAAAGATTGAGAGAAGGATCTGAGGGATTTGTGAGAGAGACAAGAGAAAGTTGAACGAGAGGAGGAACGACGTTGTGGTGATGAACAATGATTATGGAAAAGTATGAGCTAGGGTTTTCTTGGTTCTGAGTAGTGAGTGGACTGTGGGGTTTGGGCCTCTCCAAGGCCCGTTGGTTTTTTTGCCCGTACACCTTCCGTTTTTCTTCATTCACCCCCCCCCCCCCTCCGTGTGTAGTTGTGCTGGGCCCAGTAACAATGCGTTTTTGCTCACACCTCCGTTTTTGGCCATAAACCCCCCTGTTTTTTATTTCCTTTTGTTTTCTGAATTTCTTTATGGGCTGGGCCCTGTATTGTTTTTGCTGCATTCACACCCCTGTTTGCAGAATGTCCCCCTCTCTTTTGTTTTTAACTTTTCTTTTGTATTGGATGTTTGATTGTAATAGTTGTAGATTTATTTTGCTTAGAAACTATAGTGTAGAATAGTATTAGCATATTTTTAATATAGATTTTATAATATAGAATTTTCATTTCTATTTTCTTTTAGGATATTATAGAGTTTTTTATTCTATTTTTTCAATGCGCATTTTCTTTAATATTTCTTAGAATATTTTCTAGTTGGGATTTAATTGACGTATTTTAGGAGTAGCTTAGTATTTCCATTTTGCCTTGGATTTGTCTCCTATTTTCGTTTCCATCTGACTTTATTCTCGATTTTATTTCTGGTTGGCCGTGTGACACGATTCAATTGGAGAATGATTTTCGATATCATTTCTCCATCTTGTCTTTGACACGGATATCAATACGCTACCTCTTAGAGTTCGATTTCTCGTATAAGTCGAACCATGACGGTCTAAGCGTTACATTGTTCCTGGTTCGAGCGTCATCATCAAAGATCCAGAGAGGAGAAGATTGGAATGGAGCTTGCGCGTATGTCAGGAGCCCCGGAGCTGCTTCGTTCATTATCATTGTCGTATTCAAATCTTCAGGCAACCAGCGAGTGTTGTGGGCTGCATCATCAGATACAAAGGAATTGCCAGCTGAGGAGTTTCTTCTTAGGTTCTTGCGTGCGTGTCCCGAGTTCCTTCCCATTTAGGCGTAGGCCTGCTTCCTCTTTGTTCTCGCCTCATGCGAGCGAATCCCTATTTCCCTTCTCTTGCCCCCGTGCAATCGAGATTCGTTTTCTGGTCGAACTACGTTAGCTCTGATCTCTCGTGCCCGACGAGAGTACATAGGCATAGGATGTCGTATCCTAGCGAGCTCCCTTTTTTCCCTTTTCCCTTTTTCTCCGTTTTAGCTGTAGTAGGCTGAACTACAGCTGCTCTGATTTCTCATATCGAATGAGAATATGTAGGCATAGGATGCGATATCCTAGCGAGCACACTAACAACTAACCTTTTTTTTCTCTCGCTGCTGTGCGATCGAGACATTCCCGCTGACGACTGATTGTTTTCCCTTTCTCTTGCCCTTGCGCATTTGAGACCAGACCGTAGTTTTAGTTCCCGTAGGTTCCCGTACCTTTAAAACCAGCTTAATCTCTCACTCCTGTGTGAGAACACCCTGTCTAGCCGTAGTTAGCCTGAACTACGTAAGCTCTGATCTTCCATGCTGTGTGGAAGTACGTAGGCACAAGACGCGAAGTCTTGGCGAGCCAATTCCCTGTAGTTTCCCGAACTACGTTGACTCTGACTTTATCTCTTGAGAATACGTAGGCATAGAGTGCGACGCTCTATCGAGTCAGTTTCCTTCCCGTTTAGATTTAGCAGCCGTAGATAGATTGTTTTGCATCCTTTAGACAAACCAAGCAAGCGTGGATCCCGTCGAGTAAGACGGACGTGAGGGGTGCTAATACCTTCCCCTTGCGTAACCGACTCCCGAATCCAGGATTTGGTTGCGATGACCATTCCTTTCCCGTCTTTGCGGTAGTTTTACTTCAAGCGTTTCCTTTCCCTCCTCTGGGATAAATAACGCACGGTGGCGACTCTTCTGTTCAGCCGGCGCCGATTTTCGCAGTAGCGACAGAGGGGAGCAGGAGGTAATACTGCAGGAAACAACATCAGTGCCTGCTTTGCCCTATCTTGGATCCAGACTTGGTACGGAGCATAGGCTTGACAATCATTCTTACCCAACAATGGCTTACCCCTTTTGTTGATATTATTCCAAGCATGTTGAAGCTTGGACAATAACTCTCCCTTCAAATCACCTGTGAAGTACAGAGATTCCTGCACTTCCTCCTCTTTTGGCGGGCTTCTCAAAGCATAACCGAATTGCCTGATCAATAATGATGGATTGTAGTTAATGCATCTTTTCCTCCCAATCAAAGGAACGTTAGGATATCCGGCGCAGCTATAGATGATTTCAGATCCCAGTAAATCTCTATCAAACCAGACGACATCTTCTGCAGAAAGTCCCATCAGATGCTCAGACCAATCCGCCGTATCTGCAGACTCAGCGAAGATACCCTTCTTGGGCAGATGACTCTCAAACCACATATACAGCAAAGGCACACAACAAGAGACGTTCTTGCCCCTCCTGTTCTTGTTCTTATAATGCAGTGAGTGATAGAAATCTCCAATCAGAGTAGGCACTAGATTTCCTGAAGCAAATATATAGAATGCATCCAAATCAACAAAGTCAGGCATGTTCGGGAACAGTACGATGCCATAGATACACAGAGCAAGAATAGCATTAAACACAATCCATCATCTAATCTTGGCATACTCTTGTGCTTTCCCAACCAAGAACTTGAGAGAAAAACCAGACACTCCATTCCACGAGGTTAACAGCAACTCTGAGGAGTCTAAATGCAAGGCAACAGCCAAATCCTCTAGCTTGGGCTCAGCACCCATATGAATGAAGGTTACCCTGTTCTGGATTGTTAACTCCAAGATCTCAGTATATTCCTCCATGGTCGGAGCCAGAATGAAGTCAGGGAAAGTAAAACACCTCAGCGGGGGATCATAGAACTGCATCAACGTGTACAATCCATTCCGCTCATACATGGATGGTTTATAAACCAACCTAAGCAGTTTCCCATAACTCTTCCTGAAGCTTCTCTTCACGTCATCATCAGCTAGAGATATCAAACCAAGCAGAGAAGAAACATCTGGAGTAGGCAACCTGTATGCTACAGTCTTCTTCAAAGTATCCATAATATTAGCAGACAGAAATCCGGGCAACTAGAATCAGAGGTATGAAAATGCACCTGCAGCACAGACACACGTTAATGATATGCAAAATGGGTATGCAACAATGCAATATGCAGACATGCAACAGGGATCAAGTGATATATTGCTGAAGAGATCCATCCACCATATCCGTCTCGGCGGAACCACAATACTGCTCAAACCCGGTCTCAACAGACCCATAACAATACTCTGATGAAGAACCCCAAATATCCGTACATAACTGATCCACTGTTAAGAAAACCGGGTAGTCTGGAGGTCAAGTTTCCTGCATGCCCCAATCCCTCTCACAGGTAGGTGTCCTATCAACTGACACAAGGTACGGCATCCTATGCGGTCGTCGGCATCACAGACTTTCAAGACTGATGGTACGATACCCAGAAGGTGTGGCATCATCATGTCCTGAAAAGGCCTCACTTAGCCAACTTCTAATTGATCAGTCCCCAGAGTCGACAATCCAACTAACCAACAATCCCCTCAACCCAAAGGGTTGAAAAAGAAGTCAACCAGAAGAACCTCGTCCGAGCATGGATTTTGTGGGACACTAGTACATGCAAAGCATGCACGCGCCCACTACTTTCCACAACTAATTCTAGGTGCACTCAAGCCCAGGTCCGACTTATCTCTCAACAGATCACCCTCTCCCCATAACAGCAATAACAATATAAAGCTGACAATAAAATGCGGAAAGTAAAGACAAAAATGTAAATCCATACAAAACCCACGACGGGAAAACAAGCGCTAGGACTGAATCGCGTAGGGAACCGTTGGAGTCCCCAACAGAGTCGCCAACTGTCGCTACTGCGAAAATCGACGCCGGCTATGACAGGAGAGTCGCCACCATGCGTTATTCATCCCAACGGAGGGAAAGGAAACGCTTAGAGTAAACCTAACGCAAAACGGGAAAGGAATGGTCATCGCAACCAAATTCCTGGATTCGGGAGTCGATTATGCAAAGGGGAAGGTATTAGCACCCCTCACGTCCTCCGTACTCGACGGGATCCACGCTTGTTTTCTAGTACGGATTGTTATTCTACCTACTCTACAGGTCTGGGTTAAAAAGAAAAGAAAATGACTCGGCAAAGTATCGCACTTTATGCCTACGTATTCCCGTCTGGAACGAGAAATCAGAGTCAACGTAGTTCACCTACCTACGGGAAGGGAGGGGAAGGTTGCTCGCTAGGATACGGCATCCTATGCCTATGTACTTTCATACAACATGAATGATCAGAGCAAATGTAGTTCGGGCTACGAAAGACACAAGCTTGTCTGACTGTTTTTTATTATCTTCAAAAAGGGTTTTTCTTAATTAAGAGTCCAAGCGGACAAAAATGACACTTTGATGTTTGTTTTGAATCTTTTACGAAAGAAATGTTTTTTAGTTTGTTTGTAATCTCTAACGCACTAGAGACTATGATTTGAGAGTGACTACGTCGCGTGTCACCCAAAGGGTGCCACATTAAGCAGCCAGATTACTGGAAAAAAGCTCTCCATCAACCCTTTCTCAAATAGCTTAAGGCTCATAACGTACGATATTGATTAACCTTATTACTGAATTTTTGAGTTGTTCTGAGATAAGAAGAGAAAGAAGGGAATAAAAAAATAACCTAATGTTGTCATGCATGGATAATAATCCTAATGTCTGTCGTAATTCCCTCCTGCACAGAGGAAATCAGAGATCCTAGGGGATAAACAGAAAAGAAAGCAATCAAATACAGTAAAATGCATGCAATGCAGCAATACAAGCGAGGCAAGGGAGTCCCACTCAACCTCGAACCTGGGAAAACAACAGGCAAAGTGAATCAACATTCACTTCAAACCTAGGGGCAAGCTATACAAGCCAACAAACAATACAGAGAAACAAAAACCACAGCAGAGGAGGCAGCCCCAACAGCAGCACCAAACTCCTACAGTTGACAACCCAAGCAGCAGCTCTGACAGCAACAGCTTTCATCTTCAAACTTCAATAAGCTTCAATCTTCAAGCTCCATCAAGAAAGATTTGTTATTGAGATCAAGTTATAATGAAGGGAAGCCAGTGAAAACCAAAGGAAATCATTAGAAACCATCATCTGCAAAGAAGGGTATCCTCAAAAGTTCTACTCTTTAAGGCATACCACACATCCCTCCAAGGGAGAGATGGGGTTTCCTTAAGAGGACTTTGAATCATAGGATAGGATGGAAGTACACAAAGCATTCCATGTTTGAGAAAAGAAATGAACAAAGTCTAAAAAGCTCTTCCTAAAACCCTAATTTTCCTAAGCTCCTGACAAGCAATCCAACAGAGGAGAAATCTTCAACTCCAAGCTTCTTCAAGCCATCCAAAGCAACTTCATTTGATCTTAAATTCATCCAAGCAAAGCCAAAGCCAAAAGCACACCCAAAATAGCCCCACACAAATAAACAAACCAAATATCCAAGGGGAAAACCCACAAACATCACACAAGTTGCAAAAATCAAATAAAATGCTAAAACTCAACATAAAATCCTAAGTAAATTTCTAAGGGAACCTAACCCTATACCCAATACCCCATATAAATCCCAGAACCTAAATCAAACCCTAAGTCCCCAACTATGTTCTAAACTACAACTAGTTGTTTTAAAACCCTAATTCTAACACCTCTCATACTAACCTAAATTTTATTCACAAAATTATGAAAAAATTCCTAAGGGTACATGCTTCTCTAATCTAATCAACCTCACAAGAATCACTCAAAAAAACTCATCAAAACTCAAACCTAAGCACCCTAATCAAATTGTTTTCTCTCACTAAATCCAACGGTAACCTCCATTCTCCTTGAATCTCACCACAACTCAAAACACGACTCCAAGCTCAGAATATGCTCCAAATTCAAACCTCACCATTCTTAAAATTGACAAGCCTATCCTCATCTACACGTTTCCCTGAGTAGTTCTAGCCATCTAAACAAGCCTAAACCTCCAAGAACAGCTAGATATGTCCCTCACAAGAAAACTGATCCATCCTAATTTTGTCTCTAAACATGGAATTCTTGCACCAAAAACCTCCTCAGGATCTATACTAACCTAACCGCATACTCATTCTCAAGCAACTACCTATAATTATGGCCAGAAATTGAAAGTTACAAACCTGAGAAAATTGGATGAACAGAAGTGGTTGCAACACGATTTAGCCTCCAAAAACTTCCAGTTTCCTTCAACAATGCTTGATGAAGCTTCTGTATGCAATGAACTGCTTTGAATCCCTCTGAATCACCAAATCCGATTTTGATTTGCAATGAAGAAACTCACTTTGCTCTCTCTCAATTCTTCAGAGTTCTTGGCCAAAAAAACAATTGAATCAGTTATGATCCTTATATAGAACATGTTAGAAAGCTCTAGAATGATCTGGAATGATCCATGTGAGAATTACAATTTCTCTTGCACTTGATAATCTCATGAGAAGCTTGCACATGACAGTTGGGTTTAGCTTGCTTCAGCATCTCAATTTTGATCCAAAATCTCACCACATGACATATTGAATTGATTGGTAAGGGTTAGTGCCTTGTAGCTGATCTTGTGAATGATTTTGCAAGTGTTACTTGTAATGTAAGAAAGCACTTTTCAAAGAAACTCATAAAATAATGGCTCATCTTAAAATTGTGACATTGCCAATGTGTTTGAAATCCAATTTCCATTCAAAATGACTACCCATATGCCATGTTTATGCCTTGTAATTCAAAAAATCATTTTCCCTCTTTTGAATCATTTGAAAAATCTCCCTTTTTAGGCCATTTTGGAGCACTTTGTGAAATAAGCCAATCCAACTCACCATGACTTCATATATGACCTAGAAACACCATTTTAAGCACATCTCATGTTGAACAATTTTTCATTTGAAGAGTGGAAGATAGAGATTTTGACACATGTTGAAAAATGACCTATAATTCAACTTTCCCAAAATACCCCTGGATTGCCAAGATTATAACTTGAGTTCCATAAATACCTTTGAGGACTTCTAGTACTCAAATTAAAGCTAAGATCAAGACCTACAACTCTTATGTTTTCCAAGAATCCATTTGAAAAATCCTTGAGGGGCAAAAGTTGCTTGGAAGTCAGGTGACTTTCACAGATAAATTTCAGTGTCCTCTGATGACCTGTAACTTGCAAGAACCATAACTTGAGTTCTACAAATCTTCTTGAAGACTTCTAGTACTCAAATTAAATGTATTGGGAAGCTCTACAAGTTTCATTTTGGCCAAGAATCTATTTGAAACTTGTATTTTGACTTATGTGGCTTGGAAGTCCAGTGTTATATAGGGGATTTTACCCTAGGAACCCTGTCTCAAACACCTCCAACCACTCTTGATTCTCTTGAACTTGGTCTTGGCTCATCCACACACATGCTTCACCACATCAATCCATGACTTCCATGACCTAGAGCTAGGTCTTGATGCCCTTTCTTTGCTCCCCTTGACCTAGGGTTACCCAGATGAAACCCTACTTGTACACACCTCACCTGTGGTTCTTGAACTTGATACAATGACTTGTCTAAGTTTCAATAGGGACCTCTAGGCATCCCATGAGATCCATACACACCTCAAATTCAACATTCCAGGTTGATGATCTTCAATACACCTCAAGTTAGGAGAGAAATCCACTTGTGGGCCCTCAAACTTCTCATGACTTCAACCCTTCTCTGATGACTTGGATGGTCTCTCAGGCTCAGAGAATATCTCTAGATAGGATTCTTTTGACATAAATAGCACTTGATCCCTTGTTGGATGACTTGATATGCTAGGATATGCAAATGATTGAACTATGTACATGATGTAACTATGCAAATGGCAATGTAATGAAGCATAAATCAGGCAAGAAAAGGTTGAGCAAATTTTGGGGTGCAACAACATCGTGTGCCTACGTATTCTCATCAGAGAAATCAAAGCGAACATAGTTCGATATAACGAAACACAAGTTTTGATTCGTCTATTTTTACCTGAGTAAAGTTAAACAACAGTTCCAGCAGTTAGGGACAATGCCTGTTTGCGGTAGAACGGAAGTTTAACAACACTATTTTCATTAGAAAATGTTTTCCTTGAATTATGGTCCCACGGGGCAAAAAGAGGTTTGATATTTGTTTTTGAGTCTTTTACGAAAGAAGTGTTTTTTATGACTGTTTGTAGTTCATACTGCACTAGAGACTATGACTTAGGAATGAATGCGTCGCATGTCACCCTAAGGGTGTCCGGCTAAACATCCTGACTGTTGAAGAGTGACCCTTCAACAATCATTTCCTAAGTGGCTTAAGGTTCGTAACGTACAGTACCAACTTGCCTTTATTACGTCTTTTACTGTTGTTTTGGAGATGAGAAGGAGAAAGAACTCTACAGGGGAAACTATCAAGCATCCTACTGTTGTCATGCAATGGATTCATCCTATTGTTGAGTTCGAAACAGGGAACTCCTAAATGGTATCATGCAAAGGTTTCAACCTAAAGTTCTATCATCACTATCCTTATCAAAGGATGTGAGAACCCTAAGGGAGCATGTCAAAGGTAAACACCAACAAAAAAAAATCATTAAGCAGATGAGTACAAAGCTATCAAGCTACTGAGATAAAAACATGTAAATATGTTATGCATCAGCACAAGAAGAAGGAGGAAACCTCAACTTCTAATGCAAACAAGCAAAGGGAATAGCCAACAACAATCAAGCAAAGGGAGGGTCACCTCAACCTTTCAATGCAATCATGCCCCTAAGCCTAGAATACTCTACACATGAGACTATCCTAATGCATCAAGCAACAGGCAAACAAACAACAATCCATCAGAAGTGAAGAAATAGACTGGAAGAGCAACAAAGAAGTCATCCCAAGGCTACATCCAGGTGATGTGTGTCAACACATGAGTCCATCAGAGGCTCAACCTCTTGAGGAATGCATAGAGCACTTCCTAAGGAAGGCCAGGCTCTCCCAAGAGGGATCCTATGTCAATAGAACAGATAAGGGAACTGGGGTAGATCCTAAATGTTAATCTAAGGTGTTAGCTCAATGTGCATCAGCACTGGAGTCCATCAGAGGCTCCACCTCTTGAGGAATGCACAGAGCACTTCCTAAGGAACGCCAGGCTCTCCCAAGAGGGATCCTATGTCAATAGGACAAAGAAAATATTTATGGAATGAACCTAGGTGTCAATCTAAAACACTTGATTAATGTGCATCATCACAGGGGTCCATCAGAGGCTCTACCTCTTGAGGAATATACAGAGCACTTCCTAAGGAAGGCCAGGCTCTCCCAAGAGGGATCCTATGTCAATAGGACAGAGAAAGGTGGGTAAAGAACCTAGATGTCAATCTAAGATTTCAAACTTAATATGCATCAACATAGGAGTCCATCACAAGTTCCACCTCTTGAGGAATGCACAGAGCACTTCCTAAGGAAGGCCAGGCTCTCCCAAGAGGGATCCTATGTCAATAGGACAGAGAAGGATTTTAGAGGATGGGAGGCATGGTGAAAACCTAAGGAATTCACCAAGGCACTCAACCAAGTTCCTTTGATTAAGAAATGATGGGAAGCATGGTGTATACCTAAGGTATCCACCATGACACTCAACCAATCATGGATGATTATGAGCAATGCAAGGCAAAGCTAGAAGGGGAATCATCCTCCTAAAGGTTTAAAAGGAAGCCCTAAAGATTAGTTACAAGGATCACCTAACAAAATGGATCTAGAAGCTATATCAAGGCTTAACAATTGTCCTAAATAGGTGTCAACCTAAGCTTTATTATATCAAGAAGAGATTAGAAGTCTAAAGTTTGCTAAGGTTCACCTTAGAGACTAAACTGTGAGGTAAGCTAAATTAGGATCACCCTAAACACAATCATCTTGTAAATTCTAAGAAAAATACTAAAATCAATCCTAAAAGGCTAGGAAAAATTATAAGGCTTCCTAAGTGTGTTAAGGAATCATGGTACAAAATCTAGAGCCAAGACCTAAGTCTAAAGGTTTTAAACAAATTCTACACTTAAAGGTATGCTTAAGGGAATCCACAAGGGAAAGGTCCTAGAAATCTATCTCAAACCTATACCTAAAAGTTTCTAAAAAACCAAAGAAAAATCATACAACTCTATCAAGATGTCTAAAGCAATCATGCAAAAATTCAGAACTAAATTCAAATTCATGAGCTAGTACAAAAATCAGAAAGGAAATCAATCATTTTTGACATTTTTAATCATCTAATTAAAATGGAAAAATAGCAATAAATGGAAAATCAACCAAAAATGCAATTAAATTTCTCACAAAAATAAAGGACATGGCAAGAATCACTCATGATTTTTTTCATAATTTTCTAACAATTTCTACTATTTTTCTTGAATTAAAACAATCAATGAATTAAAAGAAAAATAAGAAAAAACAATTAAAAGAATTAAAATGCAAGAAAATAACATGGCCACAAGATGCAAGACTTGTCAACATATCCTAAGAGGGAGGGCGCGCCACATAGCGCTGAGGTATTTAAATGAAACGATGCGCTTCATGGTTATTCGCGTGTGGTTAGTTTGACTAGGGTTTATGGTAGTCTCTAATCAGGATCATCCATTCAGAAAGTATTCTAATCTAACAACTCATGCCTTGCCACATCACCAGGTCAAAGGTCAACAGCCTCAGGATTCAATCTCACACGCCAGATCCAATTACTTAGTCAAGCCAGTCAAACTCATCTAACGACCTATACTTCATCTTCCTCGTTTAAACTCTGAAACTAGGGGGAAAGCTCGCGGTGGTCGGAGAAGATTTTGTTCATCTTCTCCGGTGGCACCAACAATGCCAAGGTCTCAACCTTCACCAAACTCAACCAAATTTACACTAATCTACTCGTCTCTCCACCATGATCATCATGCTCTATTTGTTTTTCATTTTTTCTCAACATAGAAGCAAACACAATGGCCAACAGAAATGGTACACTTACAAGAATCATCACCAAACTCTACAGCTCTAATCCTAAATCAATCTAGTCAACATCAGCAACCTAACCACATATCTAAACTAACCTAATTGTGCATAAATTAAGAGCAATCGTGAGATGAAGAAACCTGGTCAGAAGCTTCGAATGTGGCGCTCTCAAGTGTGAATCCTTGCTCCAAACTGTGCAGAATCAATCACTGATCAATGCTGGATCAATCTTGATGCTCAATTGTTCTTGAAATTGCTTCAAACTCCAAAATCGATTCTCACTTGCAAGCTCCAAGTTCTCAACTGTTTCTAACTGATTTTCCCTCCAAATTGCATCCAAAACTAACTGAAAACGATCCAGAGCTTATATAGATGATGTTTGTTATGTAACTTCTTCTTGAAGCAATTCCTAAATTGACCATGAAATGTAACTCAATTTGAAATTCTACCAATACCAATCTGTTCCAAATATCATTTACAATAAAAATATGCACAAACTTGCAACATTTTGAACCAATATGAATTATTTTGCAATTTTCTCATTTAATGCCTTTTAAATCTCTTTTTGTCAAATTTTCTTCAACCAACTCTCATTCTAATCCATATAAATGAATTTTTGGGGCTTGACTGGACAAATAACATCATTTTGAACAACTTTCAAGTTGAAAAAAATTCCATTTGAGGTGTTTAAGATGGTGGAATTGACCCATAATACAAAATGGCCTATAATCTCAACTTTCCAAAATACCCTTGCCTTGCAAAGCTCATATCTTGAGTTCTACAAATCCAATCATGGACTTCTAGTACTTTTTGGAAAGCTAAGAAGATAAGGAACAACATTCATGTTGGCCAAAAGGTCATGTGAAACTTCCTTCTAGGGAAAAAGTGTCATGAAAGTTGGTTGACTTTCAAGCTCCAAATTCACATTCATTTGATGACCTGTAACTTGTCTGCTTCATAATTTGAGTTCTATTGACCCTATCAAGGACTTATAGCACTCAAATTAAAGCTATGATCATGCTCTACAACAATAATGTTGGGGTCAAGGTGATATGAAAATCACATCTTGAGTTATGTGGTCTTGAAGTTAGGCATTAAACCAGGGGATTTTACACTGTCAAGCTTAGAAACCCTAGCCTAGGAACTCCTCACACTCTTGATTCATGATGAGATAGTCTTGGAATCATCCCTTGGGCATCTAAGTACATCAATTCATGATTACATGGCTTGCAAATTAGGTCTCAACCTTCTTCAAATCATCGGTTGACCTAGGGTTGACCAGATGAAACCCTAGTTGCACCAATCTTGGTCGTAGCTTCATATCCTTCACATGATGACCTGTCTAGGCTTCAAAATGACTTTCAATACTTCTCATGAGCTCTCTAAAAGCTTCAAGTCCAACTCTATGGATTCAGAATCATCTGATGACCTCCCACAACCTTCAAGTTAGGAGGCACACACTTTTATGTCAAACCCTCTCTCTGAGGAACTTTGACTTCTTTGATGAGGATATCAACCCTTGAATACTTGAAGAAAACCTCTTAGATAGCTTCATAACCTTGGTAGCATTTGGTTGGTAGTCATACCCCTTGATCTCCTGCACACCTGTCAATGCAATGCAGATGATAATGTTAAAATGAATGCAATGAAACACAAGCTAGGTAAAGAAAAAGGTTAGGCAAATTTTGGGGTGCAACAAAGAGGAGCGTAAGTGATTCACCTGTACTCCTTTGTGGAGGATTGTGGGGATAGATCATGTCTCAGGAGGGGCGTAAGTGATCTATCCTATTTATGATGTGCTCCCTTGTAGAGGGTTGGTGGTCAGGTGTCCATCGGTGATGTTGAGTCGGTACCGCATGCATGTGTTGGGTTGCATTCTTGCATTATGATATGTTGTGTTAATGATTGGACATTAGATTATGTTTGATGTTGGTAGGGTGATGATTGTTTATTTATTGCCTTTATTCATGTATATTGTTACCGATAATTTTGATCATGTTTTCTTACCCCTCTACTGTTGTTGTGGTCTGTGCTTCTTCGGAAGTACAAATAATCTAGGTGCATAGCTAGCTTGGATAGTGGTGTGCGAGTCGAGTCCTAGGATGCTATGATACGTAACACGGGACTTGGGGAGTTTATTTGTTTATGATAAATTTGTTGTATCCCTGTGACGTATCATATTTTGGTGAACCTTGATGATGAATGAATATTTTGTTAAATTTGGCGGATGGCGTGCATGATGTATATATTAATGATAATTTTCCGCTGCTCTATTTTGAAACCGTATAAAGAAGTGTTTTGTAGAATTTTGTTGAATGTAATATCCCACTTTAGGAATGGAAACTTTGATAATTATTTAACGTAATCGCATTTTATTTTAATTTGGGAAGTGGGGTGTTACATTAACCCCAGGAAACATGTGTTGAATCAAGCGAAGGTGTTAACCCAAGGAGACGAGTGTTTAACCAAGCGAAGGTGTTAACCCAAGGAAACAGGTGTTAAACCAAGCAAACGTGTTAACCCAAGGAAACAGATGTTGAACCATGTAAAGGCTTTGACCCAAGGAGACGTGTGTTGAACCAAGCGAATAAGTTAACCCAAGAAGACGGGTGTCGAACCAAGCGAAGGTGTTAACCTAAAAAGTCTGGTGTCAAACCAAGTCAAGGTGTTAACCTTGAAACGAGTGTTGAACCAAGCGATTGTGTTAACCCAAGGAAATAGGTGTTTAACCAAGAGAAGGTGTTAACCCAAGGGAACAGATGTTTAACCAAGCGAAGGTGTTCTCCTAAAGAGACGGGTGTTGAACCAAACGAAGTTGTTAACCCAAGGTAATAGGTGTTGAACAAGGCGAAGCTTTAGCCCAAGGAAACGGAAGTCGAACCATGCGAAGGTGTTAGCCCAAGGAAACAGAAGTCAAATCAAGCGAAGGTTTTAACCCAAGGAAACAGTTGTTGAACCAAGCAAAGGTGTTAAGCCAAGTAAACATTTGTTGAACCAAGCAAAGGTGTTAATGTAAATAAACGGGTGTTGTACCAAGCTAAGTTTTAAAGCCAAGGAGACGGGTGTCGAACCAAGGGAAGGTGTTAAGTCAATGAAATGGGTGTTGAACCTAGAGTAGGTGTTAACCCAAGGAAATTAGTGTTGAACCAAGAGTAGGTGATAACCCAAGGAAACGGGTGTTGAACCAAGCGAAGGTGTTAACCTCAGGAAATTGTTGTTGAACAAAGCGAAGTTGTTAAGCCAAGGAAATGGGTGTTGAACCAAGCGAATGAGTTAACCCAAGGAAACAGGTGTTGAACAAGGCAAAGGTGTTAGCCCAAGGAAACAAAAGTTGAACGAAGCGAAGGTATTAACCCAAGGAAACATGTGTTGAAACAAGCGAACGTGTTAACCATAGGATGAAAAGTGTTGAACCAAGTGAAGGTTTTAACCCAAGGAAACAGGTCTAGAAACAAGCGAACGTGTTAACCCAAGGAGACAAGTGTTTAAACAAGCGAATGTGTTAACACAAGGAAACAGGTGTTAAACAAAGCGAATGTGTTAACCCAAAGAAACAGGTTTGAAACAAGCGAAGTTGTTAACCCCAGGAAACAGGTGTTGAACAAAGCGAAGTTGTTAAGCCAAGGAAACCGGTGTTGAACCAAGAAAATGTGTTAACCCAAGGAAACATGTGTTGAACAAGGCGAAGGTGTTAGCCCAAGGAAACGAAAGTTGATCCAAGTGAAGGTATTAACTCAAGGAAACATGTGTTGAACCAAGCGAAGGTGTTAACCCTAGGAAACATGTGTTGAACCATGCGAAGGTGTTACCCAAGGAGACGAGTGTTTAACCAAGCGAAGGTGTTAACCCAAGGAAACGGGTGTTAAACCAATCGAACGTGTTAACCCAAGGAAACAAATGTTGAACCATGTAAAGGCTTTGACCTAAGGAGACGTGTGTTGAACCAAGCAAATAAGTTAACCCAAGAAGACGGGTGTCGAACCAAGCGAAGGTGTTAACCTAAAGAGACCGGTGTCGAACCAAGTCAAGGTGTTAACCTTGAAACAAGTGTTGAACCAAGCGATTATGTTAACCCAAGGAAATAGGTGTTTAACCAAGCGAAGATGTTAACCCAAGGGAACAGGTGTTTAACCAAGCGAAGAGGTTCTCCTAAAGAGACGGGTGTTGAACCAAACAAAGGTGTTAACCCAAGGTAACAGGTGTTGAACAAGGAGAAGGTTTAGCCCAAGAAAACGGAAGTTGAACCATGCGAAGGTGTTAGCCCAAGGAAACGGAAGTCAAATAAAGAGTAGGTTTTAACCCAAGGAAATAGTTGCTGACCCAAGCAAAGGTGTTAAGCCAAGGAAACATTTGTTGAACCAAGCAAAGGTGTTAATCTAAATAAACGGGTGTTGTACCAAGCTAAGGTTTTAAGCCAAGGAGATGGGTGTCGAACCAAGGGAAGGTGTTAAGTCAATGAAATGGATGTTGAACCTAGAGTAGGTGTTAACCCAAGGATATTAGTGTTGAACCGAGAGTAGGTGATAACCCAAGGAGACGGGTGTTGAACCAAGCGAAGTTGTTAACCTTAAGAAATAGTTGTTGAACAAAGCGAAGTTGTTAAGCCAAGGAAATAGGTGTTGAACCAAGCGAATGTGTTATCCCAAGGAAACAAGTGTTGAACAAGGGGAAGGTGTTAGACCAAGGAAACAAAAGTTGAACCAAGTGAATGTATTAACCTAAGGGAATAAGTTAACCCAAGAAGACGGGTGTCGAACCAAGCGAATGTGTTAACCTAAAGAGACTGGTGTCAAACCAAGTCAAGGTGTTAACCTTGAAACGAGTGTTGAACCAAGGAAATATGTGTTTAACCAAGCGAAGGTGTTAACCCAAGGGAACATGTGTTTAACCAAGCGAAGGTGTTCTCCTAAAGAGACGGGTGTTGAACCAAACGAAGGTGTTAACCCAAGGTAACAGGTGTTGAACAAGGCGAAGGTTTAACCCAAGGAAACTGAAGTTGAACCATGCGAAGGTGTTAGCCCAAGGAAACAGAAGTCAAATCAAGCGAAGGTTTTAACCCAAGGAAACAATTGTTGACCCAAGCAAAGGTATTAAGCCAAGGAAACATTTGTTGAACCAAGCGAAGGTGTTAATCTAAATAAATGGGTGTTGTACCAAGCTAAGGTTTTAAGCCAAGGAGACGGGTGTCGAACCAAGGGAAAGTGTTAAGTCAATGAAATGGGTGTTGAACCAAGAGTAGGTCTTAACCCAAGGAAATTAGTATTGAACCAATAGTAGGTGTTAACCCAAGGAGACGGGTGTTGAACCAAGCGAAGGTGTTAACCTCGGGAAACAGTTGTTGAACAAAGCGAAGTTTTTAAGCCAAGGAAACAGGTGTTGAACAAAGCTAATGTGTTAACCCAAGGAAAAAGGTGTTGAACAAAGCGAAGGTATTAACCGAAGGAAACATATGTTGAATCAAGCGAAGGTGTTAACCCCAGGAAACATGTGTTGAACCAAGCGAAGGTGTTAATCAGAGGAAACAAGTGTTGAAACAAGTAAAAGTGTTAACCCAAGGAAACAGGTGTTGAAACAAGCGAACGTGTTAACCCAAGGAGACCAGTGTTTAACCAAGCGAAGGTGTTAACCCAAGGAAACATGTGCTAAACAAAGCGAATGTGTTAACCCAAAGAAATCGTTGTGAAATAAGCAAAGTTGTTAACCCTAGGAAACAGGTCTTAAACAAAGCGAAGTTGTTAGGCCAAGGAAACAGGTGTTGAACCAAGCGAATGTGTTAACCCAAGGAAACAGGTGTTGAACAAGGCGAAGGTGTTAGCCTAAAGAAATGAAAGTTAAACCAAGCAAAGGTATTTACTCAAGGAAACATGTGTTGAACCAAGAGTAGGTGTTAACCCCAGGAAACATGTGTTGAACCAAGCGAAGGTGTTAACCAAAGGAGACAAGTGTTAACCAAGTGAAAGTGTTAACCCAAGGAAACAGGTGTGGAACCAAGCGAAGGTGTTAACCCAAGAAGACGAGTGTTTAACCAAGCGAAGGTGTTAACCCAAGGAAATGGGTGTTAAACAAAGAGAATTTATTAACCCATGGAAATAGGTTTGAACCAAGCGAAGGTGTTAACCCCAGGAAACAAGTCTTGAACAAATCGAAGTTGTTAAGCCAAGGAAACGGGTGTTGAACCAAGCGAATATGTTAACCCAAATAGATGGGGCTTGAACCAAGCCAAGGTGTTAACCCAAGGAAATAGGTGTTGAACAAGGAGAAAGTGTTAGCCCAAGGAAACGGAAGTTGAACCAAGCCAAGGTGTTAACCCAAGGAAACAGTTGCTGACCCACGTAAAGATGTTACGCCAAGGAAATAGTTGTTGAACCAAACGAAGTTGTTAATCTAAATAAACGGGTGTTGTACCTAGCTAAGGTTTTAAACCAAGGTGACGATTGTCGAACCAAGGGAAGGTGTTATGTCTAGGAAATGGGTGTTAAACCAAGAGTAGGTGTTAACCCAAGGAAGTTAGTGTTGAACCAAGAGAAGGTGTTAACCTAAGGAGACGGGTGTTGAACCAAGCGAAGGAGTTAACCCCAGGAAATAGGTGTTGAATAAAGCTGTTAAACCAAGGAAATGGGTGTTTAACCATGCGATTGTTAAACGCAAGGAAACTAGTCTTGAACAAGGATCCGATGTTAGCCCAAGGAAACAAAAGTTAAACCAAGTGAAGGTGTTAACCCAAGGAAACAGGTGTTGAACCAAGCGAAGGTGTTTACCCAAGGAAACGTTTGTTGAACCAAGCGAAGGTGTTGACCCTAGGAAACATGTGTTGAACCAAGCGAATGTGTTAACTAAAGGAGATAAGTGTTGAATCAAGTGAAGATGTTAACCCAAGGAAACATGTGTTGAAACAATCCAAGGTGTTAACCCAAGGAGACGAGTGTTTAACCAAGCGAAGGTGTTAACCCTAGGAAACAGGTGTTAAATCAAGCGAACGTGTTAACCTAAAGAGAACAGGTGCTGAACCAAGCGATGGTACTAACGCAAGGAAATAGGTGTTTAACCAAGCAAAGGTGTTAACCCAAGGGAACAGGTGTTGAACCAAGTGAAGGTGTTCTCCTAAGGAGGCGGTAGTTAAACCAAGCGAATGTGTTAACCCAAGGAAACAGGTGTTGAACAAGGCGAAGGTGTTAGCCCAAGGAAACGGAAGTTGAACCAAGCGAAGGTGTTAATCCAAGGAACCAAATGTTGAACCAAGCGAAGGTTTTAGCCCAAGGAAACAAAAGTCAAATCAAGCTAAGGTGTTAAACCAAGAAAACAGTTGCTGACCCAAGCAAAGGTGTTAAGCGAAGGAAACATTTGTTGAACCAACGAAGGTGTTAATCTAAATAATTGGGTGTTGTACCAAGCTAAAATTTTAAGCCAAGGAGACGGGTGCCAAACCAAGGGAAGGTGTTAAGTCAATCAAATAGGTGTTGAACCAAGAGTAGGTGTTAACCCAAGGAAATTAGTGTTGAACCAAGAGTAGGTGTTAACTCCAGGAAATTAGTGTTGAACCAAGAGTAGGTGTTAACCCAACGAGACGGGTGTTGAACCAAGCAAAGGTTTTAACCCCAGGAAACAGTTGTTGAACAAAGCGAAATTGTTAAGCCAAGAAAACGGGTGTTGAACCAAGTGAATCTGTTAACCCAAGGAAACAGGTGTTGAACAAGGCGAAGGTGTTAGCCCAAGGAAACAGAAGTTGAACTAAGCGAAGGTATTAACCCAGGGAAACCTGTGTTGAACCAAGCGAAGGTGTTAACCCCAGGAAACATGTGTTAAACCATGCGAAGGTGTTAACCAAAGGAGACAAGTGTTGAACCAAGTGAAGGTGTTAACGGAAGGTAACATGTGTTGAACCAAGCGAACGTGTTAACCCAAGGAGATGAGTGTTTAACCAAGTGAAGGTGTTAACCCAAGAAAACAGGTGTTAAATAACGAGAATGTGCTAACCCAAGGAAACAGGTTTGAAACAAGCGAAGTTGTTAACCCCAGGAAACAGGTTTTGAACAAAGCGAAGTTGTTAAGCCAAGGAAACAGGTGTTTAATCAAGCGAATATGTTAACCGAAGGAGATGGGGGTTGAACAAAGCCAAGGTATTAACCCAAGGAAACAGGTGTTGAACAAGGCAAAGGTTTTAGCCCAAGGAAACGGAAGTTGAACCAAGCGAAAGTGTTAACCCAAGGAATTAGTTGCTGACCCAAGAAAAGATGTTAAGCTAAGTAAACAATTGTTGAACCAAGCAAAGGCGTTAATCTAAATAAAGTGGTGTCGTACCAAGCTAAGGTTTTAAGCCAAGGAGACGGGTGTCGAACCAACGGAAGGTGTTAAGTCAAGGAAATGGGTGTTAAACTAAGAGTAGCTGTTAACCCAAGGAAATTAGTGTTGAACCAAGAGTAGGTTTTAACCCAAGGAAACTTGTGTTGAAACAAGCGAAGGTGTTAACCCAAGGAGACGAGTGTTTAACCAAGCGAAAGTGTTAACCCAATGAAACGGGTGTTGAACCAACCGAATGTTTTAACCCAAGGAAACAGATGTTGAACCATGCGAAGGCTCTCACCCAAGGAGACACGTGTTGAACCAAGCGAAGATGTTAACCCAAGGAGATGGATGTCGAACCAAGCGAAGGTGTTAACCTAAAGGGACTAGTGTCGAACCAAGTCAAGGTGTTAACCTTAAGACGAGTGGTAAACGAAGCGATGATGTTAACCTAAGGAAACAGGTGTCTAACCAAGCGAAGGTGTTAACTCAAGGGAACATGTTTTGAACCAAGCGAAGGTGTTCTGCTAAGGAAACAGGTGTTGAACAAGGCGAAGGTGTTAGCCCAAGGAAACATCTATTGACCCAAGCGAAGGTGTTAACCCAAGGAAACGGAAGTCAAATCAAGCAAAGGTGTTAACCTAAGGAAACAGTTGCTGACGCAAGCAAAGGTGTTAACCCTAGGAAACATTTGTTGAACCAAGCGAAGGTGTTAATCTAAATAAACAGGTGTTGTACCAAGCTAAGGTTTTAAGCCATGGAGATGACTGTCGAACCAAGGGAAGGTGTTAAGTGAAGGAAATGCGTGGTGAACAAAGAGTAGGTGATAACCCAAGGAAATTATTGTTAAACCAAGAATAGGTGTTAACTCCAGGAAACAGGTGTTGAACAAAGCGAACGTGTTAGCCCAAGGAAATGGAAGTTGAATCAAGCGAAAGTGTTAACCCAGGGAAACAGTTGCTGACCCAAGCAAAGGTGTTAAGCCAATGAAACAGTTGTTGAACCAAGCGAAAGTTTTAATCTAAATAAACGGGTGTTGTACCAAGCTAAGGTTTTAAACCAAAGAGACGGGTGTCGAACCAAGGGATGTTGTTAAGTCAAAGAAATGGGTGTTGAACCAAGAGTAGGTGTTAACCCAAGGAAATTAGTGTTTAACCAAGAGTAGGTGTTAACCCAAGGAGACATGTGTTGAACTAAGCGAAGGTGTTAACCCCAGGAAATAGGTGTTGAACAAAGTGAAGTTGTTAAGCCAATGAAAAGGATGTTGAACCAAGCGAATATGTTAACCCAAGGAAACAGGTGTTGAACGAGGCGAAAGTGTTAGAACAAGTAAATAGAAGTTGAACCAAGCGAAGATATTAACTCAAGGAAGCGTGTATTGAACCAAGAAAAGGTGTTAACCCCAGGAAACATGTGTTGAACCAAGCAAAGGTGTTAACCAACAGAGACAACTTTTGAATAAAAGGTAGGTGTTAACCCAAGGAGGTGAGTGTTTAACCAAGTGAAGGTGTTAACCCATGGAAACGGGTGTTAAACCAAGAGAATGTGTTAACCCAAGGAAACAGGTGTTGAACCAAGCGAATGTGTTAACCCTAGGAAATAGGTGTTGAACAAAGCGAAGTTGTTAAGCCAAGGAAACAGGTGTTAAAAAAAGCGAATGTGTTAACCCAAGGAGACGGGGTTGAACCAAGCCAAGGTGTTAACCCAAGGAAACAGATGTTGAATAGGGCAAAGGTGTTAGCCCAAGGAAATAGAAGTTGAACCAAACGAAGGTGTTAACCCAAGGAAATAGTTGCTGACCCAAGCAAAGATGTTAAGCCAAGGAACACAATTGTTGAACCAAGCGAAGATGTTAATCTAAATAAATGGGTGTTGTACCAATCTAAGGTTTTAGGCCAAGGAGACGGTGTCGAACCAAGGAAAGGTGTTAAGTCAAGGAAATGTGTGTTAAACCAAAAGTAGGTGTTAACCCAAGGAAATTTGTGTTGAACCAAGAGTAGGTATTATCCCAAAGAGACGACTGTTGAACCAAGTGAAGGTATTAACCCAAGGAAGCGTTTGTTGAACCAAGCGAAGGTGTTAACCCCAGGAAACATGTGTTGAACCAAGCGAAGATGTTAACCAAAGGAGACATGCGTTGAAGCATGTGAAGGTTTTAACCCAAGGAAACAGGTGTTGAAACAAGCGAAGGTGTTAACCCAAGGAGACGAGTGTTTAACCAAGCGAAGGTGTTAGCCGAAGGAAATGGGTGTTAAATCAAGCGACTGTGTTAACCCAAAGAAACATATGTTGAACCTTGTGAAGGTTTAACCTAAGGAGACGTGTGTTGAACCAAGCGAAGATGTTGAACCAAGTGTTGCACCCCAAAATTTGCCCGACATTTTTCTTTAACTGGCTTTTCGTTTCATTTCATTTTCTTCTAGCATTTGGATTGCATAGCATTGTTCATTTGACAAGGGATCGAGGTTTTCCCGTGGCTCAGAATTCACCCTCGGTGCAAGCAATCAAAGTAACGAGTATCTCCATTATTTATTTTGCCCAACGGTCAGCGGCCGATTTTATTTTGTTTTGCAGGGCATTTGTCAGCTCAGAAAGCAACATTCAGGTTATCTCGAGTATTTTCATGGTTACAGCATTCAAGAGCATATTCCAGAAGTTTAACAGGGTTCGAAACAGCAAGAAACGGGAAACGGGAGGGTTTCCATCCAAAAGGCGCAAAAATTCAAAATTCAAAGGTGTTATTCGGTTAACGCATATGGTTAACCGGTTAACCAATGTAAAACTAGCCCAGATTCAAAGTTTCAGAGGTGTTAACTGATTAACCTATATGGTTAACCGGTTAACCAAAGCAGATTTTGCCTTGCACGTGAGATTTCTAGCAATTTTAATTTGGGGTTCATTTTTGGCCTTTGGAAATTCAAATTTTGCATGTGGGAAGGATCTAGAACCTCTTTAAAATTCAGATTTCCCTCCAAATGCCCACTCCTCATTCCAAACCTTGATTTCCAATCCAAATTCCCAAACCTAGCTTTGGATCCCAACCTAATTGGTATTTAAGTGATCCACTCCAAACCAACACATTCTAACCTTCATTTTTTCACTCTCACTTTAGATTTGATCTCATCTCTCTCAATTCTTCAAATTCCCTCCATAACCAAAACCTTCACCAAAAGCTCTTTTTCATTGAATTCATTGATTCTTCATTGGAATCAATGAATTCTTGAGCATAAACCTCCACTTACCATCATCATTGGATCAATTTTCATAATCAATTTTCATGCAATATGAGATCTGATTTTGGAGCTTAAGTTGGAAGTGCTTATTTGGAGTAATTTGGCTTAAAAGTGTTTGATCTTCATTCCTCTTGCAAGAATTATTGTGGATCTTGAAGTTTTCTGGATAATCTTGTTTGGATCTGCTCAAATTCAGTTTGATCAACACTCACCGAAGCAAATCTCCACTTCGAAGGTTGGAATTCTCTATATGATTTAATTTTTGAGCTTATCATGTTAATCTTCATATTCGATTGAATTTTGGTTGATTTCGATCCGTTCGAATTGTGATATTGCTGTGTAATTGTGTATCCATGTTGTTGGATCTCTGTTTTTTGTTGTTAATTTCTTGCTTAATTGATAAGTTGATCTTTTGGAACCTTGGATAAGCTGCTTTTATGCTAGAAGTGATTTTTTGCTGTTGTTTTTGACTTCTAGTACAATGTTAATCGGTTAACCATTTCAAACTTTCACAATTTTTTCAAACGTTAACAATGTTAATCGGTTAACCGCATATGGTTAACCGATTAACCTGTTCAAAATTCCAGATTTTCTAAACTTTTTAAGGTGTTAACCGATTAACCCCAGGGGTTAACTTATTAACACTGTGCCAGAATGTCATATTTGTTGTTTTGCTTGCTTGTTTGCATACCGTTTCGATGCGAATCATCATAGATCAGTGTGATGCATTAGGATTGAAATGTTTTGGATATTTGTCACTGTTTGTGGTTGGCTAATCATGATTTTGTTGACATGTGTGTTCACTTTCCACTTGGTTTCATGCTTGTGTATATGGTTCGAAGTGAGCATTTGTTTGCATGTTTATTTGCTTTCATCTATTGTTTTTCTCCACATGTTTGCATCACTTTGCATCGCTGTTGAGGTCGAGACGTGCTTGTGGCGGCTGCTGCCCCACATATTTTTTCCTCCCTCCCACCATTCTAAATGTGCATTTTCATGTTTGCATCTTCTACTTGTGATTGATCCTTCCTTTGTTCTTCTTGTGCTTTTTGCCATGATCCCCATAGGATTCCTAGTCCCTTCGTTTAGGATGGGAGTAGGAGAGACATTAGGTGTTCAATCCAAGCATGCTAACATTAGGGTAGATATTTTCCCTTTTCATCCAAACTTTAAGACCACTTTGCATGACAACGTTAGGGCCGAGTCTCCCTTAGACCTTCCGTGCGTCTCTCTTCTTCTCATCTCAAAACCATTCTAATTCATCTAATAAAGGCAATGAACGTTGCGCGCTACGAGCCTTAAGCTACATGGGGAATGATGAGTGAGGGGTCTCCTCTCGCTTGTCTAGAGTGTTTAGTATACGTCCTGTTTGTGGGCGATACACGACGCATTCGCCTCCATGTTATAGTCCTTAGTGCAACGTGAATCACAAACCGAATTAATTCACTTCACTAAAAAACACAAAAAATTTCAAACCTTTTTCAGAAAATAGTATCGTTAAGCTTCGGTTCTACCGCAAACAGGCTTTGTCCCTAACTGCTAGAACGGAGGTTTAACCCTACTCGATTAAAACGCGTAATCAACCCGTGGTTTCGTGTCAGCTCGAACTATGTTTACTCTGATCTTTCATACCAGATGAAAGTACGTAGGCACAAGACGCGATGTCTTGGCGAGCAACCTCCCCCCCTATCACCCGTAGTTAGCCGAACTACGTTGACTCTGACTTTCCCATTGCATGAGGGAATACGTAGGCACAGAGCTGCGATGCTCTACCGAGTCTCTTTCCTTTCTTTTTGTCCTGCAAGCCTTTAGCATAGATAGTTAAACACACCCTTAGATAGACAACAAGCGTGGATCCCGTCGAGTACGACGGATGTGAGGGGTGCTAATACCTTCCCCTTGTGTAACCGACTCCCGAATCCAAGACTTGGTTGCGATGACCTCGTCTATTCCTTTTTCGTCAGGTTTTTTCGATCGTTTCCTTTCCCTATCTTTGGGATAAATAACGAAAGGTGGCGACTCTTCTGTTTTCTGCCGGGTGTTTTTCGCATTTGCGACAACTGGCGACTCTGCTGGGGACTGCGATGGTTCCATATGCGAGTCAATCCTAACGCTTGTCTGTTACGTCTTTGGGTGTTTACTTTTGTGCAGTTATTTTGCTTTATGTACATTACCTGCTATATATTATTGCATTTGCATTTTATTATCATATGATGCTGCTGTGCTGTGGGTTGGGTTGTTCCATTGAGAGATAAGCCGGACCTAGGCTTGAGTATACACATAGGATTAGAGTGGAGATTAGTGGGAGCTTGTGTGGCGTTTGGTTGCGCAATAGCTCGCGTGAAATTCACATTCAGACGAGGTTTTTCTTTTGAAATATTCTATCATGCGCGTCGGGTGCAGTTGAGGGAATATTGACGTAGAGAGACTGTCAAATATGGAGACCGTTCATTTGGGAAGTCAGCTAATTGAGACTGCTTTGTTTTACAGGAAACCTAGCCTTCAACAAACCCGGTTTTTCGTGTCAAGTGCGGACTCTTGATCCTGAATGTTCCGTTCAGTGTGTTATCTCAGGGTTTTGATCAGAGCAGAGCTATTGTTGAATTCAGTCAACGACACAGCAGCGAATTTGAGCATTGGATACTTTGATCCCTTGTTTGTTGCATCAGCATTTTGCATTGCATTGCATTTGCATTTTTGCATATCCATCCTCAGCCGAAACAGGGAGCTCACCCATCTTTTGTCTGCTCCGTTAGTTGATTTCTCGACAGTCACATTGGACTTGAATTAGCTTCTGGAAGAATCATGAACTCAGCAGAGCAGAATATGGTTGTTACAAGGGCAGAGTTTGAATTAATGAAGAATCAACTAGATCAACTCATGGAAGCCGTGGCAGATATGACTAGAGGAGAGGTGGATATTCAGAGGACTCCGACGAACAATGTTGCTCAAGCCCAGCCTGTGCAGATTCCTGCTGTACAAGGGCGTACCATTGCCAGAGATAGAGATGTACCTTCTCTTCATGACACAGACTATCAGAATTTCACTTTCCCTGTGCCGGATTCCCAAGGGGTTGTTCTAAATATTATTGCTAAGGACCCACAAATTGTTGAATTTATGAGAAAATGTCAACTGCTAAATGAAAAGCTTGACCCCCTGATGGGTCAGAATACTCTTAATCTGAATGCTTCGAGCATGTGTTTAGTGTCAGGTCTTGTGATGCCTCCGAAGTTCAAAATGCCGAATTTTGAGAAGTACAAAGGGGATAGTTGTCTGAAGCACAATTTGGTTATGTTTTGCAGGAAAATGACTTCACATGTCCATAATGATGAGCTTATGATTAACTGCTTTCAAGACAGTCAGAGTGGAGCATCGTTGAGTTGGTATATGCATTTGGAAAGTAGTTGCATCCAATCATGGTCAGATTTAGCCAAATGCCTTCGTGAAGCAGTACAACTACAATCTCAACATGGCTCCTAGTCGCGTGTAGTTGCAAGAATTATCTCAGGCGGACAACGAATCTTTCAGAGTATACGTGCAGAGATGGAGAGAATTAGCTTCTCGTGTTCAACCCCCGCTTTTGGAAAGAGAGTTGGTTGACATATTCTTGGATACCTTAAAAGGCCATTACTTTGACAAGTTGATCAGTGGTGGAATGTCAAACTTTGCTGACTTGGTGATAATGGGTGAACATATTGAGAGTGGACTCAAGAGCGGAAAGATTCGAAACATCCCCTATATCTCAGTTGATGAGAATGCATTAGTTGTTAGTTCTCAAGAAGAATGGGAGAAAGAAAGTGATGTTATCCCAGAATATCCTGTACCTCAGATTCAGTTTTCAGATACTATGAGTGTTCAGAGTCAGCAATCTGTTGGGTCTGAGTATCAGAAATCTGTTTCCCTTCAGAGTCATCAGTCATACTGTCACCAGCCGTGTCAGCATGTTAGACGAAGACCAAGGAAACCAGAAAGGCATTTTACTCAGTTGCCGGTATCATACAGTCAAGTGTTGCCGGATTTGATCAGAAGTGGGTTGATAGGGCCGAAGAAGATTAATCCAGAGATCCTGCCATATTCGCCAGGCTTTGATGTCAACGCCCGCTATGAGTACCATGTTGGGGCGCAGGGGCATTCAACTGAAGACTGTAAGGTGCTTAGAAGCCAAGTTCAGACATTGCTGGATTCCAATAGGATCTCAATCACGCCTCAGGGTATTCAAATCAATGATTTTCCTTCAACCAGCCAAGCGGGTGTATCAGTTCGTGTTATGGAGGAATTTACCAAGAGCAGTTGTTCAGAAGAGTATCAAATTGAAGACTCAGTTGAGGGTTGTATCCCTGTGTAGCATTTGTTCATTACTGTATGCTGACCATCGCCAGGCTTATTGGTCGAGGTCACTCTGCTTGTATTCAGTTACTCCTGTATGGTGCATATATGTGTGATGGTTATCCTTGTTTGGATCTTGGGTTTCCTATTTGTCTCGGTGCTATCTTGAAATTTCCCTATTGCATACTGTCTGCATATGGCATATTATTTTTGCATAACAGGTACCTCGTAACTGTTAATCTGACTTCATGTACTCCACAAGTTTGTTGCAGGTTATACAATCAGATAGATCATGGGAATCAACGAAGTTATGGAGCAAGTTCAAGCAGAGCTGAGAGAAGTCAAGAGCCATATGGGACAGTTCATGTTGGACATGCAGGCGTTACGCTTGGATCAAAATACACTCAGAGAGGAGAACCAGCTGTTTAAAACTCAGGTGGGCTTAATCATGGAAGTGATAAGGAATGTGCTCAGAAAAGAAGGTAACCAAGTGCCTGAGGCTGCAGCAAAGATGCTTGTTCCACTTCTGTCTGGGGAACCTATACCAGAGCGTAATGTGTGTCAGAGATCTTCTGCACAACCGGAGGTTCCAAAATTTTCGTGTCATCAGCTGCGTCCCGTTTCTCAGGAGAATCCCCAGATTAGAAGATATGGTAAAAGGATAAAATCACAAGACAAAATCTTCGATCAGATCCCCATGGATTATGCTCAATTGATGCAATTCTTGCTCCAACTTCAGTTGGTTAGGCCTCGGACTTTGGCTCCATTTACTGGCCAGCCACCACCAGGCTTTGATATCAATGCTCATTGTGATTTCCACTCTGGGGGACAGGGGCACAACATCACGAATTGTAAAGCTTTTAAGCATAAAGTTCAGGACCTGATTGATTTGAAGAAAATTGAATTCACGCCGGGCGGCATGAATGTATCAGGCGAATTTATTCCCTATCACGCAAAAGGGATGAATGTTCCTATTCCCTCACCGAAAGCTGCAGTAGGTCAAGAGTATATCCTACAATCTTTGGCATCAGAAACCCCCTGCCCACAGCTACTACCTGTTCCTGGGTCAAGCTTAAGGATGAAAGCGCCTGAACAAAGAGAGTCCTCGAGAGTCCAAACCCAGTCGCCGGACGTTTCTGCTGTTCAGAATCCACAACCTTTTGGGTCCTTGCAGCGAAACTATCAGTACCAGAATCAGAATAGGCCTCATAACAATTTGAAAAGAAGGAATGCTCCTCTCTGTCCAGTGCCTATGTCGTACAGTCAGCTGCTACCACACCTAGTTCGGAACTCTTTGGTGGATCCCAAAGCTCTCAAACTGGTGCCAGAACCTTACCCTCCTGGGTATGATCCCAATGCTCAATATGGATATCATGGAGGATCCATAGGGCATTCTACTGAAGATTGCGAGGCTTTTCAAGCCAGGGTACAACAGTTGATGGACCGAAGGTGTATATCCTTTCCAAGAGGAGAGTTGGTCGTACATTGCTCGTCTGATTGAGTTCGAAGACTTCAAGGGTCACATCTCCCAGCAGCTAATCAGTGTGAAAGCCTAGTTCCCAGAAGCTGGCAATTTTCGTTTTATCCTGTTATTTCTTTATGTTTGTAATTTTCTTTTCTGTTAAAGTGCAAATCTCATTTGTAAAACTTGTTTGTTTTCGATTGATATTAATGAAATGAATATGCATGTTTTGATTTAATTCATTCGTGTTCACTAATTGTTTTTTTACAGATTTCATACGCTTGTTTAAGCGGAATCCGGGGAGGATGACGAAGTTTAGAGACGCGCAAGCTTCCGAATGTATGCTTTTGGATAAAACCTGCTGATGATGTATATGCATTGTTTCAAATCCCCAAACACCGGAGATATAAGGATGATAATCCCCTGTCAACCCCTTTGAGCCTAGTAGTAGGAGTTTCTTTATGAAAACGAAAAAACCCTTAATCTTAACCTGGGGTAGGGTAGGTGTCAGTTAATTCGGCCAAACATCCAAATTGCAAAATGAGTGTTCCCGTTCGAGGACTAGTCATACCTGTATAGGTTGTTCTTAAAAAAACCCGCAATGGTTATCCATTACTGACCAAGGAGTAAAACAGTCACGATCCCTTTAACAAGTTAGACAAGCCAGTGTCACACGATTTGTTCAAAAAAAGGGGAATCAAAAGAATAAGCCCGCTAAGTCAAATCTTGACACCAAGCGACTTAGGCAAAAATCAGGGCATCCCACTGGACTTCAAATCAAAAGATATACTCGGAAGAGCCAGTCCAGGAAAAAATAGAGAAATCGAAAAAGAATGGTGAAAAACAAGTCGTGTAACTATAGGCACCAAAAAATGAAAAGCGAGTGACTGTCACTCCGAAAACTTGTGGTTTCTCGAACCATAACTCCTGTCGTTCAACCTTTGAAAGGTGAGCGCTCGTGTTGAATTAGCTGAATATAGGATTGGAGAACATCAAGGAGAACGGGTGGGTTAAAATAAATTTTGAGCCTTATCCTTTCCTTGTAAACCGTGAACCTGACCATGTTACAACCTGAAAAAGTCCTAATTGAAGCAGGTTTGTTTCGAAAGCATACTTCGGTAAAGATCGCATCGAAACTGACTCCTAAAAAGGATTCCTCTTACAACGTTGTATTAATATTGACATGATGATAAGTGATTCGTTCACCCTATGTCACAAAACTTTTTCCAGTGAACAGATTGGAATTTCAAAACTGTCATATGCATTGCATTTAATATATCTTTTATGCAGAACAATTTGTTTTACTTGCGAGTAGGCGCTTAACAGCAGGAAAGTTTCCACAGTGGAAAGTTTGATCAGGATAGAATGCAGATTGCCTGAATACTCTGTTGAACCGGGGGCAGTATATCAAATGATCACAGCATGGGAGCCAGCTAGCTAAAAGACAGTTAATAGGGGAAATCAAGTTGAGATCCGGTGGATATCTCGCAACTATAGGTATCATCCCCAGTGAAGTCTCCAATCAGGGGCAAGATCATTGCAGACTGGGGCAGGCCACCCTAAGAGCGCAGAAGCTATTTCTTGCCCGTGGGGCAATTAATATGAAGCATCTCTTTGAGGATTCAAGATGCTTGGGCAGTTCATTTCAAGCCGTCGGGGCATGAGATTTCAGATTTCCTTTTGAGGAACGTCCCCACAGAGATCCCACGGGCTGGGGCGAAATTGGAAGCGCAGGAATTGTTCCTCTCCATATCCTCAGAGTTATTCAAGCAGGTTCAGTCAAACCTTCAAGTGCAAGACGAATGTCGGGAAGTCATGTTACTATTCCTTGACCCTTCAACCAAAAAATTTGAATTCAGACAAGATATTTTTCCAGCGTCATTCGTACTTTACCTTTCACAGACAATCCAAAGTTTAGGAAGACTTCACCTGGTCTTCCCTAGCAAGTCCAATCATATTTGGCACATTCGGTTATCCCCAGTGGAGTTGGCTTCGTCTTCAGCATTTATTTTGCTGAAGCGGTTTTGTTATATCCAGCTTTCCCCAGTAGCCTGGGCCTGCATCTGCATTTTTGCATATAGTTATCATATTTGCATCATCCTTGCATTGCATCTTCAAATGCGTAGCATTTCCATTTCGTATGGAGCATTACGCTATACTCAAACATACGCATATGCATGTGAAGCATAAGCCAGTTTCTGTCAATCAATACAAGGGCATTTATCCAACAGCTTTGTTCAGACAACTTGTCGGTTTACTCGGGTTTCAAATCATGTGTCGGCTATGCTTTGTCCATCAGTCCTCTGATGATGACATCCCAACAAATTTTCTTTCCGTCAATGCCTATCGACGATGTGTTTCTCCAAGCAGATTTTCTTTCCGCCAATTCCTATTGATGACGTGTTTCCCCAGCATGGTTTTCTTACCGTCTATCCTTAGATGATGTGAGATTTGGATATGGTTTTCTTGCCGTCTATCCTTAGACGATGTGAGATTTGGATATGGTTTTCTTACCGTCTATCCTTAGACGATGTGAGGTTCAGGCAGGGTTTTCTTTCCGTTTATTGGATGAGATGACGTTTTAAGAGGGTTTTCGTGTTGTCGATTCCTATTGACGTTGTGGCTCTTTGAAGAATGTTTGGATTTCCTTGTTGGAAATTCCTATTGACGACATGGCTCTTTAAAGATGGTTTTTTTTTCTGTCAATTCCTATTGACGATGTGTCCCTTTGAAGATATTTTCTTTCCATCAATTCCTATGAACGAAAGAACTCTGCAATTTGATGATTGGTGTTGAAGTGCGGTTATGGTGTCTTTCCGTCTATCCTTAGATGATGTGAGTATTGGTTGTTATTTCTGTCTATCCTTAGACGATGTGAATGTTTTGGTGTCTTTCCTTCTATCCTTAGATGATGTGAGTATTGGGGGTTCATTTTGTCTATCCTTAGACGATGTGAACGTTTTAGGTGTCTTTTCGTCTATCCTTAGACGATGTGAGTATTGGGGGTTCTTTCTGTCTATCCTTAGACGATGCGAATGTTTTAGGTGTCTTTCCGTTTATCTTTAGACGATGTGAGTATTGTTTTTCTTCCTGTCTACCATTAGTCAGGTATTCTTTACCAGATGATCAGTCAGTTTTGATGCCGTTGCAACTGTCTGTATTCAGTTCTCGAAGACGTTTCCCCAATCAGAGTTGCAATTTATTTCTGCAGGTTGGAAAATTTCCGGGTTTCTTTGGAATTCAACCATCTTTTACCGTGATTGTTTGAAAGTCGTTCGCTTTTCATCTAGTCAGGTCCAAGCCACTTGAATAGGGGCAGCTGTTGTACCCCAAAATTTGCCCGACCTTTTTCTTTAACTGGCTTTTCGTTTGATTTCATTTTCTTCTAGCATTTGCATTGTATAACATTGTTCATTTGACAGGGGATCGAGGATTTCCTATGGCTCAGAATTCACCCTCGGTGCAAGCAATCAAAGCAACGAGTATCTCCGGCATTTATTTTGCCCAGCGGTCGAGCGACCGATTTTATTTTTTTTTGCAGGGCATTTGTCAGCTCAGAAAGTAGCATTCAGGTTATCTCGAGTATTCTCATGATTACAGCATTCAAGAGCACATTCCAGAAGTTTAACAGGGTTCGAAACAGCAAGAAACGGGCAAACGGGCGGGTTTCCCTCCAAAAGGCGCCAAAATTCAAAATTTAAAGGTGTTAATCGGTTAACGCGTATGGTTAACCGGTTAACCAATGTAAAACTATCCCAGATTCAAAATTTCAGAGGTGTTAACCGATTAAACTATATGGTTAACCGGTTAACTAAAGTAGATTTTGCCTTGCACATGAGATTTCAAGCAATTTTCATTTGGGGTTCATTTTTGGCCTTTGGAAATTCAAATTTTGCATATGGGAAGGATCTATAACCTCTTTAAAATTCAGATTTCCCTCCAAATGCCCACTCCTCATTCCAAACCTTGATTTCCAGTCCAAATTCCCAAACCTAGCTTTGGATCCCAACCTAATTGGTATTTAAGTGATCCACTCTAAACCAACACATTCTAACCTTCATTTTTTCACTCTCACTTCAGATTTGATCTCGTCTCTCTCAATTCTTCAAATTCCCTCCATAACCAAAACCTTCACCAAAAGCTCTTTTTCATTGAATTCATTGATTCTTCATTGGAATCAATGAATTCTTGAGCATAAACCTCCACTTACCATCATCATTGGATCAATTTCCATAATCAATTTTCGTACAAATTGAGATCTGATTTTGGAGCTTGAGTTGGAAGTGCCTATTTGGAGTAATTTGGCTTAAAAGTGTTTTGATCTTCATTCCTCTTACAAGAATTATTGTGGATCTTGAAGTTTTCCAGATAATCTTGTTTGGATCTGCTTAAATTCAGTTTGATCAACACTCACCAAAGCAAATCTCCGCTTCGAAGGTTGGAATTCTCGATCCGATTTAATTTTTGAGCTTATCATGTTAATCTTCATATTCGATTGAATTTTGGTTGATTTCAATCCGTTCGAATTGTGATATTACTGTGTAATTGTGTATCCATGTTGTTGGATCTCTGTTTTCTGTTGTTAATTTCGTGCTTAATTCATAAGTTGATCTTTTGGAATATTGGATAAGTTGTTTTGGTGCTAGAAGTGATTTTCTGCTGTTGTTTTTGGCTTCTGGTACAGTGTTAATCGGTTAACCTATATGGTTAACCGGTTAACCATTATAAACTTTCAAAATTTTTTCAAACGTTAACAGTGTTAATCGGTTAACGCATATGGTTAACCGATTAACCTGTTCAAAATTCCAGATTTTCCAAGCTTTTTAAGGTGTTAACCGATGAACACTGTGCCAGAATGTCATATTTGTTGTTTTGCTTGCTTGTTTGCATACCGTTTCGATGCGAATCATCATAGATCAGTGTGATGCATTAGGATTGAAATGTTTTGGATATTTGTCACTGTTTGTGGTTGGCTAATCATGATTTTGTTGACATGTGTGTTCACTTTCAACTTGGTTGCATGCTTGTGTATGTGGTTCGAAGTGAGCATTTGTTTGCATGTTTATTTGCTTTCATCTCTTGTTTTTCTCCACATGTTTGCATCACTTTGCATCGCTGTTCAGGTCAAGACGTGCTTGTGGCGGCTGCTGCCCCACATATTTTTTCCTCCCTCCCACCATTCTAAATGTGCATTTTCATGTTTGCATCTTCTACTTGTGATTGATCCTTCCAAGCATGCTAACATTAGGGTAGATATTTTCCCTTTTCATCCAAACTTTAGGACCACTTTGCATGACAACGTTAGGGCCGAGTGTCCCTTAGACCTTCCGTGCGTCTCTCTTCTTCTCATCTCAAAACCATTCTAATTCATCTAATAAAGGCGATGAACGTTGCGCGCTACGAGCCTTAAGCTACATGGGGAATGATGAGTGAGGGGTCTCCTCTCGCTAGTGTACGTCCCGTTTGGGGGCGATACACGACGCATTCTCCTCCATGTCATAGTCTTTATTGCAACGTGAATCACAAACCGAATTAATTCACTTCACTAAAAACACAAAAACAAATTTCAAACCTTTTTTCTTCGGGATTAATCGAAAACCCTTTTCCTTCGGGATTAATCGAAAACCTTTTTCAGAAAAGAGTGTCGTTAATCTTCGGTTCTACCGCAAACAGGCTTTGTCCCTAACTGCTAGAACGAAGGTTTAACCCTACTCGATTAAAATGCGTAATCAACCCGTGGTTTCGTGTTAGCCCGAACTACGTTTGCTCTAATCTTTCATACCAGATAAAAGTACGTAGGCACAAGACGCGATGTCTTGGCGAGCAACCTTCCCCCCTGTCACCCGTAGTTAGCCGAACTACGTTGACTCTGACTTTCCCAATGCACGAAGGAATATGTAGGCACAAAGCTGCGATGCTCTGCCGAGTCTCTTTCCTTTCTTTTTTGTCCTGCAAGCCTGTAGCGTAGATAGTTAAACACACCCTTAGATAGACAACAAGCCTGGATCCCGTCAAGTACGACGGACGTGAGGGGTCCTAATACCATCCCCTTGCGTAACCGACTCCCGAATCTAGGACTTAGTTGCGATGACCTCGTATATTCCTTTTTTGTCCAGTTTTTCTGATCGTTTCCTTTCCCTCTCTTTGGGATAAATAACGAAAGGTGGTGACTCTTTTGTTTTTCACAGTTGCGACACCAAGGAGACGGGTGTTAAACCAAGCGAAGGTGTTAACTTAAAGAGACTGGTGTTTAACCAAGTCAAGGTGTTAACCTTGAGATGAGTGTTGAACCAAGCAATGGTGTTAACCCAAGGAAACATGTGTTTAACCAAGCGAAGGTTTTAACACAAGGGAAAAGGTGTTGAACTAAGCGAATGTTTTCTCCTAAGGAGATGGATGTTGAACCAAGCGAAGGTGTTAAACCCAGGAAACATGTGTTGAACCAAGCAAATGTGTTAACCAAAGAAGACAAATTTTGACTAAGTGAGTGTGATATCCCAAGGAAACAGGTGTTGAATAAAAGGTAGGTGTTAACCCAAGGAGGCGAGTGTTTAACCAAGCGAAAGTGTTAACCCGTGTTTACGGGTGTTAAACCAAGCGAATATGTTAACCCAAGGAAACAGGTGTTAAACCAAGCGAAGGTGTTAATCCTAGGAAACAAGTGTTGAACAAAGCGAACTTGTTAAGCCAAGGAAACAGGTGTTGAACAAAGCGAATGTGCTAACACAAGGAAATGGGGGTTGAACCAAGCCAAGGTGTTAACCCAAGGAAACAGAAGTTGAACAAGGCAAAGGTGTTAGCCCAAGGAAATAGAAGTTGAACAAAGCGAAGGTGTCAACCCAAGGAAACATTTGCTGACACAAGCAAAGATGTTAAGCCAAGGAAACAATTGTTGAACCAAGCGAAGGTGTTAATCTAAATAAACGGGTGTTGTACCAATCTAAGGTTTTAAGCCAAGGAGACGAGTGTCGAACCAAGGGAAGGTGTTAAGTCAAGGAAATGGGTGTTAAACCAAGAGTAGGTGTTAACCCAAGGAAATTAGTGTTAATCCAAGGAGACGGATGTTGAACCAAGCGAAGGTGTTAACCCCAGGAAACAGGTGTTGAACAAAGCTGTTAAGTTAAGGAAACGGGTGTTGAACCCAACAAATGTTTAACCCAAGGAGAATGGTGTTAAACAAGGCGAAGGTGTTAGCCCAAGGTAACAAAAGTTGAACTAAGCGAAGGTGTTAATCCAAGGCAATAGGTGTTGAACCAAGCGAAGGTATTAACCCAAGGAAACGTTTGTTGAAACAAGCGAAGGTGTTAACCCCAGGAAACATGTGTTGAACCAAGCGAAGATGTTAACCAAAGGAGACAAGTGTTGAACCATGTGAAGGTGTTAACTCAAAGAAACAGGTGTTGAAACAAGCAGAGGTGGTAACGCAAGGAGGCGAGTGTTTAACCAAGCGAAGGTGTTAACCCAAGGAAAGGGGTGTTAAATCAAGTGAATGTGTTAACCCAAGGAAACAGATGTTAAACCTTGCGCAGGCTTTGACCCAAGGAGACGTGTTTTGAACCAAGCGAAGATGTTAATCCAAGGAGATAGGTGTTGAACCAAGCGAAGGTGTTAACTTGCAGAGACTGGTGTTGAACCAAGTCAAGGTGTTAACCTTGTGACGAGTGTTGAACCAAGCGATGGTGTTAACCAAAGAAAACATGTGTCTAACAAAGCAAAGGTTTTAAACTAAGAGAATAGGTGTTGATCTAAGAGAAGGTGTTCTCCTAAGGAGACGGGTGTTGAACCAAGCGAAGGTGTTAACCCAAATAAATAGGTGTCGAGCAAGGCGAAGGCGTTAGCCCAAGGGAACGGAAGTTGACCAAGCGAAGGTGTTAACCCAAGGAAACAGGTGTTAAACCAAGAGAAGGTGTTAGCACAAGGAAACGGAAGTCGAATCAAGTGAAGGTGTTAACCCAAAAAAACTGTTGCCGACCCAAGCAAAGGTGTTAAGCCAATGAAACATTTGTTGAACCAAGCGAAGGTGTTAATCTAAATAAACGGGTGTGATACCAAGCTAAGGTTTTAACCCAAGGAGGCAGGTGTTGAACCAAGGGAATGTGTTAAGTCAAGGAAATGGATGTTGAACCAAGAGTAGGTGTTAACCCAAGAAATTAGTGTTGAAACAAGAGTAGGTGTTAACCCCAGGAAACAGGTGATAAACATGGAAAACGTGTTAACCCAAGGAAACAGAAGTTAATTCAAGCAAAATGTTAACACAAGGAAACAATTGCTGACCAAAGAAAAGGTGTTAAGCCAAGGAAACAATTCTTGAACCAAGCAAAGGTGTTAATCTAAATAAACGGGTGTTGTACCAATCTAAGGTTTTAAGCCAAGGAAACTGGCATCGAACCAAGGGAAGGTGTTAAGTCAAGGAAATTGGTGATAAACCAAGAGTAGGTGTTAACCCAAGGAAATTAGTGTTGAACCAAGAGTAGGTGTTAACCCAAGGAGACGGGTGTTGAATCAAGCGAAGCTGTTAACCCCAGGAAACAATTATTGAACAAAGTGAAGTTTTTAAGCCAAGGAAACGGGTGTTGAACCAAGAGAATGTGTTAACCCACGGGAAACAGGTGTTGAACAAGGCGAAACTGTTAGCCCAAGGAAACGGAAGTTGAACCCAGCGAAGGTCATAGCCCAAGGAAACGTGTGTTGAACCTAGCGAAGGTGTTAACGACAGGAAACATGTGTTGAACCAAGCGAAGGTGTTAAATAAAGGAGACAAGTGTTGAACCAAGCGAAGGTGTTAACCAAAGGAGACAAGTGTTGAACTAAGCAAAGGTGTTAACCCAAGAAATCTGGTGTTGAAACAAGCGAAGGTGTTAATCCAAGGAAACGGATGTTAAACAAAGCAAATGTGTTAACCCAAGGAAACAGGTTTGAACCAAGCGAAGGTGTTAATGTAACGCCTATTTTAATTATTTTTGCTTTTCGGGATTATTTTAATTGAGAATGTGCTTGAGGATTATTTTGAAGGATCAAGAACTCATGATATTGATATACAGTGATAAAAATATGATATTTAATAGTAATGTGATATTATTATTAACTATTATCATTTTTATTACTAATATTAATTTTATGAGTAAAATTATAATTTAAATGGATTTTTGGAATAAAAGTATTATGAGAAAATATTATTATGAGTTAATTGGATTAAAAAGGATTTTGGAGTATTGAGGGTAACTGGGTCTTTTGCAAAATAGAAAGAGAAGGAGAAAGGAGAGAACTCGTACGAACACGAGAGAGAGGAAGAAGCAAGCGAGCAAGCGATCAAGGGAAGCAAGGCAAGAGCACGCGGGATTCGTGAAGATTTTAGGTACTTCATCAACTTCAGAATCGAATTTGAGGTAGGGGGGATTTAACGATTATTTTGGTATGTGCATGAATGTTGGTAGAAAGGGGAATCCCTAACCCCATGTATGAGATTATGGAATATTGATGATGAATTGTTTGATTTCATGTTCTTGTTACTAATGTTGTTGTGTTGTTTGATGTTTAAATCGTTGCATGTGTTAGGGATGTTAGATTGGATGAGTTTTGGGATTTTCGGTTAAGTTTGAAGTAGAGTCGGAAGCTGGTTATTAGAGATGAGTTGATTAATTGGAAAGAATCGGGAATAGACCCCGTAACTAAGTTGCAGTATGTGGTTGGTTGTGGGTTTCGATTTAATCGGGCGAAATCGGTGTGGGAGGTGACTCTGCAGCGCAGAATTTTGCTGAGCACGCAGGTATTCGCTGGGCGAATGAGGGGCGAGCCTTCGCCAGGCTTCGCCGAGTGAACTAGCCAGCGAGTGCTGGCAGAAGCTTCTGTCTGGCTTCACCAGAGGTTTCGCCAGGCGAATGGCAGCGAGTGTTCGTTGCGGGGCTTCTCCAGGCGAATGTCCCAGCGAGCCCGACAGCAGTTTGTGTTTTTGCTGTTGTCTTGTGTTGTTCCTCTATGGACTTGGACCCTCGTTGGTCATGTGCGATGGGAGGCTTGCTTGAGAACTGATGTGAGTGTATGTTGGTGGTTTTAGGGCTGTTTGGCCGGCGTTTATCGCAAGTGGCATAATCGTTGAATTATGCGTTATGTATGAACCGGTGTGGATGTGTACGTGAGATGTGTGCACCGTGTGTGTGAGATGTGAGGATCAGTATGCTTATTATGCGTTGCATTTGTGTGCTGTTATGTGATATATTTGGGTCAGTAGGACCGACATGCCTTGTGTGCATTGTCTGTGATAGGTTGTGTGGTGAGCGGGTCCGTGGGATCGACACACTTTGTGTGCTTGTTATCTATGTGTTTTATGATGGGAATGGATCCGTGGGATCGGTACACCTTGTGCGTCGTGTATATATATATAATGTGTGAGGGGTGGATCAATAGGACCGGTTTGCAATTGGTGTGCTAGAGGTATGATGTGTGTGAATATGGTTGTATGCTCCCATAGAGGAGGGTGATGGCCCAGTGACCGTCGATATTGTTGGTGTGCTCCCTGTGAGGAGGGTGTTGGCCAGTTGTCCATCGTTAATGTGTTGTGCTCCCGGTGAGGAGGGTGGTGGCCATGTGTCCATCGATGTTGATGAGGTGCTCCCGTAGAGGAGGGTGATGGCTCAGTGACCATCAGTATTGTTGTGGCGCTTCCATTGTGGAGGGTTGATGACCAGTTGCCCATCAGTGTGGTATGCTCCCTGAGTGGAGGGTTGATTGCCAGTTGCCCATCATTGATATGTGCTCCTGTGTGGAGGGTTGATGGTCCGGTGCCCATCGTGATTGTGAGTCGGCACCGCATGTTAAGAGTTGTGTGAGTGCATTGTTGTGTGATTGTGTGTTGTGGTTGACGGTGGGGACCGTGAGTTCGGATGATATGTATATGAAATAGTATTATCATTGATTTCTGCCTTTTATTTCATGTACTATTATACTATTATTATTTAGTCGTAATTCTCACCCCCTTTGTTACTGTTGTGGTCTATGCTTCTTCGGAAGTACAGACAATCCAGGTGTTTAGCTAGTTGGATTGTGGTGTCTCCGTAGGACTGCTCTGATACGTAACACCGGGGCGTTGTTGGGAGTATTAATGTGTATTTTTTATATGTGTGCCCCCGTGGCGTATCTGATATTTTATGAGAAGTTTGATGTTGATCGGTGATGATGTTATGTATTATGGGGCAGATGGCCGTTATTGTATATATGATGATGATGATGGATATGGATGATGTATGTATATGATATCTTGTGTTATGGCAGACCATATCTTTTTCCGCTGCAATTTTATTGAAAAAATCAGTTAAATTATTTGGAAAAATATTTGTGGAAAATTTGATGTGTATTGTGGCATCCCGTTTGGGAGAGAAACTCTGATATGTGTTTTATTTGATTGTTTTATTTTATTTTGGGAACGGGGTGTTACAAGTTGGTATCAGAGCAGGTTGGTCCGTTCGGCTAGTGCAGTGTGTTGAGTCTGTCTATAGGATAGAGTTGCTTGTTTTCTGTTAACCTGGATTGTTGTTGAGCAGAATGGCTGGGAGAAATGACGCGGCGTTGGCTGCGGTGATGCAGGCTATGGCACAAGTGGTGGCCAACCAGAATCTGGCTGCGGGTGCTCAGTTTAGAGACCTGACGCAGTTCTAGAGCAACAAGCCACCAAAGTTTGAAGGTGGAATTCTGGATCCGGCAGCTGCACAGAAATGGCTGAAGGCAATAGAGAAGATCTTCAGAACCATGGGGTGCAGTGACGAGCAGAAGGTGAGGTTCAGTACTCACATGCTTGAGGGGGAGGCCGAGGCTTGGTGGGATAATTGTCGTCAGAGGATGGAAGCTTCGGGGACTCCGATTACTTGGGAGGTGGTTCGGTCTGGATATCTGGAGAAGTATTTTCCAGAAGATGTCAGAAGTGCTAAAGAGGTGGAATTTTTGGAATTGAAATAGGGCAGTATGTCAGTAGCCGAGTATGCGGCTAAGTTTGAGGAGCTGGCTCAGTATTATCCTCATTACAATACTGAGGAAGCTATGACTTCGAAGTGCCTGAAATTTGAGAATGGGCTGAGGCCAGAGATCAAGATGGGAATCGCATGTCAGAAAATCAGAAGCTATCCTGAGTTGGTGAGTAGGAGTCGTATCTATGATAACGAGTGCGAGGATCGCACACTACAAGGCGGCAAGTGATCGTAAGGGTAAACAAAGGTTCGGTGGTACTCCTTACAGTGTTCCGACTGGTAAGGGGAAGTTCAAAGGTGTTGTTGATAGGAAGCCCATAGAGGGTAGGGCGTTGACTGGTACGAAGTGTTTCCGGTGCGGTGGCATGGGTCATCGTGCCAATGATTGTCCTTCTGATGCGAAAAAGTGCTTCAAGTGTGGGAAGCCGGGTCATGTGATGGCGGATTGTAGGACTAATATGCCTACTTGTTATAACTGTGGCGAGAAGGGCCACATTAGTACTCATTGTGAGAAGCCAATGAGGCCTCAAGCGCCTCAGGTGGCGGGTAAAGTATTTGCAGTTGTGGGAACTCAAGTGGAAGACAGAGAGCGTTCGATAAAAGGTACTTGTTTTATCAATAACATTCCTTTGACTGCTGTGATTGATACGAGTGCGACCCACTCGTTTATCTCTGTTGATTGTGTGAAGAGGTTAGGTTTGGTGTCGACTACTCTTGAGCGGCGGATGACTATTGAAACTCCCTTGATTGGTTTAGTGACTACTTCTCTAGTGTGTTTGAAGTGTCCATTGACTATCTTTGGCCGAGATTTTAGTGTGGATTTGATTTGTTTGCCACTTGGTGGTTTGGATGTTATACTTGGTATGAACTGGTTGGAGTTCAACCGAGTATACATCGATTGTTTTCGGAAAGTGTTATTGTTTTTGACTCCAGAAGAGGAAGCTTTGGTAGATTCCTTGTCTAGTAAGGAATTGAGAACATTGTTGGAAGGTGAAGCTCAAGTGTTTGCTTTATTTGCATCACTATTGGTTGACAGCAAGGCATTGTTGGATGAGTTAGCTGTTGTGAACGAGTTTCCGGAGGTGTTCCCGGATGATATTACTGAGTTGCCTCCGAAGAGAGAGGTTGAGTTTAGCATTGATCTTGTTCCTGGTACGAGGCCTATTTCTATGGCTCCGTACAGGATGTCGACAGTGGAATTGGCCGAGTTGAAGTCTCAGATTGGAGAGTTGCTGGATAGAATGTTCATCAGACCAAGTGTGTCGCGGTGGGGAGCTCCAATACTGTTAGTGAAGAAGAAGGACGGTACATGCGTTTGTGCATTGATTACCGACAGTTGAACAAAGTGACCATCAAGAACAAATATCCTCTTCCAAGGATCGATGGTTTGATGGATCAGTTAGCGGGAGCTCGTGTGTTCAGTAAGATTGACTTGAGGCCGAGTTATCATCAGATAAGAGTGAGAGAAGGTGATATTCAGAAGACGGCATTTAGGACTCGATATGGACATTACGAGTATGCAGTAATGCCTTTCGGAGTGTCTAATGTGTCGGGTGTGTTTATGGAATATATGAATCGTATCTTCCATTCTTATTTGGATCAGTTTATTGTCGTGTTCATTGATGACATTCTGATTTATTCTAAGTATGAGGAAGGGCATGCGGAACATTTAAGGATCACTTTACAAGTGTTGAAGGATAACAAGTTGTTTTCTAAGTTATCGAAGTGTGAATTCTGGTTGAAGACAGTGAGTTTTCTGGGGCATGTTATTACGGGTGATGGTGTTTCTGTGGATCCATCTAAGGTGAGTGCGGTGTTACAGTGGGAACCGCCGAAGACGGTAACAGAGGTTAGAAGCTTTTTGGGCTTAGCAGGGTATTACCGAAGATTCATTGAAGGCTTTTCTAGATTGGCTTTGCCGTTGACTCAGTTGACAAGGAAAGATCAAGTGTTTGTGTGGGATGCGGCTTGTGAAGAGAGTTTTGAGGAACTGAAAAAGAGATTGACTTCAGCGCCGGTGTTGGTGTTACCTAATCCGTGTGAGCCTTTTGTGGTATATTGTGATGCGTCCAAAATGGGATTGGGCGGAGTTCTTATGCAGAATGGAAAAGTGGTAGCCTATGCTTCACTGAAATTGAGGGTGCATGAGCGTAACTATCCTACTCATGACCTTGAATTGGTTGCGGTAGTTTTTGTGTTGAAGATTTGGCAAAATTATTTATATGGTTCGAGGTTTGAGGTATTCAGTGATCACAAGAGTTTGAAATATTTGTTTGATCAGAAGGAGCTGAATATGCGATAGAGAAGATGGTTAGAACTTCTGAAAGATTATGATTTCAGTTTGAGTTATCACCCAGGGAAAGCGAATGTGGTTGCGGATGCGTTGAGCAGAAAGACAATTCATATGTCGGCATTGATGGTAAAAGAGATGGAGCTTATTGAGCAGTTTCGGGAATTGAGCATGGTTTGTGAGTTTACATCGGATGGTGTGACGTTGCGTAAATTGAAAGTGAAGAATGATTTCTTGGACATGATTAAGGAACATCAGAAGTTGGATGTGAAACTTGTGGATTTGACGCGAGAGGCCGAAAGTGACTCCGGTAGTGATTTCAGGTTGGATAGTGCGGGTGTGTTGAGGTTTTGGGGCAGAATTTGCATGCCGGATAATGATGAGTTGAAGAAGTCGATTTTGGATGAAGGACATCGTAGTAGCCTGAGTGTTCATCTAGGAGCTACGAAGATGTATCAGGACTTGAAAAAGTTATTTTTGTGGTCGGGCATGAAAAAGGATATTGCTCGATATGTCTATGCTTGCTTGGTATGTTAGAAATCGAAGGTGGAGCATTAGAGACCTTCTGGGATGATGCAACCGTTAGAGATTCCAGTTTGGAAGTGGGATTGTATTGCTATGGAATTTTTTACAGGTTTTCCGAATACGGCGAGAGGATTTGACGCCATTTGGGTGATTGTGGATCAGCTTACGAAGTCTGCACACTTTGTACCGATCAGTATTAGCTTTCCATTGGAGAAGCTGGCAGAGATTTATATTCGGGTAATTATGAAGCTGCACGGTATACCGTTGAGCATTGTGTCGGATAGAGATCTGAGGTTCACTTTTGTGTTTTGGAAGAGTTTACAAAAGGCTTTGGGTACTGAGTTGAAGCTGAGTTCAGCTTATCATCCGCAGACGGATGGGCAGTTGGAGTGGACTATTCAGACTTTGGAGGATTTGTTGCGGGCTTGTGTGTTGGAGAAAGGTGGTTCGTGGGATACTCAATTGCCTTTGGTAGAGTTCACGTACAACAACAGTTACCATTCCAGTATCGGGATGGCACCGTTTGAGGCTCTTTATGGTAGGAGGTCCAGGACTCCTTTGTGTTGGTATGAGTCGGGTGAGAGTGTGGTTTGGGACCAGAGTTGGTACAACAGACTACTGAGACAATGCAGATGATCCGTGAAAAGATGAAAGCATCTCAGGATCGGCAGAAGAGTTATTATGATAACCGCAGGAAAGAGTTGGAATTCAGTGTGGGTGACCATGTATTCTTGAGGGTTAACCCAGTGACGGGTGTTGGACGTGCTTTGAAGTCCAAAAAGTTGGATCCGAAGTTCATCGGACCATATCAGATCTTACAGCGGATTGGTACTATGGCTTATAGGGTGGTGTTGCCGCCGGAGCTTTCAAACTTGCATGACGTGTTTCACGTGTCGCAACTTCGGAAGTATGTACACGATCTGTCTCACGTGATTCAGAGGGATGAAGTCCAAGTTAGAGAGAATCTAACTGTGGAGACATTGCCGTTGAGGATCGAGGATCGCAAGATGAAGCAACTTAGAGGAAAAGAGATACCGTTGGTGAGAGTGGCTTGGGGAGGTGCTGCAGGTGGCAGTGTGACCTGGGAATTGGAAAGCAGGATGCGGGAAGCGTATCCAGAGCTGTTTGCATCAGGTATTTTCGAGGACGAAAATAATTAAAGTGGGGGAGAGTTGTAACGCCCATTTTAATTAGTTTTGGTTTTCGGGATTATTTTAATTGAGAATGTGCTTGAGGATTATTTTGAAGGATCAAGAACTCATGATAATGATATACAATGATAAAAATATGATATTTAATAGTAATGTGATATTATTATTATTAATTATTATCATTTTTATTACTAATATTAATTTTATGAGTAAAATTATAATTTAAATGGATTTTTGGAATAAAAGTATTATGAGAAAATATTATTATGAGTTAATTGGATTAAAAAGGATTTTGGGGTATTGAGGGTAACTAGGTCTTTTGCAAAATAGAAAGAGATGGAGAAAGGAGAGAACTCGTACGAACACGAGAGAGAGGAAGAAGCAAGCGAGCAAGCGATCAAGGGAAGCAAGGCAAGAGCACGCGGGATTCGTGAAGATTTTAGGTGCTTCATCAACTTCAGAATCAAATTTGAGGTAAGGGGGGGGGGGATTTAACGGTTATTTTGGTATGTGCATGAATGTTGGTAGAAAGGGGAATCCCTAACCCCATGTATGAGATTATGGAATATTGATGATGAATTGGTTGATTTCATGTTCTTGTTATTGATGTTGTTGTGCTGTTTGATGTTTAAATTGTTGCATGTGTTGGGGATGTTAGATTGGATGAGTTTTGGGATTTTCGGTTAAGTTCAAAGTAGAGTCGGAAGCTGGTTATTAGAGCTTAGTTGATTAATTGTCGGATAGAATCGGGAATAGACCCCGTAACTAAGTTGCAGTATGTGGTTGGTTGTGGGTTTCGATTTAATTGGGCGAAATCGGTGTGGGAGGTGACTCTACAATGCAGAATTTTTCTGAGCACGCAGGTATTCGCTGGGCGAATGAGGGGCGAGCCTTCGCCAGGCTTCGCCGGGCGAACTAGCCAGCGAGTGCTGGCAGAAGCTTCTGTCTGGCTTCGCCAGAGGTTTCGCCAGGCGAATGGCAGCGAGTGTTCACTGTGGGGCTTCGCCGGGCGAATGTGCCAGTGAGCCCGACAACAGTTTGTGTTTTTGATGCTGTCTTGTGTTGTTCCTCTGTGGACTTGGACCCTAGTTGGTCATGTGCGATGGGAGGCTTGCTGGAGAGCTGATGCGAGCGTATGTTGGTGGTTGTAGGGCTGTTTGGCCGACGTTTATCGCAAGTGGCATAATCGTTGAATTATGCGTTATGTATGAACTTGTGTGGATGTGTACGTGAGATGTGTGCACCGTGTGTGTGCTGTGTGAGATGTGAGGATCAGTACGCTTTTTATGCATTGCATTTGTATACTGTTATGTGATGTATTTGGGTCAGTAGGACCGACATGCCTTATATGCATTGTATGTGATAGGTTGTGTGGTGAGCGGGTCCGTGGGATCGACGCACTTTGTGTGCTTGTTATGTATGTATTTTGTGATGGGAATGGATCTGTGGGATCGGTACGCCTTGTGCGTCGTGTATATATATATATATACTGTGTGAGTGTGGATCAATAGGACTGGTTTGCACTTGGTGTGCTAGAGGTATGATGTGTGTGAATATGGTTGTATCTCCCGTAGAGGAGGGTGATGGCCCAGTGACCATCGATATTATTGGTGTGCTCTCTGTGAGGAGGGTGATGGCCAGATGTTGTTGCACCCCAAAATTTTCCCAACATTTCTTCACCTAGCTTATGTTTCATTTCATTCATATTAGCATTATCATTTGCATTTCATTGACATGTATGCAGGAGATCAAGAGGTATGATTATCAATCAAGAGCTATACAAGACTATGAAGATATCTAAGAAGGTTATTCAGGTGTTCAAGGGTTGATATCCTTGTCAGAGAAGTTGAAAGAGCCTCAGAAAGAGTGGTTGAAACCAAGTGTGTAGGTCTCCTAACTTGAGAGTTGTGGAAAGCCATCAGATGATTCTGAGGTCATGAGGATGGATTAGAGGTCTTGAGAGAGCTCATGAGAAGTTTTGAAGATCACTTTGAGGCCTAGACAGGTCATTGTGCAAGATTAAGAAGGCTCAACCATGAGTGGTGCAGCTAGGGTTTGACTAGGTCAACCCTAAGTCAACTGATGACTTGAAGAAGGTTGAGACCTAATCCAAGAGCCATGTGATCATGGATTGATGAATTAATATGTTCTAAGGATGATTCCAAGGTTAACTCATCATGATTGAAGAGTTTGAGAAGTTTCAAGCTAGGGTTTCTAAGACTTGACAGTGTAAAATCCCTTAGTTTGACCCCTGACTTCAAGACCATTTAACTCAAGATATGATTGTCATCTCATCTTGAACCCAACATGATTGTTGTAGAGCATTATCTTAGATTTAATTTGAGTACTAGAAGTCCTTGATAGGGTTTATATAACTCAAGTTATGAGCCAGACAAGTTACAAGTCATCTGAGGTATGTGAATTTGGAGCTTGAAAGTTACCAACTTGCATGACACTTTTTCCCTAGAAGTATGATTCCTATGAACTTTTGGTCAACATGAATGTTGTTCCTTATTCTCTTAGCTTTATATAGAGTACTAGAAGTCCTTGATAGGATTTGTAGAACTCAAGTTATGGCTTTGACAAGTCAAGGGTATTTTGGGAAGTTATGATTATAGGTCATTTTTGGTTATAGGTCATTTTCACAAACTTAGACACCTCAAATGAAATTTTTTTCAACTTGAAAGTTTCTTAAAATGGGATTTTAACCTTGACCATGTATCAAGGAGGCATTGAAATGGCCCAAGGAGAGACTTGGTTCAAGAAGTGGTGAAAAAGGAAGGATTAAAATGGATTAAATGACCAAAAATTCAAATAAATCATTTTTTGTGCAAATGGAGCAAAGTAATATCATTTTTTGAATGGAAAAATCATTTTAGAAACTTTGGCAATATTAGAATTTTGATTTGAGCCCAATATCATGCCCTTTTTCTTTGTTTCTTCATGATGAAGTAACATGACATACACAAGCCATTGGATTGAAACAAGGGGAGAATCACCACCCTTCATGTTCAAAATCTTATGAGAAGTTGAATGCAAGCTTGCTAAAGCCAAAACAGAGTGGGAATCGTGACTGGTGTAAGTGAGATTTTGGAGAGAATTTGAAAATTCAATTTCTCATTCTGAAGCTTTGAGAGAGTTCTAGATGATTCTAATGAGTTCTATATAAGTTAGTAAGTGTGTTCAGCCATTTTTTGGAAGGATTTGAAGCCTGAAGCAGAGAGTGAAGTTGAAATTTCAGAGGTGCAAGTTGAAATCGAATTTTGAGTTCAAGGCCAATTCAGGGGAAATTGAAGATTGCATTAGCTTTGGAAGGAGTTTTGGAGTGTATCTGCATCATCTTGGAGGCTGAAGTGATCAAGAACCTCTTTTGTTACACCTCTGAACACAGGTTGGTACATTTCGTTTTTGTGCATAATCTAGGAGGAGATAGATAAAAATCTATAGGTGGTTAGGATCTGGATGATGTATAGATGGCGTTGAGCTGATCAATTTGGGAATTAGAGACAAGTTAGGATGTGGATCATTTTCTGTTGAAGCTGAATTCTTGCAATTCTTGGATTGATAATCAAGATCCTATAGTGTAAGATGATCACCATGAGATAAGGATCATTTCTGTGCATTTAATTGAAGTTCTGATGAGATTCAAGATTGAGGGGTATTTTGGAATAGCTATCGGGTTTGAAAATCCATGGAGATTTAGATGATTCTAAGGCTGGATTCATGATCAGCATGAAAAATTGGACAAGATGATGTATCATTTTGTAATTTTTGATGAACTGTGTGTTGGTCTTCACCGAAGAAGACGGTGGCGCCACTGCTCAGGCCACCATCTGGTTTCCCTCCATGACTGAACATTTGAATGAGGACGATGAGCTGTGTGCGTTGGATCATCACTGAAGCTTGACCAAGTCCATGGAATCCACAGCCACGATTGCTTTGAAAAGTCAGCCTTGGACCCTGAAGCCAATACACACCGTTTCACTTAACTGAAGTAAATGGGCCTAGCGCTTGGATTGATATCCACACCCCCCATCTGGCCCAACCCAGGATTTGAACTGATCAGAGTTGCTATTTGCCACGCAAGTTTATTAATTTCTTTTGTTTTTCTTTTAATTTCATCATTTCATGTTAGTTTGACAATAATTCATAAAAAATAGAAAAATAGGTCAATTAATTCCAGGTTTTTCCCCCCTGATTCATGATTGAATCTAGAATTTTATTGAATAAAAATATTAGGGAAATCATGCATTGTCAATTTTTGTGCATTTTTTACATTTTATTTGATAATAAAATTACCATGGTTGATACCTCTGTTTGGTGAATTTAGTGTGATCACTTGGTGATGCGTTTTGGCTTGATTTTTTGTGTGTGATTAGCTTAGATATGTATTCTACCCTAGTATTTTTCTCACATTTTTGTGATGAAATTAGGTGTTGCTTTTAGGTTGAAACTTTAGGTTCTCCCTTTTAGGGTTTAAGCTTAGTACCTTGTAGTGTAGAATTTATTTCTAGGTCTTATTTGAGGATTTGATCTCTGGAATTAATATGGTAGAGTCATGATTGACATAGGTTCCCATAGTTATTTTTGTAGGATTTTATAATTGATTTTAGTATTTTAGGTAGAATTAACTCTAATACTAGGTTTTAGGTGATCCTAACTTGCTAACTCAACTAGAATGATTTCATTAGTTCCCTTAGAATAGGGTTTTGCTTCTCTTGCTCTTGGATGATGATGAAGACTTGTGTGGGCTGATGTGGAATGCATGGTGGAGCTTGGACTTGAAGATTTCTCTCCCTTTGGTGTAGTTTGTTTAGGGTTAAGAATTAGGGTTTTTAGGGAGATCCCTTTAGAATAGATTTTCTTCCTTCATGAAACATGGAAGGTGTTGATCACTTCCATTCCTCCCTATGATGTAAGGTACCATTATGAAGGCCCCATCCCTCCTTTGGTAGGATGTGTGGCTCCTCACAAGTTGGTAGAACCTTTGAGGGTTCCTTTCCTTGATGGTGGAGTGTTTAGAGGTGACCTTTGGTCTTCACTTTGCTTCTCCCTATCCCCACCTTGCTCTTGTTAGATGAATCTTTCTCCCTTGCTAGAGGTTGCACTTCCCTTTTGTTTGAAGACTTCCATTGGAGCTGAAGCTTGAAGATCAAGAAGAACAAGTTGACACTTGTGTGAAGCAGATCAATTGAGGATGAAGAAAGAGCTGAAGCTTGAAGAAGATGAAGAAGATGAAGAACAAGTTGATACTTGTGTCTGATGCAGTGAAAGCTTGAAGAAGCAAGTTGACACTTGCTATTGAAGATGAAAGCCTTGAGGAACAGTTACAGACTGAGGACTGAGCTGCTATCAGAGGACTGCTTTGCTGTGAAGCTGTGGAAGCTGTTGATCTGCTTTCTTTCCTGTCTGTTTGCTTTCTGTGCAACTGTATTGCTGTGACTTGTTTGATTTGCTTGATGCATTAGAATAAGTTCATGTTTAGATTGTGTTAAAGTAGGAGCATGATTGCATTAGAGGTTGAGTTGCTCCCTCTGCTTGTATTTTTACTATATGGCTTTGCTTGCGGGTATTCGATAGAGCCCTGCTCCCTTGCCTATGTGGTTTGTGGTTTGCTTGATGGCATTCTATTTTATTCTAGTATTTTTGCAGTTATTCATACTTGGCTTGAGGTCGAGACGAGCTTGTGGAGGCTGATGCCCCACACACATTTCCTCCCTCACTTGCATTGCATGCATGTTACAGTCGTTTACTGTTTACTGTTTAAGCTGATGCTTTATCTGTTTCTGTTTATCATTGACATGATCCCTTAGGAATCTCACTTCCTTTGATAAGGAAGTGATGATTAGAACTTTAGGTTGAAACCTATGCATGATAACTTCTAGGAGTTCCCTGTTTCAAACCTCAACCATAGGATGAATCCTTGGCATGACAACATCAGGACTTGATAGTCTCCCCATAGAGTTCGTTCTCTTCTCATCTCAAACAACAAGTAAAAAACGTAATAAAGGCAAGTTAGTATAGGCGCGTTACGAGCCTTAAGCTACTTGGGTAATGATAATTGAGCGGCCTCCTCTCAATCGTCTAGAATGTTTAGTATACGTCCTTTGGACGATATGCGACGCATTCGTTCCCAGGTCATAGTCTCTAGTGCTGTACAAACTACAAACAACTAAAAAACAGTTCTTCCGTAAAAGACAGAAAACAAACTTCAAACCTTTTTGCCCCGTGGGCCCATAATTCAAAGGAAGCTTTTATGAAGAAAAGAGTGTCGTTAACTCTCAGTTCTACCGCAAACGGTAACGCCTAAGTCTCCAAGGGTCGAGCCGTGTACGCCAAACTGCTGGAACTGTTTGTTAACCCCACTCGAAAAAATAGATGAATCTGAATTCCCGTAATCCGTATTAGCCCAAACTATGTAAGCTCTGATCTCTCAAGCCTGTTGAGAGTATGTAGGCACAATACTGACGTATTGGCGAGCCACCTTCCCCGTAACCCGTAGTTAGCCGAACTACGTAGACTCTGATTTCTCATTCTCTGATGAGAATACGTAGGCATAAAGTGAGACGCTTTGCCGAGTCATTTTCTTTTCTTTTCAGACCAGCCTTGATAGGTAGATAGTAAATAAACCCGTCAGATAAACACAACAAGCGTGGATCCCATCGAGTATGATGGACGTGAGGGGTGCTAATACCTTCCCCTTGCGTAACCGACTCCCGTACCCGGACAATGGTTGCGATGACCTTGTCTTATACCTTTTTGTCAGGTTTTTCCGATCGTTTCCTTTCCCGTTCTGAGGGATAAATAACGAAAGGTGGCGACTCTTCTGTTTTGCCGGCACCTTATTTTTGCGGTAGCGACAGATGTCCATCGTTAATGTGTTGTGCTCCCGGTGAGGAGGGTGATGGGCATGTGTCCATCGATGTTGATGAGGTGTTCCCGTAGAGGAGGGTGATGCCCCATTGACCATCAGTATTGTTGTGGTGCTCCCATTGTGGAGGGTTGATGGCCAGTTGCCCATCAGTGTGGTGTGCTCCCTGAGTGGAGGGTTGATGGCCAGTTGCCCATCGTTGATATATGCTCCTGTGTGGAGGGTTGATGGCCCGGTGCCCATCGTGATTGTGAGTCGGTACCGCATGTTAAGAGTTGTGTGAGTGCATTGTTGTGTGATTGTGTGTTGTGGTTGACGGTGGGGACCATGAGTTCGGATGATATGTATATGAAATAGTATTATCATTGATTTCTGCCTTTTATTTCATGTACTATTATACTATTATTATTTAGTCATAATTCTCACCCCCTTTGTTACTGTTGTGGTCTGTGCTTCTTCGGAAGTACAGACAATCCAGGTGTTTAGCTAGTTGGATTGTGGTGTCTCCATAGGACTGCTCTGATACGTAACATCGGGGCGTTGTTGGGAGTATTATTGTGTATTTTTGATATGTGTGCCCCCGTGGCGTATCTGATATTTTATGAGAAGTTTGATGTTGATCGATGATGATGTTATATATTTTGGGGCAGATGGCCGTTATTGTATATATGATGATGATGATGGATATGGATGATGTATGTATATGATATCTTGTGTTATGGCAGACCATATCTTTTTCCGCTGCAATTTTATTGAAAAATTCAGCTAAATTATTTGGAAAAATATTTGTGGAAATTTTGATGTGTATTGTAGCATCCCGTTTGGGAGAGAAACTCTGATATGTGTTTTATTTGATTGTTTTATTTTATTTTGGGAACGGGGTGTTACAGTTAACCCCAGGAAACAGGTGTTGAACAAAACGAAGTTGTTAAGCCAAGGAAATTGGTGTTGAACCAAGCGAATGTGTTAACCCAAGGAGATGGGTGTTGAACCAGGCCAAGGTGTTAACCCAAGGATACATGTGTTGAGCAAGGTGAAGGTGTTAGCCCAAGAAAACAGAAGTTGAACCAAGCGAAGGTGTTAACCCAAGGAAACAATTGCTGGCCTAAGCAAAGATGTTAAGCAAGGGAAACAATTGTTGAATCAAGAGAAGGTGTTAATATAAATAAACGGGCGTTGTACCAAGCTAAGGTTTTAAGCTAAGGAGACGGGTGTCGAACCAAGGGAAGGTGTTAAGTCAAGGAAATGGGTGTTAAACCAAGAGTAGGTGTTAACCCAAGCAAATTAGTGTTTAACCAAGAGTAGGTGTTAACCCAAGGAGACGGCTGTTGATCCAAGCGAAGGTTTTAACCCTAGGAAACAGGTGTTGAACAAAGCTGTTACGCCTAGGAAACAGGTGTTGAACCCTGCAAATGTTTTACCCAAGGAAAATGGTGTTGAACAAGGCGAAGGTGTTAACCCAAGGAAATAAAAGTTGAACAAAGCGAAGGTGTTAACCCCTGGCAACAGGTGTTGAACCAAGCGAAGGTATTAACCCAAGGAAACGTTTGTTGAACCAAGCAAAGGTATTAACCCCAGGAAACATGTGTTAAACCAAGCGAAGATGTTAACCAAAGGAGACAAGTATTGAAGCATGTGAAGGTGTTAACCCAAAGAAGCAGGTGTTGAAACAAGCAGAGGAGTTAACCCAAGGAGACAAGTGTTAAACCAAGCGAAGGTGTTAACCCAAGGAAAGGGGTGTTAAATCAAGAGAATGTGTTAACCCAAAGAAACAGATGTTGAACCTTGCGAAGTCTTTAACCCAAGGAGACTGTGTTGAACCAAGTGAAGATGTTAACCCAAGGAGACGGGTGTTGAGCCATGTGAAGGTGTTAACTTAAAGAGACTGTTGTTGGACCAAGTCAAGGTGTTAACCTTGAGACGAGTGTTGAACCAAGCGATGGTGTTAACCAAAGAAAACAGGTGTTTAACCAAGCGAAGGTTTTAACCTAAGGGAACAGGTGTTGAACTAAGCAAAGGTGTTCTCCTAAGGAGACGGGTGTTGAACAAAGCCAAGGTGTTAACCCAAAGAAACAGGTGTCGAGCAAGGCGAAGGCGTTAGCCCAAGGGAACGGAAGTTGACCAAGAGAAGGTGTTAACCCAAGGAAACAGGTGTTAAATCAAGCGAAGGTGTTAGCCCAAGGAAACGGAAGTCGAATCAAGCGAAGGTGTTAACCCGAAGAAACTGTTGCTGACCCAAGAAAAGGTGTTAAGCCAAGGAAACATTTGTTGAACCAAGCGGAGCTGTTAATCTAAATAAATGGGTGTGATACCAAGCTAAGGTTTTAACCCAAGGAGACAGGTGTTGAACAAAGGGAATATGTTAAGTCAAGGAAATGGATTTTGAACCAAGAGTAGGTGTTAACCCATGAAATTAGTGTTGAACCAAGAGTAGGTGTTAACCCCAGGAAATAGGTGATGAATAAGGCAAACGTGTTAACCCAAGGAAACAGAAGTTGAATCAAGCAAAATGTTAACACAAGGAAACAATTGCAGACCATAGAAAAGGTGTTAAGACAAGGAAACAATTCTTGAACCAAGCGAAGGTGTTAATCTAAATAAACGGGTGTTGTACCAATCTAAGGTTTTAAGCCAAGGAGACGGGCGTCGAACCAAGGGAAAGTGTTAAGTCAAGGAAATGGGTGTTAAACCAAGAGTAGGTGTTAACCCAAGGAAATTAGTGTTGAACCAAGAGTAGGTGTTAACCCAAAGAGACGGGTGTTGAATCAAGCGAAGGTGTTAACCCCAGGAAAAAATTGTTGAACAAAGTGAAGTTGTTAAGCCAAGGAAACGGCTGTTGAACCAAGCGAATGTGTTAACCCACGGGAAACATGTGTTGAACAAGGCAAAACTGTTAGCCCAAGGAAACAGAAGTTGAACCAAGCGAAGATCATAGCCCAAGGAAACGTGTGTTGAACAAAGCGAAGTTGATAACCCCAGGAAACGTGTGTTGAACCAAGCGAAGGTGTTAAATAAAAGAGACAAGTGTTGAACCAAGCGAAGGTGTTAACCCAAGGAGACAATTGTTGAACCAAGCAAAGGTGTTAACCCAAGAAAACTGGTGTTGAAACAAGAAAAGGTGTTAATCCAAGGAAACGGATGTTACACAAAACAAATGTGTTAACCCAAGGAAACAAGTTTGATCCAAGCGAAGGTTTTAACCTCAGGAAATTGGTGTTGAACTTAAGCGAAGTTGTTAAGCCAAGGAAACAGGTGTTGAACCAAGCGAATATCTTAACCCAATGAGATGGGTGTTGAACCAGGCTAAGGTGTTAACCCAAGGAAACAGGTGTTGAAGAAGGCGAAGGTGTTAGCCCAAGAAAACAACAGTTGAACCAAGTGAAGGTGTTAACCCAAGGAAACAATTGCTGACCTAAGCAAAGATGTTAAGCAAGGGAAACAATTGTTGAACCAAGAGAAGGTGTTAATATAAATTAACGGGCGTTGTACCAAGCTAAGGTTTTAAGCCAAGGAGACGGGTGTCGAACCAAGGGAAGGTGTTAAGTCAAGGAAATGGGTGTTAAACCAAGAGTAAGTGCTAACCCAAGGAAATTAGTTTTGAACCAAGAGTAGGTGTTAACCCAAGGAGACGGCTGTTGATCCAAGCGAAGGCTTTAACCCCAAGAAACAGGTGTTGAACAAAGCTATTAAGCCAAGGAAACGGGTGTTGAACCCAGCGAATGTTTAACACAAGGAAAATGGTGTTGAACAAGGCAAAGGTGTTAACCCAAGGAAATAAAAGTTGAACAAAGTGAAGGTGTTAACCCCTGGCAACAGGTGTTGAACCAAGCGAAGGTATTAACCCAAGGAAACGTTTGTTGAACCAAGCAAAGGTATTAACCCCAGGAAACATGTGTTAAACCAAGCGAAGATGTTAACCAAAGGAGACAAGTATTGAAGCATGTGAAGGTGTTAACCCAAAGAAGCAGGTGTTGAAACAAGCAGAGGAGTTAACCCAAGGAGACAAGTGTTAAACCAAGCGAAGGTGTTAACCCAAGGAAAGGGGTGTTAAATCAAGAGAATGTGTTAACCCAAAGAAACAGATGTTGAACCTTGCGAAGTCTTTAACCCAAGGAGACTGTGTTGAACCAAGTGAAGATGTTAACCCAAGGAGACGGGTGTTGAGCCATGTGAAGGTGTTAACTTAAAGAGACTGTTGTTGGACCAAGTCAAGGTGTTAACCTTGAGACGAGTGTTGAACCAAGCGATGGTGTTAACCAAAGAAAACAGGTGTTTAACCAAGCGAAGGTTTTAACCTAAGGGAACAGGTGTTGAACTAAGCAAAGGTGTTCTCCTAAGGAGACGGGTGTTGAACAAAGCCAAGGTGTTAACCCAAAGAAACAGGTGTCGAGCAAGGCGAAGGCGTTAGCCCAAGGGAACGGAAGTTGACCAAGAGAAGGTGTTAACCCAAGGAAACAGGTGTTAAATCAAGCGAAGGTGTTAGCCCAAGGAAACGGAAGTCGAATCAAGCGAAGGTGTTAACCCGAAGAAACTGTTGCTGACCCAAGAAAAGGTGTTAAGCCAAGGAAACATTTGTTGAACCAAGCGGAGCTGTTAATCTAAATAAATGGGTGTGATACCAAGCTAAGGTTTTAACCCAAGGAGACAGGTGTTGAACAAAGGGAATATGTTAAGTCAAGGAAATGGATTTTGAACCAAGAGTAGGTGTTAACCCATGAAATTAGTGTTGAACCAAGAGTAGGTGTTAACCCCAGGAAATAGGTGATGAATAAGGCAAACGTGTTAACCCAAGGAAACAGAAGTTGAATCAAGCAAAATGTTAACACAAGGAAACAATTGCAGACCATAGAAAAGGTGTTAAGACAAGGAAACAATTCTTGAACCAAGCGAAGGTGTTAATCTAAATAAACGGGTGTTGTACCAATCTAAGGTTTTAAGCCAAGGAGACGGGCGTCGAACCAAGGGAAAGTGTTAAGTCAAGGAAATGGGTGTTAAACCAAGAGTAGGTGTTAACCCAAGGAAATTAGTGTTGAACCAAGAGTAGGTGTTAACCCAAAGAGACGGGTGTTGAATCAAGCGAAGGTGTTAACCCCAGGAAAAAATTGTTGAACAAAGTGAAGTTGTTAAGCCAAGGAAACGGCTGTTGAACCAAGCGAATGTGTTAACCCACGGGAAACATGTGTTGAACAAGGCAAAACTGTTAGCCCAAGGAAACAGAAGTTGAACCAAGCGAAGATCATAGCCCAAGGAAACGTGTGTTGAACAAAGCGAAGTTGATAACCCCAGGAAACGTGTGTTGAACCAAGCGAAGGTGTTAAATAAAAGAGACAAGTGTTGAACCAAGCGAAGGTGTTAACCCAAGGAGACAATTGTTGAACCAAGCAAAGGTGTTAACCCAAGAAAACTGGTGTTGAAACAAGAAAAGGTGTTAATCCAAGGAAACGGATGTTACACAAAACAAATGTGTTAACCCAAGGAAACAAGTTTGATCCAAGCGAAGGTTTTAACCTCAGGAAATTGGTGTTGAACTTAAGCGAAGTTGTTAAGCCAAGGAAACAGGTGTTGAACCAAGCGAATATCTTAACCCAATGAGATGGGTGTTGAACCAGGCTAAGGTGTTAACCCAAGGAAACAGGTGTTGAAGAAGGCGAAGGTGTTAGCCCAAGAAAACAACAGTTGAACCAAGTGAAGGTGTTAACCCAAGGAAACAATTGCTGACCTAAGCAAAGATGTTAAGCAAGGGAAACAATTGTTGAACCAAGAGAAGGTGTTAATATAAATTAACGGGCGTTGTACCAAGCTAAGGTTTTAAGCCAAGGAGACGGGTGTCGAACCAAGGGAAGGTGTTAAGTCAAGGAAATGGGTGTTAAACCAAGAGTAAGTGCTAACCCAAGGAAATTAGTTTTGAACCAAGAGTAGGTGTTAACCCAAGGAGACGGCTGTTGATCCAAGCGAAGGCTTTAACCCCAAGAAACAGGTGTTGAACAAAGCTATTAAGCCAAGGAAACGGGTGTTGAACCCAGCGAATGTTTAACACAAGGAAAATGGTGTTGAACAAGGCAAAGGTGTTAACCCAAGGAAATAAAAGTTGAACAAAGTGAAGGTGTTAACCCCTGGCAACAGGTGTTGAACCAAGCGAAGGTATTAACCCAAGGAAATGTTTGTTGAACCAAGCAAAGGTATTAACCCCAGGAAACATGTGTTAAACCAAGCGAAGATGTTAACCAAAGGAGACAAGTATTGAAGCATGTGAAGGTGTTAACCCAAAGAAGCAGGTGTTGAAACAAGCAGAGGAGTTAACCCAAGGAGACAAGTGTTAAACCAAGCGAAGGTGTTAACCCAAGGAAAGGGGTGTTAAATCAAGAGAATGTGTTAACCCAAAGAAACAGATGTTGAACCTTGCGAAGTCTTTAACCCAAGGAGACTGTGTTGAACCAAGTGAAGATGTTAACCCAAGGAGACGGGTGTTGAGCCATGTGAAGGTGTTAACTTAAAGAGACTGTTGTTGGACCAAGTCAAGGTGTTAACCTTGAGACGAGTGTTGAACCAAGCGATGGTGTTAACCAAAGAAAACAGGTGTTTAACCAAGCGAAGGTTTTAACCTAAGGGAACAGGTGTTGAACTAAGCAAAGGTGTTCTCCTAAGGAGACGGGTGTTGAACAAAGCCAAGGTGTTAACCCAAAGAAACAGGTGTCGAGCAAGGCGAAGGCGTTAGCCCAAGGGAACGGAAGTTGACCAAGAGAAGGTGTTAACCCAAGGAAACAGGTGTTAAATCAAGCGAAGGTGTTAGCCCAAGGAAACGGAAGTCGAATCAAGCGAAGGTGTTAACCCGAAGAAACTGTTGCTGACCCAAGAAAAGGTGTTAAGCCAAGGAAACATTTGTTGAACCAAGCGGAGCTGTTAATCTAAATAAATGGGTGTGATACCAAGCTAAGGTTTTAACCCAAGGAGACAGGTGTTGAACAAAGGGAATATGTTAAGTCAAGGAAATGGATTTTGAACCAAGAGTAGGTGTTAACCCATGAAATTAGTGTTGAACCAAGAGTAGGTGTTAACCCCAGGAAATAGGTGATGAATAAGGCAAACGTGTTAACCCAAGGAAACAGAAGTTGAATCAAGCAAAATGTTAACACAAGGAAACAATTGCAGACCATAGAAAAGGTGTTAAGACAAGGAAACAATTCTTGAACCAAGCGAAGGTGTTAATCTAAATAAACGGGTGTTGTACCAATCTAAGGTTTTAAGCCAAGGAGACGGGCGTCGAACCAAGGGAAAGTGTTAAGTCAAGGAAATGGGTGTTAAACCAAGAGTAGGTGTTAACCCAAGGAAATTAGTGTTGAACCAAGAGTAGGTGTTAACCCAAAGAGACGGGTGTTGAATCAAGCGAAGGTGTTAACCCCAGGAAAAAATTGTTGAACAAAGTGAAGTTGTTAAGCCAAGGAAACGGCTGTTGAACCAAGCGAATGTGTTAACCCACGGGAAACATGTGTTGAACAAGGCAAAACTGTTAGCCCAAGGAAACAGAAGTTGAACCAAGCGAAGATCATAGCCCAAGGAAACGTGTGTTGAACAAAGCGAAGTTGATAACCCCAGGAAACGTGTGTTGAACCAAGCGAAGGTGTTAAATAAAAGAGACAAGTGTTGAACCAAGCGAAGGTGTTAACCCAAGGAGACAATTGTTGAACCAAGCAAAGGTGTTAACCCAAGAAAACTGGTGTTGAAACAAGAAAAGGTGTTAATCCAAGGAAACGGATGTTACACAAAACAAATGTGTTAACCCAAGGAAACAAGTTTGATCCAAGCGAAGGTTTTAACCTCAGGAAATTGGTGTTGAACTTAAGCGAAGTTGTTAAGCCAAGGAAACAGGTGTTGAACCAAGCGAATATCTTAACCCAATGAGATGGGTGTTGAACCAGGCTAAGGTGTTAACCCAAGGAAACAGGTGTTGAAGAAGGCGAAGGTGTTAGCCCAAGAAAACAACAGTTGAACCAAGTGAAGGTGTTAACCCAAGGAAACAATTGCTGACCTAAGCAAAGATGTTAAGCAAGGGAAACAATTGTTGAACCAAGAGAAGGTGTTAATATAAATTAACGGGCGTTGTACCAAGCTAAGGTTTTAAGCCAAGGAGACGGGTGTCGAACCAAGGGAAGGTGTTAAGTCAAGGAAATGGGTGTTAAACCAAGAGTAAGTGCTAACCCAAGGAAATTAGTTTTGAACCAAGAGTAGGTGTTAACCCAAGGAGACGGCTGTTGATCCAAGCGAAGGCTTTAACCCCAAGAAACAGGTGTTGAACAAAGCTATTAAGCCAAGGAAACGGGTGTTGAACCCAGCGAATGTTTAACACACGGAAAATGGTGTTGAACAAGGCAAAGGTGTTAACCCAAGGAAATAAAAGTTGAGCAAAGTGAAGGTGTTAACCCCTGGCAACAGGTGTTGAACCAAGCGAAGGTATTAACCCAAGGAAACGTTTGTTGAACCAAGCAAAGGTATTAACCCCAGGAAACATTTGTTGAACCAAGCGAAGAGGTTAACCAAAGGAGACAAGTATTGAAGCATGTGAAGGTGTTAACCCAAAGAAACATGTGTTGAAACAAGCAGAGGTGTTAACCCAAGGAGACGGGTGTTTAACCAAGCGAAGGTGTTAACCCAAGGAAATGGGAGTTAAATCAAGCGAATGTGTTAACCCAAGGAAACAGATGTTGAACCTTGCGAAGGCTTTAACCCAAGGAGACTGTGTTGAACCAAGTGAAGATGCTAACCCAAGGAGACAGGTGTTGAACCATGTGAAGGTGTTAACTTAAAGAGACTGGTGTTGAACCAAGTCAAGGTGTTAACCTTGAGACGAGTGTTGAACCAAGTGATGGTGTTAACCAAAGAAAACAGGTGTTTAACCAAGCGAAGGTTTTAACCAAAGGGAACAGGTGTTGAACTAAGCGAAGGTGTTCTCCTAAGGAGACGGATGTTGAACCAAACGAAGGTGTTAACCCAAAGAAACAGGTGTCGAGCAAGGCGAATGCGTTAGCCCAAGGGAACAAAAGTTGACCAAGCGAAGGTGTTAACCCAAGGAAACATGTGTTAAACTAAGCGAAGGTGTTAGCCCAAGAAAATGGAAGTCGAATCAAGTGAAGGTGTTAACCGAAGGAAACTGTTGCTGACCCAAGCAAAGGTGTTAAGCCAAGGAAACATTTGTTGAACAAAGCGAAGGTGTTAATCTAAATAAACGGGTGTGATACCAAGCTAAGGTTTTAACTCAAGGATACGGGTGTCGAACCAAGGGAATATGTTAAGTCAAGGAAATGGATGTTGAACCAAGAGTAGGTGTTAAGCCAAGAAATTAGTGTAGAACCAAGAATAGGTGTTAACCCCATGAAACAGGTGGTGAACAAGACAAATGTCTTAACCCAAGGAAACAGAAGTTGAATCAAGAAAAATGTTAACACAAGGAAACAATTGCTGACCCAAGGAAAGGTGTTAAGCCAAGGAAATAATTGTTGAACCAAGCGAAGGTGTTAATCTAAATAAACGGGTGTTGTACCTGTTGCACCCCAAATTTTTACCCTTATATTTTCATCATCATTTTAGGATCATATTCATTGGTTTATCTAACCATAACCAGTTTCAAGTTTGTCTTTGTTTAGTTACAGGTGAATCAGGGTTCCGTACAATCGGAAATCGAGGGTTCGACAATTTAATCAATCAATGTATTGGGTTGTTTCCCCATGGAAAAAATCCTCTACACAATCAAAGACACTCCATTGGGTCAAGCATGAAGCCATGTTGAGATTGTCACCCAAGGATTAAAAACAGTACAGTTCAGGACCCCCGATTAGGGTTTCTGGCCAGGAAAAGTCAATTGTGGTTTGACTTTTGGTTCAAATGGTGTTCCAATGATGGGATCATGTTTCATTAAGCTCATATGGCTTAGGTAAGTCTACTCAAGAATTTTTAAAGCCTCAGAGGACCCGGAACAACAACAGTCGATCCGATCGTCATCGATCGATCGTTTTGTTAACCAAAAAGTCAACCCTTCAACCATAAGGAATTTGACCTCAAGATGTGAATAAAAAATGTTCCTTATGACATATTACACATTCCCATAAAATTTCATGACTATTGGATCAAGGATTGAAGATTAATCGAAAAATCGGAAAATTAGGGTTTCGAAAGGGGCAAGACCATAACTCCTCAACCACACATCCAAATGAAGTGGTTCAAAGCTCATTGGAAAGATCTTGACAAATCCTACAAAAACCTCAAAGTGGTCCATGATCAAAAATGTATAGAATTGGAGTTATGACAAGATTCATTTTAAGAAGGGAAATAACTTAGAAAAATTCTATGTTATTTAGCCTTTTTAAGTGGTTTTTTTAGCAACTTTGAAGGGTTTTTCAACCTAGTTCCATCTAGAATTTGGAAATTCAAAAAACATGAAAGTTATAGAGATACTTAAGGGATTTCCAAATTGTAATAGAACTATTCAATAGCATGTTTGAGCAGGAAGTTATGCACCATAGAAGTTGGGTCTGTCACACTTGAAACCACTTTGTCAAAACTTCTCAAATTTGGATTTTCAACAACTCAAGCCATTCTCAACCATTGGATTATGTTTCAATATGATATTTAGAGGGCATCATGAAGGGAAAACCAGAAGAGTGAAGGATTTGAGAGCTTGACAAGATTTGCAAGCAAGTGGCTAATATTTTAATAAAAAATGCAAAGGAGGAAAGACAAACTTTTCCATAAAATCTGGAGCAGCAGCCTCTCCTATCCATCTAGCCTCATATCAGTCACCTCATACATTTTATTCCACTTGATTTTTTCTTGCTTAGAGCCCAAGAACATGATGTTTGCAGCTGCCACAAGATCATATGCAAGATTTCCTTCCAAAACTCCCTCCAAAACCAAAACCTCAAATCTGCCCCAAACCTCTTCATGGACTATAAATAGAGGCTTCATCTCATTGAATTCCAGACACCAGAACTATCCAAAAATTCATAAACACATAGTTCTCCTTCTTCCTCTCTTTACTTGAAAGTGAAGAAACTTCACAAAATCACCAAAAAGTGTCATTTTGCACTTTTCATACCAGAACCTTTTCCAAACACTAAAACACTTCAAAGACCATATACACACCCTTAAAATCACCCTCTGAAGCTGTTCTGACCATTGGTTTTCTCAAAAAATCAAAAGATCAAAAAGTCAACTGTCCACACACTCAAGTTTGACTTTTGTGCACCTTTTAAGCCAAATCACTCCATAAACCATTTTTCCTCATTATGACACTTTGAACACCTTCCATCTATGATATATCAACTGTCCAAAATATCAAAAACCAGCTGGAACTTCATTCTCTCAAACTGGCCACAAAGTTGCATCTTTCTTCAAGAGGAAGCAAACTTCAAGGTTGTGCCAAAAACAAGATCTCTGGGTTTCTTTATGTTCTAACTTGATCAACATAGTCTACAAGAGGTATGTAGTCTATAAAATTCTCACTTTACATCACATTTTCATGTTTGGCATTTTTGAGATGTGGTGTTGAAAAGAATGTACCATGAATATACCATGTTGTCCCAAACTTGCTCTTTGTTTAGAGTTTGTGCTCACTGCAGTATTTTAGCTTTTGTTAAAGCATGTTATTTTGTAAAATGTTGTAATAATATGGTTCTGTCAAGAATAAGCTTTGCACTTTCTTCCAACTGTTTTTTATGAAACTTGTCCATTTTGTATGTCTTAAGCTGCCAGCAATACCAAGTTGTATTTTGCAAGATGTGTTTCTGATTTCTTGAGCACAACATCATCATTTATCATGTTTGTGATGAGTGTACAACATATCATGTTTGGTACCAATTTGCATTATCAATTTATCTCAAAAAACAGTTTTCTCCTAACAACTTCCAGCATGTTTACCAACAGCTATACCATTTTTGGCATTGAGCAGTAGGTGTCTATTTTGAGGGCTTCATCCCAACTTTTATTACATATAGGACATGTGTACATCATTTTTTTGACATGAAACCACATCTTTTGAAATCATACCTGCTGCAGAATCAAGACAGTTTTTGCATCCACATACCAACTTTTGCCCTGAATGAAATGTGTTCATCTCTTGGACTTAATCCCAATTGTTTTCATATATATGATGTGTATGTATCCTTGTTTGACTTGAAATTCATCATCCTAATTTGTGCATGCTACATTCCTAGCTGATTTACCAAGACTGTTTTGCATTTCAACTGATATGCCAAATTCTGATTTGATTAAAGTGTGCCTGAACTTTGGTTTTGATCCCATCTGCTACCATATGCATAATGTGTGTACATCATTGCCTGACCTAAATTCATCATTGTGAATTATATCTGCTGCATATGTTGTGATGACATTCCTATTTTATTCAAAACTGTCTTGATACTTGCACTCATTCACCACTGTCACTTGCTAGCCATAGTTAGGCATTGAAGCTGACATTAATTTTCTGTTTAGTCTAGGATAAGTGTGGTTTGAAATCTCTATATGAGTAGACTTTAAAAGTATCTTTGTTTACCTTCATTATGTATGATATTGGGATTTTGATTTGGGGGAGGGGTGCACTGATTTTTTTAGCTATGATGGTTGAGAGACTTATCAAACCTGCTGTGATGTTAAGGTTTCAGTTGAGATATTACAATCTTGCATGTCCAGGCTCATGTCTTATGGATCCTTAGAAGTGTGTGTGTTGATGATCTTGAATGTAGCTAGCTGCATCATGATTTACTTTCCTTCTTCCCAAAACAGCTTTTCAATCTTTTTGATACATGCCTCCAACATGACATTTGTTGCTTGCTGTCTAAATCTGTAGCTCATGCTGCACTTTTGGTTTGAGTTTTTTTTGTTTAGACAAGTTGGTAGATGTTCCAAGCTTGTGTGTATTGCTGTTAGAATCTCTAGTGTTTAATGGCTAAAAGCTTTGATGCATTAAGCTGCTGTTCTGATTTGTTTTGAGATTGGTTAAATCTTTTGTGCTGCAAATTTCATTTTGTCTCTAGAATCCATGTATGTCTCAGTTAATGTCTTGATTGCTAGCTGTTAGTTTCCACTTTGAGCTATTAATTTTAAGATTGGTGTGTTGTGACCATGTGAGACATTTGGTTCTTGTTTCTATCTTCCTCCTGTTTTGAGTTTGGTCAACATTTTGATAAAATCAAGTTTTGTTATTCATTACAATTTATGTGGAAGTCATTATCATTGCTAGTATGGTTTGGCTGATTTACTTTAAAGGCCTGGTGTTTTGAACTACTACTTGCTGGTTGAAAAAAATGTTTAGGACTCTAGTACACTGAAGCTCTGTCTTGGAGATCATCATAGTTGGTAGGTTTGAAGTGTGACTCATGACTGTCAACAATTCAGTTATTGTCATAGGATGGCTGTTTCAGTTAAATCATATTTTTTAACCATTACTTTCCATGTGTGTATTGCATCTGTTCCAGTTTAGAGTTTTTGTTTCTGTTTTTAAACCAACTTTTGATTCTTGATTTTAGAACTCCTAGCTATGTTATTTTCAAGTGTGCTGTTGGAATTTGTGAGTGTTTATTTGAACATGGATCTAAGGCATAATAGTTGAAACAAAGATGCCCCAATGCTGAACTATGTTAAGTTTTAAGATGTCCAATTTTAGCCTCCCATCAGGATTTGTTTGTGACTGCTGCTTGATAGGGTGTAGAATCACAACTTACATGCATTTTGAACTGGTTTAGCTTGCTGACACATGTGCATAGTGAATTTATGATGAGACCTACTTTCAAACATATAGTGAAACACATTTGACTCTTTATTGTGCCTGCTGTTCTAAGTTTGTTGAGAGTTTTGTCATGCTGTGTTTTTTTTAATTGAGGAGACCTGAGGCTGGTGATCAACGAGGGTGTTGTTTTTGTTAGCCAAAACACTCTTGTTTGGTTTGTTTTGATCTTAGTTTTAACATGTTATTGATAAACATTGATTGAAGCACCAAAAGCTGGCTGCCAACTGATTTGAGGTTGGCTAATCTTTGATACCAGCATGATGAAGCTTGGTCAATAATCATCCAGTTGGTTTGGAATTCAGTAGCCTATTACAGTTTGAGGCAGGAAATGTTGTTGTTTCTGTTTTCAACCATTATCTCTTTAAATCTTGTTTTCATGTCAGAATTCTTTTGTATAAGTTGCTGCCTAGATCATGTGGTTTTGGTTGGTATGTTGGTGGCCATGTGAAAGCATTCTGCTTGAAGGCTGTCAGCTCTTGCCTTGAGCCAAGAACCTGTTTCTCTTTGTTTGATTAGTGACTGTCACAAGGCAGTGATGGTGTCCAACTCATATTACAACTCATATGCATCATGACTGTTTCAGTTTCTTCAGCATCATTTCAATAGTTGGCAGAGTGGTAGTCATTTGTTGATTTGGAAAGAGCTTGAACTGCATCTTTGGATAAACTTCATTGATAACAAGTATAAAGTATGTATGTACTCTCATTTGACTTTAAGCATGTCTGTTTTGAACTCCAACATTGAAATTGCATTTTAAACCATTTTCACATTTTTTGCAACATGATGGTCATCTTTGGGTTTAGTAGGAAACTGAGGTTATCTTTTGAGCTTAATCCATGAGTATTATATTTCAAGCTTGTGGAGACTTCTGTTGGATTTCAAACTCATCAGTTTTGATCACTAACTTGCAAATTGCGTTTCAATATCACATTTAGCATGAGCATTCGAATTTCATTATTTGTGCATCATTTGAAAATTTGGTTTGCACCATCGTGTTCCTCATGAAATTCTAGGCAAGATTGATTAAAATTTCATCCAAATTGGTTAAGTATTGACAAAGTTACGCGTCAAACCGTATTTTGAAGTTTCACTTGTTTTGCCTTGGTCAATTGCCCAGCCACACGCTTTGTATAGTTTACATATTATTTGGGGTGGCATAATCAATGGATGTATCTCCACCCCATTGGTTAATGCATTGCCTTAAAACGCCTTATCATGCCTTGTGTCCTGAGTTCGAGCCTCAGCGAGGCCTTTTTTCGTTTCAATTTATTATTTTCCAGGTTTTATTATTTTGTTCATCCTTTCCATTTAATTTCACAAGCGCGCGCATGTGGCATGGTGGTAAGGTGTACTGCTTGTGGTGCTAGGGGTGGTGTGTTCAACACCCACCAAGTGCATCTTTATTTTAATTACCTATTTATTTATGTGTTTCTTCACAATATTCAAAAATAAATTTAATTCTTTTTTAGTAATTCTTTTTGCTAAATTCTTGTGTTAATATATTTTTTCACATGATGTATGATTCACATTTTTATCCTTAATCCTAGCCTTAGGATCCGAGTCTCCGTGCTCATGTTTACCGTCCCGCCGTGGACAACCTTTTTATACTTTATCCTAGCCTTAGGATTCGAGTCGCCGTGCTCGCTTTTACCGTCCCGCCGTGGACAACCTTTTTATCCTTTATCCTAGCCTTAGGATTCGAGTCGCCTTGCTCGCTTTTACTGTCCCGCCGTGGACAACCTTTTTATCCTTTATCTTAGCCTTAGGATTCGAGTCGTCGTGCTCGCTTTTACCGTCCCGCCGTGGACATCCTTTATCACAACAATCTCAACATAGATTTAGGAGTCACCGTACTCCCTGTAAGTACTTCCTTATGAAGGCTTGCATCCCTTTAGAACCTTGACCACAGTCAAGAGTTCCTCACCCCTAGTTAGGGGAACTACGAACGCTCTGATTTCTCAAAGTTCCTTTTGAGAATACGTAGGCACAAGGCCCCGATCCTTGGCGAGTAACCTTTTCTTTTTTCCTTCGTTTCAACCTTTATCTTTACCCTTAGCACTTTCCCTTAGCAAGCCAACTTTAGCAAACAAAAATATTAATAAGAGGTTCCTGTAGAGTACTACAGATGTTTAGGATGTGAAATACCTACCCTATGCATAACCAACCCCCGAACCTTTAGATCTCCCTTTGCTTAGCTTTAAGCCTTGCTTTTTGCTTTGCATTTTTATATGTTTTTTCTTTCTTTAAACCTTTCCTTTTTGGATAAATTAAAGTCCGGTTGTGAATTTAAGAATTAAAGATTCAAGTTAATCAATAGTTTGGTATCACGATTCTCACTGCAACTGTACCAATCTAAGGTTTTAAGCCAAAGAGACGGGTGTAGAACCAAGGGAAGGTGTTAAGTCAAGGATATGGGTGTTAAACCAAACGTAGGTGTTAACCCAAGGAAATTAGTGTTGAACCAAGGGTAGGTTTTAACCCAAGGAGATGGATGTTGAACCAAGTGAAGCTATTAACCTCAGGAAACAGGTGTTGAATAAAGCTGTTAAGCCAAGGAAACGGGTTTTGAACCAAGCGAATGTTTAACCCAAGGAAATGGTGTTGAACAAGGAGAAAGTGTTAGCCCAAGGAAACAAAAGTTGAACCAAGCGAAGGTGTTAACCCAAGGCAACAGGTGTTGAACCAAGCGAAGGTATTAACCCAAGGAAACGTTTGTTAAACCAAACGATGGTGTTAAACACAGGAAACATGTGTTGAACCAAGCAAAGATGTTAACCAAAGGAGACAAGTGTTGAACCATGTGGAGGTGTTAACCCAAAGAATTAGGTGTTGAAACAAACAGATGTGTTAACCCAAGGAGACGAGTGTTTAACAAAGCAAAGGTGTTAACCTAAGGAAACAGGTGTTAAATCAAGCGAATGTGTTAACCCAATGAAACAGAAGTTGAACCTTGCGCAGGCTTTAACCCAAGGAGACGTGTTTTGAACCAAGCGAAGATGTTAACCCAAGGAGACGGTTGTTGAACCAAGCGAACGTGTTAACTTGAAGAGACTGGTGTTAAACCAATTCAAGGTGTTAACCTTGAGACGAGTGTGGAACCAAGAGATGGTGTTAACCAAAGAAAACAGGTGTTTAACCAAGTGAAGGTTTTAACCTAAGGGAACAGGTGTTGAACTAAGTGAAGGTGTTCTCCTAAGGAGACGGGTGTTGAACCAAGCGAAGGTGTTAACCCAAAAAATAGGTGTCGAGAAAGGCAAAGGCGTTAGCCCAAGGGAACGGAAGTTGACCAAGCGAAGGTGTTAACCCAAGAAAATAGGTGTCTAGACCTGAAGAAGTCCATCCAGAAGATTCTGCTCCTGGGTCTGAAGAGACTCTTGACTCTGCTCAACCTTCTGACATGATTGTCTAGAATGCTTCTGCTTCTTTGGTTATTCACGACGCCTCTGCTTCTGCATCTGCTCCTGAGTCATCTGAAGTGAAGAAAGAAGACGAAGATTTACATGCTCAGTTTGCTGAACTCAAGGCTAGCAACACTGAGATAAGATCTTGGATGGTAAAACAAGAAAAGACAACTGAAGAAATCAAGACATGGATGGCGAAACAAGACAATTCAACATCAGAGATAACGAATCTTCTGAGGATTTTGGCTTCTCGTCCTTCTTAGTTTCTTTGTTGTTTGTGCACTTATGTGTTATATGTCTGTTTGTTTCTGTTTTGGATTATCTTTATCAATGCATCTGAATGTTATGTTTTTCTGACTGAATCTTTCATATGCTTTATTGTTTTTCCTCTGTTATTTTTTTTGTGTCTTAAAGTTTTTCTTTATCAGATTCTTTATAATATGACAAAAAGGGGGAGAAAATGGTAATTTTGATAATTCACATAAACAGTTACCAAAGGTAACTCATACATGATAAATTTCATCTAATCATATTTTTGAGTGTTTCAGAGCTAATAATTCTCATCTGATAAAAATTCTAAGAATTAACTCTGAACTAAAGTCTGAGAATCTACAAGTTTCCTCTGATGCTGAAAAGAATACAAAAGCTGAAAGAGAAGTATTTAATATTTTCAGAAGTATTCATTTCAGGGGGAGAAATATTTCTTTTCTATTTAAACAAAATTTCCCATGGTTTTTGTCATCATCAAAAAGGGGGAGATTGTTAGAACACAGATTGGTGTTTAATATATCTCATTGTTTCGATGATAACATTAATGAAATTTTGTATAGAGAATTTATATACTCTAATTTTGTTCAAGTGTTTATTTGTTTCAGATATCAAAATTAATATTATTCTGGAAGCAATAACGCTTCTGAACACTACAGAACAAAAAATCTCTGAACGTCAGAAGCAACACATCAGAAGACTCTGATCTGCTACAATGACTCTGAGTGAAGCTAAGAAGAACTTGAGTAAAAAACATACGTAAAGCTTCAGAAGACTCTGGAAGTACTTAACGCTGCAAGTACAGAAGCTCTGATAAGAAAGTATGCTCTGATAAAGTATTTCACGCTTAAAGCACTTTGCTGCAAACTCTGATAGAGAAACTCTAATTGAGTTAACTCTGATTGAGTTAACTCTGATCTGAAGAACTAGGAACAACATCAGAAGTTCTGATGCAAGACGTTCCAAAGTTGTTGAAGAAGATGCTGTTCAAATAAAGATCCGTTGGCATATTCCTTGTCCTTATCTAAACGGCTCTTTCCTTATTCGTGCATGACACAGGATTTCAAACAAAAAGGATTTGTCAGAATATTCCTCTTCTGAGAAAAGGAAAGTCAATAGAAGACAAAAAGAACAGAATGCACAGATTGCACAGTCTTTGAGAAATGGATTTCAAAGTACTATAAAAGCAAGTCTAAGCATCACTTCAAAGGTTAACGAACTTCAAACAAATTCTTGACATATTATTCAACTCATATAAACTTTCTTCAAGCTGAATAGTTTTACTTCGTTCTAAAACTTGTGTAAAAATCAATGTTGTGATATAGCTTTTTAGAAGCACATCTTAAACACATTGTTAGTTTATCTTTGTAAAAGATTCCTTAAGAGACCAAGTGTGGTCAGATTTCTTGAGAAGACTAAGACAGTTGTCTTAGTGGTTAACACTGTAATCAGTTTGATTTAGTGGATTAAGTCCTTGTTGAGAAAGGTAAATCACCTTGGTAGTGTGGACTGGATTAGTTTGAGTTCAAACGAACCAGGATAAAAATACTGTGTTATTTTTCTATCATCTTAATTGTTTTAAAACCCTTATTTAACCCCCCCCCCCCCCTTCTAAGTGTTTTTCCTACCTTCACCAAGGTGTTAACCTAAGGAAGCAGGTGTTGAACAAGGCGATGGTGTTAGCCCAAGGAAACGAAAGTTGAACCAAGTGAAGGTGTTAACTTAAGGAAACAATTGCTGACCCAAGAAAGATGTTAAGCCAAGGAAACAATTGTTGAACCAAGCGAAGGTGTTAACTTATGAAAACAGTTGCTGACCCAAGCAACGATGTTAAGCCAAGGAAACAATTCTTGAACCAAGCGAAGGTGTTAATCTAAATAAACGGGTGTTGTACCAAGCTAAGGTTTGAAGCCAAGGAGATGGGTGTCGAACCAAGGGAAGTTGTTAAGTCAAGGAAATGGGTGTTGAACCAAGAATAGGTGTTAACCCAAGGAAATTAGTGTTGAACCAAGAGTAGGTATTAGCCCAAGGAGACGGGTGTTGAACCAAGCGAAGGTGTTAACCCCAGGAAATAGGTGTTTAATAAAGCTGTTAAATCAAGGAAACAAGTGTTGAACCACGCAAAGGTTTTAGCCCATGGAAACAAAAGTTGAACACAGTGAAGGTATAGAACCAAGCGAAGGTATTTACCCATGGAAACATTTATTGAACCAAGCGAAGGTGTTAACCCCAGGAAACATGTGTTGAACCAAGTGAAGGTGTTAACCAAAGGAGACGAGTGTTTCACCAAGCGAAGGTGTTACCCTAAGGAAACAGGTGTTGAAACAAGCGAATGTGTTAACCCAAGGAAACAGATGTCGAACCATGAGACGACTTTGAATCAACAAGACATGTATTGAACCAAGCGAAGATGTTAACCCAAATAGACGGGTGTCGAACAAAGAGAAGGTGTTAATCTAAAGAGACTGGTGTTGAACCAAGCTTAGGTGTTAACCTTGAGACGAGTGTTGAACCAAGAGATGGTGTTAACCCAAAGAAACATGTGTTTAACTAAGCGAAGGTGTTAACCCAAGGGAACTGGTGTTGAACGAAGCGAACGCGTTCTCCTAAGGAGACGGGAGACGAACCAAGCGAAGGTGTTAACTCAAGGAAATAGGTGTTGAGCAACGCGAAGGTGTTAGCCCAAGGAAACGAAAGTTGAACCAAGCGGAGGTATTAACCCAAGGAAACAGGTGTTGAACTAAGCGAAGGTGTTAACCCAAAGAAACGGAAGTTCAATCAAGCGATGGTGTTAACCCTAGGAAACAGGTGTTGAACAAGGCGAACATGTTAGCCCAAGGAAACATAAGTTGAATGAAGCGAAAGTGTTAACCCAAGGAAACAATTGCTGACCCAAGCAAAGTTGTTAAGACTAGGAAACAGTTGTTGAACCAAACGAAGGTGTTAATCTAAATAAACGGGTGTTGTACCAAGCTAAGATTTTAAGCGAAGGAGATGGGTGTCGAACCAAGGGAAGGTGATAAGTCAAGGAAATAGGTGTTGAACCAAGAGTAGGTGTTAACCCAAGGAAATTTGTGTTGAACCAAGAGTAGGTGTTAACCCAAGGAGACGGGTATTGAACCAAGCAAAAGTGTTAACCCCAGGAAAAATATGTTGAACAAAGTGAAGTTGTTAAGGCAAAGAAACAGGTGTTGAACCAAGCGAATGTGTTAACCCATGGGAAACAAGTGTTGAACAAGGCGAAGGTATTAGCCCAAGGAAACGGAAGTTGAACTAAGCGAAGGTATTAACCCAAGGAAACGTGTGTTGAACCAAGCAAAGGTATTAACCCCACAAAATATGTGTGAAATCAAGCGAAGGTGTTTACCAAAGGAGACAAAGGTTGAACCAAGTAAAGGTGTTAACCCAAGAAAACAGGTGTTGAACCAAGCGAAGGTGTTAATTCAAGGAGATGAATGTTTAACCATGCAAAGGTGTTAACCCAAGGAAACGGGTGTTAAATAAGGCGAATGTGTTAACTCAAGGAAATAGGTGTGAACCAAGCAAAGGTGTTAACCCCAGGAAATAGGTGTTGAACAAAGCGAAGTTGTTAAGCCAAGGAAACGGGAATTGACCTAAGCGAATGTTCTAACCCAAGGAGATGGTGTTGAACCAAGCCAAGGTGTTCACTCATGGAAACAGGTGTTGAACAAGGTGAAGGTGTTAGCCCAAGGAACGGAAGTTGAACCAAGCGAAGGTGGTAACTTAAGGGAAATATTTTTTGACCCAAGCAAAGATGTTAAGTCAAGGAAACAATTGTTGAACCAAGCGAATGTGTTAATCTAAATAAATGGGTGTTGTACAAAGCTAAGGTGTTAAGTCAAGGAGACGGGTGTCGAACCAAGGGAAGGTGATAAGTCAAGGAAATGCTTGTTGAACCAAGAGTAGGTGTTAACCCAAGGAAATTAGTGTTGAACCAGGAGTAGGTGTTAACCCTAGGATACTAGTGTTGAACCAAGCGAAGGTGTTAACCCAAGGAAACGAGTGTTTAACAAAGCGAATGTGTTAACTCAAGGAAACAGTTTTGAACCAAGCGAAGGTGTTAACCCCAGGAAACTGGCGATGAACAAAGCGAAGTTGTTAAGCCAAGGAAACGGGTGTTGAACCAAGCGAAGGTGTTAACCAAAGGAGACAAGTGTTGAACCAAGTGAAGTTGTTAACCCAAGGAAACTGGTGTTGTAACAAGCGAAGGTGTTAACCCAAGGAAACAGGTGTTAAACCAAGCGAAGGTGTTAACCCAAGGAAACGAGTGTTAATTAAAACGAATGTGTTAACCCTAGGAAACAAGTTTGAACCAAGCGAAGGTGCTAACCTTAGGAAATAGGTTTTGAACAATGCGAAGTTATTAAGCCAAGGAAACGGGTGATGAACCAAGTGAATGTGTTAAACCAAGGAGATGGGGGTTGAACCAAGCCAACATGTTGAACAAGGCGAAGGTGTTAACCCAAGGAAACAGAAGTTGAACCAAGCGAATATGTTATCCCAAGGAAACAGTTGCTGACCCAAGAAAATCTGTTAACTCAAAGAAACAATTGTTGAACCAAGTGAAGATGTTAATCTAAATAAACGGGTGATGTACCAAGTTCAGGTTTTAAGCCAAGGAGACGGGTGTCGAACCAAGGGAAGGTGTTAAGTCAAAGAAATGGGTGTTGAACCAAGAGTATGTGTTAATCCAAAGAAATTAGTGTTGAACCAAGAGTAGGTGTTAACCCAAGGAGACAGGTTTTAAACCAAGCGAAGGTGTTAAACCTAGGAATCAAGTGTTGAACAAAGTTGTTAAGCCAAGGAAACGGGTGCTGAACCAAGCGAATGTTTAACCCAAGGAAACTGGTGTCGAACAAGGCAAAGGTGTTAGCCCAAGGAAACAAAAGTATAACCAAGCGAAGGTGTTAACCCAAGGAAACAGGTGTTGAACCAAGCAAAGGTATTTACCCAAGGAAACGTTTGTTGAACCAAGAGAAGGTGTTATCCCCAAGAAACAGGTGTAGAACTAAGCAAAGGTGTTAACCAAAGAAGACAAGTGTTGAACCAAGTGAAGGTGTTAACCCAAGGAAACAGGTGTTGAAACAAGCGAAGGTGTTAGCCCAAGGAGACGAGTGTTTAACCAAGCGAAGGTGTTAACCCAAGGAAACAGGTGTTAAATTAAGCAAATATGTTAACCTAAGGAAACAAATGTTGAGCCCGACGAAAGGTTTGACCCAAGGAGACGTGTGTTGAACCAAGCGAAGATGTTAACCCAAGGAGACGGGTGTCGAACCAAACGAAGGTGTTAATCTAAATAAATGGGACGAGTGTTGAACCAAGAGATGGTGTTAACCCAAGGAAACAAGTGTTTAACCAAGCGAAGGTGTTAACCCAAGCGAACAGGTGTTGAACCAAGCGAAGGTGTTCTCCTAAGAAGACGGGTGTTGAACAAAGCCAAGGTGTTAACCCAAGGAAACAAGTGTTGAACAAGGCGAAGGTGTTAGCCCAAGGAAACGAGAGTTGAACCAAGTGAAGGTGTTAACCCAATGAAATAAGTGTTGAACCAAGAGAAGGTGTTAGCCCAAGGAAACAAAAGTCAAATCGAGCGAAAGTGTTAACCCAAGGAAATAGTTGTTGACCCGAGCAAAGGTGTTAAACCAAGGAAACATTCGTTGAACCAAGCGAAGGTGTTAATCTAAATAAATGGGTGTTGTACCATGCTAAGGTTTTAAGCCAAGGAGACGGGTGTCGAACCAAGGGAAGGTGTTAAGTAAAGGAAATGGGTGTTGAACCAAGAGTAGGTGTTAACCCAAGGAAATTAATGTTGAACCAAGATTAGGTGTTAACCCCAGGAAATAGGTGTTGAACAAAGCGAACATGTTAGCCCAAGGAAACGGAAGTTGAATCAGGCGAAGGCGTTAGCCCAGGGAAATGGAAGTTGACCAACCAAAGGTGTTAATCTAAATAAACGGGTGTTGTACCAAGCTAAGATTTTAAGTCAAGGAGACGGGTTCCGTACCAAGGGAAGGTGTTGAGTCAAGGAAATAGGTGTTGAACTAAGAGTAGGTGTTAAGCTAAGGAAATTAGTGTTGAACCAAGTGCAAGTTTTAACCCAAGGAAACAGGTGTTGAACCAAGGGAAGGTGTTAAGTCAAGGAAACATGTGTTGAATAAAGCGAATGTGTTAACCCAAGGAGATAGGGGTTGTACCAAGCCAAGGTGTTAACCCAAGAAAAAAATTGTTAAACAAGACGAAGGTGTTAGCCCAAGGAAATAGAAGATGACCCAAGCGAAGGTGTTAACCAAGGAAACAGTTGCTGACCCAAGCAAAGATGTTAAGCCAAGGAAACAATTGTTGAACCAAGCGAAGACGTTAATCTTAATAAACGGGTGTTGTACAAATCTAAGGTTTTAAGCCAAGGAGGCGGGTGTCAAACCAAGGAAAGGTGTTAAGTCAAGGAAATGGGTGTTAAACTAAGAGTAGGTGTTAACCCAAGGAAATTGGTGTTAACCCAAGGAGACGGCTATTGAACCAAGCGTAGGTTTTAACCCCAGGAAATAGGTGTTGAATAAAGCTGTTAAGCCAAGGAAAGGGGTGTTAAACTAAGCGAATGTTTAACCCAAGGAAACTGGTGTTGAACAAGGCGAAGGTGGTAGACCAAGGAAACTGGTGTTGAACCAAGCGAAGGTGTTAACCCAAGGAAACAGGTGTTGAACCATGCGAAGGTATTAACCCAAGGAAACGTTTGTTGAACCAAGCGAAGGTGTTAACCCCAAGAAACATGTGTTGAACCAAGTGAAGATGTTAACCAAAGGAGACAACTGTTGAACCAAGTGAAGGTGTTATCCCAAGGAATAGGTATTGAAAAAAGAAAACATGTTAACCCAAGGAGACGAGTGTTTAACCAAGCCAAGGTGTTAACCCAAGGAAATAGGTGTTAAATCAAGCGAATGTGTTAACCCAAAGAAACAGATGTTGAAGCTAGCGAAGGTGTTAACTTAAAAATACTGGTGTTGAACCAAGTCAAGATGTTAACCTTGAGATGAGTGTTGAACCAAGCGATGGTGTTAACCCAAGGAAACAGGTGTTTAACCAAGCGAAGGTGTTAAAACAAGGGAACATGTGTTGAACTAAGCGAAGGTGTTCTCCCTAGGAGACGAGTGTTGAACCAAGCGAAGCTGCTAACCCAATGAATTAGGTGTCGAGCAAGGTGACGACATTAGCCCAAAGAAACAGATTTTGACCAAGCGAAGGTGTTACCCCAAGGAAACAAGTGTTGAACCAAGCAAAGGTGTTAGCCCAAGGAAACGGAAGTCAAATCAAGCGATGGATTTAACCCAAGGAAACAATTTCTGACCCAAGAAAAGGTGTTAAGTCAAGGAAACATTTGTTGAACCAAGCGAATGTTTTAATCTAAATAAATGGGTGTTGTACCAAGCTAAGGTTTCAACCCAAGGAAACAGGTGTTGAACAAAGCGAAGTTGTTAAGCCAAGGAAACAGGTGTTTAACCAAGAGTAGGTGTTAACCCAAGAGATTAGTGTTGACCCAAAAGTAGGTGTTAACCCAAGGAAACATGTGTTGAACAAGGCGGACGTGTTAGCCTAAGGAAACAGAAGTTGAACCAAGCGAAAGAGTTAAGACAAGAAAACAGTTGCTGACCCAAGCAAAGATGTTAAGCAATGGAAACAATTGTTGAACCAAGAGAAGGTGTTAATCTAAATAAACAGGTGTTGTACCAAGCTAAGGTATAAAGCCTAGGAGACGGGTGTCGAACCAAGGGAAGGTGTTAAGTCAAGGAAATTGGTGTTGAACCAAGAGTAGGTGTTAACCCAAGGAAGTTAGTGTTGAACCAAGAGTAGTTGTTAACCCAAGGAGACGGATGTTTAATCCAAGGAAACAAAAGTTGAACCAAGAGAACGTGTTAACCCAAGGAAATATGTGTTGAACCAAGCGAAGGTATTTACCCAAGGAAATGTTTGTTGAACCAAGCGAAGGTGTTAACCAAAGAAGACAAGTCTTGAACAAAGTGAAGGTGTTAACCCAAGGAAACAGGTGTTGAAACAAACGAAGGTGTTAACCAAAGGAGACGAGTGTTTAACCAAGCGAAGGTGTTAACCCAACAAAACAGGTATTAAATCGATCGAATGTGTTAACCCAAGGAAACTGATGTTTAACCTTACGAAGGCTTTAACTCAAGGAGACGTGTGTTGAACCAAGCGAATATGTTAACCCAAGGAGGCGGGTGTTGAACCAAACGAAGGTGTTAACCTAAAGAGATTGGTGTTGAACCAACTCAAGGTGTTAAACTTGATACGAGTGTTGAACAAATACATGGTGTTAACCCAAGGAAACAGGTGTTTAACCAAGCGACGGTGTTAATCCAAGGGAACATGTGTTGAACCAAGCAAAGGTGTTAAGTCAAGGAAATGGGTGTTAAACCAAGAGTAGGTGTTAACCCAGGGAATTTAGTGTTGAACCAAGAGTAAGTGTTAACCCAAGGAGATGAGTATTGAACCAAGCGAAGGTATTAACCCAAAGAAACAGTTGTCGAACCAAGCGAAGGTGTTAGCCCAAAGGAAACAAAAGTCGAATCAAGCGAAGGTGTTAACACAAGGAAACAGTTGCTGACCCAAGAAAAGGTGTTAAGCCAAGGAAACAATTGTTAAACAAAGGTAAGGTGTCAATCTAAATAAACGGGTGTTGTACCAAGCTAAGGTTTTACCCAAGGAGACGGTTGTCGAACCAAGGGAAGGTGTTAAGTCAAGGAAATGGGTGTTGAACCAAGAGTAGGTGTTAAACCAAGAAATTAGCATTGAACCCAGAGTAGGTGTTAACCCTAGGAAACAGGTGTTGAACAATGTGAACATGTTAGCCCAAGGAAATGGAAGTTGAATCAAGCGAAAGTGTTAACCCAGGGAAACAGTTGCTGACCCAAGCAAAGGTATTAAACTAAGGAATCAGTTGTTGAACCAAGCGAAAGTGTTAATCTAAATAAATGGGCGTTGTACCAAGCTAAGATTTTAAGCCAAGGATAGGGGTGTCAAACCAAGGAAAGGTGTTAAGTCAAGGAAATGGGTGTTGAACCAAGAGTAGGTGTTAACACAAAGAAATTAGTGTTGAACCAAGAGTAGGTGTTAACCCAAGGAGAGGGGTGTTGAACCAAGTGAATGTGTTAATCCCAAGAAACAGTTGTTGAACAATGTGAAGTTGTTAAGCCAAGGAAATGGGTGTTGAACCAAGCGAATATGTTAACCCACGGGAAACAGATTTTGAACAAGGCGACGGTGTTGGCCTAAGGAAACAGAAGTTGAACCAAGCGAAGGTCTTGACGCAAGGAAACGTGTGTTGAACCAAGAGAAGGTGTTAACCCAAGGAGACAAGTGTTAAACTAAGCGAAGGTGTTAACCCAAGGAGACAAGTGTTGAACCATGCGAATGTGTTAACCCAAGGAGACGAGTGTTTAACCAAGCGAAGGTGTTAACCCAAGGAAACGAGTGTTAAATAAAGTGAATGTGTTAACTTAAGGAAACATGTTTGAACCAAGCGAAGGTGTCAACCCCGGGAAACAGGTGTTGAACAAAGCGAAGTTGTTAAGCCAAGGTAACGGGTGTTGAACCAAGCGAATTTGTTAATCCAAGGAGATGGTGCTTGAACTAAGCCAAGGTGCTAACCAAAGGAAACATGTGTTGAACAAGGCGAAGGTGTTAGCCTAAGGAAACGGAAGTTGAACCAAGCGAAGGTGTTAACCCAAGGAAATAGTTGCTTACCCAAGCAAAGATGTTAAGCCAAGGAAACAATTGTTGAACCAAGCGAAGGTGTTAATCTAAATAAATGGGTGTTGTACCAAGCTAATGTTTTAAGCCAAGGAGACGAGTGTCGAACCAATGGAAGGTAACTGTCTAGGAAATGGGTGTTGAACCAAGAGTAGGTGTTAACCCTAGGAAATTAGTGTTCAACCAAGAATAGGTGTTATCCGAAGGAGACGGGTGTTGAATTAAGCAAAGGTGTTAACCCCAGGAAACAGGTGTTGAACAAAGTTGTTAAACCAACAAAACGGGTGTTAAAACAAGCGAATGTTTAACCCAAGGAAACTGGTGTTGATCAAGGCGAAAGTGTTAGCCCAAGGAAACAAAAGTTGAACTAAGTGAAGGTGTTCACCCAAGGAAGCAGGTGTTGAACCTAGCGAAGGTATTAACCCAAGGAAACTTTTGTTGAACCAAGCGAAGGTGTTAACCCTCGGAAACATGTGTTTAACCAAGTGAAGGTGTTAGGAGCATCAACATTGTTTATCTAACCTTAACCTATTTCAAGTTTGTCTTTGTCAAGATGCAGATGAATTAAGGTTCCATACAGTCAGTAATCGGGGTTTCTATTGTTTGATCAGTCAATGTCTTGGATTGATTCTGCATGAAGCAAGTCCTCACATCATAAAAAATGCGATATTGAATCAAGTATGAATCCAATTTAAGGTTGTCACCCAAAGAATAAGAGCAGTGCAGTCCAGGACCCCCGATTAGGGTTTCTTATCAAGAAAAGTCAATTGTTGTTTGACTTTTGATTTAAATGGTATTTAAATGATGAAATCATGGTCCATGAAGCTCATATGACTTGTTGGAGTCCACTCAAGAAGTTTCAAAACCTCAGGGGACCCAGAACACCAACAGTCGATTCAGGGTTTTATGGATCGATCGTTTCGTCTGACTGAAAAGTTAACTCATTCACCAACAGAATTTTGACCCAAAATTGAAGGCAATTATGTTCCTGATGATATATCACATCTAGTTATGAAGTTTGGTGACCATTGGTCAAGGATTGAAGAGTAATCAAAAAATCAAGAAATTAGGGTTTTGAAAGGGGCAACACCATAACATTTTAACGACACATCCAATTGGAGTGGTTCAAAGCTTGTTGGAAAGGTTTTGAGGAGTCTTAAAAAATTAAAAAAGTGACATGTGTGTAAAAAATGAATAGATTTTGAGTTATGATAAAAAATAATGCAAGAGGAAAAAACACTTAGTAAAATTTCATGGTTTTAGCACTTTTTAAGTCTTGTTTTCAGCCAACTTCAAGGGTGTTTTTGACCTAGTTCCACTTGGAATTTGAAACAACTAAACACATTACACTTGTAGAGCATGATGAAGGCTTTCCAAAAAGTACCAGAACTCTTCCATATAATTTGTGAACCATACGAAGGTGTTAAATAAAAGAGACTGGTGTTGAACCAAGTCAAGGTGGTAACCTTGAGACGAGTGTTGAACCAAGCGATGGTGTTAACCAAAGGAAACAGGTGTTTAACCAAGCGAAGGTGTTAACCTAAGGGAACAGGTTTTAAACAAAATGAAGGTGTTCTCCTAAGGAGACGGGTGTTGAACCAAACGAAGGTGTTAACCTAAGGAAATAGGTGTTACACAAGGAGAAGTTGTTAGCCCAAGGAAACGGAAGCTGAACTAAGCGAAGGTGTTAACCCAATGAAACAAATGTTGAACCAAGTGAAGGTGTTTCCCAAGGAAAGAGAAGTCAAATCAAGCGAAGGTGTTAACCCAAGGAAACCGTTGCTGACCCAAGCAAAGGTGTTAAGCCAAAGAAACATTTGTTGAACCAAACGAAGGTGTTAATCTAAATAAATGGGTGTTGTACCAAGCTAGGGTTTGAAGCCAAGGAGACGGGTGTCGAACCAAGGGTAGGTGTTAAGTAAAGGAAATGCATGTTGAACCAAGAGTAGGTGCTAACCCAAGGAAATTAGTGTTGAACCAAGAGTAGGTGTTGAACAAAGCGAACGTGTTAACCCAAGGAAACATAAGTTGAATTAAGCAAAAATGTTAACCCAAGGAAGCAGTTGCTGACCCAAGCCAAGGTGTTAAGCCCAGGAAATAGTTGTTGAACCAAGAGAAGGTGTTAATCTAAATAAATGGGTGTTGTACCAAGCTAAGGTTTTAACCAAGGTGATTGGTGTCGAACCAAGGGAAGGTGTTAAGTCAAGGAAATAGGTGTTGAACCAAGAGTAGGTGTTAACCTAAGGAAATTAGTGTTGAACCAAGAGTAGGTGTTAACCTAAGGAAAAGAGTGTTAAACCAAGCGAATGTATTAACCCAAAGAAACAGGTGTTGAACAACACGAAGGTGTTAGCCCAAGGAAACAAAAGTTGAACCAAGCGAAGGTATTAACCCAAGGAAACGTGTGTTGAACCAAGCGAAGGTGTTAACCCCAGGAAACATGTGTTGAACCAATCAAAGGTTTTAACCAAAGGAGACTAGTGTTGAATCAAGTGAAGGTGTTAACACAGGGAAACAGGCGGTTAACCAAGCGAAGGTGTTAACCTAAGGAGAAGAGTGTTCAACCAATCGGAGGTGTTAACCCATGGAAACGAGTGTTAAACAAAGAGAATATGTTAACCCAAAGAAACAGGTTTGAACGAAGGGAAGGTGTTAACCCCAGGAAACAGGTGTTGAACATAGCGAATGTGTTCACCCAAGGAGATGGCAGTTGAATCGTGCCAAGGTGTTAACCCAAGGAAACATGTGTTGAAAAAGGAGAAGGTGTTAGCCCATGGAAATGGAAGTTGAACCAAGCGAAGATGTTAACTCAAGAAAATAGTTGCTTACCGAAGCAAAGATGTTAAGCCAAGGACACAATTGTTGAACCAAGCGAAGGTGTTAACCCTAGGAAACAGGTATTGACCAAAGCGAAGTTGTTAAGCCATGGAAACAAGTGTTGAATAAAGCGAATGTGTTAACCAAAGGAGATGGGGGTTGAACCAAGGCAAGGTGTTAACCCAAGGAAACAAATGTTGAACAAGGCAAAGGTGTTAACCCAAGGAAATAGTTGTTGACCCAAGCAAAGATGTTAAGCCAAGGAAACAATTGTTGAACCAAGAGAAGATGTTAATATAAATAAACGGGTGTTGTACCAATCTAAGGTTTTAAGCCAAGGAGACGGGTGTCGAACCAAGCGAAGGTAACAGTCAAAGAAAATGGGTTTTGAACCAAAAATAGGTGTTAACCCAAGGGAATTAGTGGCGAACCAAGAGTAGGTGTTAACCCCAGGAGACAGGTGTTGAACCAAGCGAAGGTATTAACCCCAGGAAACAGGTATTGAACAAAGCTGTTAAGCCAAGAAAACGGGTGTTTAACCAATCGAATTTTTAACCCAAGGAAACTGGTGTTGATCAAGGCGAAGGTGGTAGCCCAAGGAAACAAAATTGAACCAAGAGAAGGTATTAACCCAAGGAAAATGGTGTTGAACCAAGCGAAGGTGTTAACCCAAGGAAACATGTGTTGAACCAAGCGAAGGTGTTAACCAAAGAAGTCAAGTGTTTAACCAAGCGAATGTGTTAACCCAAGGAAACAGATGTTGAACCATGTGAAGGCTTTGACCGAAGGCGACGTGTGTTGAACCAAGCAAAGATGTTAACCCAAGGAGACGGGTGTCGAACCAAGTGAAGGTGTTAACCTAAAGAGACTAGTGTTAATCATGTCAAGGTGTTAACCTTAAGGAGAATGTTGAACCAAGCAATAATGTTATCCCAAGGAAACAGATTTTGAGCCATCTGAAGGCTTTGACCCAAGGAGGAGTGTGTTGAAGCAAGCGAATATGTTAACCCAAGGAGACGAGTGTCGAACCAAACGAAGGTGTTAACCAAAAGAGACTGGTGTTGAACCAAGTCAAGGTGTTAACTTTGAGACGAGTGTTGAACCAAGCGATGGTGTAAACCCAAGGAAACATCTGTTTAACCAAGCGAAGGTGTTAACCCAACGGAACAGGTGTTGAACCAAACGAATGTGTTCTCCTAATCAGACGGGTGTTGAACCAAGCGAAGGTGTTAAACAAGGCAAAGGTGTTAGCCCAAGGAAACGGAAGCTGAGTCTAGCGAAGGTGTTAACCCAATGAAACAGGTGTTGATACAAGAGAAGGTGTTAGCCCAAGGAATCAGAAGTTAAATCAAGCGAAGGTGTTAACCCAAGGAAACAATTGCAGACCCAAGCAAAGGTGTTAAGCCAAGGAAATATTTGTTGAACCAAGCAAAGATGTTAATCTAAATAAATGGGTGTTGTACCAAGCTAAGGTTTTAAGCTAAGGAGACGGGTGTCGAACCAAGGGAAGGTGTTAAGTAAAGGAAATGCGTGTTGAACCAAGAGTAGGTGTTAACCCAAGGAAATTAGTGTTAAACTAAGAGTAGGTGTTATTCCCAGGAATTAGGTGTTGTACAAAGCGAACGTGTTAGCCCAAGGAAACGGAAGTTGAATCAATTGAAAGTGTTAACCCTAGGAAACAGTTGCTAACCCAAGAAACTGTGTTAAGCCAAGGAATCAGTTGTTGAACCAAGCGAAGGTGTTAATCTAAATAAACGGGTGTTATACCAACCTAAGGATTTAAGCCAAGGAGACGGGTGTCGAACCAAGGGAAGGTGTTAAGTCAAGGAAATGGGTGTTGAAACAAGAGTAGGTGTTAAAACAAGGAAATTAATGTTTAACTAAGAGTAAGTGTTAACCTAAGGAGACGAGTGTTGAACCAACGAAGGTGTTAACCCCAGGAAACAGCTGTTGAACAAAGCGAAGTTGTTAGGCCAACAAAACGAGTGTTGAACCAAGTGAATGTATTAACCCAAGGAAATAGGTGTTGAACAACGCGAAGGTGTTAGCCCAAGGAAACGAAAGTTGAACCAAGCGAAGGTATTAACCCAAGGAAACGTGTATTGAACCAATCGAAGGTGTTAAACCCAAGAAAAACATGTGTTGAACCAAGTGAAGGTTTCAACTAAAGGAGACGAGTGTTGAACAAAGCGAAGGTGTTAACCCAAGGAGACGAGTGTTTAACCAAGCGAAGGTGTTAACCCAAGGAAACAAGTGTTAAACAAAGCGAATATGTTAACCCAAGGAAATAGGTTTGAACCAAACGAAGGTGTTAACCCCAGGAAACAGGTGTAAAGCAAAGCGAAGTTGTTAAGCCAAGGAAACGGGTATTGAACCAAGTGAATGTGTTAACCCCAAGAGATGGGGGTTGAACCAAGCCAAAGTGTTAACCCAAGGAAACATGTGTTGAACAAGGCGAAGGTGTTAGCCCAAGGAAATGGAAGTTGAACCATGCGAAGATGTTAACCCAAGGAAACAGTTGCTTACCCAAGCTAAGATATTAAGCCAAGGAAACAATTGTTGAACCAAGCGAAGGTGTTAATCTAAATAAACGGGTGTTGTACCAAGCTAAGGTTTTAAGCTAAGGAGATGGGTGTCGAACCAAGGGAAGGTAACAATAAAGGAAATGTGTGTTGAACCAAGAGTAGGTGTTAACCCAAGGAGACGGGTGGTGAACCAAGAGAAGGTGTTAACCCCAGGAAACAAGTATTTAACAAAGTTGTTAAGCCAAGAAAACGGGTGTTGAACCAATCGAATGTTTAACCCAAGGAAACTGGTGTTTATCAAGGCGAAGGTGTTAGCCCAAGGAAATAAAAGTTGAACCAAGCGAAGGTGTTAACTCAAGGAAACATGTGTTGAACCAAGCGAATGTATTAACCCAAGGAAACGTTTGTTGAACCAAGCAAAGGTGTTAACCCTAGAAACATGTGTTGAACCAAGCGTAGTTGTTAAACAAAGGAGATAAGTGTTGAACCTAGTGAAGGTCTTAACCTAAGTAAATAGGTGTTGAAACAAGAGAATGTGTTAACTCAAGGATACGGGTGTTAAACCAAGCGAATATGTTAACCCAAGGAAACAGATGTTAAACAATGCGAAGGCTTTGACCCATGGAGAAGTGTTTTGAAGCAAGCGAAGATGTTAACCTAAAGAGACTGGTTTTGAACCAAGTCAAGGTGTTAACCTTGAGACTATTGTTGAACCAAGCGATGGTTTTAACCCAAGGAAACGAGTGTTTAACCAAGCGAAGGTGTTAACCCAAGGCATCAAGTCTTGAACCAAGTGAAGCTATTCTCTTAAGGAGACGAGAGTTGAACCAATCGAAGGTGTTAACCCAAGGAAACAAGTGTTGAACAAGGGAAATGTGTTAGCCCAAGGAAACAGAAGCTAAATAAAGCGAAGATGTTATCCTAAGGAAACAGGTGTTGGACCAAACGAAGTTGTTAGGCCAAGGAAACGGAAGTCCAATCAAGCAAAGGTGTTAACGCAAGGAAACAATCGCTGACCCAAGCAAAGGTGTTAAGCCAAGGAAACATTTATTGAACAAAGTGAAGGTGTTATTCTAAATAAACAGGTGTTGTACCAATCTAAGGTTTTAAGACAAGGAGACGGGTGTCAAACCAAGGGAAGGTGTTAAGTCAAGGAAATAGGTTTTGAACCAAGAGTAGGTGTTAACCCAAGGAAATTAGTGTTGAACCAAGAGTAGGTGTTAACCTCAAGAAATAGGTGTTGAACAAAGTGAACGTGTTAGTCCAAGGAAACAGAAGTTGAATCAAGCGAAAGTGTTAACCCAAGGAAATAGTTGCTGACCCAAGCAAAGGTGTTAAGCCAAGGAAACAATTGTTGAACCAAGCGAAGGTGTTAATCTAAATAAACGAGGGTTATACCAAGATAAGGTTTTAAGCCAAGGAGATGGGTGTCAAACCAAGGGAAGGTGTTAAGTCAAGGAAATAGGTGTTGAACCATGAGTAGGTGTTAACCCAAGGAAATTAGTGTTGAACCAAGAGTAGGTGTTAACCCAAGGAGACGGGTGTTGAACCAAGCGAACGTGTTAACCTCAGGAAACACTTGTTGAACAAAGCGAAGTTGTTAAGCCAAGGAAATGTTTGTTGAACCATGCGAATGTGTGAACCCAAGGAGATTGGGGTTGAACCAAGCCAAGGTGTTAACCCAAGGAAACATGTGTTGAACAAGGTGAAGGTGTTAGCCCAAGGAAACGGAAGTTGAACCAAGCGAAGATGTTAACCCAAGGAAATAGTTGCTTACCCAAGCAAAGATGTTAAGCCAAGGAAACAATTGTTGAACCAAGCGAAGGTGTTAATCTAAATAAACGGGTGTTGTACCAAGCTAAGGTTTTAAGCCAAGGAAACGGGTGTTGAACCAAGGGAAGGTAACAGTCAAGGAAATGGGTGTTGAACCAAGAGTAGGTGTTAACCTAAGGAGTCGGGTGTTGAACTAAGCGAAGGTGTTAACCCCAGGAAACAGGTGTTGAAAAATGCGAAGGCTTTAACCCAAGGAGACGTGTGTTAAACCAAGCGAAGATGTTAACCCAAGGAGACGAGTGTCGAACAAAACGAAGGTGTTAACCAAAAGAGACTGGTGTTAAACCAAGTCAAGGTGGTAACCTTGAGACGAATGTTGAACCAAGAGATGGTGTTAACCCAAGGAAACAAGTGTTTAACAAAGCGAAGGTGTTAACCCAAGGGAACAGGTGTTGAACCAAGTGAAGGTGTTCTCCTAAGAAGACGTGTGTTGAACAAAGCCAATGGGTTAACCCAAGGAAACAAGTGTTGAACAAGGCAAATGTGTTAGCCCAAGGAAACGGAAGCTGAACCAAGCGAAGGTGTTAACCCAATGAAATAGGTGTTGAACCAAGGCGTAGGTGTTAGCCCAAGGAAATGGAAGTTGAACTAAGAGAAGGTATTTACCCAAGGAAACATGTGTTAAACCAAGCAAAGGTGTTAACCCCAAGAAACATGTGTTGAACCAAGCGAAGGTGTTAACTAAAGGAGACAAGTGTTGAACCAAGCGAAGGTGTTAACCCAAGGAAACCGGTGTTGAACCAAGCGAAGGTGTTAACACAAGAAGACGAGTGTTTCCCAAAGCAAAGGTGTTAACCCAAGGAAACAGGTGTTAAACAAATCGAATATGTTAACCCAAGGAAACAGGTTTGGACCAAGCAAAGGTGTTAACACCAGGAAACATGTGTTGAACAAAGTGAAATTGTTAAGCCAAGGAAATGGGTGTTGAACCAAGCCAATATGTTAATCAAAGGAGTGTTGCACCCTAAAATTTGCTCAACCTACTTCACTTGGTTTATGTTTCAATTGCATTAGCATTTGCATATAAAGTCATGTACATAGTCTAATCATCTGTATAACATAGCATAGCAAGTTATCCAACAAGGGACCAAGTACTATTCTCATCTCTATGAGCCTATCAAGAGGTTATTGTTCAAATTCAGGCCTATCCAAGTCATCAGAAAGAAATTGAAATCTAAGAAGTCAGTGGATCAAGCAGTGGATCTCTCTCCTATCTTGAGTGTATTTGAAGATCATCAAAGAAGTTGTAAGCTGTGAATTGAGGTCATGGAGGGTATAAATACATCATGGAAGACCTAGAGAGTCATTTTGAAAGAGAGGCAAGTCATTGATGAGATTGCAAGAGCTGCGGTTGAAGACAGTCAACTAGGGTTTCATCTGGGTCAACCCTAGGTCAAATGATTGATTGAAAGGCATCAAGGTCTATTTGAGAGATGTGGGGTTCATCATTTGACATGTACATATGAATGTGATGTTGTGGCAAGGAGAAATCAAGAGAAATCAAGAAGAAGAGGAGTTTCTAAATTAGGGTTTTTGTGTAAAATCCCCTGATTTAGGTCAAACATCCAAGCAAGATAATTCAAAATGCAAGCTTCAAATGGTTCCTTGGCCAACATGAAACTTGTAGAGGATCTCAAGACCTCTAATTTGAGTGGTGGAAGACATCAAGGAGATTTATAGAGCTCAAGTTATGGTTCTTGCAAGTTACAGGTCATCTGAGGCCTCTGAAATTTTGTCTGTGAAAGTTACTTGTCTTCCAAGCAACTTTTACCCCTCAAGGAGCTTTCAAATGGATTTATGGTCAACATGAGAGTTGTTCCTAATTGTCTTAGCTTTCTAGAAAGGTATGGTATGCCTTCATCTGATTTGTGGAACTCTACTTATGTCCTTGGCAAGCAAAGGGTATTTTGGTCATTTGAGAATTACAGGTCATTTCAAGCCTATGCCCAAAACTCATACAAGGAAGCTTCAAATGAAAAACTTCACAACATAAAACTTGCTCCAAATGACATTTTGAGTCTAGAAAAGTGATCATTAAAGTTTGGAAAGGCTCATAGCTCAAGGTTCTAAATTTGGTCAATTAAAAGGTGAATTTAATGAATAAAAGTGACCTAAAAATGAGATTTTTCATACCATGTCCAAATGGGATGAAATTATAGGTCATTTTGATTGGGAAGAGTGTTTTAAGATGATTGGAAATATTATATTTTTGACTTTAGTTCAAAGTTTGGAAGTTATCATTGGTTGCTTATGTATGAAGTTACACATGCCAAAACACAAGGGATTTGTGCACAAGAAGTTTCTACCAAGTTCTAGAGAGTTCCATGAGCATCTATATATTGAGTAGAGTGGATCCAATCATTGGTTGGTGATTCATTTTGGTTGAAACTCATAGTTGCATCACATTCCTCAATTTTGCAAATTCATTCCAAACTCTATCAAATCTTCATCATTCTCCAAAATTCTTGATTCTATCATCATCTACATTCATCATAGAGCAAGTTTCCATCAAGATCTGGTTGAATTGAAGCAGAATTCGTGTGCTACCAAGTGTATCATCCAAATTGCAAAAAGAAGTGGTTATGGCAATCCAAGGTGTTTAAGCAGGAACAAGTGCATACAGAACCACGATCCAAGTCCATTGATCAAGTCCTAAGCCTTGCTAGCTGTGAATCCAAGGATTTCTCCATCTGTTTTCAAGATTACACCAGGTTAGTTTTTCTATCGAATTGGCTAGAAATAAATAGCATGATAGAGGATCTTTAGGTTAGAATTGTTAGGAGTAGGTAGATGAATAATTCTGGTGAGTTTAAGAGCATTTCATGGAGTTTGCTACATGAGCACCAAAACTGTTTTGACCTAGAACTAAGAGGATATAGAGTGGTAATTCATGTGGATTAGTTTAGAATGATCAGTGATGTTTGGTGGTTGTGTTGATGCCAAGAAATTGGAGAAAGGAGAAGTTGGAAGTTTGAGCATCCATGGATGTAGAGCTATCGGGTTTGGCTTTCTAGAGAGTGTTAGTGAGAATTAATGATGTATTATTGTTCAGCATGAGAATTAGAGCAATTTTTCTTTTTACGGATCTGAATTTCATGGAGAAACGAAGGTGTATGAGGATGTTGAAACCTGGTTCGTGCAAGCTTGCTCATGGCATTAATGGTGGAAACCCTAGCTTCTCATTGGAGAAGAAACATGATGAGCGTTGGATGAAGTCTTCTGAGTTGACTGAAAAACGCATCCAATGGCCAGGATTTGAAGTTGAGAAAGAGAGGGAAGACTGAAACGTGAAACGCACCGTTTCACTTATGTCTTCAGACTGGGCCTAACCAATTGCTTTTCACACCACCATTCACCAAGGCCCAAACCAATTGAACTAATATATTTACTATTTGCACCGTTTTCATTTTATTTTCTTTAGTTTTTTTTCTGACTTAACTGGGCCCAGACACGCCTTGCTATGCGCACCCCCAGTCTGGGCCCATCATCCATTTTTTAACTGAAATTACTACTAATTGCACCCCTAACCAATTTTAAATCATTTTAATTTCTTTTATTTTTGTTAATTGTTTGAAAAATCATAACAAATTGGAAATTCCATATTTTTAAGTGGTTGTTTTTGCATCTTTTTTATATTTCTGTTAAGAAAATTGTCATGTAATAAAATTAGCATTTTAATTTGTTTTTGCATTTTTAGTATATTTTTCTTTTAAATAGGTTTAAATGATGTTTAGTTTAATACTTGATCTTGTTGATTTTAGTTTAGCTAGATTCTTGTATATTTTGGACCCATTCTTTTTAGAGTACTTCAATTAGGACTTCAAATTTCATATGAGATTTAATTCATGATTTTAGGACTAAATTTTAGATGGTTTGTTTAGGTGTGATTAGGAGAACCAAAACTAGGGTTTAGATATAACATAGGTGTAATAAATCAATTCTTTTAGGAGTTGTAGTTTGAATTTTGGGGTATGGGACTATAGGGGTATTATGGGTGAATAATAGATCCCTTAGAAAATATTAGGCTTCCCCTATTCTACTATTACTATTAGTGTATTGCTTGTATTTGCTTGACTATGTGGTGTGCCCTCTCTAGGGTTATTATTTGACTGTGTGGGGTATCGGGCCTGCTTGGGGTTTGGGTTTGAGCTGAAGAATTTGCTGATGAAGCCATTGAAGACAGAGAATGAAGACCAATTTCCAGAGTTGGGGAAGAGCATCTTGCTGGCAGCTATTGAAGGTTACAGGGTCTAGGAACTAGGCAGAGCTTTAGAGTAGAAAACTTGATTCACAAACATGGAAGGTCTTGTCTGCCTCCATTATTTCTCTATGATTCAAAGTCTCTTTTAAATACCCACCTCCTTCCTTTGGAAGGATTAGTGAATGTATTTAAAAGATAGAACTTTTGAGAGAAAATTGTCTGTATCATGTTAACAGTTAGTGAGCCACCCTTGGTAGGCAATTGACTGCTTAACATCTTATTCATCTTGTTGACTGCTGATCATCTTGGAGAGTGAGACTTGAAGAAAAGTCATTGAAGGATTGAAGATAGAGACCTTGCTTGAAGGCTTGAAGATGAAGACTGATGCTTGCTTGAAGCTTGTAGATAGTTGATGATGACTTGAAGACAGATGTTGGTGCAGAGCTGCTGTTGGCTGTTTATTTTTGCTGTTTATAATTTTTGATGTATTGTTTGAATTTCCCTGACTGTATTGTTTGCCATTTAACCTGTTAGGTTGAAAGTGAATCTTGTTCACTTTTGCCTGTTGTTTTCTAGGTTCGAGGTTGAGTGGGACTCCCTTGCCTCGCTTGTATTGCTGCATTCATGCATTTTACTGCTCTATTGTATATATGCTTTTGTTTCTGTTTCCGTCTATTCCCTTAGGATCTCTGTTTCTCTCTGTGCAAGAGAGGAACATGATAGACATTAGGTCTTAACCCATGCATGATAACATTAGGTTAGTTTGATTCCCTTTGCAACCATAGGTTAGAGTTCTGTCTCTTCTTTCTCAAAACAAACAGAAAAACACAATAAATATTTCAAACACAATAAAAGACACTTCTTCCGTAAAAGAATGTGAACTCATCAAAACGTCATTTTTGTCCGCTTGGACCAGTAATCAGAAAAACCCTTTTTCAGAAGGACTAAAAACAATCAAGACAGACTTGTGTCGTACGTGGCCCGAACTACGTTTGCTCTGATCTTTCATGCTGTATGAAAGTACGTAGGCATAGGATGCGATATCCTAGCGAGCAACCTTCCCCTCCTTTCCCGTAGGTAGGCGAACTACGTTGACTCTGATTTCTCGTTCCAGACGGGAATACGTAGGCATAAAGTGCGATACTTTGCCGAGTCCCTTTCTTTCTTTTTAACCCTTAACCCTTAGTTTAGATAGAAATAACAATCCGTACCAGAAAACAAGCATGGATCCCGTCGAGTACGACGGACGTGAGGGGTGCTAATACCTTCCCCTTGCGTAACCGACTCCCGAATCCAGGTTTTGGTTGCGATGACCATTCCTTTCCCCGTTTTGCGGTAGGTTTACCTCGAGCGTTTCCTTTCCCCTCTTCGGGATAAATAACGCACGGTGGCGACTCTTCTGTTCAGCCGGCGCCGATTTTCGCAGTAGCGACAGCTGGCGACTCTGCTGGGGATCCAACGTCCCCTGGCTGCTAAGGACTGCGATAGTTCCTTATGCATTTGGGATCCAACATCCCTTAAGCGAGTCAATCCTAGCGCTTGTTTTCCCGTCGAGGATTTTGTATGGATTTACATTTCTGTCATTTACTTTCAACATTATATTATTGTTATTATTGCTGTATTGGGGTTGTGACGGGTGTTCTATGATTGAGAGATAAGTCGGACCTGGGCTTGAGTGCACTTAGAATTAGAGTAGAAAGTAGTGGGCGCGTGCCGGCTTTGCTTGCATTAGTGTCCCACAAAATCTACACTCGGACGAGGTTCTTCTGGTTGACTTCTTTTTCTACCCTTTGGGTCGAAGGGGTTGTTGGTTAGCTGAATTGTCGACTCTAGGAACCGATCATTTGGAAGTTGGCTAAGTGAGGCTTCTTCAGGATTTGATGATGCCACTCCTTCTGGGAATCGTATCATCAACCCTAAAAGTCTGTGACGCTGACGACCGCATAGGATGCCATACCATTGTCAGTTGCTAGGACACCTACCTGTGAGAGGGGTTTGGGGTTATGCAGGTAACTAGACCTTCAGATACCGGTTTGTTTCTTGATCTGAGATTCTGGGTATTTATGGATAGTTTAGAGGTCTATCAGAGACCAGTTGGAGCTATGATATGGGGTCTGTCAGAGACTAGTCAGAGTTATGATATGAGGTCTATCAGAGACCAGTGTTGGAGCTTTGTATTGGGTCTGTCCAAGACTAGGGTTTGAGGAATTCTGGAGGGTCTATCAGAGACTTGTGATATGGTTCAGGCTTCTCAGCCATGGCATTTGGTCCCTGTTGCATCTATTTGCATTGCATTGCTTGCATAACCATTATCATTGCATCCCATTAACGTGTGTCTGTGCTGCAGGTGCATTTGCATATTCCCTGATTCTAGTGCCCGGACTTCTGCTTATTGATCATGGCTGGTTTGAGAAAGACAGTTGCGTACAAGTTGCCTACACCTGACATTACTCCCCTACTTGGTATGATGTCCCTTGCTGATGAGGAGGTTAGGAGAAGTTTCAGGATGAGTCATGGAAGATTGTTGAGACTGGTCTGCAAGCCAACTGCTGTTGAGATGAATGGGCTGTACACCTTGATGCAATTCTATGACCCTGCATTGAGATGTTTCACGTTTGCTGACTTTATTTTGGGGCCTACCATTGAAGAGTATGTAGAGTTTACTGAGCTGCCAGTACAGAATAAGGTTCCCTTTATTCACTCTGCCGCTGAGCCCAAGTTGGAGGACTTAGCTAAGGCCTTGCATATGAACGCTGCTGAACTATTATTGACTTCTTGGCTTGGGGTTCCAGGTTTCTCCCTTGATTTTCTGGTTGGCAAAGCTCAAGAATACGCCAAGAGCGGGTGCTGGATAGTCTTTAATGCTATCTTGGCTCTATGCATCTACGGAATAGTGTTGTTTCCCAACTTACCCAATTTTGTGGACTTGGACGCTTTTCATCTGTTTGCTGCTGGCAACCCCGTACCCACTTTGATTGGAGATCTCTATCATTCATTGCACTACAAAAATGAAAATAGAAGAGGAAAGATTGTTTACTGTTGTGCGCCGCTGTTGAACATGTGGTTTAAGAGCCATCTTCCCCTGAAGGGACCTTTTGTAGATAGTGCAACTACAGTTGACTGGCCAGAGCGCTTGATGAGACTATCTTCTGAAGACATTGAGTGGTTTGACCGAGACTTGTTGGGGTCTGAGATTATTTTCAGTTGTTCCGGGTATCCTAATGTTCCGTTGATAGGAAGAAAAGGGTGTATCAATTATAACCCATCTCTGTTCGTTCGCCAGTTTGGATACGCAGTGAAGAACCCACCTCAGGAGGAGGAAGTACAGGAATCTCTGTACTTCACCGGTGATTTGAACGGAGAGTTACTAGCCAAGCTTCAGCACACCTGGATGCGTATCAACCGAAGAGGGAAACCGCTGTTGGGGAAGAATGATTGTCAGGCGTATGCACCCTACAAAGTTTGGATCCAAGAGAGAGCAAGTCAGTTGCTGATGCCATTTCCAGCTGCATCAGTCTCTGTTCATATTCCTGAGGAAGAACCAACCACTGTTACCATGGAGGTCTACGAGCAAGTTGTAAAAGAAAAAGAAGCCTTGATGAAGATCAATGAAGGGTTAGAAAAGGAACTGGCTCAGATGCGTAGTGAGAAGAGCAAGGCTGTGCATTCTTTCCAACAACAGGTCGAGTTAGTAAATAGGCTAGGTGTTGAACTGACTGAAGAGAAAAAGAAGCGTGAACGTCTGGGGAAAGAATTCAGAAGCTCCTATGACATGTTGGAGTCCAAAAAGAAAGCACTCGATGCCGCCCACCGGGAAATCTCTTCTTGTAACAAGACGTGGAATGCTACGCTAACCAACAACAAAAAGAGGGAAGACAAATTGAAGCAGCAAATTTCTGAACTCGAAGAACAGTTGAAGGCTAGCACTAAGAAGTATGAAGAAGAGGTAATGGCCAGATATAGTCTCCAGAATGCATTGAACAAGGCCATCGAGGGCAAGAAAGAAGCTGTGTCTCGGAAGCGGAAGCTAGAGGATCGCTTCGGAGAAGGGGCATGGGAGGAATCCGCTGGTGACTTGCAGCGTGTTCTCAAGCGAAGAGATCTACTTGTTGAGGGTCTGCTTACCCGACCAAGTCATCCAGAGACTAAGAAGTTACTAGAGGAGTACCAGGCATATGGGAGTACTTGACCATTTCATCTATTGACGTGTATGCTTTATTTGCATAGCGCTGACCATCACCAGGATTGTTGGTTGAGGTCATGCCTTCTTATTGTACACTCAGTGATATTGTATTCTTGGCTTAATGGATTTCTCTGCAATATATGAGGTGTTTTCTATGATTTGGCTCCGATCACTGTATTGCTGCCACTGTCACCACACTGACACATTCGCACTAGAATCGGGGAATGATATTCCCTAATGCACAGACACATATTGCATTGCATTCCCATTCATATTGCATTACAGGTGATTATTGAATTGTATCTCATTTCCTGCACTGTACCAGGTCTTTTTCAGGATTGAAGGTCAGCGCCCGCACCGATACTCCACTCGTACCAACTGCCGAAGAATTATGGATCAGATGCAGAATGAAATGCAGGACATGCGTGAGAAGCTGGCACTATTCATGCAGACAATGGAGACCATTGCGAAAGGACAGGAGAATTTGCAAGCTTTGGTGCAACCTCTGTTGGTAAGAAATGTTGGGCATGGAAATGAGGATCATCAGTCTGTGCGAGTCGACACTATTCACGGGGATGGTACCCCCACACCAGTGGCTCCACCTGTGGTAAACATACCTGCTGTCAATGTGAACAACGGCGCTGCCGCCGGAAATGGTAACGTTGGAATTGGTGACGAGACTGTCGTCAACAACGTTGGGCTCGGAGATGTCAACCTGGGTGATAATATGGGAGGTAATGGCTTCGGTAATAATGGATTCGGCTTCAATGACCAGGGATTTGATCATGCTGGGAAGTACGGCTTCAATGCTCAAGGCTTCGGACAGGACGGATATGGTATGACTAATCAGGGTTATGGCGGATTCGGAAATGGAAATGGCGCTGGGTTAATGGCTTTTGGACCTGCAGGAGTTGCTCCGGGGTATGGTAACAGGGGGCGAGGCCCTATAATGAACCAGACTAGAATTGGCCGTAACAACGGGTACGATGGATACGGAACTGGGAACGGTAACTGGCAAGAAGATCAACAAGAGGATGCTTTCTTCGGCGGAGGTTTCGAAGGTCCTATGGATGACTCTCAGAGAATCAAGATGCTCGAGGAGCAAATGAAGGGGGTCGTAAATCAAAGTGGTGTTGGCTTAGATATGACTACAATGGGTCTGGTGCCTGGCCTGAGGGTGCCAATCAAATTCAAAGCTCCCACATTCGACAAGTATAAGGGGGATACCTGTCCAAAAGTGCACGTGCGGTCATACTACAGAAGGATGTCGGCGTATTCAAACGATGAGAGGATGCTAATGCATTTATTTCAAGATAGCTTGTCTGGTCCTTCCCTTGAGTGGTATATGGGATTGGAACTAACACAGATAAAGACATGGAAGCAGCTGGCGGAAGCATTTGTGGCTCACTATAAGTACAACAGTGACTTGGCACCCAACCGGGTCCAATTGCAGGGGTTGTCCCAGAAGAAGGGCGAGAGCTTCAAAGAGTATGCGCAGAGATGGCGCGACATGTCTGCTCGAGTTCATCCTCCTCTAGAGGATAAAGAAATGAATGATATGTTCATAGGAACATTCACTGGCATGTTTTATGACAAGCTGTTTCACACTTCTTTGGGCAGTTTCTCAGACTTAATCCTGATGGGAGAGAAGATTGAAAGCAACATTAAACAGGGAAGATTCCAAGCTGAGGAATCCACTTCAGCTGGCAGTAACAGAAGGGCTTTCGGTGGGCGCCGTCAAGGTGATGCAAGCGCAGTGTTTGGGGGCCGAGGCCGGGGCAGAGGTCGAAACCAGTACAATCAGCCGCAGCAGGTGGCAAGTGTTACTATTCCATTTCAGCAACAACCAATACAACAACAACAACAGCAACAGCAGCCACAACAGGGGGCACACCCTACCCAGCGCAGATTCTAGGGGGGCAAACCAAGGAGGGTGTTTGAAGCGCCTCCTTCAACGTATGCAGAATTGCTACAGACGTTACGGGGTTTGAACTTGGTGGAAAAGAGAACTCTGGCGCCAATAACAGGCACTCCTCCATATGGCTACGATGCAAGCAGGCACTGTGAATTCCACTTCGGGGCTCCTGGCCACGATGTAGAGGGTTGCCACGCGTTCAAGCATGTGGTGCAGGATCTGTTGGATAGTAAGGCTATCAATTTTGGACAGGCGGGTCCGAACATAGTACAAAAGCCCATGCCCAACCATGGGGCAAATGCCATTTTAACCGAGGAGGGTTTGAACTTGATTATGAATGTTGACGACCTAAAGACACCGTGGTGCGAGATAAAGAGACGGTTATTGCAAGGGGGTGTGTATCCAGGTTGCGACGAGTATTGCTTAGAGTGTTGGACCCAAGATGGGGGGTGTGCTGACTTAAAGAAGGGTATTCAGGCTTTAATAGATGGAGGCACATTGCAATTCGACCGAGCGGCAGTTGAAGAACCTGTAGAGTTATCAGCAGACAAGCAAAGTGATGTAGCTACTGTGACGATTCCCTGAAAAACGATAACTATAACGGCGCCGGCCAAGCGACCGCCGATCACTATCACCAAGGCCGGACCAATCCCTTACGAGAGCACTAAGGCAGTCCCCTTGACTTATGGGTTGGAAGTATACTGTGATGGGGTGAAAATTGATGTTAGTAAACAGCCAGTAGAGGTTGTAGACAACGTCGTCGGTACCGGAGGTATGACAAGAAGTGGGAGAATCTTCATATCGCTTGAGGTAGAGGCTGAACGACTGGCGAAGGGAAAAGGAAAGATGAATGAGACGGTCCCTGTGCAGAGGAACGACAAAGAAACGGCATCGAAGGATGTGGAAGAGTTCATGCGCCTTATTCGCAAGAGCGATTATAAGATTGTTGAGCACCTTCAACAGACGCCGTCAAAGATATCCATCCTGTCGTTGCTATTATGTTCCGAAGCTCACAGAAATGCATTGTTGAAAGTTCTGGATACTTCCTTCGTACCCCAGGATGTTTCCGTGAATCAGCTGGAGGGGGTGCTGGCACATGTAAACACAGGCCATAGTGGAGAGGTCGACGGCGAGATTCATGAAACACCCTGTCAAGCCTTTGAAGGGTTGCGCATCAAAGACAAAGGTCCCGGGCCGAGTAAAGCGTCAGAGGTAGCCGTCTCGTCCTACAAAGAAGCTCAAGCTCTAGTGGAGACTGGTGAGACAAAAGGCTGGGGCAAGGTGCTGGATATTCCCGTGAAGATGGACCGATTTGGGCTGGGATATCAACCGTCGTCATCAACACCTGTTGTGGGGGCACCCCGTTTCAGAGGACCGATAACCATCACTGCTAGTGGAGTGTGTCACGAGGCCATCAACGATGTTTCAGATTCCGAAGAAGGAGACAGTGATTGCGACATGGACGCCTGGATTCAACCGAGCGTGCCAGGACAAGGATTATGCAATTGGTCTATTCAGGAGATTATTCCTGTGACTCACAAACAGTAATACTTTGTTTTCTTAATTGTTGAACAATCTGGTGTCTTACCCGAGGCATCATGATTTTGCTTAGGGTTGTGTTGTTATGTACATTGCGTGTTTAATCATTAAATAAAAGGCGTTTTTTCATGTACAAATATTGCGATCTCTGTTTTTTCTGTTTTGGGTTTTACAATAAAAGGGCAACGTGGTTATTCGCTTTATACGCATTTTGAAGCATTTAACCATTCCTTTTGCAGGATAACCTTTTCAGATGACATCATTGAACCGCCTATGACTCGTCTCGACTTTGAGCACCCGATATTTCAGGCCGAAGAAGAGATTGTCGAAGATGGCGACGTGCCCGAAGAATTGTCTTGGTTGGTAAAGCAAGAAGAACGAGTCATTCTGCCTCACGAGGAGGTCATCGAAATTATTAACCTGGGGTCGGAAGGGGTTGAAAAGAACATCCGTATAGGAGCCGCGCTGCAGAGTGATGTCAAGCGAAGACTGGTTGAAATGCTCAGAGAGTATAGTGATGTGTTCGCTTGGTCGTATGAAGACATGCCTGGGCTTGATACAGATATGGTTGTGCACCGCCTGCCGTTAAAAGAAGAATGTCCGCCGGTTAAGCAGAAGCTTCGCAGAACTAGACCCGATATGGCAGTGAAAATTAAGGAGGAGGTTCAAAAGCAGTGGGATGCTGGTTTCCTAGCTGTGACAAAATATCCCTCATGGGTCGCTAATATTATACCAGTGCCAAAGAAAGACGGTAAAGTGAGAATGTGCGTAGATTACCGTGATTTGAACAAAGCGAGCCCGAAAGATGATTTTCCGCTTCCTCACATCGATGTGCTAGTTGACAACACTGCTCAATTCTCCGTATTCTCCTTCATGGATGGCTTCTCGGGCTATAATCATATTAAGATGGCACCAGAAGACATGGAGAAGACTACTTTCATAACACCTTGGGGAACATTTTGTTACAAAGTGATGCCCTTCGGATTAAAGAATGCTGGGACAACATATCAGCGTGCAATGACGACTCTTTTCCATGATATGATGCATAAAGAGATCGAAGTTTATGTTGATGATATGATTGCCAAATCCCAGACGGAGGAAGAGCATTTGGTGAATCTGCTGAAGTTATTCAAAAGGCTTAGGAATTTCAGGCTGAGACTGAACCCTAACAAGTGCACCTTTGGGGTGAGATCGGGTAAACTGCTGGGGTTTATCGTGAGCGAAAGAGGAATAGAGGTTGATCCTGTAAAAATAAAAGCAATACAAGAGATGCCGACGCCTAGAACAGAAAAAGAGGTGCGCGGGTTTTTAGGGAGGTTGAACTACATCGCCCGGTTCATATCTCACCTAACGGCTACGTGTGAGCCATTGTTCAAGCTGTTGAAAAAAGACCAGGCTGTAACGTGGAATGAAAATTGTCAAAAGGCGTTCGATAAAATAAAGCAGTATTTGCAGGAGCCTCCTATTTTGATACTCCCAGTGGCAGGGAGACCCTTGATTATGTATTTGACAGTTCTTGAGGGAAGTATGGGTTGTGTTTTCGGTCAACACGGCGAGACAGGAAGAAAAGAGCATGCGATCTACTACTTGAGTAAGAAGTTCACTGAATGTGAATCTCGATATTCAATGCTCAAAAAAACTTGTTGCGCGCTAGCCTGGGCCGCCAAGCGTTTGAGGCAATACATGCTGAATCATACAACCATGCTCATCTCGAAGATGGATCCTATCAAATATGTATTCGAAAAGCAGACGTTATCGGGGAGAATTGCCCGTTGGCAGATGGTTTTGACTGAATATGACATCCAGTATGTCTCGCAGAAGGCTATAAAGGGGAGTGTATTGTCGGAATACTTAGCAGAGAAGCCTATTGAGGATTACCAATCGATGAGGTTTGATTTTCCTGACGAGGATATCATGTACCTAAAGATGAAAGATTGTGAAGAGCCGTTGCCAGACGAAGGACCGGAATTGGGCTCCAAATGGAAGTTGATCTTTGACGGAGCTGTAAACGCCTACGGTAGCGGAATAGGGGCAATCATCACTACTCCACACGGGTCGCACATCCCGTTTACTGCTCGATTGACCTTCCCAGTTACCAATAATGAAGCCGAATACGAAGCTTGTATCATGGGGCTTAAAGAAGCCCTTGATTTGCGAATCAAAAATCTGGATGTATACGGAGACTCAGCTCTGGTGGTGAATCAAATAAAAGGGGAATGGGAGACACGTCAGCCCAATTTGATACCGTACATGAATTACGCGAGGAGATTGTTGCCTTTCTTTGACAAGGTTGAATTGCATCATGTGCCGCGCGCTGAGAATCAGATGGCTGACGCCCTGGCCACTTTGTCTTCCATGTATAAAGTCAACTTCTGGAATGAGGCTCCCAGAATTGTTATCTCTCGGCTTGACAGACCCGCCTTCGTGTTTGCCATTGACGAAGCATCTGATGATAAACCGTGGTATTTCGATATCCTTAATTTCCTGAAAAATAAAGAGTATCCGGCTGGGGCATCCAGTCAAGATCAGAAGACTCTCAGGAGATTGGCGGGTAGCTTCTATTTGAATTCGGACGGTGTCTTATACAGAAGAAATCACGACTTGGTGCTACTACGTTGTGTGGACGAGAAAGAGGCGAAGCTGCTCATGGAGGAAATACATGAGGGTACATTTGGTACGCATGCTGGTGGGCATGCTATGACGAGGAAGCTGCTGCAGGCAGGTTATTTTTGGCTAACTATGGAAACTGATTGTTTCAAGTTTGCGAGGAAGTGTCACAAGTGCCAAATCTATGCAGATAAGATCCATGTGCCTCCGAGTCCTCTGAATGTGATGTCATCGCCATGGCCATTCTCGATGTGGGGAATCGATATGATTGGAAAGATCGAGCCGACGGCTTCTAATGGACACCGGTTCATTCTAGTAGCAATCGATTATTTCACCAAGTGGGTGGAAGCGGCATCTTACAAAAATGTGACTAAGCAGGTGGTAGCCAGATTCATCAAGAGAGATATCATTTGCAGATATGGAATCCCCGAGCAGATAATTACTAACAACGGTTCAAACTTGAATAACAAAATGATGAAGGAGCTCTGTCAGAATTTCAAGATCGAGCATCACAACTCCTCCCCTTACCGACCCAAGATGAATGGCGCTGTTGAAGCGGCCAACAAGAATATAAAGAAGATTGTGCAGAAGATGGTGGTGACTTATAAGGACTGGCATGAGATGCTACCTTTCGCTTTGCACGGTTATCGTACGACGGTACGCACATCGACTGGGGCAACCCCGTTCTCGTTGGTATATGGAATGGAAGCAGTGCTACCACTGGAAGTTGAGATTCCTTCGCTGAGAGTATTACGAGATGTCCAACTAGACGAGGCAGAATGGGTGAAAGACAGGTTGAACCAGCTGAGTTTAATGGATGAGAAGAGGCTAGCTTCTCTAGCATACGGTCGTTTGTACCAGAGCCGAATGAAGAAAGCATATGATAAGAAGATACATCCTCGGATCTTTCAGACGGGCGACCTTGTGCTGAAAAGGATTCTCCCGCCGCAGGCAGATCACAGGGGCAAGTGGACCCCCAACTACGAAGGGCCATACGTTGTCAGAAAAGTCTTTTCAGGAGGGGCTTTATTGTTGTCTACCATGGACGGTGAAGACTTTACGTCGCCCGTGAATTCGGACGCAGTTAAAAAATACTTTGCTTGAAATTGACCCGCTGGACAGAAAAAAGAGGGTCCAGACAAAAATGGGGCATCCTGGCGAACCAAAAACAGAATGAAAGGTTCGGGCAAAAGTTAGGGATAAAATTGAAAAAAATGTACACCCGCGAAGTTGAAAACCTACACTGGGCGGCTTCGGCAAAAAGGGGTATCCCGGTGAACTGAAAACCCGTAAAGGGCGGTTCACGCAAAAGTTAGGGATTTGAAAAGCAAATGACTGCGGTCCGAATTTGATACTGCAGTGAGCATTGTGGTGCGGAGTGGGTTGAAACCAGGGTTGTGTGCTTCATAGCTTGAGAGTTGTGGGAGCTCCTCAGATGATTCTGAAACTTTGAGAATGAACTAGATGTTTTGAGGAAGCCTGTGAGATGTCTTGATAGCCATCATAAAGCCCAGAGAGGTCATTATGTAAGAGTTCAGAAGATTCACCCATGGATGGTAGAATTAGGGTTTTGACTGGCTCAACCCTAGGATAAATGAAAATTTGGAGAAGGTTGAGACCTAATCCAAGGGCCATGAGATCATCGAATGATGCATAGAGATGTTATAAAGATGACTCCTAGACCAACTCATCATGAGTGAGGAGTTTGAGAAGTTTCAAGTCAGGGTTTCTGAGGATTGTCAGTGAAAAAACCCTAATTTGATCCCTATTTTCCAGGCAGTTTTAGCTCTAGATGCGATTGATATCTCATCTTCCCCCACAACATGAATGTTGTAGAGCTTGTTCTTAGCTTTAATTTGAGTGGTGGAAGTCCTTGATAGGAGTTGCAGAGCTCAAGTTATGGTTTTGACAAATTACAGGTCAGCAGAGGTGTGTGAATCCGGGTCCTTGAAAGTCACCCAACTTGCAGACAACTTTTGCCCTAGTAAGATGATTCCTATGATCTCTTGGTCAACATGAATGTTGGAGGGCATCTTCTTAGCTTTAATTTGAGTGGTAGAAGTCCTTGATAGGACTTGTGGAACTCCACTTATGGCTTGTGCAAGACAGGGGTATTTTGGTAATTTGGAATTACAGGTCATTTTTAGCCAATGCCTAAAACTCCTACTTCCAAGCTTCAAATGGAAAAATGTACAACATGAAAGTTGTTCAAAATGGCATTTTAAGGCTAGATAATAGGTCTTGAGAGTTTGTAAATGTATGGAGCATGGATATTTTAAAATGGTCAAAATGAACTAAAAAGGGCTTATAAGTTAAATAAGTTGAAATTGAATTTTGGTTTGAGAGATCTACAAATCCAAAATGGGGCATATGATAGATGATTTTGATTGGAAACATCATTTTGAAAACAATGGTTCATCCATATTTTTGAGTTTAGGCTTAAAAATTTGACTTCCTTTGTAAATTTGATTCTTGCATTTTAAGGTATCAAAAGGAAATGTTTGCTAATGCCTTAAAATAGCTAGAAAAGCCTTGTTCTCTTATTACCATCTCATATAAGGATATTTTGCATGGTTTCTCATGAGATTTATGATATTTACTAAAAATAGAAAAAGTGAAATTCTCATTGCATGAGAAGTTCTAGAACTCTCTTGGAAGTTTCTCACACATTCTAGATCATTCCATTGTCATCTATATAAACCCTAAGGTGGGTTCATTCATTGGTTGGTGATTCATTACACATGCATGCTATACTTTGATCCTTTCCTTCCTTTTTGATTTTCATTCCAAATCATTCTAAACTCCATTAATAGTGAGAGTTATCATCACTATCATCATTCACCATCATTATAGAGTGGAATCCATGCAAAAAACCAACAGAATTCGTGGCTGGTTTGTGCACTTCACATCATCACTCCCACTTGCATGAAGGTTTGAATAGTAAGTTTCAAGAAGTTTGGGCAAGATTCCTTCCACCAGAATCATCATCATCCATCAAAGATTAGTTACAGCAAGTGGCAAGGGTTGGAAAGGAGTGCAACTATCATCACCATTTTCATTTGGTAGGTATGCGTTTTGATTCGAATCATCACATCTAGCCATGGTTTGGGTTAGTTCTTAAGTTATTTGTGATAGAGACAATCTAGGGATGCTTTATGGTGAGTTTAAGGTCCATCCATGGAGTTTCAAAATATGACATCAATTCTTGGTTGATCAAGAAAGCTTGAGATATGAGGTTTTAATACATGTATCATAGTTTAGTATACTCATGGAAGCAAGAGGAACACATTGGTATCATTATTTTCAAGGTTGGTTAGAGTTGAAAAGTAAGGTTTCATGGTGGTACCCGTGCCTTGTTGTTGTCGGTTTGAAGGCTAGAGAGAGATTCAAGAGAAACTAAAACCATGGTTGTGTAGAGGGCGAGAAGAGGATCAGTTTTGTTTTTTATTTCATGTGATTTCATGGAGTAATGAATGAGATAGAGTCCATGGAAGTTGCATGCATGGAATAGAAAAATTCTGAATTTTAGGGTTTTGATTGGAGAAGATGAACATGCACCATTGGATTGGAATGGAAACTTTGACTTGACTTTGATCTTGCGGCCTAGATTTTATTAAACTTCAAAAAATCATAACAAAATAAAAAATGCATATTTTTTAATGAGACTTTTTTTCCCATTTTTCATTTTCGGTCTAGAAAAATATAAAAATATAAAATAGCCATTTTATTTCAGTTTTATATTTTTTGTGCATTTTTACTTTTAATTACTTTTTTTAAATTCTTTTAGTTGGTATGCTAACTTGTAGAATTTAATTAGGATAGTTCCCTTAGGCTTTTTGAGCCATTATTTTTGGTGTAATTAGATATTGAATCATAGTTCCCCATAGGATTTAATTCTTGATTTTTAGATTAGAATTTGATTAGTTTAATTAGGTTAGCATTAGGGTATCCTAATTAGGGTTTAGGTTGTGCATAGGTAAGGAGATTCATTTTCTTTAAATAGTTTTGCCTTGATTCTTGGGTAGGGGCATATGTGGATATTATGGGTAGATATTGTAGACTCTTGTGAATAATGGATAGATTTTTCCCCCTTGGTTTAGTATTTTTAGGTATTTTCTGAAGTTGCCTGATGGTTTCATCTGTTTTGTGGTTATCTGTTCATCTCTGGGGGGTTGTTTTGGGGAAGTTGTTATGGGGTTTGTGTTGTCTTGAAGATCTTGTTGGAGAGCATGATGAAGAGAAGATTGAAGATCAAGACCCAGAGACCCAGAGCTTGGATTATTCCCTGTCTGTGAGGTTTGAGATCCTGAAGTTTGAAGGGAGTTCATGGTACTTTCCTGAGGAAGGCACTATGAATGACCTTCATTCTTTCTTCTCACCTCTTTCTTAAGTATCCAATGATGTTGGAGCCAACTTGTGAGTTTAATTTCTCCTGAGGAGGAATGTAAACTGATTACATGTTGTTGAGCCACATGGGATACAATTCCTAAGTGGAAGCCTCCTAGTACTTTCCTGAGGAAGGTCCTATGGGTCTATTCACTTAGTTCCATTAGTTTATCTAGGATTTCTCAAGTATCCAATGATGTTGGAGCCAACTTGTGAGTTTAATTTCTCCTGAGGAGGAATGTAAACTGATCACTGTTGTTGAGCCACATGGGATACAATTCCTAAGTGGTAGCCTCCTAGTACTTTCCCGAGGAAGGTCCTATGAGTCTGCTCACTTAGTTCCACTAGTTCAGATAGGATTTCCTAAATATCCAGTGATGTTGGAGCCTGCTTGTGAGTTTAATTCCTCCTGAGGAGGAATGTAAACTGATCACAGTGGTTGAGCCACGTAGGATATGACTCCTGAGTATACACCTCCTAGTGCTTTCCTGAGGAAGACACTATGAGTCTGCTTACTTAGCTCCCTTTCTTTGGTAAGCTTGTTCTGAGGCTTGAAGACTGGGATTGTTTTCTTTTGGTTAGGTTTTGCTTTAGGGCTTTGCTTAGATTTGATCAGGTTTTTAGGGTCAGAATTGGAGAGTAGAGAGTAGATGATTCTTTCTTAAGTTTGTGTTTTGTTTGCCTGATGGCACTTCATTTCCTTTACCTGTATATTGCTTGATAGCATGTTGTTTATTTTCAGTATGATTACTGTTATCTCATGACTGGCTTGAGGTCGAGACGAGCTTGTGGAGGCTGAAGCCCCACACACATTTCCTCCCTCACTTGCATTGCATGCATTTTACTGTTAAAGCTGATGCTTTTGTCTGTTTTGGTGTATCATTGACATGATCCCTTAGGACTCTCATTTCCTCTGATGAGGATTTGATGATAGACTTTTAGGTTGAAACTTATGCATGACAACTTCTAGGAGTACCCTGTTCAAACCTCAACCATAGGATGAATCCATGGCATGACAACGGTAGGACTTGATAGTCTCCCTCCTAGTTGGGCCTGTTCTCTTCTCATCTCGAAGCAGTTTAAGATACAGTAATCATGAATGATTTCTTTCGTACGTTACGAGCCTTAAGCTATCTGAGGATGGATGTTTAGTATGGTGCCCTTTGGGTGACATGCGACGCATTCACTCTCAGGTCATAGTCTCTAGTGCGGTTGAGATCGCAAACACCATAAAAAACACCTCTTTTAGGAGATAACCCGTAGTTCCCCGAACCACGTTTGCTCTGATCTTTCATACCAGATGAAAGTACGTAGGCATAGGACGCGACGTCCTAGCGAGCAACCTTTCCCCCGCAACCCGTAGTTAGCCGAACTACGTTGACTCTGATTTCTCGTTCCAGACGGGAATACGTAGGCATAAAGCGCGACGCTTTGCCGAGTCATTTTTCTTTTCTTTTTCAGCCAGCCTTGATAGGTAGATAGATTATAACCAACCCGTCCAAGTAAACAAACAAGCGAGGATCCCGTCGAGTACGACGGACGTGAGGGGTGCTAATACCTTCCCCTTGCGTAACCGACTCCCGAACCCAGACAACGGTTGCGATGACCTTGTCTTACCCTTTTTCGTCAGGTTTTTCCGATCGTTTCCTTTCCCGCTCTGAGGGATAAATAACGAAAGGTGGCGACTCTTCTGTCATGCCGGCACCTTATTTTCGCGCAAGCGACAGCTGGCGACTCTGCTGGGGACCGAACCCAGAATCTCTGGTTCTCCGGTTCCCTATGAGAGTCAATCCTATCGTTTGTGTGTTTGCTTGTTGGGTTGCGTTTGTTTATCGCATCTTTACTTCCCGCATTTTACTTCCCGCATTTTATTTTCCAGTTTGATATGATTATCTGTGCTGCTGTGGGAGAGGGATGTTACCATGAGTGAGAAGCCAGACCTGGGCTTGAGTACACACCTAGATATAGTTGCGGAGAAGTAGTAGACGAACCTGTCTGCTGAGCAGGCACAGTTCCCTACGAAAATCTGCGCTCAGACGAGATTCTTGCAGAGGTGCTCCTTTCCGGTCCTGAGGATCTGAGGGGAGTCCAGACGTGAGGATTGTCGACTCTGGGGACCGATCATTTGGAAGTCAGCTAAGAGAGGCCTCTTCATGACTTGATGATGCCACTCCTTCTGGGAATCGTATCATCACTCGTGAAAGTCTGTGACGCTGATGACCGCATAGGATGTCGTACCTTTGTCCGCGGATTAGGTCCATACCTGTGAGCGGGATTGGGATGCTGCAGGAAACTTTGACCTCCAGACTACCTGGTTTTCTCGACAGTGAATCAGTTATGTTGGTACCAAGGTTCTCAGTTGCAGATTTGACTGTTCTTGACAGAGCAAGTTGTTTGATCAGAGGATTGTATCATCGGGTGTATGTCTGTTCTTGATAGAGCAGGTTTCGATCAGGATATCGTCATCAGTGGTTTGTTCAGGATAGAGCAAATTTTGAGTGAGGTCTGAAGATCTCATCAGTAGCTGTGTGTTTGTTCTTGATAGGGCAGATTTTTGATTTGGGGTTTGAAGACTTCATCAACAGATATTTCTTGACCGTGCACCCGGGGTCCTTATTATCAGGCACTTACTCTTGGCAGAGCGAAATTTTGATCTCGATCCTATCAGATGGTTGTTCTCAGCAGATCAGATCAGTGATTTTACACCGGGGTCTCCTTCTCATCAGTGACTGTTGATACCGAATCTCCACAGCAGCCACCTGGATATATTATTGCATGCCTGCATTTTGCATTAGCTCGCATATTCATGTTTGCATTCTATTAGCATGTGTCTGTGCTGTAGGCGCGTTTCGTACCCTGATTCTGGTGTCCCGAGCAATATGAGATATTTTCTTCCATGAATGGATCCAGTCTTATCATTGCATTAACACTATGTTGGCACGTTGACACCAGAATTAGGGGTGATCTCCTAAACGTACAGACACCCATGACATTACCATAATTCATCTTGCATGGCAGAAGCCGGGACTTGTCTTCTAACCCTTGTGTTTGCAGGTTTGACTCAGAATCGAGCAACTCGGACCAATGGAGCAGGTACAAGCTGAACTGGGGAAAGTCCAAAGCCAGCTGGGGCAGGTCATGAGTGACATACAGGCAGTGCGTCTGGACCAGCAAGTACTCAGAGAAGAGAATCAACAGCTGCAGAATCAGTTGAGCTTTCTCATGGGAGTGGTGAGAAGTATGCTAAATAAGGAGAGTGGTCAAGCACCCAAGGAGGAGACCAAAGTGCTTCCCCCATTGCCGTCATTGCCACCCGTGCTGAAGCCAAATGGACCTCGTGGATCCTCTACACAGCATGAAGCTCGAGGCCTGTCTCGTCAGCAGCCGCGCCAAGCATCTCAGAATAACCCTGGAGGTTATAGTCAAAAGAAGAAGCTACTTGATAGAGCTGTGGACCCAATACCTGTGAGTTACGCCCAACTGTTGCCACTGTTGGTTCAGAACCGTGTTCTCAAGCTTCGGACCTCAGATCCACCAGATGACGTGTCACCAGACGTTGATCTCAACATACATTGTGATTTCCACTCAGGAGCACCGGGGCACCATGTTGAAACATGCAAGGCTCTCAAGAATAAGATTCAAGACCTTATTGACTCGAGGACAATTAGGCTTGTGCCGGGCGGCATGAGAGCATCGGGAAAGTTTATCCCGTACCCTGCAGAAGGAGCGGATAATTCTACTCCTTTGCCTGAAGCTGAGAAAGATCTGGAATACGTCCCTCAACCTTTGGTGACTGAATCGCCTCGCTCGCAGTTTCTACCTGGATCAAGCTCAAGGACACAAGCGCCTAAACAAGGGACCATTGCCACTCAGAAACGACGACCTCTTACTCTTGGGCGGAAGGAATACCAGCATCGGGATCACAAGAGACCTCGCAACCACTTAGAGCAAAGGAATGCTTCTTTCCATCCAGTGCCTGTGCCGTATAGCCAGATTCTTCCGCTGTTGGTTTAGAATTCCTTGGTGGAACCGAAAGCTCTCAAGCCCGTGCCTGAGCCTTGCCCTCCAGGGTACAATCCTCATGCTCAGTGTGGCTACCATGGTGGATCTCCGGGGCATTCAACTGAAGATTGCAAGGCTTTTCAGGCGGAAGTGCAACAATTGATCGACCAAGGGTGTATTTCCTTTCCAGACGGAGTTTTGGTTGTACGTGACAACCTCTCAGCTGTTTGAGCTCGCAGATTCAGAGGGTTATTTCCAAAAGCCAGTGATCCAGACAGGAAGACGTCCTCAGCATTGGCAGTCCTCGGACTTTTTACCATTTTGCATTTGTAGTTTCTTTTCTGTTAGTTACTACTTGCTGTTAAACATTGTATGTTTCGAATGGTGATGTTAATAAAGTGACTATGCATTTTTTCTGAACTAATTATGTCGTTGTCACTCATTTACTGCATTACACTGACACTTGCATTTTATTTACTCCGATTTCTTACTATGATTAGCAATGAGCGGAGGGAGGATGATGAAACTGAATACTCATAGCCGATGATCGTATTGCTTTCAGATAAAACCTTGCCGATGACGTATAAGGCATTATTTCAAATTCCCTAAACACCGGAGAGATAAGGAAGAGAATCCCTTGTTAACCACTTCGAGCCGAGAAGTAGGAGTTCCTTTCGGACTTTTAAACCCTCACATCTTAACCCGGGACAGGGTAGTTGTCAGTTAGCTTGATCGAGCGTTCAAGTCTTATAGAGGAGTGTTGTCCTTCGAGGACCAATCACATCATATTCCTCTCCAGAGGTCCTACCTCATCAACCACAATGGTTAAACCTCACCAATCAGGAGTGAGACAGTTATAATCCTTTCGGAGCAATCAAGACAGCCAGCGTCACACGACTTGTTCCAAGAAAAAAAGAGAAATAAGAAAGCCCGCTAAGTAAAAAAGAAAAGCTAAAAAGCAAATACTTAGGCAAAAATCAGGGCATCCCGCTGGACTTCAAAAGAAAAATCGAAAAGGAGTCAGTCCAGGCAAAAATTAGGGAATAAAAAAAAATGATGAATGAAAAAGAAAGGATTATAAAAGAGAAAAATCCTCGAACAAGGACGAAGTCGTGTAGACACAGACGCCAAAGGAGTAACTGTCACTCCGAAACACCTTGTGAGTTCTTTAACCAGTTGTTCCCAATGATTCAACATACCTCTCGAAGAGGCGAGCGCTCGAGCTAAGTTAACTAGACTTTAGGATCGGAGAACATCACGTAGAAGGGGTGGGTACAAATCATAATTTGAGCCGAATATCCTTTGTTTCACGAACCGTGAACCCGACCACGATACAACCCTCAAAAGACCTAATTGAGGCAGGGTTTATTCTGAAAGCGCATTACGATAAGGTTGAGTAACCTGACTCCTTCATGATTTGCTAATCATATCCTTATTGCATTTTTCACTGATTACATCAGCACTACGTTTGAACTCTTTGGTTCATTCGTCATTCACTAGCATGACACGTAAATGAGTGACAGTACAACATTTTTTCGAAATTTGCATGAACACTGCATTAAAATTACCATTCGTGAATAAACAATTTCAATTGCAGGTTGGTAGCTGACATGAAGGGACTTCAACAGGGAATAGTCAATCAGGACTGAATCGTCAGAGGTCTGGATTAGAATGGTATGCTGCGAAGCCCTGTGAATTTGGGGCAATGACTGCCAGCGAGTTTGGAATCAGTTTGTTTGAGGACAAGTCCCGGAGCATCGGTTGATTATGGGGCAGTTCATGCAAGAAGCAGTTGGCCGGAAGTGAATCTTCTCGAGACCCAATCAGGGGCAGTTATCCAGAATTCTTGCGATTTAAGGGAAGATCCCTCCAGTGTTCGATCAGAGCATGTTGAGTCGCTCATCGCTCGTTCAGGGGCAAGCTACTTCAGAGATATTGAAGCCGACCATGCTGAGAGTCGATTAGTTGAGGATGAATCCTCCCGTTGGGCAGGTGTTAGGGCAAGCCCTCTAAAGATCGTCTTGTGGCCAGCTGCTTTCGGTTCAGAATGAATTATTCCCAAAGGTCGGATTGGGGCAAGTTGAATTGCGCGGGGGCAAGTTGTTCAAATGAGTTTGTTCACCCTAGCAAGAATTGAGTATCGGGGAATCGTGTCATTACCCTGCCGAAACCTGAACCTTCTGAAGAAGCCTTGCGGTCATTGAATTGCTATCCTACAGCATAACCTGTTACTTGATGATTGGTAGCCTGTATTCCCTGTGTCGACGTTGTTGAATCAGGATTGTTTCTCATCAGAGATGTACGGTTTGAGGTTGTTCCCCCTGTACAGTTTGAGACTGCAGCAGATTGAGATGGCGTTTATCCCTTATCAGATTAGGGTCAGGATTACCCTCAGCAGACCGGGATTGATATCCCCGAAGCAGGACGAGTCCTCCTTCTCCGGCAGAGTTCAGTAGTCTCTCCTCCGCAGAATCTGGACGCAGTATAGTGAGCATTGATATGTCTCCTACGCAGAGATGATTCCCTTCCCCAAGCAGACGCATCCTGAAGGAACGTCATCTTCTCAGCTGAGTCGCGCGCAGCAGCTCGTATTCCTCCCCAGCACCGGGTCACAAGTGCAGATTTTATAGAAATGTTCGGATGCCGAAGCTCGTGTTTTCCCCAGTAAAGTCGCCGAAGTAGGATTCTCCCCCCAGCACCGGGTCACAAGTGCAAATCTCGTAGGGAATTATTCTCATGCCAAATTATGCAGTAACTGATGGTGCCAGACTGAAGTCTCCAGCGGAATTGAGGTTCCCCACCAGAGTCGTGCTCTCTCCTGAAGTCAGATGATTCCCTCTTCCCCTAGTAGAGTATTGGAACGACTGATGTTGTATCCCCCTGCAGAGTTGTACTCTCCCCCGAAGTCAGATGATTCTTTCTTCCCCGGCGAAATTGAAATTCCTCACCAGGGTCGTACTCTCCAGTGAAGTAGAATGATTTCTCTCCCCGGCTGAGTCCGCAGAAAAGCAGAATCCTTGGAAGCAGTTGAGACCTTGAGTGGATGTTCCCTAGCAGAGCGTGGGGCAGCTGATGCTGTATTTCTCCAGAGTCGTACTCTCTCCAGCGAAGCAGAATGACTTCTCCTTCCTCAGCCGAGTTTGCAGATATCCAAGAGAGCCGAGTCCTTGGAAGTTGATCAGATCATGATTGATTTTCCCCAGTGGAGTGTGGAGCAGCTGAAGCTGTTTCCCCACAGAATGGTTATCCCCAGAAAAGTAGCCATGACGGCCGCGCAGTTTATTCTCACGATTGATATCAGCAGGTCCATGTTCTCGTAGAGCTTCGTTCCCCTGCAGTAATCAACTGAAGTTGTTTTCCCTGCAGCAGCCCGCGGAAGATCAGTTCCCCAGACAGAATCCGATTGATGTTGGCATGTCCACGTTCTCCTCAGCAGGATGATTCCTCTACCTGAGTAGTTCTTGTCTCCTTGACAAAAGGGTTTCCTCCTCCCAGCATTTATTTTGCCGACGGGATCGCATCATTGTGCATGACTGCGTAGCATTTAACGCGGCATAGTATTTAACACTGCATAGCATTTAACGTTGCATGGCATTGTGCAGGATTGCACAGCATTTAGCATAAACGCATAGCATTCCCGCCGTGTGGGGCATAGCGCAGAAGCATGTGCATCATAAGCATGATTTAGGTCATTATTATTCTTGCCTTACAGGTGTTCGGCCGAAGGATCGGTTGCTCAGGATGATTCCTGATATTCTCTCCAACAAGGTCGCTTTCTTAGGATGATTCTTAAGACCCCGGTGTAATCCCCATAGTCGCTCGCTCAGGATGATTTTTGGGATCCCCAGCGAAGTTCTCAGTTCGAGATGATTCTCGAATTCCTCAGCCGGGCCATTCTTAAGACCTCAGCGCAGGTTCCCGATTGGTTTGCTCAGGATAATCCTTGAGCTCCCCGGTAGCGTCCCCAGCAAGAGTTGCCCAGGAGGATTCCTGGAATACCCCACAGAATGAAGTCTCTAACATGGTTATCAGTTCAAGATGATTCTTGAAGGTGCCCGACGGATTTGTTTGTTCAAGATGATTCTTGAAATCCCTAGCAGCGTGATATGTCTGTTCCAACAGTAATGTCTAGTCTGAAGATGGACTCCGTAAACGCCTGAAAGCGGTATCAGAAGGTTCCTGTAAGTTCAGATTTCCTTGTTGATGAATCAACGTGTGGCTGAAGGCAAGGTTCCAAATTTTGTATTCAAGGTGATCCGTGTTGGTCTGAAGACCAAGTCAGTTGTCCTGAGGAGATGATTGATTGCGATCAAGTGGATAGTTTTTCTTCTGACTGAAGTCGAAGATGTTTCTCCAGCTGAAGCGGAGTTTTGCCTGAAGGCAAAGTGTTTGAATCCCCGTAGAGTCATGAATGGCTCAGGATACCATTTCTTTGACTGAAGTCACAGATTTCCTAAGCTGAAGCGAAGGTGCCTAAGGGCAAGGTTATCCCCAAGGTCATGAATGACCTAGGATTCATTTTTCGGACTGAAGACCGAAGTATATCCCTGACTGAAGTCACGGATACTCTATAGCAGAGGCGGAGTTGCCTGAAGGCATATCCATGTATCCTTGAAGGCCAAGGACCATTTCTTCAGACTGAAGTCGAAGATACCTCCTGCAGAGTTGCCGACGGGCAAAGTTTACACCCTTGAAGGTCAAGGATGTTTATCTTCAGAAGTACTTGAAGACTTTTTCTAGCTGAAGCTGGAATAGCCGACGGGCAGAGTTTCATCTATCTTCAGAAATACTTGAAGATTCTCCAGCGGATCTGGAGTGGCCAGGGGCCAGGGTTTCATCTATCTTCAGAAATACTTGAAGATTCTCCAGCGGATCTGGAGTGGCCAGGGGCCAGGGTTTCATCTATCTTCAGAAATACTTGAAGATTCTCCAGCGGATCTGGAGTGGCCAGGGGCCAGGGTTTCATCTATCTTCAGAAATACTTGAAGATTCTCCAGCGGATCTGGAGTGGCCAGGGGCCAGGGTTTCATCTATCTTCAGAAATACTTGAAGATTCTCCAGCGGATCTGGAGTGGCCAGGGGCCAGGGTTTCATCTATCTTCAGAAATACTTGAAGATTCTCTAGCGGATCTGGAGTGGCCAGGGGCCAGGGTTTCATCTATCTTCAGAAATACTTGAAGATTCTCCAGCGGATCTGGAGTGGCCAGGGGCCAGGGTTTCATCTATCTTCAGAAATACTTGAAGATTCTCCAGCGGATCTGGAGTGGCCAGGGGACAGGGTTTCATCTATCTTCAGAAATACTTGAAGATTCTCCAGCGGATCTGGAGTGGCCAGGGGCCAGGGTTTCATCTATCTTCAGAAATACTTGAAGATTCTCCAGCGGATCTGGAGTGGCTAGGGGACAGGGTTTCATTCATCTTCAAAAGTACCTAAAGATTTTTTCTAGCTGAAGCTGGAAATGGCCAGGGGCCAGGGTTTCATATATCTTTAATGTTGAAGTTCTACGGCGGGAAGTGCGCAACAGTATTCCGATGTTCGTTATGGTTCTGAGGGTGAACCCCAGGTCAGGTTATGTCTGTTCGACGGCGAGGTTGAACGTTTGGATGTGACGGCGAGGTCAGATCATCATTTGTCCGACGGCGATGTCGAGTGTCTCTCAGAGGATGTTTGTTTCCGACGGCGATGTCAGATTCAGTTTTCCGACAGCAATGTTAGGTGATGCAGATCCTCTAGTTCTCCAGCGGTGAGCGGGGTATTTTGTTCAGTGTTGTATTTTCTCCAGCGGCGAGGCAGGGGTATTTTGATTATTCGACGGCGATATCAGATTTAGTTCTCCAGCGGCGATGCGGGGTATTTCGATTGTTCAAAGGCGACCTCAGGTTTAATCTGAAGGTGTGAAAAATACACAAGAAAGGGGGGTTTGAATTGGGTATTTGGTTACTTAAAAACTTTTGCCATCTTCTTCTGTGTTGTTTCTAGATGTAGCAATGCGGAAGCATAAATAATAAACTAAACAAGTAAAGAACACAAGATATATCCTGGTTCACTTGAGCAACTCTCAAGCTAATCCAGTCCACCCTTCCAAGGTGATTTCGCCTTACTCACTGCAAGGACTTAATCCACTATAACCAAACAGATTACAGTTGCACAAGCTAACTGCAAGTGACTAACAACTTGACAATGACACGTTCAGGGATCCCAAGGATATAACGTTCATTGACACCTTAATAGAATCCGATCACTAAAGATCTCCTATTAGGATTTCCACAAATGAATATTGTCACTTGTCATCTCAAGTATACTGATCTTCACAAGATCACTTGAGGAACCACTAATTCTAAAATAGAATTTGTGTTGCCGGAGATTACATAAGTGCTTCTCAAATAAGCAGATTACTCCTAATTAAGTTCCTAGCAAGTAATGAGCAACAACTCCTTGCTTTCTAATATAAAAACTAAATCTAATAATAACTCTCTAAGAGATTATTAAAACATAGCTTTTATATTACTTAAGAGCTTTTCTTCATGGCAACAGTAGCACAACAGCGCAAGTAGCAAATACGAGCAACAGCTCCAGCCACTTAGTAACCACTTCAGCTCACCAAGCAACATTTGAATAATCAAATGATTCTGCCTTTATAGTGCTTCCAAGAATGACGTTGTGAGGATAGAAAAGTCCTTTCTATTTCCAACGGTCATATTTCAACGGATAGATAAGCACGTGTTGGATGACATCACTTTCTTGTCCTTTTCTTGCAACGGTAATATTCCATTTAACAGCTTGGACAAATTTGCTTCTGGCTTGGTTCTTCTGATGATGTTACAGATGAGTAGTTCAGAAACTACTTTGGTATTGATAGCGCAGTAAACATCAGATTCTAACTTCAGCACTTTGTTCATCAGAGTTGATAGCAACAGCTCATCTGATTGAACACGTCTTGTCTGGTGAAGCTTCATAATCTTTCTTCTTCAGAGTCTGGTCTTCAGAGTCTTTTGCACTTGGTCTTCAGAGCCTTCAGCCTTCAGAACTTCAAGTCATCAGAGTCTTCAGCACAAACTTCTTCAGATGATTATATCTTCAGAGTCTTGACCTTCAGAACATGTCTTCAGAGTCTTCAGAGTCTTGACCTTCAGAACATGTCTTCAGAGTCTTCAGAGTTTTGTCCTTCAGAACATGTCTTCAGAGTCTTGACGCACTTGGTCTTCAGAGCCTTCAGCCTTCAGAACTTCAAGTCATCAGATTCTTCAGCACTTCAGTTCTTTAGAGGGCTCACTCTTCAGAGACGCACGTTAGCTTCCATATCAGATGCACAACTCAGATCAGAATCCACAGATGCATTGCAACTGCAATATCCAGCATCCTTGATTCTTTATTGAACATGATCAGATGCAGAAACAAACTTGCTTCTTTACTGAGCTTCATTTGCTTTTAGATCAGATGCACTTCTTCAGATCATAAACCACAGGAGCATTGCAACTGCAATATACAGCATCCTTGGTTCCTTACTGATGGTGATCAGATACATAAGCAAACTAGCTTCTCCCAAGCGCTTCACAACGTTACACATAGTAATTCCATATATTACTAGCTGCACACGTTGCTTTTGTTTGTTTGGTCTAATATATTTAATTTAATATGACCTGCACATAACAAACATTAAACCATAAAATGGTTCTTTCACAAATACTCAATTGTTATCATCAAAACATAGAGATAATCCTGTAGAGACAAATCTTGCTCTTACATAATCTTCCAGCGGCGATGTTGGGTGTTTGGTTACCTGAAGATGATGTCAGAAGAAGTTAATGTGGATAACTGACGGCGATGTTAGATCGATATTTCTCCAGCTAGTTGCTGAGCAGCTAGTGTTGCAATATTCAAAGATTTGTTCCCCGCAGAGTACCGTGTGCTTGTGCAGTTGGCAAATTTTCGGGTTTACCGGTATTCAACCGTCTCGCACCTTGATTGGTTGAGAGTCGTTCGCTTCTCACCCAGTCAGGTTCAAGCCGTTTGAATAGGGGCAGTTGTTGCACCCCAAAATTTGACCAACAATTATTTATTCATTAAGTGTTTGCAGGTTGATACCTTCATCAGAAAGTTCAAGAGATCCTCAGAGGAGTGGGTTGAAACCAGGGTTGTGTGCTTCATAGCTTGAGAGTTGTGGGAGCTCCTCAGATGATTCTGAAACTTTGAGAATGAACTAGATGTTTTGAGGAAGCCTGTGAGATGTCTTGATAGCCATCATAAAGCCCAGAGAGGTCATTATGTAAGAGTTCAAAAGATTCACCCATGGATGGTAGAATTAGGGTTTTGACTGGCTCAACCCTAGGATAAATGAAAATTTGGAGAAGGTTGAGACCTAATCCAAGGGCCATGAGATCATGGAATCATGCATATAGATGTTATAAAGATGACTCATAGACCAACTCATCATGAGTGAGGAGTTTGAGAAGTTTCAAGTCAGGGTTTCTGAGGATTGTCAGTGAAAAAACCCTAATTTGATCCCTATTTTCCAGGCAGTTTTAGCTCTAGATGTGATTGATATCTCATCTTCCCCCACAACATGAATGTTGTAGAGCTTTTTCTTAGCTTTAATTTGAGTGGTGGAAGTCCTTGATAGGAGTTGTAGAGCTCAAGTCATGGTTTTGACAAATTACAGGTCAGCAGAGGTGTGTGAATCCGGGTCCTTGAAAGTCACCCAACTTGCAGACAACTTTTGCCCTAGTAAGATGATTCCTATGATCTCTTGGTCAACATGAATGTTGGAGGGCATCTTCTTAGCTTTAATTTGAGTGGTAGAAGTCCTTGATAGGACTTGTGGAACTCCACTTATGGCTTGTGCAAGACAGGGGTATTTTGGTAATTTGGAATTACAGGTCATTTTTAGCCAATGCCTAAAACTCCTACTTCCAAGCTTCAAATGGAAAAATGTCCAACATGAAAGTTGTTCAAAATGGAATTTTAAGGCTAGATAAGAGGTCTTGAGAGTTTGGAAATGCATGGAGCATGGATATTTTAAAATGGTCAAAATGAACTAAAAAGGGCTTATAAGTTAAATAAGTTGAAATTGGATTTTGGTTTGAGAGATCTACAAATCCAAAATTGGGCATATGATAGATGATTTTGATTGGAAACATCATTTTGAAAACAATGGTTCATCCACATTTTTGAGTTTAGGCTTAAAAATTGGACTTCCTTTGTAAATTTGATTCTTGCATTTTAAGGTATCAAAAGGAAATGTTTGCTAATGCCTTAAAATAGCTAGAAAAGCCTTGTTCTCTTATTACCATCTCATATAAGGATATTTTGCATGGTTTCTCATGAGATTTATGATATTTACTAAAAATAGAAAAAGTGAAATTCTCATTGCATGAGAAGTTCTAGAACTCTCTTGGAAGTTTCTCACACATTCTAGATCATTCCATTGTCATCTATATAAACCCTAAGGTGGGTTCATTCATTGGTTGGTGATTCATTACACATGCATGCTATACTTTGATCATTTCCTTCCTTTTTGCATTTTCATTCCAAATCATTCTAAACTCCATTAATAGTGAGAGTTATCATCACTATCATCATTCACCATCATTATAGAGTGGAATCCATGCAAAAAACCAACAGAATTCGTGGCTGGTTTGTGCACTTCACATCATCACTCCCACTTGCATGAAGGTTTGAATAGCAAGTTTCAAGAAGTTTGGGCAAGATTCCTTCCACCAGAATCATCATCATCCATCAAAGATTAGTTACAGCAAGTGGCAAGGGTTGGAAAGGAGTGCAACTATCATCACCATTTTCATTTGGTAGGTATGCGTTTTGATTCGAATCATCACATCTAGCCATGGTTAGGGTTAGTTCTTAAGTTATTTGTGATAGAGACAATCTAGGGATGCTTTATGGTGAGTTTAAGGTCCATCCATGGAGTTTCAAAATATGACATCAATTCTTGGTTGATCAAGAAAGCTTGAGATATGAGGTTTTAATACATGTATCATAGTTTAGTATACTCATGGAAGCAAGAGGAACACATTGGTATCATTATTTTCAAGGTTGGTTAGAGTTGAAAAGTAAGGTTTCATGGTGGTACCCGTGCCTTGTTGTTGTCGGTTTGAAGGCTAGAGAGAGATTCAAGAGAAACTAAAACCATGGTTGTGTAGAGGGCGAGAAGAGGATCAGTTTTGTTTTTTATTTCATGTGATTTCATGGATTAATGAATGAGATAGAGTCCATGGAAGTTGCATGCATGGAATAGAAAAATTCTGAATTTTAGGGTTTTGATTGGAGAAGATGAACATGCACCATTGGATTGGAATGGAAACTTTGACTTGACTTTGATCTTGCGGCCTAGATTTTATTAAACTTCAAAAAATCATAACAAAATAAAAAATGCATATTTTTTAATGAGACTTTTTTTCCCATTTTTCATTTTCGGTCTAGAAAAATATAAAAATATAAAATAGCCATTTTATTTCAGTTTTATATTTTTTGTGCATTTTTACTTTTAATTGCTTTTTTTAAATTCTTTTAGTTGGTATGCTAACTTGTAGAATTTAATTAGGATAGTTCCCTTAGGATTTTTGAGCCATTCTTTTTGGTGTAATTAGATATTGAATCATAGTTCCCCATAGGATTTAATTCTTGATTTTTAGATTAGAATTTGATTAGTTTAATTAGGTTAGCATTAGGGTATCCTAATTAGGGTTTAGGTTGTGCATAGGTAAGGAGATTCATTTTCTTTAAATAGTTTTGCCTTGATTATTGGGTAGGGGCATATGTGGATATTATGGGTAGATATTGTAGACTCTTGTGAATAATGGATAGATGTTTTCCCCTTGGTTTAGTATTTTTAGGTATTTTCTGAAGTTGCCTGATGGTTTTATCTGTTCTGTGGTTATCTGTTCATCTCTGGGGGGTTGTTTTGGGGAAGTTGTTATGGGGTTTGTGTTGTCTTGAAGATCTTGTTGGAGAGCATGATGAAGAGAAGATTGAAGATCAAGACCCAGAGACCCAGAGCTTGGATTATTCCCTGTCTGTGAGGTTTGAGATCTTGAAGTTTGAAGGGAGTTCATGGTACTTTCCTGAGGAAGGCACTATGAATGACCTTCATTCTTTCTTCTCACCTCTTTCTTAAGTATCCAATGATGTTGGAGCCAACTTGTGAGTTTAATTTCTCCTGAGGAGGAATGTAAACTGATCACATGTTGTTGAGCCACATGGGATACAATTCCTAAGTGGAAGCCTCCTAGTACTTTCCTGAGGAAGGTCCTATGGGTCTATTCACTTAGTTCCATTAGTTTATCTAGGATTTCTCAAGTATCCAATGATGTTGGAGCCAACTTGTGAGTTTAATTTCTCCTGAGGAGGAATGTAAACTGATCACTGTTGTTGAGCCACATGGGATACAATTCCTAAATGGAAGCCTCCTAGTACTTTCCTGAGGAAGGTCCTATGAGTCTGCTCACTTAGTTCCACTAGTTCAGATAGGATTTCCTAAATATCCAGTGATGTTGGAGCCTGCTTGTGAGTTTAATTCCTCCTGAGGAGGAATGTAAACTGATCACAGTGGTTGAGCCACGTAGGATATGACTCCTGAGTATACACCTCCTAGTGCTTTCCTGAGGAAGACACTATGAGTCTGCTTACTTAGCTCCCTTTCTTTGGTAAGCTTGTTCTGAGGCTTGAAGACTGGGATTGTTTTCTTTTGGTTAGGTTTTTCTTTAGGGCTTTGCTTAGATTTGATCAGGTTTTTAGGGTCAGAATTGGAGAGTAGAGAGTAGATGATTCTTTCTCAAGTTTGTGTTTTGTTTGCCTGATGGCACTTCATTTCCTTTACCTGTATATTGCTTGATAGCATGTTGTTTATTTTCAGTATGATTACTGTTATCTCATGACTGGCTTGAGGTCGAGACGAGCTTGTGGAGGCTGAAGCCCCACACACATTTCCTCCCTCACTTGCATTGCATGCATTTTACTGTTAAAGCTGATGCTTTTGTCTGTTTTGGTGTATCATTGACATGATCCCTTAGGACTCTCATTTCCTCTGATGAGGATTTGATGATAGACTTTTAGGTTGAAACTTATGCATGACAACTTCTAGGAGTACCCTGTTCAAACCTCAACCATAGGATGAATCCATGGCATGACAACGGTAGGACTTGATAGTCTCCCTCCTAGTTGGGCCTGTTCTCTTCTCATCTCGAAGCAGTTTAAGATACAGTAATCATGAATGATTTCTTTCGTACGTTACGAGCCTTAAGCTATCTGAGGATGGATGTTTAGTATGGTGCCCTTTGGGTGACATGCGACGCATTCACTCTCAGGTCATAGTCTCTAGTGCGGTTGAGATCGCAAACACCATAAAAAACACCTCTTTTAGGAGATAACCCGTAGTTCCCCGAACCACGTTTGCTCTGATCTTTCATACCAGATGAAAGTACGTAGGCATAGGACGCGACGTCCTAGCGAGCAACCTTTCCCCCGCAACCCGTAGTTAGCCGAACTACGTTGACTCTGATTTCTCGTTCCAGACGGGAATACGTAGGCATAAAGCGCGACGCTTTGCCGAGTCATTTTTCTTTTCTTTTTCAGCCAGCCTTGATAGGTAGATAGATTATAACCAACCCGTCCAAGTAAACAAACAAGCGAGGATCCCGTCGAGTACGACGGACGTGAGGGGTGCTAATACCTTCCCCTTGCGTAACCGACTCCCGAACCCAGACAACGGTTGCGATGACCTTGTCTTACCCTTTTTCGTCAGGTTTTTCCGATCGTTTCCTTTCCCGCTCTGAGGGATAAATAACGAAAGGTGGCGACTCTTCTGTCATGCTGGCACCTTATTTTCGCGCAAGCGACACATTGGTGCGGGAGAATATACTTGAGGGGTCGATTATCAGATACAATCTCTTCGGAAGTGTGAATACCGGGAAAGCATTAGAGTCGGGCGAGTCATAGGAGGATCAGTTCATGATGTTCGTCTGCATCCCGTTGTCGACATATGTACAAATTTGGTTTGTCATTATATTTATGCTTCTTGTGCATACTTGTATATTCGTTGTGCGTAGCTTCCTCTTTTCAGGAGTTACATCCCGTGTACAAAACTCTGCCCATTTAGGGGCCCAATCAATAAAACATGTTATTCAGTATTTGATGCTGGTTCTTTACTGTTTTGTGCATGATAAACGCCTAGGTTTAATGAAACTAACGTGTGTATAACGTCACTGGCCCTTGCCAATAATTGCTAAAACTTTGAATTAACTGAAAATAATGTCACTAACGCTAACCTGAATAGATTTGGTTGCGTAGACTTGTCTTGTCTTGTTTGTGGTGTTGCAGGGTTCGTAGCCGTATGAAGTGGATGATCAAAAGATTGCAGTATGGACCAGAAGCTCGTAACGAAAGACTCGATCCCCACGCAGGTCACGCTTCCAAGATAGCAATGTTCCTTACTGAAGAAGGATCAAATTCCCCAGCTGGTCGCAGCTTAGCCGAAGGACATTCTCCAGAAAAGTCGTTTATCCTCAGCAGAGTTTGGCGATTCCAAGATTGTAGGCTGTATTCAGACAGTGTGGTGTCCCCCAGAAGGATTCCCCCATCTCAAGCAGAGTGGTTTAGCCTCAGAAGTTTAACATTTCCAACTCGTGAGCTGTACGTAGACAGTCTACCCTTCCGAGTAGGGTCATTTACTCTCCCCCAGCGGAGTCAGTTGATTTCCCCCAAGAGAGTCGTTTCGTCCCCAGCGGAGTCCTCTTTCCAGCAAGTGTTGTCTTTCCTCCCAGTGAAACTCAAAGATTAAAAAAGAAAACTCTCCCCGACAGAGTTGGCTGTGTGCCCTGGCATTTATTTTGTCGGAATACCGTGTGATACCCGTTCACTCCCCAGCAGAAGTCCAATCAGGATTGGCGCATTCAATTATCCCTCAGTGCAGTTGGCTTCACTCTTCCAGCATTTATTTTGCTAGAATAATTCTGTGGCACCTGGTTACCCCCAGCGGAGTTGGCGTTGTCTTCAGCGTTTATTTTGCTGAAGCAGTTTCTGTATCCCAGCAGTTCGAGTCTGCATTTGCATCGGCATATAGTGTCATACTTGCATCCACCAAATAAAAAAACGCGTAGCATTTCCATGTCGTACGGAGCATTACGCCATTTTCAAACATACGCATTTTTGAAACATAAATCAGGTTGGTTAACCTCTTGCTTTCAGGTGTGTTTTCTTAGCAGGAGTATGGAGTTCTAGCTTAGATCTATGACCAGACATTCGAGGTCTCGCCGTGAGACGTGTGATGATACGGTTCATCTTACTATTTTCCCCACAGAGTTATTAGGTTAAGTTTCTCTTTGTCCCCGAGCAAAGTTATTTGTTTAAATTTCTCTTGTTTTCCCCGCCAGAGTTGCTTGCTGAAGTTTCTCTAGTCCGGCCAGCGGATTATTTTCTTCAAATTTGTTGTTACGTCAGCATCAAAGGGTTTCATGAATCAGAATTTCAGAGGCTGCCGCCAGTTATCAGAACAGGCGTCCGGTAGTTTGGTTTCCAAATATCCCCAGTAGAGTCCGCCTCAAAGTCGCTGTCACGTCAGTGCTAAAAGGTTTGTGGGTTTGGGACCAATGGAGTTAGTTACTGTGGAGATAAGCTGAGAAACTGTATTCAGAGTATCTTCCCGTAGGAACAGACGGATGTATTTTCTTACTGGTTGACAGGAGTATTTCCCCGGAGTCGTCAAAATTTTATTGCCGATATTGATAGGAGTTCCTCGCGTTGACGAAATATGAGTCCTGACGTGGACAATTTATTCCTATATTGACGGGATTTCTTCGTGCTAGAGAAATGGGTGTCCTAACGTGGACAGATTTATTTCCTCTGGTTGACGAGATGTGCTAGTCCTAACGTGGACAGATTCGATTTCTCCGTATTGATGGAATGTGGAGTCCTGACGCGGACAAAAATTGATTACTCTTCGTGGACCATTTTTCGTAACGGCAAAAGGTGTGTCCTGACGTAGACAAGTTTTATTTCCTCAGCGGGTCGAAGATGCGCGAGTCCTGACGTGGACAAATTTATCTCTCTTCGTGTTGGCGAGGCGTGAGTCCTGACGTGGACAAGTTTTATTTCCTCAGCGGGTCGAAGATGCGCGAGTCCTGACGTGGATGAATTTATATTTCTTCGGGTCAACGAAACGGTGTCCTGACATGGACGATTTTACCCCCATGCTGATAGGATTTTTTTGTGCAGACGAGATGTGAGTCCTGACGTGGACAAATCAAGACGAGGTGTGAGTCCTAACGTGGACGATGTATTCCTAACGTGGAAAATTTTATTCCTAACGTGGAAAGTTTATTCCTAACGTGGAAAGTTTATGCCTAACGTGGATGATGTATTCCTAACGTGGAAAAGTTTATTCCTAACGTGGAAAGTTTATTCCTAACGTGGAAAGCTTATTCCTAACGTGGACGATTTATTCGTGACGTGGACAATTCATTCCTATGTTGATAGGATCCCCTCGTGCTGATGAAATGCAGACGAGTCATCCCCCGCGAAGTCGCCGAGATTTTTTCGTGTTGACGGCAGGTGGAGTCCTGACGTGGACAAGTTTTAGTTGAGATTTCTTCGTGTTGACGAAATAGGCGTCCTAACATGGACAAAGTTCTATTCCTGTGTTGTTGAGATGTGAGTCTTGACGTGGACAGATTTGTGTATTCGTGGTTTGACGAAATTTGGGTCCAGATGTGGACAAGGTTACTCCGGTGACAATAGAATCTCTATTCGTGTTGACGAATTTGTCTCTCTTCTTGTGTTGGTAAGGTTAGTCCAGTTGTGGACAAAGGTGTTTTGCGAAAAGTGTTCAGTACCTGTGGCGTTACATAGGTGGTTGAAGTTGAAATCAGAGTCATCAGACGTCGGATCAGTTGTTGCCGTAACAACCAGATTCAGTTGGTGGATGTCGTTCCCCAAACAGTGGTGCAGTTTATTTCTGCGGTTGGCAAATTTCCGGGTTCTTAGTATTCAACCGTCTTGTACCTCGAATGTCTGAAGGCTCCGGGAGTTTCACCCAGTCGGGTCCAAGTCGCTTGAATAGGGGCAGCTGTTGCACCCTAAAATTTGCTCAACCTACTTCACTTGGTTTATGTTTCAATTGCATTAGCATTTGCATATAAAGTCATGTACATAGTCTAATCATCTGCATAACATAGCATAGCAAGTTATCCAACAAGGGACCAAGTACTATTCTCATCTCTATGAGCCTATCAAGAGGTTATTGTTCAAATTCAGGCCTATCCAAGTCATCAGAAAGAAATTGAAATCTAAGAAGTCAGTGGATCAAGCAGTGGATCTCTCTCCTATCTTGAGTGTATTTGAAGATCATCAAAGAAGTTGTGAGCTGTGAATTGAGGTCATGGAGGCTATACAGACATCATGGAAGACCTAGAGAGTCATTTTGAAAGAGAGGCAAGTCATTGATGAGATTGCAAGAGCTGCAGTTGAAGACAGTCAACTAGGGTTTCATCTGGGTCAACCCTAGGTCAAATGATTGATTGAAAGGCATCAAGGTCTATTTGAGAGATGTGGGATTCATCATTTGACATGTAGATATGTATGTGGTGTTGTGCCAAGGAGAAATCAAGAGAAATCAAGAAGAAGAGGAGTTTCTAAATTAGGGTTTCTGTGTAAAATCCCCTGATTTAGGTCAAACTTCCAAGCAAGATAATTCAAAATGCAAGCTTCAAATGGATCCTTGGCCAACATGAAACTTGTAGAGGATCTCAAGACCTCTAATTTGAGTTGTGGAAGACATCAAGGAGATTTATAGAGCTCAAGTTATGGTTCTTGCAAGTTACAGGTCATCTGAGGCCTCTGAAATTTTGTCTGTGAAAGTTACTTGTCTTCTAAGAAACTTTTACCCCTCAAGGAGCTTTCAAATGGATTTCTGGTCAACATGAGAGTTGTTCCTCATTGTCTTAGCTTTATAGAAAGGTATGGTATGCCTTCATCTGATTTGTGGAACTCTACTTATGTCCTTGGCAAGCAAAGGGTATTTTGGTCATTTGAGAATTATAGGTCATTTCAAGCCTATGCCCAAAACTCATACAAGGAAGCTTCAAATGAAAAACTTCACAACATCAAACTTGCTCCAAATGACATTTTGAGTCTAGAAAAGTGATCATTAAAGTTTGGAAAGGCTCATAGCTCAAGGTTCCAAATTTGGTCAATTAAAAGGTGAATTTAATGAATAAAAGTGACCTAAAAATGAGATTTTTCATACCATGTCCAAATGGGATGAAATTATAGGTCATTTTGATTGGTAAGAGTGTTTTAAGATGATTGGAAATATTATATTTTTGAGTTTAGTTCAAAGTTTGGAAGTTATCATTGGTTGCTTATGTATGAAGTTACACATGCCAAAACACAAGGGATTTGTGCACAAGAAGTTTCTACCAAGTTCTAGAGAGTTCCATGAGCATCTATATATTGAGTAGAGTGGATCCAATCATTGGTTGGTGATTCATTTTGGTTGAAACTCATAGTTTCATCACATTCCTCAATTTTGCAAATTCATTCCAAACTCTATCAAATCTTCACCATTCTCCAAAATTCTTGATTCTATCATCATCTATATTCATCATAGAGCAAGTTTCCATCAAGATCTGGTTGAATTGAAGCAGAATTCGTGTGCTACCAAGTGTATCATCCAAATTGTAAAAAGAAGTGGTTATGGCAATCCAAGGTGTTTAAGCAGGAACAAGTGCATACAGAACCAAGATCCAAGTCCATTGATCAAGTCCTAAGCCTTGCTAGCTGTGAATCCAAGGATTTCTCCATCTGTTTTCAAGATTACACCAGGTTAGTTTTTCTATCGAATTGGCTAGAAATAGATAGCATGATAGAGGATCTTTAGGTTAGAATTGTTAGGAGTAGGTAGATGAATAATTCTGGTGAGTTTAAGAGCATTTCATGGAGTTTGTTACATGAGCACCAAAACTGTTTTGACCTAGAACTAAGAGGATATAGAGTGGTAATTCATGTGGATTAGTTTAGAATGATCAGTGATGTTTGGTGGTTGTGTTGATGCCAAGAAATTGGAGAAAGGAGAAGTTGGAAGTTTGAGCATCCATGGATGTAGAGCTATCGGGTTTGGCTTTCTAGAGAGTGTTAGTGAGAATTAATGATGTATTATTGTTCAGCATGAGAATTAGAGCAATTTTGCTTTTTACGGATCTGAATTTCATGGAGAAATGAAGGTGTATGAGGATGTTGAAACCTGGTTCGTGCAAGCTTGCTCATGGCATTAATGGTGGAAACCCTAGCTTCTCATTGGAGAAGAAACATGATGAGCATTGGATGAAGTCTTCTGAGTTGACTGAAAAACGCATCCAATGGCCAGGATTTGAAGTTGAGAAAGAGAGGGAAGACTGAAACGTGAAACGCACCGTTTCACTTATGTCTTCAGACTGGGCCTAACCAATTGCTTTTCACACCACCATTCACCAAGGCCCAAACCAATTGAACTAATATATTTACTATTTGCACCGTTTTCATTTTATTTTCTTTAGTTTTTTTTCTGACTTAACTGGGCCCAGACGCGCCTTGCTATGCGCACCCCCAGTCTGGGCCCATCATCCATTTTTTAACTGAAATTACTACTAATTGCACCCCTAACCAATTTTAAATCATTTTAATTTCTTTTATTTTTGTTAATTGTTTGAAAAATCATAACAAATTGGAAATTCCATATTTTTAAGTGGTTGTTTTTGCATCTTTTTTATATTTCTGTTAAGAAAATTGTCATGTAATAAAATTAGCATTTTAATTTGTTTTTGCATTTTTAGTATATTTTTCTTTTAAATAGGTTTAAATGATGTTTAGTTTAATACTTGATCTTGTTGATTTTAGTTTAGCTAGATTCTTGTATATTTTGGACCCATTCTTTTTAGAGTACTTCAATTAGGACTTCAAATTTCATATGAGATTTAATTCATGATTTTAGGACTAAATTTTAGATGGTTTGTTTAGGTGTGATTAGGAGAACCAAAACTAGGGTTTAGATATAACATAGGTGTAATAAATCAATTCTTTTAGGAGTTGTAGTTTGAATTTTGGGGTATGGGACTATAGGGGTATTATGGGTGAATAATAGATCCCTTAGAAAATATTAGGCTTCCCCTATTCTACTATTACTATTAGTGTATTGCTTGTATTTGCTTGACTGTGTGGTGTGCCTTCTCTAGGGTTATTATTTGACTGTGTGGGGTATCGGGCCTGCTTGGGGTTTGGGTTTGAGCTGAAGACTTTGCTGATGAAGCCATTGAAGACAGAGAATGAAGACCAATTTCCAGAGTTGGTGAAGAGCATCTTGCTGGCAGCTGTTGAAGGTTACAGGGTCTAGGAACTAGGCAGAGCTTTAGAGTAGAAAACTTGATTCACAAACATGGAAGGTCTTGTCTGCCTCCATTATTTCTCTATGATTCAAAGTCTCTTTTAAATACCCACCTCCTTCCTTTGGAAGGATTAGTGAATGTATTTAAAAGATAGAACTTTTGAGAGAAAATTGTCTGTATCATGTTAACAGTTAGTGAGCCACCCTTGGTAGGCAATTGACTGCTTAACATCTTATTCATCTTGTTGACTGCTGATCATCTTGGAGAGTGAGACTTGAAGAAAAGTCATTGAAGGATTGAAGATAGAGACCTTGCTTGAAGGCTTGAAGATGAAGACTGATGCTTGCTTGAAGCTTGTAGATAGTTGATTATGACTTGAAGACAGATGTTGGTGCAGAGCTGCTGTTGGCTGTTTATTTTTGCTGTTTATAATTTTTGATGTATTGTTTGAATTTCCCTGACTGTATTGTTTGCCATTTAACCTGTTAGGTTGAAAGTGAATCTTGTTCACTTTTTCCTGTTGTTTTCTAGGTTCGAGGTTGAGTGGGACTCCCTTGCCTCGCTTGTATTGCTGCATTCATGCATTTTACTGCTCTATTGTATATATGCTTTTGTTTCTGTTTCCGTCTATTCCCTTAGGATCTCTGTTTCTCTCTGTGCAAGAGAGGAACATGATAGACATTAGGTCTTAACCCATGCATGATAACATTAGGTTAGTTTGATTCCCTTTGCAACCATAGGTTAGAGTTCTGTCTCTTCTTTCTCAAAACAAACAGAAAAACACAATAAATATTTCAAACACAATAAAAGACACTTCTTCCGTAAAAGAATGTGAACTCATCAAAACGTCATTTTTGTCCGCTTGGACCAGTAATCAGAAAAACCCTTTTTCTGAAGGACTAAAAACAATCAAGACAGACTTGTGTCGTACGTGGCCCGAACTACGTTTGCTCTGATCTTTCATGCTGTATGAAAGTACGTAGGCATAGGATGCGATATCCTAGCGAGCAACCTTCCCCTCCTTTCCCGTAGGTAGGCGAACTACATTGACTCTGATTTCTCGTTCCAGACGGGAATACGTAGGCATAAAGTGCGATACTTTGCCGAGTCCCTTTCTTTCTTTTTAACCCTTAACCCTTAGTTTAGATAGAAATAACAATCCGTACCAGAAAACAAGCGTGGATCCCGTCGAGTACGACGGACGTGAGGGGTGCTAATACCTTCCCCTTGCGTAACCGACTCCCGAATCCAGGTTTTGGTTGCGATGACCATTCCTTTCCCCGTTTTGCGGTAGGTTTACCTCGAGCGTTTCCTTTCCCCTCTTCGGGATAAATAACGCACGGTGGCGACTCTTCTGTTCAGCCGGCGCCGATTTTCGCAGTAGCGACAAGGAGATGGCAGTTGAACCAAGCCAAGGTGTTAACCCAAGGAAACAGGTGTTGAACAAGGCAAAGGTGTTAGCCCATGGAAACGGAAGTTGAACCAAGCGTAGGTGTTAACCCAAGGAAACAGTTGCTGACCCAAGCAAAGATTTTAGCCAAGGAAACAATTATTGAACCGAGATAATTTGTTAATCTAAATAAACGGGTGTTGTACCAAGCTAAGATTTTAAGCCAAGGAGATGGGTGTCAAACCAAGGGAAGGTAACAGTCAAGGAAATGGGTGTTGAACCAAGAGTAGGTGTTAACCCAAGGAAATTAGTGTTGAACCAAAAGTAGGTGTTAACCCAAGGAGACGGGTGTTAAACCAAACAACGGTGTTAACCCCAGGAAACAGGTGTTGAACAAAGCTATTAAGCCAAGAAAACGGGTGTTGAACCAATCAAATGTTTAGCCCAAGGAAACTGGTGTTGATCAAGATGAAGGTGTTAGCCCAAGGAAACAAAAGTTGAACCAAGAAAAGGTGTTAACCCAAGGAAATAGGTGTTGAACATAGCAAAGGTATTAACCCAAGGAAGCGTTTGTTGAACCAAGTTGTCGCTACTGCGAAAATCGGCGTCGGCTATGACAGAAGAGTCGCCACTTTGCGTTATTTATCCCACAGAACGGGAAAGGAAACAATCGGGAAAAACCTGACGAAATGGTATAAGACAAGGTCATCGCAACCATTATTTGGGTTCGGGAGTCGGTTACGCAAGGGGAAGGTATTAGCACCCCTCACGTCCGTCGTACTCGACGGGATCCACGCTTGTTTTCTATCTAAGGGTGTGTTATTCTATCTACTCTACAGGTCTGGGTTAAAAAGAAAAGGAAATGACTCGGCAAAGTATCGCACTTTATGCCTACGTATTCCCGTCTGGAACGAGAAATTAGAGTCAACGTAGTTCGCCTAACTACGGGTTATGGGGGGAAGGTTGCTCGCCGAGATATCGCATCTCGTGCCAACGTACTTTCATACGGTATGAAAGATCAGAGAAAACGTAGTTCGGGCTACGGAAGACACAAGTTTGTCTGACAGTTTTTTATCTCCTTCTGAAAAGGGTTTTCTTGATTAAAGGTCTAAGAGGACAAAAACAGAGTTTGAGTTTTTTACGAAAAGAACTTTTTTTTAGGATGTTTGCAATCTCAGTCGCACTAGAGACTATGACCCAGAAGTGAATGCTTTGTATGTCACCCAAAGGGTACCACACTAACATCCAGATTACTGGAGAGAGACCCTCCACCAACCTTTTCCCAGATAGCTTAAGGCTCGTAACGTACGACTTCAATTAACCTTATTACTGTGTTTTTGAATTTGTTTTGAGAGGAGGAGAGAGATAGCCTAAAACTATGGTTGAAAGGGGAATCTACCTACAATTATCATGCATGGGTCAAAACCTAATGTCTGTCATAATTCCCTCTTGCACAGAGGAAAACAGAGATCCTAGGGGAAAACAACAAAAGAAAGTAAGCAGTAAACAGTAAACAGTAAAATGCATGCTATGCAACAGTACCAGTGAGGCAAGGAAGAAAACAATAGGAAAGAGGAGACAAGCTCCACCTCAAACCTATAGGTGATCAACACAAGTAAACAGACAATACAGAGAAAACAAAAGACACAGAGGAGGTAGCCCAAGCAGCAGCAACAAACTCCTACAGCAGACAGCAACAGCAAGCTCTAAACAGCACAGTTGAAAAGACAGCAATGTTGACAGCAAAACTTCATCTTCAAGCTAGCTTCTATCTTCAAGCTTTATCCAACTTCATCTTCAAGCTCTAGCAAGCACACTCAAAGCAGAGGAATAATCACTAAGATCAAGGTTGAAACGTTGAAAACTTAATGAAAACCAAAGGAAATCATCATGTACCAACATTGAAATGGAAAGATATCCTCAAAGTTTTACTCAACTATGGGCATACCACACATCCCTCCAAAGGAGATATGGAGTTTCCCTAGAAGGACTTTACATCATTGGATGGAATAGAAGCACACAATGCATTCTATGTTTGATGAAAGAATCAAAACTAGCTCTAATGGCTCTTCCTAAAACCCTAATTTCCTAAGCTCCTAAAACAACTCCTAAAAGAAAAGGAAACTTCCACTCCAAGCTCCAATCTTCAAGCCATAGCATCTATATCAAGTCCAAAAGACCTCCCAAAAAGGATTCCAAGCCAAGCAAGCTCCAAAGTCACCAACCAAGCCAAACAAGCAAAGGTACTCAAGAGAGAACAACACAAACAAAAGCAATTTGCAAAATTCAACTAAAATAGAAAACAAATTTGTAAAATTCTAATAAAATTCCTAGGGGAACATACATGTTTTAGAAACCTAGGGTTAAAATATTAAAGCCTAATTCAACTTCTAAGTCATCCAAATAATTTCTAGATTGAAAGGTATCAAGGTAATCCACAAGTTTGGGAAGGCTCTAATCTTAACACCTAAAACAGAACCTAAAGTTATTCTAAAATTATAACAAAGTTTCTAAGGGAACATGAATATCTACCCTAAAACATACTAAAAAATCAAAGCCAAATTCATCACCAATTGGAAGAACAAAATTCAACAAAACAGATGGTCAAATAGGAAAAACAATGGACATTAGCACAAAAGAAAAATCGTAACTAATTCAAATTAAATCCTAAAAATATAAAACCAGCGCCTAAAATTTCATAAGACATTCAGGAATCATGAGAAAAAATTTCGTAACTTTTTGATGATTTTTACTATTTTTAAAGTAATTAAACCAAACAGCTATCAAAACAGAAAATAAAAAAAAGAAACGAAAATAAATGCAATTGGGCCCGGGGTGCAGATAACAGCATATCCAAGGCATAATGGGATTGGGCCTCGCGCGCAGGGTGTGGATAGCGAATAACTTGATCCCGGTGGAGGTCACTTATCAAAACGGCCGCGTTTTGAGGCAGGCCTGCGTGGCGCGTTACTGGCCTTCAGATCGGAAGACCGAGTCTTCCATTCTTCTCACGATCGGACGGTGCTGGGACCTTTTTCTCCAATTTCAAATTCTGCACTCGTGAACAGTAACCCGCGCGCACAGCTACCGGCGGTAATGGTGCAATTTCCGGCAACACTTCCTACATCCTATTTCCCTCAATTCTCAACGGTTTTGGATGAAATTTAAACCAAACTTGAAGGAAAAATTGCAAGGATCAAGAATATGGCCTTAGATTCCATTAAAACTCTACGTACAAAGAGATATATCACCAACAAGAAAACGTGTCCAAACTTAATTTGTCTCTAAACTTCAATTTATTAATCCTAAAATCATCTATGAGTCTTCCCGATCCTAACCACACGAATATTTCTAACTAACTCATGCTACAACTATGAGAAAGTGGAGATTTACATACCGACATCGGAGCTTCTAATCGGAGTATCTACAACTCATTTCTTGCTCTCAAAACCTCCAGATTCCTTCAAAGAAGTGCAAGAAAGATGATCCAATCCTCAATTTGATCTGAAAACACCTTGAAATGAGAATCCGAATTTGAGTTGCTTGCTTGAAACTTGAAGTGAAATCTCCCAACTTAGCTCCAATGAATCCCCAACCTTGTTCAGAAATCACTCATGGCAATATATAGAAGTGAATTATGGGCTTTGAAGGTCCAAAAGAAGCCCAAATTATGATATCCAAAATTTCAAGTTTCTTCACAATGTGCAAAAATGGTGTACCCGAATTTGGCTTGCTTTCTTCCTCTAGAAGCTTCAAATAGCTTGCACTATACACCTTGAGTGTAATTGAATCAAGAGGAGAGCTTAATTGTATCACATGAGCAATCTTGGATGTGTAACTTATTTATGAAGTAATCAATTGAAACTCCATGAAATAAGCCTTAAATGAAAATTATGGTATTGCCATTGTGTTTAGAATAATTTTTCCACTCAAAAAATGTACTCACATGACATGTTTTGGTCCTCTAACTCAAAAAGTCAATTTTCCCTCCTTAATCCATTTGAAAAATTCCCTTTTTTAGGCCATTTTAAGTGACTTTTTGCTACAAGCCAAACCAATCCCAAATGATCACTTTGTTGCACTTAAAATCCCATTTTGAGCAAGTTCCATGTTGAACAAATCTCCATTTGAAGAGTGCAAGTTGGAGATTTTGACCTATGATTGAAAATGGCCTATAATCTCACTTTCCCAAAATACCCCTGACTTGTAAACCTCATAACTTGAGTTCTACAAATCAGATGAAAGACTTCTAGTACAATTTAGAAAGCTAAGATCATGAGGAACAACTTTCATGTTGGACAAAAGTCCATGTGAAACCTCTTTCTAGGAAAAAAGTTGCTTGGAAGTCAAGTGACTTTCACAGATAAATTTCACATTCATCTGGTGACCTGTAACTTGTCTGAACCATAACTTGAGTTGTATAAATCCACTCGAGGACTTCTAGTACTCAAAGATCCATGTTGGACAAAGATCCATTTGAAACTTGTATCTTGACTTATGTGGTCTTGAAGTTAGGCACTAAACAGGGGATTTTACACTGAAACCCTAACTTAGCAACTTCCCACACTCTTGATTCTTCTTGATTTGATCTTGACACAACACCAAAAATGTATCAACATATAATTCCATGAGCTCCATGACCTAAAAGTAGGCTTTGAACTTCTTCAATTGCACAGTTGACCTAGAATTGATCCAGATGAAACCCTAATTGCTTGCACCTCAACTGTGGCTCTTGCACTTGAATCAATGACTTGATTAAGCTCCAACATGGCCCTCTAGGCACTCCATGAGCCCTATACACATCTTCTATTCACAATCCATGCTTCACATCTCACTGATGGTCTTCATTTGATCCTCAAGTTAGGAGAAACTCCACATGGAGGCATTCAAACCTCTTAAGGCCTCAAACCACCTCCTGATGACTTGGATGACTTCCAAAGCTTGGCTAAGACCTCTTGCTAGGCTTCTCTTGACAAAAACACACTTGATCCCCTGTCGGATGAATGATGTTATGATATGCAAATGATATAGCTATGCAAATGATAATGCAATGAAACATAAACCAGTTAAAGAAAAATGTTGGGCAAATTTTGGGGTGCAACACAGGCAAAGGTGTTAACCCCAGGAAACATGTGTTGAACCAAGAAAAGGTGTTAACCAAAGGAGACAAGTGTTGAAGCAAGTGAAGATGTTAATGCAAGGAAACAGGTGTCGAAACAAGCGAAGGTGTTAACCCAACGAGATGAGTGTTTAACTAAGCGAAGGTGTTAACCCAAGGAAACGGGTGTTAAACCAAGCGAATGTGTTAATCCAAGGAAGCAGATGTTGAACCACGAGAAGGCTTTGATCCAAGGAGACGTGTGTTCAACCAAGCGAAGATGTTAGCCCAAGGAGACGGGTGTCGAACCAAATGAAGGTGTTAACCTAAAGAGACTCGTGTTGAACCAAGTTAAGGAGTTAACCTTGAGACGAGTGTTAAACCAAGTGATGGTGTTAACCCAAGGAAATAAGTGTTTAACCAAGCGAAGGTGTTAACCCAAGGGAACAGGTGTTGAACTAAGCGAAGGTGTTAACCCAAGGAAACAAGTGTTAAACAAGGCGAATGTGTTAACCCAAGGAAACAGGTTTGAACCAAGCGAAGTTGTTAACCCCAGAAAACAGGTGTTGAACAAAGCGAAGTTGTTAAGCCAAGGTAACGAGTGTTGAACAAAGCGAATGTGTTAACCCAAGGAGATGGGGGTTGAACCAAGCCAAGGTGTTAACCCAAGAAAATAGGTGTTGAACAAGGCGAAGGTCTTACCCCAAGGAAACCGAAGTTGAACCAAGCGAAGGTGTTAACCCAAGGAAACAGTTGCTGACCCAAGAAAAGATGTTAAGCCAACGAAACAATTTTTGAACCAAGCGAAGTTGTTAATCTAAATAAATAGGTGTTGTACCAAGCTAAGGTTTTAAGCCAAGGAGACGGGTGTCAAACCAATGGAAGGTAACAATCTAGGAAATGTGTGTTGAACCAAGAGTAGGTGTTAACCCTAGGAAATTAGTGTTCAACCAAGAGTAGGTGTTATCCCAAGGAAACGGGTGTTGAACCAAGCAAAGGTGTTAACCCCAGGAAACAGGTATTGAACAAAGTTGTTAAGCCAACAAAACGGGTGTTAAAACAAGCGAATGTTTAACCCAAGGAAACTGGTGTTGATCAAGGCGAAGGTGTTAGCCCGAGGAAACAAAATTTGAACCAGGTGAAGGTACTAACCTAAGGAAATAGGTGTTGAACCAAGCGAAGGTATTAACCCAAAGAAACGTTTGTTTAACCAAGCGAAGGTGTTAACCCCAGAAAACATGTGTTGAACCAATCAAAGGTGTTAGGAGCATCAATATTGTTTATCTAACCTTAACCTATTTCAAGTTTGTCTTTGTCAAGATGCAGATGAATTAAGGTTCCATACAGTCAGTAATCGGGGTTTCTATTGTTTGATCAGTCAATGTCTTGGATTGATTCTGCATGAAGCAAGTCCCCACATCATAAAAAATGTTATATTGGATCATGTATGAATCCAATTTAAGGTTGTCACCTAAAGAATAAGAGCAGTGCAGTCTAGGACCCCCGATTAGGGTTTCTTATCAAGAAAAGTCAACTGTTGTTTGACTTTTAATTTAAAAGGTATTTAAATGATGAAATCATGGTCCATGAAGCTCATATGACTTGTTGGAGTCCACTCAAGAAGTTTCAAAACCTCAGGGGACCCAGAACTCCAACAGTCGATTCGGGGTTTTTCGATAGATCGGTTCGTCTGACTGAAAAGTCAACTCATTGACCAACAGGGTTTTGACCCAAAATTGAAGGCAATTATGTTCCTAATGATATTTAACATCTAGTCATGAAGTTTGGTGACCATTGGTCAAGGATTGAAGAGTAATAAAAAAATTGAGAAATTAGGGTTTTGAAAGGGGCAACACCATAACTTTTTAACGACACATTCAATTGGAGTGGTTCAAAGCTTGTTGGAAAGGTTTTGAGGAATGATCAAAAACAATGCAAGAGGAAAAAACACTTAGTAAAATTTCATGGTTTTAGCACTTTTCAAGTCTTGTTTTCATCCAACTTCAAGGGTGTTTTTGACCTAGTTGCACTTGGAATTTGAAACAACTCAAAACATTAAAGTTGTAGAGCATGATGAGGGCTTTCCAAAAAGTACCAGAACTCTTCCATATAATTTGTGATCTAGGATTTTCAAAGGAGGGAAGTTGGGGTCCAAACACTTGAAGTGTACATTTTCAAATTTCACATAAATCAACTTGCAAACTATCTAAGTGATTCTCAACCATTGATTAACCCTTAATATGATATTTAGAGTGTATTATGGGTGGAAATGCATAAGGATTGAAGAGCATGGCAAGTTGGTAGTCAAGTGGCATTATTATATTCGAAGAAAATCAAGAGGAAAGAGAAACTTTTTTGAAGAAAATATGGAGCAGTAGGGCCCCTAGCCATGCATCACAATGCATCAAGAACCATCAAGACCAGCTGCATCAAGATCTTGAACAAGATTTGCTCCATTTTCCCTCCAAAAGCAAAAGCTCAAAATCTGTCCTCACTTTTGATCCCTTAGATTTTCCGATAAATAGAACAAATTATATACATCATAAGAACACAATAGAAACCAAGAAACCATCCTCAAACACTCTCCTTCATCTGTTGCAAAACTTCTTGCAAATCAAGCAAACTTGTGCAAAGACTTCAAAAACTGTCTTGAACAGAATTTGTGCCAAACTGATTTCCACCCATTCCACACTCCTACCAACACTCCACACGACTTACAAATGATCCTCTAGAGCTATCCAAACCATCATTTGCACCAGAAACCATTCCATTCTCAAAGTCAACCTCCAAAACCAAAAAAGTCAACATTCTACATTATTCAAACCACAGTTGACCATAGGCCATTTCCAACTCTTTCAATACCTTTAACACTTCATAAAAAACATATAGAAGCTTTCCAAATCAAGTTCACACTTCTGTAACAAAGATTGAGTTATGTTGCTTTGTGAAACCATGGATTTTTGAGGTTTCTCCCCATTTTGCAAGCCATTCTATTATGTTCAACAGTGGAGTTGTGGATCATTGGAACTGCTATTCATCATTCAAAGATCATTTGCAGGCTGTAAAAGAGCATTAAGGACCTCTGGTTTTCTTGTTTAACAAAGTTGCTTCAAGAGGTAAGCCTAAATCCTTGAACATGAACTTTTGCTTTGCATTTCACATACTATTTTGAGTTGTAACCATGATTATGTGTTAGAAATTGTTTGAGCATGTTATATGTGTGCTATATGTTATGTATGAACCCCTGGTTGCACTAGAAATTGCCATTTCTTGACTGTCCAAAATGCTGATCACAAACTAGGTCCAACCTAGTCATAATATGCATGTTGATTCCAATCTGCCAAACTATGTGTGCATCTTCTGTTTTCTCTTGAGCCAATCACTATAAATGATGTATATGTAATGTTTTCACACTTGTTTCATCAAACCTTTCACTATTTGAGACTGTCCATATGCTCTTGCTCTTGGTTGTAACTAAATTGGCCTAAACAATGATGTTATCGAAATTTTTCAGTGAGTGTGTTGTATGCAAAAAAAATTTTACCATTGAATTCCTTGTTAAAAAACACACAATTTTCACTTTTGTTTCACTCCATTTGGTTAATAATTGATTGATTTACATCCTTCATGCAAATGACCTTAAATTAGTGACCTTGCCTTGCCCTAGTTTTGCCCTCATTGGTACACCAACTTTGAATGATCATAACTTGCTCATTTTTTGTGATAGTTATCTCATTATTTTTTATAAATACTATTTATCGTGTCTATTTTCATTGTATGGAGAAATAATTCAAGGATTGTTATCCTAGAAATACTTTAATCCACTTGAAAAGCATGTGTTTTTAGGATTTTTACCATGATGTTTGTAAACTTTTTCAACTTGAAACTTGATTTTTCTTGTGATATTGATCTTTTATGATTCATACATGTTTGTTAACATATTTAAATGCTCAATTTTGTTTTGATTCATTGCCTTACCATGTTCATACTTGCTTTTATGAATGTATACACTAAATCATGAACTTTTAAACTTCATCTGTGAACTTTACCTTGATTCTTGATTTTGGAACCTCTTGAATATGTATGCCATGCCTCTTCATACTTGTTTGTGTATGTTGTTAAGACCATAACATGTTTAGGGTTTATTTCTTGCTTTTGTGAATGCATGAACATGAAAGATGTACTTTAAAAATTTCTTAGATTGCATAACATGATTTTGGATGTTGTAACATTTCGAATGTGTTTGTCATGCTTCATTCTTATTATTTATGTGTTTTGTTAGAACCATAACATGTTAGGGTTTTTTTTGTCTTGGTTTTTACCATTAACATTGATTTGTTTTTCCTATGAAATCATGAACTTATACTTGGATGATTTGTCTTACTTTTTATATCTTTGCATTGTTGATTGTCACTTCTTTGCCCTCTCATGTTGTCACATGATTATCTTAATCTCTTTTGTTTGTTACCATGCTTCATGCCTTCATCATGTTGAATGTTGTCACATTTAATCTTTCTTGAGTCACATTTATTGCCACTCTTCTTATTTATCCATGTTTGGTTATCATCAACATGCTTTGAATATGTTTGGATATTGTCACATTTACCTTTTTTGGTTCACCTACCATGATTTGATTTAAGTTGTAACTTGTATGCATGAGTTTTACTTGTTGTTTTTAAACATGTTTTATGTTTATCATTGTTGGTTGTTACCATCACAATCTTTGGACATTGCCATGTTGAGTGCTAAACTTGGGTTGTTACCTCATTGCTCTTCATCTTTTTTAATATTTTTTAAAATTAATATACCTTCTATATTGGGTCTTGTAAGAACCTTTATCATGTCCCCCCTTTTAGATATTATGATATCTTTGTTCATTAATGGTTGTAACCATTTGATTTGATTTGTAACTTTGTTCTTTGCTTGATGTTGTCACATGCTTGCATATCTTTCTTGGTTGTTGCCATGCCTTTTTTTTATCTTCATCATCTTTGAATGATTGCTTATGTGTGCTTTTAAATTTTTTAAGTTATTCCCCAAGTGATGGAACTTGTTGGTTCTCATCTAGTTGTCTCATCTTTTCCCATTCTAAAGGAAAGTCTCTCTATTGACCCTTGGGTCATAGACAACTCACTACCCTCCCTCTGACTTTGTAAGTCATGATGAATCCTAATTTAGTTAAGTTAGAACCCATATCCATTAGACTTTTTCTTTAAGTTTAAAAGGCCTACCCCTTGTTATGAGTATCTTTCAACTAGAACTTTAAGATATAGTTTGTTAACTCTATGTAAGAATCGTTGTCATGATTCCTTATTCCCCTCTTGACTTTTGTAAAAGTCAATTCCTTTGAGTGTACAACTTAGATTAGAGATTTTTGTTAAACTCTACACAAGCATTGTTATGTTTGTTCCCTTAGAGTCTTTACCATAGTCAAGTACTTTTTGATCCTCAGTGAGGTGAACTACAGTTGCTCTGATTCTATCCTAGTCAGGATACGTAGGCAGAGGATGCGATATCTTTGTGAGCAAACTTAGAAATTATCCTTAGGTCTTTACCTTTACCTTAACCTTATACCATATCCCAAACCATAGAAATTATTTAGCAAGCATAGCATACAAACATACAAAAGGTTCCTGTAGAGTACTACAGATGTTTAGGATGTGAAATACCTACCTTAGGCATAACCAACCCCCGATCCACGAATCTCTTAGCGTTGTTGTTACATCGTGCAAAAATGTTTTTCTTTCTTTAACCTTTCCTTTGGATAAATCAAAGTCCGATTGTGAATTTAATGAATTAAGATTCAAGTTAATCAATAGCTTGGAATCACGATTCTCACCGTAACAGCCCCCACCCCTTTTTTTCTTTCCTTTCTCTTTCTTTCTTCTTCTTTTCTTTCCTTGGTCTTTTCTTCCCCTTTTCTTTCCATTTCCTTCATTTCTTTCTCCTTATTATTTCTTTAGTCCATATTTATGATAACCTACAAAACACAAGAAAACAAAGGCGTAATCGAGATAAATCAAATAAAACAGCAATAAATGCAGATAAAATTCATGTAAGTCAAGTCAAATATCTGATATAATTTTGCGTTATCAAAAATCAGTGATCAAACATCAATTAAACTTAATCAAACATTGAGGTCACAACTCACAAAGATAAAAATCAACAAAGTCAATCAAAACTTGAAGATCTACATTGTGATTATTCAAATAAGCTCAAAACAATAATGGATCTAGAATTAACCAACCTTCAAAACTGAGATTTGCTTTGGTAAGTGTTGATCTACTACAAATTGATAGATCCAAGTCAGAAACCTAAGAATACTTCAAGGTCCAATAGCTTTCTTAAAATAGAAGTGAAGAACAAGCCAAAATAAGCCAAAATTAATCCAAGAATCACTTATAAACTTGCTTCCAAGATCAGATACAAATCCAAACGAAAATCAAGTGATGAATTGAAGATGATGGAGGTTTAGCCCTAGAATTTAATGATTCCAATGAAGAATCAAAGAACTCAAGTGAAAAAGAGCTTTAATGGAGGTTTTAGAGTGTAGAAAAGTTGAGATCAAATTCTTAAGAATGAGTGTGATATCTGAAATTGGAAATTATGGTAAGGTTTGGAGCCAAATCACTTAAATAGGTTATTGGTTAGGAGTAGAATTATGGTTTAGAATGAGGTTATGAAAATTGGAATGGGATTAGGAATGGAAAATTGGAGGACAATTGAATTGATTTTCAAAGTTAAACCAAATTTAGAGTGATTCTAGATCCTTCTTCTGGTGTAAATCAAATTTACAAGTAATCAAAATAGACTCCAAAAGTGGCAGCATTGAATATGCACGTTACTGGGCAAATTTTCCTTTGGTTAATCGATTAACCATTTGCTAGTGCAAAGTGGTTAATTGGTTAACCACTTACAAACTTTCAAAAATAGCACCATTTGGAGGAAAACTTGCACATTCACCTGTTTTCAACCGTTCTGAGCCTTGTTAAGTCTCTAAAACTTGCCCTTTGATATTATAATATTGAGAATACCTGAGATATCCTGTGACCTATCTCCTGTGCTGAGAATTACCTACTGAATAAAAGTAAATATAACATCGACCACTCGATTCCTGGGCAAAATAAATGTTGAAGCCTCTGACGCTCGCTGTTTAAACTCTTGCAATGAAAAAAGCTCTGAGCCTTAGAAAAACCTTGATTCCATGTCTCGAGAACCAATACCATGATATGCAGAAATGCGTAACTGCAGAGAAACATAAGTCGGTAGACAAAAATGATGAGGCAAATTTTGGGGTGTTGTAGCTGCCTGTTGCACCCCAAATTTTGGCCCCTTAGATTCTCATTATCATTTTAGGAGCATACTCATGAATTATCTAACCCTAACCCACTGCAAGTTTGTCTTTATCAAGTTACAGATGAATCAGGGTTTTGTACAGTCAAATCGAAACTTCAAGGGTGTGATTAGTCAATGTTTTGGGCTCATTCAATTATGAAATGAAATCAAGGATATCATATAATGACAATTGAGAATCCAATTTGAGGTTGTTACCCCAGAATCCAGAGCAGTGTATTTCAGGGCACCCGATTAGGGTTTCTGACAAGTAAAGTCAACTGTAGTTTTACTTTGATGTTGGAAGGTGTTTTAATGGTGAGATTATGATCTGTGAAGTTCATATAGCTTAATAAAGTTCAATCAAGAAGTTTCAAAGTCTCAGGAGGTCCAGAATGTCAACAGGCGACTCGGTAGTCACCGATCGGTCGTACGGTTGACCGAAAAGTCAACTCTCCAAATTTTAGGAATTGGACTTCAAGTTGTGAAACAAAATTGTTCCTTATGTCATATTGGAATTGCATATCAATTTTCATGACCATTGGATCAAGGATGAAGGAGTAACCGAAAAATCGGGAAATTAGGGTTTTGAAAGGGGCTAAACCATAACTCCTTAACCACACATCCAATTGAGTTGGTTCAAAGCTCATTTGGAAGCTCTTGACAAGTACTACAAAAGTCCCTAAGTGGTACATGATCAGAAAATGCATAGATTTGGAGTTATGGTCAAATTCATTTCTAGAGGGGAAAAAGACTTAGAGAAATTTCACTTTTATGTTCATTTTTTAGCAACTTTGGAAGGCTTTTTGGCCAAGTTCCTTTTGGAAATTGAAACTCATGAAAACATGAATGTTTTAGAGCTATTTTAGGGCTTTCTAAAAAGTACTAGCACATCTCAGAAGGATTTGTGAGCTGAAAGTTATGGTCATGGCAAGTTGGTGGTTTTTCACTTTAGTCCCACATTGTCAAAATTCAAGAATTCATTCTTTCATCAAAGTTGGCCAATCTCAGCTTGTGAAACATGTTGTATCTGATATGTGAGGTGTTTGTAGCATGAAAGAACCAAGGATTATGCATAAATTTGAAATCTCCAAAGCCAAAGCAAGTGGCTTGCAAGTTGCAAAGCAACTTGCATTCAAAAGTGAAAAACAAGCATGAGGTGTAAAAGTGATTCTGAACCAGCCATAAGCCTATACCTCTAGCCTGCATTTAGCCCTCTAAAAATCATCATTTTCTTGACTAATGAGGCTTACCTATCAGCCAAGGAAACCCGCTTGTGGAGGTTTGATCTAAAAGTGAAAAACCTTTCTTCAAAGTGAAGAAATCTTCAAATCTGCCCCAAACCACTTCCTTGCCTATAAATAGAGCCCTTACCACTTCATTCTCAAGACAATATCAATTCTAAAAACCATATAAATTGAAAGCTTTCACTATTTCCACTCCTTGCCTCAAAAATCATAAAAGTCACTTTTTCACTAAAAACACAAAAAGTTTGTCTTGCTACCAAGGCTGCCAAATTCATTTCTCCCCATTCAAACACCCCAAAAATCATCCACACAATCCCGAAATATGATATAGAAGGTGTCCAAGACCTTAGACCACTCAAAAACATCACCATTCAAAAAGTTAACTTCATCACCAAGTTACTTTGACCAAAAGCCACAAAATCAGCCATATCTTGTTCCATACATTTCCTTGGTGTTCTAATCATCCTAACACCTCTCATATACCATTCCTCAACTGTCTAAAGTGTTAAAGATCATTGGTGGAGTTTATTTCTCCAACTGTCACAAGGATTGGATTCTTGCTTCAAAAAGAAGAAAGTTTCAAAGCTAGTGTTATTTGGAAGTTCCTATGGGTTTCTTGGTGTCCTAATCTACTCAATACAGTCTACTAGAGGTATGTAAACACTTCATTTTTTCTTTACATCATAGTTTCATGATTTTGCACTTTGAGGTCATTATGTGAAAAACTGGTCATGTGTATGTTTCATGCCAAATTTCTGTCACATTTGAAGAATAGTTCCTTGTTAACTTGAATTATATTTAAAATCATAATCATGGTAGGTAAGTGTGATTGGTTTGAGTTAATGGCATCTGGTTTGTGTTTTCACTCATGAATTCTATGTGTTGTACATCATTGCCATGAATGTGCCACTTGTAGTTTTAGGACAGAAGGTGTTCAAAAATTGAGTTCATTAACATCTGTTATACATTTGTAACATGTATGTATGGTCTGCATCACTTGATTCTCATCTGTTTGCTTTCCCTTTCCAAAACACATGTTTCAAACTTTCATGATTCTCACTGTTAACTCCATGTATTAGTTGATGCTTTGCTGCATAAACAAACTTTTTGATGTATGATTGTCATATACATGATGTCTGAATTATGGACCACGTGTCTGATTGTAACATGCTTGAATTTGTCACTAGCTTCAAAAATGCAGTATGCTCATAGTCCTTGTAATCTGCTCATCACTTTTCACTGTAGACTGTTTTTTATCCATGGCTGTAGTGTAGACATCATTCAAAAGCATCTTATGGTATGTAATTGGCACAATGTATAACTGGCTGGATTTGAGATACATAACCCCAAACTGCACCACAATTCCCATATTTTGCAGCTGTCACTTCAGTTTTGTCCCTAGCTGGTTTATGCCCCAAATTTGAGATGCAAACCTCTTGTTGGGTAGTGAATGATGTATGTGTAGGACTAAAGTACACTAGAACTGTTTGAATCTCATGCTTACACTTACAATGATAATTCATGTTTGACAATTCATAAACATCACACCAGTTTTGTAGGCCTGTTGTAAAGAAGCAACAATTGTTAAACATATGTAGGATAGTTGGTCCTACTGCTAATTTCTGTTTTAAAGAAGGCTGCTAAAATTGAATATGGCAAGGTCTCAGCCTATTGTGTTTGGATATGGACTCATGGGCTGTTACTATAACTCCTGTTGAAACTTTGTTCTACTATAAGGACATTTTGGTCCTGCTTGTTAGCTGTCCTTGGGGCTTGGTTTCATCAGCCCAACATACCTAACCCTTGGCAAGTTTAAGGGTTGATTTTGGTCTTGCTTTTGTTTTGGTTCAGAGTTTATCTTTGGTCTTGCCATTGTTGAAGGTTTGGAGCAGGGTTAGCATTGTTTTGGTGTTAATGAAGTTCTGTTTACATCATGCTATTGTATGTTTTGTTTTACCTCATCTTAACCTATTGTTGAACTTAGACTGTTGGCAATTCATCATTGGAAAACATCAAATTCTGTTAACAGTATGTTTGGAGGCATCCATTACCATTTGCATTTCATACCAAATTCTTGTCCTGTTGGTTTTTAGACAAAATGGTTACTGAGACACCTTCATTAGCATGTTTAAGGTTTGATCAAACCAATTCCTACCACCAGTTGTAACTGTTATGGCTTGTTGATCTAGAATTGCATTTCAAAAACACCACATGCATCTTCAGTAGAATTTTGAAATGTGAGCATATTCTGAGAAAACCAATTGCACTGTCATGCTCCTCATGGAATTCTAGGCAGGATTGATAAAAATTTCATCCCATTTGGTTAAGTATTGAAAAAGTTACGCGACAAAACGTATTTTGAAAATTTCACATTTTTGCCTTGGCCAATTTGCCCAGCTTGCTTTGATTTTCACCCTTATAATTTAATGGGGTGGCATTTACAAACGAATGTATAGCCACCCCAGTGGTAAGACCATATGCCAAAACATGCCTTGTACCAAGCGAGCCTGAGTTCGACCCCTGAGGAGGGCAACTCTTTTATTAAATTTTGTCATTTTTTTACTAATCTTTGAAAAATCATATCTCTCTCAATTTTAATCATTTTTCACCCATTCTTTTTGCATTGTGTTCATCTTGATGTCTACTTTCATGTAAAAAAATTTATTTTCATATTTGCATAATTTTTCACCTCCTTTGACTATGTGCAAGTTGTGTACTTTCTGTGATCATTTTGACAGATGCAGATGAATTTTCTCTTGATGTACTTGTGATTATTTGTGATACTTGTTTGCATTCTCATTCTTAAATGTTTGTTAACATGCTAAGACTTCATCTTTGGTTGTCACCATGTTCATGTTACCTCATCTGATAGCTTAATTAAACTCGATCTGTCGTCACAGTTCCTGTTAATTCATCTGCTTTGATTGTCATCAATGCACCTTCATCTTTATCATTCCACATGTTTATTTAATGGTTGTCACCATGAATATGCCTTTATTATGTTGTTATTTTACTTGTTAAGTTGTCTTCTTTCCCCAAGTAATGAAGCTTGTTAGCTCTCATCCAGTTGCCTCTCCTATATACTTCCAAAGGAAAAGTCTTTCCATTAACCCTTGTGTTATGGATACATCCCCTATCCCTATCTTGACTTTTCTAAGTCACTTTAACCCTAGATTATAAGCCATTAGACTTTTCTTCAAGTCTAAGAAACCCACATGTACTAGGAGTGTCCTTCAACTAGAACCCTAGGAAAGAGTTTGTCAACTATGTGTAAGAATCATTGTCGTGATTTCTTGTTTCCCCTTTTCAATATTACAACTTAGATTAGGGAGTTTTGTTAAACTCCACACAAACATTGTCATGTTTGTTCCCCCTTGAACCTTGATCATAATCAAGTGTTCTTCTTCCCTTGTGAGGTGAACTACGATTTCTCTGATTCTATCCTAGTTAGGATACGTAGGCAGAAGATGCGACGTCTTTGCGAGCAAACTTAGTGTATATAACTTTAGGTTTCAACTCATGTCTTTTCCCAATCCATAATACATTTTCACAAATTTAGCAAGCAATCAAACAAAAGGTTCCTGTAGAGTACTACAGATGCTTAGGGTGCTAACACCTTCCCTAGGTATAACCAACCCCCGATCCCCGAATCTCTTAAGCATTGTCGTTACATCGCGAAAAAGGTTTTTCTTTCTTTAGACCTTTCCTTTGGATAAAATAAAGTCCGGTTGTAAAAAGAATTAAGATTCAAGTTAATTTAATAGCTTGATATCCAATTTTTACCGCAACAGAAATGGCGACTTCACTGGGGATTTCTATTGCTTTGAGGGTTTAGCCTATCTTGTTTGATTACTTGCTTATTTGTGAATACTTGTAAATATGTAAATATGTGCTCTGTTGGATCTTGGGAACTTGGAATGGTGAGACAACATTATACCCGTGTTTGAGCGTACTTATGATAGGATGGTGGTATATTCAAGGAAACTTATAGGGAGTTGATTCCCGACCAAGTTGACTTGAGAAAACCTCCGCTCAGTAGAGGCCCTTTTGAGAGTTAGTATTGTTGATCGAGTATTCGTGAAAATAATGCTACTTTCTACATGAGAGCCCATGATACTGAGGACCTTTAGATTACCTTTCCCCCCACTATGGCCTTATTAGGATGTAGTGCGATGACTATAAGGAAGTAATTCCAAAGTAGTTGATACGCGATACTACACTTGGACGAGATTCTATTGAGAATATTATCGACCACCAAGTATTTGGGAAATTGATAATATCCGAAAGATGGGTCGAGGACTCTGGGAACTATTTTAGAACCTTTCTCTACAGTTTTGAAGGCCTTAGTACATACCTTTGGGGTGGGTAGACCTTGACTCCATACTCATAACCAAAACCTTTATTTGTTTACCCATGTATATGTGAATCTGTGCTTACCTGTGTTTGTGCATTCATGCATTCAGGAACATCATATCATAAAAGTTTCATGGAACTCAGATCTTTTGTTTGTAAACATTAGGATCATCATGGACAGTGGAAAAAAGAAAACTACGAAGTACACTTACAAAAGTCCTAACTTGGATGACATAGAAAGGTTGAGCACTTTGATAACAGATCTAGAAGGATTCAAGAGCAGGTATGGGAACTTATTGTCATTGTTGAGGGTAAAAAGGAAGATGGATCTGGGACTCCTCTCCACACTTCTCCAGTTTTATGATCCACTCTATCATTATTTCACTTTTCCTAATTATCAGCTGGTACCTACACTTGAGGAATATTCTTGCTTGATTGGTTTACCTATTCTTGAAGACTCTCCTTTTCCAATCATGGAGAAAGACCCTAAAGAAGAAGAAATTTCTAAAGCTACGCGTTTGGGATTGGTGGATATTCAGAAAAATATGGTTACTAAGGGAGGAGTCTTTGGTTTGACTGCCGAGTTCTTGGTTGGGAAAGCACAATACTATGCTGATCATTTGAGCATGGATGCATTCGAAGCTATCTTTGCCTTGCTCATTTATGGGATTTTATTGTTTCCAAGTTTTGATAATTTTGTGGATCTCAATGCCATTAAGATTTTCTTGAAGAAAAACCCCGTGCCTACTTTACTTGCTGACGCATATCATTCTGTTCACTTGAGAAATCTGCATAAAGGAGGAATGATTATCTGCTGTGTCCCTTTGTTATATAAGTGGTTTATTTCTCACTTACCTAAGGCTCATGCTTTTTGGAAGGAAGGTTGGTGGTCTCAGAAGGTTATGGCTCTTACTCACTCTGATATCGACTGGTACAACCGTAGTTACGATGGAATAAAAATCATTGACAGTTGTGGAAGCTTTGGTAACGTACCTCTCCTGGGTACAAGTGGAGGAATCAGTTACAACCCTGTTCTCGCTCGCCGACAGCTTGGATATCCTTTGAAGGACAAACCGAATAGCGCTCATGTGGAGAATATTTTCTTTTAGGGAAGTTTAAAATTGAAAGGAGAAATTCTAAAAGTCTGGGGTCATGTGCATAAGAAAGGAAAGGAAGCCTTAGGGAAACCTAATTGCGTCTCTCTCGAGCCTTATCTCCAATGGGTCCGAAAGAGAGCTATTCAGCTGAAGATGCCTTATCCTCAGTAGAAACCCATGGCTTTAGTGGAGGAACACACGATGATCTTTATGTCTGAAGAGGAGAAGTTAAAGATTGCTTTGAGGAAATCATAACAAACTGAAGTAGCCTGGAAGTACAAGTACTAAGTGGCCATGGAAGAGAATGATGAACTCCGTAGACAACTCCGGGAGAAGGATGAAGAAATGATTGCTTATAAGAAGAGGAAGACACATGAAGGTTTGTCTTCTTCCAGCTCTCAGCCAACTCCATGGAAGCTAGTCGTGGACAAACTCATTCTTGAGAAGACTCAGATGGAAGAAGAAATCAAGAAGCTCAAAGAAAAAGAGGACTTTTATTTAGAATACTATCAGCCTTAGGACTTTTGTAAAATGTACTAGATATTTTGTAATGCAAATCTTGAAAATCAATGAAATGAAATGATGTTTTGATCTGAGTTCCATGAAACCTTTTGCATTTGCATTTGCATTTGCATTTGCATTAATTAATCATTCAAGGAACTAAAGATTATTTTGCAGGATGGATTTTGGATTCAGAATCGTTGTTGTAAAACTCTCAGTTATTAATCTATGAGGACTTTTTTCCCCATTGTTATAATTTTTGAAAATATTTCTTTGGATTCCTTGAATGATTAATTTTGCATTGTTGCATTTTGCATTCATAAGCATCGCATGTGCATGTTCTTGTGTTGTGTCTCATCTCGCTGTCTTGTCTCCAGAAAGAATCACACTGAATCCTCAACACCGATACAACACCCGAGCCCAAGCTCGCCTAAGAATGGAAGGACAGAATTTGGATGTGGACAGAATTGATAATGAACTCGGAGAGCTACAAGGAGGCATGGGGCAGATCATGGAAGCCCTACAAGTCATTCGTGCAAAGTTGGACACTTAAGCCACTGTTGTTTCTGAAATCACTGGCATAGTTGTAGAGTCGATCCCAACGGCAGTCACTGTTGCAAATGCACCACCATATGGGTTATCGCCAGGTTTTGTACCTCCACCAGTAGTCAATCAACAAACAGTTCCTTTAGGGCCAGAAGTTCCTCAAGCTATTCCTACTTACACTCAGCCTTCTGTTCAGGTTCAAGCGCGCCCTGTTTTTCATAATCCTCCACCAGTATACGAAGGTCTCGATGGGTATGAAGAAGAGAGCGAACGACATGATAAGTTGAAAGAAAGTGTAGAGACTATCGGAAGGAAAGTCAGAGCAATGGAAGGGAATGACATCTTTGGTACTGATGCCAGAGATATGTGCTTAGTGTCTGGGTTGGTAATTCCGCCGAAATTCAAAATTCCTAATTTTGATCAGTATTCTGGGGCTACCTGTCCTCGGACGCATCTGATTATGTATTACCGAAGAATGGCCGCTCATGTAGAAGATGACAAGTTGATGATTCACTGTTTCCAGGATAGTTTGAAAGGTGCTCCTGCTAAATGGTATTTAGGTTTGGATCAGTCTCGTATTCACAGTTTCCAAGACTTGGCCGATGCTTTTGTGAAACATTACAAGTACAACATGGATTTAGCCCCTGATTGAAGACAGTTACTGAGTATGTCACAAAAGAGTTCGGAATCTTTCAAAGAGTATGCACAAAGGTGGAGGGAAACTGCCTCTCAGGTAGAACCTCCTTTGAGCGAAAAAGAGTTAACAGATTGGTTCGTCGATACGGCGAGACCAGAGTTTTATGAGAAGATGATCAGTAGTGTAACCATAAGTTTTTCTGATATAGTAGCAGTAGGGGTGAGAGTGGAGTTAGGAATGAAGAATGGGAGGGTGGCTAGCAGTTCCAGCAGTTCTGGTAATAACAATGTCAAGAAGCTCAGCAGTAATTTTCATAAAAAGAAGGAAGGGGAGACAAATGCAGTAACTGTGGGAAGAAAGAGTCCCACCTGGATACTGCCTTACCAACAGTATCCGCAGAGTTATGTTCAACAACCTTAGCAAGGTTTTGTTCAGCAGCCTCAAGCAAGTTATGTTCAGCAATCCCAGCAACAACGACCAATGTCTCCGTTGCAGTATGCCCAACAACTTGATGTGGCAGCTGTAACTCCGGCTTTCAGTCATCCTATTCCCAGTTATCAGACAGTGCAACCGGCACCTGTATATTAGCCAATTCAACAAGGGTATCAACGAGCGCCCAACGCTCCACCCTACCAGCAACATCATCAGCCTAGAGCTCAGGCACCCAGACAAAACTACCAGAATCGGTGACCAACAATAAAACCTCCACTTCCTCAGATACCGATGACTTACACAGAGTTGTACCCCTCCTTAGTGCAGCAGGGATTGGTAACAACACGACCATTAAATCCAGACACTACATCTCCTCACTATAATCAAAATGCTCATTGTGCCTTTCACGAAGGCGCTGCCGGTCATGATTTAGAAGGTTGTCTCGCTTTAAAACATCTTGTCAGGGAGTTGATGGAAAAGAAGATCTTGTCTTTTGATGATGTACCCCCAAATGTTAAAAGTAACCCATTGCCAAACCATGGAGGGGTCAGTGCAGTAGAAGAAGTGTCAGATGAAAGGATGGTCCGAGGTGTGTCAGAGATCAAAGCCCCGTTAAGGTTACTTCACGAGAAACTGCTGAAAGCAGGATTGGTAGAGGATACCCATAATGATTGTAAAGAATGTTCTAGTGATTCTGGAGGGTGTGATAAGGTACGAGGAGATATCCAAAGATTGATTGATGAGGGAATGTTGAAAGTGTGTAGTAAGGTAAAGAAAGAAGAAGTTTCAGTAATTGAGCATGTTTTTAATTTACCAAAGAAAAGTGAGAAGGTTCCGGTGTTCAAAATGACCAACAAAGGTATGAAGCATGTTTTCAACAAGTCAGCTATCAATCAACCTCAATCGTTTATTATTCGGAAACCAAGACCGTTCCCTTTTGAAAGCACAAAGGCCGTACCATGGAAATATGACATGACTGTGATAGATCGGGGGTCTGGGAAGGTTAGTCAGAAAGAGACAGTAAGAGACGACCAAGTAGACGTGACAAACATTGCAGGTACAAGCAAAATGACCCGTAGTGGTCGCATCTATCAACCAAAAATGACAGTAGCCGCTCCAAAAGAGGTAACCCCTGCTGCGACAAGAGAACAAGAGGTACCAGGTACTGAAGGAAACGACGAAGAATTCTTAAGGATTATTCGGAAAAGTGATTACAGGATCATTTATCAGCTCCAAAAAAACCCATCAAAGATATCGATCTTGTCTCTCTTAATGAATTCTCCAGTTCACAGAGAAGCTCTGCAAAAAGTATTAAAACAGGCACATGTGACAAAAGACATAACTCTCGGACAATTTGATTCAGTAATAGCCAACATTACAGCCTGTAACACCCTGAGCTTTAGTGATGCAGAATTACCGAACGAAAGACGCAATCACAACCGTGCGTTACACATATCTGTCAAGTGCCAAGAAGACACCATGGCACGAGTCTTGGTCGATATTGGATCCTCATTGAATGTATTGCCTGCAAGGTCGCTCGCAAGGTTAGCATATGCAGGGGCGGAAATGAAACCAACATCTTTGATCGCAAAAGCTTTTGATGGTTCAAAAAGAACGGTTGTTGGAGAGGTAGAATTGCCAATCATGATCGGACCTCATGTGTTCGATATTATATTCCAAGTCATGGACATTAACCCATCTTATAGTTGTTTGTTGGGACGACCGTGGATTCACGCCGCTGGGGCAGTAACTTCCACCTTACATCAGAGAATGAAATTTGTTGTGAATGATAAATTAGTGATCGTACACGGTGAAGAGGACCTAATGGTGAGCAATTTGTCATCATTCAAGTATATTGAAGCAGATGAGGGTGCGTTAGAAACTTCCTTTCAGGCACTCGAGATAGCTAGTGCAGTGATGTTGGAAGAAACAGTGGCTAAGATGGTCCGTCTTTTGCATTCGCTCAGAGCATCAAGTCTACACTAGAAGAAGGCACTCTGCAGGTTGGGGAGAGGTTGTTGAAGTAAAGCCAAAGATGGATTGCCAAGGGTTGGGTTACAAACCAACTCATGATGAAGCACTAACACGTGACAAGGGACGCCCGAAGACTATACAAGAAGTATTCATCAGTGGAGGTTTCCAAATCAGTGTTGTGGAGGAGGATTCCGAAGGTGAAGACCTTGAACAGTTAGTGTATCATTGCAACACTGCCTTGAGCAACTGGGAAGCTATTGAGATTCCTTTGGTTTTTCCTGAGTCAAAGTAATTTGTTTGTCTTTCTTTTCTTGTTTTGTTTTGAATCTCCATAGCCATGCCCAAGGCTATAGGAATGTTTTGTAAGGGCCCCGAGCTTTCAAGAAAATCAATGAAAAATGAACTATTTTCCTTTACTGCTCTTGCTTTCATTTTAAAAAGAAAAATGGCAATCTTAAAAAACCAAAACAATTTTTCTCTATTGTGTGCTGCATTTGTGTTTGTGTGTTTTAATAAAATAAGCCATTCCAATGTGCAGTGATGTCCTAAAACCCATTGAATCCTATGACTTTGCATTCCCTCCGGACTTTGATTCACCAATTTACCAAGCTGAAGATGAGGACGAAGATTTTGAAATCCCTGATGAACTGGTAAAATTGGCACACCATGAGTAGGCAGAGCTTCAACCCCATAAAGAACAGGTAGAAGTCATTAATCTTGGCACCGAAGAAGACAAGAAAGAAGTCAAGATTGGGGCAGCTCTAGGGGCAGAAGTCAAGCAGCAACTAGAAAAGCTTCTGAAAGAGTATGTGGATGTATTTGCTTGGTCATACCAAGATATTCCGGGTCTAGACACTGACATAGTGGTTCACAAGTTACCGCTTCGACCAAAATGCCCGCCGGTTAAACAAAAGCTCCGAAGAACAAGACCTGACATGGCTCTCAAGATCCGAGATGAGGTCTCAAGATCCGAGATGAGGTAAAAAAACAGATTGATGCGGGTTTCCTAGCAGTGTCCAAATACCCCGAATGGGTGGCCAATATTGTACCTGTACCGAAAAAATATGGGAAAGTCAGGATGTGTGTGGATTACAGGGACCTAAACAGGGCCAGTCCGAAGGATGATTTCCCTTTGCCGCATATCGACACGTTGGTGGATAATACGGCTCGTTTTGCAGTTTTCTCATTTATGGATGGGTTCTCCGGTTACAATCATATTAAGATAGATCCCGATGACATGGAAAAAACTACTTTCATTACTCTGTGGGGGACTTACTGTTACAAAGTTATGCCTTTTGGTATGAAGAACGCAGGTGCTACTTACCAAAGGGCCATGGTAACTTATTTCATGATATGATGCACAAGGAGATAGAGGTATATGTTGATGACATGATAGCCAAATCTCAAAACGAGGAGGACCAGTTGGAACATCTTTTGAAATTGTTTAAGAGACTCAGAAAATATCAGTTGAGACTGAATCCGGCCAAGTGTACCTTTGGGGTAAGATCTGGGAAATTACTCGGTTTCATTGTCAGTCACCAAGGGATTGAGGTGGATCCAGATAAAGTCCGAGCCATTCAAGACATGCCAGCTCCACAAACAGAAAAGCAAGTCAGAGGTTTTCTTGGAAGATTGAACTACATATCCAGATTTATTTCCAATATGACTCCCACTTGCGAGCCCATCTTCAAATTATTACGCAAGGACCAGACGGTTGTTTGGAATTCAGATTGTCCGCAAGCATTTGATAAGATCAAGGGTTACCTACAAGAACCTCCAATCTTAATACCTCCGGTCCTGGGAAGACCTCTCTTCATGTATTTGACAGTGCTTGAGAATTCAATGGGTTGTGTGTTAGGTCAGCAGGATGAGTCTGGACGAAAAGAACATGCTATCTATTATTTGAGTAAGAAGTTTACTGATTGTGAAAGCCGATACTCGCTTCTGGAGAAAACTTGTTGTGCTTTGGCATGGGCTGCCAGATGTCTGAGGCAGTACATGATTTGTCATACCACTTTGTTGATTTCAAAAATGGATTCGATAAAGTATATTTTTGAGAAGCCTGCTCAGACTGGAAGACTCGCCCGTTGGCATATGTTATTATTGGAATACGACATCCAGTACGTAGCTCAGAAGTCTATCAAGGGTAGTGTTAATATCTTGCAGATCAACCAGTGGAAGATTATGAGCCTCTCAAATTTGATTTCCCAGATGAAAACATCATGTTGGTAAAAGATTGTGAAGAGCCAAGTCTTGATGAGGGTCCGCAGGAAGGTCTTTGGTGGAAAATGATGTTCGATGGTTCCTCCAACTACAGTGGGCATGGTGTAGGCGCCGTTTTGATGAATCCAGAAGGTGGTTACACTCCATTCACAGCCAGGTTGGATTTTGACTGCACAAACAATATCGCCGAATATGAAACCTGCATTCTCGGCCTCGAGGCAGCTGTTGACCTCAAAATCAAACTTCTTGAAGTCAGTGGGGATTCAGCTTTGGTTATTTATCAGGTTACTAGAGAATGGGAAACTAGACATGAGAATTTGATCCCTTATAGAGCCTATATTGTCAAGATGATGGAGTGTTTCGATGAAATCACTATCAAGCATGTCCCGAGATCTGAAAATCACATTGCCGATGCCCTAGCCATGTTAGCCTCAATGTGGAAAGTCAGGGATGTCAATTATGCCACTCTCATTCGAATCAAATGCAAGACTGAGCCCGCCTATTGTCAGATGGTCGAAGAAGAGACTGATGATAAACCATGGTTCTATGACATAAAGAATTACCTCTTGAAACAAGAGTATCCAGCAGATGCTACGTCACATGACAAGAAAACTCTGAGACGATTAGCATCCAAGTTCTTTCTCAGCAATGATGTGCTTTACAAAAGAAATCATGATATGGTCCTGCTTAGATGTGTCGACCGACGAGAAGCAGAGTTGTTAATGCAAGATGTTCACGAAGGAATGTTCGGTACTCATGCAAATGGATATGCTATGTCTAAAAAGATTTTGAGGGCTGGTTATTACTGGTTGACCTTGGAAACTAATTGTATTCAATATGCCAGGAAGTGTCACAAGTGTCAGATATATGTGGACAAGATGCATGTACCTCCGATGTTGCTAAATGTGTTGTCATCACCGTGGCCTTTCTCTATGTGGGGCATCGATATGATTGGGGAAATTGAACCAAAAGCTTCTAACGGACACCGATTTATTCTGGTTGCTATTGACTATTTCACAAAGTGGGTTGAAGCCGCATCCTACACTAATGTTACTCGGCAGGTGGTGGCCCGTTTCATAAAAATGGAGATTATCTGTTGTTACGGAATCCCAAGCCGAATCATAACGGACAATGGTACTAATTTGAACAAGAAAGTCATGAAAGAGCTGTGCGATGACTTCAAAATTGAACATCACAATTCTTCTCCTTATCGTCCCAAGATGAATGGAGCTGTAGAAGCTGCGAATAAAAACATCAAAAAGATTTTGCAAAAGATGGTGAAAACTTACAAAAATTGGCATGAGATGCTGCCATTTGCCTTGCATGGATACAGAACGTCCGTCCGCACTTCAACAGGGGCAACCCCTTTTTCTTTGGTATATGGAATGGATGCGGTACTTCCTATTGAGGTCGAGATACCTTCTTTGAGAGTCATAATGGAAACCAAGCTTGAAGAAGCAGAATGGGTGGGAGAGAGGTTTGATCAGTTAAATCTTATTGATGAAAAGTTCATGTCGGCACTGTGTCATGGTCAGTTATATCAGAAGAGGATCAAGAGAGCTTTTGATAAGAAAGTTCGCGTCCGAGAGTTCCGAGAAGAGGAGCTTGTACTCAAGAAGATTTTACTAGTTCATAAAGACGCACGGGGAAAGTGGATGCCTAATTATGACGGCCTGTTTGTTGTGAAAACAGTCTTCTCAGGAGGCTTATTGATTCTCACTACCATGGATGGGGAGCAACTTACTCATCCAGTAAATTCTGATGCAGTACGAAAATATTACGCCTAAAAAGAACCCGATAAGTCAAAAACTCAAAGGAACGGCTTATGCAAAAGTTAGGGTTGAAGAAAAAAAGAAAAGAGAAAAAAGGAGAGCTCGCTAAGTTGAAAACCCGAAAGGGAGGCTTAGGCAAAAATGAGCGTCCCGGTGGATTGAAAACCCGAAAGGGCGGTCCAGGAAAAAGTTAGGGACAAAGGTGTTTCACTGTATCAGATGAGTTGTCACTAACGTAGAAGATCCTACAAGAGTTCACTCCAACTGCTCTCGTCAGAAGTAAGGATTTTGGGGAGTTTTAGTCTTTAGGGATAATTTGGTCACGAGATTCAATGTAACCTTGTCCACTTTGCCATTTTTCAATTGTAAAATTTCTATGAAATTTTGTCATTTGCAAGATTTCATCCTTGAATAAAATCAGTTTTGAGCCATTCTTTCCTTTGCAACTTTATCATTTCCTTTATTTTCCTTATTATGCAAAATATTGTTCTTTGATCAACGATAGTTTTGAAAGCATTAGGGTCAAGTTATTTGAATAAAACTTGAAAAGATTAACAAACGTAAAAATTTCAACTCATGGAAAAAGTCGAGGAAAATCATACTTCCCCGTAACCTCAGGGTAGCGAAAGCTTTGATATGCAATCCAATTACATTCCCCAACGAAGTGTAAGCAAGTCGAACTGCCGATTCTCCTTTGGTCATGTGTGGGTATCAAAACTTGAAGACTGTCTCTCAAATAACTTCTTATGATGATGTGAAGGCTCGTCCCAATAGAAAATGTCTGAGCACTTGAATCTACTATGTCATCTCTGAACAGCTTGTTTAGAGAGCGCGATTCCCCTGTTAAGAATGGATCTATTTGTCAAGACTACATACACCTTTCAACCTGGTTTCAGTGTGATTCATTCTGTCTCTCGAGTTCGGTGTGCTATCTGTCGATTCCCGTGAATGACCGATCACTACTAGTGAATTTCCGCCTAAAAGTCCAGTCGTAACCGACATTGTTTTAGAAGCCAATCGTTAATGGTAGTTCTTTGGTCGTCACCATATTCCTTGTTAAAGACCAGTCGTAACTGGCATTGCCTCAAAATCCACTCGTTGGTATCTTTTGATGCGGTCGTCACCACCTTCACCAATTCCCCAGTCGTAACTGGTAGAGTTCGAAATCCAATACTTTTGGTTTTCTTTTGGTCGTCACCATACTTTCCCTTGAGGTCCAGTCGCAACTGGCATTGTCTTAACTTCACTCGTTATTACCTTTTGGTTCGGTTGTTACCAACCTTTTCCCTCTGAAGTCTAGTTGTCACTAGCAAATCCCCTGTGAAGTGCTATCGGCATCAATATCATGTTGGTCATCACCAACTGTCCCCATGGAAGTCCAGTCATAACTGGCGTCACTTGGAATCTAATCGTTATTGGTATCTTCTGGTTTGGTCATTACCAACTTCCCCAACTAAAGTCTAGTAGCTTGCTAGCATTCTCGTAACCACATGTGTTGGTATACCCTGATTTAGTCGTCACCATGTTTTCTTCCAAAGTCCAGTCGTAACTGGCATTGCTTGAAATCCAATCGTCATTGGTACCCTGACTTGGTCGTTACCAATCTCCTTTAAGTCCAGTGGTTACTGGCATTGCTTGAAATTTGGTTGTCACCAATTTCCCCAGTCGAAGTCCTGTATTACCGATTGAATTTGAAATTTCATTTGTTGTTATCTCAGGTTGGTCGTTACCATTACCTCCAGGAAGTCTAGTGGTTACTAGCACTGTTTGAACTGCTTATTAAAACTGAGTGACATCATTATCCCCAGCGAGACCTTCCAAACGAGTCTCGGAGATCTAGTCGTCACTAGTATCCCCAATATGTTTTGTCTTGGTTTCTAGTTCATTCCTGAAGATCCCGTTTGAACTCTTCACTATAGGAAGCTCCTCATCTGATCATCCCCAGTGAGGTTCGTGTTTTAATTCCCCCAGTAAAAAGTCGCTCTTGTCCCCGATGGAAATCTACCTCTTTCCCCGGTGAAGTGTTTGCTTTTCCCCAAGTAAGATTGTCATCTTCATTAGACTTTGCGCATCCTCATGTAAATTTTTCTCTCCGTTATCACTAGTCATGTTTGAACTATTGATTGTTATACCTCGGTATTCCCCAATGTCGGATCCACTATGCCAAGTCCCCACGAGTAGTTACTCGTTGTTTTGTTTTTCTGTCTTCTGCATATGTCTTGCATCCAAGCATCATGAAGCATTATTTAGAATTCATGGCATATCATGACCTGTCCTTTTGCATATCATCGGATCTAGGGGACAAAATTTTCGGTTTTCTATATTTAAATACCTTTCACTGCAATTCTACGAGGATCATCATCTCTCAGTTCCATCTAGTGAAGATATTTAAATAGGGGCAACTGTTGCACCCCAAATTTTGGCCCCTTAGATTCTCATTATCATTTTAGGAGCATACTCATGAATTATCTAACCCTAACCCAGTGCAAGTTTGTCTTTATCAAGTTACAAATGAATCAGGGTTTTGTACAGTCAAATCGAAACTTCAAGGGTGTGATTAGTCAATGTTTTGGGCTCATTCAATTATGAAATGAAATCAAGGATATCATATAATGACAATTGAGAATCCAATTTGAGGTTGTTACCCCAGAATCCAGAGCAGTGTATTTCAGGGCACCCGATTAGGGTTTCTGACCAGTAAAGTCAACTGTAGTTTTACTTTGATGTTGGAAGGTGTTTTAATGGTGAGATTATGATATGTGAAGTTCATATAGCTTAATAAAGTTCAATCAAGAAGTTTCAAAGTCTCAGGAGGTCCAGAATGTCAACAGGCGACTCGGTAGTCACCAATCGGTCGTACGGTTGACCGAAAAGTCAACTCTCCAAATTTTTGGAATTGGACTTCAAGTTGTGAAACAAAATTGTTCCTTATGTCATATTGGACTTGCATATCAATTTTCATGACCATTGGATCATGGATGAAGGAGTAACCGAAAAATCGGGAAATTAGGGTTTTGAAAGGGGCTAAACCATAACTCCTTAACCACACATCCCATTGAGTTGGTTCAAATCTCATTTGGAAGCTCTTGACAAGTACTACAAAAGTCCCTAAGTGGTACATGATCAGAAAATGCATAGATTTGGAGTTATGGTCAAATTCATTTCTAGAGGGGAAAAAGACTTAGGGAAATTTCACTTTTATGTTCATTTTTTAGCAACTTTGGAAGGCTTTTTGGCCAAGTTCCTTTGGGAAATTGAAACTCATGAAAACATGAATGTTTTAGATCTATTTGAGGGCTTTCTAAAAAGTACTAGCACATCTCAAAAGGATTTGTGAGCTGAAAGTTATGGTCATGGCAAGTTGGTGGTTTTTCACTTTAGTCCCACATTGTCAAAATTCAAGAATTCATTCTTTCATCAAAGTTGGCCAATCTCAGCTTGTGAAACATGTTGTATCTGATATGTGAGGTGTTTGTAGCATGAAAGAACCAAGGATTATGCAGAAATTTGAAATCTCCAAAGCCAAAGCAAGTGGCTTGCAAGTTGCAAAGCAACTTGCATTCAAAAGTGAAAAACAAGCATGAGGTGTAAAAGTGATTCTGAACCAGCCACAAGCCTATACCTTTAGCCTGCATTTAGCCCTCTAAAAATCATCATTTTCTTGACTAATGAGGCTTACCTATCAGCCAAGGAAACCCTCTTGTAGAGGTTTGATCTAAAAGTGAAAAACCTTTCTTCAAAGTGAAGAAATCTTCAAATCTGCCCCAAACCACTTCCTTGCCTATAAATAGAGCCCTTACCACTTCATTCTCAAGACAATATCAACTCTAAAAACCAGAGAAATTGAAAGCTTCCACTATTTCCACTCCTTGCCTCAAAAATCATAAAAGTCACTTTTTCACTAAAAACACAAAAAATCTGTCTTGCTACCAAGGCTGCCAAATCCAAAAGTTGGAATCAAGAAAAGGTATAAACACAAGCTACCAATCAAAAGTTGGAATCACTTGAACACCGAACAAAATTGAATCCACAAATGAAAACTACCAACCAAAAGTTGGGATAACGACTTTGCAATGGATAATATCCAGCCCAAAAGTTGGGAAACAAGGCTACTAACTAAAAGTTAGAATCACCAGAACGCCGATCGAAGGCGAACTCTACAGGGAAAGAAACCAAACCCAACAGTTGAAACCACAAAGGAAGACTACCAACCAAAGGTTGGGATCGTCAACAAGGAACAAGGACTACCAACCAAAAGTTGGAATCATCCACACAGAAACAAGGACTACCAACCAAAAGTTAGAATCATCTACATAGCTATACCAACCAAAAGTTGGAATCAAGCAAAGGCTACCAACCAAAAGTTGGAATCACCGGAACGCCGAACGAAGGCAAACTTACCACAACGAAGACTACCAACCAAAAGTTGGGATCATCAATGGACGGGAAGACTACCAACCAAAAGTTGGAATTGTCAACAAAGTTATACCAACCAAAAGTTAGAATCAAGCAAAGGCTTCCAACCAAAAGTTGGAATCACCGGAACACCGAATGAAGGCGAACTGACCACAACGATGGCTACCAACCAAAAGTTAGAATAACGACTCCGCAGGGGAAACAATAGAGGACTACCAACCAAAAGTTGGGATAACATCCACAAAACAACAGACTATCAAACAAAAGTTGGGATAACATCCAGGAAACAACGAACTACCAACCGAAAGTTGGGATAACATCCAAGAAACAATGGGCTACCAACCAAAAGTTGGTATAGCATCCAAAAAAACAGGCTAAGCTGGGGATTGCCAACCAAAAGTTGGAATACAACACCCGGGATAGGCAGGAAGAATCAACTGACTCACAACCTGAAAAGAATACTCCGACGGGGAAAGAGAGGTTTAAATAAACGACTATGACAGTGAGAATTAATTTAAATGAACACAATTGTCAATAATTTTCGTTGAGGGTAGAGTAAAATCTCCTGAATTATGTCATTATTTGCTGGAGAGACGATTGGCAACAAAGATACCAAACCTGGCTTACACTTCATATGCATATGTTTGAATATGGCGTAATGCTCTATACGAAATGGAAATTCTACGCATTTGGGAGGATGCTATGCAAAATGAAAATGCAAAAGAACACCACTCGGAGAGGTGCTAAGAAGATCAGCAAACCAACTCTGTTGAGGAATACGCCCTGAACGACCTTCTTGAATAATGAATAATTCTCAGTGGGGAATAATGAATAATGCCTGTTGAAAAATCCGCCCTGGTGGGGATAATGAGGAACATCTACTAGGAATGCCGCCCTATCAGGGACAAACAAAATTTGCTGAAAGTTCCACTCTGCTTGGAATACAAGAGTAACACCTGATGAAAAATCCCACTGCTGGGGATGTAAGACTCTACTGATAATTCCATTATGAGGGAAAACGAAAATAACATCCGTTGGGGATTCCCCTCTGCTGGGAACATGATGGACGTCTACCGAGAATTCCACTCTGCTAGGAATTGACAATCTCTGCTTTGAACATCTGCCCTGAGGGAAATGAAAATACCAACTGCTGGGAGGTCATCCTGAAACATGATTTATGAAAGATGCCAATGATCATTGGACTTTTCTGGAGATATCAACCTGCATTGACGTACCTGTCGAGGGAATCATCACCAAATTCTGCTTGGGAAAATAAATAAAGGAATACCAACCTTGCTGGGGAAAGACGTCAAGAACGCCTATCTTGCTGAAGAGGAATCCACCCTGCTGGGGATTAGAGCGCACTTCTATTGGAGATAAAATTCTGATACGATATCAGGACTCTGTGGGGAGATACAAAATCTCTTCTTTGAGAAGACCAAGGTCAAGTCCCTGCTGAACAAGTGCCTGACTACACATCAACATCATTCTACCTGAAGTATACAACCCATGAACACTCGCTGAGGAGTAAAAATTAAACTCGACTGAGGAATACAATCTTTTGAACTCCTGTTAGGGGAGGAATGACTTCATCATCCGCTGCTGTTAGAACTTCATCGCTGGGGGGAAACATTCTACTATGGAGACAATCATTTCATCCTACAAACAACAAAGAAACAATAGGATATTCTACATGTGAAATGGCCACCTCAGTCACCATTCATGATACCTATTGTCGCTACTGCGAAAATCGGCGCCGGCTATGACAGAAGAGTCGCCACCGTGCGTTATTTATCCCAGAAGAGGGAAAGGAAACGCTCAGAGAAAACCTAACGCAAAGAGGGAAAAGAATGGTCATCGCAACCAAATCCTGGATTCGGGAGTCAGTTACGGAAGGGGAAGGTATTAGCACCCCTCACGTCCATCGTACTCGACGGGATCCACGCTTGTTTTCTGTCTAAGGGTATGTTTATCTATCTACTCTAAAGGGCTGGTCTAAAAAGAAAAGAAAATGACTCGGCAAAGTATCGCACTTTATGCCTACGTATTCTCGTCTGGAACGAGAAATTAGAGTCAACGTAGTTCGCCTAACTACGGGTTATGGGGGAAGGTTTCTCGCCAAGATATCGCATGTTGTGCCTACGTACTTTCATACGGCATGAAAGATCAGAGCAAACGTAGTTCGGGCTACGAAGAACACAGGTTTGTTCAGCAATTTTTTATCCATGTAAAGTTAACAATCAGTTCCAGCAGTTGGTGTTTGCAGCTCGATCCTTGGAGACTTAGGCGTTACCGTTTGCGGTAGAACTGGAAGTTAACAGAACTTTCCTTTAAGAAAAGGGTTTTACTGATTAAGGAGTCCAAGAGGACAAAAAGGATTTGAACGTTTGTTTTTTAAGTCTTTTACGGAAGAAGTGAATTGAGTTCTGTTTGTAACTCGTGTTGCACTAAAGACTTGGACTTGAGAGTGAATGCGTCGCATGTCACCCAAAGGGTACCACACTAAACACTCGAGTTATGTGACGGAAACCCTCCCACAACTCTTACTCAAGTAGCATAAGGCTCGTAACGCACAACACGTGTTAACCTTTATTAAGTGTTTTAACTGTATTTGCAGATGAGAAGAGAAACAGACTCTCTACAGGGAAACTGACTCGATCCTACAGTTATCATGCAATATTCGTCCTACGGTTGTGGTTAAAAGGGAAACTAACTAATTTTATCATGCATGGTTAGAATCCTAATGTTTGTCATAACTTCTCTTGAAGAAGAGAAGTCAGAGTTCCTAGGGGAACATGGCAATGGAAATCAAACAGTAAACAGGAAAACTGTACAGAAATTACTGTAAAGATGCATGCAATGCAAGTGAGGGAGGAAATGTGTGTGGGGCATAACCTTCACAAGCTCATCTCAACCTCAAGCCAGATATGAATAACAGCAAAGACAGTAAAAGAAAGTAAATGCAATCAAACAAAACACAAACCACTCAGGCAAGGGAGCTGAGCTCTACCAAATACCAGCAAGCAAAGCCATACAGTAAAAATACAAGCAGAGGGAGGAACTCAACCTCTAATGCAATACAAGCAAAGGGAGAAGCTCAACCCTTAGGATGCTCTTAGGCTTATTCAACTACATGACCTAATCTAAATGCATCACACCAATCAAGTCACATCAATACAGTTGAGCAAGAAGAAAACAGACAAACAGGGAAAACAAGCCAGCAAACTCCACAGCAGAGCAATCTTCTGACAGCAATCCAATCCAAAGTCTGTAACTGTTCTTCAAGTCCACCATCTTCAAGATAAGGAAATTCATCTTCAAGCTTTAACAATGCACTCCACCAAGAATGAAGAGAATCAACAAGATTGATATTTGATAATGGGAAGCAGACGGGAAACCAAACGAATCCCATCTGACACTCAACCAGTTATCGGAGAATGACTTCCTCAAAAGTTCTACTCATTGTAAATGTCACACATCCCTCCAAAGGAGAGATGAGACTTTAACATGAGGACTTTGAATCATAGGATGGGATGGAAGGTGAATGAAACCAACCATGTTTATTTGAAGAAAAAACTATTTCTAAAGCTCTCTCCTAAAATCCCTAATCTCATAAGCTACAAAAAGCTAACAAAAAGACAAGAAAAGCTTCAATCCAAGATGCACCAGCCACTCCACAAAAGCTTCATCATGTCCATGATATCCTCCAATAAGAACCAGAAGTCCACCAAGCAAGAAAAACCCAATTTGAGTCCATTCCAAATCAAACACCAAAGTTGAAGCAACAAATGAACAATCAACTTGAATATTCTAACTAAAATAGCAAAACGCATCACACAAATCTAATTAATTTTCTATGGGAACATGCATTTGTTATAGGTCTATAGTAGAAAAACCAGGGCCTAAAACTATGCTTAAAGGTACTAAAGAAATCACACACTAAAAGTGGTCAAAAGGGAAATCAAGTGGGGAAGCCTCTAAAGATCTAGTCTAAAACCGAACCTCAAGCTACCTAAAAATTTCCCTAAAAAATTATGGGAGTTCCTTAATATGTCTATAACAAACCAGCAAAGAATTAAGTCCAAATTCTATACCAAACTCCAAAACAAAAATCGGCAAGAAACTATGCAGTTTTTGGCATTTTATTATCCAACAAAAGGGGAAAAACGAAATCAAATTGAAAATTAAACGAAACTAAAATCCAATTGCGCACAAAGATCAAAGACATGATAAGGATCATCCTAGAATTTTCTCATATTTTTCTAAGCATTTTTTCTATTTTTTAGGAATCAAAATCAAACAGCACACAAAATAGAATTTTAATGCAACAATCAAATGGTTAAATTAAATCGGAAAATCAACCTACGGATCGGAGATTTGATCCGGTGATCGTTGATCAAGTGAATTTGCAAAGACCCGAACAAGATTAGACGTAAAACTTCAAGATCCACAATAATTCTTGCAAGAAGATGAAGATCGAACACTTCGAATCCGAATTGCTCTGAATAAGTGCTTCTAACTTACGCTCCAATATCCAACTTCAATTTGCACAAAAATTAATTATGAAACTTGATCTGATAATGATGATGAGTAGAGGTTTATGCTCAAGATTCCATTGATTTCAATGAAAAATCAATGGATCCTATGATGAGGAGCTATGGGTGAGGGTTTGGAGAATGAAGAAATTGAGAGAATTGAGAAAGTGAGAGACTTTGGTTTGGAGTAGATCACTTTATTACTCCTTAGACTTGGATCCCAAGGTAAGGTTTGGACTTTGCCTTGTGAAAATTGGTTTGGAGTTTAATGGTATGATTTTGAGTATGTAACCTCCTTTTGAAGCAATTCATAAAATGACCATTAAATATGACTCAAATTGAAATTCTAACAACGCCATTGTGTTTATAATGTCATTTGTAATCAAAATATGTACCAATTTGCCATTGTTTGAACCATTGTGAATTATTTTGGATTAAAAGGAGACCTTCCTTGTGCATTATGAATGATTTGGGGAATGTAACTTATTTGTGAAGAAACATGTCAAAGCACCATGAATCATGAGTCAATTGAAAATTCTAGAATTTCCAATGTGTCTAAATCATATTTTCTGATCAAATTGAGTGGTCATTTGGCATATTTTGTGCACAAAACAATTTATTTGAATTTCCCACCAAATAATGCCTTCAATTTCTCTTCTTTCAAACCACTTCAAGTCAACTCTTACTATGGACCAAATCAATTCACCATGAGCTCTTAGTTGACCTAAAAACCATATTTTGAGCACGTTCCATGTTGAACAAAATTGCATTTGAGATGTGCAAGTTGGAGATTTTGACCTATGATTGAAAATGGCCTATAATCTCACTTTCCCAAAATACCCCTAACTTGTAAACCTTATAACTTGAGTTCTACAAATCAGATGGAAGATGTCTAATACAATTTGGAAATCTTAGATCATGAGGAACAACTTTCATGTTGTCCAAAAGTTCATTTGAAACACCCTCCTAGGTCAAAAGTAGCTTGGAAGTCAGATGATTTTCACAGACAAATTTCAGAGGCATTTGAGGACCTGTAACTTGTCTGGACCATAACTTGAGTTCTATAAATCCAATGGAGTACTTCTAGTACTCAAATTAACGCTAAGAGCATGATTTACAAGTTTCATGTTGGCCAAAAATGGAGATGAAACTTGCATCTTGACTTACATGGCTTGGAAGTTTGGCACTAAACAGGGGATTTTACCCTAGGAACCCTGACTTAGCAACTCCAACCACTCTTGATTCTTCTCAACTTGATCTTGGAACAATCTCCCATATGCCTCAACATATCATTTCATGATCTCAATGATCTAGAAGTAGGCTTTGATCTTCTTCAATTGCTCATTTTGGCCTAGGATTAACTAGATAAAACCCTAGTGACATCCACTTCAATTGTGGCTCTTGCACTTGATAAAATGACTTGATTGAGCTCCAACATGACCTTCAAGGCACTTCAATGATCTATACCCACACATTCTCTCCTTAATCAAGGCCTTACAATCCATTGCTGACCTTCAACTAGCTCCAAGTGAGGAGATGAACCCCATACAAGCATTCAAACTTCTCCAGAACTCAACCATCTGTCTGATGACCCTGAAGGCTTCTTAAGCTTGAATAATACCTCTGGTTAGGCTTCTCTTGACATGTATCACACTTGATCCCCTGTTAAATGAAGGATGCTATGCTATGCAAATGCTAGAACTATGTTTGAACAATGTTATGCTATGCAATGAAACATAAACAAGGCGAGATAAGGTTAGGCAAATTTTGGGGTGCAACAGCTGCCCCTATTCAAGCGTCTTGGACCCGACTGGATGAAAAGCGGATGGCTTTCAAACAATCGAAGTAGAAGACGGTTGAATATCAAAGAACCCGAAAATTTGCCAACCGCAGAAATAAACTGCGCAAACTACATGGGGAAAAAAGGTCCAGAAAACTGAATCTGGTTGTCACGGCGACAATTGATCAATCATCTGATAAAACACATTGATTTCAACATCAACCACCTGTGTGACGCCACAGGCATTGAATCCAAACAATCAACTTCAAAATACGCTATAATAAGCGGGCACTACGTAAAGTGCGTCATCCCTGTACTATCTTGGATCTTCCTTTTCCAAGCCACGCTGCGGGGAAAATCTGGCAACAAACTCCAAAGTCTAATTGCGAAGTCATCCAATGCCAATAACAACAACTTCAAAGTCTAATTATGAAGCTATTCAATGCTGACGAACTCCAAAGTCTAATTATGAAGTCGTTTGATGCTGATGAACTTTCTAACAACAACCCCATAGTCTAATCATGAAGTTGTGGTAATGCTGACGTAACAGCAACTAAAGGAAACTCTGTTGAACTCCAAAGTCTAATTATGAAGCCTTCTAGAACTCTTCCGAGGAAATTATGACAATAGCTCCAAAGTCTAATTATGAAGCCCTTGTAATGCTGACGAACTTCAAAGTCAAATTATGAAGCCGTATAATGTTGACAACAACTTCAAAGTCAAATTATGAAGCCTTGACAAACAGCTGAGGATAACTCTGCCGGGGAAATTCTAACGTCAACTGCCAGACATTCACATTGACGACGAGTAAGGACTCCAGATGTCTAATCTCTGAAATCTTTCTTTAAAATGTTGACAACAACTTCAAAGTCGAATTATGAAGCCTTGACAACAAGTACTGACTTCAACCGTCTAATCGCTGAAATCTTCTTTTCTGAAATGCTGACGTGACAGCAATCCGAGGGAAAACTCCACTGGGGAATTTTTGAAAAAACAGATATTGGTGCTACGTAAAGCGCGAACTTGACATCTTTTTCTGAGGAAACATGCGAAGCACTAAATAAAAGTGTGAATCTGGCACCCGAAGACTTGAACGAACAGCTCCACAAGACCAACTCCATCAACACGGGTGATAACTCTATCAACACAGGCAATGACTCCGTCAACACGGGTAAAAGTCTCTGTCAACACAGGTAACGATCTCCATCAACACGGGTAACTTCTCCGTCAATCACGGGTAACAATCTCTAGTGAACACAGGTAACAACTCCGTCAACACGGATAACAATCATTGTCAACACAGGTGACAACTCCGTCAACACGGATAACAATCTCTGTCAACACAGGTAACAACTCCGTCAACACGGATAACAATCACTGTCAACACAGGTAACAACTCCGTCAACACGGATAACAATCACTGTCAACACAGGTGACAACTCCGTCAACACGGATAACAATCTCTGTCAACACAGGTAACAACTCCGTCAACACGGATAACAATCATTGTCAACACAGGTAACAACTCCGTCAACACGGATAACAATCTCTGTCAACACAGGTAACAACTCCGTCAACACGGATAACAATCACTGTCAACACAGGTGACAACACGTAAAATATTCGTCAACACGGGTAACTTCTCCGTCAATCACGGGTCAAAATAGGTGAACTCTCCATCAACACGGGTAAGGATCCCCATCAACACAGGTCAAAACACGTAAGCTCTCCGTCAACACAGGTAAGGATCTCCGTCAATACGGGTAAAACTCGTAAGCTCTCCGTCAACACGGGTAAGGATCTCCATCAATACGGGTAAAACTTTCTCAAGATTTTCAAAACTGTTGTACGGCAGTCTGAAGAATACTTTGCTGGGGATACGAGAAATCTAATCAAACAACTCTGTGGGGAAAAACTCTACTAGGGAAATCACTAGTAATAACTCCAAAAGTTTAAGCCATGAAATCTTTTAACGCTGACGTAACAACAATCTGAGAAGAATTCCGCTGGGGACGAAGAGAAACTTAACCAAGCAACTATGTTAGGGGACGAATGTTATCATAACCTATCTCACGCTGAGAATTTGAATATCTAGAAATTCTTCCGAGCAAGAATCCCACTCCTTTGCAGGGAATAACACCTGAAAACAAAGAGGTAACCAACCAGGATTATGTTTCAGAATGCGTATGTTTGACAATGGCGTAATGCTCCATACGGCATGGAAATGCTACGCGTTTGGGTAGATGCAAATATGATGATATATGCATAATGCAAAGATGCCAAGAGGAACTTCAGCAAAATAAATGCTGAAAACAAGACCAAATCCGCTGGGGGATAAACAGATATCACAAAGTATTCCAGCAAAATAAATGTCGGGAGCCAAGTCAACTCTGTCGGGGAGAGACCAGACATCACAGAATTATTCCAGCAAAATAAATGCTGGAAAGGTGAGAACAACTTCCACTGGAAGGAAGAAAACAAACCCTGCTGGGAATAGCTCACAAACTCGGAGTTACGAACTCTGCTAAGGATGATCATCCTGACGAAAGAATGACAACCTACTGGGGAGAAGGAAACAACAGTCCTACGCGGGGATAATCCTTCTGAACCAAAGACGACTTGGTTATATTTTGCGGGAGTTAACCATGCTGATTGATTGTGTACATACTCATTGCTGGGAATGCACCTTCTGTTGGGGGAATGACTCACAAGCTTGAAATTACGAACTCTGCTGATGATGTTCATACTGTCAGGGGAAAAACAACCTGCTAGAGAAAATAAAAGGAAATCCTGCTCGGGGATGCTCCTTTCAAAACCACTGATCACCTAATCATGCTCTGTGGGGATTAACCATGTTGTTGGGGATCCTCAACTGGGAATCGATTTGTACTCTGATTGTACTCTGCGGGGACTCTCTCTGGGGAGTAAATGCGCTCATAACCAACCACCGGGAATGCACACTCCGCTGGGGATATCAAATCTTTCCTCGCGGGGGATGACTTTATCCTACCGAATAAGTCAATCTTGAATTGTTGAGGATAATCTGATCCTGCTCTGATGCAATCCCAACTCTCTGGGGATAAAACTTCGACTTCCGTCTGCCCGAGATGAAGAGCAAATTCCGTCTGCTGGGAGGAATAAGTTTCACATAAAGCCTGCTCTGGCTGGGGAACACCCTTCCTTGGATATCTGCTGCAAAGGTGACAACAAAGCCCCAATCCAAACATTTCAACTTGAAAAGACAAACTTGCCACAAACCACAAACTTCGAAATGGCTTGCCCCCGACCCTGCGTCAATTTCTGGTAAACCCCGATAAAACAGAGAGGAACATTTCCTTCGCTTCTACTTCTGCTCCCAACTCATGGGATCTTCGTAAAATCTTCCCCTAAAAGGGCCCTGCAATCTCTGTACCCTAATGGTTAGCTATGAACTACTTTTGTGTTTCGAACCTCGAAGAGGTGTTTCTAACTAATTTCCTTCTGATTGACAATAGCCTTTGTGCTCTCAGGGTGGTCTGCCCCAGTCTTGCAACGACTCTGCCCCTGATTAGCTGATTCGTGGTAGTGCTTCCGACTATGAGAGATTTACCGAATCTCGACCTGATTTCCCTAGATGGCTGACTTCATTGGGGATCATTTGATACGGCTGGCCACAACATGACGGAGTATTCAGGCCTTCTACATTCTACCCCGATCAAACTTTCCACTGCGGAAATTTTCCTGCTGTCAAGCGCTTACTCGCAAGTAAAACAAATTGTTCTGCATAAAAGATATATTAAATGCAATGCATATGACCGTTTTGAAATCCAAGTCTGTTCACTGGAGAAATTTTTTATGACATATAATAAACGAATCAACTATCAAAATGTCAAAATTAATACAACACTGCAAGAGGAATCCTTTCAGGAGTCAGTTTCGATGCGGTCTTTACCGAAGTATGCTCTCGAAATAAACCTGTTTCAATTAGGACTTTTTCAGGTTGTAACGTGGTCGGGTTCACGGTTTTAGAAAGAAAGGATAAAGGCTCAAAATTCATTTTAACCCACCCATTCTTCGTGATGTTCTCCGATCCTACGTTCAACTAACTCGACCTTAGCGCTCACCTCTTAAAGGTTGAAAAATAGGAGTGATAGTTCGAGAAACCATGAGTTTCTGGAGTGACAGCCATTCACTTTTCATCTTTTGGGACCTGGAGCCACACGACTCGTATTTTTGAGGATTTTTCTTTGGTAATCCGGTTCTTTTCATTCTTCTCTAACTTTTTCCTAGACTAATTCCTCTGAATTTTCGATTTTAAAGTCCAGCGGGATACCCTCATTTTTGCCTAAGTCCCTTGTTTTCAGGATTCGACTTAGCGGGTTTTTTCTTTCTTTTCTCTTTTTCTTCTTCGAACGAGTCGTGTGACACTAGTTGTCTGACTTTTTGAGGACTAACGTGACTGTTTCACTCTTGACGTTTAACCATTGTGGTTTTTTAGGGACGACCTCTAGAGGTGTGATTGATCCTCGAACGGACACTCCTTTCTGCAATTTGGACGCTCGGTCAAATTAGCTAACACCTACCCTGCCCCAGGTTAAGATTAAGGGTTTTTCGTCTTCAGAAAGAACTCCTACTACTAGGCTCAAAGGGGTTGACAAGGGATTATCTTCCTTATATCTCCGGTGTTTGTGGATTTGAAACAATGCCTGTATATCGTCAACAGGTTTTTCTATCCAAAAGCATACAATCGGAAGCTTACACGTCTTTTGATTTTGTCATCCTCCCTGGATTCCACTGAAACAAGCGTTTAAAATAAAAGAAAGCAATAGAGTGAACACAAATGGATTAATTCAAAACATGCACATTCATTTCATTATCAATATCGATTGACAAAACCACAAGTTTTACAAGCGAAAATTTGCAATTCTAACAGGAAAGAAACTACAAATGCAAAGCAATGATATGATAAAATGCAGACTGCCAGCCTTCAGGTACTGGGCTTTCACACTGATTTGCTGCTGGGGGGAGCGACCCTTGCGGTCTTCAGGCTCGATCAGAAGAGCGGTATACAACCAACTTTCTTTTTGGGAAGGACATGCACCTTCTGTCTATCAAATCCTTTCAAATTGTTGTGAGGTCGATTCTGATTCTGATAGTTTTGCGTCGATGAAGCAAGAGGTTGTCGATGTTGATCGAGGCATTCCTTGTGTTCAGGCGCTTTCGCTCTCAAGTTCGACCCAGGAACAGGTAACTGCAGTGGACAAAGGGATTCAGACTCCAACGATTCCAGCATATACCCCGGTCCCTTTTCATCTTCAGATGGGGGATAGGAATATCAATTCCTGATACCTTTATGCCGCCCGGCATAAATTCAATTGCCTTCTCGTTTAACAAATCTTGGACCTTATGCTTAAAATATCTGCAGTTTGCGATGTCATGCCCCGGTGTCCTGGAATGGAAAACACAGCGGGCGTTCACGTCATAGTTTGGTGGTGGTTGGCCAGTCAATGGATCCAAAGTAAGAGGTTCAACCAATTGAAGTTGGAGCAAGAGTTGCACCAACTGAGCATAATCCATCGGGAGCTTATCGAGGACTCTGTCAGAGAGTTTCATTCTTTTACCATATCTTCTAGGGTTATCCTGAGAAACTGGCCGCGACCGCTGACGGGGAAGATCCTGAGCTTCAAGCTGTGCAGAGGATCTCTTAGGCCTATCATGCCTTGGCACAGACTCTTCAGACACCAGTGGAGTAAGCCTGGTGGCAGCAGCTTCGGGAGTCTGCTCACACTCTCTTCGGAGTATATTCCTTAATACTTCTGCCATCACACCCACCTGGGCCTTCAACCGGTAGTTCTCCTCTTCGAGCGCACTCTGGTTCGAGCGCAATGCTTGTACGTCATTCACAACCTGCCCCAGCTGGCCTCAGACTTCAATTAACTCAGCTTGAATCTGTTCCATTACTCGGAACCTACGATCTATCCTGCCATACCGGCAGACACAGAGGGTTAGACGAAAACACTCAAAGTACCTGCTACGCAACATGATTATGCTAACATGTAAATATGCAACAGGTTAATTCCCCCCCGATTCCAGTTCCAAGGAAGAAGCCATAACGACAATGGAGCCCATATAGACAGGCAATCGAATCAAAAATCCTCATATATAATCAAAGAGCCAATAGGCAGCGTACAAGATACAACTGATAAGACCTCGGCCAACAAGCCTGGCGATGGTCAAGTACAACAAGATACAAAGGGAAATATCAAAGCTAGTAAGACGGATGACGAGCCCATAAATCCTCCAATAGTCTCAACGTCTCAAGATGGCCTGGTCTGGAGAGCAATTCCTGTATCAGTAATGCATGTCGCCTAACAGTGAATCTCAGCTTTTTGGCATCCTCTACACAGGTTTCCTTGCCAAAACACTCATCAAGCCTGCATCTCTTGAAGCCAGCCTTCAGTTCACAACCCCTCGTTTCTTTGACCATGTCGCTCACTCTAAACTCAGCGTCACGTCTAAGAGATGCCTCTTCAGCAATCTTCGCATCCTTAGCGCTGAGCTGCTCCTCTAACTGGGAAATCTGCAGCTTCAACTCATCTTCACGCTCCTTCCGGCTAGTAAGCGTGGCATTCCACAAAAATTCCCATTTGGAAAGTCGAGAATAAGCCTTGTTCAGAAGCTCTTTCTTAGTAGCAAGTACACTACTAACACCATTCAGGGCTACTCTCACCTTCTCTCTCCTGCTGGTCTCTTTAGTCAAATCTGAACCCAACCTATTAATCATCTCAGTCTGCTTCTTCAAAGTGAAAGTTGCCTCACTCTTCTCATGCCGAAGCTGGAAAATCTCTTTCTCTAACTCTTCATTTGCTCTTTGCAACTCTTCCTTTTCAGCCAGCAGTTTGTTATACTTCTCAATCTCTACTGAAGTAGGTTCCTCAATCACCGGAAGATACAAAGGCTCTACAGCAGGATACGGCATCAAATACTTTTTAACTCTTTCATGGATCCAGAGCCGATAAGGATTATAAGCTCGACTGTCACTCTTGCCAAGCAATATCTTTCCTCTTCTATGAATATTACCCCAAGCATGCCTCAATCTGACCAAAACATCTCCGTCTAATAAACCCGTGAGATACAGAGATTCCTGTATCTCGTCTTCAACCGGAGAGTCCCTCAAAGCATAGCCAAACTGTCTCAAAAGCAGAGAAGGGTTATAGTTAATACAACCTTTTCGTCCAATCAAAGGAACGTTCAGAAAGCCACTGCAACTATATATAATATTCGTTCCAAGCAGGTTCCGATCAAACCAAACAATGTTCTCAGCACACAATCCCATCAATCTGGAAGACCAATCTAAAGCACCAGCAGTATCAACAAAGGGTCCCGTCTTAGGAAGATGTCCCTGAAACCACCTGTATAGAAGAGGTACACAGCAAGAAACATTCTTTCCCCGATGCTTCTCATTCTTATAATGAATAGAATGATAAACGTCACCCAAGAGAGTAGGCACCGGATTCTTCGAGGCAAGAATAAAGAAAGCATCTGAGTCAACAAAATCAGGCAAGTTAGGGAACAATACAATCCCATAAATGCAAACAGCCAGAATAGCATTGAAGACAATCCAACATCCATCCTTTGCACACTGCGTAGCCTTCTCAACCAAGCAAGAAAGATGAAAACCATAAGCTCCATTCAGCTTGACCAAACCTCCGGGGAACTCAGAAGCATCTAAACTGACAATCTCAGCCAGCTTAACCAACTCAGGCTCAGTATCCTCGTGAATAAAAGGCATCTGATCTAACACAGGAACTCCTGGCATATCAGAATACTCCTCCAAAGTAGGAGCCAAAATAAAATCAGGGAACAAGAAGTATCTCAACTGAGGCTCGTAAAACTGCATCAAGGTATACAATCCAGTCATCTCAAACACAGAAGGTCTGCACAACAAACTGAGCAGTTTCCCATAAGACTCTCTAAACTCAGCCTTCACTCTCTGATCTTCTAGAGCAACCAACCACAACAAGGAACTGATATCTGGAGAAGGCAACCTGTAAGCAACTGTCCTCTTCATGGACTCCATGTATGGCAAGAAGAACACTAGAATCTGAGGGGAAAAAGCACACCTGCGACATAAATACACGTTAATGAAATGCAAACATGAAAATGCAGATGCATATGCAACAGGGGATCAAGTGCAATGATGAAGAACTGTGTTGTGCTGTACTGCAACTTGAGAACCATCCAAACTAACCACAAAAGAACTCTCACAACCAATTCTCACTGACTGAGACAAACCAGGTATTCTGAGGCCAGAGTTTTCCTGCAAAAAGACCCACCTACCCCTCACAGGTATGTACTTAACTCGCAGACGAGGTACGGCATCCTATGCGGTCATCAGCGTCACAGACTTTCAAGAGCGATGATACGATACCCAGAAGGTGTGGCATCATCATCCCTTGAAGAGGCCTCACTTAGCCGAATCCCAAATGATAGGTCCCCAGAGTCGACAACCCTCAAATCCAACAACCTGTCGAGCCCAAAGGGCCAGGCGAGATGCCATCAAAGAGAATCTCGTCTGAGTGCAGATTTCGTAGCTAGCTGGTGCGAGCAAAGCAAGCAGGCTAACCACTACTCTCTACTTCTAAGTCTATGTGCACTCAAGGCCAGGTCCGGCTTATCTCTCAAACTAACCCTCTACCCACAGCACAACAACAATAATATATAGTACTGAAAGTAAAGATAGAAAGATAAATACATACAAAACCCCTGACGGGAAAACAAGCGCTAGGATTGACTCGCATACGGAACCGTTGGAGTCCCCGGCAGAGTCGCCAGCTGTCGCTACTGCGAAAATCGGCGCCGACTATGACAGAAGAGTCGCCACCGTGTGTTATTTATCCCAGAAGAGGGAAAGGAAACGCTCAGAGAAAACCTAACGCAAAGAGGGAAAGGAATCGTCATCGCAACCAAATCCTGGATTCGGGAGTCGGTAACGGAAGGGGAAGGTATTAGCACCCCTCACGTCCGTCGTACTCGACGGGATCCACGCTTGTTTTCTGTCTAAGGGTATGTTTATCTATCTACTCTAAAGGTCTGGTCTAAAAAGAAAAGAAAATGACTCGGCAAAGTATCGCACTTTATGCCTACATATTCCCGTCTGGAACGAGAAATCAGAGTCAACGTAGTTCTCCTAACTACGGGTTATGGGGGAAGGTTGCTCGCCAAGATATCGCATCTTGTGCCGACGTACTTTCATACGGCATGAAAGATCAGAGCAAACGTAGTTCGGGCTACGAAGAACACAGGTTTGTTCAGCAATTTTTTATCCAAGTAAAGTTAACAATCAGTTCCAGCAGTTGGTGTTTGCAGCTCGATCCTTGGAGACTTAGGCGTTACCGTTTACGGTAGAACTGAAAGTTAACAGAACTTTCCTTTAAGAAAAGGGTTTTCCTGATTAAGGAGTCCAAGAGGACAAAAAGGATTTGAATGTTTGTTTTTTAAGTCTTTTACGGAAGAAGTGAATTGAGTTATGTTTGTAACTAGTGTTGCACTAAAGACTTGGACTTGAGAGTGAATGCGTCACATGTCACCCAAAGGGTACCACACTAAACACTCGAGTTATGTGAGGGAAACCCTCCCACAAATCTTACTCAAGTAGCATAAGGCTCGTAACGCACAACACGTGTTAACCTTTATTATGTGTTTTAACTGTATTTGCAGATGAGAAGAGAAACAGACTCTCTACAGGGAAACTGACTCGATCCTACAGTTATCATGCAATATTCGTCCTACGGTTGTGGTTAAAAGGGAAACTAACTAATGTTATCATGCATGGTTAGAATCCATATGTCTGTCATAACTTCTCTTGAAGAAGAGAAGTCGGAGTTCCTAGGGGAACATGGCAATGGAAATCAAACAGTAAACAGGAAAACTGTACAGAAATTACTGTAAAGATGCATGCAATGCAAGTGAGGGAGGAAATGTGTGTGGGGCATAAGCCTTCACAAGCTCATCTCAACCTCAAGCCAGATATGAATAACAGAAAAGACAGTAAAAGAAAGTAAATGCAATCAAACAAAACACAAATCACTCAGGCAAGGGAGCGGAGCTCTACCAAATACCAGCAAGCAAAGCCATACAGTAAAAATACAAGCAGAGGGAGGAACTCAACCTCTAATGCAATACAAGAAAGGGGAGAAGCTCAACCCTTAGGATTCTCTTAGGCTTATTCAACTACATGACCTAATCTAAATGCATCACACCAATCAAGTCACATCAATACAGTTGAGCAAGAAGAAAACAGACAAACAGGGAAAACAAGCCAGCAAACTCCACAGCAGAGCAATCTTCTGACAACAATCCAATCCAAAGTCTGTAACTGTTCTTCAAGTCCACCATCTTCAAGAGAAGGAAAGGAATCTTCAAGCTTTAATAATGCACTCCACCAAGAATGAAGAGAATCAACAAGATTGATATTTGATAATGCGAAGCAGACGGGAAACCAAAGGAATCCCATCTGACACTCAACCAGTTATCGGAGAATGGCATCCTCAAAAGTTCTACTCATTGTAAATGTCACACATCCCTCCAAAGGAGAGATGAGACTTTAACACGAGGACTTTGAATCATAGGATGGGATGGAAGGTGAATGAAACCAACCATGTTTATTTGAAGAAAAAACTATTTCTAAAGCTCTCTCCTAAAATCCCTAATCTCATAAGCTACAAAAAGCTAACAAAAAGACAACAAAAGCTTTAACTCAAGCTCCACAAGCCACTCCACAAAATCTTCATCATGTCCATGATATCCTCCAATAAGAACCAGAAGTCCACCATGCAAGAAAAATCCAATTTGGGTCCACTCCAAATCAAACACCAAAGTTGAAGCAACAAATGAACAATCAACTTGAATATTCTAACTAAAATAGAAAAACGCATCACAAAAATCTAATTATTTTTCTATGGGAACATGCATTTGTTAGAGGTCTATAGTAGAAAAACCAGGGCCTAAATCTATGCTTAAAGTCATTAAAGAAATCACACACTAAAAGTGGTCAAAAGGGAAATCAAGTGGGGAAGCCTCTAAAGCTCTAGTTCAAAACCGAACCTAAATCTACCTAAAAATTTCCCTAAAACATTCTGGGAGTTCCTTAATATGTTTATAACAAACCAGCAAAGAATTAAGTCCAAATTCTATACCAAACTCCAGAACAAAAATCGACAAGAAACTATGCAGTTTTTGGCATTTTATTATCCAACTAAAGGAGAAAAAGAAATCAAATTGAAAATTAAACGAAACTAAAATCCAATTACACACAAATATCATAGACATGATAAGGATCATCCTAGAATTTTCTCATATTTTTCTAAGCATTTTTTCTATTTTGTAGGAATTAAAATAAAACAGCACACAAAACAGAATTTTAATGCAACAATCAAATGGATAAATTAAATCGGAAAACCAACCTACGGATCGGAGATTTGATCCGGTGATCGTTGATCAAGTGAATTTGCAAAGATCCGAACAAGATTAGACGGAAAACTTCAAGATCCATAATAATTCTTGCAAGAAGATGAAGATCGAACACTTCGAATCCGAATTGCTCCAAATAAGTGCTTCCAACTTACGCTCCAATATCCAACTTCAATTTGCACAAAAATTAATTACGAAACTTGATCCAATAATGATGATGAGTGGAGGTTTATGCTCAAGATTCCATTGATTTCAACGAAAAATCAATGGATCCTATGAGGAGGAGCTATGGGTGAGGGTTTGGAGAATGAAGAAATTGAGAGAATTGAGAGAGTGAGAGAATTCTTGAAAATGAAAAATGAAAATTGTGAGGATTCCCCTTTTTGGTTTGGAGTAGATCACTTAAGTACTCCTTAGGCTTGGATCCCAAGGTAAGGTTTGGACTTTGACTTGTGAAAATTGGTTTGGAGCTTAATGGTATGATTTTGAGTATGTAACCTCCTTTTGAAGCAATCCATAAAATGGCCATTAAATATGACTCAAATTGAAATTCTAACAACGCCATTGTGTTTAGAATGTTATTTGCAATCAAAATATGTACCAATTTGCCATTGTTTGAACCATTGTGAATTATTTTGGATTAAAAGGAGACCTTGCTTGTGCATTATGAATGATTTGGGGAATGTAACTTATTTGTGAAGAAACATGTCAAAGCACCATGAATCATGAGTCAATTGAAAATTCTAGAATTGCCAATGTTTCTAAATAATCTTTTCTGATCAAATTGAGTGGTCATTTGGCATATTTTGGGCACATAACAATTTTTTTGAATTTCCCATCAAATAATGCCTTTAATTTCTCTTCTTTCAAACCACTTCAAGTCAACTCTTACTATGGACCAAATCAATTCACCATGAGCTCTTGGTTGACCTAAAAACCATATTTTGAGCACGCTCCATGTTGAACAAAATTGCATTTGAGATGTGCAAGTTGGAGATTTTGACCTATGATTGAAAATGGCCTATAATCTCACTTTCCCAAAATACCCCTAACTTGTAAACCTCATAACTTGAGTTCTACAAATCAGATGGAAGATATCTAATACAATTTGGAAAGCTAAGATCATGAGGAACAACTTTCATGTTTTCCAAAAGTTCAGTTGAAACACCCTCCTAGGTCAAAAGTAGCTTGGAAGTCAGATGATTTTCACAGACAAATTTCAGAGGCATTTGAGGACCTGTAACTTGTCTGGACCATAACTTGAGTTCTATAAATCAAATGGAGGACTTCTAGTACTCAAATTAACTCTAAGAGCATGATCTACAAGTTTCATGTTGGCCAAAAATGGAGATGAAATTTGAATCTTGACTTACATGGCTTGGAAGTGTGGCACTAAACAGGGGATTTTACCCTAGGAACCCTGACTTAGCAACTCCAACCACTCTTGATTCTTCTCAACTTGATCTTGGAACAATCTCCCATATGACTCAACATATCATTTCATGATCTCAATGATCTAGAAGTAGGCTTTGATCTTCTTCAATTGCTTATTTTGGCCTAGGATTAACTAGATGAAACCCTAGTGACATCCACTTCAACTGTGGCTCTTGCACTTGATAAAATGACTTGATTGAGCTCCAACATGACCTTCAAGGAACTTAAATGATATCTACCCACACATTCTCTCCTTAATCAAGGCCTTACAATCCATTGATGACCTTAAACTGGCTCCAAGTGAGGAGATGAACCCCATACAAGCATTCAAACTTCTCCAGAACTCAACCATCTGTCTGATGACCCTGATAGCTTCTTAAGTTTGAATAATACCTCTGATTAGGCTTCTCTTGACATGTATCACACTTGATCCCCTGTTAAATGAAGGATGCTATGATATGCAAATGCTAGAACTATGTTAGAACAATGGTATGATATGCAATGAAACATAAACCAGGCGAGATAAGGTTAGGCAAATTTTGGGGTGCAACACCTATCATTCAAGTAAATTCATTGTTTTCATTATGCTCTATAAGGCCTCAATGTTTTCACCTGTAATGTTTGTCAAAAATATCAGACGTTTTTTTCAAATAAAATAGTAAAAGTAAAAACAGAAATGAAAAGCTCTTTGACTGAAATGAATACTTTATTGATGAAAGGCCTGTAAATAGGCAAGTTACAATTTGGATGCAATTCCTAAAATGAGGTAATTGCGTAAAAAGCAAAAGAATATATAAATCTCGGTAATGTGGGAATAGATATCCACCACGTGTTGATTCAGCTTGACCAGTATGTCTTCAATATTCACCAATGTTTCGCCTTCTGGAAAGACTGATTAGAATGATTCCTTTCCTTCGGGATAACCCTGTATTAGGATGAGTTAACAGGTCGAAAGTAGACCGCAACCATTTGCTTTCAAATCCCTAACTTTTGCTTGGATCGCCCTTTCGGGTTTTAAATCCACCGGGATACCCATTTTTGCCAAAGTTGCCTTTTCAAGTTTTCAACTTTGCAGGCTCATTATTTTTTTTCTTTTATCCTTAATTTTTGCCCGAACCTTTTCTTTTTATGGTTCGTCGGGATGCCCCATTTTTGCATGGACTTTTCTTTTTCTGTCCAGCGGGTCTATTTTAAGTAAAGTATTTTTTGACTATGTTTACGATCATAGGGGACGTAAAATCTTCGCCATCTATAGTAGATAGTAATAAGGCTCCACCAGAGATAACTTTTCTTACCACATATGGACCTTCATAGTTTGGATTCCATTTTTCCCTGTGATCTGTCTGAGGAGGAAGGATCATTTTCAAAACCAAATCACCTTTCTGGAAGCACTGAGGATGCACTTTCTGATCAAAGGTTTTCTTCACCCTACTCTGGTACAACCGGCCATGAGCAATGGCTACCAATCGCTTCTCGTTGATAAATCTCAACTAATTCAACCTGACTTGCACCCAGTCGGCTTCATCAAGCTTCACATCAGTCAGTACTCTTAAAGAAGGAATCTCAACCTCCAATGGTAGGACTACCTCCGTACCATACACCAGTGAGAAAGGAGTTGCCCCGGTTGATGTACACATTGAAGTACGATAACCGTGTAAAGAAAAGGGTAACATCTTGTGACAATCCTTGTAGGTTACAACCATCTTCTGCATAATCTTCTTGATAGTCTTGTTTGCTGCCTCAATAGTACCATTCATCTTCGGACGATATGGAGAAGAGTTGTGATGTTCAATCTTGAAACTCTGGCACAGTTCCTTTATTATCTTGTTGTTCAAATTTGAACCATTAACAGTAATTATTCGCTCTAGGATTCCATAACAATAGATGATGTCCTTCTTTATGAATCGGGCGACCACCTACTTCATGACATTTGCAAATGAAGCTGCTTCCACCCACTTCGTAAAGTAACCAATGGCAACCAGAATGAAATGATTCCCATTGGAAGCAGTAGGCTCAATATTTCCAATCATATCAATGCCCCACATTGCAAAGGGCTAAGGAGATGTCAACACGTTCAGAGGCGTCGGTGGCACATGCACCTTATCAGCATAAATATGGAATTTATGGCATTTTCTGGCATATTTGAAACAATCCGATTACATAGTCATCTAATAATACCCAGCTCTCAACAATTTTCTAGCCATTGCATGTCCAACGACGTGAGTACCAAAAGTACCCTCGTGAACTTCTTCCATTAACAAGCCTACTTCGTGTTCATCAACACACTGCAACAAGAGCATGTTGAAGTCTCTCATGTACAACACATCATCCTTGTTTAAATATAATATACCGGCTAGCCTCCTCAAAGTCTTCTTATCTTTGCGGGATTCCCTAGATGGATACTCTTGAGTCTTGAGAAAATGCTAGATATCAAAATACCAAGGCTTTCCATCTGATGCCTTTTCAACTGCAAATACAAAGGCAGGTCTATCAAGACGCATGATGGTGATCGTTGGAGCTTCATTCCAGTCATTCACTTTATACATTGATGCAAGCGTTACCAAGGCGTCCGCCATCTGCTTTTCATCCTTGGGCACATGATAAAACTCAACTCTATCAAAGAACAGCAACAATCTTCTAGCATAGTTCTTGTATGGCACCAAGTTGGCTTGACGAGTTTCCCATTCTCCTTTGATATGAATATCAACTAGCGCTGAATTGCCATATACATCAAGATTCTTGATCCTAAGATCAATGGCATCTTCTAAACCCATAATGAAAGCTTTATACTCGTCTTTATTATTGATGCAGGCGAACGTTAATCCGACAGTGAACAGTATGTGGGAACCTGTTGCACCCCAAAATTTGCCCAACTTTTCTTTACCTAGCTTATGTTTCATTTCATTCACATTATCATTATCATTAGCATTTCATTGACATGTATGCAGAGGATCAAGAGGTATGATCACCAATCAAGAGCTACACAAGATTTTGAAGCTAGCTAAGAAGGTTATTCAAGTGTTCAAGGGTTGATATCCTTGCCAGAGAAGTTAAAAGATCCTCAGAGAGAGTGATTGAAACCAAGAGGGTGTGTCTCCTAACTTGAGTGTTGTGGGAAGCCATCAGATGATTCTGAGGCTATGAAGTTGGACTTGAGGTCTTGAGAGAGCTCATGAGAAGTTTTGAAGATCACTTTGAGGCCTAGACAGGTCATTGTGCAAGATTAAGAAGCCTCGGCCATGATTGATGTAGTTAGGGTTTGACTGGGTCAACCCTAAGTCAACTCAGGATTTGAAGAAGGTTGAGACTTAATTCAAGAGCCATGTGACCATGGATGGATACATTGAGATGTTATAAGGATGATTCCAAGATCGACTCATCATGATTGAGGAGTTTGAGAAGTTTCAGGCTAGGGTTTCTAAGACTTGACAGTGTAAAATCCCCTAGCTGGACCCCTGACTGCCAGGCCATTTAACTCAAGATATGATGTTCATATCATCTTGACCCCAACATGATTGTTGTAGGGTATGATCTTAGCTTTAGTTTGAGTACTAGAAGTCCTTGATAGGGTTTATAGAACTCAAGTTATGAGTTAGACAAGTTACAAGTCATCTGAGGCATGTGAATTTGGAGCTTGAAAGTTACCCAACTTGCATGACACTTTTGCCTTATAAGGATGATTCCTATGAACTTTTAGTATACATGAATGTTGTTCCTTATTCTCTTATCTTTCCATAGAGTACTAGAAGTCCATGATTGGATTTGTAGAACTCAAGTCATGGCTTTGACAAGTCAAGGGTATTTTGGGTATTTGGACATTACAGGTCATTTTGAATTATAAGTCAATTTCACTATCTTGCAAGCTTCAAATGGAGTTTTGTTCAACATGAAAGTTGCTCAAAATGATGTTTTTATCTTAGCCAAGTATCAAGAGTCCATTGATATGGATTGAAACAAGCATTGGTTGAAAAAAATTCACAAAAAGACCATTTTAATGAATTAAAAGGGGAAAATTCAAAACAATTGGTAATTGAATGATTTCAAACCAAATTTATGCTCATTTAGATTGGAATTGATATTCTAAACACTTTGGAATCATTACATTTTTGAATTGAGGTCTATAACATGGTCATTTGGAGGATTACTTCATGATGAAGTAACATATCAAATACACCCCTTTGGTTGAAATCAAGGAAGGAAAACCATCCAATTACACTCCACAACTGGAAAGCAAGTGAATTGGAGTGAATTGAGGGCAAGAACAAGCAAAATTCGTGCATACCATCATTGAAATTTTGGAAGAGAGTTGAAAATGAGAAATCACAAATTGGGCTTTGTTTGGGCCTCCAAAGGTGTCAAACAAATTATAAATTTAATTTGGATCATTCTCAGAAGCTTCTAGTGGCAAATTCTGTTGAGAATCAGTTGGAGCAAGTGTGTGAAGAAGCTTGAAACTTGGTTTTCGAATTTTGAGATTGAGAGAGTTTCAGAAGAAATTGGACTTCAAGAATTGTTCACCATCATCCATTGAAGGGATCTGCACCTTTTGGAAGCACGTGGAGCTCTAGAAGTCACCAGATTCGAAGCTTTGTGTCAGGTTTTTCATCTCAAATTTTCTCTTAAGTTATGTGCATTTAAGACCTTAGTTACATGTGGTTAAGTTAGAATTGAGACATAGGTGGATTCTGTATAGTTTTTATGATGAATCGTGATAGTTGATGTTATGGTGATCCAAGTTGTGATTCGTGTATCTCGCTTAATATTGGTTAAAAATGAAAATGGAGACTAGATTAGGAACCTAGGGAGAGAGACGAGTTGATTGATGTAAAGAATGGCAAGTTTCATTGAGGTTGGATGTCTGGTATTTTTTCCCGTCGCGAGGTAGGGGATGACCGGCGCTAGGCCGGCCACCGTGTGAATTTGCAGAGCCGCCGTATGTTATTTCCCTCCGTTTTGGTGTATAAAATCCCAGGTTATATCGTAACCATTGGATCTTGCTAGATAGTTGAATTTGTAAGCTAATCTGAGGATCATAAACGCGTCCACGTGTGACTTCCTTCCCCTTTAATGAAACGCAGAGTTTCATGAGTTGAAACTCTAGGCTTTGCATCCACATGCTATCCACACCCCTTGTTGATTATGCCCAACCATTTAAACATGGCTTGCTTTGTGTGCATGCCATTCCCATCCTATGATACAAGGTCCCCCTATGTGGAAGCCTCATCCCTTCTTAGGAAGGATGTGTGGCATATCACAAAAGGTAGAACCTTCGAGGATGCCTATCTCAGATGAGTGGTTGAGTGCCTGGAGGGATTCCATTGGTTTACCTCCTGCTTCTCCTCATCCTGTAGTGATCTTTGTGATGATTCACATACTCTCTTGTGGAAGCAAGTTGGAATCTGAAGATGAAGTTCTCTTTCCCTTTCTCCTGAGGGACAACTTGGGCCTGAAGACTGTTCTGCTGTTAGAGTCTGTTGTGCTGTTTGTTTGCTGTGTGCTTGATTGCTTGACTGTATCTGCGACTGTCTGGTGTGTTGCATTAGAATAGGCTCTCATGTAGATGATTCTAGGCCTAAGTGAACTGAAGGGTTGAGGTGATCCTCCCCTTGCTTGTTTGCCTAAGAGGTTGAGTTGAGCTCCCTCTGCTTGTCTATTATTGATTGGCTTTACTTGATTGCCAAGAGGTCGAGTGGGTCTCCCTCTGCTTGTATTGCTGCATAGCATGTACATCTCTACTGTTTATCTGTTTACTGTTTAGCTGATGCTTTATCTGTTTCTGTATCCCATTGACATGATCCCCTAGGAATCTCACTTCTTTTGATAAGGAAGTGATGATTAGAACTGTAGGCTAAAACCTATGCATGATAACATCTAGGAGTTCCCTGTTTCAAACCCCAACCATAGGATGAATCCTTGGCATGACAACTGTTAGGACTTGATAGTCTCCCCTTAGTTGAGCCTGTTCTCTCTTCTCATCTTCAAACAGATCAAAAATACAGTAATAAAGGTTAACTGATGTCGTACGTTACCAGCCTTAAGTTACTTAGGAAATGATTGTTGAAGGGTCACTCTTCAATAGTCAGGATGTTTAGTATGGTACCCTTAGGGTGATATGCGACGCATTCACTCCTAAGTCATAGTCTCTAGTGCGATATTAGTTGCAGACAACCGTAAAAAACACTTCTTCCGTAAAAACAGAAAACAAACTTCAAACCTTTTTGCCCCGTGGGCCCATAATTCAAAGGAAGCTTTTCTGAAGAAAAGAGTGTCGTTAACTCCCAGTTCTACCGCAAACGGTAACGCCTAAGTCTCCAAGGGTCGAGCTGCGTACACCAAACTGCTGGAACTGTCTGTTAACCCTACTCGAAAAACAGATGAATCTGAATTGTCGTAATCTATATTATCCCGAACTACATAAGCTCTGATCTCTCATATCTGTTGAGATTATGTAGGCACAATACTGATGTATTGGCGAGCCACCTTCCCCCGTAGTTAGTCGAACTATATTGACTCTGATTTCTCATTCTCTGATGAGAATACGTAGGCATAAAGTGCGACGCTTTGCCTAGTCATTTTCTTTTCTTTTCAGACCAGCCTTGATAGGTAGATAGTAAATCAACCCGTCAGATAAACATAGCAAGCATGGATCCCATCGAGTACGATGGACATGAGGGGTGCTAATACCTTCCCCTTGCGTAACTGACTCCTGAATCTAGACAATGGTTGCGATGACCTTGTCTTATACCTTTTCATCAGGTTTTTCCGATCGTTTCCTTTCCTGTTCTGAGGGATAAATAACGAAAGGTGGAAACTCTTCTGTTTTGCCGGCACCTTATTTTTGCGGTAGCGACAGAACCGTGAGCAGTTGTAATAATTTCCCTGATTCTGTTACCGTATGAGTTAACAACTCCGTCAAAAACCAACTTCCATTGAGATCCAATCTTAGGACCCTCGTCAGTTAAAGGCTCATCACAATCCTTCATCTTCAAAAACATGACGTCTTCATCAGGAAATTCAAACTTCATCGACTGATAATCTTCAATTGGATGTTCAGATAGATATTCTGACAGAACACTTCCCTTAATGGCCTTTTGGGAAACATATTAAATATCGTATTTTGTTAAAACCATTTCCATCGAGCAATCCTTCCGGAGAGTGCTTTCTTTTCAAACACGTACTTAATCGGATCCATCTTTAAAATCAACAGGGTTGTGTGGTTTAACATGTACTACCTCAAACTCTTAGCAGCCCAAGTGAGTGCACAACATGTTTTTTCCAGCATCGAGTACCTCGACTCGTAATCAGTGAATTTCTTACACAGGTAGAAGATGGCGTGCTCTTTTCTACCTGTCTCGTCTTGTTGACCGAGCACACATCCCATTGAATTCTCAAGAACCATGAGATACATTATCAGAGGTCTCCCTGAAACTCGAGGCATGAGTATTGGAGGTTCCTGCAGATACTCTTTTATTTTTTCAAACGCCTTCGGGAAATTTTCATTCCACCTGACCGCTTGATCTTTTCTTAACAATTTGAATATTGGCTCGCAAGTGGTTGTAAGATGAGATATAAACCTTGCAATGTAGTTCAACCTCCCCAAGAAACCATGAACCTCTTTTTGTTAGAACACAGATTGGTGTTTAAATATATCTCATTGTTTTGATGATAACACTAATAAAATTTTGTATTAAGAAAATATATACTCTAATTTTGTTCAAGTGTTTTTGTTTCAGATATTAAGATTGAATATTCTGATAAAGGAAAAAATACATCTGAACGTTCTCTATGCAAGGCTCTGAAGCATCAGAAGCAACTCATCAGAAGATTTTGAGTGCTGCCAGAAGACTCTGAAGCAAAAGCTGCAGAAGACTCTGAAGTAGAAGTTGCAGAAGACTCTGAAGCAGAAGCTACAGAAGCATCTGAAGCGTAGCTGAAGAATTTGTATGAAGAGTTTCAAGCACTATTTTCAGAAGACTCTAGAAGTACTTCACGCTGCAAGTACAAAGGATCTGATCTTCAAACTCTGCTCTGATTAATATTCACGCTTAAGCACATTGGCTGCAAAACTCTGATATTATCAAGACTCTGATGTGATAACTTTGAGAAAGAAGCTTGTTGAATAAGATGCTATTCAAAATATATTTGTTGGTATATTCCTTGTCCTTATCTGAACGACTCCTTCCTTATTTATGATAGACACAAGAATTTAGGCAAAAGGCATTTATCTGAACATTCCTCTTCTGAGAAAGGAAAAGTCATTAGAAGACAAAAGGCTACAGCTGATCTACTATGCACAGTCTTCAAGCATGGGACTTTCAGCACTATATAAGGATGTCTTCAACAACACTTCAAAGTTGACGTTTTCGACAATTCCTGATATTATTCACAACTCTCATACAAACGTTCATATTCAAAGCTGAATAGTTTTATTTGTTCTTAAACTTAAGTGTAAAAATCACAGTTTGTGATATAACATTTTAGAAGCATCAAATAGACTTGTTAGTTTACATTTATTTGTAAATGTTCCTTAAGAAGACCAAGTTGTGGTCAGTAGTTCTTGAGAAGACTAAGACAGTTGTTCTTAGTGGTTGACATTGTAATCTGTTTGATTATAGTGGATTAAGTCCTCGAGGAGAAAGGCAAATCACTCTTGATAGGGTGGACTGGATTAGTTGAGTTCAACGAACCAGGATAAAAACCATTGTGTTTTTATTGCAATAATTTTTCTAAACCCTTATTCAACCCCCCCCCCCTTCTAAGTGTTTTCTCACCTTCAGTTGGCATCAGAGCTCCGGTTCTGTTAGTACTATCACTTCATCGTGAAGAGAAAAGATCCAGTTGAGAAAACTCTTGATATATTTTGGTTGATACATTATGGTTGAAGCTTCAACATCCAACAACAACAGATATGAGGACAGAGATAGAATTAACATTAAACCCCCCATGTTTGATGAGGAAAAGTTTGACTACTAGAAAGACATGATTGAAAGTTTCTTTCTAGGATATGATGCTGACCTTTGGGATTTAGTTATTGATGGCTATGTTCACCCCACTGATGGGGATGGCAAAAAGATAGACAGAAAATTTATGACTGAAGCTTAGAAGAAAGAATTCAGGAATCATCATAAAGCAAGAACCATACTTCTAAATGTTATATCTCATACTGAGTATGAGAAGATTACTAATAGAGAAACAACATTTGATATGTTTGAATCTTTGAAGATGACTCATGAAGGGAACTCTCAAGTCAAGGAGACTAAGGCTTTGGCGCTGATCCAGAAATATGAAGCCTTCAAAATGGAGGAATCAAAATCTATAGAAGTTATGTTCTCTAGATTCCAGATTCTCACAGCTGGCTTGAAAGTTTTGGACAAGGGTTACTACACTGCAGATCATGTTAAGAAGATCATCAGAAGTTTGCCTATCAGATGGAGACCAATGGTCACTGCTCTGAAGCTAGCTAAGGATCTGAACAAGATCACGTTGGAGGAACTGATCATCTCTATGAGGAGTCATGAGATTGAATTAGAGGAAGACGAACCCCAGAAAAAAGGTAAGTCTATTGCTTTAAAGTCTAACAAATCTGCCAAAGCTTTGCAGGTTTTAGAAGAAAGTTCTGAAGAATCCTCTTTTGAAGAAGAAGATGAATTGTCCATGTTGTCCAGAAGGATCAACACACTCTAGAAGCATAAACAGAGGAAGTTCAAGAACTTCAAGAAACCAGATCAACGTAAAGAGTCTTCTGGACACAGAAGATCTGGAAAGAAAGAGGTTGTCTGCTATGAATGCAAGGAACCTGGGCACTACAAGAATGAGTGCCCAAAGCTTCAGAAGGAGAAGCCAAGAAGGAAGCCTGAGCATAAAAATAAAGTTCTGATGGCAACCTGGGATGATTCAGATGCATCTGAATCTTCATCAGACTTAGATGAAGAATGTGAAAACATGGCACTCATGGCTAACGTAGAAGACCATGCAGAATCATCTGGATCAGAATCAGAATCAGATTCTGAGGAGGTGTTTTTTGAACTCACTAGATCTGAACTTGCTGAGAGTTTATCAGAAGTCCTTGAAAACTATAGCAAAATTAAAATCAAATACAAGAAGCTTTTAAAGCATATTACATTTGAGAGTAATAAGCTTGAATCTGAAATGGCTGAGCTTAAAGCAGAAAATTTTAAATTGAAAAGTGATTTTGAAAAAGCTCAACAAGATTCTGAATCTGAAATTAAGTCAAAATCTAAAAACATTTTAGAAGAATATGACTATAGTTTTCAGAAGTTTCTGTCAAGAAGCATAGATAGAAGCAAGATGGCTTCAATGATCTATGGTGTTAGAAGAAACAATAGGAAGGGAATTGGATATGAATCTTCCTCTGAAGAGGATTTAAATCCAACACCTGTTGATAAACTCATCATTAAGCATACTCCTTTATATACTCATTTTAAGTTTGGCCACCTTAATGATATTAAACACACTAGTTCTGATCAGAATATTCCTGTGTTTAAACCTAAGTACGTTAGAACAAACCTATTGTAAAAAGACAGAAGTTCAGACAAAACTTTAAGGCAACTAACCCAAAAGGACTCAAAAAGATCTGGGTACCTAAGGACAAAATAATATCTGTCGCAGACATCTTTAGCAGCGCAGTCAAGACACCAATCATGGTACCTGAACTCTGGCTGCTCACGTCACATGACGGGAGAAAGGTCTATGTTCCAAAGCCTGGAACTTAGATCAGGAGGAGACGTCAAGTTTGGAGGGAATCAGAAGGGCAAGATAATTGGCTCTGGTACTATTGGCAATGGTAACCTTCCCTCTATATCTAATGTTTTACTTGTAGAAGGATTCAAACATAATCTATTGTCCATAAGTCAATTAAGTGACAATGGTTATGGCATAATCTTTAATAAAAAATGTTGCAAAGTTGTATGTCAAAAGGATGGCTCTATCCTCTTTAATGGAAAAAGGAAGAACAACATTTATAAAATTAATCTTTCAGAACTTAAGGTTCAAAAAGTAAAATGCCTTATGTCTGTTAATGAAGAGCAATGGGTTTGGCACAGAAGATTGGGCCATATTAGTATGAGACGTATATCTCAGATTAATAAACTCAATCTGGTCAGAGGACTTCCTAAGTTGAAGTTCAACTCAGATGCTTTTTGTGAAGCATGTCAGAAAGGAAAATTTTCAAAATCTTCTTTCAAAGCAAAAAATGTTGTTTCAACCTCAAGACCATTAGAGTTACTTCACATTAATCTGTTTAGACCAGTGAAAATTGCATCCATCAGAGGAAAGAAGTATGGATTAGTCATTGTGGATGACTATAGCAGATGGACATGGGTAAAATTCCTAAAACACAAGGATGAGTCACATTCTGTGTTCCTTGACTTCTGCAAACAAGTCCAGATTGAAAAAGATTTTAAAATTGTTAAAGTCAGAAGTGATCATGGTGGTGAATTTGAAAATAAATACTTTGAAATTTTTTTTAAAGATAATGGCATTGCACATGATTTCTCCTGCCCTAGAACTCCTCAACAAAATGGAGTTGTAGAGAGGAAAAATAGAACATTGCAAGAAATGGCCAGAACCATGATCAATGAGACAAACATGGCAAAGCATTTTTGGGCAGAAGCAGTGAACACAACGTGCTATATTCAGAACAGAGTGTCTGTAAGACCTCTTCTGGAGAAGACTCCCTATGAATTATGGAGGAATAGAAAGCCCAACATTTCTTATTTTCATCCTTTTGAATGTATATGTTATATGTTGAACACTAAAGAGAATCTAAACAAGTTTGATTTCAAAGCACAGAAGTGTTTCATGCTTTGATATTCTGAACGCTCTAAAGGCTACAAAGTATACAATACTAAGACACAGATTGTAGAAGAATCAATTCATGTTAGATTTGATGATAAGCTTGGCATTCAAAAGCCAAAGCAGTTTGAAAGTTCTGCAGATAGAGAAGTAATTCTCACATGCACTGAAGATTCAGAGGCAGATAAAGCTAAAGTGAAAGAGCCAGAAGCAACGCCAGATACAACTCCTTTGGCTACTCAAATGAACAACTTGAATATTTCTGAAGAATCAAATGTTAAAGGATCATCCAGAATCAAGTCTTCCCATCTAGAAGAAATGATCATTGGAAAGAAGGATGACCCTATAAGAACAAGATCCTACCTCAGATCATCTGAAGCGTCATTATTTGGTTTGGGGTCAGTTATTGAACCAACTTTTGTGGATGAAGCTCTGCAAGACAATGACTGGATAATTCCCATGCAAGAAGAGCTCAATCAATTCACAAGAAATGACGTTTGGGATTTGGTTCCAAAGCCAAAAGGATTCAACATCATTGGAACTAAATGGGTCTTTAAAAATAAGTTGAATGAAAAAGGAGAAGTTGTAAGAAACAAAGCAAGGCTTGTTGCTCAAGGTTATAGCCAGCAAGAAGGAATTGACTACACAGAGACTTATGCTCCTGTGGCCAAGTTATAGTCTATTCGTTTACTCGTTTCTTTTACTGCACAAAATAACATCACTCTATATCAGATAGATGTTAAGAGTGCCTTCTTAAATGGTATTATAGAAGGAGAAGTATATGTTCATCAACCTCCTGGTTTTGAAAATGAAAAACTTCCAGAACATGTTTTTAATCTTAAAAAATCACTCTATGGTCTAAAACAAGCTCCCAGAGCTTGGTATCAGAGATTGAGTAATTCTCTTCTGGAAAAGAATTTTATCAGAGGAAAAGTGGACACAACTCTCTTCTGTAAATCATTTAAGAAAGATTTGCTAATTTGTCAAATTTACGTGGATGATATTATATTTGGATCTACCAATATTACGTTGGGAAGGGAGTTTGCTCTTTCTATGCAGGCTGAATTTGATATGAGCATGACGGGAGAACTTAGATTCTTTCTGGGAATTCAAGTCAACCAAACTCCAGAATGCACTTACATTCATCAGACTAAATATGTAAAAGAACTTCTGAAGAAGTTCAACATGACTGATAGTAAGTTGGCAAAGACTCCAATGCATCCAACAAGCACTCTGGGTAAGGAAGAGGTAAGTAAGAAAGTATATTAGAAACTCTACAGAGGTATGATTGGCTCTCTTCTGTATTTAACTGCTTCTAGACCTGGCATTCTATTCAGTGTATGCTTGTGTGCAAGATTCCAATCAGATCCTAGAGAATCACACTTAACAACTGTTAAGAGGATTCTAAGGTATCTGAAAGGTACTTCTAATATGGGTTTGTGTTACAGAAAATCTGATGAATTTAAATTAGTTGGATTCTGTGATGCTGATTACGCTGGAGACAGAGTTGAAAGAAAGAGTACTTCTGGAAGCTGTCAGTTTTTGGAAAGAAATTTAATCTCCTGGTACAGCAAGAAACAACCTACAATTGTGCTGTCAACCACATAAGCAGAATACATTATTGCTGCTGGATGTAGCACACAGATGCTCTGGATGAAAAGTCAGCTAGAAGACTATCAGATCTTTGAGAGTAATATTTCTGTGTGTATATGAACTAACAAGTCTCAGAGGATCTGAACATTGGCTAACATTTCATTTCTCAAAGAGTTTTCAGAAGCACATGCAAGCAAACACGTGTAACTCAGAATCTGAAAAGATGGAGTGCACAATACTGAAAAGATGTTTAAGGTACTGTTTGAATATTTGGTTTCTCGTTTTCCCCCTAAATTGTCAGAATCATTAATGCTTGAAATGATTATATTCTTTTTATTAAATGCAATTAAATGCTAAGTGTAAACGTGCTGATCGTGTGACTTTTTTGTGCCCTAATGTTTTTTCTATAAATGCCACAACTCAACACATTTCACACTTTTCACTCTCACGAAAAATTGTTTATGCATTTCTGTTTGCTGCATTCGTTCATATTTTCCTCCAAACCCAAACATCTCAGTAAACTTAAATCTTCAAGAACTTCCATGGCTACTTCTTCATCAACGTCTGCTCAGTTCCAATCTACAATGGTTGTTGTGTCATCTTCTAACATGGGTGCTGTCCCATTCAAGGAACCAGTTAGAACACTTCTCACATCAGTTAAAGAACTTGAAGTATTGTGTGAACCTATGGTGGAGTTTGAGTCCATGGCTGACAATGGTTTTGATTTAAGGTCTATTGTTGATGCTCAAGGATGGACCAAATACTTTGATAGATTGGGTGGACCAGTTTATCCCCCATTTGATAAAAGAATTTTGGATTCATGCTTCTGTTTGCCCCAAGTTCATAATCTCTTCTGTTCTGGGTAAAGAAATTATCATCACTAAGGATCTAATTAGGAAGCTAATTGGATATGAAGAAACTGATGGAGTTTCTCATATGCCAGCTGAGCGTGTTGACATGGAAGAAGTGTATAAGGAAGTGATGTCATCTGGACAAGCTTCTAACAAGTTCAAAGATCTGAAACCAAATTACAAGATCTGGGCTAAAATATTCATGGGTTGCATCCATCACAGGAAGTCCACAAACTCTCCTGACTATGTCAACAACGAACAGATGTACTTTATGTTCTGTCTAAGTCAGAGCATAAAAGTGGATCTGCCTCATCTGCTCTTCTCTCATCTGTGGAACCACATCAAGATGTCTAGAGAAGACATGAAGACTAAACACAACAAAGTCAGAAATTGGATTCCTTATGGAAGATTAGTCTCAGACATTCTGACTGAGAATGGCCTGGTGGCACATCTGCATGAAGCTGGTGTAACAGAAGAACTTGATTCTGTCATAGGCAAACCTCTGAACAGCAAAAGTCTCCAGAGGATGAAAGTCATAGATGAACTTACTTTTGTACCTGCCAAGATCAATACAACAGAAGTAAGCCAGTGGAGAATTCCTCTAGAAGATTTTCCAAACTTCTTTGCTGAAGAACCAAAGGAAGTTCTGATCAAGTTTGTTAGTTCATGTCTGGAGCAAGGAATTCTACTTCCAGAAGGTTTTCTACATCGTCAACCTATGCCATATATCTATGAGGAACATAAGAGGCAAAGAAAACAAGCTTCAGAAGAAGAACTTGCAGGCATACAGAAGAAGCTGAAAACTTCTGAAGAACCACAACAGAAGAAGATCAAGAAAAGAAAAGCTTCAGGAGAATCACCTTCTGTCAGAGTTAAGAAAGTAAAGAAATCAGGTAATTCTACAACTTTACCTCTTATTTCTGAATCAGTACCAGTAGTATCAACATTTAACTTTGAACCGTTACCTACTTCACAAACTTGCTCTGAACCACAATCACAAAATAATGAATTTGTTCCCACACCACAACCTTCACAACAAACCTCTCATCAAGAAGAACAAATACCAGATGAACCTACACACTCTGAACCACATCCTTCTGTAACTTAAACAGAAGAATCTATTCCTATTAACCCAGAACCAGAACAACCAGAAATCCCTCAACCAAAACCCACTCAACCATTTGAATCAAATAATGCTGAATCAGATATTCTGAATATTCAACCTCTGAAAACTGTGTTTACAATTTCTTCCACATCCGTTCACACCACAGATTCTAGTGATTCCACTGAATCTGATACCACCTCTTCATCTGAAACACAACCCATTCCATCTGAACCTCTTCACTCACAAAACACTATATTCACTCCATATGATCCCAAACCTTTTGACATTGTTACCTCTAACATCAGAATCAAACATTATTTATTTCTCAGAAAACCTTCACCTACAGTTACCACTTCATCTGATCCATCTCCTTCCCCAACTTATCCTCGTCCTTTATTTATTATTCCCACTTTCACCATTCCTTCAAAACCTTCTACATCTGCCAACCCAGAATCTTCTCTAAAAACATTTTTAGAAGAATTGTTTAAACCTCAACCTAGATTAAACGTTGGTACTCTGCTTGCTGGTTTTGAAACTGAGTTAAAAATGTGGATATCATCTGTTAAGAAGGAATGTCTCACTGGCCTTGACCCAGATGCTTCTGAAGCTATTTGGACAAGATTCAAAAACAGATTCAACTCTGTAGCTAATAATCTCCAGAACATCTGTGCTGAAGATGCCAAGATCAAAATATCTGAAGTTGTCATACTTTCTCGTCTGAATGATCTTCTGAGTGCTCCCAGAACTTCCACTCTACTTCTGGATCCTCCACCAGCAAAACCTGTTGTTCCCGTTGCTCCAGAAGACTCTGCAGCTCTGATAGACAATCCCTCTGCCCTGATGATTTTAGACAAACCATCTGCATCTGTGCCTCCAGAATCTGCATCTGCAATGGTTATTGACTCTTCTCCTACTCTTGCATCTGACTCTGCTCCTTCAGCCTCTTCTGAAGTTAAGAAAGAGAATCTGGAACTAGAAGACAAGATTGCTGTGCTGGAAGCTGGTCAATCTGAAATTAAATCTTGGATGGCAAAACAAGATGAGAAAACTGACAACATACAGAAGTGGATGGCTAAGCAAGAAAAATCTTCATCTGAAATTACCAACCTTCTGAAGATGCTTTTATCTCGACCATCTTAGATCTTGTTTTCTTATCTGATGTTTGTGCACATGATCATGTTTGTCTGATGTTTTGGTTTTCTGAATGTACTTTGAATATCTTTTATAAATGAATTTTTTATTTCCATATCTGTTTATATCTTTTCTTCTGTTATTCCTTTATGTCTTTAAAAGTTTTCTTTTTGATTATGACAAAAAGGGGGAGAAAAAGAAATTCTGAATGTTCAAATAAACAGTTACTAAAATGGAATTCAGACATAATGATTATAACTAACATTGAATTTTAGTATTTCATAACTTCAATCTTTCATTTGACAAAATTCATTGAAGGTATCCTGAGAATCCCCAAATCAGAACTAATTCAACCAGACTCTGTTTCTGAAACATTAATTCTAATCAGGCTCTGATTCTGAAACGTTTAATCAGACTCTGACTCTGAAAAGTTTATCCAAACCAGACTCTGAATCTGACAAGAATACTTATGCAAAAAGGGAAGTTTTCTATTCCATTAGAGTATTCATTTCAGGGGGAGATTCTGTATCTCAGGGGGAGTTATATATTTATTTCCATTTATTGAACAAAATTTCCTATGTTTTTGTCATCATCAAAAAGGGGGAGATTGTTAGAACACAGATTGGTGTTTCAATATATCTCATTGTTTTGATGATAACACTAATGAAATTTTGTATAAGAAAATATATACTCTAATTTTGTTCAAGTGTTTTTGTTTCAGATATTAAAATTGAATATTCTGATAAAGGCAAAAATACATCTGAGCGTTCTCTACGCAAGGCTCTGAAGCATCAGAAGCAACTCATCAGAAGATTCTGAGCGCTGCCAGAAGACTCTGAAGCAGAAGCTGCAGAAGACTCTGAAGCAGAAGCTGTAGAAGACTCTGAAGCAGAAGCTACAGAAGCATCTGAAGCGTAGCTGAAGAATTTGTATGAAGAGTTTCAAGCACTGTTTTCAGAAGACTCTGGAAGTACTTTACGCTGCAAGTACAGAGGATCTGATCTTCAAACTCTGCTCTGATTGATATTCACGCTTAAGCACATTGGCTGCAAAACTCTGATATCATCAAGACTCTGATGTGATAACTTTGAGAAAGAAGCTTGTTGAAGAAGATGCTATTCAAAATATATCTGTTGGTATATTCCTTGTCCTTATCTGAACGACTCTTTCCTTATTTATGATAGACACAAGAATTCAGGCAAAAGGCATTTATCTGAACATTCCTCTTCTGAGAAAGGAAAAGTCATTAGAAGACAAAGGGCTACAATTATTCTACTATGCACGGTCTTCAAGCATGGGACTTTCAGCACTATATAAGCATGTTATCAACAACACTTCAAAGTTGACGTTTTTGATAATTCCTGATATTATTCACAACTCTCATACAAACGTTCATATTCAAAGCTGAATAGTTTTATTTGTTCTTAAACTTAAGTGTAAAAATCACAGTTTGTGATATAGCTTTTTAGAAGCATCAAACACACTTGTTAGTTTACATTTATTTGTAAAGGTTCCTTAAGAAGACCAAGTTATGGTCAGTAATTCTTGAGAAGACTAAGACAGTTGTTCTTAGTGGTTGACATTATAATCTATTTGATTATAGTGGATTAAGTCCTTGAAGAGAAAGGCAAATCACTCTTGATAGGGTGGAATGGATTAGTTGAGTTCAACGAACCAGGATAAAAATCATTGTGTTTTTATTGCCATAATTGTTTTTAAACCCTTATTCAACCCCTCCTTCTAAGTGTTTTCTCACCTTCACTTTTTTCGTCCTCGGCTCAGGCATTTCTTGAATATCTCTTATTTTGGCAGGATCTACCTCAATACCCCTTTCACTGACAATGAATCCTAGTAGCTTTCCAGATCTCACCCCGAAGGTGCATTTATTAGGATTCAACCTCAGCTTGAATTTCCTCAGTCTTTAAAATAGCTTCAGAAGATTGACTAGATGTCCTTCCTCCATCTGTGACTTCGCAATCATGTCATCAACATAGATCTCGATCTCTTGATGAAGCATGTCATGAAAGAAAGTCACCATCACCCGCTGATAAGTTGCCCCAGCATTTTTCAATCCGAAGGGAATCATCTTACAGCAAAAAGTCCCCCACGGTGTAATGAAAGTAGTTTTCTCCATGTCCTCTAGGGCCATTTTGATTTGGTTATACTCAGAGAAGCCATCCATGAAGGAAAACACATGATATTGAGCGGTGTTATCAACCAACACTCAATGTGGGGGAGCGGGAAATCGTCTTTTGGGCCACTCTATTCAGATCCCTGTAATCCACACACATCCTGACTTTTCCATCTTTGTTAGGCACATGAGCAATGTTAGCAACCCACATAGGGTAATTGGTGACAGCAAGAAAACTGGCGTTCAACTGCTTCTTAACTTTTTTTTTGATCTTGGCTGCCATGTTCGGCCTCGTCCTTCTCAACTTTTGCTTGACTAGCAGACATTCTTCTCAGAGAGGCAATCAATGTTCTAAAATATTTGTATCCAGCCCGAGCATGTCTTGGTAAGACCAAGCAATGATATCTTTATACTCACGGAGCATTTCAACCAATCTTCTCTTGACACTACCTTCCAAAGCAACCCCGATTATGACCTCTTTCTTGTCGTCTTTGGTACCCAAATTGATGACTTAAATATCCTTATGATGAGGCACACTGACCCTTTCCTCTTGCTTCAGAAGCCTGGTTAACTCTTCGGGTAGTTCACAGTCTTCATCAGTCTCTTCTTCAGCTTGATAAATGGGATTATCAAAGTCATACTGAGCCATAGCTGAATCGGAATCGATGGTATCTAAGAGAAAAGACCTGCATGATTAATGTTTATGTTTATTATGAAATGCAACAAACAAAACACATTGCCATTTTTATGTTAATAAAATGCAAAACAAGAAAAAGGAAAAAGAGGGATCACAATATTTGAATGCGAAAAACGTCCTTTATTTATGATAAAGTGTAAATAATAAAAAGGCCCCACAGATTGGGTCACTACGTCTTGGGAAGAATGTAGGACTAAACATAATCAAAACAATGAACATTACTCTGCAATAGTAAGATGAATGACTTCCTCGATAGTCCAGTTGCATAGCTTCTAGCGGAGAGCACATGGAAGAATCCAAGCATCTATATCGCAGTTTTTGTCACCTTCGTCTTCCCCTATGGCATGAATCCTGTCAAATATAACTCCACCTATAGTGAATTGAATAGGTCCCCTATATCTGGGAGGGTTTTGAGAAGAACTAGAAGGTTGATACCTTAGGCCAAATTTGTCCTATTTGACAGGAACATCAAACACCTGGCCCTACCTCTGCGAAGATCCAGATTCAATAATAGCACAGGCTTCTTTGAAGGATGACATGGACACCTCTGGGTCATTGACTTCTACAAGAGGCTTCTCCTGAATCTACATTACTTCAAAGGCCTGGCTGAGTGTTTTGTGGATTTCCCCATCTACCTCAACGTACTTGAAGAGTGACAGATGGCTCACCTTGATATCTTCTTCATCACACACCATAACAACCTATCCCTCCATCATGTACTTCAACTTCTGATACAAGGTTGACGTAACTTCTCGTGTAGCATGTATACAAGGTCGACAGAGCAAGCAGTTGTACGCCGGTTGGATATCCATTATGCAGAAAGTTGCATCAAAGGTCTCGGGTCCAACCTGAATTGGCATAGTAATCTCTTCGAATACAGACCTCTTCGAGCCCTCAAATGCTCTCACTACCAAATCACTTGGCGTACAAATCAACCCCTGTGTATCCAATTTCATTAACGCCTTCTTGGGTAGCACATTAAGCAATGATCTTGTATCAACCAGGACATGAGAAAATAATGAACCTCTCCACACCATAGAAATATGCAAAGCATGGTTATGATTTTTCCTAGCAAGAGTCAAATCCAGGTCAGTGAAACCTAAACCATTTCCAGCATCGACGTGTGCCACAACCCCTTCCAATTGGTTAACTGAAATTTCTTGCGGTAATAAGATGAATTCAAGATCGTTAACAAGGAATTTCGGTGTGCCTCAGAACACGATAACAAAGACAGAATAGAAATCTTCGATGAAGTCTGATTTAAATGATCTACAATCTTGTAATCACTTTTGTGAATAAGCCTCATAAACTCCTCGACATCTTTAGAAAATGAAATGTCACCCCCAGCCTGTTGTTGTCCATCATTCTCAACCACTTCCTTCCCTTTATCCTTGCCGGTCTTGTCAATATTAACCTCTGGTGGAGAAAAGACTTTTTCACTTCGAGTGATCCAACCTGCACCAACTATATTCTCAACAATAGAACCACCATATGATGAACCAATCAATTCTTGCTTAGGCCCATTATAGAATACTTCTGCCCCATGATTCCATGGGATGACCTTGGTGCTCTTGTACGGTACGGGTCCTGGAATAGTAATGATCTCCAGCGCTGGCCTAGCAGGTGCTGAAATGTTAATGGTCTGGTAGGGAATTGAAATTGTGGCAATATCTCTCCTGTCATTACTGACCCCATCATCAATCTCTTCCCCAATAGATCTGTCAAAATGTAGATAACCCTCATCAATCAATCTCTGAATATCGTTCTTCAAAAGATCACAGCCCTCAGATTTCACTTCACACTCTGAACAGTTAGTAGAACATCCCAGGAATACTCCCCCCTTCAACAACTTTTCTTTCAGAAAACTCAACGCAGTCTTCAAATACTCAACATCTATTACCAAATTCATTCTTTCTCCATCGATAACAGCATTAGCTCTTGCCACACCATGATTCAGCATTGAGTTTGAATTCACATTAGGCCCCTCGTTGGAAAGGTTAATATCCTTTTGATTGTGACTTTGCGTATTGGTCGGATTACTACTGCAAGTATACAGTCTATCGCGTAGTTTTAAGATATTTTCAAACCCATAAGGACTAATAATCAACCTAGAGTGACCAATTGTTGCGGTGCAAATCTAAGGCTTGGTTTTTGCGGTAAAAGGACTTAATTATAATGGGATTTGAAAAAGATAAAGAAACGGGTCCGAAGAATGATCCACGTGCTCCTAAGGGACTCTGTAGATCCCAGGTGTTAACAAAGGTCTCAGGGTTATTTTGTAGGAAAAATTGGTTTAAAGATTCGATCTCACACTCTCGCGCTATTGACCCAACCACACCTGATGACCCCAATATTTTTCTCTTGCTCGCTCGATAGTTAAAAGGCACGCTTTGAAAACTAGCAAAGCCTAACTGAAACCTAAAGCGTTCTTGCTACATTCAGACTTAGTGCTCAGTGTCTACTATCCGACGATCACCTCAAACTATCGCTCTATCGGACACGCCTTGGTGTGTTTCTCACTCTCGTGACAAAACAATGTTACCCAGCCTCTCGCTCTCGCGACAAGACTGACTAAATTCAGAATAGACCCCAGAATCGGAATTTAGAACGACTAAGTTAAACACCGATGGTTCCTACAGAGTCCCGTCGGGTGATGCTACTCAGACTACAGACTCCGATGAAACTACTCAGACATGTTCATCTCTAAATCTAAAGAACTTATCATGTTGTAAATTAAAATACGCATAATCGCAAGTAATAAAAAAGTAAAGAAATGCAGTAAAGCGGAAATATAAATAACCTGAGATAAATCGAAATAGAAATAACTTCAAATAGATTACAGTGTCGATCCAAGCATACAATCAGCGATTACACAAAATGTAAAGTTACAACGGGGCAGCAATCACTCAGTGTGAGCAATTACTGCTTTGATAAATGAGTATGTGGGTAAGGTCTGAAAGAATTTTGGCAGCGCTTCCGAACGGGTTACTTGGATGCCTAAAACTGACCTACAAGGGTCTATATATAGAGGGAAAAAGGCTCCAAAATATTTGAATTCGAGCGCCTTTTTTTCATGGTGACCGCCTTCCTCTGGAAATGGCGAGCGCCATTGCCCTGAGGAGGTCAGAATGTGAATTTTTGAAGGGATTTCTTCTCTGTTTAGCTCATTTTTCGATCCTTTTCTTCTATGTTGCTGATTTAACACCTGTCAAGTAAAAACAGAAGAAAACGTAAGTAATCAACAGCTAAAATGATAATGAATCGATAAAACAACGGATAATGATGCACGAAATGAATTGAAAAGTTGGATACAAAGTCGAGTCATCAAACTCTCCAGCACTAAAATCTTTGTTTGTCCTCAAGCAATCGACCAATATGGTAAATGGAAAGTAAGCCCGGTCTAAAACATTGGCATAACGAAACTCTGATCATACGCGGCTGCTAGGATAAAGTTCGATTAATAGGTACTAAATAATGAAAACAAGGATATCGTACCGACACATCTCTATATTTACGGACAAACAGTCCCTTCCTATGCAATACCAATTCAATCACGAAATTATGACCAAACCTATATCCTTTATCCTATTTTACCTCTTTTTCGTTCTCGCGCAATCACATTAAGCCTGTTATCCCTTGCAATTACATGGTAAGGGAACCTGCTTGTGTTATATGATCTTAATATTCAGAAATTTTTCTCTTTTTGCACATTATGTTTTCTTTAGCTTACAAATTTCAAGAGTCCGAACCTTTAGGCTAAATGGTCGGGTGAGGACCACCTAACTTAGCAGGATCATGTCTTTCATTCGCTTTCTATAAAAATCACATTATTTAAAATTTTGAGATCAACACATATTTGCATCGGTCCGTTACTTAGTTTGTACACAAGGATGGTGTTGACTGCTAGTATAAACTAGTCAAGAGGCTACTTCTAAGAAACTAGGCATAAGGTCTTATCATAATGTTTATTTGAATCAATATCGCATACTTAGGGAATCTAAGGTGTAGGAATGGTACCGATATTTTCACAACTTTCCTAAGTCTAACTAACACAACCTAAGCAATCTATATACTTTCGGAGTGTCGTGCCATGAGTCAAAATTTTAAATTATGGTCAAAATAGGGGAGTTAACAGACAATACAAAAAACGTAAAGCAATTATTGACTCAAAAGCGCATATGACTCAAAAAGGAAACAACTAAAACTAGAAAACTAGAAATGACAGAAAGTAAATAAAATCAGTAAATAGCTCCTCCCCCACACTTAAACTAGACATTATCCTCAATGGCCTAGTCTAAGGTGAAAGAAAGAGCGATGGAACCTAGAGAAGTCAGTGGTGGCGTCCACGGCCTCCACGATGATGTCTGTCCTAGTTAAAAGTTAGGTTATCCTGTGGGACACGTTGGACACAATCTACAATACGACTCACCTCTATGTGCAAGCCTGCCATGCCGAAGACAACGTCTCGCAAGTCCAGCTTAGTTATGTCCATAAACTCGTATTGGCGCCTATGCATCTCCTGCATCATTGAATCATGCTCGACGTCTCTTTCTCTTTGTAGCCTAAGCTCCGATAAGATGTCATCCAGCGATGAGTGAGTACCTGCAAAATCAAAAAAAGGAGCAACGGGTTCCTGGGTGCTAGGCCCAGGTGTGTCAACAGTGCGTCTATGAGTATGGGGCCTCTCGGAAGGCTGTCCCGCAACCTCACGATACTGCCTCTCTGTGTTTTCCTCCTCTAAATCTGGCGCACCTAAATCAATCAACCGATTAACGCGTTGGCGCACATCAGTATGCTCAGAGCAGGGAAGAGAGAAACCTCGGAACTCAGTGGCACGAACCATAATGTGATACTTACCACTATGCAAACTATTGACAAGCCGCATATGACGGCAAAAGTTAATATCGCCATAGAGGTAAGGTATATTGTCAACGTTTGCTAAATCGGCCTCTAAGTCTAGGTAGCAGGTAATAGCAGTGATGATACCACCAATGTAGATGTGACCACTAATTCTATTTAAAACACTGACAAAATGAGCTAAGAGGAACAATGTGGGATTCACAAGGGTTTTGAGGAGAGAACAATGGATAAAGAATAGGTCTTTAGAGTTCACATTGCCTGGGTTCTCACGTCCAAAAATGGTGGAAGCGAGGATATGGTGTAAGTATCGGATTGCTGGGTTGTGGATGGTAGTGGCCTTTAGGCCTTCCCATTTGGTGGTTGTGGTGTTGGTGATTTGGGTCAAAAACTGAAAGGCTTCGTCCTCCCAGTCACTTTCTAGAGGTGTAAGGGTAGCAGATCCTTCGTTGGCGGGAAAGCCAAAGTATTCTGCTACCTGCTCATGAGTTAACGAATAATCAGCATTAAACATTCCGAAGTGAATGGTACCGGTGGTGCGGGAAATATCATGAACATACCTGAGTGAACTAAGAAACTCATATGTAAGCCTAACGGAAGAAGCATTAAACATAGAACAGAAACGAGTCATACCGAGGTTTCAGAGCATCCAAGAGACGATCTGGTAGAGACCCAAAGTGCAAAGAGTGTTTGGGTTAGGATACCGTGTCGCATAGACTGGTCTCTTGGAGAGTTGGTGAAAGCTTGCGTGCATGGTGTTTCTAAGCACTCCTTCGGGGAACTCGATGCCCATGTAATCGATCTCTTGGTTGGTTTCCATATTGCTTGTTTGTTTGGGTTTCTAAGATGGGTGTAATAACGGCAAATGATTTTGAGAGTGATGATGGGTGTCGCTACTGCGAAAATAAGGTGTCGGCAATGACAGAAGAGTCGCCACCTTTCGTTATTTATCCCTTAGAACGGGAAAGGAAACAATCGGAAAAACCTGACGAAAGGGTATAAGACAAGGTCGTCGCAACCATTGTCTATATTCGGGAGTCGGTTACGCAAGGGGAAGGTATTATCACCCCTCACATCCATCGTACTCGATGGGATCCACGCTTGTTGTGTTTATCTGACGGGTTTGTTAAATCTATCTACACTAAGAAGTCTGGTCTAAAAAGAAAATAAAATGACTCGGCAAGGTATCGCACTTTATGCCTACGTATTCCCGTCTGGAACGAGAAATTAGAGTCAACGTAGTTCGCCTAACTACGGGTGAAGGGGGAAGGTTGCTCGCCAAGATATCGCATCTTGTGCCTACGTACTTTCACACAGCGTGAAAAATCAGAGCAAACGTAGTTCGGGCTACGGAGAACACAGGTTTGTTCAACTGTTTTTTATTCAAGTAAAGTTAACAGACAGTTCCAGCAGTTGGTGTTTGCAGCTCGATCCTTGGAGAGTTAGGCGTTACCGTTTGCGATAGAACTGAAAGTTAGCAGAACTCTCCTTTAAGAAAAGGGTTTTCCTGATTAAGGGGTCCAAGAGGACAAAAAGGATTTGATGTTTGTTTTTTAAGTCTTTTACGGAAGAAGTGAATTGAGTTCTGTTTGTAACTCGTGTTGCACTAAAGACTTGGACTTGAGAGTGAATGCGTCGCATGTCACCCAAAGGTTACCACACTAAACACTCGAGTCATGTGAGGGAAACCCTCCCACAACTCTTTCTCAAGTAGCATAAGGCTCGTAACTCACAACACGTGTTAACCTTTATTACATGTTTTAACTGTATTTGAAGATGAGAAGAGAAACAGACTCTCTACAGGGAAACTGACTCGATCCTACAGTTATCATGCAATATTCGTCCTACAATTGTGGTTAAAGGGGAAACTAACTAATGTTATCATGCATGGTCAGAATCCTAATGTCTGTCATAACTTCTCTTGAATAAGAGAAGTCAGAGTTCCTAGGGGAACATGGCAATGGAAACAACAGTAAACAGAAAAACTGTACAAGAAATTACTGTAAACAAATTGCTGTAAATAAAATGCATGCAATGCATCACACAAGCAGAAGGATCCAAGCTCAACTTCTAAACAAGCAAGGCACAAAGGCCACAAACCACACAGGCAAGGGAGCTGAGCTCTACCAAATACCAGCAAGCAAAGCCACACAATAAAAATACAAGCAGAGGGAGAAACTCGACCTCTAATGCAATACAAGCAAGGGGAAAAGCTCAACCCTTAGGATGCTCTTAGGCTTATTCAACTACATGACCTAAATCTAATGCAACACTCCAAGCAAGTCACATCAATATAGTTGAACAAGAAGAAAATAGACAAACAGGGAAAACAAGCCAGCAAACTCCACAGCAGAGCAATCCTCTGACAGCAATCCAATCCAAAGTCTGTAACTGTTCTTCAAGTCCACCATATTCAAGGGAAGGAAAGGGATACTCCATCTTTAAAATTTAACAATGCACTCCACCAAGAATGAAGAGAATCAACAAGATGAGTATTTGATAATTGGAAGCAGACAGGAAACCAAAGGAATCCCATCTGACACTCAACCAGTCATCAGAGAAAGGCATCCTCAAAAGTTATACTCATTGTAAATGTCACACATCCCTCCAAAGGAGAGATGAGACTTTAACATGAGTACTTTGAATCATAGGATGGGATGGAAGGTGAATAAAACCAACCATACTTATTTGAAGGAAGAAACTACTTCTAAAGCTCTCTCCTAAAAACCCTAATCTTATAAGCTACGAAAAGCTAACAAAAAGAAAAGAAAAGCTCCAAGCCAAACTCCTCCAGCCACTCCACAAGAGCTTCATCATGTCCATAATATTATCCAATAAGAACCAGAAGCCCACCATGCAAGAAAAGCCCACTTTGAGTCCATTCCAAATCAATCATCAAAGTTGAAACACCAAATGAACAATCAACTTGAATATTCTATCTAAAATATCAAAACACATCCTAAAAATCCAATTAGTTTTCTATGGGAACATGCACCTGTTAATGATCTACAGTTCAAAAATCAGGACCTAATTCAATTTCTAAGTCCTCTAATAAAATCCTAAGTTGAAAGGTATCACTAAAGAGATCCACTAAAGAACACTCCTAAACAACTACACTAAAATCCTATTTAAAATGATTTAAAAATTATTAAAAAAATCACACAATACCAAAAACATGTATATAACCATCCTGTAAAATCTCAAGATCAAACTCAGAAATATGAGTGAGAAATAAAATGGACAAAATCAGCACACAATTATTCCACCATTAGAAACATATTGCAAAAGAAAATATGAAATAAATGGAAAATGCATGGAAAATTAAAATGCAAAGCATGATAAAATCCTAAACACCTAAATCTATAATCACAATTTTTTCCAGAATTTATTTCCAAGATTTACTATTTTTTATGATTTAAATTTCAACAAGCAATTAAACTAAAAAATAAGGAAAAGAAATTAATACAAGAAACTGGGAGGGGTGTAGCTAGTAAGAAACTCAAGGCTCAAGGCGCTTGGGCCCAAAACAATGGGGTGCAAAAAGCATAGGGGCGCTGGGCCCAATTGGTATTAATTCAGCAAAAAAAAATAATTCATAGAAGCAACGCCTAGGGGGTGCGTTTGGCAAGTAATCTATGTTGTAGTTCACGTTGGGCCTGCTATGTGTCGCTATCGCGAAAATAAGGTGCCGGCAAAATAGAAGAGTCGCCACCTTTCGTTATTTATCCCTCAGAAGGGGAAAGGAAACGATCAGAAAAACCTAACGAATAGGTATACGACAAGGTCATCGCAATCATTGTCTGGATTCGGGAGTCGGTTACGCAAGGGAAAGGTATTAACACCCCTCACGTCCATCGTACTCGACGGGATCCATGCTTGTTGTGTTTATCTGATGGATTTATTTAACTACCTACCTATCAAGGCTGGTCTGAAAAGAAAAGAAAATGACTCGGCAAAGTGTCGCACTTTATGCCTACGTATTCTCATCAGAGAATGAGAAATCAAAGTCAACGTAGTTCGGCTAACTACGGGTGATGGGGAAGGTGGCTCGCCAATACGTCAGTATTGTGCCTACGTACTCTCAACAGGTATGAGAGATCAGAGCTTATGTAGTTCAGGATAACACGGATTACGGGGGTTCAGATTCGTCTGTTTTTCCGAGTAGGGTTAACAAACAGTTCCAGCAGTTTGGTGTACGCAGCTCGACCCTTGGAGACTTAGGCGTTACCGTTTGCGGTAGAACTGAGAGTTAACGACACTCTTTTCTTCAGAAAATCTTTCCTTTGACTTATGGGCCCACGGGGCAAAAAGGTTTGAAGTTTGTTTTCTGTCTTTTACGGAAGAACTGTTTTTTAGTTGTCTGTAGTTTGTACAGCACTAGAGACTATGACCTTGGAACGAATGCGTCGCATATCGTCCAAAGGACGTATACTGAACATTCTAGACGATTGAGAGGAGGCCGCTCAATTATCATTACCCAAGTAGCTTAAGGCTCGTATCGCGCTTATACTAACTTGCCTTTATTACGTTTTTTACTGTTGTTTGAGATGAGAAAAGAACAGGACAACTACGGGGAGACTATCCAGTCCTAATGTTGTCATGCCAAGGATTCATCCTATGGTTGAGGTTTGAAACATGGAACTCCTAGAAGTTATCATGCATAGGTTTCAACCTAAAGTTCTATCATCACTTCCTTATCAAAGGAAGTGAGATTCCTAGGGATCATGCCAGGGTAAACAGAAACAGATAAAGCATCAGCTTAAACAGTAAACAGTAAACGACTGTAAAATGCATACAATGCAAGTGAGGGAGGAAATGTGTGTGGGGCATCAGCCTCCACAAGCTCGTCTCGACCTCAAGCCAGATATGAATAACTGCAATCATACAGAAAAAATAAAATGCCATCAAGCAAACCACAAACCACATAGGCAAGGGAGCAGGGCTCTACCGAATACCCGCAAGCAAAGCCATACAGTAAAAATACAAGCAGAGGGAGAAACTCAACCTCTAGTGCAATCATGTTCCTAGATTAAATCAGTCTCAACATGAACTTATTCTAATGCATCAAGCAAATCAAACAAGTCACATCAATACAGTTGCACAAAAAGCAAACAGACAGGAAAGAAAGCAGATCAACAGCTTCTACAGCTTCACAACAAAGCAATCCTCTGACAGCAGCTCAGTCCTCAGTCTGAACCTGTTCTTCAAGGCTTTCATCTTCAAAAGCAAGCCTCAACTTGATTCTTCAAGCTTTCAATGCATCAGACACAAGTGTCAACTTGTTCTCCATCTTCTTCAAGCTTTAGCTCTTTCTTCAATCTCAATTTGATCTTCTTCACAAGTGTCAACTTGTTCTTCTTGATCTTCAAGCTTCAACTCTAAAGGAAGTCTTCAAACACAGGGAAGTGCAACCTCTAGGATCTTCAATCTTCTAGCAAGGAACTCCATCCTCTAGCAAGGGAGAAAGATTCATCTAACAAGAGCAAGGTGGGGATAGGGAGAAGCAAAGTGAAGACCAAAGGTCACCTCTAAGCACTCCACCATCAAGGAAAGGAACCCTCAAAGGTTCTACCAATTTGTGAGGAGCCACTCATCCTACCCAAGGAGGGATGGGGTCTTCACAATGGGACCTTACATCATAGGGAGGAATGGAAGTGATCAACACCTTCCATGTTTCATGAAGGAAGAAAATCTATTCTAAGAGATCTCCCTAAGAACCCTAATCCTTAGCCCTAAACATACTACACCAAAGGGAGAAAAACCTTCAAGCCCAAGCTCCACCATGCATTCCAAAGCAGCCCACACATGTCTTCACCATCATCCAAGAGCAAGAGAAGCAACACCCTAGTCTAAGGGAACTAAAGAAGTCATTCTAGTTGAGTTAGCAAGTTAGGATCACCTAAAACCTAGTACTAAAGTTAATCCTAACTAAAATACTAAAACCAATTGTAAAATCCTACAAAACTAACTATGGGAACCTATGTCAATCATGACTCTACCATGGTAATTCCAGAGATCAAATCCTCAAATATGACCTAGGAATAAATTCTACGCTACAAGGTACTCAACCTAAACCCTAAAAGGAAGCACCTAAGGTTTCAACCTAAAAACCACACCTAATTTCATCAAAAAAATGTGAAAAAAATACTATGGGAGCATACATGTCTAAGCTAATCACACACAAAAAATCAAGCCAAAAACCATCACCAAGTGCTCACACTAAAATCATCAAACAGAGGTATCAACCATGGCCATTTTATTATCAAATAAAATGTAAAAATGCACAAAAATTGAAAATGCATGATTTTCCTAATATTTTTATTCAATAAAATTCTAGATTCAATCATGAATCAGGGGGGAAAATCTGGAATTAATTGACCTATTTTTCTATTTTTCATGAATTGTTTTCAAACTACCATGGAATGCACAAAAATAATAAAACAATATTAGAGAGAAGATGAATAGGGGGTACAATTAGCAACTGATTTCAACTAGTTCGCTTGGGCCCAGCATAATGGGGGTGCACATAGCAACAGGGCGTGAGGCCCATCTGAGTATCAACTCAGTTCAAACAAATAACCAGGGAGGGGGTGTGATGAGTAACCAATTGCCTTGAAAAACCTTGTTGGGCCTGGAGATGGGGGCGAGGATAGCAACTGAAGCCAAGGCCCATGCGCTCTGAATTCCTCATGCTCACTTCAATTCTCAAACTGAAAAATAAAAAGAATACACGCCAGGATTCGAACCCACGCGTGTTTGGTTCCCCCAGCGAAGCTTCAAAAGCTTGGACTTCTGACTAAGTAAAACACTGCGTTTTGAAGGGGCTTACATGGCTCAGCGTGAGCTCTTGGATTGAGTGACCAAGTCACACTTTCAACATGACTGGATGGTGAGGATTATCTCTCCTACCTTTCAAACCTGCAAACCTGCGCGCGCAAAGTCCATCGCCGGTGGCTTTTCCGGCCACCCTGGCACAACACTAGCTTCACCTACAGGCCACCAATGGCCACGACCTCTACATGAAATTTGTCCAGAATTTCACCAGGAACTCATCCATACCATTCACTTACTCTAAAAACTCCTGAATCTTGAGATAACCATCTCAACCGAAAATGAAATTAACCCTAAATTGTCTCTAAAGTTGAAATTAACTATCCAAAATCCATCTAGATCATGAATAGAACCTAACCGCATGCTTCTAGTTCATTGAAAACACATAATCAGAGAGAGATTTCAAGAAGTTAAAACTTGGCTTTGAACTTGGATTGCAATGGATTCAAGCCTCAATTCTCTTCCAAATCGTCCAGAAATCTTCAGTGATCAATGGTGAATGCTTCTTGATGCTCAATTCTGGTTGAAAACTCTTGATTCTCAAAAATGAAATTTCAATTCCAAGCTTGCTTCTTCACTTCTCTCCAATGGCTTCTCCACGAAAATGATCGCCAGAACCTTCCCATTCTGTTCTAAATCCTATTTATATTCTGTTTCAATGGATTAGAGGCCCAAACCAGGCCCATTCATGAGTTTTGGATTTTCACCTCTCTTCCAAATTTCCAATGTTGATATCCACCTTCAAGCCTTGTTCATACTCCAAACTCAGTCTAAACCATTCACTTAAGCCTTGTGGAATATAGTGATGTGGTTTCCTTCCTTTGATTTCAACATATGGAGTGTGTGAGATGTGTTTCTTATTTGTGAAGCAACCTTCCAAATGGCCATGTTAAGCACTTCAAATCAAAAATGTAATAATGCCAATCTCTCTAAAACATCAATTCCATTCAAAATGACTACAAATTTGACTTGAAAACATGTTATTCTCAATTGTTTTGAATTTTCTCATCTTAATTCATTAAAATGGCTTTTATATGAACTTTCTTCCACCAATGCTTGATATAATCCATATCAATGGACTCTTGATACTTAGACAAGCTAAAAACATCATTTTGAACAACTTTCATGTTGAACAAAAATCCATTTGAGGCTTTCAAGATGGTGAAATTGACTTATGATTCAAAATGACCTGTAATGTTCAAATACCCAAAACACCCTTGACTTGTCAAAGCCATAACTTGAGTTCTACAAATCCAACCATGTACTTATAGTACTCTATGGAAAGCTAAGAGGATAAGGAACAACATTCATGTTGACCAAAAGTTCATAGGAATCATCCTTCTAGGGAAAAAGTGTCATGCAATTTGGGTAACTTTCAAGCTCCAAATTCACATGCCTCAGATGACTTGTAACTTGTCTGGCTCATAACTTGAGTTCTATGGATCCTATCAAGGACTTCTAGTACTCAAATTAAAGCTAAGATCATGCCCTACAACAATCATGTTGGGGTCAAGGTGAGATGACCATCATATCTTGAGTTAAATAGTCTTGAAGTTAGGGGTCAAACTATGGGATTTTACATTGTTGAGTCTTAGAAACCCTAGCTTGAAACTTCTCAAACCCTTCAATCATGATAAGTCAACCTTGGAATCATCCTTATAACATCTCAATGTATCAATCCAAATGGCTCTTGAACTAAGTCTCAACCTTCTCCAAATCATCAGTTGACTTAAGGTTGACCCAGTCAAACCCTAATTGCACCATTCATGGCTGAATCTTCCTAATCTTACACAATGACCTGTCTAGGCCTCAAAGTGATCTTCAACACTTCTCATGAGCTCTCTCAAGACCTCAAGTCCATCTTCATGACCTCAGAATCATCTGATGGCTTCCCATAACTCTCAAGTTAGGAGACACACATACTTGGTTTCAATCACTCTCTCTGAGGATCTTTTACTTCTTTGACAAGGATATCAACCCTTAAACCCTTGAATAACCTTCTTAACTAGCTTCAAAGACTTGTGTAGCTATTGATTGGAAATCATACCTTTTGATCTCCTACATACATGTCAATGAAATGCAAATGATAATGATAATGTGAATGAAATGAAACATGAGCTAGGTAAAGAAATGTTGGAAAAATTTTGGGGTGCAACACTATGGGAGGTGTGAAAAGCGCAACAACTAAAGCCCAAAACGAATTAACAAAATCAATTCAGCTTTAATTAAATAAAAGATGCAAGCCAGGGATCGAACCCATGCCTCCTGGGTCCTTGTAGCGCCCTGAGCTTGGCTAATATCCACTTAATAAAACGCCGTCGTTTTGGGGGGAGGGGGTACGTGGCGGATGCGTAGTGCTCCGATCGGGAGACTTGGTCTTCCTTTCCTCTCCAATCGGACGGTGGGTGAGTTTTCTTCTCCAATTCAAACTTTCCTTCCATGAACAGTACCCGCGCGCTGCCCCCATGGCCGGACGGGAATGGAGCTTTTCCGGCAAACTTCAAACCATCATATCTCTCTCAATAATCAACCAAACGCAATGATTCTTGAAATAAAATTGCACAAAATTTCAAGAGGATTCCAAATGTCCTAATAGATTACGCTAAAACCTCAAGAATCAAGAATTCTATATCTCAACCGAAAACGGATCCATTCTTAGATTGTCTCTATTCCTCAAATTCTCTGCCCAGAAATCATCTATGACCTAAGGGAAACCTAACCACATGATTCTAATGCATTGAAAACGCAAGAATTGAGTGTCATTTCAAGAAGAAAAAACCTGGTTTCAAGCTTCGATTTGAGGCGTTTCTGGCTTGATTCTTGCTCCAAAAGGTTCCATATCCAATCAGTGATGATGTTAGAAGAAGATTGAAGCTTCAATTGCACTTGAAATGGCCTCAATCAGAAATTCAATCTTGCACTTTTCTCCTTCAAGCTCCAATGGCAAATTCTGCTCTCAGCCCCAATCAATCACCAACCTTGTTTCTGATGAGTTCCTAGACCTTTATAGAATGATTTGGAAGCTTCTAGAGGTAAGGCCCAAGCCCAAAATAAAAAATCCAACTCCAACATTCTTCAAAAAGTTTGATATGGCAATGTCCAATTTTCCTTCAATAACTTGCTTGGGAAGCTTTGGGTATCATACACTAACCTCCTTGAATGGATCCAGCTTGGTTAGGGCCTTGAATTTGACTTTAGGAATGATTGGTGGAATGTTACTTAGAAATGAAGAAACCTTATGAAAGGCCATGAAGCATACTTCAAATGAAAAATCCACAATTGCCAATGTCTTTAAAACATGATTTCTAATTAAAATGAGTGGTCATTTGACTTGTTTTGGACCCATAATCATTTATTTCAATTTCTCACCAAAAATGCCTTTGAATTTCTTCTTTATTCAAACCATTTCACACCAATCTTTGATATGAGACAAATCAATTCACCATGAGCTCTTGGTTATCCTAAAAACCACATTTTGAACAATTTCCATGTTGAACAAAAATCCATTTGACAAGTGCAAGTTGGAGATTTTGACCTATGATTGAAAATGGCCTATAATCTCACTTTCCCAAAAATACCCTACCTTGTAAACCTCATAACTTGAGTTATACAAATCAGATGGAAGATTTCTAATACAATTTGGAAAGATAAGATCATGAGGAACAACTTTCATGTTCACCAAAAGTTCATATGAAGCCTCCTTCTAGGTCAAAAAATAGCTTGGATGTCAGATGATTTTCATAGACAAATTTCAGAGGCATATGTGGACCTGTAACTTGTCTGGACCATAACTTGAGTTCTATAAATCCAATGGAGGACTTCTAGTACTCAAATTAAAGCTAAGAGCATGATCTACAAGTTTCATGTTGGCTAAAAATGGATATGAAACGTGCATCTTGACTTACATGGCTTGGAAGTTTGGCACTAAACACGGGATTTTACCCTAGGAACCCTGACATAGCAACTCCAACCACTCTTGATTCTTCGCAAATTGATCTTGAAACAATATCTCATATGCTTTAACATATCATTTCATGATCTCAATGACCTAGAAGTAGGCTTTGATCTTCTTCAATTGCCCAGTTGACATGGAATTATTCAGATGAGAACTCCACTTGCAACACCCTCAACTATGACTTTCCACACCTGGCATAATGACTTGATTGAGCCCCAACATGACCTTCAAGGCACTTTAATGAGATCTACCCACACATTCTCTCCTTGATCAAGGCCTTACAATCCACTGCTGATCTTCCACTGGTCCTCAAAGTAGGAGACTAACCCCATACAAGCAAATGAACTTCTTAAGAACCCAGCCCCCTTCCTGATGATTATGATGGCTTCTCAAACTTTCATAAGACCTCTGGCTAGGCTTCTTTTGATATATATTACACTTGATCCCCTTCTAAATGCTAATGTAATGATATGCAAATGCTAGAACTATGTTAGAACAATGTTATGCTATGCAATGAAACATAAACTAAGTGATAAAAAGGTTGGGAAAATTTTGGGGTGCAACAATGGGGAGGGTGAAGTTGGTGGGTTTAAATAAGGGTTGAATAGAGAAGTTAGGTGGTTAGAAGTTAATGTGGGACATTGAGGAGGTTGTGGGGTTATTAATGTTGTATTGGAAATGTGCAAGGGTGGTAAGAGTGAAGAAATGAAGAGGCAAAACTTATTTTTAAATTTTAAAACAGTTCTGCCCCCAGGACCAAACGGTGAGCACCGTTAGACATATGGTGATCGCCATTTGCCTCGGGCAATATTTGTTGGTTCTGGCTTGGCAGAATGCTGTTCTGCCGGCATATTTTTGGTGTTTTTCTTGTTTTCTCTTACACACAATAAATGGATCATTAAAAGAAATTAAAAAGTCTTTAGAAAGCTAAAAACAAAAGCACTTAAAGAAAAACTTGCATTGAATGAAACTGAAGTACATTACAACTATGTGTCGGCATTCTGATGGTAAACAGTGGAATGAAAAATTAGCAGTACAGACAATACGAGAATGGGAAACACTATACAGAGAAATAGACTATCCTAAGAAAAATAGGGGAAAAGCTGCATCTTGGTAGTCATCCGTGGTGTTGTACAATGGAATAGACCATCTGGAACAAATGGTCCAACTCGTCATGGACAACATCCATAAGTCCAATGAATTCGATTATGAGGGACGAAATCTCATTTCGAACTAAATCTAATTCAGACTGGATGCAGTTAATAGTGGCAGCTACATTGACAGTTGGATCAGTAGGATTAATCTTAGAACTTTGAGTGGCAGAGGCAGACATAATAGTATCACGGTTCTCGTAAGCTTGAGGAGAGTCAGGTGGAGTCAGAAACTCATCAGGGACCTCCAAGTCATAGAGCCAATTATTCTTGTTGTGCACACTTGTTTTCTCATGGTTGGGCAAGGTAAAAGTATGAACTACAACATTATTAATAAGCAGCTCAAATTCAACAGGACCAAGATTTGCAATCATTTGTCGATTGAAATAAAAGTTAATGTCCATCAAATAGACGCCACCGAAAGCAAAGGAACAATTCAGATTATACCTTATTCCAATTGCATCAGCAATCATCATTATCAACCCGCCTATTAAGATCGGCTCAAAAGAATCACGAGGAAGACGGCTAAAATTTGCAAGCAGGAACGAGCCATCATTCACAGGTTTTCCTTGGGATGCATAAAGCATGATATACAGCTCATCCCTAGACACAGAAGTGATGTTTTCTTCCTTGCCAAAGAAAGTGTGAGCAATAATCTTATGAAAATATTGCCATCCTGGGTTGTGGATGCTCTCAGAGAACATAGTATCGGGTTCAACATTACCGTTTCCAAATAAGGTACCCCTGAATTGTCGAAGATCAAAACTAGTAAAGGCATCAATAGGGGTTTTAGTTACAACATCGGGCTCATTAGGAAAGCCCAACAAGTCAGCAAATTCGTGATGTGTGAACCTATACTTGTTTCCAAACAACCTGAAAGTAGCCAGTCCACGGCCAAAACCGAAACGACGGTTGGGGTCGAAGTAAAGAGAGCTGAGGAACTCCAGAGTCAGGTTACGGTAGGTGTTGAACTTCTTTTCTAAGGCAAAGTGGGACCAACCTATTTGGCTCATAAGGTAAACAAAGTTGTCCTGGATACTAAGGGTTTGCATAGCAGAGTTTCCAGGGTAGATGGACAGACCAAAATCTCTTTGAGACAAAGCCTCAAATCGACGTCTCTAGACATCATTCCTGAAGGTGACAATATGGTTCTCGAATGTTTGCATGGTCTCAGGTCAAAGGTATCCTAGAGAGGGTTATCCTAGAGATCAAAAGAAAATAATACACTATTAGGGAAATAAAATTACTACGCGTTAGTACAATTAAGATATAGATACTAATAATAAAGTAATAATAGCGACAAAATTGGAATTGCATAAGAGATAAATTCTACACTAATCATGCATACAATGTCCTAAAACTAACAAAATAAAAAACAAGAACTAAAGATCGTGGTTTATCTCCCACAGAGCGCTCTGTTTAGTGTCGGAAGCTCGACATTAGATTTGAAAAAAGGTGCCCTTAGTCAGGAAGAGCGGGGGGCTCTTCCAACTTGCAGTATGTGAAGAATTCCTTATTTTCTACTGAGTGGTATTGCTTGAGTCTTTGGCCGTTCACGATGAATGTCTCATTTGACTTTCCTTTAATTTCAACTGCTCCACTCTGCAAGACTTTTCTAACTTCAAAAGAACCGGACCACCTAGAACACAGTTTTCTAGGAAAAAGATTAAGTCTAGAGTTAAATAGAAGAACTATATCTCCTTCATTAAACTCATTCTTCGCTATTCTTTTATCATGCCATTTCTTGGCTCATTCTTTGTATATTCGGCCATTTTCTTATGTGTCTATTCTTAGTTCCTCTAGTTCATGGATATCGAAAATCCTTTTCTCGCCGGCTCCCTTATAGTTCATATTCAAGGTCTTAGTGGCCCAATAAGCTTTGTGCTCAAGTTCCATAGGCAGATGGCATGATTTTCCATAAACCAGTTTGTATGGTGTGGTTCCTATAGGGGTCTTGTAAGTTGTTTTGTAAGCCCACAGAGCTTCATGAAGTTTAGTAGACCAATCATTCATAGAAATCGTAACTGTTTTTTCTAAAATTTGCTTGATCTTCCTATTTGACACCTCCACTTATCCGCTTATTTGAGGGTGGTAGGGTGTCTCTACTTGGTGTCTTACTACGTATTTAAGCAATAGTTTCCCAATGAAATTTGAAATGAAATGGGAACCACCATCACTAATGACAATTCTTGGTACACCGAATCTGGGAAAGATTATGTTTTTGAAAAGTTTGACCACCACTCGTGCATCATTTGTAAGAGAGGCTATCAGCTCAATCCACTCTGATACGTAATCGACTGCAACAAGTATGTATTTGTTTCCAAATGACGATGGAAAAGGTCCCATGAAATCAATTTCCCATACATCAAAGACTTCAACTTCTAAGATTCCCCTTTGCAACATCTCATCGCGTCTAGAAATTTTCCTAGTGCGTTGACACCGATCACAGTTCATAATAGAAATGTGGACGTCCTTCCAGAGGTTTGGCCAAAAGAGGCCAGATTGTAATATCTTTGTGCATGTTTTTAACGTACTGGCATGTCCTCCAAATGTTGTGGCATGGCAGTGGGATATGACATCCGCTACTTCTAATTCAGGGACACATCGACAAAATATTCCATCGGCACCTCTTTTAAATAGTAGGGGTTCATCCCAATAGTATTGTTTTAGGTCATGGAAGAACTTCTTCCTTTGTTGGTAGTGTAGATCTGGTGGAAGCACTTTGACTGCTACTTCATATTACTTCTGCTACTTCATATGTTTCTTCATTGTTAAATAACAAGGAATGTTCTATTGTGTCGCCTTCGCTTTCCAATTGGGCTACTAGTCTGTCGTAAGGGAATGCATCATCTATAGGCACTTCTTCGGGATCCAGACCCCCAATCCTAGAAAGATGGTTTGCTACCACGTTCTCTACGCCTTTCTTATCCTTAATTTCTAAATCGAATTCTTTCAAAAGCAAGATCCATCTCAAGAGTCTTGGTTTAGCATCCTTCTTAGTCAACAGGTACCTAATCGCGGAATGATCGGTATAGATAATGATTTTTGCTCCTACTAGATAGGAACGAAATTTATCTAGGGCGAAAACAACGACTAGGAGTTCCTTTTATGTGGTTGCGTAGTTCATCTGCATGTTGTCTAGGGTTCTACTTGCGTAGTAGATAGCATGAAGATTTTTGTCCTTTCTTTGTCCTAAGACAATGCCCGCAGCATAATCGCTAACATCACACATTATTTCAAACGGTAGACTCCAATCAGGTGGTTACATGATGGGTGAGGTAATAAGAGCACTCTTTAGATGTTAAAATACTCCCAAGCATTCTTCATCGAATATAAATTCAGCTTCTTTCATTAGCAGTCTTGTCAGAGGCTTTGTAATCTTAGAGAAGTCTTTAATAAATCGTCGGTAAAAACCTGTGTGCCCTAAAAAGCTTCGTATTTCTCTAATTGTTTTGGGAGTTGAATATTTTCTATGACTTCTATCTTTGGTTTTTCTACTTCAATACCTCTATCAGATACTACATGTCCAAGGACTATGCCCTGTCGCACCATGAAATGACATTTCTCCGAATTCAACACAAGGTTTACCTTAATGCATAAGTCAAGTCCCATTTCAAGGTTCGACAGACAGTGTTCAAAACTTTCCCCACACACAGAGAAATCTTCCATGATTACTTCCATTATGTCGTCTATGAAATCTGCAAAGATCGACATCATGCATCTCTGAAATGTTGCGGAAGCATTACACAGTCCGAACGACATTCGCCGCTATGCATATGTGCCATAGGGGCAAGTAAATGTAGTCTTTTCCTGGTCATCAGAATGGATAGGTATTTGAAAGAATCCTGAGTACCTGCCTAAGTAACAGAAACGTGAATGTTTGGCTAGTCGTTCAAGCATCTGGTCTATGAAGGGTAAAGGAAAATGATTTTTCTAGTAGCCTTATTCAGCTTCCTATAATCTATATACATCCTCCATCCAGTTTGGGTTCGTTTTGCTACAGACTCGCCCTTTTCGTTAGTTAGTACCGTAACACCACCCTTCTTTGGCACGACTTTTACTGGGCTTACCCAGATACTGTCAGATATCGGGTATATGATTCCTGCTTCCAATACCTTTTACACTTCTTTCTTGACTACATCGCCTAAGATAGGGTTTAATCGTCTTTGATGTTCTTTAAACGTCTTACAATCTTCCTCCATCATAATGCGATGCATACATATAGAGGGACTTATCCCTTTTACATCGAAGATGTTGTATCCAAAAGCTGAGGGATATTTTCTTTAAGACTTCCAATAGTCTCTCTATTTCTAATTGTCCCAAATTGGCATTAATCACTGGTTTTTCATGTTCAGTATCTAGGAATTCATATCTCAACTCCTTGGGTAATGTTTTAAGTTCTACAGATGGTTTCTTAGGGCATGGCATTGGATCAGGTGTGAGTGCTAGGCATTCTCTTAGACTATCATCTTCATATGGCTCACGCCAGTTATCTTCCTCGAATATCGGAGGGGATGGAATCTTCAGTACTTCTGTGTACCTGGATGGTTCTGTCTTCATTTCTTTCACGCATTCATCGATAATGTCTAGAGAGCAACATGTGTCATCTAAAACAGGGGCTTTCAGAAATTGGGCTAAGATAAACTCAATTTTTTCTTCTCCCACCTTGAAGGTTAATTTTCCTTTCTTCACATCTATTATGGCTCCAGTTATTGCTAAGAACGGTCTACCTAAGATGATTTGTATATAAGAGTCTTCCCTAATTTCCATTATCACGAAATCTGTCAGTATATAGAACTAACCTATGCAAATTGGCACATTTTCTAGCATACCTACTTGATACTTAACCGAGCGGTCTGCTAGCTATAGAGACATTTTCTTCGGCCTAAGCTCTCCTAAATCGAGTTTCTTACATGTGGATAAGGGCATTAGACTAACACTGGCTCCTAGATCACATAATGTTTTATCTATGACAGACTTTCCGATCACGCAAGGTATGGAAAAGCTACTTGGATCTTTTAGCTTATGAGGCATGTTATTTTGAAGTATAGCGCTACACTCAGCAGTGAGCATAAGGGTTTCATTGTCTTCTAGCTTTTTTTTATTTGATAGGATCTCTTTGAGAAATTTAACATATGAAGGCATTTGCATAATAGCTTCTGTGAACGGTATAGTTACATTTAATTTCTTTGGAAGCTCTACAAATTTCTTGAATTATCCTTCGTTTTTGAATTTAGCTAATCTTTGAGGATAAGGTATATGTGGTTTGTGTGGCGGTGGAGGCACATAAGTTGTTTCTTTCTCTGCGGCCTCTCCGCTTTCCTCTTCCTTCTCCGTATTTGGTTCTTCTCCCTTATCGGTTTCCTTTTGCATATTCCGGCACATGGTTGAATTTTGGATTCTCGGATCAACGGGTCTATCGTATTCTGTTCCGCTTTGCAAAGTAATAGCGTTAGCATGACCTTTTGGATTTGGTTGCGGTTGGCCAAGAAATGCTTCAGCTGGGGCTGCTATAGTTGATTGTTGTTGAGATACTTGAGTGATTTAATTTTCCAACATTTTGTTATGAGTAGCCACGACATCAAGCTTGCTTAATAGTTGTTTCACCAACTCGCTCGTGTGAGCGTTTTGATTTGCGAAATCCCTTTTTTGCTGGGCTTGAGCATTCATAAAGTTCTCCATCAGGATTTCCAGATTTGACTTCCTAGGCGGCTGTGGTGGAGCGGATTACACTCCTTTTTGAAATCCGGGTGGAACAGCAGAATGTTGAGTTTGGTGGATGTAAAGCATTGTTATTCTTATAAGAAAAGTTCGGGTGATTTCTCCAGCCAGGATTGTAGGTGTTTGAATATGGGTTTCCTTGAGCATAATTCACTTGGTCGGTTGGAGTACCAGCCAACATTTGACATTCAACATTTGTATGCCCAGGGTTTCCACACATTTCATAATTCGGAATCACCGTGGCTACGGTAGTTGTTGCTGGTGCTATTGCTAAACTTTCGATCTTTTGAGCGAGGGCGTCCACATTAGCATTGACTTGGTCTATACCGTTGACTTCGTGCATTCACCTCCCCATTGGAAATGGTTTTGGTCCATAGTCTTTATGAGTTCATAAGCTTCTGCATACGATTTATCCATTAAAGCACCTCCTGCGGCTGCACATAAGTTCATTTTGGTGTTGTACAACGGCCCGCCATAAAAGGTATGTATTATCATCCATTCTTCAAGTCCATGATGTGGGCATATCCTCAACATGTCCTTGTATATCTCCCAAGCATCGAATAAAGATACGTTGTCTTTTTTCTTAAATCTGTTGCTTTGAGCTCGTAGCATAGTTGTTTTGCTTGGTGGGAAATATCTAGCTAAGAAGACTTTCTTCAAGTCGTCCCATATCGTTACTAAATGGGATAGTAGAGACTGGATCCAAGCCTTAGTCTTATTGCTTTTTGACTGACTCCATTGGCTTTTACAATGTGGCATATTGCACAAATATTGATAAATGAAGGTTCGGGTCATCCGTAGCATTACCTGAGAATTGGTTTTGTTGAACTACTGAAATTAGCGAAGGTTTCAGCTCGAAATCATTACGGTTAATAGTTGGGGCAACAATGTTGTTGTGTGGCTCTTCCTGTGATGGAACAACGTAATACTTTAGAGTACGGTCTCTCGGTCCTTCGACCATGTTTCGTTCTGGTTCTGATTCAGTTTCCGAATCTGAATAAGGAATAATAGGTTTTGGGATGTTATGTCTATGAAGGAAATTGTTGATTCGGCGTATCAGAAGTATGTAACATTCGATTTTGTTGATTAGTTATTCCAACTCTTCGCCTTGCAAGTGAGTGTCTAGCATACAATTGATTAATCGAAATGGAAAATAAAATAAAGAGTTGCCTTAGTCTATACTGTGCAACTGAATTACCATAATATTGACTAAGTTAGTTCCCCGACAGCGGCGCCAAAAAATTGATCGTGATTTACGTATTAGTTGGATTACTACTGCAAGTATACAGTCTATCGTGTAGTTTTAAAAGATTGTCAAACCCACAAGGACTAATAATCAACCTAGAGTGATCAATTGTTGCGGTGCAAACCTAAGGCTTGGTTTTTGCGGTAAAAAGACTTAATTATAACGGGATTTGAAAAAGATAAAGAAAAGGGTCCGAAGAATGATCCACGTGACCCTAAGGGACTCCGTAGATCCCGGGTGTTAACAAAGGTCTCAAGGTTATTCTGTAGGAAAAACTGGTATAAAGATTCGATCTCACACTCCTGCACTATTGATGCAACCACACCTGATGACCCCAAGATTTTGCTCTCGCTCGCTCAGTAGTTAAAAGGCACGCTTTGAAAACTAGCAAAGCCTAACTGAGACCTAAAGCTTTCTCGCTGCATTCAGACTCAGTGCTCGGTGTCTACTATTCAGTGATCACCTCAAACTTTCGCTCTATCAGACACGCCTTGGTGTGTTTCTCACTCTCGTGACAAAACACTATTACCCAACCTCTCGCTCTTGCGACAAGACTGACTAAATTCAGAATAGACCCCAAAACCGAAATTTAGAATGACTAAGTTAAACACCGACGGTTCCTACATAGTCCCGCCGGGTGACGATATTCAAACTACGGACTCCAACGAAACTACTCAGACATGTTCATCTCTAAATCTAAAGTACTTATCATGTTGTAAATTAAAACATATATAATCGTAAGTAATACAAAAGTAAAGAAATGCAGTAAAGCAGAAATATAAATAACTTGAGATAAATCGAAATAGAAATAACTTCAAATAGATTACAGTATCGATCCAAGCGTACAATCAGCAATTACACAAAATGTAAAGTTACAATGGGGCAGCAATCACTTAGTGTGAGCAATTACTGCTTTGGTTAATGAGTATATGGATAAGGTCTGACAGAACTTTGGCAGCGCTTCCTCACGGGTTACTTGGATGCCTAAAGCTGACCTACAAGGGTCTATATATAGAGGGAAAAAGCCTCCAAAACATTTGAATTCGAATTCCCTCAGAACTGCTAAACTGCTCTGCCTAAACCGTTCTTGTGGTAAACAACGACCGCCGTGTGCCTAATGGCGACCATGTTCGCATGTGGTTTTCGCGCAAACAACCTCTAACCTTCCTATGCGGATTTGCTTGCAGGACTTGCCAAACTAGTCCCAGGATGATTTGGTTTTAGGTGAGTTGTTTACTTGGGTTATGAGGCACTTTGATGGTTATGTATTTAGTGGTTTATACTCTAAATAACTAAAAGTTGACAAAGATAAAGAAATGGTTGAAACAGAAACTTTGTAGATATTCTGACAATAATGCTTTGAACGCCTTAAATACTTAGCAAACTTAAAGTAAAATTAAAGTAAAATAGAAAAATACAAGAAAGAATTGGACGTATCTGTACATCTTGGAATGACAAAGTAAACTCTTTTCTGTATAGTGCGGTACTCAGAGTGTTTTTCTTCCAATACTGATAAAAAACACCCCTTTTCCTAGAAAATCTTAGCTTTATATAGGCGTACGAGGTAACTTCCCAGGGGCTTCAGGATGTGCCACGTGTCATCCCATGTCTTTGGACAACTGCCTCCATGTTTCTCTTTTCAAACTGACTTCCCGCCAAGCCTTTTGCTTCTCTTGTTGAGAATACCTTTGTTGCCTTTCATCTTTGGTCGATCGAAGTAGGGCATGTCGTCTCATTCCTCTCATGCTGTCGAGTCAAGGTGTGTTGCTTGCCAAGTTTCAACGCTGTCGACCTTTGGCTGTATGTAGGGGGCTAGTCGACCTTTATTTTTCTTTTCCTAACTTCCATCGAGGTCAAATGCCCTGTTGGCTACTTTTCAGCCAACAGACCTCCATTAGCTTCAAATTGGGGTTCCCTCCTTTTTTGCATGGTGACCAACTTCCTCAGGCAATGGCGAGCGCCATTGCCCTAAGGAGGCCAGAATGTGACTTTTTGAAGGGATTTTTTCACTGTTTAGCTCGTTTTTCGATCCTTTTCTTCTATGTTGCTGATTTAACACATGTCAAGTAAAAACAGAAGAAAACGTAAGTAATCAACAGCTAAAATGACAATGAATCGATAAAACAACAGATAAAGATGCACGAAATGAATCGAAATGTGCAATGCAAAGTCGAGTCATCACCTTTGAGTCAAGCAAGTCTTGAACCTTGTGCTTGAAGGCTTTACAGTTATCAACATTGTGGCCTGGGGCGCTTGAATGGAATTTACATCTCACATTGGCGTCATAACTAGAAGGAGGAGCTCCGGTTAAAGGTGCCAAAGTTCTTTTCTAAATAAGTTGCAATTGAAGCAGATGTTATAATAGTTGTGAGTATGTCATCAGTGGAGTCTCAAACTATCTGTTCGTCATTCTCTGTCTGCAAGCGTAAGGTCTTGGAGCGTTAGTCTGTTACTGAGGTGCAGTCGGGATGGCTACAGTAGCAACTTGTTAATGATACTGAGATTGCGCTCTACCTTTACCCTTGTGAGAAATAACATTAACATCCCCTTCCCTCTTTTTAGGGTTTGTTGTATATGGTTTCTTCATTCCTCCTGAAGAGGATCCACTACCATTTCGAATTTTCCTAAACTTAATTCCATTTTCCACTCTCTCACATACCATCACCAGGTTAGAAAACCCTGCAAACATACAACCTATCAGCTTCTGATAATACACCCCGAGCAACATATCTATAAATATGTCAGTCAATTCTCTCTCCACCAAGGGAGGTTGCACCCTTGCTGCTAAATCCTGCCACCTCTGGGCGTATTCTTTAAAGCTCTCGTTTTTTTGCGACAAACTCTGTAATTGCACCCTATTCGGTGACATATCACTATTATACTGATAGTGGCGAACAAAGGCCTCGGCCAATTCTTTCCAACTTTGTGTACGAGTTCCCTCAAGCCCTGTATACCAAAGACACTCCTGCCAAACTGTCTTGGAAAAAATGCATTAAGAGCTTCTCATCATCAAAGTATGCAGACATTTTTATGAAGTATGCCTAAATATGTACTCTAGGACAGGCCCTCCCTTTGTACTTGTCAAAATCTGGTACCTTGAACTTCGAGGGAATCCTGACCCCGGGAACTAGACCAAGATTTGACATATCAAGCCCCAAAGAATTTTGGTTCTCAAAAGACTTCATCTTCTCCTCGATCAGTTTAAACCTCTTATTAGCTTCAGATGGCAAATCACCCTCCATATCTCTCATAGAAAAGACGTCATCCTGATGATCTTCCCGTTGAGGACCAGCAACCCCGTGCACGGCGCACACACTTCCACCAGTAACATTATCAGCTTCATTAACAATACCTCCGCTTGGAGGTATGACAACCGTAGGAATATTGGCGCCTTGTGGAACAGAGCCACCAACGGGTGGAGGAATAACATCAGATCCTCCATGCAAAACACCCTCTTCATCAACCCGTGCTATCAGAGGTTAGACTAGAATCCTCAATTGTTCTTTTCCATTCGCAACATTCTGCATAAGCTCCATAAACTAGCACATGCGAGTCCTGACTTCCTGCAACTCAGCCTGAACCTGATCCATAACCCGTTGCTGATTCCCTCGAGTTGAGTATCTATGAAAGCTGAAATCCTCAATCCTGTTACTGAAGAAAACCAAGCAGAGATAAGAACAAAAGGCCATTGTAGACACCTGCGGTACAAATGAAAATGCAAAATGCAAAACATGTCTATGTATTTACAAGGAGATCTCCCCCTTAATTCCGATTTCGATAAACATGAATAATAGAGATGGATAAGAATACCATGATAAATCTCCTCATATATCAAGTAAAGCTGAGACAATACATATCAACAAATAAGAAAGATCTGAATACAAAAAGGTATGTATCCCATCTAACAGATCTGGTGATAATCAAGCTACAAAAGAAGAGAAACTACTATGAAAAATCAAAAGATGATCCTCCCTAACAACCATGATCCTTGCTCCAGGTCTGAGCCTCCTTGAGCATCGTCTTCGTATCTGGATGATCTGGCCTGGCAACCAATTCTCTAATGAGGATGTCCCTTCTATGTATAATATCTCAAGGGCAGTAATAAGACTCCTCCCAGGCATCTTCACAAAAGGCATCTTCCAACCTGGGTCTCTTCAAATCTGCCCGGATCTTGAGCTCTTCGACAAATGAAAGAGTCTCGTGGAGTTCCGGCTTGCTTGTGCATCTACGGGATGATTCTACCATTACTTCTCTATCTATGACCTTGAGTTGCCCCTTCAGCTTATCAATCTGTCTGTGGAGTTGGTCTTCCCTGTTCTTGTTAGCAATTACCATAGCATTCCATTGCTCATTGAATTTGGATATCTCTAGATACGCTCTATCTAGATCTTTCTTTCTATGCTATCAGTACTCTTTAAATCCTGACCAATCCGCTCTCGCACCCTAATCTCCTCAAGTAGTTCTTTCTCCAGCTTGTTCAAAGATCATGACTTCATCTTAGCTAAGTAAACAACTTCACCTCTATCATGCTTCAACTGACTGATCTCCTTTTTCAACTCTTCGTTCTGTTTGTGCAACTCTTCCTTCTCTGCCCAAAGTTTGTTGTATATCAGGATATCAATAATTGTAGGCAGCTCAATGACCAAAGGATATAAGGGTTCCTCAATAGAGAAAGGCAAGAGTATCTCCTCTACCCTCTTATGGATCCATTCCACGTATGGATTGTAGGCTCTGCAATCACTCTTCCCTAAAGAAAGCTTCCCCCTCTTATGGATTTTACCCCACGCATCAATGAACCTTGCCAGAATATTAGGGTCAGCTACACCAATAATGTACAGAGACTCCTACACTTCTTCATCCTTCGGAGGTCCCCTCAAAGCATACCCAAGTTGTCTGACGGCGAGAGAAGGGCTGTAGTTATTCCCCCATTTTCCTCTCCATCAAAGGAACATTAGGGAAGCTACCACAACTGGAGATAATCTCCTTAACAAGAAGATCTCAGTTAAATCAGATGATATCCTTGGCTTTCAAACCCATGAGCCTCTTAGACCATTCAGATGAATTCCTTGAATCCACAAAAGCTCCAGAACGAGGAAGATGATCCATAAACCACTTGTAGAGGAGTGGTACGCAATAAGAAACAATATTTCCTCTCCTCTTCTCATTCTTATAGTGCATTGAATGGTATAAGTCTCCTAGGAGAGTGGGTACATGATTCTTGGAAGCAAAAATACGAAAACCATCGATATCAACGAAGTCCGATACATTAGGAAAGAACACGACGCCATAGATTCACAAAGCCAAGATAGTGCTAAAAACCACCCAACAACCCTCTACAGCATACTTTCGGGCTTTATCCACCAAGAAAGATAAGTAAAGCCAGAAATTCTATTTCTGCTGACGACATGATCAACCAACTCAGATGCGCTCAAATAAAGAGAAACGACAAACTTCTCAAGATCAAGTTCTTCCTCTGAAGGAACGAATGGTACCCCATCTTGAACCAAAAATCCAAAGATAAAATCAAACTCCTCCAAAGTTGGAACCAACACATAATCTGAGAAGGTGAAACAGCATAGCGGAGGATCATAAAATTGCAGCAGCGTGCGAATAGCTCTATGCTCATAGCTTTTGATCTTACGGACAAGATTCAAAATTCTCCCATAATCTCTTCTAAAGGTTTCAAGAACTCCATGATCAGCCATAGAAATCAGACCAAATAAAGGTCCAAACTCAAGTACAGGAAATTTGTACACAATGATTCCTTTATGTCTACTTCCATCTCTACAGAAAACTAGGACCAGAATCAAAGGAGAGACGAGAACTTGTAAAACACGTAAACATGCAATATTAAATGCATGATGATTATGCAGATGCAAACATGGGATCAAGGTATCCAATGCTCAAGATTGTTGATGTGTTGTTGACTGAATATAACCAGAATTCTGCTCTTATAAGAAAACCCGGAAAACTAGAATGCTGAGATGATAGAAAACCAGAATACCCAAGATCGAAGGTCCGCTCTGACAAGAAAACTAGAAAATCGGGTTGGTTGAAGGTCAAAGTTTCCTACAAAACCAATCCCTCCCACATGTAGGTTCTAGTCTTTGATGGTACGGCATCCTATGCAGGTGATCAGTGTCACGAACTCTCAGGTCGAGAGACGATGATACGTTCACCATTTCTGGTTTGGCATCATGGTCAATCAAGGAGGTCTCAACTAACTTCCCAATGAACAGTCTCCAGAGTCACTAGTTCTTCTAAGTCAATACTCCCTCAACTGCACCAGATGCGCAAGATAGAGTATCTCCAAAGAAAAACCTCGTCTGGACATGAACTTTGCGCGAGTTATTTCATGGCCAGACGTCAAACAAGCTTCCACTACTCTCCATACTAATCACGTGTGCATAATCAAACCTGGGTATTGGGCTTATCTCTCATGGAACAACCCACCCAACAGCACATCAACAGGAGCATAACATAATATGCAATAGTAAAATGCAAATGCATTAATATACAACAGATAATGTACATAAAGGAAAATAACTGCACAAAAGTGAACACCCAAAGAACAGAAACAAACAAGCGCTGGGATTAAATCGCATAGGGAACCAAAGACCCCAGCAGAGTCACCAGCTGTCGCAACTGCGAAAAACACCCGGCGGAAAACAGAAGAGTTGCCATCGAACATTATTTATCCTAAAGAGAGGGGAAGGAAATGATCAAATAAAACCTAAAAAATGGGGGAAAAAACAAGTTCATCGCAACTAAATCTTGGGTTAGGGAGTCGGTTATGCAAGGGGAAGGTATGAGCACCCCTCACGTCCGTTGTACTCAATGGGATCCATGCTTGTTGTCCAATCAAAGGGTGTGCCATCTAAAAGCTGCTGCTAAACGGAAATGAAAATAAAGAAAAAGAAAGAGACTCGATATGACATTGTCGCCCTATGCCTACGTATTCCCTCGTGTAATGGGAATGTGAGAGTCAACATAGTTCAAAAAACTATGGGTGAAGGGGGAAGGTTGCTCGCCAAGACATCGTCATCTTGTGCCTACGTATCCTCATCTGGTATGAGAAATCAGAGAAAATATAGTTTGGCTAACGATGAAACCACAGGTTGGTTTGTTGCACCCCAAAATTTGCCTAACTTTTTCCTTCTCTTAGCTTTGTTTCATTGCATTCATGTAGCACTAACATTGCATTAGCATTTGCATATCATCACCCATGTGCAGGGGATTGAGAGGTGTGCTCATCAAGAAGAGGTTATCAAAGCGCAAGCCTAATCAAGAGGTTTTATTCAAGCTATTCAAGAGTTTATCATCACCATTAGAAAGGCCAAAGAGCAGATGAATGTATGTGGTTCACCTCCTATCTTGGAGGCCATGAAAAGCTCAGCAGATGGTTTTGAATCCATGGATGTGGGTGTAAAGCATTAAGAAAGCTCATGGGATGTCTTGAGAGCCACTATGGAGTTTGGATAAGCCATTATGCAAAGTACAAGAGGCCACAATCCAGATTGGTGCAATTAGGGTTTTCACCTGGTCAACCCTCAGTCAACTGTGAGTCTTGAGGAGATTAAGACTCAATTCCAAGGAATTATGATCATAGAATTTTGTGTTGAGACACCTAAGAGATCATTTCAAGATCAATTCATCAATATTAAAGAGTGTGAGAAGTTATTGAGCTAGGGTTTCTAAGCTTGACTGTGTAAAATCCCCTATTTTAGTGCCTAACTTCAAGACCACATAACTCAATATAAAAGTTTCATATTGTCGCTACTGCGAAAATCGGCGCCCGCTATGACAGAAGAGTCGCCACCGCGCGTTATTTATCCCACAAGAGGGAAAGGAAACGCTCAGAGTAAACCTAACGCAAAGTGGGAAAGGAATGGTAATTGCAACCAAATCCTGGATTCGGGAGTCGGTTACGCAAGGGGAAGGTATTAGCACCCCTCACAAAACGGCAAAAGAAAGCAAGCAGTTACAGTAAACAGTAAAATGCATGCAATGCAGCAATATAAGAGAGGCAAGAGAAGACAACAGGAAAGAGGAGACAAGCTCCACCTCAAACCTAGAGGTAATCAACACAAGCAAACAGACACCACAGAGAAAAAACAAAAGACACAGAGGAGGCAGCCCAAGCAGCAGTACCAAACTCTTACAGCAAAAAGCAACAGCAACTCTAAACAGCAAAGTTGAAAAGACAGCAAAGTTGGATAGACAGCAAAGTTGACAGCAAAGGCTTCATCCTCAAGTAAGCTTCTATCTTCAAGCTTCATCAATCTTCAAGCTCCAACAAGCACACTCCAAGAGGAGGATTAAACATCAAGATCAAGTTATAATGTTAAGAAACTTAATGACAACCAAAGGAAATCACTAAGAACTCAACATTGCAAATGAAAGGTATCCTCAAAGTTCTACTCACTTGGGCATACCACTCATCCCTCCTAAGGAGAGATGGAGCTTCACAAGAAGGAATTTATGTCATTGGATGGAATAGAGGCAAACAATGCACTCTATGTTTGAAGAAAGAATCAAAACTAAGTCTAAGGCACTTCCTAAAACCCTAATTTCCTAAGCTCCTAAAAAAGCTCCAGAAGAGGAAAAAGCCTTCAACTCCAAGCTCCAATCTTCAATCCCAAGCATCTATATCAAGTCCAGAAGACCTCACAAAAAGGATTCCAAGCCAAGCAAGCTCCAAAGTCACCAACCAAGCCAAACAAGCAAAGGTACTCAAGAGAGAACAACACAAACACAAGAAATTTGAAAAATTCAACAAAAATAGCAAACAAAATTATAAAATTCTAATTAAATTCTTGGGGGAACATACATGTTTGAACAGCCTAGGGATATAATATTAAAGCCTAATTCAACTTCTAAGTCACCTAAATAATTTCTAGATTGAAGTGTATCAAGGTGATCCATAAGTTTGGGAAGGCTCTAATCTCAACACCTAAACCAGAACCTAAAGATGTGTTAAAATTCTAATAAAAATCCTGAGGGAACAGGAATATCTACCCTAAAACATACTAAAAAATCAAAGCCAAATTCATCACCAATTGGAAGAACAAAATTCTACAAAACAGATGGTCAAATAGGCAACACAATGGACGTTAGCACAAAATAAAAATCATAACTAATTCAAATTAAACCCTAAAAATGTAAAATAAACGCCTAAAATTTCTTAAGACGTTCAGGAACTACAGAAACCAATTTCATAAATTTTTGATGATTTTTACTATTTTTAATGTAATTAAAACAAACAGGCAATAAAACAGAAAAATAAAAAAATTAAATGGAAACTAGAAATATTGAATTAGTGAAAATGCAAAGCAGAAAAATGAAAACGCGCTGGGCAGGGATCAAACCCGCGCGCGCCTGGTCCCCTTGCTAGGCCAAAATGATTCCGTTTTGGATGACACGTGGTGCGCGCATGTTCATCTTCTTCCTTGAACTCGCTGGAACACCATGGACGGCCGGAGCTTTTTCTGGTGAGCTTCAATCAAGCATAACTCTCTCAATTCTTATCTGTTTTGCATGTTTTTTGGACCGAAATCAAAGGATTTTTTGCAAGGATTCCAAATATCTCATCAAAAATCAATAAAAATGCAAGCTCAAAGATAAACGAATCAAACAAAGTTTGACACCAAAACCTCAAGTTCATTAAAACCTCTCCAAATTAATTCTAAACTCAACCTTATGTCATGGAGGTTAAAGATCAAGCAAAAACTAAGCCGAATCATGCCAAAATAGTCCATATAAAATCTCACAAGTTTGGAGCTCCAAATTGCGAACGTCATAAACATCAACAATTATAATCCAGAAACGATCTACATACTTCAAGGAGTGCAAAGAAACGAAAATGGCAAAGAATCATCAAGTATTAAGAGAGATATGGTGAAATTCAAGTACCTAGTGGAGAACTTCCACTGAGCCTTTAATCCTTGATGAAGCTTCGCGAAACTCTCCAGAATCGTTCAATGATCTTCAATAAAGCTTTCTCAATTCACAATTTGGCTTGAAACGAACTAGATCTTGGAATTCACTTTTGGAATTTTCTTCACTTTTTCAAGCTTGTTCTTGATCAATTCTGCTCCAATTTCCAGAACTAATGATTTGTGAAGGTTAGAAATCTTATATACAATGGATATGGATCAAGAGAAAGCTCAATCCTTGCTTCTAGGCCCAAAATGAATTTTCAAAATTTCACCACTTTTTGCTCTTGAAGGTACACGAAAATGGCATTGTTTTGGCTCCAAGATGATTCAATTCAACTAATAACAGCATGTGGAGTGTGAATGGCTGAGATTTGCTCCTTGTATTTGATCCAATGACTATTTTTGATTATGTAACTTCATGGTGAAGTAATCAAAATGGCAACTCCCAAAACTTGGCCTATGCTCAAAGTTCTGCCAATGCCAATGTTCTTAGAATGTGATTTCCATTCAAAAAATGTACTCACATGACATGTTTTGGTCCTCTAACTCAAAAAGTCAATTTTCCCTCCATTTGAAAAATTCCCTTTTTTAGGCCATTTTAAGTGACTTTTTGCTAAAAGCCAAATGAATTCCACATGACCACTTGGTTGCACTTAAAATCCCATTTTAAGCAACTTTCATGTTGAACAAAATTGCATTTGACAAGTGCAAGTTGGAGATTTTGGCCTATGATTGAAAATGGCCTATAATCTCACTTTCCCAAAATACCCCTGACTTGTAAACCTTATAACTTGAGTTCTACAAATCAGATGTAAAACTTCTAGTACAATTTAGAAAGCTAAGATCATGAGGAACATCTTTCATGTTGACCAAAAATTCAGGTGAAACCTCCTTCTAGGTCAAAAATAGCCTTGAAGTGAGATGATTTTCATAGACAAATTTCAGTGACCTCTGAGGACTTGTAACTTGTCTGAACCATAACTTGAGTTCTATAAATCCACTGGAGGACTTCTAGTACTCAAATTAAAGGTATTGAGATGCTCTACAAGTTTCAGGTTGGCCAAAGATCCATTTGAAACTTGTATTTTGACTTATGTGGTCTTGAAGTTAGGCACTAAACAGGGGATTTTGCACTGAAACCCTAATTTAGCAACTTCTCCCACTCTTGATTCTACTTGATTTGATCTTGGCACAACACCACAAATGTCTTAACATATCATTCCATGAACTTCATAACCTAAAAGTAGGCCTTGATACTCTTCAATTGCACAGTTGTCCTAGGATTGACCCAGATGAAACCCTAATTGCTTGCACCTTAACTGTGGCTCTTGCACTTGAATCAATGACTTGATTAAGCTCCACCATGGCCCTCTAGGAACTCCATGAGCTCTATACACATCTTCTATTCACAATCCATGCTTCACATCTCACTGATGGTCTTCAATCGATCCTCAAGTTAGGAGAAAACTCCACATGGAGGCATTCAAACCTCTTAAGGCCTCAAACCACCTCCTGATGACTTGGATGACTTCTCGAGCTTGGATAAGACCTCTTGCTAGGCTTCTCTTGACAAAAACACACTTGATCCCCTGTTGGATGAATGATGTTATGATATGCAAATGATATAGCTATGCAAATGATAATGCAATGAAACATAAACCAGTTAAAGAAAAAGGTTGGGCAAATTTTGAGGTGCAACAGCTGCCCCTATTCAAGCGGCTTGGACTTGACTGGGTGAAGAGCTAACGGCCTTCAGACAATCAAGGTAAAAGACGGTGGAATACAAAAGAACCTGGAAATTTGCCAATCGCAGAAATAAACTGCGAAAACTGCTTGGGGGAAATATCCAAAAACTGAATCCAGTCGTTACGGCAACAAACTGATCAATCATCTGATAAAGAACTTGACTTTATCACCAGTTACCTGCGTGATGCCACAGATAACAAACTCGAAGGTTGGATCAACATGCACTTGATCATCTCACATTGTCTAATGATAGACAGGAAGAGAAATACAATCACATTGTCCAATGATAGACGGAAAGATACCATCCCGAAGGAAACAAAATCCCATACTCACGACGTCTATAGATAGACGGAGAAAATCATCCCGAAGGCCAGATCAACATGCATTTGATCTTATCACGTTGTCTAAAGATAGAAAGGGAGAAACACTTGTCCGAAGAACCACATCAACAGTGAGAACCAGCGGAAAGAAAACCATATGAATTTCAACACCACCCATCAAATTTCGGAATCCTTTCGTCTACAGGAATTGATGGAAAGAACAATACCTTCAAAGGGGCCACATCATCAGTAAGAACCGACAGGAAGAAAAACCACCTTCAAAGAGCCATGTCATCGATAAGGATCAACAACTAGGAAAACCAAACATTCTTCAAAGAGCCTCGACGTCAATAAGGACCGACGGTCAAAAAAACCCCTTTTGAAATGTCATCTCATCCGATAAACAAAAAGAAAGCCAATATCTGAAAGATCACCTTGAAACCTCTCAACGTCTAAAGATTGACGGAGAAAACCATATCCAAACTCACGAAGTCTAATGATAGACGGAGAAAACTCGCTGGGGAGACACATCGTCAATATGAACTGATGGTAAGAAACCCGCTGAAAAATCACCTGAAACTTCACGTTGTCTAAAGATAGACGGAAAGAGAACCATACTCAAACTCACGATGTCTAAAGATAGACGGGGAAAAATCCGCTGGAGAAATTCATGACGTCTAAAGATAGACGGGGAAAACCATATCCGAACTCATGACGTCTAAAGATAGACGAAGAAACAACTTTGAAACCTCACATCGCCTAAAGATAGACGGAAAGAAAACCATACCCAAACTCGTGACGTCTCAAGATAGACGGAGAAAACTCGCTGGGGAGGCACATGATCAATGTGAACTGAAAGTAAGAAACCCGTTGATAAATCACCTGAAACTTCACGTCGTCTAAAGATAGACGGAAAGAGAACCATACTCGAACTCACGACGTCTAATGATAGACGGAGAAAACCATATCCAAACTCATGACGTCTACAGATAGACGGAGAAAACCATAATCGAACTCAGGACGTCTAAGGATAGACAGAGAAAATTCTTGCTGGGGAAATACATCGTCAATAGGAATTGACGGGAAGAACAATCTGTCTTCATCAGATGATCAATAGACAAAGCATAACCGTCGTATGATCTAAGAATCAAATACCAAAGAGCTGTCTGATCAAAGCTACTGAATAAATGCCCCTGAACTGATTATAGAGTACTTCATGTTGCCACGTAAGGCTGATAGAAACTGGCTTATGCTTCTTATGCATATAGGCATGTTTGAATTTTTCTATGGCGTAAATGCTCCATATAAGATGGAATGCTACGCATTTGACGATGAAATGCAGATATGATGCAAATATGATGATATATGCAAGATGCAAATGCAGGCTCAGGCTGCTGGAGAGAAGCTATACACAGAAAAACCATTCCAGCAAAATAAATGCTGGAAAGGCGACCCGACTCCGTTGATGGAGAAACTGGATACGGAACCATTTCAGCAAAATAAATGTTGAAGACAAAACCAACTCTGCTGGGGATAACCGGGTATCAAAAAATTATTCCAGCAAAATAAATGCTGGAAAGGTGAAGCCAACTCCGCTGGGGATAACCAAATGTGCTAAGCATGACCGGACTTCCCTGGGAATAGCTTACACGTGCCAATGACCGTTGGACTTTTGCTGGGGAATACAGACAGAGTCTTCCTACATACCAATGAAGATTGTATTTTGAAACTGATGCGCCAACACGGATGAGCCTCACAGTGATTGCCAATATGGATTGGGCTTTAGGAATGGCTTGCCAATGAGGATTGGGTTTTAGGCTATCCGTGAGGGGTCATATATAACTGACACTGGACAACCTCCTGTCTAAATTCACGGTTTCTGATTGAAGAGTCAAGGGACGGTAACACGACTTCCCGATATTCGTCTCAAACTTGAAGATCGGATGAATCTGCTCAAGTAGCTCTGAGTAACTCTAATGACACGGAAAAGAACAATTCCTTCGCTTTTGATATTGCCCCAGCCTGTGGGATCTCTGGGGGATACTCCTCAAAAGGAAATTTGAAAATCTGTACCCTGATGGTCTGATATGAACTACTTCAACACTCTGAACCTCAGAGAGATGCTTCGGATCAAATACCCTTCAGACAAGAAACAACTTCTGTGCTTTTCTTAGAGTGGCCTGCCCCTGTCTGCTACGACTTTGCCCCTGATAGACTGATCTACGGGGAGATACACTGGTTGTCCTCGAGAGATTCATCAAATCTCGACCTGACTGCTTCAGGATAACTGACTTCGGGTGGCTGACATCACTAGGGATTATAGCTTGCCCCAGTTCATGGAGTATTCGGGCGTTCTGCATTCTATCATGATCGGACTTTCGACTGTAGGAAACTTTCCTGTTGTCAAGCGCTTACTCGAAAGTAAAACAAGTTGTTCTGCATAAAAGATATATTAATGCAACGCATATGAAAGTTTTGACATCCAATCTGTTCACTGGAGAAAAGAAAAACAATTTAGGGCATATAATGCACAAATCATCTATCAGAATACCAACATCAATACCAACATGGTAAGAAGAACCCTTTTAGGAGTCAGCGTCGACGCGATCTTTACCGATGTATGCCTTCGAAACAAACCTGCTTCAATTAGGACTTTTGAAGGTTGTAACGTGGTCAGGTTCACAGTTTTGAAAGGAAAGGATAAAGGCTCAAAGTTTATTTTAACCCACCCATTCTCCTTGATGTTCTCCAATCCTATGTTCGGCTAATTCGACCTTAGCGTTTACCTCTTAAAAATTGAAAGATAGGAGTGATAGTTCGAGAAACTATGAGTTTTTGGAGTGACAGCCACTCCCTCTTCGTCTTTGACACTTGGGGTCACACGACTCGTATTTCATTTGAGGATTTTTCTTTTGTAATCCATTTCATTTTTCTTTTTCTTTCCCTAACTTTTGCCTGGACTGACTCTTTTGAGCTTTTTTTGATTATTAAGTCCAGCGAGATGCCCTTATTTTTGCCTAAGTCGTTTGTTTTCAAGTTTTGACTTAGCGCGCTTTTGATTCTTTTTGCTTTTTTTTCTTTTGAACAAGTCGTGTGACACTGGTTGTCTGACTCTTTGGGGATTAATGTGACTGTTTCACTCCTGCCACTTAACCACTGTGGTTTTTTAGGCACGACTCTAGAGGTGTGATTGATCCTCAAACGGACAGCCTTTTGCAATTTGAACGCTCGGTCAAATTAGCTAACACCTACCCTGCCCCGGGTTAAGATCGAGGGTTTTTCCGTTTTCCAAAAGAAACTCCTACTACTGGGCTCAAAGGGCTTGACAAGGGATTATCTTCCTTATAACTCCGGTGTTTAGGGATTGGAAACAGTGCCTGTACATCATCAGCGGGTTTTATTTTCAAAAGCATACAATCGGAAGCTTGCATGTCGTTCATTTTCATCATCCTCCCCGGATTCCGCTTAACCAAGCGTTGGATATCTGTAAAAATCAATTAGTGAACACAAATGGATTTAATCAAAACATGCATACTCAGTTCATTATCATCAATTGAATGGAAACAACAAGTTTTACAAACAAGATTGCAATTTAAACAGGAAAGAAACTGCAAACAATGACAAGATAAAAACAAAGGAAAATGCCAGCTTCCGAGAACCGGGCTTTCACATCTGATTCGCTGCTGAATCAACCATCTTCATAGTTGTTTATTGAAACCATTCCGCTCAAAACGGCAACCGGGTGAACTGTCTCTCTGACTTCATTGGGTTTTGCCTAGCATGCAGGTTTGATCGATAACGAGAAGGCTGCTGACTCTGGAGAGGAGCTGATGTCTGTTGCAAAGACTGGACCGATTGTTGACCTTGAACAGTTGAACCACATGGTGGTTGAGTCTGAATTAACAGGGACTCCTTTTTTTCAGGCGCTTTCATCCTCAGGCTTGGTCTAGGCACAGGCAACAACTGAGGACAAGGGGATTCTGACACCATTGAGTCCAGGATATACTCCTGATCTACTGCAGCTTCGGAAACATCCATCATGTTGCACCCCAAAATTTGACCAACTACTTATCGCAATTTGGCTCATGTTTCGACTCATTTCATCTTGCACTTGCATACCGTCTACATTGCGTTTTTTCAGTCATATTGATTTTATCGGGATTACAGCCCTTTTCTCACGTTTCAGGCAATTCAAACAAGTTCGAATAAGCGGAGTTTTATTTCTGGGCAGTCGTGCTCTTCCCGGTGTTTTCAGCTTACGCTGTTGTTTTGAGGATATTTCGATTATCCGCATTTTTACCGTTTATCCCGTTGCGGTCTCGCAGTCTTATTTGTCGATTTGCACTGTTTTTGTCCCTTATGGAATTATTAGCATTTTCCTAGGGTTTATTTTGTTAATTGGTTAGCTTAGAAATTATTTTAGACGTTAAATAATTTTCTTTAGAAATTAATCAGTTTTTAGATCTTAGAACACAATTTCGTTTTAATAGCTTTTCCTTCATTTTTGATTTTTAGAATATCTTTAGATTTTTTAATAGGATTTTAGATAATAGTTTCCATTTTTAAGTAAATCCTTCTAATATAATTGTAGATAATTGAATAGTTAGAATATTAATAGAAATTAATAGATTTTATTTCTTTTTAGAATAATTGATTCGTTTAGAGTATATTAGTTTAGTTTAGAATCTTTTATTAGGTCTTTATTATAGATTTAATTGTTTTAGATATTATAAGAGTTTTTAAGCAAATAGTTAGTTTAATCCAGATTTGGAGCAGTTAATTAATATAGGTTGTAGTCAATTTTCGTTTAAATATTTAAGTCATTTTACTAATAAGTCCATTAACAGCCTTTTAATGCAGTCTATTTCAGTCAAATTTCGGTGGGCCAGATGTCCCAATTATGGAGGCCCACAGATCCCAGTTGCCACATGTCAGTATTTAAAGGCTCCGACGTTTTCTCTCTCTCATCGGCCAGCATATTTTCCACTCCCACTTCCACATCATGCATGCTTGACACATCACTTTCCCATTCTCTGCATGGCCTCCACGTCGCATGCCACCTATCCCCCTCCCACGCCACCTGTTTACGCCTCCCTCTCTTAGACGCCGCCACGTGGTTTCCACCACCTACCATCACACCGGTCGGCATGCAAACATTAGAGTTCCCACCGGAGAAATCAAATCCGACCAAGAATCCCCCATAACCATCGCCTGAATCAACAACCGTCACCGGAATCTTCAAGAACTCACCGTGTTCTTCATCCTATCTTCATGATTCTCCAGAAAACCAAGAATCATCAACACGTATTCGTTCATCAACATCAATGTTCGTCTGAATTTTTCCAGAAATCATCAATAGAATCACAAAGATCTTCATCAGACCATCATCATCTAACTTCCCGATCCATGAATTGTCTCCGATCCAAACTCCGTCCATCAAAGAACTCCAGATTTGTAAGACTTTCACCTCGAGGCTGGCAAGATCTCCATCAGAGCTTCGTGCATGTTCATCAAACAAGAAACCTCAAGAACCTTCATCCGAATCTCTTCATAGACTTTCATTGTTTAATAATCTTCATCGTTCAACGCCAAGAACGTCATCTAGATTCTCCAGATCTTCCACATGCAAGCATCAATCTCCTACCAGTTCTCCAGATCCATCACGCACTCTTCATGTTCATTGAAACAACTCCAGAAATCCTTCGTTCGAGAACCTCAACCTTCCAAGCGATCCAGTAATCTCCACACCAACACTTCAAGTTCGTCAAGCATTTTCTTCCGGAGAAGCTCCAAACGAAGTCATCAAAGCATTCCGACTAAGTTTTGTTGTTTTGTATTTCTTTCTTTTGTTTTGAGATTTGTACAATAAATTGGAGTTGAGAATCTAAGAAGTTTGTGAGACTGGGAGATTGGAGAAAGAATTTGTGAGGTTGAAAGATTGTGAGAAAGTTTGGAATGAGATGAACACAGAGTTGGACGAAGTTTGTGAGGAAACGAGAGAGAGTACGAACGGCGCTAGGTTTGGAAGTGAACAGTGAATTGGGGGGAAAGAAACTTAGGGTTTTTGAGAAGTCTGATAGTGAAAAAGAGATGAGACGTTGGGCTTGGTGTTGGGCTCCTATTGGCACACCTCCGTTTTACTTTCTCCCCCCCTCCCCGTGTGTATGTTTTTGTGGTGGGTTGGGCTTGGTTTTTTTAATTACAACACCCCCTGTTTTTGGCTTACGCCCCTCCGCCTCTTTATTTTTGTTGCTGTTGGGCTGGGCTTATTTTTTGGTTTGCTGGTGTACCATCCCTTGTAATATACACCCCTTCCCTGCATTTTATTATTTTGTGTATGCAACTTTTAATTGTATTTCTTTAGGAGTAGTTTTGTATTGTTATAATTTTCTCTATGTTTAGAATAGAATCTAGAATTTAATTTCTTAGGTTTATAGAAATATTTTCTCTAGGATTAGTTTAATATTGTTTAGGATATTTTAATTCCTAGAATAGAATTAGCTTCATTTTAATTCTTAGAATATATTTTTAGGGAGATTTATATTTCCATTTAGGAATTTAGTATATTTTCCTTCATAGAGAATTTAGGATATAGTATATTTTTTAGGAAATTTATCTTACACTTCTAGATGTAGAATAAAAGTCCATTTGTTAGGGGACTATTTTCTCTTCCTTTGTATTTCAGGTACCTCTTAGAAGAAGAAAAGATCAATAAAGAAATGCAAGAAGAAGAAAAGATCAATAAAGAAATGCACGAAGAAGAAAAGACCAAAGAAAAGCAAAGAAGAAAAATATAAAGAAGAAGAAGAGCATGAAGAAGATAAGCACGAAGCTGAAGCTTGTGTGCCAAAGTCAAAGATCAACGGAACCATCTCCGTTCAGCATTGTTTTTATTCTTTCGTTCCTCTGCGACCGTCGAGTGTTGTGAGATCGTTAGATACGTAGGAAATGGTTGTGGGAGAGTTCTCTCACACAACCTGGATGTTTAGTATCACCCTTTGGGTGATATACTATGCATTCGCTCCTACGTTTAGGATTCTGCGTGTGCGTCCCGTTTCGAACCTTTTCTCTTGTTGTTGAGCAATTGAGACCATTCCCCGTTTTAGTTGTAGTAGGCTGAACTACAGCTGCTCTGATTTCTCTGATGAGAATATGTAGGCATAGGATGCGATATCCTAGCGAGCACACTAACAACTAACTTTTGTTTCTCGCGCTGATGTGCGAATGAGATTTTCCCGTTATTGGTTGTTATCCCTTTCTCTTACCCTTGCGCATTTGAGACCAGACCGTAGTTCTAGAACCCGTAGGTTCCCGTACCTTTCGAACCAACTTAATCTCTCACCCCCGTGTGACCGAGAACACCCTTGTCTAGCTGTAGTTAGCCTGAACTACGGCATGCTCTGATTTCTCTGACGAGAATACGTAGGCACAAGATGCGACGTCTTGGCGAGCCAATTCCCCTGTAGTTTCCCGAACTACGATGACTCTGACTTTCTCTGATGAGAATACGTAGGCATAGAGTGCGACGCTCTATCGAGTCAATTTCTTTCCGTTTAGATTTAGCAGCCGTAGATGGATTGTTTTGCATCCTGTAGACGAACCAGCAAGCATGGATCCCGTCGAGTACGACGGACGTGAGGGGTGCTAATACCTTCCCCTTGCGTAACCGACTCGCGAACCCAGACAATGGTTTCCATGACCTTGTCTTATACCTTTTCGTCAGGTTTTTCCGATCGTTTCCTTTCCCGTTCTGAGGGATAAATAACGAAAGGTGACGACTCTTCTGTTTTGCCGGCACCTTATTTTCGTGGAAGCGACACATCATCATGGCAGCAGCTGGATTAGGACCATTAGGTACTGTTACGCCGCTCGGTGTAAATTCAATAGCTTTTGAGTCAATCAGGTCTTGAACCTTGTGCTTAAAAGCATGACAATTCTCAAGGCTATGCCCCGGGGCTCCAGAGTGGAAGTCGCAATGAGAGTTCACGTCAAAACATGCTGGTAGGCTACCCTTAGGTGGATCCAAAGTCTGAAGTTTGACCAATTGAAATTGAAGCAAAACTTGCAACGCCTGAGCGTATGTCATATGAATCTGGTCATAAACTCTGCCTCTCTTAGGCACCTGATTTCCCCGATCAGCAATGCGCTGGAGAGCAAAATACGAAGGTCCTCGTCGTCCACGAGACATCTGAGATTTATCAACCTTTGGCACAGGCTCCACAGGTACAGGTTCCATAGGCACAAGTGGAACAAGCTTCCTCACTACGGCTTCAGGTAACTGATCACCCTCCTTCCTAAGCACACTCTTTAACACTTCCATAATCAAGCCCACTTGGGTCTTCAGCTGATTGTTTTCCTCTTTGAGCGTCTTCTGGTCTAGACGCATCTCTTGCATGTCTCTCATCACCTTCCCTAGTTGGCTTCGAACCTCAATCAATTCAGCCTGATTCTGTTCCATAACTCTGAGAGAAATCCTGCAACAAACTAGTGAAGAACAGGAAATAAGACCCACGGTTCTGAGGTACGTGTTATGTGAGAATACAATGCGGAAAGCAAACACATATTCACAACAAGATAAGGAGAAACCCAAGCTATAAACACAGAGATAAACACCTCACACAAATATGCAAAACCATCAAAATCAACATATAAGCACACATGAGTACGAATACAATGACCTCAACCAACAAGCCCGGTGATGGTCAGCAAACAACAATGCACGAAAGCTAAATAGGTCAGCAGAGAAAACAGATGCGACACCCAGCACAGAAACCTCTAGTAACTTCCTTCATATTCAACTGAGCTCTCAGTTTGACATTCTTCCAACCACACACTTCTAGTGGAGTCTTCCATGACATTAACTGACAAACCCACACAACTGGATGAAGGAGAATCAATAATATGAACAAAACCCTGAGGTGTGATGAAGATCTTGTTAGAGTCTAACAGATTCTGAACATGACTCCTAAGCACCTTACAATCATCTGTCGAATGCCCCTGTGTCCCAACATGGTACTCACAGCGGGCGCTAGCATCAGAACCTGGAGGATAAGGCAGGATCGTTGGATTAGTCTCTTTCGGCACTATCAATCCACTTTCAACCAAATCCGGAAACAACTGGCTGTACGACACCGGTAGCTGAGTAAACTGCCTTTCAGGCTTCCTTAGTCTTTGTCGGGCGTGCTGACGCGGCTGACGATAATATGACCGTTGACTTTGAACACTTGAAGCGTCTGAAAACTGAGCTTGAGATGCTATGGATTATGAGACAACATCACTTCCTCCTTCCCACTCCTCTTGAGGTATGACAACTGATTCATTCTTATCAACTGTGATATAAGGAGTATCTCGAATCTTTCCATTATGGAGTCCTTTCTCAACAAGCTCTCCTATTCTTATCAAGCCCGCAAAGCTTGTACAACTGAACATTATGTCATAATAACGTCCTTTCAGAGTACCCAAGAAGAGGTCAACCATTTCTCTCTCAAGAAGCGGTGGTTGAACACTGGCAGCCAATTCTCTCCATCTCTGCACATACCCTCTAAAGGATTCATTATCCGCCCAAGATAACTCTTGCAAATGCACGCGACTAGGACCCATATCCAGGTTGTAGTCATACTGCTTCACGAAGGCATTGGCTAAATACGACCATGACTTGATACTATCACTCTTCAACTGCATGTACCAATCCAAAGATGCTCTGATCAAACTATCTTGGAAACAGTGAATCATGAGCTTGTCATTGGTGACATGTGAAGTCATCCTTCTGCAGAACATAACCAAATGTGGCTTCGGACAGCTATCCCCTTTGTATTTCTCAAAATTGGGCATCTTAAACTTCGGAGGCAACACAAGGCCTGGCACCAAACACATGCTCGAAGCATTCAGATCAAGAGTATTCTTATTCATCAGGGCAGCAATCTGATCTTCCAACGTCTGAAGTCTTCTCATATACTCAACAGTCCTTGGGTCCTGAACATTAACCTGCGGAACAACTCTTGGAGGTGGAACAATCCTTGGAGAAACTAGCGTAGAGAAAGTGAAACTCTGATACTCTGTGTCATTGAGAGAAAATGGGTCTCTAACAGGGGTTTGCACAATCTGAGCTACATTATTCATCGGAGTTCTTTGAACATTGTTTCCTCCTCTATTCATAGCTGTTATGGCTTCCATGAACTGACTCAACTGGTTCTTCAACAATTCAAACTCCGCCCGAGTAACAACCAAGTTCTGCTCTTCTGAAGCCATGATCCTTTCCCGAAAGCTAACTCAAGTCCAATGCGAATGTCGGGAAATCAACTGACGAAACGGACATAAACGGGTAAGCTCCCTGTTCTGGCTGAGGATGAATATGCAAAATGAAATACAAATGCAAACAGAAATGCAAAATGCAAAATGCACACACAAGGGATCAAGATCACTGCTGTAGCTTGAGAAGTTTGTTGTACTGTAGCTCGAGAATGACCAGAGCTTCGCCTCAAACCAAACCAACCACTCAAAAGGACCCTTGTAACTAATTCTCACTGACAGAGACAAACCAAGTGTTCTGAGGCCAGAGTTTTCCTGCAAAAAGACCCACCTACCCTTCACAGGTATGTACTTAACTCGCAGACGAGGTACGACATCCTATGCGGGCATCAGCGTCACATACTTTCAAGAGCGATGATACGATACCCAGAAGGTGTAACATCATCATCCCTTGAAGCGGCCTCACATAGCTGAATCCCAAATGATAGGTCCCCAGAGTCGACAATCCTCGGGTCAGACAACTTGTCGAGCCCTAAGGGCCAGGCAAGAAGCATCAAAGAGAATCTCGTCCGAGCGCAGATTTCGCGGCTAGCTGGTGCGAGCTAAGCAAGCAGGCTAACCACTACTCTCTACTTCTAAGTCTATGTGCAAACTCAAGCCCAGGTTCGGCTTATCTCTCAATCTAACCCTCTACCCAGCACAACAACAATAATATAGTATTGAAAGTAAAGGCAGAAAGGTAAATACATACAAAACCCCAGACGGGAAAGCAAGTGCTAGGATTGACTCGCATAGGGAACCGTTGGAGTCCCCAGCAGAGTCGCCAGCTGCTGGGGACGGGCCCAGACAGCTAGGAAGAAAACCCAAGGCGAGACTCGCATAGGGAACCGTCACAGTCCCCAGCAGAGTCGCCACTTGTTGCTACTGCGAAAATCGGCGCCGGCTATGACAGAAGAGTCACCACCGCGCGTTATTTATCCCACAAGAGGGAAAGGAAACGCTTAGAGTAAACCTAACGCAAAGAGGGAAAGGAATGGTCATCGCAATCAAATCCTGGATTCGGGAGTCGGTTACGCAGGGGGAAGGTATTAGCACCCCTCACGTCCGTCGTACTCGACGAGATCCACGCTTGTTTTCTATCTAAGGGTATGTTATTCTATCTACTCTACAGGTCTGGGTTAAAAAGAAAAGAAAATGACTCAGCAAAGTATCTCACTTTATGCCTACGTATTCCCGTCTGAAACGAGAAATCAGAGTCAACGTAGTTCGCCTACCTACGGGAAAGGAGGGGAAGGTTGCTCGCTAGGATATTGCATCCTATGCCTACGTACTTTCATACAGCATGAAAGATCATAGCAAACGTAGTTCGGGCTACGGAGGACACAAGTTTTTCTGACAGTTTTTTATCTCCTTAAGAAAGGGTTTTCCTGATTAAAGGTCCAAGAGGACAAAAATAGAGTTTGAATGTTTGTTTGAGTTTTTTACGAAAGAACTGTTTTTTAGGATGTTTGCAATCTCAGTCGCACTAGAGACTATGACCCAGGAGTGAACACTTCGTATGTCACCCAAAGGGTACCACACTAACATCTAGATTACTGGAGAGAGACCCTCCACCAACCTTTTCCCAGATAGCTTAAGGCTCGTAACGTACGACTTCAATTAATCTTATTACTGTGTTTTTGAATTGTTTTGAGATGAGAAAAGAGAGACACCCTAAAACTATGGTTGAAAGGGAAACTAACCTAATTTTATCATGCATGGGTCAAAAACCTAATGTCTGTCATAATTCCCTCTTCAATAGAGGAAATCAGAGATCCTAGGGGAAAACAACAAAAGAAAGCAAGCAGTTACAGTAAACAGTAAAATGCATGCAATGCAGCAATATAAGAGAGGCAAGAGAAGACAACAGGCAAGAGGAGACAAGCTCCACCTCAAACCTAGAGGTAATCAACACAAGCAAACAGACACCACAGAGAAAAAACAAAAGACACAGAGGAGGCAGCCCAAGCAGCAATACCAAACTCTTACAGCAAACAACAACAACAACTCTAAACAACAAAGTTGAAAAGACAGCAAAGTTGGATAGACAGCAAAGTTGACAGCAAAGGCTTCATCCTCAAGAAAGCTTCTATCTTCAAGCTTCATCAATCTTCAAGCTCCAACAAGCACACTCCAAGAGGAGGATTAAACATCAAGATCAAGTTATAATGTTAAGAAACTTAATGACAACCAAAGGAAATCACTAAGAACTCAACATTGCAAATGAAAGGTATCCTCAAAGTTCTACTCACTTGGGCATACCACTCATCCCTCCTAAGGAGAGATGGAGCTTCCCAATAAGGACTTTATGTCATTGGATGGAATAGAGGCAAACAATGCACTCTATGTTTGAAGAAAGAATCAAAACTAAGTCTAAGGCACTTCCTAAAACCCTAATTTCCTAAGCTCCTAAAAAAGCTCCACAAGAGGAAAAAGCCTTCAACTCCAAGCTCCAATCTTCAATCCCAAGCATCTATATCAAGTCCAGAAGACCTCCCAAAAAGGATTCCAAGCCAAGCAAGCTCCAAAGTCACCAACCAAGCCAAACAAGCAAAGGTACTCAAGAGAGAACAACACAAACACAAGCAATTTGAAAAATTCAACAAAAATAGCAAACAAAATTATAAAATTCTAATTAAATTCCTGGGGGAACATACATGTTTGAACAGCCTAGGGTTAAAATATTAAATCCTAATTCAACTTCTAAGTCACCTAAATAATTTATAGATTGAAGTGTATCAAGGTGATCCATAAGTTTGGGAAGGCTCTAATCTCAACACCTAAACCAGAACCTAAAGATTTGTTAAAATTCTAATAAAAATCCTGAGAGAACATGAATATCTACCCTAAAACATACTAAAAAAATCAAATCCAAATTCATCACCAATTGGAAGAACAAAATTCTACAAAACAGATGGTCAAATAGGCAACACAATGGACGTTAGCACAAAATAAAAATCATAACTAATTCAAATTAAATCCTAAAAATGTAAAATAAACGCCTAAAATTTCTTAAGACGTTCAGGAACTACAGAAAACAATTTCATAATTTTTTGATGATTTTTACTATTTTTAATGTAATTAAAACAAACAGGAAATAAAACAGAAAAATAAAAAAATTAAATGGAAACTAGAAATGATGAATTAGTGAAAATGCAAAGCAGAAAAATGAAAACGCGCTGGGCAGGGATCAAACCCGCGCGCGCCTGGTCCCCTTGCTAGGCCAAAACGATGCCGTTTTGGATGACACGTGGTGCGCGCATGTTCATCTTCTTCCTTGAACTCGCCGGAACACCATGGACGGCCGGAGCTTTTTCTGGTGAGCTTCAATCAAGCATAACTCTCTTAATTCTTATCTGTTTTGCATGTTTTTTGGACCGAAATCAAAGGATTTTTCGCAAGGATTCCAAATATCTCATCAAAAATCAATAAAAATGCAAGCTCAAAGATAAACGAATCAAACAAAGTTTGACACCAAAACCTCAAGTTCATTAAAACCTCTCCAAATTAATTCTAAACTCAACCTTATGTCATGGAGGTTAAAGATCAAGCAAAAACTAAGCCGAATCATGCCAAAACAGTCCATATAAAATCTCACAAGTTTGGAGCTCCAAATTGCGAACGTCATAAACATCAACAATTATAATCCAGAAACGATCTACATACTTCAAGGAGTGCAAAGAAACGAAAATGGCAAAGAATCATCAAGTATTAAGAGAGATATGGTGAAATTCAAGTACCTAGTGGAGAACTTCCACTGAGCCTTTAATCCTTGATGAAGCTTCGCGAAACTCTCCAGAATCGTTCAATGATCTTCAATAAAGCTTTCTCAATTCACAATTTGGCTTGAAACGAACTAGATCTTGGAATTCACTTTTGGAATTTTCTTCACTTTTTCAAGCTTGTTCTTGATCAATTCTGCTCCAATTTCCAGAACTAATGATTTGTGAAGGTTAGAAATCTTATATACAATGGATATGGATCAAGAGAAAGCTCAATCCTTGCTTCTAGGCCCAAAATGAATTTTCAAAATTTCACCACTTTTTGCTCTTGAAGGTACACGAAAATGGCAATTGTTTTGACTCCAAGATGATTCAATTCAACTAATAACAGCATGTGGAGTGTGAATGGCTGTGATTTACTCCTTGTATTTGATCCAATGGCTATTTTTGATTATGTAACTTCATGGTGAAGTAATCAAAATCACAACTCCCAAAACTTGGCCTATGCTCAAAATTCTGCAAATGCCAATGTTCTTAGAATGTTATTTCCATTCAAAAAATGTACTCACATGACATGTTTTGGTCCTCTAACTCAAAAAGTCAATTTTCCCTCCTTATTCCATTTGAAGAATTCCCTTTTTTAGGCCATTTTAAGTGACTTTTTGCTACAAGCCAAATAAATTCCACATGACCACTTGGTTGCACTTAAAATCCCATTTTAAGCAACTTTCATGTTGAACAAAATTGCATTTGACAAGTGCAAGTTGGAGATTTTGGCCTATGATTGAAAATGGCCTATAATCTCACTTTCCCAAAATACCCCTGACTTGTAAACCTCATAACTTGAGTTCTACAAATCAGATGTAAGACTTCTAGTACAATTTAGAAAGCTAATATCATGAGGAACAACTTTCATGTTGACCAAAAGTTCAGGTGAAACCTCCTTCTAGGTAAAAAATAGCCTTGAAGTTAGATGATTTTCACAGACAAATTTCAGTGACCTCTGAGGACTTGTAACTTGTCTGAATCATAACTTGAGTTCTATAAATTCACTAGAGGACTTCTAGTACTCAAATTAAAGGTATTGAGATGTCCTTAGTAGGGATGTCCTTTAGAGTTTTGCTTGTAGGGTTTCTTTAGAAGATTTTTGTGAATGGTTGCTCCTCCTTATGTGGTTCCTTTGCTTGGTTTTGCCTTGTTCCTATCATCTCAAAATTCCCTAGTACTATTCTTAGGATCCCTCTTGTGAGAGCCTAATTCTTCCTTTGGTTTAATTTTGTGCATTCCTCAAGAGTTTGAGCCTTGGATGGACATTTAATGGCATAGTGTATTCCTTTAGTTTACACTATCTTCCTTCTCCAAGGCCTATTCTTAGGATCCCTCTTGTGAGAGCCTAATTTTTACTTTGGTTGAATTCTGTGCATTCCTCAAGAGGTCGAGCCTTGGATGGACATTCAATGGCATAGTGTATTCCTTTGGTTTACACTATCTTCCTTCTCCAAGTCCTATTCTTATTCTTATGATCACTCTTGTGAGAGCCTAATTCTTCCTTTGGTTGAATTCTGTGCATTCCTCAAGAGGTTGAGCCTTGGATTGACAGTCAATGGCATAGTGTATTCCTTTGGTTTACACTATCTTCCTTCTTTGTCCTACATGATTAGGATCCTTCTTGTGAGAGCCTAATTCTTCCTTTGGTTGAATTCTGTGCATTCCATGAGAAGGTTGATCCTTTGATGGACATCCTGTGTTGATACACATTAACCAGATACCTTAAATTGACATCTAGGATCCATCATTCTCATCTGTCCTACATTCTTAGGATCCCTCTTGTGAGAGCCTAATTCTTCCTTTGGTTGAATTCTGTGCATTCCATAAAGAGGTTGAACCTGGAATAGACTCTTGTGTTGATATACATCTAAACTTGATGTAGCCTTGGGATGATTTCCTTGTTGTTCATCTAGTTTATCTCTCTCCTAATGGATTGATTTCATTTCCTGCTTGTCGTGTTGCATTAGGATAGACTTGCATGTGTAGATACGTTTGTTTAGGTGGATGATTGCATTAAAGGTTCAACTTATCTCCCTTTGCTTGATTGTTTCTCTGCTTTCTTACCTGTCATGTTTGCATTAAATGTTAAAGGGTGCCTCCCTTTGCTTGTGTGCTTTTTCTATGCACTTCTGTTTGCATCCCAGGTTTGCCTCTAAGGTTGAGCTTGTCTCCCTTGCTTGTACTATTGCATTGCATCTGCATCCAGTTACTTTATGTTTCACCTGCTTGATAGCTGTGTTTCTTTTTCCCCTTTAACATGTTCCCTTAGGGCTCTCACTTCCTTGTTTAAGGACAGTGGATATAGACATTAGGATGAATCCATGCATGATAACAGTTGGGTAAATCCCCTTTCAAACCCAACATTAGGACCATCATTGTATGACAACAGTAGGATGCTTGATAGTTTCCCCTGTAGATTCCTCTTTCTCTTCTCATCTCAAAACAACAGTAAAACATTTAATAAAGGGAAGTTCGTATTGTACGCTACGAGCCTTAAGCCACTTGGGAAATGATAACTGAGTGGTCTCCTCTCAATCGTCTAGAATTTTTAGTATACGTCTTTTGGGCGATATGCGATGCATTCGCTCCTAAGTCATAGTCTCTAGTGCAATATGAATTACAAACATTCATAAAAAACACTTATTTTCCGTAATAGACAAAAAACCAACATCAAACCTCTTGTGCCCTTTGGGGCTCTCTTAATCAAGGAAAACCTTTTCTGATGAAAAGAGTACTATTAAGCTCCGGTTCTACCGCAAACAGGCTTTGTCCCTAACTACTGGAATTATTGTTAACCTTACTCGGGTAAAAAACACGTGAACTAGCATGTGTTCCATTTTATCCTGAACTACGTTCGCTCTGATCTCTCATATATGTTGAGAGTACGTAGGCACAAGACGCGATGTTTTGGCGAGCAACCTTCCCCCTTCACCCGTAGTTAGCCGAACTACATTGACTCTGACTTTCCCATTGCACGAGGGAATACGTAGGCCCAGAGCTGCGACGCTCTATCGAGTCCTTTTCATTTTCCTTTTTTCTTTTCCTTTTGAGCCAGCCTTGATAGGTAGGTAGATAAAAACCCCATCAGATAAACAAACGTGGATCCCATTGAGTACAACGGATGTGAGGGGTGCTAATACCTTCCCTTTGCATAACCGACTTCCGAACCCATAGATTTGGTTGTGATGACCGATCTTATCCTTTTCGCTAGGTTTTTCCTGATCGTTTCCTTTCCCTCCTTTGGGATAAATAATGATAGGTGGCGACTCTTCTGTCTTTGCCGGCACCTTTTTTCGCAGTAGCGACAGCTGGCGACTCTGGTAGGGACTCTGGTTCCCTATGCGAGTCAATCCTAGCGCTTGTTCGTTTATCTTTTGGGTTTTGTACATACATGTTGTACTTTATCTGCTTTCGCACTTTATTTTCCCGCATTTTATTTTCAGCATTATATATTATCATTATTGTGTTGTTGTGGGAGGGGGCTGATTCTGATGAGTGATAAGCCAGACCCAGGCTTGAGTACAAACATAACACTAGAAGTGGATTAGTGTTGAACTTGCTTGCTTTGCTCGCACCAGTTCCCATGTAATCCACACTCAGACGAGATTCTCTTTGATGATTTCCCTATCGGTCCTTTGGACTCGAGAGGATTTTGGATCTGAGGATTGTCGACTCTGGGGACCGATCATTTGTGATTCAGCTAAGTGAGGCCTCTTCGAGAGAGGATGATGTCAAACCAGAAATGGTAAACGTATCATCATTTCTCGAAAGTTTGTGACGCTGATGAACGCATAGGATGCCGAACCTTATCAGTGGGTAGGTCCATACCCGTGAGTGGGACTGGGGTTATGCAGGAAACCTTTACCTTCAGGCAACCTGGTTTTTCTTGACAGTATGAATCAGTATCATTTATATCAGTTGGTTCCTATCAGAGCAGTGTTATGGTCTTGTTGAAGCAGAATCTTGGTCCTCTTCAGTCAGCAGCACATCAATCTTGATCCCTTGTATTTGCATCTGCATCTACATAACATGTTTGCATTTTGCATATTGCGTTCTCATTTGCATTGCAGGTTGTTCTCGTTGGCCTTGTGTTCTTATCTCCGCTTGGTGTTCTTCAGTAACAGGTTTGAGCAGTTCAGTATCCACAGATATCCGACTCAAAGGAATTAGCAAAAGCAATGGATCAGGTTCAAGCTGAATTACATGAGGTCAGAGCTCACATGTCCTAGTTCATGGAGCTGATGCAGAACGTAGCCAATGGGCAAGAACAGTTAAGAACTCTAGTCCAGCCGTTGATAGCACGAGCTGACAAAGAGGGTGTATTGCACGGAGGAGCTGATGTCATTCCTCCTGTTGGTGGATCGGGTCCACGGGTTATTCCTACTGTTGTCGTACCTCCGGGCGGAGGTGGTGTGAATAATAATGGTAACGCTGCTGGTGGAAGTGTGCACGCCGGGCACAGGGATGATGGCCCTTTATGGGAAGATCATCAGAGTGATATCTTTTCCATGAGAAATATGGAAGGAGGTTTACCCACCGAAGCTGACAGAAGGTTCAAACTGATTGAGGAAAAGATGAAATCTCTTGAAAATCAGAACTCTCTGGGTCTCGACATGTCAGATCTTGGTTTAATTCCTGGGGTCAGGATTCCTCCCAAATTTAAGGTACCGGAGTTTGATAAGTACAAAGGGATGACTTGTCATAGAGTACACATCCGAGCATATTTCAAGAAAATGTATGCGTACTCGGACGATGAAAAGCTGCTAATGCATTGCTTCCAGGATAGTCTGACCGGGGCATCGTTGGAATGGTATATGGGGCTTGAAAGGACCCATATCCGTAGATGGAGAGAATTGGCTGAAGCCTTTGTGCATCACTATCAATACAACACTGATATGGCACCAAACAGGTTACAATTGCAGAGCCTGTCACAGAAGAACAATGAGAGCTTCAAGGAGTACGCCCAGAGGTGGCGAGACTTAGCGGCCAGAGTGCAACCTCCCCTTGCGGAGATAGAAATGACCGACATGTTCATGGCTACACTTCCCAGGTTGTACTATGAGAAGCTGATAGGTTGCATGTCCACAGGTTTTTCAGATCTGATAAGTGCGAGCAAAAGAGTCGAAAGCGGCATCAAAATGGGAAAGATTCAAGTTGCTCTTGATTCCTCAAAAGATGCAAAGAAGCCTTATGCCGGGAAGGAAAAAGAGGCTAATGTCGTATCTGCTCCAGTTCAACAGTTAGCCCGTCGCCAACAACCTCGTGCTTCTCGGCAGCAAAATAACCGACAGCGCCAGAATTAGAATAGGCCTCGCAGCAATAATTTGGAAAGAAGGAATGCTCCTCTTCATCCAGTGCCCATGCCACATAGTGAGCTTCTGCCATTCCTGATTCAGAACTCATTGGTGGAGCCCAAGGCTCTCAAACCGTTGCCAGAACCCTACCCTCCCGGGTATGATCCTAGTGCTCAATGTGAATATCATGCAGGATCCATAGGACACGCAACTGAGGATTGCAAAGCCTTTCAGGCCAAGGTTCAACAATTGATGGACAAAGAGTACATTTCCTTTCCCAAAAGGAAGTTGGTTGTGTACGTCGACCTCTCGTCTGATTGAGTTTGAAGAATTCAAGGGTTGCATCTCCCTAGCCAGTGAGTCGAGATATAAGAAGCCCAGTTCCCAGAAGCTGGCAATCTGCATTTTATCATGTCATTTCTTTACATTTGTAATTTCTTTCCTGTTAGAATGCAAATTTCGTTTGTAAAACTTGTTGTCTTTCAATTGATATTGATAAATGAAATAAATATGCATGTTTTTGAATAAATCCATTCGTGTTCACCCTATTACTTTCATTTATTTCAAACGCTTGTTTAATTGGAATCCGGGGAAGATGACGAAATCGAAAGAAGTAAGCTTCCGATTGTATGCTTTTGAACAAAAAACCAGTTGATGATGTACAGGCATTGCTTCAAATTCCTAAACACCGGAGATATAAGGAAGATAATCCCTTGTTAACCCCTTTGAGCCTAGTAGTAGGAGTTTCTTTCTGAAAACGAAAAACCCTCAATCTTAACCTGGGGCAGGGTAGGTGTCAGTTAATTTGACCAAGCGTTCAAATTACAACAGGAGTGTTCCCGTTCGAGGATCAATCACACCTATATAGGTCGTACCTAAAAAACCACAATGGTTAAACCTGGCCGATCAGGAGTGAAATAGTCACAATCTCTTTCAAACAAGTCAGACAAGCCGGTGTCATACGATTTTTTCAAAAAAAAAAGAGAGAGAAAAAGAAAAGAATCAAAAGGAAAAGCCCGCTAAGTCGAATCTTGAGAACAAGGGACTTAGGCAAAAATTAGGGTATCCCGCTGGACTTCAAAATCGAAGAAACTCAAAAGAGTTAGTCCGGGCAAAAATTAGGGAATGAAAAAACAAAAAGCAAGAGGAAAAATCCTCAAGAAAGAACGAAATTGTGTGACTCCAGGCGCCAAAAGACGAAAAGCGAGTGACTGTCACTTCGAAAAAAGTGTGATTTCCTGAACTATCACTTCTACCTTTGAAAGGTGAGCGCTAAGATCGAATTAGCTGAATATAGGAGTGGAGAACATCATGAAGAATGGGTGGGTTAAAATGACTTTGAGCCTTATATCCTTTCTTTCTTAAACCGTGAACCTGACCACGTTACAACCTGAAAAAGTCCTAATTGAAGCAGGTTTGTTTCAAAAGCGTACTTCGGTAAAGATCGCATCGAAACTGACTCCTAGAAAGGATTCGTCTCACAGCGTTGCATAAATGTTGACATGTTGATGAATGATCCATACATTTTATGCCACAAAATTTTTTTCCAGTGAACACGCTTGGATTTCAAAACTGTCATATGCATTGCATTTAATATATCTTTTATGCAGAACAACTTGTTTTACTAGTGAGTAAGCGCTTGACAGCAAGAAAGTTTCCACAACGGAAAGTTTGATCAAGATAGAATGCGGATTGCCTGGATATTCCGGTGAACTGGGGTAGGCTATGTCAAATGATCATAGCATGGGAGTCAGCCATCCCAAAAGTCAGTTAATATGGGGCAATCAGGTCGAGCTCCGACGAATCTCTCATAGCCAGAGGTACTACTCCACAAAGCAGCCAATCAGGGGAAATGCCATTGCAGAGCTGGGGCATGCCACCCTAAGGGCAAAAGAATTGTTCCTCCCCATACCTTCGGAGCTTATCAGTCCCATAAAAAACGAATCCTTTCATGATACAGATTCCAAGGCAAGCCTTCTCGAGGTCGTCTCATGTCAAAACTACTTTCTTCTCAGGATAAACTTGTTCCCAAGGATCAAACTGGGGCAAGCGGAATTACACCGGGCAATTACTCAAGCAAGTTTGTTCTTGTTAGTGAGAGTTGAGTGTTGTGGAATCGTGTCACCACTCTACCAGATAACCTGAAACCTGTTACTTGTCAAACCATGTATCCAAATCGTTTCCAAAGCCCAGTTCTTGTCCGGTAAATCTTTGAACCAGTTCTTGTCTGGTCAACCCTTCAGTAAACACCAGTTCCCGTCTAGTACACGTCCGGTCTTCGACCCGTTCTTGTCCGGTCACCCTTTTCTATAGCCCACTGTTTAATCAGTTCTCGTTCGATATCCAGAACCAGAGATCAGTACCCGCTTGACCTTGTTCGTTGAACCCAGTACCCACCTGGTAGTCAGTGCCCGCTTGACCTTGTTCGTAGATTCCAGTACCTGCCTGGTAATCCGTTCTCGTCCAACCTTTTGGTAGATTCCAGTTCCTGCCTGGTAATCCGTTCTCGTCCAACCTTTTGGTAGATTCCAGTACCTGCCTGGTAATCCGTTCTCGTCCAACCTTTTGGTAGATTTCAGTTCCTGCCTAGTAATCCATTCTCGTCCAACCTTTTGGTAGATTCCAGTACCTGCCTGGTAATCCGTTCTCGTCCAACCTTTTGGTAGATTCCAGTTCCTGCCTGGTAATCCATTCTTGTCCAACCTTTTGGTAGATTTTAGTACCTTCCTGGTAATCCGTTCTCGTCCAACCTTTTCATAGATTCCAGTACCCGCCTAGTAGTCAGTACCCGTCTGACCTTGTTCGATGAACCCAGTCCCCGCTTGGTAGTCAGTTCTTGTCTGATAGCCTAACCTTGTTGACGCCATCTCTCGTCTGGTGGTCCATCCTTGAATACCAGTTTTTTTCTAGTACTTCCTTTTAAATCCATTCTTGTTGGTAACCATAGATAAATCCAATTATCATAAACTTGGTCATATCCTAAAATCGAAAGCCCAACCGTGCTTGGCACATTCCTATTATCGTATGGAAAATGTTTCAGAGTCCAGTTCTTGCCTGGCCTGTCATTCTTTTGAAGCTCAATTCCCGTATGATAAGTCTTCATGGAACACTGGTAAAATACATTTGAGTCCAGCTCTCGCCTGGTGAATGTCAGCTGTTAAAGTCAGTACCCGTCCGATCATCATCTCTTTAGCCTACAGTTGGAACTCCAGTTTCCGTCTGATGGTCGGTTATCCTTAATACCAGTTCCTGTCTGGTGAAAAATGTTTCGAAGCCCAATTATCGTCTGGAAAACCAAAGTAGTTCATGTTCAGCACAAAACAGGAAACCAGTTCTCACCTGGTACTCGATTCTCGTCTAACTTGTTTTGTGGAGTCCAGTTCTCGCCCGGTTGTCAGTTCTTTCCTGACCTATCTAATTCAGATCCAGGGTTTGTTTTTCCTGAGTAAGTCCAATCATACTTGGCGTACCCGGTCATCCCCAGCGGCGTTGGCCTCGTTCCTCCAGCATTTATTCTGTTGGAGCGGTTCCTTTGCATTTTGCATCGTGCATAGCATATTTAGACGCATAGAATTTCCATTTCCATGGAGCATTACGTCATATCCGAACAAGTGCATCAGAAACATTAGCATTTGCATACCTTTGTTTCTGTCTTCTCAATCGTTGTTTGCAATTTATTTCTCCAGTTGGAAAATTTCCGGGTTCTTTGGTATTCAACCGTCTTTTACCTTAATTGTTTGAAAGTCGTTCGCTTCACACCCCAATCAGGTCCAAACCGTTTGAATAGGGGCAGTTGTTGCACCCCAAAATTTGCCTAACTTTTTTCTTCTCTTAGCTTTGTTTCATTGCATTCATGTAGCACTAACATTGCATTAGCATTTGCATATCATCACCCATGTTTAGTGGATTGAAAGGTGTGCTCATCAAGAAGAGGTTATCAAAGCCCAAGCTTAATCAAGAGGTTGTATTCAAGCTATTCAAGAGTTTATCATTACCATCAGAAAGGCCAAAGAGTAGATGAATGTATGTGGTTCACCTCCTATCTTGGAGGCCATGAAAAGCTCAGGAGATAGTTTTGAATCCATGGATATGGGTGTAAAGCATTAAGAAATATCATGGGATGTCTTGAGATCCACTATGGAGTTTGGATAAGCCATTATGCAAAGTACAAGAAGCCACAATTAAGATTGGTTCAGTTAGGGTTTTCACCTGGTCAACCGTCAATCAACTGTGAGTCTTGAGGAGATTAAGACTCAATTCCAAGCAACTATGATAAAGGAATGTTGTGTTGAGACACCTAAGAGATCATTTCAAGATAAATTCATCAATATTCAAGAGTGTGAGAAGTTATTGAGCTAGGGTTTCTAAGCTTGACTGTGTAAAATCCCCTATTTCAGTGCCTAACTTCAAGACTACATAACTCAAGATACAAGTTTCATCTCATCTTGACATCCACAGGAGACTTGTAGAGCATGTTCGTAGCTTTCTTTTGAGTACTAGAAGTCCTTGATTGGATTTCTAGAACTCAAGTTATGAAGCAGACAAATTACAGGTCATCAGATGAATGTGATTTTGGTGCTTGAAAGTCAACCAACTTCCAAGGCAATTTTGATCTAGAAGGATGTCTCTCCTCATCTTGACACAAACATGAATGTTGTTCCCCATCATCTTAGCTTTCCAAAGAGTACTAGAAGTCCTCATTTGGATTTGTAGAACTCAAGATATGAAGCTTGCAAGGCAAGGGTATTTTGGGAAAGTAAGATTACAGGTCATTTTCATTATAGGTCCATTTCACCACTTTGCATACCTCAAATGAAAATCTTGCCAACTTGAAAGTTGCTCAAAATTGGATCATTTGCTCATCCATACCTCAAGGAACCATTGATATGGCTTGGATTGGAGAATGGGTGAAGAAAATTTCATGAAAGGAAGCTTGAAAAGGGCTAGTTTGGATCTAATGCCAATTAAATTAATTCATGTCATATTGGTGCATTTTTTGAGTCCAAATAATGTTTTAAGAACAATGGAAACATTATAAATCAAGTTTGAATTCATTTCCATGGCCAAATTCAAGGTTACTTCACTTTGAAGTAACATAACTCAAATCAACCATTGATGCATTTCCATGGGGTGAATCTCAGCCATCCATATTCCTTACACTACAAGTAAGTGAAATGAACACAATTAGAAGGATTCAAGCTCTGTTTTCATGAATATCACAAAGCTTCAAATGTGAAAATTTGGATTTCTCAATTGAACTCCATGCGCTTCTATTGGGCCTGAAATTGATCAAGATCCATTGTATATAATCTCTTTGATGATTCCTAACAGAAAAACGGATTTTGGAGCCAATCATAACAGAAATCAGTTAGAAAAAGTGGTGAAAAAATGGAAAATCAAATTTGAGGATTGAGCAACTTTCAAGCCAAATCAAGGATTGCAGAAGCTCCATTGTTGATCAGTGAAGGATTCTGCACATTTTCCACAAGTTTGAGCTTCATCTGAAGACCCATTGGAGGTGCTCCAATAGGCCATTTATTTTTCACTCATACCCTCTGTTCTTGATGAAATCACGCGCCATTGTTGTGGACTTACACTCCCCTAGGCTCATAGATGAATTTAGGATAGCTTTCATGGCCGTTTGCAACAATTCTTGACAGAGCTCCAAATCTTGCAAGCATGCATTTTAGGTGATTTAGGTGAGAAAAATGAAAAAGAATTGTGGATTATTGATGTACGTGAAAAGAAGAGTGGAATAATGTATAAAAACATGAGTTTTGGTTCGTTTTTTTACCTGGCACTGTAGCTCGTGGCCGGAGAAGACGACCGAAAGTCTCTCCGGCCACCATCTGCGATTCCCCCAATTATTTGTGTTTAATTCCCAGTTTGAATGTGGGCCATCAGATCAACATAACACGCTTGACTCTCCCCTCATCCAACGGTTACAATTGATTCTCATTTTGGTGTTAACCTTCTGATGCATGCGTGTCAACATCACACCCGTATGATCCCTTGACCTGAGGCTCCATCGTGTGGCCATGACTTAATCCCCATTTGACCATTGAGTTAGTGAAACGCTGAGTTTCATTAAGGGGACTTCAACTGGGTTTGGCCTCCTTCTTCTATCCACACCCCCTAGCATAGCAGCCCAACCAATTACAACGTGAAAGCATTACTCCCTGCACCCCTGACCATTTTTCATTTTAATTTCTTTTCTTTTTATTTGCATTTTATTTTATGTTTCATTTTATTTCATTTTAAATAGAAAATAAACTCAATAAATCATGAGAAAAATATGGAATGCACCTTGACATGCGTAGAAATTTTTAATATTTTTTATTTTGATTTTCCATTTCTTTTCCAATTAATTCTTGCATTTTCTTTTAATGTGCTTTTGAATAATTGTGAAATTACATGTTCATCTTTGTGATTTTCTTTCTCCATCAATTATCCAAATAAATGCCTGATTTTTTGTATGATGATTGTTGATACATTGTATGATGTCGTAGTATTTTCATCTTGATTTTTAGGAGCTGTTTGATAAGGGTTAGAAATGAATCTTTAGGACCCTTCCCATTTACACCTTCCATAGCACACCTTAGGATGCTGCTCTTTGTTAATGCCCTTAGGATTAGAATTTTGATCCAAGATTTTAGCCCTAGACTCTTAAGAACTTAAGTGATCTTTAGATTTATTCTTAGATTTTTTAGGATTGATTTCCTATTTTTCTTAGATTTTACCTTATGGCTGTTTTTAGTGTGTCCTACACATGACCTTCTCCTAGTTTTGCTTTTAAGTGAACTTTTAGCAAACCTTAAGCACCCGATCATTACATGAACTCTTAGTACATAGGTTGAGACCTTTTTAGGGTAATTTTCAAGTCTTTATGATATAATTAGCTCCCTTAGTAAGGATGTCCTTTAGAGTTTTGCTTGTAGGGTTTCTTCAGAAGCTTTTTGTGAATGGTTGCTCCTCCTTATGTGGTTCCTTTGCTTGGTTTTTCCTTGTTCCTTTCATCTCAACATTCCCTAGTCCTATTCTTAGGATCCCTCTTGTGAGAGCCTAATTCTTCCTTTGGTTGAATTTTGTGCATTCCTCAAGAGGTTGAGCCTTGGATGGACATTTAATGGCATAGTGTATTCCTTTGGTTTACACTATCTTCCTTCTCCAAGTCCTATTCTTAGGATCCCTCTTGTGAGAGCCTAATTCTTCCTTTGGTTGAATTTTGTGCATTCCTCAAGAGGTCGAGCCTTGGATGGACATTCAATGGCATAGTGTATTCCTTTGGTTTACACTATATTCCTTATCCAAGTCCTATTCTTAGGATCCCTATTGTGAGAGCCTAATTCTTCCTTTGGTTGAATTCTGTGCATTCCTCAAGAGGTTGAGCCTTGGATGGACATTCAATGGCATAGTGTATTCCTTTGGTTCACACTATCTTCCTTCTCTTTCCTACATTATTAGGATCCTTCTTGTGAGAGCCTAATTCTTCCTTTGGTTGAATTTTGTGCATTCCATTAGAAGTTTGAGCCTTTGATGGACATCATGTGTTGATACACATTAACCTGATACCTTAGATTGACATCTAGGTTCCACCATTCTCATTTGTCCTACATTCTTAGGATCCCTCTTGTGAGAGCCTAATTCTTCCTTTGGTTGAATTTTGTGCATTCCATAAAGAGGTTGAACTTGGGATGGACTCTTGTGTTGATATACATATAAACCTTATGTAGCCTTGGGATTATTTCCTTATTGCTCATCTAGTTTATCTCTCTCCTGATGGATTGATTTCATTGCCTGCTTGTCGTGTTGCATTAGGATAGACTTGCATGTGTAGATACGTTTGTTTAGGTGCATGATTGCATTAAAGGTTGAGCTTGTCTCCCTAGCTTGGACTGTTGCATTGCATCTGCATCCAGTTACTTTATGTTTCACCTGCTTGATAGTTGTGTTTCTTTTTCCTCCTTAACATGTTCCCTTAGGGCTCTCACTTCCTTGTTTAAGGACAGTGATGATAGACATTAGGATGAATCCATGCATGATAACAGTAAGGTAGATCCCCTTTCAAACCCAACATTAGGACCATCATTGTATGACAACAGTAGGATGCTTGATAGTTTCCCCTGTAGATTCCTCTTTCTCTTCTCATCTCAACAACAGTAAAACATTTAATAAAGGCAAGTTCGTATTGTACACTACGAGCCTTAAGCCACTTGTGAAATGATAACTGAGCGGTCTCCTCTCAATCATCTAGAATGTTTAGTATACGTCCTTTGGGCGATATGCGACGCATTCGCTCCTAAGTCATAATCTCTTGTGCAATATGAATTACAAACATTCATAAAAAACACTTCTTTTCTGTAAAAGACAAAAAAAACCAACATCAAACCTCTTGTGCCCTTTGGGGCTCTCTTAATCAAGGAAAACCTTTTCTGATGAAAAGAGTACTGTTAAGCTCCGGTTCTACCGCAAACAGGCTTTGTCCCTAACTGCTGGAATTATTTGTTAACCTTACTCGGGTAAAAAACACGTGAACTAGCCTGTGTTCCGTTTTATCCCGAACTACGTTCGCTCTGATCTCTCATACCTCTTGAGAGTACGTAGGTACAAGACGCGATGTCTTGGCGAGCAACCTTCCCCCTTCACCCGTAGTTAGCCGAACTACGTTGATTATGACTTTCCCATTGCACGAGGGAATACGTAGGCCCAGAGTTGCGACGCTCTGTCGAGTCATTTTCATTTTCCTTTTTTCTTTTACTTTTGAGCCAGCCTTGATAGGTAGATAGATAAACAACCCGTCAGATAAACAAACAAGCGTGGATCCCGTTGAGTACAACGAACGTGAGGGGTGCTAATACCTTCCCCTTGCGTAACCGACTCCCGAACCCAGAGATTTGGTTGCGATGACCGATCTTATCCTTTTCGCTAGGTTTTTCCTGATCGTTTCCTTTCCCTCCTTTGGGATAAATAACGATAGGTGGTGACTCTTCTGTCTTTGCCGACACCTTTCTTTGCAGTAGCGACATGGTTAAATGTTTTTTATGAGCGACGCTAAGTTACCATTTCAGCAATTAGGGTTGATGCTTGTTTGCGGTAGAACGGAAAAGTAATGTACTCTTTCTGAAAATGAGTTTGAAACATCAATCCTAATAGATAAAAAGGTTTGAATTTTTTGTGAGTTTTAGTGAAGTGAATTAGTTTGCTTTGTGATTCATGTTGCACTAAAGACTATGATAGAGGAACGAATGCGTTGCATATTGCCCACAGACGGGACGTAGGCTAAACACTCTAGACAAGCGAGAGGACACCCTCACTCACCATTTCCCATATGCTTAAGGCTCGTGGCGCACAATGTTCATCGTGTTTATTAAGTGTGTTAGCATTTTTTTGAGAAGAGAAGAGAGAAAGACGCACGAAAGGTCTAAGGGGAACTCGATCCTAATGTTGTCATGCAAAGTGGCCCTAAGGTTGGGATGCAAAGAGGAATTTTATCCTAATGTTAGCATGCAAAAGATGGACCTAAGTTTAAGGTTAAAAGGGACTAGCCTACTTGTTATCATGCTTAGATTGCACTCCTAATGTCTATCCTAATCCCAAAATTAATCAGAAATTAAATTGGAATAGGAATCCTAAGGGAGCATGCAAATGCAAGGCAAAAAGCAAGAAAACGAGGTAAAAAAATAGCAACTACAACAATGCCTCCTGCACAAGACAACCACAAAATTCAGCAAGGCAGCACAACAACATTTAACAGCTACTAATTCAGTATAAAAGTAGGTGTAAAAGGCAGGCAGCAAGCAAGCATAACAAAGACAACATGCAAATTCAGAATATAACAGTTGTAGAAAGCATGGTAGCAAACATGTTCAATGCAAGCAAGTATGAGCAAGCACCAATCATGAACAAATAACATGCAAGAATGGACATGCATCAATAATCAAACATCATTGCTCAACAGCATTGCATCATAAAGAAACAACAAGAACAACATGTTTTTCAAATCAATTACGCAATCAAACAAACATGCGAAAAACGGAAACGGAAGCAAACGTAAACATGCATCACATAATCCAAAAAGATGATCATCAACAATTCATAATTAACATGATATAAACAATCCAAACATGTGTTCATCACATAAATCAAACAACATGAACATGTTACGCATTCAAACGGAAACCAAAAGTCACACGTCAAAAAATCGAGATCAAACAATCAAGCATGATGAAATAGGTCAAGAACAGTCCATACAAATGCATCATATCAATCCATGAAGGTTAGAGGTGGAAAGAAATCAAAACATGTTTAAAAACAACCAAAAATCACATTTTCGTCCAGTGTTAATCGATTAACCATTTGCCTGTGAAAACTGGTTAATCGATTAACCGCTTGAAAACTTCAAAAATTATACTGGTTAATCAATTAACCAGTTTTGTACAACAATTGGCTAATCGATTAACACTGCACCAGGAGCATAAAAACAACAATTCAAAAGCACTTTCAGCAATTAATTCAATACGAAATCATCCAAATGATCATGTAATCAATTTTTCATGAATATAACACCAAAAAGCAGTGATCAAACATCAATTAAACTTAATCAAGCATTAAGATCACAAATCACAAAGATCAAAATCAACAAAATCAATCAAAACTTAAAGATCTATATTGTGATTATTCAAATAAGCTAAAAACAAGAATGGATTTAGAATTAACCAACCTTCAAAGCTGAGATTTGTTTTGGTAACTGTTGATCTACTAGAAATTGATAGATCCAAGCTAGAAACCCAAGAATTATTCAAGATTCAAGAGCTTTCTTGCAATAAAAGTGAAGAATAAGCCAAAAATAAGCCTAATTGATCCAAGAATCGCTTATAAACTTGCTTCCAAGACCATATAAGCAAATCTAAACGAAAATCAAGTGATGAATTGAAGATGATGGAGATGAATTATGGAGGTTTAGCTATAAAATTAAATGATTCTATTGAAGAATAAAAGAACTCAAGTGAAAAAGAGCTTTAATGGAGGTTTTGGAGTGTAGAAAAGTTGAGCGAATTTTGAGAGCAAATTCTCATGAATGAGAGAGTGTGAAATCTGAAATTGGAAATTATGGTGAGTTTTGGAGTCAATTCACTTAAATAGGCTCTTGGTTAGGAGTAGAATTATGGTTTGTAGTGAGGTTATGAAAATTGAAATGGGATTAAGAATGGAAAATTGGAGGGAAATTGAATTGATTTTAAAAGTAAAACCAAATTTAAAGTGATTTTAGATCCTTCTTCTGGTGTAAAATCAAATTCACAAGTGATCAAAATAGACCCCAAAAATGGAAGCATTGAAAATGCACGATACTAGGAAAATTTCCCTTTGGTTAAACGATTAACCATTTTCTAGTGCAAAGTGATTAATCGGTTAACCACTCACAAACTTTCAAAAATAGCGCCATTTGGAGGGAAACTTGCACATTCGCCTGTTTTCAACTGTTATAAGCCCTGTTAAGCCTCTAAAACTTGCCCTTTGACATTATAACTGTGAGAATGCATGAGATACCCCAAGACATGTCTCATGTGTTGAGAATAACCTATTGAATAAAAATAAAAATAAAATCAGCCACTTGATTGTTGGGCAAAATAAATGTCGAAGCCTCTAACGATCGTTGTTTAAACTCTTGCAATGGAAAAAAAACCTGATCCATAGAAAAATCTTGATCCCATGTCTCGAGAATCAATGTCATGATATGCAGAAATGCAAAAATGCAGAGAAACATAAGCCAGTAGACCAAAAACGATGAGGCAAATTTTTGGGTTCTACAGATGCTACCCTTGATAGATTTTTTAGCAACGTACTGGATGTCATATTCTGATTATAACATATGCTAACGGGCGAGTCTTCCTGTCTAAGCAAGCTTCTCAAAAATATACTTTATCGGATCTATTTTCGAGATCAACAAAGTAGTATGATAGATCATGTATTGCCTTAAACGCTTGGCAGCCCGTACCAAAGCACATCAAGTCTTCTCTAAAAGTGAATATCGACTTTCACAATCAGTGAACTTCTTGCTCAAATAATAGATGGCGTGCTCTTTGTGTCCAGACTCATCTTGTTGGCCCAACACGCAACCCATTGATCCCTCAAGCATAGTTAGGTACATGAAAAGAGGTTTTCATGGAACATGAAGAATTAATATCGGAGGTTCTTGAAGGTAACCCTTGATATTATCAAAAACTTGCTGACAATCTGAATTTCAAACAACTGTCTGATCTGTGCGCAACAACTTTAAGATTGGTTCACAAGTAGGAGTCATATTGGAAATAAATCTAGAGATATAATTCAACCATCCAAGGAAAACTCTAACTTGTTTCTTAGTCTGCGGAACTGACATTTCTTGAATAGCTCGAACTTTTTTCGGATCCACCTCAATCCCTTGTTAACTAACAATAAAACTGAGTAGCTTTCCAGACCTCACCCCAAAAGTGCATTTGGCAAGATTCAGCCTCAATTGATATTTTCTAAGAGTCTTAAACAACTTCAAAAGATGATCCAAATGATCCTCTTCACTCTGAGACTTAACGATCATATCATCGACATACACTTCTAACTCTTTGTGCATCATGTCATGAAAAAGTGAGACCATATCGCTTTGATAAGTGCCCCCAACATTCTTCAGACCAAAGGGCAAGACTTTATAACAATAGGTCCCCTAAGCAGTGATAAAGGTAGTTTTTTCCATATCATATAGGTCCATCTTAATTTGATTGTAACCAAAAAACCCATCCATAAATGAGAAGACTGCAAAATGAGCCATATTGTCTACCAAAGTGTCAATATCTGGCAGCGGGAATTCGTCCTTCGGACTAGCTTTGCTCAAATTCCTATAATCCATGCACATTCTGACTTTTCCATCTTTCTTTGGAATAGGTACAATATTCGGCACCCATTCTAGATATTTTGACACTGCCAGAAACCTACATCAATCTGCTTTTTAACCTCATCCTGAATCTTGAGAGCCATGTCAGGCCTAGTCCTTCGGAGCTTCTGTTTGACGGATGGATATTCTGGTCAAAGCGGTAGTTTGTGAACCACTATGTCAGTGTTTAAGCCAGGCATATCTTGGTATGACCAAGAGAATACATCAACATACTCTTCTAAAAGCTTCACCAGTCTCTGCTTGATTTATGCCCCAAGTGTTTCCCCAATCATGACTTCCTTCTTGTCTTCGTTGGTGCCAAGATTAATAACATCCACTTGCTCCTTGTGAGGTTGAAGGTCTGTATACTCATATTCAACCATATTTACCCGTTCATCCGGAATCTCAAAATCTTCATCATTCTCATCTTCGGCTTGGTATATGGGTGATTCAAAGTCAAGAGGGAAAACAAAGTCATTGGATTCAACGAGTTTGTGAATTTCTCTGCATGTTTGGAATGGCTTGATTTATTAAAACACAAAAAGATAGATGCAATAGAACGAAAGAAAGATATTTTTTTGCTGGTTTACAAAAGATTGTCATTTTCTTTAAAGTAAAAGAAAAAAATAGTAAATTAAACAAAATGAGGAGTTAAACAAAACATCTTCATTAATCATAATAACTTTGAAAGCACGGGGCCCTACAAAATAATCCTATAGCCTTGGGTATGGCTATGGAAATTTGAAAACAACAAAACAACAGAAAAAACAATAACAAATTACTTCAGTGTAGGAAAGATAACATGAATCTTAACAGCCTCCGAGTTGTCCAAAGCGGCTTCGCAATGATATACCAGGTGATCAACATTTTCATCTTCAAAATCCTCCTCAACGGTGTTGATTTGGAAACCCCCACTGATAAACACTTAGTGAATGGTTTTTGGGCGTCCTTTAACAAAACAAAAGTTGATGTCCCATCACGAGTTGGTTTTTAACCCAACCCTTGACGACCTAATCTTGCTTACACTTCAATAACCTCTCCCCAACCTACAGGAGTACCTTCTTCCAGCATAGATCATATACTTTGAGCAGACACGAAGGATGGACCACTCTTAACCATTGCTTCTTCCATTTCAACCATCACAACATTAGCCATCTCAAGTGCTTGGAAAGAAGTTTCTAGCGCATCTTCATCAGCTTCAATATATCTAAACGACGATAGATTGATCACCATCAAGTATTCTTCACCATGTACAATTACCAATTTATCATCCACATCAAACTTCATCCTTTGATGTAGGGTAGAAGTTACCGCACTGACTGCATGAATCCATGGTCGTCTTAACAAGCAATTGTAAGCTGGATTAATGTCCATCACTTGAAATGTAATGTCAAACACATGAGGACCTATCATAACTGGTAGCTCTACCTCTTCAACAACAGTCCTTCTTGAACCATCAAAGGCTTTGACAATCAATGATGTTGGCCTCATGTCTGCCCCTTTATATACTAGTTTGGAAAGTATCTTCTTGCACATTCAGAGAAGATCCAATATCAACCAACACTTGCCAAAGCATCTTCTTGAGACCTAACAGATACGTGCAACGCACGGTTGTGATTACATCTTTCTCTAGGCAACTCCTTATTACTAAAACTCAGAGTCTTACAAGTAGTAATATTGGCAATTACATAATCGGATTGACCAATTGTTATGTCCTGTGTCACATGTTCCTGAGCTAGCACTTTCTGTAAATCTTCCCTGTGGGTAGGAGAGCTCATTAAGAGAGACAAAATTGATATCTTAGAAAGAGTTTGGTGAAGCTGATCAATGACTTTATAATCACTTTTCTGAATTATCCTCGAAAACTAAGCATCTTCTTTATTCGGCACCACTTTTTTGTTTTTGGCGAGCATAGCAGGAGTTGTTTCTTTTTTAGGAACCATAGTTATTTTGGGCTGATAAATTCGACTATTTTGGGTCAACTTGCTAGTTCCAGCAATGTTTGTTACACTCGTCTGATTACCCTTCACTTCTTCATTCTAAACAATCTTTCCTAACCCTTGATCAATCATGATCACGTCATAACTCCAAGGCACAACCTTTGTGTCCTCAAAGTGAAACGGACTCGACTTTTGAATGATAATCGGTCTAGGTTGACCAATTGTTGAGATAGCAGGCTTAGGGATGTTAAAAATGGGCCTAGAAACATTGAAGACAAGTGTCACCGAGCTAGAGTTAGGCACATTGAACACGAGCACTTTTTCACTAGTTTTTGGTAGGTTGAAAATGGGCTCAACCACCGATACCCCTTCCCTTCTCATTTTACTGCACACCTGTAAAAATCCATCGTCAATTAACCTTTGAACCACCGAACACCCTTTGGGATCAACAACACACTCTTCACAATCAGAATGAATACCTTCAATCAGACCAACCTCTACTAATTTTTCATGGAAAGACCGCAGTGGAGTTCTAATTTTTGACACGTCAAGGATTACCTTCTCATCATATGCCTCTTCTATAGCATGGACTCCCTTATAGTTAGGCAGGGGATTATTCTTAACATTTGGTTGAACATCACCAAAAGATAAGATCTTTTCCTCCATTAATTCCCTAACAATATGTTTTAGAGCAAGACATCCCTCCAGATCGTGCCCGACAACACCCTCATGAAATAAACAATGAGCGTTCGGGTTATAGTAAGGAGATGAAGTATTTGAGGGTGGTCCCAGCGGTCTAGTTGTTATCAACCCCTGTTACACTAGAGATGGGTATAGCTCAGTATAAGTCATCGGGATTGGAGGAATTGGAGGCTTTCCCACTGGTCTTCTGTTTTGGAAATTCTGCCTGGGAGCTTGAGCTCGAGGTTGTTGTTGTTGTTGGTAAGCCGGAGCATTGAGTGCTCGTTGATAGCTTTTTTGTTGTTGCACTGGTTGATATATTGGTGCCTGCTGCACTGTCTAATAAGCTGGAACTAGATTGTTGAATATGGGTGTGACATTTGCCACGTATGGTTGTTGGGAATACTGCATATGGTACATTAGTTGTTGAACATAACTTTGTGTTAAGGTTGTTGACATTGCTGGTAAGGTTGTTTCTAATATTGGTTTCTCCTTCCTACTGATACAACATTTGTCTCTCCTTCCTTTTTCTTGTGAAAACTGCCACTAGACTTCTTGGCATTATTATTGCTTGAACTGCCAGAAATATTAGTCATTTTCCCATTCTTCATTCCCAACTCCACCCTTACACCTACAGCCATAATGTCAAAAAAATTGGTCGTCACACTGCTGATCATCTTCTTATAAAATTCTGGCCACACCATGTCTACAAACCAATCAGTCAGCTCTTTCTCGATTAGAGGAGGATCTACCTGAGAGTTAGTCTCCCTCCAACATTGTGCATACTCTTTAAAGGATTCAGAACCCTTATGTGACATGCTTAAACATTGCCTTATATCCGGAGCCAAATCCATATTGTATTTGTAATGCTTCATGAAAGCATAAGCCAAATCCTGAAAGCTATGAGTGCGGGGTTGATATAAGCCTATATACCACTTAGCAGATGCCCCTTTCAAACTATCTTGGAAATAGTGGATCATCAACTTATCATCGTCTACATGAGCATCCATTCTCCTGTAGGACATAATCAAACATGTCTTTGGACAAGTTGCACCTGAGTATTGCTCAAAGTTGGGAGTCTTAAACTTTGGAGGGATTACCAATCCATACACTAGGCACATATCTCTGGTGTCAGTACCAAAGATGTTGTTTCCTTCCATTGCTCTAAATTTTATTCCAATGGTCTCTACACTCTCCTTCAATCTTTCATGACATTTGTCCCCTTCTTCAGACATATCAAGGATCTCATATACTTGCTGTTGGTTGTGAAAGATAGGATGTGTTTGAGTTTGTACAAATTCCAGAGTATAAGTCGGAATAGCTTGAGGAATTTCTGACCCCAAAGGAATTTCCTGTTGAGTAGTTGGCTTTGTGAAGGGTGGAGGCACAAAACCCTGAGATAATCCATAAGGTGGAATATTTGCAGCATTATGTAGCAGTAAAATTGTGAGTGTAAGCTATTGATTAACTTAACTCAAAATGTAAGAGTCGCCACTGCACTTTTATTTTATCCAAAAGGAAATGAAAAAGAGCGAACAAAACCAAGGAGTTCTAAAACAAGAACAAACAGAGATCTGGGTAAGGGGATTGGTTACGCAATGGGAAGGTGTTAGCACCCACAACGTCTATAGTACTCTATAGAAGCCCTTTGAAATATCTATGCTTTCTGGTTTGAAAAAGGTTTGTTTGAAAGGAGATTGGGGAGATGAGAAGAGAAATATTTTTAAGATTTTTGTGTTTGGAGGGACTTATTGCCTCATGCCTACGAATCCACAAAGTGCAATATAGGATAAAAACCTCGTAGTTCGTGGTACAAATAACAAAAGTTTGTTTGTTTTGATTAATTTTAAATGTAAAGACAAGTCGTCATTTTAAGGAGAAAACTACAACTAGTCGCCCACAAGTATAAGACAACACCTGCATCACCTAAAGATGAAGGATTTTGCTTGGATTAAAATCAACAAGTCTATCACTCAACATCTAAGTGGAAAACGTAAATATCTTAATACTATGGGGAATAGGATAATTACATCTCAACTATGAAAATGACTCATGTCTAAACTTTATGAAAAGTTTTAAAATCAAAAGTGCACAAAGGCATAAATTTTTTGAATGAGTTGAAGTTTTTTTAATATCTTTTTGAAATTTGGTAAAAATATGATTAACATTGATTGATATTTATTAAAGAAAATAAAGTTTGAAAATCACTTGACAAAATTCAAGGTTTTATTATGAAAGCGTTTTGAAGTTTGAAAGCAAGAAGGTTTTGAAAGAGGGAGAAGATTTTGAAAATTCAAGAAGGGGAGGAAATGAAGTGACTACCCTAGAAAGCAAAATAAAATCTAGAGATAAGAATGATATAACCAAATTGTAGCACACTTCATAGCTAGCGGGATAAAAATTTCATTCAATTTGAAGCATAAGCTAATGAGAAAGCTAAATAAAGGCAAAGATCCATAATACTCCAAGCATAGGGAAAGAGTTCTAAGTCCAATGGTCTAAGAATAGTCCAAGAGCATATCCACAAAGTTAAGAGCACCAAGTTTTTTAGAGGTTTAATCCTTTATTAGTGTTTTGAACAAGATATGGTCCAAGTGGACAAAAGAAAAATGACATAAACATAAACTAAGATATGATATGAGATATAATAATAGAGTATAAGAATAAAAGAGATAGGGAGCAAGAAGGAAACATAAACAAAATTAATACAGATATTGTTAGTGAGTTAGTGATTAGTTGTTAGAACATACGATCAACGACGGTTAACTCTTGCACTTAGACCAAGGTTAATGAAAACTCATTAGAGGATTGATAAAATCAAAGCCTCCTAACAACAAGTTTCATAGGTAATGGACCTAAGACAAGTAATCAACCATACATGGACTTTCAAACATAAGTTTGAGCCACGAATGATCAATTTTTGATTACAGGATAATTTAGTGCCATGTTAAGCAATCGTAATTGGATTTATGTAGAAACCATGACTATCTGAGGCCGGTCAATAACAATGTTAGTGCCAATGTGTAACACCCCATTTCCCCAAAATAGAATAAAACAATTAAAATAAACACACATCAGAGTTTTCCCACAACGGGATGTCACAATTTTCAACATAACTCTACAAATTATCTCAAAACTGATTTCCAATAAAATTTCAGCGGAAAAAGAAGTCTGTCATAACACATAACAACATATATACATTATCCATGTCATCAACATTGTTATATATAACAATCGGCCATCTGCCCAAAACATACATAATGTCATCACATGTATCACAAAAGTCAGATACGCCACAGGGGCACACATATCAACAATAAAACAATAAGACTCCCAAAAAGCCCCGGTGTTACGTATCAGAGCAGTCCTACGACAACGCTACAATCCAAGCTAGCTAAACACCTGGATTGTCTGTACTTCCGAAGAAGCACAGACCACAACAACAACAAAGGGGGTGAGAATCACGATCAAATAATAATCGTATAAAGGTACATGAATAAAAGGCAGAAAACAATAAATCTTTATTTCACATACAACATATCCGGACCTACTATCCAATCATCAATATTCACAACTCATACAATAACTATGCAACACATGCACTCGACTCAACAATTATGTGGTACCGACTCAACTCAGGATAGATCGCATACACTCCATCTGAGCAACTATCTATCCCTACCAATCAGGGTATCGTTTACCTGTGTGGGCGACAGATCTCCAGTTACCGTGTAACCGGTGATCCCTTGATGATTTGAGGACATAGATGATCATCCTGACAAAGATTTGAGATTAGACCCTTCACCAATTACCGTGTGACCAATTCCTCAGCAGAGCTGTCGTGCAACTGTCATGCTCAGTTTTGGAGATGTTCCTACCAATCAGAGTTTCATTTACCTGTGCGGTTGGCAGATCGCCCGTTACCGTGTAACCGGTGATCCCTTGATGATTTGAGGACATAGATGATCATCCTGACGGAGATTTGAGATTAATCCTTCACCAGTTACTGTGTAACCAGTGATCCCTCGATGATTTGAGGACGCAATGATATCAGATAAATAAGAAAATCATCCTGACGGAGATTCAGATCAGTATTTCTCCAGCTAGTTGCCGTGCAACTATCATTTCGGTCTCCGAAGAGATTTGTCCCCATCAGAGAACCGTGTACTTACGCAGTTGGCAAATTTCCGGGTTTGTTGGTATTCAACCGTCTTTTACCTTAATTGTTTGAGAGTCGTTCGCTTCTCACCCAGTCAGGTCCAAGCCGTTTGAATAGGGGCAGCTGTTGCACCCCAAAATTTTCCCAACTTTTCTTTACCTAGCTTATGTTTCATTTCATTTACATTAGCATTATCATTTGCATTTCATTGACATGTATGCAGGAGATCAAGAGGTATGATTACCAATCAAGGGCTACACAAGAATTTGAAGCTATCTAAGAGGGTCATTCAAGTGTTCAAGGGTTGATATCCTTGTCAGAGAAGTTAAAAGAGCCTCAGAGAGAGTGGTTGAAACCATGAGTGTGTGTCTCCTAACTTGAGAGTTGTGGAAAGCCATCAGATGATTCTGAAGCCATGAAGTTGGACTTGATGTCTTGAGAGAGCTCATGCGAAGTGTTGAAGATCACTTTGAGGCATAGACAGGTCATTGTGCAAGATTAAGAAGCCTCAGCCATGATTGGTGTAGCTAGGGTTTGACTAGGTCAACCCTAAGTCAATTGAGGATTTGAAGGAAGTTGAGACTTAATTCAAGAGCCATGTGACCATGGATGGATACATTGAGATGTTATAAGGATGATTCCAAGGTCAACTCATCATGATTGAAGAGTTTGAGAAGTTTCAGGCTAGGGTTTCTAAGACTTGACAATGTAAAATCCCCTGGCTTGACCCCTGACTTCCAGTCCATTTAACTCAAGATATGATGGTCATCTCATCTTGACCCCAACATGATTTTTGTAGGGCATGGTCTTAGATTTAATTTGAGTACTAGAAGTCCTTGATAGGGTTTATAGAACTCAAGTTATGAGCCAGACAAGTTACAAGTCATCTGAGGCATGTGAATTTAGAGCTTGAAAGTTACCCAACTTGCATGACACTTTTGCCCTAGAAGGATGATTCCTATGAACTTTTGGTCAACATTAATGTTGTTACTTATTCTCTTAGCTTTCTAAAGAGTACTATAAGTCCATGATTGGATTTGTAGAACTCAAGTTATGGCTTTGACAAGTCAAGGGTATTTTGGGTATTTGGGCATTACAGGTGATTTTGAATTATAGGTCAATTTCACTATCTTGCAAGCTTCAAATGGAGTTTTGTTCAATATGAAAGTTGCTCAAGATGATGTTTTTAGCTTAGCTAAGTATCAAGAGTCCATTGATATGGATTAGAACAAGCATTGGTTGAAGAAATTTCACAAAAAGACCATTTTAATGAATTAAAAGGGAAAAATTCAAAACAATTGGTAATTGAATGATTTCAAGCCAAATTTGTACTCATTTTGATTGGAAATGATATTCTAAAAACTTTGGCATTATTATAATTTTCATTTGGGGCTTGGTTCATGGTGTTCCAATTTGTGACTTCATGAATAAGCTACACATCCCAAAATCATACCATTAAGCTCCAAACCAATTTTCACAAGCCAAAGTCTAAACCTTACCTTGGGATCAAAGCCTAAGGAGTACTTAAGGGATCTACTCCAAACCAAAAAGAAAAAACTCCTCACAATTTTCATTTTTCAGTTTCAAGAATTCTCTCACTCTCTCAATTCTCTCAATTTTCTTCATTCTCCAAACCCTCACCCATAGCTCCTTGTCATCGGATCCATTGATTTTTCATTGAAATCAATGGAATCTTGAGCATAAACCTCCACTCATCATCATTATCGGATCAAGTTTCGTAATCAATTTTTGTGCAAATTGAAGTTGGATATTGGAGCGTAAGTTGGAAGCATTTATTCGGAGCAATTCGGATTCGAAGTGTTCGATCTTCATCTTCTTGCAAGAATTATTGTGGATCTTGAAGTTTTCCGTCTAATCTTGTTCGGATCTTTTCAAATTCACTTGATCAACGATCACCGGATCAAATCACCGATCCGTAGGTTGGTTTTCCGATTTAACTTAACCATTTGATTGTTGTTTTTTAATGGCATTAAAATTCTGTTTTGTGTGCTGTTTGATTTTAATTCATATAAAATAGAAAGAATGCTTATAAAAATATGATAAAATTCGTGGATGGTCCTTATCATGTCTATGATCTTTGTGCGCAATTGGATTTTAGTTTCGTTTAATTTTCAATTTGATTTCGTTTTTCTCCTTTAGTTGGATAATATAATGTCAAAAACTGCATAGTTTCTTGCCGATTTTTGTTCTAGAGTTTGGTATAGAATTTAGACTTAATTCTTTGCTGGTTTATTATAGACATATTAAGGAGCTCCCAGAAATTTTTAGGGTAATTTTTAGGTAGTTGTAGGTTCTGTTTTGAACTAGATCTTTAGAGGCTTCCCTACTTGATTTCCCTTTTGACTATTTTTGGTGTGTGATTTCTTTAATGCCTTTAAGCATAGTTTTAGGCTCTGGTTTTTCTACTATAGATACCTAACATGCTTAGGTTCCCCTAGAAATCTTCCTAGGATTTTAGAATTAGTTTTGGTATTTTAGATTGAATTAATACTTAGGCTAGTCTTAAGATGTTCATAACATAGCCTTTCCTTTTGATTGATTTCATTGATGACTTTTAGCATGAGATAAACTTTTCATTCCTTTTGATTATTGTTATACACATGTTGATGATGTTGTGTAATTTTTGTTATGATTATGATTTAAAATAAGGTATATGGTAGTTGTTTAGGAGTGTTCATGAATGGATCCCTTTAGTGTACCCTTGAAGCTTTAGACTTAGTTTGAACCTTTTCACTTAGGTTTAACCTCTGATTTTTCTACCATGGAATGTTGATACATATAGGATAGTATAGTATTTTTCTTGGAATTGTTATAAATGATTTTCTATTAAGTTCCTATTTTACAAGTTAACCTTAGATTAGGTGATCCTAACTAGGTTAGATGCATAGATTAGGCTTGTAAATGACCTCTAGATGATTCTAGGTCCCATTTCCTCTTTTGATAGATTGGTAATAGATAGAAGCCCCCTTCTAGAACCCTTGATCTTTAGGATAGATGTCCTTAGAATGTATCATTTGTGGTTTCTTTAGAAGCTTAAATAGGTGGATGATTCTTCCTATAGGGGTAGTTTCCTCTTCAATTTTTCTTGCTTGATTGGAATCCCTCTTGTGAGTAATGTTTTCTCTTGTGGAGGAATACATTGCACTATCATAAAGGGGTTGAGTCCATGAAAGCTACCTCTTTCTCTAAAGGAAATGGAGTTGGTTGAGTGTCTGTGGTAAGTTCCTGTGGAACTTACCTTACTTCTCATCTCCATTCTCCTAAAGTTTCTCTCATTCATTCTTTCTAGGAACTTCTTGAGGTGGCATAGTCTCTCCTGTGGTGGGAATGTTGCTCATCTCTTGAAGGATCCAAACCCCTAGGATTACCCCAAAATCTCTCCTAGTTGGTTGAGTTCCTGGGATAAGTTCCTATGGAACTTACCCTAGCCTCCCAACACCCAATTTCGTTCCTTAGGATAGATGCTTGTATGATTACTTGCGGGATGAATCCCTTACTTGTCATAAATTCATTTCCTTCATGCATGATTGTGTGGTGTGCTAGGATAGTTCATGCTTAGAGTAGCATAAGAGTAGGTGCATGATTGCATCAAGAGGTCGAGTGGGTCTCCCTCTGCTTGTATTGCATTAAGGGTTGAGGTAGTGCTCCCCTTGCTTGTGTGTTGTTTTTCTTTTTCTACTTGACGTATTTTCATAATAGAGGTTGAGTGAGCTCCCTCTGCTTGTCTGTTTTGTCTGTTTTTCTTTTGCTTGATTGCTAAGAGGTTGAGTGAGTCTCCCTCTGCTTGTATTGCTGCATTGCATATGCATTTTTACTGTATATCTGTTTACTATTTAAGCTAATGCTTTATCTGTTTCTGTATCCCTCTGCCATGATCCCCTAGGAATCTCACTTCCTTTGATAAGGAAGTGATGATTAGAACTTTAGGTTGAAGCCTATGCATGATAACTTCTAGGAGATCCCTGTTTCAAACCTCAACCATAGGATGAATCCTTGGCATGACAACATTGGGACTTGACAGTCTCCCCATAGAGTTCATTCTCTTCTCATCTAAAAACAACCATAAAAACCAGTTCTTCCGTAAAAGACAGAAAACAAACTTCAAACTTGTTGCCCCGTGGGCCCATAATTCAAAGGAAGCTTTTCTGAAGAAAAGAGTGTCGTTAACTCCCAGTTCTACCGCAAACGGTAACGCCTAAGTCTCCAAGGGTCGAGCCGCGTACACCAAACTGCTGGAACTGTTTGTTAACCCTACTCGAAAAATCAGATGAATCTGAACCCCCGTAATCCGTATTATCCCGAACTACGTAAGCTCTAATCTCTCATACCTGTTGAAAGTACGTAGGCACAATACTGACGTATTGGCGAGCCACCTTCCCTTCACCCGTAGTTAGCCGAACTACGTTGACTCTAATTTCTCATTCTCTGATGAGAATACGTAGGCATAAAGTGCGACGCTTTGCCGAGTCACTTTCTTTTCTTTTCAGACCAGCCTTGATAGGTAGATAGTAAAATAAACCCGTCAGATAAACACAACAAGCATGGATCCCATCGAATACGATGGACGTGAGGGGTGCTAATACCTTCCCCTTACATAACCGACTCCCGAATCCAGAAAATGGTTGCGATGACCTTGTCTTATACCTTTTCATCCGGTTTTTCCGATCGTTTCCTTTCCCGTTCCGAGGGATAAATAACGAAAGGTGGCGACTCTTCTGTTTTGTCGGCACCTTATTTTTGCGGTGGCGACAGCTGGCGACTCTGCTGGGGACTGCGATGGTTCCCTATGCGAGTCTCGCCTTGGATTTTCTTCCTAGCTGTCTGGGTCATCCCCAGCAGCTGGCGACTCTGCTGGGGATCCAACGTCCCCTGTGCGAGTCAATCCTAGCGCTTGCGTGTTTACCTGTTGGGTTGTGTTTATTTATCGCATTTTACTTCCCGCATTTTATATTCAGTATGATATGATTATCTGTGCTGTTGGGGGAGGGACTCTGATGAGTGATAAGCCAGACCCAGGCTTGAGAGCTACATAGTATTAGAGCAGATTAATGGTGAACCTGCATGTTAGGCATGTACTAGTTCCCACGCAATCTGCACTCAGACGAGATTCTCTGAGATGATTTCCATTTCCAGCCCAGTGGGCCATCGAAAGGATTTCAGATCTAAGGATTGTCGACTCTGGGAACCGATCATTTGTGATTCAGCTAAGTGAGGCCACTTCAAGAGATGATGATGCCACACCTTCTGGGTATCGTATCATCGTTTCTTGAAAGTTTGTGACGCTGATGACCGCATAGGACGCCGTACGTTTTCCGTGATTAGGTCCATACCTGTGAGCAGGGTCGGGTTATTGCAGGAAACCTTAACCTCCAGAAAACCTGGTTTTCTTGACAGTGAATCAGTATTGTTGGTGTCAGAGGGTTCTCGTCATCAGAGATGTGTTTGTTCTTGACAGAGCAGAATTATGGGCCTCTTCAGTCAACAGCGCAACACTCTTGATCTCTTGCTGCGTCTTTGCACTTGCATTTGCATCATCATACAATGTTTGCATTTTGCATCTAGCATTCTCATTTACATTGCAGGTTGTTCCCGGCAGCTTGATGTTCTTATCTCTGCTTGGTTTGCATAAGTGACAGGATTGAGCAGGTCCGATTCCACATATATCCCACTCAAGGTAATCAACAAACAGCAATGGATCAAGTTCAAGCTGAAGTGCAGGAGCTCAGGGCTCGCCTGACTCAGTTCATGGAAATGATGCAGGGCGTCGCAGCAGGACAAGAACAGCTAAGAACCATAGTTCAACCGTTGATGGCACGGGTGAACGAAGAAGGTGTTGTCTAGGGAGGTGCTGGTATTATCCCTCCTGTTGGTGGTTTTGTTCCACCTCCTATCCCTGTTGTTGTTACACCTCCGGGCGGAGGCGTTGATAATGGAAATGGCAATGTTGTCGGTGGAAGTACCCACCCTGGGCCTAGAACCGTCGGCCCTCACTAGGAAGATCACCAAAGCGATATCTTTTCCATGAGAGATATGGGAGCGGCCATGCCAACTTAAGCTGAACAGAGGTTTAAGCTAATTGAAGAGAAGATGAAGGCCTTGGAGAATCAGAACTCTGTAGGCCTTGATATGTATGATATGGGTCTGGTTCCAGGAGTCAGAATTCCTCCCAAGTTCAGGGTACCAGAATTCGACAAGTACAAAGGGACAACCTGTCCTCGAGTTCACGTCCGGGAATACTTCCGAAAGCTGTCTGCGTATTCTGAAGACGAAAAGCTGCTAATGCATTTCTTCCAGGATAGTATGACCGGGGTATCATTGGAATGGTACATGGGGCTCGAGAGAACCCACATCCGTAGTTGGAAAGAGTTGGCCGAAGCGTTTGTGCGTCATTATCAGTATAACAGTGATCTGGCACCAACCAGGATACAACTGCAGAGTTTGTCCCAAAAGAGTACTGAGAGCTTCAAGGAATACGCCCAGAGATGGAGAGACTTGGCATCAAGAGTACAACCTCCCCTGATGGAGAGAGAGCTGAATTACATGTTCACGGCTACACTTCCTGGTGTGTATTATGAAAAACTGATAGGTTACATGACTGCTAATTTCTCAGATCTGGTAATAGCAGGGGAAAGGGTCGAAAGCGGTATCAAATTGGGAAAGATCCAAGTCGCTCCTGTTTTTGCTAAAGATGCAAAGAAGCCGCATGTTGGAGAAACTAGTGTTGTGTCTACTCAAGTTGTTGGTCAACGTTCATCCCGAAGCCAACAACCTCGTGCTCCTTGACAGCAAAACAATCGGTGCCAGAATCAAAATAGGCCCCGTAACAACCTGGAAAGAAGGACTGCTCCTCTTCACCATGTTCCAATGCCGCTCAGCTAGATTCTGCCGCATCTGATTCAACACTCGTTGGTGGAGCATAAAGCTCTCAAACCAAGGCCAGAGCCCTATCCTCCGGGATATGACCCCAGTGCTCAATGTGATTATCATGCAGGATCCCAGGGGCACGCGACTGAAGATTGCAAGGCCTTTCAAGCCAAAGTGCAACACTTGATGGACCAAGAATACATTTCCTTTTCCGAAGGAGAGCTGGTTGTGCACGTCGACCTCTCGTCTGATTGAGTTTGGAGACTTCAAGGGTTGCATCTCCCTAGTCAGTGGTTCAGATACAAGAAGCCCAGTTCTCCAAAAGCTGGCACTCTGCATTTTATCATGTCATTTCTTTACCTTTGTAGTTTCTTTCCTGTAGGATTGCAAATTTCGTTTGTAAAGCACGTTGTTTTTCAATTGATATTGATAATGAAATAAATATGCATGTTTTGAACTAATCCATTCGTGTTCACTCTATTGCTTTCTTTTATTTCAAACGCTTGTTTAAGTGGAATCTGGGGAGGATGACGAAATCCAATGATGCGTAAGCTTCTGATGCTATGCTTTTGAACAAAGAAAAACCTGTTGATGATGTACAGGCATTGTTTCAATTCCCAAACACCGGAGATATAAGGAAGAGAATCCCTTGTTAACCCCTTTGAGCCTAGTTGTAGGAGTTTCTTTCTGAAGATTAAAAACCCGCAATCTTAACCCGGGGCAGGATAGGTGTTAGTTAATTTGACCAGGCATTCAAATTACAAAAGGAGTGTCCGTTCGAGGATCAATCACACCGCTATAGGTCGTACCTTAAAAATCATGATGGTTAAACTTGGCCGATCAGAAGTGAAACAGTCACAATCTCTTTAACAAGTCATACGAGCCGATGCCATACGATTTGTTCAAAAAAAAGAAGAAAAGAATAAAAGAGGAAAAGCCCGCTAAGTCGAATCTTGAAAGCAAGCGACTTAGGAAAAAATTAGGGTACCCCGCTGGACTTCAAAACTGAAGAAACTCTAAAGAGTTAGTCCAGGCAAAAGTTAGGGGAAAACGAAAAAACGAAAAACGAAAAGTGAAAAGGATTATGAAAGAAAATCCTCAAATAAAAACGAAATCGTATGGCTACCGGTGCACAAACAAAGACGAAAAGCGAATGAACTAGATCTTTAGAGGCTTCCCTACTTGATTTCCCTTTTGACCATTTTTGGTGTGTGATTTCTTTAGTGCCTTTAAGCATAGTTTTAGGCTTTGGTTTTTCTACTATAGATACCTAACATGCTTAGGTTCCCCTAGAAATTTTCCTAGGATTTTAGAATTATTTTTGGTATTTTAGATTGAATTAATACTTAGGCTAGTCTTAACATGTTCATAGCATAGTCTTTCCTTTTGATTGATTTCTGTTGCACCCCAAATTTGTCCTACCTTTACATAGTTTCTAGTGCCACTTTATTTTGAATGAATAAATGGCACAATTGGCAAGAGACCGTGTGTAAGGAGTTGTGAGTGTGAGAGGTCGAGAGTTCAAATCCCATCTTCTTCACTTTTTGTTTTTCTTTTATTTTTATTCTAACTTTTCTATTTTTATAAAAAAAAAATAACAAAATAGTTTTTTTTATTATTTAATTATTATTTTCGTATTTTATTTAAATTATTTTTTAAAAAATATTATTTTTTCACTTTTTTCCATATTACTCATAAAAACATCCAAAAATCATAAAATTAAAAATATTAGAAAAGATTTTATTCTTTTAAGTTTGTTTAAGTTTGTTTTTTTTAGTTTTGACTAATTATTTAAGTTGTGCTTTAAAATAGGCATTAGGTTAGAGTTAACCCTAATTTGTTACCTATATAAACATGAGTTGCATTTGAGAAAAGGGGAGAAGGGAAAAAAAGAAAAACGGCGGCCGTTCTCACGATTTATCAGAAGAGGGAATTTTCTTGGAAGAATCCTAAAAGGTTTGAATTCATCATCGGCCAAGCGCTACCGGCGAGCAAAAAGTCCCAACGGCGGAGGCTCAGTTCGTTCAACATCATCGTCGTTACCGTAAGCTTTCTCTTTCCTTTGATTTACGGCATTTTATGATTTTTGTGTGTTGTTTTGTTCATTGATTGTAGATCAATGGGAAGAATAAATAGAAGATGACATGCAAGGATTGAAGGAGAGGAAAAGCTTCGATAGTCATCCAGGGAGAAAACGGCAGAAGCCTTTTTATTTACGTTTCATTTTTTTATTTTATTATTCAATTGTTTATTTTTTCATTTATATTAACTATGTAGTTTGTAATTAATAATGCAATTAAGTTTAGGTAAGCTATTTCAACAACAAAAAAAAACATAACGTAATTAGTTTTTTAAAAATTAAGATCTTTCTAAAAAGTTTTTTTCACAAATTAAATCATTTTTTATTTAAAAACATATTTCTAAATAAAACAGTTTTTCTTAATTAAAGCTTTTTTCCAATTAAAACCATTTTTCATTAAGTTAACACAAAAATTAAAAAATGACCTTTCTTTCACTAAAACAAAAATTAAAACCTTTTTCGTTGAATTTAAATCAAATTTTTTCATTAAAATTTAAAACATTTTTTTAATTAAAATTTAAAACATTTATTTTCGATAACATTAAAACATTTTTTTCAAGACATTTTTTCATTAAAATTAAAACCAGTTTCTTTATTAAATTTTTTAGTAAATAATTAGAATAGTTTCTCCATTTAAGCATGAAATTAATTCTCCTCTCCTCTTCTCAATAAAAACTCAAAAAGAAATAAGTTTTGATTTAGCCGTTTCATTTTTGTCTAATCCTCGTTAATTTGTTTGTTTCAACTCGTTATTATTTCATTTGTTTGTTTTTGTTCCATGGATGTAATTTACGCGAGGCCATGGTCGCGGTTATTTTATCTTGCATTTTTTGGGAATTTGTAATTTACGCGAGTGATCGTCGCGATGCTTTTTTTTACCGCTTTCTTTATTTTTCCGCACTTTAATTCTGCCGAATAGTAATTTGTCGTATTTTGCATGTTTTTACCGTTAGAATCCCTCCGAAGGAATTAGGTCTAGCCGTTTGACCGCCGAGTCAATAGTCTTAACCCTTTGGACCATTTCAAACCCTGTTTAGCCTACGTGTCCCGCCGTGGACAAAAATACCCTTTACCCTAGTTTTAGGTCAAAGAGTCGCCGTACTCTGTTTTAGGGTTTCCCGCCGTGGAATCCCTAATTTCAACCCTAAATTTTTAATTAACAAATTCAACGTAGAAATAGGAGTTTCAAAGACTCCACGTAAGCGTGTCCTTAAGATACGTTTATTCCCCATTGAAACCTTGACCACAGTCAAGACGTTTCTAACCTCCCTTTCGAGGGGAACTACAATTACTCTGATTCCATTCCCGTCAGGATATGTAGGCACAAGATGCGACGTCTTGCCGAGTAAACTTAGGACTAACCCTTAGGTCTTTAGGTCACTTTATCCCTTACCTCAATATATATTAAAACAGATAATAAAATATAAAAAAAGCATACAATAAACAAAAGGTTCCTGTAGAGTACTACAGAAGTTTAGGGTGCTAGTACCTTCCCTAAGCTTAACCAACCCCTTACCTAGATCTCTCCCCGCATTGTCTTTACGATGCAAAATTAGGTTCTCCTCTTTTGACCTTTTCCTTCGGATAAATCAAAGAGCGGTTGTGAACTAAAGATGCGATTCAAATTAATTAATAATTTGATATCATATTCTAACCGCAACAATTTCATTGATGAATTTTAGCATGAGATAAACTTTTCATTCCTTTTGATTATTGTTATACACATGTTGATGATGTTGTGTAATTTTTGTTATGATTTTTAGATGATTTTAAATAAGGTTTTAGGGTAGTTGTTTAGGAGTGTTCATGAATGGATCCCTTTAGTGTACCCTTGAAGCTTTAGATTTAGTTTGAACCTTTTGACTTCGGTTTAACCTCTAATTTTTCTACCATGGAATATTGATAAATATAGGATAGTATAGTATTTTTCTTGGAATTGTTAGAAATGATTTTCTATTAAGTTCCTATTTTACAAGTTAACCTTAGATTAGGTGATCCTAACTAGGTTAGATGCATAGATTAGGCTTGTAAATGACCTCTAGATGATTCTAGGTCCCATATCCTCTCTTGATAAATTGGTAATAGATAGAAGCCCCCTTCTAGAACCCTTGATCTTTAGGATAGATGTCCTTAGAATGTATCATTTATGGTTTCTTTAGAAGCTTAAATAGGTGGATGATTCTTCCTATAGGGGTAGTTTCCTCTTCAATTTTTCTTGCTTGATTGGAATCCCTCTTGTGAGTAATGTTTTCTCCTGTGGAGGAATACATTGCACTATCATAAAGGGGTTGAGTCCATGAAAGCTACCTATGTCTCTAAAGGAAATGGAGTTGGTTGAGTGTCTGTGGCAAGTTCATGTGGAACTTACCTTGCTTCTCATCTCCATTCTCCTAAAGTTTCTCTCATTCATTCTTTCTAGAAACTTCTTGGGGTGGCATAGTCTCTCCTGTGGAGGGAATGTTGCTCATCTCTTGAAGGAGCCAAACCCCTAGGATTACCCCAAAATCTCTCCTAGTGTGTTGAGTGCCTGGGATAAGTTCCTGTGGAACTTACCCTGGCCTCCCAACACCCAATTTCTTTCCTTAGGATAGATGCTTGTATGATTACTTGCGGGATGAATCCCTTACTTGTCATAAATTCGTTTCCTTCATGCACGATTGTGTGGTGTGCTAGGATAGTTCATGCTTAGAGTAGCATAAGAGTAGGTGCATGATTGCATCAAGAGGTCGAGTGGGTCTCCCTCTTCTTGTATTGCATTAAGGGTTGAGGTGGTGCTCCCCTTGCTTGTGTGTTGTTTTTCTTTTTCTACTTGACGTATTTGCATAATAGAGGTTGAGTGAGCTCCCTCTGCTTGTCTGTTTTGTCTGTTTTTCTTTTGCTTGATTGCTAAGAGGTTGAGTGAGTCTCCCTCTACTTGTATTGTTGCATTGCATACGCATCTTTACTGTATATCTGTTTACTATTTAAGCTGATGCTTTATCTGTTTCTGTATCCCTCTGCCATGATCCCCTAGGAATCTCACTTCCTTTGATAAGGAAGTGATGATTAGAACTTTAGGTTGAAGCCTATGCATGATAACTTCTAGGAGATCCCTGTTTCAAACCTCAACCATAGGATGAATCCTTGGCATGACAACATTAGGACTTGACAGTCTCCCTATAGAGTTCGTTCTCTTCTCATCTCAAAACAACCATAAAAAACAGTTCTTCCGTAAAAGACAGAAAACAAATTTCAAACTTTTTGCCCCGTGGGCCCATAATTCAAAGGAAGCTTTTTTGAAGAAAAGAGTGTCGTTAACTCCCAGTTCTACCGCAAACGGTAACGCCTAAGTCTCCAAGGGTCGAGCCGCGTACGCCAAACTGCTGGAACTGTTTGTTAACCCTACTCGGAAAAACAGATGAATCTGAACCCCCGTAATCTGTATTATCCCGAACTACGTAAGCTCTGATCTCTCATACCTGTTGAGAGTACGTAGGCACAATACTGACGTATTGGCGATCCACCTTCCCTTCACCCGTAGTTAGCCGAACTATGTTGACTCTGATTTCTCATTCTCTGATGAGAATACGTAGGCATAAAGCGCAACGCTTTGCCGAGTCACTTTCTTTTCTTTTCAGACCAGCCTTGATAGGTAGATAGTAAAATAAGCCCGTCAGATAAACACAACAAGCGTGGATCCCATCGAGTACGATGGACGTGAAGGGTGCTAATACCTTCCCCTTGCGTAACCGACTCCCGAATCTAGACAGTGGTTGCGATGACCTTGTCTTATACCTTTTCGTCAGGTTTTTCCGATCGTTTCCTTTCCTGTTCCGAGGGATAAATAAGGAAAGGTGGCGACTCTTCTGTTTTGCCGGCACCTTATTTTGAACAAGACTTCTTATAAACCACTGCTTGATAACCACAAGAGAACATGACCTATGATACACATAGCCTAAAAAATAGCCCACTAACACAGATAACATGCAATTGAAGCAAACTCTTGATAGTTTGACCAAGACGAGGTCAAACTTACATTTGATATAGACTTGAATGAATTACCACATTTGACTTGGAACTAATTCCCTTTCCATGAATCTCCCTGCAAAACCCTAAATACACATAGAAAGAAAAACAGGCGACTGCACTATATTTTTGGTATTTTGGTTAGAGGTTAGTAAACATAGTCAAACATAAAGCAAGTAAGAAACACACGAATGCTTGGTCATCTTGTTTGTTTATGTAATGCAAATGATAAGTGGGATCTTAGGGTTAAAAATTAGGCTATTACAGTTGCCCCTATTTAAGTTTCTTCTATCCGGAGATATGAAGATTGACATCTTTGTCTCGACCAGATAAAAGAGACTTAAATACATAAATAAACCCAATTATTGGCCCTAAGAGGCCACAAAATGATATGATTATGCTAATGATATAAAGACACAAGACCTCTGTGGGGAAAACATGCCACAAGAGACAAACAAACTACTGGAGAATAAAAGAAGAAAAGAGACTCCACATGGGAAATCAAAAGAGTAAGATTCTATTCCGATAAAGGAAAGGAATCAATTCAATTGGGGAAGAGATGCCAATTGTCAGTTACTGGGCGAAGATATTCAAACCGAAGAGAAGAAGGTAAAATACTTTCTACTAGTTACTGAGTAGAAAATAAGGGCAATAAACACAAAAGAATTATCATCTATTGGTTACTGGATAGAAAACAAAGAGATGTATTACTTATTATCGGTTATTGGGTAAAAGTAATCAACTTGTTAAGAGATAATCAACTACCTGTTACTGGGTAGGAAAAGAAACAATGCCAACTACTTGTTACTAAGTAGCTTAGCGAGAGTAATAAACCTTAAGGAAAAGGTTGCCAATTATCAGTTACTGGATAGAGCAAACAATATATCAACTACCTATTACTAGGTAGGAAGAGGAATATTACCATAAGGAAAGATTACCAACTACCAGTTACTGGGTAGAAAATCAACGGTAACTAACCAAAAGAGAGACAAATGTTACCCGCTACCAGTTACTGGGTAGAAAAAATAAAGGCAACAAGCTAGGGAGGAAGGATTACCTTTTACCGGTTACTGGGTAAGAACAAAGGATAACCAACCAAAAAGGGTGAGAAATATTACCTACTACCTGTTACTGGGTAGAAAATAGAGGCAATGGACTCAAAAGGTGAATAAACATTACCGGTTACCCGTCACTAGGTAGAAAATAAAGGCAATAAACTCACAAGGAAAGACTACCAACTACCTGTCACTGGGTAGGGTAAACAAAACTCAACTACTTGTTACTGGGTAGGAGAAAGAAACAAAGGTCGACTAGATGTCACTAGGTAGGAAAAACAGAATTCAACTACTTATCACTGAGTAGGAGAAAGAGGAATATTATCAGCTACCTGTCATTGGGAAGCTCAAATCACACAAAAAACTTCTCAAATAAAGAGACAACCATTTGTTGGGGATGAAATATTAATAACTATGTTGGGATCTTCAAAAGAGATACGGGCAGGTTAAATCATACAACAGACTTCTCAAATAAAGAGACAACCATCTGTTGGGGATTTCACAACAAACTTCTCATGGGGACTTCTTCCACATAGATGCCATTTGATGGAAAAGCGGGTCGAATAAGGTTCCATTATTTAATAATAAACTTCTCTACTATGGATGAACTAGATAACTTGTTGGGGACACACAAGCTGCTCAAGTAAAGAGGCTTCCACTTGAAGTCGCACAAGCAATTACCAAGAGAGTGTTATCAAAACACCACTGGGAAATTCAAATCTTTATCTTCTGATGGGATTAATAACAGATTTCTGCCGAGGAAAATAAATCCTCAACGAGTAAAATATCATCTTATCATCCAGGTTTCACAGCCCAGAGAAAATTAAAATAACCGCTGTAAGAGACCAAAGTTCAATCCAGGAATAAACTGGAGAGAAACGGTCAAACAAGACTCAACCTGATGAAGAAATATTTCACCGGGGACCAATTCCATCCAGATAAAAGCTGGGGAGAAAGGCTAAAACAAACATCTTGCACGAGGCATAAACTCTGTGGGGGAATTAGAAAGGATAGGAATTTTCTACTTAGGGGTTGACACTCTGATGGAGAGACGATACACACACTTCGTGGGGATAATAACACCGGGGAAAGGGAAGCACCAAGAAAAATGCAAGATGTACAATGCCACAAAAACATGCTATGCTCTACAAAATGAATGTGCATGCAATGCATATGAGTATGAATATGCTGACAAAACAGACAAAAAGGATAAATAGAAGGTGAACAAAATATCACAACATCACTGAAATACTCAACTAATCTCTACGAGCTAGAGACATCATTGGAGATCATGTTGGGGATTAGCAACAGAAATCCTGCAAGAAATAAACAAAATTCATCAAAGGAAAATAAATCCTACTACAATGCTCAATTCTCGCCGAGGAGATGGAGATACTTCTTGGGGAGAAAACCCCAAAGATCAATCTTCAAACATCAATAATCCACAAGAGGGAACAACAATATGAACTCCGTTTCTAGGGAAAGATCGATTGGAGAAACACAGCAACACGAATCTTCTAACTCTTCCTGGGGATAAGAAAAATCCATATGAAATCTGCTTCAAAGGGATGATGAGATCTACTGTGAAAGTATAATGGATCCGCTGGAGGATTGTAATCATGTAAACAACTACACAAACTCCACTAGGGAATAACACAGCTCTTCTGGGGATATCAGAAAAGTTCTCTGTGGATTATCCAACTCTGAGAGAAACATCATTGACTTTCCGAGGAAACTAAGAAGTTAACATAATAGCAAAAAAATAAGTTGTGGGGAATTTTAGATCAATACTCAACACAAGGTGAGAGAAAACCCAACAGGTGACTGTTATATCAACACTTCTTAGAAGAACACAACATGCTTTTTACTTGGGAAACATCCAAAGTAACTAATGCATAACCTCTACTGGGAATTAACAAAGAAAATCTTTGTGTAGGAATTAACATCAAGGAGAGGTGGACCTCAAAACTAATCGAATGCTTGACCATATCTGGCTGGATGAAAGAAACATACTCAGCTGGAGAAAATTTGAATCAAGACTTAGCTAGGGAAAATCGAATAACATCCATCTGGTTATCCATAGGAACAAAACTTTGCTAAGGGAATATCAGTAATACTCTACTGGAGAAACCTCAATACAAATCTACTGAGGAGTTGTCAATAAATTCTACCAAAGGAGCAAGAAAGAACCCTGTTAAGGGAAACATCAACGAACTCTACTTAAGAGAGTATCAACAAGAATAAACTCCACTAAGGACATCACTAAGCTTCACGTTTCGAGATTTTACCATTCTTGGGATTATTGTTGACATTCCTTTTTTATATTCATAAGTCAAAGAAAAATGTTTTTATAATTTTCAAATTTTAAATCAATTATCCACAATTTGTTGCAAAAATCATCATCAAAAATAAAATGAAATTTTACAAACAAAAACAAAAATGAGAATTGCAAACAAAGGGACAAAGGCCCAAATTTAATTGATAGAATGGTAGTCCACAAATGGCGTAACTCCACGAATCATTATAAAGTTTAAAAAATGGTAAGTATAATGGAAAGGGCTACATTGAAATACAATGACCACTATTCTCCCTAACAACTTTGAATTCCAACTGTGCTTGAGACTTCAACTGAGGATGATTGAAGTAAAGCCCTTGATAGGAAATGTTGCTTCAAACGATCAAGATCAGCCAGATGCAGTTACTTGCCATAATCCCTAATTTTTGCCTAGGTTGCCCTCTCGGATTTTCAATCTACCGGGATGGTTATTTTCTGTTTTTGTCTCTAATTTTTGCCTGGACCGCCCTTTCGAGTTTTCAATCCACCGAGACGCTCATTTTTTCCTAAGCCGCCCTTTCGAGTTTTCAACTTAGTGAGTTGTTCTTTTATTTTTAGGCGAAGTATTTCGTTACTGCATCGACATTCATAGGACGAGTGAACTCTTCATCATCCATAGTTGTAAGAATTAATGCACCACCAGAGAAGGATCTCTTAACAACATATGGGCCTTCGTAATTAGGAGTCCACTTTCCCCTAGAATTAGTGGTAAAAGTCGAGATCTTTTCGAGCACGAGGTCGCCTTCTCTGAACACACGAGGTCGGACCTTCTTGTCGAATTCTTTCTTCATCCTCTATTGATACGATTGGCCATGACACAATGTCGTCATTCTTTTCTCTTCGACAGATTCAACTGGTCATATCTACTTTGACACCATTCAGCCTCAGGCAATTCAGCTTCCATCAAAACTCTCATAGAATGGGTTTCAACCTCTACTAGAAGCACTTCTTCCATGCCATAAACAAGTGAGAAAGGGTTTTCCCCTGTTGAAGTGCAGGCGGATGTATGATACCCATGTAAAGCAAAAGGGAGCATCTTATTCCAATCTTTGTATGTAACAACCATCTTTAGAATGATCTTCTTAATATTCTTATTAGTAACTTCAACAGCCCCATTCATCTTGGGTCTGTAGGGAGAAGAATTATGATGCTCAATCTTAAACTCATCGCATAATTCTTTCATCGTCTTGTTATTCAGATTCGACCCATTATTAGTGATGATCTTGCTCGAAACACCATACTGACAGATGATTTGCTTCTTGATAAACCAGACAACTACCTGCTTGGTCACATTGGCATATGATGCCGCTTCGACCCACTTGGTAAAATAGTCAATAGCCACCAATATAAAACGGTGTATGTTCAATGTTTTAGGCTCAATTATTCCAATCATATTAATGCCCCGTATGGAGAAAGGCCATGGAGAAGAGTTGGAGGCACATGAATTTTGTCAGCATAAATCTAGAATTTATGGAGGTTCTTCACATATTTACAATAGTCAGATTCCATTGTCAGCCAATAGTAACCTTCCAATAACATCTTCTTAGCCATTGCATGTCCATTGGGGTGGGTACCAAAGGACCCCTCATGAATTTCTTTCATCAACATGTCTGCTCCGTTTCTATCCATGCATCTGAGCAAGATCATGTCATAATTTATCTTATACATCACATCATCATTCAAGAAGAAACTACTAGCCAATCTTCTCAAAGTTATTTTATCTTTCTTGGATGCCTCGAGTGGTTACTCTTGATTTTGAAAAAAAAAATTTAATATCATAATACTAAGGTTTATCATCAACAACCTCTTCAACTACAAACATATGAGTTGGTCTATCAAGACGCATCACATCAATTTTTGGCACATGATTCCAATGATTTACCACAATCATGGAGGATAAAGTCGCTAAAGCATCTGCCATTCGATTCTATGCTCTGGGCATATGGTGAAACTCAACCTTATTGAAGAAATTTGACAAACTTCTTGCATAATCATGATAAGTGTTGCACCCCAAAATTTGACCAACATTTCTTTACCTAGCTTATGTTGCATCTCATTCACATTAGCATTAGCATTTCCATTTCATTAACATGTATGCAGGAGATCAAGAGGTATGATTACCAATCAAGAGCTATGAAAGACCATGAAGCTAGCCAAGAAGGTTATTCAAGTGTTCAAAGGCTGATATCTTTGTCAGAGAAATTAGAAGATTCTCAGAGAGAATGGTTGAAACCAAGGTTGTGTGCCTCCTAGCTTGAGAGTTGTGGGAGCTCCTCAGATGATTCTGAAGCCAGGAATATGGACTTGAAGCCTTGAGAGAGCTTATGAGATGTCTTGAAAGCCATCATGAGGCCTAGACAGGTCATGGTGCAAGTTTAAGAAGACCCAGCCATGAGTGGTGTAATTAGGGTTTGACTGGGTCAACCCTAGGTCAACTGATGATTTGAACAAGGTTGAGACCTAATTCAAGAGCCATGTGATCATTTATTGACACATTTAGATGTTATAAGGATGATTCCAAGGTCAACTCATCATGATTGAAGAGTTTGAGAAGTTTTAAGCTAGGGTTTCTAAGGCTTGACAGTGTAAAATCCCCTAGTTTGACCCCTATCTTCAAAGCAGTTTAGCTCAGGATGTGATTGTCATCTCATCTTTCCCCCAACATGAATGTTGTAGAGCATGTTCTTAGCTTTAATTTGAGTACTATAAGTCCTTGATAGGATTTGTAGAACTCAAGTTATGACTTTGACAAGTTACAGGTCATCTGAGGTCTGTGGATTTGGGAGCTTGAAAGTTGTCCAACTTGCATGGAACTTTTGCCCAAGAAGGATGATTCCTATGAACTTTTGGTCAACATGAATGTTGTGCCTTATCTTCTTAGCTTTATATAGAGTACTAGAAGTCCTTGATAGGATTTGTAGAACTCAAGTTATGGCTTTGACAAGTCAAGGGCATTTTGGTCATTCGGAGATTACAGGTCATTTCAAGCATAAGGCCATAACTCCTATTTCCAAGCTTCAAATGGAAAAATCTTCAACATTAAACTTGTTTAAAATGATTTTTTAAGGCTAGTAAAGAGGTCATGAGATGATGGAAAGGCTTGTAGCTCAAAGTTGCAAAAATGACCTAAAATAAGGGCATAAATTAAATAAACCAAAGTTGGAAATTGATATTTTCAACCTACACATCCAAACCATGGCATGTAATATATCATTTTGACTCTAGAAAACATTTTAAGAACATTGGTTTAGCCACATTTTTTATTTGAGGTCTAAATTGTGGACTTGCTTTGAAAAGCACTTGCTTGCATATTAAGTAACACTTGCAAAACTCAAAATCAAGGCACGAGCAAGGCTTTTTGCAAGCTAAACACCTCTAATATCTCACTAGGGGAGAAATTGAAAGTGAATGGGATGAATTCCAAGCTGTTTGCAAGGATTGTACATGTCATGATACATGATTGGAAATCTCATGACATGAGAAGTGGAAAATCTCATTGGAAGGATCTAGAGGGTTCTAGATCATCCAAACTTCATCTATATATGGAATAGAGTTGATCCATTGAAGGGGTTGGTGATCATTGAAGGATTGAGCATAGCTTGAGATTGAGTTTTCTTAGCTTGCAAGTGCAATCGGTTTCATCAAATTCTCCATTTTCTTTCCATTTTCTTGATTGATACTTCTTCCATGGATGTCAAGGAGTGATTCCAGATCGTTTCCAAGAAGAATTGGTGGCTAGATCATGTATGAGCAAGTGATTTTCAGCACCTGCAACTCACCATCAGGTTTCAAGATTCAAGCACTTTCCATTGGTTCTTTTGCATACAGAAGCAAGAGGAAGGTTCATTGATCGTGTCTGTAAGATTGTAGAGCTTGAAGTGGAGGATTAGTGCATCTGTTCAACCATGATTTTCAGGTTGGTACCTTTCTTCCTATAGCATGATTTAGATAGAATTAGGTTGAATTAAGGTGCTAGATTGATTGTAGAATGGTGTAGGATGGATTTCAGATAGTTAATTGGAGAGTTAGAGATAAATTAGGTGAATTGCCATTTTCGGTTGAGATTGGGAGATGATGAATCTTGAGGTTTCAGAAGAAACTATGGGTATGGTTGAATTCGTGGCAAGATTTGGGATGAATTTCATGTTTTGACCGTGTGCAATAGAGGCCTCTAAGGAGAACTAGGGTTGAGGAAGATGATCGGAGCTCCACCGGCGGTGGCCAGAGCTGGGCGCGAGTTGCAGAGGTTTGAAAAGGTTGAAGATGACTCTGGGACCATTGGATCTTGTTTTGAATTGGACTTGGAGGCTGATCCAAGGGCCACGTTTTAAAGTTGATTTGTGAAGGATTCTGATGAATGAAATGCACCGTTTCATTTATTCAGGTGTTTTGGGCTTAGTGAACTAGGCGCTATCCACACCCCCCTGATGGCCCAACCCAGATTTTAAACTGAGACTGATTTCTATTTGCACCGTGTGTTTAGTCTTTTAATTGGATTTTCTTCATTTTCTTCATTTTATTCATGATTCTTGTAAAATTCATATAAAATTGAAAACTAATCCAATTAAACCCATTCTTTTTGCATATTACTTATGATTGAGTCTATTAATTTTTAGAGAAAAAATATTTTCATTTCATATAATTTCTGATTTAATGGGAATTTTACATTTTAATTGATATTAAAATGATTATGTTTGATGCATATTTTTGTGGAATTTTGTATGATCTCATGGTGATAATTTTGAGCCTAATTTTTTGTGTGTAATTAGGGTAGATATGTATGATCCCATAGAATTTTTCTCACATTTTTGTGATGAAAATATGTGTGCTTTCTAGATTGATATTTAGGTGCCTCCTTTTAGGGTTTTAGGTTTGATACCTTGTAATGTAGAATTTAGTTCTAGGTCTAATTTGATGGTTTGATCTTTGAAACTAATGTGGTAGAGTCATGATTGACATAGGTTCCCATAGTAATTTTTGTAAGATTTTAAAATTGATTTTAGTATTTTAGTTAGGACTAACTTTAGTACTAGGTTTTAGGTGATCCTAACTTACTAATTCAACTAGTTTAATTGCTTTAGTCCCCTTAGATTAGGGTTTGTGCTTGGTTTGCCTTTGGTTGAGATTGTAGGCGCAGTTCTGGGCCAGAGAAAGGAAAAGAAACTTCATGCGATTTACTATGCCAGTAGAACCTTAGATTCTGCCCAGATGAACTACGCTACTACAGAAAAAGAATTGTTAGCAGTTGTCTTTGCGCTTGACAAATTCCGTTCTTACCTAGTTGGAGCGGAAATAATCATTTACACAGACCATGCTGCTATCCGCTATCTATTAACTAAGAAAGATGCTAAACCAAGACTCTTAAGATGGATTTTACTCTTACAAGAGTTTGATCTAGAAATAAAAGATAAGAAAGGTACTGAGAACGTCGTAGCGGACCATTTATCTAGAATAGAAGGTATTAAACCTGAACAAGTGCCGATTAACGATGATTTTCCGTATGAACAGCTGATAGCACAAATAGGAAGCGACCTAGCTCAGTTAGATATAAATGAACCAGAATCCGTGGAAACAATCCAGACAACTGTAGGACTGCCATGGTATGCTGACATTGTCAACTACCTAGCCGCAGGAGCTCTTCCACCCGATCTAACCTATCAGCAGAAAAAGAAATTCTTTCATAATCTGAAACATTACTATTGGGATGAACCATTATTGTTAAAAAGAGGATCGGATGGAATCTTTCGCCGATGTATTCCCGAAGAAGAAATAGAAGATGTCATTGCTCAATGCCATTCATCTCCTTATGGTGGACATGCAGGCACTTCCAAGACTTGTGCAAAAATCTTGCAAGCCGGCTTATTCTGGCCTAATCTATGGAAGGATGTCCACATCGCTGTTATAAATTGCGATCGGTGTCAACGCACTGGCAATATTTCAAGAAGAGATGAAATGCCTCAACAAGGAATTTTAGAAGTCGAAATCTTTGACGTCTGGGGAATAGATTTCATGGGACCATTCCCATCATCTTTCGGTAATAATTACATACTCGTAGTTGTTGATTATGTTTTGAAATGGATTGAAGCCATAGCTTCTCCTACAAATGATACACGAGTAGTAATAAAGCTTTTCAAAAATATAATCTTTCCCAGATTTGGTGTGCCTAGACTCGTCATAAGTGACGGTGGCTCACACTTCATTTCAAAAATCTTTGACAAATTACTATCTAAATATGGAGTAAGACACCGTGTGGCTACACCATATCACCCACAAACAAGTGGACAAGTCGAAGTCTCAAACAGAGAAATTAAACAAATCTTAGAAAAGACTGTCGCCATATCTCGGAAAGATTGGTCATCTAAACTTAATGAAGCTTTATGGGCTTATAGGACCGCTTACAAGACACCCATAGGTACTACACCTTTCAAACTAGTCTATGGAAAATCTTGTCACCTCCTAGTAGAACTAGAACACAAAGCTTATTGGGCGATCAGAACTCTCAATATAAACTATAATGCTGCAGGAGAAAAGCGAATCCTAGACATTAACGAATTAGAAGAATTAAGGTTAGATGCATATGAGAATGCTAAAATATATAAAGAAAGAACTAAGCGATGGCACGATAAACGCCTATCTAGGAAAGAATTTAGTGTGGGAGAAGTTGTACTCCTCTTTAATTCAAGGCTTAGGCTCTTTCCTGGAAAATTAAAATCTAGATGGTCAGGACCCTTTGAAATAACTAAAGTACTCCCGAGTGGAGCAATAGAAATTAAGGGTAGGAATAGTGAACCATTCATAGTAAACGGACAACGTTTAAAACACTATCATAAAGTTGGAAATAGAGATTATGCGAATAATCTAAAGATTTTAGAATTGTCCACTAATTCCCCTGATTAATCTAAACCTAAGCATTACGTCAGGCTTTGGACGATAAAAACAGCGCTTAGTGGGAGGCAACCCATTTACCTATTTAATTATTTAAACTATTCTTTTCTTTTAGCATATTGTTATTCATCGTTTTACTATTTGTTTAATTGTTTTGTCATTTTATAGTTTTATTTTACATTACTATTATTGCCATTACATTATGCATTTCATTTTCTTATTTTTATCTTAAATCACTTTTTACAGATTTTCTAAAGTCTTTTCCACTGATTTGTTTCCCCCATATTTGCACTGACCATGGCTAACCAACCAATTAACCATATGGAAACCAAATTTAGAGGTAGGAACCAAAGAATGAAGTTTGAAGAGTTATCACAGAGGCAAATGGATTTGACCCTGTACCCGGATGATAAGACTATGGAAACCCTAGGTATCCATGATAGTGTCATGTACTTGTTAAACCGACTCGGATGGGAGAATGCATTGATCCAACATAAGTTTGTGACTTACCGCGAGCTCACCCTTGAGTTCCTTAGCTCCTTAATTTACCTACCTGAGCGCGATTTTGGATTTAGGAAAGGATTTATTAGTTTCCGCCTATTTGGAATAGAATATGACTTTAACCATAAAGAACTAGCTGACTTGTTAGGATTCCCTAGTGGACCATTTGCTTTTACTACCACACAGGTAGAATTGATGGATATGGAGCTAGATTTCTTTTGGGGAACTTTAACCGGAAATTACCACCCTGAACCAAATAACATGAATAATGATGAGATCCATAATCCTGCTCTCCGTTACTTCCATAAATTCCTTGCCCACACCTTCTTTGGAAAAGAAGAAAACATTACCGGAGTTTCTAAAGATGAAATATTTATTATGTCATGTTTCACTAATGGACAACCTGTTAATGGTGTACCTTTCATGATGCAAACCTTCACCCGTATCCAAGAAGAACCTGAATTACCTATATTAGTAGGAGGTCTTGTAACCATGATTGCTGATGCCATAGGACTTAGGTACCAACTGGACAGGTGCAACCGTCTAGGAACAATCCGCCCTATGAATCTTAATTTCTGCTTCAATAGGCATATCATAAGGAATTTAGGACATCCACCTTTTGAGTACCTAATCCGGAACGAAGTAGTAACCCTGTTCACATTGCCTAATCATGCTAGAGTAAGTGTTCACAATAAGGATAACTGGCTTTATGAGTTAAACCCACCTGATTATCCATCTACTCCTGAAACACCTCAGTCTTACAAGATAAAAGATGATATAATGACCACTGTCGAAACTGACCCTGAGACACCTCCTGGTTACCATGACATTGACCACACTGAAGAAGTACATGAAACCCCTGAAGTGAATCAAGGAAATTATGCTATCAACTTACAAAACATCATGAACACCCTCAATGCTTACCAAACTGACATTAATTTATTTAAAGAAGACATTAAGAGCATGCGATTGGACATTATAGGATTGACTGACATAACCTGCGAACAATTCTATCACTTGAACTCCGCCATCGAAGACTTGAAGAAACGCTTTTGAAAATGCTATAAGTGATTTAGTTTATTTTTCTCATTGTTTTCGTTTCTAGTTAGATTTATTTTTCGCAACAATTTCATACCGTAATTTCCGTTTATGTAACTTCATTTCCAATTACTTTATGCAATGCACCTTTAATTCCAAATTTCTCCATTTTTAGCAATTTATATATTTTTCATTCTATGTACTGTTATGCTTGCATTATTTCATATTATATACAATCTCTCATGCCATGCAAGTTAGTATAGTACTGTGTTGAAATTATATACTATATGGTGTTTATAATTTAATATGAGTGTTAGTGAAGAAAATACATTATTATAAAATATGTGAATTAAGTGAGAAAATGTTTTTTCTGGAAATTATTCAACGAAGCGTGCCCTCACGGTCGTCATACCCATCTCACGATCGTGACGTGCTTAAATAGCGTGTCACGACCGTCACATCCCTGTCACGACCGTGACAACCCCTATTACAGGAATCGTGAGAAACAGAACTGTTTCTCATCGTGCCTCTTCTTCTTCTTCCTCCATAACTTCCTCAAAACTACCCATTTTCTCCATAACCTCCGTAACCTCCCCATTACCAATATTAACCCCCCATTATCATAACCTATCACATTCTCACTCTCCATTATTTATCCCGAATCAATATTTCTTTCATTTTACCATTTTTTTCACAAAACATCAAAACTCTTCATTCTTCACTCTAAGCTCTTGCATGCAATGGATTCTATTACTTTTAGAGAAGGTGATGCTGGAGAAACTCAGAGAGAATGTTTTCTCCGATTCCAAAACCGCGGTGTGCAACCTACACGTTACATTGACACTGTCTGTTTGAGGGAACTCGGAATGCTTGCCAGTGTTACAAGCCTGCTTCAAAAAGTCGGTCTGTGGGATCTTTGCAGTCAACCTCAGCCCACATTCAAGCTTCTGACACTGGAGTTCTTAAGTTGATTCAGTTACATCACTGGTACCGGTTCTCAGAGTCAGCTCACCGGTGTCGCCAAATTCAGATTGCATGGCCAAGAGCTCAACATTTCGCAAACTAGGATAGCCGAGTTGTTAGGCTTCGATCACGGAACTGAAGCTCACCGTCGCGTGCCCGATAATTTTAGTGAACAAGCTTTCACTCTATGGCACGACTTAACCAACACCCGTGCATCAGCCTTCCAAAGCCTCAACGCTACGCACATCCACAACCCGGCAATCCGCTATTTCCACCGTGTCATATGCAACACCATCTTCGCTCGAGAAAGCAACCATAAGCTCAACTCCAAGGAGCTTCTATTCTTACACTGCACTCTTAATGACGAGCCGATCAGCGCTGCCCCTTTCATGCTTTATCATATCCAGGCCATTGCACACAGAGGCTCCACCCCGTTCTTCATAGGCGGCATTGTCACCACCCTCGCCATTCAGTTGGGGCTTGGTGACTTGGTCGTTAATCAGCCTCACCTAGCCGCAGAATTCCTCACCAAGAGTTATTGCAGGTCCGCTCACCTGATTGCGCAGCGAGAGGATGGCAGGTATAGCCCTGTTGTCAATGGCACCATTTTCCATCATATCATTCTGCCGTCCCGCGACCGCATCGATCCATCCAACCGAGCCAACTGGCTCTTTGTTTTACCTGTTGCTGCCGATCACGTCCCTATTCATGATGATCAGGCAGACCCTCCAGCGGATGAGATGCAGGACGCTATGGATGCAGCTGAGCCTGTCCAGGATATACCAGAGACATCTACCCGACAGCCCCCTGCTCCCGAAATCACACTTGAGGAAGTCCTCCGTGCGATTCATCAGCAGAACCAGATGAACGCCGCACTGGAGCGAAGGCAAAAGGAGCAGTATGATGCTTTACTCAGCACTATTGCAGCAAACCAGGAAGCTACTAATGAGAAGTTTGGAGAAATTTTCAGCGAGCTAGAAGCCCTCCGCATTAGCATCACTGCTGCCTCCGGCACCGGTTCTGATCCTGAAGCGACTCCTTCCAGATGCCGCTCCCGCACCAAAGGCCGAGCCCGCGGTCCTCAGCAGCCATAGTTTTAGTTTGCTTATGTTTGTTTTTCGTTTTTGTCGTTGTACTGTACTTTTACCGCATTTATATCACAACATTGAGGACAATGTCTGATATAGTGTGGGAGAGGTACCTTTCATTTCCGCATTTTCCCTTTTTCGCACTTTTCCATTTCGTTGTATTTTCAATTCCGTTGTATTTCTTTTCGCAAGTTAATGAAATGAGCAAATCTTTGTGCTATTTTCTTTAATTTCGAACTTTCCCCGATTATTTAGCTATACCAGAAAAAATCTTTAATTATTCGCATTACCCGACTTACCTACGGAATCGTAATTAGGAAGCCGAGAACGATTAAACAAGACCAATACAATCTTGACATCTTTGACTCCCTACTTAAGCAATTTCATCCCGATTACCATTACGAGTACACTTTTAGTTTCAGTTCAAAAGTAACCCCTAGTAGTTTATACTAGCAGTCAGCACCGTCTGAACACAAACCACGTGGGGAGCCGATGAATATAAGCGTTTGATGCCTAATCAATAATGATCCTTCATATCTCGATGCAAAATGAAAAGAAATTGCACCAAAGTACACGGTCGCATATAAGAAACGAGAATTATGAGAAGGAGTCCGTTGCAAGTTGGTTCAGAGGTACTGGTTCTGAACTCGGTAGGGCGTGCTACGGCTCGATCCCCCACAACCTCCAAATCGGATAAAATATGTAGGGTTACCACACTCGTGTACCAGACCCCGTGCTCAAAAAAGGATCAAAGTCGCTAACCGGCTACTCCACTACGTGCGTGCTAAGGCAAAGGGCTTAATGTGATTGCGCTAGAATGAAACCGGGCGAAATAAGATCGAAAAACTCCAGGTGAAATCGTAATGTAATTGCCGATTGTTTCGTTTAACGGGAAGTCGACGACATAGCTTGTTGCTTGTGTCATTAGTGTATCGTTAGTGTTCTATCAAAGTACCGGATTATCCGACAAAACGATCCCTCGTACGGTTTGTTATGAGTATGCGTGAATAAAATCTTGTCCGCCGATTTTCAACCGACTATTTGCTTGAGGACAAGCAAAGGTTTAAGTTTGGGGAAGTTTGATAACGAGAAAACGCATCGATTATATTGCTAGGTTTCATTAACGTTTTATCGCATATTCACCATTTTAACACTCGATTTCTCGAGTTTTTCTTACCATTTTGCAGGTACATCATTATATGGAGCTAAATCATGAATTAAGAGCAAAAGGAACAAAAGAAACCATAAAGAGATGAAGAAATGAAGAAGCCTGCAAAAGACTGCATAATTTGTTGCAGCCACGGTCGTCACAAGGGTGTCACGACCGTGACACCCCAATTTGAGCCATCACGACCGTAAGAGAGTGGTCACGACCGTGACACTTAAAAACCACAAGTTACGAACGTGAAGACCTTGTCACGACCGTGACAAGGGTAAAATTAGGTTTTTGACTCAGACTACGTCAAGGCATTACGTGAAGACCACTTCTCCTATTGGCATTACGTGAAGACCATTTCTCCTATTTTGTTGCCACGTTCCTGCATTCCTTCAACAAATTCAGCAAGGCCCATGCAACAAAGGAGAAAAAATCCAGCCCATTAAGGATTCTATAAATAGTACAAGTTCTATGAACAAAGGGGAGAGCATTCATTATTCAAAATCCTGCGGAAGCTCTGCTGAACTGTATTACGAACCAGCCTTTCTATTCCTGCATTATTTTTAGTTTTCTGTTTCGTTTTTATTGTATCCAAACCCGCCATATAACAATCTCCAACATCAGGAAATTGTTATACATTTATTTGTTTCTAAACCTTCAGCATTCGTTTATTTTCAATTTCCGCCAACTCCAAGCTTTCCGGTCTGTGGAAGAAGGAGTCTGCTCGAATATTTGTTAACCAGGTTTTTCATTATATTGCAATTTAATTTAATTATAATGTTTATTTATTTTTCTGCCATGAGTACGTTATTATTAAATTCTCTGTCTCTGTCTGGTTCAACATCGATGAGTAGCTAAACACCTTAGGGCGGTATGTAGTTATAACAAACTTAACCGGTAAAATATAACCATAGGCTGAAAATAATTAATCACTTAACATTCTGGCTGATACTTTTTAATTGAAATAGACCTTTTTGTTACGAGAGTAAGAAAAGAGTATTAAGTTAGGTCAAGACCACGAGAGTGTGAGATTTTAACCAGATAGCTAAAGTTAGGCATTTAAATTAAACACAGCGAGAGCGCTTTAAGATAAATTAGAATTACTTAGTTTCCAAAAATTACCTCTAAACACTTATGGGCTAGCGAGAGCAGGCATAGGGCTTTAGGGATAAGATCTGATATAAGACCACGAGAGTGTGAGTTGAGGGTATTTAAACTGGTAATCTCTACCGAATAGATTAAGTGAACACCTTTATAAGCCTAGGTTAGATTGACCCACCTAAGTTAGTATAATTACATACCGACCGCCTTAATATTACTTTATTAAAACTTAAATTTAATTCCGCCTTTAATAGTCTAAAAAATCAACAAAAAATCGTGACAACCATTCTCCTTAGCTAAACTAGAAGTTCATCTAGCACTAAGTAACCATAGAATCCCTGTGGATCGATAATCTTAAATATTACTTCGATAGGCTGTGCACTTGCAGTAAGATACCGCTAGATGCATAAGTAGACACGTCCTATGCCCATCAATTGCAAGGTTTATTTCTCAGCTCACGGCCACGTGTGAACCGATGTTCAAGCTGTTAAAGAAAGATCAGGCGATTATCTGGAATGAGGATTGCCAGAAGGCATTCGACAAGATAAAACAGTATCTACAGGAACCTCCAATCTTGATACCCCCAGTGGCTGGACGGCCTTTAATCATGTACTTGACAGTTCTTGAGAATAGTATGGGGTGTGTTCTCGGTCAGCACGACGAGACGGGCAGAAAGGAGCATGCCATTTATTACTTGAGTAAAAAGTTCACAGACTGTGAATCTCGCTACTAGATGGTGGAAAAGACGTGTTGTGCACTAGCCTGGGCTGCCAAACGTTTACGACAGTACATGCTCAACCACACCACCATGCTAATTTCGAAGATGGATCCGATCAAGTACGTCTTCGAGAAGCAAGCGCTTTCGGGCAGGATTGCCAGATGGCAAATGGTGTTGACAGAATATGATATTCATGACATTTCCCAGAAGGCCATCAAGGGAAGCGTATTGTCTGATTACCTTGCCGAACAGCCAATCGAGGATTACCAGCCGATGAAATTTGAATTCCCTGATGAGGATATCATGTTTCTCAAAGCGAAGGATTGCGATGAGCCGTTGCCGGACGAGGGGCCAGATAGGAAATCCCAGTGGAAATTGATATTTGACGGGGCGGTTAATTCCTACGGAAGTGGCATTGGGGCGATCATCACGACTCCCCACGGATCCCACATCCCGTTCACTGCGAGACTGGCGTTTCCAGTCACCAATAATGAAGCGGAGTACGAAGCATGCATCATTGGTCTAGAAGAAGCAATTGATTTGAGAATCAAGAACCTAGACGTATATGGTGACTCGGCGCTTGTGATCAACCAGATTAAAGGGGAGTGGGAAACTCGTCAATCAAATTTGGTGCCGTACATGAACTATGCCAGAAGGCTGCTTCCGTTCTTTGATCGAGTGGAACTCCATCATGTGCCCAGAGCAGAAAATCAGATGGCTGATGCCTTAGCTACGTTGGCTTCGATGTATAAAGTCAATTTTTGGAATGAAGCTCCAAGAATTGTCCTTTCTCGTCTTGATAGACCTGCATTCGTCTTTGCGATCGAGGAAGCCTCCGACGGCAAGCTATGGTTCCATGATATCCAGAACTTCCTTATGACTAAGGAGTATCCTGCGGGAGCGTGAACCCAGGATAAGAAGACTCTGAGGAGGCTTTCTGGAAATTTTTATCTCAAACCTGATGGAGTTTTGTATAAAAAAAACCACGATCTCGTGCTAGTCAGATGTGTAGATGAGAAAGAGGCGAGTATGCTCATGGAAGAAGTCCATGAAGGCACATTCGGTACGCACGTCGGCGGGCATGCTATGACAAGAAAGATCCTGAGAGCAGGATACTACTGGCTGACGATGGAATCGGATTGCTTTAAATTCGCGAAGAGATGTCATAAATTCCAGATTTATGCTGATAAAGTTCATGTGCCGCTGTGCCCGTTAAACGTCATGTCCTCCCCGTGGCCGTTCTCCATGTGGGGCATCGACATGATAGGCAAGATCGAGCCCACTGCATCTAATGGTCATCGCTTCATTCTAGTAGCTATCGACTACTTCACCAAGTGGGTGGAGGCAGCCTCATATGCTAATGTGACCAAGCAGGTGGTGGCTAAATTCATAAAGAGGGACATCATTTGTCGTTACGGAATTCCCGAGCAGATCATTACTGATAATGGTTCGAATCTGAATAACAAGATGATGAAGGAGCTGTGCCAGAGTTTCAAGATTGAACACCACAACTCATCTCCTTACCGGCCGAAGATGAATGGCGCCGTTGAAGCGGCCAACAAAAACATTAAGAAGATTATACAGAAGATGGTTGTGACCTATAAAGATTGGCACGAGATGCTGCCATTTGCACTGCACGGTTATCGTACCACGGTACGTGCATCGACCGGGGCAACTCCTTTCTCACTAGTGTACGGTATGGAAGCTGTCCTACCGTTAGAAGTTGAGATCCCTTCTTTACGAGTTTTGGTTGACGTGAAACTCGACGAGGCAGAATGGATTAAGAACCGACTGAACCAACTCAGCCTGATGGACGAGAAGATATTAGCATCGATTGCATATGGTTGTCTGTACCAAAGCCGAATGAAGAAAGCTTATGATAAGAAGGTGCGTCCTAGAAGCTTTCAGACGGGTGATCTCGTCCTGAAGAAGATTCTTCCTCCACACTCCGATCACCGGGGCAAGTGGACTCCCAATTACGAAGGTCCGTACGTCGTCAGCAAAGTCTTCTCGGGAGGAGCTTTGTTGTTATCCATGATGGATGGTGAAGATTTTGCATCCCCGGTGAACGCGGACGTAGTTAAAAAATACTTTGCTTAAAGAATGACCCGCTGGAAAGAAAAAGAATATCCAGGCAAAAATGGGGCATCCCGGCGAACCATAAAAAAGGAAAAAGGTTCGGGCAAAAATTAGGGATATAAATTGAAAAGAATGTACACCCGCAAAGTCAAAAACCCGGAAGGGCGACTTTGGCAAAAAAGGGTATCCCGGTGAACTGAAAACCCGCAAAGGGCGGTTCACGCAAAAGTTAGGGATTTGAAAAAAGCAAATGACTGCGTTCCGCGTGTGGATTGTATTAGTTTAGTGGCTTGGAAGACCTGAGGGCCGTTTATCTGAATCAATCTTTTCTGAAGCTGAAGCGTCGAAGAAGTATCGAAGTCGAGTGGGTCATAGAGGGATCAACTCATGGTGTTCGTCTACGCCTCGTTGCCGACATTTGTATATACTGATGTATATTTATGTTTTATTTTTGCGCGGCTTCCTCATTCCAGGAGCTTGCATCTGTTGTAAAACATTTTTACCCATTCAGGGGTTCGTTATCAATAAAATGTATATTATTCAACAATTCTGTTTGTCTGTTTAGCATTTATCTGTTTTGTTTGCGAAAAAGAACGCCGATGTTTTTGACAAAATGCGCATACATAAACTTACTGGCCTAGGCCACTGATTGTTGAAACAATGAATTACTCGAACATTGTCACGAGATAATAACCTTGATAGGTCCCTTTGAGAAGGGTATCTTGTCTGTTTGTTTGTGTTGGTGCAGGTGTAGCATGTACCAGACAATACGTCGTACGTGTCCCTAAGCAGGATGATTCCTCCTTCTCCAGCAAGGTTCAGCAGTCTCTCCCCGCAGGGTCTGAACGTGAGATCGTAAGGCATTGATATGTCTCCTCAGGCAGAGAAGATTCTCTCCCCAATCAAATGCATCCTGAAGGAATGTCATCTCCCCAGCTGAGTCGTTCACTAAAGTGTGCAGCAATTGATAGTTCAGACTGAAGTCTCCAGCGGAATTGAGATTCCCCGCAGAGTCGTACTCTCCCATGAAGCAGGATGATTTCTTCTTCTCCAGCCGAGTTTGCAGATCCCCAAGAGAGCCGAGCCCTTAGAGGCCGTTCGGGCCATGATTGGTTTTCCCCAGTAGAGTGTTGAATAGCTGATGCTATATTTCCCCGCCGGAGTCGTTATCTCCAGGAAGGTTGGCCATGAAGGCCATGCAGTTTATTTCCGCGATTGACATCGCTTTCCTTAGCAAGTTCAGGTTCTCGTAAAGCTTTATCCCCCTGCGGCAGTCAACTGAAGTTTGCTTCCCCGTGCGGAGTCCGATTGAGATTGGCGTGACCTTTTCTCCATGGAAGGATGATTCCTTCCTCCACCAGAGTGTTTCTTTCTCCTTGACAGGAGGATTCTCCCTTCGGCATTTATTTTGCTGACGGGGTCGCAGCTTTTTGCATGATTGCATAACATTTATCGTAAACGCGTAGTATTTCCACCGCGTGGAGCATTGTCAAAGCATATGCATACTAAACATGAGCTAGGTCGTTACCGTTCTTGTTTTGCAGGTGTTCCTCCGCAGAGTCGCTTGCTCCAGATGATTCTTGAATTCTCCCCAGCAAAGTTGTTTACCCAAGATGATTCTTGATTTCTCCAGCGAAGGCGCTCGTTTGAGATGATTCTTAAAAACCCCAGTGAAGTCGCCAGAGTTGGTTGCTCAAGTTGATGCTTAGAGTCCCCGACAGAGTGTTTGCTCAGGATGATTCCCAAAATCTCCAGCAGAGTTATGGATTCATGATGATTCTTGAAGTCCCCGACGGAGTTATTTGTTCAAGATGATTCTTGATTTTCTCAGCAGAGATGATCCACCCAAAATGATTTCTGGATCCCCGAAGTAGAGTTACTTGATAGTTCTCCAGAATCCTCAGCGGAGGTGCGTTATCCCCAGCAGGTTTCCGAACAGCGAAGTTGAAACTTCCCTTGAAGACTTGATGATTGAAGTCCGACCGTGTCAACGAAGCAGTTCCCTCAGCTGATACGGAGTGCCTGACGGCAGAAGTTTGGATATCCCCAACTGGTTCATGATTGACCGAGAATTCTATTCCCGATTTACTGACGAAGTCCGACTGATGCCCAAAAGTTTTTTTTGAATGCCCGATGGCATGGTTAACTTGATTCTTGACCTGATGAGTCCCGAGGAATCTTGATGCCTGACGTCATGATCGACCATGTATCACCAGTTACCGTGTGACCAATTCCCCAGCTAGTTGCCGTGCAGCTAATATTTCAGTTTTCGAAGATTTGTTCCCATCAGAGTACCGTGTACTTGTGCAGTTGGCAAATTTCCGGGTTTGTCGGTATTCAACCGTCTCGCACCTTGATTGGTTGAGAGCCATTCGCTTCTCACCCAGTCAGGTTCAAGCCGTTTGAATAGGGGCAGCTGTTGCACCCCAAAATTTGACCAACATTTCTTTACCTAGCTTATGTTGCATCTCATTCACATTAGGATTAGCATTTGCATTTCATTGACATGTATGAAAGAGATCAAGAGGTATGATTACCAATCAAGAGCTATGCAAGACCATGAAGCTAGCCAAGAAGGTTATTCAAGTGTTCAAAGGCTGATATCTTTGTCAGAGAAATTAGAAGATTCTCATAGAGAATGGTTGAAACCAAGGTTGTGTGCCTCCTAGCTTGAGAGTTGTGGGAGCTCCTCAGATGATTCTGAATCCAGGAATATGGACTTGAAGCCTTGAGAGAGCTTATGAGATGTCTTGAAAGCCATCATGAGGCCTAGACAGGTCATGGTGCAAGTTTAAGAAGACCCAGCCATGAGTGGTGTAATTAGGGTTTGACTGGGTCAACCCTAGGTCAACTGATGATTTGAACAAGGTTGAGACCTAATTCAAGAGCCATGTGATCATGGATTGACACATTGATATGTTATAAGGATTATTCCAAGGTCAACTCATCATGATTGAAGAGTTTGAGAAGTTTCAAGCTAGGGTTTCTAAGGCTTGACAGTGTAAAATCCCCTAGTTTGACCCCTATCTTCAAGGCAGTTTAGCTCAGGATGTGATTGTCATCTCATCTTACCCCCAACATGAATGTTGTAGAGAATTTTCTTAGCTTTAATTTGAGTACTAGAAGTCCTTGATAGGATTTGTAGAACTTAAGTTATGACTTTGACAAGTTATAGGTCATCTGAGGTCTGTGGATTTGGGAGCTTGAAAGTTGTCCAACTTGCATGGAACTTTTTCCCAAGAAGGATGATTCCTATGAACTTTTGGTCAACATGAATGTTGTTCCTTATCTTCTTAGCTTTCTATAGAGTACTAGAAGTCCTTGATAGAATTTGTAGAACTCAAGTTATGGCTTTGACAAGTCAAGGGCATTTTGGTCATTTGGAGATTACAAGTCATTTCAAGCATAAGGCCATAACTCCTATTTCCAAGCTTCAAATGGAAAAATATTAAATATCAAACTTGTTCAAAATGATGTTTTAAGGCTAGTAAGGAGGTCATGAGATGATGGAAAGGCTTGTAGCTCAAATTTGCAAAAATGACCTAAAATAAGGGCATAAGTTAAATAAACCAAAGTTGGAAATTGATATTTTCAACCTACACATCCAAACCATGGCATGTAATATATCATTTTGACTCTAGAAAACATTTTAAGAACATTGGTTTAGCCACATTTTTTATTTGAGGTCTAAATTGTGAACTTGCTTTGAAAAGCACTTGCTTGCATATTAAGTAACACTTGCAAAACTCAAAATCAAGGCACGAGCAAGGCTTTTTGCAAGCTAAACACCTCTAATATCTCACTAGGGGAGAAATTGAAAGTGAATGGGATGAATTCCAAGCTGTTTGCAAGGATTGTACATGTCATGATACATGATTGGAAATCTCATGACATGAGAAGTGGAAAATCTCATTGGAAGGATCTAGAGGGTTCTAGATCATCCAAACTTCATCTATATATGGAATAGAGTTGATCCATTGAAGAGGTTGGTGATCATTGAAGGATTGAGCATAGCTTCAGATTGAGTTTTCTTAGCTTGCAAGTGCAATCATTTTCATCAAATTCTCCATTTTCTTTCCATTTTCTTGATTGATACTTCTTCCATGGATGTCAAGGAGTGATTCCAGATCGTTTCCAAGAAGAATTGGTGGCTAGATCGTGTATGAGCAAGTGATTTTCAGCACCTGCAACTCACCATCGGGTTTCAAGATTCAAGCACTTTCCATTGGTTCTTTTGCATACAGAAGCAAGAGGAAGGTTCATTGATCGTGTCTGCAAGATTGTAGAGCTTGAAGTGGAGGATTAGTGCATCTGTTCAACCAAGATTTTCAGGTTGGTATCTTTCTTCCTATAGCATGATTTAGATAGAATTAGGTTGAATTAAGGTGCTATATTGATTGTAGAATTGTGTAGATGGATTTCAGATAGTTAATTGAAGAGTTAGAGACAAATTAGGTGAATTGCCATTTTCGGTTGAGATTGGGAGATGATGAATCTTGAGGTTTCAGAAGAAACTATGGGTATGGTTGAATTCGTGGCAAGATTTGGGATGAATTTCATGTTTTGACTGTGTGCAATAGAGGCCTCTAGGGAGAACTAGGGTTGAGGAAGATGATCGGAGCTCCACCGGCGGTGGCCGGAGCTGGGCACGAGTTGCAGAGGTTTGAAAAGGTTGAAGATGACTCTGGGACCATTGGATCTTGTTTTGACTTGGACTTGGAGGCTGATCCAAGGGCCACGTTTTAAAGTTGATTTGTGAAGGATTCTGATGAATGAAACGCACCGTTTCATTTATTCAGGTGTTTTGGGCTTAGTGAACTAGGCGCTATCCCCACCCCCCTGATGGCCCAACCCAGATTTTAAACTGAGACTGATTTCTATTTGCACCGTGTGTTTAGTCTTTTAATTGGATTTTCTTCATTTTCTTCATTTTATTCATGATTGTTGTAAAATTCATATAAAATTGAAAATTAATCCAATTAAACCCATTCTTTTTGCATATTACTCATGATTAAGTCTATTATTTTTTAGAGAAAAAATATTTTAATTTCATGTAATTTCTGATTTAATGGGAATTTTACATTTTAATTGATATTAAAATGATTATGTTTGATGCATATGTTTGTAGAATTTTTTATGATCTCATGGTGATGATTTTGAGCCTAATTTTTTGTGTGTGATTAGCGTAGACATGTATGATCCCATAGAATTTTTCTCACATTTTTGTGATGAAAATAGGTGTGCTTTCTAGATTGATATTTAGGTGCCTCCTTTTAGGGTTTTAGGTTTGATACCTTGTAATGTAGAATTTAGTTCTAGGTCTAATTTGATGGTTTGATCTTTGAAACTAATTTGGTAGAGTCATGATTGACATAGGTTCCCATAGTAATTTTTGTAAGATTTTACAATTGATTTTAGTATTTTAGTTAGGACTAACTTTAGTACTAGGTTTTAGGTGGTCCTAACTTACTAATTCAACTAGTTTAACTGCTTTAGTCCCCTTAGATTAGGGTTTGTGCTTAGTTTGCCTTTGGTTGAGATTGAAGACAAATTGAAGACAAGGAGGATGCTTGAAGTTGCTTGATGTTGCTTGGAGCTTGGATTTGTTTGTGCCTGAAGGTGTCTGATGAAGATTAGGAGATAGGACATAGGGAGAGCCTTGTAGTTAGAATGATTTCTTTCACAAACATGGAAAGAATCTTGTGCTTCCATTCCCCCCTATGATTAAAAGTCCTTCCATGGTATTCACCTCCCTCCTTTGGAGGGATAAGTGATGGTACCTAGGAAGTAGAACTTTGAGGGAACCAGTCTCTCATAATGATGAACCCTTACAGGCTTCCTTTGGTTGTCAGTAAGCTGTTTATCATTTCCACTCATCCTGTTAAATCAATTATCTTCTGGTTTGAGTATCTTGAGAGATGTTGGACTTGAGTTAGAAGATGAGGACTTCATTGAAGAGTGTGGAAGAGGATGATTCCTTGAGCATTGCCATTGTAGCTGAAGCTTGAAGAGCAAGAAGAGCAAGTTGATACTTGAAGACCCAATGAAGATTGAATGAAGAGCTGGGGCTTAAAGAATTGAAGGATGAAGTTAACACTTCTATGTGATTGAAGACTACTCTGAGCAGCTGAAGTTTATAGGTGAAGAAGACCAAGTTGAGACTGGTAAAGCAAAGAGAGCTGAGGCTTGAAGACTAAGTTGATACTTATGAAGAGGATTCAATTGAGATTGAGTGTAGAGCTGAGGCTTGAGGACTAAAGGAAGTTGACACTTACATTGATGCATTGAGAGCCTGAAGGAATCAATTTGATACTTGTAGTTAAGAGTGAAGCCTGAAGGTAGAATTGACTGGAAAGCTGAAGCTTGAAGAAGAAGATTAAGTTGAAACTTATGTTGAAGGGTTGAAACCTGGAGAAGCAAATTGATATTTGTCATGAGAGATGATAGCCTTGAAGGGTGATTGAAGTCTGAGGACTCGATGGCTGTTAGGAGAGCTAAAGCTTGGAATTGGAAGAGAGGGGTTGATTTGCTTTCTTGTCTGTTTTCTTTTCTGTATTGCTGATGTGACTTGTTTGACTTGCTTGATGCATTAGAATAAGTCCATATCTAGACTGACTCTAATTTAGGAGCATGATTGCACTAGAGATTGAGTTGCTCCCTCTGCTTGTATTTTTACTGTATGGCTTTGCTTGCGGGTATTCGGTAGAGCCCAGCTCCCTTGCCCATGTGGTTTATTTTGCTTGATAGCATCTTATTTCTTCTGTATGATTACAGTCTCTTATATTTTGCTTGATAGCATGTTGTTTTACTCTTCTGTATGATTATTGTTATTCATTCTGGCTTGAGGTTGAGATGAGCTTGTGGAGGCTGCTGCCCCACACACATTTCCTCCCTCACTTGCATTGCATGCATTTTACAGTCGTTTACTGTTTAAGCTGATGCTTTATCTGTTTCTGTATCATTGATATGATCCCTTAGGACTCTCATTTCCTTTGATAAGGAAGTGATGATAGAACTTTAGGTTGAAACCTATGCATGATAACTTCTAGGAGTTCCCTGTTTCAAACCTCAACCATAGGATAAATCCTTGGCATGACAACAGTAGGACTTGATAGTCTCCCTTAGTTGAGCATGTTCTCTTCTCATCTCAAAACAGCTTAAGATACAGTAATCATGAATGATTTCTTTCGTACGTTACGAGCCTTAAGCTATCTGAGAAAGGATTGTTGGAGAGTTTCTTTTCAACAATCTGGATGTTTAGTATGGCACCCTTTGGGTGACATGCGACGCATTCACTCTCAGGTCATAGTCTTTAGTGCGATTGAAATTACAGACACAATAAAAAACACTTCTTTCGTAAAAGACAGAAAACAAACTTCAAACCTTTTTGCCCCGTTGGCCCGTAATTCAAAGGAAGCTTTTCTGAAGAAAAGAGTGTCGTTAAACTTCAGCGCCAACGCAAACAGGCTTTGTCCCTAACTGCTGGAACTGATGTTTAACCCTACTCGATAAAATAGATGAATCTGAATTCCCGTAATCCGTAGTATCCCGAACTACGTAAGCTCTGATCTCTCATATCTGTTGGGAGTACGTAGGCACAATACTGATGTATTGGCGAGCTACCTTCCCCGTAACCCGTAGTAGGTTAAACTACGTTGACTCTGATTTCTCATTCTCTGATAAGAATACGTAGGCATAAAGTGTGACGCTTTGCCGAGTCATTTTCTTTTCTTTTTAAGCCAGCCTTGATAGGTAGATAGATAAAACCAACCCGTCAGATAAACACAACAAGTGTGGATCCCATCGAGTACGATGGACGTGAGGGGTGCTAATACCTTCGTCTTGCGTAACCGACTCCCGAACCCAGACAATGGTTGCGATGACCTTGTCTTATACCTTTTCGTCAGGTTTTTCCGATCTTTTCCTTTCCCGTTCCGAGGGATAAATAACGAAAGGTGGCGACTCTTCTATTTTACCGGCACCTTATTTTCGCGGAAGCGACAATAAGGAATCAAATCAGGTTGACGTGTCTCCCACTCCCCTTTAATCTGATTAATTACTAGGGCTGAATCTCCATATACATCAAGAATCTTGATTCTTAAATCAATAGCTTCTTCCAAGCCCATAATACATGCTTCATACTCTGTCGCATTATTTGTGCAAGTGAACACCAACCTTGTAGTGAAAGGAATATGAGAACCATGAGGAGTATCAATAATCACTCCAATTCCATTGCCATACTCATTAATAGCTCCATCAAAAATCAAACCCCAACGGGAGCCAGGCTCATGCCCTTCTTCAGGTAATGGTTCCTCACAATCTTTAACCTTTAGATACATCACATCCTCATCAGGAAAAGCAAACTGAATAGGTTGATAATCATCAATTGCTGATGTGCTGAATGATCATCCAAAACACTTCCTTTTATCGCTTTTTGAGTTTGGTACTCAATATCATATTCTGACAACATTTGCCAACGAGCAATCCTCCTAGTTAAAGTAGGCTTTTCAAAGATATACTTGATTAGATCCATTTTAGATATCAACCAAGTTGTACGATTCAACATATACTGGCGGAGGCGCTTCACAGCCCAAGCTAAAGCACAACATTTCTTTTCAAGCATTGAGTATTGAGACTCACAATCAGTGATCTTCTTCCTCAAATAATAAATGGAAAATTATTTTTGACCAGATTCATCTTGTTGACCTAGAACACAGCCCATTAACTTTTCCAGCACATCCAAATACATGATCAAAGGTCTTCCTTCCATGAGAGGAGACAAAATAGGAGCTTCAAGAAGATACTCTTTAATTATTTCAAAAGCTTTCTGATAATCATCTATCCATACACAACCCTGATCTTTGCGGAGAAGCTTAAAGATCGACGCACATGTGGCAAGAGGATTCAATATGATCTTCTTCAGTATTTGATATAGTTCAAACGTCCCAAGAATCCTCTTACGTGATTTTCTATTTTAGATACAGGCATTTCCAAATCATATCATCCACATAGATTCAGACGTTTGAACAATAAGTATTCAATATGATCTTCTTCAGTATTTGATTTACAAATCATATCATCCACATAGACCTCAATTTCTTTATGCATCATATCATGGATCATAGTGGTCATAGCTCTCTAGTACGTTGCACCAACATTTTTCAGACAGAAGGGCATCACTCTGTAACATAATGTTCCCCAGGGTGTAATGAATGATGTTTTTTCCATATCCTCAGGTGCCATCTTTATTTGATTATGTCATACCCTAAAATTTACCCTTAGATTCATTTCGCGTTTCATTTTGTTCTGTATTGCGTCTTAACTAACCACTAACTGGTTTGCTCAGTCTGTTTGTTTTTGCAGGAAAATGACGCTGTGTGCATTTTAATTCAAGAAGTGCAGAAATATCGTCGATTCACAGTCTGTTGACGATTACAGAGTCAACTCGTCATTAGAGGATCCACAGGCAATTAGGGTTTTTGTCTCCCGAGCTACACTACATTTGGGGTTGAAAACAGGTGAATTTCTATGACAGTATTGATGTCAGATTCTTCTTGATACGATCCATTTTTTGAGAGCAGACTTAGTCGTCAGATTGGATTTCAGAATGCTAAACATTTTTAATTTGAGGGTGTTAGAATATGAATGGATTTGAATTTGAGTCAACGCAAAATTTATTTCGAGGAGGTTATCTAAACAAGTTCGAGCCGCATTTCATGTTTCTTTCTCTATTCGGTCACAAGCTTAAATTTTTAAAGGCGCAGTGGAATTATGGATTGATTTAGTCGCAAGTATCAGTTGAGTCGATTCGGATTACAAAAGTCAGGGTTATTCAAGATACGGTCTGGATTTTAAATGCGAAAGAAAATTCATTGTTGCCACTAAAATGAATTTATCTGTTTATCCATGCGAGGCCACATTCGTCGATTTTTATTACCGAATACGAATTAATTTTCAAGGAATCCGGTGGGAGTTCGGAAGTTATGTCAGATGTCAGTTAATTTCAAGTATCGTGTCAGACTGTCAGTTGCCAAATTTGGATGGCGAAATATCAAGTTTATTCAGAAAGGAATGCAAATTGAATTTAGTCAGAAAATCAATTTTTTATTAAAGACTGAACTTATTCAATTTTTGTACAATTTTTTTTACAACGTTCATTCAGGAATTTACATTTTGAACATTATAGAACTACACATCCTAAAATCCTAAATTGGCCCTAAATGATCTAAGTCTTCATATCCGATTCTCCGTCGTCTTCGAGCTTCCGAACCTGTAAAGCTAGTCGACATCAAGGAAAAATGTTTAAGAGTCAATTAATCGAAAAAATGTTTTTTTGGTTGTTGCGACGCCCTCAGAAAATTCTCATCACTCGGCAGGTCGGGAGGGAAACGAAGACATTTTGCTGCCAGCTCCCGACTCTGTTCCCGACCTCAAAGCCAAAATCCGGCAGAATGCTGTTCTTAGAGAGAGAGAGAGAGAGAGAGAGAGAGAGAGAGAGAGAGAGAGAGAGAGAGAGAGAGAGAGAGAGAGAGAGAGAGAGAGAGAGAGAGAGAGAGAGAGAGAGAGAGAGAGAGAGAGAACTATTTTTGTGAAGAAATGATTCCAGCCAAACAGATCCAAATCTAGATCAGAAATCCAACCAACAAATTAAATCTGAATTCCATCAAATCCTATTATCCACAATCATCCGAAAATCTGGACAATATCAACAATCACAAAATAAATCAAATCCGGATCCATCATCACCAAAACGGGACAAATTAAATCTCAGATTTCATAAAAAAAACGTAAGGAAATCAAATCTGGCCCAAATTAAAATTTGAAAAAGGATTCGAAAACTAGACAATGATATCAAACTGAAACTCAGATTATTACACACAGTGATATTGGCAACAATGATATCAAACTGATTAACAGTCACATCATGATCTACATAAGTTTGTTCCAATATTTTTTTATAGAGACTCTCGATGAGCCTCAGAGCTCATTAGCAGGGATAAAACATATATTTTTGATGGCGTATTCAAAAGTTGATCCACCATATTATATTCACTCTTTTTGATCAATTTCAGCACCTCATCATTATCTAATTTCTGGTTTACATCACTTAATTGACCTGATTCAACAGAAGTCTTCAATTGAGTTTGCTTACTCGCAACATCTTCACTTGTCTTCGAGGGTACATTAGCAAATACTCGACCACTTCTGGTCACACGTCCTACATTTGCAATAGTCACAACTGAGGGAATAGAATGAATGGGAACCTCTTTTCCATCCTCTAACATAGTAGCATTGTAGTTGTAGGGAACAACTTTATCTGATTCATACGGTACCGGGCCAAGCAAACAGATGACCAAAGGTGTCACAACAAATTTTTTACTATTGTAAGAAATTACAACTCGCTCAAGGATGTTGAAACGCGGAACTATGACATTTACCTCATTCTCAACTTCATTTCTGTTTGCAGTAACCTGAATCAAATTCGGATCAATCATCTTTTTGTAAGTCCCTCTTTACAATCACACACCCACGAGGGTTCACAGAACAAATATAACAAGCGGCATAATCATGCTCAGTATCATGGAATTCGCTCAAAGTAGCATGCATCTCAACAAGCAACCTCTGAAGCCAACAAATATCATAAATACGGTATGTACCAGGACACCCATATATCATATTGATAGTCATATTACCATGATTAGGCAACAAATTTGATTGCACATTAGGATTGGTATCTTCAAAAGACAGAATACCACTTTTTACAAGCTTTGCAACTTCATATTTTAGAGGATAGCAATTTTCAATATCATGCCCCAGGGCTCCCTGATGAAATGCACAATGGGCATTTGGCTTATACCAGCATGGAATATCTATAGGAACATCCGGCGGATCACGAGTCTGAACCAAATTCTTCTTTATCAAAGCCAAAAATAATTCAGTATACGACGTTGGAATGGGATCAAATTACACTTTCTTCTGCGCACGACCTTGCTAAGTTGTTTTCTGTTGGAAACATGGTTGATAATTTGAAGTAGCTTGAGCGGCACCGATGACGGGCGTAATAGACGCTACTTTTTGCTGACCACTACCATTGTTGTTTATAACCCTGCGTCTTTTAAACCTCTCTTGAGAGATGGCATTGGTTTCTCCATCCTTTTTATTATAAAAACCAGCACCAAATTTCTTCGCACTTCTAGGACTACCTTTTTCTGTCAGACGTCCCTCACTGATAGCTTCTTTTAATCGCATTCCCATATTAACCATTTTTGTGAAATCACTAGGAGCACTCGCAACCATCCTTTTATAGTAAAATGGACCCAAAGTCTTCAGGAATATCTTGGTCATCTCTTTCTCTTTAAGCGGAGGGCTTATCTAAGCTTCCATCTCGTGACATCTCTACGCGTGCTCTTTAAAAGTTTCTTTCTCTTTCTAAAACATCGCATGGAGTTGATCACGATTTGGAGCCGTATCTAGATTATACTTATATTGAAGGACAAAAGCTTCTCCAAGATCATTGAATGTCTTGATTTGGGAACTATCAAGTCCCATATACCACTTCAGTGCAACACCGGTAAGACTATCTTGGAAATAGTGAATCAGCAACTGATGGTTGTCAATATGGATGGACATCTTTCTGGTATACATGACCAAATGGCTTTCTGGACAAGTGTTCCCTTTGTATTTCTCAAAATCCAGAACCTTGAACTTGGCAGGAATTTTCACATTTGGAACAAGGCAAAGCTTGTAAGCATTCTTTCCAAATAACTTTTTTCCTCTTAAAGCCCTTATTTCTTTCTGCATCTTAGGAAACTGATATTGAAAATAATCCATACGATTAATAACATCCAAACTCTCACTCGGAGCAGTGTGGAAAATTTTATCTTCAGCATAAGGCGTAGTGTGAACTGCGGGTCATGGCATAGGTACAATGGTAGGAACGACTGAAACCTCAGCATTAGGAACAACATTAACCATAGGAGGTGGTACAGTCATAACAGCACAAACTCTTGGACCTTTAGAAGCAAGAGGTCGATATCCCTCTGGCACATAATTAAAATGCATGCCCCAAGGGAAACCAGTAGACATCTGATATTGAGAAGCACTAATCGGAGCCACAAAAATGGGCGTTGATCCGATCTCAGAAATCATAGTTTTTTGCACAGGAGAAGGAGAAGATTGTGGTGGTTGATCCTGAGCAGCCACCAGAGCTTCCATCGCAGCAGTGACTCTTTCCAAACTATCCTTTAAAGTTGTCAACTCTTCACGGAGCTCGCAGTTCTCTTGTTGTAACTGATCCATCTTTTTCTTGAAATTAGCTCGAGTGTTGTAGTGATGCGACAACTTGGCTGAACGAAGACCAAAAGAAACAATAAGACACCTGGAAAAGGCAAAACACAATACATAATTATGCGAATGCAAATGCAAAATGAAAATGTTTCAATCAGTTTTCAAGGATCTTTAAGATATAAAGCCATTACAAACATCATAATGAAATAACACTTTTTTGAAATACTAATAAACATCTCATTTCATTGAATATTGGAAAGAGTTACACTTGGATGTACAAGTTACATAATATCAAAATTCGAATAAGAAAAAGCTAGGTCCTAAGGAGTATCTGATGATGATCTGAGAAGATACTTCCTCCAGAGTCTCTTAATCTCTCTCTCATAGTTGTCTTCCATATCGGTCTTCTCTAACACGAGCTGATCCATAATACCCTTCCAAGCACCAGAAGTAGGAGGATGTGATGATGAAGTAGTAGAGGAAAATAAATTATCTCCATGTCCTTCACAATGCGTCGCTCAAGAAACTCAATCAACTCATCTTTTTCCTTCATCTGCTTTTGCAACTCTATCTTCTCCTTGTCAGAAGCATGAAACTTACTTTCCCACATATCTTTCTCTTGCTTCATCTTGGCTAAAGCATCTTGAAGAGTCTTTATATCATCAGAAGAAATAGGGATTGGTGTAGCAACCATTATAGTCATGGGTTTCTCAAAAGGATAAGGAATTTTGATCTCCTTAGCTCTCTTCTTCACCCAAAGCATATAAGGTTCCAAGGCAACGCAAACTTTTCTTCCAAGCTCTTCTCTACCCATCCTGTGAATCTTAGTCCAAGCATGAGCCATTCTTCTCCTCAAACCATGAGAGTCATTCCCTCCTTGAAAAAATAAACCCTCAAATAGAATACTTTTAGGCTTATCCTTCAACATGTAACCAAGCTGACAGCGAGCTAAACTCGGGTTGTAGTTAATTACACCCCGTGTTCCAAGAAGAGGAACATTGGAGAACTCCTCATAATTATCAATGATCTGGAAATTCTCACAAACAGAAGAAGACCAAGTAATGTCAGCATGAGTAAGGGACATGATCCTCTAAGACCACCTTAAACAATTCTTGTTCTCCCTAAAAATAGATGACTGTGGCAAATGCAAAATGAACCAATTGTGCAGCAGAGGTGTACAATGAATGGTGGTACCGTTCCCCTTAGAAGTCCTACTATGGATGGAGAAATAGGTGTCACCAAGTAAAGTCGGAACAGGGTTCCCAATCAAGAAAATCCTAATAGCGTTAACATCCAAAAAGTTGTCAACGTTAGGAAACAAGACTAGCCCGTAGATAAGCAAAGTAATTATAGCCTCAAACGCCAATGTGCGACCAGTGTTAGAAAAAAAAAGTGGCTTTCCCAATCAAGAACTTAGAAGTCAAACCCTTGAGGCCTCCCTTAACCGTCAGATTATCATCTATATCAGATTTTGTCAAATGGGTAGCTGCAGTAATATCTTGGGGCTAAAGAGCTTCATCCAAACCAGTATACGGAACATTATCAGAAACCAGTACACCCAACAGATAAGCATACTCCTCCAAGGTTGGCATGAGCTGATAATCAAGAAAAGTAAAACATCGGTAGATAGGATCATAGAATTTCACAAGGGTGTTCAGAATTTTGTCTTCAATGTTGGTACAAAGAACAAATAGAAGTCTCTTATCACGAGATCTGAAGCCTGAACGATCAACTACCAAAGACACTAACTTTCTCAAATCTGTAAGATCGGGAGCTCGGGAACCGTACTTCTAAGTGTTTCTCCTTCCAATATCCATAATCACAAAATATGCGATGTTTGGAAAAGAAAATCTCTGAGATCCTTAAAAATTGGCTGAAACAAAATGCACATGAATTCATGAGTGCAAGATGCAACACCCGCAAACAAGATCACACAAATCACATAGGTTCAACGGTTTGACACGAGCATGGAGACAAAGGTATGAACCAACCCATAAGGGTATGTACTAAGGTTATATCATCATCTGTAGAACAAGGTTCTAAAAAGTTCCCAGAGTTCATAATTCCACCTTTTGGATATTATTGGCTTAAACGACTACTCGTCGGCCAACAATATTCTCAAGAGAAACTCGTCTGAGTGTGGTATAGCGTAACAACTAATTCAAGTCTACACCTAAATAGACACTACACCACGTCCTAATAAGGCCAAGATGGGTTAAAGGGTTCTAAGGTCCTCAGCTTCTCAGGCTCCTAGGTCGGAAAAAGTAATGCCAATTATGACTACTCGTAAGACATCAGTAATTCCAAAGGGCCCCCCACTAGGAACCAGAGATTCTGGGTTCAGTCCCCAGCAAAGTCGCCACTTTTCTGTAGCGGTAAAATTGTGAGTGTAAGCTATTGATTAACTTAACTTAAAACACAAGAGTCGCCACCACACTTTTATTTTATCCGAAAGGAAAGGAAAAAGAGCGAACAAAACTAAGAAGTTCTAAAACAAGAACAAACAAAGATCTGGGTAAGGGGGTTGGTTACGCAATGGGAAGGTGTTAGCACCCAAAACGTCTATAGTACTCTATAGGAGCCCTTTGAAATATCTACGCTTTTTGGTTTGAAAAAGGTTTGTTTGAAAGGAGATTGGGGAGATGAGAAGAGAATTAATTTTAAGATTTTTGTGTTTTGAGGGACTTATCGCCTCATGCCTACGTACCCACAAAGTGCAATATAGGATCAAAACCTTGTAGTTCATGGTACAAATAACAAAAGTTTGTTTGTTTTGATTGATTTTAAATGTAAAGATAAGTCGTCATTTTAAGGAGAAAACCACGACTAGTCGCCCACATGTAAAAGGCAACATCTGCATCACCTAAAGATGGAGGATTTTGCTTAGATTAAAATCAACAAGTCTATCACTCAACATCTAAGTGGAAAATGTCAATATCTTAATACTATGGGGAATAGGAGAATTACATCTCAACTATGAAAATGACTCATTTCTAAACTTTATGAAAAGTTTTAAAATGAAAAGTGCACAAAGGCACAAAAAGTTTGAATGAGTTGAAGTGTTTTTTATATCTTTTTGAAATTTGGTCAAAATATGATTAACATTGATTCACATTCATTAAAGAAAGCAAAGTTTGAAAATCACTTGACAAAAGTCAAGGTTTTATTAAGAAAGTGGTTTGAAGTTTGAAAGTAAGAAGGTTTTGAAAGAGGGAGAAGATTTTGAAAATTTAAGAAGGGGAGGAGATGAAGTGACTACCCTAGAAAGCAAAATAAAAGTTTGAGATAAGAAGGATTCAACCAAATTGTAGCATACTTCATAGCTAGCCAGATAAGAATTTCATCCAATTTGAAACATAATCTAATGAGAAAGCCAAATAAAGGCAAAGATCCATAATACTCCAAGTATAGGGATAGAGTTATAAGTTCAATGGTCTAAGAATAGTTCAAGACCATAACCACAAAGTTAAGAGCACCAAGTTGTTTAGAGGTTTAATCCTTTATTAGTTTTTGAACAAGATATGGTCCAAGTGGACAAAAGAAAAATGACATAAACATAAATAAAGATATGATATGAGATGATAATAGTGGAGTATAAGAATAAAAGAGATAGGGAGCAAGAAGGAAACATAAAAAAAAATTAATACAAATATATTGTTAGCGAATTAGTGATTATTTGTTAGAACATATGATCAACGATGGTTAACTCTTGCACTTAGACCAAGGTTAATGAAAACTCATTAGAGGATTGATAAAATCAAAGCCTCCTAACAACAAATTTCATAGGTAATGGACCTAAGATAAGTAATCAACCATACTTGGATTTTCAAACATAAGTTTGAACCACGAAAGATCATTTTTCGATTACGGGACAATTTAGCGTAATGTTAAGCAATTGTAATTGGGTTTATATAGAAACCACGACTATCTGAGGCCGGTCAATAACAATTTTAGTGCCAATGCATGCTAGAGAAGTGATATGAAAATCACTCTCCGAAAGTTATACCGTACAAAAAGAAAATAAGGTAGCGATCTCATCTTAATCAACATTTTTATCGATTAATCAAAGGTAATCTATCACTATTCCAAAGTATGGATAATTATCTCAATGATCATTCATCCATAGATTTTAAATAATGAAGATTAAACAACCTTGACAACCAACAATCCATGATCCATATATTTCATCAATCAAAAGAAAAAGAAGAAGAAGAAAGAAGATTAAGATGAAAAGAACCAACAACCGACAATCCAAATATCAAGAAGAAAATAAAATCAAACAAAATGTCAATTCAAATGATTTTTAAAAGTAATTTTAAACAAAATTCAAAATACAAAAAAAGAAAAGAAATAAAGAAAATCTAAAAAAAATAGAAAAAACATAAAAAGTTTTTCAATCATGAATCAATAAAAAAAACTAGAAATTAGTGAAAACAAATTTTCAAATTAAGAAGAAATTAAAAGAACCTTTAAAAAAAGTGATAGGGAGGTTCAAAAGAGAAATAAAAAAGAGGTGGTGGTTTATAAGCCCACATGGCCTAACTTTTTTTAAAGGAACAAAAAAAAAGATATAATTTTAAAACAAAATGAAAAGGAAAGGGAATGAGAAAATCAGAAACTTAAAACATCATCTCCCTCACGCGGAATATGCACTATTCACACCGGAGCTATCATTTTCAAGCTTAAACATAACGAAGCGATGGGACATGAAACTAGCGTGGAATGGATCGAAATCAAAAATCAAACGTAAGGATATCAACAAATTCAAGAAATATTAATGATGGATGCGAATCGAAAAGGAGAAATCTCCTCCAAACTACCTTCAAATCGAGGTAAATGATGCACTTGAAATTCCCTTCTTCCTCTTTGAGTTTGAAATGTCATTTTTGATGAATTTTGTACAAGATGAGGCAAATTTATGAGAGGTTGCAGTTGCAGAATTTTTGTGTATTGGATTGAAAAATTAATGGAGTTCCAGTTTATGAAAGTGAAAAGAAATTTGAGGTTGAAGAAGGTGATTGAGGCCCTTTGGTTTTTAATTGCTTTGGCTTTGAGAATTGATTAAAGAATTGGGAAATTAAGGGTGGAATTTGAAGGGGTTTTTTGGCTTTTTAAGCTTGTCAATTGTGAAGGTGATGCTCTCGATTTATAGAAATTTAGAGGTTAAAATTTGGAATTGAAATGTGAAGTTTTGAATCCAGCTTTTGAATCACCATGCTTCCGTTTTGATGTTTCTCCTGCGTTTTGCTTCTGATATTGTATCACTTTAGACTTTGATGTGTTTTTCCTTTTGCCTCGCAGCGTTTTGCTCATGTGTTGCCGCATTTTCGTTGTGTGCAAGTCGTTTATGCGTTTTGCAGCTTGGTATATTGAGGTAATTTTCAAGTGTTAGCTGCGAATTATGATGGCTTATGTATGAAATATTAGCATGACTTGTTGTCATTTTCATTTGGCACTTGCAGCATATTCGGTTCAGCTTGGAGTTTGGCCATGTGGGCATCTTTGGTGTAGCATGAAGCTTGGGTTACAGCCGGAATTTTCATGGCTCGTGGCTTAGATTGTTATTATGTAGTATGAAACTTTGAATCATGGGCTAAGGCTTGACTTATTTGTTGGCTTGAAATATTGCGGCTTGTAGAAAAGCTTGTAATCACTTGGTAGCTTGGAATTAATGTATGGGCCGTGTAGAATGTTTTATCTTCATCGTTTCATTTTTGCAATTTTTGTACCATGGGCTTTTTTTTTTTGGCATGGTCTTGTATCATGGACTTTGAAACAAAAATGGGAAGTGAGTTTGTAATTCTTGACATTGATTGTAATGAACAATGGTTAGAAAAATAATAACATGATCATGGACAAAAAATATAAATTGGAAAAAATTGGTTTATGAAAAAAAATGGATTTAATATATATATATATATATATATATATATATATATATATATATATATATATATATATATATATATATATATATATATATATATATATATATATATATATATATATATATATATATATATATATATATATATATATATATATATATATATATATATATATATATATATATATATATATATATATATATAATTGAAAAGAAAATGTGGATTTAGGAATGTGAAAATTGAATGGACATCCAAATCAAATGGATAAAAAAAAGTTAATAAATAATGAATTTAGTGATGGATATGATGGATAAGTGAACATGGTTAATGGACATTTGGATAATGGATATGGAGAATAGATAATGAATAAAAAGGTGAACTTATGAAAGAATGGATCTTGAATCTTTGGATGATATATGCCATAAACTCATATTCCACGCAAACCATAATGATGAATCCTCCAACTTGAGCCAAATTTTAAGTGAAACAAATTCTTGAGAACTTGACGCCATAATGGACCCAAATATTAATACTTGCATCTCAATTAATTAGAAAGTCTTGACCTAGCAAAATCTTTCTCCCATTGATGATCTAACCACAGAGGGAAATCCTTGAGGAATCCTCTAAACCTCATTAAAGATATTGACTTGTGAAGCAAACAAATAGGAGAAACCCTTAGATGATGATGATGATGAACTTATAATAGAGAAGGAATAATTTTCTTGAAATGAAACTATAGCATCATGAACTTCAATTGAGGAACCATTATCAATGTTCAAGCATAATGACCAGAAACCATAATTCCCTTGTTTTTGAGAAATCTTTGATGAAGATATCCTTGTAAGTTGATGAATCTAATTTTGAACAAGACTTCTTATGAACCATTACTTGATAACCACAAGAGAACGTGACCTCTGATACGCATAGCCTTAAAAATAGCCCACTAACACAGATAACTTGCAATTGAAGTAAACTCTTGATGGTTTGACCAAGATGAGGTCAAACTTCCATCTGATATAGACTTGAATGAATTACTACATTTGACTTGGAACTAATTCCCTTTCCATGAATCTCCCAACAAAACCCTAAATACACATAGAAAGAAAAACAAGCGACTGCAATATATTTTTGGTATTTTGGTTAGAGGTTAGTAAACATAGTCAAACATAAAGCAAGTAAGAAACACATGAGTGCTTGGTGATCTTGTTTGTGTATGTAATGCAAATGATAAGTGAGATTTTAGAAGTAAATATTAGGATATTACACATTAAGTGTTGTTGGTGTCGGTTCCATAGTTACATTGGCGATTTCATAAACTACAATGGTTTGAGTGTCTATCTTCGCTTTGATAACCTGTAGCACTTCCATGATTTTCCCCACACTTCCGCGCAAGTCTTCAAGTTCATCATTGACCCTTTCCATTTCCATGTTTTTTTCAGCCATTCTTTGACGAGCTCGGGCTCGGGTGTTGGACTAGTGTTGAGAATTCAGTGTGAACAACTTGAGATGAGACAACAAGATGAGCCACAGAACAGAAAATGCATATGCAATGCTTACGAATGCTAATCAAAATGCAAAAACCAAACATTTAAGGAACCCACAAATATGTTTACAAACATTATAACAATGGAGAGTAAACGTAGAACAGAACAACACTTCCATAAATTAAAGACTGAGAGTTTTACAAAACATTCATTACACATTCAAAAGCCAGAGTACAAGTCTTAATACAAATTAAACAGCAAGGCACGAAAACTAAAGGTCTAATCCTTCTGACGAGAGGATCCTTCATCTTCTTGCAAATTCTCTCCTTCATTTTGATGGAGCAACTTCTGATGTTGTTCATTCTCTTAAACAGCTATGAAGTATTTGTCCCTCCAAACTTTCTTTTCCTTTTCAGCTTTAACAAGAGTAGCCTTCAATTCCTCCACGGAGATAGAATCCTTTGAAGTTATAGGAATTGGATCAAAACGAGTGTAGAACATCTTCAAGACTCTCTCTTTGGCCTATAACAAGTAAGATTCTGAGACAGAGCACTCAGGGTATCCCAAAGCAATCATTCTCTTCGTGTGAATGTGACGCCAAGCATACACAATTTGAGCCTTGAGCACTGGGTTTTTTCCTTCTTCAAAGAACAAACTCTTCAAAAAGATCAGATCGGGTTCATCCTACATCGGGTATCCAAGCTGTCAGCGAGCTAGGATATGATTGTAACTGATATATACTTTCGTGCCAAGAAGAGGCACGTTTAGGAAATCTCCGCAGCTATGGATCATGACGACTCCTCCATACATAGGGTCGTACCACTTGATGTCCGAGTGCTTGAGCGACAAAATCTGTTTCGTCCACGAGAGTCCGCTCTGCATGTACCAGAGTAATGTTGACCTTGGCAAATGTGAAATAAACCACTTGTAAAGGAGACTTGTGCAACAGATGATCTAGCCTTCCATATAATAGTTCTTCAGGTGGATGGAATAGTATGCGTCATCCAACAGAGTGGGAATAAGATTCTTGATCAGGAAGATGTTGATAGCATTCTCGTCAACAAAGTCGTCAACGTTCGGGAACAAGAGTCCATAAATTAATAGTGCCAGGATTGCCTCAAAGGCTTCTGAATTCTTCATATCAACGTAATACTGAGCTTTCTCAAACAAGAACATAGTCGATAATCCAGAGAAACCTCCTTTGATAATCATATGAGCCTGTACTTCTGTCAGCTCTAGATGTGTAGCCTCTGCAATAACCTTTTCACTTGGAGTCCCTTCTCTTCTAGAAAATGGCTTCAAAGTGACACAAAATCCCATCAACACATAATATCCTGATCTCCAGGTTTTGAGTCTCATGAATATCCTGATCATGTATACAAGTTAAAACGTGTCTTGTATGGACTTAAGCAAGCCCCTAGGGCTTGGTATGTGAGACAGCCTATGTCCCATTAGTGGAATTCTAATGAAACCTTATAAAAATACAGAAAAATTTGAAATTTTTAAAGGACAATACTTAATTATTTAAAAACATACTGTTTCACATACATATGCTTCAAATATATTTTACAGAGTTTGACACCGTTAAGACTAGCGGCCTTGCCACATAGATAAAACATAAAATAAAAGTACAGAAAGGAAACCAAAAAGAAAGCATACCAAAAGGGACCTCCTAAGTCCAACAAGACTGACACTTATACTGACTGTAGTAGTAGGGATGTGATTAGCGTTTGACAAAACACTAACAGCTCCCAATCTAGATGTTATAGTAACACATCTCCACGTCACTTCATATCCTTTCCTTCTGAGTTGTCGGGAAGTACGCAAGATTCGAGCTCATCGTCTGATCGTCATAAAATAATCCAAAATGCAAAACAAAAATGACACAGGGCTAAGATTCATGTACAAGTTTAAAAGTGGGAATGAATGTGTAAAATAATAATATATATGGAAACCATATTTATACAAACAAGCGTATCTTATACCCACAATTACATATACTTTATTTATTCTAATGCATCCCTGAACTATATGCTGACTCAGGCCACTAAACGCTGTCAATGATATCTATCCCATTTACCAAGATCAGATATCACTAGACCACATGCCACCAACGTACTCCCAATTACCAAGAGCTACGCCACCTAACTTCACATGGAGCCTAGGTGTTATAAGTCGATCGTCCCTGAGAATTCAGGCCAAGAACCTTGTCTTGCCTAGCATGCATAGATAATAATCCCCGTCGGGATTGCAGGCGACTGATCAACCTCGTGCGTCCCATACCGCACGGCGGTGGACTTACACATTCCTTAATGCAAGTCTATATGATCACTCACTCATCTTGTGGCAACTCTTAGCCATAAGTATTAAGTTAATAATGGGGAATTATCGTATCAACTTTTCAAGTTATACTTATTATCTAGATACTTAGGTTGAGTACCAAATCCATCCAATGTCTTGCCATATTTGATCTTTGTCCTTACATAATAAGTTCAGTTTGTATAATGGGTAATTGTATGGTTAACTTCCCAGGTAAGAGAGGTGGACTGTAAACGGCATAGTCGACCAAGTCTTTCCTTAGCCAGAACCCAACCAAATATAACTACTCATTGTATCCAACTTTCCTTATGTTAATGGGGATCAATTACTTAATATCTAGCAATGTTTTTCTCTCATTAACCGATTATTTCCTTAATCTATCAATCACAATCATTCAAGTATAAATAAAATAAACAATTATAAAATTAACCGAATAATGCAAGCACAATACAATACCAAATTGTCAAAGATTATTCCTATGATAATTAATTAAGGCCGGCGTAACCTCGCCTAGTGATTTGTGAAAATCATTATTTGAGAATAGGCTCTCCTTAATTATTTATCGCTAGTAGGGCTTAGGTCACCACTACACACATATATATTAAGTTATTTTACGCTAACCGTCCCAATCGTATACGAAATCTTGCCCCCACCTTTTGTTGAGTGTTGTTGAAAGTCCACAAGTGTTGTCTTCGATCTTTGCCAAGAACCTAATTTACGATAACCGTTGGATTGTACGAAATTTATGAAATAATTAGAATATAATTTATGGTTAATTGAACATAATCCCGTTATAACTTGAAATATTTATTTATTTAAATATATCATAATAACCTCCAAAATAATTATTAAATTCAAATATAAATTATATTATACCTCCTTTTGAATTTGTTTGTTTTAGAAAATTGTCAAGAGTATATTTCTAATAACATTTAAATTATAATAAAATTTGGGCATTATAACGACTTAAAATGGTAAAATTTATTTTGGACTTTATAAGTTCAATATATCGACGTCTGAACGGAATTTGCATAGAAAATTTAAAATAACCTTTATATAAATAACATAATTAAAATAATATAATTAAAATAAAATGGACATTATAACGGCTTACCGATTACTTATGAAAATGATTTGGGCAGAACTTTGACGTATAAAACTCCCTTGAAACTTTAGAAGAACTTTTACCACAAAATACTCTAAAGGTTACGAACCGATATCGTGGGAACTTCGATAACTAAAACTAATATTGCTATATGAAGAAATTAGAGAAGGAAAGAAGTAAAGAAGTAAGAAAGATGATTTGTGAATGAATGAATGAAAATGGGGTGGAAGAGACCCCTATTTATACTAGTTGTAAAATATTAAAATAACATAATTTATCATCTTTTGCCCATACCTTCCAACTTTTCAACTCTTGCTAGTAAATATGTCTCTATCAAATATTTACTAATCTTTCATCAATAGTGCTTTAGGTGTTCTAGTATGACTTTGTGAAAATAATTTATGACAAAGGTATGGGAGCTTGATTTCATGACATAATATTATGTAGGATATTAATAGAAAATGAGATATATATTTCTTTTATAAAAAGTAAAATGTTAATAATATTAATAATAATAAAAATAGTAAAAAGGATAGTTATTTGATATTTTTATTGTCTTAAGATTATTTTATTTATTAATTGGTTTATAGAGTAAAATGATAATATTCAAATAAAATAAAATCAATTAATAATAACAAAACAAGAACAACAATAATGATAATAATAATATGAATAATTAATTAACTTAAAGTTAAGGGTTTTAAGTACCAATTTAAATTTCAAAGTTTAGTTTATAAAATGAAACGATGATATTCAAATTGAAGAATAAAAGTAATAAATATAAAAAGTAATTAATTAATAAATTAATTATTATAAGTGTTAGTTTCAACATTTAATTTTTAATAACTAGCATTGTTAAAATCTCAAATCTAACTAGATATATTATTTAGTGTATGGAAAAATTAGGATGTTACATTACCACCCCCCTTAAAAGAAATTTCGTCCTCGAAATTTAGCGTACCTAAAACATATGTGGATACTTCTGACGCATGTCTTCTTCTCTTTCCCAAGTAGAATCACCAGTTACATCATCCCACACGACTCTAACCAATGGTATTTGCTTTCCACGAAGTTCTTTAATACGATGATCTAAGATCTTGACAGGTATAGCCTCATATTCCAAATTATCTCTAAGTTCCACAGTTTCAGGCTCAATGACATGTGAAGGGTCCGGATAATACTTCCTCAGTTGTGATACATGAAATACATCATGAAGATTAGACAAGTTTGGCGGCAAAGCAATGTGATACGCTACAGGTCCAATCCGCCGTAGAATTTGAAAAGGCCCGATAAACCTTGGTGTTAACTTCCTAGTTTTGATTGCTCGTGCAATTCCCGCCCTAGGAGTTACCCTAATGAACACGTGATCTCCTGCCTCGAACTCCAAAGGTCTTCTCCTCTTATCATTATAACTCTTTTGACGGTCCTGTGCTGCCTTCATTTTTTCTCTAATAAGTTTAACCTGATCTGTCGTTTGTTGCACGAATTCTGAACCCAATATTTTATTTTCTCCAACCTCATACCAACATAAAGGTGTACGACACTTTCTTCCGTATAATGCTTCATATGGAGCCATGCCGATACTTGAGTGAAAACTATTGTTGTAAGTAAACTCAATCAATGGTAAGAACTCGTCCCAACTTCCTTTGTGTTCAAGAGCACAAGCTCTCAACAAATCCTCTAACGATTGAATCGTCCTCTCAGACTGGCCATCCGTTTGGGGATGATAAGCTGAACTTAACCTCAGTTTTGTTCCTAACTCTAAATGCAACTGATGCCAAAAATTTGATGTGAATCTGGGATCTCTATCACTGACTATACTTGAAGGTATTCCATGCAATCTAACAATCTCCTTTACATATACCTGAGCTAGTCTCTCTAATTTAAACGTCTGGTTGATGGGAATGAAATGTGCACTCTTTGTCAACCTATCAATGATCACCCAAATTGCATCATGTTGTTTCTGAGTCTTAGGCAAAGCGGTTACAAAATCCATGGCTATTCCGTCCCACTTCCACTCTGGAATATCTAAAGGTTGTAGCAATCCGGCTGGCTTCTGATGTTCAATCTTTGCCTTCTGACATACCAAGCAACTTTGAACATATTCTGCTATATGTCTCTTCATTCCAACCCACCAAAACATTTTCTTCAAGTCTTGATACATCTTTGTGGCTCCTGGATGAAAACTCAACTTACTTTTGTGGCCCTCTTCCAAAATCAACTTTTGAATATCCTGATTTTGAGGTACACACAACCTTTCTTTAAACCTTAGGATTCCATCACTCCTTATGTTAAACTCTCCATTTTGACCATTTCTTATATTTTCCTTTATGCTCACTAGACGGTCATCAAGTTGTTGTTCATCTTTGATCCATTTCAGAAATTCATTAGACACGACAATAGCGCCTATGAATATACTTCCTTCATTGTGATGTACTCCTAAGTTTAAATCCACGAATTTGTCAATCAACTCTTCTTCCTTCAACATCATTGCAGATACATGAAGTTTCTTTCGACTCAAAGCGTCTGCTACAACATTGGCCTTTCCGGGATGATATTGCAACTCAAAATCATAGTCCTTCAAGAATTCCATCCAGCGCCTTTGTCTCATGTTTAAATCTTTCTGATCAAATAAATGCTTCAGGCTTTTGTGATCACTTAACACAGTGAACTTTGATCCATAAAGATAATGCCTCCAAATCTTTAAGGCAAACACAATTGCCGCTAACTCTAGGTCGTGAGTTGGGTAGTTCCTCTCATGCACCTTCAATTGTCTTGATGCATAAGCTATCACTTTCCTTTCTTGCATCAACACACACCCAAGACCTTGATATGACGCATCACAATACACATCAAAATTTCCTAATGGGTCTGGTAAGATGAGTATTGGTGATGAAGTCAATCTTTCCTTTAGCTTCTGAAAACTTTCTTCACACTCTTTAGTCCATTCAAAGTTTTTACCTTTCCTCGTTAACTGAGTCATGGGCAAAGCGATCTTTGAAAATCCTTCAATGAACCTCCGATAATATCCAGCTAGTCCAAGAAAACTTCGAATCTCGCCAACATTCTTTGGACTCTCCCACTTTGTTATTGCTTCGACTTTACTTGGGTCTACTGCAATACCTTCTTTACTAATTACATGACCAAGAAATTGTACCTCCTTCAACCAAAATTCACATTTCGAGAATTTCGCGTACAATTGAAGGTCCTTTAATATCTGTAGCACAATTCTCAAATGTTCTCTGTGCTCTACCTCATTCTTGGAATAAATCAGAATGTCATCAATGAAAACTACAACAAATTGATCTAAGTATGACCTAAAGATCCTATTCATGTAATCCATGAATACTGCTGGAGCATTAGTCAAACCAAATGGCATAACTAAGTACTCATAGTGTCCATAACGGGATCTAAAAGCTGTTTTTGGAATATCATCTTCCTTCACCCTGATCTGATGATATCCAGACTTCAAGTCAATCTTTGAGAATACTGATGCTCCTTTTAACTGATCCATCAAGTCGTCGATTCTAGGCAAAGGATACTTGTTTTTCACAGTGGCTTTATTGAGTTGTCTGTAATCCACACAAAGTCTAGAAGAACCATCCTTCTTCTTCACAAACAAGATTGGAGCTCCCCATGGCGATACACTTGGTCTAATAAATTCTTTCTCTAACATCTCGTCTAATTGTTTCTTTAACTCCGCAAGCTCTGAGGGTGACATTCGATAAGGAGATATAGAAATTGGTCCAGTTCCTGGAACCAAGTCTATAGAAAATTCCACTTCCCTAACCGGTGGTAAACCTGGAACTTCTTCTGGAAAGACTTCCGGGAATTCACAGACTACGGGAAAATTTTCCACACTAGGGGTTTCTCCTACTGACATGGAGAATAGCATCATAAAACTTTGAGTGAGGGTTTCAGCTTTGCTGATTTCTCCACTATCTTCTCCAAATGTAAAAATTTTCTCCTTGCATCTCAAGTTGACATCGTTGGCTGATAACCAATCCATTCCTAAGATGACATCTAGGTCTTGTAGCGGGAGTACCACAAGATCTACTAAGAATCTTCTATTTTCTAAGATTATTGGACAGTCTACACAGACTGAATAAGTTACCATTCTTTCTCCCGAGGGAGTTGTGATAGTCAACTTATAATCGTGATCAACAATTTCGAATCCCAAAAATTCAGCACAAGAGGTAGATATAAAAGAATGTGTAGCTCCTGAATCGAATAAAACTGATACCAACTTATCTCCAATTAAACACATACCTTGAATTAACCCAGCTGACTTTGAGATCTCAGCTCCTCTAATTGTAAATACTCTTCCTGTGGTTGGCTTATTTTGATTCTGAGGTCTCTGACCAACACTTGGGCCTCCATTTCTTGCTCTCCCTATGTTGTTATTGTTTATTAGGCCGCTCCTCTGGCCTGTTGGTTGACTTTGTCCTTGGGGACAATCTTTGAGAAAGTGGCCTTTCTGACCACAGCGAAAACAAGTTCCAATATTTCTATTTGGACAATCTTTGTTAAGATGTGCCCCTCCACAGCTGTAACACTTGAACATTAACCTTCTAGAATCCTGGTTATGATAAGGTGTAGGCCTTTGATATGGCCTACCCCCTCGTTGGATTCTTCCTCCGTGGCCTCGGTTAAAGTGGCCCTTGTGATTGTTGTTTTGGGTTGATCCTCCTGATCCATATTGATTCTTCCTATTGTCAATCCCTTCCAACTCCAGACACCTTTCTACTAGCTCACCAAAGCGCATAATATGCAGAGGTAAAACTGCCCTCTGGATATCATATTTCAATCCATCTTGATACTTTTCACACATCCATTCTTCCCTTGGATGCAAGCGGTAAAACTCAGAATACTTTAGCAAGGATTCAAACTTCCTAGTATATTCTCCCACCGTCATCACACCTTGACGTAGATTCTGAAATTCTCTCTCCTTCTCTTTCCTACATAACTTTGGAAAATACTTCCCCAAAAATTCTTCTTTGAACAAGGTCCAATTGATTTCTCTTCCTTCCTCTTCCAATAATCTATACTTTCCTCTCCACCAAGCTTCAGCATCGCCTGTCAGCATGAATGTTGCATAACCAACCCTTCTATTCTCTCTACAGTGAGTGAAAGAAAATATCTTCTCCATTTCTTGCAACCATTTCTCAGCACCCTCCGGATTAAAGTCACCACCAAACTGTGGTGGTTTTCCTTTCAGAAACGAGTTCAATCCTGTATCCTCATGCACCATTTCCCTTTGTTGTTGCTGAAAGAGTTGATGATCTCGAGTGATTTGCAGGATTTGAGCATTTTGTTGTGTTTGAACTAACACAGCTGCAGCAAGTTCACGAACATCTCGAGTGTCAGCTTGAGAGTTCGTTCCAGTTTGGGAATGATCTTCTCGTCCAATGGGAATGGTAGGTGCTCCTTCAGGAGTAACTTCATCACTCGCATTCCTACGTATACCTCTAGTAGTGCCTCTAGCAGCACTCCTACCACGCCTCGCACCTCTGACGTTCTGAACCATAACTTCCTGAAAAGGAATAGTTATTAGGTTCAATCATTCACAAGACATAAAGAACATAACAATTATGTATATTTATATCCCAATGAATGATTCATCGATAAGGATTTTTATCAAGTCTCCCACAGGCAAGGGATAATTGTGTCTAAAATGTTGAATTAATATCTTAAATATAACTAGAATTCAGGAAAACATAATCAACATTTAATGTATAAACAAAAATGTATCAATTTATTTAATAACAACGATTACAAAAATCGTGACCATGTCTCATTCAAAAACCTCTACTTGTAAACCAAGCTAAGACTAATAGTGGTAAAACTATAATTATCATTATTGCTACGAAATCTTTACCTAATTCTTCATGCTTGATGATACCAATAACAAACAAAATAATGACAAGAAGAGTGATGAATAAAAGAAAGGATTTAGCCATTTGAAAGGTATAGATAAATATTTAGGAATTGATATGAAAATAATGGATGGGTGTGAAGTATTTATAAAGTGAATTTTGTGAAGTGTCCGTTACGTTACCGTTGGGTTTGTGACCGTTGGGGAGGAAAAATAAAGTGTGCTAAATAAGTTTCCTAGACCATTATACTAGAAGGCTCTCAAGATGAAGACTCAATGCACAGAAGAAAAGTTATCATCCAGTTTGGAATCCAACTTGATACAGTCAGTATAATTCTAGACACTTACGGTCCGAGCTGAATCGACCAGCTCTGATACCATTAAATGAGACAGCCTATGTCCCATTAGTGGAATTCTAATGAAACCTTATAAAAATACAGAAAAATTTGAAATTTTTAAAGGACAATACTTAATTATTTAAAAACATACTGTTTCACATACATATGCTTCAAATATATTTTACAGAGTTTGACACCGTTAAGACTAGCGGCCTTGCCACATAGATAAAACATAAAATAAAAGTACAGAAAGGAAACCAAAAAGAAAGCATACCAAAAGGGACCTCCTAAGTCCAACAAGACTGACACTTATACTGACTGTAGTAGTAGGGATGTGATTAGCGTTTGACAAAACACTAACAGCTCCCAATCTAGATGTTATAGTAACACATCTCCACGTCACTTCATATCCTTTCCTTCTGAGTTGTCGGGAAGTACGCAAGATTCGAGCTCATCGTCTGATCGTCATAAAATAATCCAAAATGCAAAACAAAAATGACACAGGGCTAAGATTCATGTACAAGTTTAAAAGTGGGAATGAATGTGTAAAATAATAATATATATGGAAACCATATTTATACAAACAAGCGTATCTTATACCCACAATTACATATACTTTATTTATTCTAATGCATCCCTGAACTATATGCTGACTCAGGCCACTAAACGCTGTCAATGATATCTATCCCATTTACCAAGATCAGATATCACTAGACCACATGCCACCAACGTACTCCCAATTACCAAGAGCTACGCCACCTAACTTCACATGGAGCCTAGGTGTTATAAGTCGATCGTCCCTGAGAATTCAGGCCAAGAACCTTGTCTTGCCTAGCATGCATAGATAATAATCCCCGTCGGGATTGCAGGCGACTGATCAACCTCGTGCGTCCCATACCGCACGGCGGTGGACTTACACATTCCTTAATGCAAGTCTATATGATCACTCACTCATCTTGTGGCAACTCTTAGCCATAAGTATTAAGTTAATAATGGGGAATTATCGTATCAACTTTTCAAGTTATACTTATTATCTAGATACTTAGGTTGAGTACCAAATCCATCCAATGTCTTGCCATATTTGATCTTTGTCCTTACATAATAAGTTCAGTTTGTATAATGGGTAATTGTATGGTTAACTTCCCAGGTAAGAGAGGTGGACTGTAAACGGCATAGTCGACCAAGTCTTTCCTTAGCCAGAACCCAACCAAATATAACTACTCATTGTATCCAACTTTCCTTATGTTAATGGGGATCAATTACTTAATATCTAGCAATGTTTTTCTCTCATTAACCGATTATTTCCTTAATCTATCAATCACAATCATTCAAGTATAAATAAAATAAACAATTATAAAATTAACCGAATAATGCAAGCACAATACAATACCAAATTGTCAAAGATTATTCCTATGATAATTAATTAAGGCCGGCGTAACCTCGCCTAGTGATTTGTGAAAATCATTATTTGAGAATAGGCTCTCCTTAATTATTTATCGCTAGTAGGGCTTAGGTCACCACTACACACATATATATTAAGTTATTTTACGCTAACCGTCCCAATCGTATACGAAATCTTGCCCCCACCTTTTGTTGAGTGTTGTTGAAAGTCCACAAGTGTTGTCTTCGATCTTTGCCAAGAACCTAATTTACGATAACCGTTGGATTGTACGAAATTTATGAAATAATTAGAATATAATTTATGGTTAATTGAACATAATCCCGTTATAACTTGAAATATTTATTTATTTAAATATATCATAATAACCTCCAAAATAATTATTAAATTCAAATATAAATTATATTATACCTCCTTTTGAATTTGTTTGTTTTAGAAAATTGTCAAGAGTATATTTCTAATAACATTTAAATTATAATAAAATTTGGGCATTATAACGACTTAAAATGGTAAAATTTATTTTGGACTTTATAAGTTCAATATATCGACGTCTGAACGGAATTTGCATAGAAAATTTAAAATAACCTTTATATAAATAACATAATTAAAATAATATAATTAAAATAAAATGGACATTATAACGGCTTACCGATTACTTATGAAAATGATTTGGGCAGAACTTTGACGTATAAAACTCCCTTGAAACTTTAGAAGAACTTTTACCACAAAATACTCTAAAGGTTACGAACCGATATCGTGGGAACTTCGATAACTAAAACTAATATTGCTATATGAAGAAATTAGAGAAGGAAAGAAGTAAAGAAGTAAGAAAGATGATTTGTGAATGAATGAATGAAAATGGGGTGGAAGAGACCCCTATTTATACTAGTTGTAAAATATTAAAATAACATAATTTATCATCTTTTGCCCATACCTTCCAACTTTTCAACTCTTGCTAGTAAATATGTCTCTATCAAATATTTACTAATCTTTCATCAATAGTGCTTTAGGTGTTCTAGTATGACTTTGTGAAAATAATTTATGACAAAGGTATGGGAGCTTGATTTCATGACATAATATTATGTAGGATATTAATAGAAAATGAGATATATATTTCTTTTATAAAAAGTAAAATGTTAATAATATTAATAATAATAAAAATAGTAAAAAGGATAGTTATTTGATATTTTTATTGTCTTAAGATTATTTTATTTATTAATTGGTTTATAGAGTAAAATGATAATATTCAAATAAAATAAAATCAATTAATAATAACAAAACAAGAACAACAATAATGATAATAATAATATGAATAATTAATTAACTTAAAGTTAAGGGTTTTAAGTACCAATTTAAATTTCAAAGTTTAGTTTATAAAATGAAACGATGATATTCAAATTGAAGAATAAAAGTAATAAATATAAAAAGTAATTAATTAATAAATTAATTATTATAAGTGTTAGTTTCAACATTTAATTTTTAATAACTAGCATTGTTAAAATCTCAAATCTAACTAGATATATTATTTAGTGTATGGAAAAATTAGGATGTTACAGTATGAGCGCCTAAGCAAGTTTCTATTTGATCAAGGGTATTCAAGAGGCAAGGTCGACACAACCCTCTTAATTAAGAGTCAAGGAAAACACTTAATTTTGGTGCAAATTTATGTTGATGACATCATATTTGGATCAACTAACATGAATCTCGTAAGAGAGTTTTCTAACCTAATGTAGGGTGAATTCGAGATGAGTATGATGGGGGAGCTCACATATTTTCTCGGGTTACAAATCAAGTAGCTTGAGGAAGGAACTTTTGTAAGTCAAACGAAATATTGTCTTGAGCTTCTCAAGAGGTTTGACATGGCAAACTCCAAAGCCATTGACACACCAATGTCGACCTGTGCAAATCTCAATAGAGATAAAAGTGGTAAGGATATAGAGGTAAAAAGATATCGAGGTATGATCGGCTCTCTTCTTTATCTTACCGCCTCTAGACCCGATATTATGTTTAGTGTTTGCATGTGCGCTAGATATCAATCTTCTCCTAAGGAATCCCATCTAAAAGCAGTTAAGCGCATACTTCGAAACCTTTCGGGTACTCTAAAGTATGGGCTATGGTATTCTAAAGGAAATAATTGTTCCTTGGTTGGATTCACCGATTCCGATTTTGCCGGGTGCAAATCGGATAGGAAAAGTACTGGTGGTACTTGTCACTTATTTTCAAACTCTTTGGTTAGTTGGCATAGCAAGAAGCAGGTTTTTGTTGCTTTGTCAACCGCCAAATCGGAATACGTTGCCGCCGATAGTTGTTGCGCTCAAGTCCTATGGCTTAAGCAACAATTGCTAGATTTTAATCTCAAACTTGAGCGTATTCCGATCTTTTGTGACAATACGAGTGTCATCATTCTTACCAAGAATCTCGTGTTGCATTCACACACTAAGCATATCGAAATACAACACCACTTTCTTAGGGATCCTGTGGAGAAAGGCGATGTGATTTTTGAACACGTTGATACTAAAAATCAACTAGCTGATATTTTCACAAAACCTCATGCTACTGAGTCTTTCTTTCATATCCGACAGGAACTAGGTATTTGCCGCATCGCTGTGAAAATGGGGCCGACAAATATAGAAGAGTCTCCATCGTTCGTTATTTATCCCAAAGAGAGGGAAAGGAAACGATCATAGAAAACCTACGAAAAAGGGAAAAGACAGGTCATTGCAACCAAATCTTGTGTTCGGGAGTTGGTTACGCAAGGGGAAGGTATGAGCACTCCTCATGTCCGTTGTACTCAACAGGATCCATGCTTGTTTTCTATCTAAAAGGGTGTTAATCTATTGAAAGGATGGCACACAAGGTGAAAAGAAAAGAAAAGAGACTCGATAGAGCGTCACCGTTCTATGCCGACGTATTCCCTTGTGCAATGGGAAAGTCAGACTCAAAGTAGTTCAGAAAACTACGGGTGAAGGTGGGGGAAGGTTGCTCTCCAAGACATCATCATCTTGTGCCTACGTATCCTCATCTGGTATGAGAAATCAGAGCAAACGTAGTTCGGGCTGACACGATCACAGATTGGTTCAAGTGTTTTAACTGAGTGAGGTTAAATAGTGGTTCCAGTAGTTAGGGACGATGCCTGTTTGCGGTAGAACCAAGACTTAACACACTCTTTCTGAAAATGATTTTCAAAACAAACCCGAAAGATAAAAAGGTTTGATGTTTTGTTTTGTGTTTTTTATGAAGAAATGAGTTGAGTTAAGTTTGTAACTCATGTTGCACTAAAAACTATGACTTGAGAGCGAATGCGTCGCATATCGCCCAAAGGGCATACGCTAAACACTCTAGACAGATTGAGAGGAGGCCCCCCAACTATCATTCCTCAAGTACTTAAGGCTCGTAGCGTACAACACTTATTATCCTTTATTAGGTGTTTTGAGATGTTTAGAAGATGAGAAGAGAAGACACAAACTCTAAGGGGAAACTAATCAACCCTAATGTTGTCATGCAAGATGCTTCTAAAGTTGGGGTTAAGAGGGAAGAAACTATCCTAGTGTTATCATATAAAGGATTGAACACCTAATGTCTCTCCTACTCCCATCTTAAACAGAGGGACTAAGAATCCTAAGGGATCATGGCAAAAGAACCAAGTAAACAATAGATAATTCAATCACAGATAGAATGAAGAAAGAAAAGAATTTGACTCAAACAAGTCAAGAAGCAATGCAAACATGATATGCAAGACTCACAAGATGCAACACAAACAAATGAATAGGGAAAAATGACTTGAACAAGTAAAAGAAAAAGTGAGATGAAATGGGAGAAGTTACAACTCCTACAACCATTCATACATCAATCACTTACACCAAAAGATAAACAACAATGCACAAGAAAAGACCATGATCAAAGTGTAGATGGGAGAAAGAGGCTTGGGCAGCAAGCACATGAATAAATATCTCAACCAAAAAAATCACATTGATCATGCAAAAGAAAAGAGCAAACAAGTGCTAAAATGTTGATCCACCATTCAAAACAAACTCAAAGCATGAACATGAATGCCAAATTGTCTCAAATGGTGATCCAAAACCAAAGGGGAAGAAGTGAAAGCATAAGAGAAAAGCTCAAATCAAGAAGGAAAATCAAAGAACAAACAAGTAGCAAGTCAAGGCAAGAGGAAGAACCAAAGTTCAATCCATGTTCAACACTTCAAATCAAGTGGAATACCTTAACTTCCAAGTAACTTGTAACACAAGTTACACAAGTGTATGACCTAAAAATGCAATACCAGCACCTTAATCATGTCAAGAATGATTATCAAGACTCATAGGGTGCATATGGGATCCATCAAAGTCATTTCCAAAAGGAACTAGGTCAAACTAGTTTGTATGAACTTCCTCTAAGATGACTTGACTTGCAAGCTTCATCAAAAATAGAAGAAATGTTCAATAAATTCCAAATAAAATGAAAACATTAACTAAACTTAATGGAAAAAAAAGCCAAAAGTTCAAAGCCAAACTCAATTTTAGGCATCACTAAATAATTTGATTAATAAGGGTGCTCCATCTTTTTTAGTATTAATCGAGGGTCAAGAAAAGTCAAACCAAAGTTAACCCTAAATTGATCAACACATGAACTAAAATCAGCCTCAAAGGTACCTCAATCCATCCTCTAAATGGAGAAGAAACCTCATTCATAGGTGATGTGAATTGGTAGTTCAAATGTTAATGATCAAACAAGAACAATATTAAAAAACACCTCACTTTGCAAAATTAAAATAAAATTGCAAAATAAAATAAAATCAGAAACAAAAATTATGGAAAATTAAATAAAGTTTTGAAATATGAGAATAATATTTTTGGGGAATTTTTGGATCATTGAATCTATATTTAATAATTGAAAATGAAAACAGAAAGAAAAAATAAAATAAAATAAAAAAGAAGCCAAGTGAGGTATATTAGCAATTTCCAAAATGAACTAAACAAAGGCAAAACGTGCATTAGGCTCAGAGAACAGGGGGCGTGGATAGCACATGAGGCCCAAATCCAAACAGCCAACAACCAAAATGAAACGCAGTGTTTCATTAATCCCATGTGGATTTCAACGCCTGCGTGTATCAAGTCAAACCAATAACAACGTGCCAAACAGACAAGTTAACAAGTCAAGGGAAGCCACCTCAGCGAAGACCTGAGGACGAACCAGACGCTGGAGCTAGGGCTCCGGTCGTCTTCTCAGGCCACATCACCGGAGCTCAGTCCATGATTCTCAATGAAAATGCATAAAAATGGTACCAAACGAAAGATCTAACAAGAAGGGTTTCAAATCCATAATCCAAACATTAAAACAGTTCCAAATCAGAGAGAATCGAAGGATTGAAGTTTAAACATGTCATCTGAAAATGTGATCAAACAAGAACAACAATGATGCAAAAATTGCTTACTCAACATAGGGCTTCATATGCAACCAACATAAGCTTAAATAGGTGCCTAGAATGAGAGAAATAAGGAGTAGAAACTTATTGAACGGAGCAACTCCGTTGGTTCTTCAGATGCGTGCAAGCTTTATTTTCTTGCTTCAATTTCAGTTGATTTGAAGTGAAAACTCAAATTCGAAGTTGAAGAATGCTTGGAAAATTTGAATTTCACTCTGCTCTCTCCAGCTCCAATTCTCACTTCTGAGCATTAGGGCAACCCTAAATGTTTATATATGATGGATTTCTAATCACCATGCAGGCCCATGTTGGCTATTTGGTGAGCTTTGAAAAAATGACCAAAAAAGAAACCCTTACTCATGCACACGCATTTGGGCTCCTTCATACCATATGAGATCATCAATCTGATGTGTGTGAAGTGTACTTTTGATTTGAATTAAATTTGGCCTTGTACTTAATCCGTATTACAAGTTTGAAATGGAAACTCTTTAATGAATAAACTTGAAAAAATGGCATCTCAATGCACTTGGTGTTAGTCCAATTTGTGGTAAACCCTTCATGATCCTATTTTGGTGTAGATGCTTCAAAAGTGAGACAAAATGAGACCAATAATGTACCAAATTCATCTCATGACCAAAAGTCCAAATTTCACTTAAAAATACTACCACATGCCCATATATTTACACAATTCAAATGAATCTTAAGTTCCATGATGTAAATAAGGCTTATAGGAACAACTTTCATGTTGGTTGGAAGTGCATTTGAGGTACATAAGTTCATGAAAATGACCTATGAAGCAAGTGACCCATAATGAAACTTTCCCAAAATACCCTTGCCTTGTCAAGACCATACCTTGAGTTCCACACATGAGAAAGAGGACTTATAGGACTTTTTGGAAATTTAAGATCATGAGGAACAACTTTCATGTTCACTTAGAGTTGAGGGAAAACTTTCTTCTAGGTCAAAAATGCCTTGAAAGTGAGTTGACGTTTAGTTGACCAAAATTCTATTCATCTGAGACCCCTAACTTGTTGGCATCATAACTTGAGATGTACAAACCCAATGGATTAATTCTTGTACTCAAAAGAAAGCTAAGAACATGCTCTACATGTCTCATGTTTTCATGAAAATGATATTGAGCTTGCAACATAGGTGAAAATGGCCTTCAAGTTGGGCACTAAAGAAGGGGATTTTACACTAAAATCATCTGAAACCCTAATTTAGTAACTTCTTCCACTCTTGATTCTTCTTGATTTGATCTTGTCATGATATCTTAGATGTTGTAAGGTGACTTCCCATGGCTTGTGTGACTTGAAAACCAGTTTGGAAACCTCTGAAGTCCACAGTTGACCTTGGGTTGACCAGATGAAACCCTAATTCCAAGTCCTTTGACTGTGGCTCTTGCAAATGAACTGAATGATTGCACAAACTCCATAATGACCCCCTAGTGTACTCAATGAGTTTGTAGACCAATTGCAAAAAGAAACTGTAACTGAACTATAAACGATAAACTCTGTTGGGGAAAATGTGATAAGATGAACGCGTCCATCAAAGACATCATTCTGCCGGAGTCTGGATACCACTCAGGCAAGACAAATCATTGGCCAGAGTATGGATACCTCGCGGACTAAAGGAAACAATCGTAACCAGCTGGGGTCTAGATACCACTGAGGCAACATATAAACCAATATTCGCCAGGGTCTGGATACCACATGTGCCAATGGAACAAACACTAGCCAGGGTCTGGATACCACATATACCCATAAAGCCAAACGGTGTGAGTCGGGGTATGGATACCACACGGACAAATAGATAGACCATCATTAGATAGGGATTGGATACCTCACATGCTAATGGAAATAAATGGTGTGAGCCGGGGTTTGGATACCACACGGGCTAAAGAAATGAATCGGTAGAAGCCGGGTCTGGATACCACACAAGCTTGAGCCAACTAAAACCGGTGAGAACCGAGGTCTGGATACCACCCGGGCTAAAGAAATGAACCAGTGGAAGCGGGGGTCTGGATACCGCACGGGCTCAAGAAATATATCAGTAATATGAACACATCTGTCAATAACTCCTGTCGGGGTCTGGATACCACACAGGCTTGAGAAAACACCCTAATTTGCTAAGGTCTGGATACTGCACAGAAAAAAATAAATCACCGGCCAGGGTCTGGAAACCGCGCAGGCAAAATGAACATGACAATCTGCCGGGGCCTGGATACCGCACAAGCAAAAATAAATAACCGATGGAGGCTGGGGTCTGGATACTGCACGGGCTTGAGCGAATAAAACTAGTGGAAGTCGGGGTCTGGATACCACACGAGCTTAAGCAAAACCGATGAGAGCCAGAGTCTGGATACCGCACGGGCTCAAGAAATACACCATCACAAACCAGGGTCTGGATACCACGCCGACTAATGACATAAACGCTAGCCAGGGTCTGAATACCACACATGCTAATGGAATAAATCGGTGTGAGCCAGGGTCTGGATACCACACGGGCTCAAGAAATAAACCGGTATCAGTCAGGGTCTGGATACCACACAGGCTGATGATAACCGCTGTTAGTCGGGGTCTGGATACCATGCAGGCTGAAAAGATAAATCATCTTTGTTGGAGATACACCTGAAAGCAAGAGGTAACAACCTGACTTATATTTCAAATGCATATGTTTGAATATGGCGTAATGCTCCATACAAAATGGAAATGCTACACGTTTGGGGATGTTATGCACAATGCAAATGCAAAGGAACCACTCCAGCAAAATAAATGTCGAAGAAAAGTTGAACCAACTCCGTTGGGGAAGATCGGGTGCCAAGTACACGAGAACTTATGCTGGGGAGAACAAGCCCTTGATGGATTCCTGGAAAATAATTCTCCTAGGTAATAACTGTTATGCTGAGAATAAAATCCACTCCACTGGGGATCACAAAATCAGCTCTGCTGAGGAAAGTGGCCCTGAATGGCCTACCAGAATACAACTCTTCTAGGGAACAAATGACTTGGCTGGGGAAATCAGCCCTGGATGGCCTTTTCAGAATACGACTCTACCGGGGAAGTAAAGCAAATTGCGAGGACCTACTCCACTCTTCCAGAGATTCCGCTCTGCTGGAAATTTGAATCCACTCTGCTAGGGATAATGAGTAAAATTTACTGGGAAGATATCCCGAACTCTTTCTGCTGAGGATGGAGAAAAACAATTCTCTGGGCCAATCCCATTCTGTGGGGAAGAAAATATTCCGCTGACTCCTCTGGGGACCTGCAGGGGATGAAAATTAATTGGGGAAATATCCCGAAAGAAACTCACTCTGACAAATTCCAATGACCAACTGGATTTTGCTATGGACAACAACTTTGTTGGGGGATCACCCAATGAGGGAATCAGCATTCACCTCTGCTTGGGAAAACGAGCAATAAACTCAATAATATCAACCTCTGCTTAGGGAATTGAGTCCTTGATTTGGACTCTGAGGGGAAAGGAGTCAAAAAGATTTAGACTCTGTGGGTGTAACAACACTGCACTCGTCCAACTGTTTGGAGAATAATCCCAAACCTGCTGAGGATAACCAAGAACTCAAACTGCTGGGGAGGAATTAGTTATACTCTGATGGCAATAACTTTCTGGAATATCCTTAAGAATGAGAGTCCTGCAACAAATACAAATAGAGTATCCTGTATACAACAAGAGCTATCTCGGTTATTGTCCATGACACCGTGGTTAGCAGAGCCCACAAGTTTATGTATTCAAAGTTTTGTCAAAAACATCAGGCATTTTTTGCAAACAAAACAGTAAAAGCTAAAACAAACACGAAAGCTTTCTGAATAATATGTACTTCATTGATAAATGGCCTGTAAATAGGCAGATTTACAACAGATGCAACTCCTGAAAAGAGAAAGTTGTGCAAAAAGTACAGAAATACAACAGATATACAAAATGTCGGTAATGTGGTACAAACAACCACCATGTGTGGACTCATCTATGACTCGCATGACTTTGATGCTTCTCTAACACTTCGTCCTTTGAAAAGACTAACTTGATTGATTGACCCTCGAGTCCTCCCAGAATCCACTGTGCTCGAAAGATCAAAACACAGACCGCAGTCATTTGCTTTTCAAATCCTTAAATTTTGCCTGAATTTCCCTTGTAGGTTTTCGATTCACTAGGATACCCATTTTTGCCAAAGTCGCCTTTTCAGGTTTTCAACTTTGTGGGTTTACCTCTTTTCTTTTTATCCCTAACTTTTACCTGAACCCATTCTTTTTATGGTTCGCCGGGATGCCCCATTTTTGCCTGAATTTTCTTTTTCTTTCCAGCGGGTCTATTTTAAGCAAAGTATTATTTAACTGCGTCCGTGTTCACAGGGGATGTGAAATCTTCGCCATCCATGGTTGACAAAAGTAAGACTCCTCCAAAGAAGACTTTCCTTACCACGTATGGACCTTCGTAGTTGGGAGTCCATTTGCCCATGTGATCTGTCTGTGGAGGGAGAATCCGCTTCAATACTAAGTCACCTGCCTGAAAGCTCCGAGGGCGCACCTTCTGATCGAAAGCTCTCTTCATCCTGCTTTGATACAAACAACCATACGCAATGGATGCCAACCTCTTCTCGTCTATCAGGCTGAGTTGATTCAATATATTCCTCACCCATTTGGCCTCATAAAGTTGGACGTCAACCAAAACTCTCAAAGAAGGAATCTCGACTTCCAGTGGTAGGACAACTTTCATACCATACACTAGCGAGAAAGGACTTGCCCCAGTTGAAATACGTACCAAAGTACGATATCCGTGCAATGCAAAAGGCAACATCTCGTGCCAATCTTTATAGGTTACAACCATATTCTGCACAATCTTCTTTATGTTCTTATTGGCCGCTTCAACAGTGCCATTCATCTTCGGATGATAGGGAGAAGATTTGTGATGCTCAATTTTGAAACCCTGGCACAGTTCCTTCATCATCTTGTTATTCAAATTCGAACCATTATCAGTAATAATTCTCTCGGGCACTCTGTAACGACAGATGATGTCCTTCTTGATGAATCGGGCCACAACTTGTCTTGTGAAGTTGGCAAAAGAAGTTGCTTCAACCCATTTAGTGAAATAATCAATTGCCACTAAGATGAAGCGGTGTCCGTTGGATGTAGTTGACTCTATCTTACCAATCATATCAATGCCCCACATGGAAAAGGGTCAGGGAGACGCCGTGAGATTCAGAGGACTTGGCGGTACATGCATCTTATCAACATAAATCTGGCATTTATGGAATTTCTTGGCATATTTGAAACAATCAGACTCCATAGTCAACCAATAGTAGCCTGCCCTCAATAGTTTTCGAGACATTGCATGTCCGCCTGCATGCGTTCCAAAAGCACCCTCGTGGACCTCTTCCATAAGCAAACCTGCTACTTTTTCGTCCACACATCTCAACAGAACCAAATCAAAGTTTCTTCGGTAGAGTACATCATCTTTGTTCAGATAGAAGTTTCCAGACAACCTTCTCAAGGTCTTCTTATCCCTGCTGGATGCCCCGGGAGGATACTCCTGATTCTTGAGAAAGTTTTGGATATCATAATACCATGGCTTCCCATCTAAAGCTTCCACTATTGCAAATACGAACGCTGGCCTATCAAGGCGAGAGATGAAAATTCTCGGAGCATCGTTCCAATAATTCACCTTGTACATCGAGGATAAGGTAGCCAAGGCATCCGCCATCTGATTCTCCACTCTTGGTACATGATGAAACTCTACCCTTTTGAAGAAAGGCAACAACCTTCATGCATAGTTCATGTAGGGAATCAAGTTAGGCTGGCGAGTCTCCCATTCACCTTTGATCTGATTTACCATCAAAGTTGAATCACCATAGATATCAAGGTTTTTGATTCTCAAATCAATCGCTTCTTCAATGCCCATGATACATGCTTCATACTTAGCTTCGTTATTGGTGCAAGGAAAATTTAACCTGGCAGTAAATGGTATGTGCGAACTATGGGGAGTCGTAATGATTTCCCCAATTCCGCTGCCATAAGAGTTAACAGCACCATCAAAAATCATTTGCCATTGGGAACCCAGCTCAGGACCTTCATCAGGTAACGACTCATCACAGTCTTTCATCTTCAAGAACATAATATCCTCATCAGGAAATTCAAACTTCATTGGCTGATAGTCATCGATTGGTTGCTCTGTGAGATATTCTGACAGAACACTCCCCTTGATAGCCTTTTGGGATACGTATTGAATGTCGTATTCTGTCAAAACCATCTGCCATCTGGCAATCCTTCCTGAAAGTGCTTGCTTCTCGAACACGTACTTAATCGGATCCATCTTTGAAATCAGTATGGTTGTGTGATTCAACATATACTGCCTTAGGCATTTGGCGGACCAAGCAAGTGCGTAACACGTCTTTTCTAACATTGAGTATCTGGACTCACAATCTGTGAACTTTTTACTCAACTAATAGATGGCATGTTCTTTTCTTCCTGTCTCGTCGTGTTGACCGAGAACACAACCCATGGAGTTCTCAAGAATCGTTATGTACATTATCAACGGTCTTCCAGCCACCGGAGGCATCAGTATTGGAGGCTCCTGCAAATACTCTTTTATTTTTTCAAATTCCTTTTGGCAATTTTCATTCCAGACCGCCGCTTGATCTTTCTTTAACAATTTGAACATTCGCTCACATGTGGCTATGAAGTGAGATATGAACCTTGCAATGTAGTTCAATCTACCCAAGAAACCACGAACCTCTTTCTCTGTTTTCGGTGCTGGCATTTCCTGAATTGCTTTTATTTTTGCAGGATCGACCTCGATTCCTTTTTCACTGACTATGAACCCCAGTAACTTTCCTGACCATACATCAAAAGTGCACTTGTTCGGACTCAATGTTAATCTGAACTTCCTTAACCTCTCAAAAAGCTTCAAGAGATTCACGAGATGCTCTTCCTCCGTTTGCGACTTTGCGATCATGTCATCAACATAAACCTCAATCTCATGATGAATCATATCAGGAAACAAAGTCACCATTTCCCGCTGATAGGTTGCCCTTACATTCTTCAATCCAAAGGGCATTACCTTGTAGCAAAAAGTACCCCACGGTGTGATAAAAGTCGTTTTTTCCATGTCCTCCAGGGCCATCTTAATCTGATTATATCCGGAGAAACCGTCCATGAAGGAAAACACTGAATACTGAGCAGCATTATCAACAAGCACATCAATGTGGGGGAGTGGGAAATCGTCTTTCTAGCTCGCTTTGTTTAGATCATGGTAATCTACACACATTCTAACCTTACCATCCTTCTTCGGTACAAGTACAATGTTAGCGACCCAAGGAAGGTAATTCGTCACGGCAAGAAATCCGGCACCCAACTGCTTCTGGACCTCTTCTTTGATCTTAACTGCCATGTCCAGTTTGGTTCTTCTTAGCTTCTGTTTCACAGGTGGGCACTCTTCTCAAAGAGGCAAGCGATGAACCATAATATCTGTATCAAGTCCGGGCATATCTTCATATGACCAAGCAAAGACATCTTTATACTCTCGAAGCATTTCTACCAGTATTTGTTTGACATCATCCTCTAAAGCAGCCCTTATTCTGACTTCCTTTCTATCTTCCTTTGTGCCCAGGTTAATGACTTCGATTTCCTCCTGATGAGGCAGAATAACCTTCTCTTCTTATCTCAGCAGTCTGGCGAGATCTTCAGGAAAGTCTTCGTCTTCTTCAATCTCCTCTTCAGCTTGAAATATTGGATTATCAAAGTCATACCGAGTCATAGACGAGTCTGAATCGATGGCATCTGCTATGTGAAACCTGCAATGATGATGATTTGATGCTTAAAATGATATGCAAACAACACAAACCACATTGCCATTTTATTGTCAAAAATAAAAACAAGAAAAACAAGGATCACAATATTTGGATGCAAAAACGCCCTTTGATTAATGATAAAACAATTGTTCAAAAGATAAACAAGGATAAGGCCCTACAAACAAAGACCGATATGCTCCAGGTAGAACATAGGGTTGCACATAATAAAAAACAAGATAATTACTCTTCATGCGTCACTTGGACAATTTCTTCGATAGTCCAGTTGTTCAAGCTTCGGCCGGGAACACATGGCTGGATCCATGCATCCATATTGTAGTCACTGTCACCTTCGTCTTCAGACACAGTGTTGATTCGATCAAATATTACCCACCACTTGTAAACTGGACTGGTCCCCTATAGCGTGGCACGCTCTGTGAAGAAGACGACGATGGGTTGTACCCTAACCCAAACTTATCTTGCTTATTGGGGATACTCAGCACCTGCCCCCAACCTTGGGATGACCCATACCTTACCACAGCTTGCGCTTCTTTGAATGATGACATAGCAACCTCAGGAACATTGCCCACAACTTGCGCCTTCTCTTTAATCTGGACTGTCTCAAACGTCTGGCATAGAGTCTCATGTATCTCTCCATCGACTTCCACATATTTGAACAAAGATAAGTGGCTAATCATAATGTCCTCCTCACCACAAATGGTGACAATGTTACCCCCCCCCCACCATATACTTTAATTTCTGATGCAAGGTCGACGTTACTTCCCCTGCCGAGTGAATCTAGGGCCGACCTAACAAGCAACTGTATGCTGGTTGGATATCCATTATGTAGAAGACGACATCAAAAACCTCAGGACCAACCTGGATAGGAAGAGTTACTTCTCCAAACACAAACCTCCTTGTCCCATCAAAAGCTCGCACAATCAGATCACTAGGCATGCATATTACTCCCTGGGTGTCGAGCTTCATCAAAGCCTTTTTGGGTAACACATTATGCAAAGACCCAGTGTCCACTAGAACGTGAGATAATACAGCACCCCTGCACTCAATGGAAATGTGCATGGCAAGATTGTGGTTTCTCCCTTTGGGGGTCAAATCCAGATCAGTAAACCCTAGTCCATTTCCAACGTTCACGTGTGCCAGCACTCCTTCTAGTTGGTTCACAGATATCTCCTGTGGCACATATGCAGTGTTCAGAATCCTCAGAAGGGCATTCCGATGTGCCTCAGAGCACAGTAGTAATGATAGGATTGATAATTTTGACGGGGTTTGTTAGAGATGGTTCAAAATCTTGTAATCGCTTTTTCTAATTAGACCATGAATTCCTCAGCATCTTTCAACAAAGCATTCTTTTCAGCCCCTCGAGAACTCTCTTCAACAACAGTTTTCCCTTTTCCCTTATCCTGTCTTTCAGCATTAGCCTCTGGAGGTGCAAACACTCTCCCATTTCTCGTCATTCCGCCTGTTCTCACCAAATTATCCACCGAATCAGACTTCGTTCCCTTCAGATCTTGTTTTATACTGTTACAAAAGACTTCAGCGCCGTAATTCCACGGGATCGCCTTAGTGTTTTTGTAAGGTACAAACCCTGCCTTGGTGATTATGATGGTAGATGGCTTCGGCGACGCAGATATATTAATGGTTCTGAATGGAATTGAGATTGTGGAAACCTCATCCTACTCTTGACCAATCACCCTTTCAGCTTTTTCTTCCCCAATTCTGTCAAATTGTAGTACACCCTCATTCATTAATCTTTGCACATGATTTTTCAAGTCCTCACATCCTTCAGGACACGCCAAACAACCTTTACAGCTTTCCAAACAGCCTAGAAACACTTCACCCTTCAACAGTCTGCTTTTAACAACACTCAAAGGAGTCTTCAGCTCTTCAACACTGCTTACCAGATTCAAACTCTCTCCCTTCATAATAGCATTTACCCCTGCTGCCCCATGGTTGGGCATAGGATTCTGCAGAACATTGGGCGCATCATTCGTAAAGTTGATCGCCTTGCTATCTATAAGGTCCTAAATCTTATGCTTGAAGGCTTTACAATTATCAATGTGATGGCCGGGAGCACCTGAGTGAAAGTCGCATCTGGAATTTGCGTCATACCCTGGGGGTGGCGCGCCAGTCAGAGGCGCCAGCGTCCTCTTTTGAACCAACTGCAGTTGCATCAAATGTTGTAACAATTGTGAGTATGGCATTGGTGGTGCGTCAAAATGTTTGTTTATCATCCTCCTGTGGTCTTGGAACTGCCGTGGAGCATAATTTTGTTGTTGTTGCTGTTGTGGACGTTGTTGCTGTTGTTGTGGTTGTACTGTCGGAATAGAAATACTCGCAATCTGAGGTTGTTGTTGATGGTACTGATTCCTGTTTTTGTTTCTGTTGTTACCCCTTGTCGCAACTGCGAAAAACAATCGGCGGAAAAAACAGAAGAGTTGCCACTTTCGTTATTTATCCCAAAGAGAGGGAAAGGAAACGATCGCAAAAACCTAAAGAAAAAGGGAAAGACAAGATCATCGCAACCATGTCTGCATTCGGGAGTCGGTTACGCAATGGGAAGGTATTAGCACCCCTCATGTCCGTCGTACTCGACGGGATCCACGCATTGTTGTCTATCTAAAAGGGTGTGTTGAAACTATCTGGCTAAAGGCTTAAGGACAAGAGAAAAAGAAAAGAGAAACTGACTCGGCAGAGCATCGCCGCTCTGTGCCTACGTACTCCCTCGTGCAATGGGAAAGTCAGAGTCAACGTTGTTCGCCTAACTACGGCTAAAGAAAGGGGAGAGGTTGCTCGCCGAGACGTCGCGTCTCGTGCCTACGTACTTTCGTCTGGTATGAAAGATCAGAGCAAACATAGTTCGGGCTAAAAGGATCACAGGTTGGTTGAACAGTTTTTTAGGCCCGAGTAGGGTTAACAGATAGTTCTAGCAGTTGGTGTATGCAGCTCGACCATTGGAGACTTAGGCGTTACCATTTGCGTTAGAACTAAGAGTTAACGACACTCTTTTTGTGAAAAGATTTTCCTTGATTAAGAACCCCAAAGGGTGAAAAAGAGTTTGAAATGTTTTTGTGTTTTTTAGAGAAGAAGTGTTTTGAATTAGAGTGTTCATAATATATGTTGTAACAAAGTCTAAAACCTAGGATCGAATGCGTCGCATATCGTCCTAAGGACGTATACTAAACACTCTAGGCAATTGAGAGGTGGCCCCTCAACTACCATTTCCCAAGTATAAGGCTCATGGCACAACATTCATTATCCTTATTAAGTATGTTAAACTTGCTTGAAGATGAGAAGAGAAGAATGAACACTAATGGGAGACTAATCAATCCTAAAAGTTATCATGCAAAGTGGACTTAGAGTTGAGTTTGAAAAGGGAACTACCTAATGTTATCATGCATAGTTAGGCACCTAATGTCTATCATAACCTCAAGAGGTTAGAGAACTTATGGGAAACATGGCAAATAAAATCAAAAGAAGAAGAAGAAGAAGAATGCATATGCAAATGAAAATGTAAACATAAGATGCACACATAGAATGATAGTGGGAGTAAAATAATGTGGGGCAGTAGCCACCACAAGCTCATCTCAACCAAGCATGCATATGTAAATGCAAGAAAAGAGAAGAAGGAGAGAGACGCATCAAAAGCAAACAAACAAGTGACAAACACAAAGAAATGGTCCTCGTGAATTCATCACTTTAGGTAAGCTTCAAATTCCTCCTAAGGAGGCACCAAGCTACCTTAAGTGACACTCCAAGGTCATTGGACAGAAAGGAGATGAAAAGAATAAAGCTCAAAAGCAATACCAAAGCAAATCAAGAAGAGATGCAAGCAATAACATGAAGGAAGCAAGCAAGTATCATTTAGGAGTTCAAGTTGAAAGCACAAAAAGAAAAGCACCAAACACCAAGCTACGAACATAATTTTGATCTAAAAATGAACATACAGCAAGCTCAACATGTCTAAAATGTGAAACAAGAAGAGTTGAGAGCTTATTGGATCCACAAAGGTCATTTCCAATCCAAACTAGGTCAAGCACTTGTGTGAGCTGTCCTATGAGATGACTTAACTTGTATGTCACTTCAAAAATAGGAAAAGGGCTAAAAAAATATCAAATAAAATGCAAAAAGAAGCTACACAAGTTGGCAACCAGAGGCCAAGAAATCAAGACAAATGTCCTCTCAAAGCACCATCAAAAGAATCAAATCATTTGGATGTACCACTTTGAAATGGAAGAAACAAGTGCAAAAGAAAAAGCCACAATAGTCAACCCAAAAGTCAACAACCAGGGGCAAAATGGTCCTAAAAAATTGATCAACTCATCATTGAGATGAGGATCAATTTTCATTCATTGGATCAAAAAGGAACGAGAGAAATAAATGCAAACACAAAACATTTTACAATTCAAACCAATTAAAACTATTCCAATACTTAATTCATTTTTAAATTGAAAATAAAATGGAAAAATAAAATAAAAATATCCAAAAAAAATAGACATCTCAAAGTTGACAAAAAATAGTTTTGGTGAATTTTTGGAGTATCAGAACTATTTTAATTAATTTAAATTGTAAAATAGAAAAATAAAATAAAAACAAAAGAAATTAAATGAAAATAGAAAAATAGGCGTGACCAATAGCAAGAAAACATAGTTCAAAACAGAATTGGGCCCAATCTGGGGGTGTCAAAAACAAGGCGTGCTGGGCCCATCAAAGGAATTCAAAAATGAAATAAACCTGGGAATTCACGTGTGATCAGGTCAAACCAGGCGTACCATGGGATTCAAGCTGGAACGTTTGATCAATTCTCAAGTAATCACATCATGTGGTTTAAAGGCTGACAACACATTAATGAATTTTAAAAATGAATCACATGCAACAAGTCAACAATGGAACACAATGTTTCTTAATCACAACCATTGGAAGACAAAGTCATCCAATCTAACGCGCCAGACAGTGCCACATATGTCATCTTCTTCATTGAACATGGGAGAAAAACCAGAGGTGGCCGGAACAGTTTCCGATCGTCTTCCTCATGTGTCCGGCCTTTGCACCTCAACAACAACACACACAGAATTCAATTCTTCACCATTTCGCACGATTTTTATATCAAAATTGCACTAGAGATCACGAGGATCTCATTTCTGGCCTCAAAATCCACATATCTTGCAATATACATCCAAACCGAAAATAACAAGAATGAACATCAAAAATCAAACTTCACCAAAACCACTTCAATTTGATTCAAAACTCATCTAGAGCTCACGTAGATCATAGATCAAGCATCAAACAAGCAAAATCATGCATAAACAAGCCAAACCAGATCCAAACATTTTCAAGCATCATCCAACAATCACAACCAATTCCAGTTCGTTTTACATTTTAATGATCTACATTGATCCTACGTCTCAAGTATGCAAAAATGGCAGCAAATTGATGCTTATTAAGAGTGTAATGTTAAATTTCAATTACCTAGTGGAGAACTTCCACTGAGCCTTCAAATGGAGCTCAAGCTTGAAGGTAACTGCCCAGAATCGTTCACTGAACTTCACTGAAGCTTTCTCAATTCACAGTTTTCCTTGAAACAGCCTCAATCTCCAAATTCGAAATTTGAATTTCTCCCACTTTTTGAAAACTGAACTTGATGAATTTGCCTCCAAATTGCACTTCTGATGAATTGTGAAGGTTCAAAACCTTTTATGCAATGGATCTTAATGATATTTGAGCCTAAATTGATCCTCTAGCAGCCCAATCAAAAATCTAAGGAAGTGAATTTTTCAAGCTTCATGTACACGAAAATTGCACTAAATTTGGCTCCAAAATGGCTTGAAACACTTTCTGGTATCACATGGAGCATGAATGGTCAGGATTAGAGCCTTAATTGTTCTCAATGGCTCATGTTGATTATGTAACTTCATAGTGAAGAAACCTTGAAAATGGCTCACTTAAGCACCTCAATTCCAAAATGTAATATTGCCAATGCATTTGAAATGTTGTTTGCACTCAGAAAATGCACTCATTTGCACCAAAGTGATTAAAAATGAAATAATTCTAATCTTTCCCCTTTAATCATTCTTCCATGAAAATTCAAATATCAAGACCTCAAACCAAGCATGAACCATGACTTCTCAATGCTTGACTAGGAAAATAACACCATTTGGATCAAGTTTGATGTTGGAAAATCCTCATTTGAAGTGTGCAAGTTGGTGAAATGGACCTATAATTTTACGACCTATAATCTTAATTTCCAAAAATACCCCTAACTTGTAAACCTCATAACTTGAGTTCTACGAATCAGATGAAATACTTCTAGTAGAATTTGGAAAGCTAAGACCAAGACCTACAACTTTCATGTTGGCCAAAATCTGAGGAGAAACATCCTTATAGGTCAAAAATGGCTTGGAAGTTGGTTGACTTTTGTTTACCAAAATCACATCCCTCTAATGACCTGTAACTTGTCTGGATCATAACTTGAGTTCTATAAATCCAATCAAGGACTTATAGTACTCATATTAAAGCTAAGAACATGATCTACAAGTTCCATGTTTGTCAAAAGTTGAGATGAAACATGTATCTTGAGATAGGTGGTCTTGAAGTCAGGTACTAAATAAGGGATTTTACCCTGAGAACCCTAATTTAGTAACTTCTCACACACTTGATCCTTGATGAATTGAACTTGAAATGATATCTCATATGTCTTAACATAAAATCCCATGACCATATAGACTTTGAATTGAGTTTTAATCTCCTTCAATTGCACAATTGACTGAGGATTAGCCAGATGGAAACCCTAATTGTAACAACTTCAACTATAACCTTCCACACTTGGAACAAACACTTGGATGAGCTCCACAATGACCCTCAAGGAACTTAATGAGCTCTCTCAACATCTTATGTCCATAACCTTGAATGCACAAACCTCTGATGATCTTGAACTGGCCTTCAAGTTTGGAGCTGACCCACGTACATCCATCATTTCCTTCACAAGACCAATGCTCATTTCCTGATGATTTGATGTCCCTCCAAACTTGAGTGACACCCCTTGCTCAGGCTCAACCCTTTGAATAGACTCCTCTTGCTATGCACAAGCTCTTGATCCCCTGTTCAATGCAACATGCTATGCAATGTAAATGCTAGAAAGAAATGAAACATAAACCAAGTTAAGAAAAGGTTGGGAAAATTTTGGGGTGCAACAGCTACCCCTATTCAAACGACTTGGACCTGAAGGAGTGAAAAGCGAACGGATTTCAAAAAATCGAGGTAGAAGTCGGTTGAATACCAAAGAACCCGGAAATTTCCCAACCGCAGAAAATAAATCTGCAAACCCTCATGGGGTAACTGCTCTGATTACAAACGCATTCCACTGGGGAAAAAGAGAAACTTAACGAGTAACTCTGCTTGGGGAAAACTAATAATGACACACAGTCTGCAGAGCATATGACCTCACCGTCAATTATCTACGTTAAATTCTTCTGACATCGTCGTCAGTCATGGACATTAAGTCTATAATAACATTTGACCTCGCCGTCAAACATCTACTTCACGTCAATAGAATAGCTAACATCACCATTAGACAAGTATAGAATCACAAGATACAATTCTCTGACATCGCCGCCAGTCATTCAAAGAACACTCAACTGGTAAATCACGTGACCTCGCCGTCAGTCACAATAAAGCGCCTGACATCGCCGTCTGACCATCACAAAGTTGATTAACCCATTGACATCGCCGTCAACCACCAAAACCTCTGACATCGCCGCTAGAAACCAACATATCTGACATCGCCGCCAGAAAAACATCCAACATCATCGCTGGTAAACTAGAAATACCTAACATCGCCGCCAGAAATAACCCTCCAACATTGCCGCTAGAAAATCAAACATATCTGACATCACCGACAGAAATAAACCTCCAACATCACCGCTGGAAAACCAAATCTCCTGACATCGCCGTCAATAAAAAACATCCAACATCGCCACTGGTAAACCGAAGATCACCTGACATCGCCGCTAGAAATAAACCTCCAACATCGCCACTAGAAAACTATATCATCCGACATCGCCGCCAGAAACAAACATTACCTGACATCGCCGTCAGAAATAAACCTCCAGCATCGCCGCTGGAAAACTACATCATCCGACATCGCCGCCAGAAACAAACATTACCTGACATTGCCGTAAAAAATAAACCTCCAACATCGCCGCTGGAAAATTACATCATCCGACATCGCCGCCAGAAACAAACATTACCTGACATCACCGTCAGAAATAAACCTCCATCATCGTCGCTGGAGAACCAAAATCAACTGACATTGTCGTCAGTAACAACATACATCTAGTAAGAGAATCCTGACATCGCCGTCAGAAACCATAAATCCAAAAAACATCTGACATCGCCGCCAGCTAACTACAACCTGATACAATAATCTGACCTTGCCGCCAGCTAAACATAATTATGAGAAACACCCGACATCGCCGTCAAGTACCTGTGAGGATAAAGAATTCTGACATCGTCGCCATACAACCATGATGATAATAAACATCTGACATCGCCACCAAACAAACATAACTGATAAGCATCCAACATTACCGTCGGATAAACCTATTATGGGAATCTTCTGACATCGCCGTCAGACCTTCGCTAAATAAAATCGAGCAACAAAATCCACATGAAGTTAAGATCACCCACTGATAATGATCACAGAGAAACCCCGCTGAGGAAATAGCATGAGTTGCGGGCAAAGACCCATCACCCGCGAGATACACCAGAAACAAAGAGATAACAACCTGGCTTATGCTTCACATGCATATGTTTGAAAACGGCGTAATGCTCCATACGAAATGGAAATGCTACGCATTTGGGTAGATGCTATGCACGCATGTAGATGCACCAGAACTGAATCAGCAAAACGAATGCTAGAGATACAGAAACCATCCTGCTAGGATAACAAAAATAATCCGGTTGAGGGAAACAACAATTCTGTCGGGGGAAAAGCGCAAACTGGCTCATGCCAATAACGATTGGACTTATGCCGAGGAACGGCCCTTACCGGCCTTCTGTAAGGAATATACTGACGTGACAACATTCTTCTATCCTGCTAGGGAAGAGAGAGCAACACTACTGGGGAAATCATCCCTTCAATCTGCTGGGGGTTGCTCTGCCATGGAATGGATCTAACCAGGCTGCAAAATACTCTATGGGGAGCAGATCCAAACATGACTCGCTGGGGAGTACCTACAAGCATGCAACTTGCGGGGATTGAATGTGCAACCACTTTACTGGGGATAGAGATACGAACTCCACTGATCGGGGACGTAAAAACTCTGGCTGGGGACAGGACAGACTTCATCCAACTTATTTGCCCCAAAGGTAACGACCCTGCAAAACTGAACAAACAGACAAGATATCCTATGCAAACGGAAACATCTTAGTCATCATTTGTGCCGTTGTTCAATTAATTCAAAGTTTTAACAATTATTGGCCAAGGCTTGCAAGTTTATGTTAGCACAAGTTCATCAAAACATTGGACATTTTCACAAACAAAACAGTAAAAGTTAAAACAAAGCACAAAGATCAAGTACTGAATAGTATATGTTTATTGATGAAGGGCCTGTAAATAGGCAAAGTTTTACAACAGATGCAACTCCTGAAAAGAGGAAGTTGCGCAAAACAAATACAAATATGTACAGAAATATACAAGAGTATACAAAAATGTCGGCAACGTGGCACAGACAAACACCATGAGCTGATCCCTCTATGACTCGCCTGACTCTGACGCTTTCCCAATGCTTCGTCCTCAGAAGAGATTGTTTTGGATGAAAACAACCCTCAGGTTCTCCCAATCCACTAAGCAATGAAGTTCACACGCAGACCACAGTCATTTGCTTTTTCAATCCCTAACTTTTGCCTGAACCTCCCTTTTCGGGTTTTCGATTCACTAAGATACCCATTTTTGCCAAAGTCGCCTTTCCAGGTTTTCGACTTTGCGGGTTTACATCTTTTCATTTTTATCCCTAATTTTTGACCGAACCTCTTTTCCTTTTTTATGGTTCGCCGGGATGCCCCATTTTTGCCTGGACATTTCTTTTTGTGTCCAGCGGGTCTCTTTTAAGCAAAGTATTTTTTAACTGCGTATGCGTTCACAGGGGATGCAAAATCCTCACCATCCATGGTGGCTAACAGCAAGGCTCCTCCAGAGAAAACCTTTCGTACGACATATGGATCTTCATAATTGGGAGTCCATTTGCCCATGTGATCTGACTGTGGTGGGAGAATCTTCTTCAACACAAGATCGCCCGTCTGAAAGCTTCGAGGGCGCACCTTCTTATCATAAGCTTTCTTCATTCGGCTTTGGTACAAATGACCATATGAAATTGATGCTAGCCTCTTTTCATCCATCAGACTAAGTTGATTCAAACGATTCTTAATCCATTCTGCCTTATCAAGTTTTATGTCAACCAAAACCCTTAAAGAAGGAATCTCAACCTCTAGCGGTAGGACAACTTCCATACCGTACACTAGTGAGAAAGGAGTTTCCCTGGTTGATGTGCGTACCGTCGTACGATAACCGTGTAAGGCGAAAGGCAACATCTCATTCCAATCTTTGTAAGTGACAACCATCTTCTTTACTATCTTTTTGATATTCTTATTGGCCGCCTCAACAGCGCCATTCATCTTCGGCCGATAGGGCGATGAGTTGTGATGTTCAATTTTGAACTTCTGGCATAACTCCTTCATCATTTTTTTGTTCAGATTCGAACCATTATCAGTAATGATTCGCTCGGGAATTCCATATCTGTAAATGATGTCCTTCTTTATGAATCTTGCTACCACTTGCTTGGTCACATTGGCGTACGAAGTTGCTTCCACCCACTTGGTGAAGTAATCGATGGCTACCAAGATGAAACGGTGACCGTTGGATGCGGTGGGCTCGATCTTGCCAATCATATCAATGCCCCACATGGAGAAGGGCCACGGGGACGACATTAGATTCAACGGGCACGGCGGCACATGAATCTTATCAGCATAAATTTGGCATTTATGGCATTTCTTTGCAAATTTGAAACAATCTGACTCCATAGTTAGCCAATAGTACCCTGCTCGTAGCAGTTTTTGAGACATGGCATGTCCGCCGGCGTGCGTACCGAAAGTACCCTCGTGGACTTATTCCATAAGAAACGATTCTTATTTCTCATCCACACATCTCAACAACACCAAATCATGGTTCCTTCTGTACAGTACACCATCTGGGTTTAGGTAGAAGTTGCCAGACAACCTCCTCAGTGTCTTCTTATCCTGGGTCGAAGCCCCTGGTGGATACTCCTGCTTCTTGAGGAAGTTCTGTATATTGTAGAACCATGGCTTATCATCAGCAACCTCTTCAATGGAAAATACGAAAGCAGGTCTGTCCAAGCGAGAAATGACAATTCTGGGAGCCTCATTCCAGAAATTGACCTTGTACATCGAAGATAGCATTTTCAAAGCATCGACCATCTGATTCTCTACTCTTGGTACATGGTGGAAGTCGATACGATCGAAAAATGCTAACAACATCCTTGCATAATCTCTATAAGGAATCAAATTCGGTTGACGAGTTTCCCATTCTCCTTCGATCTGATTAACAACCAACGCTGAATCGCCATATACATCGAGATTCTTGATCCTCAGATCAATAGCTTCCTCCAAACCCATGATACATGCTTCGTATTCAGCTTCATTGTTGGTGACTGGAAATGTCAATCTGGCAGTGAATGGGATGTGGGTACCATGAGGAGTGGTAATAACTGCCCCAATTCCACTACCATAAGAGTTGACAGCACCATCGAATATCATTTGCCATTGAGAACCTTTCTCTAGACCTTCACCGTGAAGTGGTTCTTCACAATCTTTTGCTTTGAGAAACATGATATCCTCGTCAGGAAATTCAAACTTCATCAGTTGGTAATCCTCGATTGGCTGCTCAGCAAGGTATTCTGACAGAACACTTCCTTTGATGGCTTTCTGAGAAACATATTTTATATCATACTCTGTCAGTACCATTTGCCATCTAGAAATTCTTCCCAAAAGTGCTTGCTTCTTGAAGACGTACTTGATCGGATCCATCTTCGAAATCAACATGGTTGTGTGATTGAGCATATACTGCCTCAGACGTTTAGCAGCCCAGGCGAGTGCACAACACGTTTTTTAGAGCATTGAGTAACGAGACTCACAATCTGTGAACTTTTTACTCAAGTAGTAAATCGCCTGCTCCTTTCTTCCAGTCTTGTCGTGTTGACCAAGAACACAACCCATGGAATTCTCAAGAACCGTCAGGTACATGATTAAAGGCCTTCCAGCTACTGGGGGTATCAATATTTATAACATACAAAAACAAGTAATATTTTATTTGTTTAAAGAGTGATAATAAGTTTTCTGCAATTTATAATTGAGTTTAACTGAGATGCATTATACTGTCATCTAATAAAAATATATTAATCTGTTATATTATACGGTTAATTTAAAATTTACAATTTAATGTGACAGAGTATATGAGGGTGATTAGTTGATAGTATAAAATAATTTTATACTATAAGTATATGCCAATTAAATTCTTCATAGTTTTACATTTATTTATGTAACTTATGGATTTGATTTTCCTCAAAGTATAATTTTACATTTGTTTAGGTACTAACTCATGGTTTGATTATGATTTCTAATGAATCAATGGCATAATTTCCCCAACATTGAAATCTTGCCCTAATGGGAAATCATTTCAAAAACATTAATATAATTGAAAAGTCTTGAAGAATATTCAATGGGGCCACTGTCGACTTTAGAAATTAACTAGTCAGTATACATTTGCATACGCATGTAGTCATATATCCGATCCATATTTGAATTTGGCTCCTGCAAATACTGTTTTATTTTATCAAAGGCTCTTTGACAATTTTCATTCTAGACAACCGCCTGGTCTTTCTTTAATAATTTGAACATTGGCTCACACGTGGCTGTGAGATGAGATATGAACCGAGCAATGTAGTTCAATCTCCCCAGGAAACCACAGACTTCTTTTTCTGTTTTTGGCGCTGGCATGTCTTGTATTGCTTTTATCTTTGCAGGATCTACCTTAGTTCCTTTTTCGCTGACAATAAACCCCAATAACTTTCCGGACCGAACTCCGAAAGTGCACTTATTTGGATTCAACCTCAGTCTAAACTTTCTAAGCCTCTCAAACAGCTTCAACAGATTAACCAGATGCTCCTCCTCCGTTTGGAATTTAGCAATCATATCGTCAACATAAACCTCAATCTCTTTATGAATCATGTCATGAAAGAGCGTTGTCACAGCATGCTGATATGTTGCTCCGACATTCTTCAAACCAAAAGGCATCACCTTGTAGCAAAACATTCCCCACGGTGTAATGAATGTTATTTTCTCAATGTCCTCCGGCGCCACCTTTATCTGATTATAACCCGAGAAACCATCCATGAAGGAAAACACCGAGAATTAAGTAGTATTTTCGACCAATACGTCAATGTGAGGGAGCGGGAAATCATCCTTAGGGCTCGCCTAGTTCAAATACCGATAATCAACACACATTCACACCTTTCCGTCCTTCTTCGGCATAGGTACTATGTTAGCGACCCACGGAGGGTAGGTAGTCACAACTAAGAATCCAGCATCCCACTGCTTTTGGACCTCTTCTTTGATTTTGACTGCCATATCTGGTCTCGTTCTTCTCAGTTTCTGCTTGACCGGCGGACATTCCTCGCGCAACGGTAAGCGATGAACCACTATGTCGGTATCAAGCCCAGGCATATCCTCATACGACTAAGCAAAGATGTCACTATACTCTTCAAGCATCTCGATCAGTCTTTGCTTGACGTCGCTCTGTAGCGCAGCCCCTATTCAAACATTTCTGGCCACTTCCTTAGAACCCAGATTAATGACCTCAATTTCTTCCTGATGAGGCAGAATGATTTTCTCTTCTTGTTTCAAAAGTCTGGCTAATTCCTCAGGTAAGTCTTCATCCTCATCAATCTCTTCTTCAGCTTGATATATCGGTTGATCGAAGTCGAAGCGAGTCATAGAAGATTCTGGATCGGTGTCATCTGCAATAGGAAACCTGCAATGAAAATGGTTAAATGTTTCAAACAATTTGCAAACAAATATCAACCATGTTGCCATTTTATTGGGAAAAGCAAAAATAAGAAAAACAGAGATCACAAAATTTGTATGAGAAAACACCCTTTGATTAATTGATAAACAATGTTCAGACATAAACAAGTAAGGCCCTGAAATAAAATACCATTATGCCCTGGGTAGGACATAGGGTAGTACAATAACTGGAAAAACAAAGCATTACTGTTCGGTCGTCACATGAATGACTTCTTCAATTGACCAGTTGCGTAGGCTCTGTCCCAGAATACATGGCTTGATCTTGGCATCCATGTCACAATCACTGTCTCCAGCTTCATCATCAGAAATGGCACTGATCTGCTCAAAGAAGACACCTTCGCTAGTAAACCTGATCAGCCCCTTAAACTTCAGCTTGCTCTATGAAGGCGATGGACGGTACCCCAGACCGAACTTGTCTTGCTTCTACGGTATATCAATCAACTGCCCCCAGCCTTGGGTTGAACCAGTTTGCACCAAAGCCTGTGCTTCTTTAAAGGAAGACATAGCCACCTCGGGCACTTTATTCACAACATGAGTCTTGTCTTTAATCTTGACCGCTTCGAAGGCTTGGCAGAGGGTTTCATGGATCTCTCCATCCACTTCAACATACTTAAAGGATGATAAATGGATGACCATGATATCCTCCTCTCCGCATACTGTCACGACGCTACCGCCAACCATGTATTTCAGCTTCCGATGCAGAGTTGATGTAACAGCCCCAGCTGCATGAACCCAAGGGCGACCTAGTAGACAACTGTAGGCCGGCTGGATATCCATGATATAAAACACAGCATCGAAGACTTCAGGTCTAACCTGAATCAGCAAAGTTACCTCCCCAAACACGGATCTCCGGGTTCCGTCAAATGCACGCACCACCAAGTCACTTGGCGTGCAGATCAACCCTTTCATATCCAACTTCATCAAAGCCTTCATGGGAAGCACGTTTAAAGAAGATCACGTATCCACAAGCACGTGAGACATGACAGTCCCTCGGCATTCCAAAGATATGTGCAGCGCACATTTGTGATTTCTGCCTCTGGATGTCAAATCCAGGTCCGTAAAGCCTAAGCCATTGCATGCGTTCACGTGAGCCACCACTCCTTCAAGTTGATTGACTGAAATTTCCTGTGGCACGTAAGCAATGTTTAGTATCTTCAGCAATGCATTCCTATGCGCCTCAGAGCAAAGGAGCAACGACAGTATAGATATTTTGGACGGAGTTTGCTGCAGGTGATCAACTATCTTGTAGTCGCTTTTCTGAATCAGCCTCATGAATTCCTCTGCGTCTTTCAACAAAGGTTCCTTCTCCCCAGATTGAGAAGTCTCCTCCACTACCGATCTTTTCCCCTTATCTACCTTATCAGCAATCACCTCAGGCGACGAGAAGACTCGGCCACTGCGAGTAATACCTCCGGCACCCACTAGATTGTCAACTGAACTTACAGGGGTATCATTCAAGTTTATCTTCTGCCTATTACAATACACTTCGGCTCTGTAGTTCCACGGAACTGCCTTAGTGCTCTCAAATGGCATAGGACCTGCTTTGGTGATAGTTACCGTTGGCGGCTTTGGAGCGTAGATAGTAACAGTCTTATAAGGGATAGAGATTGTCGCAATCTCATCCTTCTCTTCAGCCACTACATCCTCAAATTCTCTTCCAACAGAACGGTCAAATTGTAAAACTCCTTCGTCAATCATCTTCTGGATACAGCTTCTCAACAAACCACATCCTCTTTCAGGGTCAGCAGAACATTCAACACAACCTTTAACACAGCCCGAAAAGACACCATCCTGTAGCAGTCTGGCTTTCACAAAGCTTAAGGGTGTCTTCAATTCATCAACATTGGTCACCAAATTCAACACCTCTTCCTCTACAATTGCATTAACCCCAGCCTGCCCGTGATTCGGCATGGGATTCTGCACCATATTGGGAGCATCATTAGAAAAATTGATAGCCTTACTGTCTATCATATCTTGCACTTTATGTTTGAAGGCTTTACAATTGTCTATATTATGTCCTGGAGCACCCGAATGGAATTCACAGTGGGCATTTGCATCGTACCCCGGTGGAGGTTGTCCGGCCAAAGGAGCCATAGTTCTTTTCTGAATCAACTGAAGTTGCAGCAACGCTTGCAATAACTGTGAGTAAGGCATAGGAAGGGCATCAAAATGTCTGTTCCCTGCTGCCCGGCCTCTATCTTGGTATCTGCCATAACCCTGCTGATTCTGCTGCGGTCGTTGTTGTTGTTGTTGCTGACGCTGCTGTTGATGTGGTTGCTGAACTACTGGAATAGTGATGCTAGCAACCTGCTGATTTTGTCGATTCCGACCTCTATTTCTTCCCCATGAACTGAATACAACATTAGTGTCTCGTTCTCGCCTTTTGTTTCCAAACACTTTCTTGTTTCCTCCTCCAGATGAGGATCCTTCGCCAGCATTAATCTTTCCTATCTTAATTCCATTCTCCACCCTTTCACCAGTGATTATCAGATCAGAAAAGCTTCCAGACATATTTCCGACGAGTTTCTCATAGTACACTCGTTGTAAGGTAGCAATAAACATATCCACAAGTTCCCTTTCTACCATTGGGGGTTGTACCCTAGCAGTAAGCTCTCGCCACCTTTGGGCGTATTCTTTAAAGCATTCATTGCTCTTCTGAGAGAGGTTTTGCAACTGAACTCTATTCGGAGCAAGGTCACTGTTGTACTGATAGTGCCTTACAAAAGCTTCGGCTAGTTCTTTCCAGCTACGGACATTAGCAGGCTCCAAGCTCATATACCATTCCAGCGATGGTCCGGATAAGCTATCCTGGAAGAAGTGCATCAAGAGCTTCTTATCCTCAGAATGTGCAGACATCTTGTGATAATAAGACCTCAGATGAACCCTAGGGCAAGTGGTACCCTTGTACTTATCAAAATCCGGGACCTTAAACTTTGGAGGCACCCTCAAGCCTGTAATCAACCCCAGATTAGACATATCCAGCCCCATAGAGTTTTGGCATTCCAGCAACCTCATCTTCTCTTCGATCATCTTAATCCTCCTGTCAGCCTCAGAAGGTATTTCAGCATTCACAATCCTTGGAGAAAAAACCTCTTCCTGCCTATCCTCGTTCCAAGTGTGGTCCAAGCTACCATGTATTGCACCTGTAGTATCGAGACCATAACCATAGCCATTTTCGTTTCCATTACCACCATTGGCAAAACCAACATGATTAAAACCTGTCACATTTCCAGCGCCAGCAGCGTGACCACCCCCTCCAACAGTAGGGATGACTAAAGTTGGCATAGAGTTGTCGACCCGAGGAGTTTCCTGATGAGGAGGGTTAGAAGCAATCCCACCGTGTAGTACACCATCACTATCAACCCGCGCAATCAGAGGTTGCACCAAAGTCTGAAGTTGAGTCTGACCACTAGCAACCCCTTGCATGACCTCCATCAGATGTGCCATACGATCTCTCATCTCTTGCATTTCTACCTGCATCTGATCCATCAGCCTTTTCTAGTTTCCTCTGGTACCGTACCAGTGAGTTGTCACGTCAACAATCCTGAAATACTAGTAAACCAACAGGAGAAAATAAGGTTAATTATTCCGATGCACCTGCAAATGCGTGAAAAATGCTAAAATGCAGACATGTATTTATGCAATAGGGATATTTCCCCCTTGATTCTAGTTTCCAGAAACAAGTAACAATGGAGATCCTGCGGACAAGCATAGAATACCAACTCCTCATATGTAGATCAAAAGAGCCATCAGGCAAAATACAAACTACAGCTGAATACAAATGAGGAAAAGACCTCGGCCAACAAGTCTGGCGATTGTCAAATACAACAAAATAAATAGCAAAAACTACAACAGAAATAGACAAAACAGGTCAAGCGAGATGACGTGATCGGAAATCCTCTAACAGCCTCAACGTCTCTGGATGATCCAGCCTGGCAAGCAACCCCTGGATAAGAAAATCCTGCTGACTCATAGTATGTTGTAGGCTATCCACGTGATCCTCCAAAGCTCTCTCTCCGAAACATGCCTCAAGTCTGCGTCTCTTGGAGCCAGCTCTCAACCTGAGATCCTTCAAGCTTGCGATCGCTTCATTTAGCCTGCACTCGCTGTCTCGTCTATGTGATGATTCTGTTGCAATCTCTTCATCTTTGGCATTAAGCTGAGCCTTTAGCTTGCTGATCTGAAGTTTTAACTTGTCTTCACGCTCCTTGTTCTTAGTAAGCGTGGCATTCCATATTGACTAAAACTTGGAGATCCTCGTGTAAGCCCTATCCAACTCTTCCTTCTTCGTAGCAAGAGTACTATAAGTGGCATTCAAATTTTGGCCTGTGCGCTCTCTGTCCTTAGTCTCCTTAGTCAGATTAGTACCCAGCTTGTTCACAAGCTCAGTTTGTCTCCTGAAAGCATGAACTGCATCTATCTTCTTACTGTGAAGCTGGATAATCTCTTTCTCCAATTCTTCATTCGCTTTTCTCAGCTCTTCTTTCTCTGCCAATACCTGATTGTATTTCTGGATATCTACAGTAGTGGGTTCCTCGATCATAAGAGGATACAATGGTGCAACTGCAGGGAATGGCATCAAGAACTTCGCAGCCCTAGCACGGATCCAAGTCAAATAAGGGTCATACGCTCGGCTGTTACTCTTCCCCAGAGCTAACTTCCCTTTCCGACAAATGTTATTCCATGCATGCTCAAGTTGACCCAGAGCCTCACCCTCCAACAAGCCAGTAAGATACAAAGATTCTTGTATCTCCTCTTCTCTAGGAGGCTCTCTCAATGCATACCCGAACTATCTCACCAATAAAGAAGGATTATAGTTGATGCAACCCTTCCTTCTGGTCAAAGGAACATTAGGAAAGCCGCCACAACTAAAAAAAATATCCTTACCCAACATGTCTCGATCAAACCACACAATATTCTATGCAGATAATCCCATCGATCTTTCTGACCAATCTGAAGTACTAGCAGTAGCCACAAATGGACCTGTCTGAGGTAGATGACTATTGAACCATGCATACAACAAAGGAACACAACAGGCTACGTTCTTACCCCTTCATTTCTCATTCTTGTAGTGCACAGAATGATAAATGTCTCCAAGTAAGGTGGGCACTGGGTTGCCTGAGGCTAAGATATATAATGCATCAACATCCACAAAGTCTGGAAGATGAGGAAACAGAACAATGCCATATATACACAGAGCCAAGATGGTGCTAAACACAATCCAACATCCATCTTTAGCACACTGCTGAGCTTTCTCAATCAAGCAAGGCAACGGAAAACCATACATCCCAAGTCTTCGGATCATCTTCCCATCCGATTCTGAAGCTTCAAGGTGCACAATGGCGGCAAGCTTGGCCAGATCAGGCTTAGTATCAATACGGACAACCGACATCCGATTCAGAATGGGTACTCCTAACAACTCAGAATACTCCTCTAATGTAGGAGCCAAGACATAGTCAGGAAATACGAAGCGCCTCAACTGGGCATCATAAAACTGTAAGAGAGCATAGACACCACTAATCTCATACTTAGAAGGCTTGCGGACATATCTCAATAATCTCCCATAAGACTTCTTGAAATCCTCCATTACTGCTTTCTCACCCAAGGCAATCAGACTCAACAAAGTACTAACATCCGGAACCAGAAACTTGTAGGCCATTGTACTCTTCAGGGACTCCATAACAGCAATGCGGGAAAAGATCACTAGAATCAAAGGAGAAATATGCACCTGCAACACAAATACATGTTAATGAGATGCAGATGAAAATGCAAATGCAAAATGCAAAACAAGGGATCAAGACTGTTGTGCTGTCGGTTGAGAAAAACCATAGCTTCGCCTTAGCAAGAACAAAGTACCGACAACAGGATCCACTGATATCATGAACATAAATTCACACTTGCAAAGAACCGGGTAATCTGAAGGCTATGGTTTCCTGCACAACCCAATCCCCCTCACAGGTGTGGACCTATCCACTGACAAGGTTCGGCATCCTATGCGTTCGTCAGCGTCACAGACTTTCAAGAAATGATGATACGTTCACCATTTCTGGTTTGGCATCATTATCTCCTGAAGAGGCCTCACTTAGCTGACTCACAAATGATCGGTTCCCAGAGTCGACAATTCTCAAATCCAAAATCCCAACCGATCCTAAGGATCTGAAGGAAAATCATCAAAGAAAATCTCGTCTGAGTGTGAATTTCGTAGGGAACTGTATCTGCTAAGCAAATAGGCCCCCCACTAGTCTCCACTCTAATACTAGGTTTATACTCAAGCTCGGGTCTGGCTTATCACTCAATAAAACTTCCCACCCCACAGCACAACAATAATGATATATGATGCGGAAAATAAATGCAGGAAAGTAAAATGCAAAAGTAAATAAATCACATATATACAACACCCAAAGATAAACACGCAAGCGCTAGGATTGACTCGCATAGGGAACCAGGGTCCCCAGCAGAGTCGCCAGCTGTCGCAACTGCAAAAAACAATCGGCGGAAAAAACAGAAGAGTCGCCACTTTTGTCATTTATCCCAAAGAGAGGGAAAGGAAACGATCGCAAAAACCTAAAGAAAAAGGGAAAGACAAGGTCATCGCAACCATGTCTGGATTCGGGAGTCGGTTACGCAAGAGGAAGGTATTAGCACCCCTCACGTCCGTCGTACTCGACAGGATCCATGCATTGTTGTCTATCTAAAAGGGTGTGTTGAAACTAGCTGGCTAAAGGCTAAGGACAAGAGAAACTGACTCGGCAGAGCATTGTTGCTTTGTGCCTATGTACTCCCTCGTGAAATGGGAAAGTCAGAGTCAACGTAGTTCGCCTAACTACGACTAAAGAAATGGGGGAGGTTGCTCGCCGAGACGTTGCGTCTCGTGCCTACGTACTTTCGTCTGGTACGAAAGATCAGAGAAAACATAGTTTGGGCTAAAAGGATCACAGGTTGGTTCAACAGTTTTTTAGGCCCGAGTAGGGTTAACAGATAGTTCTAGCAGTTGGTGTATGCAGCTCGACCATTGGAGACTTAGGCGTTACTGTTTGTGGTAGAACTAAGAGTTAATGACGCTCTTTTTATGAAAAGATTTTCCTTGATTAAGAACCCCAAAGGGTGAAAAAGAGTTTGAAATGTTTTTGTGTTTTTTAGAGAATAAGTGTTTTGAATTAGAGTGTTCATAATATATGTTGTAACAAAGTCTAAAACCTAGGATCGAATGCGTCGCATATCGTCCTAAGGACGTATACTAAACACTCTAGACAATTGAGAGGTGGCCCCTCAACTACCATTTCCCAAGTATAAGGCTCATGGCACAACATTCATTATCCTTATTAAGTATGTTAAACTTGTTTGAAGATGATAAGAGAAGAAGGAACACTAATGGGAGACTAATAAATCCTAAAAGTTATCATGCAAAGTGGACTTAGAGTTGAGTTTGAAAAGGGAACTACCTAATGTTATCAAGCATATTTAGGCACCTAATTTCTATCATAACCTCAAGAGGTTAGAGAACTTATGGGGAACATGGCAAAGAAAAGCAAAAGAAGAAGAAGAAGAATGCATATGCAAATGAAAATGCAAACATAAGATGCACACATAGAATGATAGTGGGAGGAAAATAGTGTGGGGAAGTAGCCACCACAAGCTCATCTCAACCAAGCATGCATATGGAAATGCAAGAAAAGAGAAGAAGAAGGAGAGAGATGCATCAAAACCAAACAAACAAGTGACAAACACAAAGAAAGGGTCCTCATGAATTCATCACTTTAGGTAAGTTTCAAATTCCTCCTAAGGAGGCACCAAGCTACCTTAAGTGACACTCCAAGGTCATTGGATAGAAAGGAGATGAAAAGAAGAAAGCTCAAAAGCAATACCAAAGCAAATCAAGAAGAGATGCAAGCAGTAACATGAAGGAAGTAAGCAAGTATCAAACTAGGTCAAGCACTTGTGTGAGCTGTCCTATGAGATGACCTAACTTGTAAGTCACTTCAAAAATAGGAAAAGGGCTCAAAAAATATCAAATAAAATGCACAAAGAAGCTACACAAGTTGGCAACCAGAGGCCAAGAAATCAAGACAAATGTCCTCTCAAAGCACCATCAAAAGAATCAAATCATTTGGATGTACCACTTTGAAATGGAAGAAACAAGTGCAAAAGAAAAAGCCACAAAAGTCAACCCAAAAGTCAACAACCAAGGGCAAAATGGTCCTCAAAAATTGATCAACTCATCATTGAGATGAGGATCAATTTTCATTCATTGGATCAAAAAGGAATGAGAGAAATAAATGCAAACACAAAACATGTTACAATTCAAACCAATTAAAACTATTCCAATACTTAATTCATTTTTAAATTGAAAATAAAATGGAAAAATAAAATAAAAATATCCAAAAAAAATAGACATCTCAAAGTTGACAAAAAATAGTTTTGGTGAATTTTTGGAGTATCAGAACTATTTTAATTAATTAAAATTGTAAACAGAAAAATAAAATAAAAACAAAAGAAATTAAATGAAAATAGAAAAATAGGCGGGACCAATAGCAAGAAAACATAGTTCAAAACAGAATTGGGCCCAATCTGGGGGTGCCAAAAGCAAGGTGTGCTGGGCCCATCAAACGAATTCAAAAATGAAATAAACATGGGCATTCATGTGTGATCAGGTCAAACCAGGCGTACCATGGGATTCAAGCTGGAACGTTTGATCAATTCTCAAGTAATCACATCATGCGGTTTAAAGGCTGACAACACATTAATGGATTTTAAAAATGAATCACATGCAACAAGTCAACAATGGAACACGGTGTTTCTTAATCACAACCATTGGAAGACAAAGTCATCCAATCTAACGCGCCAGACAGCGCCACGTATGTCATCTTCTTCATTGAACATGGGAGAAAAACCAAAGGTAGTTGGAACAGTTTCTGATCGTCTTCCTCATGTGTCCGGCCACCGCACCTCAACAACAACACACACAGAATTCAATTCTTCACCATTTCGCACGATTTTTATATCAAAATTGCACTAGAGATCACGAGGATCTCATTTCTGGCCTCAAAATCCACATATCTTGCAATATACATCCAAACCGAAAACAACAAGAATGAACATCATCCAAAACTCATCTAGAGCTCACGTAGATCATAGATCAAGCATCAAACAAGCAAAATCATGCATAAACAAGCCAAACCAGATCCCAAAATTTTCAAGCATCATCCAACAATCACAACCAATGCCAGTTCGTTTTACATTGTAATGATCTACATTGATCCTACGTCTCAAGTATGCAAAAATGGCAGCGAATTGATGCTTATTAAGAGTGTAATGTTGGATTTCAATTACCTAGTGGAGAACTTCCACTGAGCCTTCAAATGGAGCTCAAGCTTGAAGGTTTCTCTGCCCAGAATCGTTCACTGAACTTCACTGAAGCTTTCTCAATTCACAATTTTCCTTGAAACAACCTCAATATCCAAATTCGAAATTTGAATTTCTCCCACTTTTTGAAAACTGAACTTGATGAATTTGCCTCCAATTTGCACTTCTGATGAATTGTGAAGGTTCAAAACCTTTCATGCAATGGATCTTGATGATATTTGAGCCCAAATTGATCCTCTAGCAGCCCAATCAAAAATCCAAGGAAGTGAATTTTTCAAGCTTCATGTACACGAAAATTGCACTAAATTTGGCTCCAAAATGGCTTAAAACACTTGCAAGTATCACATGGAGCATGAATGGTCAAGATTAGAGCCTTAATTGATCTCAATGGGTCATGTTGATTGTGTAACTTCATAGTGAAGAAACCTTGAAAATGGCTCACTTAAGCACCTTAATTCCAAAATGTAATATTGCCAATGCATTTGAAATGTTGTTTGCACTCAGAAAATGCACTCATTTGCACTGAAGTGATTAAAAATGAAATAATTCCAATGTTGCCCCTTTAATCATTCTTCCATGAAAATTCAAATATCAAGACCTCAAACCAAGCATTAACCTGATAACGCAAAATTGTATATATAAAATGACATGTGTTTTAACTAATATTTGACTGGTTTCACTCTGAATTCGGGGCATCCATGCTATTTGTCTAAGTATTATGCAGGTATTCAAAGAACATGTCCAAGCAAAGCAATATGAAGAAAAGGAGCAAAAACAGGTGAAAACCAGATGAAAAACCAAGAGAAAAACAGCAGATACGAGTTCTACTGATGTGACGACCGTCACATAGCCGTTACGCTCGTCATGCGTGTGACGACCGTCATGCCCCCAGAACGTGCAGAATGAGGTCACGTGCTATAATTTCCCCTCAAAGACCAAAAGAGTGACCACTAACTCCTACTTTTCTGCCTCAAACCCACTTCCTGAAGGAATAACCGTTAGATACTCTCTCTCTATAAAAGGAAGAGGCTGGGACCTGAAAAAGGGAGCCGCATTCAAGACAACGAAGTGCTGCCAGTTTATCTTCAGAGCAACTTTACCTTTCTCATATTCTTATTTGTTTCTCTTTTTCGTCTCTGTATTCTTTGGTATTTTTGTACTTTCTTTTTTCTTGTACGATCAATTGGAACAAAGACCAGAATCCTGCCGACATTGTGGAGGATCTGGCCAAAAGCCAATTGGGATATTTCCAGGTTTTATTTTAATCGTAATTGCAATTTTCATTATGATATATGTTCTCAATTACTGCTTTTATTTATGCATTGTCAATTCTTCTTCCATGTCTAGCTAAATTACTGTAGCCGATATGTAATAATAATTCGGACGAGATTTGATAATAATTGGCGTAATCTTTCTCTTTTCAAAACTCATTTATGGTTTTAGTTTTTAATTAAAATTTCTAAGTAAACATTCGTCGCGACAGCGAGAACTTATTTAAAAATAGTTTTGCCACGACAGTGGGAAATTAACTAAGGTACGAACCAACAAGCGACAGCTGCGGCTAAGACCAGATAGTAAAAACTAGGCATTCGATTTAAAAACAGCGAAAGCGCTTTAAAAAGGATTAGAACTTAGAGATTTTCAAAAAGTAACTTTAACCCCGAACGGGATAGCGACAGCATACGTTCCGCCTTAGAGTTGTGACTAGCGTCAACAACCATCGTGAGACAAAAGTCTTTAGATCACTATCTTCTTCTTAAACTAAGTTTGAAAACACATAATACGCCAGTAAATTTTCGAATCCCCAAAGAACAGAATTATTGCATATCGATTCATAAATTCATACCTTAAGTAAAAAGCTTTAGTTCCCTTTAGTTTACGCACTTATTTTATTATTATTCCCTTAAAACATTACCAACCTAGCTAAACACCGTAACACCCGATAATACTAGATTGATTACGAGTCCCTGTGGGATCGATATCTTTTATTACTACGCGATAGACTGTGCACTTGCAGTTAGATTTGTTAGACATAGAAAGTCGCGATCAAGTTTTTGGCGCCATTGCCAGGGAACCCGTTTAGTCAATAGTGTAATCTTTTGTTACACAGTATAAACTAGGTTAACAATTCTCTCTCCCTCTACTCGTTCTTCGATTGTATGCCAAGTACTCGCTCACAAGGCGACATCTTACAACCTACAATCGCCGAACTAGAGCGCTTCTTACATCTAAAAAGGCGCATCGTCGAATATCAACGAAGACACAACATTCCTGATATTCTAGCTCATCCTCCTGTTGAAGAAGCAAAGATGGATGAAGGACCTCAAAACAAACCGCTGAAGGCCTACGCTACACCCTCTTAGATGGAGCCTCGAAGTAGCATAGCTGCCCCATCTATCAATCGAACCGATTTCGAACTAAAACCGTCATTGCTGTCAGCTGTACAACAAAATCAATTTTCAGGAAATGCAACTGAGGATCCAAACGAACACTTAACGAAGTTTGTACAATACGCAGACATAGTGAAGGCAAATGGAGTAACTCCAGACGCAATAAGACTTCGTCTTTTCCCTTTCTCTCTTAGAGATAGAGCTTGGACATGGTTACAATCCTTACCATCCAACTCCGTTACGACGTGGGAACAGTTGAAGAACGTTTTCTTAGCAAGATACTTTCTGCCAAGCAAAATTGCTATGCTTAGAGCCCAAATCAACGGATTTCGACAAAAAGATACTGAATCTCTCTACGAAGCGTGGGAAAGGTTCAAAGATATGATGAGAGCATGTCCTCACCACGGTTTGGAAGACTGGGTGACGATCCATACTTTCTACAATGGGCTTCTGTATAACACTAGATTAACGGTAGACGCCGCCGCGGGCGGTGCACTTATGGATAAGCCATACGACGAAGCCTATCAACTAATCGAAAACATGTCTCAGAACCACTGCCAATGGGGAGGTGAACGAATTCTAGCAGAGAAACCCGCAGCGAAAGGTGGGATGTACGAGATCAGCAGCCTTGAAAAGTTCAACGCTAAAGTAGATGCTCTAGCACAGAAAATCGACAGTCTGATTGTTAACCCAACTGCAACCGTCGCTGCTGTAACTCCAAACTGCGAGTTATGCGGAATCGCCACTCATAATGCGCCTGAGTGCCCATTGTTGGCCGGAATCCCACCAGACCAAGTAAATTACGCTCAAGGAAATCCTTACACAAATACTTATAACCCAGGATGGAGGAACCACCCAAACTTTTCCTACAAGAACGATAATGCCTTGCAAGCACCAGCTGCTCCGCCAGGATATCAGAAACCAGCCGCTGTTGCCCAGACTGCCCCTAGGAAATCAAACCTCGAGTTGATGATGGAAAAATTCATAGCTACTCAAGCTCAAACAAAAAAAGAATTCCTAAATCAAAACATACACACTAGCGAGCAAATTAAACAGCTGACCGAAAAAGTAGACGCTTTAGCCACCCACAACAAAATGCTCGAAACGCAGATATCACAAGTGGCTCAACAACAAGCCTCTGCAGCTGCCCCAGCTGGAACATTTCCAGGCCAGCCCGAACCTAATCCGAAAGGTCACGCAAACGCTGTTATATTGAGAAGTGGATAAGAATTGGAAGGCCCAACAGATCCTAGGAACGAAGATTTAGTAATGCAACAGAAATCCGATAAACCAACCGAAAAGGAGTCTGAAACAGAAAAGAAGGAATGTGACGAGCAAAAGGCCGCCAAAGATGAAAACTCATATGTGCCTCCAGCACCATATAAACCACCGATCCCTTATCCTCAAAGATTACTAAACTCCAAAACTTCAGGACAATTTAAGAAATTTGTTGAACTTCTGAAACAACTAAACATCACTATCCCGTTCACAGAAGCGATAACTCAAATGCCGTCATACGCTAGGTTTCTTAAAGAAATCTTGTCTATTAAAAGGAAAATAGAGGATAACGAGACAGTGACACTTACTGCCGAATGTAGCGCAATCATACAAAACAACATGCCTCCTAAACTAAAAGACCCAGGTAGTTTCTCCATACCCTGCGTCATAGGAAAGTTCGTTATAGACAAAGCTCTATGCGATTTAGGAGTCAGTATAAGCGTCATGCCTTTATCTATATGCAAAAAGCTGAATATGGGAGAACTAAGACCAACTAAAATGTCTGTACAATTGGCTGACCGATCAGCCAAATACCTCGTCGGTATACTGGAAAACGTTCCAGTACGCATAGGCCAATTCTATATCCCAACCGACTTCATAATCATGGACATCAAAGAGGACTCTGTTACCCCAATTATCCTAGGAAGACCGTTCCTAGCTACAGTCGGAGCTATTATAGACGTAAAGAAAGGACGGCTAACATTCGAAGTAGGAGAAGAAAAGATAGAGTTCATCCTTACTAAATTCTTGAAGGCACCAGCCATAGATGACACATGCTATATAGTAGATGTCATTGACGAATGCATACGAGAATTAGAAAAGGAGGAAACTACATATTCTGAAATCATGAAAATCTAGATCCCTGCTATTCATGAAGACGACAACTGGCGTACACCATACAAAGATGATAGTCTGAGCGAGATCTTAGCACTAACTCCAAATCACATGCCAGGTCCGAAAAACCCAGCTTTAGAACTTAAGGAGCTACCCAAAACTCTCAGGTACGAATTCCTAGATACAGAATTCAAAAGACCAGTAATAGTAAACGCTAATTTAGGACAATCAGAAACTGAGCGATTATTAGAAGTCCTAAGGAGATAGCCAACTACGTTAGGCTATAATATAAGCGATCTAAAAGGCATAAGTCCCTCCATCTGTATGCACCGTATCATGTTGGAGGAAGACTGCAAAACTTCAAGAGAACATCAGAGAAGGATAAACCCGATCCTAAGCACTGTAGTCAAAGACGAGGTGAAAAAGCTACTAGACGCAGGAATCATATACCCTATCTCCGACAGCCAATGGGTCAGCCCAGTACACGTAGTGCCAAAGAAAGGAGGCGTTACTGTAGTGAAGAATGCGAAAGGTGAATCGATAACCCAAAGAGTTGTGACCGGAAACAGGATGTGTATCGATTACAGAAAACTGAACAAGGCGCCTCAGAAAGATCATTTCCCTTTACCTTTCATAGACCAAATGTTGGAAAAACTAGCGAAACATTCGTACTTCTGCTATCTAGATGGTTATTCGGGATTCTTTCAAATCCCTATTCACCCCGACGACCAGGAAAAGACAACATTCACCTGTCCCTATGGTACCTTTGCCTACCGCCGAATGTCGTTCGGACTATGCAATGCTCCAACAACCTTTCAAAGATGTATGATGGCAATCTTCGCAGATTTCATAGATGACATCATGGATGACTTCTCTGTATGCGGACAAAGCTTCGAAAGCTGCCTGTCGAATTTAGAAATGGTACTCAAAAGATGCGCCAAAGTGAACCTTGTCCTTAATTGGGAAAAATGCCATTTCATGGTCCGACAAGGTATCGTTTTAGGACACGTCATCTCTGAAAAGGGAATCGAAGTTGACAAAGCTAAAATAGAGATCATAAAGGATCTCCAACCTCCGAAAACCGTACGAGAAATACGAAGCTTCTTAGGACACGCTGGATTCTACCGAAGATTCATAAAGGATTTCTCGAAAATCACAAAACCTCTTACAGGTTTGTTAATGAAAGATTCCGAGTTCATCTTCGACAAAGAATGCTTAGAGGCATTCGAAACTCTAAAGTCAGCGCTTATCACCGCACCAATCATGCAACCCCCAGATTGGCGAATACCATTCGAAATCATGTGGGATGCGAGTGATTACGCCGTAGGCGCAGTTCTAGGACAAATGAAGGACAAGAAGCTTCACGTTATCTACTACGCCAGTAGAACATTAGACCCTACCCAAATGAACTACGCCACAACAGAAAAGGAACTCCTAGCAGTCGTGTTCGCTCTTGACAAATTTCGTTCCTACTTGGTAGGAGCCAAAATAATCATATACACAGACCACGCTGCCATTAGGTACCTAATAAGCAAAAAGGACGCCAAACCCAGATTATTGAGATGGATCCTATTATTACAAGAGTTCGACTTAGAAATTAAAGATAAGACGGGGACCGAGAACGTAGTTGTAGATCACTTATCCCGTATAGAAGGCATAAAACAAGAACCAGTGCCTATCAATGACGACTTTCCCTACGAACGTCTGATAGCTAAATTGGAAAGCGATATGTCTAACTCTACTTCGGAAGAACCGGAACTGGAAAAAGCCGTGGAAGCTGTCTATGCCCAAGCCACTTTTCCATGGTTTGCCGACATCGTTAATTACCTGGCCGCAGGCGTGCTTCCACCGGACCTGACTTATCAACAAAAGAAGAAATTCTTCCACGACTTAAAGCATTACTACTGGGACGAACTTCTACTCTTCAAACGAGGCGCCGACAACTTATACCGTCGTTGTGTCCCAGAGGAAGAAATAGAAGACATCATCACCCAATGCCATTCAGCACCATATGGTGGTCATGCTAGCACCTCAAAGACGTGCGCTAAAATTCTACAATCTGGCCTATTTTGGCCCAGTCTCTGGAAGGACGTCCATATCGCTGTACTAAAATGCGACCGGTGCCAACGCACTGGCAACATCTCACGACGCGATGAAATGCCTCAGAGAGGAATTTCGGAAGTAGAAATCTTTGACGTCTGGGGAATCGACTTCATGGGACCTTTCCCATCTTCTTTTGGAAATAAATATATACTCGTCGCTGTCGACTATGTATCGAAATGGATAGAGGTCGTTGCCGCTCCAACAAATGACACGCGAGTAGTCGTTAAACTCTTTAAAAACGTAATCTTTCCAAGATTCGGTGTGCCCAGACTCGTCATTAGTGACGGTGGTTCGCACTTCATATCGCGAATCTTTGACAAACTCCTCTCCAAAAACGGAGTCAAACACCGCGTAGCCACACCGTATCATCCACAAACTAGTGGACAAGTGGAGGTTTCGAACAGAGAAATAAAGCAAATTTTAGAAAAGACTGTCGCAACCTCTAGGAAAGATTGGTCCTCAAAGCTGAACGAAGCTTTATGGGCTTATAGGACCGCCTTTAAGACACCGATAGGCACCACACCATTTAAACTAGTCTACGGAAAATCATGCCACCTGCCGGTAGAGTTAGAGCATAAAGCCTTCTGGGCTATTAAGACGCTAAACTTCAACTACACTGCGGCAGGCGAAAAGCGAATCTTGAACCTTCATGAATTGGAAGAGGTAAGATTAGACGCGTACGAGAATGCACGCATCTACAAAGAAAGGACCAAGAAATGGCATGATAAACGTTCGATCCGGAAGCAATTCAGAGTGGGAGACATCGTGCTCCTATTCAACTCCAAATTGAAACTATTCCCTGGAAAATTAAAATCTAGATGGTCTGGACCTTTTGAGGTCACCAAAGTCCTTAAGAGTGGAGCTGTTGAAATCAAGAATCAAATCAACGCACCGTTTATAGTAAACGGACAGCGTTTGAAACATTATAATCAAAGTGAACACAGCGACCACGTGAGCAATATGAAATTGCTCGAGCTTCCCGAATAGCTTATGTCCAAGCTATCGTCAGGCTTCTGACGTTAAAGACAACGCTGATTGGGAGGCAACCCAAATTTTTCCCCTATTTCTCCTTCTAAATTTATTAAAAACTATTCTTTTTGTTAACTTATGATTTCTATAAATTTCTATTATCTTATTTTCCAATATTTATATTTATTTTATATTTTTCTCTTTTATCACTCTTTACTTCTTAAAAATATGATCTGAGTGAATGTGATTTTTTCCAGGATTTTAAAAGTCGTTCTACTTTTCTCCCGTTTTATCCGACTAACGAGTATGGCCGACATCAACGTTACGACTGTTGTGTTTAGAGGACGAGCTCATCAGGTCAGATTCGAGGCACTGACTCAAAGAAGCTTTGCTTCGACTCTGTACTACGATACACCCACCATGGACAAGCTAGGAATCCTGGATAGCATTCAGTACTTATTTTACCAATTAGGCTGGGAGCAAACTGCTCTAAAGACCTGATTTGCTACCTTCCGCGAACTGACATTCGAATACCTTAGCTCCCTAAGTTACTCACATGAATATGGCTTTGGATCCACTAAAGAGCTGATAACCTTTAGAATGTTTGGAATAGACCAAACACACAACTGTACAATGTTAGCTAACATCCTAGGCTTCCCTAGCGGACCTTTTGTGTTTACCACCACTGAAGAGGATATTGATCTCAAATTAGACCAATTCTGGGCTTCCATCACCGGAAACTATCACCCAAAACTGAACGACATGCACAACAACGAGATACACAACCCAGCCTTCCGCTATTTCCATAGGATATTAGCCCATACCCTCTTTGGGAAGGAGGAAAATATTACAACAGTCTCAAAGGACGAGTTGTTCATCCTTTTCTGTGCTTCACAAGGCTGCCCTGTAAATGTTGTCCCCTTTATGATGAGGGAATTTACATGCCTCAATCAGGATCCGCACTCACCCATTTTAATAGGAGGCCTAGTCACCATGATCGCCCACAAAATTGGCCTGAGGTATTACCTGAACAAAGCCGTTCGTTTCGGTAACCTCAGATCAATGGACATCCAGTTCTGTTTCAACAGACGCATTCTAGGTACCTTAGGACCAAGAGCCTACGAATACCTCATAGCTGATCAACCTGTCCACCTTTTCACATTGCCCAACCACGAGCTAACCAGTATCCATAACAAAGACAATTGGCTTTATGAATTGGACGAGCCTATGGGACCTCCATCACCTCACTCCACACCCCAGGCTTACATGTATGACAGTGATCAAATCTCAGAAGCACATGACTATTTGTACTACCAAGATTATGAGTACGAAGCGGAGATCGATCCTGAGACCCCTCCTAACTACCATAACTTTCCTGACCCCACGCCTGAACAAAACACAGACAAGCTAGACATTGTTCTAAGAACTGTAGACGACCTCAAGCTGGAAGTGACCACTATCAAAGATGAATTAACGCGGCTTCACATGGATTTCGTTACTTACATGGACTTGGTTAGCGACCAATTTAATGACGTTATTCAGCAGGTCAACAACTTGAAGAAACCAACGGAGTGATCTTTTAGTTTTTGCTTTAATTTGAGTTTACTGCATTTCACATTGTTTTACATTATTTCATTTTGCAATTGTTTCCTTTTTTTGGATATTGTATTACCTTAAACTCATTTTTCGATTTAATGTTATTTTCATTTCAGTATCCCCCTTAATTATGTTTCCTGTTATTTCTTATTTCGTCATTAGTCCATCATAAGTCAAAATATCATATTTTCCACTGTTAAAACACCCCACAAGCAAAATTATGCAGTTTTGCAGATTTTGCTGCTGTGACGGTCGTCACATTCCCCTGACGGTCGTCATGTGTGTTACGACCGTCACACATCCATGACGGTCGTCACGCAGTAAAAACCCCAATTCTGTCAAAACAGAGGTTGCACACCTCTCCACTTCCTCTCCCCTAATTCCCCATTATCCCAATATTAAAACCCACTAAAAACCCTCTGAATCCCCCATAAAACCTCCACCATTTTCAACCTCCAATTCACCCTTATATATTACCTCTGCATTCCCTTACCTCACTATTCTCAGAAACTCCCTATTCTCAAACCTCTGCACTTCCCTCACCAAAATAGCGAGACAAACCAGTGCAAACCCCGATTTGAGCAACATCACCTTCCGAGAAGGAGAGGCCGGCGAACGGCAGCAGACCAACTTCCTAGCATTCCATCAACGATCGCTTCAACCGACCCGGTATGCTCACCTGGATTCTCTGACGGAACTCGGGATTCTCGATGGCGTATCTTGGATGTTGCAGAGAGCCGGCATCTGGCATCTCTGCACCAATCCCCAACCCACCTACGAGCAACTCACTCTGGAGTTTCTCAGCTCTTTCGCATACACAACATCATCCGGCGATACCAACCAACTTCACAGTGCCGCCTGCTTTCGTCTGTTCGGCACTGAATATCAGGTCCCCCAGGACCGCATCACCGTCATTCTACAGTTATCTCACAGCGACAATGCTCACCGCCGCATCTCCGATCAGTTCTACCAAGAGGCCTTCCCTCTTTGGAACTGACTGACCGGAACCACTCCAGACAGTTGGGACACTCTGAACGCCACTCATATCCACAACCCAACTATCCGCTACTTCCACCGCGTGTTGAGCAACACAATATTTTCTCGTGACAGTAACCATAAGGTCAACTCGAAGGAGCTATTTTTCCTCCGTTGCGTGTTCGCTTCGGAACCTGTTAACGCCGCCCCGTTTCTCTTGGCTCACATTCAAGCCAATTGTAACCGCGGCTCTAAACCTTTCTATTTCGGCGGCATCATCACATCCATTGCCATAGGCCTCGGTCTTGGCGACCGCCTCTAGACACTCCGCCAGATGCCCCCAGTCTTTCTAGACACCGACCACTGTCGCGCCTCCCACCTCATCAAAGCCCGTCGTGATAGGAGATATCATCCGGTAGTGCGAGGCCGCACTATCCAGAGCATCATCATGCCTTCACGCACCCGAATGCATCCAGAGGATAGAGCCAACTGGCTCTTTGACACCACTGCCCCTGCTGCCCCGACACATGATAACATCCAAGAGCCCAGGGACGAAGTTCAAGAGGAACTCGACATAGCCGAACAGCCAGAGTCATCACAGGCAGCTGCTGTCGAAGGCCCTTCCACGCGCCGCCGCCCCCATCCTACTACTGATGACACATCTGAGGCCCTCCTCCGCTTCATCGAGCAACAGAACCAGATGATGCTTATGATGGAGCAGCAGAACCGAAGGGCTGAGGAATTTGAAGCATGGCAGAGAGAGCAAACCGGTCAAATTCAGCAATCTTTGCTGATGATGCACGATATCCATTCCGGCATGGCCGATGAGATGGCACACCTTACTGTGCGAGTCGACGGCCTCCGTGATTACATATTCCACACCGGAGCTCTGAACCTTGCCGCACGAGACGCCCCAGCCAGAGGTCGAGGAAGAGATCGAGGACGAGGACGGGAATAGTAGTATTTTTCATTTTTTTCATTTTTGTTTTTCTTTATTTCCTTTGTATTCCTCTCTTCCGTATTCTTTCAAATCAGTGAGGACACTGATTGAGATAGTGTGGGAGCGGACCGTTATTTCCCTTTTCATTTCCCTTTTTCATGTTATTTCCCATTTCCCATTGTACTTTTTCTTTCGAATTCTCAATTTAAAGTAATTTTAATTTTCGGCAAATAAGCTCTTATATATATATATATATATATATATATATATATATATATATATATATATATATATATATATATATATATATATATATATATATATATATATATATATATATATATATATATATATATATATATATATATATATATATATATATATATATATATATATATATATATATATATATATCTCCGTTACGTGAACTCCCCGCGCTTCATATGACATATACAGAGAAACTTTTAAACTCCTTGCCTCAAAGCCTCACGAGGACACGCCAAAGTTCAATCAAGTATGGAAATCCCGAGGAGAAAATTCTAACAATTCCATTACCGTCCGGACACCTTAGACCTCCAGTTTATGCGAGTCCGTTTCACTACCTACACGTACCGAAGCTTCAAGCTCCTACTCAAACGTAGCCCCCAGTAGTTTATACAAGCAGTCAGCACCATCCTAAATGCTTCTAAGCAATGAAATCGATGCAAATAAGTGTGTGATCTCTAGTTCAAAATGAAAAAAATCATGAAGAAGAAAAGTCATATAGCCTGAGTATAGAGACATGTTCCTTCTAAGTTAGGTGCTCCTCACCCGAGCATTTAGCCCAACGGTACAGAAACTCTTTGGAAATCAATAGCATAAGCTTATGTGCAAAGAAGAATCAAAATAGAAAAGATATCATAGCCACTAAGAGGTTGACTTGCCATGAAAGTATATGGATAACGGGCTTAATGTGATTGCGCCAGAACAAACCGGGTAAAACTTGTTGCAAGGAACTTGACGCCGAGCTGCAGTAACATGATTGGAATTGGCTTGCATAAAAGGGAGGCCTTCAAAGACTTACAATTCAGTGTCACCACCGTATGTGTTTTGTTTCAATTTAAGACCCGGCCTTCCTAACTTATTATTTGAAAAACCTTTCGGAAAGGAGAAGCGTGCCGCGTGTTTACCATATTTTTAACTTTTTCCAACTTTTACTTGAGAACAAGTAAAGATTCAAGTTTAGGGGAGTTTGATAACGCGAAATTGTATATATAAAATGACATGTGTTTTAACTAATATTTGACTGGTTTCACTCCGAATTCGGGGCATTCCATGCTATTTGTCTAAGTATTATGCAGGTATTCAAAGAACATGACCAAGCAAAGCAATATGAAGAAAAGGAGCAAAAACAGGTGAAAACTAGATGAAAAACCAAGAGAAAAACAGCAGATACGAGTTCTACTGATGTGACGACCGTCACATAGCCGTTACGCTTGTCATGCGTGTGACGACCGTCATGCACCCAGAACGTGCAGAATGAGGTCACGTGCTATAATTTCCCCTCAAAGACCAAAAGAGTGACCACTAACTCCTACTTTTCTGCCTCAAACCCACTTCCTGAAGGAATAACCGTTAGATACTCTCTCTCTATAAAAGGAAGAGGCTGGGACCTGAAAAAGGGAGCCGCATTCAAGACAACGAAGTGCTGCCAGTTTATCTTCAGAGCAACTTTACCTTTCTCATATTCTTATTTGTTTCTCTTTTTCGTCTCTGTATTCTTTGGTATTTTTGTACTTTCCTTTTTCTTGTATGATCAATTGGCACAAAGACCAGAATCCTGCCGACATTGTGGAGGATCTGCCCAAAAGCCAATTGGGATATTTCCAGGTTTTATTTTAATCGTAATTGCAATTTTCATTATGATGTATGTTCTCAATTACTGCTTTTATTTATGCATTGTCAATTCTTCTTCCATGTCTAGCTAAATTACTGTAGCCGATATGTAATAATAATTCGGACGAGATTTGATAATAATTGGTGTAATCTTTCTCTTTTCAAAACTCATTTATGGTTTTAGTTTTTAATTAAAATTTCTAAGTAAACATTCGTCGCGACAGCGAGAACTTATTTAAAAATAGCTTTGCCACGACAGTGGGAAATTAACTAAGGTACGAACCAACAAGCGACAGCTGCGGCTAAGACCAGATAGTAAAAACTAGGCATTCGATTTAAAAACAGCGAAAGCGCTTTAAAAAGGATTAGAACTTAGCGATTTTCAAGAAGTAACTTTAACCCCGAACGGGATAGCGACAACATACGTTCCGCCTTAGAGTTGCGACTAGTGTCAACAACCATCGTGAGACAAAAGTCTTTAGATCACTATCTTCTTCTTAAACTAAGTTTGAAAACACATAATACGCCAGTAAATTGTTGAATCCCCGAAGAACAGAATTATTGCATATCGATTCATAAGTTCATACCTTAAGTAAAAAGCTTTAGTTCCCTTTAGTTTATGCACTTATTTTATTATTATTCCCTTAAAACATTACCAACCTAGCTAAACACCGTAACATCTGATAATACTAGATTGATTACGAGTCCCTGTGGGATCGATATCTTTTATTACTACGCGATAGACTGTGCACTTGCAGTTAGATTTGTTAGACATAGAAAGTCGCGATCAGAACCATGACTTCTTAATGCTTAACTAGGCAAATAACACCATTTGGAGCAAGTTTGATGTTGGAAAAATCCTCATTTGAAGTGTGCAAGTTGGTGAAATGGACCTATAATTTTATGACCTATAATCTTACTTTCCCAAAATACTCCTAACTTGTAAACCTCATAAATTGAGTTCTACGAATCAGATGAAAGACTTATAGTACAATTTGGAAAGCTAAGACCAAGACCTACAACTTTCATCTTGGACAAAAGCTGAGGAGAAACATACTTCTAGGTCAAAAATGGCTTGGAAGTTGGTTGACTTTTGTTGACCAAAATCACATCCCTCTGATGACCTGTAACTTGTCTGGATCATAACTTGAGTTATATAAATCCAATCAAGGACTTCTAGTACTCAAATTAAAGCTAAGAACATTCTCTACAAGTTCCATGTTGGTCAAAAGTTGAGATGAAACATGTATCTTGAGATAGGTGGTCTTGAAGTCAGGCACTAAATAGGGGATTTTACCCTGAGAACCCTAATTTAGTAACTTCTCACACACTTGATCCTTGATGAATTGAACTTGAAATGATATCTCATATGTCTTAACACAACATCCCATGATCATAGAGGCTTTGAATTGAGTTTTAATCTCCTTCAATTGCACAATTGACTGAGGATTAGCCAGATGGAAACCCTAATTGTAACAACTTCAACTATAACCTTCCACACTTGGCACAAACACTTGGATGAGCTCCACAATGACCCTCAAGGAACTCAATGAGCTCTCTCAACATATTATATCCATAACCTTGAATTCAAAAACCTCTGATGATCTTGACCTGGCCTTCAAGTTAGGAGCTGACCCACGTACATCCATCATTTCCTTCACAAGACCAATGCCCATTTCCTGATGATTTGATGTCCCTCCAAAATTGAGTGACACCCCTTGCTCAGGCTCAACCCTTTGAATAGACTCCTCTTGCTATGCATAAGCTCTTGATCCCATGTTCAATGCAACATGCTATGCAATGCAAATGCTAGAAAGAAATGAAATGAAACATAAACCAAGTTAAGAAAAGGTTGGGCAAATTTTGGGGTGCAACACCCCTGTATCCTGAGACTGCGTTCGTCTCCCCTTCTCTTTTCTTATTACCAAAGTTCTTCCTACCTCCTCCAGATGAGGACTCTTCGCCTGCTTGGATCTTTCCCAACTTGATCCCATTTTCAACCCGTTCACCTGTAATGATTAAGTCTAAAAAGCTACCAGACATATTGCCGACTAATTTCTCGTAGTACACACCAAGCAGTGTAGCTACAAAAAAATCAATAATTCTCTCTACACCATAGGAGGTTGAACCCTTGCAGTAAGTTCGCGCCACCTCTGGGCGTACTCTTTAAATCCTTCATTGTTCCGTTGTGATAAATTCTGCAACTACACATGGTTTGGCGCCAGATCACCGTTATACTGATAGTGTCTGACAAAAGCTTATGCCAAATCTCTCCAGCTTCTGATGTTCACCGACTCTAAACCCATATACCATTTCAAGGACGGACCGGACATGCTATCCTGAAAGAAGTGCATCAGCAACTTCTCGTCATCAGAGTATGCAGACATTTTTCTATAGTAAGAGCGGAGATGCACCTTGGGATAGGTCGTCCCCTTATACTTATCAAAGTCTAGGACCTTCAACTTTGGTGGGATCCTTAAACCTGGGATCAGCCCCAAGTTTGACATGTCCAGACTGAGAGAATTCTAGTTTTCAAGGTTTCTCATATTCTCTTCTATCGGTTTAAACCTTCTGTCAGCGTCGGGATGCAATCCCGCTCCCAAATCTCCCATAGAGAAAATATCGTCTTGCTCGTCCTCCTTCCATTTAGGACCAGCGTTTTCATGTACAGCGCATGTTGGTGCGGGAATATGGACTCCAGTCTGATTACCTCCGCCCGGAGGGATAACAACTGGCATGAAGAGTGCCATTGTCAGTTGTAGGAGGCACAACAATAGTTCCTCCATGCAGAACCCCACTTTCGTCAACCCTAGCAATCAGAGGTTGAATGAGTGTTCTTAGCTGTTCTTGACCGCTGGCGACTCCTTGCATCAAGTCCATAAATTCAGCCATATGGTCACGGAACTCTTGCAGTTCAAGTTGAATTTAGTACATGGCTTTTTGCTGATTCCCCCTTGTTGAGTAGCGGTGGATGGTGCGGTCTTCAATCCTGAAACTGCACTGAGAAAACCACAAAAAGGAGTAAGGTCAACAGAACCAGAACACCTGCAATGTAATATGAAAAATGATGCCAAATGCAGACATGTAAATATGGTTCAGGGAGATCTTCCCCTTGATTCTAGTTCCACGAGAACAATAAGAGAATGAAAATACAACATATGGAGCCACAAAATCTTTCTGATTAAATAGAATAAGGAACAAAGTATCAACACACAATACATCACCAAGGAAAATACAACTGAGTCAATGTGACCTCATCCAACAATCTTGGTGATGGTTTGAGTACAAAACAACAAAATACAAAAGAGAAAATACATCAAGTGTGTCGCTTCCGCGAAAATAAGGTGCCGGCAGAACAGAAGAGTCGCCACCTTTCGTTATTTATCCCTCGGAGCGGGAAAGGAAACGATCGGAAAAACCTGACGAAAAAGGAATAAGACAAGGTCATCGCAACCGTTGTCTGGGTTCGGGAATCGGTTACACAAGGGGAAGGTATTAGCACCTCTCACGTCCGTCGTACTCGACGGGATCCACGCTTGTTGTGTTTACTGGACGAGTTGGTTTATCTATCTACCTATCAAGGCTGGCTTAAACGGAAAAGAAGAATGACTCGGCAAAGCGTCGCGCTTTATGCCTACGTATTCTCATCAGAGAATGAGAAATCAGAGTCAACGTAGTTCTCCTAACTACGGGTTACGGGGATGGTGGCTCGCCAATACATCAGTATTGTGCCTACGTACTCTCAACAGGCATGAGAGATCAGAGCTTACGTAGTTCGAGATACTATGCATTACGGGGATTTAGATTCATCTGTTTTATCGAGTAGGGTTAAACAGCAGTTCCAGCAGTTAGGGACAAGGCCTGTTTGCGGTGGTGCTGAAGTTTAACGACACTCTTTTCTTCAGAAAAGCTTCCTTTGAATTACGGGCCCACGGGGCAAAAAGGTTTGAAGTTTGTTTTCTGTCTTTTACGGAAGAAGTGTTTTTTATGGTGTTTGCAATTTCAATCGCACTAAAGACTAGGACCTGAGAATGAATGCGTCGCATGTCACCCAAAGGGTGCCATACTAAACATCCAGACTGTTGAAAAGAAACTCTTCAACAATCCTTTCTCAGATAGCTTAAGGCTCGTAACGTACGAAAGAAATCATTCATGATTAATGTATCTTAAGCTATTTTGAGATGAGAAGAGAACAGGCTCAACTACGGGGAGACTATCAAGTCCTACTGTTGTCATGCCAAGGATTCATCCTATGGTTGAGGTTTGAAACAGGGAACGCCTAGAAGTTATCATGCATAGGTTTCAACCTAAAGTTCTATCATCACTTCCTTATCAAAGGAAATGAGAGTCCTAAGGGGTCATATCAATGATACACCGAAACAGATAAAGCATCAGCTTAAACAGTAAACAGTAATACAGTAAACGACTGTAACATGCATGCAATGCAAGTGAGGGAGGAAATGTGTGTGGGGCAGCAGCCTCCACAAGCTCATCTCAACCTCAAGCCAGAATGAATAACAGTAACCATACTGAGGATATAAAAACATGCTATCAAGCAAAATACAATAACTGCAATCATACAGAAGAAATAAAAATCATGCTATCAAGCAAAACAAACCACATGGGCAAGGGAGCTGGGCTCTACCGAATACCCGCAAGCAAAGCCATACAGTAACAATACAAGCAGAGGGAGCAACTCAACCTCTTGTGCAATCATGCTCCTAGATTAAAGCTAGTCTAGATATGGACTTATTCTAATGCATCAAGCAAGTCAAACAAGGCACATCAGCAATACAGAGAAAAAACAAAGAAGAAAACAGATCAACTCCCCCCTCTTCCAACTCCAAGCCTCATCTCTTCTGGCAGCAACTCAGTCTTCATACCTCCATCACTCTTGACAAATATCAATTTGCTTCTCCAGGTTTCAACCCTTCAACATAAGTTTCAACTTATTCTCTCTTCTCTAAGCTTCAGCTCCTTAATCAGCTCCACCTTCAGGCTTCACTCTTAACCACAAGTATCAACTTGATTCCTTCAGAATCTCCAAGCTTCAAAGTAAGTATCAACTTATCCTTTGTTCTTCAAGCCTCAGTTCTACTCTCAATCTCAATTGAATCCTCTTCATAAGTATCAACTCAGGCTTTAAGCTCTCAAGCTCTCTAAGCTTCAGCTGCAATGGCTATGCTCAGGGAATCATCCTCTTCCATACTCTTCAATGAAGTCTTCATCTTCACACTCAAGCCCAACATCTCTCAAGATACTCAAACCAGAAGAAATCACTTAACTGGATAAGCTAGGATATTAAACTGCTTATTGACCACCCAAGGTGACCTATAAGGGTTTAACATCAAAAGAATGGTTCCCTCAAAAGTTCTACTTCCTAGGTACCATCACTTATCCCTCCAAAGGAGGGAGGTGAATACCATGGAAGGACATTGAATCATGGGGAGGAATGGAGGTGAAAGATACCATCCATGTTTAAGAAAGAAATTAACTAGGTCTAAGCTCTTCTTAATTCCTAACCCTAAAACAACAACAAAACAAACAAGGCTTCAAGCTCTCAAGCTCCTTCTTCAATCCTCAAGTCTTCCACTATGCTCCTCCATGCTCCTCAAAGCAAGACCAAGCCCACCAAGCCAAGCAAAAAACCACAAAGCAAGGCAAAACAAAGTACAAGCCCACTAGGGCAACACAAACAACAATCCATTACAAAAATCAATTAAATAGTATACTATTATATTAAAATCTAATATAATTTCTAGGGGATCCTATATACCTACCCTTAATACCCTATATGTCCCAATATCTAACTTGACCTAGAAACCCAAAATTCTAGTGTTATTGTGGACCTATGTTAAGGATTGACCTAAATCTACACAACCTAAAGTCATCTAATCAAAACTAATCAAAAATTAATCACAAAACTATGGAATAAATCCAGAGGGGAGCTAAAGTCCTAATCTAACTATCCTAAAAAGAATGACCTAAAAATATGAAGGGAACTAGCTAAACAAAATTCTACAAATCTATGCCTCAGCATAAAAGGAATTAAAAAGCTATTAAAAGAGAAAATATACAAAAAATATTAAAAATGCATGAAATGCAAATATTTTGATTTCATAATTTTCTAGACATAAATGTGAAATAGGACAAAAAATCCCCATGCAAAAATCATCATTTTTCTATTTAATATGATTTTTCAAAGATTAAAAAAATGGAGAAAAAGAAAATAAAATGGTAAATGATTGGTGCAGATAGCAACCCAGTGCAGTTCATTATGAGAATGGGCTCAAAACGGGGGTGTGATCAGCAAACACGCTAGGCCCAATTTTTAATCAGAAAACAAATAACAAAATATAAAGAAAAAAGAAAAAAGCACGGTGCATTTAGTAAAGAAAAACAGTTCATTATCCAGATGGGCCATGGATGGGGGTGTGAATATCACTCAGTCCACTAAAGCCCAAGACCACAGTTTAATGAAACGCCTCGTTTCATTGTCTTCAGACCCATCTCTTCAAATGCGAAATCAAATCTTGGCCACACGATCTAGGTCCAGTCAACGGGTCCTTGCCTCATCCAACGGCCATGACCTTATCTTCTTCCTCCAGCCATTAAAATGGAGGGAAAGCTCCATGAACAGAGCTTCAAAGTGAGTCTTCACCACAATCGTATCACCTCAATTCTCAACCAAAATCCATGGTTCAAAACCCTAATCTGCTCTAAATTCAACCCTGATCACAACCATGGCATTAGAATCTATTGAAATGCCCTCAATCTCTAAACCCGATCCAAGATCAAAACTATGCTCAAACTTCAACTTTGGCTATTCTTGAAATTGATTGGCTCAGAATGATCACCACCTCACACTGGTTAAATCTTGCTATTAAACTCATGTTATATCTCACTATACATCGTGTTCTTGATCAAAACAAAAATGGTGTCACTAACTCAAACTTCACCAAATGATCTCAAACTTTCCAGAATCCATCTCCTACTTGTCTCTAACCATTCTAACCTAACAAATCTAACTAATTATGCTTAAATTAAGGTGTAGAAGAAAAGTTGCAAACCTGTCAAATCTTGAATACCAGATAGGTCAAACCTCCACTTCAATCTCTCAAACTCTTCAGAATCACTCCTTGATTGATGTTAATGCTTCTGTTTGCAAAAGATTTGACCCAAGAAGCTTGAATCTCCAAATCCGATTGTGACTTGCAGCTCCCAAAATCCAAATGCTAACTCTTCAATTCTTCATGATCTTGCCCTCAATTTGGTATGCACACATTCAGGATGATCGATGGAAGGTGTTAGGATTGAAAGAATCAATGGAAATAGTGTGGAAAGTAGAAATTGATTTCAACTTGCAATGGAAGAAATTGAAATGGCTATCTCACTCTCCTCTCTAATCTCTCACCAACCTTGCATCTGAGCAAGTTCTAGTCACTATATAGGATGATTCTAAACCATCCAGAACTTTTTGGAATCATCCAATGAGAATTTGAGATTCTCATGCCATGATTTTTTGGTTTCAACTCATCTCATACACCATCTTGTGCTATGCCTCTTGCAGCAGCTTATTCTCCTTTGAAAATCTCCTTAGATGAGATGCATGATGTGTTAGGATACCTAGCTAGCTTGTGTATTGATTTCCCTTGTGTTTTGCATATGTACCTTAACATGCAAGCAACCATTTTCCAAAGCAAGTCCATGATCTAGGCCTCAAATCAAAAATGTGGCTGAACCATTGTTTCTAAAATGTTTTCTAGAGTCAAAATGACCTATTACATGCCATGGTTTGGATGTGTAGCTTGGAAATTTCAATTTCCAACTTTGACTTATTTAACTTATGCCTCCATTTTAGGTCATTTTTACCATTTTGAGCTACAAGCATTTTCAACATCTCATGACCTCCTTACTATCCTAAAAACATCATTTTAAGCAAGTTTGATGTTGATGATTTTTCCATTTGAAGCTTGGAAATAGGAGTTATGGCCTTATGCTTGAAATGACCTATAATCTCCAAATGACCAAAATGCCCTTGACTTGTCAAAGCCATAAGTTGAGTTCTACAAATCCTATCAAGGACTTCTAGTACTCTCTAGAAATCTAAGAAGATGAGGAACAACATTCATGTTGACCAAAAGTCCATAGGAATCATCCTTCTTGGGCAAAGGTTGGATGCAAGTTGGGTGACTTTCAAGGCCCCAGATTCACATACCTCAGATGACCTGTAACTTGTCAAAGTCATAACTTGAGCTCTACAAATCCTATCAAGGACTTCTAGTACTCAAATGAAATATAAGAATAAGCTCTACAACATTCATGTTAGGGGTAAGATGAGATGACAATCCCATCTTGAGCTAAACTGCCTTGAAAATAGGGGTCAAACTAGGGGATTTTACACTGTCAAGCCTTAGAAACCCTAGCTTGAAACTTCTCAAACTCCTCAATCATGATGAGTTGATCTTGGAATCATCCTTATAGCATCTCAATGCATCAATCCATGATCACATGGCTCTTGGATTAGGTCTCCACCCTCTCCAAATCATCAGTTGACCTAGGGTTGACCCAGTCAAACCCTAACTGCACCACTCATGGCTAAGGTTTCTTAATCTTGCACAATGACCTATCTAGGCTTCATGATGGCTTTCAAGACATCTCATAAGATCTCTCAAAGCTTCAAGTCCATCCTCATAGCTTCAGAGTCATCTGAGGAGCTCCCACAACTCTCAAGTTAGGAGGCACACAACCTTGGTTTCAACCAATCTCTCTGAGGATCTCTTAACTTTTCTGACAAAGATATCAACCCTTGAACACTTGAATAACCTCCTTGGCTATCTTCATAGTCTTGTGGTGCTCTTGATTGGTAATCATGCCTCTTGATCTCCTACACTCATGTCAATGGAATGCAAGTGATAATGCTAATGTGAATGAGATGGACCACAAGCTAGGTAAAGAAATGTTGGTCAAATTTTAGGGTGCAACAGCTTCCCCTATTCAAACGGCTTGGACCTGACTGGGTGAGGAGCGAACGACTCTCAACCAATCAAGGTAAAAGACGGTTGAATACCAACAAACCCGGAAATTTGCCAACTGCACAAGTACACGGTACTCTGATGGGAACAAATCTTCGAAAACTGACATACTAGCTGCACGACAACTAGCTGGGGAATTGGTCACACGGTAACCGATAATACATGATCGATCATGCCGTTAGGCATCAAGATTCCTCGGGACTCATCAGGTCAACACTCAAGTTAATCATGCCGTCGAGCATTCAAAGAGAACTTTGGGCGTCAGCCGGACTTCGTCAGTAAGTCGGGAATAGAATTCTCGATCAATCATGAACCAATTGGGGATATCCAAACTTCTACCATCGGGCACTCCGCCTCAGCTAAGAGAACTTCTCTGTTAATACGGTTGGACTTCAATCATCAAGTCTTCGAGGGAAGTTTCAACTTCGCTGTTTAGAAACCTGCTGGGGATGACACATCTCCGCCGGGGATTCTGGAGAACTATCAAGTAACTCTGCTTCGGGGATCCAGGAATCATTCTGGATGAATCAACTCTGGTGAGGACTTCAAGAATCATCTTGGACAAATAACTATGTGGGGGCTTTCAGGAATCATCCTGAGCGAACACTCTGTCGGGGACTCTCAGCATCAACTTGAGCAACCAACTCTGGCGACTGCACTGGGGATTTTAAGAATCATCTTAAGCAAACGACCTTGCTGGGGAGTTCAAGAATCATCTTGAGCCGAAGACTTCGCTGGGGACTTCAAGAATCATCTTGAGCAAGCGACTCCGTTGGGGAGGATTCAAGAATCATCTTGAGCAATCAATCCTGCGGCGGAACACCTGCAAAACAAGAACGGTAACAACCTAGATCATGCTTATTATGCATATGCTTCGGCAATGGCGCAATGCTCCGCACGGTGGAAATGCTATGCGTTTATGATAAATGCTATGCAGTCATGCAAAAATGATGCGATCACGTCAGCAAAATAAATGTTGAAGGGAGAATCCTCCTGTCAAGGAGAAAGGACCACTCAGATAGGGGGAGGAATCATCCTGCTGAGGAGAAAAAAGTCACACCAATCTCAATTGGACGCTGTGGGGAAGTGAACTTTAGTTGACTGCTGCAGGGGGACGAAGCTCTACGAGAACCTGGACCTGCTGAGGGAAAGCGATGTCAATCGCGGGGATAAACTGCACGGCCTTCACGGCTACTTCCCCGGAGATAACGACTCTGGTGGGGAAATATGGCATCAGCTATTCGACATTCCACTAGGGAAAACCAATCATGGCCCGAGCGGCTTCCAAGGACTCGGCTCTCTTGGGGATCTGCAGACTCGGCTGAGGAAGAAGAAATCATTCTGCTTGCTGGGGAGAGTACGACTCTGTGGGGAAACTCAATTCCGCTGGAGACTTCAGTCTGGAACTATCAATTGCTGCACACTTCAGTGAATGACTCAGCTGAGGAGATGACGTTCCTTCAGGATGCATTTGATTGGGGAGAAAATCTTCTCTGCCTGGGGAGACATATCAATGCTCACGATCTCATGTTCAGACTCCGCGGGGAGAGGTGTCGCTACTGCGAAAATCAGCGCCGGCTGAACAGAAGAGTCGCCACCGTGCGTTATTTATCCCAACGGAGGGAAAGGAAACGCTCAGAGTAAACCTACCGCAAAGACGGGAAAGGAATGGTCATCGCAACCAAAACCTGGATTCGGGAGTCGGTTACGCAAGGGGAAGGTATTAACACCCCTCACGTCTGTCGTACTCGACGGGATCCACGCTTGTTTTCTAGTACGGATTGTTATTCTATCTACTCTACAGGTCAGGGGTTAAAAGAAAATAAAATGACTCGGCAAAGTATCGCACTTTATGCCTACGTGTTCTCGTCTGGAACGAGAAATCAGAGTCAACGTAGTTCGCCTACCTACGAGAAAGGAGGGGAAGGTTGCTCGCTAGGATATCGCATCCTATGCCTACGTACTTTCATACAGCATGAAAGATCAGAGCAAACGTAGTTCGGGCCACGAACGACACAAGTCTGTCTTGATTGTTTTTAGTCCTTCTGCAAAAGGGTTTTTCTGATTAACAGGTCCAAGCGGACAAAAATGACGTTTTGATGAGTTCACATTCTTTTACGGAAGAAGTGTCTTTTATTGTGTTTGAAATATTTATTGTGTTTTTCTGTTTGTTTTGAGAAAGAAGAGACAGAACTCTAACCTACGGTTGAAAAGGGGAATCAAACTAACCTAATGTTATCATGCATGGGTTAAGGCCTAATGTCTATCATGCTCCTCTCTTGCGCAGAGAGAAACAGAGATCCTAAGGGATAAACGGAAACAGAAACAATAGCATATATACAATAAAGCAGTAAAATGCATGAATGCAGCAATACAAGCGAGGCAAGGGAGTCCCACTCAACCTCGAACCCAGAAAACAACAGGCAAAAGTGAACAGAATTCACCTTCAACCTACAGGTTAAACAGCAAACAATACAGTCAGGGAAAACCAATCAATACATCAAGACATAAAACAGCAAAAATAAACAGCAACAGCAATCTTCATCAGCATCTGCCTTCAAGTCATCTCCAAACATCTACCAGCTTCAAGCAAGCATCAACCTCCATCTTCAAACCTTCAAGCAAGGTCTTTGTCATCAGTCTTCAATCTGCCATGGCTTTTCTTCAAGTCTTAATCTCCAAGATGAATATCAGTCAACAAGATGAAATGGATGTTAAACAGTCAATTGCCTACCAAGGGTGGCTCATTAACTGTTAACATCATACTGACAGTTTTCCCTCAAAAGTTCTATCTTTCAAATACATTCATTAATCCTTCCAAAGGAAGGAGGTGGATATTTGAAAGAGACTTTGAATCATAGAGAAAGAATGGAGGCAGACAAGACCTTCCATGTTTGTGAATCAAATTTCCTACTCTAGGGCTCTGCCTAACTCCTAAACCCTACAACCTTCAACAGCTGCCAGCAAGGGATACTCCTCATCAACTCTGGAAGTTGGTCTTCATTCTCTAATCTCCAAATGGACTTCATCATCACAGTCTTCAGCTCTCCCAATCCCCAAACAAGCCCAATACCCCACACAGACAAATAATAACCCTAGAGAGGGCACACCATACAGTCAAGCAAACATAAGCAATATACTAATAGTAATAGGGGAAGCCTAATATTTTCTAAGGTATCTATTGGCTACCCATAACCCCTATAGTCCCATACCCCAAAGATTCAAACTACAACTCCTAAAAGAAATGATTCATCACACCTATGTTCACTTAAAACCCTAATTTTGATTCTCTTAATCACACCTAAACAAATCACCTAAAAATTAATCCTAAAATCAATGAATTAAATTTTATATACAAGCTAAAGGTCTAAGCTAATCAACCTAAAAAGAATGGGTCAAAAATATTAAAGCATCTAACCAAACCAAAATCATCAATATCATGCATTAAACTAAACATTATTTAAACCTATTTAAAAGAAAAATATACTAAAAATATAAAAATAAAATGAAATGTTAATTTTTTTTATGATAATTTTCTTGACAGAATTATGAAAAATATGCAAAAACAAACAATTAAAAACAGGCAATTTCCAATTTGTCGTAAATTTTTAAAGAATTAACAAAATTAAAAGAAAGTAATATGGATTAATTGGGTCAGGGGGTGCAATGAGCAATTAATTCTAGTTAAAATAATAGGATGGGCCCAGACTGGGGGGCGCGCCTAGCAATGCGCGTCTGGGCCCAGTGATCAGAAAACACAATCAAAAAATTAAAAAACTGAAACGGTGCAAGAAGTAAAAAATACAGTTCATTTGGTGATTGGGCCTGGCATTTGGGGTGCGAATAACAACTGATTATTGAGCCCAGTCTGGAGGGTTTAATGAAACGATGCGTTTAGCACCCAGGGTTCCCTCCAAATTTCGTTTTAAATCGTGACCATTAGATCCATTACTTAGTCAACCAACAAGACTCCATCCAACGCACCTCATGCATCTTCTCCAAATGATTAGGGTTTTCAGCCATGGAAGCTCCATGCACGAGCTCATGGACCAGATCTTCCACTCATCCATACAACCTCAATTCTCCATGAAATTCCAATCTGTAAAGAGCAAAGTTGCTCTACTCCTTCCCCTCTACACAGCCATGATAACATCTTCCTCTAAAGCTCGCTCAAAACTCAAACCCGATATGTAGAACATCCCGGTTCCACCATTATTCACTGATATCAAACCTTCTAATTCTTGCTAACTTTTACCCTAACATAATCTACACATTTCACTGATCATTCTGAGCTATAAACCTAAGATTATCGTGCCATAAACTATGAGTTCTAAGCCCTGACAACTTTGGTGCACCAATGGCAAACTTCATGAAACCTTCTCAAACTTTGTGAATTCCATCATCTAACCTATCCTAACAGTTCTAACCCTAAAATTCTCTAACATGCTAACTAAAACATGCCAATTCGATGAGATTACCAACCTGGTGTGATGATGAAAACAGAGGTATAATTCCTTGGATTCAATGCTTGCAATGCTTGGGAAGTGATCAACAAACTCAATTCTTGATTCTGTATGCAATAGATCTTGTTCCAATGCCTTGAATCTTGCAATCACAATGTTCTTGCTCCTTGGATGATGAAATTGGATAGCACTATTCCTCTTCAATTCAAACAAATCTTGATGTGAATTTAAATCCTTGAATGATCTAGATGATGATGAGATCAAGAAATTTGGAAATTGGTGAAGATTTGATGAAGTTTGAGATGAATTTGCAAAATGGAAGAATGAAGTGTAACTTGGTATTATGAACAAAATTATTCACCAACCAATGCATGAAGCCTCTCAATGCAATATATATATGACCATGGACCTTTCTAGAACTTTGTAGAAACTTCTCATGCACAATTCCCTTTGGATTTTGATTATGTAACTTCTTTTGTAAGAAATCAAGCATAACTCCCAAATCTTGAACCAAACTAAAAAATACACTTTTTCCAATGTTCTTAAAACATTTTTTCCAATCAAAATGACCTATAATTTCATCCCATTTGGCCAAGTTATGAAAAATCTCAATTTTAGGTCACTTTTTATTCATTAAATTCACCAAATTTGAAACCTTGAGCTATGAGCCTTTCCAATCTTTCATGATCACTTTTCTAGACTCAAAATGTCATTTGGAGCAAGTTTGATGTTGTGAAGTTTTCCATTTGAAGCTTCCTTGTATGAGTTTTGGGCATAGGCTTGAAATGACCTGTAATTCTCAGATGACCAAAATACCCTTTGCTTGCCAAGACCATAAGTAGAGTTCCACAAATCAGATGAAGGCATACCATACCATTCTAGAACGCTAAGACAATGAGGAACAACTCCTATGTTGACCAGAAATTCATTTGAAATCTCCTTGAAGGGTAAAAGTTGCTTGGAAGACAAGTAACTTTCACAGACAAAATTTCAGATACCTCAGATGACCTGTAACTTGCAAGGACCATAACTTGAGTTCTATAAATCCCCTTGATGTCTTCCACCACTCAAATTAAAGGTATTGAGATCCTATACAGGTTTCATGTTGTCCAATGATCCATTTGAAGCTTGCATTTTGACTTATCTTGCTTGGAAGTTTGACCTAAATCAGGGGATTTTACACAGAAACCCTAATTTAGAAACTCCTCTTCTCCTTGATTTCTCTTGATTTCTTCCTGGCACATCACCATATCCTTATCTACATGCCAAATTATGAACCCCACATCTCTCCAATAGACCTTAATGCCTTTCAATCAAACATTTGACCTAGGGTTGACGCAGGGTTGACCCAGATGAAACCCTAGTTGACTGTCTTCAACTGCAACTCTTGTGATCACATCAATGACTTGCCTCCCTTTCAAAATGACCCTATAGGTCCTCTATGATGTCTGTATACCCTCCATGCTCAATTCACAGCTCACAACTTCTTTGATGATCTTCAAATACCCTCAGATAGGAGATAAATTCACTGCTTGGTCCACTGACTTCTTAGATTTCAAATTCTTTCTGATGACTTGGATAGGCCTGAATTTGAATAACAACCTCTTGATAGGCTCATAGAGATGAGAATAGTACTTGGCCCCTTGTTGGATGACTTGCTATGCTATGATATGCTATGCAGATGATTAGATTATGTACATGACTCTATATGCAAATGCTAATGTAATTAAAACATAAACCAAGTGAATTAGGTTGAGCAAATTTTAGGGTGCAACAGCTGCCCCTATTCAAGCGACTTGGACCCGATTGGGTGAAGAGCGAACGGCCTTCAAACATTCGAGGTACGAGACGGTTGAATACTAAGAATCCGGAAATTTGCCAACCGCAGAAATAAACTGCACCACTGCTTGGAGAACGACATTCATCAATTGAATCTAGCTGTTTACAGCAACCAACTGATCCATTAGCGACCGTGCTGGGGATGACTTTCATCAGCCTGAAGAAGATTCTATCATCGAAGGAATCTCAACTAAAACTTGTCCACGTTAGGACTCCACCTGCTGTCAACCCGGAGAAATCTCGGCGACTTCGCTGGGGATAACTCGTCTGCATTTCGTCAGGAATAAATCGTCCACGTTAGGAATAAACTTTTCCACGTTAGGAATAATCTCTTTTCACGTAAGGAATACCTCTTCTTTCCCCGTAAGGAATACATCTTCTTTCCACGTAAGGAATCCATCTTTCCACGTAAGGAATATATCTTTCCACGTAAGGAATACCATCTTTCCACGTAAGGAAACCATCTTTCTCCGTAAGGAAACCATCTTTCCACGTAAGGAAACCATCTTTCCACGTAAGGAAACCATCTTTCCACGTAGGGAAACCATCTTTCCACGTAAGGAAACCATCTTTCCACGTAAGGAAACCATCTTTCCACGTAAGGAAACCATCTTTCCACGTAAGGAAACCATCTTTCCACGTAAGGAATCCAACTTCTTGATTTGTCCACGTAAGGACTCCAATCTTGTCTTGATTTGTCCACGTAAGGACTCCAATCTCGTCTTGATTTGTCCACGTCAGGACTCACCCCTTGACTTGCTGAGGAAATAAAATTTGTCCACGTCAGGACTCATGCACCTTCGACCCGCTGGGGAAATAAAACTTGTCCACGTCAGGACTCATGCTTCGCCAACACGAAGGAAGATAAATCTGTCCACGTCAGGACTCGCGTATCTTGGGAACACGAAGAACTACAAACTTGTCCACGTCAGGACTCACATTTCACCACCACGAAGAGAGATAAATTTGTCCACGTCAGGACTCGCGCACCTTGACAACACGAAGAACTATAATCTTGTCCACGTCAGGACTCACATTTCACCATTAAGAAGAAAGATATCTGCTGGGAATAAATGGTCCACGTCAGGACACCAACACGAAGAGTAATCAATTTTGTCAACGTCATGACTTCACACTCCACCAATACCGAGAAACCGAATCTGTCCACGTTAGGACTAGCACATCTCATCAACCCGAGGAAATAAATCTGTCCACGTCAGGACTACCGCTTCTCTAGCACAAAGAAAACCCGTAAATATAGGAATAGATTGTCCACGTCAGGACTCATTTCTCCATTGGTCCCAACCCACAAACTTCTTAGTACTGACATGACAGCGACTTTGAGGCGGACTCTACTGGGGATATTTGGAACCCGAACTACCGGACGCCCGTTCTGATAACCGGCGGCAGCCTCTGAAATTCTGATTCATGAAACCTTTTGATGACAAATAACTCTGCTTGGGGACAAGGAGAGATTTTTCCTACTAACTCTGTGGGGAATAATGCCAAAACGGACATTATCATTGAATGTCTCACACCGAGATTTTGAATGCTTGGTAATTCATTTGAGCAAGAGCTCCTTCCACCTGCAAGAGAAACAATACTTGAACACAAACGGTTAGCCGACCTGGCTTATGTTTCAAAATGCATATGTTTGACAATGACGCAATGCTCCATTCGACATGGAAATGTTACGTGTTCTTATTTGGTAGATGCAAATATGACACTATATGCCGATGCAAATGCAGACTCGAACTGCTGGGATACCGGAAACTGCTTCAGCAAAATAAATGCTGAAGACAATGTCGACTCCGTTGGGGATAGCCAGGTGCTACAGAATTATTCCAGCAAAATAAATGCTGGAAGAGTGAAGTCAACCCTGTTGGGGAATATAACTCCGCTGGGGAATAGCAGATGAGCCCGATATGATTGGACTTCTGCTGGGGAATGGACGGATATCACACGGTATTCTGACAAAATAAATGCCAGGGCGCCCAACCAACTCTGCCCGGGAGAGTCTTAATCTTCGAGTTCCACTGGGGATGAAAGAAAACACTTGCTGGAAAGAGAACTCCACTGGGGACGAAGCGATCCTCTTGGGGAAAATCCACTGACTCCGCTGGGGGAGAGTAAATGACCCTACTGGGAAGGGTAGACTCACAATTTGGAAATGTTAATCTTCTGAGGCTAAACCACTCTGCTGAAGATAAACGACTTTGCTGGAGAATGTCCTTCGGCTAAGCTACGACTAGCTGGGGAATTCGATCCTTCTTCAGTGAGGAACAGTGCTATCTTGGAAGCGCGACCTGCGTGGGGATCGAGGCTTTTGTTACGAGATTCTAGTCAATATTGCACTCTTTTGATCGTCCGTTTCATTCGGCTACGAACCCTGCAACACCACAAACAAGACAAGACAAGTCTACACAACCAAATCTATTCAGGTTAGTGTTAGTGACATTGTTTTCAGTTAATTCAAAGTTTTAGCAATTGTTGGCAAGGGCCAGTGACGTTATGTACTTGCTAGTTTCATTGAACCTAGGCGTTTATCATGCACAAAACAGTAAAGAACCAGCATCAAATACTGAATGACATATTTTATTGATTGGGCCCCTAAATGGGCAGAGTTTCGTACACGGGATGTAACTCCTGAAAAGAGGAAGCTACGCACAACAAATATACAAGTATGCACAAGAAGCATAAATATATTAACAAATCAAATTTGTACACATGTCGGCAACGGGATGCAGACGAACATCACGAACTGATCCTCCTATGACTCGCCCGACTCTGGTGCTTTCCCGGTATTCACACTTCCGAAGAGATTGTATCTGATGATCGACCCCTCAAGTATATTCTCCCACACCAATGCTCAATGCAGTATCAAATTCGGACCGCAGTCATTTGCTTTTCAAATCCCTAACTTTTGCGTGAACCGCCCTTTACGGGTTTTCAGTTCACCGGGATACCCTTTTTTGCCGAAGCCGCCCAGTGTAGGTTTTCAACTTCGCGGGTGTACATTTTTTCAATTTTATCCCTAACTTTTGCCCGAACCTTTCATTTTGTTTTTGGTTCGCCAGGATGCCCCATTTTTTCCTGGACTCTCTTTTTTTCTGTCCAGCGGGTCAATTTTAAGCAAAGTATTTTTTAACTGCGTCCGAATTCACAGGCGACGTAAAGTCCTCACCGTCCATGGTGGACAACAATAACGCTCCTCCTGAAAAGACTTTTCTGACAACGTATGGCCCTTCGTAGTTAGGGGTCCACTTGCCCCTGTGATCTGCCTGTGACGGGAGAATCCTTTTCAGCACAAGGTCGCCCGTCTGAAAGCTCCGAGGATGTATCTTCTTATCATATGCTTTCTTCATTCGGCTCTGGTACAAACGACCATATGCTAGAGAAGCTAGCCTCTTCTCATCCATTAAACTCAGTTGGTTCAACCTGTCCTTTACCCACTCTGCTTCGTCTAGTTGGACATCTCGCAATACTCTCAGGGAAGGAATCTCGACTTCTAGTGGTAGCACTGCTTCCATTCCGTATACCAACGAGAACGGGGTTGCCCCGGTTGATGTGCGTACCGTCGTACGATAACCGTGCAAAGCGAAAGGTAGCATCTCATGCCAATCCTTATAGGTCACCACCATCTTCTGCACAATCTTCTTTATATTCTTATTGGCCGCTTCAACAACGTCATTCATCTTGGGTCGGTAAGGGGAGGAGTTGTGATGTTCGATCTTGAAATTCTGACAGAGCTCCTTCATCATTTTGTTATTCAGGTTTGAACCGTTGTCCGTGATTATCCGCTCGGGGATTCCATATCGGCAAATGATGTCTCTCTTGATGAATCTGGCTACCACCTGCTTAGTCACATTCGCGTAAGATGCTGCTTCCACCCACTTGGTGAAATAATCGATTGCTACGAGAATGAACCGGTGCCCGTTAGAAGCCGTCGGCTCGATCTTTCCAATCATATCGATTCCCCACATCGAGAATGGCCACGGTGATGACATCATATTCAGAGGACTTGGAGGCACATGGATCTTATCAGTATAGATTTGGCACTTGTGGCACTTCCTCGCGAACTTGAAACAATCAGTTTCCATAGTCAGCCAAAAATAACCTGCCCGCAGCAGCTTCCTCGTCATAGCATACCCACCAGCATGTGTACCAAATGTACCCTCATGTATTTCCTCCATGAGCAGCTTCGCCTCTTTCTCATCTACACAACGTAGTAGCACCAAGTCGTGATTTCGTCTGTACAAGACACCGTCCGGATTCAAATAGAAATTACCCGCCAATCTCCTGAGAGTCTTCTGATCTTGATTGGATGCCCCAGCCGGATACTCTTTATTCTTCAGGAAATTAAGGATATCAAAATACCATGGTTTGTCGTCAGAAGCTTCGTCAATAGCAAATACGAAGGCAGGTCTGTCAAGCCGAGAGATAACAATTCTGGGAGCCTCGTTCCAGAAGTTGACTTTGTACATGGAAGACAAAGTGGCCAGAGCGTCAGCCATCTGATTCTCCGCTCGCGGTACATGATGCAATTCCACCTTGTCAAAGAAAGGCAACAATCTCCTTGCGTAGTTCATGTACGGTATCAAATTAGGCTGACGTGTCTCCCATTCCCCTTTTATCTGATTCACCACCAGAGCTGAGTCTCCGTATACGTCCAGATTTTTGATTCGCAAATCAATGGCTTCTTCAAGCCCCATAATACAAGCTTCGTATTCGGCTTCATTATTGGTAACTGAAAAGGTCAATCGAGCAGTAAACGGGATGTGCGACCCGTGCGGAGTAGTGATGATTGCCCCTATTCCGCTACCGTAGGCGTTTACAGCTCCGTCAAAAATCAACTTCCATTTGGAACCCAATTCTGGTCCCTCATCTGGCAAAGGCTCTTCACAATCTTTCATCTTTAGGTACATGATATCCTCGTCAGGAAAATCAAACCTCATCGATTAGTAATCCTTAATAGGCTGCTCCGCCAAGTACTCAGACAGTACACTCCCCTTTATAGCTTTCTGCGAGACATACTGGATGTCATATTCAGTCAAGACCATCTGCCAACGGGCAATTCTCCCTGATAACGCCTGCTTTTCGAATACATATTTGATACGGTCCATCTTCGAGATGAGCATGGTTGTATGATTCAGCATGTATTGCCTCAAACGCTTGGCGGCCCAGGCTAGCGCGCAACAAGTCTTTTCAAGCATTGGATATCGAGATTCACATTCAGTAAATTTCTCACTCAAGTAGTAGATCGCATGCTCTTTTCTTCCTGTCTCGTCGTGTTGACCGAGAACACAACCCATAATCCCCTCAAGAACTGTCAAATACATAATCAAGGGTCTCCCTGCCACTGGAGGTATCAAAATAGGAGGCTCCTGCAAATACTGCTTTATTTTATCGAACGCCTTTTGACAATTTTCGTTCCACGTTACAGCTTGAACAACGGTTCACACGTAGCCGTTAGGTGAGATATGAACCGAGCGATGTAGTTCAACCTCCCTAAAAACCCGCGTACTTCTTTTTCTGTTCTAGGCGTCGGCATCTCTTGTATTGCTTTTATTTTTGCAGGATCAACCTCTATTCCCTTTTCACTTACGATAAACCCCAGCAGTTTACCCGATCTCACCCCGAAGGTGCACTTGTTAGGGTTCAGTCTCAGCCTGAACTTCCTAAGCCTTTTGAATAACTTCAGCAGATTCACCAAATGCTCTTCCTCCGTCTGGGATTTGGCAATCATATCATCAACATAAACTTCGATCTCTTTATGCATCATATCATGGAAAAGAGTCGTCATTGCACGCTGATACGTTGCCCCAGCATTCTTCAATCCGAAGGGCATCACTTTGTAACAAAATGTTCCCCAAGGCGTGATGAAAGTAGTTTTCTCCATGTCCTCTGGCGCCATTTTAATCTGATTATAGCCCGAGAAGCCATCCATGAAGGAGAATACGGAGAATTGAGCAGTGTTGTCAACTAGCACATCGATGTGAGGAAGCGGAAAATCGTCTTTCGGGCTCGCTTTATTCAAATCTCGGTAATTTACGCACATTCTCACTTTATCGTCTTTCTTTGGCACTGGTACGATGTTAGCGACCCATGAGGGATATTTTGTCACAGCTAGGAAACCAGCATCCCACTGTTTTTGCACCTCCTCCTTAATCTTCACTGCCATATCGGGTCTAGTTCTGCGAAGTTTCTGCTTGACCGGCGGGCATTCTTCTTTCAACGGCAGACGGTGCACAACCATATCTGTATCAAGCCCTGGCATATCTTCATACGACCAAGCGAACACATCACTATACTCTCTGAGCATTTCAACCAATCTTCGCTTGATGTCGCTCTGCAGCGCGGCTCCTATACGGATGTTCTTTTCAACCCCTTCCGACCCCAGGTTAATAATTTCGATGACCTCCTCATGAGGCAGAATGACACGTTCTTCTTGCTTCACCAACCAAGAAAATTCTTCGGGAACGTCACCATCTTCAACAATCTCTTCTTCGGCCTGAAGTACCGGGTGCTCAAAGTCGAAACGAGTCATAGGTGGTTCAATGATGTCATCTGAAAATGTTATCCTGCAAAAGGAATGGTTAAATGCTTCAAAATGCGTATAAAGAGAATAACCACGTTGCCATTTTATTGTAAAACACAAAACAAGAAAAACAGGGAGCGCAATATTTGTACATGAAAAACGCCTTTTATTTAATGATTAACACGCAATGTTCATAACAGCACAGCCCTAAGCAAATCATGATGCCCCGGGCAAGACACCAGATTGTTCAACAATTAAAAAACAAAGCATTACTGTTTAAGAGTCACAGGAACAATCTCCTGAATAGACCAGTTGCACAACCCTTGTCCTGGCACACTCGGCTAAATCCAGGCGTCCATGTCGCAATCGCTGTCTCCTTCGTCAGACTCCGAAGCAGCGTTGATGGTCTCATGACATACTCCACTAGCAGTGATAGTTATTGGTCCTCTAAAACATGGTGCCCCCACAGCAGGTGTTGATGACGATGGTTGATATCCCAACCCAAACCGGTCCATTTTCACGGGAATATCCAGCACTTTGCCCCAGCCCTTTGTCTCACTGGTCTCTACTAAAGCTTGAGCTTCCTTATATGACGAGACGGCTACCTCCGACGCTTTGCTCGGCCCGGGACCTTTGTCTTTGATGCGCAACCCTTCAAATGCCTGGCAGGGTGTTTCGTGAATCTCGCCATCGACCTCCACATACTTAAATGATGACAGATGGCTGACCAGTATATCTTCTTCTCCGCATACAGTGACCATGCTGTCTCCTACCATATATTTCAACTTTTGATGCAGGGTAGACGTGACTGCCCCAGCACCATGAATCTAGGGTCGTCCAAGAAGGCAGCTGTATGCTGGCTGGATGTCCATGATATAAAATTCAGTCGCAAAAACCTCCGGCCCCACCTGTAGAGGTAATGTTATAGATCCAAAAACTGTTCTTCACGTCCCATCAAATGCCCTAACTACCAAATCACTGGGCGTGCACAGGATTCCTCTGACATCCAGTTTCATCATCGCTTTCTTAGGCAGCACGTTTAACGACGACCTGGTATCTACCAGTACATGAGACATGACTGATCCTCTACACTCCACAGAGACGTGCAACGCCATATTATGCTCTCTCCCTTTCGGGGTCAAATCAAAGTCGGTAAAGCCCAAGCTATGGCCTGCATTTACGTGCGCCAACACCCCTTCCAGCTGATTCACGGAAACATCTTGGGGTACGAAGGAAGTATCCAGTACTTTCAACAAAGCATTTCTGTGAGCTTCAGAACACAATAGCAACGACAATATAGATATCTTTGACGGCGTCTGTTGCAGATGTTCAACAATCTTATAATCACTTTTGCGAATCAAGCGCATGAACTCTTCCACATCCTTCGATGCCGTTTCTTTTTCATTCCCCTGCGCTGGGACATTCTCAACCATCTTTCCTTTTCCCTTCGCCAGTCTTTCGGCCTCTACCTCAGGCGATATGAAGATTCTCCCACTCCTTGTCATACCTCCGGTACCGACAACATTGTCTACGGTCTCAGCTGGTTGCTTATTAACATCAATCTTTACCCCATCACAATACACTTCCAACCCATAGGACCATGGGACTGCCTTCGTGCTCTCGTACGGGATTGGTCCTGCCTTGGTGATGGTGATCGGTGGTTGCTGGGCCGGTGCCGTTATGGTGATCGTTTTTCGAGGAATCGTTACAGTAGCCACATCACTTTGCTTATCTGCTAATACCCCTGCAGGTTCTTCAATTGCTGCTCGGTCAAACTACAATGTACCTCCATCTATTAAAGCCTGAATACCCTTCTTTAAATCATCACACCCCCCAGCTAGGGTCCAGCACTCTAAACAATACTCGTCACATCCTGGATACACACCACCCTGCAATAGTCGGCTCTTTATTTCACGCAACGGTGTCTTTAAGTCGTCGATGTTCATAATCAAATTCAAACCCTCCTCAGTCAAAATGGCGTTTGCCCCATGGTTAGGCATGGGCTTTTGCACTATATTCGGACCCGCCGTTCCAAAATTGATAGCCTTACTATCCAATAGATCCTGCACTACATGCTTGAATGCATGGCAACCCTCTACATCATGGCCAGGGGCCCCAGAGTGGAATTCACAGTGCCTGCTTGCATCATAACCATACGGAGGAGTGCCTGTTATTGGCGCCAGAGTTCTCTTCTCTACCAAGTTCAAACCCAATAACGTCTGTAGCAAATCTGCATACGTTGAAGGAGGCTTCTTAAACACTCTCCTTGGTTTACCCCCCTGGAATCTGCGTTGGGCAGGCTGTGTCCCCTGCTGCGGTTGTTGTTGCTGTTGTTGTTGTTGTTGTTGTTGAAATGGTTGTTGCTGAAACGGAATAGTAACCCTTGCCACCTGCTGCGGCTGATTATACTGGTTCCGACCTCTGCCCCGGCCTCGGCCTCGGCCTCCAAACACTGCGCTTGCATCGCCCTGACGGTGCCCACCAAAAACCCTTCTATTATTGCCAGCCGCGATAGATTCCTCAGCTTGGAATCTTCCCTATTTAATGTTACTTTCAATCTTTTCTCCCATCAGAATTAAGTCTGAGAAACTGCCCAAAGAAGTGTGAAACAACTTGTCATAAAACATGCCGGTGAATGTTCCTATGAACATGTCATTCATTTCCTTATCCTCTAGAGGAGGATGGACCCTAGCAGCCATGTCGCGCCATCTCTGTGCATACTCTTTGAAGCTCTCACCCTTCTTCTGGGATAACCCCTGCAATTGGACCCGGTTGGGTGCCAAGTCGCTGTTATACTTATAGTGAGCTACAAATGCTTCCGCCAGCTGCTTCCATGTCTTTATATGAGTTGGTTCCAATCCCATATACCACTCGAGGGACGGCCCAGACAAGCTATCTTGAAAGAAATGCATTAGCATCCTTTCATCGGTTGAATACACCGACATCCTTCTGTAATATGACCGCACGTGCACTTTTGGACAGGTGTCCCCTTTATACTTATCAAATGTGGGAGCTTTGAATTTGATTGGCACCCTCAGGCCAGGTACCAGACCCATTGTTGACATATCCAAGCCGACAGCACTTTGATTCACGACCCCCCTCATCTGCTCCTCTAGCATTCTGATTCTCTGAGAATCATCCATCGGCCCTTTGAAACCTCCACCGGAGAAAGCGTCCTCCTGCTGATCCTCTTGCCACATACCACTCCCAGCTCCATACCCATCGTATCCATTGTTACGGCCAGCTCTAATCTGATTCATTATCGGGCCTCGCCCTCTGTTGCCGTACCCCTGAGCAACTCCAGCAAGTGCAAAAGCCATTAACCCAGCGCCATTTCCATTTCCGAATCCACCGTAACCCTAATTAGTCACACCATATCTGTCTTGCCCGAAGCCTTGAGCATTGAAACCGTACTTACCAGCATTGTCGAATCCCTGGTCATTGAACCCGAATCCAGCATTACCGAAGCCATTGCCTCCCATATTATCACCCAGGTTAACATCTCCAAGCCCAACATTATTAACGATAGTCTCGTTCCCAATTCCAACGTTACCGTTCCCGGCAGCAGCGCCATTGTTGACATTAACAGCAGGTATGTTGACTACAGGTGGAGCCACTGGTGTGGGGGTACCATCCCCATGAATAGTGTCGACTCGCACAGACTGATGATCCTCATTCCCGTGCCCAGCATTTCTGACCAACAGAGGCTGCACCTAGGCTTGCAAATTCTCCTGACCCTTTGCAATAGTCTCCATTGTATGCATGAAGAGCGCCAGCTTCTCACGCATATCTTGCATCTCATTCTGCATTTGATCCATGATTCTTCGGTAGTTGGTGCGAGTGGAGTATCGGTGTGGGCGCTGATCTTCAATCCTGAAAAGATCTGGTACAGTGCAAGGAATAAGATACCACCCAATAATCACCTGTAATGCAATATGAATATGAATACAATACAATGTGTGTCTGTGCATTAGGGAATGTCATTCCCCGATTCTAGTGCGAGTGTCAGTGCAGTGACAGTGCTAGCAATACGGTGATCGGAGCCGAATCATAGAAAGCCTCATATATTGCAGAGAAATCCATTAAGCCAAGAATACAATATCACTGAGTACAATAAGAAGGCATGACCTCAACCAACAATCCTGGTGATGGTCAACGTTATGCAAATAAAGCATACAAGTTAACACATGCAACAATCAAGTACACTCATAAGCCTGATACTCTTCTAGTAACTTCTTAGTCTCGGGATGACTTGGTCGGGTAAGCAGACCCTCAACAAGTCGATTTCTTCTCTTGAGAACACGTCGCATGTCACCAGCGGTTTCCTCCCATGCCCCTTCTCCGAAGAGATCCTCTAGCTTCCGCTTCTGAGACACAGCTTCGTTCCTGCCTTCGATGGCCTTGTTCAATGCATTCTGGAGACTATATCTGGTCATCGCCTCTTCTTCGTACTTCTTAATGCTAGCCTTCAACTGCTCTTCGAGGTCGGAAATTTGCTGCTTCAATTTATCTTCCCTCTTTTTATTGTTGGTTAGCGTAGCATTCCAAGTCTTGTTACAAGAAGAGATTTCTCGGTGAGCGGCATCGAGTGCTCTCTATTTGGACTCCAGCATGTCATGAGAGCTTCTGAACTCTTGCCCCAGACGTTCGCGCTTCTTTTTCTCCTCAGTCAACTCAACACCCAGCCTGTTTACTAGTTCGATCTGCTGTTGGAAGGAGTGCACAGCCTTGTTTTTCTCGCTACGCATCTGAGCCAGCTCTTGCTCTAACCCTTCATTGATCTTCATTAAGGCTTCTTTTTCTTTCACAACTTGCTCGTAGGCCTCCGTAGTAACAGTAGTTGGCTCTTCCACCGGAATATGAACAGGGACTGGTGCAGCTGGAAATGGCATCAGTAATTGTCTCACTCTCTCCTGGATCCAAACTTTATACGGTGCATAAGCCTGACAATCATTCTTCCCCAACAGTGGTTTCCCTCTTCTGTTAATACGCATCCATGTGTGCTGAAGCTTGGCTAGTAACTCTCCATTCAGAGCACCGGTGAAGTACAGAGATTCCTGTACTTCTTCTTCCTTTGGTGGGTTCTTCAACGCGTATCCAAACTGGCGGACGAACAGAGATGGGTTGTAATTGATACACCCTTTTCTTCCTATCAACGGAACATTAGGGTACCTAGAACAACTGAAAATAAGCTCAGACCCCAACAAGTCTCGGTCAAACCACTCAATGTCTTCAGAAGATAGCCTCATCAGGCGCTCTGGCCAGTTAGCTGTAGTTGCACTATCCACACAAGGTCCCTTCAGGGGAAGATGGCTCTTAAACCACATGTTCAACAGCGGCGCACAACAGTAAACGGTCTTTCCCCTTCTATTTTCATTTTTGTAGTGCAATCAATGATAGAGATCTCCGATCAAGGTGGGCACCGGGTTGCCAGCAGCAAACAGATGGAAAGCGTCCAAGTCCACAAAGTTGGGCAAGTTGGGAAACAGCACTATTCCGTAAATGCATAAAGCCAAGATAGCATTAAAGACTATCCAGCACCCGCTCTTGGCATACTCTTGAGCTTTGCCAACTAGAAAATCAAGGGAGAAACCTGGAACTCCAAGCCAAGAAGTCACTAATAGTTCAACAGCGTTCATGTGCAAGGCCTTAGCTAAATCCTCCAACATAGGCTCAGCGGCAGAGTGAATAAAGGGAACCTTATTCTGTACTGGTAGCTCAGTAAACTCCATATACTCTTCAATGGTAGGCCCCAAAATAAAGTCAGCAAACGTGAAACATCTCAATGCAGGGTCATAGAACTGCATCAAGGTGTACAGCCCATTCATCTCAGCAGCAGTTGGCTTGCAGACTAGTCTCAGCAATCTTCCATGACACATCCTGAAACTTCTCCTAACCTCCTCATCAGCAAGGGACATCAGACCAAGTAAGGGAGTAATGTCAGGTGTAGGCAACTTGTACGCAACTGTCTTCCTCAAACCAGCCATGATCAATACTCAGAAGTCCGGGCACTAGAACTAGGGAATATGCAAATGCACCTGCAGCACAGACACACGTTAATGGGATGCAATGATAATGGTTATGCAAACAATGCAATGCAAGTAACATGCAACAGGGACCAAATGCCATGTCTGAGAAGCCTGAACCATATCAAAAAGTCTCAGATAGACCCTCCAGAATTCCTCAAACCCTGGTCTCAGATAGACCCACAACAAAGCTCCAACACTGGTCTCTGACAGACCTCATATCATAACTCTGACTGGTCTCTGACAGACCTCATAACTGTCCATAAATACCCCGGATCTCAGATCAAGAAATAACCGGTATCTGAAGGTCTAGTTACCTGCATAACCCCAAACCCTCTCACAGGTAGGTGTCCTAGCAACTGACAATGGTATGGCATCCTATGCGGTCGTTGGCGTCACAGACTTTCAGGGTTGATGATATGATTCCCAGAAGGAGTGGCATCATCAATTCCTGAAGAGGCCTCACTTAGCCAACTTCCAAATGATCGGTTCCCGGAGTCGACAATTCAGCTAACCAACAACCCCTTCGACCCAAAGGGTAGAAAAAGAAGTCAACCAGAAGAACCTCGTCCGAGTGTAGATTTCGTGGGAAACTAATGCAAGCAAAGCCGGCACGCGCCCACTACTTTCTACTCTAATTCTAGGTGCACTCAAGCCCAGGTCCGGCTTATCTCTCAATCATAGAATCACCCGTCACACCCCAATACAGCAATAATAATAATAATATAATGCTGAAAGTAAATGACAGAAATATAAATCCATACAAAATCCTCGACGGGAAAACAAGCGCTAGGATTGACTCGCTTAGGGGACGTTGGATCCCCAGCAGAGTCGCCAGCTGTCGCTACTGCGAAAATCGGCGCCGGCTGAACAGAAGAGTCGCCACCGTGCGTTATTTATCCCAACGGAGGGAAAGGAAACGCTCAGGGTAAACCTACCGCAAAGACGGGAAAGGAATGGTCATCGCAACCAAAACCTGGATTCGGGAGTCGGTTACGCAAGGGGAAGGTATTAGCACCCCTCACGTCTGTCATACTCGACGGGATCCACGCTTGTTTTCTAGTACGGATTGTTATTCTATCTACTCTACAGGTCAGGGGTTAAAAGAAAATAAAATGACTCGGCAAACTATCGCACTTTATGCCTACGTATTCTCGTCTGGAACGAGAAATCAGAGCCAACGTAGTTCGCCTACCTACGGGAAAGGAGGGGAAGGTTGCTCGCTAGGATATCGCATCCTATGCCTACGTACTTTCATACAGCATGAAAGATCAGAGCAAACGTAGTTCGGGCCACGTACGACACAAGTCTGTCTTGATTGTTTTTAGTCCTTCTGCAAAAGGCTTTTTCTGATTAACAGGTCCAAGCGGACAAAAATGACGTTTTGATGAGTTCACATTCTTTTACGGAAGAAGTGTCTTTTATTGTGTTTGAAATATTTATTGTGTTTTTCTGTTTGTTTTGAGAAAGAAGAGACAGAACTCTAACCTACGGTTGAAAAGGGGAATCAAACTAACCTAATGTTATCATGCATGGGTTAAGGCCTAATGTCTATCATGCTCCTCTCTTGCGCAGAGAGAAACAGAGATCCTAAGGGATAAACGAAAACAGAAACAATAGCATATATACAATAAAGCAGTAAAATGCATGAATGCAGCAATACAAGCGAGGCAAGGGAGTCCCACTCAACCTCGAACCCAGAAAACAACAAGCAAAAGTGAACAGAATTCACCTTCAACCTACAGGTTAAACAGCAAACAATACAGTCAGGGAAAACCAATCAATACATCAAGACATAAAACAGCAAAAATAAACAGCAACAGCAATCTTCATCAGCATCTGCCTTCAAGTCATCTCCAAACATCTACCAGCTTCAAGCAAGCATCAACCTCCATCTTCAAACCTTCAAGCAAGGTCTTTGTCATCAGTCTTCAATCTGCCATGGCTTTTCTTCAAGTCTTAATCTCCAAGATGAATATCAGTCAACAAGATGAAATGGATGTTAAACAGTCAATTGCCTACCAAGGGTGGCTCATTAACTGTTAACATCATACTGACAGTTTTCCCTCAAAAGTTCTATCTTTCAAATACATTCACTAATCCTTCCAAAGGAAGGAGGTGGATATTTGAAAGAGACTTTGAATCATAGAGAAAGAATGGAGGCAGACAAGACCTTCCATGTTTGTGAATCAAATTTCCTACTCTAGGGCTCTGCCTAACTCCTAAACCCTACAACCTTCAACAGCTGCCAGCAAGGGATACTCCTCATCAACTCTGGAAGTTGGTCTTCATTCTCTAATCTCCAAATGGACTTCATCATCACAGTCTTCAGCTCTCCCAATCCCCAAACAAGCCCAATACCCCACACAGACAAATAATAACCCTAGAGAGGGCACACCATACAGTCAAGCAAACACAAGCAATATACTAATAGTAATAGGGGAAGCCTAATATTTTCTAAGGTATCTATTGGCTACCCATAACCCCTATAGTCCCATACCCCAAAGATTCAAACTACAACTCCTAAAAGAAATGATTCATCACACCTATGTTCACTTAAAACCCTAATTTTGATTCTCTTAATCACACCTAAACAAATCACCTAAAAATTAATCCTAAAATCAATGAATTAAATTTTATATACAAGCTAAAGGTCTAAGCTAATCAACCTAAAAAGAATGGGTCAAAAATATTAAAGCATCTAACCAAACCAAAATCATCAATATCATGCATTAAACTAAACATTATTTAAACCTATTTAAAAGAAAAATATACTAAAAATATAAAAATAAAATGAAATGTTAATTTTTTTTATGATAATTTTCTTGACAGAATTATGAAAAATATGCAAAAACAAACAATTAAAAACATGCAATTTCCAATTTGTTGTGAATTTTTAAAGAATTAACAAAATTAAAAGAAAGTAATATGGATTAATTGGGTCAGGGGGTGCAATGAGCAATTAATTCTAGTTAAAATAATAGGATGGGCCCAGACTAGGGGGTGCGCCTAGAAATGCGCGTCTGGGCCCAGTGATCAGAAAACACAATCAAAAAATTAAAAAAAACTGAAACGGTGCAAGAAGTAAAAAATACAGTTCATTTGGTGATTGGGCCTGGCATTTGGGGTGCGAATAACAACTGATTATTGAGCCCAGTCTGGAGGGTTTAATGAAACGGTGCGTTTAGCACCCAGGGTTCCCTCCAAATTTCGTTTTAAATCGTGACCATTAGATCCATTACTCAGTCAACCAACAAGACTCTATCCAACGCACCTCATGCATCTTCTCCAAATGATTAGGGTTTTCAGCCATGGAAGCTCCATGCACGAGCTCATGGACCAGATCTTCCACTCATCCATACAACCTCAATTCTCCATGAAATTCCAATCTGTAAAGAGCAAAGTTGCTATACTCCTTCCCCTCTACACAGCCATGATAACATCTTCCTCTAAAGCTCGCTCAAAACTCAAACCCGATATGTAGAACATCCCGGTTCCACCATTATTCACTGATATCAAACCTTCCAATTCTTGCTAACTTTTACCCTAACATAATCTACACATTTCACTGATCATTCTGAGCTATAAACCTAAGATTATCGAGCCATAAACTATGAGTTCTAAGCCCTAATAGCTTTGGTGCACCAATAGCAAACTTCATGAAACCTTCTCAAACTTTGTGAATTCCATCATCTAACCTATCCTAACAGTTCTAACCCTAAAATTCTCTAACATGCTAACTAAAACATGCCAATTCGATGAGATTACCAACCTGGTGTGATGATGAAAACAGAGGTATAATTCCTTGGATTCAATGCTTGCAATGCTTGGGAAGTGATCAACAAACTCGATTCTTGATTCTGTATGCAATAGATCTTGTTCCAATGCCTTGAATCTTGCAATCACAATGTTCTTGCTCCTTGGATGATGAAATTGGATAGCACGATTCCTCTTCAATTTAAATAAATCTTGATGTGAATTTTAATCCTTGAATGATCTAGATGATGATGAGATCAAGAAATTTGGAAATTGGTGAAGATTTGATGAAGTTTGAGATGAATTTGCAAAATGGAAGAATGAAGTGTAACTTGGTATTATGAACAAAATGATTCACCAACCAATGCATGAAGCCTCTCAATGCAATATATAGATGACCATGGACCTTTCTAGAACTTTGTAGAAACTTCTCATGCACAATTCCCTTTGGATTTTGATTATGTAACTTCTTTTGTAAGCAATCAAGCATAACTCCCAAATCTTGAACCAAACTCAAAAATCCACTTTTGCCAATGTTCTTAAAACATTTTTTCCAATCAAAATGACCTATAATTTCATCCCATTTGGCCAAGTTATGAAAAATCTCAATTTAGGTCACTTTTTATTCATTAAATTCACCAAATTTGAAACCTTGAGCTATGAGCCTTTCCAATCTTTCATGATCACTTTTATAGACTCAAAATGTCATTTGGAGCAAGTTTGATGTTGTGAAGTTTTCCATTTGAATCTTCCTTGTATGAGTTTTGGGCATAGGCTTGAAATGACCTGTAATTCTCAGATGACCAAAATACCCTTTGCTTGCCAAGACCATAAGTAGAGTTCCACAAATCAGATGAAGGCATATCATACCATTCTAGAAAGATAAGACAATTAGGAACAACTCCTATGTTGACCAGAAATTCATTTGAAATCTCCCTGAAGGGTAAAAGTTGCTTGGAAGACAAGTAACTTTCACAGACAAAATTTCAGATACCTCAGATGACCTGTAACTTGCAAGGACCATAACTTGAGTTCTATAAATCCCCTTGATGTCTTCCACCACTCAAATTAAAGGTCTTCAGATCCTCTACAAGTTTCATGTTGGCCAAGGATCCATTTGAAGCTTGCATTTTGACTTATATTACTTGGAAGTTTGACCTAAATCAGGGGATTTTACACAGAAACCCTAATTTAGAAACTCCTCTTCTCCTTGATTTCTCTTGATTTCTTCTTGGCACATCACCATATCCTTATCTACATGCCAAATGATGAACCCCACATCTCTCCAATAGACCTTAATGCCTTTCAATCAAACATTTGACCTAGGGTTGACCCAGGGTTGACCCAGATGAAACCCTAGTTGACTGTCTTCAACTGCAACTCTTGTGATCACATCAATGACTTGCCTCCCTTTCAAAATGACCCTCTAGGTCCTCTATGATGTCTGTATACCCTCCATGCTCAATTCACAGCTCACAACTTCTTTGATGATCTTCAAATACCCTCAAATAGGAGATAAATTCACTGCTTGGTCCACTGACTTCTTAGATTTCAAATTCTTTCTGATGACTTGGATAGGCCTGAATTTGAATAACAACCTCTTGATAGGCTCATAGAGATGAGAATAGTACTTGTTCCCTTGTTGGATGACTTGCTATGCTATGTTATGCAGATGATTAGACTATGTACATGACTCTATATGCAAATGCTAATGTAATTAAAACATAAACCAAGTGAATTAGGTTGAGAAAATTTTAGGGTGCAACAAGAGGCTGCTGAACTTTGCTGGAGAAGGAGGAATCATCCTGCTCGGGGATGCGTGCGGCGCACTGCCTGGTACATGCTACTCCTGTAACAACACAAACAAACAGACAAGATACCCTTCTCAAAGGGACCTATCAAGGTTATCATCTTGTGACAGTGTTTAAGTAATTCATTGTTTCAACAATCAACGGCCTAGGCCAATAAGTTTATGTATGCGCATTTTGTCAAAAACATCGGCGTTCTTTTTCGCAAACAAAACAGATAAATGCTAAACAGGCAAACAGGATTGCTGAATAGTATACATTTTATTGATAACGAACCCTTGAATGGGTAAAAATGTTTTACAATGGATGCAAGCTCCTGGAATGAGGAAGCCGCGCAAAAATAAAACATAAATATACATCAGTATATACAAATATCGGCAACGAGGCGTAGACGAACACCATAAGTTGATCCCTCTATGACCCACTCGACTTCGATACTTCTCCGACGCTTCAGCTTCAAAAGAGATTGATTCAGATAAACGGCCCTCAGGTCTTCCAAACCACTAAACAATGAAAGTCCATACGCGGAACGCAGTCATTTGGTTTTTCAAATCCCTAACTTTTGCGTGAACCGCCCTTTGCGGGTTTTCAGTTCACCGGGATACCCTTTTTTGCCAAAGTCGCCCATCCGGGTTTTCGACTTTGCGGGTGTACATTTTTTTCAATTTGTATCCCTAATTTTTGCCCGAACCTTTTTCCTTTTTTATGGTTCGCCGGGATGCCCCATTTTCGCCTGGACTCTCTTTTTACTGTCCAGCGGGTCGCTTTCAAGCAAAGTATTTTTTAACTGCGTCCGCATTCACCGGGGATGCAAAATCTTCACCGTCCATCGTGGATAACAACAAAGCTCCTCCCGAGAAGACCTTGCTGACGACGTACGGACCTTCGTAATTGGGAGTCCACTTGCCCCGGTGGTCGGAGTGTGGAGGAAGAATCTTCTTCAGGACGAGATCACCCGTCTGAAAGCTTCTGGGACGCACCTTCTTGTCATAAGCTTTTTCATTCGGCTTTGGTACAGACGACCATGCGCAATCGAGGCTAACCTCTTCTCGTCCATCAGGCTGAGTTGGTTTAGTCGGTTCTTAATCCATTCTGCCTCGTCGAGTTTCACATCAACCAAAACTCACAAAGAAAAGATCTCCACTTCTAACGGTAGGACTGCTTCCATACCGTACACCAAGGAGAAAGGAGTTGCCCCGGTCGACGTACGTACCGTCGTACGATAACCGTGCAGTGCAAATGGCAGCATCTTGTGCCAATCTTTGTAGGTCACAACCATCTTCTGAACAATCTTCTTGATGTTCTTATTGGCCGCTTCAACGGCGCCATTCATCTTCGGCCGGTAAGGAGATGAGTTGTGGTGTTCAATCTTGAAACTCTGGCACAGCTCCTTCATCATCTTGTTATTCAGATTCGAACCATTATCAGTAATGATCCGCTCGGGAATTCCGTAACGACAGATGATGTCCCTCTTTATGAATTTAGCCACCACCTGCTTGGTCACATTAGCATATGAGGCTGCCTCCACCCACTTGGTGAAGTAGTCGATAGCTACTAGAATGAAGCGATGACCGTTAGATGCAGTGGGATCGATCTTGCCTATCATGTCGATGCCCCACATGGAGAACGACCACGGGGAGGACATGACATTTAACGGGCACGGCGGCACATGAACTTTATCAGCATAAATCTGGCATTTATGACATCTCTTCGTGAATTTAAAGCAATCTGATTCCATCGTCATCCAGTAGTATCCTGCTCTCAGGATCTTTCTCGTCATAGCATACCCGCCGACGTGCGTACCGAATGTGCCTTCATGGACTTCTTCCATGAGCATACTCGCCTCTTTCTCATCTACACATCTGAGTAGCACGAGATCGTGGTTTCTTTTAGACAAAACTCCATCAGGATTGAGATATAAATTTCCAGACAGCCTCCTCAGAGTCTTCTTATCCTGGGTTGACGCTCCCGCAGGATACTCCTTAGTCATAAGGAAGTTCTGGATATCATGGAACCATGGCTTGCCGTCGGCGGCCTCCTCGATCGCAAAGACGAATGCAGGTCTATCAAGACGAGAAAGGACAATTCTTTGAGCTTCATTCCAAAAATTGACTTTATACATTGAAGCCAACGTGGCTAAGGCATCAGCCATCTGATTTTGTGCTCTGGGCACATGATGGAGTTCCACTCGATCAAAGAACGGAAGCAGCCTTCTGGCATAATTCATGTACGGCACCAAATTCGATTGACGAGTCTCCCACTCCCCTTTAATCTGGTTGATCACAAGTGCCGAGTCACCATATACGTCTAGGTTCTTGATTCTCAAATCAATTGCCTCTTCTAGACCCATAAGGCATGCTTCGTACTCCGCTTCATTATTGGTGACTGGAAACGTCAGTCTCGCAGTGAACGGGATGTGGGATCCATGGGGAGTCGTGATGATCGCCCCTATGCCACTTCCGTAAGAATTAACCGCCCCGTCAAATATCAATTTCCACTGGGATTTCCTATCTGGACCCTCGTCGGGCAACGGCTCATCGCAATCCTTCGCTTTGAGAAACATGATATCCTCATCAGGGAATTCAAATTTCATCGGCTGGTAATCCTCGATCGGCTGTTCGGCAAGGTAATCAGACAATACGCTTCCCTTGATGGCCTTCTGGGAAACGTACTGAATATCATATTCCGTCAACACCATTTGCCATCTGGCAATCCTGCCCGAAAGCGCTTGCTTCTCGAAGACGTACTTGATCGGATCCATCTTCGAAATTAGCATGGTGGTGTGGTTGAGCATGTACTGTCGTAAACGTTTGGCAGCCCAGGCTAGTGCACAACACGTCTTCTCCAGCATCGAGTAACGAGATTCACAGTCAGTGAACTTTTTACTCAAATAGTAAATGGCATGCTCCTTTCTGCCCGTCTCGTCGTGCTGACCGAGAACACACCCCATTCTATTCTCAAGAACTGTCAAGTACATGATTAATGGCCGTCCAGCCACTGGGGGTATCAAGATTGGAGGTTCCTGAAGATACTGCTTTATCTTGTCGAATGCCTTATGGAAATCCTCATTCCAGGTAATCGCCTGATCTTTCTTTAAAAGCTTGAACATCGGTTCACACGTGGCCGTGAGCTGCGAGATAAACCTTGTCAATGTAGTTTATTCTGCCCAAGAAACCACGAACTTCTTTTTCTGTTTTTGGCACTGGCATTTCTTGTGTGGCTTTTATCTTTGCAGGATCAACCTCGATGCCTCTTTCACTCACGATAAACCCAAGTAACTTTCCGGACCGTACTCCGAAAGTACACTTGTTAGGATTCAGCCTCAACCTGAATTTCCTAAGCCTCTCAAAAAGCTTCAGCAAATTGACCAGATGTCCCTCCTCCGTTTGGGACTTCGCAATCATGTCATCACCATAGACTTCAATCTCATGATGAATCATGTCATGAAACAAAGTTACCATAGCTCGTTGGTAAGTGGCCCATGCGTTCTTCAGACCGAAAGGCATTACCTTGTAGCAAAATGTTCCCCAGGGAGTGATAAACGTCGTTTCTCCATGTCCTCCAGCGCCATCTTGATCTGGTTGTAACCGGAGAAGCCATCCATGAACGAAAACACGGAGAACTGGGCTGTGTTGTCGACCAACACATCAATATGAGGCAGCGGGAAATCATCTTTAGGGCTCGCCCTATTCAAATCCTGATAATCGACGCACATTCGTACCTTACCGTCCTTCTTCGGTACAGGCACTATGTTGGCGACCCACGGAGGGTAAGTAGTGACCGCTAAGAAGCCAGCATCAAGCTATTTCTGCACTTCTTCTTTGATCTTAACGGCCATATCTGGTCGCGTCCTCCTAAGCTTCTGCTTAACGGGAGGACAATCTTCTCGCAGCGGCAAGTGGTGGACCACGATGTCCGTGTCAAGTCCGGGCATATCTTCGTATAACCAAGCAAAGACGTCACCATACTCTCTTAGCATCTCGACCAATCTCTGCTTGAAATCACTCTGCAGTGCAGCCCCTATCCTGATGTTTCTGACGAGTTCTTCAGAACCCAGATTCACGATCTCAATCTCCTCTTCATGAGGCAGAATAACTTTCTCCTCTTGTTTCAACAAGCGGGCCAACTCTTCAGGAAGGTCCTCGTCTTCATCAATCTCTTCTTCGGCTTGATAGATCGGGCAATCGAAGTCGAAGTGAGCCGTAGAAGGTCCAGAGTCGATGTCATCTGTTATGTGGATCCTGCAATAACAAGGGTTAAGCTTAAAACAAGGATATGCAGGTTAGCACAAACCCCATTGCCATTTTATTGTTTTTCAAAACAAATATAAAACAGGAATAACAGAGATCACAATATTTGAATACGAAGAAAACGCCTTTGATTTATTAACAAAATGCATGTACATAATCCAACAAGGCCCTGACAATAAAACCACTATGCCCCAGGTAAGACATAGGGTTGTACAATGATTGGAAAAAGTAAATCATTACTCTTCGCTCGTCATCTGGATGATATCCTTGACGGACCAATTGTTGAGGCCCTCGCCTGGCTTGCTTGGCTGGATCCAAGAGTCGAGGTTGTTGCACCCCAAAATTTGACCAACAATTATTTACCTATCAAGTGTTTGAAAGTTGATATCTTCACCAGAAAGTTCAAGAGATCCTCAGAGGAATTGGTTGAAACCAGGGTTGTGTGCTTCATAGCTTGAGAGTTGTGGGTGCTCCTCAGAGGATTCTGAGACTTTGAGAATGAACTTGATGCTTTGAGAAAGTGTATGAGATGCCTTGACAGCCATCATGAAGCCCAGAGAAGTCATTGTGCAAGGATTCAGGAGACTCAACCATGAATGGTATAATTAGGGTTTTGACTGGGTCAGCCCTAGGGCAACTGAGGATTTGGAGAAGGCTGAGACCCAATCCAAGGGTCATGAGATCATGGAATGATGTATGGAGATGTTATAAAGATGATTCCTAAACCAAATCATCATGATTGAAGATTTTGAGAAGTTTTGAGTTAGGGTTTCCAGGGATTGTCAGTGAAAAACCCTAATTTGATCCCTATCTTCCAGGCAGTTTTAGCTCTAGATGTGATTGACATATCATCTTCCCCACAACATGAATGTTGTAGAGCTTGTTCTTATTTTTAATTTTAGTGGTGGAAGTCCTTGATAGGAGTTTCAGAGCTCAAGTTATGGTTTTGACAAATTACAGGTCAGCTGAGGTGTGTGAATCTGGGTCCTTGAAAGTCACCCAACTTGCAGACAACTTTTGCCCTAGTAGGATGATTCCTATGATTTCTTGGTCAACATGAATGTTTAAGGGCATCTTCTTAGCTTTCTATAGAGTACTAGAAGTCCTTGATAGGATTTGTAGAACTCAACTTATGGTTTGAACAAGACAGGGGTATTTTGGTCATTTGGCAGTTATAGGTCATTTTAAGCAAAGGCCATATCTCCTATTTCCAAGCCTCAAATGGAAAACCTCAAAACATTAAAGTTGTTCAAAATGGGATTTTAAGTCTATAAAAGTGGTCATGAGTTATTGAAAGAGCTTGTAGCAAGGATTTACAAGATTGGGTGAAAATGACCTAAAAATGGCTTATAAGTTGAAAAAGTTGAAATTTAATTTTGGTTTAGGAGATGTACAAATCCAAAATGAGTCATCCAATATGTCATTTTAACTCCAAAAAATATTTTAAAAACAATGGTTCAAGTATAATTTTGATTTGAAGCTTAGAAATGGGGGTTACTTTGTAATTCTCATTCTTGCATAATAAGGCAACTTGACAAAACTTCACCAAAGGCAAGGAAATGCATGTTTTTCACTCATTCTTTCTCAACATCTCTTGTAAGGAGATTTTGAAGCCAATTTGGAAAGCCTAACTCATGAGATATGGTATGATTAGCATGTCATTAAAGGAGAAGTTCTAAAACTTTCTAACACTTTCCACAAGTTTCTAGATGGATCTAGATCATTCCATGGATTGCTATAAGAAGAGTGAATCACAATTTGGCCAGGGTTGGTGATAATTGTTGGTGAGAGGTGATATTAGAGTGTGAAAAGTGAAGATTCTTCCATTTGCAATTTCACATCAAACCTTCATTCTCTTCCATTTTCATTCATTTCTTCTCCACAAACACACTACTCTGATCCTTGTGATTGATTGCATACTGAGATAGAGGAAGATCCATGGAAGTTTGAAGCTGTTTTGAAGAATTTGCAAGAAGTGCATATTGAGATCAAACACAAGATTCAAGCCTTGTTCATCCATTTTTTTGCATACAGAATTCATATCTGCCATTGGAGATTAATCAAGGAAGCTTGCAGACATTGAATTGTAGGGAAACCATATCCACCATTAAAGTTTGACAGGTTGGTAATCTTGCTCGTATCACCTAATTTATGTGCATTCCACCATAGTTATAGGTTTAGACTGGTTAAGCTAGGGTAGAGGACCATTTTCTGAGGATTAGAGGAAGATTCATGAGGTTTCGAGGCAGGGTACCGTTTCTTGCAGAATTGATAGCAAGCTATTGTGTGTGCATTAATGGATATAATGTAGTGTAGAATGGCTAGGATAACCTGTGGAACCGATTTACATCATTAGGTTTGAGCTTGGTTAAGGTTGATAGCAGAAAATCATGGTGGAACCCCAACTTTCGTGCTTTCTGTTAGGATGATTCAAGAGGTTTCAGGGAAGTCTATTGACCTCATTGTGTTCTTGGGGATTAATAGAACATTTTCGCCGTTGGAAGTTTGTGGTTTCATTGGGTAATCATTGAGAACGAGCTTGAAGAAGATCCTTGCATGGGGTTAGGGTTTCTGCAAACCCTAGGGTTGAGTTGGGGACGATGAAGGTCCACCGTTGGATGATCCCCAAAGCTTGACTAATTCAGTCCATCGTGAAGGAAAATTGCGATCTAAACGCAGCGGAAAACAAAAATTTCCTTTAGTGATCCTTACGAATGAGCATGGTCAGTGATAGAATCGTTACCTCTTTGTGCCGATTCAGATCTTTGATGCAACGATCACAAGCGTTGATGAAGTGCAACGCCTCTACTCAGTCCACACGAACAGCTTCCGGTCACAGTGCTAGCTGCTTACGAACGAAATTATTTGAGTGAGAAAAGAGAATCAAAACGAAAATGCATCAAGTGAAAGCTTCATCACAAGGGTTCCTTTTATAGACTCTCTTGTGGGCTGCGGGCTAAAACCCAATTCACATGATCCATAATAATATTATATATTATTATAATAACTATTATTATAATAAATATATTTATTTTATTATTATTTTATAACCATTATAAAATAACAATAATTATTATTATATTATCCGAATTTCTATTTTTCACTTAAGTGCACCGTACCTTACGTTGTTCCTTTTTGATTTCTCTATCTCTCATCAAACTGTCCTTATGTGTGTGACCCTGTAGGATTTCGTAACGTTGGTAATTATATTAAATTATATATTTAACATAATAAACAGTAAGCGGTATCTAGCAACACATCACTGCTACCCAAGTCACGAAAATGTCATGTGATCTGACAAAACCTTTTTCGTGATAATATATGTTTGTACAATTACCCTTTTGCCCCTATGTCTATATTGAACACAAGGCATACACTGTGTCATCCTTGTCCAGTTCAATATTGGGCCCTCAGACATTTCTCCTGTTATGCAGGATTGGCAAATTCCATCTAGGACACTCATGTCCCTCAGCATGCTTCGTGGAGTGCCCATCAACTGTCTTTATGATCATCCAGTTACGGATAATGTTTGATCAGCAATAAAGCACCCGACTCTACATCTAGGGTCCATAGTGGTTTCAGGTCGAAGGGTGGTAATACACCATTATCACCATGAGAATAACTTATGACACTTTGCATAACATACTATGTAGTATTCTCATAGCAGGTCAATCCGGTATAAATATTACTCCTAATATTTATACCTATGTCAAGACTTGATAACTCTTTATCCATGATCCATGAGATGTGATCATCAGTCTATCTTCATAATAGTCTCAATGCTTTTAATGTTATCCCACTTTGCAATAAAGCTTGACTACAGATATTTTAAGAATAATGTCTTTATGTTTAATGGGATCTCATGATTAAGTCACACTTAACATTTCATTAAACAGACTAACTATTCTAGGGACTTTATTATTCTGAAAGACAAACATAATAAAGAAATGCCTTTTATTATTAAACGAATAATCCGATACAAGTACCAAAAAGTATTGGCCTCTAGGGCTTACACCAACAATCTCCCACTAGCACTAGAGCCAATTAGGCATACCCTTAATACCCATAGATCTAGTATGACCATCATGCTTCTGTTGCGCAAGAGGCTTTGTTAATGGGTCAGCGATATTGTCAAGTGTAGGTACTCTGCATATCTTCACATCTCCCCGATCGATTATCTCTCGAATGAGGTGATAACGCCTAAGTATGTGTTTGGATCGTTGGTGAGATCTAGGCTCCTTAGCTTGTGCGATAGCACCATTGTTATCACAATATAAACCAATGGGATCCACAATGCTAGGGACTACGCCAAGTTCACTAATGAACTTCTTGATCCAAACAGCTTCCTTTGCTGCATTTGAGGCAGCAATATACTCGGCCTCAGTTGTAGAATCAGCAACTGTTTCTTGCTTTGAACTTTTCCAGCTCACAGCGCCACCATTGAGACAGAACACATAACCAGATTGTGATCTAAAATCATCCTTATCTGTCTGGAAGCTAGCATCAGTGTAACCAATTACATCAAGCTCTTCCTGACCTCCATATATCAAGAATGAATCCTTAGTCCTTCTCAAGTACTTAAGGATATTCTTGACAGCTAGCCAGTGAGCATCACCGGGATCAGATTGGTACCTACTCGTTGCACTTAATGCATACGAGACATCTGGTCGAGTACATAACATGGCATACATGATAGATCCTATTGCAGATGCATATGGAATCTTATTCATGCGATCTCTTTCTTCCTTAGTTGAAGGGGATTGTGTTTTTGATAAACACAAACCATGTTGCATAGGTATGAATCCTTTCTTGGAATCATGCATATTAAAGCGTCTCAACACTTTATCTATGTATGTACTCTGACTTAGGCCAAGCAGTTTTTGTGATCTATCTCTATAGATCCTAATTCCTAATATATAGGCTGCTTCACCTAGGTCTTTCATAGAAAAACAATTCCCTAACCAAGTCTTCACTTGTTGCAAGGTAGGGACATCGTTTCCAATGAGCAATATGTCATCTACATATAATACCAGAAACACGATCATGCTCCCACTAACCTTCTTGTAGACACAAGGTTCATCTTCATTTTTGATGAATCCATATTGTTTTACGGTTTCATCAAAACGAAGATTCCAGCTTCTGGAAGCTTGCTTCAATCCATAGATTGATCGCTGTAACTTGCATATCTTTTGGGCATCTTGTGGTATGTCAAATCCTTCAGGTTGTGTCATGTACACATCCTCAAGAAGATTCCCATTAAGGAAAGCAGTTTTGACATCCATCTGCCATATTTCATAATCATGATATGCAGCGATGGCAAGTAAAATCCGAACAGATTTAAGCATTGCAACTGGTGAAAAGGTTTCATCATAGTCAACCCCATGAATTTGTTTATAGCCTTTTGCAACCAGTCTTGCTTTATAGGTATGTACCTTACCATCCATGTCAGTCTTCTTCTTGAAGACCCACTTGCATCCTATAGGGTTAACTCCTATAGGAGGTTCTACCAAGGTCCAAACCTGGTTTGTGTACATGGAATCCATTTCATATTTCATGGCTTCTAGCCACTTCTCAGACTCAGGACCAGTTATGGCCTCTTTGTAGGTCACAGGCTCATCTTGATCCATGAGTAATACATCACCCTGATCACTTATGAGATATCCATATCTCTCAGGTTGGTGACGTATCCTGCTTGACCTACGCTGGTCTTGTTCTACTTGAGCAGGTTGCTCTTCCACAACTACTTGTGTTTCCCGCTCTAGTTCCTCCATAGGTGTTTCAATGTTTTGTGATTCTTGAATTTCTTCAAGCTCTATTTTCCTCCCACTGTTTCCTTTGGAAATAAAATCCCTTTCCAGAAAGACTCCAGTTCGAGCGACAAACACTTTGCCCTCAGAAGGATTGTAGAAGTAATATCCTCTTGTTTCTTTAGGATACCCCACAAATAAGCATTTGTCAGATTTGGGCTCAAGCTTGGTTGAAATTTGTCGTTTGACGTAAACTTCGCAACCCCAAATCTTCATGTAAGACATATGTGGTTTCTTACCACTCCATATCTCATATGGTGTCTTATCAACCTTTTTGGATGGAACACGGTTAAGTGTGTAAGCTGCTGTTAATAATGCATGTCCCCAAAAGGAGTTTGGAAGATCGACGTGACTCATCATGGATTGGACCATGTCTAACAAGGTTCGATTTCTTCTCTCAGATACACCATTCCATTGTGGTGTTCCAGGAGGAGTAAGTTGGGATAGAATCCCATACTCTTTTAGATGGTCATCAAATTCTAGGCTTAAATATTCACCGCCTCGATCTGATCGAAGAACTTTAATATTCTTACCTAGTTGGTTTTGTACTTCATTCTTGAATTCCTTGAACTTTTCAAAGGACTCAGATTTGTGTTTCATTAAATACACATATCCGTATCTACTGAAGTCATCAGTAAAAGTGATGAAGTACTGAAAACCTCCTCTGGCTGGTATGTTTAGTGGTCCACATACATCAGTATGTATGAGTGCCAAAAGATCATTAGCCCTTTCACCTTTTCCTGTGAATGGGGACTTTGTCATCTTTCCAATTAAACAAGATCTGCATGTCTCATATGATTCATAATCAAAAGAGTCCAAGAGTCCATCTTTATGGAGTTTGGAAATGCGTTTCTCATTTATGTGGCCTAATCGACAGTGCCAAAGGTAAGTTGGATTCAACTCATTAGGTTTCAACCTTTTAGTATTAATGTTATAAATTGGCATTTCAAGATCAAGGACATATAGTCTATTATTCATTTTTGCAGTAGCATAGAATATATCATTCAAATAAATGGAGCAACAATTGTTCCTTATTATGAATGAAAAACCAAACTTGTCCAAACAAGAAACGGAAATAATATTCCTGCTAATTGCAGGTACATAATAACAGTTCTCTAACTGAATTATTAAACCACTAGGTAAAGTTAAAACATAAGTTCCTACAGCTAAAGCAGCAACCTTTTCTCCATTGCCAACTCGTAGGTCAACTTCACCTTTTGCCAAATCTCTACTCCTTTTTAGCCCCTGCACATTAGTACAAATGTGAGAACCGCATCCAGTATCTAATACCCATGATGCAGAAGTAGATAAATTAATTTCAATAACAAAAATACCTGAATTTGAAGTCTCTACTCCATTATTCTTATCTTCCAGGTACTTTGGGCAATTTCTCTTCCAATGTCCGGTCTTACCGCAATGGAAGCAAGTGCCCTCCTTTGCTATTCCTCCACTAGGCTTCAAAACAGGAGGAGTGGGTTTGGGTTTGGCAACTTCCTTGCCTTTCCCTCTACCACCCTGTTTGATGGGCCTCTTGTTCTGTTTCTTTCCATTACTGACCATCAGAATGGATTTCCCTTTTGTCTTCATATTCTGCTCAGCAGTTCTCAACATGCTTAGCAGTTCTGGAAGACTTTTGTCCAAGTCATTCATATTGAAATTCAGGACAAACTGACTGAAGCTCTCTGGCAACGATTGCAAGATCAGATCAATCGCAAGTTCTTTTCCAAGGGGAAACCCTAATCTGTCAAGGTTCTCCACATACCCAATCATCTTGAGTACATGGGGACTTACAGGGGCTCCCTCAGCTAACTTGTTGTTAAAAAGGGACTTTGAAACCTGAAACCTCTCATTTCTTGCTTGCTCTTGATAAAGCATTTTCAGATGTCCGATCATATCGAACGCAGACATGTTCTCGTGTTGCTTTTGCAACTCAGAGTTCATGGTAGCAAGCATGAGGCAAGCGGTTTCATTGGCATCATCGAAATGCTTCTTATAAGCATCTCTTTCTGCCTTTGGTGCAGAACTAGGAGGTTCCTCCTCAGGAACTGGTGTCTCCAAGACATACAGCTTCTTATCGTGCTTGAGGACAATCCTCAGATTACGGTGCCAATCCAGGAAATTTGTCCCAGACAATTTTTCCTTATCTAGGATGGATCGCAAAATATTGTTCGATGTGTTTGTTGTCATGGTAATCTACAAGAGAAATATGAAAATATAAGTATCATTAAAACAACATATTTAATTAGGCCTTTAATCAAATATGCTCCCACTATTTTATTCAAAACAAATGACCCTCATCATTTGATTCGGAAAATCCCGTTGGAAGACTTTCTAGTGGGTCGAGATCCATGTTTCACTTTGTTTTAAGTCAGCGTTAGGCTGATTACACAAAACTAAGTTATTTAGGTAGGAACTCCTTCCAATTGTATCTCATACAACTCTCGAATATTTTCAATTGGGTGAATAACTCCTTATTCTGATCCATCACATGAATCATTCCCAATTCTTGCTTCTAAACATATATAATCTTATTATAATTTGTTTAGTTAAGTTTGACCCATTGTTTTAGCAATTGGATATTACAATTATCCCATCACACCTTACTAATATAAAACATGCACCTCGCGTAGGCGAAACCTACAATGCTCGATACTAGTCTTGATGAGTGCTAAAAATTGGAAAGCATAAACTTAATATTTAATTTTGAGGGAATTTGTTATTAGTTTGATCTCACCGGCTTAACATGCAAAACGTCTCTCACATGCATCAACATACAATTACATGCATCAACATACATATAAAAAAAGATACAATTATGGCCCCTAACGCAACTGTTCTCTCAAGCCAATGAGAGAACCTAAGCTAACCTAATAACGATCTAAGCTTCTCCAAGCATGATCTCCAAGGTTATCCTCCTTTAATATTGAATACTTCCCTTTTTTTTTCTTCATAACATGATATTACATTACATATAAGAAAACTCGTTTTACATACGAGGGAGTGAGATGAGAAAAGAAGTTACATAAAGAGATTGAGAGAGAGGCACGACACGCAGGCCGTATTCAAAAATCCCAAAACAATAATAAAGGATAAACTAAGGCCATAACTGATCACCACAAATAAATAATAATAAACACACTTTTATTATTAGTTTAAAATTCCGATAATTAAATAAACTAAATTAAATTTCGGCTGATTGATCACACTTTGCAGACTTAGCCGGGGGTTCCGCTGCCCGGTCAGCGGACGGTGGTTCCGCTGACCGTTCATGGTGGAACCCCAACTTTCGTGCTTTCTGTTAGGATGATTCAAGAGGTTTCAGGGAAGTCTATTGACCTCATTGTGTTCTTGGGGATTAATAGAACATTTTCGTCGTTGGAAGTTTGTGGTTTCATTGGGTAATCATTGAGAACGAGCTTGAAGAAGATCCTTGCATGGGGTTAGGGTTTCTGCAAACCCTAGGGTTGAGTTGGGGACGATGAAGGTCCACCGTTGGATGATCCCCAAAGCTTGACTAATTCAGTCCATCGTGAAGGAAAATTGCGATCTAAACGCAGCGGAAAACAAAAATTTCCTTTAGTGATCCTTACGAATGAGCATGGTCAGTGATAGAATCGTTACCTCTTTGTGGCGATTCAGATCTTTGATGCAACGATCACAAGCGTTGATGAAGTGCAACGCCTCTACTCAGTCCACACGAACAGCTTCCGGTCACAGTGCTAGCTGCTTACGAACGGAATTATTTGAGTGAGAAAAGAGAATCAAAACGAAAATGCATCAAGTGAAAGCTTCATCACAAGGGTTCCATTTATAGACTCTCTTGTGGGCTGCGGGCTAAAACCCAATTCACATGATCCATAATAATATTATATATTATTATAATAACTATTATTATAATAAATATATTTATTTTATTATTATTTTATAACCATTATAAAATAACAATAATTATTATTATATTATCCGAATTTCTATTTTTCACTTAAGTGCACCGTACCTTACGTTGTTCCTTTTTGATTTCTCTATCTCTCATCAAACTGTCCTTATATGTGTGAATCTGGGTCCTTGAAAGTCACCCAACTTGCAGACAACTTTTGCCCTAGTAGGATGATTCCTATGATTTCTTGGTCAACATGAATGTTTAAGGGCATCTTCTTAGCTTTCTATAGAGTACTAGAAGTCCTTGATAGGATTTGTAGAACTCAACTTATGGTTTGAACAAGACACGGGTATTTTGGTCATTTGGCAGTTATAGGTCATTTTAAGCAAAGGCCATATCTCCTATTTCCAAGCCTCAAATGGAAAAACTCAAAACATGAAAGTTGTTCAAAATGGGATTTTAAGTCTATAAAAGTGGTCATGAGTTATTGAAAGAGCTTGTAGCAAGGATTTACAAGATTGGGTGAAAATGACCTAAAAATGGCTTATAAGTTGAAAAAGTTGAAATTTAATTTTGGTTTAGGAGATGTACAAATCCAAAATGAGTCATCCAATATGTCATTTTAACTCCAAACAATATTTTAAAAACAATGGTTCAAGTAGAATTTTGATTTGAAGCTTAGAAATGGGGGTTACTTTGTAATTCTCATTCTTGCATAATAAGGCAACTTGACAAAACTTCACCAAAGGCAAGGAAATGCATGTTTTTCACTCATTCTTTCTCAACATCTCTTGTAAGGAGATTTTGAAGCCAATTTGGCAAGCCTAACTCATGAGATATGGTATGATTAGCATGTCATTAAAGGAGAAGTTCTAAAACTTTCTAACACTTTCCACAAGTTTCTAGATGGATCTAGATCATTCCATGGATTGCTATAAGAAGAGTGAATCACAATTTGGCCAGGGTTGGTGATAATTGTTGGTGAGAGGTGAGATTAGAGTGTGAAAAGTGAAGATTCTTCCATTTGCAATTTCACATCAAACCTTCATTCTCTTCCATTTTCATTCATTTCTTCTCCACAAACACACTACTCTGATCCTTGTGATTGATTGCATACTGAGATAGAGGAAGATCCATGGAAGTTTGAAGCTGTTTTGAAGAATTTGCAAGAAGTGCATATTGAGATCAAACACAAGATTCAAGCCTTGTTCATCCATTTTGTTGCATACAGAATTCATATCTGCCATTGGAGATTAATCAAGGAAGCTTGCAGACATTGAATTGTAGGGAAACCATATCCACCATTAAAGTTTGACAGGTTGGTAATCTTGCTCGTATCACCTAATTTATGTGCATTCCACCATAGTTATAGGTTTAGACTGGTTAAGCTAGGGTAGAGGACCATTTTCTGAGGATTAGAGGAAGATTCATGAGGTTTCGAGGCAGGGTACCGTTTCTTGCAGAATTGATAGCAAGCTATTGTGTGTGCATTAATGGATATAATGTAGTGTAGAATGGCTAGGATAACCTGTGGAACCGATTTACATCATTAGGTTTGAGCTTGGTTAAGGTTGATAGCAGAAAATCATGGTGGAACCCCAACTTTCGTGCTTTCTGTTAGGATGATTCAAGAGGTTTCAGGGAAGTCTATTGACCTCATTGTGTTCTTGGGGATTAATAGAACATTTTCGCCGTTGGAAGTTTGTGGTTTCATTGGGTAATCATTGAGAACGAGCTTGAAGAAGATCCTTGCATGGGGTTAGGGTTTCTGCAAACCCTAGGGTTGAGTTGGGGACGATGAAGGTCCACCGTTGGATGATCCCCAAAGCTTGACTAATTCAGTCCATCGTGAAGGAAAATTGCGATCTAAACGCAGCGGAAAACAAAAATTTCCTTTAGTGATCCTTACGAATGAGCATGGTCAGTGATAGAATCGTTACCTCTTTGTGGCGATTCAGATCTTTGATGCAACGATCACAAGCGTTGATGAAGTGCAACGCCTCTACTCAGTCCACACGAACAGCTTCCGGTCACAGTGCTAGCTGCTTACGAACGGAATTATTTGAGTGAGAAAAGAGAATCAAAACGAAAATGCATCAAGTGAAAGCTTCATCACAAGGGTTCCTTTTATAGACTCTCTTGTGGGCTGCGGGCTAAAACCCAATTCACATGATCCATAATAATATTATATATTATTATAATAACTATTATTATAATAAATATATTTATTTTATTATTATTTTATAACCATTATAAAATAACAATAATTATTATTATATTATCCGAATTTCTATTTTTCACTTAAGTGCACCGTACCTTACGTTGTTCCTTTTTGATTTCTCTATCTCTCATCAAACTGTCCTTATGTGTGTGACCCTGTAGGATTTCGTAACGTTGGTAATTATATTAAATTATATATTTAACATAATAAACAGTAAGCGGTATCTAGCAACACATCACTGCTACCCAAGTCACGAAAATGTCATGTGATCTGACAAAACCTTTTTCGTGATAATATATGTTTGTACAATTACCCTTTTGCCCCTATGTCTATATTGAACACAAGGCATACACTGTGTCATCCTTGTCCAGTTCAATATTGGGCCCTCAGACATTTCTCCTGTTATGCAGGATTGGCAAATTCCATCTAGGACACTCATGTCCCTCAGCATGCTTCGTGGAGTGCCCATCAACTGTCTTTATGATCATCCAGTTACGGATAATGTTTGATCAGCAATAAAGCACCCGACTCTACATCTAGGGTCCATAGTGGTTTCAGGTCGAAGGGTGGTAATACACCATTATCACCATGAGAATAACTTATGACACTTTGCATAACATACTATGTAGTATTCTTATAGCGGGTCAATCCGGTATAAATATTACTCCTAATATTTATACCTATGTCAAGACTTGATAACTCTTTATCCATGATCCATGAGATGTGATCATCAGTCTATCTTCATAATAGTCTCAATGCTTTTAATGTTATCCCACTTTGCAATAAAGCTTGACTACAGATATTTTAAGAATAATGTCTTTATGTTTAATGGGATCTCATGATTAAGTCACACTTAACATTTCATTAAACAGACTAACTATTCTAGGGACTTTATTATTCTGAAAGACAAACATAATAAAGAAATGCCTTTTATTATTAAACGAATAATCCGATACAAGTACCAAAAAGTATTGGCCTCTAGGGCTTACACCAACACATCGCACGGCCATTATTTGATTTCAGAAATGGAGGGAGACTGAAGCATCAAAATGCAGCGCACAACTTAACCAAACGCACCGTTTTGATTGAATAAATCTGGGCCTCAGCATTTGTTTCTATTCCCACCCCCCTGATTTGGCCCAATGATCAAAATAAGCTGGGGCGTGTTACTTTTGATACCCCCCTCCCCTTTATTTCTTAAATTCTTTTATTTTAATTTCTTTTAATTCTTTGCATTTTATAAAATTCCTAAAAAATCCAGAAATTAATATTTTTTAATTCTTCTTTTTTTCACATAATCATGGTTTTGTCTAGAAAATTAATAAAAAATAAAATTCCATTTTATTTTTAGTTTAGTATTTTTTAGCATATTTTCTTGTAAATAGTATTTTTAATTGATTTTGGTTAACCCTTGATTTTGTACAATTTGTTTTAGGACTTTCCCTTAGGGTTTTTGGGCCATTCTTTTTGGCATAGTTAGGTATTGAACCCTAGTTTCATGTAGGATTTATTTCCTGATTTATGGATTAAAATTTGATGTAGTTTGATTGTTATAAATTTAGGTGTTCTAATTAGGGTTTTAGGTTGTATAGGTAGACTTGAACAATTTTGTTTTGGGATTTATAGGCCAAATTAGTGTATGGGGAATATATGGGTTAAGTGTAAGTATGTATAGAATCCCCTAGAATTTTACTAGAATATTGTATGGTGTTTTAGTATTTTTCATTGATTTTTGAATGTATGGATAGTGTGTGTGTTGCTTAAAGGCATAAGTTGTATTGTTGTGTTTGTTTTTCTTCTCCTTTGAGTGTGTGAGCCCTGAAGATTGAGTTGAAGACCTTATGGATCATCATTGAAGCTTTGAAGACCTTGCAGAGGGGTTTAGATAGCTTTTGTTGTTTGTTTATAGGTTTACAGGTGCATAGGCAGAGCCCTAGATAGGATACTTCCATTGAATAAACAAGGAGTGTTTTGTTCACCTCCTTCCTTCTCTGTGACATAAAGTCCCTTAAGGGTATTCACCTCTCTCCTTTGGAGGGATTAGTGACCTTACCCTTTGAGGTAGAACTTTGAGAGAGCCTTCCCTTTGATGTTAAGTCCTCAATGGCATCCTTTGGAAGTCAGTGAGCACTGTAACATCCTCACCTCATCTTGTTGACTGAATCTTGTTTGCTGGAGCATTTGAACCATTGAAGATGGAAGCTGAAGCTTTGAAGAGGATGATTCCTTGAAGATTGCTGAAGTCTGAAGACTGAGTAGTTGTTGGAGGAGCTGAAGCTTTCTTCTGTTTTCTTTGATGTATTGTTTGTTTTGTCTGATTTGTCTGCTGCATTAGAATAAGCTCATCTAGAATCAGTTCAGTCTAAGAGCATGAGTGCATCTGCTTGTATTGTTACTGTATGGCTTTGCTTGCGGGTATTCGGTAGAGCCCAGCTCCCTTGTCCATGTGCTTATTTTGCTTGATAGCATTTCCTTTCTTTTATCTGTATGATTGCAGTTTGTTGTTTATTGCTTGATAGCATGTTGTTTATTTTTCAGTATGATTACTGGTATTTCATGACTGGCTTGAGGTCGAGACGAGCTTGTGGAGGCTGAAGCCCCACACACATTTCCTCCCTCACTTGCATTGCATGCATTTTACTGTTAAAGCTGATGCTTTTGTCTGTTTTGGTGTATCATTGACATGATCCCTTAGGACTCTCACTTCCTTTGATAAGGATTTGATGATAGACTTTTAGGTTGAAACCTATGCATGACAACATCTAGGAGTTCCCTGTTCAAACCTCAACCATAGGATGAATCCATGGCATGACAACAGTAGGACTTGATAGTCTCCCTCCTAGTTGGGCCTGTTCTCTTCTCATCTCAAAACAGTTTAAGATACAGTAATCATGAATGATTTCTTTCGTACGTTACGAGCCTTAAGCTATCTGAGAAAGGATTGTGGGAGAGTTTCTTTTCCACAGTCTGAATGTTTAGTATGGTACCCTTTGGGTGACATGCGACGCATTTACTCTCAGGTCATAGTCTCTAGTGCGGTTGAAATCGCAAACACAATAAAAAACACTTCTTTCGTAAAAGACAGGAAATAAGCCGTAGTTTCCCGAACTACGTTTGCTCTGATCTTTCATACCAGATGAAAGTACGTAGGCATAGGATGCGATGTCCTAGCGAGCAACCTTTCCCCTGTAATCCTTCGTAGGCCGAACTACGTTGACTCTGATTTCTCGTTCCAGACGGGAATACGTAGGCATAAAGTGCGACGCTTTGCCGAGTCATTTTTCTTTTCTTTTTCAGCCAGCCTTGATAGGTAGATAGATTATAACCAACCCGTCCAAGTAAGCAAACAAGCGGGGATCCCGTCGAGTACGACGAACGTGACGGGTGCTAATACCTTCCCCTTGCGTAACCGACTCCCGAACCCAGACAATGGTTGCGACGACCTTGTCTTACCCTTATTCGTCAGGTTTTTCCGATCGTTTCCTTTCCCGCTCTAAGGGATAAATAACGAAAGGTGGCGACTCTTCTGTCATGCCGGCACCTTATTTTCGCGCAAGCGACAGCTGGCGACTCTGCTGGGGACTCCAACGGTTCCCTGCGAGTCAATCCTACCGCTTGTGTGTTTGCTTGTTGGATTGCGTTTATTTATCGCATTTTTACTTCTCGCACTTTATTTCCCGCATTTTATATTCGGTAAAATATGATTATTTGTGCTGTTGTGGGATGGGAGTTCTGATTGAGTGAGAAGCCAGACCCAGGCTTGAGTGCACCACAGACTTAGAGTGGAAATTAGTGGGCGCGTGCATGCTTTGCAGGCACTAGTGTCTCATGAAATCCACGCTCAGACGAGGTTCATCCGGTTGGCTTCACTTTCAACCCCTTGGGTTGAGACGGTTGCTGGTTTGGTGGATTGTCGACTCTGGGGACCGATCATTTGTGATTCAGCTAAGTGAGGCCTCTTCAGGACTTGATGATGCCACTCCTTCTGGGAATCATATCGTCAGTTTTGAAAGTCTGTGACGCTGATGAACGCATAGGATGCCGTACCTTGAGTCAGTCTAGGTCCATACCTGTGAGCGGGACTGGGTTTATTGCAGGAAACTTAGACCTTCAGACTACCTGGTTTTCTTGACAGTGAATCAGTTATGTTGGTATCAGGGTTCTCCGTTGCAGATGTGTTTGTTCTTGATAGAGTAAGGGTTTGATCAGAGGATCTCATCACCGGGTGTTTGTCTGTTCTTGATAGGGCAGGCTTTGGTCAGTGTATTATCATCAGTGGTTTGTTCTGGATGGAGCAGATTTTGAGTGGGGTCTGAAGATCTCATCAGCAGCTGTGTATTTGTTCTTGATAGGGTAGATCTTGATTTGGGGTCTGAAGACTTCATCAACAGATGTTCCTTGATCTTGCATTCGGGGTCCTTATTATCAGACATTTATTCTTGTCAGAGCAGAATTTTGATCTCGGTCCTATCAAATGGTCATTCTCAGCAGATCAGATTAGTGGTCTTACACCGGGGTTTCCTTCTCACCAGTGACCGTTGATACCGAATCTCCACAGCAGCCACCTGGATATATTATTGCATGCCTGCATCTTGCATTAGTTTGCATACCCATCTGCATTCCATTAACGTGTGTCTGTGTTGCAGGTACCGTTTCCCCGATCCCGGATTTCTCGCCTTCTGCTGTTATTATGGCCTCTCTCAGGAAGACTGTTGCGTAAAAGTTCCCGACCCCCGATGTGTCGAAGCTGACTGGTTTGATAGCCCTGGCAGGGGATTCTGTGAAGGATAGGTTCAGGAAGTCTTATGGCAGGTTGCTTAGTCTGGTTTGCAAACCTTCTACGTCCGAGTTGAATGGGTTACATGCTCTTCTGCAGTTCTATGACCCTCCTTTGAGGTGCTTCACTTTTCATGACTTCGTTCTCGCGCCGACATTGGAAGAGTATGCTGATATGTTAGGTGTGCCTATCAAAAGGCAGATGCCTTTCGTACACATGGATGCCGAGCCTGATCTGGCTGATTTAGCTTCCTCACTCCATTTGAGCGCTTCTGAGTTAGTGGTGACGAGCTGGAACAAGGTCCCAGGGTTCTCTCTGCAGTTTCTGATAGCTAAGGCTCAGCAGTGTGCTAAGGACAAATGTTGGGACGCATTCAATGCCATCCTTGCTTTATGCATATATGGCATTATCCTATTTCCCAGCATGCCTGATTTCGTGGATTTCGATGCATTCCACATATTCGCCTCAGGGAATCCAGTCCCTACTCTGATCGGAGACGTCTACCATTCAGTGCATTACAAGAATGAGAACCGGAGAGGGAAGAATGTCTCATGCTGCGTACCGTTATTGTACAGATGGTTTGATAGTCATTTGACCAAGAAGGGTTCTTCTGTCTTGTCTGCAGCCACAACTGAGTGGCCTGAGCGTCTGATGAGCTTGTCGGCAGAAGATATTGATTGGTTCGTTGACAGAGACAGGTTAGGCACCGAGTTGATCTTCAGTTGTAGTGGGTTTCCTAATGTACCTCTGATAGGTAGGAAGGGTTGCATCAACTACAATCCATCGTTGCTAGTACGTCAGTTTGCATATGCTTTGAGGACTCCACCGAAGGAGGAAGAGGTACGGGAATCTCTGTACCTCACGGGTATTCTAGAGGGGGATTTGTTGTCCAAACTTCAGTATGCGTGGAACAATATCAGCACGAGAGGAAAGCCTTTGTTGGGGAAGAGCAACAGCCAAGCCTACCCTCCTTATTTAGATTGGATCAGAGCCAGAGCCAGCGCTATAGGGATGCCATTCCCTCATGTCAGACCAGAGAGTCCTCCACCAGTTGAAGAGCCTACCACTGTGTCCATTCATTGACACAACCAGGTATTAGCCGAGTGTGATGAATTGAAGAGGGCAAATGCAAAATTAGAGAAGGAGTTAGCTCAGCTTCGAAGTGAGAGGAACGAAGCCGTGCATGCTCTCAAAAAGCAAGCAGAGTCGGTGAACCAACTGAGTGCGGATTTGGCAAAGCAGATTGCTGATCGGGAACGCTTAGGTCAAGACTTCAGGGCTGCTAATGATGTACTAGCTACGAAGAAGCAGCATTTGGAGGAAGCATATCGGAGAATATCTAAGTTTGACCAGCATTGGAAGACCTCCATGGCCACCAGGAAGGAGCGAGAGGACAAGCTGATGCTGCAGATTTCTAAGCTAGAAGCCGAAGTAAAGGACAGTGAGCGGAGGTTTGATGAAGAGACCGCCCGCAGGTACTCCGCTGAAGCCCGTCTTAACAAAGCTATTGCTAACCTGAAGGAGCATAAGCTGATGTTTGAGTCTAAGAAGCGGAAGCTGGAGGATTGCTTTGGCGAAGGAGCTTGGGAGAGTTCAGTTCAGGGGCTTCAGCATACCATCAGGCAGAGAGAACTACTCGTCGAGGGGTTGCTCACTTCGCCAGATCACTCAGAGACGAAGGAGTTGTTAGCAGAGTATCGCGCCCGTGGCCGTGCTTGACTAGTTGCATTCCTGATGTTTTGATCTTTGATGTATGCTGACCATCACCAGACTTGTTGGCTGAGGTCATGCTGTCGATTTGTTTGTACTCGCTGATACTGTGTACCGCCTTGACAGGCCTTTCCATATATATATGAGATTGATGTTCCCACGATTGGGCTCGGATTTCTTTGTCTTCTTATTATTATCGGCACTGGCACTAAGATCGGGGAAAATCTCCCACGCACACAGACACACGCATGCATCTGCATGAAGCATATTTGCATGGTGTATATCTTATTGCTTTTCCTAACCTTTATTGTTGATAGGTTTTTCAGGTTCCGAGTTGTCTCCGGTCTCCAGGATTGATCAAAGACTCATCCACCGCTACTCAAATCGCGCTAACCAGACCAGGATAATGGACCAGGTGCAGTCAGATGTTCAAGAGCTCCGTGAACGGATGGATCGTTTTATGGAGCTAATGCAGGTGGTCGCGAATGGTCAAGACCAGCTTCGTACTCTGGTCCAACCTATGATCTCCAGGGTTGACAGCAATGGCATACTGCATGGAGGGGCCGTGCCTACTCCTCCTCCAGTGGACGCTCCACAGAACGTTGTTCCTGTTGCCGGGGGCAACGGCAGTGCTAACGGCAATCTGATGACTAATCTCGGGCTCAATGCGGCAGGCGTCGACAATGGCAGTCTGGGAGCCAATGTTAACATAGGGTCGGTCAACGGCAATGCTGGTGCAGGAAATCTGTTGGTGCCTCAACCGTGGCTGGAGGACCATCAGGATGACGTATTCTCTCAGAGAGGTGTGGATGCAGAGTTAAATGCTGAGGCTCGACTCAGGTTCAAGGCGCTGGAAGACAAGATGAGAGACATCGAAAATCAGAACACATTGGGCGTTGACATGTCCAAGCTCGGGTTGATTGCTGATTTTAAGGTACCTCATAAGTTCAAGGTGCCTACCTTTGAGAAGTATAAGGGTACTACTTGCCCCCGTGTTCACCTTCGATCTTATTATAGAAAGATGTCCGCCTATTCTGACGATGAGAAGTTGCTGATGCACTTCTTCCAGGATAGTCTTTCTGGTCCATCACTCGAATGGTATATGGGCCTGGAGCCTACTACTGTGCGCACCTGGAAAGGCCTCGCAGAAGCGTTCGTCCTCCACTATCAATACAATAGCGACTTGGCTCCCAACCGAGTCTAGCTTCAGAATCTCTCACAGCGGAACAATGAAAGCTTTAAAGAGTACGCCCAACGGTGGCGTGAATTGGCTGCTCGGGTTCAACCGCCGATGGTTGAGCGTGAGCTAGTGCAAATGTTCGTGGCTACCCTTCCTGGGATCTACTATGAAAAGCTGGTCAGTGGCATGTCCGGAACATTCTCGGCTCTCATCACTATGGGCGAGCATGTTGAGAACGGTATAAAGATCGGAAAAATTCAGGGCGAATCATCCTCAGCTGGAGGAGGTAGTAAGAAACCCTACGCTGGCAAGCGTCGAGAGGGAGATGCCAGTGCTGTCACTAATGCTCGGAGAAAGGGCAAGGGCCCTCAGCCTCAGATTGCTAGCATAAATATCCCAGCTGCTCCGCCGCAGCAGCAGCAGCCCCAGCAGCAGAATCAGCAGGGGTATAAAAGATATCAGAACCGGGCTCCTCTGACAAACCGTCATTTTGAAACTCCACCTATGTCGTATGCACAGCTTTTGCAAACGTTGCTTCAGCTCCAATTAGTTCAAAAGAGGACGTTGGCTCCCTTAACAGGGGCACCACCACCGGGGTATGACGCCAATGCTACTTGTGATTTCCATACGGGGGCACCAGGCCATACGATTGAAAATTGTAAAGCTTTTAAGCACAAAGTCCAGGACTTGGTGGACGCCAAGGTCATCAATTTTTCTGACAACGTGCCCAACGTTACCAAAAACCCAATGCCTCATCATAAGGGGAGCGGAGTGAATGCTGTTATCACTGAGGAGAGGGCGGACTTGCTGACTGATGTCAAAGATTTGAAGACGCCGTTGAGTTTTGTCAAGGCTAAGTTGCTGAAGAAGGGCTTCTTTCCTGGATGTGGAGAGTTATGTATGGCTTGTGCTACACTTCCTGACGGGTGTGAGCAGCTGATCGAAGGTGTCCAAAGTCTGATGTCTGAGGGTATTTTACAGTTCAGCAGGAGCGTTGAAAGTGCATCAGGGGAAGTCGTGCTGAAGCAGGCAGATGAAGTTGCTACCATTACTATTCCTCGTCACCCTATCACTATTTCTGCGCCCCGTCCGCCTACAATCACTATCACCAGGGCCGGACCAATCCTGTTCGAAAGCACTAATGCCGTTCCATGGCATTACGGCGCCGAAGTCTATTGTAATGGTCAGAAGATAGAGCTTGAGCCGTTCGGATCGACCATGCAGAATCTTACCGGAGTCAGTGGCATCACTCGAAGCGGTAGAGTGTTCGCGCCAGCAGAGGTTGCAGCAGAGAAAGTGGTCAGGGCTGACGCTGTGGACAAGGGTAAAGGTAAAGTTGTCGAAGAGGTCCCTGCAGGGGCAGAGAAGGACTTGCTGGTTAAAGATGCTGAAGAGTTTATGCGACTGATCAAAAAGAGTGACTACAAGATTGTAGATCATCTTCATCAGACTCCGTCAAAGATCTCTATTCTTAACTTGTTGCTGTGTTCTGAGGCGCACCGCAACGCATTACTGAAGGTATTGAATGCTGCATACGTGCCGCAGGAGATATCAGTAAATCAGCTGGAGGAGGTGGTGGCCCATGTCAATGGTGGTAATGGGCTAGGATTCACAGATCTAGAGCTAACTCCTAAAGGAAGAGATCACAATAGCGCCTTGCACGTCTCGATAGAGTGCAGGGGCACTATTATGTCGCATGTCCTGGTGGATACGGGTTCCTCGCTTAATGTGCTTCCGAAGAAGGCACTGATGAAGTTGGATACCCGTGGATTGCTTTGCACGCCCAGTGATCTGGTCGTGAAGGCCTTTGATGGAACTAAGTGCCACGTCTTCGGAGAGTTGACCCTGCCAATTCAAGTTGGTCCAGAGACGTTCAATACGGTTTTCTATATCATGGATATCATGCCCGCCTATAGTTGCCTCTTAGGTCGGCCATGGATCCATTCTGCTGGTGCCGTGACGTCCACGCTGCATCAGAAGCTCAAATATGCTGTCGGGGGCAGCATAGTGACCGTCTGTGGTGAGGAGGACATCATGGTGAGCCACCTGTCGTCCTTTAAATACGTTGAAATGGATGGCGAGATCCATGAAACGCTCTGCCAAGCGTTTGAAACCGTCAGGGTGAAAGAGGTAGCTCCCGTCGTCGCAGAGAAGCAAGAGATGAATCTCTCCTCGTTTAAGGAAGCTCGGGCCGTCGTCGAAGCCGGTTCCACCCCAGGCTGGGGGCATGTCTTGGATATACCAATCAAGCAGGATAAGTTTGGATTGGGGTATTCTCCTGAAGCTGAAGCTTCATCTTCTTCTGGCAGTTCGTCTCGTGGGAAGGGGCCGATTCTATTCACCAAGGGCAGAGTAATTTTCGAGAGCATCAACGCAGCGTCTGAGGACAGCGGGGATATCGATTGCGATCTTGACGCCTGGATGCAGCCAAGCAAGCCGGGCGAGCGCCTCAACAATTGGACCATCAAGGAGATTATCAAGCTGACAAGTGAAGAGTAATGATTTGCTTTTTGCAATATTTGTACAACCCTATGTCCTGCCCGGGGCATAGTGGTTTTACTGTCAGGGCCTTGTTGGATTATGTGTATTCATTTTGTTAATAAATAAAAGGCGTTTTCTTCGCACTCAAATATCGTGTTCTCTGTTATTCCTGTTTTATGTTTATTTCGAAAAAACAGAAAAATGGCAACGAGGTTTGTGCTAACCTGCATATTCTTGCTTTAAACTTAACCCTTGTTATTGCAGGATCCACGTAAGAGATGACATCGACTCTGGACCCTCTACGGCTCACTACGACTTCGATTGCCCGATCTATCAAGCCGAGGATGAGATTGATGAAGACGAGGACCTTCCGGAAGAGTTGGCCCGCTTGTTGAGACAAGAGGAAAAGGTTATTCTGCCTCATGAAGAGGATATTGAGATCATAAATCTGGGTTCTGAAGAGCTCGTCAGGAATGTCAGAGTAGGGGCTGCGCTGCAGAGTGATGTCAAGCATAGACTGGTCGAGATGCTTCGAGAGTATAGTGACGTCTTTGCTTGGTCATACGAAGATATGCCCGGACTCGACACTGATATCGTGGTTCATCGCTTGCCGTTGCGAGAAGATTGCCCTCCAGTCAAGCAGAAGCTCAGAAGGACGAGACCAGACATGGCTGTAAAAATCAAAGAAGAGGTCCAGAAACAGTTGGACGCAGGATTTCTAGCCGTTACCACTTACCCTCCGTGGGTCGCCAACATAGTGCCTGTACCGAAGAAGGACGGTAAGGTACGCATGTGCGTCGATTATCGGGATTTGAATAGGGCGAGCCCTAAGGATGATTTCCCGTTGCCTCATATCGATGTGTTGGTCGACAACACAGCCCAGTTTTCCGTGTTTTCGTTCATAGATGGCTTCTCCGGTTACAATCAGATTAAGATGGCACCGGAGGACATGGAGAAAACGACGTTCATCACCCCCTGGGGAACATTTTGCTATAAGGTAATGCCCTTCGGTCTGAAGAACGCAGGGGCCACTTACCAGCGAGCAATGGTAACTTTGTTTCATGATATGATTCATCATGAGATCGAGGTCTATGTTGATGACATGATTGCAAAGTCCCAAATGGAGGAAGAGCATCTGGTTAACTTATTGAAGCTTTTTGAGAGGCTTAGGAAATTCAGGCTGAGGCTGAATCCTAACAAGTGCACTTTCGGAGTGCGGTCCGGAAAGTTATTGGGGTTTATCGTTAGTGAACGAGGGATTGAAGTTGATCCTGCGAAAATAAAAGCTATCCAAGAAATGCCAGCGCCAAAAACAGAAAAAGAAGTTCGTGGTTTCCTGGGCCGAATAAACTACATTACAAGGTTTATCTCTCAGTGACCACCACTTGTGAACCGATGTTCAAGCTTTTAAAGAAAGATCAGGCGATTACTTGGAATGAGGATTGCCAGAAGGCATTCGACAAAATAAAGCAGTATCTTCAAGAACCTCCAATCTTGATACCCCCAGTGGCTGGACGACCATTGATCATGTACCTGACGGTTCTGGAGAATAGTATGGGGTGTGTTCTAGGTCAGCACGACGAGACGGGCAGAAAGGAGCATGCCATTTATTATTTGAGTAAAAAGTTCACTGAGTGTGAGTCTCGATACTCGATGCTGGAAAAGACGTGTTGTGCATTAGCTTGGGCCGCCAAACCTCTACGACAGTATATGCTCAACCACACCACTATGTTAATTTCGAAGATGGATCCGATCAAGTACGTCTTCGAGAAGTAGGCTCTTTCGGGCAGGATTGCCAGATGGCAAATGGTGTTAACAGAATATGATATTCAGTACGTCTCCCAGAAAGCCATTAAGGGAAGCGTATTGTCTGATTACCTTGCCGAACAGCCAATCGAAGACTACCAGCCGATGAAGTTCGAATTCCCTGACGAGGATATTATGTTTCTCAAAGCGAAGGACTGCGATGAGCCATTGCCCGATGAGGGGCCAGATAGGAAGTCTCAGTGGAAGGTGATATTCGACGGAGCGGTTAATTCCTATGGAAGTGGTATCGGGGGTATCACCACGACTCCTCACGGATCCCACATCCCGTTTACTGCGAGACTGACGTTTCCAGTTACCAACAATGAAGCAGAGTATGAAGCGTGTATTATGGGTCTAGAAGAGGCAATTGATTTGAGAATCAAGAATCTAGACATATATGGTGACTCAGCGCTTGTAATCAATCAAATTAAAGGGGAGTGGGAAACCCGTCAGGCGAATTTAGTGCCGTACATGAATTATGCCAGGAGGCTGCTTCCGTTCTTTGACCGAGTGGAACTTCATCATGTACCCAGGGCTGAAAATCAGATGGCTGATGCCTTAGCCACGTTGGCTTCAATGTATAAAGTCAATTATTGGAATGAGGCTCCAAGAATTGTACTTTCGCGTCTTGATAGACCAGCATTTGTGTTTGCAATCGATGATGCCACTGACGGCAAGCCATGGTTCCACGACATCCAGACCTTCCTTATGACTAAGGAGTATCCTGCGGGTGCGTCAACCCAGGATAAGAAGACTCTAAGGAGGCTATCCGGAAAATTTTATCTCAATCCTGATGGAGTGCTGTATAAGAGAAACCACGATCTCGTGCTACTCAAATGTTTAGATGAGAAAGAGGCAAGTATGCTCATGGAAGAAGTCCATGAGGGCACATTTGGTACGCACGTCGGCGGGCATGCCATGGCAAGAAAGATCCTGAGAGTAGGGTATTACTGGCTGACTATGGAGTCGGATTGCTTCAGATTCGCGAAGAAATGTCATAAATGCCAGATTTATGCTGATAAAGTTCATGTGCCGCCGTGCCCATTGAATGTCATGTCCTCCCCTTGGCCGTTCTCCATGTGGGGCATCGACATGATAGGCAAGATCGAGCCCACTGCGTCTAATGGTCATCGTTTCATTCTGGTAGCTATCGACTACTTCACCAAGTGGGTGGAGGCAGCCTCGTACGCTAATGTGACCAAGCAGGTGGTAGCTAAATTCATAAAGAAGGACATCATCTGTCGCTATGGAATTCCCGAGCGAATCATTACTGATAATGGTTCGAACTTGAATAACAATATGATGAAGGAGCTGTGCCAGAGCTTCAAGATCGAACACCACAACTCATCTACTTACCGGCCAAAGATGAATGGCGCCGTCGAAGCCGCCAACAAGAACATCAAGAAGATTGTTCAGAAGATGGTTGTGACGTACAAAGATTGGCACGAGATGCTGCCTTTTGCCTTGCACGGTTATCGTACGACGATGCGTACGTCGACCGGGGCAACTCCTTTCTCCTTGGTGTACGGTGTGGAAGTTGTCCTACCATTAGAAGTGGAGATTCCTTCTTTGCGAGTTTTGGTTGATGTAAAACTCGACGAGGCAGAATGGATTACGAATCATTTAAACCAACTCAGCCTGATGGACGAGAAGAGGTTAGCATCGATTGCATTTGGTCGCCTGTACCAAAGCCGAATGAAGAAAGCTTATGATAAGAAGGTGCGTCCTAGAAGCTTTCAGACGGGTGATCTCGTCCTGAAGAAAATTCTTCCACCACACTCCGATCACCGGGGCAAGTGGACTCCGAATTACGAAGGGCCGTATGTCGTCAGCAAGGTCTTCTCAGGAGGAGCTTTGTTGTTATCCACGATGAATGGTGAAGATTTTGCATCCCCGGTGAACGCGGACGCAGTTAAAAAATACTTTGCTTGAAAGAGACCCGCTGGACAAAAAAGAAAGAGTCCAGGCAAAAAAGGGGCATCCCGGCGAACCAAAAACAGAATAAAAGGTTCGGGCAAAAATTAGGGATATATTGAAAAAATGTACACCCGCGAAGTTGAAAACCTACACTGGGCGGCTTCGGCAAAAAAGGGTATCCCGGTGAACTGAAAACCCGTAAAGGGCGGTTCACGCAAAAGTTAGGGATTTGAATAAGCAAATGACTGCGTTCCGTGTGGACTTTCATTGTTTAGTGGTTTGGAAGACCTGAGGGCCGTTTATCTGAATCAACCTCTTCCGAAGCTGAAGCGTCGGAGAAGTATCAAAGTCGAGTGGGTCTTAGAGGGATCAACTCATGGTGTTCGTCTACGCCTCGTTGCCGACATTTGTATATACTGATGTATATTTATGTTTTCTTTTTACGCGGCTTCCTCATTCCAGGAGCTTGCCTCTGTTGTAAAACATTTTTGCCCATTCAGGGGTTCACCATCAATAAAATGCACATTATTCAGCAATTCTGCTTGTCTGTTTAGCATTTATCTATTTTGTTTGCGGATGAAAACGCCGATGTTTTTGATAAAATGCGCATACATAAACTTGCGGGCCTAGGCCCATTGATTGTTGAAACAATTAATCAACTGAATATTGTCACGAGATAATAACCTGGATAGGCCCCTTTGAGGAGGGTATCTTGTTTGTTTGTTTGTGTTGTTGCAGGTGTAACACCTCCCAGAAGATGTGTCGTGCGCATCCCCGAAGCAGGGCGAGTCCTCCCTCTCCAGCAGAGTCCTGTAGTCTCTCCGCCGCAGAATCTGAGTGCAGAATAGTGAGCATTGATATGTCTCCCCAGGCAGAGATGATTCTTTTCCCCAAGCAGACGCATCCTGAAGGAACGTCGTTTTCTCAGCTGAGTCGCTCGCCAGAGCTCGTATTCTCCCCAGCACCGGGTCACAAGTGCAGATTTCATAGAAGTATTCGGGTACCGAAGCTCGTGTTTTCCCCAATAAAGTCGCCGAAGCAGGTGTCTCCCCAGCACCGGGTCACAAGTGCAGGTTTCGCAAGAAGCTATTCGTACACCGGAGTATGCAGTAACTGATGGTGCCAGACTGAGGTCTCCAGCGGAATTGAGATTCCCCACCAGAGTTATGTTCTCTCCTGAAGTTGGATGATTCCCTCTTCCCCAGTAGAGTGTTGGAACAGCTGATGTTGTATTCCCATGCAGAGTTATACTCTCCCCCGAAGTCAGATGATTCTTTCTTCCCCAGTGAAATTGAAATTCCTCATCAGAGTCGCACCCTCTCCAGCGAAGCAGAATGACTTCTCCTTCCTCAACCGAGTTCGCAGATGTCCAAGAGAGCCGAGTCCTTGGAAGTTGATCAGATCGTGATTGGTTTTTCCCCAGTGGAGTGCGAAGCAGCTGAAGTTGTTTACCCACAGAGTGGTTATCCCCAGAAAAGTAGCCATGACGGCCACGCAGTTTATTCTCGCGATTGATATCAGCAAGTCTGGTTTCTTGTAGAGCTTCGTCCCCTGCAGTAGTCTACTGAAGTTGTTTTCCATGCAGCAGTCCGCGGAAGATCAATTCCCCTGACAGAGTCCGATGGATATTGGCGTGTCCACGTTTTCCTCAGCAGGATGATTCCTCTATCTGAGTAGTTCCTTCTCCTTGACAGGACGATCTCCCCTCGGCATTTATTTTGCTGACGGGATCGCATCATTGTGCATGACTGCATAGCATTTAACACTGCATAGCATTTAACGTTGCATAGCATTGTGCATGATTGCACAGCATTTAGCATAAACGCACATCATTCCCACCGCGTGGGGCATGGCGCAGAAGCATACGCATCATGAGCATGATCCAGGTTGCTATCATTCTTGTTTTACAGGTGTTCCACCAAAGGACCAGTTGCTCGGGACGATTCCTGATATTCTCCCCAACGAGGTCGCTTTCTTAAGATGATTCTTAAGACCCCGGTGTAACTCCCACAGTCGCTCGCTCAAGATGATTTTCGAGATCCCCAGCGAAGTCTGCAGTCCAAGACGATTCTTGAATTCCTCAGCAGGGCCGTTTGCTTAAGATGATTCTTAAGACCTCAGCGCAGGTTCCCGATTGGTTTGCTCAGGAGGATTCTTGAGTTCCCCAGTAGCGTCCCCCAGCAAGAGTTGCCCAGGAAGATTCCTGGAATACCCAACAGAATAAAGTCTCCAGAATGGTTATCAGTTCAGGATGATTCTTGAAGGTGCCCGACGGAGCTGTTTGTTCAAGATGATTCTTGGAGTCCTTAGCAGCGTGATATGTCTGCTCTAACAGTGATGTCTAATCTGAAGATTGGCTTCGTGAACGCCCGAAGGCGATATCAGAAGGTTCCTGTGAGCTCAGATGTCCTTGTTGATGAATCAACGTGTGGCTGAAGACAAGGTTCCAAATTTTGTATTCAAGGTGATCCGTGTTGGTCTGAAGACCAAGTCAGTTGTCCTGAGGTGATGATTGATGGCGATCAAGTGAATAGTTTTTCTTCTGACTGAAGTCGAAGATGTTTCTCCAGCTGAAGCGGAGTTTTCCTGAAGGCAAAGTGTTTGAATCCCCGTAGAGTCATGAATGGCTCTGGATACCTTTTCTCTGACTGAAGTCATAGATTTCCCAAGCTGAAGCGAAGGTGCCTAAGGGCAAGGTTATCCCCAAGATCATGAATGACCTAGGATTCATTCTTCGGACTGAAGGCCGAAATATATCCCTGACTGAAGTCACGGATGCTCTATAGCAGAGGTGGAGTTGCCTGAAGGCAGATCCATGTATCCTTGAAGGCCAAGGACCATTTCTTTAGACTGAAGTCGAAGATACCTCCTGCAGAGTTGCCGACGGGCAAAATTTACATCCTTGAAGGTCAAGGATGTCTATCTTCAGAAGTACTTGAAGATCTTTTCTAGCTGAAGCTGGAATGGCCTGGGGCCAGGGTTTCATTCATCTTCAGAAATACTTGAAGATTTTTCCTAGCTGAAGCTGGAAGTGGCCAGGGGCCAGGGTTTCATATATCTTTAGTGTTGAAGTTCGGCGGTGGGGCAGTTGTGCAACAGTATTCCGATGTTCGTTATGGTTCTGAGGGTGAACCCCAGGTCAGAGTGTGCTCGGTTAAGTCTCTCATTCCCAATGGAGTGGTTTCAAACACGCAAGTGTACCTTTTGTTCCATTTACCAGGGGTGAACCCCAGGTCAGAGTTGTTCGATGTCATATTTTCTCCAGCGGCGAGGTTGAACGTTTGGATTTGACGGCGAGGTCAGATCATGTTTGCTTCCGACGGCGAGGTTGGATGTTTGTTCGACGGCGAGGTTGAACGTTTGGATTTGACGGCAAGGTCAGATCATGTTTGCTTCCGACGGCGAGGTTGGATGTTTGTTCGACGGCGAGGTTGAACATTTGGATTTGACGGCGAGGTCAGATCATGTTTGCTTCCGACGGCGAGGTTGGATGTTTGTTCGACGGCGAGGTTGAACGTTTGGATTTGACGGCGAGGTCAGATCATGTTTGCTTCCGACGGCAAGATTGGATGTTTGTTCGACGGCGAGGTTGAACGTTTGGATTTGACGGCGAGGTCAGATTATGTTTTGTCCGGCGGCGAGGTTGGATGTTTGTTTGACGGCGAGGTCAGACTCTTTAAATCCCCAGCAGAGACGATGTTTGTACGACGGTAATGTCGGGTGTCTCTCAGAGGATGTTTGTTTCCGACGGCGAGGTCAGGTGTAGTTCTTCAGCGGCGATGCGGGGTATTTTGTCAGATGTAGTTCTCCAGCGGCGATGCGGGGTATTTTGTTCAGTATTGTATTTTCTCCAGCGGCGATGCGGGGTATTTTGGTTGATCGACGGCGATGTCAGACTCAGTTTCCCAGCGGCGAGGTTGGGTGTGTCAGTTAATTCAGTTCTCCAGCGGTGATGTTGGATGGTTCGTTCTCCAGCGGCGATGTTGGATATATTGTTTGTTTCCGACAACGACGTCAGATCAGTATTTCTCCAGATAGTTGCCGTGCAGCTATTACTCTAGTGTTCGACGAGTTGAGCAGTTGGCAAATTTTCGGGTTTACCGGTATTCAATCGTCTCGCACCTTGATTGGTTGAGAGCCGTTCGCTTCTCACCCATTCAGGTTCAAGCCGTTTGAATAGGGGCACCTGTTGCACCCCAAAATTTGACCAACAATTATTTACCTATCAAGTGTTTGAAAGTTGATATCTTCACCAGAAAGTTCAAGAGATCCTCAGAGGAATTGGTTGAAACCAGGGTTGTGTGCTTCATAGCTTGAGAGTTGTGGGTGCTCCTCAGAGGATTCTGAGAGTTTGAGAATGAACTTGATGCTTTGAGAAAGTGTATGAGATGCCTTGACAGCCATCATGAAGCCCAGAGAAGTCATTGTGCAAGGATTCAGGAGACTCAACCATGAATGGTATAATTAGGGTTTTGACTGGGTCAGCCCTAGGGCAACTGAGGATTTGGAGAAGGCTGAGACCCAATCCAAGGGTCATGAGATCATGGAATGATGTATGGAGATGTTATAAAGATGATTCCTAAACCAACTCATCATGATTGAAGAGTTTGAGAAGTTTTGAGTTAGGGTTTCCAGGGATTGTCAGTGAAAAACCCTAATTTGATCCCTATCTTCCAGGCAGTTTTAGCTCTAGATGTGATTGACATCTCATCTTCCCCATAACATGAATGTTGTAGAGCTTGTTCTTAGCTTTAATTTGAGTGGTGGAAGTCCTTGATAGTAGTTGCAGAGCTCAAGTTATGGTTTTGACAAATTACAGGTCAGCTGAGGTGTGTGAATCTGGGTCCTTGAAAGTCACCCAACTTGCAGACAACTTTTTCCCTAGTAGGATGATTCCTATGATTTCTTGGTCAACATGAATGTTGAAGGGCATCTTCTTATCTTTCTATAGAGTACTAGAAGTCCTTGATAGGATTTGTAGAACTCAACTTATGGTTTGAACAAGACAGGGGTATTTTGGTCATTTGGCAGTTATAGGTCATTTTAAGCAAAGGCCATATCTCCTATTTCCAAGCCTCAAATGGAAAAACTCAAAACATGAAAGTTGTTCAAAATGGGATTTTAAGTCTATAAAAGTGGTCATGAGTTATTGAAAGAGCTTGTAGCAAGGATTTACAAGATTGGGTGAAAATGACCTAAAAATGGCTTATAAGTTGAAAAAGTTGAAATTTAATTTTGGTTTAGGAGATGTACAAATCCAAAATGAGTCATCCAATATGTCATTTTAACTCCAAACAATATTTTAAAAACAATGGTTCAAGTAGAATTTTGATTTGAAGCTTAGAAATGGGGGTTACTTTGTAATTCTCATTCTTGCATAATAAGGCAACTTGACAAAACTTCACCAAAGGCAAGGAAATGCATGTTTTTCACTCATTATTTCTCAACATCTCTTGTAAGGAGATTTTGAAGCCAATTTGGCAAGCCTAACTCATGAGATATGGTATGATTAGCATGTCATTAAAGGAGAAGTTCTAAAACTTTCTAACACTTTCCACAAGTTTCTAGATGGATCTAGATCATTCCATGGATTGCTATAAGAAGAGTGAATCACAATTTGGCCAGGGTTGGTGATAATTGTTGGTGAGAGGTGAGATTAGAGTGTGAAAAGTGAAGATTCTTCCATTTGCAATTTCACATCAAACCTTCATTCTCTTCCATTTTCATTCATTTCTTCTCCACAAACACACTACTCTGATCCTTGTGATTGATTGCATACTGAGATAGAGGAAGATCCATGGAAGTTTGAAGCTGTTTTGAAGAATTTGCAAGAAGTGCATATTGAGATCAAACACAAGATTCAAGCCTTGTTCATCCATTTTGTTGCATACAGAATTCATATCTGCCATTGGAGATTAATCAAGGAAGCTTGCAGACATTGAATTGTAGGGAAACCATATCCACCATTAAAGTTTGACAGGTTGGTAATCTTGCTCGTATCACCTAATTTATGTGCATTCCACCATAGTTATAGGTTTAGACTGGTTAAGCTAGGGTAGAGGACCATTTTCTGAGGATTAGAGGAAGATTCATGAGGTTTCGAGGCAGGGTACCATTTCTTGCAGAATTGATAGCAAGCTATTGTGTGTGCATTAATGGATATAATGTAGTGTAGAATGGCTAGGATAACCTGTGGAACCGATTTACATCATTAGGTTTGAGCTTGGTTAAGGTTGATAGCAGAAAATCATGGTGGAACCCCAACTTTCGTGCTTTCTGTTAGGATGATTCAAGAGGTTTCAGGGAAGTCTATTGACCTCATTGTGTTCTTGGGGATTAATAGAACATTTTCGCCGTTGGAAGTTTGTGGTTTCATTGGGTAATCAGTGAGAACGAGCTTGAAGAAGATCCTTGCATGGGGTTAGGGTTTCTGCAAACCTTAGGGTTGAGTTGGGGACGATGAAGGTCCACCGTTGGATGATCCCCAAAGCTTCACTAATTCAGTCCATCGCACGACCATTATTTGATTTCAGAAATGGAGGGAGACTGAAGCATCAAAACGCAGCGCACAACTTAACCAAACGCACCGTTTTGATTGAATAAATCTGGGCCTCAGCATTTGTTTCTATTCCCACCCCCCTGATTTGGCCCAATGATCAAAGTAAGCTGGGGCGTGTTACTTTTGATACCCCCCTCCCCTTTATTTCTTAAATTCTTTTATTTTAATTTCTTTTAATTCTTTGCATTTTATAAAATTCATAAAAAATCCAGAAATTAATATTTTTTAATTCTTCTTTTTTTCACATAATCATGGTTTTGTCTAGAAAATTAATAAAAAATAAAATTCCATTTTATTTGTAGTTTAGTATTTTTTAGCATATTTTCTTGTAAATAGTATTTTTAATTGATTTTGGTTAACCCTTGATTTTGTACAATTTGTTTTAGGACTTTCCCTTAGGGTTTTTGGGCCATTCTTTTTGGCATAGTTAGGTATTGAACCCTAGTTTCATGTAGGATTTATTTCCTGATTTATGGATTAAAATTTGATGTAGTTTGATTGTTAGACATTTAGGTGTTCTAATTAGGGTTTTAGGTTGTATAGGTAGACTTGAACAATTTTGTTTTGGGATTTATAGGCCAAATTAGTGTATGGGGAATATATGGGTTAAGGGTAAGTATGTATAGAATCCCCTAGAATTTTACTAGAATATTGTATGGTGTTTTAGTATTTTTCATTGATTTTTGAATGTATGGATAGTGTGTGTGTTGCTTAAAGGCATAAGTTGTATTGTTGTGTTTGTTTTTCTTCTCCTTTGAGTGTGTGAGCCCTGAAGATTGAGTTGAAGACCTTATGGATCATCATTGAAGCTTTGAAGACCTTGCAGAGGGGTTTGGATAGCTTTTGTTGTTTGTTTATAGGTTTACAGGTGCATAGGCAGAGCCCTAGATAGGATACTTCCATTCAATAAACAAGGAGTGTTTTGTTCACCTCCTTCCTTCTCTGTGACATAAAGTCCCTTAAGGGTATTCACCTCTCTCCTTTGGAGGGATTAGTGACCTTACCCTTTGAGGTAGAACTTTGAGAGATCCTTCCCTTTGATGTTAAGTCCTCAATGGCATCCTTTGGAAGTCAGTGAGCACTGTAACATCCTCACCTTATCTTGTTGACTGAATCTTGTTTGCTGGAGCATTTGAACCATTGAAGATGGAAGCTGAAGCTTTGAAGAGGATGATTCCTTGAAGATTGCTGAAGTCTGAAGACTGAGTAGCTGTTGGTGGAGCTGAAGCTTTCTTCTGTTTTCTTTGATGTATTGTTTGTTTTGTCTGATTTGTCTGCTGCATTAGAATAAGCTCATCTAGAATCAGTTCAGTCTAAGAGCATGAGTGCATCTGCTTGTATTGTTACTGTATGGCTTTGCTTGCGGGTATTCGGTAGAGCCCAGCTCCCTTGCCCATGTGCTTATTTTGCTTGATAGCATTTCCTTTCTTTTATCTGTATGATTGCAGTTTGCTGTTTATTGCTTGATAACATGTTGTTTATTTTTCAGTATGATTACTGTTATTTCATGACTGGCTTGAGGTCGAGACGAGCTTGTGGAGGATGAAGCCCCACACACATTTCCTCCCTCACTTGCATTGCATGCATTTTACTGTTAAAGCTGATGCTTTTGTCTGTTTTGGTGTATCATTGACATGATCCCTTAGGACTCTCACTTCCTTTGATAAGGATTTGATGATAGACTTTTAGGTTGAAACCTATGCATGACAACATCTAGGAGTTCCCTGTTCAAACCTCAACCATAGGATGAATCCATGGCATGACAACAGTAGGACTTGATAGTCTCCCTCCTAGTTGGGCCTGTTCTCTTCTCATCTCAAAACAGTTTAAGATACAGTAATCATGAATGATTTCTTTCGTACGTTACGAGCCTTAAGCTATCTGAGAAAGGATTGTGGGAGAGTTTCTTTTCCACAGTCTGAATGTTTAGTATGGTACCCTTTGGGTGACATGCGACGCATTTACTCTCAGGTCATAGTCTCTAGTGCGGTTGAAATCGCAAACACAATAAAAAACACTTCTTTCGTAAAAGACAGGAAATAAGTCGTAGTTTCCCGAACTACGTTTGCTCTGATCTTTCATACCAGATGAAAGTACGTAGGCATAGGATGCGATGTCCTAGCGAGCAACCTTTCCCCTGTAATCCTTCGTAGGCCGAACTACGTTGACTCTGATTTCTCGTTCCAGACGGGAATATGTAGGCATAAAGTGCGACGCTTTGCCGAGTCATTTTTCTTTTCTTTTTCAGCCAGCCTTGATAGGTAGATAGATTATAGCCAACCCGTTCAAGTAAGCAAACAAGCGGGGATCCCGTCGAGTACGACGGACGTGAGGGGTGCTAATACCTTCCCCTTGCGTAACCGACTCCCGAACCCAGACAATGGTTGCGACGACCTTGTCTTACCCTTATTCGTCAGGTTTTTCCGATCGTTTCCTTTCCCGCTCTGAGGGATAAATAACGAAAGGTGGCGACTCTTCTGTCATGCCGGCACCTTATTTTCGCGCAAGCGACAGAGGTCACAGTCGCAATCTCCGTTGTCTTCAGACACCACGTTGATGCTTTCGAAAATTATTCCGCCACTGGTAAACTGGATCGGCCCTTTACCTCGAGACGCACTGCTAGAAGAAGAAGAAGCTTCAACTCCAGGAGAATATCCCAACCCAAATTTATCTTTCTTGTTAGGTATCTCCAGAATTCGCCCCCAGCCTGGGGTAGATCCGGCTTGGACAACGGCCCGAGCTTCCTTGAATGAGGAGAGAGTCATCTCTGGCTTTTCGGTGACTACAGGAGCTACGTCTTTCACTTTGACAGCTTCGAACGCTTGGCATAAAGTCTCATGGATTTCGCCATCCATCTCCACATACTTGAAGGACGACAAATGGCTCACCATTATGTCTTCCTCGCCACACACGGTTACGATGCTACCTCCGATAGCATATTTGAGCTTTTGGTGCAACGTGGAGGTCACGGCTCCAGCAGCATGGATCCACGGCCGGTCCAAGAGACAGCTGTAGGCAGGCATGATGTCCATAATATAAAAGACCGCGTCGAACGTTTCCGACCCGACTTGGATTGGCAGGGTCACCTCCCCGAAAACATGTCGTTTAGTTCCGTCGAACGCCTTCACAACCAGATCACTGAGTGTGCAAATCACTCCACGAGTATCTAACTTCATTAATGCCTTCTTCGGAAGAACATTAAGCGACGAACCCGTGTCCACCAACACGTGCGACATAATCGTGCCCCTACACTCTATCAAGATGTGCAGGGCGCTATTGTGATTTCTCCCCTTCGGCGTCAGCTCCAGGTCTGTGAAACCTAGCCCATTTCCAGCATTTACGTGGGCTACGACCTCTTCTAGCTGATTTAATGATATTTCCTGCGGTACATATGCGGCGTTCAACACCTTCAGCAGCGCATTGCGGTGTGCCTCCGAACACAGCAACAAGTTCAGGATGGAAATCTTCGAGGGCGTCTGATGGAGATGATCCACAATCTTGTAGTCACTCTTTTTAATCAACCGCATAAACTCCTCGGCGTCTTTAACAAGCAAGTCTTTTTCTGCCCCACGCGGGATCTCTTCAACGACTTTACTTTTATCAGCCGCATCAGCTCTGACTGCTTTATCCGCCACGACCTCTAGTGGAGCAAACACTCTTCCGCTGCGAGTAATACCACTGATTCCTGCAAGGTTCTCCACCGTTGACCCAAACGGTTCCAGCTCCAACTTTTGTCCGTTGCAGTAGACTTCAGCCCCATAATGCCATGGGACAGCATTAGTGCTTTCGAACGGTATCGGCCCAGCTCGGGTGATGGTAATTGTGGGCGGTCTGGGCGCAGAAATAGTTATCGTCTGGCGAGGGATGGTGATGGTGGCGACCTCATCATCTTGCTTCAGCACTACCTCTCCTGACCCACTTTCGGCCCTTCGGCTAAACTGCAGAATCCCTTCAGTCATCAGACTTTGAATTCCCTCTACCAACTGTTCACATCCATCAGAACGTGTGGCACAGTCCATACATAGCTCTCCGCAACCTTGAAAGAACCCTCTTTTCATCAACTTAGCTTTAACGAAGCTAAGCGGCGTCTTCAGATCTCTGACGTCAGTCAACAAATCCGAACTCTCGTCTTCGATAATGGCATTCACTCTGCCTCCCCTATGATTCGATAATGGCACATTATCAGAGAAGTTGATGATCTTGGCATCCACCATGTCCTGCACCTTATGCTTGAAGGCTTTGCAGTTCTCTACTGTATGGCCTGGTGCCCTTGAGTGGAACTCACAAGTGGCATTCGCGTCGTACCCTGGCGGAGGTGCCCCTGTCAAGGGAGCCAGCGTTCTCTTCTGGATCAACTGTAGCTGAAGCAAAGTCTGCAAGAGTTGCGCGTATGACATGGGCGGTGTTTCGAGGTGACGGTTCGCCAAAGGTGCCCGATTCTGATACTTTCTATATCCCTGTTGATTCGGTTGCTGCTGCTGCTGCTGTTGAACTCCCGGGATAGTTATACTGGCCACCTGCTGGTGAGGACCTTTACCCTTCCTTCGAGCGTTGGTCACAGCGCTCGCTTCTCCTTCCCGTCTTTTGCCACTATAAGGTTTCTTCCCGCCTCCTCCAGCTGAGGATAACTCACCTTGAATTTTCCCGAGCTTGATCCCATTTTCGATGTGCTCACCTGTGATAATGAGATCTGAGAAGGTTCCGGACATACCGCTGACCAACTTCTCATAGTAAACCCCTGGGAGGGTGGCTACGAACATTTTCACGAGCTCACGTTCAACCATCGGCGGCTGAACCCTGGCTGCCAACTCACGCCACCGCTGGGCATATTCCTTAAACCCTTCATTGTTCCTCTGCGACAAATTCTGCAGCTGGACTCGGTTCGGGGCCAAGTCACTATTGTATTGGTAGTGGTGCACAAATGCTTCAGCAAGATCCTTCCACGTGCACACACTAGTAGGCTCCAGACTCATGTACCACTCGAGGGATGGCCCGGAAAGGCTGTCTTGAAAGAAGTGCATCAGCAACTTCTCGTCCTCAGAATGAGCAGACATTTTTCTGTAATACGATCTCAGGTGGACACGAGGGCAAGTAGTGCCCTTATACTTTTCAAAGGTCAGGTACCTTGAACTTGGGAGGAACCTTGAAATCAGCAATTAATCCCAACTTGGACATATCAACGCCCAAAGTGTTCTGGTTCTCGATATCTCTCATCTTATCTTCAAGTGCTTTGAATCTAAACCGTGCTTCAGCATTCAGCTCCCCTTCAGCACCTCTCTGAGAGAACACGTCGTCCTGACGATCCTCTAGCCATGGCTGAGGCCCAAACAGATTCCCGACACCTGCATTGTCGTTGCCCAGCCCGACATTGACATTAGCTCCCAGACTCCCATTACCGACGCCCGTCGTATTGAGTCCGATGTTGGCCATCACATTGTCGTTGGCACTGCCGTTTCCTCCGGTCACGGGAACACCATTCTGTGGAGTTTCAACTGGTGGAGGAGTAGGCACAGTCCCACCATGAAGTACGCCATTGCTATCAACCCTCGAAATCAGAGTCTGAACCAAGGTTCTGAGTTGATCCTGGCCATTGGCGACCGCTTGCATGAGCTCCATGAAGCGATCCATCCTTTCGCGGAGTTCCTGAACATCAGTTTGCACTTGCTCCATGATCCTGGCTTGATTAGCTCTAGTCGGGTAGCGGTGAATAGGTCTCTGATCAATCCTGGAACTACCTGAAACAACCTGTAAAACACAAAAGGGTTAGGAAAAACAACAAAATGCTCGTTATGCAAATGCTTCATGCAAATGAAAACGTGTGTCTGTGCGCTAGGGAGATCTCCCCCGATCCTAGTGCCTGAGTGCCAGTGCTGATAATAAGAAGAAGTCCGAGTCCAATCATGGAATAACAATCTCATATATAAAGAAAGCCCATCAAGGCAGTACACAACATCAGCGAGTACAAGATGAATCAATAGCGTGACCTCAACCAACAAGCCTGGTGATGGTCAGCATACAACAATGATCAAAACAAAAGGAATACAAATAGTCAAGTACGGCCACGGGCGCGATACTCTTCTAACAACTCCTTCGTCTCTGGATGATCAGGCAGAGTGAGCAACCCCTCGACGAGTAATTCCCTTTGCACAATGGTGTACTGAAGACCTTCGACCGAACCTTCCCATGCTCCTTCGCCGAAACAATCTTCTAACTTCCGCTTCTTGGACTCAAACGTCAGTTTGCTCTCCTTCAGGTTAGCGAGAGCCCTGTTGAGCTGGCCTTCGGCGGCGTATCTGCGAGCGGTTTCTTCATCAAACCTTTTCTCACTAGCTTTTACCTGGGCCTCCAGCTTGGAGATCTGTAGCATCAGCTTATCCTCCCGCTCTTTCCTGGTGGCCAGGGAAGCCTTCCAGTGTTGGTTGAACTTGGATATCCTCCGATACGCTTCGTCCAAGTGCTGCTTCTTCGTAGCCAGTACGTCGTTGACAGCTTTGAAGTCTTGACCCATGCGTTCACGCTCGGCTATCTGCTTAGTCAGGTCTGTCCCCAACCGGTTCACCAGCTCTGTTTACCTTTTGAAAGAATGAACGGCTTCGTTCCTCTCGCTTCGGAGCTGAGCCAATTCTTTCTCCAGTTCCTCATTTGCCCGCTTCAATTCATCTCTCTCAGCCAACACCTGATTATGCTGCTGAATGGGCACAGTAGTAGGCTCTTCAATCATTGGAGGGCTTTCTGGCTTAGCAGGAAGAAACGACATCCTTATAGCATCTGCTCTGGCTCTGATCCAAGTCACATACGGAGGGTAGGCTTGATTGTTGCTTCTCCCAAGCAGTGGCTTTCCCCTCTTACTGATGCCATTCCAGGCGCGCTGAAGCTTGGATAACAGATCCCCCTCTAGAAGACCAGTGAGGTACAGAGATTCCTGTACCTCTTCATCCTTCGGCGGAGCTCTCAAAGTATACGCGAACTGTCAGACCAGCAAAGACGGATTGTAGTTTATACAGCCTTTCCTGCCTATCAAAGGCACGTTTGGAAACCCGCTGCAGCTGAAGATAATCTCGGTACCCAGCCTATCTCTGTCAAACCAGTCAATATCCTCTGCAGATAACCTCATCAGACGCTCGGACCACTCAGCTGTGGCTGCAGACGAAGCAAAGGGACCCCTCTTGGGTAAATGACTATCAAGCCATTTATAAAGCAAGGGCACACAACACGAGACATTCTTGTCCCTTCTGTTCTCGTTTTTGTAGTGGATAGAATGGTAGACATCTCTTATCAAGGTAGGGACTGGATTCCCTGAAGCAAAGATATGAAATGCATCAAAGTCTACAAAATCGGGCATATTAGGGAACAAAATGATGCCATATATGCACAGAGCACTATCCAGATGGGCCATGGATGGGGGTGTGAATATCACTCAGTCCACTAAAGCCCAAGACCACAGTTTAATGAAACGCCTCGTTTCATTGTCTTCAGACTCATCTCTTCAAATGCGAAATCAAATCTTGGCCACACGATCTAGGTCTAGTCAACGGGTCCTTGCCTCATCCAACGCCCATGACCTTATCTTCTTCCTCCAGCCATTAAAATGGAGGGAAAGCTCCATGAACAGAGCTTCAAAGTGAGTCTTCACCACAATCGTATCACCTCAATTCTCAACCAAAATCCATGGTTCAAAACCCTAATCTGCTCTAAATTCAACCCTGATCACAACCATGGCATTAGAATCCATTGAAATGCCCTCAATCTCTAAACCCGATCCAAGATCAAAACTATGCTCAAACTTCAACTTTGGCTATTCTTGAAATTGATTGGCTCAGAATGATCACCACCTCACACTGGTTAAATCTTGCTATTAAACTCATGTTATATCTCACTATACATCGTGTTCTTGATCAAAACAAAAATGGTGTCACTAACTCAAACTTCACCAAATGATCTCAAACTTTCCAGAATCCATCTCCTACTTGTCTCTAACCATTCTAACCTAACAAATCTAACTAATTATGCTTAAATTAAGGTGTAGAAGAAAAGTTGCAAACCTGTCAAATCTTGAATACCAGATAGGTCAAACTTCCACTTCAATCTCTCAAACTCTTCAGAATCACTCCTTGATTGATGTTAATGCTTCTGTTTGCAAAAGATTTGATCCAAGAAGCTTGAATCTCCAAATCCGATTGTGACTTGCAGCTCCCAAAATCCAAATGCTAACTCTTCAATTCTTCATGATCATGCCCTCAATTTGGTATGCACACATTCAGGATGATCAATGGAAGGTGTTAGGATTGAAAGAATCAATGGAAATGGTGTGGAAAGTAGAAATTGATTTCAACTTGCAATGGAAGAAATTGAAATGACTATCTCACTCTCCTCTATAATCTCTCACCAACCTTGCATCTGAGCAAGTTCTAATCACTATATAGGATGATTCTAAACCATCCAGAACTTTCTGGAATCATCCAATGAGAATTTGAGATTCTCATGCCATGAGTTTTTGGTTTCAACTCATCTCATACACCATCTTGTGTTATGCCTCTTGCAACAGCTTATTCTCCTTTGAAAATCTCCTTAGATGAGATGCATGATGTGTTAGGATACCTAGCTAGCTTGTTTATTGATTTCCCTTGTGTTTTGCATATGTACCTTAACATGCAAGCAACCATTTTCCAAAGCAAGTCCATGATCTAGGCCTCAAATCAAAAATGTGGCTGAACCATTGTTTCTAAAATGTTTTCTAGAGTCAAAGTGACCTATTACATGCCATGGTTTGGATGTGTAGCTTGGAAATTTCAATTTCCAACTTTGACTTATTTAACTTATGCCTCCATTTTAGGTCATTTTTACCATTTTGAGCTACAAGCCTTTTCAACATCTCATGACCTCCTAACTATCCTTAAAACATCATTTTAAGCAAGTTTGATGTTGAAGATTTTTCCATTTGAAGTTTGGAAATAGGAGTTATGGCCTTATGCTTGAAATGACCTATAATCTCCAAATGACCAAAATGCCCTTGACTTGTCAAAGCCATAAGTTGAGTTTTACAAATCCTATCAAGGACTTCTAGTACTCTATAGAAATATAAGAAGATGAGGAACAACATTCATGTTGACCAAAAGTCCGTAGGAATCATCCTTCTTGGGCAAAAGTTGGATGCAAGTTGGGTGACTTTCAAGGCCCCAGATTCACATACCTCAGATGACCTGTAACTTGTCAAAGTCATAACTTGAGCTCTACAAATCCTATTAAGGACTTCTAGTACTCAAATTAAAGCTAAGAACAAGCTCTACAACATTCATGTTGGGGGTAAGATGAGATGACAATCCCATCTTGAGCTAAACTTCCTTGAAAATAGGGGTCAAACTAGGGGATTTTACATTGTCAAGCCTTAGAAACCCTAGCTCGAAACTTCTCAAACTCCTCAATCATGATGAGTTGATCTTGGAATCATCCTTATAGCATCTCAATGCATCAATCAATGATCACATGGCTCTTGGATTAGGTCTCCACCCTCTCCAAATCATCAGTTGACCTAGGGTTGACCCAGTCAAACCCTAACTGCACCACTCATGGCTGAGGTTTCTTAATCTTGCACAATGACCTATCTAGACTTCATGATGTCTTTCAAGACATCTCATAAGCTCTCTCAAAGCTTTAAGTCCATCCTCATAGCTTCAGAATCATCTGAGGAGCTCCCACAACTCTCAAGTTAGGAGGCACACAACCTTGGTTTCAACCAATCTCTCTGAGGATCTCTTAACTTCTCTGACAAAGATATCAACCCTTGAACACTTGAATAACCTCCTTGTCTATCTTCATAGTCTTGTGGTGCTCTTTATTGGTAATCATGCCTCTTTACCTCCTACACTCATGTCAATGGAATGCAAGTGATAATGCTAATGTGAATGAGATGGACCACAAGCTAGGTAAAGAAATGTTGGTCAAATTTTAGGGTGCAACAGCTGCCCCTATTCAAACGGCTTGGACCTGACTGGGTGAGGAGAGAACGGCTCTCAACCAATCAAGGTAAAAGACGGTTGAATACCAACAAACCCGGAAATTTGCCAACTGCACAAGTACACGGTACTCTGATGGGAACAAATCTTCGAAAACTGACATACTAGCTGCACGACAACTAGCTGGGGAATTGGTCACACAGTAACCGGTAATACATGATCGATCATGCCGTTAGGCATCAAGATTCCTCGGGACTCATCAGGTCAACACTCAAGTTAATCATGCCGTCGGGCATTCAAAGAGAACTTTGGGCGTCAGCCGGACTTCGTCAGTAAGTCGGGAATAGAATTCTCGTTCAATCATGAACCAATTGGGGATATCCAAACTTCTGCCATCGGGCACTCTGCCTCAGCTAAGAGAACTGATCCGTTAATACGGTTGGACTTCAATCATCAAGTCTTTGAGGGAAGTTTCAACTTCGCTGTTTAGAAACCTGCTAGGGATGACACATCTCCGCCGGGGATTCTGGAGAACTATCAAGTAACTCTGCTTCGGGGATCCAGGAATCATTCTGGATGAATCAACTCTGGTGAGGACTTCAAGAATCATCTTGGACAAATAACTATGCGGGGGCTTTCAGGAATCATCCTGAGCGAACACTCTGCCGGGGACTCTCAGCATCAACTTGAGCAACCAACTCTGGCGACTGCACTGGGGATTTTAAGAATCATCTTAAGCAAACGACCTTGCTGGGGAGTTCAAGAATCATCTTGAGCCAAAGACTTTGCTGGGGACTTCAAGAATCATCTTGAGCAAGCGACTCTGTTGGGGAGGATTCAAGAATCATCTTGAGCAATCAATCCTGCGGCGGAACACCTACAAAACAAGAACGGTAACAACCTAGATCATACTTATTATGCATATGCTTCGGAAATGGCGCAATGCTCCGCACGGTGGAAATGCTATGCGTTTATGATAAATGCTATGCAGTCATGCAAAAATGATGCGATCCCGTCAGCAAAATAAATGCTGAAGGGAGAATCCTCCTGTCAAGGAGAAAGGACCACTCAGATAGGGGGAGGAATCATCCTGCTGAGGAGAAAAAAGTCACACCAATCTCAATTGGACGCTGTGGGGAAGTGAACTTCAGTTGACTGCTGCAGGGGGACGAAGCTCTACGAGAACCTAGACCTGCTGAGGGAAAGCGATGTCAATCGCGGGGATAAACTGCACGGCCTTCACGGCTACTTCCCCGAAGATAACAACTCTGGTGGGGAAATATGGCATCAGCTATTCGACATTCCACTGGGGAAAACCAATCATGGCCCGAGCGGCTTCCAAGGACTCGGCTCTCTTGGGGATCTGCAGACTCGGCTGAGGAAGAAGAAATCATTCTGCTTGCTGAGGAGAGTACGACTCTATGGGGAAACTCAATTTCGCTGGAGACTTCAGTCTGGAACTATCAATTGCTGCACACTTCAGTGAATGACTCAGCTGAGGAGATGACGTTCCTTCAGGATGCATCTGATTGGGGAGAGAATCTTCTCTGCCTGGGGAGACATATCAATGCTCACGATCTCACGTTCAGACTCCGCGGTGAGAGGCTGCTGAACTTTGCTGGAGAAGGAGGAATCATCCTGCTCGGGGATGCGTGCGGCGCACTGCCTGGTACATGCTGCTCCTGTAACAACACAAACAAACAGACAAGATACCCTTCTCAAAGGGACCTATCAAGGTTATCATCTTGTGACAATGTTTAAGTAATTCATTGTTTCAACAATCAACGGCCTAGGCCAGTAAGTTTATGTATGCAAATTTTGTCAAAAACATCGGCATTCTTTTTCGCAAACAAAACAGATAAATGCTAAACAGGCAAACATGATTGCTGAATAGTATACATTTTATTGATAACGAACCCTTGAATGGGTAAAAATGTTTTACAACGGATGCAAGCTCCTGGAATGAGGAAGCCGCGCAAAAGTAAAACATAAATATACATCAGTATATACAAATGTCGGCAACGAGGCATAGACGAACACCATGAGTTGATCCCTCTATGACCCACTCGACTTTGATACTTCTCCTACGCTTCAGCTTCAGAAGAGATTGATTCAGATAAACGGCCCTCAGGTCTTCCAAACCACTAAACAATGAAAGTCCATACGCGGAACGCAGTCATTTGCTTTTTCAAATCCCTAACTTTTGCGTGAACCGCCCTTTGCGGGTTTTCAGTTCACCGGGATACCCTTTTTTGCCAAAGTCGCCTGTTGCACCCTAAAATTTGCTCAACCTTATTCACTTGGTTTATGTTTCAATATCATTAGCATTTGCATATAGAGTCATGTACATAGTCTTATCATCTGCATAGCATAGCATAGCAAATCATCCAACAGGGACCGAGCATTATTCTCATCTCTATGAGCCTATCAAGAGGTTATTATTCTAATTCAACCTCATTCAAGTCATCAGAAAGAATTTGAAAGCTAAAGAGGTCAATAGATCAAGCAGTGCATCTATCTCCTATCTGAGGGTATCTGGGGATTATCAAAGAAATTGTGAGATGTGGCTGAGCATGGAGAGTATGTGGACATCATGGAAGACTTAGAAAGTCACTTGGAGAAGGAAACAAGTCATTGATATGATCACAAGTATTGCAGTTGAAGACAGTCAACTAGGGTTTCATCTGGGTCAACTCTAGGTCAACTCTAGGTCAATTGACTGATTGAAAGGCATTAAGGTCTATTGGAGAGATGTGGGGTTCATCATTTGACATGTAAAGGAAGATATGGTGATATGCTAAGAAGAAATCAAGAGAAATCAAGGAGAAGAGGGGTTTCTAAATTAGGGTTTCTGTGTAAAATCCCCTAGTTTAGGTCAAATTTCCAAGCAAGATAAGTCAAAATTCAAGCTTCAAATGGATCCTTGGTCCACATGAAACTTGTAGAGTACCTTCATAGCTTTAATTTGAGTGGTGGAAGTCATCAAGATGACTTGTAGAACTCAAGTTATAGCTCTTGCAAGTTACAGGTCATCTGAGAGCATTGAAATTTTGTCTGTGAAAGTGACTTGTCTTCCAAGCAATTTTTACCCCTCAAGGAGATTTGAAATGAATTTCTGGTCAACATAAGAGTTGTTCCTAATTGTCTTAGATTTCTAGAATGGTATGGTATGCCTTCATATGATTTGTGTAACTCTACTTATGGTCTTGGCAAGCAAAGGGTATTTTGGTCATCTAGTGATTACAGGTCATTCTTAGCCTATGCCTAAAACTCATACAAGGAAGCCTCAAATGAAAAACTTCACAACATCAAAGTTGCTCAAAATGCCATTTTAAGTCTAGAAAAGAAGTCATGGAAGTTTGGAAATGCATGGAATGAGACTTGACCAAAATTGGTGGAAAATGACCTAAAAAAGGCATATAAGTTGAAAAAGTTGAAATAAAAAATTGGTTTGAGAGATATACAAATCCAAAATGGGTCATCCAATATACCAAATTGATTCCAAACATCATTTTAGAGACATTGGTTCAGCCACATTTTTGAGTTTAGGCTTAAAAATTGGACTTCCTTTGTAAATTTGATTCATGCATTTTAAGGTACCAAAAGGAAAAGCTTGCCAAAGCCTTAAAATGACTTGAAATGCCTTGTTTTCATTTTACCATCTCATATAAGGGGATTTTAAGGAGAAGTGCATGGTTATCATGAGATCTCATGGGGTTTACTAAAAAATAGAAAAGTTGAAAATCTCATTGCATGAGAAGTTCTAGAAACTTCTTGGAAGGTTCTCAAAACTTCTAGATGTTTCTTTTGACATCTATATATGCCCTAGAATGGATCCATGCAGGGGTTGGTGATTGATTGTGCTTGCATACCATAGTTTGAAGTCCTTCATCCATGTTGCATTTTGATCTCAAACTCCATTAAAACTTCATCAATCATCATAGTTCTTGTTTCCATCGTCTTCCATCATCATCATAGAGCAATTGGAAAACAAGAGTGAGAGGAATCTGTGGCTGGTTCATGAGATCCAAAGCTTCACTCCAAGTTGCATGAAGGAGTGGCTAGGGTGATTCAAGAAGTTTGAGCAAGAACCAGTGCAAACAGAAAGACTAGCATCCATTGAAGATCACTCGAAGCAAGCATCAAGGCTTGAATTGAAGGGGAACCACCATAGTCATCATCACTTGCAAGGTATGCATTTCTCTTCGAATCGCCTTATTTATTCAGTTTTAGATCATGTTGTTAGGATCAAAATGCTTAGAGACCATAGGTGTTTGATTCCTGAGAAGTAGAGAGATTTCTGTGAGGTTCCATGGCAGAGTGTTGAAACTTTGATGATCAAGAAACCTTAGTTTAGGGGATTTTAATCATGGTGAATTAGTTCAGAATAATCAGTGCAATATGGAGATTACATTAGTACAAGAGTTGGCAAGTTTGGTGAACTTCCATTGCAGGGTGCAGTTGATGAACCAAGGGTTTCCACCTATCGGGTTTTATTATGGGGTTAGTTTTAGAGCAAACTAAAAGCATAGTCATGTAGAGGGGAAGAAATGGAGTGAGTTTGGTCTTTATAAGTCTTGATTTCATGGCGTATTGAAGGAGCATGAGGGACCTGAACATGGCTGCATGGGGAGTGAAATTCTGAGGTTAGGGTTTTGGTTTGGGGACGATGAAGGATGACCGTCCGATTAGTTCATTTATTTGACCTTTTAATCGAATCCAATGGCTGGTATTTGAATTGAAAAATGGGGGGGGGGGGGGGGGGGGGGCTGACCGAAGCGAAACGCAGCGTTTCACTTAAACGCGCGTCTGGGCTGGATCTCATTTTTCTATCCCCACCCCCCTTCTTGATAAGCCCAACAATTTACACGTGATCTTGCTGCTATTTGCACCGCGAATTTACCTTTTTTATTTGTTTTTTTAATTCAATTTTCTGAGCGAGCTGGGCCTAATAGGATTGATATCTGCACCCCTGGTTTCATGGCCCAATGGAGATTACAACTGGGCGCAAATGCTATTCAGACCCCCTCCCCCTTTATTTCATTATTTTGTGATTTTTGTTTCTTTAATATGTTCTCATCTTTAAAAAATCATATAAAATTGAAAATAGCTTAGTTTTAATTGGTTCTTTTTGCTATAGGTCCATAATTCTGTCTAGAAAAATATGAAACAATAAAAATGGCATTTTATTTTGTTTTAATATTTTTCATGCATTTTTCTTGTAAATAGCATTTTATTATGTTTTGTTTAGTACATGATTTTGTTAATTTTGGTTTGAATAGTTGCTTTAACATTTTTAATCCATTCTTTTTAGGTTGATTAGAGTAGACATGTATCTTGTATATAAAAATTAGTTCACAATTTTAGAAATTAATTTTAGGAGATTTGTTTAGATGTGAACAAAATGAACAAAATTAGGGTTTAGGTGACAACATAGGTGAATAAGTTCATTTCCCTTAGGAGTTAGAAATTGAATCTTTGGGGTATGGGACTATAGGGATTAGGGGTAGTTATTAGATCCCTTAGAAATCATTAGGATTCCCCTACTGCTATTAATATATTGTCTATATTTGTTTGACTGGTGTGGTGTGCCCTCTCTGGGGATTATTACTTGTCTGTGTGGGTATTGGGTTTGCTTGGGGATTGGGAGAGCTGAAGACTGGTGATGATGAAGCCCATTTGAAGATCAGAGACTGAAGACCAACTTCCAGAGTTGATGAGGAGATTCTGTGCTGGCAGCTGTTGAAGTTTGTAGGATCTAGGAGTTAGGCAGAGCCCTAGAGTAGTCAACTTGATTCTCAAACATGGAAGGTCTTGATTGCCTCCATTCTTCTCTGTGATACAGAGTCTCTCTAAGACACTCACCCCCTTCCTTTGGAAGGCTTGGTGCTACTGTCTAAGGGATAGAACTCTTGAGAGAAAATATCTTATGTGTTAGTAGCAGTCTGTTTGCCACCCTTGGTGGTCAGCTAATTGCTTAACACCCAATTCACTCTTATGATTGATCCCTCATCCTGGAGGTTAGGACTTGAAGAAAAGCCATTGTAGACTAAAGACTGATAATCAGAGACCTTGCTTGAAGGCTGTGGAGATGGAGATTGATGCTTTCTGAAGCTTGTAGTTGATTGGTGATGACTTGAAGTCAGATGTTGATGCAAAGCTGCTGTGGCTGTTTATTTTTCTGTTGTTATTCATTTCTGATGTATTGATTGGTTTTTTGGACTGTATTGTTTGCTGTTACCCTGTTGGGTTGAAAGTGAATCCTGTTCACTTTTGCCTATTGTTTTCTAGGTTCGAGGTTGAGTGGGACTCCCTTGCCTCGCTTGTATTGTTGCATCCATGCATTTTACTGCTTTACTGTATATATCTGCTATTGTTTCTGTTTCTGTCAATTCCCTTAGGATCTCTGTTTCTCTCTGTGCAAGAGAGGAACATGATAGACACTAGGTCTTAACCCATGCATGATAACACTAGGTTAGTTTGATTCCCTTCGCAACCGTAGGCTAGAGTTCTGTATCCCTAATTTTTGCGGGTGTACATTTTTTTCAATTTGTATCCCTAATTTTTGCCCGAACCTTTTTCCTTTTTTATGGTTCGCCGGGATGCCCCATTTTTGCCTGGACTCTCTTTTTACTGTCCAGCGGGTCGCTTTCAAGCAAAGTATTTTTTAACTGCGTCCGCGTTCACCGGGGATGCAAAATATTCACCGTCCATCGTGGATAACAACAAAGCTCCTCCCGAGAAGACCTTGCTGACGACGTACGGACCTTCGTAATTGGGAGTCCACTTGCCCCGGTGGTCGGACTGTGGAGGAAGAATCTTCTTCAGGACGAGATCACCCGTCTGAAAGCTTCTAGGACGCACCTTCTTGTCATAAGCTTTCTTCATTCGGCTTTGGTACAGACGACCATGCGCAATCGAGGCTAACCTCTTCTCGTCCATCAGGCTGAGTTGGTTTAGTCGGTTCTTAATCCATTCTGCCTCGTCGAGTTTCACATCAACCAAAACTCGCAAAGAAGGGATCTCAATTCTAACGGTAGGACTGCTTCCATACCGTACACCAAGGAGAAAGGAGTTGCCCCGGTCGACGTACGTACCGTCGTACGATAACCGTGCAGTGCAAATGGCAGCATCTCGTGCCAATCTTTGTAGGTCACAACCATCTTCTGAACAATCTTCTTGATATTCTTATTGGCCGCTTCAACGGAGCCATTCATCTTCGGCCGGTAAGGAGATGAGTTGTGGTGTTCAATCTTGAAACTCTGGCACAGCTCCTTCATCATCTTGTTATTCAGATTCGAACCATTATCAGTAATGATCCGCTCGGGAATTCCGTAACGACAGATGATGTCCCTTTATGAATTTAGCCACCACCTGCTTGGTCACATTAGCATATGAGGCTGCCTCCACCCACTTGGTGAAGTAGTCGATAGCTATTAGAATGAAGCGATGACCGTTAAATGCAGTGGGCTCGATCTTGCCTATCATGTCGATGCCCCACATGGAGAATGGCCACGGGGAGGACATGACATTTAACGGGCACGGCGGCACATGAACTTTATCAGCATAAATCTGGCATTTATGACATCTCTTCGCGAATTTAAAGCAATCTGATTCCATCGTCAGCCAGTAGTATCCTGCTCTCAGGATCTTTCTCGTCATAGCAGGCCCGTCGGCGTGCGTACCAAATGTGCCTTCATGGACTTCTTCCATGAGCATACTCGCCTCTTTCTCATCTACACATCTGAGTAGCACGAGATCGTGGTTTCTTTTATACAAAACTCCATCAGGATTGAGATAAAAATTTCCAGACAGCCTCCTCAGAGTCTTCTTATCCTGGGTTGACGCTCCCGCAGGATACTCCTTAGTCATAAGGAAGTTCTGGATATCATGGAACCATGGCTTGCCGTCGGCGGCCTCCTCGATTGCAAAGACGAATGTAGGTCTATCAAGACGAGAAAGGACAATTCTTGGAGCTTCATTCCAAAAATTGACTTTATACATTGAAGCCAACGTGGCTAAGGCATCAGCCATCTGATTTTCTGCTCTGGGCACATGATGGAGTTCCACTCGATCAAAGAACGGAAGCAGCCTTCTGGCATAATTCATGTACGGCACCAAATTCGATTGACGAGTCTTCCACTCCCCTTTAATCTGGTTGATCACAAGTGTCGAGTCACCATATACGTCTAGGTTCTTGATTCTCAAATCAATTGCCTCTTCTAGACCCATAATGCATGCTTCGTACTCCGCTTCATTATTGGTGATTGGAAACGTCAGTCTCGCAGTGAACGGGATGTGGGATCCATGGGGAGTCGTGATGATCGCCCCTATGCCACTTCCGTAAGAATTAACCGCCCCGTCAAATATCAATTTCCACTGGGATTTCTTATCTGAACCCTCGTCGGGCAACGGCTCATCGCAATCCTTCTCTTTGAGAAACATGATATCCTCATCAGGGAATTCAAATTTCATCGGCTGGTAATCCTCGATCGGCTGTTCGGCAAGGTAATCAGACAATACGCTTCCCTTGATGGCCTTCTGGGAAACGTACTGAATATCATATTCCATCAACACCATTTTCCATCTGGCAATCCTGCCCGAAAGCGCTTGCTTCTCGAAGACGTACTTGATCGGATCCATCTTCGAAATTAGCATGGTGGTGTGGTTGAGCATGTACTGTCGTAAACGTTTGGCAGCCCAGGCTAGTGTACAACACGTCTTCTCCAGCATCGAGTAACGAGATTCACAGTCAGTGAACGTTTTACTCAAATAGTAAATGGCATGCTCCTTTCTGCCCGTCTCGTCGTGCTGACCGAGAACACACCCCATACTATTCTCAAGAACTGTCAAGTACATGATTAATGGTCGTCCAGCCACTGGGGGTATCAAGATTGGAGGTTCCTGAAGATACTGCTTTATCTTGTCGAATGCCTTCTGGCAATCCTCATTCCAGGTAATCGCCTGATCTTTCTTTAAAAGCTTGAACATCGGTTCACACGTGGCCGTTAGCTGAGAGATAAACCTTGCAATGTAGTTTATTCTGCCCAAGAAACCACGAACTTCTTTTTCTGTTTTTGGCACTGGCATTTCTTGTATGGCTTTTATCTTCGCAGGATCAACCTCGATGCCTCTTTCACTCACGATAAACCCCAGTAACTTTCCGGACCGTACTCCGAAAGTACACTTGTTAGGATTCAGCCTCAACCTGAATTTCCTAAGCCTCTCAAAAAGCTTCAGCAAATTGACCAGATGTCCCTCCTCCGTTTGGGACTTCGCAATCATGTCATCAACATAGACTTCAATCTCATGATGAATCATGTCATGAAACAAAGTTACCATAGCTCGTTGGTAAGTGGCCCATGCGTTCTTCAGACCGAAAGGCATTACCTTGTAGCAAAATGTTCCCCAGGGAGTGATAAACGTCGTTTTCTCCATGTCCTCTGGCGCCATCTTGATCTGGTTGTAACCGGAGAAGCCATCCATGAACAAAAACACGGAGAACTGGGCTGTGTTGTCGACCAACACATCGATATGAGGCAGCGGGAAATCATCTTTGGGGCTCGCCCTATTCAAATCCCGATAATCGACGCACATTCGTACCTTACCGTCCTTCTTCGGTATAGGCACTATGTTGGCGACCCACGAAGGGTAAGTAGTGACCGCTAAGAAGCCAGCATCAAGCTGTTTCTGCACTTCTTCTTTGATCTTAACGGCCATATCTGGTCGCGTCCTCCTAAGCTTCTGCTTAACGGGAGGACAATCTTCTCGCAGCGGCAAGTGGTGGACCACGATGTCCGTGTCAAGTCCGGGCATATCTTCGTATGACCAAGAAAAGACGTCACCATACTCTCTTAGCATCTCGACCAATCTCTGCTTGACATCACTCTGCAGTGCAGCCCCTATCCTGACGTTTCTGACGAGTTCTTCAGAACCCAGATTCACGATCTCAATCTCCTCTTCATGAGGCAGAATAACTTTCTCCTCTTGTTTCAACAAGTGGGCCAACTCTTCAGGAAGGTCCTCGTCTTCATCAATCTCTTCTTCGGCTTGATAGATCGGGCAATCGAAGTCGAAGTGAGCCGTAGAAGGTCCAGAGTCGATGTCATCTGTTATGTGGATCCTGCAATAACAAGGGTTAAGCTTAAAACAAGGATATGCAGGTTAGCACAAACCCCATTGCCATTTTATTGTTTTTCAAAACAAATATAAAACAGGAATAACAGAGATCACAATATTTGAATACGAAGAAAACGCCTTTGATTTATTAACAAAATGCATGTACATAATCCAACAAGGCCCTGACAATAAAACCACTATGCCCCGGGTAAGACATAGGGTGGTACAATGATTGGAAAAAGTAAATCATTACTCTTCGCTCGTCATCTGGATGATATCCTTGACGGACCAATTGTTGAGGCCCTCGCCTGGCTTGCTTGGCTGGATCCAAGAGTCAAGGTCACAGTCGCTATCTCATCTGTCTTCAGACACCGCGTTGTTGCTTTCAAAAATCATTCCGCCACTGGTAAATTGGATCGGCCCTTTACCTCGAGACGCACTGCAAGAAGAAGAAGAAGCTTCAGCTCTAGGAGAATATCCCAACCCAAATTTATCTTGCTTGTTAGGTATCTCCAGAATTCGCCCCCAGCCTGGGGTAGATCCGGCTTGGACAACGGCCCGAGCTTCCTTGAATGAGGAGAGAGTCATCTCTGGCTTTTCGGTGACTACAGGAGCTACGTTTTTCACTTTGACAGCTTCGAACGCTTGGCATAGAGTCTCATGGATTTCGCCATCCATCTCCACATACTTGAAGGACGACAAATGGCTCACCATTATGTCTTCCTCGCCACACACGGTTACGATGCTACCTCCGACAGCATATTTGAGCTTTTGGTGCAACGTGGAGGTCACGACTCCAGCAGCATGGATCCACGGCCGGCCCAAGAGACAGCTGTAGGCAGGCATGATGTCCATAATATAAAAGACCGCGTCGAACGTTTCCGGCCCGACTTGGATTGGCAGGGTCACCTCCCCGAAAACATGTCGTTTAGTTCCGTCGAACGCCTTCACAACCAGATCACTGGGTGTGCAAATCACTCCACGAGTATCTAACTTCATTAATTCCTTCTTCAGAAGAACATTAAGCGACGAACCCGTGTCCACCAACACGTGCGACATAATCGTGCCCCTACACTCTATCAAGATGTGCAGGGCGCTATTGTGATTCCTCCCCTTCGGCGTCAGCTCCAGGTCTGTGAAACCTAGCCCATTTCCAGCATTTACGTGGGCTACGACCTCTTATAGCTGATTTACCGATATTTCCTGCGGTACATATGCAGCGTTCAACACCTTCAGCAGCGCGTTGCGGTGTGCCTCCGAACACAGCAACAAGTTCAGGATGGAAATCTTCGAGGGCGTCTGATGGAGATGATCCACAATCTTGTAGTCACTCTTTTTAATCAACCGCATAAACTCCTCGGCGTCTTTAACAAGCAAGTCTTTTTCTGCCCCACGCGGAATCTCTTCAACGACTTTACTTTTATCAGCTGCATCAGCTCTGAATGCTTTATCCGCGACGACCTCTGGTGGAGCAAACACTCTTCCGCTGCGAGTAATACCACTGATTCCTGCAAGGTTCTCCACCATCGACCCAAACGGTTCCAGCTCCAACTTTTGTCCGTTGCAATGACTTCAGCCTCATAATGCCATGGGACAGCATTAGTGCTTTCGAACGGTATCGGCCCAGCTCGGGTGATGGTAATTGTGGGCGGTCTGGGCGCAGAAATAGTTATCGTCCGGCGAGGGATGGTGATGGTGGCGACCTCATTATCTTGCTTTAGCACTACCTCTCCTTACCCACTTTCGGCCCTTCGGCTAAACTGCAGAATCCCTTCAGTCATCAGACTTTAAATTCCCTCTACCAACTGTTCACATCCATCAGAACGTGTGGCACAGTCCATACATAGCTCTCCGCAACCTGGAAAGAACCCTCTTTTCATCAACTTAGCTTTAACGAAGCTAAGCGGCGTCTTCAGATCTCTGACGTCAGTCAACAAAACCGAACTCTCGTCTTCGATAATGGCGTTCACTCCGCCTCCCCTATGATTCGGCATAGGATTCTTCGTGACATTTGGCACATTATCGGAGAAGTTGATGATCTTGGCATCCACCATGTCCTGCACCTTATGCTTGAAGGCTTTGCAGTTCTCTACTGTGTGGCCTGGTGCCCCTGAGTGGAACTCACAAGTGGCATTCGCGTCGAACCCTGGCGGAGGTGCCCCTGTCAAGGGAGCCAGCGTTCTCTTCTGGATCAACTGTAGCTGAAGCAAAGTCTGCAAGAGTTGCGCGTACGACATGGGCGGTGTCTCGAGGTGACGATTCGCCAAAGGTGCCCGATTCTGATACTTTCTATATCCCTGTTGATTCGGTTGCTGCTGATGTTGAACTGCCGGGATAGTTATACTGGCCACCTGCTGGTGAGGACCTTTACCATTCCTTCGAGTGTTGGTCACAGCGCTCGCTTCTCCTTCCCGTCTTTTGCCACTATAAGGTTTCTTCCCGCCTCCTCTAGCTGAGGATAACTCACCTTGAATTTTCCCGAGCTTGATCCCATTTTCAATGTGCTCACCTGTGATAATGAGATCTGAGAAGGTTCTGGACATACCGCTGACCAACTTCTCATAGTAAACCCCTGGGAGGGTGGCTACGAACATCTACACGAGCTCATGTTCAACCATCGGCGGCTGAACCCTGGCTGCCAACTCACGCCACCGCTGGGCGTATTCCTTAAACCCTTCATTGTTCCTCTGCGACAGATTCTGCAGCTAGACTCGGTTCGGGGCCAAGTCACTATTGTATTGGTAGTGGTGCACAAATGCTTCAGCAAGATCCTTCCACGTGCGCGCACTAGTAGGCTCCAGACTCATGTACCACTCGAGGGATGGCCCGGAAAGGCTGTCTTGAAAGAAGTGCATTAGCAACTTCTCGTCCTCAGAATGAGCAGACATTTTTCTGTAATATGATCTCAGGTGGACACGAGGGCAAGTGGTGCCCTTATACTTTTCAAAGTCAGGTACCTTGAACTTGGGAGGCACCTTGAAATCAGCAATTAATCCCAACTTGGACATATCAACGCCCAAAGTGTTCTGGTTCTAGATATCTCTCATCTTATCTTCAAGTGCCTTGAATCTAAGCCGTGCTTCAGCATTCAGCTCCCCTTCAGCACCTCTCTGAGAGAACACGTCGTCCTGACGATCCTCTAGCCATGGATGAGGCTCAAACAGATTCCCGACACCTGCATTGCCGTTGCCCAGCCCGACATTGACATTAGCTCCCAGACTCCCATTACCGACGCCCGTCGTATTGAGTCCGATGTTGGCCATCACATTGCCGTTGGCACTGCCGTTTCCTCCGGTCACGGGAACACCATTCTGTGGAGTTTCAACTGGTGGAGGAGTAGGCACAGTCCCACCATGAAGTACGCCATTGCTATCAACCCTCGGAATCAGAGGCTGAACCAAGGTTCTGAGCTGATCCTGGCCATTGGCGACCGCTTGCATGAGCTCCATGAAGCGATCCATCCTTTCGCGGAGTTCCTGAACATCAGTTTGCACTTGCTCCATGATCCTGGTTTGATTAGATCTAGTCGGGTAGCAGTGAATAGGTCTCTGATCAATCCTGGAACCACCTGAAACAACCTGTAAAACACAAAAGGGTTAGGAAAAACAACAAAATGCTCGTTATGCAAATGCTTCATGCAAATGCAAATGTGTGTCTGCGCGCTAGGGAGATCTCCCCCGATCCTAGTGCCTGAGTGCCAGTGCTAATAATAAGAAGAAGTCTGAGTCCAATCATGGAAATAACAATCTCATATATAAAGAAAGCCCATTAAGGCAGTACACAACATCAGCGAGTACAAGATGAATCAACAGCGTGACCTCAGCCAACAAGCCTGGTGATGGTCAGCATACAACAATGATCAAAACAAAAGGAATACAAATAGTCAAGTACGGCCACGGGCGCGATACTCTTCTAACAACTCCTTTGTCTCTGGATGATCAGGCAGAGTGAGCAACCCCTCGACGAGTAATTCCCTTTGCACAATGGTGTACTGAAGACCTTCGACCGAACCTTCCCATGCTCCTTCGCCGAAACAATCTTCAAACTTTCGCTTCTTGGACTCAAACGTCAGTTTGCGCTCCTTCAGGTTAGCGAGAGCCCTGTTGAGCTGGCCTTCGGCGGCGTATCTGCGAGCGATTTCTTCATCAAACCTCTTCTCACTAGCTTTTACCTGGGCCTCCAGCTTGGAGATCTGTAGCATCAGCTTATCCTCCTGCTCTTTCCTGGTGGCTAGGGAAGCCTTCCAGTGCTGGTTGAACTTGGATATCCTTTGATACGCTTCGTCCAAGTGCTGCTTCTTCGTAGCCAGTACGTCGTTGACAGCTTTGAAGTCTTGACCCATGCGTTCACGCTCGGCTATCTGCTTAGTCAGGTCTGTCCCCAGCCGGTTCACCAGCTCTGTTTGCCTTTTGAAAGAATGAACGGCTTCGTTCCTCTCGCTTCGGAGCTGAGCCAATTCTTTCTCCAGTTCCTCATTTGCCCGCTTCAATTCATCTCTCTCAGCCAACACCTGATTATGCTGCTGAATGGGCACAGTAGTAGGCTCTTCAATCATTGGAGGGCTTTCTGGCTTAGCAGGAAGAAACGGCATCCCTATAGCATCTGCTCTGGCTCTGATCCAAGTCACATACGGAGGGTAGGCTTGATTGTTGCTTCTCCCCAGCAGTGGTTTTCCCCTCTTACTGATGCCATTCGAGGCGCGCTGAAGCTTGGATAACAGATCCCCCTCTAGAAGACCAGTGAGGTACAGAGATTCCTGTACCTCTTCATCCTTCGGCGGAGCTCTCAAAGCATACGCGAACTGTCGGACCAGCAAAGATGGATTGTAGTTTATACAGCCTTTCCTGCCTATCAAAGGCACGTTTAGAAACCCGCTGCAGCTGAAGATAATCTCGGTACCCAGCCTATCTCTGTCAAACCAGTCAATATCCTCTGCATATAACCTCATCAGACGCTCGGACCACTCAGCTGTGGATGCAGACGAAGCAAAGGGACCCCTCTTGGGTAAATGACTATCAAGCCATTTATAAAGCAAGGGCACACAACACGAGACATTCTTGCCCCTTCTGTTCTCGTTTTTGTAGTGGATAGAATGGTAGACATCTCCTATCAAGGTAGGGACTGGATTCTCTGAAGCAAAGATATGAAATGCATCGAAGTCTACAAAATCGGGCATATTAGGGAACAAAATGATGCCATATATGCACAGAGCGAGGATGGCGTTGAACGCGACCCAACATCCGTCTTTGGCGCACTGCTGAGCCTTTCCCACTAAAAACTGCAAGGAGAAACTAGGAACCTTGTTCCAACTAGACAATACCAACTCGGAGGCATCCAGATGAAGCCAAGGAGCTAAACCAGCCAGATCAGGCTCAACATCCATATGAACAAAAGGCATCTGCCTCTTGATAGGCACACCTAGCAAGTCAGCATATTCCTCTAGCGTAGGGGCGAGAACAAAATCCTGGAAAGTGAAACATCTCAACGGAGGATCGTAGAACTGCAGCAGAGCGTGCAACCCATTCAACTCGAACGCAGAAGGTTTACGAACCAAACTGAGCAATTTGCCGTAAGATTTTCTGAACTCATCCCTCACAGAATCATCTGCTAAAGCAATCAAACCGGTCAGCCGAACCACATCAGGGGCAGGGAACTTGTAAGCCACGGTCTTCCTCAGAGAACCCATAACAATACAATAGGAGGCAAGAAATCCTGGATCGGGGAAAACGGTACCTGCAACACAGACACACGTTAATGAAATGCAAATGAGTATGCAAAGCAATGTAAAATGCAATCATGCATCAGGAGATCAAGGCAACTGTGCTGTGGAGATTCTGTATCAACAAAACTATAATCCTGCTCTATCAAGAACAACCACTTTCTCTGATAAGAAGAAAACCTAGGTATCAGACCACAAATCTGCTCTGTCAAGAACAAACATCTAATAATAAGGACCTCTGATACAGGACCAAGAAACTGCTCTGTCAAGAACACACATCTGATGATAAGGACCTCTGATACAGGACCAAAACTCTGCTCTATCAAGAACAAACATCTGATAATAAAACTCTGCTCTATCAAGAACAAACATCTGATAATAAAACTCTGCTCTATCAAGAACAAACATCTGATAATGAGATCCTCAGACCCCAGTCATAAACTTGCTCTATCAAGAACAAATACACGTCTGATGATAGGATCCTCTGATCCCAATCAAAAACCTGCTCTGTCAAGAACAAATACACATCTAATGATAAGATCCTCTGATACAGGACCAAAACTCTGCTCTGTCAAGAACAAACATACATCTGCAGATGAGATCCTAAGATCCCAATCATAAACCTGCTCTGTCAAGAACAAATATACATCTGCTGATGAGATCCTCTGATCCCAATCAAAACTGATCCACTATCAAGAAAACCAGGTAGTCTGAAGGTCAAGGTTTCCTGCAACAAACCCAACCCTGCTCACAGGTATGGACCTAAACTGACTCAAGTTCGGCATCATATGCGTTCATCAGCGTCACAGACATTCAAGAGGGGTGATACGATACCCAGAAGGTGTGGCATCACCAGCTCATGAAGCGGCCTCACTCGGCTGAATCACAAATGATCGGTCCCCAGAGTCGACAATCCTCCAAACCAGCAATCGTCTTAACCCAAAGGGTTGAAAGAGAAGCCAACCGGGAGAACCTCGTCTGAGCGTGGATTTCATGAGACACTAGTGCCTGCAAAGCAAGCACGCGCCCACTAATTTCCACAACTAATGCTATGTTCACTCAAGCCTGGGTCTGGCTTCTCACTCATCAGAATTCCCCTCCCACAACAGCACAGATAATCATATCATACTGAAAATAAAATGCGGGAAATAAAAAATGCGATAAATAAACACAACCCAACAAGTAATCATACAAGCGCTAGGATTGACTCTCGCAGGGGACGTCGGATCCCCAAACTGACTCGCATACGGGACGTTGGATCCCAGGAAACTATAGAGTCCCCAGCAGAGTCGCCAGCTGTCGCTTCCGCGAAAATAAGGTGCCGGCAGAACAGAAGAGTCGCCACCTTTCGTTATTTATCCCTCGGAGCGGGAAAGGAAACGATCGGAAAAACCTGACGAAAAAGGAATAAGACAAGGTCATCGCAACCGTTGTTTGGGTTCGGGAGTCGGTTACGCAAGGGGAAGGTATTAGCACCCCTCACGTCCGTCGTACTCGACGGGATCCACGCTTGTTGTGTTTACTGGACGAGTTGGTTTATCTATCTACCTATCAAGGCTGGCTTAAACGGAAAAGAAGAATGACTCGACAAAGCGTCGCGCTTTATGCCTACGTATTCTCATCAGAGAATGAGAAATCAGAGTCAACGTAGTTCGCCTAACTACGGGTTACAGGGATGGTGGCTCGCCAATACATCAGTACTGTGCCTATGTACTCTCAACAGGCATGAGAGATCAGAGCTTACGTAGTCCGGGATACTACGCATTACGGGGATTTAGATTCATCTATTTTATCGAGTAGGGTTAAACAGCAGTTCCAGCAGTTAGGGACAAGGCCTGTTTGCTGTGGCGCTGAAGTTTAACGACACTCTTTTCTTCAGAAAAGCTTCCTTTGAATTACGGGCCCACGGGGCAAAAAGGTTTGTGTCGCTACTGCGAAAATCGGCGCCGGCTGACAGAAGAGTCGCCACCGTGCGTTATTTATCCCAAAGGAGGGAAAGGAAACGCTCGAAGTAAACCTCGCAAAAAACGGGAAAAGGTATGGTCATCGCAACCAAAACCTGGGTTCGGGAGTCGGTTACGCAAGGGGAAGGTATTAGCACCCCTCACGTCCGTCGTACTCGACGGGATCCACGCTTGCTTGGGTTGTCTAAAGGATGCAAAACAATCTATCTACGGCTGCTAAATCTAAACGGAAGGGAATTGACTCGATAGAGCGTCGCACTCTATGCCTACGTATTCTCAAGAGAGAAAGTCAGAGTCAACGTAGTTCGGGACTACGGGGAATTGGCTCGCCAAGACCTCGTGTCTTGTGCCTACGTACTTCCACACAGCATGGAAGATCAGAGCTTACGTAGTTCAGGCTAACTACGGCTAGACTGGGTGTTCTCACATAGGAGTGAGATATCAAACTGGTTTTAAAGGTACGGGAACCTATGGGAACTAAAGCTACGGTCTGGTCTCAAATGCACTCGGGCAAGAGAAAAGGATAACAATCAGTCGTCAGCGGGAAAGTCTCGATCGCACAGCAGCGAGAGAACAGAAGAGTTAGTTGTTAGTGTGCTCGCTAGGATATCGCATCCTATGCCTACATATTCTCGTCTGGTACGAGAAATCAGAGCAGCTGTAGTTCGGCTAACTACGGGTTTACAGCTGAAGAAATAAACAGCAACAGGAATTACTGGAAATAAAGATGCAGGAATGCCACAGACAAATAGAAAGAGGAACACCCCAACTTCTAGACAAACAAAGGCCACACCTCCCAAAGGCGAGATAGCTCAGCTCAACCAACTGCCAACAAGCAAAAACCACTCACTAACAACCAAGCAGAAGGGGTCAGGAACTCAACTTCTCATGCACACGAGGCCTATTTCTAAGATGCACCTATCTCAGAAATACCTAGATGAACCCCTGAGTCTAATGCAGCACAACATCACACAAGTCAATCAACACAAAGAGAGAGCTAACCCGCCCGACAAACTCTTATCCAAAAGCATGAAACTACCCATGAGCAGGACCCTAAACAACCCTAAAACACAACCCTAATCTACCTCTGAGCAAAGTCCTAAGCAAAACCCTAATCAAATCCCTAAGCAAAGCCCTAAAGCAAAACCTTAATCAAATCCCTAAGCAAAGCCCTAAAGCAAAACCTTAATCAAATCCCTAAGCAAAGCCCTAAAGCAAAACCTTAATCAAATCCCTAAGCAAAGCCCTAAAGCAAAACCTTAATCAAGGGAAATCAATCCCAGTCTTCAAGCTTCAAGACAAGCTTACCAAAGAAAGGGAGCTAAGTAGGCAGACTCATAGTGCCTTCCTCAGGAAAGTACTAGGAGGCCCCTACTTAGGAATCATATCCCATGCGGCTCAACAACTGTGAACGGTTTACATTCCTCCTCAGGAGAAACTAAACTCACATGAAGGCTCCCACATCATTGGATATTTGAGAAATCCTACATGAACTAAGGGAACTAAGTGAACAGACCCATAGTGCCTTCCTCTGGAAAGCACTAGGGGGCTTCCACTTAGGAATCATATCCCATGTGGCTCAACAACTGTGAACGGTTTACATTCCTCCTCAGGAGAAACTAAACTCACATGAAGGCTCCGACATCATTGGATACTTAAGAAATCCTACATGAACTAAGGGAACTAAGTAAACAGACCCATAGTGCCTTCCTCTGGAAAATACTAGGGGGCTTCCACTTAGGAATCATATCCCATGCGGCTCAACAACTGTGAACGGTTTACATTCCTCCTCAGGAGAAACTAAATTCACATGAAGGCTCTGACATCATTGGATACTTAAGAAAGAGGTGAGAAGAAAGAATGAAAGACATTTATAGTGCCTTCCTCAGGAAAGTACCATGAAATTCCCTCAAACTTCAGGATCTCAAACCTCACAGAAAGAGAGCAAGCTCCTAGACTAGGCCTTCAATCCATGCACCCTTGCAAGCTCCATCAAGTCTTCGTCCAGCCTCCATCTTCAAGAAGAAACCACAGGCCCTCAAACCAAAAGAAACTATCTCTAAAGTTCAACCACAGTTGAACTTCAAAGTCAGAAGCCCTCAAGACTTCTCCTATTCTCAAGCTCAAACAAAAAATAACAGAACACCCTATAAAAATCTACCAAAAATCTAGGGGAAACCTACATGCCTCTATGATCCCAAGATCAAATCTCAAAGCCTAAGTCAACTTCTAAGGCTACTAAACGATCCCTAACATATGAATGGTCAAGGGTTAACCTGCAAGTTATGAGGTCTCTACTCTCTAACCCTAAAACAACATCAATCAATTTCTAAAATATCTATGAAAAATCTATGGGGAGCATGCATTAGTCTAGCACAACATACTAAAAAAGAAAAGCAAAATTCATTACCAAGTGAGAGAACTAAAATCAACAAGGCAGACACATCACAAATCAACTACTCAATACCAACTAAAATACAAAAATGCAAATAAAAATGAAAATGCATGATCAATTCAATATTTTTGCACCATAAAATTCTAAATTGAATTATGAATCTACAGAAAAAATAAGGGAATTAATTGGATCATCCTACTATTTTTTATGAATTATTTCCTAACATGGATAAAACAAGGAAAATTAAAAAGAAAATAAAACCAGGGGGTGCACTCAGCAAAACGCCTCAGTTATTCAGACTGGGCCCAAATATAGGGGGGTGCGCATAGCAATTGGGACAAAGGCCCAGGCACCATTCAGTTTTTTCAGCCCACAGGGGGAGGGGGGAACGAGTGAATGCAGGGGTGTCCTTAGCAATCTCAGATTGGGCCTAATCTAATCCAAACCCTAACCCAACTATCTATCAACAAAACCAGTCTTCTCCCCCAAAATCTCGTTTACTGTTCATTACCTCCCCTCAAACCCTAATCGCCGTTCCTCCCCTTCTCTGAACCTCTCAAGAACTCTCAAACAAACTCTCTCAAACACTTCCCTAAATCTCATTCAAATCAACCTAATCCTCACCCTAACCTAGATTATCCTTATCAATCAACACTGACCTTCAACTCTCAAAGCAAAAAAAACCTAATCCACTGAATGAACAACAATGGAGGTGTAGCGAAAAGAAGTGAAACTTGGGTTTAAGCGATGGAAGTGATGAAGCTTTGAAGAATCTCCAAACGAGCTCGCGGAGATCTTGAAGATTTATGGAGGATTCTTCGTAGATTCTTAAGGATCAACCAACCGGAAGATAGTTGAAGATGAACTGGGTACTTCGAAGGTCTTCGAAGGATGATTGAAGATCTTGGTTGAAGGCGTCGTTGGAGATCCGACGATCTTTGAAGAAGATCGTTGTTGAAGCTTAGACCAGTTCACTGGAGACGATACACGCTGATGTTCTTTGAAGGAAGCGTCGAGGAGATGAATCTTGATGGTGGTTTCTGGGAATTTTCAATTGAAGGTGGATGAAGATCGTAGACGAATGTCTGGGCGTCGACTCTGATTGTTCTTGGACAGCAAAGCGAAACTATGAAGAATCTTGCAGGTTCTCTGAGAAAATCTGAGAAAATCGCCGGTGGATATGTGCTTAGATGAAGTTTCCGGCAAGGTGATGTTTTCCAGCGAAAGGGAGATCGAGGTAGAAGATGAAGATTCAAAGGTTTGGATGAATTTCTGATGAAATCTGCAGATTCTGACGTCTGGCGGTGGTCCGGTGACGGTTAGGGGGTGACCGGCGGCAATTGCATGCCGGCCGGTGAGCGCTTCCGGCGAGGGGCGACGGGTGGACAAGTGTATCGCATGCAGGAAGTTGGCTGTGAAGTGGACACGTGGCCGAAGGGAGAAGGAGGGAAAGGGCCACGCGTGGAGGGATGTAGGACGCGTGTCAAGTGTGTGTATGGTTCTGAGTTATTGCAAATGAAGTGGCTCCCTCCTGATTGAACCGCGTGGCACGCTTATATAGTGACACATGTCACTGCAATTCTGGACAAAAAGATGGACAAAAATGGACTGAAAGGATAAACTGGGCCTCCAAACTGGGCCCAACGAAAATGGCCTGAAAAACCTAATTAACCTAATTAATGAAAATGATTAAACCTAATTAACTCTAACTAAAATTAAAACTGCAATTAAATCTTAAATGAAAATTAACCTAATCTAATTAATCCTGATAACCTCTAATTAAAATCTAACCAAAAGATTAAAACCCTAATTAAACTCTATTAAAAGGGACTTAACATCTAATATATGCTAATCACTAGACTAATGATAATAGAAAAAAAAACTCTAATAATTCTCTAACAATTCCACTAATCTCTAACCCAATAAAAATAAAAACTCTAATAATTTCTATTATTTCTATTAAACTTCTACTAATTCTATATTAAAACTATAAAGCTAATATCTCTAATACTCTAAAAACTAGTTAAAAGCTATTTAATTTCTAATGAAACCTATATTAAACTATATTAACTTCTACTTAAAAAAATCCTAATAAAAGAAATATTCTATTTATCTAAAAACTTAATATCTAAAAAAAGAAATTTATTCTAAGATCTATTTAAACAATTTATAAATTCTAACAAATTTAAAACTATTAAGAAATCTATTTAAATTCTAGAAAATCTATAAAATCTACTTAAAATCTACAAAAGGCTATTAAACCCTAAAAAAAATGCAAACAAAGGCAAATAACCAACATAAAAGAGAGCGCGAGACCAGATCGAAGCAAAACAGTAACCCAGACACCAAGAATCTCAAAAATCACTGCGAACTGAAAATACCCAGGAAGCGCGCGACTTCTCAAAATAAACTCTGATTATCCGAACCGGTCTGAGATACCCGAAAAGCGACAACAGGGCTGTAATCCCGATAAAATCACCATGATTGAGGAAATGCACTATATGCAGTATGCAAATGCGAATGCGAAAATGCGTCGAAGCATAAACCGAAAGTGGCACCGGTTGGTCAAATTTTAGGGTGCAACAGCTTGAAGTTTGTTTTCTGTCTTTTACGGAAGAAGTGTTTTTTATGGTGTTTGCAATTTCAATCGCACTAAAGACTATGACCTGAGAATGAATGCGTCGCATGTCACCCAAAGGGTGCCATACTAAACATCCAGACTGTTCAAAAGAAACTCTTCAACAATCCTTTCTCAGATAGCTTAAGGCTCGTAACGTACGAAAGAAATCATTCATGATTACTGTATCTTAAGCTGTTTTGAGATGAGAAGAGAACAGGCTCAACTACGGGGAGACTATCAAGTCCTACTGTTGTCATGCCAAGGATTCATCCTATGGTTGAGGTTTGAAACAGGGAACTCCTAGAAGTTATCATGCATAGGTTTCAACCTAAAGTTCTATCATCACTTCCTTATCAAAGGAAATGAGAGTCCTAAGGGGTCATATCAATGATACACCGAAACAGATAAAGCATCAGCTGAAACAGTAAACAGTAATGCAGTAAACGACTGTAAAATGCATGCAATGCAAGTGAGGGAGGAAATGTGTGTGGGGCAGCAGCCTCCACAAGCTCATCTCAACCTCAAGCCAGAATGAATAACAGTAATCATACTGAGGATATAAAAACATGCTATCAAGCAAAATACAATAACTGCAATCATACAGAAGAAATAAAAATCATGCTATCAAGCAAAACAAACCACATGGGCAAGGGAGCTGGGCTCTACCGAATACCCACAAGCAAAGCCATACAGTAACAATACAAGCAGAGGGAGAAACTCAACCTCTAGTGCAATCATGCTCCTAGATTAAAGCTAGTCTAGATATGGACTTATTCTAATGCATCAAGCAAGTCAAACAAGGCACATCAGCAATACAGAGAAAAAACAAAGAAGAAAACAGATCAACTCCTCCCTCTTCCAACTCCAAGCCTCAGCTCTTCTAACAGCAACTCAGTCTTCAGACCTCCATCACTCTTGACAAATATCAATTTGCTTCTCCAGGTTTCAACCCTTCAACATAAGTTTCAACTTATTCTTTCTTCTCTAAGCTTCAGCTCCTTAATCAGCTCCACCTTCAGGCTTCACTCTTAACCACAAGTATCAACTTAATTCCTTCAGAATCTCCAAGCTTCAAAGTAAGTATCAACTTATCCTTTGTTCTTCAAGCCTTAGCTCTACTCTCAATCTCAATTGAATCCTCTTCATAAGTATCAACTCAGGCTTTAAGCTCTCAAGCTCTCTAAGCTTCAGCTGAAATGGCTATGCTCAGGGAATCATCCTCTTCCATACTCTTCAATGAAGTCTTCATCTTCACACTCAAGCCCAACATCTCTCAAGATACTCAAACCAGAAGAAATCACTTAACTGGATAAGCTAGGATATTAAACTGCTTATTGACCACCCAAGGTGACCTATAAGGGTTTAACATCAAAAGAATGGTTCCCTCAAAAGTTCTACTTCCTAGGTACCATCACTTATCCCTCCAAAGGAGGGAGGTGAATACCATGGAAGGACCTTGAATCATGGGGAGGAATGGAGGTGAAAGATACCATCCATGTTTAAGAAAGAAATTAACTAGGTCTAAGCTTTTCTTAATTCCTAACCCTAAAACAACAACAAAACAAACAAGGCTTCAAGCTCTCAAGCTCCTTCTTCAATCCTCAAGTATTCCACTATGCTTCTCCATGCTCCTCAAAGCAAGACCAATCCCACCAAGCCAAGCAAAAACCCACAAAGCAAGGCAAAACAAAGTACAGGCCCACTAGGGCAACACAAACAACAATCCATTAGAAAAATCAATTAAAAATAGTATACTATTATATTAAAATCTAATATAATTTCTAGGGGATCCTATATACCTACCCTTAATACCCTATATGTCCCAATATCTAACTTGACCTAGAAACCCAAAATTCTAGTGTTATTGTGGACCTATGTTAAGGATTGACCTAAATCTACACAACCTAAAGTCATCTAATCAAAACTAATCAAAAATTAATCACAAAATTATGGAATAAATCCAGAGGGGAGCTAAAGTCCTAATCTAACTATCCTAAAAAGAATGGCCTAAAAATATGAAGGGAACTAGCTAAACAAAATTCTACAAATCTATGCCTCAACATAAAAGGAATTAAAAAGCTATTAAAAGAGAAAATATACAAAAAATAATAAAAATGCATGAAATGCAAATATTTTGATTTCATAATTTTCTAGACATAAATGTGAAATAGGACAAAAAATCCCCATGCAAAAATCATCATTTTTCTATTTAATATGATTTTTCAAAGATTAAAAAAATGGAGAAAAAGAAAATAAAATGGTAAATGATTGGTGCAGATAGTAACCCAGTGCAGTTCATTATGAGAATGGGCTCAAAACGGGGGTGTGATCAGCAAACACGCTAGGCCCAATTTTTAATCAGAAAACAAATAACAAAATATAAAGAAAAAAGAAAAAAGCACGGTGCATTTAGTAAAGAAAAACAGTTCATTATCCAGATGGGCCATGGATGGGGGTGTGAATATCACTCAGTCCACTAAAGCCCAAGACCACAGTTTAATGAAACGCCTCGTTTCATTGTCTTCAGACTCATCTCTTCAAATGCGAAATCAAATCTTGGCCACACGATCTAGGTCTAGTCAACGGGTCCTTGCCTCATCCAACGCCCATGACCTTATCTTCTTCCTCCAGCCATTAAAATGGAGGGAAAGCTCCATGAACAGAGCTTCAAAGTGAGTCTTCACCACAATCGTATCACCTCAATTCTCAACCAAAATCCATGGTTCAAAACCCTAATCTGCTCTAAATTCAACCCTGATCACAACCATGGCATTAGAATCCATTGAAATGCCCTCAATCTCTAAACCCGATCCAAGATCAAAACTATGCTCAAACTTCAACTTTGGCTATTCTTGAAATTGATTGGCTCAGAATGATCACCACCTCACACTGGTTAAATCTTGCTATTAAACTCATGTTATATCTCACTATACATCGTGTTCTTGATCAAAACAAAAATGGTGTCACTAACTCAAACTTCACCAAATGATCTCAAACTTTCCAGAATCCATCTCCTACTTGTCTCTAACCATTCTAACCTAACAAATCTAACTAATTATGCTTAAATTAAGGTGTAGAAGAAAAGTTGCAAACCTGTCAAATCTTGAATACCAGATAGGTCAAACCTCCACATCAATCTCTCAAACTCTTCAGAATCACTCCTTGATTGATGTTAATGCTTCTGTTTGCAAAAGATTTGATCCAAGAAGCTTGAATCTCCAAATCCGATTGTGACTTGCAGCTCCCAAAATCCAAATGCTAACTCTTCAATTCTTCATGATCTTGCCCTCAATTTGGTATGCACACATTCAGGATGATCAATGGAAGGTGTTAGGATTGAAAGAATCAATGGAAATGGTGTGGAAAGTAGAAATTGATTTCAACTTGCAATGGAAGAAATTGAAATGGCTATCTCACTCTCCTCTCTAATCTCTCATCAACCTTGCATCTGAGCAAGTTCTAATCACTATATAGGATGATTCTAAACCATCCAGAACTTTTTGGAATCATCCAATGAGAATTTGAGATTCTCATGCCATGAGTTTTTGGTTTCAACTCATCTCATACACCATCTTGTGCTATGCCTCTTGCAGCAGCTTATTCTCCTTTGAAAATCTCCTTAGATGAGATGCATGATGTGTTAGGATACCTAGCTAGCTTGTGTATTGATTTCCCTTGTGTTTTGCATATGTACCTTAACATGCAAGCAACCATTTTCCAAAGCAAGTCCATGATCTAGGCCTCAAATCAAAAATGTGGCTGAACCATTGTTTCTAAAATGTTTTCTAGAGTCAAAATGACCTATTACATGCCATGGTTTGGATGTGTAGCTTGGAAATTTCAATTTCCAACTTTGACTTATTTAACTTATGCCTCCATTTTAGGTCATTTTTACCATTTTGAGCTACAAGCCTTTTCAACATCTGATGACCTCTTTACTAGCCTTAAAACTTCATTTTAAGCAAGTTTGATGTTGAAGATTTTTCCTTTTGAAGCTTGGAAATAGGAGTTATGGCCTTATGCTTGAAATGACCTATAATCTCCAAATGACCAAAATGCCCTTGACTTGTCAAAGCCATAAGTTGAGTTTTAAAAATCCTATCAAGGACTTCTAGTACTCTCTATAAATCTAAGAATATGAGGAACAACATTCATGTTGACCAAAAGTCCATAGGAATCATCCTTCTTGGGCAAAAGTTGGATGCAAGTTGGGTGACTTTCAAGGCCCCAGATTCACATACCTCAGATGACCTGTAACTTGTCAAAGTCATAACTTGAGCTCTACAAATCCTATCAAGGACTTCTAGTACTAAAATTAAAGCTAAGAACAAGCTCTACAACATTCATGTTGGGGGTAAGATGAGATGACAATCCCATCTTGAGCTAAACTTCCTTGAAAATAGGGGTCAAACTAGGGGATTTTACACTGTCAAGCCTTAGAAACCCTAGCTTGAAACTTCTCAAACTCCTCAATAATGATGAGTTGATCTTGGAATCATTCTTATAGAATCTCAATGCATCAATCCATGATCACATGGCTCTTGGATTAGGTCTCCACCCTCTCCAAATCATCAGTTGACCTAGGGTTGACCCAGTCAAACCCTAACTGCACCACTCATGGCTGAGGTTTCTTAATCTTGCACAATGACCTATCTAGGCTTCATGATGGCTTTCAAGACATCTCATAAGCTCTCTCAAAGCTTCAAGTCCATCCTCATAGCTTCAGAATCATCTGAGGAGCTCCCACAACTCTCAAGTTAGGAGGCACACAACCTTGGTTTCAACCAATCTCTCTGAGGATCTCTTAACTTCTCTGACAAAGATATCAACCCTTGAACACTTGAATAACCTCCTTGGCTATCTTCATAGTCTTGTGGTGCTCTTGATTGGTAATCATTCCTCTTAATCTCCTACACTCATGTCAATGGAATGCAAGTGATAATGCTAATGTGAATGAGATGGACCACAAGCTAGGTAAAGAAATGTTGGTCAAATTTTAGGGTGCAACAAAGTGCAACAGCGAGTTTGAAACTCCTCTAACAACTCTTTCGTATCATGGTGATCAGGTCTAGCAATCAATCCTTGGATAAGCAACTCCCTCCTGCTGATGGTGGCCTGTAAACCTTGAGCATAATCTTCCCAGGTGCCTTCCCCAAATGCATCTTCAAGTTTAGACCTCTTCAGATCTGCTCTCAACTTATACTCCTCCAACGTTGCAAGAGCTTCACGTAGCTCGCAGTCGCTTTCGTATCGATGAGCTGATTCTCTGGGAGCTTTTTCATCTTAGATTCGGAGTTGAGTCTTTAACCTGTCAATCTGTTGATGATGCCCATCTTCCCTTTCTTTGTTGTTGGTTAAGATAGCATTCCATTGTGCATTTAACTTGGATATCTCAACGTGTGCTTTCTCCAACTCTTTCTTCTTCCTTTTGAGGGCATTACCCAAGCTCCTCATATCCTGACCAAGACGTTCTCTGACGCGAATTTCTTCAGTCAGTTCTCTTCCTATCTTGTTCACTGTCTCCGTCTGCATCTTGGACAAGTGAGTGGCTTGATTCTTCTGACTCCTAAGTTGGATGATTTCCTTCTCTAATTCTTCATTCACCCTGCGTAGTTCTTCTTTTTCATCTCACAATTGATTGTGCTTCTGAATATCAATTGTCGTTGGCTCTTCAGCTACCCGGGGTACAAAGGTTCCTTGATGGGAAATGGTAGCAACAATCTCTCACTTTTTTCCTGGATCCAATCCACATATGGTCCATAATCTCTGCAATCGCTCTTGCCCAATGCAATCTTTTCTTTGCGTTGAACATTACTCCAAGCTTGGTGTAATCTAGTCAGAATGTCACTATCAGCTAGCCCTGTGAAATACAGAGATTCTTATATTTCTTCTTCCTTCAGGGGTTCTCTGAGAGCATAGCCAAACCGTCTGACAGCGAAAGCAAGATTATAATTGATACCACCTTTGCGCCCGATCAAAGGAACATTGGGGAAGCTTCCACAACTGAAGATAATTTCACTTCCAAGAAGATCTCTATTGAACCATACAATATTCTCCGACGTTAAGCCCATGAGCCTTTCAGACCACTAACTGCATTTGCCATGTCAATAAAGGGTCCATACTTGGGCAGATGTGAAATAAACCATCTGTACAGTAGTGGCACACAAGAAGAGACATTCCTTCCTCTTCTATTCTCATTCTTATAGTGGACAGAGTGGTAAACATCTCCCAAGAGTGTTGGCACAGGGTTCTTAGAAGCAAAGATATGGAAGTCATCGAAATCAACAAAATCAGGTATATGATGCATCCGCAAGTGCACAGAAATATCGAAGTAATATAAAAGATTTGTCGAACCCACAGAGACCAATGTCACCCTACCGTTATCTATTGTCGCGGTGTAAATCTAATGCTAATGGAATTAGGAAAGTTAAATGCGAATGAAATTAAATACAATGGAAATAAAGATTATAGGTTTAAGGAAGAGCGGTAAAGGGATTCGGTATGTATTGGTTTAGTTTTCGGGGATTTGACAGGTCGCCGGTGCTTTTTAGTCTTTGCAAACACTTTTCAGGAGAAAATACTCGTTTAAAGACCTTTGCCTCATGATGGTTGTTGACTCGGGTCATAATTCTAAGGCGGAATGTACGCTCTCGCAGTCCCATTCGGGGTTAAAACTACTTTTTGAAAACAAATAAATTCTAATTTCTTTTAAAGCGCTTTCGCTGTGTTTAAAATCAATGCCTAGTTCTTACTATCCAGTTTGAACCCCAACCTTCGCGTGTCGGCTCGTGCCTTAATGAATTTCCCACTTTCGTGGCAAAACTACTGTAAATAATTTCTCGCTTTCGTGACGAAGGTTTATCTAGAAGATTTTGATTAAAAACTACGGCCGGAAAGGTGTTTGTAAAAGGGAAGGTGCACCGGGTATTATCGAATCTCATCCTACTAATTCGATTACATACCGATAAAACTAATTTAGCTAGACATGATAATTAATGCAAACGGAAATAAACATAAACAACAAAGTAATAAAATATGCATTATGACAGAAAATAAAGTAATAATTCAATTAATAAGAACCTAGAAAGTAGTACTTAAAATGAAGAGTAGTCCTCCACAATATCGGCAGGATTCTACTTTGGTGAAATAAAATTGCAGAAAGAAATTACAATGTTCTAAACTAAAGGAAAAAAAGGAAGAAAATAAAAGAAACAAGAAAAATAGCTTCAATAGAACTTTGGCAGCCCTTCGGAACGTAGAATCCACCCCCTTTGGTTCTGTGAATCTCTGGCCTATTTATAGGAGATCTTTCATTTCTCAACTTCCAGAGATCATGCGTGAGTTATGGAGGAAGTGGGAGTAACTTCCTATAGTGGGCAGTTAGTGGAGAAAGTGCAGGAAGAATTTAAGTTGAACGTGCTCGTGGCTACTTCTGTTTTTGCACGTTCCTGATATTTGATGTATGACGACCGTAATGGAACTGTGACGACCGTGATGGTCGTGACGAGCATGATAAGGCATGACGACAGTGATGGTCGTGACGAGCGTCATGGAGCTGTGACGAGCGTCACACTCACAAAATCTGCTTATTCTTTCTTTCTTCTTTCTTTTCCTTCCATTTCTTCTTCTTTTCTTTCTTTAATCCAAATTCTCCATAATCTGCAAAACATAGTAAATTAACCGTATAATAGAACATAAATCAAGATAAATTAACAATAGCCGTATGTAAATTCATGTAAATCGAGTCAAATAAACGATATAAATTTGCGTTATCAAATACCCCCACACTTAAATCATTGCTTGTCCTCAAGCAATCAACCAACACGATAAAAAGAAATAAGCATAATTTGAAACAAAGACACGGTGAGACTCTAATCATACGTGGCTGTTAGGCTAATGTCAGATCGACATGTACCAAATATCAATACCAAGGATACCATAACGACACAATTTCAAAAACTCCCTACTTATGTAGACCAACCTGAATCATGCCATTATAACTCAACCTATATCCTATGCTCTCTTTCACCCTATTTCATTCTAGTGTAATCACATTAAGCCCGTTATCCCATTCACATTCATGGAAAGTAAACCTGTTAGTGACTATGATCTCATTGTTATTTCATTTGTTTTTCTGCAAGTATGCTTAAGCATCAATTGTACTTAAAGATTTTGTGCCATTGGGTTAAGTGATCGGGTGAGGAGCACCTAACTTAGAAGGAACATGTCTTTTTATTCATAATTTCTTTCTTTCTTAATTTCTCATTTTAAACTAGAGATCATAGACTTATTTGTATCGGTTTCTTACTTAGTGTGTTTAGGATGGTGCTGACTGCTTAAATAAACTACTTAGGGATTACTAAAAGAAACTGGAGCTTTAAGGTTTCGGCATAATGGGTACTCAAATTGATTTTGCATATTTAGGGGGTTAAGGGTGTCAGGATGATATCAATTTTATCAAAATTTTCCCAAGTTTTTCTAACATAGCCTGAACAGCCTATATACTCTCAGAGTACCATGTTATGAATCAAAGCAAAAAATTGTTGGAGGTTGAAATTTTGAAATTTTGGGAAAATTGAATAACAAGAGAAAACCACGCATAAAGACTCGACAACCATGCAAAGACTTTGACATAACGTTAAAAATTTCTAAAAGTATAAAATATAAATCAAACTAAAAAGCGATAAAATGAAAGCGATAGAGTTCCTCCCCCATACTTAAACCAAACATTGTCCTCAATGTTTTAGTAAAAGGTGGAAAAAGGAAAGATAGAACCTGTATGAATGCTACTGCATGCTAAATCCTCTTTGATCCTGCTCTTGATATAGCTAAAGCGTAACAAGCGATACATTTCTTTATTTTCTGCAAATTTAAACAAACTACTTAAACTAAAGACCTTGTGGGTTGCCTCCCACACATCGCTATGTTTAACGTCGATAGCTCGACGGCTAAGGAGTGCAAGTACTCATGGTGGTTCTTTCAAGAATGGTTCCTCGATCGAACTTTGAATAGTCTTCGGTTTCCATGGTCACTTATCAAGCCATCTCTTATATCCCTCGCCTTTTCTTTTCTTTCTTCTGTAGGGTGGTTCATTATTTTGAACTTGTGGTGGTGGTTCTGGATCTATCCTGAGTATCAGTTTTTCAAATTTGGGCTTAGTTATTTCATCCACCACCTTAAAAGTTAATCTTACCTTTTTAACAGTAATGATGACCCTAGTTTCATGGTCCTCGAATTTTCATTTGTTATGAAGGATCTTAGACAAAGGTGCATTGGTGTGGATATTTTCCAATACCTCCACATGTGTTTTGGATTGGAAGTCTACCTTAGCTTCCACAACCAATTGTGAGAAAGAATTAGGTGGGGTATAGGGAGGAGGAGCAACAATAGGTGCTTCCTTCTCTACCTCTTCGAAAACCTCCCTTTCGGGTGGTGTCAGTGGATTTTTCTCAATATGTATGTCTTTCTCACCAAAACTCTCCTCAGACTCATTATCACTCTCCCTAGGATTTTCTATTTGTTCTTCATTAATGGTTGTTACAACATTCACATGTCCTTCTGGGAAGGGTCCTAGAGGTGTTTGTCTAAGCAGGGAGGTTTGAGTCTCCAAAGCCTTGCTGTAAATCGCGAGGGAATCGACCATAGCGCTCATCTGCTTAATATTTTCATTAATTTGGAGATGTTGTTTTCTAAAATTTCATTTTGGAGAGTTTGTGTCTCCACAAAGTGCTCCATCATAGATTCTATCCTAGAGTGAGTAAACATCGCATCGAGTTCTTCTAGTAATAGTTCAAGGTTAGATGTATCGAAATCTTGCGGTTCCTCAAAATATCGGGACTGGTCATGGTAGAGGGACTCTGGGTGAGAATGCGTCGTATTGAAATCTTCTAATAATATTTCGAGGTCGGATTTAAGCGGATCTTGTGGTTCCTCAAACTATTGGGGGTGGTAGTTATAATATTGGGGGTGGTAGTTATAAGAAAAATTTGGGTTATGCATAGTAATTTAGATAAGAGTGCCTTAGTCTATACTATGCAACAACGGAATCACAATATTGACTGTTGGTCCCCAGCAACGGCTGTCGCGGTGAAATTTGGATACCAAACTATTGATTAGTTTAAATCTTTAATTCAATTGCAACCGAACTTTGATTTATCCAAAGGAAGGGATAATGATCGAAATTCCCACAATGCAATGCAAATGCAAGGTTTAGAGAGTTTTAGGTTCAGGGTTGGTTAAACTTAGGGAAGGTATTAGCATCCTAAGTTTCTGTAGTACTCTACAGGAACCTCTTGTTTTATGTTTGTTTATTGCTATGTGTTATTTGCTTAAGGTTTAAAAGACCTAGGGGTTTATTTCTAAGTATACTCGATAAGATATCACATCTTATGCCTACATATCCTTACGGGAGTGGAATCAGAGTATTTTGTAGTTCTCCTAAAGGGTTTTAGGAGTTCTTTGACTGTGGTCAAAGTTCCTACGGGTTTAGGGTAGTTGGTTGATTAATTTTAGGAGAAAAGGTGAGTTGTCATTTTAAGAGAGATTTAACTGCCACAAGTTGTAGGAAAATGGTCTTTGCATCGTCTTAAGAGAAGGGCTCGAGTACTCGGATATTGATCGACGATGTACGCCTCTATCTCTCTTAAGGCAAAGTTCCTACGGTATTGATGTGGGGTGGAGATTCTATCTTGCTTAAGATGATTAACATCTATTTTTCTATTGTGTTTGAATAAGTTGTAGTGTTGAATGTGTTTGTATCTAACTTGTAAAGATAATGGTCCTTTCTATGGGGTAGTATCTATCTTAAAGATCGACTTGAATGGGATCAAGGATCGTGGGGAAATGATGCAAATGATGTGCACTACACACGATTGTTGAACCATGTGTAGGTTTTTCCTTTGGACGGATGCGATGCAGAAATATAAATCGCGATAATGTAAATTGCTCGTCAAATAAATTGCGGAAATAGAAAATGGCAAATAAGTAAAGCATACACGTACGCATGAAAGCGCTGGAGTGTGTGAGAGTGAATCGTGAATGTGAGTGTGCACGATTAGATTGTATTTTACGTTGTGGGTTGATTTTAATTGGTCGATTTTAAACGAGAGATTGATTTTAAGATGAGATTAAATATAATTAAGGTCTAAAGTTGAATAAGATGTTATAGTGATTTATTTATTATCTAGAGCTTAGGCGAGATAATATGTTTAAAAAAATGAATCTATCGTGAAAAGAATTAATTATAATAAAAGTTGTTTTTATTATGTACTCCTAAAAAGTTTTAATATTAATTAGGTAAAAAGGCAATTAGGTATAAATTATGAAAGGTTTTTTTAATGAGTAGACAAATTATCTAATAAAATGTTATTTTAAAAAGATTAATTAATAATTAGCACAATAATTTTAGGTGAATAAAAGAGATTTTACTTTTAAGAAAAGGGCCTAATTATTTAAGATAAGAGATTGATTTATATTAGTTTAAACAAAAAAATAGAATAAATCATTATTAAATAAAATAAAATACAACCTAAGAAACTATATGATAAAATTAAATAAACCGATTTATTAAATATTTATAAGTTATTTTAAAAAGGGTTAACTAATTGTAATAAAAAGTTGATTAATTGGATTTTTAAAAAAACTATTAACTAGTATGACTTATTTAAAGATTACTTAAATAAATAAATAAAGAAACAAAAAAAATGATTTGATTAACGGAGAGGTTATTAACTTAATTTTTTTAAAAGGATTAGTTAGAAGGGTTAAGTGTTGATTAAAGAGCTATTAGTTAAAAATGATTAAAATGAAAAGTGATTAAAGGGTGATTATCGTTTAAGTGCAGTGGGTGGGTGATTTGTGTGTGTGGCGAAGGTGAAAGGAAAGTAACAATCTGCAGAAACGAAAACAGAGTAAGGTGAAACGCGGAGAACCCTAGGTTCCCTCTTTCTATCTCTCTCGATGCGAATCTGAACCATCATTTTCCCTTTCCTTGCTCATTCTCGCTTCATTCCCGTTTAAAACCTGCAACAAGACAGCAAAGCATCAATGGCTCAAGAAATTTTAACGCGAATGAGGTTTTTTTACCGAGAATTGGGAGCGGCGGCTGGTGATGAGGCGGCGACGATTTGAGCGATAGTCGTTCTCAGAGGTTTCTGGGGACGGTAGCGATGTCACTAAGAGATAAGTGCAAATTCTTCTACTCGATTTTCTTTTTAGCGTTTCGAACTTGCCGTTATTTGTGGATTCGTGATCCCTTTTTATGTTTCAAATCCCCCTTTATATAGGCCTCAGAGAGGATCTCTGATTTGAAAACTGATTAAATCAGTTTGAATGTTGATTTGGATTTCCTTTTTGGGACAAATCAGATTCGAAAAATTTCCTTTCTCGTTTGAATGGATTCAATGTTGTTGATGCGAGTCATTACTGTGAGATTTGAGTTGAAGGATCTTTCATTAATGCTAGGGAATATGATGGGATTTTATTTTGAACAGGGTATATTCCTCTGAGGGTTACTAACTCTGATTTGTATTTTGGGCAGGTGCAGATAGCAGATAACTTGGGCCAAAGTGAAACTAGCAACCCAAAGTTTGGTACGTGGGGAATTCACCGGACCTGAGGATTAGGGTAATGTTCTTTGGAGACCTGGACACGTTCCTGTTCTGAGACTAAGCTTTTCTCTTCTGACGACTCAAAATTGTTCGTACCGACTGGAGTTTTATAGATACCACTCGTGGATTTATGAGTCTGTAGGTTCCTGCATCGACCTATGCGTCTTGGGTGTGATGAATTTCCCATTCACTCTTGAGCTCTACTTTATACCTGTTATTTGCAGGAGCTGGTGTGAGTTCTCTGAAGGCACAATGTTGTATGAGCTGGTGAAGATTGCTATTGAACAGACACATGCAGATGTTAGGGTGGCAGCTTGTTTGAGGATTTTCTGGGCATTTCTCTAGGAAACAGATTAATGAATTGATTATGTGTTATGAAAATTTGAATGATGTTCGATGCTTTCAGGTACTCCGTTCTGAAGGTGAAAATTCTGACTGTTATGCAGAAAGACTTCCTTTGGGCTGCAGATTGTCGCAGGGAAGTTGCGATATGTTGTGGTACCGTTACTGATGAGGTGTGTCATGATGAAGTTTGCGACAGCTGCGGTTTATACAAGCATTGTGAAGCAACTACAAGGCCTGTTGTTTTTTTTTAATTCGGAGATATTCTGTCCTGATTTTATTGCTTTAACTGGATGATTCGATTATGCTTCTAATCTTTCCCCACGTTTGTTTGTACAAGATCAAAATTTCTCATAAATTTTCCTTCTCAATCCAATCTGTCATGTTGTGATCCTCTGTAAACTGTCTGAGGCATTTGATTAAATTTGCAATTTGTGTAGGATGTTTATGAGCTCCATACCAACCGTTATGGCCTCTCCTTTTCCATTTCATAATGATGACATTCTCTTTTGCAGGTACAAGCCTATTGATGAATTGGAACAAAGTGTCAAGCGGCATCGACTTGACGCGGATAGGAACATCCAGTGGTGATGCACCTTGAATCAGGTATGATTGAAGGTAAGGAAGACTTGAAAACCATAACAAGTTATCACAAGTATTGTGAAATGATTGTAAGAATCTCTTTCTGTTCTTAGTCATAGTTACTCAAAATCCTCTAATAATATCAACGGTTTTGTTGCAGCGGATGTTTCATAAGGCATGGAGGATTTCTACGTTCGGTGTTGCAGGAAACAGGAGGTTGTTGTTCTACAAGATGCGAAGCTTCCAATTGGTCTTGGTCAAAGACGGTTTCCATGAGTATTCTGCCGAGCCTGCTCTACAGCCTTTATGTTCCAAATTGGAATTCGAACACTCCAACCTTCTCTTGTCTGGTCGTGTATCAAAATTCTTTCTTGATTTATCTTGAACAGGGCGGTAAAGAGGTTTTAGCATGCTGTTAGCGGAGTAGTTGCCGGAAACTGTTGTCTGCGTCCCTAGGAAGTTCATCGCGGGACCTCTATTGAAGAGTTATAACAACATTTTGCAGCTCAAAATTGGTATCCTAAGTAACCAAATAGGGCCTCTGAACTTGTCGTGTCTCTCAGTGCTGATTCATGTTAAACACAGGCTCATCACTTGAATTACATCGATGGTTATGGATTCGGTTAAGTTCATCACTGAACATTCGTCCTATTCCTTATCTGTGGTGTTTATGATGCTGGATGCTTTCAAACTAGATCTCATATCGGTAGAAGGCTCCTCCGAAGCTAGACTACATTGAGGTAAGTTAAGTCTCGATGTTAGTTCTTGTAGCTTTCTATGTCACTTCATTCATATGTCAAGATTTTTGCGTTGCTTTTCTTTTTGCTTTATTCATAGAAACATCAATGTTCATGTCACTTGATGCTGTGATGTCAGGAAGTATGTTTGATGCATTGTCATGCTTCAAAGGAGAAACGGAAGTGCATATGGATTCAAATAGTGGTTCTATCAATAAAACTTTGACTAGGTTTTCTATGACCTTTGATACTCTTGGTATTTGAATCGTGAGTTTTTTTCATGGCCATTATCAGTGTCAGGAGCTTCTATGTTGGTAGGCACTAAAATATGTTTGCTTTGATCAAGGCTGCGATAATTGTTTTCCACAGATCTGCAGGGAAGCCAACAACTCGGGAATATGACCAAACACCTGGTGGATTTACGGTTCCAGGACAAAATTAACCTTTTGCAGAGTTTGAATCTCTATCTTCAATTGACTTTAGCAGACATGTTATTGAATTAGAGAAAATATCAATTCAGATTTCACTTGAGGAAGGTAGTGAAATCCTTTGCAATTAACTCAAATCTTATGGTTATTCACTATCAGCTATTGTGAGCAAGTCTTTGAATTAATCTCATGCATTTGTTACTTGTTTATGTTATTCATTTTGTATTGTTTCTCTTAGACTGATGTTTGGCCATGGATTCTCTTCTGCAGATGTCTGCCATGCCGTATGCTCATGATGATGATACCTAGAGAAATTGGGTTGCAAGGCTCTAGCAGGGTAACTCTTTTGAAGTTATGAAGGTTTATCTCGTTCCGGTTTGTTCGTGTGCAAAAACCTGCATTGTCCACCTCAAACTGAAGTTGTAAACAGTGCAGCAATGTTGAAGTGGTCCTCTTTAGAGAAACGGGAAACATATCACTCCACCTAAGCGCATTGTAGCGGAATAAATAGCATTGTCCTTAGGTTGTTATGAATAATTTGATGTATTTATCAGCTTGACAAGTCTAACAGTTATCTTTGTCCCTTGATATGTAAAAGAATTGTACTGTTATGCTATGTAATAAAACTTATCATTCATGTGGCTTTTAAGGCAAACTCTTGGATTAGCTGGTCTTTAAATAAGTCCATTGTGGTAAAAGTTTCATGTAGTCGTGTGATCTTCAGGACTTAGGTGCCCTTGTATTGAAAAAAAGAAAAGTACGTTGTATCTTAATTGATGATGATATGCCCACAACGTTGACCAAACTTGCCAAGCATTTCCATACGTCTTGTCTTGAAATTGAAATAAAATGGGTGTGATTCAAACTTCCTCATCATGTAAGTCACCCTTATCTAATATGGGCCTTGTGATTTGGAACTTAATTTGTACTTGAATTCATGATGGTCCTTGAAATAAAAGTTTTGGAGTGACTTTACGCTTTGCATCAAAATTCAGTATAATCACACGGAGACCTCCTTGAACCTGATACTCGGCTACTTAAATGATGAAATCTTCACAAGCATAAACTTGCCATTTCGGATTATTTTGTCGCGCCTGCACTCGCGACCGTGAGATAATTATGAAAGTGGCCCAACTCACTTGAAACCTTAGGAACAACTCGAATAAGAACCAAAATGACCATGTCCGGAAGGATTGGATTATGAGTGTTATCTCCACTTGAATTTAATACACCTGCGCACACTTGTTAGTCATAGTAAACACAAGTATAATAGCAAAAGGAACCACACAAAAAAAGGGGGAAGGTGGAATCTTAAGATCAAAAATTAGGGTGTGACAGATGCCCCTATTTAAGTTTCTTCTATCTGGAGATATGGAGATTGAAATCTTCGTCTCGACGAGATAGGAGGGACTTAAATACAAACATTGCACGAATTTTTGGCCCTAAGAAGCCACCGAATGCAAATGATATGCGATGGTATGAGAATGCAAGACAGAGGGTCTTGTGGAGAAAAGATGCCACAGGGGAAATAGACATGACATGCTAGAAACAGAGTAGCAGACTCAAAGAAGCGGGACTCCACAGGGACAATCAACAATAGGAAATCTCCAAAGTATGGCGTATAATAGGCGAGAAACTTGTAGCCAAAGGATAAACTTACTACCATCATGTGGTAGCCTAAGCAAGTGAAATAGTGATAGTGAATTCTCCTGATCGAATCAATAATCTAGTTTTGTTTTGTGCTCTTTTCTCCTTCTTTCCTTCTTTTCTCACCATTTTTATTTTTCCTTTTGAAATCTAACTGGAAATAGTAAGATGTAGAACCTCCCCGAGCGTCATGGTATGGGAACCATGAGCTGGTCTTAGTCTCTACTGTAGAACCTCCCCGAGCGTCATGATATGGGAACCATGAGCTGGTCTCAGTCTCTACTGTAGAACCTCCCCGAGCGTCATGATATGGGAACCATGAGCTGGTCTCAGTCTCTACTATAGAACCTCCCTGAGCGTCATGATATGGGAACCATGAGCTGGTCTCAGTCTCTGATGTAGAACCTCCCCGAGCGTCATGATATGGGAACCATGAGCTGGTCTCAGTCTCTACTGTAGAACCTCCCCGAGCGTCATGATATAGGAACCATGAGCTGGTCTCAGTCTCTACTATAGAACCTCCCGGAGCGTCATGATATGGGAACCATGAGCTGGTCTCAGTCTCTACTGTAGAACCTCCCCGAGCATCATGATATGGGAACCATGAGCTGGTCTCAGTCTCTACTGTAGAACCTCCCCGAGCGTCATGATATGGGAACCATGAGCTGGTCTCAGTCTCTGATGTAGAACCTTCCCGAGCGTCATGATATGGGAACCATGAGCTGGTCTCAGTCTCTGATGTAGAACCTCCCCGAGCGTCATGATATGGGAACCATGAGCTGGTCTCAGTCTCTACTGTAGAACCTCCCCGAGCGTCATGATATGGAACCATGAGCTGGTCTCAGTCTCTACTCGAAATGTTGAAAATTTTGTAGATTGTAGAATCATTGTAGTTTGTAGATGTTGTTGTAAATTGTAAATTGTAAAGCTTCACCGGGGATCTTCGGAAGAGAGGTGAGCCGGTTGAGTTGTAATGTATGTCTTCTCAAATAGAGGGAGACTACTGTGCTAATCTTCACCAAACTTCTCTGGGGAGATGTCACTTGATGGAAATGAACTTGTGTGATGAACTCACTGGGGAATTCATTCCTGCGGAGTATTTCTTGTTGTAATCGCGAAATATGTGAAATTTCTGATAAAGAAAAATGTCTGTAATGTCTTCGGTAAACTTCTTAAGGGTACATGAACTGTCTTGTAGAGATTGTCGTTTGTTGTTTTGAATAAGATCCTGATCAAAACGAGTTGCTCAAATAAAGAGATTGTTTATAGTCCAAATGTAGATGTTCGAGAAAATCTTGTGATGCTATTATTGGAGAAATGTTTGTCTTTATGAATATTCTTCTTGGGGAATAGGGTGCAAAATAAATGCACACTTAATCCATGTTCAAAGGTTGGAGATGTCCATGATGTGATTGGCAAAGACCGAAGTTCAATTCGGGAAGTAGCCGAAAAGAAACTGTCAAGCAAGACTCGACCATCGAGGTATGAACTCAAATGGAATTGTACTAAAATAATCGTCTTCCACGAGAATCAAACTTCATGGGGAAAATAGAAACATCGTGCTCTTCCTACCTAGGGTTGACAACTCTATTTGGAGGGATACGACACATCCAACGCTTATGGGTAACCACAGCCAAAGCAATAGAATAAAACAAACACAAAGAGATGCAACAAGATGCGTGTGCCATGCTATCTATCTGTATGCTATGCGTATGCTGACAAACCAGGAGAGGCGAAAATAAATGCCTCAAACGGAAAGATACTCAAGCTGAATCTTCACAGACCTCAAACCACCTGTAAAGAAAACTTGAACATAAACAAGCCTCGTCTCTGGATAAAATAAATATCCCTTGCTTGTGGAGTCATATACGATTGACGTTCTTCCTTGGATGAAATAAACGTCCATGGTCATCCTTTTGTTATTCATGTACCAAGTAAATCACGAAGTAGTGAAAAAGTTCAAATCAATTTGGATTTTCCTATCAGGAATAAAGATTTTGATTAAATGAAAAGCTTTATTGAATGGTGGTCAGCAGAAAGGCTTGACCTCAATATTACAGTGTTGGAAAATAATATAGAGATTACATCAAGGGAATAACATCTTGCTCTTCTTAAGTTAACAAGAACACTCCTAAGCGAAATACTTCTTGACGGCATCTGTATTCACAGGGCGAGTGATCTCTTCTCCATCCATTGTTGCTAACATCAAAGCACCTCCTGACAAAAACTTTCTTACTACGTACGGTCCATCATAGTTCAGGGACCATTTTCCTCTGACATCGGTGAGGAAAGACTGAATCTTTTTGAGCACGAGGTCGCCTTCTTTGAATGCACGGGGTCGAAATTTCTTGTCAAATGCCTTCTTCATCTTTTGCTGATACAACTGACTATGGCATAGCGCTGCCATCCTTTTTTCTTCGATTAATTTCAACTGATCGTATCTGTTCTGGCACCACTCAGCTTCTGACAACTTTGCATCCATCAAAATCCTCGTAGAAGGAATTTCAACTTCTATCGGGAGTACTGCTTCCATACCGTAGACAAGTGAAAATGGAGTTGCCCCGGTCGATGTGCGCACTGTCGTACGATATCCATGCAAGGCGGACGGGAGCATCTCATGCCAGTCTTTGTAAGTAACAACCATCTTCTGAATGATCTTCTTGATATTCTTGTTGGCGGCTTCAACAGCCCCATTCATCTTTGGCCTGTAAGGAGAAGAATTATGATGCTCTATCTTGAATTCTTCGCACAGTTCTTTCATCATTCTGTTATTCAAATTGGACCCATTATCTGTAATAATCCTGCTTGGCACACCATATCGGCAGATAAGCTGATTCTTGATAAATTTGACAACCACATGTCGAGTTACATTAGCGTAGGAAGCCGCTTCGACCCACTTGGTAAACTAATCAATGGCTACCAAGATGAAACGGTGTCCATTAGACGCTTTTGGTTCTATCATACCAATCATATCAATTCCCCACATAGAGAAAGACCACAGGGATGAGATAACATTCAACAAATTCGGAGGTACATGAACCTTATCTGCGTAAATCTGACACTTGTGACATTTTCCAGCAAACTTGTAACAATCTGATTCCATCGTGATCCAATAATAACCAGCTCTTAAAAGTTTCCTAGCCATAGCATGTCCATTGGCATGAGTACCAAAGGATCCTTCGTGAATTTCCGTCATCAGCATATCTGCTTCTTGTTTGTCAACGCATCTCAGTAAGACCATGTCAAAATTTCGCTTGTACAGTACATCGTTACTCAAAAGAAAATTCCCAGCCAACCTTCTCAAAGTCTTCTTATCCTTGTTGGAAGCTCCCAAAGGATATTCTTGAGTTCTAAGGAAAATTTAAATGTCATGGTACCAAGTTTTTCCATTTTTAACTTCCTCGACGGCAAAAATGTAGGCGGGTCTATCAAGACGTTTTACTTCAATCCGAGGACACTCGTTCCAAAAGTTCACCACAATCATTGAGGCCAAAGTTTCCAATGCATCTGCCATCCTATTCTCATCATGAGGGATATGATGAAATTCGACTCTGTCAAAGAACGGTAGCAGTCTTCTAGCATAATCTTTGTATGGGACCAAATTGTCATGTCGAGTTATCCACTCTCCAGTGATTTGATTGATTACCACTACAGAATCACCAAACACATCCAAATTCTTAATTCTCAAATCGATTGCTTCCTCAAGACCCATAATGCATGCTTCATACTCAGCCTCATTATTAGTACACTGGAATGTTAATCTGGAAGTAAATGGGAAGTGGGTCCCTTGAGGAGTCACAATAACAACACCTATCCCCTTTCCATGAGCGTTGACAGCTCCATCAAAAACTAAGCCCCATTGAGATCCGGGTTCTGGTCCTTCACCATGCACTGGTTCTTCACAATCTTTCATCTTTAAAAACATAACATCTTTGTCAGGAAAGTCGTCGTTTGAGGGTTGATAATCCAAAATAGGCTGGTGAGCCAAATGATCATCCAAAACACTTCCTCTGACCGCTTTCTGAGTATGGTACTCGATATCATATTCGGATAACAACATCTGCCATCTAGCAATTCTCCCAGTCAAAGCGGGCTTCTCAAAAATATACTTGATAGGATCCATCTTCGAAACTAACCAAGTGGTGTGATTCAGCATATACTGGCGCAAATGTTTGGCGGCCCACGCCAAAGCACAACAAGTCTTCTCTAACATAGTGTACCTTGTTTCACAATCAGTAAATTTCTTGCTCAAGTAATAAGTGACATGATCTTGCTTTCCTGTTTCATCTCGCTGACCGAGTACACAACCCATCGAATCTTCTAAAACAGTCAAATACATAATCAAAGGTCGACCTTCAACTGGTGGTATCAGGATAGGAGGTTCAAGAAGATACTCTTTGATACTATCAAAAGCCTTTTGACAATCTTCAGTCCAAACATACCCTTGTTCTTTCCTCATAAGCTTGAAAATAGGTTTACATGTAGCAGTCATATTGGATATAAACCTAGAGATATAATTCAAACGCCCCAAAAAACCTCTGACTTGTTTCTCGGTGGTAGGAGCTGGCATTTCTCGGATAGCTTTCACTTTATCGGGGTCCACTTCAATCCCTCTTTGACTGACAATAAAACCCAATAGTTTCCCTGACCGTACTCCAAATGTGCATTTGTTGGGGTTCAGACGGAGCTTGTATTCCCTTAAATGACCAAACAGCTTAGCCAGGTGTTTGACATGATCATCCTCAGTCTTTGACTTAGCTATCATATCATCCACATAGACCTCGATCTCCTTGTGCATCATATCATGGAACAAAGTAGTCATAGCCCTCTGATATGTTTCCCCTGAATTCTTTAATCCAAACGGCATAACTCTGTAACAAAAGGTGCCCCAGGGTGTGATGAATGACGTCTTCTCTCTGTCCTCGGGAGCCATTCTAATCTGATTGTAACCTAAAAAACCGTCCATAAAGGAGAAGATCTCATACCTTGCAGTAATGTCAACCAAAATGTCAATGTGAGGTAACGGGAAAGGTGATTTCTTGGTCCTCCGCCGGTTCATGTGGATTCAAGGGTACACGAAGGGGGACACCATTTGCCGCTACAACCGCAACGGGAAATGCTCTTCGAACAGTAGTCGATCAAGGTATGCAATGAGCAGACGTCAGCATAAAGGGTCCCGGTCGAGGAAGAAATGCGGCATTATACATAGAGAAAACAGAAATAAATAGAATAGAAAAAACAATCATCATCTTTCGGACTAGCTTTATTCAAATCCCTGTAATCTACACACATGCGAACCTTACCATCCTTCTTCGAAACGGGCACAATATTAGCCAACCAGAGCAGATATTCGGGAGTGACAAGAAAACCTGCATCAATTTGTTTCTGTACTTCTTCCTTAATCTTTAGAGCCATGTCGGGTCGAGTCCTTCTGAGCTTCTGTTTTACTGGCGGGCACTATGGCTTCAAAGGTAGACGATGTTCAACTATAGTAGTGTCCAATCCAGACATATCTTGATATGACCAAGCAAATACATCAACAAACTCTCCAAGCAAATCAATCAGCTGTTTCTTCACATCGGGTTTGAGCAGAGCTCCAATTTTCACTTCTCTACGGATTTCTTCTGTTCCCAAATTGATTTCTTCCACCGGCTCCTGATGAGGTTGGATAGCTTTCTCTTCCTTCTCAAGCAGTCTGGAAATCTCTTTTGGAATATCATCTTCTTCGTCTTCGGCTTCGTACACAGGAAACTCAAAATTCAGAGAAGGCAGCGGATCATTATTCCCATGATGTAATTTACGTAGCAATCTGCGCAAGTGATATGATTTTTAATAAGTTTTCGTAAAGTGGGAAGTGTGTATGCCAGATGCTACTTATTATTTTCCAACATCGTAAATAAATATGTAAAAACACAAATAAAAAAGAAAGTGATTTATTGATAATAGCAAAACCAAAGAGACACGCCCAACAAAGTCACCTTTGCCTTGGGCAGAGCAAAGGGAATTATTAAAAAATAAGCCCTAAAAATGCAGTTTCGCCTTGGGCAGAGCGAAAATTTTAAAACAAATGCTTTACTTAGATATATGAACGACAGCAGGGGCTTCAACCACACTCCAGTTCTTAACCAAAACACCTGGGGTTACAAAGTCTGGAACATCCCCATCTGTATCTTCCTTGTTAACAGCATAAACTCCAAAGCTATAGTCAAACTCGTCTGAAACATAGCCTGGATCTTCCATATAGGGCTCATAATCTTCGTAAGGAATGGAGGACCTTGCAGAACCATCTGATATGTAGCCTTCAGGCTCATCCTCTGACACAACATTAACCCGAGGATGGTGGACGAATCCTCCACTACGGAACACTTCACTAATCAACAAAAACCCTGGGCTTCTGGTAGTTTGTTGAGCAGAACTGCTGGTGAAACCGAGACCTTTTTTACTTCTGTTTTCTGGCAAAGACAACACCTTTCCCCAAATTTTCTGATGACCACTGTTCACTACTCACTGTGCGTCTTTAAATGATGACATAGATGCCTGAGATTTCCTGACACCCTCACCCATAATAGACAAAGCTTGAAACTGCGTACCAACCTCTTCCTCCGCTTCAACATACGAGAATGATGACAAGTGACTCACCACCAAAGTTCTTTCTCCACAAACTGTAACTGTTTTTCCCTCAAAAGCATATTTTAATTTCTGATGCAGGGTAGAAGTGACTGCCCCAGCTTCATGTATCCATGGCCTCCCTAACAAACATCTATAGGTGGCACGAATGTCCATGACTTGAAACGTGATCATAAAGGTCTGTAATCTAATAGTCATCAGCAAATCCACCTCACCAATTACTGTTTTCCTTGACCCATCAAAAGCCTTGACAATAACATGACTTGGCCTCATCGGCGATCCCTGATAGGATAGCTTAGACAGAGTAGTTCTAGGCATCACATTTAGAGAAGATCCAGTATCAACCAACACACTGGACAGAGAGTCGTTTCCGCAGTTCACAGAAATATGTAAAGCCATGTTATGTTTCCTTCCTTCCTCTGGGAGATCATCCTCATTAAAACCCAGATTGTCACATGAAGTAATATTACCAATGATATTGTCGAACTGCTCCATAGTCACATCTTGCTCAACATACGCTTGTTCTAATATTTTCTGGAGCGCTTCTCTATGAGCCTCAGAACTCATCAGCAATTGCAACACAAAAATCTTCGACGGGGTTTGCAGGAGCTGATCTGCAACCCTATATTCACTCCTCTTGATCACCTTTAGACATTCATCTGAATTGGACAAATTGGATCCACCAGATTGCCCCCCAATTGGATCCTTTGGGCCTGGTTGTTCCAATGAGACCTCTTTTTCTTTCGGTGGTACAGCCGGGTAGACTCGACCACTCCTTGTTACTTTGCTGACATCTACAATGTTAACTACTTAAGGTACAGTGGGCAAAGGTACTTCCTTTCTATTCTCCAACATTGTAGCGTTATATCTATAGGGGATAGCCTTACTGGAATTATAAGGGACAGGTCCAGGCACATTGATTACCAAAGGAGTAACAGCCGGCTTTCTGCTATTATACACGATTTCGATACGCTCCACTTCTTTAAAGTGAGGCACTATAACACAAACCTCTTCGACTCTTTCGACTGAAACTTTCTGATAATCATCTGCCAAACAGTCTTGAATCATGTTAACAGAGGATGAACCATGCGGGGGTAACAGATTAACTTGCACATTAGGGTCGGAATCTTTGAAGGACAGGATTCCGCACTTAATAAGCCTCTGGACATCTGCTTTCATACCAAAACAACTCTCAATATCGTGCCCCGGAGCACCCTGATGGTAGGGACAAAACTTGTCAGCTCTATAAGAAGGAGGAGGATTTGCAGGAACCATAGGTGGAGCTTTTGTTTGAATATGACCTTTCTGGACGAATGCTGGAAACAGATCAGCATATTTCATAGGAATAGGCTCAAAGTTTATCTTTCTATACGCACGACCCTGATTGTTGAATGGCCGATTCTACTGGGGATACTGCGGATTTTGCTGAGGCTGTGGCTGTTGAGCACTGGGGGACTGAGGTTGCTGATACGGCTGCGGACTTGGTTGAGGCTGATAAGCTGGAGCATTAAACACTGGTGATACGACAGCAACTTGGTGCGATGGCGAATACCTTTTTCTAAATTGTCCCTTTTGAATGGCATTTACACCTTGCTCTTTTTTCTTCATAAAACCACTCCCATACTTCTTAGGAGCAATCTCTTCTTTAGCCAATCTTCCTTCACAAACACCTTCTTCTAAGCGCATTCCCATGTTAACCATTTCAGTAAAGTCATTGGGTGCACTGGCTACCATCTTTTCATAAAAGAAAGGACCAAGGGTCTTTAGAAAAATCTTGGTCATCTCTTTTTCTTCTAATGATGGTGTGACTTGCGCGGCCAACTCACGCCAACGTAGAGCATATTCTTTGAAACTCTCCTTATCTTTCTGCGTCATAGCCCTCAATTGATCACGGTCAGGTGCCATATCCATATTATACTTATACTACTTGACAAAGGCTCCCCCTAGATCATTGAAAGTTCAAATCTTCGCACTATCTAGCCCCATGTACCACTTGAGTGCAGCACCTATCAAACTGTCTTGGAAGTAATGAATGAGCAGTTGATCATTATCAGTTTGGGCAGACATCTTCCTGGCATACATAATGAGATGACTCTGAGGGCAAGTATTCCCCTTGTACTTCTCAAAATCAGGGACCTTGAATTTCGGTGGGACCTTAACATTTGGAACCAAGCACAGCTCAGAAGCGCTCTTTCCAAAAAAATCATTCCCAGGAAGGGCTTTCAACTCCTTTTGCATTTTAGAAAATTGGTCTTGAAATCCATCCATCCTCTCTTTCAAACCCACAGTTTTGGTCGGCGACCCTTGTAAAATTGGCTCATCCAGAATGTACGGAACAACGTTCACATGTGGAGATGCAGTACTCATCACAGCAGAAACTACAGGAGTAACTTGAATAGTGGTCACAACAGGGATCTCAGACACAGACGGACGGTAACCGGTTGAAAAGAAATTAGGAGACAACCCCCACAGGAAACCTTGAGGCATGTTGTAAGACATTTCAGCAACAGAAGACACCACTGGGATCGGTGTTGGCGTCACTTCAGAGATCACGGTCCTCGGAACTTCTTGGTTGTTGATCGAGGCTTGATTGGACAAAGCTTCAACTAAACCATTCAACCTCTCCAAACTTTCCTTCAGAACTGCAACTTCATCACAGAGTACTCTATTCTCTTGTTCGAGTTGATCCATCTTCTGGCGTTGACTAGCTCGAGTGTTGTATCGGTGATTCAGCTTGTCTGCGGAGATGAAGCAAGAGTGATACCCTGGAATGCAAACAATGCTATGCTTATGCAAATGAGTATGAAACTTCAAGAAACTCAAATTGTTTTCCGGTATTGTAACATTGGAAAAAAACTTATTTTATTTTGATATTTGAAGCATTACAAAGAAGAGTACTCTTTTAAGAGTTTATTACATTGAACCAAAAGCAAAAGAGAAACTCGGAGATCTACTCCCTATGCTCCTTCTGTGCGCGAAGTTCTTCTTCTAACTGACTGACGCGTTCTTGTAACTCAGCCTTCTCATTGATGAATCGATCGACACATTCCTTCCAAGCCATAGCAGCCGGGGGAAGATCATCTATGGCGACAGTTCCGGAAGAGGTATGAGAAGAAAATAAATCCTCTCACGCCTTTCTATTCTTTTCAAATTCTATCTCTGGCAACTTCTGGGACTTCTCTTTTTCTACCTTGAGGGTGAAAAACTTGTTCCTCCAAGCGGCTTTCAGTTTTCGAGCCTCATCGAAAGCGGCCTTCAACTGATCTACTTCGCTCACATCAAACCAGTCAGGATCATGAAAAGCCAATACCATGGGTTCATGAAAAGGAAATGGAATCTTGAGGTCGAGAGCTCTTTCTCGCACCAAATATAGATATTCTTCAGAGACGGCACAATTGGGGTATCCTAAAGCGGTCTTTCCTTCCTTATTGACGTATCCCCATGCGTAAATTATGACGGTCTTTAGGTCTGGATCTTCTCCTTTCTTGAGAAAGATCCCTTCTAACAGAGCTTGGTCAGGTACTTCGATCATAGGATGCCTAAATTGGAGGCGAGCCAAAGCAGAGTTGTAACTTATGCATCCTTCTCTCCCAATAAGCGGTATATTAATAAATCCTCCGATGCTAGGAATCATACATATACCTCCATAGGGTCGTACCACACAATGTCAGAGTGAGTAAGGGCCATAACTATCTCGGACCAATGGGGTGACTCTTCCTCTTCCCAAATAGACGGATGCCGAGTCAGGCGAGCAATGATCCATGAATACAACAGAGCGGTACAACAAACAATATGTCCTCCTCCTTCAGCATTCCTCGAGTGTATTGAATAATATGTGTCAACTAACAAAGTAGGGACTGGGTTCTTAAGGATGAATAGCTTAATTGCATCCATGTCCACAAAATCGTCGATCTTTGGGAACCAGAAAGTCCCATAGACCAACAAAGCAAAGGTGGCTTCCAAGATAAGGACTTCTCTCCTTTCAGCATGGTAACAGACCTTTTCAATCATGAAATCAGCTGGGAATCCAAGGACTCCTTCCTTGATGGTTAAGTGCGCTTGGACATCTGCTAGACTGAGATGAGTAGCGTTGGCAATTTCTTGGTGACTGGGTATGTCCTCCTGGCCGGTGAATATAGGTCGGGCTGTCACAGGCATCCTCAAGAAATCAGAATACTCTTCCAGAGTCGGCATCAACTGGTAATCCGGAAAAGTGAAACAATGGTACAACAGATCATAAAATTGAACAAGGGTCTCCAACAACCCTCCTTTCATCTTGAGTTCAAGAAAACGGAAGACTTCTCCATATTCTGTTGCGAAAGCGTGACAGTTCTCGATGAGATCTGCTAGTTCTCTCAAGCTTTCAATGTTAGGGCTCTGAAAAGTGTACTCCAATGCTTCTCTCTTGAAATCCATGGTTACAATACCTGAGAAATAAAATTGAGTTTCTTGAAATGAATAAAGAAAGAATGCAATGCAAGATGAGTAGGACTTCATGGGATCCCAACTATTTATAAACATTGCGATAAAAGAAAACGTTTTTATTAATTTTGAAACGGAATACAAATAATTGCTTTTAAAAGTCCCAAATAAATAGCTAAATAAAAACTAATGAAAGCCCTAAAGAAGCGTTGAATTCCGCTGTTTGAGCTTCTCTTCCAACTGGGTCTTCTCACGGATAAGGTTGTCCACAATCAGCTTCCAAATAGTACATTGTGGGTCGGAGAAAAATAAATCCTCCATGACTTTCCTCTTCTTGTGGGGAAGTAACTCTTCATCCTTCAACTGTAACTGTTTCTGAAGTTCGTCCTTCTGTTTCTGAAGTTCATCAATCTCTGCAACAGACACTAGATACTTGAACTTCCCTTGGTCTTCAATCAAGGTCACCAACTCCTTTAGGTCATCCAATTTAGGACTTTTAAAAGTGTATTTCAAAGTGCGTCTTTCATTAGAAGTCATAGCCACCTATAATGTTCATAAACAAAAGGGGATCCCATGAAATCTTAATGCGAAATGATGCTACATGAATGCAACAAACACAAGTAAGCACAAATATAAACAAAAAAAGGCCTTAGGTTTGCGACGAGCATGGAGTCAAAGGGTATACCCATTCCCGAAGGACACAGACTAAAGGTTGATTGTACTTGCAGAACAAGGTTCTAATAAGGTTCCCAAAGTCATTAGTTCATCTTTCAGATATTATCAACTTCCCAATTACTCGGTGATTAATAATATTCTCAGGAGAACTTCTTTTGAGTGTAGCATCGCGTAGCACTATTTTGGGTGTACTCCCTCATAGTCCCGCACTACGTCCTAATAAAGGCCAAAGTGGGGTTAAAGGTAACTACAGTCCTCAATATCATAGACTCCAATCGACTATAGTAAAAGTTTTCACGATTACTCGTTCAACCGAACCATTTTCGAAAGGGTCTCAACTGAGCGTGATTTTCAAGTCAACTTGGTCGGGATTCAACTCCCTATAATTCTCGTCGAACATATCACTATCCTATCTTAAGTTCACTTAAGTCCGGGTGTAGGACTTTGTCTCACAACTCAAAGATAACAACCCAAAAGCAATAAAGGACACAAACAAATAATCAAGTAAGCAAATATATAAAGCAATAAACAAGTAAAGCAAGATAGGGAAACCCACTGAAGATCCCCAGTGAAGTCACCATTTCTGTCGCGGTGAAATTTGGATACAAAACTATTGATTAGTTTGAATCTTTAATTCAATTGTAACCGAACTTTGATTTGTCCAAAGGAAGGGATAAAGATCGAAATTCCCACAATGCAATGCAAATGCAAGGTTTAGAGAGTTTTAGGTTCGGGGGTTGGTTAAACTTAGGGAAGGTATTAGCATCCTAAGTTTCTGTAGTACTCTACAAGAACCTCTTGTTTTATGTTTGTTTATTGCTATGTGTTATTTGCTTAAGGTTTAAAAGACCTAGGGGTTTATTTCTAAGTATACTCGATAAGATATCGCATCTTATGCCTACATATCCTTATGAGAGTGAAATCAGAGTATTTTGTAGTTCTCCTAAAGGGTTTGAGGAGTTCTTTGACTGTGGTCAAAGTTCCTATGGGTTTAGGATAGTTGGTTAATTGATTTTAGGAGAAAAGGTGAGTTGTCATTTTAAGAGAGATTTAACCGCCACAAGTTGTAGGAAAATGGTCTTTGCATCGTCTTAAGATAAGGGCTCGAGTACTCGGATATTGATCGATGATGTACGCCTCTATCTCTCTTAAGGCAAAGTTCCTACGGTATTGATGTGGGGTGGAGATTCTATCTCGCTTAAGATGATTAACATCTATTTCTCTATTGTGTTTGAATAAGTTGTAGTGTTGAATGTGTTTGTATCTAAGTTGTAAAGATAATGGTCCTTCCTATGGAGTAGTATATATCTTAAAGATCGACTTGAATGAGATCAAGAATCGTGGGGAAATGATGCAAATGATGTGCACTACACACGATTGTTGAACCATGTGTAGGTTTTTCTTTTGGACGCATGCGATGCGGAAATATAAATTGCGATAATGTAAATTGCTCGTAAAATAAATTGCAGAAATAGAAAAGGGCAAATAAGTAAAGCATACACGTACACATGAAAGCGCTGGAGTGTGTGAGAGTGAATCGTGAATGTGAGTGTGCACGATTAGATTGTATTTTACGCTGTGAGTTGATTTTAATTGGTCGATTTTAAACGAGAGATTGATTTTAAGATGAGATTAAATATAATTAAGGTCTAAAGTTGAATAAGACGTTATAATGATTTATTTATTATCTAGAGCTTAGGCGAGATAATATATTTTAAAAAATGAATCTATCGTGAAAAGAATTAGTTATAATAAAAGTTGTTTTTATTATGTACTCCTAAAAAGTTTTAATATTAATTAGGTAAAAGGAAATTAGGTATAAATTATGAAAGATTTTTTTAATGAGTAGACAAATTATCTAATAAAATGTTATTTTAAAAAGATTAATTAATAATTAGCACAATAATTTTAGGCGAATAAAAGAGATTTTACTTTTAAGAAAAGAGCCTAATTATTTAACATAAGAGATTGATTTATATTAGTTTAAACAAAAAAATAGAATAAATCATTATTAAATAAAATAAAATACAACCTAAGAAACTATATGATAAAATTAAATAAACTGATTTATTAAATAGTTATAAGTTATTTTAAAAAGGGTTAACTAATTGTAATAAAAAGTTGATTAATTGGATTTTTAAAAAAACTATTAACTAGTATGACTTATTAAAAGATTAATTAAATAAATAAATAAACAAAAAAACTGATTTGAATAACGGAAAGGTTATTAACTTAATTTTTTTAAAAGGATTAGTTAGAAGGGTTAAGTGTTTATTAAAGAGATATTAGTTAAAAATGATTAAAATGAAAAGTGATTAAAGGGTGATTATCGTTTAAGTGCAGTGGGTGGGTGATTCGTGTGTGTGACGAAGGTGAAAGGAAAGTAACAATCTGCAGAAACGAAAACAGAGTAAGGCGAAACGCAGAGAACCCTAGGTTCCCTCTTTCTATCTCTCTCGATGCGAATCTGAACCATCATTTTCCCTTTCCTTGCTCATTCTCGCTTCATTCCCGTTTAAAACCTGCAACAAGACAGCAAAGCATCAATGGCTCAAGAAATTTTAACGTGAATGAGGTTTTTTATCGAGAATTGGGAGCGGCGGCTGGTGATGAGGCGGCGACGATTTGAGCGATAGTCGTTCTCAGAGGTTTCTGGCGACGGTAGCGATGCCACTGAGAGATAAGTGCAAATTCTTCTACTCGATTTTCTTTTTAGGGTTTCGAACTTGCCGTTATTTGTGGATTCGTGATCCCTTTTTATGTTTCAAATCCCCCTTTATATAGGCCTCAGAGAGGATCTCTGATTTGAAAACTGATTAAATCAGTTTGAATGTTGATTTGGATTTCCTTTTTGGGACAAATCAGATTCGAAAAATTTCCTTTCTCGTTTGAATGGATTCAATGTTGTTGATGCGAGTCATTACTGTGAGATTTTAGTTGAAGGATCTTTCATTGATGTTAGGGAATCTGATGGGATTTTATTTTGAACAGGGTATATTCCTCTGAGGGTTACTAACTCTGATTTATGTTTTGGGCAGGTCCAGATAGCAGATAACTTGGGCCAAAGTAAAACTAGCAGCCCAGAGTTTGGTTCGTGGGGAATTCACCGGACTTGAGGATTAGGGTAATGTTCTTTGGAGACCTGCACACGTTCCTGTTCTGAGACTAAGCTTTTCTCTTCTGACGACTCAAAATTGTTCGTATCGACTGGAGTTTTGTAGATACCACTCGTGGATTTAGGAGTCTGTAGGTTCCTGCATCGACCTGTGCGTCCTGGGTGTGATGAATTTCCCATTCACTCCTGAGCTCTACTTTTTACCTGTTATTTGCAGGAGCTGGTGTGAGTTCTCTGAAGGCACAATGTTGTATGAGCTGGTGAAGATTGCTATTGAACAGACAAGTGCAGTTGTTAGGGTGGCAGCTTGTTTGAGGATTTTCTAGGCATTTGTCTGGGAAACAGATTAATGAATTGATTATGTGTTATGAAAATTTGAATGATGTTAGATGCTTTCAGGTACTCCGTTATGAAGGTGAAAATTCCGACTGTTATGCAGAAAAACTTCCTTTGGGCTGCGGATTGTCGCAGGGAAGTTTTGATATGTTGTGGTGCCGTTACTGATGAGGTGTGTCATGATGAAGTTTACGACAGCTGCGGTTTATACAAGCATTGTGAAGCAACTACAAGGCCTGTTGTTTTTTTTAATTCAGAGATATTCTGTCCTGATTTTATTGCTTTAACTGGATGATTGGATTATGCTTCTAATCTTTCCCCACGTTTGTTTGTACAGGATCAAAATTTCTCATAAATTTTCCTTCTCAATCCAATCTGTCATGTTGTGATCCTCTGTAAACCGTCCGAGGAATTTGATTAAATTTGCAATTTGTGTAGGATGTTTATGAGCTCCATACCAACCGTTATGGCCTCTCCTTTTCCATTTCATAACGATGACATTCTCTTTTGCAGGTACAAGCCTATTGATGAATTGGAACAAAGTGTCAAGCGGCATCGACTTGACGCGGATAGGAACATCCAGTGGTGATGCACCTTGAATCAGGTATGATTGAAGGTAAGGAAGACTTGAAAACCATAACAAGTTATCACAAGTATTGTGAAATGATTGTAAGAATCTATTTCTGTTCTTAGTCATAGTTACTCAAAATCCTCTAATAATATCAACGGTTTTGTTGCAGCGGATGTTTCAAAAGGCATGGAGGATTTCTGTGTTCGGTGTTGCAGGTGTTGCAGGAAACAGGAGGTTGTTGTTCTACAAGATGCGAAGCTTCCAATTGGTCTTGGTCAAAGACGGTTTCCATGAGTATTCTACCAAGCTTGCTCTACAGCCTTTATGTTCCAAATTGGAATTCGAACACTCCAACCTTCTCTTGTCTGGTCGTGTATCAAAATTCTTTCTTGATTTATCTTGAACAGGGAGGTAAAGAGGTTTTAGCATGCTGTTAGCGGAGTAGTTGCCGGAAACTGTTGCCTGCGTCCCTAGGAAGTTCATCGCGGGACCTCCATTGAAGAGTTATAACAACATTTTGCAGCTCAAAATTGGTATCCTACGTAACCAAATAGGGCCTCTAAACTTGTCGTGTCTCTCAGTGCTGATTCATGTTAAACACAGGCTCATCACTTGAATTACATCGATGGTTATGGATTCGGTTAAGTTCATCACTGAACATTCGTCCTGTTCCTTATCTGTGGTTTTTATGATGCTGGATGCTTTCAAACTAGATCTCATATCGGTAGAAGGCTCCTCCGAAGCTAGACTACATTGAGGTAAGTTAAGTCTCGATGTTAGTTCTTGCAGCTTTCTATGCCACTTCATTCATATGTCAAGATTTTTGCGTTGCTTTTCTTTTTCCTTTATTCATAGAAACATCAATGTTCATGCCACTCGATGTTGTGATGTCAGGAAGTACGTTTGATGCATTGTCATCCTTCAAAGGAGAAACGGAAGTGCATATGGGTTCAAATAACGGTTCTATCAATAAAACTTTGACTAGGTTTTCTATGACCTTTGATACTCTTGGTATTTGAATCGTGAGTTTTTTTCATGGCCATTATCAGTGTCAGGAGCTTCTGCGTTGGTAGGCACTAAAATATGTTTGCTTTGATCAAGGTTGCGATAATTGTTTTCCACAGATCTGCAGGGAAGCCAACAACTCGGGAATATGACCAAACACCTGGTGGATTTGCAGTTCCAGGACAGAATTAACCATTGGCAGAGTTCGAATCTATATCTTCAATTGACTTTAGCAGACATGTTATTGAATTAGAGAAAATATCAATTCAGCTTTCACTTGAGGAAGGTAGTGAAATCGTTTGCAATTAAGTCAAATCTTATGGTTATTCACTATCAGCTATTGTGAGCAAGTCTTTAAATTAATCTCATGCATTTTTTACTTGTTTGTGTTATTCATTTTGTATTGTTTCTCTTAGACTGATGTTTGGCCATGGATTCTCTTTTGCAGATGTCTGCCATGCCGTATGCTCATGATGATGATACCTGGAGAAATTGGGTTGCAAGGCTCTAGCAGGGTAACGCTTTTGAAGTTATGAAGGTTTATCTCGTGCCGGTTTGTCCGTGTGCAAAAACCTACATTGTCCACCTCAAACTGAAGTTGTAAACAGTGCAGCAATGTTGAAGTGGTCCTCTTTAGAGAAACGGGAAACATATCACTCCATCTAAGCGCATTGTAGCGGAATAAATAGCATTGTCCTTAGGTTGTTATGAATAATTTGATGTATTTATCAGCTTGACAAGTCTAACAATTATCTTTGTCCCTTGATATGTAAAAGAATTGAACTGTTATGCTATGTAATAAAACTTATCATTCATGTGGCTTTTAAGGCAAACTCTTGGATTAGCTGGTCTTTAAATAAGTCCATTGTGGTAAAATTTTCATGTAGTCGTGTGATTTTCAGGACTTAGGTGCCCTTGTATTGGAAAAAAGAAAAGTACGTTGTATCTTAATTGATGATGATATTCCCACAACGTTGACCAAACTTGCCAAGCATTTCCATACGTCTTGTCTTGAAATTGAAATAAAATGGGTGTGATTCAAACTTCCTCATCATGTAAGTCACCCTTATCTAAAATGGGCCTTGTGATTTGGAACTTAATTTGTACTTGAATTCATGATGGTCCTTGAAATAAAAGTTTTGGAGTGACTTTACGCTTTGCATCAAAATTCAGTATAATCACACGGAGACCTCCTTGAACCCGATACTCGGCTACTTAAATGATGAAATCTTCACAAGCATAAACTTGCCATTTCGGATTATTTTGGCGCGCCTGCACTCGCGACCGTGAGATAATTACGAAAGTGGCCCAACTCACTTGAAACCTTAGGAACAACTCGAATAAGAACCAAAATGACCATGTCCGGAAGGATTGGATTATGAGTGTTATCTCCACTTGAATTTAATACACCTGTGCACACTTGTTAGTCATAGTAAACACAAGTATAATAACAAAAGGAACCACAAAAAAACAGGGGGAGGTGGAATCTTAAGGTCAAAAATTAGGGTGTGACAACGGCGCCAAAAACTTGATGCGTTCGCAAGTGCACGGAAATATCGAAGTAATATAAAAGATTTGTCGAACCCACAGAGACCAATGTCACCCTACCGTTATCTATTGTCGCGGCGTAAAGCTAAGGTTAATAGAATTAGGAAAGTTAAATGCGAATGAAATTAAATACAACGGAAATAAAGATTATAGGTTTAAGGAAGAGCGGTAAAGGGATATCGGTATGTACTGCTTTAGTTTTCAGGGATTTGACAGGTCGCCGATGCTTTTTAGTCTTTGCAAACACTTTTCAGGAGAAAATACTCGTTTAAAGACCTTTGCCTCACGATTGTTGTTGACTCGGGTCATAATTCTAAGGCAGAATGTACGCTCTCGCAGTCCCATTCGGGGTTAAAACTACTTTTTGAAAACAAAGAAATTCTGATTTCTTTTAAAGCGCTTTCACTTTGTTTAAAATCAATGCCTAGTTCTTACTATCCGGTTTGAACCCTAGCTTTCGTGTGTCGATCGTGCCTTAATGAATTTCCCACTTTTGTGGCAAAACTACTGTAAATAATTTCTCGCTTTCGCGACGAAGGTTTATCTAGAAGATTTTGATTAAAAACTACGGCCAGAAAGGTGTTTGTAAAAGGGAAGGTGCACCGGGTATTATCGAATCCCATCCTACTAATTTGATTACATACCGATAAAACTAATTTAGCTAGACATGATAATTAATGCAAACGGAAATAAAGATAAACAACAAAGTAATAAAATATGCATTATGACAGAAAATAAAGTAATAATTCAATTAATAAGAACCTGGAAAGTAGTACTGAAATTGAAGAGTAGTCCTCCACAATGTCGGCAGGATTCTACTTTGGCGAAATAAAATTGCAGAAAGAAATTACAATGTTCTGAACTAAAGGAAAAAAAAGGAAGAAAATAAAAGAAATAAGAAAAATAGCTTCATTAGAACTTTGGCAGCCCTTCGGGACGTAGAATCCATCCCCCTTAGGTTCTGTGAATCTCTAGCCTATTTATAGGAGATCTTTCATTTCTCAAATTCCAGAGATCATGCGTGAGTTATGGAGGAAGTGGGAGTAACTTCCTGTAGTGTGCAGTTAGTGGAGAAAGTGCAGGAAGAATTTAAGTTGAACGAGCTCGTGGCTACTCCTGTTTTTGCACGTTTCTGATATTTGATTTAGGATGACCGTAATGGAACTGTGACGACCGTGATGGTCATGACGAGCGTGATAAGGCATGACGATCGTGATGGTCGTGACGAGCGTCACACTCACAAAATATGCTTTTTCTTTCTTTCTTCTTTCTTTTCCTTCCATTTCTTCTTCTTTTCTTTCTTTAATCCAAATTCTCCATAATCTGCAAAACATAGTAAATTAATCGTATAATAGAACATAAATCAAGATAAATTAACAATAGTTGCAAGTAAATTCATGTAAATCGAGTCAAATAAACGATATAATTTCGCGTTATCAGTATACAGGGTAACGGTACTATGCCATAGGTGCAGAGAGCCAAAATAGCATTGAAAACACCTAACATCCCTCTTTCGCAAAATGCTGAGCTTTATTCACCAAGAATGATATGGGGAACCCAGAAACTCCATTCCTCCATACCATCTTCCCTTCCAATTCAGAAACATCCAAATGAAGAGCATTGGCTAGCTTACTCAAATCAGGCTCTTTTCTAGAATGCACAAAAGGCATCTCTTCCAATACTGGAATCCCTAGCAACTGAGCAAACTCTTCCAAGGTTGGTAACAAAACATATCCGGGGAATGTAAAGTAACACAATTGAGGATCATAAAATTGCAGCAGCGCATGGATACCATCTAGCTCGTATTTGGAGGCCTTGCAGACAAAACTCAGAAGCCTCCCATACTCTTTTCTGAAGTCCTCCATAACCCCACGCTCAACCATAGAAATAAGTCCAACCAAAGGTCCTACATCTGGTATCAGGAACTTGTACACCACAACTTTCTTGAGACCAGGCTCCATGACAAGGGTGGATCAGATTACTAGAATCAAGAGGAAAATATACCTGAAACATAAATACATGCAAATGTTAAAATGCAAATGAATATGCAAATGCAAATAGGGGATCAAGATTTTCGTGCTGCTGACTGAGATGAACCAGCGCTTTGCTTTGGCGAGAAAATACTGGAACACTAAAAGACCAAATTATAGGAACCTCATAACATCATAGATCAAAGGTCTGCACCGATAAGAAATCCGGGTAGGTTGGAGATCAAATTTCCTGCATAACCCACCCACTCGCAGGTATGAACCTATCCCTGACAAGGTCTGGCATCCTAAGCGGTAGTCAGCGTCACAGACTTTTGAGAAACGATGATACATTCACCATTTCTGGTTTGGCATCATTGTCTAATGAAGCGGCCTCACTTAGCTGAATCCTAAATAATCGGTCTCCAGAGTCGACAGTTTTCAGATCCAACATTTCCCTCCTGACCAATGTACATGATGAGACATCTTCAAAGAAAACCTCGTCTGAAAGCGAATTTCGTGAGGACTAGTGCATGTCTCCATACAGGTCCTCACTACTATCCACTCTAATGTTATGGTTATACTCAAGCTTGGGTTTCAGCTTATCACACAATGGAACCATCGCACCCAACAACACAACAATAACATGATACAATATGGGAAAGTAAAATGCAAATGCGATAAAATACAGATACAACACAAATGTACATATATACACACCCAAAGATAAAATACACAAGCGCTAGGATTGACTAGTATAGGGAATGGGAAGGTGTCCCCAACTGAGTCGCCAATTGTCGCATCGCTGTGAAAGGGGGCCGACAAAGACAGAAGAGTCGCTATTGTTCGTTGTTTACCCCAAAGAGAGGGAAAGGAAACAATCAGAGAAAACCTACGAAAAAGGGAAAAGACAGGTCATCGCAACCAAATCTTGGGTTCGGGAGTCGGTTACACAAGGGGAAGGTATGAGCACCCCTCACGTTCGTTGTACTCAACGGGATCCACACTTGTTGTCTATCTAAAAGGGTGTTAATCTATCAAAAGGCTGGCACACAGGGTGAAAAGAAAAGAAAAAAGACTCGATAGAGCATCGCTGCTCTATGCCTACGTATTCCCTCGTGCAACGGGAAAGTCAGAGTTAACGTAGTTCGGAAAACTACAGGTGAAGGTGGGGGAAGGTTGCTCGCCAAGACATCGTCATCTTGTGCCTATGTATCCTCATCTGGTATGAGAAATCATAGCAAACGTAGTTCGGGCTGACACGACCACAAATCGGTTCAAGTGTTTTAACTGAGTGAGGGTAAATAGTGGTTACAGCAATTAAGGACGATGCCTGTTTGCGGTAGAGCCAAGACTTAACACACTCTTTCTGAAAATGATTTTCAAAACAATCCCGAAGGATAAAAATGTTTGAGTTAAGTTTGTAACTCATGTTGCACTAAAGACTATGACTTGAGAGCGAATACGTCGCATATCACCCAAAGGGCATACGCTAAACACTCTAGATAGATTGAGAGGAGGCCCCCCAACTATCATTCCTCAAGTACTTAAGACCCGTAGTGTACAACACTTATTATCCTTTATTAGGTGTTTTGAGATGTTTAGGAGATGAGAAGAGAAGACGCAAACTCTAAGGGGAAACTAATCAACCCTAATGTTGTCATGCAAAATGCTCCTAAAGTTGGGATTAAGAGGGAAGAAATTATCCTAATGTTATCATACAAAGGATTGAACACCTAATGTCTCTTCTACTCCCATCTTAAACAGAGGGACTAAGAATCCTAAGGGATCATGGCAAAAGAACCAAGTAAATAACAGATAATTCAATCACAGATAGAATGAAGAAAGAGAAGAAGTTGACTTAAACAAGTCAAGAAGCAATGCAAACATGATATGAAAGACTCATAAGATGCAACACAAACAAATGAATAGCGCAAAATGACTTGAACAAGTCAAAGAAAAAGTGAGATGAAATGGGAGAAGTTACAACTCCTACAACCATTCATACATCAATCACTTACACCAAAAGATAAACAACAATGCACAAGCAAAGACCATGATCAAATTGTAGATGGGAGAAAGAGGCTTGGGCAGCAAGCACATGAAGAAATATCTCAACCAAACAAATCACATTGATCATGCAAAAGAAAAGAGCAAACAAGTGCTAAAATGTTGATCCACCATTCAAAACAAACTCAAAGCATGAACATGAATGCCAAACTGTCTCAAATGGTGATCCAAACCAAAGGGGCAGAAGAGAAACCATAAGAGAAAATCTTAAATCAAGAAGAAAAATCAAAGCACAAACAAGTAGCAAGACAAGGAAAGAGGAAGAACCAAAGTTCAATCCATGTTCAACACTTAAAATCAAGTGGAATACCTTAACTTCCAAGTAACTTGTAACATAAGTTACACAAGTGTATGACCTAAAAATGCAAGACCAGCACCTTAATCATGTCAAGAATGAGTATCAAGACTCATAGGGTGCATATGGGATCCATCAAAGTCATTTCCCAAAGGAACTAGGTCAAACTAGTTTGTATGAACTTCCTCTAAGATGACTTGACTTGTAAGCTTCATCAAAAATAGAAGAAATGTTTAATAAATTCCAAATAAAATGAAAACATTAACCAAACTCAATGGAAAACAAAAGCCAAAAGTTCAAAGCCAAACTCAATTTTAGGCATCACCAAATAATTTGATTAACAAGGGTGTTCCACCTTTTTGAGTATTAATCGAGGGTCAAGAAAAGTCAAACCAAAGTCAACCCTAAATTGATCAAACATGAACCAAAATCAGGCTCAAAGGTACCTCAGTCCATCCTCTAAATGGAGAAAAAACCTCATTCATAGTTGATGTGAATTGGTAGTTCAAATGTTGATGATCAAACAAGAACAATATTAAAAATCACCTCACTTTGCAAAATAAAAATAAAATTGCAAAATAAAATAAAATCAGAAACAAAAATTATGGAAAATTAAATAAAGTCTAGAAATATGAGAAAAATATTTTTGGGGAATTTTTGGATCATTGGAGCTATTTTTAATAATTGAAAATGAAAACAGAAAGAAAAAATAAAATAAAATAACAAAGAAGCCAAGTGAGGTGTATTAGCAATTTCCAAAATGAACTAAACAAAGGCAAAACGCACATTGGGCTCAAAGAACAGGGGGCATGGATAGCACATGAGGCCTAGATCCAAACAACCAACAGCCAAAATGAAACACAGCGTTTCATTAATCTCATGTGGATTTCAACGCCTACGTGTATCAAGTCAAACCAATAACAACGTGCCAAACAGACAAGTCAACAAGTCAAGGGAAGCCACCTCAGTAAAGACTTGAGAATGAACCAGACGCCAGAGCTAGGGCTCCGGTCGTCTTCTCTGGCCACATCGCCGAACCTCAGTCCATGATTCTCAACGAAAGTGCATAAACATGGTACCAAACGAAAGGTCTAACAACAAGGGTTTCAAATCCATAATCCAAACATTAAAACAGTTCCAAATCAGAGAGAATCGAAGGATTGAAGTTTGAACATGTCATCTGAAAATGTGATCAAACAAGAACAACAATGATGCAAACATTGCCTACTCAATGTAGGGCTTCAGATGCAACCAACATGAGCTTAAATAGGTGCCTAGAATGAGAGAAATAAGGAGTAGAAACTTACTGAACGGAGCAACTCCGTTGGTTCTTCAAATGCATGCAAGTTTGTTTTCTTACTTCAAACACGTTCCAATTGCTCCCAGGAAGAAGATGCAAGCCTCAATTTCAGTTGATTTGAAGTGAAAACTCAGATTTGAAGTTGAAGAATGCTTGGAAAATTTGAATTTCACTCTACTCTCTCTATCTCCAATTCTCACTTCTGAGCATTAGGGCAACCCTAAATGTTTATATATGATGAATTTCTAATCACCATGCAGGCCCATGTTGGCTGTTTGGTGAGATTTGAAAAAATGCCCAAAAAAGAAACCCTTACTCATGCACACGCATTTGGGCTCCTTCATACCATATGAGATCATCAATCTGAAGTGTGTGAAGTGTACTTTGGATTTGAATTAAATTGGGCCTTGTACTTAATCCATATTACAAGTTTGAAATGGAAACTTTTTAATGAAGAAACTTGAAAAAGTTGCATCTCAATGCACTTGGTGTTAGTCCAATTTGTGTTAAACCCTTCATGATCCTATTTTGGTGTAGAATGCTTCAAAAGTGAGACAAAATGAGACCTATAATGTACCAAATTCATCTCATGACCAAAAGTCCAAATTTAACTTAAAACTCCTACCACATGGCCATATAATTCCATAATTCAAATGAATCTTGAGTTCCATGATGTAAATAAGGCCTATAGGAACAACTTTCATGTTGGTTGGAAGTGCATTTGAGGTACATAAGTTCATGAAAATGACCTATGAAGCAAGTGACCCATAATGAAACTTTCCTAAAATACCCTTGCCTCTTGTCAAGACCATAACTTGAGTTCCACAGATGAGAAAGAGGACTTCTAGGACTTTTTGGAAAGCTAAGATCATGAGGAACAACTTTCATGTTCACTTAAAGTTAAGGGGAAACTTGATTCTAGGTCAAAAAGGCCTTCAAAGTAAGTTGACGTTTAGTTGACCAAAATTCTATTCATCTGAGATCCCTAACTTGTTGGCATCATAACTTGATATGTACATACCCAATGGATGAGTTCTTGTAGTCAAAATAAATCTAAGAACATTCTCTATAAGTCTCATGTTTTCATGAAAATGAGATTGAGCTTGCAACATAGGTGAAAATGGCCTTGAAGTTGGGCATTAAAGAAGGGGATTTTACACTAAAATCATCTGAAACCCTAATTTAGTAACTTCTTCCACTCTTGATTCTTCTTGATTTGATCTTGTCATGATAACTTAGATGCTTTAAGGTGACTTTCCATGGCTTGTGTGACTTGAAAACCAGTTTGGAAACCTCTGAAGTCCACAGTTGACCTTGGGTTGACCAGATGAAACCCTAATTCCAAGTCCTTTGATTGTGGCTCTTGCAAATGAACTGAATGATTGCACAAACTCCATAATGACCCCATAGGGTACTCAATGAGTTTGTATACCATGTCTTCTTCAAGATAAAAACCTCATGGATCCCTGATGACCCTCTGATGGTCTCCAAGATAGGAGGTAACAACCTCACACCAGTCTCTCTTTTCAAGGAGCTTTGACCCTTCCATGATGGTGATAAACACTTGATGGATTGCACAAACATCTCTTGCTTGAGTTTGAAACCATAGAGACCCTCATCTTGAATGACACAAGACTCTTGATCCCCTGCTAAGAACAATGCTATGCAAATGCAAATGTTAAAATGCAATGAAACATAAACCAAGTTAAGAAGAAAAGGTTGGTCAAATTTTGGGGTACAACAGCTGGCCCTATTCAAACGACTTGAACCTGAAAAGTATGAAAAGCGAACGACTTTCAAACTTTCAAGGTAAAAGATGGTTGAATACCAAAGAACCCGTAAATTTGCCAATCGCAAAAAGAAACTGTAACTGAACTATAACCGATAAACTCTAGTGGGGAAAATGTGATAAGATGAACGCGTCCATCAAAGACATCATTCTGCCGGGGTCTGGATACCCCTCGGGCAAGACAAACCATTGTCCAGAGTCTGGATACCTTGCAGGCTAAAGGAAACAATCGCAATTCGCTGGGGTCTAGATACCACTGAGGCAAGATATAAACCAACATTCGCCAGGGTCTGGATACCACACGTGCCAATGGAACAAACACTAGCTAGGGTCTGGATACCACATATGCCCATAAAGCCAAACGGTGTGAGCTGGGGTCTAGATACCACACGGGCAAATAGATAGACCATCATTAGCCATGGTTTGGATACCTCACATGCTAATGGAAACAAACAGTGTGAGTCGGGATTTGGATACCACACGGGCTAAAGAAATGAACCGGTGGAAGTCGGGGTCTGGATACCACACAAGCTTGAGCCAACTAAAACCAGTGAGAACTGGGATCTGGATACCACCCGGGCTAAAGAAATGAACCAGTGGAAGCCAAGGTCTGGATACCACACGGGTTCAAGAAATATATCAGTAATATGAACACATATGTCAATAACTCCTGTCGGGGTCTGGATACCACACACGCTTGAGAAAACACCCTAATTTTCTGGGATCTGGATACTGCACAGGCAAAACTAAATCACCGACTGGGGTCTAGAAACCACGCAGGCAAAATGAACATGACAATCTGTCGGGGTCTGGATATCGCACAGGCAAAAATAAATAACTGATGGAGGCCGGGGTCTGGATACCTCACGGGCTTGAGCAAATAAAACCGGTGGAATTCGGGGTCTGGATATCGCACGGGCTTGAGCAAACCCGATGAGATTCGGGGTCTGGATACCACACGGGCTCAAGAAATACACCATCATTTACCAGGGTCTGGATACCACGCCGACTAATGACATAAACGCTAGCCAGGGTCTGAATACTACACATGCTAATGGAATAAACCGGTGTGAGTCGGGGTCTAGATGCCACACGAGCTCAAGAAATAAACCGGTATCAGCCTTGGACTAGATGCCACACAGGCTGATGAAAACCGCTGTTAGCCAAGGTCTGGATACCACGCAGGCTGAAAAGATAAATCATCACTGTTGGAGATACACCTGAAAATAAGAGGTAACAACCTGGCTTATGTTTTGAATGCATATGTTTGAATATGTCATAATGCTCCATACGAAATGGAAATGCTACGTGTTTGGGGATGCTATGCACAATGCAAATGCAATGGAGCCACTCCAGCAAAATAAATGCCGAAGAAAAGCTGAACCAACTCCGATGGGGAAGATCGGGTGCCAAGTACATGAGAACTTATGCTGGGGAGAACAAGCCCTTGATGGCTTCCTGGAAAATAATTCTCCTGGGTAATAACTGTTCAAAAGTGAGACAAAATGAGACAATTGTTGGAATGCTTCAAAAGTGAGACAAAATGAGACCTATAATGTACCAAATTCATCTCATGACCAAAAGTCTAAATTTCACTTAAAAATCCTCCCACATGGCCAAATAATTCCACAACTCAAATGAATCTTGAGTTCCATGATGTAAATAAGGCCTTTAGGAACAACGTTCATGTTAGTTGGAAGTGCACTTGAGGTACATAACTTCATGAAAATGACCTATGAAGCAAGTGACCCATAATGAAACTTTCCCAAAATACCCTTGCCTTGTCAAGACCATACCTTGAGTTCCATGCATGAGAAAGAGGAATTTTAGGACTTTTTGGAAATCTAAGATCATGAGGAAAAACTTTCATGTTCACTTAAAGTAAAGGGGAAACTTGCTTCTAGGTCAAAAATGCCTTGAAAGTGAGTTGACGTTTAGTTGACCAAAATTTTATTCATCTGAGGCCCCTAACTTGTTGGCATCATAACTTGAGATGTACAAACCCAATTGATGAGTTCTTGTGCTCAAACAAAAGCTAGAAGCATGCTCTACAAGTCTCATGTTTTCATGAAAATGAGATTGAGCTTCCAACATAAGTGAAAATGGCCTTGAAGTTGGGCACTAAAGAAGGGGATTTTACACTGAAATCATCTAAAACCCTAATTTAGTAACTTCTTTCACTCTTGATTCTTCTTGATTTGATCATGTCATGATATCTTAGATGCTGTAAGGTGACTTCCCATGGCTTGTGTGACTTGAAAACCAGTTTGGAAACCTCTGAAGTCCACAGTTGGCCTTGGGTTGACCAGATGAAACCCTAATTCCATGTCCTTTGAATGTGGTTCTTGCAAATGAACTGAATGATTGCACAAACTCCATAATGACCCCCTAGGGTACTCAATGAGTTTGTATAACATGTCTTCTTCAAGATAAAAAACCTCATGGATCCCTGATGACCCTCTGATGGTCTCCAAGATAGGAGGTAACAACCTCACACCAATCTCTCCTTTCAAGGAGCTTTGACCCTTCCATGATGGTGATAAACACTTGATGGCTTGCACAAACACCTCTTGCTTGAGTTTGAAACCATAGAGACCCTCCTCTTGAATGGCACAAGACTCTTGATCCCCTGCTAAGAACAATGCTATGCAAATGCAAATGCTAAAATGCAATGAAACATAAGCCAAGTTAAGAAGAAAAGGTTGGTCAAATTTTGGGGTACAACAGTACTCTCGATATTTTGGATCGTGTTTAGTGAAATTTCTTGCACATATTTTTTATATGTATGTCTATATCTACTTTGATTATAGGATATCTAACAAATTGAAGATGTTGAAAGTATATGTGTGTGTTCATCTAGCTATATTTGGAATGGAGGTAATATATTTCCTCAACTATCTCTCTCTCGATAATCATGTTCACAAAATGCATCTGTGTGTTCATCTAGCTATATTTGGAATGGAGGTAATATATTTCCTCAACTATCTCTCTCTCGATAATCATGTTCACAAAATGCATCAAATTATGTGTTACATTTTTCATATATGTCGTATTATATGTATGTTATCTCTTTGAATGCTTAAAATATGATTTGGTTGTTTATCTATGTCTTTATGTATGCCCATACGATAAAAAATGTCAAACTTTGCTAGTTTTATCCGCATCATGGGAGAGGACATCATGTCAGGAGGAGAATACCTTGACGGCTATGCATTATGCATAATTTCATTTCATCATCTTTTTATGTTGTTATGAATCTTTTGTTATGTATTAAGTACATTTCTCATGTGTAAATGTCTTGCATCATGAACCTATATCCCATTACTTGTTTGTGGTGTCTAGCAACAATTACTACTTTTGTCTATGTATGGTGCTAACTATCTCTTTGTTCCATGATCATTAACTTTGTCATGTGTGGATGATTGTTAATGTTTATCTTGTTGTGCATGTTTTGATATGAGCATCTGTAATTTTTTATCATTTCTTAACAGAAATATCTTTCTTTTTTATGTTGTCAAAGGGGGGAAAAGCGTCAAGCTGTTTAGTAGAACCATAAAGATCAAACGTGAAGACGTCGCATTTAACGCAAATGAGTAGGTGAGAATGAAGGCATCAAGCAAGGGGGAGGATAATGTCAGATATCATACAGACAGGTTATACGTGTTTTGCCATCATCAAAAAGGGGGAGTATGTGGGGGAAAAGCCTCAGATACTAGTGTCGCTACTGCGAAAAAAGGTGTCGGCAAAGACAGAAGAGTCGCCACCTACCGTTATTTATCCCAAAGGAGGGAAAGGAAACGATCAGGAAAAACCTAGCGAAAAGGGATAAGATCGGTCATTGTAACCAAATCTCGGGTTCGGGAGTCGTTTACGCAAGGGGAAGGTATTAGCACCCCTCACGTCCGTTGTACTCAACGGGATCCACGCTTGTTTTGTTTATCTGAAGGGTTCTTTATCTATCTACGCTAATGGTTTAGGTCAGAAGAAAAGAGAAGGACTCGACAAAGCGTCCCTGCTCTGGGCCTACGTATTCCCTTGTGCAATGGGAAAGTCAGAGTCCACGTAGTTCGGATAACTACGGGTGATGGGGGAAGGTTGCTCGCCAAGACATCGCGTCTTGTGCCTACGTACTCTCAACAGGTATGAGAGATCAAAGCGAACGTAGTTTGGGATAAAAGGGAATACAGGTTTGTTCGTGGATTTTATCCGAGTAAGGTTAAACTACAGTTCCAGCAGTTAGGGACAACGCCTGTTTGCGGTAGAATCGAAGCTTAACAACACTCTTTTCATCTGAAAAGGTTTTCTGAATTAGAGCAGGCCCCAAAGGGCAAAAAGAGTTGGAATGTTTGTTTTTGTCTTTTATCGGAGAAGTGTTTTTTATGAATGTTTGTAATTCATATTGCACTAGGGACTATGACTTAGGAGCGAATGCGTCGCATATCGCCCAAAGGACGTACACTAAACACTTTAGATGATTGAGAGAAGACCGCTCAATTATCATTTCCCAAGTAGCTTAAGACTCGTAACGTATAATACAAACTTGTCTTTATTAGATGTCTTATTATTGTTTGAAGATAAGAAGAGAGAAGGACTCTACAGGGGGACTAATCAAAACCCTAATGTTGTCATGCAAGATGGTTCTAATGTTGAGTTTGAAAGGGAATCTATCCTATATGTTATCATGCAAAGGATTCAACCTAAAGTTCTATCATCACTCCTTAAACAAGGAAGTGAGAGTCCTAAGGGAACATGGCAATGGAAGGAGAAACAACAGGAAATCATCAGGATTATTCAACTGAAATGTAAAATGTGTATGAATGCACATGCAATGCAATAGTACAAGCAAAGGGATGACACCTCAACCTTTAATGCAAACATGTCAAGTATGAAAGGCAGATAAACATCCAAGCAAAGGGAGACAAGCTCAACCTTTAAATGCAAGCAAGAGATGCACAGAGAAAGCACACAAGCAAAGGGAGACTAGCTCAACCTTTAAATGCAAACATGGAAGTGAAAAGAGAAAGCTATCAAGCCTACCCTACTTCTAATGCACAACACCACATAATCATGAGGATGAAAGGATAAACAAAATGAGGGGAAGCAAACTAAGTTCAATGTGTATCAACACAAGGAGTCCATCAAAGGCTCAAACTTCTCATGGAATGCACAAAATTCAACCAAAGGAAGAATTAGGCTCTCACAAGAAGGATCTTAAGAATGTAGGACAGAGAAGGACGAGAAGCATAGCTTGAACCAAAGTAACCCACTATGTTCAAGGTGTACATCAAAGGCTCAAACTTCTCATGGAATGCACAGAATTCGACCAAAGGAAGAATTAGGCTCTCACAAGAAGGATCCTAAGAATGTGACTTAGAGGAGAAAGGAAGATAGTGTAAACAAAAGGAATCCACTATTTTAAATGAATGTCCATCAAAAGCTCAACCTCTTATGGAATGCACAGAATTCAACCAAAGGAAGAATTAGGCTCTCACAAGAGGGATCCTAAGAATGGGACTAAGAGGAAGTGTGTGGAGCACTTGAGTCCTCAAAGGCTCAACCTCTTATGGAATGCACAGAATTTAACCAAAGGAAGAATTAGGCTCTCACAAGAGGGATCCTAAGAATAGGACTTAGGGGGAGTGGAAGGATTGACCAAGGCAAGGAAAAGGAAATCACACAAAGAAGAGAAATCAAATCACTAAAAGCTTCTAAGGAACCCTAAAAGTTAAGCTCTAAAGGAAGTCTATCCTAATCAAGCTATGGACATGTTAAGGACTTGAAATTTAACCTACATAGGCTTCAACCTATGTACTATAGGATCATGCAAGGATTGGGTGCCTAAGGATTGGAAAAGGATCACCTAAAATGCAAAACTAGGTGAAGGTTTCAATCGAAAACACACTAACAACAGCCAGAATGCAAAATCTATTAAAAATAGGAAAACAATCCTAAAAATTCTAATAAAAAACCTAGAGGTTCCTTAAGATGTTAGGAATCTATGGTTAAAATATGGGAGCCAAACTCCAAGCCTAAGGGTGCTAAAAGAGAGCAAAACCTTAAAGTGTCCTATGAAGGAGGCAAAGATGGAGGGTGCTAAAGATCTACTCAAAACCCTAACTAAATGCTATCCAAAAATCATAACAAAAATACCTACAAATCATCTAAGGTGTCTAGAAACATCACAAAAAAAATCAGAAATTTATTCTATGCTTTGAATAGGAAATGAAATTCTAGAAATAAACATGTATATTTATCACATTTAAAGAACAACCAATCATGGAAAATTCATATTAAATTGAAAAAAGATTTAAAAAATAATCCAAAAAAAATTTAAAATCATCTAACATATTGAGGAATCTTGAGAAAAAGTTTCATGAATTTTGCACGCATTTTACTATTTTTAATCAATTAAAAGTAAACAGCCATCAAATAAAAGAAATCAAGAAAAAGAAATGAAAAAGATAAAAACTCTATGCTGAATAGCAATGGTATCACGTTATTTTCAATGGGTCAGTCTAAAGGGGGGTTTGGAAATCAAATGTGGCCCAGGTCCAAGGTGCTAAACGCACCGTTCATTAAAACGACCTCAAATGAAATCAAGGCCACACATCCTGAGTACTAGTCAACACATCCAAAGATTCACAAAATGCCACGTAATTAAATGAAAACTTAATATAAACTGAGATTAAACCACAACCGTGAGATGAAGTCAAGGTATGCCAATCCTAAGATCTACAAGATGCCACGCTAGCAAGAAGTCCTCAGTACAAACTGAGAGTGAATGAGGGCCACACGATGAGGTCAAAGTCCATCTTTTAACCAAGATCCTATGGCTACGATCACACCTGGAGATTTAAACTGGGAAAGGGAGGAAATATACAGACGGTGGCCGGAGGGACTTCCGTTCGTCTTCTCCAGCTAGAGTGAACAGTGCCAGTTCCAAAAACTCAACAAAACCTAGAATTTCTTACATCAAACGATTCCTCTCACTGCATAGATCACTAATCCACCTCTCAAATTCATTTCTAACCTATAATTTGTCTAAACTGAATCCAACAAGAAAACGTGCCATGTCAAAAATTGTTGCAATCAAGCATCTAACCTAACCTAAATCAAACTATGCCTCTCAAGGATCCTAACCACATGAAGATTGAGTTCTAATTCATCAAGAATAGTGAGTAAAGTTGAAGAATAGAAACCTGATTAGAAGCTTGCACAAAGATGTGAACTGATGCTAATTCTTGCTCCAATTGATCCAGAAAGCTTCTATGGATCCTCCTAGAGCTCTTGATGATCTTGAATTGATTTGAATGTGCTTGATTCTTGAAAATGCAATTTCACTTTCACCTTCACTTCTCTAACTGCTTCTAACGGAATTTTGCACCAACCTTCATCAATCTTCATCTAATCATGATCAACATGTTATATAGAAGTGATATGGAGTGGATTTGAGGCCCAATCATGGCCCATGAGGTCCAATGGAAAATCCAAGTTTCTCACTTTGGAGCTTTGTCATTCTCACCAAAACATAGCTTGAACTCTTGCACACTGCCTCATACCAATTGCTTATGATGCAAGAAACATGAATGGATGAGATTGGCTCCTTGAAAGTGGATCAATGGTTGATTTTGATTATGTTTCTTCAAGGTGAAGTAACATGCAAAATGACATGGTTTCATGGCTCAGTTTGAAAATCCATAAATGCCATTGTGTTTGAAATTCAAAATGCACTCAAAATATGCACAAATTTGGGTGAAATTGGTCCACTTTGAATATATTTGAATTTTTTGACTTTTAATGGCCTTTAATATTCTTTTCATGAAAATTTCTTCCTCAAATCTTCAATTCAAGCCATGTCAATGGTTCCTTGATGTTTTATTGAGAAAATACCCCCATTTTGAGCAACTTTCAAGTTGGAAATACTTTCATTTGAGATGTGCAAAGTGGTGAAATTGACCTATAATCCAAAGTGACCTATAATCAAAATTTCCCAAAATACCCCTGCCTTGCAAGCTTCATATCTTGAGCTTCACAAATCAGATGAAGGACTTCTAGTATTCTTTGGAAATCTAATATCATAAGGAACAACATTCATGTTTGGGTCAAGGATAGGTGAGACCTCCTTCTAGGTCAAAAATGGCATGGAAGTTGGTTGACTTTCATGGACCAAAATCACATTCATCTGATGACCTGTAACTTGTCTGCTTCATAACTTGAGTTCTAGAAATCATATGAATGACTTCTAGTACTCAAAAGAAAGCTAGAAATAAGACCTACAAGACTTATGTTGGAGTCAAGATGAGATGGGACTTGTATCTTGAGATATGAGGTCTTGAAGTTAGACACTAAATATGAGATTTTACACTGTCAAGCTTAGAAACCTTGGCTTAGCAACTTCTCACACTCTTGAATATTGATGAATTGATCTTGGAATAATCTCTTAGGTGTCTTAACACAACATTCCATGATCATAAAGCCTTGGAATTGAGTCTTAATCTCCTCCAATTACATAGTTGACTTAGGGTTAACCAGATGAAAACCCTAATTGCACCACCTTTGGCTGTAGCTTCTTGAACTTTGTATAATGACTTGCACAAGCTTCTTAATTACCCTCAAGGTACTCAATGAGCTCTCATAATGGATTCCACCCATAGCCATGGATTCAATATCATTAGATAATCTTCATTGACCCCCAAGATAGTGAAGGTGAGAAAATACTTAGAAGGGGGGTTGAATAAGTATGAAGATTAAAACTTAGAAATAAAAACTCAAGTATTTTTATCCTGGTTCATTGAACTCAACTACTCCAGTCCACCCTTCCTAGAGTGATTTGCCTTTCTCAATCAAGGACTTAATCCACTATTTAATCAACTGATTACAATAGTAAGCACTTAGAACAACTGTTCAAAGTCTTCTCAAGAACTACTGATCCTAACTGGATCTTCTTAAGGTTTACAATCAAATGTAATACAAATACAAGTGTTTAAGATTGCTTCTATAAAGCTTTATCACAACTGTGATTTTTCACTTAACTATTTAGAACAAAGAAATTAATTCTTAGAAAGAATATGAATAGTATGAGAGCTTGAATGTTGATTTCTTTTTGGATAAAACGTCAACTGAAGAAATTGGGTGAAGTCTTGCTTTTATAGGCAGCTGACCCAAGGTGAGCTTCACGTTGAGAAGAGTGTCCAAAAGGTCTGAGCCTTTTTTTGTCTTTACATCAAGTGACCTTTCCTAGAAGAAGAAAGCACAGAAAAATCCTTTTTGTCTGTGTTCTTGTGTCTAGCATAAATAAGGAAAGAGTCGTTTGGATCATTCCAACGGATATAAACTTTGAATAATTCTTCTTCAGTTTTCAGCAAACTCATCAGAGTCTAAATTGATCAGAGCCTTCTGATGATGATCAGAGTTTTGCTGAATCAGAGTCTTCTGTAGCAGGTGTGCTTTTAGCGTGTTTAAGATCAGAACATATTTGAGACAGATCTTCAGTAATGGCAACTTTAATACTTTCAGAATCTTCTGTAGTAACTATGCTTTGAAAAACTCTTCATACAAAATTCTTCTTTGGTTCAGATGCTTCTGACTTGCTTCAGATTCTTCTGGAGCTTCTGCTTCAGATCCTTCTGGAGCTTCTGCTTCAGATCCTTCTGGAGCTTCTGCTTCAGATACTTCTGGAGCTTCTGCTTCAGAATCTTCTGTAGGCTACACTTAGGATCTTCTGTTGGCAGCAATCAGAATCTTCTAATGGATGCATTTGGCGCTTCAGAGTCTAGCTAATTTCTTATGTTCAATTCTGATTTGCTTCTGGAGTGTTAATTCCTTTACTATCTGCAGTAAAAACTCTCAAGCAAATTTTAGAGTATATAATTCTTAATTACAAAATTTCATAATAGTTATCATCAAAACATAGAGATATTATTAAGAACCAATCTGTGTTCTAACAATCTCCCCCTTTTTGATGATGACAAAAACATCAGAAATTTTGTTTAATTGAAAATATGATAATTATAACTCCCCTGAGATGATGAATCTCCCCCTGAATTAAATACAAATAAGGAATAGAAACTTCCCTTTTGTATTGAGTAATTTTCAGAGTTAGATCTTGATTGTTCTTTTAACATTTGAGAGTCAGAGTGTCTTGCAAATTTCAGAGTCAGAGTTTGATAATTGTCAAATGATCTGAGAGACTCAGAGTTTCTTTTACAAAGTGTACTTATCAAATGTTCTGAAATACTCAGATTTAATGTTAGATAGAATAGATATGTATGAAGTTTCATTCTGGTGAAGTTTAATTAAACAGTTCAGATCTATATTTTCTCCCCCTTTTTTGTCATAAGCAAAAAGTAAAAACTTTAAAAAGACAACTGAAAGGAAACAGTAAAGAGGATAAATCATGTGGAGAAAACTTTGAAACATTCATTCAATTCAGTTCAGAGCAAGAGTACATGCATCAGAAGATATTCAGAAATACATAAGCAAACATCAGATGCAAAAACATCAGAATGAAAAAAAATGAAAAACTAAGAGTGTTTTGACAAAAGCATCTTCAACAGATCCGTGATCTCATAGGAGGACTGTTCTTGCTTCGACATCCACTTAGCCATTGTTTCATTCTTCTGATCCTGTTTTGACATCCACTCAGTCATGTCTTCAGACTTCTTATCCTGTTTGGCCATCCAAGACTTGATTTCTGATTGACCAGCTTCCAGAGCAGCAATTTTATCCTCAAAATCTGGATGTTCTTTCTTAATCTCAGATGAAGAAGGTTGAAACTTTTCTGGAGCTTGAACAGAGTCAATTTCCATAGGGTCTGTAGAGCTTGGAGCATTAGAGCCAGAAGGAAGTTCTACCAGAGTCATGGCCAAAGGGTTGTCTTTAGATGCAGATTCAGTAGTTTCTTCTGATGATGGAGGAGCATCTGTAAGAAGCAATGGTCCAGATCTCTTGATAGTCCAGAACAGACTTCTTGCAGCTTCAGCAAATCTGAGCTTCGCATCATCAGAACATATGTTCTTCAAATTTGATGCTACAGTGTTGAATCTGCTGATGAATCCATTCCAGATGACATCAGATTCTGTTGCATCCATTGTTGCTAAACACTTCTTCTGTACAGTACCTAAATACATCTGTATTTCTTGCAAAAAGCATGTAAATAAATGATCAATGTTTAGTCTAGATTTGGGGTGTAATAGAGTCTCCAATGTTATTGGTTTTGGTTGAGGAGTAGGTGGAAATAAAGATTTTTGAATGGAAATCAGAGGAGGAGGGTAGTATGGTATGAAAGAAATTTCAGGGGATTTGTCAGGTTTGGATCTGTTTAAAGCATTTAACAGATTTGTTTTTGCTTTGGTGTGATAGGAAACCACATCAAAGGGTTTATTGGAGTAAGGTTGGAAAGCAGATTTTGCAGGTTCATCAGAAGCAGCAGGTTTATCATATGAAACAGGTATAGCTGAAGTAACAGCTTTTGCAGATTTAGCAGAATATGATATTGTTGCTAATGAACCTACTTCTGACATTGATTGAATATAGGTGAGAAGCACAGATGGTAGGGTGATTGTAAGTTTGGGTTTCAAGGGAGTGATAGGGTCAGATGGTTCAACTCTGTCATAGAAATCTTTGAGTTTGAAACCATAGGCAAGATTGTGAAAAAGAGATGAGAATTGTGCACATGAGATAAATGTTCTTGGGGTAGATGTTGGGTTAGGATTTGGAATGAGGATTTCAGATGATGGTGCAGGTGTGGGAGTAGGATCTGGAATAGGAACTTTAGAGGATACAGGGGGTTCTGGTTGGTTTACCTCAGAATCTCTGTGAGAAGGAGAGATTAGAAAATCTGGGTGAATGTCAGATTCTGAGGAATTTGATGAAGTGGTTGGTGTGCAAGAAGTAGAAGACACTTGAAAAACAGTTTTCAGAGGTGTAACATCAAGAACTTCTGTCTCAGGGATGTTGGTTCCAGATGGGTTGGTTGATTCTGAAGGATTTTTAGAGGGATTTGATGAGGGTTCAAATGTAGGTGGTTCTGATGTGATTGGTTCAGAAGTAACTGGTACAGATTCAGTGGGTTCAGATGTTTTGGATGGTGGATTATTTGATTGTGGTTGTTTCTCTTGTTGTTGTGTTTGAGGTTCAGATGATTTTTCTGGTTGTTGTTCAGAGTCTTTTTCTGGTAGAGGTTCAGATGACTTTTCTGGTTGTTTTTCTTGAGGTTGGTGTTGTTGTTCAGATGGATTTTGTTATGCAGATGGTTTTGTTGTTTGTTGTTGTTCTGTGGGTTGTTTTTCTGATGGTTGTTTTTGTGGTACAGATTGTTTGGTTGGAACTTCTGGTTGTGGAGTTTGAATTGGTGGTTTTGTTGTTGATGGTTTAGGTACAGAGGATTGTTTTACATGTGAGATGGAAATTGGATTAGAAGATTTTTGAGGAGATGGAATAGAAACATGAGGTGGAGCAGTAACAGATTGATTTTGTAAAGAAGGTGGTTTTGGAATAGACTTAACATTTGAATCATTTATAACAATAGGATTTGCAGAAGATACAGAAGTTTTAGTACCTTTGGTTTTGATGCGTTTAGCAGGAACAGAAGGAGTGTCTCCAGATTCTTTCCTCTTTAGCAGCTTTTGTGGCTTCTCAGCAATCTTGGGCTTCTTCTGAACAGGTGCAGCTTCTGCTTCTGGTTGAGTCCTCTTTCTTGGTGGTTCTTCAATTACAACAGGTAATGGTTGCCTTGCTCTCTTTATAATATCTGCAGGAATAGGCTTTCCTTATGCCTTGCACTCATCAATATATCTTACAAGAATTTCCCTTGGTTCTTCAGTATAGAACAGAGGGTAATCATCTACAGGAATTCGCTTCTGACTCAGTTCAGAAATGTTCAGCTTCTTGGGAGCTGTTGTGAGTTCTTCCACTAGTTTTAGTCTCTGAAGACTTTTGGCATTCAGAGGCTTTCCCAAAATAAATTCCAGTTCTTCTGTGACTCCAGCAGCGTACAGAGCAGTTACAAGTCCATTTTCTGTTAGAAGATCTGAGATTAACCTTCCAAAAGGAATCCAGGTTCTGATCTTCTGACCTTTTTCTTTCACATATTCTCTAGAGGCATTTATATGATTCCATAAGTGCATAAAAAGAATATATGGAAGATCTACCTTGGTGCTCTGACTTAAGCAATACATAAAGTAGAGTTGTTCATTATTGACATAGTCTGGAGAGTTTGTTGACTTTCTGTGATGAATGCATCCCATGAAAATCTTAGCCCAGATCTTGTAGTCAGGCTTCAGATCCTTGAACTTATTAGACGCTTGTCCAGCAGTCATCACTTCTTCATATACTTCATCCATATCAACACGCCCAGCTGGCAAGTGTGATACTCCATCTGTTTCCTCATAGCCAATGAGTTTTCTAATCAGATCTTCTGTTATAATTATCTCTTTGCCCAGAACAGAAGATAAAATAAACTTAGGGTATACTGAAGCATGGATCCAAAACTCTTTCACAAGAAGGGGGTAAACTGGTCCAAAAAGTCTGTCAAAATACTTCACCCATCCTTGAGCACCTATAATGGAGCGAAATTCAAACCCATTCTCAGCAAGTGAATCAAATTCCACCATTGATTCACATAGAACCTCCAGCTTTTCAACAGGTGTTAGCAATGTTCTTTTTGGTGGAGTATAAGGAGTTACGCCCATATTAGCAGAGGTAACTGCAGCCTTGTAGATTGAAATTGTGCAGCAGTTGATGATGAAGTTGCCATTGAAGATGAATTTGTCACACGCTTAGGATAAGGGTTTTTGTGAAGAGAGAAGAGAAGACAGAAATGCATAAAGGTTTGAGATGTGAAAAGTGAGAAAATGAAGAGAAATGATGTATTTATACTAAACACATAGGCATACAAATAGTCAGAAGAAGGCATGTTTAAACAAAGAATTTAATGAAAAGGAATAAAATCATTTCAAGCATTTATTGATCCTGACAATTTGGGGGGAAAATCAAGATTTTCACTATTCAAACTTCACCTCAAACGTCTCTTCAGTAGTGTACACGCCACCTTTGCAGATTTCGAGTGACACGTGTTTGCTTACATGTGTTCTGAATTCTCTTGAGAAATGAAATGCTAACCAACGTTCAGATCCTCTAAGGATTGTTAGTTCAGAGTTTCACAGAAAAAATAAAGAAAATAAATAAGCAATCAGAAGAAATACTTCAGAGCATTAGGCATTTTTGCATCTCTAAAATTTGCTTCTGATAAATATCATTCTGGACAAAAATCCATACCAATATTTTTCAGAATAAATTTGAATCTATCTTCAACAAGGGGTTTTGTAAAAATATCTGCCCATTGATGATCTGTATCAACAAAGGCCAAATTTATGATTCCCTTCTGAACATAGTCTCTGATGAAATGATGCTTAATTTCTATATGTTTTGCCTTAGAGTGTAAAATGGGGTTTTTAGACAAACATATAGCAGAAGTATTATCACAGAAGATAGAAATGTTACTTTTAAATATCTGATAATCTTCTAGCTGACTTTTCATCCAGAGCATCTGCGTGGTACATCCAGCAGCAGCAATATATTCTGCCTCTGTGGTTGAAAGTGCAATTATGGGTTGCTTCTTGCTGTACCAAGAGATTAGATTTCTTCCTAGAAATTGACAACTTCCAGAAGTACTTTTCCTTTCCACTCTGTCTCCAGCGTAGTCAGCATCACAGAATCCAACTAATTTGAAATCATCAGATTTTCTATAACACAAACCCACATTAGAAGTACCTTTCAGATACCTTAGAATCCTCTTGACAGCTGTCAAGTGTGATTCTCTAGGATCTGATTGGAATCTAGCACACAAGCATACACTGAACAATATGTCAGGTCTAGAAGCAGTTAAGTAAAGAAGAGATCATATCATACCTCTGTAGAGCTTCTGATCTACTTTCTTACTTACCTCTTCTTTGCCAAGTGAGCTAGTTGGATGCATGGGAGTCTTTGCCAGCTTACTATCAGTCATGTTAAATTTCTTCAGAAGTTCTTTAACATATTTGGTCTGATGTATGTAAGTGCACTCTGGAGTTTGATTGACTTGGATTCCTAGAAAGAATCTTAGTTCTCCCATCATGCTCATTTAAAATTCTGCCTGCATACATTTAGCAAACTCCTTTCCCAACATAGTATTGGTAGATCCAAATATTATATCATCCACATAAATTTGACAAATTAGAAGATCTTTCTTAATTGATTTACAAAAGAGTGTTTTGTCCACTTTGCCTCTGATGAAATTTTTCTCCAGAAGAAAATTGCTCAATCTCTCATACCAAGCTCTGGGAGCTTGTTTTAAACCATATAGAGATTTCTTTAGTTTGAAAACATGATCTGGAAATTTTTCACTCTCAAAACCAGGAGGTTGGTGGACATAAACTTCTTCTTCTATAATACCATTTAGAAAGGCACTTTTAACATCCATCTGATACAGAGTGATGTTATTTTGTACAGCAAATGAAATAAGAAGGCGTATAGATTCTAACCTTGCCACTGGAGCATAAGTTTCAGTGTAATCAATACCTTCTTGTTGACTGTACCCTTGAGCAACAAGCCTTGCCTTATTTCTTTCAACTTCTCCTTTCTCATTTAGCTTATTTCTGAAGACCCACTTAGTTCCAATTATATTGAATCCTTGTGGTCTTTGAACTAAATCCCACACATCATTTCTGGTGAATTGATTTAACTCTTCTTGCATGGCAATAATCCAATCATTGTCTTGCAGGGCTTCATCTACAGAAGATGGTTCAATTTCTAACACCAGTCCAAATAATGATGCTTCAGATGATCTTAGACAGGATCTTGTTCTGATGGGATCATCCTTCTTTCCAATAATGACATTCTCTGGATGAGAAGCTTTAATTCTGGATGATGATCCTCTAACAGTTGATTCTTCAGAAATGTTTAGATTGTTCATCTGAGAAGTTAAAGGAATAGCATCTGGCGTTGCTTCTGGTTCCTTCACTTGAGCTTTGTCTGCTTCTGGGACGTCAGAGTCTGTGAAGACTACTTCTGTATCTGCAAAGTTTTTAGACTGCTTTGGCTTTTTATTGCCAAGCTTATCATCAAATCTAACATGAATAGATTCTTCCACAATCTGTGTCTCAGTGTTGTATACTCTGTAGCCTTTAGAGCGTTCAGAATATCCAAGCATGAAACACTTCTGTGCTTTGGAATCAAACTTGTTCAGATTTTCTTTAGTATTTAACATATAACAGATACATCCAAAAAGATGAAAATATGAAATGTTGGGCTTTCTGTTCTTCCACAGTTCATATGGAGTCTTCTCCAGAAGAGGTCTTATAGATACTTTGTTCTGAATGTAACAGGATGTGTTGATTGCTTCTGCCCAAAAGTGTTTTGCCAGATTTGTCTCATTGATCATGGTTCTGGCCATTTCTTGCAGAGTTCTGTTTTTCCTCTCTACAACCCCATTTTGTTGTGGAGTTCTAGGACAGTAAAAATCATGAGCAATGCCATTTTCATTAAAATATTTTTCAAAATATTTATTTTCAAATTCACCACCATGATCACTTCTGACTTTTATAATTTTGAAATCTTTTTCATTCTGGACTTGCGTGCAGAAGTCAAAGAACACAGAATGTGACTCATCCTTGTGTTTTAAGAACTTTACCCATGTCCATCTACTATAGTCATCAACAATGACTAATCCATACTTCTTGCCTCTGATGGATGCAGTTTTCACTGGTCCAAACAGATCAATATGAAGTAATTCTAGTGGTCTGGAAGTAGAAACAACATTTTTTGATTTAAAAGATGATTTTGAAAACTTCCCTTTTTGGCATGCTTCACAAAGAGCATCTGAGGTGAACTTCAGATTAGGAAGTCCTCTGACAAGATTAAGTTTATTAATCTGAGATATACGTCTCATATTAATATGCCCCAATCTTCTGCGCCAGACCCATTGCTCTTCATTAATAGACAAGAGGCATTTAACATTCTGAACCTTAAGTTTTGAAAGGTTTATTTTATAAATGTTGTTTTTCCTCTTACCACTAAATAGGATAGAGCCATCTTTTTGACTAATAGCTTTACAACATTTTTGATTAAAGGTAATATCATAACCATTGTCACTTAATTGACTTATGGACAATAAGTTATGCTTTAACCCTTCAACAAGTAAAATATTAGTAATAGAGGGAAGTTTACCATTTCCAATGGTGCCAGATCCAATGATCTTGCCCTTCTAGTTCCCTCCAAATTTCACATCACCTCCAGATCTAAGCTTCAGGCTTTGGAACATAGACCTTTCTTCTGTCATGTGTCGTGAGCATCTAGAGTCCAGGTACCATGATTGGCATCCTGACCTTGCTGCTAAGAACATCTGCAACAGGAATTATTTTACTTTTAGGTACCCAGATCTTCTTGGGTCCTTTAGGGTTAGTTGTTCTGAAGGTTTGTCTAAACTTCTATTTTTCAACATAAGGTTTATTCTGACTAGCCTTAGATTTAAACACATGAATATTCTTTTCAGAGCGTGTTTGTTCAATATCATTCAAGTGACCAAATTTAAAGTGTGAATATAAAGGAGTTTTCTTGATGATAATTTTATCAACAGGTTTTGGATTTAAATCCTTTCCAGAGGAGGATTCATATCCAATTCCTTTTCTGTTATTTCTGCTAACTCCATAGATCATAGAAGCCATTTTGCTTCTGTCTATGCTTTTAGCAAGAAACTTCTGAAAGCTATAATCATATTTTTTCCAAAATATTTTTGCATTTAGATTCAGTTTTAGAATCAGAGTTTTGTTGAGCTAATTCAGAATCATTTTTCAATTTTAAGTTCTTTTCATTTAGCTCAGCTACTTCTGATTTGAGAATATTATTCTTAGATACAAGATTGCTTTGACGCTTCTTGTATTTGAGCTTAATATTGTTATAGCTTTTCAGAACTTCTGATAACACTTTGATAAGTTCTTCTTTAGTGAGTTTAGCCATTACCTCTTCAGCGTCAGATTCAGAGTCAGATTCAGATCCTGAAGTTCCTTCCTCCTGATCTTCTATGTCTGCCATCAAAGCTACATTGGCACATTCTTCTTCTGACTCAGATTCAGATTCAGATGTATCTGAATCATCCCAGGTGGCCATCAGAACCTTTTTCTTCTTATCAAATTTTCTTTTAGGCTTTTCTTTCAGCACCTTTGGACATTCATTTTTGTAATGTCCAGGTTCTTTATATTCATAACATACAACCTCCTTTTTGCCAGATCTTCTGTGTCCAGAAGATTCTTTTCTTTGGTCAGGCTTCCTGAAGTTTCTGAACTTCTTTCCTTTATGCTTCCAGAGTTTGTTTATTCTTCTGGACAGCATGGATAATTCATCTTCATCTTCAGATGAGGATTCTTCAAAGCTTTCCTCTATTACCTGCAATGCTTTAGCAGATTTATTAGATTTTAAAGCAACAAATTTACCTTTCTTTTGAGGTTCATCATCCTCAAGTTCAATTTCATGACTTCTTAGAGAACTGATCAGTTCCTCCAAGGAGATCTTGTTCAGATCTTTAGCCATCTTCAGCGCTGTCACCATAGGTCTCCATCTGGTAGGTAAGCTTCTGATGATCTTTTTCACATGATCAGCAGTGGAGTATCCTTTGTCCAGAACCTTTAATCCAGCTGTAAGTATTTGAAATCTGGAGAACATAGCTTCAACAGATTCAGAGTCTTCCATCTTGAAGGCTTCATACTTCTGGATCAGAGCCAGAGCCTTTGTTTCCTAGTCAACACATCCAAAGATTCACAAAATGCCACGTAATTAAATGAAAACTTAATATAAATTGAGATTAAACCACAACCGTGAGATGAAGTCAAGGTATGCCAATCCTAAAATCTACAAGATGCCACGCTAGCAAGAAGTCCTCAGTACAAACTGAGAGTGAATGAGGGCCACACGATGAGGTCAAAGTCCATCTTTTAACCAAGATCCTATGGCTACGATCACACCTGGAGATTTAAACTGGGAAAGGGGGGAAATACACAGACGGTGGCCGGAGGTACTTCCGTTCGTCTTCTCCAGCTAGAGTGAACAGTGCCAGTTCCAAAAACTCAACAAAACCTAGAATTTCTTACATCAAACGATTCCTCTCACTGCATAGATCACTAATCCACCTCTCAAATTCATTTCTAACCTATAATTTGTCTAAACCGAATCCAACAAGAAAACGTGCCATGTCAAAAATTGTTGCAATCAAGCATCTAACCTAACCTAAATCAAACTATGCCTCTCAAGGATCCTAACCACATGAAGATTGAGTTCTAATTCATCAAGAATAGTGAGTAAAGTTGAAGAATAGAAACCTGATTAGAAGCTTGCACAAAGATGTGAACTGATGTTAATTCTTGCTCCAATTGATCCAGAAAGCTTCTATGGATCCTCCTAGAGCTCTTGATGATCTTGAATTGATTTGAATGTGCTTGATTCTTGAAAATGCAATTTCACTTTCACATTCACTTCTCTAACTGCTTCTAACGTAATTTTGCACCAACCTTCATCAATCTTCATCTGATCATGATCAACATGTTATATAGAAGTGATATGGAGTGGATTTGAGGCCCAATCATGGCCCATGAGGTCCAATGGAAAATCCAAGTTTCTCACTTTGGAGCTTTTTCATTCTCACCAAAACATAGCTTGAACTCTTGCACACTTCCTCATACCAATTGCTTATGATGCAAGAAACATGAATGGATGAGATTGGCTCCTTGAAAGTGGATCAATGGTTGATTTTGATTATGTTTCTTCAAGGTGAAGTAACATGCAAAATGACATGGTTTCATGGCTCAGTTTGAAAATCCATAAATGCCATTGTGTTTGAAATTCAAAATGCACTCAAAATATGCACAAATTTGGGTGAAATTGGTCCAGTTTGAATTTATTTGAATTTTTTGACTTTTAATGGCCTTTAATGTTCTTTTCATGAAAATTTCTTCATCAAATCTTCAATTCAAGCCATGTCAATGGTTCCTTGATGTTTGATTGAGAAAATACCCCCATTTTTAGCAACTTTCAAGTTGGAAATATTTTCATTTGAGATGTGCAAAGTGGTGAAATTGACCTATAATCCAAAGTGACCTATAATCAAAATTTCCCAAAATACCCCTGTCTAGCAAGCTTCATATCTTGAGCTTCACAAATCAGATGAAGGACTTCTAGTATTCTTTGGAAATCTAAGATCATAAGGAACAACATTCATGTTTGGGTCAAGGATAGGTGAGACCTCCTTCTAGGTCAAAAATGGCATGGAAGTTGGTTGACTTTCATGGACCAAAATCACATTCATCTGATGACCTGTAACTTGTCTGCTTCATAACTTGAGTTCTAGAAATCAGATGAATGACTTCTAGTACTCAAAAGAAAGCTAGAAATAAGACCTACAAGACTTATGTTGGAGTCAAGATGATATGGGACTTGTATCTTGAGATATGTGGTCTTGAAGTTAGACACTAAATATGGGATTTTACACTGTCAAGCTTAGAAACCTTGGCTTAGCAACTTCTCACACTCTTGAATATTGATGAATTGATCTTGGAATAATCTCTTAGGTGTCTCAACACAACATTCCATGATCATAAAGCCTTGGAATTGAGTCTTAATCTCCTCCAATTACATAGTTGACTTAGGGTTAACCAGATGAAAACCCTAACTGCACCACCTTTGGTTGTAGCTTCTTGAACTTTGTATAATGACTTGCACAAGCTTCTTAATTACCCTCAAGGTATTCAATGAGCTCTCATAATGGATTCCACCCATAGCCATGGATTCAATATCATTAGATAATCTTCATTGACCCCCAAGATAGTGAAGGTGAGAAAATACTTAGAAGGGGGGTTGAATAAGTATGAAGATTAAAACTTAGAAATAAAAACTCAAGTATTTTTATCCTGGTTCGTTGAACTCAACTACTCCAGTCCACCCTCCCTAGAGTGATTTGCCTTTCTCAATCAAGGACTTAATCCACTATTTAATCAACTGATTACAATAGTAAGCACTTAGAACAACTGTTTAAAGTCTTCTCAAGAACTACTAATCCTAACTGGATCTTCTTAAGGTTTACAATCAAATGTAATACAAATACAAGTGTTTAAGATTGCTTCTATAAAGCTTTATCACAACTGTGATTTTTCACTTAACTATTTAGAACAAAGAAATTAATTCTTAGAAAGAATATGAATAGTATGAGAGCTTGAATGTTGATTTCTTTTTGGATAAAATGTCAACTGAAGAAATTGGGTGAAGTCTTGCTTTCATAGGCAGTTGATCCAAGGTGAGCTTCACGTTGAGAAGAATGTCCAAAAGGTCTGAGCCTTTTTTTGTCTTTACATCAAGTGACCTTTCTTAGAAGAACAAAGCACAGAAAAATCCTTTTTGTCTGTGTTCTTGTGTCTAGCATAAATAAGGAAAGAGTCGTTTGGATCATTCCAACGGATATAAACTTTGAATAATTCTTCTTCAGTTTTCAGCAAATTCATCAGAGTCTAAATTGATCAGAGCCTTCTGATGATGATCAGAGTTTTGCTGAATCAGAGTCTTCTGCAGCAGGTGTGCTTTTAGCGTGTTTAAGATCAGAGCATATTTGAGACAGATCTTCAGTACTGGCAGCTTTAGTACTTTCAGAATCTTCTGTAGTAACTATGCTTTGAAAAACTCTTCATACAGAATTCTTCTTTGGTTTAGATGCTTCTGACTTGCTTCAGATTCTTCTGGAGCTTCTGCTTCAGATCCTTCTGGAGCTTCTGCTTCAGATCCTTCTGGAGCTTCTGCTTCAGATCCTTCTGGAGCTTCTGCTTCAGAATCTTCTGTAGGCTACGCTCATGATCTTTTGTTGGCAGCAATCAGAATCTTCTAATGGATGCATCTGGCGCTTCAGAGTCTAGCTAATTTCTTATGTTCAATTCTGATTTGCTTCTGGAGTGTTAATTCCTTTACTATCTGCAGTAAAAACTCTCAAGCAAATTTTAGAGTATATAATTCTTAATTACAAAATTTCATAATAGTTATCATCAAAACATAGAGATATTATTAAGAACCAATCTGTGTTCTAACAGATAGAAGGTAGGCACACTTGTATTCATCCCCTTTTCCCAAGGAGCTTTGACTTCTTCATGAAGGCTTGTTGAGGATGATAACTTGACTATAGCTTCTTGATTGGCCCTAGAACCTTTGGCATCCCCTTCTGGATAAGCATATCTCTTGATCCCCTGCACAAATGACAATGCAATGCACATGCTAATGCTACAATGAATGCAGTGAAACACAAACTAGGTAAAGAAAAAGGTTGGGAAAATTTTGGGGTGCAACAACTAGATATGCGTGTTTTGATGATGTCAAAACTGAGCCGCGTGGAAGAATAGACATTTGGCGTTATCACCATGATGCATAAGCATATCCTATTTCTCATGTTTCATTTGCTTGCATAAAATATCTCTAGTACTGCATTGAGTGTTGTTAAAATATGCGTCATACGAGTTAAAACTCATTGGTCGTCATAGGTATCATCTAAGAGTGTCAAAAACATCAAAATTAAGCATTTTCTCAAATTACAGGTCTTTCAGTCGACCATACCTCTGCTCTGGTCGACTCATGGTAAGTGTCTCAAACTTGCATTTTCCTCGGGTTAGGTATGGTCGACCCACCGGTCGATGCATACTGTTAGAATTTGTATCTATCTAAAAATCTAGGCTTTGCGTTGACGCATAGCCTTGTTCCGGTTGATGCATAGCTGCTTGTTTTGCACAATCTGTTTGCCTCGGGTTAGCTCAGGTCGACCCTGCACTCTGCATGGGTCGACCGCTCGCTGTTTGCTGTATAATTCCTGATTTGTCTATTAATTTTGAAGGTGGTTTTATCAGTTATAACAATTTTGTGTGGTATAAATATTCAGTTGCTCTATTCATTTCATATCAATTGTATCAATTGAATCAATTACAAAAACAAGAAAAGTGAAAGAGGTGTCAATTCAAGTTCTCATCATCTTCATCTTCTACATTTCATACCACAACAATCACACGCAATAATCTTTGTTGTGCATTGTGTATTGTCTAAGATGATAATGTTTAAAGCCGTGATTGGGTAATCCGTTTCGAGTTGAGGAATTGACAGGTTTTTCTTGAATAAAATCTCTAGAGTTTTGTCCTCCAAGATTCTCTGAATTTGGGGGGTTTTGGATGAGTCTTCTCAACATATATTCGGCCGAGTGAAGGTGATCAAGGAGCGGCGAGTTCCGTCGGTCTAGTAGTGGTAATCGGCAAATTGTGAAGGAGAAGTTCGGGTTCGACACGCGAGTGTTTGAGATCAGTCGGGTTGGGGTTTGAAGACGGAAGGTTGTTCAAACATAGAGCTGTAATCGGAGGTTCATACACAAGCTGTCGAAGAACTTGACTCAACTCGAATAAAGGGACAAGAGGAGATAGCTTCTACAACAACAAAGCGAGGTTAAATTTGTTTGATTGTTATTTCATTCTTGTATATACGATTCTACAACAGGTTAAATTTATATTATAAGAGCTTAATTCTATTGTTAGAATTGAGGGCAGACATACCCCGAAGCGAGGATGGTGGGGGAACTGCCTCAACAAATCCTTGTGCCTTTTACCTTACGCTTTTACATTTGCTTAATATTTGTGTGATTTTCGTAAAAACAATTATATCAAATTTAGGACTGTTTTGTGTAAGTGCTGAACTGATTTTGACTCTAGTATAATCGTTGATTGTACAAGGAAACTAGAGCAACTCACTCAAAGCGGAACTCACTTGAAGTGCTTCGCACGCCAAGTGTTTGATAAATTGTCTGAACCAAAATCCTTGTGTGCTATCCATTTATTTTGTTGGCATTTTAAGGCATTGGAACTAGTCATACCAAGTAGTGATCTAAATCAAGTTGATAGTGTAACTAGCGTAGTGATTCTCATTACTCGTTATTCGAATTCCATCGGCTAAAATGCATATCCGGTTTTCTAGTAACCGTTTGTTAAAGACGGTATTTTCCACGGCCGCTTCTGCAAATTTAACAATTTTTAAAAACCAATTTTATTGGTAGTGCCGACTCATTTTTTAAATAAGGGATTTATTCAACCCCCCTTCTAGATCCGTGCCATCGTCTAACAAAGGGTATCTTGATCAATCCACTTTGGTAATGACAGACTGGAATTTGTTGGAAGAAAAGTTCCTTGAACGATTTTTCTCACACAATCAATTCATGGAAGCAAAAACGGAAATTTTGGTGTTTTCTCAAGGTGGAAATGAATCTTTCAATGAAGCTTGGGAGAGGTTCAAATCCATGTTACAAAAATGCAAAGGATACGGTTTTGATGAACTAACTCAAGTGCACATCTTCTGAAATGGACTCCAATTGGTCCACAAGACTTTGTTGGATGCTACTTCGGGTGGATCGTTAATGTTCAAGAGCGCCGAAGACGCAATTGCTATTATTGATAGGATGGCACTCAATGATCACCAAGGAAATCACAACCGTGGTACAAAAAACTGGGCATGATTGATTTGGGAACAAATGATGTGTTTCTTGCATAAAAAAATTGATTTCACAACAAGTGGAGTTGTTGACTCAATAAATGTCAAAACCTCCATAACATATCAAAGAAATGCAAGAAATTCCCAACAACAACAAAGAAGTGGCGAGTTGTGAGCTTTGTAAGGGGGATCACCCTACAGGGTATTATCCTCCGGTTGTAGAAGAGGAAAATTATGTGGGAAATAAAAGCCAATGGTATCAACCTCAACCACCTTACCAACAAGGCAACCAAGGATACCAACAAAGAGGTAATCAAGGTTATCAACAACAATGGAGGCCTTAAGATGTCGGAACTTCTAATCCTCAACAGCAATATCAAAACTACACTCAACCTCCACAAACTCAAAGTGAAAATTCAACGATGGAATACACCCTCACTCAATTCATGCAAATGATGTCTAATTAAAAGAACACTAATGCGGCTATAAAGAACCTTGAGACGCAAGTGAGGCAATTATCTAAACAATTCGCCAACCAACACAAAGGAAGTTTTTCGGCGAATACTCAAGTGAATTAAAAAGCATTGCAAGGCTATTCTTAATAGAAGTGGTAGAGAAATATATATGGGCATAAGTGAGGAAGTTGTGGAAAAGGAGGGAGTAGTTGAAACCGAAAACGAGATTGATGAGAAAGCAGTAAAAAAAATGTTGAGGGAGAATTAGTTGAAAATGAAAAGAAAAAGAGTGAGGAAGAAGAAAATAAAATGAAATAAGAGAAAATTAAAAAGACTAGGAAGGGGAAGGAACAAGTGAGTACTATTCTGATTCAAAATTTGCCTTATCCTCATGCTCCGTCGAAGAAAGATAATGCGAGGCACTATGCTTAGTTTTTGGATATTTTTAAGCAATTGCAAATTAATATTCCATTTTCCGAGGCATTAGGGAAAATTCTAAAATATGAAAAATTCATGAAGGATATTCTCACCAAGAAGAAAAGGTACATGAATCAAGAAACGATCATGGTTGATGCTAGTTGTAGCCCGATCATTCAACAGACTCTTCTGCGAAAAGAAAGTGATCCGACATGAGTTACTTTGCCGGTTACAATAGGAAATAATTATGTTGGAAACGGGTTGATCGATTTAGGATCTAGTATCAATTTGATACCATTGTCCATTGTGAAAATGTTGAGACATATGGAGTTGAGAACTACTCAAATGACATTGCAACTAGCCGATAAATCCACTGCCCATCCTCACGGTGTAGTGGAAGATGTGTTGGTTAAGGTAGACAAATTTTGGTTTCCCATAGACTTTATGGTGATTGATATGGAAGAAGATCAAGACGCTCCCTTGATTCTTGGAAGACATTTTATGAAGACCGCTAGAATGGGCACCGGTATGGATGACGATCTCATGAAAGTGAGAGTTTAAGATGAGGAGAATTGTTTTAATCTATTTGAAGCCATGAAGCATTCAAAGAATTATATTGTTTTTTGTATGGTTATTCGGGTCACAATCAAATTATTGTGAACCCGAGGGACCATGAGAAAACTATTTTCACTTGCCCTTTTGGAATCTTCGCTTATAGGAGGATGTTGTTTGTGTTGTGTAATGCACCGACCACTTTTCAACGGTGTCTACAAGCAATATTTTCGGACTTGATTGAAAATTCAATTGAGGTGTTTATGAACGACTTCTCGGTGTTTGGACCATTGTTTGATCTTTTTTTGAAAAACTTGGATGTGGTATTGGAAAGGTGTATGGAAAGAAACTTGGTTCTTAATTGGGAAAAATGCAATTTCATGGTAATAGAAGGAATTGTGCTCGGCCACAAAGTTTCTTCACGAGGCCTTGAAGTTGATCAAGCCAAGGTGGACGTCATTGAAAAATTGTCACCGCCATTGAATGTGAAGGGTATAAGGAGCTTCCTTGGTCATGCGGGATTTCACCAGAGATTCATTAAAGATTTTGCAAAAATCACAAAGCCTTTGAGCAATTTGCTCAACAGAGATAAGTTGTTTGAATTTGATGAGTCTTGCATGATAGCTTTTGATTCTTTAACACAAAGTTTGACTACCACGCCCATAATCATTGCGCCCAATTGGAAAATTGATTTTGAACTCATGTGTGAAGCAAGTGATTATGCGGTGGGTGCGGTACTAGGTCAACAAAGAACAAAATTTTTTCATGCTATACACTACGCAAGAAAGGTCTTGAATGAAGCTCAAGTAACCTATGTCGCAACAAAGAAAGAGTTGGTTGTGGTAGTGTATGCATTGGAGAAATTCTGGTCATACTTAATTGGGTCTAAGGTTGTGGTTTACACGGATCATGCTGCGATTAAGTATATGCTTACCAAGCCAAATTCAAAATAAAGGCTAATTCGTTGGGTCCATTTGTTGCAAGATTTTAATTTAGAAATTTGCGACAAAAATGGATTAGAGAATTTGGTGGAGGATCATTTATCCTGCCTAGTTAATGTTGAGGTGACCAAGGAAAGAGAGGTCAAGGAAGAATTTCCTAATGAAAAGTTGTTTATGGTGTAAGTTAGACCTTGGTTTGTCGACATGGAAAATCACAAAGCCTCTAGATTAATACCGGAAGGTCTAACTCGTAACCAGAAAAATAAATTTTTATCTGACGCCAAGTACTTTGTATGGGATGAGCCGTATTTGTTTAAACTTGGTGTGGATAATACTTTAAGAAGGTGTGTGTCAAAAGAAGAGTCTAATAACATCATTTGGCATTGTCATAACTCTCCTTATGGAGGGCATTCTAATGGTTTGAAAATGGCAACGAAAGTTTTCCAATCGGGCTTTCATTGGCTTTCTTTGTTCAAAGATGTGCATACGCATACATAAAATTGTGACAAGTGCCAAATGAGTGGTGGAGTGTCAAAACGGGATGAAATTCCATTACAAAACATGCTAGAGGTTGAGGTGTTTGATTATTGAGGCATAGACTTTGTTGGCCTATTTCCATCATTGTTTTTCAATGAATACATTTTCGTTACAGTGGACCATGCATCCAAGTGGGTAGAAGCGATAGCGTGTGCTAAAGCGAATGGAAAAACTGTGATAAATTTTTTAAAGAAATTTTTTTTCTTGATTTGGTATTCCGAGAGTGTTGATAAGTGACGCAGGAAAATGGGCAAGTTGAGGTATCAAATCGAGAAATTAAAAGGATTCTTAAGAAAGCGGTGCCGACTTCTAGAAAAGATTGGTCAAACAAACTCGATGATTCTTTGTGGGCCTATCTGTTGCGATGAGAATCAGATACCAAGCTATTGATTAACTTGAATCTTAATTCATTAAATTCACAAACGGACTTTAACTTATCCAAAGGAAAGGTTTAAAGAAAGAAAAATCTTTTGCGCGATGTAACAACAATGCTAAGAAATCTAAGGTTCAGGGGTTGGTTATACCTAGGGAAGGTGTTAGCATCCTAAGTATTTGTAGTACTCTACAAGAACCTCTTGTTAGTATTTATGTTATGCTAAAGTTGCTTGCTAAGGGAAAAGTGTTAAGGTAAAGATCTAAAGTAAATACAAAGTATGCTTGCCAAGACATCGCATCTCGTACCTACTTATCCTGACGGGAATGTAATCAAAGCAACCGTAGTTCCCCTAACTAGGGGTGAGGAACTTTTGACTGTGGTCAAGGTTTCAAAGGGAAAAGAGTAAATGTCTGCGGTGAGACACCTACATAGAGTACGGCGACTATAAACTAAGTTAAGTTAGCAAGGAAGGGAATGTCCACGGCTGGACGACTAAATAGAGCACGGCGACTCCAAGTCCTATGGAAAAGGTAAACAATTAGTTAGTTGTTAGTGAGCTCGCTGAGACATCGCATCTTGTACCTACGTATTCTCATCAATAAATGATAAATCAGAGTGTCTGTAGTTCGTGGTACTACAAGTTGCTAGGTTCTAAGAACCAAGAAAAACTAAGACAGGTAAAGAACAAACGAGGGACATGTATAATGACGATAAGTCAACATACCGTCCCTTCCCTCAGATTTGGTCACAGGGATCAAAAGAAAAGCAACAGATACACGGAAAAACATCATGTAAATGGCAAGCAAGAAAACACCGACACAGTACACGAAGAAGCATCATGTGTTGTCAGATAGATAAGATAGCACATAATATGCATGGAAAAACATCACGGTAATCAGGCAGTGAAAAGTCAATAGAAATACACGGAAAAACATCATGTAATTAACAGACAAAGATACGCGGCAAAGTATCGCGAATAAAAACCCACAAACAATCACGAAAAAACATCGTGTAAATCAAACAAAACATGCCCAACACATAGAAATAAATCAATCACAAATAGAATGAGGTGACAAAGAATTATTAATTAACTTAAATATAAATATTTAATAAGATTAATTAATAATTTAATTAATCATCATTAAAAAAATATTTAAATTTATTAATAATAACAAAATATTTTTATATTTAAATTTACAAAATAAATATAATTAAAAAATCCCTTTTTTTTTTGTCTTTTCAAATAATATACAAATTAAATAAAAAGGAAATAATTAAAACAAAATGATCACAAAAGTAACAATCAAAATAACTAACTAATAAATATAAATAACTAATCTAAATAATCTAAATAAGATCATCTTTAGTGCAGGTTCTATAGTATTAAAGAATAACGGTAGTTATAAGCAATTTGCATTGAAATAAGAATGACATGACAGTAAGTGAACTAATAATTAGTGGGAGTAAACTATATAACCAACGCACATTATCTATTCTCAACGACTCTTATTATTATTTTATTATTGTTTTATATTATTAAAATATTAATAAAGCTCCAACAACTATAAAATGTAGGGTCAAGTTTTGATTTTTTACAAGCAACTATCATTAAAGTAAAAACAACTCAAATCAACTATAAATTTAGGCCCACAAAAAGTATCTTAGTTTATCCATTTAGTTTACTCCCATTAAAATGCTATTAAAATGCTATAAGTAAACAAAAGCTATATAATTATTTTCTAATTGATATAATAAGAAAAATAAGATATATTTCAACACCAATCTTCCACACACTAATGCATATTACTTTGTCACCATAAACTAGAAAAAATTTAAAATACATAGCAGTAACATTTTAATAGCTTATTTCTCACACATGAGTGGTAACATCTAAAGGGAAAAAAATTATTATCACACTACAACAAGACTATTAACAATATCATTACAAATTCTGCACATGATTTTTAAGATAACTACAAAATATATGCTTACTATCACACAACTAAACAACACCACATTAACACAACTGCACAGACTCTCTAAAAAAACAAAACTTTTAGACAATACACCACGACAAAGTAACAGTATGTGTTATTAACAAACTTCAACAAAATAAGTAAAATATGAAACGAGACTTCCTCTTCCACTAAAGCTCATGACAATGACAAGAATAACAAGCAGCACAGCTATTCAGAATCGAAATTTAATCGGAATCCAAAATAATATGTGAGCAACACAACTTAAACAAAGTATGGCAATCGAAATACGACGCAATCAAACCGCACACATAAATTAACAGCAAGTAGAATTTAGAGGAAAAACTTGATCAAATGGTTACTGAAACGCGAAGATAAGTCAGAGGTCCTTGTCGGCTAGATGAGTTTGTTGTCGGATTCGTCGGAGGATGATACTAGACTGGAAAGAAAGACAGAGGTAGTGAGGTTGCGGTCACGATGTCGCCTTTAGATGGAGAGCCACAGGTGTTGGTAGTATCGATAGAATGAAGAAGGTTATGTGGTGTGTCGCTTGAAAAGGAACCGGTTTTATGATGGTGAGAGTGATAGCTGGAAAAAAATGAAATGATCTCTTTTTTCAATAAAAGCAGGTCGAGTTCTATGTGAAGAAGGAGGGTGGTAGACTATATCATGCGCATGGAGGGAGTAGCATGAAAAGGTTATGAAGTATCAAAAATCATTTTTTTTTTGGATGATGGATTTTTCTCTATTTTATTTTTATATTGTTTTTTAATTGAAAAGAGGGAACATATGCGTGTGCTACACATGTTACGTGAAGAGGAAAAAGTAATACATGAATTGGGAGTGCCTATGTACTATATTGTTTACATGCCGATTTTCAATTTTTTTTAGAATATATATACAGTAATTATCAATATATTATAGATTTGAAAAAAATTTTCAAAATGGCCAACTAATCTACGTCCATTCCAATTGGCGAAAGTGTGTAAAATAGAAATCAAAAAATGTAATTCGCCACATCAATTGGCGAATGAGTATAAACTGTAATGCCTTCGCCATCTCAATTGGCGAATGTGGGTATTGTGTTAGGATTTCCACGTTTTCATTTATATTATTATCAGATTTTAATAAATTTAAATAATTTATTATGTTTTTAATTTTAATTAATATTTTATTCTATTTTTAAATATCTTATTTTTAATTAATTATAATTAATAAATACTTTATTTTTAATTATTAATGTAAGATGAATTCTTATTAAATCAAATAAAAATTTGATTATGATTTAATTTTATTTTTTTTATAGTTGTTATAAATATTTTAATAAATTGTTTGTGTAAATATTAGAATGGTAATTGTTATTAAATTTATACACATTTTAATAAATATTTTAATTAGGTTTTAATAAATATATGTTATTAAATTATGTTGTCTGTTTTTCATAATTAATTAAAATTTACATAACATTAAGAACAAATTTAATATAGAAATGTTAAAATAAAATATAGAAATAATAAATTATATTAATTTAGAATCTAATGAAAAGTACAATTACAATTGAACAAAAGAAAAAAAAACTAATGACATGCTCTATCTAAGTGACCACCGGTGCCACATTGTGGGGGACACGTGTTGCGACGAGGTCTACGACGAGGTTGATGTGGTGTGTCCGGTCTCTGTGTGTTGAGTTGTGGAGAAGGGTATGGTTGGGACGACCCCGACGTATCAGATAGAGTTTGCATCATTTGACCCCAACAGTCGGGAGGTCCACTGTTAGCGGCGCTTCCTTAGTCAAGCCCAATGCCCATGTTTTCGAAGGATTGTCGAGGAGGTTGGGTGGAGTATGGACGGTATGGTTGTCCGAATGTGTACATGGAATTGGGTTGGTCTAGGTGTGTTGGTTGTTGTGGGGTGTGGTAGTCAAATAATGGGGGTTGGAGGGGTAGTTGGAGGGGGTAGGGTCAAATGAGCGGTCTGGACTATAGGTGGAGGGGGTAGGCTCAAAAGACGTATCAGGGCTGTAATGGTAAGGTGGTTGAGGCTGGGATTGGGTGGTTGGCATGTAAGGTTGTCGTTGTTGATAGGGGGTATTTGTTGGCATGTATGGGTTTTCGTATGGCTAGTTTTGGACACTGAATTGTTGTTGTGGGTTTGACGAAGAATCGTGTTCCCTTGGGTCGGCCAAATAGGTTGGCTGGGACAGGAAAGGCTGAGATGTTGTGACAGACCTAAACCAAGTCATATATTGAAGACTTAGCCTAGCCCTGTGCACAATACGGTCGGTTAAGACGTATTGCCTTCTTCTTTTCCAGTGTATACACAACTCCTTCGCAAACTCCTTCCAATCACTGACACTCCACTGTGCGTCTACCCGCTTTTGATGCCATTGCCCTAAGTCTACTGGAGCATCTGGAATATCCTGATGCATCCCAAATTGTAGTTTCACCCGGTCACTTTGGTGCATCTCCACCGTAGTGAACCTAATTATGGGTGTCTTTGCTGTCCACACAGCGGCATCGTCGGGGTTGGGCTCGTGGTCGAGACCCTCGTACGACATCCAGACAAACTACAAAAAAGTTGGACAATTAAGTTAGACAGAGTTTGAGAGGTATATGCATATACATTAAAAATATTAATGGTAAATAACTTACACCATCTGGCCCAAGGTGGTCGATTAGGTTGCGGTATTGAATTATAGAGTGCCTTGGACATCTCTGATAATTCATCCCTGGAATAGACCACCTAAAAAAATAAACACATCTCAGAAATTATTAACTGAAAAAGAATATGTAGTTGCTAAATAATCTTGAAAAGATACTTACTTGTTGGCGTACAGGAACGTAAAAGAATTCCTGTTTATTGGAGCAACCATTGGCATCCTAGACCAACCCCACGCTTGCAGAAGATAAGCACAACCATAAAAAGTACAGGAATTTTTTTTTGAAGTTTTACAAAGTGCACTATATAGATGGGCAAGGACAGTCGATCCCCAGCTATATTCGTCCACTTTGTTAATATTCCGCAATAATGGTAAATACATAGTATGGACGGTATTTCCAGTGCCATCTGGAAATAAAAAGTGCCCGAATAAAATCATAATATAGCACCGAGTTTTGAGTATTTTCTCATACTCGGTGCTATCATCAGTTAAGACAATACGGTTGTATTGTTCTCGAAGGTATTTTAAATTAATTCCCTGACCCCTCGGGCGGCCCTCGCTTTCCGCCTGAGGTCCGTCCGTACAAAGAGGGGCGCCCAATAAATCTTCGCAAAGTTGGTTAGGGACACCAACTTTGCCGTTGACGACCTTACCATCGATGTGTAGGCCGAGCAACATGTAAACGTCCTGAAGAGTAACAGTACACTCACCAAAAGGTAGGTGAAATGTATGTGTCTCCGGTCTCCATCGTTCTAACAACGCTAGAATAAATTTCATGTCGAGGGAGTAAGATTTGATTTCGATCAAATCACCAAACCCACAATGAGTAAGGTAGTCCGTAATGAGCGGGTCGTGTGGTATGTAATCATGCACACGACATCGAAACCTTGATACATCCTGCAGAATAATGAATGTTATGTTAGAAAAGAAGTAAAAGTACTAACGTTTTTTTAGACAAATTTGTAAACATAGACAAGAACAAAAGACTTACAAACGCAACAATGTTTTCAGCCGTCCCTCTGTGAGCGTCACCCATGGTGAGTAGAGACATTGTCGTTTGGGATGTTGAGATTTAGAGATGTTGTGTTTGAGATTTGAGAATTTGAGAGTTGAGAGTTTGAGAGTTGAGAGTTTGAGATGTTAAAGGTTTAAGAGGTTGATAGTTGAGAGTTTAAGAGGTTGAGAGTTGAGAATTTGAGAGTTGAGAGCTGAGGGTTGAGAGTAGGAGAGTTTAAGTGTGAGTATTTTTCGATGAGTAAAGACCCTATATTTATATTCCACGAGTGGCTTGAAGCATGTGTTGTGTAAATGCATGTTGGACTAGTGTCGTGATGGATGTGTTGTGTAAATGCAAGTCTGGACTAGTGTCATGATGCATGTGATGTGTAAATGCATGTTGGATGCTGGGTCTTTTTTATGCAGTGTCTCGTCTAATCAAGCATGGTGGATGCAGTGTCCCGTCTTATCAAGTCCTGATGCATGCAGAAAGAGAGCCTCATAGGCCTGCATGGTCAATGTAGGCATGCAGGAACACATGTGAAAAGGAGATTCCTTCATTGTCTCGTCTAATCAAACAGGTTGCATGTCATTGATTGCGTATCAAGGCTTTGTGTTTCACATGTTTCCGTCGTTGTTTAGATTGATTTTTTTATTAAACGTAGTGTGATTTTTTCACATTATGTTTTTTCTTAATTAAAGACATATTGTATTTTTTATGGATGATAGGTTCTGATGGTTGTAAACGCATGCATGACTAGTGAAAGGCAGAGATTCCTGATGCGTGTCATTGATTGTGAAGCATGCGTGACAAGTGAAAGATAGAGATTCCTGATGTGGTATCACATGTGAACGCAGAACTTGGCATTGTCACGTCTTATCAAGTGTCCTGTTCAAGTCCTGATGCATGTCATTGATTGTGGAACATACATGACTAGTGAAAGGCAGAGATTTTTGATGCGGTATCACATGTGAAAGCAGAACTTTGCATTGTCAGATCTTATCAAGTGTCCTGTTCAAGTCCTGATGCATGTCATTGATTGTGAAGCATGCGTGACAAGTGTCCTGGTGCATGCAAAAAGAGTCCTGAGTGTTTAATTACAGATTCATTGATTCGCAGGGTAACATGTGAAAATTACAAATTCATTTATTGATACATGAAAAAAAATCTTTCAACTCTTTAAACAAGAAAACACTCAGCCCATTCTATAAAGCCTTTAAACTCTTTAAACTCAAACAATCAAACACATTAAACACTCAGACCCTCATACACGCAAACAAGAAAACACTCAAACACTCAAACACTCAAACACTCAAACACTCAAACATTCAAACACTCAAACACGCAAACACCCAAACACCACAATTTTCGCTATGTCTCAAACACCACAATATATGATTTCCGCTCATCTGAACGGTGAAGTTTTCGAATGTGAAGTGTTGGGATACAATTTCAGAAACACGGATGTTACAAAGTTTTTAATTGACAGAAGGTCTAATTTTTTACACCTGAAGTCAAGAATAGAAAAAAAACTGCAATGTGGTCCAGTTGGGCAAATAATATACAAAAACCCAGTATTTTTTGGCGGACCTGATTCATGCAAAATTTTCCCTTTAAGGGTGTGTTTGGTTCAGGGTAGATGGAGGGGAGGGGAGGGGAAATTTTAAATTAAATATGTTTGGTTCAAATTTTAGGAGGGGAGGGGAGGGGAGGGGAGGGGAGCAAAATCCCTCCAAAACACACTTTTTGGTTCCCTCCGAATTGGGGGGATTTGGAGGTGAGGGGAGGGAATATGAGCTTTAATATTTAAAAATTATTATATATACTAAAATATCCTTAGTTTAATTTCAGTATTTCAAAACTATTTGTTTTCTTTTGTGTTACTGTTTTTTCTCGATTGATTTCATCAACTTATTATAATTGTTCTCCACCTTCAAATTATTTTATAATTTTTATAATTAATATAAATCATAATCACTGTCTTTTTTATATAAAAAAATTATGTTTCGTTATATTCATTTTTTTTTCTTTTAATTTTGTTATGTACTCTATCATATTTTTTTTATATCAAATTGTAAACCATATCATTTTATTTATTTTTTTTATTCATTTTATTAAATATTTTGAACCATTAATACTTAGTAATAAGTTATTTTATATATTTGTTTTGTTATATGATTCATCACAATTTAAACGATGTTATTGGCATATAGTTTAATTTATGTTGGAAAGTTATAAGTCGAATCAATTGTACTCAATTTTTTAACTTTATGTGACAAATAAATACTTGTTTAATCACTCAATATTAGAAATTTTATTATCAACAAAAATACGCACGAATTATTCACATTTTAATATCATATGACTTATATAAGATCATAAGGATAAAAATGTAAATTATTAATAAAACCCCTCCCCTCCCCTTCTGAACCATACACATTTTTAATTAAAATCCCTCCCCTCCTTTCTTTTGAACCAAACACTTATTTGATTAAAAAAATCCTTCACCTCCCCTCCCCTCCCCCTCATTTGAACCAAACAGACCCTAAAGGTGTGAGACAATGAAGATGTGCGTAACATGTTCTGCAGTCACGAGTGTCGCTTGCGCGAAAATAAGGTGCCGGCATGACAGAAGAGTCGCCACCTTTCGTTATTTATCCCTCAGAGCGGGAAAGGAAACGATCGGAAAAACCTGACGAAAAAGGGTAAGACAAGGTCATCGCAACCATTGTCTGGGTTCGGGAGTCGGTTACGCAAGGGGAAGGTATTAGCACCCCTCACGTCCGTCGTACTCGACGGGATCCTCGCTTATGTGTTTACTTGGACGGGTTGGTTATAATCTATCTACCTATCAAGGCTGGCTGAAAAAGAAAAGAAAAATGACTCGGCAAAGCGTCGCGCTTTATGCCTACGTATTCTCATCAGAGAATGAGAAATCAGAGTCAACGTAGTTCGGCTAACTACGGGGGAAGATGGGGAAGGTTGCTCGCTAGGATGTCGCATCCTATGCCTACGTACTTTCATCTGGTATGAAAGATCAGAGCAAACGTAGTTCGGGAAACTACAGGAAACAGCTCAACTAGGAGGGAGACTATCAAGTCCTACTGTTATCATGCCATGGATTCATCCTATGGTTGAGGTTTGAACAGGGAACTCCTAGATGTTATCATGCATGGGTTTCAACCTAAAAGTCTATCATCAAATCCTCATCAAAGGAAATAAGAGTCCTAAGGGATCATGTCAATGATACATAGAATACAGACAAAGACATCAGCTTTAACAGTAAAATGCATGCAATGCAAGTGAGGGAGGAAATGTGTGTGGGGTTTCAGCCTCCACAAGCTCATCTCAACCTCAAGCCAGTCATGAAATAACAGTAATCATACTGAAGATCAACAACATGCTATCAAGCAAAGCAGATAAGAGAAATAAGTGCTATCAAGCAAACAACCCACATGAGAAAGAATCATCTACTCTCTAATAGTGACCCTAATCACAGGATCTAAACAAACCTAAGCAAAGCTCTCAAGCACAACCCTAAACAGGAGCAATCATTCCCAGTCTTCAAGCTTCAGAATAAGCTTACCAAAGAAAGGGAGCTAAGCAAGCAAGCTCATAGTGTCTTCCTCAGGAAAGCACTAGGAGGTGTATACTCAGGAGTCATACCCTATGTGGCTCAACCACTGTGATCAGTTTACATCCCTCCTCGGGAGAGATTAAACTCACAAGCAGGCTCCAACATCACTGGATATTTAGGAAATCCTATCTGAACTAGTGGAGCTAAGTGAATAGACCCATAGGACCTTCCTCAGGAAAGTACTAGGAGGCTTCCACTTAGGAGTTGTATCCCATGTGGCTCAACAACATGTGATCAGTTTACATTCCTCCTCAGGAGAAATTAAACTCACAAGTTGGCTCCAACATCATTGGATACTTGAGAAATCCTAGGCAAACTAGTGGAACTAAGTGAATGGACCCATAGGACTTTCCTCAGGAAAGTACTAGGAGGCTTCCACTTAGGAGTTGCATCCCATGTGGCTCAACAACAAGTGATCAGTTTACATTCCTCCTCAGGAGAAATTAAACTCACAAGTTGGCTCCAACATCATTGGATACTTAAGAAAGAGGTGAGAAGGAAGGATGAAAGTCATTCATAGTGCCTTCCTCAGGAAAGTACCATGAACTTCCTTCAAACTTCAGGCTCTCAAACCTCACAGACAGGAGATGAGACCAGCTCTGGGTCTCTGCATCTTGGTCTACAAGCTCCTCTTCATGATGCTCACCATCAATATCCTCAAGGCAACCCCACAGATGAACAGATAACCCACTGAACAAATCACATTATCAGGCAATCTTCAGATAATGCCTAAAAATACTAAACTAATGGGGAGAAAATTTAACAAATATTCATAAGGGTCCTCAACACCTACTCATAACATCTACAAAGGCTTCTACCTAAAAATCAAGATAAAACTCAATCCAAGAAAATGATTCATCACCTAAACACAATTCTAAACCCTAATTAGACTATCCTAAGTCAACCCTAATTAAACTAATCAAGATTAATTCTAAAAAATCTAGAAAAAATCCTATGGGGAAGTATGACTAATCATCTAATTGCACCAAAAAGAATGGGTAAAAAAGATTAATGGAAAGTACTAAAACAATTCCTACAAAATCAAATATCAAAATGAAACAATTAAAAAGCTATTTAATTGAAAAATCTAATAAAAATATCAAACATAAAAATAAAATCCCAATTTTATTTTCATAATTTTCTACTCATTTTAATCTACTCATAGAAAAAAGAAGAAATTAAAAATCATTTTTTAACTATTTTTAATGAATTTTACAAATCAGAAAAATAAAAGAAGAAAAATAAAAGAATTTAAACTAAATGAAAGGAGGGGGGTATGAAAAGTAATTCGTGCCAGTTAAAAATATTGGGCCAGAAATAAAAGGGGGGTGGGAATAGAAAATAAGCCCAGAATGGCTTATTAATGAAACGACGCGTTTCATACAATTTGAATCTTCCCTCTCTTTTCTCAGACACGCGCGCGACCGTTAGATTAGGTGAATTTGTCAAACATTGGACTTGATCCAACGGCGCTCCCTCATCGTCCTCATCAAACTAGGGTTTTGCAGAACCCTCTCTCATGCAATCACACTTTCGAGCCTCTCTAGCTCACTCCACAGGCCACGGCTCCACACGACTCCAACATGAAAACTCATCTACGTCTCAAGCCCTACACAACCCTACGTTCACTTTTCCTTAATTCTTCCTAGATTGCTCTAACCGAAAGCACCAACACCATGGCACCACCATATCCCACTGCTATCAAACTTCACCAAACTTCAACCTAATGATTAACAGATGCTCTACACATTACCCTAACTAATGCACACTAATTCTTGATGATTAAAACTAACAATCTACATAGTTCTTGAAAATCAAAGTTTCAAACACCTGCCATGGAACCTCATGGAACAGGCTGTAACTCATGGGGAAGAATCATCTAGCCTAGTACATCATGTCTATGCCTAAGAAACTAATTGAAGCTGCATAATTAAGGAGGTATAAAGTGAAGAAGAAACCTGTCAAAGGGTTATGGTGCAGTGGTGTAGAGGAGGTTCCCAGCCTTGGAATTGCTTGCAGATGGTCCTTGAATGATTCTCAGTATTCTGTTTGCAATGGTGATGAAGGAGATGGCTGGTAGTGCAAGATATCTCAACTTGCTTCAACTTGAAGAAATCTCTCCAATGGCTATGTATCTCTCTTTCTCCTCTGACTTGGCTCAAGTTTCACCAACCTCTCATCACTCTTTGATGCCCTCTTTAAATATTGATTGAGTGGATGCTTCTAGATTCATCTAGAAGGGTGTGGAAGTTTCTTGAAAGTTCCATGATATTCCATAATGGTCATCTCATATGCCATGCCTTGTTATTTTGACTTAAAATACCCTTACATGAGTTATTAAGAAGGAATGTGTGAAAAACAAGTGCATTCTTGGCTTGTGTAGGGTTTTCTAACATTGCCTTCTTTCTTAAGTAACAAATTTCCAAAGGAAGCTCATTTTTAAGCCTCAAATGAAAATTCTACTTAAACCAATCTTCTCAAAATGTTTTTTCCAATCAAAATGATATATTGGATGACCTATTTTGGATTTGTAGATCTTCCAAAACACTTTTCAATTTCAACTTTTCAAAGTTATAAGTCATTTTTAGTTCATTTTTGACCAATCATGGAATCTTGTGCTATGAGCTTTTTCAACAATTTGTGACCTTCTTTCTAGACTTAAAATCACATTTTGAGCAACTTTCATGTTTTGAGTTTTTCCATTTGAGGCTTGGAAATAGGAGTTTTAGGCATTGGCTAAAATGACCTATAACTGACAAATGACCAAAATACCCCTGCCTTGCTCAAACCATAACTTGAGTTCCACAAATCCAATCAAGGACTTCTACCACTCAAATTAAAGCTAAGAAGATCCTCTTCAACATTCATGTTGACCAAGAAACCATAGGAATCAACCTACTAGGGCAAAAGTTGTCTGGAAGTTGGGTGACTTTCAAGGACCCAGATTCACACACATCAACTGACCTGTAATTTGTCAAAACCATAACTTGAGCTCTGTAACTCCTATCAAGGACTTCCACCACTCAAATTAAAGCTAAGAAGAAGCTATAAAACATTCATGTTGTGGGGAAAATGAGATATCAAACACATCTAGTGCTAAAACTGCCTGGAAGATAGGGATCAAATTAGGGTTTTTTCACTGACAATCCTCAGAAACCCTAACTCAAAACTTCTCAAACTCCTCAATCATGATGAGTTGGTCTAGGAATCATCTTTATATAATCTCTATGCATCATTCCATGATCTCATGGCCCTTGGATTAAGTCTCAACCTTCTCCAAATCTTCAGCTGGTCTAGGGTTGACCCAGTCAAAACCCTAATTCTACCATTCATGGTTGAATCTTCTGAATTCTTACATAATGACTTCTCTGGGCTTCATGAAGGCTATCAAGGCATCTCATAAGCTTTCTCAAGACATCAAGTTCATTCTCAAAGTCTCAGAATCATCTGAGGAGCACCCACAACTTTCAAACTGTGAAGCACACAACCCTGGTTTCAAAACACTTCCTCTGAAGATCTCTTGAACTTTCTGATGAAGGTATCAACTTTCAAATACTCCATGAATGAATAAATGTTGGTCAAATTTTGGGGTGCAACAGCTGCCCCTATTCAAACGGCTTGGACCTGACTGGGTGAGAAGCGAACGGCTCTCAACCAATCAAGGTACGAGACGGTTGAATATCGGTAAACCCGAAAATTTGCCAACTGCACAAGCACACAGTACTCTGCGGGGAACAAATCTTTGAATACTGCAACACTAGCCGCTCAACAACTAGCTGGAGAAATACTGACCTGACATCGCCGCCGGAAACAAACATAATCTGAGAGACACTCGACATCGCCGTCGTTCAAACATCATCTCTGTTGGGGATTTAAAGGGGCTGACATTGCCGTCAAACAAACATCCAACCTCGCTGCCGGAAACAAACATGATTTCAAACACATCTGACCTGGGGTTCACCCCTGGTAAATGGAACACAAAATACACTTGCATACCTGAAACTACTCCGCTGGGAATGAGAGACTTAACCGAGCACACTCTGATCCGGGGTTCACCCTCAGAACCATAACGAACATCGGAATACTGCTGCACACTGCCCGCCGTAGAACTTCAACATTAAAGATATATGAAACCCTGGCCCCTGGCCACTTCCAGCTTCAGCTAGAAAAGATCTTCAAGTACTTCTGAAGATAAGCATCCTTGGCCTCCAAGGATGGCAACTCTGCAGGAGGTATCCTCGACCTTAGTCTGAAGAAAGTGATCCTTGCCCTTCAAGGATACAAGGATCTGCCTTCAGGCAACTCCACCTCTGCTATAGAGCATCCGAGACTTCAGTCAGGGGTATACTTCGGCCTTCAGTCCGAACAATGAATCCTAGGTCCTTCACGACCTTGGAGGATAACCTTGCCTTTAGGCACCTTTGCTTCAGCATAAGAAATCTGTGACTTTAGTCAGAGAAATGGTATCCTGAGCCATTCATGACTCTACGGGGATTCAAACGCTTTGCCTACAGGCAAAACTCCGCTTCAGCTGGAGAAACATCTTTGACTTCAGTCAGAAGAAACTATCCACTTGATCGCAATCAATCATCACCTCAGGACAACTGACTTGGTCTTCAGACTCACACGAATCACTCTGTTGTATCTACAACCTTTGGAACCTTAACTTCAGCCACCCGTTGCTTCATCCACACGGAAATCTGGCTTCACAGGAACCTTCTGGTATCGCCCTCTGGCGCTTACGAAATCCATCTTCAGATTAGACATCGTTGTTGGAGCAGACATACCACGCTGCTCTGGTCTTCAAGAGTCATCTTGACCAAACAGATCCATCGGGCGTCTTCAAGAATCGTCCCGAACTAATAACCTTTCCGGAGCAAACATTCTGTTGGGAATTCCAGGAATCTTCCTGGGCAACTCTTGCTGGAGGCGCTATTGGGGAGCTCAAGTATCATACTAGGCAAACAACTCGGGGAGCTGCACTGGAGTCTTAAGAATCATCTTAAGCAAATGGCCCTGCTGAGGGGTTTGAGAATCATCTCGAACTGAAGACTTCGCTGGGGATCTCAAAAATCATCTTGAGCGAGCGACTGCGGGGATCACACCGGGGTCTTTAAGAATCATCTTAAGAAAGCGACCTTGTTGGAGAGAATATCAGGAATCGTCCTGAGCAACTGGTCTTTTGGGGATACACCTGTTCAACAAGGGTGATAATAACCTAGATCATGTTTATGATGCATATGCTTCGGCGCCATGCCCCACACGGTGGTAATGCTATGCGTTTATGCTAAATGCTATGCAATCATGCACAATGCTATGCCGTGTTAAAATGCTATGCAGTGTTTAAATGCTATGCAATCATGCATAACGATGCGATCCCGTCAGCAACATAAATGCCGAAGGGGGAAATCCTCCTGTCAAGGAAAAAGAACTGCTCAGATAGAGGAATCATCCTGCTGAGGAGAACTTGAGCACGCCAATATCAATCAGGCTCTGTCTGGGGAACTGATCTTCCGCGAACTGCTGCAGGGGAACAACTTCAGCTGACTGCGGCAGGGGATGAAGCTCTACGAGAACTTGGATCTGCTGATATCAATCACGAGAATGAACTGCGCGGCCGTCTCAGCTACTCTTCTGGGGATAACCATTCCGTGGGGAACCAACTTCAGCTGTTCAACACTCCACTGGGGAAAAACCAATCATGATCTGATCAACTTCCAAGGATTCGGATCTCTTGGACATCTGCAAACTTGGCTGAGGAAGGAGAAATCGTTCTGCTTCGCTGGATAGAGTACGACTCTGGGGAAATACAGCATCGGCTGCTCCATGCTCTGCTGGGGAGAATTAATCATGATCTGATCAACCTCCAAGGATTCTGCTTTTCTGCGGACTCAGCCGGGGAGAGAAATCATTCTACTTCACTGAAGAGTACGACCCTGATGGGGAATTTCAATTCTGCTGGGGAAGAAAGAATCATCTGACTTCGGGGGAGAGTACAACTCTGCCGGGGAATACAACATCAGCTGTTCCAACACTCTACTGGGGAAGAAGGAATCGTCCAACTTCAGGAGAGAATACGGCTCTGATGGGGAATCTCAATTCTGCTGGAGACTTCAGTCTGGCACCATCAGTTACTGCATACTTCGGCATACGACTAGCTTCCTGCGAAACCTGCACTCGTGACCCGGTGCGGGGGAAAATCCTGCTTCAGCGACTTTACTGGGGAAACACGAGCTTCAGCTCCCGAACACTTCTATGAACTCTGCACTTGTGACCCGGTGCTGGGGAAAAACGAGCTACGGTACTCAATCATTCTTCGGCGCTTAACTCAGCTAATGAGGTGACGTTCCTTCAGGATGCGTCTGCTTAGGGAAGAGAATCACCTCTACCTGGGGAAGACATATCAATGCTCACTATCTGATTCTGATTCCGCGGAGGAGAGATCACTGAACTCTGCTGAAGAAGGAGGACTCATCCTGCTTCGGGGATACGCACGACACATCTTCTGACGGGTGCTATACCTGCAACGACACAAACAAACAGACAAGATACCCTCCTCAAAGGGGCCTATCAGGGTTATTATCTCGTGACAATGTTCAGTTAGTTAATTGTTTCAACAATCAATGGGCTTAGGCCCGCAGGTTTATGTATGCGCATTTTATCAAAAAAACACATCGGCGTTATCATTCGCAAACAAAACAGATAAATGCAAAACAGACAAGTAGAATTGCTGAATAATGTGCATTTTATTGATGGTGAACCCCTGAATGGGCAAAAATCTTTTACAACAGAGGCAAGCTCCTGGAATGAGGAAGCCGCGCAAAAAAGAAAACATAAATATACATCAGTATATACAAATGTCGGCAATCGAGGCGTAGACGAACACCATGAGTTGATCCCTCTAAGACCCACTCGACTTCGATACTTCTCCGACGCTTCAGCTTTGGAAGAGATTGATTCAGATAAACGGCCCTCAGGTCTTCCGAACCACTAAACAATGAAAGTCCATACGCGGAACGCAGTCATTTGCTTATTCAAATCCCTAACTTTTGCGTGAACCGCCCTTCCGGGTTTTCAGTTCACCGGGATACCCTTTTTTGCCGAAGCCGCCCAGTGTAGGTTTTCGACTTCGCGGGTGTACATTTTTTCAATATATCCCTAATTTTTGCCCGAACCTTTTATTCTGTTTTTGGTTCGCCGGGATGCCCCTTTTTTGCCTGGACTCTTTCTTTTTTGTCCAGCGGGTCGCTTTCAAGCAAAGTATTTTTTAACTGCGTCCGCGTTCACCGGGGATGCAAAATCTTCACCATCCATCATGGACAACAACAAAGCTCCTCCCGAGAAGACCTTGCTGACGACATACGGCCCTTCGTAATTCGGAGTCCACTTGCCCCGGTGATCGGAGTGTGGCGGAAGAATCTTCTTCAGGACGAGATCACCCGTCTGAAAGCTTCGAGGACGCACCTTCTTATCATAAGCTTTCTTCATCCGGCTTTGGTACAGGCGACCAAATGCAATCGATGCTAGCCTCTTCTCGTCCATCAGGCTGAGCTGGTTCAGGCGATTCGTCACCCATTCGGCCTCATCAAGCTTCACATCAACCAAAACTCGCAAAGAGGGAATCTCCACTTCTAGCGGTAGGACAGCTTCCATACCGTACACCAAGGAGAAAGGAGTTGCCCCGGTCGACGTACGCACCGTCGTACGATAACCGTGCAAGGCAAACGGCAGCATCTCGTGCCAATCTTTATACGTCACAACCATCTTCTGAACAATCTCCTTGATGTTCTTGTTGGCCGCTTCAACGGCGCCATTCATCTTCGGCCGATAAGGAGATGAGTTGTGGTGTTCAATCTTGAAGCTCTGGCACAGCTCCTTCATCATCTTGTTATTCAAATTCGAACCATTATCAGTAATGATCCGCTCGGGAATTCCATAGCGACAGATGATATCCCTCTTAATGAATTTAGCAACCACCTGCTTGGTCACATTAGCATACGAGGCTGCCTCCACCCACTTGGTGAAGTAGTCGATAGCTACCAGAATAAAACGATGACCATTGGACGCGGTGGGCTCGATCTTGCCTATCATGTCAACGCCCCACATGGAGAACGGCCAAGGGGAGGACATGACATTCAAGGGGCACGGCGGCACATGAACTCTATCAGCATAAATCTGGCATTTATGACATTTCCTCGCGAATCTGAAGCAATCCGACTCCATAGTCAACCAGTAATATCCTGCTCTCAGGATCTTCCTCGTCATGGCATGCCCGCCGGCGTGCGTACCAAATGTGCCCTCATGGACTTCCTCCATGAGCATACTTGCTTCTTTCTCATCTACACATCTGAGTAGCACGAGATCGTGGTTTCTTCTATACAGCACTCCATCAGGGTTGAGATAAAAGTTTCCAGATAGCCTCCTCAGAGTCTTCTTATCCTGGGTTGACGCACCCGCCGGATACTCCTTAGTCATAAGGAAGGTCTGGATGTCGTGGAACCATGGCTTGCCGTCAGTGGCATCCTCGATTGCGAACACATATGCTGGTCTGTCAAGACGCGAAAGAACAATGCTTGGAGCCTCATTCCAAAGATTGACCTTATACATAGAAGCCAACGTGGCTAAAGCATCAGCCATTTGATTTTCAGCCCGGGGTACATGATGAAGTTCTACTCGGTCGAAGAACGGAAGCAGCCTCCTGGCATAATTCATGTACGGCACTAGATTCGGTTGACGAGTTTCCCACTCCCCTTTGATCTGATTGATCACAAGCGCTGAGTCACCATATATATCTAGATTCTTGATTCTCAAATCAATTGCCTCTTCTAGACCCATAATACACGCTTCATACTCGGCTTCGTTGTTGGTAACTGGAAACGTCAGTCTCGCAGTAAACGGGATGTGGGATCCGTGAGGAGTCGTGATGATAGCCCCGATACCACTTCCATAGGAATTGACTGCTCCGTCGAATATCAACTTCCACTGAGACTTCCTATCCGGCCCCTCGTCGGGCAATGGCTCTTCGCAATCCTTTGCTTTGAGAAACATAATGTCCTCATCAGGGAACTCGAACTTCATCGGCTGATAGTCTTCGATTGGCTGTTCGGCAAGGTAATCAGACAATACGCTCCCTTTGATGGCTTTCTGAGAGACGTACTGAATATCATATTCTGTTAACACCATTTGCCATCTGGCAATCCTGCCCGAAAGAGCCTGCTTCTCGAAGACATACTTGATCGGATCCATCTTCGAAATCAGCATAGTGGTGTGATTGAGCATATACTGTCGTAGACGTTTGGCAGCCCAAGCTAATGCACAACACGTCTTCTCCAGCATCGAGTATCGAGATTCACACTCAGTGAACTTTTTACTCAAGTAATAAATGGCATGCTCCTTTCTGCTCGTCTCGTCGTGCTGACCGAGAACACACCCCATGCTATTCTCCAGAACTGTCAAGTACATGATTAATGGCCGTCCAGCCACTGGGGGTATCAAGATTGGAGGTTCTTGAAGATACTGCTTTATCTTATCGAATGCCTTCTGGCAATCTTCATTCCAAGTAATCGCCTGATTTTTCTTTAACAACTTGAACATCGGTTCACAAGTGGCCGTGAGCTGGGAGATAAACCTTGCAATGTAGTTTATTCGGCCCAAGAAACCACGAACTTCTTTTTCTGTTTTCGGCGCTGGCATCTCTTGGATAGCTTTTATCTTTGCAGGATCAACTTCGATACCTCGTTCACTAACGATAAACCCCAATAACTTTCCGGACCGCACCCCGAAAGTGCACTTGTTAGGATTCAGCCTCAGCTTGAACTTCCTAAGCCTTTCAAACAGCTTCAGCAAATTGACCAGATGCCCCTCCTCCGTTTGGGACTTTGCAATCATGTCATCAACATAGACTTCAATCTCGTGATGAATCATATCATGAAACAAAGTTACCATTGCTCGCTGGTAAGTGGCCCCTGCGTTCTTCAGACCGAAGGGCATTACCTTGTAGCAAAACGTGCCCCAGGGGGTAATAAACGTCGTTTTCTCCATGTCCTCCGGTGCCATCTTAATCTGATTGTAACCGGAGAAGCCATCCATGAACGAAAACACGGAAAACTGGGCTGTATTGTCGACCAACACATCGATATGAGGCAACGGGAAATCATCCTTAGGGCTCGCCCTATTCAAATCCCGATAATCGACGCACATGCGTACCTTACCGTCCTTCTTCGGTACTGGCACTATGTTGGCGACCCACGGAGGGTAGGTGGTGACGGCTAGAAATCCTGCGTCCAACTGCTTCTGGACCTCTTCTTTGATTTTTACAGCCATGTCTGGTCTCGTCCTCCTGAGCTTCTGCTTGACTGGAGGGCAATCTTCACGCAACGGCAAGCGATGAACCACGATATCTGTGTCAAGTCCGGGCATATCCTCATATGACCAAGCAAAGATGTCACTATACTCTCGAAGCATCTCGACCAGTCTATGCTTGACATCATTCTGCAGCGCAGCCCCAACTCTGACATTCCTGATAAGCTCCTCAGAACCCAGATTTATGATCTCGATCTCCTCCTCATGAGGCAGAATAACCTTCTCCTCTTGTTTCAACAAGCGGGCCAATTCTTCCGGAAGGTCTTCGTCTTCATCAATCTCATCCTCGGCTTGATAGATCGGGCAATCAAAGTCGTAGTGAGCCGTAGAGGGTCCAGAGTCGATGTCGTCTGTTACGTGGATCCTGCAATAACAAGGGTTAAGTTTAAAGCAGGAATATGCAGGTTAGCACGAACCTCGTTGCCATTTTGCTGTTTTTCAAAACAAACGTAAAATATGAATAACAGAGAACACAACATTTGATTACGAAGAAAACGCCTTTTTATTTATTGATAAAATGTATACACATAATCCAACAAGGCCCTGACAGTAAAACCACTATGCCCCGGGCAGGACATAGGGTTGTACAAAAGATTGTAAAAAGCAAATCATTACTCTTCACTTGTCAGCTCGATAATCTCCTTGATGGTCCAGTTGTGAAGGCGCTCGCCTGGTTTGCTCGGTTGAATCCAGGCATCGAGATCACAGTCACTGTCTCCGCTGTCCTCCGACGCTGCGTTGACACTTTCGAATATTACTCCTCCTTTGGTGAATAGGATCGGCCCCTTTCCACGAGATGAGCTACCAGAAGAAGTTGAAGCTTCAGCTTCCGGAGAATATCCCAATCCAAACTTATCTTGTTTGAATGGTATATCCAAGACATGCCCCCAGCCTGGGGTAGAACCAGCTTCGACAACGGCTCTAGCTTCCTTAAACGAAGAGAGGTTCACCTCCTGCTTCTCTGCAACAACGGGAGCTACCTCCTTCACCTTGACGGTCTCAAACGCCTGGCAAAGAGTCTCATGGATCTCGCCATCCATTTCGACATACTTGAAGGACGACAGGTGGCTTACCATGATGTCCTCCTCTCCGCAAACTGTCACTATGCTGCCCCCAACAGCATATTTAAGCTTCTGATGCAACGTGGACGTTACGGCACCAGCAGAATGAATCCACGGCCGACCTAAGAGGCAACTATAGGCGGGCATGATATCCATAATATAGAACACTGCATTAAACGTCTCTGGTCCAACCTGAATCGGCAGGGTCAATTCTCCAAAGACGTGGCGTTTGGTTCCGTCAAAAGCCTTTACGACCAGATCACTGGGCGTGCACAGCAGTCCCCGGGTATCCAACTTCATTAGTGCTTTCTTCGGAAGCACATTCAGCGAGGAGCCCGTATCTACTAGGACATGTGACATAATCGTGCCCCTGCACTCTATTGAGATGTGCAAGGCATGGTTGTGATCTCTTCCTTTGGGCGTCAGCTCCAAATCTGTAAAACCCAGCCCATTACCAGCGTTGACATGAGCTACCACTTCCTCAAGTTGATTAACGGATATCTCCTGCGGCACGTATGCAGCATTCAATACTTTCAGCAACGCGTTGCGGTGCGCTTCAGAACACAGCAACAGGTTGAGAATTGAGATCTTCGACGGAGTCTGGTGAAGATGATCTACAATCTTGTAGTCACTTTTCCTGATCAGCCGCATGAACTCTTCGGCGTCTTTAACCAACAAGTCTTTCTCTGCCCCCGCAGGAACCTCTTCAACGGCTTTACCTTTGCCTTTGTCAGCAGCATCAGCCCGGACTACCTTCTCTGCCGCACCCTCTGACGGCGCGAACACTCTGCCACTTCTGGTGATACCACTGGCCTCAGCAAGACTCTGCGCAGTCGATCTGGGCGGCTCAATCTCTACCTTCTGGCCATTACAATACACTTCAGCGCCGTAATGCCATGGCACGGCATTGGTACTCTCGAACGGGATTGGTCCAGCCCTGGTGATGGTAATAGTAGGAGGACGAGGTGCAGAAATGGTGATAGGGTGGCGAGGAATGGTGATAGTAGCAACTTCGTTCGCCTGCTTCAGCACGACTTCCCCTGACGCATTCTCAACGCTTCGACTAAACTGCAAAATACCTTCGGTCATCAGACTCTGGATACCTTCACTCAACTGCTCACACCCGTCAGGAAGTGCAGCACATTCCATACAAAACTCCCCACACCCGGGAAAGAAGCCTTTCTTCAGCAGTTTAGCTTTAACAAAGCTCAATGGCGTCTTCAAATCCCCGACATCAGTCAGCAGGTCTGAATTCTCTTCAGAGATAATAGCATTTACTCCGCCCCCCCTATGATGAGGCATCGGATTCTTGGTGACATTGGGCACGTTGTCAGAAAAATTTATTATCTTGGCGTCAATCATGTCCTGGACCTTATGCTTAAAAGCTTTGCAGTTCTCAACTGTATGGCCAGGTGCCCCAGAATGAAATTCACATGTAGCATTAGCATCGTACCCGGGTGGTGGTGCCCCTGTCAAGGGAGCTAGCGTCCTTTTCTGAACCAGTTGGAGCTGAAGCAACGTCTGCAGAAGCTGGGCATACGACATAGGAGGAGTTTCCAAATGACGGTTTGCCAGGGGACCCCGATGCTGATATTTCTTATATCCCGGATTATTCTGTTGCTGAGGCTGCTGCTGCGGCTGAGGGGGAGCAGCTGGGATGTTTATGCTAGCGATCTGAGACTGAGGGCCTTTGCCCTTTCTCCTAGCATTAGAGACAGCACTGGCATCGCCCTCTCGGCGTTTGCCAGTATAAGGTTTCTTGCTGGCTCCTCCAGATGAGGATGATTCGCCTTGAATCTTGCCGATCTTTATACCATTTTCAACATGCTCGCCCAAAGTGATGAGGGCCGAGAATGTCCCGGACATGCCACTAACCGACTTCTCATAATAGACTCCGGGAAGAGTAGCCACGAACATCTGTACCAACTCACGCTCAACCATCGGCGGTTGAACCCGAGCAGCCAATTCACGCCACCGCTGGGCGTACTCCTTGAAGCTTTCATTGCTACGCTGCGAGAGATTCTGAAGCTGAACTCGGTTGGGAGCCAAGTCGCTATTATACTGATAGTGGAGAACAAATGCTTCAGCGAGATCTTTCCACGTTCGCACAGCAGCGGGTTCCAAACCCATATACCATTCAAGCGATGGGCCAGAAAGACTATCCTGAAAGAAGTGCATCAGCAACTTCTCATCATCAGAGTAAGCAGACATCTTCCTGTAATACGATCGGAGATGAACACGGGGACAAGTAGTGCCTCTATACTTCTCAAAGATAGGCACCTTAAACTTGTGAGGTACTTTAAAGTCAGCAATCAGCCCAAGTTTGGACATGTCAACGCCCAATGTATTCTGATTTTCTATATCTCTCATTTTATCTTCCAGTGCCTTGAACCTGAGTCTAGCTTCAGCAGTTAACTCAGCCTCTACACCTCTCTGAGAGAAAATGTCGTCCTGATGGTCCTCCAGCCATGGTTGAGGCACCACCATATTTCCTGCACCCACATTAACATTGGCTCCCAAACCACCATTGACGGCGCCCGCCGCGTTAAGTCCGAGATTATTCATAAGATTGCCGTTAGCACTACCGTTGCCCCCGGCAGCAGGAACAACGTTCTGAGGAGTATCCACTTGAGGAGGAGGAGTGGGTACGGCCCCGCCGTGAAGAATTCCATTGCTGTCAACCCTGGAGATGAGAGGTTGAACCAAAGTACGAAGTTGCTCTTGCCCGTTTGCAACTACTTGCATCAACTCCATAAAACGATCCATCCTTTCACGAAGCTCCTGAACATCTGATTGTACTTGGTCCATGATTCTCGTTTGATTGGCGCGAGTCGAGTAGCGGTGGATGAATCTTTGATCAATCCTGAAAGCAGCTCGGAACCTGAGTACCTGAAAAACCTGTCAAGATTAAAGGTTAGGAAAAGCAACAGAATGTATGTCATGCAAGAATGCTTCATGCAAATGCATGCGTGTGTCTGTGTGCTTGAGAGATTTCCCCGGTCCTGGCATCTGCTGATAATAATAAGGAGAAGAATCTAGGCCCAATCATGGAGACAGCAACCTCACAGACACACGCTAATGGAATGATTATGCAAGCTAATGCAAAATGCAGGCATGCAACAATATATCCAAGGCTGCTGTGGAGATTCGATGTCAACAGTCACTGCTGAGAAGGAAACCCCGGTGTAAACCCACTGATCTGATCTGTTGTGAATAACCATCTGGTAGGATCGAGATCAAAATTCTGCTCTGACAAGAACGAAGGCCTGATGATGAAAACCCTGGATGCAAGATCAAGGAATATCTGTTGGAGAAGTCTTCAGACCCCAAATCACAAATCTGCCCTCTCAAGAACAAATACACAGCTGCTGATGAGATCTTCAAACCTCACTCAAAACCTGCCCTATCAAGAACAAAATAACAACTGCTGACGAGATCCTCAGACCTCACTCAAAAATCTGCTTCATCCAGAACAAATAACAACCGCTGATGAGATCTTCAGACCTCATTCAAAAATCTGCTCCATCCAGAACAAACCTCTGATAACGATACTCTGATCGGAACCTGCTCTATCAAGAACAAACAAACACCTGATGATAAGATCCTCTGATCAAACCCTTGCTCTATCAAGAACATATCTGCAACTGAGAACCCAACATAACTGATTCACTGTCAAGAAAACCAGGTGGTCTGGAGGTCAAAGTTTCCTGCAATATCCCAACCCACTCACAGGTATGATGGACCTAATCCATGGACAAAGGTACGGCATCCTATGCGGTTGTCAGCGTCACAGACATTCATGAGTGACAATACGATTCCCAGAAGGAGTGGCATCGTCAAGTCATGAAGAGGCCTCTCTTAGCTGACTTCCAAATGATCGGTCCCCAGAGTCGACAATCCTCACGTCTGGACTCCTCTCAGATCCTCAGGACCGGAAAGGAGCACCTCTGCAAGAATCTCGTCTGAGCGCAGATTTTCGTAGGGAACTGTGCCTGCTCAGCAGACAGGTTCGTCTACTACTTCTCCGCAACTATATCTAGGTGTGTACTCAAAGCCCAGGTCCGGCTTTTCACTCACAGTAACATCCCTCTCCCACAGCAGCACAGATAATCATATCAAACTGGAAATAAAATGCGGGAAATAAAATGCGGGAAGTAAAATGCGAGAAGCAAAGATGCGATAAATAAACGCAATCCAACAAGCAAACACACAAACGATAGGATTGACTCGCGTAGGGGATGGGAAACGGTCCCAGCATAAGGGATGGGAAAAGTCCCTAGATGCTTCCTTCCCCAGCAGAGTCGCCAGCTGTCGCTTGCGCGAAAATAAGGTGCCGGCATGACAGAAGAGTCGCCACCTTTCGTTATTTATCCCTCAGAGCGGGAAAGGAAACGATCGGAAAAACCTGACGAAAAAGGGTAAGACAAGGTCATCGCAACCATTGTCTGGGTTCGGGAGTCGGTTACGCAAGGGGAAGGTATTAGCACCCCTCACGTCCGTCGTACTCGACGGGATCCTCGCTTATGTGTTTACTTGGACGGGTTGGTTATAATCTATCTACCTATCAAGGCTGGCTGAAAAAGAAAAGAAAAATGACTCGGCAAAGCGTCGCGCTTTATGCCTACGTATTCTCATCAGAGAATGAGAAATCAGAGTCAACGTAGTTCGGCTAACTACGGGGGAAGATGGGGAAGGTTGCTCGCTAGGATGTCGCATCCTATGCCTACGTACTTTCATCTGGTATGAAAGATCAGAGCAAACGTAGTTCGGGAAACTACAGGAAACAGCTCAACTAGGAGGGAGACTATCAAGTCCTACTGTTATCATGCCATGGATTCATCCTATGGTTGAGGTTTGAACAGGGAACTCCTAGATGTTATCATGCATGGGTTTCAACCTAAAAGTCTATCATCAAATCCTCATCAAAGGAAATAAGAGTCCTAAGGGATCATGTCAATGATACATAGAATACAGACAAAGACATCAGCTTTAACAGTAAAATGCATGCAATGCAAGTGAGGGAGGAAATGTGTGTGGGGTTTCAGCCTCCACAAGCTCATCTCAACCTCAAGCCAGTCATGAAATAACAGTAATCATACTGAAGATCAACAACATGCTATCAAGCAAAGCAGATAAGAGAAATAAGTGCTATCAAGCAAACAACCCACATGAGAAAGAATCATCTACTCTCTAATAGTGACCCTAATCACAGGATCTAAACAAACCTAAGCAAAGCTCTCAAGCACAACCCTAAACAGGAGCAATCATTCCCAGTCTTCAAGCTTCAGAATAAGCTTACCAAAGAAAGGGAGCTAAGCAAGCAAGCTCATAGTGTCTTCCTCAGGAAAGCACTAGGAGGTGTATACTCAGGAGTCATACCCTATGTGGCTCAACCACTGTGATCAGTTTACATCCCTCCTCGGGAGAGATTAAACTCACAAGCAGGCTCCAACATCACTGGATATTTAGGAAATCCTATCTGAACTAGTGGAGCTAAGTGAATAGACCCATAGGACCTTCCTCAGGAAAGTACTAGGAGGCTTCCACTTAGGAGTTGTATCCCATGTGGCTCAACAACATGTGATCAGTTTACATTCCTCCTCAGGAGAAATTAAACTCACAAGTTGGCTCCAACATCATTGGATACTTGAGAAATCCTAGGCAAACTAGTGGAACTAAGTGAATGGACCCATAGGACTTTCCTCAGGAAAGTACTAGGAGGCTTCCACTTAGGAGTTGCATCCCATGTGGCTCAACAACAAGTGATCAGTTTACATTCCTCCTCAGGAGAAATTAAACTCACAAGTTGGCTCCAACATCATTGGATACTTAAGAAAGAGGTGAGAAGGAAGGATGAAAGTCATTCATAGTGCCTTCCTCAGGAAAGTACCATGAACTTCCTTCAAACTTCAGGCTCTCAAACCTCACAGACAGGAGATGAGACCAGCTCTGGGTCTCTGCATCTTGGTCTACAAGCTCCTCTTCATGATGCTCACCATCAATATCCTCAAGGCAACCCCACAGATGAACAGATAACCCACTGAACAAATCACATTATCAGGCAATCTTCAGATAATGCCTAAAAATACTAAACTAATGGGGAGAAAATTTAACAAATATTCATAAGGGTCCTCAACACCTACTCATAACATCTACAAAGGCTTCTACCTAAAAATCAAGATAAAACTCAATCCAAGAAAATGATTCATCACCTAAACACAATTCTAAACCCTAATTAGACTATCCTAAGTCAACCCTAATTAAACTAATCAAGATTAATTCTAAAAAATCTAGAAAAAATCCTATGGGGAAGTATGACTAATCATCTAATTGCACCAAAAAGAATGGGTAAAAAAGATTAATGGAAAGTACTAAAACAATTCCTACAAAATCAAATATCAAAATGAAACAATTAAAAAGCTATTTAATTGAAAAATCTAATAAAAATATCAAACATAAAAATAAAATCCCAATTTTATTTTCATAATTTTCTACTCATTTTAATCTACTCATAGAAAAAAGAAGAAATTAAAAATCATTTTTTAACTATTTTTAATGAATTTTACAAATCAGAAAAATAAAAGAAGAAAAATAAAAGAATTTAAACTAAATGAAAGGAGGGGGGTATGAAAAGTAATTCGTGCCAGTTAAAAATATTGGGCCAGAAATAAAAGGGGGGTGGGAATAGAAAATAAGCCCAGAATGGCTTATTAATGAAACGACGCGTTTCATACAATTTGAATCTTCCCTCTCTTTTCTCAGACACGCGCGCGACCGTTAGATTAGGTGAATTTGTCAAACATTGGACTTGATCCAACGGCGCTCCCTCATCGTCCTCATCAAACTAGGGTTTTGCAGAACCCTCTCTCATGCAATCACACTTTCGAGCCTCTCTAGCTCACTCCACAGGCCACGGCTCCACACGACTCCAACATGAAAACTCATCTACGTCTCAAGCCCTACACAACCCTACGTTCACTTTTCCTTAATTCTTCCTAGATTGCTCTAACCGAAAGCACCAACACCATGGCACCACCATATCCCACTGCTATCAAACTTCACCAAACTTCAACCTAATGATTAACAGATGCTCTACACATTACCCTAACTAATGCACACTAATTCTTGATGATTAAAACTAACAATCTACATAGTTCTTGAAAATCAAAGTTTCAAACACCTGCCATGGAACCTCATGGAACAGGCTGTAACTCATGGGGAAGAATCATCTAGCCTAGTACATCATGTCTATGCCTAAGAAACTAATTGAAGCTGCATAATTAAGGAGGTATAAAGTGAAGAAGAAACCTGTCAAAGGGTTATGGTGCAGTGGTGTAGAGGAGGTTCCCAGCCTTGGAATTGCTTGCAGATGGTCCTTGAATGATTCTCAGTATTCTGTTTGCAATGGTGATGAAGGAGATGGCTGGTAGTGCAAGATATCTCAACTTGCTTCAACTTGAAGAAATCTCTCCAATGGCTATGTATCTCTCTTTCTCCTCTGACTTGGCTCAAGTTTCACCAACCTCTCATCACTCTTTGATGCCCTCTTTAAATATTGATTGAGTGGATGCTTCTAGATTCATCTAGAAGGGTGTGGAAGTTTCTTGAAAGTTCCATGATATTCCATAATGGTCATCTCATATGCCATGCCTTGTTATTTTGACTTAAAATACCCTTACATGAGTTATTAAGAAGGAATGTGTGAAAAACAAGTGCATTCTTGGCTTGTGTAGGGTTTTCTAACATTGCCTTCTTTCTTAAGTAACAAATTTCCAAAGGAAGCTCATTTTTTAAGCCTCAAATGAAAATTCTACTTAAACCAATCTTCTCAAAATGTTTTTTCCAATCAAAATGATATATTGGATGACCTATTTTGGATTTGTAGATCTTCCAAAACACTTTTCAATTTCAACTTTTCAAAGTTATAAGTCATTTTTAGTTCATTTTTGACCAATCATGGAATCTTGTGCTATGAGCTTTTTCAACAATTTGTGACCTTCTTTCTAGACTTAAAATCACATTTTGAGCAACTTTCATGTTTTGAGTTTTTCCATTTGAGGCTTGGAAATAGGAGTTTTAGGCATTGGCTAAAATGACCTATAACTGACAAATGACCAAAATACCCCTGCCTTGCTCAAACCATAACTTGAGTTCCACAAATCCAATCAAGGACTTCTACCACTCAAATTAAAGCTAAGAAGATCCTCTTCAACATTCATGTTGACCAAGAAACCATAGGAATCAACCTACTAGGGCAAAAGTTGTCTGGAAGTTGGGTGACTTTCAAGGACCCAGATTCACACACATCAACTGACCTGTAATTTGTCAAAACCATAACTTGAGCTCTGTAACTCCTATCAAGGACTTCCACCACTCAAATTAAAGCTAAGAAGAAGCTCTAAAACATTCATGTTGTGGGGAAAATGAGATATCAAACACATCTAGTGCTAAAACTGCCTGGAAGATAGGGATCAAATTAGGGTTTTTTCACTGACAATCCTCAGAAACCCTAACTCAAAACTTCTCAAACTCCTCAATCATGATGAGTTGGTCTAGGAATCATCTTTATATAATCTCTATGCATCATTCCATGATCTCATGGCCCTTGGATTAAGTCTCAACCTTCTCCAAATCTTCAGCTGGTCTAGGGTTGACCCAGTCAAAACCCTAATTCTACCATTCATGGTTGAATCTTCTGAATTCTTACATAATGACTTCTCTGGGCTTCATGAAGGCTATCAAGGCATCTCATAAGCTTTCTCAAGACATCAAGTTCATTCTCAAAGTCTCAGAATCATCTGAGGAGCACCCACAACTTTCAAACTGTGAAGCACACAACCCTGGTTTCAAAACACTTCCTCTGAAGATCTCTTGAACTTTCTGATGAAGGTATCAACTTTCAAATACTCCATGAATGAATAAATGTTGGTCAAATTTTGGGGTGCAACAACGAGTATTCTGGGTTTTCAAATATCGTGTTATATGTTACGTTACAACAACGACAACTGTCTCAACAACTTGATTCGTATCAAGTTTTTTTCGATGAGGAAGATGAACACCCTGAAGTCAATGTCGTTGACGAAGAAGAAGAAGCAACTGAAGTCACTGTTGACGAGATGGTGAACAATCCGGAGGATGAAGTTCAACCTGGAAATGTCTATTGTCCACCTCAACACATGACTACTATCGCCTTAGGTGATGATGAACCCTCGACGGATGTTTTCTACAACCCCAACTACACAACAGAGGGGCAACTAAAAGAGGGTGACGAGTTTCGTACGAAAGAAGATTGTGTCTGGGCTATCAAACAGTTTCACATGGAGTTGTCAGCCGACTACAGAGTCGATCGGACAAATCCGACGCGGTATACAATCTATTGTCGTAACGAGGAGTGCCCGTTCAGATTAACAACATCTTTCAGGAAGATAAGCGATTCCTGGAAGATAGGGTCAATGGGTCCATCCCACAGTTGTATAATCTCGAATCCGATGCAAGACCATCGCAAACTCAGCTCTAAATTGATTTGCGATGAGATTCTGTCAGTTGTTAGCGACAACCCGTCTTTGAAGGTGAGTACCATAATTGCACATATGGTACAAAGGTACAACTACACTCCTTCGTACCGAAAAGCCTAGATTGCCAGGACTAAAGCGGTTGAAAGGGTGTTTAGAAATTGGGAGGAGTCGTACAAGGAACTTCCTAAATTCCTGGTGGCCCTTAAACACTACTCTCCAGGAACTGTTGCGATATTGGAGACGATGCCTGCTTGTACACCAGACGGGACTTGTGTTGGTGGAAATGGAATTTTCCACAGAGTCTTTTGGGCGTTCGAACCATGCATCAAAGGGTTTGCATTTTGTAAACCTATAATTCAAATTGACGGAACATGGTTATACGGGAAATATAAGGGCACACTTCTCATGGTTGTGGCACAGGATGAGAACAACAACATTTTTCCAATAGCCTTCGCCATAGTAGAAGGGGAGACTGCTGGGGGTTGAAGTTTTTTCTTAAAAAACCTCTGCTCTTACGTGTCTCCACAACCTAACTTATGTTTGATCTCCGATCGACACCCATCCATCGAGAGTGCATACAACAACCATGACAACGGTTGGCAGGATCCTCCCTCAACCCACGTCTATTGCATAAGGCATATTGCCCAAAATTTCATGCGGGAAATCAAGGACAAGACGCTGCGAAAGAAGGTTGTGAACGCGGGATATGCACTAACTGAACCCACATTCAGATACTACCGGGACGAGATCAGACTGAACAACGCGGATGCATTAAGATGGATTGATAACATTGATAGGGAGAAATGGACGCGGGCATACGACAATGGGGTGCGATGGGGCCACATGACAACTAACCTCGTCGAGTCAATGAATTCTGTTTTCAAGGGAATCTGAAACCTCCCAATAACTGCCTTGGTAAAGGCAACCTATTTCAGGCTAGGATCACTCTTTGATAGAAGACGTACGAAGTGGGGTTCGATATTATAATCGGGTCAGCTATACAGTGATACTTAAATGAAATTCATGAAAGAGGAAGTTGCCAAAGTCAACACACACGTGGTCACAATTTTGACCGTACAACTGGTTGGTTCAGTGTTGTCGAGTCTATGGATCACAACAAAGGAATGCCTAAGGGATGTTACCGTGTTGAATTGGATAAGAGCTGGTGTAATTGTGGAAAGTTTCAAGCATTTTGTATGTCGTGCTCTCATGTCATAGCAGCATGTTCCAAGTTGCGCCAGGACCCAACCAACCTTCTTTCTGCAGTTCACCAAGTCATCAGTCTATGCAATGTCTACACATGCAGCTTTCAAGTGGTGGCAAAGGAGGACTATTGGCCTCAATACGAAGGCGAAATTGTTTGGCATATTGACTTGATGCGCAGACAGAAGAAGGGTCGGCCTAACAACACGCACATTCGAACTAAGATGGATACCACAGACAAGCTAGTGAGATTGTGTAGTTCGTGTCGGCAACCAGGACACAATCGTACGAAATGTCCTAACGTAGGATCAAGCAGCAGATCATAGTTTCATATGTAATCGTGTCCCTTTAATTCAATAGCAACTTTCATTCAATTAATATCAAATTTCATTCGATTAATACCAAATTTCATTCGATTAATAGCAAATTTCATTCGATTAAAAGCATACTCAACTGACATAAAGCCAGAACACTACACCCAGACATCATAAATTAAACAAACATAACAACAACGTAAAGACATAAAACAAAACACTGCACTAAGGCGTCTACGATATCACGACCATCAACTTTATCTTCTTTGGTGTCAACATCATCACAAGGACACCAACATCATTTTCCACTTTTCTCCATTCACGAGTAACTCCGTTCCTCCCGGTCTCTTCGACCAACCTCTCAATTTTTCTAATCTTTTCTCCTGGAGCAATATCCCCTTCTAGTCAGCGGTTCAGTTCCCTGTGCAAGTGCTCCAACGCCTGTGTATTCCACAAGAGCACCTTCATCGGAGGCTTTGTTGCTGAAAACACAACTAGGGAATTTCTTTTCATTAGATCGAGCGTTGGAAAAGGTTCCTCCGATGCTGATGACGACGACGAAGAACGTTGATTTAGAAATGCAGAAATTCTAGACTCCACTCAACTCGAACTGCACTAACACTTTAGTCTTTTGGGATATAATGTTGTGAAAACATACATGTGTTTGCAGTCTTATTTATAGTAAAAAAAATAGTACATACCCTATATGATATGACTTAAATAACCTTACAACATTTATACACTCAAAATTAAATCAACACTATATTTTTATTTTGTATTTAAACCTAATTTTATTAAACCAGTTTAGCTTTATTGTTTATTAAACATAAATTTATTAAATTAATTTCAAATTATTTTTATCTAAACCTAATTATTTAAAGTTTATTAATTAAAAAATAAATTTCAACATTAACCTAATTATTTTTACTAATTATTTAAAGTTTATTATTTCAAAAATTAATTTAAACATTTAAACCTAATTTTTTAAAGTTTATTAATAATATTAATGTTTAAAAAAAAATAATAATTAAAAAAATAAAAATAAATCGATAATAAATACATTAAATAAATTAATTGAAATTAAACATATACTCAAAATATAAAAACGTGGAACCCTAACACAATAGTCTCATTCGCCAAATGACCTGACGCAAGCATCAAAATTTGGCCTCATTCGCCATATGATGTGGCGAATTCTACTTTTCAATATTTTAGTTACACACTTTTGTCATCTCAATTGGCAAACGAATGTTAGTTTGTTAGCCATTTTGGATTTTTTTTTTAAATGTGCAATATTTTGGTAATTAATAATTAATACATAGTTATTATAAAAAAAATTCTTTTCGAATTTTTTTTTAGAATAACTATATATTAAACAGTAATTATCAAGTTTTTTTGAAATGTGCAATATTTTTGGTAATTAATAATTAATACATAGTTATTATAAAAAAAAAATTCAGATTTTCTCTTTTAAATTAAAAATAAAAATGGGTAGTATGTACGTAGGTATGCTGCTTTTATGCAGGTTTGGTATACTATGCTATATGGCTTTGCCATGAAAAAAAAAAAAAAGCAGACTTTTCTTGAAAAATGGAGTTTATGCGTGTTAATGCAAAAGTGTGGAGTGTATGTAGCATGAAAGGATGCCTGGTTTCAAAGAAAAAGAAAGAAAATCTGTACAATGCCAAATGTATACGTAACCGGTTTCTCAAAATCCAACAAAAGTAAAAAATAACTTGTAAAACTTATTAAACAAGTTTCTATAAAACTAAAATAAAATAAAAGTTAAATATAAAAAAATATAATAAATAAAATAAAAATAAAATAAATTACAATGAAATAATCTAAAAATAAAACCAATTAATTAAAATAAATACTAATTAAAAAATAGAAATAAAAGCGGTAAAAAACGAATAATTTGACTAGTAACGAAGTGCTAAAAAAATGAATACGCCAAAATAATCAGCAAAAAATATATGATTTAGAAAAATACAGCGTTTTGTTAAATTTTGAAATAAATTTTACCCGCTAAAACGGCTTAAACTGTCCAAAAATGCGGCCGAAAAATTTAAATGAGTACGTCAGGTTAAACTACGTGAAACCTAGATTAATATCACTGACGTTTACAAGCTCGATTTTAAAATTTTTCGTCCACTGATTTTACGCACAGATAACTTTTGGTTTGACCCATTTGACTGTAAATCCAACAAGTTTATTTCAGCTGATAAATTGGATATTATGCAAGATGCAAGACATGATAAACAACACCGATGATGCAAATAGATGTGGGATCAGAGTAAAAAATTAGGGTGTGACACTATCGAACAACTTTCAAAGCTCCAATTTGTCTCACACCTTTCAAAATGGTCTATGGTAAGAACTTTCATTTACTGGTGGAGTTAGAACATAAGACATTTTGGGCCTTAAAATCTCTGAATTTTGATCCAACTTTAAGCGGTGAAAAAAGGAAGGTACAATTGCATGAAATGGAGGAATTGCGCCTTCAAGCGTATGACTCTAACAAGCTGTACAAAGACAGAGTGAAGACTTACCAGAATTTAAGGAAGGGCAGCTGGTCTTACTGTTCAATTCGCGATTGAAACTGTTCTATGGGAAGTTGAAATCCAGATGGTCCGGTCCGTTTCATATTAAGGAGATCAGGCACTATGGGGCGATTGTCATTGAAGACACACTATCTAATGAGAGTTGGACTGTAAATGGTCAGAGGCTAAAGGTTTATCTTGGTGGAGATTTCGAGCGAAATATCACCAATGTGCCTTTTTGTGATCCGTGAGGTCGCATTGGACCGTCGAGATCGAATGACGTTAAACAAAGCGCTTGTTGGAAGGCACCCCAACATTGTAAATATTTACTATTTTTTTAGTATTTTGAGTTTAATCGGGCAAGAAAGTCGGGAGAACACAACCTGAAGCCAAACTTCGTTGGCTATGTTTCACTGAGCGCGCTGCTGAGGCCGCTCAGCGCGTTCATATTAACATGCCCAATCATTAGTGGGCCTGAGTGGAAAAAAATCATGTGGACCTGAAGTGGGTAAGTATTTCGTTTAAAATAAACCAGAGAAAAATACCTTCATTTTCCCTCATTTTTCACTCACCGCTATCTCACACTTTTGGCTTCCAACTTCTCTCAAGATTCATTTCTTGCATTTCATTCTCTCTATCAAGTGTTCATCTCATTTCCTTTGAATAGGTTTGTCTAAATCTCTTTATTTTGTTAGTAGTGAAAGCATGTTGTTAGGGTTTTAGTGGATTTAGTTGAAATTGTGTGTATGGGTTTGAAAGAAATGATTTTAAACCTGTTTAGATTAAAGGTTAGGGTTAAGTTACAATGTGGATTTGCATGCTGAGAACTTTTTGCTTCTAAGATATTTTGTCAATGCATGTTGAATGGGTTCAGATTTAAAGTTAATTTGATGTTGGTAGAGCAGATTGATTGTTGTGGTAGAGGGATTTTTGCTTGTTGTCTCAAGCGTGCTTAGCGCGTTTCTGAGCCGGCTAAGCGCGCCTCTCTTGCCCTGTTCTGGTTATTTTCATTTTTTTGATGTTTTCTGATTGAAATGTGTTGGGTATTTTGTTGTATGATGACTTTTGTGTAGGATATGTGAGTTTGGGGGAGGTTCGCTGCATATCACATTGTGCTTGCAGGTCTTACCGTGCTAAGCGCGCCCCCTGGGATCAAAATCCTCAATTTTTAAATTTTCATCGACTGTTTGACTGTTGTGTGTTGACCTGGGGTTTCTTATGATTTTTCTTGAATTTCCTGACTGGTTGTTTAACGTGTTTGGTGTTATTTTGGTCTGTTTTTTCTTGGTTGCAGATGGCTCCTAAGCGTGCTCGTTTTAGAACTAGGCAATCATTGCAACAGAGACTACCTCCTATGGAGTTTGATGGACACAGATTTTTGGGGGCTGAGCAGCAGGGTCGATACCTTGAGCTGACTCGACGTAGAATTTGGACAAAATGTATTTTCAGGATTAACCCGCAAGGGGAGTTTCGTAGCTATCAAAACATCATTGAGTCGCATGGTTGGCAAGCTCTCCTAACTCCACTAACCCTCCTCAATTATGAGATTGTTCGATAAATTTATGCAAATGCTATTCTGACGGAGGGTCAGATGTACACTTTTAGAAATTATGTGAATGAGAGACAAGTATCGTTCTTTAGAGATGTGATTAATTAATACTTCGGTAGCCCATTGGTTTTGGCTTAACGTGAAAAGTGCTCCTACTATAGGAGAGTAGCTAGAAAGAACTGGAATTTAGAGAATGTGTGTCTGGCCTTGGCACATTCAGGTCGAGGATTTGAGTTGAATGCGGCGGGAAGGGCGAAGATATTGAAAAGAGGAGACATGAATACTACAACTCAGGTTCTGATGACTCTTGTCCTGCATCACATCAGGCCAAAGAGTCATACCTCATCCATTCCAGTCGACATTGCGTGTATGCTTTACTATATCATGAAGGAGAGACAGGTTGAGATCCGAGCCATAGCTTCTAGCGGACATCGCTTGGGTACTAAGGTCCCTGCAGTTTTGGTTTTTCTAGGACTTATTATGGGCCTGTGTACACTAGCGGGTGTCTCAACCCGGGTGTAGTCCACAAGACCATAAATGGGGTAGTGACTGACACATGGATCCAAAGTCACTTTATGCCAAAACTTGACCAACCACCACCACCACTACCAATCTACTCAGTTCAGCCACCACAGCAACATGGCGAAGTTCCACCCTCTAATCAGGCATTTGATGAGCTTGTTGCATGCATGTACATGTGGGACATGCATATGGCTCATCAGAGGGCCTTTACATTTTTTCACTCATCCATGTGAGCTATGCATTTGAAGACTCGTGAGTCGCAGGTTGAGCATTTGTTCCCGACACAGGAGGACTTTGATGCTTATGTAGCTTGGCCTGGTGACAGGCCTTTCCATTTTCAGATGGGGCAAGTTCCACCTCAGGGTGCTCAGGTGCCCCAACCAAAGGCTGTTATGGATGATGAGGATGCAGAGGAGGCAAAGGATGATGAGGATGTGGATGATGATGATGATGATGATAGCGGAGAGACCACATGGGAGATTGGTTCACAGGCCAGTTGTGAGTAGTTGATTTTGGGTTTATCTTATCTTTTTTTACTTTATATTATATTTATGTTTGAACTTTATGGATTTTGTTGTTCTGCTTTTATTGTACTTCTGGATCATTTTGTACCATCCTTTTAAGGATGAAGAACATATGCGCGACACCATTGTTTTGGGTGTCGCAAATTTTGGCAGTATGATAATATGTTTTAGTATTTTGAGTAGTTTTTGGCAATTGTTAGTTTTGGTAGAAATTTTTTGATTTTGTGTTATTCCTAAGTTGAAAATTTGAAGGAACCTTGTGACTAATTCCAAGTGTGATGAATCAATGGGAAATTGAGTGGTAATGAAATTTGTGATGGGTGTAAAACTTGTAGTAGTTACTTCTTTTGAAAAACTTGTTCAATTATGAATCATTTACAACATTTCTTTTATGAAGAAGCTTTCATTGTATAATATATGTTGGATACCGCCATTCTTATTTAACTCGTTCTTATTATGTTGAAATCATGCATTTATGTTAATTTGTAGAAAAGGAGGAAAAGGATCAAGGCATTTTTTTGTGTATTTTGATAAAAATTACTTGAACAAATAAGAATGATCATTTACCTTGTGAGCGAGCGAGTATTTGATAACCCCTTTGAACCTTTGTATCAAGATCCGTGTGAATAATTGAATTGTGTAAATATTATGCATGGAAAATAAGTGAATTTTGAAATGGATCTTGAAATTTTATTGTGAAACTTTTCAACCCCAACCTTAAGTATGGTTGCTTTTGTTGTTCCTTGCCTTAGATGTGTGAGAGCATCCTTAACATCATGTTTTGGTTGTATTCAAAGTTAGGGAGAAAAAGGTAGAATGAGGCATCATGAAAAAAAATAAAGTGCTTTGAATCTTGAAAGAGCTTGAAAGAAATAAGCAAATGAAAAAGAAAAGAAATTGGGCATGAATTAACAACAAAAATCTCAAAGTTGTAATGATGCCTCAAAGAAAAGAAAACAAGAAGGTTAAGGTCTTGAAGTGTTATGATTGTGAGGATTAAATGACTTTGATAAATGACCCTTCCTTGTAGCCAAGCCAAATTACAACCCTAGAAGACCTTGTGATTCCTTCTTTTTTATTCATTAATGCATGTTATTTGTTGAATTCATAATTTGTTCCGGATGTTTGCAGGATTGTAAGTTGAGTGATAAAACCTCATATTATTTCCATCCATTGATGAATGTGTGCTTAGGTGTGATTCATTTTGAACTTGTATGGCTCAAGAAGTTTTGAATAGTGTTTTTGCACTTATCATTAGTTTCATCTCCATGATGTGTTCGGAGTTTGGTAAGTTATCTTGTTTGTACTTCTACTTTTTGAACCATGAAATTGTCGTTGTTTTATTGTGTTGATTCTGATTTCTCGTGCGGGTTTTTGGGTTCGTTTTTAGTTTGAGACACTTTTGTTTGAGAACAAACAAAAAAATAAGTTGGGGAGTTGTTAAGGGACAAATTGTGCATACTTTTAATTATATTTTATGGCCCTTTCCAATGGTTTCCTTGAAATTTTAGTAGTAAATCTATTAATTTTAGTGTAAATATGCAAGTTTCCAATTTTATTGTAAATATTGTGAATTGTGATCATTTTGATGCTTTTTGACAGGTCTTCTTGCTTATAATTGATGATAGGAACCTACAGAGAAGGTAAGAAGGCCTAAAAGATCATTTGCGAGTTGATCGTGTCGGGAACTCGCGCTTAGTGCAGTTCCAGCGTGTTTTAACTGGTGAAGTAGTAGCTAGACCCTTCAACCGCACTAAGCGGCCTTCTACCACGCTTAGTGCGCTTTCTGGGGTTTTGCCTCTGTTTTGCTGACCGTGCATAGTGCAGAGCCACTTACTGCACTTTGGGAACTTGCTATAAATATCTTCCCTTGAAGATATTTTGAGAATCTCTTGTAACTTTTACAATTTTCAGCATTTTAGAGAGTAGAAAGGTTTTTAGGTCAAAAAACCATAGAAACTCAAGAAGAAGTGAGAATCAAATCTTTGGAGCATCAATCCTCGATTCTTCAACTTTGATGCTAGCAAAGCTTTCCTTTTTACTTGTTGATCAAGCTACCATGGTTATGGGTAGCTAAACACTTTTATGTCAAGATTAGAGGTAGTTAATCTTACTATTATGTATTTCTTTTGATCTTTTGTATGTGAACAAGGTTTATGATCAATAGATGAAGAAGATCTTTGCTTTTAATGTTGTATTTATGGTTTGAGTCATTCTAGACATAGATTTTCCAAGTCTTGATCTAATTTCTTTATCTATTAACCAACAAACTCTAGACATAGATTTGAAAGTTAATATTTGCTTTGTATCGATCTTTATGTTTATTATTTCAATTGTTATTTCGAGAAATCATCTAGCGATTAAAACAATAATACCCACATAACCGCTTTAGAAATAAACGGATTTGCGATTGTATTGATCGAAACTAAGTTCACATGCTTAATTAATTGGATATGTATGAAAGGGGTTAACGAGATCTAATCTGGACATGCTTTTCTTAAAACAAAACATCCATTTTCTAGTTTACTCTTTGCTACCAAACTTATGTTACAAAATAATAACTCTTTGAAAACTTTTCTCATAAAACTCTTTGATAACACATTCCTTGTGGATACGATAAAACAGCCCACCAAAAATACTTTTCAACAATGGCGACGAGGAGCAGTGAAGTGCCTCGAAAACTGCCTCCCCGGGTCTTTCTAGGAAGTGATGGATTCGTCAATGAGGCTCTTGTACTAGATCATTACACCCTTCCTTAAGGTTGTTTTGAATAATCTACACTTGATGGCACCTCTGACGCTGCAATAATCGAGCAGCAAATTGATGTTTATATGTGCTTGTTGGAATCTGTTGTTCCACCACATGTCCCAAAGTTCAGGGGTTTCTCCAGCCCGACGGTAAGGGGACCATCCATGATCACTCAAGAAAATGGATCGTGGGGGTCATCATCATCACTTATGAGCGGTGAGCATGGTGGAGAGTAGTTATTCTTCTCTCGCCAAGGGCTGTCATCGCAGCGTGGTAGCGAGTCCCTCGTTCGGCTCTTCAATTTGCGCAGGGGCGAATAACGGTTGTCTGTCCATCCGCTGGCTTTTTTATTCTTGGAAACTGTGGAGCGTCGGTCCTTGAGGGTAGGAGTAAAGTTGCGCTTTAGAGGTTGTGGCCTCTCTAACTTCCAGAGGTGGCTTGGTCGTTGCGGCGATGGGCTACGAAACTCGTACATTTGTTGTCTGCGCGGGTAAGAGCATGGATGGCGGTCTTTCTCCAATGCTCAGATCCTCTTATTTTGTTAATAGATCAGTGAACTAGTACGGTTAAGGGCCGCGACCAGGGCCGCCATTGTCGGGTCGGTGTTAGCCGGCATCGGGATTGGTTGGAATTTCCATGGTCTCTTCTCTGGAGCTTTTTGGACTTTGCGGGTCTCGACGTACTGGACGTCATTATCAGTTGCATCGTCATAGGAGGGGCAGGCAGTATGCCTCTCTCTCCTTGTTAGAGTGTATTCCTCCAGAATTGGCATATCGTTATTGTTGTCAGTGTCATGGACGGGAGAGGGGATGGTTTCGTGAATGTTGTTGTCGTGTTGATCGGCCATGATTGGTTTTAGAAGTTTTTTGTTTTGATCTCTTGGTTTCAAGGAAAGAAAATATGGGGAAACAAGATTCTCATAGACGGCACCACTAATTTAACCTGTCGATCAGAATGTATGGCCAGAAACACGTCTGCAGCAATAACGGTCGATGAGAGAATGGGGTGTACTTGTAGACACTCTAATGCTTAAGTTAGTTCGAGTAAAGAGGTAGCTAGAAAGAGTTAGAGAATAGAATACTTGACCCTCCTACAAAAGATGGTTTTTATAGTTAGCCCCCAGCGCTTGGCCAATAGTCTCCATCGTAGGCTGAGTGTTCAGGCCCACAACGGATGACTGCTAGGACTTCCACGTGAAAGTATGGATGAGTATCTCGTGCTCATCGTCCTGGATGAACTACCCCACATTCTCTGGATATTGGACAAACTTTTCCCGTTATAAAGGGCATAATGGTTCCGCGAGGTGTGCGAGTCAAGTTGCTAACGTGTCCTCGGGTGAAGAGCATGTGGGAAATATGCTCTTTACTGGCCTCAGCGAGTTAGACCAACACTCTAGGCCATCCCCGACGTAGGACTAGATTGAGTTGTACTTGACAATGGGTCAGCCACAGGCCCAGTCCAAAATATTATTCATCGAAAACAACATTAGTTTTTTCGATTTTTGAAAAAGTCATTTTTCTCAAATATTTTGAAAAGTTAAGTTTTCTGCCAATTCAGAAAAAAAAGTGCTTTTCATAAAAATGAGTTTTTTTTGCCTAATTTGGGAAAAAGTGCTTATTTTATCAAAATATACTATTTTATTATTAACAGTAGCCCTTATCCTCATTTCAACACAATCCCACACACAACAGGTACGACTACCTTAGGGGATTATCCCAAATCACCATAGATTAAAGCATCATTAGAACAATAAAAAAATAGAGCAGTTAGCAACAAAGTAAAATAAAGAATATTATACAATACATTAGAGGATTATCCCAAATCCCATTTGGTTGCCATGACAATACATCAAATAAACATATATCAACATACAAATCATTCATATACCGTACGTACAATCATCCATATTAAAAATAGTATTCTAAAGTCAGGGTGTTACAATGACCACCATCATAATTATATCACCCAATATAATTATTCTATTAATTTAAATAAAATAGTAATCTAAAGTCGGGGTGTTACAATGACCACCATCATAGCCTTCCAATAATCATAATTGGTGTCATCCAAAACAGGTGGCTTGCTTACTGATCCTCTATCTTTAATTGTCTCCAATTGAAAATAATTTATCTTCCGTAGAGCTCACCCAACAGGCTATGGTGACTGCTCTGATGCCAATTGATATTATGTTCCTCAGGGGACGTATGTCGAACATGATTTCCTAGACAACTGGTTCGACAAGTTAAACCAGAATCACCAGACATAACACAGATTCAGTTGTACAAGATGATGGAGCAGGAAAGCAACACAATAATTGGTAACCCAATTTGATGCAACAACACCTATGTCTGAAGGATTGACTTCCAACCTAAGAAAGGAAATTCATTATTAGTAGCTTAGTACATTTAGCCTTACAAGCAACAACAAACCCTATGTTTTCTAATGCCTATTTCTAACATTATCCAATGACTTTCTATTTAGGACTCCCCCTAAATATGAGAACTCGTCTCACTTTCTCTCAACCAATAAACCCTAGTTATTGGTGTTTAACTTAATTATCAATGTTGAATATTATCACTCAATTAGACAAACCTTATATACCAAGTTACTAAAACATAGAGATGTGCATAAAGCAATAACAAGGACTCTAAACCTTAGCACTCTAAAACTTCAACGAGTAGTGCTTGATTTACAATGTAAGTCTGAGCTTCTTATATAAAAAAGTTTTATGGGTTTTTCTCCTTGTGGAATTGCATTTAATTTTATCCAAAATCTTTGCAGAATCAGTTTGATATTATTTGCTCCATAAATATCTCCAACAAAATGATATGATTTTGTTTAATTCAAATTTTAATTTAAATTACATTTAAACTTTATTTGATCTTCATAATTATCTAACAAATCATGCTAAATAAAAGCAATAAAATATAACAAAATGTTCAACATAAAATTAGTCCAAAACACAATAATCTGGCATGTTGAGCAAAGTCCATATGTCGTACCCACATGTTGTGACATCAAGTCCAACATGTGTCTCTTCTACACCAGAAAATCATCTTGAAGCAAGTAGGCAAACTTGAAGACTTATCTACGATGTTGTTTTTCTACATGTAGACAATCCAAAAGGAACAATACTTTGCCATTTATCAAGCCCTTGTGCTTGAGGGATCGTGTAGTGATATATTCGTTGAGGATCCATCAAGAATGAGGGGACTGTGCCACCTGTAACACCCCAAATAACCCCAGCGCATAATTAAATAAAATCAGAGTAAATATCCCAAAAAGCATATTTATGATGTCACCTTTCAACAAAAACCTGCTCACATAAATAGATATGCAACACCTATTACTTTTAAATCAATAATTGTAATAATGATAACGAAAGATTGTTTGAAATTTCAATTCTTATTGCGAGAGCAAAAAAATTCAACATAAAGACAATTATTCAAATTAATATCATGTTTATAGAAGGATTATAAATAACCACACAAATCAGATATCCAAAAATCTCCAACCAGCAAAAAGAAAACAAACGTTCCAAGACCCCGGTGTTACACCTCAGAGCAGATGCCGACGCTAAAATAAATTTGGAAGACTCCAGCTTCCACTCACATCAACTCCTCTACTGTGAGTTATCTATATGATGCCCATGAAAAGACAACATTCAAACAGAAGGGGTGACATATCTTAATCATATAAAGGAAAGCATGATAATAAACAAGCAACATATTATTTCATACACATCACCCATTCCTCATAACCAACACAACAACTCTCCAACACAACAATAACATTCAACATACATATACACATCCAACATATAATAATAACATCCAACATATAACAACAACATTCAACGTACAATAAAAATCAATCACAATAACAAATGCAATCAATGTGCAAATGCAATGAGACTCGCAACTCGACTCAATTTATGTGGTACCATTCAATTCCTATTTCAAAACTCGGTCCCTTTTTTAGAATCACAATTCCCGTCAGAATTTTAATACATGAACACTCAGGTTCACCGGCTCTGATCCTCACCCCATAGGATATTGATCTCACAATTTGTTATCATAATTATTGATAACATCTCACCGATTCCATTCATCCTGGAAATTAACTACCGACATACAATCCTCACTTCCTAGGATTAATGCTCACAACAATGGACCAATGTCTCAACATCATAAGTGTATGCAACATATTAATCATGCAACAACAATAACAATAACATCGAGTACAAATACCAAAACCTCCATAGTTATGTACTCCATTAATACTAGCCATCATGCTCAAAATACATGTTATAACAGTTCAACAACAACAACATAACAATATAATAATCAACAACAACAATGCAACATACAATGATATTCACCTTAATCATTATAACACACCAAAACTAGTCACCAACCACCAACATACATTACAAGCATTCAACAATAACACTATAGCAACAATTCATGAAACATGTTATATGTGTGTTATACCCCAAATTTGTCCTACCATTTCAACTCTCTAATACCAAGCTTTGTGTTGTTAAATGATCTAATCTTAGATGATCATTTGACCTTTGGCCATGATCCACTAGATTTTAGGTCATGAGTATGTTGTGTGTGCTTATGGTGATGGCAAGATCTTTCCAGGGAGATTTGGTTTCAAGAGGAGGTAAAAAAGGAATGTGCCTTCATTCTCATGATCCAATAGTCATGACGTGATAAACTGCCCAAGTTATATGAATGGATCCATTTCAAGGCATAATCATTTGGTTTCAAGAGGTTTTTTGAATCTTATTTCAATATGTTTCCAATCCTTGCTCCAATGTATTTTGATCCGTATCCACAAGATTGACACTAAATTCATATGGTTGACCAAGCTAAACTATGGCTAAATTGGTTGTGAGAAATGATTATCCAAGCTTCCAGATTAGTTCCACTTTTGTGGTTAGATATTCAATTTTTATTTAGATTGTTCTTATGTTATGATGAATATGATTTGAACCATGCATTCAAGTTATAAGAAATTGATTCAATCCATGATTATGTCCAAACCTAATTCATAAAAAGCCTTTGAATTATAAGCCATGTTTGAATCCACTTTCAAGTCTCGTTATAAGATGTCAAGCCATGGCTAAATTAGGTCCAAGTTTGAGCTAAGTCATTGGAGTTGAATTGGTTTTTTTAACCGAGCCATAAAGGGATTATGTTAAGATATTTTGAAGGGCTTTGCAAGTTATGAAGATGTGTCTCAAAGCAAATATAGTTGGTACAAATGTTTGATTTACAAATACTTTTTTTTTTCTTTTCAAAGAACACGGGTGCAAAAATAATTAAGTTCCAAGGTTTTGAATAACATGATGTACCATTCTAAACAAGAATGTTATCAAATAAATGTCAAGGTTCAGTTGAAGAAATGCAAGTTTTGGTTTTCAAAGACTCATTACAAAATTCTATGGATTGAGTCCGAAGAAGGAAAAATTCAAGATCTAAATCCTATAGGTAATGGGAAATATAAATTTCTCAAATTGGTACTTGGACATTTGAATACAAAGGTTGATAAACAAATGATTTGGTTACAAGAAGGTATCACACTAATGAGAATTAAAATCTTACAAGCTTCATGGTAAGACACGAAAAATGCTTTGAAGTTACATGTCCTATGAAGGTTTCAATATAATTAAAAAATACATTCCAAATGATAATTTTAAAAGCTTCAAGTTCGGGTGATAGGTTCCAGTGGAGTTCAAGATACACAATTGTGAGCAAGATACATTAATTCTATGATACCTAAATCTACAAAGCCTAAGAGATGGAGCCTTCATGCATTAAGTCTAGAAGTAGATTTTGGTCTTTTCGTGATACCCATGGCAAGCCTCCTTGTGCCTTTCATTCATCAAGCTCTTACACCAAGGCACCATTAAAAATGAAGTGAACAAAAAGTTAGAAAACATTATATGGATAATTAAATCACAATTAGAAAATATATAAGGCTGCATCAATGAGAAATTGTTGGACATATATAGAGCTTTAAGAACATGGCCATGAGTCAAATTCAAATAACAACAGAATACAACAATGATTTAATAAAATGGCCAACAAGGTTTTGTACCTAAACCATAACCTATACTTTTCTTTTATTCAAACCAGTATGATCAACTCAGCAAGGAAAAGAGAAAGAGAAAGAAACAAGTACTGATAACGCAAAAATGTACCTTATAATTGCCATATTTTCCATTGATTAGCTGTATGATTTCGACCCGAATTCCGATTATTCCGCAAGTTTGCAAGTGTTTTTCACAGGTACTTAATTCTTACGCTAAAGATGAGCAAGACATAGAAAAGCGCGTAAGGAAGAGACAAAAAGAGGAGAAAAAGCCAGAAAACCACAGAACGCAGGATTTTGGAGGTGTGATGGTCGTCACAGTCCATCATGAGTGTCACAAGCGTCACGCCCGTCACAGCATGGCCACAATCGTCACGATCCTATTATCAGTCATAACATTAATAACAGAAACATGGCCACGAAGGGGAGAGAATTTAGGCATGATCCAGTATGCCCTCCCTGAGAATTCTCTCCCTTAACTTATTTTCCTCTGACATTTCCTCTTGCAACCTCGGATATAAAAGAAGAGCAGTTGGACCTGAAAGGAGAGCTTCATTCTACGTACCAAATTGCTGCCAAAATTCTGTTGAAGCCATTTTCCATTTTTTATTTATTGTTTTTTCCTTTCCTTTCCCTTTAGTTCAGAGTACTGTTATTTCATTCTGCACTTTTATTTCACCATAGTAGAATCTTGCCGACATTGTGGAGGACTACTCGAGAATCCAATATCAGTAATACATACAGGTTCTTATTAATCAAATACTTATTTTATTATTCAGTATGCATGTTATATTATTTTATTGTTTATATTTATTTATGATTGCATTAGTTAACATGTCGAGCTAAACTAATTATATCGATATGTAATCCAATTAGTAGGACGGGATTTGATAGTATCTGGTGCGCCTTTCCTTTTTACAAACGATTTTTCTGGCTGTAGTTTTTAAATCTAATTTTCTAAATAACCTTTGTCACGAAAGTGAGAAGCTATTTACAATGGTTTTGCCATGAAAGTGGGAAACTTATTAAGGTTCAAGCTGACACGTGAAAGCGTGGGGTCCGAACCGGATAGTAAAAACTAGGCATTAAGTTTAAACACAACGAGAGCGCTTTAGAATTAATCAGAATTTATTTATTTTCAAAAATTACTTTTAACCCCGAATGGGACAGCGAGAGCGTACGTTCCGCCTTAAAATTATGACCCGAGTCAATAACCAGCATGAGACAAAGGTCTTTAAACAAGTATTTTCTCCTGAAAAGTATTTGCAAAAGCTAAAATGAACTGGTGACCTGTCGAATCCTCGATAATTAAAGCATTACATACCGATATCCCTTATCGAGATTTTTAAAGCTTATAACTTTTATTTCCTTTACATCCCATAACCTAACATCTATTTTTCTAAGAACATTTTCCGTCTTAGCTAAACATAGTAACAACCGATAGCACTAGTTTGATCACCAGTCCTTGTGGGATTGATATATTTATTACTACGCGATAGACTGTACACTTGCAATTAGTACCGCTAGACTCATAAAGTTACGATCAAGTTTTTGGCACCGTTGTCGGGGACTCGTTTAGTCAATAGTGTAATTCTCTGTTACGCAGTATAGACTAAGGTAACCATTTTATTTTCTTTTTTTTCGTTCTTCGATTGTATGTCAAGTACTCGCTCACAAGGCAACAACTTACAACCACCAATCGCCGAACTAGAGCGCTTCTTACATCTAAGACGCCACATAATAGGGTATCAACGTAAACATAATATTCCTGATCTTCTCGCTCATACTCCTCATCTCGTTGAAGAATCAAAAATGGTCGAAGGACCTCAGAACAGACCTCTGAAGTACTACGCTACCCCGTCTCAACAAGAGCCTCATAGTAGCACTGTTGCCTCTGCTATCAACCGAAATAACTTCGAGTTAAAACCTTTGCTGCTGTCATCCATACAACAACACCAACTCGGGAAGTGCAACAGACGATCCGAATGAACACTTAACCAAGTTTGTGCAGTACGCAGACACAGTGAAAGCAAATGGTGTAACTCCAGACGCGATAAGATTATGTCTTTTTCCTTTCTCTCTTAGAGATAGAGCTTGGGCTTGGTTTCAATCCTTGCCATCTAACTCTGTTACAATGTGGGAGCAGCTGACGAACGTCTTCTAGCATGGTACTTTCCGCCAAGCAAACCTGTTATGCTTAGAGCTCAAATAACCAGATTATGAGAGCATGTCTACACCACAGTCTTGAAGACTGGGTGACTATTTATGAAGGTGAGAAAAACACTTAGAAGGGGGGTTGAATAAGGGTTTTGAAATAATTATGGCAATAAAAACAACACAGTATTTTTATCCTGGTTCGTGGAACTCAACTAATCCAGTCCACCCTACCAAGGTGATTTGCCTTTCTCAACAAGGACTTAATCCTTTATATTCAAACATATTACAATGTCAACCACTAAGAACAACTGTCTTAGTCTTCTCAAGAAATTCTGACCACAACTTGGTCTTCTTAAGGAACCTTTTACAAATAAATGTAAACTAACAAGTGTTTAAGATGCTTCTAAAAAGCTATATCACAACTGTGATTTTTACACTTAGTTTAAGAACGAATAAAACTATTCAGCTTATGAAATAAATGTATGAGAGCTTGAGAGTAATTTTCAATTTGATTTCTCAATAATACGTGAATTCGTCAACTTTGAAATGTTGTTGAAGACATCCTTTTATAGAGCAGAAAGTCCAATGCTTGAAGACTGTGCGTAGCAGAATAGCTGTAGCCTTTTTGTCTTCTATTGACTTTAGCTTTCCCAGAAGAGGAATGTTCAGACAAATCCCTTTTGTCTGATTTCCTGTGCCATACATGAATAAGGAAAGAGTCGTTTGGAATATGCCAATGGATATATCTTTGAATAATATCTTCTTCAACAATGCTTCTGTCTCAAAGTTATCAACATCAGAGTCTTGATGTTATCAGAGTTTTGCAGCCAAAGTGCTTCAGCATGAAAATCAATAAGAGCAGAGTTTGAATAACAAAGCCTATGTACTTGCAACGTAAAGTACTTTCAAAGTATTCTTCAAACAATGCTTGAAACTCTTCATACAAAATCTTCAACTATGCTTCAGAGTCTTCTGCAGCTTCTGCTTCAGAGTCTTTTGCAGCTTCTGCTTCAGAGTCTCTTCTGGCAGCGCTTAGAGTCTTCTGATGACTTGCTTCTGATGCTTCAAAGCTTTGCGTAGAGTAATGTTCAGATGCATTTTTGCTTCCATAAGAATATTTATTTTAATATCTGAAACAAAAACACTTGAATAAAATTAGAGTATATATTTTCTTAATACAAAATTTCATTAGAGTTATCATCAAAACATAGAGATATATTAAACACCAATCTGTGTTCTAACAATCTCCCCCTTTTTGATGATGACAAAAACATAGGAAATTTTGTTTAATAAAAAAGGATAAATATATAACTCCCCCTGAGATAAAGAATCTCCCCCTGAGATGAATACTCTAATTGAAGAAAATACTTCCCTTTTTGCATGAGTATACTTTTCAGATTAAGAGCCTGGTTAGAATCCTGGTTAGGATATACTTTCCAGAATCAGAGCTTGATTTACTTTCCAGAAACAGAGCTTGATTTACTTTCCAGAAACAGAGCCTGGTTTATTTTCTAGAATCAGAGCCTGGTAATCAGAACCTGGTTTGAATTAAGGTCTGGTTTGGGGATTCTCAGGGTAATTTCAATGAATTTTGTCAGATGATACATTATAGTTCTGAAAGACTAAAATTCAATGTTAGTTATAATATTATGTCTGAATTCCATTTTAGTAACTGTTTATTTTTGAACAAACAAAATTTCTTTTTCTCCCCCTTTTTGTCATAATCAAAAATAAAAACTTTTTAAGACAGAAAAGAGAAACAGAGAGAATAAAATAAAAACAGATAAGGAAATAATCAACTTCATTGATAAACAAATATTCAGAAAACATTCAGATAAACAACAAAACAACATCAACAACAAAAACAGCAAACAGGTGCACAAACATAACAGAAAAGAAACTAAGGTTGGCGAGAGGCTATCATCTTCAGAAGGTCTATAATCTGAGCAGTAGATTCCTCTTATTTAGACATCCAAGTTTTAATCTGATATGTGGTTTGTTCTTGCTTGACCATCCATGTTCTGATCTCTTTGTTGCTAGCTTCTAGTAGAGCAAACTTTTCTTCTAAATCTAGTCTTTCTGTCTTGATTTCAGAAGAAGCAGGTGCAGATGCAGATTCAGGAGCTGGAGCACTATCAGTGACCATAGCAGATGCAGATGCAGATGCAGTCTCTTGAATCACAGAATTAGATGATGGTTCCACAATCATCAAAGTTGACTGATTAGGCACAAGAGTTTCTTCAGCAATAGCCGCTTCTGGAAGAGTATCTTCAGACATAGGTTCATCAGCAGGTGCATTTTCCAGAGGAAGAACTGGAGATCTACTCATGTTCAGAAGATTTTGTCTGATAACTTTAGCAAATTTCACCTTTGCATTATCAGAGCAAATGGTGCGAAGATTTGAAGCTATAGAGTTGAACCTTGAGATGAATCTGTTCCAAGTGGCTTCAGAAGCATCTGGATTCACACTAGACAAACATTCCTTCTTTACAAAAGATATCCACATGTTCAGTTCCTTATTGAATCCATCAAATAATGTACTAACATCCATTCTAGTTTTTGGTTTCAGAAAGTTTTCTAGAGATGGTGTTTTGGGTTGCTCTGGTGGGGATGGTATTGTAAAGGTTGGGATAATGAACATAGGATGAGAGAAAGATGAAAAAGATGTTTGGCCAGATGATTCAGTGATATCTTGACATTTTAGATAAAAGTGTTTAAGTTTGAGTCCAGAGGGAAGGTTATCAGATGCTAAAGGTTTTAAGGAAGCAAAAGAAACAAAATCAGATGATCTTGGTTCATAGCCACGGAGTGAGGGGGTGAGTTTACTTTTGGAGGTACATCAGATTCAGTAGAATCAGATGATGCAGAAGAATGACAGGATATAGAAGAAACATCAAACATAATTTTTAAGGGTTGTATATCAAGAACTTCAGAATCAGATATGAATGATTCAGAAGGTTTAGGTTGTTCTGGTTGAGGAACAAAGGGAATGGGTTGTTCTGGTTGTGGTTCAGTAGTTTGTGGTTTTGGTGGGGGAATATCAGAGGGTTGTTTTTCAGATGGAGTTGGTTGTTGTTGGGGTGCAGAAGGAGCTGGTTCAGAAGTTTTCTTTGGTTTAGGTATAGAAGGAGATGGTTGAGATTGTGTTGGTTCAGATGGAATTGGTTCATGAGGAGGAGAAGGTGAAGGTATTGTTTCATAGACAGGGGTATCAGATGTTAGTACCTTTTTGACAGTTTCCAAGATTGAATCTAAACTGGCCTCAGAAGGATTAGCTTTTTGCTTCTTGACCCTCTTGGGTTTCACAGAAGCTGCTTCTCCCGAAGCTTTCCTCTTAGGTTTTGAAGATCCTTCTTCAGAAACTTTCCTCTTCTTCTTGTGTCTTGCTTCTTAAAGATCTGGTTCAGGTTCTCCTGCTTTCTGAATCAAATGTTCTGGTAGAGGAGTTCCACCTGCCAGACACGTTGCAATGTACTTCAGAATAATATCCCTAGGTTCATTAGCGTAGAACAGAGGAAAATCATCCAGAGGTATCCTTCTTTTGCTGACCTCTTCAGAGTTTATCTATTTTGGTGCAGAAGTGAGTTCTTCTACAACCTTCATTCTCTAAAGACTTTTCCCATCCAGAGCTTTTCCAACCACAGAAGCTAATTCTTCCTTCAATCCTGCTTCTGTCAGATGTCCAACCAAACCATTCTCAGTCATAATGTCTGGAATGAGTCTTCCCATTGGAATCCAATTCCTCATTTTCTGATGTTTAGTTCTTACTTCTTCCCTTGACTATTTTACGTGAGTCCATAGATGATTGAAAAGTAGATAAGGCATGTCCACTTTTGTGCTTTGACTTAGACAGTACATGAAGTACATCTGATCAGTATTTACATAATCAGGAGAGTTTGAAGACTTCCTGTGATGAATGCAACCCATAAAGATCTTAGCCCATATCCTGTAGTTTGGCTTCAGATCTTTCACTTTGTTAGAAGCTTCTTCAGATGAGAAAACTTCCCTATAAACTTCAGTCATATCAACAAGCCCAGCTGGCAGATTTGTAGCACCATCAGTTTCTTCATATCCTATGAGCTTCCCAATCAAATCCTCAGTTATGATGATTTCCTTACCCATAACATATGAAATAATGAACTTAGGGTATGTGATAGCATGGATCCAAAATTCCTTCACCAAACATGGATAAACTGGTCCCATCAGCCTATCAAAGAACTTTGTCCAACATTGAGCATCAACAATGGGACGAAGATCAAACCCATTTTCAGCAATTGATTCAAAGTTCACAATCGATTCACACAATACTTTAAATTTATCAACTGGTGTGAGTAGAGTTCTAACTGGTTCTTTGAAAGCAACATCACCCATGTTAGAGGATGAGACAGCAGCCATAGATGATTGAAACTGAACAGAAGTTGATGAAGAAGTAGCCATTGTTGTTCTTGAGAGAGATTTAGGGTTACGAATAGTTTTAGGTTTAGGAATGAGAAGAAAGCAGTGAAACAAATAGAAATGCATACAAGAGTGTAAGAGAGTGAAAAGTGTGAAAAGTGAAGTGTTGTGGTATTTATAGAAGAAATTAGGGCACACAAGAGTCACACGTTCATCACGTTTACACTTAGCATTTAATAACAAGAATATAAGCATTTCAAGCAATTAATGATTTTGACAATTTGGGGGGAAAACAAGAAACTCAGCATTCAAAAACAGTACCTCAAACGTCATTTCAGTAATGTGCACTCCACCTTTTCAGATTTAGAGTTACACGTGTTTGCTTGCATGTGCTTCTGAAACTTCTTTGAGAAATGAAATGTTAGCCAACGTTCAGATCCTCTGAGGCTTGTTTGTTCAGATTTGCACACAATAAATAAAATATTAAACAATAAATAAATAGATGTAATACTTCAGAGTTAAAACATTTTCATCTGAGGAAATTTTCTTCTGATAAACATTTTATTCTGGACAGAAATCCATACTTATATTTTTCAGAATAAATTTGAATCTATCTTCAGCAAGGAGTTTTGTAAAGATATCAACCCATTGATGGTCTGTATCAACAAAGTTTAAATTGATAATTCCCTTCTGAACATAGTCTCTGATGAAGTGATGTTTTATCTTTATATGCTTTGCCTTAGAGTGTAAAATTGGATTTTTAGACAAGCATATAGCAGAAGTATTATCATAGAAAATTGAAATATTACTCTCATGAATCTGATAGTCTTCTAGTTTACTCTTCATCCAGAGCATCTGAGTGCTACAACCAGCAACAACAATGTATTCTGCTTCTGTTGTTGAAAGCGCAATTGTGGGTTGCTTCTTGCTGAACCAAGAGATCAGATGACTTCCAAGAAACTGGCAGCTTCCAGAAGTACTTTTTCTTTCAACTCTGTCTCCAGCATACTCAGCATCACAGAATCCAACTAATTTATAATCATCAGATTTTCTGTAACACAAACCCACATTAGTAGTACCTTTCAAATACCTTAGAATCCTCTTAACAGCTGTTAAGTGAGATTTTCTAGGATCTGATTGGAATCTGGCACACAGACAAACACTGAATAGAATATCAGGTCTAGAAGCAGTCAAATATAGAAGAGATCCAATCATACCTCTGTAGAGCTTTTGATCAACCTTCTTACTTACCTCTTCCTTACCAAGAGTGCTTGTAGGATGCATTGGAGTCTTTGCTGATTTGCTTTCAGTCATGTTAAACTTATTCAGAAGCTCCTTCACATACTTAGTCTGATGTATGTAAGTGCATTCTGGAGTTTGGTTAACTTGAATGCCCAGAAAGAATCTGAGTTCTCCCATCATGCTCATCTCAAATCAGCCTGCATAGATAGAGCAAACTCCTTTCCAAGCGTAATATTGGTAGATCTAAATATAATATCATCTACGTAAATTTGACAAATTAACAAGTCTTTCTTAAATGGTTTACAGAAGAGAGTTGTGTCCACTTTGCCTCTGATAAAATTCTTTTCCAGAAGAAAATTACTTAATCTCTCATACCAAGCTCTGGGAGCTTGTTTTAAACCATAGAGTGATTTCTTAAGTTTAAAAACATGTTTTGGAAATTTATCATTTTCAAAGCCAGAAGGTTGATGAACATAAACTTCCTCTTCTATAATACCATTTAAGAAGGCACTCTTAACATCCATCTGATACAGAGTGATGTTATTCTGTGCAGCAAAAGAAATGAGTAGACGTATAGACTCTAACCTGGCCACAGGAGCATAAGTCTCTGTGTAGTCAATTCCTTCTTGCTGACTATATCCTTGAGCAACTAGCCTTGCTTTGTTTCTTACAACTTCTCCTTGCTCATTAAGTTTGTTTCTGAAGACCCATTTGGTTCCAATGATGTTGAAACCTTTTGGTCTTGGAACCAGATCCCAGACGTCATTTTTGGTGAATTGATTTAGCTCTTCTTGCATAACAAGTATCCAATCATTATTGTTCAGAGCCTCATCCACAGAAGTTGGTTTAATGATAGACACCAACCCAAAAAGTAACGTTCCAGATGATCTGAGAAATGACCTTGTTCTGATAGGGTCATCCTTCTTTCCAATAATCATTTCTTCTGGATGAGAAGATTTGATTCTGGATGATCCTTTAACATTTGGTCCTTCAAAAATATTTAAATTGTTCATCTGAGCAGCCAATGGAGTTGCATCTGGCGTTGCTTCTGGTGCTTCTGCTTGCGCCTTTTCTGCCTCTGAGTCTTCAGAGTCTGTGAGAATGACTTCTCTATCTGCAGAATTTTCAAGCTGCTTTGGCTTTTGATTGCCAAGCTTATCATCAAATCTAACATGAATTGATTCCTCCATAATCTGTGTCTCAGTATTGTATACTCTGTAGCCTTTGGAGCGTTCAGAATACCCAAGCATGAAACACTTATGTGCTTTAGAATCAAACTTGTTCATATTCTCTTTAGTATTCAACATAAAACATACACATCCAAAAGGATGGAAATAAGAAATGTTGGGCTTTCTATTCCTCCATAGTTCATAAGGAGTCTTCTCCAGAAGAGGTCTAACTGACACTCTATTCTGAATATAACAAGCTGTATTCACTGCTTCTGCCCAAAAATGTTTTGCCAGATTAGTCTCGTTGATCATGGTTCTGGCCATTTCTTGCAATGTTCTATTTTCCCTCTCTACAACTCCATTATGTTGTGGAGTTCTAGGGCAGGAGAAATCATGTGCAATTCCATTTTCTTTAAAATATTTTTCAAAATATTTGTTTTCAAATTCACCACCATGATCACTTCTGACTTTAACAATTTTAAAATCTTTTTCGTTCTGGACTTGTTTGCAGAAGTCAATGAATTCAGAATGAGACTCATCCTTGTGTTTCAGGAATTTTACCCATGCCCATCTGCTGTAGTCATCAACAATGACTAATCCATACTTCTTGCCTCTGATGGATGCAGTTTTCACTGGTCCAAACAAATCAATATGAAGCAGCTCTAATGGTCTTGAGATTGAAACAACATTTTTTGTTTTGAAAGAATATTTTGAAAATGTTCCTTCTGACATGCTTCACAAAAAGCATCTGAGTTGAACTTCAACTGAGGAAGTCCTCTGACCAGATTGAGTTTATTAATCTGAGATATACGTCTCATACTAATATGCCCCAATCTTCTGTGCCAGACCCATTGCTCTTCATTAACAGACAGAAGGCATTTTACATTCTGAACCTTAAGTTCTGAAAGATTGATTTTATAAATGTTGTTCTTCCTTTTTCCTTTAAAGAGGATTGAGCCATCCTTTTGACTGACAGCTTTACAACATTTTTGATTGAAGATTATGTCATAACCATTGTCACTTAATTGACTTAATGACAATAGATTATGTGTTAATCCTTCAACAAGTAAAACATTAGAAATGGAAGGGAGGTTACCATTACCTATAGTTCCAGATCCAATTATCTTGCCCTTCTGGTTCCCTCCAAACTTCACATCACCTCCAGATCTAAGCTCCAGGTACCAAGACTGGTGTTTCAACTTTGCTGCTAAGGATGTCTACAACAAAAATAATTTTGTCTTTAGGTACCCATATTTTCTTGGGTCCTCTGGGGTTAGTAGGTTTGAAATTCTTTCTGAATTTCTTTCCCTTATAAGCATCCTTGTTCTTCTGAGGTTTTGATTTATTAAACACGGGTTTGTTCAGATCAGAACTTGTGTGTTTAATATCATTTAAATGACCAAATTTGAAATGAGTATATAAAAGAGAATACTTCATGATCATTTTATCAACAGGTTTTGGATTTAAATCCTTCCCAGAAGAAGATTCATATCCAATACCATTCCTGTTGTTTCTGCTTACACCATAGATCATTGAAGCCATCTTTCTTCTACCTAGGCCCCTAGCCAAAAACTTCTGAAAGCTATAGTCATACTCTTCTAAAATATTTTTAGAGCATGGTATAGGTTCTGAGTCAGATTTCTGAGCATTTTCTAAATCATTTTTTATTTTAAGATTTTCTGCTTTAAGCTCAGCAACCTCAGACCTCAGCTGATCATTCTCAGATGCAAGACAGCTTTGAAGCTTCTTGTATTTGAGTTTGATTTTGTTGTAGTTTTCCAGAATTTCTGATAAACGTTCAGAAATTTCTTCTCTAGTGAGTTCAGAAAATACCTCCTCAGAATCTGATTCTGATTCTGATCCAGATGTTTCTGCATGGTCTTCCACGTCAGCCATAAGTGCCATGTTTTCACATTCTTCATCTGACTCTGATAAAGATTCAGATGCATCTGAATCATCCCAGGTTGCCATCAGAACTTTCTTTTTATGATCAGACTTCCTTCTTGGCTTCTCCTTCAGAAGTTTTGGGCATTCATTCTTATAGTGCCCAGGTTCCTTGCATTCATAGCAGACCAACTCTTTCTTTCCAGATCTTCTGTGTCCAGAAGACTCTTTACATTGATCTGGTTTCTTGAAGTTTTTGAACTTCCTCTGTTTATGCTTCCAGAGTTTGTTGATCCTTCTGGACAGCAGGGACAATTCATCTTCTTCTTTATAAGAAGATTCTTTAGAACTTTCTTCTATAACCTGCAACGCTTTAACAAATTTGTTAGATTTTAAAGCAATTGACTTACCTTTCTTCTGAGGCTCGTCTTCCTCTAGTTCAATCTCATGACTCCTCAAAGAGCTGATCAATTCCTCTAGCGTGATCTTGTTCAGATCCTTCGCAAGCTTTAGAGCTGTGACCATTGGTCTCCATCTGGTTGGCAAACTTCTGATGATCTTCTTGACATGATCAGTAGTGGAATAACCCTTGTCCAGAACTTTCAAGCCAGCTGTGAGAATTTGAAATCTAGAGAACATAGTTTCTACAGATTCAGACTCCTCCATTTTGAAGGCTTCATACTTCTGGATGAGCGCCAGAGCCTTGGTCTCCTTTACATGGGAGTTCCCTTCATGAGTCATCTTCAAAGATTCAAACATATCAAATGCAGTATCTCTGTTTGTTATTTTCTCATACTCTGTATGAGATATTGCATTTAACAGGATGGTTCTTGCTTTGTGGTGGTTTCTAAACTCCTTCTTCTGTTGATCAAACATAGATTTTCTGTCAATCTTTTTCCCTTCATCATTGGTAGGATGAGTGTAACCATCAATTACTAAATCCCACAAATCAGCATCATAACCTAGAAAGAAGCTTTCTATTCTGTCTTTCCAGTAGTCAAACTTCTCACCATCAAACATGGGAGGTTTGGTGCTGATTCTGTCTTTATCATTGTATCTGTTGTTGTATGAAGTTGAAGTAGAAGCTTCAGCAGCCATGATGAATAAAGAACAAGATATTTGGAGTTTTTCTCAACTGGATCTTTTCTGTCACGGTGAAGTGAGAGCACTTACAGAACCGGAGCTCTAATGCCAACTGAAGGTGAGAAAAACACTTAGAAGGGGGGTTGAATAAGGGTTTTGAAATAATTATGGCAATAAAAACAACACAGTATTTTTATCCTTGTTCGTTGAACTCAACTAATCCAGTCCACCCTACCAAGGTGATTTGCCTTTCTCAACAAGGACTTAATCCACTATATTCAAACAGATTACAGTGTTAACCACTAAGAACAACTATCTTAGTCTTCTCAAGAAATTCTGACCACAACTTGGTCTTCTTAAGGAACCTTTTACAAATAAATGTAAACTAACAAGTGTTTAAGATGCTTCTAAAAAGCTATATCACAACTGTGATTTTTACACTTAGTTTAAGAACGAATAAAACTATTCAGCTTATGAAATAAATTGTATGAGAGCTTGAGAGTAATTTTCAATTTGATTTCTCAATAATACGTGAACTCGTCAACTTTGAAATGTTATTGAAGACATCCTTTTATAGAGCAGAAAGTCCAATGCTTGAAGACTGTGCATAGCAGAATAGCTGTAGCCTTTTTGTCTTCTATTGACTTTAGCTTTCCCAGAAGAGGAATGTTCAGACAAATCCCTTTTGTCTGATTTCATGTGCCATACATGAATAAGGAAAGAGTCGTTTGGAATATGCCAACGGATATATCTCTGAATAATATCTTCTTCAACAATGCTTCTGTCTCAAAGTTATAAACATCAGAGTCTTGATGTTATCAGAGTTTTGCAGCCAAAGTGCTTCAGCGTGAAAATCAATCAGAGCAGAGTTTGAATAACAAAGCCTCTGTACTTGCAGCGTAAATTACTTTCAGAGTCTTCTTGAAACAATGCTCTAAAATCTTCATACAAAATCTTCAACTACGCTTCAGAGTCTTCTGCAGCTTCTGCTTCAGAGTCTTTTGCAGCTTCTGCTTCAGAGTCTCTTCTGGCAACGCTCAGAGTCTTCTGATGACTTGCTTCTGATGCTTCAGAGCTTTGCGTAGAGTAATGTTCAGATGCATTTTTTCTTCCATAAGAATATTTATTTTAATATCTGAAACAAAAACACTTGAACAAAATTAGAGTATATATTTTCTTAATACAAAATTTCATTAGAGTTATCATCAAAACATAGAGATATATTAAACACCAATCTGTGTTCTAACAGTTTATACCTTCTACAATGGGCTTCTGTATAATACCCGATTAACAGTAGACGCTGCCGCGGGTGGTGCACTTATGGATAAGCCATACGACGAAGCCTATCAACTAATCGAAAACATGTCTCAAAACCATTGCCAATGGGGAGGTGAGAGAACTCCAGTAGAGAAACCCCAAGCAAAAGGTGGGATGTACGAGATCAGTAGTCTTGAAACATTCCATGCTAAGGTAGATTCCTTGACGCAAAAGATTGACAATTTAACCATATCGCCACCAGCCACCGTGGCAGCTGTAACTATGAACTGCGAGTTATATGGAATCACTGGTCACACTACGCCCGAATGTCAGTTATTGACAGGAACCCCCACACACCAAGTGAGCTATGCTAAAGGAAACCCTTACTCGAACACCTATAACCCAGGCTGGAAAAACCATCCGAACTTTTCCTACAAAAGTGATAACACACTGTATGCACCTAACCAAACAACTGCTGCACCACCAGGATATCAAAAACCAGCCGTAGTTGCTCCTAACGTCCCTAGAAAATCCAACCTTGAATTGATGATGGAAAAATTCATAGCTACCCAAGCTCAGACAAACAAGGAATTCCTTAATCAAAATATTCACACTAGTAAGCAGATTAAGTAACTAACCAACAAAGTAGACGCTTTAACCACCCATAACAAAATGCTTGAAACACAAATATCACAAGTAGCTCAACAACAAGCACCTGCTGCTGCACCCGCTGGCACATTTCCTGGACAGCCAGAACCTAATCCGAAAGGTCATGCAAACGCAGTCATATTAAGAAGTGGAAAAGAACTGGATGAACCAATCGATCCTAGGAGTCAAGACCCAGCCATGTGCCAAAAACCTGTTAAATAGACAGAGAAGGAGTCTAAACCAAAAGAGAAGAAAGATAACAACCAAGAAACCGTAGAAAAATAAAAACCTTATGTGCCTCCACCACCTTATAAACCACCAATTCGTTATCCTTAAAGATTAATAAATTCCAAAACCACAGGGCAGTTTAAGAAATTTGTTGAACTTCTGAAGCAATTGAACATTACAATTCCTTTCACAGAAGCTATCACTCAAATTCCCTCATACGCTAAATTCCTTAAAGAAGTCTTATCTAACAAGAAGAAGATTGAGGATAATGAAACAATTACACTTAGTGCTGAGTGCAGCGCAATAATCCAAAACAACATGCCTCTTAAGCTGAAAGACCCAAGTATTTTCTCCATACCCTGTGTCATTGGAAAGTTCGTCATAGACAAAGCTTTATGCGACTTAGGAGCTAGCATTAGTTTTATGCCCATATCTATATGCAAAAAGCTAAATATGGGAGAATTAAGACCAACCAAGATGTCTGTTCAATTGGTTGACCGATCTGTTAAATATCCCGCTGGTATACTGGAAAATGTTCTAGTACAAATAGGTCAATTATATATCCCAACAGATTTCATAATCATGGACATTAAGGAAGACCTTTCCTAGCCAGAGCCGGAGCTATTATTAGCGTAAAGAAAGCTAGGCTAACATTTGAAGTTGGAGAAGAAAAATTGAATTCATCCTCACCAAGTTCTTACAAGCACCAACCATAGATGACACCTGCTATCTGGTTGACGTCATTGACGAATGCTAAGAGAACTGGAGAAAGAAGAAACCACGTATTCGGATATAATGAAAATCCAAATCCCAGAAATTCGTGAAGATGACAATTGGCATGTACCATACCAAGATGACAGTCCAAGCGAAAGCTTAGCACTCACTCCTAATCACATGCCATGTCCAAAAACCCAGCCTTAGAACTTAAAGTCTTACCTAAAAACCTCAGATATGAATTCCTAGATACCGAACTCAAAAGACCAATGATAGTCAACACTGACTTAGGACAGTTAGAAACTGAAAAACCATTAGATGTTCTGAGAAAATATCCAACTGCATTAGGCTATAGCATCACTGACCTTAAAGGAATAAGTCCTTGTGTATGCATCGAATTATGCTAGAGGAAGACTGTAAGACCTCTAGAGAACATCAGAGAAGAATCAACCCTATCCTAAGCACTATAGTTAAGCACAAAGTAAAAAAAGCTACTAGATGCAGGAATCATATACCCGATCTCCTACAGTCAATGGGTTAGCCTGGTACATGTCGTACCCAAGAAAGGAGGCGTTACAGTGGTAAAGAACTTGAAAGGTGAATCAATAACGCAAAGAGTTGTGACCGGAAGTAGATTGTGCATCGATTACAGAAAACTGAACAAAGCCACTCGAAAAGATCATTTCCCTTTACCTTTCATCGATCAAATGTTGGAGAGACTGGCCAAACATTCATATTTTTGCTATTTAGATGGTTATTCGGGATTTTTCCAAATTCCTATTCACCCCGATGACCAAGAAAAAACTACATTTACATGTCCTTACGGAACCTTTGCGTACCGACGAATGTCGTTTGGATTATGAAATGCTCCTGCAACATTCCAAAGATGCATGATGGCAATCTTTGCAGATTTTATGGATGACATCATGGAAGTGTTTATGGATGACTTTTCCGTATGCGGAAAGAGTTTCGAAGGATGTTTGTCAAACCTAGAGATGGTACTCGAAAGATGTGCAAAAGTGAATCTTGTTCTCAATTGGGAAAAATGCCATTTCATGGTCAGACAAGGAATAGTGTTATGACACATGATATCTGACAAGGGGATTGAAGTTGATAAAGTCAAAATAGAAATTATAAAAGATCTTCAACCTCCAAAGATCGTACGAGAAATACGAATTTTTTTAGGACATGCCGATTTCTACTGTCGATTCATAAAAGATTTCTCAAAAATCACAAAACCTCTAACCGGTCTATTAATGAAAGATGCTAAGTTTATTTTCGACGAAAACTGCTTGAAAGCATTCGATACATTAAAAACAACCCTTATCACCGCTGTCGCTACCGGGAAAATAAGGTGCCAGCAAAACAGAAGAGTCGCCACCTTTCGTTATTTATCCCTCAGAACGGGAAAGGAAACGATCGGAAAAACCTGACGAAAGGGTATAAGACAAGGTCATCACAACCATTGTCTAGGTTCGGGAGTCGGTTACGCAAGGGGAAGGTATTAGCACCCCTCACGTCCATCGTACTCGATGGGATCCACGCTTGTTGTGTTTATCTGACGGGTTTATTTACTATCTACCTATCAAGGCTAGTTTAAAAAGAAAAGAAAATGACTCGGCAAAGCGTCGTACTTTATGCCTACGTATTCTCATTAGAGAATGAGAAATCAGAGTCAACATAGTTCGCCTAACTACGGGTAAACAGGGAAGGTGGCTCGCCAATACGTTAGTATTGTGCCTACGTACTCTCAACATGCTTGAGAGATCAGAGCTTACGTAGTTCGGGATAATACGAATTACGGGATTCAGATTCATCTATTTTTCGAGTAGGGTTAACAAACAGTTCCAGCAGTTTGGTGTACGCAGCTCGACCCTTGGAGACTTAGGCGTTACCGTTTGCGGTAGAACTGGGAGTTAACGACACTCTTTTCTTCAGAAAAGCTTCCTTTGAATTATGGGCCCACGGGGCAAAAAGGTTTGAAGTTTGTTTTCTGTCTTTTACGGAAGAACTGTTTTTTATGGTTGTTTGCAACTAATATCGCACTAGAGACTATGACTTGAGAGTGAATGCGTCGCATGTCACCCTAAGGGTACCATACTAAACATCCAGACTGTTGAAGAGTGACCCTTCAACAACCCTTTCTCAAATAGCTTAAGGCTCGTAACGTACGATATCAGTTAACCTTTATTACTGTATTTTAATTTGTTTTGAGATGAGAAGAGAGAACGAACATGTTCAACTAAGGGGGGATTGTCGAGTCCTAATGTTGTCATGCCAAGGATTCATCATACGGTTGAGGTTTGAAACAGGGAACTCCTAGAAGTTATCATGCATAGGTTTCAACCTAAAGTTCTAATCATCACTTCCTTATCAAAGGAAGTGAGATTCCTAGGGGATCATGTCAATGATAAACAGAAACAGATAAAGCATCATCTTAAACAGTAAACCGTAAACAACTATAAAATGCATGCAATGCAAGTGAGGGAGGAAATATGTGTGGGGCAGGAGCCTCCACAAGCTCATCTCAACCTCAAGCCAAGTATGAATAATTGCAAAGATAAACAGCCAAACAGAGATAGACAGACTCAACCTCTATTACTAACACACAAATGAAAAGAAAGACAACACACAAGCAAGGGGAGCACCACCTCAACCCTTAATGCAAATAAGCAGAGGGAGACCCACTCAACCTCTAAGCAGTCATGCTCCTAGCTTAAAATCTAAACATGAACCTATTCTAATGCATCAAAAAATTCAAACAAGGGAGAGAAACCACAATGAGCAACAAGGAAGTCATCCCAGGTTGCATTAGGTTAGAGGTATATCAATACCAGAGTCCGTCATGGGCTCAACCTCTTGAGGAATGCACATAATCCAACCAAAGGGAGGATTAGGCTCTCCCAAGAGGGATCCTATGTCAATAGGACAGAAAAGACTGGGTATTAGTCCTAGATATCAATCTAAGGGTAATTGATTGTAGTGTATCAACACAGAATGTCCATCTCAGGCTCAACCTGTTGAGGAATGCACAAAATCCAACCAAGGGAAGGATTAGGCTCTCACAAGAGGGATCCTAAGAAAAGGGCTTTGAGATGGATGACATCGTATAAACCAAGGGAATATACCATGCCAAGAATGTCAATCCAAGGCTCAACCTCCTAAGGAATGCACAAAATCCAACCAAAGGAAGGATTAGGATCTCCCAGGAGGGCTCCTCATCGAGACTTGAAGGATAAAGATAGTACAAACCAAAGGAATGTACTATACTAGGGAATGTCAATTCAAGGCTCAACCTCCTGAGGAATGCACAGAATCCAACCAAAGGAAGGATTAGGATCTCCCAAGAGGGTTCCTCTTCAAGACTTGAATGAAGACTGTAGGGCAAAGCCCAAGGAGGAGATCACATAGGGGACAGAAGGCAACACAGCACTCCAGATAACCCTACAAGCTAGCTACAAGGTTCACCTAAGATAGGGGTATCAAAAGCTCTATCAAGGCTATGGAAAAGTTCTAATGAGGTTTCTACCTACTTACCAATCTATCAAGAAAGGGATACACTATTTAGAATCATCTAATGGCTATTTACAAGGTTAACATATGAAGTTCTCTAAGTTTGGATCACCTAATCTGAAGTTACTTTGTAAAATGGGGAACTAATTGAAAGTCACTCCTAAAAATTCTAGGAAAAATATCATATCATCCTACATGTATCAACATTCCATGGTAGAAAAATTAGAAGTTAAACCTAAGTCAAAAAGGTTCAAACTAAACCTAAAGTTCAAGGGTACACCAAAGGGATTCAATCATGAACACTCCTAAACAACTATCCTAAAAACTTATTTAAAATCATCTAAAAATCATAACAAAAATTACACAACATTATCAACATGTATAAAGCAACAATAAAAAGGAATGAAAAGTTTACCTCATGCTAAAAGTCATCAATGAAATCAATCAAAAGGAAAGGCTATGTTATGAACATGTTAAGACTAGCCTAAGTATTAATTCAATCTAAAATACCAAAACTAATTCTAAAATCATAGGAAAATTTCTAGGGGAACCTAAGCATGTTAGGTATCTATAGTAGAAAAACCAGAGCCTAAAACTATGCTTAAAGGTGCTAAAGAAATCACACACCAAAAGTGGTCAAAAGGGAAATCAAGTGGGGAAGCCTCTAAAGATCTAGTTCAAAATAGAACCTAAAGCTACCTAAAAATTACCCTAAAAATTTCTGGGAGTTCCTTAATATGTCTATAGCAAACCAGAAAATAATTAAGTCCAAATTCTATACCAAACTCCAGAACAAAAATCGGCAAGAAACTATGTAGTTTTTGACATTTTATTATCCAACTAAAGGAGAAAAACGAAATCAAATTGAAAATTAAACAAAACTAAAATCCAATTGCGCACAAAGATCATAGACATGATAAGGATCATCCAAGAATTTTATCATATTTTTCTAAGCATTCTTGCTATTTTATATGAATTAGAATCAAATAGCACACAAAACAGAATTTTAATGCCATTAAAAAACAACAATCAAATGGTTAAATTAAATCGGAAAACCAACCTACGGATCAGAGATTTGATCCGGTGATCGTTGATCAAGTGAATTTGCAAAGACCCGAACAAGATTATACGGAAAACTTCAAGATCCACAATAATTCTTGCAAGAAGATGAAGATCGAACACTTCGAATCCGAATTGCTCCGAATAAGTGCTTCCAACTTACACTCCAATATCCAACTTCAATTTGCACGAAAATTGATTACAAAACTTGATACGATAATGATGATGAGTGGAGGTTTATGCTCAAGATTCCATTGATTTCAATAAAAAATCAATGGATCCGATGACAAGGAGCTATGGGTGAGGGTTTAGAGAATGAAGAAATTAAGAGAATTGAGAGAGTGAGAGAATTCTTGAAAATGAAAAATGAAAATTGTGAGGAGTTTTTTTTTTGGTTTGGAGTAGATCCCTTAAGTACTCCTTAGGCTTGGATCCCAAGGTAAGGTTTGGACTTTGACTTGTGAAAATTGGTTTGGAGCTTAATGGTATGATTTTGGGATGTGTAGCTTATTCATGAAGCAATCCATAAAATTACCATTAAATATGACTCAAATTGAAATTCTAACAATGCCGTTGTCTTTAGAATGTCATTTGCAATCAAAATATGTACCAATTTGCCATTTTTTGAACCATTGTGAATTAGTTTGGATTAAAAGGAAACCTTGGTTGTGCCTTGTGAATGATTTTGGATGTGTAGCTTATTCATGAAGTCACAAATTGGAACACCATGAACCAAGCCCCAAATAAAAATTCTAATAATGCCAAAGTGTTTAGAACTTATTTTCCAATCAAAATGAGCACAAATTTGGCTTGAAATCATTCAATTACCAATTGTTTTGAATTTTTCCCTTTTAATTCATTAAAAACATCATTTTGAGCAACTTTCATGTTGAACAAAACTTCATTTGAAGCTTGCAAGATAGTGAACTTGACCTATAATTCAAAATGACCTATAATGCCCAAATACCCAAAATACCTTTGACTTGTCAAAGCCATAACTTGAGTTCTATAAATCCAATCAAGGACTTCTAGTAATCTTTAGAAAGCTAAGAGGATAAGGAACAACATTAATGTTTACCAAAAGTTCATAGGAATCATCCTTCTAGGGCGAAAGTGTCCTGAAAGTTGGGTAACTTTCAAGCTCCAAATTCACATGCCTCAAATGACTTGTAACTTGTCTGTCTCATAACTTGAGTTCTATAAATATTATCAAGGACTTCTAGTTCTCAAATTAAAGCTAAGACCATGCTCTACAGCAATCATGTTGGTGTCAAGATGAGATGAAGATCATATCTTGAGTTAAATGGTCTTGAAGTCAGGGGTCAAGCTAGGGGATTTTACACTGTCAAGTCTTAGAAACCATAGCCTGAAACTTCTCAAACTCTTCAATCATGATGAGTTAACCTTGGAATCATCCTTATAACATCTCAACGTATCAATCCATGATCACATGGCTCTTGAATTAAGTCTCAACCTTCTTCAAATCCTCAGTTGACTTAGGGTTGACCCAGTCAAACCCTAGCTGCACCCATCATGGATGAGGCTTCTTAATCTTGCACAATGACCTGCCTAGGCCTCAAAGTGATCTTCAAAACTTCTCATGAGATCTCTCAAGACCTCAAGTCCATCTTCATGGCCTCAGAATCATCTGATGATCTTCCCCATAACTCTCAAGTTAGGAGACCCACATACTTGGTTTCAACCACTCTCTCTGAGGATCCTTTAACTTCTCTGACAAGGATATCAACCCTTGAACATCTGAATAACCTTCTTAGCTAGCCTCACAGTCTTGTATAGCTCTTGATTGGTAATCATACCTCTTGATCTCCTGCATACATGTCAATGAAATGCAAATGATAATGCTAATGTGAATGAAATGAAACACAAGCTAGGTGAAGAAATGTTGGACAAATTTTGGGGTGCAACAGCCGCACCAATCATGCAACCACCATATTGGAAACTACCATTCGAAATCATGTGCGATGCGAGCTATTATGCCGTAGGCGCAGTTCTAGGACAAAGGAAGGATAAGAAACTGCATGGAACCTATTACGCTAGTAGAACCTTAGATTTCGCCCAAATGAACTACGCCACGACGGAGAAAGAACTTCTAGCTGTTGTGTCCGCTCTTGACAAATTTCATTCCTACTTAGTAGGAGCAAAAATAATCACTTACACAGATCACGCCGCCATTAGGTACCTAATAAGCAAAAAGGATGCCAAACCAAGATTATTGAGATGGATCCTACTGTTACAGGAATTTGATCTAGAAATCAAAGATAAGAAAGGAACCAAAAACATAGTGGCAGATCACCTATCCCGAATAGAAGGTATTAAACCAGAACTAGTGCCTATCAACAATGATTTCCCTTATGAACGTTTGATAGCCAAGTTAGGAAGCTATATACCAGATATAACCTCGGAAGAACCAAAATTAGAAGAAGCCGTGGAAGCTATCTATGCACAGGTAACCTTGCCTTGGTATGCTAACATTGTCAACTACTTAATCGCAGGCGTACTTCTACCGAACTTAACCTATCAACAAAAGAAGAAATTCTTCCATGATTTGAAGCAATATTATTGGAATGAACCTCTGCTCTTTAAGAGAGGAGCCGACAGTATTTTCCGTCGATGTGTCCCAGAGGAAGAAATAGAGGACATCATCTCTCATTGTCACGCTGCTCCATATGGTGGGCATGCAAGTACTTCAAATACTTGCGCTAAGATCTTACAATCCGGCCTAATTTGGCCAAACCTTTGGAAAGATGTCCACATCGCAATACTAAACTGCGACCGGTGCCAACGCACTGGTAACATCTCAAGACGTGATGAGATGCCCTAAAAAGGCATTTTAGAAGTAGAAGTCTTCGATGTATGGGGATTGGTTTCATGGGACCTTTCCCATCTTCTTTTGGAAATAAATATATACTCGTAGCTGTCGATTACGTTTCCAAATGGATCGAGGCGGTAGCCTCTCCAACAAATAACACACGAGTAGTCATAAAACTCTTCAAGAACATAATCTTCCCTAGATTTGGTGTGCAAGACTCGTCATTAATGATGGTGGTTCTCACTTCATAACGATAATATTCGACAAACTGTTATCGAAATATGGAGTTAAACACCGTGTAGTAACACCATATCATCCACAAACTAGTGGACAAGTAGAGGTCTCAAACAGAGAGATAAAACAAATCTTAGAAAAGACCGTTGCCACCTCTAGGAAGGACTGGTCATCCAAACTAAATGAAGCTTTATGGGCTTATAGGACAGCTTACAAAACACCGATAGGAACCACACCATTCAAGTTAGTTTATGGAAAATCTTGTCACCTGCCGGTAGAACTAGAATACAAGGCCTATTGGGCTATTAAAAATCTAAACTTAAACTAAACTACCGCTGGAGAAAAGAGAATCTTAAATTTGCACGAATTAGAAGAACTAAGACTAGATGCCTATGAGAACGCCCGCATATATAAAGAAAGAACAAAAAAATGGCACAATAAGCGTTTAGTTAGGAAACAGTTCAGTGTGGGAGACGTCCTGCTCCTGTTTAATTCAAGATTAAAACTCTTTCAAGGAAAACTAAAATCTAGATGGTCCGGTCCTTTTGAGATAACAAAAGTTCTTCACAGTAGGGCTGTAGAAATTAAGGATAAAAACAGAGATCCGTTCATAGTGAACGGACAACGTTTAAAGCACTATAATCATATTGAAAACAGAGCCTATGCGAGTAGTATGAAACTGTTAGAGCTTCCCGCTCATCCCTATAGCTGATTTACCACAAGCTGTCGTCAGGCTTATGACGTTAAAAACAACGCTGAGTGGGAGGCAACCCACTTTCTTGTTTCCTTTCCCTTTCTTGTTTCCTTTCCCTTTCTTGTTTTGCGACTGTTTGTTTTATTTTTATAATTTCTTTACATTCTTTCTTCACTAATTTTCAATTTCCCTTTACTTTTCTTTTCTTTCATGTTATTTCCTTTTTTTTCAAAAATATTTTTTAATGAATTTGTTCTCACATGTTTCCAAGAATTTTAAAAGTCTTCTTACCTTCTCCTTTCTCCTCTGACTAGTTTCTCCTGACTAACTCTCATCATGCAAAACGTAGATTATATGGAAACTGTTTTCAGAGGTAGAGCCCAGAGAGCGAGATTTGAAGCCTTGACACAGAGGAATATAGGTCTGACCATTTATTATGATGGACCTACCATGGATGAACTAGGTATCCATGATAGCATCCTATTTTTATTTAACCAATTGGGTTGGGAGAAAGCGGCCATTAAGACTTGATTTGTTACCTACAAAGAGCTCACGTTTGAATTTCTTAGCTCCTTAACCTACCTACCTGAACATGGTTACGGATCCAATAATGGGCTGATTTGCTTTAGACTTTTTGGTGCTGATTACACTTTTAACCATAGAGAACTAGCAGACCTTTTAGGATTTCCTAGCGGACCATTTGTCTACACCACCACCCAAGAGGAAGTAGTGGATATTGAGCTAGATTATTTATGGGGGACTATTACAAGAAACTATCACCCCGAGCCGAATGGCATGCACTCTAATGAAATTCATAACCCTGCCATTCGCTATTTCCATAAAATGCTAGCCAACATGTTATTTGGGAAGGAGGAAAAATAATACCTCAGTCTCTAAGGATGAACTGTTCATTTTATATTGTGCTTCTCAAGATAGGCCTGTTAATGTCGTTCCTTTCATGATGAAAACCTTTGTTCAAATCAGTCAGGAACCGAGCACCCCTGTCATAATAGGAGGCCTTGTCACCATGATTGCTAATGCAATTGGGCTTAGGTACCAACTTATCTGAGTTATACCATTTGGCACCATTCGCTCTATGAATTTGTAGTTTTGTTTTAACTAGCGCATCATTGGAAACTTAGGACCTGCCCCATTCGACTACCTTATTGTTAACAAAGTGGTCCATCTATTTACCTTACCAAACCATGAGTGCACAAGTGTTCACAACAAAGAAAATTGGCTGTATGAATTGAGTGAACCTATGGATCCCCCTTCGCCTCTAGAGACACCACAAGATTACATGTATTATGAGGACTTTGTATCCGATGCTGAAACTGACCCTAAGACCCCTCCTAATTACCATGACTTCATTGAGCCAGACACTAATCAGTATGCTGAAAATCTGAATAGCATTTTGAAGACCATGGAAGGATTCAAGACAAAAATCACAGCTGTAAAGGAGGAATTGAAGACCATGCGCCTCGACATGATCGGTTTAATGGATATCGCCATAGAACAATTCAGTTATATGACTCAGGCATTTGAAAACTTGAAGAAGCAGCATGACTGATTCATTATATTATTTTTTTTCACTACTGTTGAGAATTACTTACTGTTTTATTATTCCTTTTTTCTTTTACTCTTGTATTTCATTAAACAATCCGCAAACTATAATTTATTAATGCTATTTGAATTTCATTTAATTCTGTTTTCTTATTTTTGCATTTTTCTTTACTTCTCTATATAATTCTTAGCCTGAGCGGAGTGTCGCTGCACTGACTGTTTTTCAATCTCAAAGCATCAAAAGCACTCCCATCAGCAGATTCTGTCACAGCACAGAATTTGCATGTGCCACGGTCGTAACAAGGAAACCATGATCGTCACGCGTCTTACGACCGTGATGAGTCTGTGACTACTGTCAAGACGTTTTAACCCACAGTCTCTGATATAACAGAGACCCCCTCTCTTCCTCTTCTTTCCTGTTCATTTCTAAACCGTCCCACTACCTCATCACCCTCTTTTAATTTCCCCCATTAATCCCACTTACTTTCCAACTTCCACACATCCCGAAAACCTCTATTTAACGTCACATACCCATCTCCATTTCCAAAAACCTCACTCTATTAGTAACCATACATTCCCTTAACCTCTCAGTTTGCATGCAAAAAAATGGCTAGGCACGTTCGACAAACACCAGACCTTACAACAGTCAATTTCAGAGACGGCGAGCGAGGAGACCAACAAAGAACCAACTATATCAGTTTCCACCAACGTTCCATCCAACCAACCCCTTACGTGGATGTTGCATGCCTAATACTCAGGATAATGCACCTATAGATGAAATTGAGGAAGAAATGGACCAAGCTACCCAGGAAGAGAGACAACCTCCTCCGACCCAAGAAGGTACATCCACCAAACATCGCCGCCGCCCTGATCCCGAGCCCACTAATGAAGAAATCTTACGAGGTATTTGGCAATAAAACCAGTTGGCTGCACAACTTGAAGCACGACAACAAGAGCAACATCTTCAGATGATGACTTTATTGCAGCAAATCTAGCAAGGGCAAGTAACCCAATGCCAGCGACTCGACAACGTCATCGATGAGATGGGAACCCTCACATTACGAGTGCAAGACCTCCACGACTGCATCCATCATACAGGCCTCCTTGCTCACGTGACACGACATGGTTGAGGACGTACCAGAGGCAGAGGACGTGGACCTGAACAGTCTTAGTTTTTCATTTAGTTTACTTCATCGTTTTTGTTTCCTTTTCTTTTCCCTACCGCATTTATATCGCAACATTGAGGACAATGTCTGCTATAGTGTGGGAGAGGTACATTATTTCCCTTTATGCATTTTTAATTCAATAAAATGTGCTTTTATATGTACTTTTCTCCATCATACGATTCCCCCACTTTATTTAGCTATACAAAAAAAAATTTGCTACTTCTGATCGATGCACAACTTGACACATCGAGATAAAGGCCAAGTTAGGAAACTTTGAGAAAAAAATTCTAAGATTGATACCGTCCTGACACCTTAGACCTCCTGCTTATGCGAGTTCAGTTTCAATACCCATTATACTGATGCCTTAAGTTTCAGCCCAAGCGTAACCCCCAATAGTTTATACCAGCAGTCAGCACCGTCTTAAGCACAAACCACATGGAAAGCCGATGTAAATAAGTGTTTGATTCCTAATCATGAAGCAATCGATCTTCTACTATGAAGTAATCTTTTCGCTGATATTCAGAAAAACAAAGAAGAAAAAGAAAAGAAAAACAAAGAAATCCGTTGTTAGTTGGTTCATAGGTTCCTGGTTATGGACTTGGTAGGGCGAATTACGATTCGATCCCCCATGGCTTACAATTAGGATATATAGAGGGTTACCACATTCGTGTACTAGACCCTGTACTAAAAACGATCAAAGTCACTAACCGACTATTCCATTATGTGCGTGTAAAGGCAAAGGGGTTAATGTGATTGCGCTAGAACGAAACCGTATGAAATTTAATATGAGAAACTTTATGCTGAGCTATGTGGAATGATTAGAACTGGCTTGTATAAGAAGGAGGCCTTTAAGCATGCTTACTGTTTTGTGTCACTACTGTATACATAGTGTTTTATTTGAATCTCTGACGTCCTAACCAAACTCCTTAAAAACATTTTGAAAACTCGAAAATGTGTGTCATGTGCTTGCATTAGTTTCCTTACCAACTATTTGCTTGAGGGCAAGCAAGGATTCAAGTGTATGGGAGTTTGATAACGCGAAAATGTACCTTATAATTGCCATATTTTCCATTGATTAACTGTATGATTTCAACCCGAATTCTGATTATTCCGCAAGTTTGCAAGTGCTTTTCACAGGTATTTCATTCTCACGCTAAAGATGAGTAAGACATAGAAAAGCGCGTAAGGAAGGGACAAAAAGAGGAGAAAAAGCCAGAAAACCACAGAATGCAGGATTTTGGAGGTGTGAGGGTCGTCACAGTCCATCACGACCGTCACAAGCATCATGCCCGTTGTAGCATGGCCACGACCGTCACGGTCCTATTATTTGTCATAACGTTAAAACCAGATACGTGGCCACGAAGGGGAGAAAATTTAGGCATGATCCAGTATGCCCTCCCTGGGAATTCTCTCCCTCAACTTATTTTCCTCTGACATTTCCTCTTGCAACCTCGGATATAAAAGGAGAGCAGTTTGACCTGAAAGGAGAGCTTCATTCTACGTACCAAATTGCTGCCAAAATTCTGTTGAAGCCATTTTCCATTTTTATTATTTTTTTTCTTTCCCTTCCCTTTAGTTCAGAGGACTGTCATTTCATTCTGCACTTTTATTTCACCATAGTAGAATCCTGCCGACATTGTGGAGGACTACTTGAGAATCCAATATCAGTAATACTTACATGTTCTTATTAATCAAATACTTATTTTATTATTCAGTATGCATGTTATATTATTTTACTGTTTATATTTATTTATGATTAAATTAGTTAACATGTCGAGCTAAACTAATTATACTGGTATGTAATCCAATTAGTAGGACGGAATTTGATAATATCCGGTGCGCCTTTCCTTTTTACAAACGATTTTTCTGGCCGTAGTTTTTAAATCTAATTTTCTAAATAACCTTTGTCACGAAAGTGAGAAGCTATTTACAAAGGTTTTTCCATGAAAGTCGAAAATTTATTAAGATTCGAGCCGACACGTGAAAGCGTGGGGTCCGAACCGGATAGTAAAAACTAGGCATTAATTTTAAATACAACGAGAGCGCTTTAGAATTAATCATAATTTATTTATTTTCAAAAAGTACTTTTAACCCTGAATGGAACAGCGAGAGCATACATTCCGCCTTAAAATTACGACCCGAGTCAATAACCAGCATGAGGCAAAGGTATTTAAACGAGTATTTTCTCCTAAAAAGTATTTGCAAAAGCTAAAAAGCACCGGTGACTTGTCAAATTCCCGATAATTAAAGCATTACATACCGATATCCCTTATTGAGATTTTTAAAGCTTATAACTTTTATTTCCTTTTCATCCCATAACCTAGCATCTATTTTTCTAAGAACATTTTCCGCCTTAGCTAAACATAGTAACAACCGATAGCACTAGTTTAATCACCATTCCCTATGGGATCGATATCTTTATTACTACGCGATAGACTGTGCACTTGCAGTTAGTACCGCTAGACTCAGAAAGTCGCGATCAAGTACCCAAAAAATTACAAAGGGAAAGGTGGATTGTACCTGCTGCTAACAGACAAAAGAAAGGAGGTATGTCACTACAAAATGGTCCCACCAAGTCTCTACAACGTAACACAAAATGAACAATCCCGCAAAATTAGTAAAATTCTAACATAATTCCATTTTATGATTCTTTTGTACGAAATACCACACACGTTTAGTGACTTCGCGCGTATCAAAGGCTCATCATATAAAGAGTGAGTGATTCACACATAGGGGACCGGGGAAAAAAAAGAAGCATTTTCATTACCATAATCTTAATTGTACTAAAGCTCATTTTTCTAGGAATTTCTCAGAGTCTTTTCAATGAAACTCTGAAGTAATTTGAGTTGAGTCCTATCCTCTTTTATGAAGCAGAGAAATAACACGGAAGAAAGAGGAAGAAGGAGAAAACGAAAGAAAGGAGAAATCAGAAGTGAGTACTTGGACGCGACTTGGAAAGGATTCTTCAAGAGGTACCCCTTTGGAGCTCCGATTCGCTTCACTTCGAATGTTTTTGCTTGTAATTTTGTTGGTGTTACTCTCTTATTAACATATTTACTTCTCGTGCTTTGATCTGTTTATTTTCTGGGTTGTCTTAGAACTAGGGTTTAGGTTGGGAATCAGTTCGATTTGGCTTTTTTGAGGGGTTTTTGGGGTAACAGGTCCTATATTTGGAATTAGGGGTTGAAAATACCTAGGGTTGGTTCATAAAATTTTGAAGTTTGAGGTGGCATCGCCAGAGAAGACGATCGTCGCCGCTGTCAGCCATCGTCTTCTCCAGCCAGGTTGAAGTTTCTAGCGGCCTGTATTTTTGAGAGAGAGAGAGAGAGAGAGAGAGAGAGAGAGAGAGAGAGAGAGAGAGAGAGAGAGAGAGAGAGAGAAAGAGAGAGAGAGATTGTGAATAACGTGGAGTAAGAGAGAGCGAGAGAGAGAGAGAGGGATTTGGGAATGTGTTTTCTTCCATTTCCTTGTTTTAATATGTCAAGTATTCCCGTGTGAATCCCAGCACTGCTGCCATGTACCCTCATGTCCCCAGCCACATGATATGACTCGGTGATGGAGTAAAACGGCTCAGATATGGGCGTGTGGTCAGAGATTGACCTAGGGTGTATGGTACACCCTCACTGTGCAACGTGGGCTGCCGAGTTAATGGGCATGGGGTTTTGCTTCCTGCAACCCCAGATTGTTGCATTCTTGACTGAGCCAATTTCTTTTCTTTTCTTTTTTTTTATTATATTTTTTTTATATTCAAGAAGTTTTGTAAGTAAAAATACATTTTTAGTTTTTTTTCTTCTAGAAAATCCAAATGTATATATTAAATAATTTTATTAAAATCTTTTCTTTAAGTTTGATTAATTTCATAATTAATTTTGTTAAATATTTGATTTTGATTTTGATTTAGCTTACTAATTCTAAAAAATATTTTTTTTTATTTTAATTTTGAGTAACCTTTAATTACCTTATTAAGTTTAATCATTTTATTCTATATTTTATTTTAAAAAATCTTCAAAAGCTCTTTTTAAATAATTAGTAAAACTCTTTTGTTAGAAAATTCTTAATTAATTTAAACCATTTTATTTAATATTAATTAATTTTAATAGTTAATTTTATTAAATATTTTAGTTTAATTTAATTAATTACTTAGTTTTTTTTCCCACTTATCTCACTTCTATTAAAAATCCAAAAAACTTTTGTTTATATTTTCTTTTAATATTGGGTAATTAAGTTGTTAATTAGTTTTAGATAATTAACTTGATAATTAATTAAATTGACATGTTTGATTTAATTGATATTTTTTCCCTTTTGCCTAATTCATAGTTGTTTGTGTAATGTTTGATTGTATTTGTGCTTATATATGTTGCTCACATGTGTTATTATCATGCCTTGATCATTTATGTCATTCCTCATTTTGCTTATTTAAACCCCATTTTCAAATTAATATTTTGATTTTAAAATCAAGCCATTTTCAAATACCTTGTAAGCTGATTGTTTTCACGATCGCCATCAACCTCATAGCCTCTTCTTGAGCTTTATACAACGACACTTGTTGCACATTCACTTAGGTTCGAATGCATATTTCAGAAAATGTATCCCTATCACATGAGCTGTAATGCTTGTTATCGCTTAGATAGTTTTGGTACAAGGTTAAAATTAACCTTTTCAAAAGAACAAGCGAGCTTGATCCAACGTCAAGCGTTTTCAAAACAAACTCAATTAATCACCAACTCATTCTCAAGCACACTTGATCCACGTATCAAGTCCCCTTACCTCTTTGTAATTTGAGCGCTTTTGCCTCGCCATTAACCTTACCTTATACCACAATGACCTATCTTCCATTAGTTCAAACCTTATTCGTTTCATACGCAAATTCAAACCTCGATCAACGTCGAGTATTTTATCAAAGTTAACCAAATGAACTTAAATATACTTCAACACAATTTCTAATAAAGATGAAAAGGGAGTTGGAATGGAGTCTTCGATTCCTCTCCTCAATTGTTTGGGCCCGAGGAGCCTTTCTTAAGTTCAAACAATTGTCTTCTCTAACAAACTTTATAACACGATGTCGCAACTGTGAAAAACACCCGACAGAAAAACATAAGAGTCGCCACCGAACGTTATTTATCCTAAAGAGAGGGAAAGGAAACGATCGAAGAAAACCTAAAAGAAAGGGAAAAGACAAGGTCATCGCAACCAAATATTAGGTTCCAGAGTCGGTTACGCAAGGGGAAGGTATTAGCACCCCTCACGTCCGTTGTACTCAACGGGATCCACACTTGTTGTCTAATCAAAGGGTGTGTTATCTAAAAGCTACTGCTAAGTGGAAATGAGAACCAGATAAAAAGAAGGAGACTCAATAGGATGTTGTCGCCCTATGACTACGTATTCCCTCGTGTAATGGCAAAGTCAGAGTCAACATAGCTCGGAAAACTACGGGTGATGGGGGAAGGTTGCTCGCAAAGACATCATCATCTTGTACCTACGTATCCTCATCTAGTATGAGAAATTAGAGAAAACGTTGTTTGGGTAACTAGACCACTTGTTGGTTAAGTGTTTTTTATGAGTGATGTTAAGTTCTCATTCCAATAGTTAGGGTCGATGCTGTTTGTGGTAGAACGGAAAAGTCACATACTCTTTTCTGAAAATGAGTTGAAACAAAAATCTCGGAGGATAAAAGGTTTAACTTTTGTTTGTAAGTTTTAGTGAAGTGAATTAGTTTGCTTTGTGATTCACGTTGCACTAAAGACTATGACAGAGGAACGAATGCGTCACATATTGCCCCCAGACGGGACATATACTAAATACTCTAGACGAGCGAGAGGAGACCGCTCACTCATCATTTCCCATGTGCTTAAGGCTTGTAGCGTACAACGTTCATCGTATTTATTAGATGAGTTAGAATGTGTTTTGAGATGAGAAGAGAGACACACGAAAGGTCTAAGGGAAACTGGGCCCTAACGTTGTCATGCAAAATGGTCCTAAGGTTAAGATGCGTAAGGAGATTTTATCCTAATGTTAGCATGCAAAAGATGGACTTAAAGTTGAGGTTAAAAGGGACTAGCCTACTTGTTATCATGCTTAGATTGCATTCCATGTGTCTATCTTACTCAAAATTTAATCGGAAATTAAATTGGAATAAGAAACCTAAGGGAACATGCAAAGGCAAGGAAAAAAGCAAGAAAAACAAGACAAAAAGCAGCAGCTACAACAACGTCTCCTGCACAAGACAGTAGTAAAATCCAGCACAAAAGCAAGACAGCCTATAATAGCACATGTTTAAGCACAATCATGGATAGATATCATGCAATTATGGACATGCTTCAACAATCAAACCTAATGGATCAACAACATTGTATCAACAAGAATCAATAAGATCGACATGCTTTTCAATTCAAATTGAACGATCGAACAATCAAACAAGCATGGAACAAAGCAGAATCAGAAACAAATGCAAACATGCATCAAACATCCAGCAAGACAATCAAAAATGATAATCAATTGATCATGCTATAATCAAACATGTCAAATAATCATTGCATCCATTAAGCAACATGAGCAAGCTAAGCATTCAAACGAAAACCGGATGTTACGTGTCGAAGAATCGATATCAAACATTCAAGAATGGTGAAACATGTCAAAAACGATCCACATAAAGGCATTACATCAATCCATGAAGTTCATATGTGAAAAAGAACTCAAACAAGCAAGAAAATGCAAGAAACAAACATTCTGCCTCAATGGTAATTGGTTACTAAAATCAGGTAACCGGTTACCTGTTAAAAAAAAAGCTCAGAAACGTGAAAATTAGGCAGGGTAATCGGTTACCTGCTAATAGTAATCGATTACCACTGAGACAGAAACAGAAAAGCAACTTCCAAAATCAGTTTTCAACATCAAACAACTTATTCAATCACTCACATGAACATGTAATCAATTAAGCACGGATTTATCATCAAGAATCGGTGATCAAACATCATGTAAATGCATCAAAATCATCAAAATGCATCAAAAGCCATGGATCTACATTATGATTATGCAAATAAGCTCAAAACAGAATTAGATCTAGAACTCACCAACCTTCAAAGCTGAGATTTGCTTTGGTAAGTGTTGATTTACTAGAAACTAACAGATCCAAGCTAGAAACCCAGAGAATCTTCAAGATCCAAGAGCTTCCTTATAGTAGAAGTGAAGAACAAGCAAAATCAAGCCAAGATTGATCCAAAAGCACTTCAAATCTAGCTTCCAAATTCAGATCTCAATTCAAACGAAAAATGAGTAATGAATTGAAGATAATGGAGATGAATGATGGAGGTTTAGCTCTAGAATTCAAGGATTCCCATGAAGAATCAATGAACTTAAGTGGAAAGAGCTTTAATGGAGGTTTTGGGAGTGAAAAGGTTGAGCAAAAGTTGAGAGAATTTGGGATTAAATTCTTTGAGATGAAAAATGAGAGTGAAATGGTGTAGATGAGTGAGGTTTGGAGCAAATCCACTTAAATAAACTCTAGGTTAGGAATCAAAATATGGTTTGGAATGTGGATTAATATTTAGAATGGAAATTAGGAGTAGAATTAGGAATGGAATGTTTGAAATTTGGAGGGAAATGGTGAAAATTGGAAGAATTGTAGATCCTTCTAATGATGATCATGTGAAATCAATGGTTGAAAATGATTGGAAAAATTTGCAATGCTGAAAATTCAAATTTCTTGGCAAATTTCGCCCAGGGTAACCGATTATCCATATGTGGTAACCAGTTACCACATTCAAAATTTCCCAGAATGGCTCCAAATGGAGGGAATTCTGTATAATCACCTGTTGTCACCTGTTCTAAGCTCTGTTAAGCCTCTGAAACTTGCCCTTGGATATTATGACTGTGAGAATTCCCAAGATAGTCTGTGCACCGTCTCCTGAGCTGAAAATAACCTGCTGAATAAAATAAAATTGACCGCTTGACCGCTGGGCAAAATAAATTTCGGAGCCTCTAATGCTCGCTGTTTAAACTCTTGTAGTGAAAGGGAGCCCTGGGCCATAAAAACACCTTGATCCATGCCTCAAGAACCAATGCTAAGATATGCAGAAATGCAAAATACAAGGAAACATAAGCCAGTAAATCCAGAAATGATGAGGGAAATTTTGGGGTGCTACAGCTGCCCCTATTCAATCGACTTGAACCTGAAGGGATGATAGCAACAACTTTCAAACATTCAAGGTGCACGAAGATTGAATACTAAAAGAACCTGGAAATTTGCAACCTGTGGGGATGCAAAATGACGAATACCAACCAAAAGTTGGGATGCGACGTGCTGAGGATAACAATCCAAGATGAAGAAAACAATCAACCAAAAGTTGGACCGAAACCGCCGGATACCGACCAAGAGTTGGGATGAAATGATGGATACCAAAAAAGAGTTGGGATAAAAACCAAAGGATACCAACCAAGATTTGGGATAAATGACCAAAGGAATACCTTTTGGGGACAAAAGATAAATCAAAAATATGCAGAAAGTACAATTAACAGACCTACACCCTGAGGGAAAAGATAATTCCACTGGGAAAAAAGAGAAGCCTAACCATACAACTCTGCGGGGAACAAACATCTACCCGAAAATAAAAACCGAAAGATACCAACCAAAAGTTGGGATAAAAACCAAAGGATACCAACCAAGAGTTAGGATAGCACCCAAAGGATACCAACCAAGAGTTGGGATAACAACTAAAGGATACCAATCAAGAGTTGGGATAAAAACCAAAGGATACCAACCAAAAGTTGGGATAACAACTGTTGCACCCCAAAATTTACCCAACCTTTTTCTAACTTGGTTTATGTTTCATGTCATCTTCTAGCATTTGCATTTTGCATATCATTGTTCATTTGTAGGGGATCAGAAGAGGTGTGCATAACAAGAGAAGGTTACCAAAAGAGCCCAAGCCTAAGCAAGAGGTTGTATTCAGGTGGTCAAGTGCTTATCATCATTAGGAAAGGTCAAAGTTCTTTGAGAGAGTGGATGGATAGCTGTGGTTTATCTCCTATCTGGGAGACTAATTGGAGATTTATCAGAGGATCATGAGCCCATGGTTATGGATGGGAGATGTTGGGGAAAATTATTGAGCACTTTGAAGCCATTGTGGAGCTTATCCAAGTTGTTATGACATGTGCAAGAGGTTGCAGTCAAAGGATTGTACACCTAGGGTTTCATCTGCCTAGTGCAAAGTCAACTAGAGATTTGAAGGAGATTGAGACTTAGTTCCAAGTCATTGTGATCATGGAAATTTGTGTTGAAGCATCCAAGGTGTTATTTCAAGATCAATTTAAGAAGAATCAAGAGTGTGAGAAGTTGCTAAGTTAGGATTTCCAAGCTTGTCAGTGTAAAATCCCCTATCTAGCGCCTAACTTCAAGACCACATATCTCAAGATACAAGTTTCATATCACTTTGATGCAAACATGAGACTTGTAGAGCATGTTACTAGATTTCTTTTGAGTACTAGAACTCATCCATCTGATTTCTAGAACTCAAGTTATGATGCTGACAAGTTATGGGTGTTGCACCCCAAAATTTGACCAACCGGGTCTCGTATCTGGCTCGATGTTTCGACGCATAACCGCATTCGCATCTGCATATTGCATACAGTGCATTTTTCATTTTGTTTTGATTTTATCAGGGATCACAGCTCTCGTCTCGTGTTTCAGGTGTTTTTTGTCAGTTTAGATAGATAGAATCGCATTTTTGAGATATTTCGGTGCCCGTTTATTTTTTACCGATTATTTTGGTGCGCTCTCGCGGTGGTATGTGTCGTTCGGTGCTTATTTTTATCTTCTGGGATTTATGGTGATTTTTCTGGATTTTATTAGCATTTTTTAGGGTTTTAAATAGATTTTAATCGTTTTAGGATTTAATAGGTTTTTTAAATAGATTTAAATCATTTTTTAGCATTTTATAGTATATTAGGTAGATTTTAATATTTTTAGATAATATAGAATTTTTAGAATATTAATTGTTTTCTTTATAGTGTTAATAGTTTTTAAGAAGAATATAGTTTTGTTTTTCTTTTATAGAAATAATATAGGATAGATTTTTCATTTTTTTAAATAAATAGATTTTTCTTTTATTTTCTTTTATAGAATTTAAATAGATAATATAGTCTTTTTTTAGAGTTTAATATAGTTTTACTAGGGATTTAAGAAATTTAATCAATTTTAGATTTAATAGAGGTTATTAGATTTTTCTTAGTGGAATTATTAGAACCTTATTAGTGTAGATGTTAATTAGGTTAGTTAGTTAGGTTTAATCCATTAATCATTTCCATTTAATCCAATTTTTAATCCTTTAGTATGCAGTTTTTTGGGTTTTTATTTTGCAGGTTCGTTGGGCCCATTTCAGCTCACGTAAGGCCCAGTTCGTCCAATTCGCAGTCCAGTAATTGCCAGAAATGTCCAGCATAATCCAGCAACTCCCAGAAGCTTCCAGAAGCGTCCAAAGACTCAGTCTTATAAATACCCAGCGCCACGTGTTAACCAAGGCTGGCCCCACATTGCTCCATCACGCCACGCCATCACTCCACCCCTCTCTCTCTGCCACACCACCCAACAGGTGGCAGCCATGCATGCTCTCACCCCACTAGCTCCCCCACGTGGCTCCACCACAGCCTCCCGCCTGAGATATCCACCGGCCGGCCTGCATGGCCGGCGGCCACCGCGCCCCTCACCGGAAAACACAAACCCAGATTCTGGCCATCTTCATCTTCTCCCCAGAACCATCGATCTTTATCCTCCTCTCACCACCACCGCACCACTTCGCCGGAAAACTCCAACAACCATGAGAAACCCAGAATCCGATCCTCATATTCATCCTCCTTCAACCTTCATTTCATTTCCAGAAAATCCCCTTCAACAACCTTCGTATCTCCAGAAACCACCGTGTATCTCCAACCTCCCCCCTTCAATCTTCACCAAAATCCCCAGGTTCCTTCATCTCCCCTGGTCAATAATTTTCCAGAACATATCAAAACAAACTCCATCGTATCCAGCTTATTTCCAGAAGAACAACACTCAACCAATTTCCAGAATCACCATTTTCCAGATCAAGAACACGCCTTCGATTCTCACCTCGCATGGTCATCAATCTCAACGGATCTTCATCGTCTTCACATGCAGTTTCCAGAAGCTTCAAGAACAATTTCCAGAAGCGAGCATCATCAAGAATCACCATCAGAGATCTCCCACCGTTGTAGATCCAGATTTCGTCCAGATCCCTCAACCTTCAAAGACCTTCGATCTTCAGCAAGATCATCTAACATCCACAAACGCTATGCTTTTTCCAGGATCAATAGAATACTAGCGTGGGTTCTTCATCCACGATCTTCCAACTCCAGAAATCATCAAGATTCTCGAGTCATGGTGGTGTGCGTATCCAGATGCCAGGTCGATGGAGTCATTTTGGTTAATGTATTGTTGTTTCTTTGCAAGAATGGTTGAGAAGATTGAGAGACGAGGGAGAAGGAGAGGAGAAGACGACGGCGGCGGAAGAAGGAGAGGAAAGAGTCTAGGGTTTGGTCGTTCTGAGAGTGAAGAGGGGGAGGAGGAGATTGGGCTGGGTCAGGCCCAATCAATTTTTTGGAACCACACGCCCCCCGTTTTTGGCCGTGAATGGGCTTGGGCCCACGCAATGTTTTGCTGCCAGACACACCCAGTTCACTCATACACCCCCCCTTCCGTTTCCTGTATTATCAATTGGGCTGGGCCCAATCCCAGTTGCAGTTTTTATTTTATTTATTTGTATCATCCCCCTGTAAGCTGGATACCCCCCTCCCCTTGTGTATTTTTTTTCTTTTGTTTAGAGACAATGAAAAAAAAGAAAAGAAAAAGAAAAGAATTTGAAAATAGAAGAAGAAAAGATTATATTTGAAAAATAGAAAGAGAATTGAAAAGAAATATATTTGAAAATAGAAAAAGAAGAAAGTGAAGAAAAAGTATAAAAGAAAATATAGAAAGAACATGAAAAAATGTGAGAAAATACATGAAAGAACATGAAAAAAATATGAGAAAATATCATGAGAAAATAGTGAAAAATATTGAAGAAGAATTTGAAAAAAAAAAGGAAGGAAAAAAGAGAAAAATATTAGTATAGACTTAATATTTTTAAAGCACATTTTCTTTTAGGATATTTTTTCATAGGAGTTTATTTTAGGGATAGTTTAGAAGCCCATTTGTTAGGGGGCTCTTTTTCACTCGATTTTTCAGGATAGAATAGGATAGCGTTTCCTAGGAGAGTATTGTTCAGTATGCAACCATTGTAATCATTTCCAGAGATTAATAAAACGAGATTTGAGTTGTGGTCCCGATAGTAGCCGAACTACAGCTGCTCTGATTCTTCGTACCAGACGAAGATATGTAGGCATAGGATGCGATATCCTAGCGAGCACACTAACGACTAACCTTCGTTCTCTCGCTGCTGTGCGATCGAGACTTTCCCGCTGACGACTAATTGATACCCTTTTTCTCTCTTGCCCGAGTGCATTTGAGACCGAGCCGTAGTTTTGCCCATAGGTTCCCGACCCTGTGAAACCAGTTGTTTTTCTCACTGCTGTGTGAGAATGTTTTGTTTAGCCATAGTTAGTCTGAACTACGTAAAGCTCTGATCTTCCATGCAGTGTGGAAGTACGTAGGCACAAGACGCGAGGTCTTAGCGAGCCAATTTCCCTGTAGTCCCGAACTACGTTGACTCTGACTTTCTCTCTCGAGAATACGTAGGCATAGAGTGCGACGCTCTATCGAGTCAATTCCCTTCCGCTTAGATTTAGCAGCCGTAGATAGATTGTTTTGCATCCTTTAGACAACCCAAGCAAGCGTGGATCCCGTCGAGTACGACGGACGTGAGGGGTGCTAATACCTTCCCCTTGCGTAACCGACTCCCGAACCCAGGTTTTGGTTGCGATGACCATACCTTTCCCCGTTTTTTGCGAGGTTTACTTCGAGCGTTTCCTTTCCCGCTCTGAGGGATAAATAACGCACGGTGGCGACTCTTCTGTCAGCCGGCGCCGATTTTCGCAGTAGCGACAGCTGGCGACTCTGCTGGGGACTGCGATAGTTCCCTATGTGAGTCTGCTGGGGATCCAACGTCCCCTGGCTGCTAAGGACTGCGATAGTCCTTATGCATGTGGGATCCAACGTCCCCTAAGAGAGAGTTAATCCTAGCGCTTGTTTGGGGCTTATTTATCGATATTATCTGTTGCTGTTGGGGTGTTACGAGTGTTCTATGATTGAGAGAAGCCGGACCTGGGCTTGAGTGCACCTTAGACTTAGAGTAGAAATTAGTGGGTGCCCGCATGCTTTGACTTGCTTTGGTGTCCCATGAAATCTACACTCAGACGAGGTTCTGCTGGTTGGCCTCCTGTCCCTTCCTTTGGTTGGCGTGGGTTGCTGGTTAGATGGATTGTCGACTCTGGGAACCGATCATTTGGAAGTTAGCTAAGTGAGGCCTCTTCAGGACTCGATGATGCCACTCCTTCTGGGAATCGTATCGTCAGTTCTGAAAGTCTGTGACGCTGACGACTGCATAGGATGCCGTACCTTGTCAGATATAGGTCCATACCTGTGAGTGGGGGGGGGGGGGGGTTGTGCAGGAAACTTGACTTCCAACCTACCCGTTATTCTGGTCTTCTCTTCAGAGAACGTCTCCGTCAGCAGCGCAGCAGTGTTCAGAGATTGTGTGGGGGCTGTGGTCCCGTTGTTTGCTGCATATTGCATATCATATGCATATCAGTGTTGCATTGCATATCATCCGCCAGTTAGCCAGAGTTCTGATCCAGCCTTTGTTTCCTGAAGGTGATTACCCGGAGTTTGGATTGAGCAGCTGTTGATTGTCAGAAGACCGACCTAGGGATTGAGTAGACTTGAGCAGAGTCAAGCATTGAAGTCAGCTGAAGCCTGTTGGTAGCTATGTCTGAAGGCAATTTCCAGTCTCCCAATACCTTGACAGGGTTCACTATGGCGTCCAACCCTCTGTATGATTCTATGGAAGACTTCCCGCAAGTGAACAACGTTGCTGCAGACCAAGTTGTACAGCCTTCTGTTGAGAACCGAGGTCGACATGAGCAGTTTGTTGCCCAGAATGAGCGTCCTCCTCCTGTTAACAATCAAGGTGTTGCTTTCCCTGTGATGAACTACCGTAGAGATATTCCAACAGCGGGGATGGTAGATCCAAGAGCTCTTGACGATGGTAGAAGACTCCGAATGTTGGAAGAGCAAATGAAAGCTTTAAAAGCCAAAGATGCTGTTAACCTGGATGCTGTAGGCATGTGTTTGGTTCCTGACCTGGTGTTGCCTTACAAGTTCAAAGTGCCGAAATTTGAGAAGTACACGGGAGATAGTTGTCCGAAGCTGCATTTGATGATGTTCTGTCGAAGAATGACTGCATTCGCGCGAGATGACAAATTGATGATCCATTGTTTTCAAGATAGTCTGACTGGGGCATCTTTGAGGTGGTATATGCAGTTAGAGAGAAATCAGATTCAATCATGGATGGATTTAGCCAGAGCTTTTCTGAAGCAGTACGATTACAATCTAGACATAGCTCCCTATCGCATGCATTTGCAAGAGTTGTCTCAAGAGATCAATGAACCTATCAGGAAGTATGCTCAGAGATGGAGAGAATTTGCTGCTAGAGTGCGTCCACCGCTGTTAGATCAAGAGCTGGCAAGCATGTTTGTAGATTCCCTACAATATCCGTACTTCAAAAGATTGCTCGGGATTCCGGCAAGTTTCTCTGACGTGGTAGCATTAGGAGAACGCCTCGAGTACTCCATAAGAATGGGGAAAATTCAGATTACTTCATATGATCAAGCTGGTGAAACTGAATACCCTTGTGACTATCAGAGTGAAGAAGAAGTTGTGATCAACTCAGTCATGCCAAAGGTTGAATATCCTCGAAGCGAATCAGTGAATTTTGTTGGTTCATCTTATCAGAGATCAGTACCTCCTGTGGCTTGTTATACTGAACAGACAGTCGTGCCTGGGGCACCATATCAGGAACCTTATGTCGCTTCCCTTGCAAGTCAGCGAAATCGTGACCGAGGTTATCAGAATCAGCGTCAGAATCAGAATCGACCTCGCAACAATTTGGAACGAAGGAATGCTCCTTTTCACCCAGTGCCTATGCCGTATAGCCAGCTGCTACCATCTTTGATTCAGAAGTCTTTGGTGGAACCTAAAGCTCTTAAGCCAGTTCCAGAACCTTACCCTCCTGGGTATAATCCCCACGTTCAGTGTGGTTATCATGGTGGCTCACCGGGGCATTCGACGGAAGATTGTAAAGCATTTCAGGCGAAGGTACAACAGTTGATTGATCAGGATCGCATTTCCTTTCGAGAGGGGTTTCTGTTTGCTCATCCCAACCGCTCAGCTGTCTAAGCTCGTATACTCGGAAAGTATTCTCCAGCAAAAGCCAGTGATTCAGACAGGCAGGCGCCTCAGCATTGGTAGTCCTCAGGCTTTTATATCATTTGCATTTGTAGTTTCTTTTCTGTTAGTTACTACCTGCTTTTAAACATTGTATGTTTCGAATGGTGATAATAATAAAGTGACTATGCGTTTTTCTGAATTAATCATGTCGCTGTCGCTCATTTACTGCATTGCACTGACACTTGCATTTTATTCACTCCACTTTATCACCGTGACTAGCAAAGTTAGGAGGGAGGATGATGAAACTAAACTCATAACCGATGATCGTATGCTTTCAGATAAGACCGTACCGATGACGTACAAGGCATTGTTTCAAATCCCCCAAACACTGGAGATATAAGGAGTTAGTCCCTTGTTAACCACTTCGAGCCAGGAAGTAGAAGTTTTTTCGGACTTTTTAAACCCTCACATCTTAACCCGGGGCAGGGTAGTTGTCAGTTAGCTTGACCGAGCATTCAAGTCTTACAGAAGGGAGTTGTCTTTCGAGGACCAATCAGTTTATACCTTTCAAGAGGTCAAACCTCACCAATCAGGAGTGAGACGGTTACAATCCTTTCGGAGCAATCAAGACAACCAGTGTCACACGACTTTGTTCCAAAAGAAAAAAGAAAAAATCCCGCTAAGTAAAAAGAAAGAAAAGCTGAGAAAGCTAATACTTAGGCAAAAATTAGGGCATCCCGCTGGACTTCAAAAGAAAGCGAAAAATCGAAAAGAACTCAAAAGGAGCCAGTCCAGGCAAAAATTAGGGAATCAAAAGAACGAAAAGAGGGGACATTAAAAGAAATTTTCCCCAGCAAGTCACAAAGTCGTGTGCACAGACACCGAAAGCGAAGAAGGAGTAACTATCACTCTAGAAGAAAAGCTTGTGAATTCCTTAGTTGTGGTTCTTACCATTCAGCATACTTCTCGAAGAGGCGAGCGCTCGTGCCAGGTTAACTGAACCTTAGGATCGGAGATCATCACGTAGACGGGGTGGGTACAAATCAAATTTGAGCCAAACATCCTTTGTTTCACGAGCCGTGAACCCGACCACGATACAACCCTTAAAAGACCTAATTGAGGTAGGGTTATTCTGGAAGCGCATTACGATAAGGTTGAGTAACCTGACTCCTTCTTGACTTGCTAGTCACATCCTTGTTGTATTTTTCACTGACCACGTAAGCACTACGTCTGAAATTTGGTTCATTCGTCACTCACAATCATATGCATGTAAATGAGTGACAGCTCAAGTTTTTTCAAAATCTGCATAACCATTGCATTAAGATTACCATTCGTAAACAGACGATTCTAATCGCAGGTTAGTAGTTGGCATGAAAGAAATTCCAGCAGGGAATAGTCGAGCAGGACTGAGTAATTCGGTAGTCTGAACCAGAATGGTGTATGTTGTGAAGCCTTGCGAATCAGGGGCATTATCTTCCAGTGAGTTCAGAATCAGTTAGTCTGAAGACCAGTCCCGAAGCTTCAGTTGATCAGGGGCAGTTTGTTTGAGAAGCAGTTGATCAGAAGTGAGTCTTCCCGGGAGCCAATCAGGGGCAATTAGGCAGAGCATTGAGATTTGAAAGTAGATACTTCCAGTGGATAATCAGATCGGGTTGAGTCGCTAGAACGCTCATTCAGGGGCAAGTCATTGCAGAGAATGTTGAAATCAAGTGGGTTGTTAGGTGTTTAATTGGGAATTGAATTCTGTTGTCGTACAGACACCGGGGCAAATATTCTCGAAGTCGTCTCGTAGCTAGCTATTCAGAGCGGTAATCTCAGGAATTGTACTGGGGCAAGTTGTTTAAGACAGTCTTTTATCCCCAGCTGAGTGTACTGGGGCAGGTTGTTCAAACCAGTTTGTTATCCCCAGCCAGAGTTGAGTATCGGGGAATCATGTCAGTACCCTTATCAAAAACCTTAGCACTTCAAATAAAAGGCCGTGTTGTCGTTGAATCATTATCCTACAGTTTAAACCTGTTGCGTGTCAGTAACCAGTCGTTCCAAAGTCCAGTTCTCGTCTGGCCCACCCTATCGTAAGCATCAGTTCTCGTCTGGTGCATTTTATTGTAACCAGTTCTCGTCTGGTCACTGTTCTTCTAACATATGTGTTATACCAGTTCTCGTCTGGTGTACGTCAGCTTTCAATCAGTTCTCGCCTGGTTGTCTATACCTCAGTCTGTTATTCCATTCAGCCCCGTCTGATGTTCAAAAACACAAAAACCAAATCAATTCTCGTCTGATGACCTATTTTCCTATCAGTTCTCGCCTGGTAGTCTACCTTTGAATGCTAGTTCTCGTCTAGTATTTTCCATATCTTCCACTGTGTACATAATCCGTGTTTATCCTAAACCAGAAAAGCAAAAAAAAAAAAAACCTAAAGGTATCTGACACAGTATTTCCCAATGACCCGCATGTTGTCATGTTCCCCGATACGAAGCTCGACGGATGTCAGCGCTCCGAGTAATGGTTGAAACCCTTGTGGATGTTATTAAATCAGAATTGCCACTCTTCAGCAGATGAAAGTTGCTTATTGTCCCCGGAAGAGTCGAGATGGTATTGTACCCCGCATCAGAGTAGGATCAGGAGTATCCTCAGCAGATTAAAATTGGTATCCTTGATAGAAGGGGCATTTCCAGCAGCGCGCTGAGCGCAATCAATCCCAGTTCGGGTCAATCCCCGTAGAGTACAATCAGTTGCCAATGTTTGAAGAGAGCATCCCCGAGCAGAGTTGTTTTCTTTCCCCAGTGAAGTCGCCAGGCAGGGTTGCCTTTTCATTTCTCCAGCAGAACGGTTATCCTCAGCGGATTTGATTTCCCGTTTCCAGCATTTATTTTGCTGAGATAATCCTGTGACTTCAGTTCATCCCCAGTAGAGTTGGCGTTACCTTCGGCATTTATTTTGCCAAGTGGTTTTCAGACCTGGTGTTCTCTGGCAGCTAGAGCCTGCATTAGCATTTGCATATATAGTCATTGCATCCATCAAACATATAATATTTCCATGCCGTCTGGGCATCGCATTTTCAAACAAAACGCATAACAATATTCATGTCATATAGGACATTGCATCATTATCAAGCATACGCATGTCGAAACATAGACCAGGATGGTTACCTATTGGATTTTGAATTTGTTCACCTGCAGAGTTGTGTGGTTCAGCTTCTCGTCTTCCCCAGCGGAGTGACTTCTTCATATTTGGTTGTTACGTCAGCATCAGGAAAAAAAACAACAAGGAGAAATTGACATATATCAGACTTCTGAAGCTGCCCCCTTTGTCAAAATAGGTGCCAGGCAGTTCCATTCAGAATTCCCCAGGAGAATTGTCCTCAAGTTCGCAGTGAACTGTGAGTTGACCAGATTTGATCCCATGAGAGAGATGGGAATCAAGGTGTTTGCTTTACGAAGCATTATTTTAATACTTGTGGCGTCACACAGGTGTTGAAAAGGAGAAGAAAATTCTATCAGAAAATTGACCAGTTGTTGCCGTGACAACCGAACTTCAGTTCATTAGAAGCTATTCCTCAAGCAGTTCTGCAGTATATTCTTGCGGTTGGCAAATTTCAGGGTTTCATTTGTATTCAACCGTCATCTACCTTGAATGTTTGAAGGCTGAGCGCTCTTCAACCATTCAGGTCGAAGTCGCTTGAATAGGGGCAGCTGTTGCACCCCAAAATTTGACCAACCGGGTCTCGTATCTGGCTCGATGTTTCGACGCATAACCGCATTCGCATCTGCATATTGCATACAGTGCATTTTTCATTTTGTTTTGATTTTATCAGGGATCACAGCTCTCGTCTCGTGTTTCAGGTGTTTTTTGTCAGTTTAGATAGATAGAATCGCATTTTTGAGATATTTCGGTGCCCGTTTATTTTTTACCGATTATTTTGGTGCGCTCTCGCGGTGGTATGTGTCGTTCGGTGCTTATTTTGCTCTTCTGGGATTTATGGTGATTTTTCTGGATTTTATTGGCATTTTTTAGGGTTTTAAATAGATTTTAATCGTTTTAGGATTTAATAGGTTTTTTAAATAGATTTAAATCATTTTTTTAGCATTTTATAGTATATTAGGTAGATTTTAATATTTTTAGATAATATAGAATTTTTAGAATATTAATTGTTTTCTTTATAGTGTTAATAGTTTTTAAGAAGAATATAGTTTTGTTTTTCTTTTATAGAAATAATATAGGATAGATTTTTCATTTTTTTAAATAAATAGATTTTTCTTTTATTTTCTTTTATAGAATTTAAATAGATAATATAGTCTTTTTTTAGAGTTTAATATAGTTTTACTAGGGATTTAAGAAATTTAATCAATTTTAGATTTAATAGAGGTTATTAGATTTTTCTTAGTGGAATTATTAGAACCTTATTAGTGTGGATGTTAATTAGGTTAGTTAGTTAGGTTTAATCCATTAATCATTTCCATTTAATCCAATTTTTAATCCTTTAGTATGCAGTTTTTTGGGTTTTTATTTTGCAGGTTCGTTGGGCCCATTTCAGCTCACGTAAGGCCCAGTTCGTCCAATTTGCAGTCCAGTAATTGCCAGAAATGTCCAGCATAATCCAGCAACTCCCAGAAGCTTCCAGAAGCGTCCAAAGACTCAGTCTTATAAATACCCAGCGCCACGTGTTAACCAAGGCTGGCCCCACATTGCTCCATCACGCCACGCCATCACTCCACCCCTCTCTCTCTGCCACACCACCCAACAGGTGGCAGCCATGCATGCTCTCACCCCACTAGCTCCCCCACGTGGCTCCACCACAGCCTCCCGCCTGAGATACCCACCGGCCGGCCTGCATGGCCGGCGGCCACCGCGCCCCTCACCGGAAAACACAAACCCAGATTCTGGCCATCTTCATCTTCTCCCCAGAACCATCGATCTTCATCCTCCTCTCACCACCACCGCACCACTTCACCGGAAAACTCCAACAACCATGAGAAACCCAGAATCCGATCCTCATCTTCATCCTCCTTCAACCTTCATTTCATTTCCAGAAAATCCCCTTCAACAACCTTCGTATCTCCAGAAACCACCGTGTATCTCCAACCTCCCCCCTTCAATCTTCACCAAAATCCCCAGGTTCCTTCATCTCCCCCGGTCAATAATTTTCCAGAACATCTCAAAACAAACTCCATCGTATCCAGCTTATTTCCAGAAGAACAACACTCAACCAATTTCTAGAATCACCATTTTCCAGATCAAGAACACGCCTCCGATTCTCACCTCGCATGGTCATCAATCTCAACGGATCTTCATCGTCTTCACATGCAGTTTCCAGAAGCTTCAAGAACAATTTCCAGAAGCGAGCATCATCAAGAATCACCATCAGAGATCTCCCACCGTTGTAGATCCAGATTTCGTCCAGATCCCTCAACCTTCAAAGACCTTCGATCTTCAGCAAGATCATCTACCATCCACAAAAGCTATGCTTTTTCCAGGATCAATAGAATACTAGCGTGGGTTCTTCATCCACGATCTTCCAACTCCAGAAATCATCAAGATTCTCGAGTCATGGTGGTGTGCGTATCCAGATGCCAGGTCGATGGAGTCATTTTGGTTAATGTATTGTTGTTTCTTTGCAAGAATGGTTGAGAAGATTGAGAGACGAGGGAGAAGGAGAGGAGAAGACGACGGCGGCAAAAGAAGGAGAGGAAAGAGTCTAGGGTTTGGTCGTTCTGAGAGTGAAGAGGGGGAGGAGGAGATTGGGCTGGGTCAGGCCCAATCAATTTTTTGGAACCACACGCCCCCCGTTTTTGGCCGTGAATGGGCTTGGGCCCACGCAATGTTTTGCTGCCAGACACACCCAGTTCACTCATACACCCCCCCTTCCGTTTCCTGTATTATCAATTGGGCTGGGCCCAATCCCAGTTGCAGTTTTTATTTTATTTATTTGTATCATCCCCCTGTAAGCTGGATACCCCCCTCCCCTTGTGTATTTTTTTTTCTTTTGTTTAGAGACAATGAAAAAAAAGAAAAGAATTTGAAAATAGAAGAAGAAAAGATTATATTTGAAAAATAGAAAGAGAATTGAAAAGAAATATATTTGAAAATAGAAAAAGAAGAAAGTGAAGAAAAAGTATAAAAGAAAATATAGAAAGAACATGAAAAAATGTGAGAAAATACATGAAAGAACATGAAAAAAATATGAGAAAATATCATGAGAAAATAGTGAAAAATATTGAAGAAGAATTTGAAAAAAGAAAGGAAGGAAAAAAGAGAAAAATATTAGTATAGACTTAATATTTTTAAAGCACATTTTCTTTTAGGATATTTTTTCATAGGAGTTTATTTTAGGGATAGTTTAGAAGCCCATTTGTTAGGGGGCTCTTTTTCACTCGATTTTTCCGGATAGAATAGGATAGCGTTTCCTAGGAGAGTATTGTTCAGTATGCAACCATTGTAATCATTTCCAGAGATTAATAAAACGAGATTTGAGTTGTGGTCCCGATAGTAGCCGAACTACAGCTGCTCTGATTCTTCGTACCAGACGAAGATATGTAGGCATAGGATGCGATATCCTAGCGATCACACTAACGACTAACCTTCGTTCTCTCGCTGCTGTGCGATCGAGACTTTCCCGCTGACGACTAATTGATACCCTTTTTCTCTCTTGCCCGAGTGCATTTGAGACCGAGCCGTAGTTTTGCCCATAGGTTCCCGACCCTGTGAAACCAGTTGTTTTTCTCACTGCTGTGTGAGAATGTTTTGTTTAGCCGTAGTTAGTCTGAACTACGTAAAGCTCTGATCTTCCATGCAGTGTGGAAGTACGTAGGCACAAGACGCGAGGTCTTGGCGAGCCAATTTCCCTGTAGTCCCGAACTACGTTGACTCTGACTTTCTCTCTCGAGAATACGTAGGCATAGAGTGCGACGCTCTATCGAGTCAATTCCCTTCCGCTTAGATTTAGCAGCCGTAGATAGATTGTTTTGCATCCTTTAGACAACCCAAGCAAGCGTGGATCCCGTTGAGTACGACGGACGTGAGGGGTGCTAATACCTTCCCCTTGCGTAACCGACTCCCGAACCCAGGTTTTGGTTGCGATGACCATACCTTTCCCCGTTTTTTGCGAGGTTTACTTCGAGCGTTTCCTTTCCTGCTCTGAGGGATAAATAACGCACGGTGGCGACTCTTCTGTCAGCCGGCGCCGATTTTCGCAGTAGCGACAATGGGTCCTTAGATGAATGTGTTTTCAGTCAACAAAAGTCAACCAACTTCCAAATCATCGTTTTCCTAGAATCATGTTTCATCTCACTTTGACCCAAACATGAAAGTTGTTCCTTATGATCTTAGCTTTCTAAAAAGTCCTAGAAGTCCTTCATCTGATTTGTAGAACTCAAGTTATGAGGCTTGCAAGGCAGGGGTATTTTGGGAAAGTGAGATTATAGGTCATTTTCATTATAGGTCTATTTCATCCATTTGCACACTTCAAATGAAAATTTTCCCAACATGAAACTTGCTTCAAATGATCTCAATTTCATAATTGAACATCAATTTGTCATGATTTTTGCTTGGTTGTGAGGATTGGTGATGAAATTCCATGGAAATATGAACTTAAAGGCATGATTTGAATTAAATTGATTTTAAATCATTTTCATAACATGTTTGTGCATTTTTTGATTCACTTTATCATACTAAGAATAATGCACCAAGAATTTTTGGTTCATGAAGTCGAACACATTAGTAATTTCAAGTAACTTCATGGTGAAGCTTCCCATTCAAATCCAACCATTAGATCAATTCAAGGGTTAATTCTTATCCATTGGATTACTACTCATCACTAGCAAGCCATTTGAATCATAAACAAGGCCTTTGACGCCATTTTCACGTGTGAACTTGAAGCTTCCATTTCAAACTTTGAAATTTTCCAATTCATCTTAACAGGCCAAATTGGGCCTCCAAACTCTCTTTGATGCAAAATATAAAAGCTTCTGATCAATTTTGAAGCTTCATTGATCCATTTTCGTGCAGGAGAAGCTTGGGAACAGTTGCAAAATCCAAGAGAAAAGTGAATTCGTGAATCTCAGAATCAAGCCAATTCAAGCCAAATCAAGATCATCAACATCTTCCTTGATCTTCCTTGAACGTTTCTGGATAGTTTTGCACAAGCTTGAGCACAATTGAAGCCCCAACGGAGAGGCTCCGTTAGGTAAATTTATTTTCAAGATTTCTCTCATTTCGTGCATCAATTTTGTGCCATTGTTGTTGCATACTGAAGTTCTACTTACGTAGGCAAATTCTGGATAGATTAGGGTGTTGTTCTTGGTGATTTTCAGTTTGAGAACGTTTCTTTAAGGCTTCGTATCTCTCTGTTCTTGAGTGAAAAATGAAATTGAAACCTAGAATCATGATCTATGCAGCGAGAGCTTCACTTTAGTATAAAATTTCGCTTGAATTGATGAAGTTTTGCATCTGCGATTCTGACCGTGTGATCGGAGAAAACGACCGGAGCACAGTGCTCCGACGTCTAGTTCTTGATTCTGTTTGCTTACGTGGCCAGCCACATAGGTGCGTTGAATTGTTGACTGACCTTGATCAACGACGTGGATTGAAGCTGACTCTCCAACTTGTTGCTTTGACCACCACCTCATAAATGAAACGCATAGTTTCATGTGTGGCTCAACTGGTTTTTTGGATTGGGCCTTACATTGCTATTGGCACATCCCTCTCCTGAAAGCCCATTGAAATGAACTGGAATAATTGCTATTTGATACGCACATTTTTTCTTTTTTTCTTTTTGCATCTGTTTTGATTTTAATTCAACAAAAATACTTCCAAGTGTTACAAAATCCCTAAAAAAATATTTTAAGATACTTTAGGATGTTAAATAATTTTTGGAATTTTTTATTTTATTTTCTTTTTATTTTTCAATTAAAAAGGGAATTAATGCTTGGATGTGTTTTTGGAGTGAATTTTAATTGTTCCTTCTTGTTCTTGATTCATTTCTTGATCATCCTTTTGCTCCTGGTTTGGGTCTTTTTTCTTGACTTTTATGGCATTTTCTTTTGACCCTCGATTCTCCAATTTCAAAGTGGTACACCTAGGGATTTATTTCTTTTGGTGGTGCTTTGATGGGACATTGCCTTTGATCTTTTGGCCTCTAGTTTCCAACTCATTTGTGATCATTTGAGATTTTATTTGGATTTAATTGAGCTTTTTTCCTATTTTTGAGATGACTTACAAGATAAGTAAATTCTAAGGGAGGCTCACACAAGTACTTGACCTAGTTTGATTTGGAACAGACCTTTGTGGATCCATTGAACTCCTGACTTTTGTTGATTCATCTTGTTAACATATTAAGGTGTTTGGATGTTCATTTTTAGGTCATAAATGTGTTCATTGATTGTTGAAATGCGCAATTCTTTTTAGGTTTTCCACTTGTGTTTCAAGTGTTGATGTGTTGAATGACTTTGGTCTTCTTCTTTGCCTTTGCTTGCATTCTCTTTTGATGTATGAGCTTTTTGGTTTATGCATATTCTCCTCTCATCCCTACCTCTGTCCAATGACTTTGGGATCCCATTTGAGATAGTTTAGTCCCTCCTTTGGAGGTACTTAAAGCATGTCATGAATGGTGCTTCCATGAGGACTTCTTTTGTTTGTTTTTTGCATAATCGTTGAGTTTGCTTATGGTTGAGTTGCCCTTATGAGTTACCTTGGTTCTCATATTGCCTCCCATGGTCTCATTGGTTTGTGTCCTCATTTCTTTTCATTTGGTTTGCCTTAGGGCATTGTGGTTGATGTTTGAATGGTTGTAGGATTTATTCTCCCATTTTCATCCCTTTTATGTGCAAATGTGTGCTTTCCTTTGGATTGTTTCTTCTTTGCTTTTGCATTCCTCCTTGCATTAATAAAGGTTGAAATGTGCTTATGGAGGTGTTTACCCCACACTTTTTCCTTTCTTTGCTTGTGTGTTTCATTGCATATGCATACTTGCATCTTTCTTATTCCTTCTTTTTTTTTTCTTTCTTCTTTGCCATGTTCCCTTAGGATCTTTAATCTCTTGAGATTATGATATACCTTAGGCTTGAACCCATGTATGACAAAATTAGGTAGCATTCCCTTTTATCCCAACTATAGGTACACTTTTCATGAGAACATTAGGTTGAGTCTTAGTCTCCCCTTAGAGTGTTTCTCTCTTCTCATCTTCAAACAATTTCAATTCACTTAATAAAGGTTAATGAATGTTGTGCGTTATGATCCTTTAGTACTTGGGAAGTGGTGATTGGGGGGCTTTCTCTCAATGGCTTAGAGTGTTTAGTGTACACCCTTTGGGTGATATGCGACACATTCGCTCCTAGGTCATAGTCTTTAGTGCAACATGAATTACAAACAATAATCAATGCACTTCTTCTCTAAAAAACACAAACAAACTTCAAAATTTTTTATCCTTCGAGATCTTAATTTGGAAAGCCATTTTCATAAAGAGAGTTTTTTTAACTCTTGGTTCTACTGCAAACAGGTAACGCCTAAGTCTGCAATGGTCAAGCTGCATACACCTAACAGCTGGAACTAAGTTTTAACCCTACTCGGGCCTAAAACATTTTGAACCAATCTGTGGTTGTGTCAGCCCGAACTACATTATCTATGATTTCTCATACCAGATGAGGATACGTAGGCACAAGACGGTGATGTCTTGGCGAGCAACCTTGTCTCACCTTCACCCATAGTTTTCCGAACTACGTTGACTCTGAATTTCCCATTGCACGAGGGAATACATAGGCATAGAGCGGCGATACTCTATCGAGTCTCTTTTCTTTTCTTTTGTCCCTGAGCCGTAGCTTAGATAGTAAACACCCTTTTAGATAGACAACAAAGCGTGGATCCCATCGAGTACGACGGACGTGAAGGGTGCTAATACCTTCCCCTTGCGTAACCGACTCCCGAACCTGAGACATGGTTGCGATGATCTGTCTTTTCCCGTTTCATCAGGTTTCCTCTGATCGTTTCCTTTCCCTCTTTTAGGATAAATAACAAACGGTGACGACTCTTCTGTCATTGCCGGTACCTTTTTCGCAGTAGCGACAACAACCAAAGGATACCAACCAAAAGTTGGGATAACAACCAAAGGATACCAACCAAGAGTTGGGATAACAACCAAAGGACACAAACCAAAAGTTGGGATAACAACCAAAGGATACCAACCAAGACTTGGGATAATGACCAAAGGATACCAACCAAGAGTTGGGATAACAACCTAAGGATACCAACTAAAAGTTGGGATAGACAACCAAAGGATACCAACCAAAAGTTGGGATAACAATCAAAGGATACCAACCAAGAGTTGGGATAACAACCAAAGGATACCAACCAAAAGTTGGGATAACAACTAAAGGATACCAACCAAAAGTTGGGATAACAACCAAAAGATACCAAACAAAATTTGGATAACAACTAAAGGATACCAACAAAAAGCTGAGATAACAACCAAAGGATACCAACCAAGAGTTGGGATAACAACCTAAGGATACCAACCAAAAGTTGGGATAACAACCAAAGGATACCAACCAAGAGTTGGGATAACAACCAAAGGATACCAACCAAGAGTTGGGATAACAACTAAAGGATACCAACCAAGAGTTGGGATAACAACCAAAGGATACCAACCAAAAGTTAGGATAAAGGTTACTCCCTTGGGATATAAATCAACCAAACTGTTGCAGTGAGAATAGGATATCAAATTATTAATTAATTTGAATCATATCTTTAGTTCACAACCGATCTTTGATTTATCCGAAGGAAAAGGTCAAAAGAAGGAAAACCTAATTTTTGCATCGTAAACAATGCGGGAAGAGACCTAGGTAAGGGGTTGGTTAAGCCTAGGGAAGGTATTAGCACCCTAAACTTCTGTAGTACTCTACAGGAACCTTTTGTTTAAGTTTACTATTTTGCTTGATTATCTGCTTTAGGACATATGCTAAGGGTTAAAAGGTGAGAATAAAGACCTAAGGGTTAATCCTAAGTTTACTCGGCAGGATTCACATCTTGTGCCTACGTATCCTGGGTAGGGGATGGAATCAGAGTAATCGTAGTTCCCCTCGAAAGGGAGGAAGAGAAACTTCTTGACTGTGGTCAAGGTTTCCATGGGGAATAAGCGTTCTTAAGGAAGCACTTACGTGGAGTGCAGCGACTCCTATTTCTACGTTGAAAATAGTTGAATTGAAATGAAAAGGGTAAAATAGGTATTCCTACGCGGGAAACCTAAAATCGGAATGCAGCGACTCCTTATCCTATTGCTAGAGTAAAAGGGTAAATTTGTCCACGGCGGGATGCCTATGCAATTAGGGTTTTGGAAAGGGAAATGTTCAAAGATGAGGACTATTGACACGATGGTCAAACAGTTAGACCTAATCCTTAGGAGGGGATTTAACGCTAAATAAAATAATGAAAAACAATAAAGTGGCATTGAAAATAACGGGAAAGTACGGAAACATTAAAGGAAATGCACAACGACGATATACACGTGTAAATTACAACCCCAAAAAAATACGAAAAGAATATGAAATAAAGCGACGATGTCCTCGCATAAAGTTACAACCATAGAGAATGAAAACACGATCAAATGTGAAATTAGTAACCAAGTACAAACACGAGATATGACAGTCAGATGATAATTAGCGAGAATGTTAAGCAGTTTTATGGTTTTTAACAAATGGTTTTAATTTAAAAACTCTTCAAAAGATGGTTTGAACCAATTCTAAATTAAAACAAAAGTTAATTTTAATTTTGAAAATTAGTTTTAAGTTTTTATTAAAAAAAATAACATTAAGTTTTAGGAAACACTTTCAATTAAGTGTAAAAAAAACGTTTTAGTTAACTGTTTTAATTAACAAAAGATGATTTTAATTTTTCTATGTTTTAAAAGAGGGTTTTGAAGTTTAACTTAAAAAAGCTTAATTTTAATTTAACATTTTTAATAGAAAAGTGATCCAATTTTAATCTTTGAAAAAAATGAGTTTCTAATTTTAATTAACGGTTTTAATTTTGAAAGAAAAAATATTAATTTTAATAGATTCTAATTCTAATATTTAATTACATTTTTGTTAAAATAGTTTAATTAAAACTTTAATTCTCATTATTAATTACAAACTAAAATAAACAAATAAAAACATAAAAGAAGTAAATAAGAAAAGGGGTTTAATTTTAAAAAGGTTTTAAAATTTTTGTAAGAGGTTTTAATTTTTAAAAAGGATTTAATTAAGTGGAAAAAGGTTTTGTTTAAAAAATGTTTCGATTTTTAGAAGATACTTTAATTAAAAAAGAAAAGGTTTTAATTTAAAAAATTGTTTTAATTATAAAAATGTTCTAACTAACCTAATTACTAAGTCATAAAATAATGTTAACAATGTTAATCAAGCTATAACCTTATATAGTATTAAATAATAATTATAATAAGAAATGAAAAAAAATAAAAGAAACAGAAAATAAATTGGGGAAATGGGCATTGCTTGCTGCGTTTTGTTTTAGGATTCTATTTTAACCCTTCTTTTTCTTCTTTGACCACACGCGGCGGCTCCCCCATTGTTACCTATTTGAGCTTTTTGCTTTCCACTCTCTTTCTTGCTTGCATGTCTCGTCCTCTTTCTCTTCGTCCCTTTCGCTTGGTACCTGAAAACAAAACAAAAACCATGAAAAGAGCGGCTCACCCTTTATGGGTTTGAGGGGGCTCTACGTGGTGGTTGGACGACCAATGATGAAGCGGAGCTTCTGAGGCTTTTGAGGTTGTCTGCGGTTTATGATGACGAGTCCTCTGGGCTCGCGCAAAAATCCATCCTTTCTGATGTTGCTTTACCGACGATGGATGATGATGGATCCTGATGAATTTTTCAAGAACTTTTTATCTCTGTTGTTCTTTGTTCGCTGATGGTGAACTTTTGGGTCTCCCCTTATGTTGATGAACTTGCGAATTTTATTCTTTATGATAATGATGGTGAAACTCTGGGTTTTCTGGATCCTCCCCTTCTTTAGGGTTTTTATCATCCGCCCCTTCTGTTTTATGTTGAGGCTTTTATAATGTGACTTTGGATTCTTCTGGGCTTGAGCCTTGTTATGATTTTTCTGCTAAAATTGTGGCTATATTGTTGCTTGGATTTGCGTTTTTCCAAGATTGATTGTTGTTGATTTGTTGCGTTTATTTGACAATGAATTTTTAGTTTTGGTTTTGTTTTGGAAACACTAGATTTTCGAAATGTTTGTTGCTGAGGTTGGAAACTTGGAAAGTGTGCTGCGTTTGACCCGTTGTGGTTGGGCTGAAGTTCTGGAATGTTCTTTATGCCTTGTTTGGCTAAACCATTTTTCATGAAAAAGTGCTTTTCCCCAAAAGCACTTATTTTCAGAATCACTTTTTCTAAAAAATCACTTTTTCTCTCTCCGGGAAAAACTCTTGAACAGATATTGTCGGATTTACCGAGGTCAGGAAATAAGTCGGGAGCTGGCTTTGACTTTGTCGTTGCCCTTCCGACGTACCCGATGATGACATTAAGCTGAGGGTATTAGAACCACTTTTCTAACCGTTTAAAAAATGAATAAAAGCAAAAGACTTTTTAGGACAATTTTAGGAATTTAGAAATTTATTTTTGTAATTACTATTTCTTTTGCAATATTGTAATAAAACAAAAAATTGAAATGAATAAAAAATCCAATTATTTCCCCAATTGCCTTTTACAATTTCCGATTTCAATTCCCGATTAAAATCTCCGAATAAACTTAAACGAATAACATCATCTGAATAAATCCAACTTGTTTGATTAAATCCAAATGGCTAAACTCTTCATCCAAATAAAATCAAATTGATTATTTTCTTGCAATTACCTTCCTGATTAAATTCTCCGAAGCAATTCTTCCGATTAAACTCAAATGAATAAACTCAACCGGATAAATTTATTAGATTAAGTTCCAACAGATAAGCCATCTGATCAAACTCAACCCAACTAAATCCAATTAATTTCAATTATCTAATTAAACTTAAATGAATAAGTTCCGTTAATTAAAATTTATCCGACTAAATTTATTGGACTAATTCACATGACACTCCATCAGATTAAGCTAAAAAAAATAAATCCAAATAAACTGAATTAACCTGATTAAATTCCTCTAACAAGATTTATTCGATTAAACCGGGACATGCGGCCATGAACAGATAACCAGAGAAAATTCAATTAACAGCAGAACTAACGATCTTTTGTATCAAAAATTCAAAACGCATCTTGACTGCTTTAACTCGGCCACATGAATCAGCTCAACTATCCGTCCTGGTCAAAACAACAAGCTTCTCATTATAAATTCTAACACGAACCAAAATTCCACTGTTTCCTTCCCAAATTGACCGAGGACCAGCAGAAAGCAGGAAAACGTGCGTCTGTTAAAATAAATTCCGCAAAGCCAATTCTCGCACGATTTAACCTGAATCCAATTCTATCGCAATGCACTCAACTCCATATGGTTTAAGAATCAAACAACATTTCTGATATTCAAACAACGACTGAATTTCAGCTCTTGAATAAATTGTGTTGTGTCACGAGAAATCTGACGTCTGAACTGCCGTAAAATTCAGCTCATCCACAAATAAATTACAGGACTTGGAGATGGAAACCCTAATCACTTGGGGGACCCCTGATGACGACTCAGCTTCATGAATTGTCGGCAGGCTGCAGATTAATGACCATTTTTCCCTTCACTAATTAAATCGCACACAAAGTGATTTTTTCTGCAAAAACCAACACACTGAGCAAACTGGTTAGTGGTTAGTTACAATGCAATGCAAAATGAGATGGAATGCAAAATGAAACGACTAATCTAAGGGTAAAATTTGAGGTATTACAGTTGCCCCTATTTAAATAACTTCACCGGATGATTTTAGCGACGAAGGCTCAAGAAATCATGTGAAAGGGATTTAAATACAGATAACCGAAAATTTTGCCCTTAGATGCTGCGACATGCAACGCTATGGACAACACGAAACGAACTATAATGCTGGAAATGCCATGAATCTAATATGATGCGTATGATGGAATGGTAAATGCACGGATGCAAATGACACGACGACACAGTGGACAGACGCGACGAACAAACCATACTAGGGAATCTAAAGTGATGGCCAACCGGTGCAGGCACGACCAGCTGTCACCTTAGAAGGAACGGTAAGAATGGGATCCTTAATGGAGATGGCACCGATGAGACGGCCCCCACTAGGGAATATCTAAGAGTAATTGTTCAACAAGTTCAGACATGACAGGCTGATACTCTAGGATAAAAGGTAAACATTGGATCCGCACGGTTGTAGGATCAAGTAAACAGAATGCTGGAGCATTGAGAAAAGAATAACATCTGAGCTTCTGGAAACTCTCCTCGTGACGGTATCGAACGGAATTTTCGGGAATCCGTAGAAAATATACAGGGTAGAACCGGATGTATGCCAAAATAAATGGACTTTAATGGGAAATTCCCTGATAAGCTTCTCGAGAGAGAACTGTCACTTATCGTTGGAAAGGACTTATATGCCAAACTGGATAAGCTCTCAAATAAGAAGATTGTTGCTTATCTATGAATAATAGATGAAGAAAAATGATTGATAAGCTCCACTGGAGGGACTTTCGCTCGTCTGATAAAATAAGCTTCCATGATCAAAACATGATTCAGCTTCTTCTTTTCTAAATGATAAAATAAACTTCTTCATACTTCAAGGTCTGTGCTCCCCTGAATATGATTCAGTTTCTTCTTTTACCAAAGGATAAAATAAACTTATTCATACTTCAAGGTCTGTGCTCCCCTGAATATGATTCAGTTTCTTCTTTTACTAAAGGATAAAATAAACTTCTTCATACTTCAAGGTCTGTGCTCCCCTGAATATGATTCAGTTTCTTCTTTTACTAAAGGATAAAATAAACTTCTTCAGAATCCAAGGTCTGTGCTCCCCTGAATATGATTCAGTTCCTTCTTTTACTAAAGGATAAAATAAACTTCTTCATAATTCAAGGTTTGTGCTCCCCTGAATATGATTCAGTTCCTTCTTTTACTAAAGGATAAAATAAACTTCTTCATACTTCAAGGTCGGTGCTCCCCTGAATATGATTCAGTTTAAACCTCCCCCTTCTTCAAGATGAAAAGTAAATGGAAGCCAGCTTCTCGATGGAGATGGCCACTTGCTACTACTCATGAAGAAGATAGGATAAGCTTCTCAGGCGAAAAATACTGCTTATTTGCAAGAGTAGCAAGGATAAGCTTCTCGAATGAGCATTTCTTGTAGAGGTTGTAAAATGTAAATTGTAATGAAGGTTGTAATGAAGATTGTAATGTAAGATTGTAGAGTGTAAGGTAAGGTGTAATGATAGGCTTCTTGTACGAGAACTGTCACATACCATTGTTGTAAAATGTAATGATATAATGATAGGCTTCTCAGGTGAGAACTGTTGCATACCGATTTTTTGTAATATTTGTAATGTAATGATAAGATGATAGGCTTCTCAGGTGAGAACAGTCGCTGATCGGTTGTAAAATATAAGGATAGTTGTAATGATAAGCTTCTCGGATGAGAACAATAGCTTATCATGGTTGAAAGATGTAATGATGAGCTTCTTGGCAGAGGACAGTAGCTTATAGGTAAAGGCATTGTAAGAGGCTCTTTTTTGAAAGATAGTGCAAAATAAATGCACGTTCAGGTAGGTTCGACGACCGATAGGATCAAAGTTCAATCTAGACTCGAGCTAGAAAGAATCTACCAAACAGGACTCCATTGAGGAAATAAACTCAAATGGGGATTATCTTATCCGGGCGCGGAAAGATAACTGAAATAACCATCGTCCATGAGGTTTGAGCTCTGTGGGGAAATTGGAAAAGAGTAGGTATTTTATGCTTAGGGTTGACGATCTACTTGGAGAGAGTGGACAAACCTAGTTACTCGGCGGTAACGACAAAGGATGACACGGATAGCACAACAATGTAGATGTGAATGTGTGTATTAAATGAGTATGATAATGTGTATGAAAATGCTATGAAGATTTCATGCTTAGGCTTATGCACATGCTGACAAAACATACGAGAGGAGGAAACATGAGATGAAGTAAACATCTCGACGGGGATACCCGACGACCTCTGCAACGGTACATCTATCGAAGGATAGGAAAAGTTGATGGCGGAACCAAATTTTGCTTCAAAGTTCCAACTTCTCTGGGGAGAAAATAATCCACTTGGGGATACAATATCATAACTTCCTCATGGGGATATGATACGACTTCACCAGAGAGTATGATGTCATGACTTCACTGGAGAGATTGCTATCATAAACCATAATCAGCCAAAGAAATCTTGGGGTTAGAGACTTCCGGGGATAAAACAAATATCCGCTTCATGGGGAAGATGAGGAGCTAGGAAGCTTCATGGAGAAAGCGTAGCGACTTCCTAGGAATAATACATTAGCTTCCTGGGAGAAAGGTACATCCAACTTCCCTAGGGATAAACTATATCAGACTTCCTCGAGGAGAGTTCATCAGACTTGCTGGGGAGAATTCACCAGACCTTCCTGGGGAAAGTATCTTGACTTCTTGGGAAGAACAACAATCTCCTAGGGAGTATTTCCTGAGGAAAGTAAGGCAATTTTACTGAGGAACAGGTGATTCCACTGGGAGTGGGTCTTTAAGGACACAGAACAAATGGAGGATACCGAGGATATCTCTACAGCCTTGAGAGTCACTAGGGATTTATTGGATGGATCCCAAAATATCATCAGCTTAAAGTCTCGCTGGGGACTATTTCCTGAGTAAAGTATGGCAACTTCAGTGAGGAAGAGATGATACCACTAGGAAGGAGTCCTCAAATCAAATGTAAATTGGAAGATGCTGGTATGATCTCTGCAGTCTTGAAAATCATTGGAGATTACCGGATCAGTCCAAAGTGTTGTCAGCTTAAAGTCTCGCTGGGGACTGCATTAGTTTAAAGTCTTGTTGGGGACTGCGTCAGCTTAAAGTCTCACTAGGGACTACTCTGAGGCGATAGTTGAGATTTACTGGGTACATGAAGAACATTGTGAAAACACAGTAGTTTTGATCTTGAGGGACTTTGTAGTAGTCGCCATTTTGAAAACATAATGCCGCAGAGTACCTGGTTTAAGAAAGAGTAATCTCGAGAGGATTTTACAGAGAACATGGAGTTCAATTGCCCCACTGTTTTCAAACTCTTGGAGAGATTTAGTCGGATCTCGACGTAACTGGCTCAGATCGACGGTGTCATGATTGACTCTTCCCAAAATAGCTCTTAAGGACGTCAGGTTTGCGTCAGTAAGCAATTGGAGAACTACCTGCCCATGTTTAGCAGGATCTTCAAGCTCCACTGATTATGTCTATATGTAAGTTTCTAAGATATCAAGCAAAGTCAACACGCGTGAGATGCCTATCCTTAAATTGCCAATGCAACATGTATATTTGTCTTGAAGTTTTTGTTTTTGAAAAAAGATATCACTATAACTCGTGACCAAAATCACATAGTCAGGATATGAGTTTAATTTGTAAAGCCAACATTAGATTGAGCATAACTCGTATGAGTCATGAAACATGATCTTGTCGAGTACGCTTTCAAAAGAACCCTAATTCAATTAGGTCTTTTAGAGGTTGTATCGTGGCTTGGTTCATGGTTTAAGAAACAAAGGATAGAGGCTCAAAATTTTATTTGTACCCACCCCTTCGTCATGATGTTCTCCCATCCTATATTCAGTTAACTGGATGCGAGCACTCATATCTCAATCGAATTTGATATGGTCGAGAACTCATTAAGGCTTTAGACAATGGCAGTCACTCACCTATTTTCTTTTGTGTTCGATCAACACGACTTTATTCTTTATTGGGGATTCTTTATTGTAATTCCTTGTTATTTTTGCTTTTATTCCCTAACTTTTGTCTAGACAGAGTCTTTTGGATTTGACTTTGGAGTCCAGCGGGATGTCCAAGTTTTTCCTAAGTCTCCTTCGTAGGTTTTGACTTAGCGGCTCTTTTATTACTTCTCATTATTTTTTGCACAAGTCGTGTGACTCTTTTGAAAGGCTTGTGACTGCCCCACTCTTTAAGTAGTAGAGGGATGGTCATTGTGTTTTTTATTTCCAGCCTCCTAATATGTTAAGGATAAAATGGATTCTCGAATGTTCATTCCTCCTTTTTGAAAGTCTGAGCGCTCGATCAGTTTAACTGAAAACTACCCTGCCCCAAGTTAAAGTTGAGGGTTGTTATTTGAAAAGAAAACTCCTACTTCAAGGCTCAAAGGGGTTAAAGAAGGATTATCATCCTTATATCTCCAGTTTTTTAGGGATTTGAAACAATGCCTTACATCATCAGTAGGTTTCAATCGAAAGCATATGACAAGAGATCTGATGTTTTTGGTTCATCATCCTCCTCCCAATTCTCTATCAGAGCAAGAGATCGGGTAAAGTTGACATTAAATTATGAAAAATATTTTTTGTCAGTGAATACAAATGGATTTCTTCAAGACAAACATATGCATTAATTAATCAAAATAAACAAGTTCATACATGCTAATTATGCTTTATCAAAGAAATAAAACACATATAAATAACCAAAATGAACTGTCTAGTAAGTCCTTAAACAGGTGTCTATGAATTCTTTGTATTCAAGGGTGGAACAATAGGAATGTTTTCCTCTAGTGGAGCCTCACTGGAATAGGGAGTGTAGATACGCTCACTACGAGTCGTCTTGCTTGCCCCATCTATATCTGTCACTTCTTCAACATCAGTCTTCAAATCTTCCTTCAGAATAATTTTCCCAGATTCTTTGTCGATCGCACATCATCTTGAGGATTATTAAAGTGAAATAGACTAGGCTTATGAATAAATACTGGCTTCGGCTGATTCATGGGAGAAGTAACTGGCTGAGATAGGTTGAAAACAGGCTTAGCAGAGCTTGATCTTGGCAAATGGAAAACCCTGAGAGGAGTCTCGATCTTCGGCTGAGGATTATCAAAAGACAGTATCTTCTTTTCCAACAAGTCTCTGACAAGGTTCTTAAGATCATAACAGTTTTCCAAATCATGGTCGGGCGCACCCTCATGAAATAAACAATGAGCGGCAGCGTTGTAATTGGCAGGCAAAGGATTACGAGGTGGACCCAAAGCTCGGGTGGTAATCAGACCTTGTTGCACTAATGAAGGGTACAACTCGATAAAAGTCATCAGAATCGGAGGACAAGACTTGTACTGTTTCTTAATCAGACCATTCTGAAGAGGTGCTTGCTTCTTAGGCTGTTGATAAGCAAGAGAATTGGGCGCTCATTGACAGTTGACAGGAGTTTGTGCAGGCTGGTAACCGGGAGGTTGTTGATAAACCAGAGCTTGATAGACCGGAGCCGATTGCAGATACTGATATGTATGAAACTGTTGATTGAAAGGAGGTGCAACAATAGCTACGTAGGGTTGTTGAGCATACTGAACCAGATAACCTTGAACATACTTAGGCGGATGTCGCCATGGTTGATGAGCAGCCATTTTGCGGTTATACCTGCTCGAGGGACTCTTCAGGCGTGTAGGTCCTTTATGATGGTCGAAGCTTGGAGCTTTGCGCTGTGGAGGACTGACTTAGCTTGTTGAACTGGTTGAGCAATAGGATGAGGCACCAAACCGGGTTGAAGACCATAAGAAGGTACGTTTGCCGTGGTAACAGCTAGTTGAGGATCCACAACAGTATTGGTAACCTCAGAAACAACAGTGGGCTGAGTGTCCCTCTTTGCATTAAGAGCTTACAACATCTCCATAATCTGCCCCACACTTCCTCGAAGATCTTCGAGTTCGTTGCTGGCACGATCAATCTCTTGAATTTGTTATGTCATTCTTTTCCGAGTTTGGGCTCTAGTGTTGTACTGATGCTGAGGACCCAGGGTGACGGAACTGAAAGGCGAGAGAACCGAGAATAAGAAACCGGGAGACAAATGCAATGCAAAAATATGATGCTAATATGCGAAATGCAAATGAAAGACTTTCATGGAATTCAAATATTTACAAACATTGCGGGATACCAAAGAAACTTTTATTTATTAATTTTGAAAATGGATTACAAGTAAATATTCTTTAAAAGAAGTCTTAACATAACAGCTAAATAAAAGCTAATAAGACCCTAATGAAGCTTTATGTTCTGCTCTTTGATCTGCTCTTCTAGATGGGCTTTTTGAGGATGAGCCTGTCTTCAAAAGGTAGATTGAGGGTTGGAAGAAAATAAATCCTCCATCAAAACCAAGCAAGGGTACGTTGGAAAAGTCTCCACAACTGTTGGTGATCATATTCCCCTTGATGTCGGATAACTTCAAACATATGGATTTAGAAATGTCTTGCTCTTTAGGGTCCTTCTCCAAGAGAGGGAAAGGAGATCCATCCAAAAGGGTAACCCCACCACTTGAGTGTGCTCTTCTAAGGTAGGTAAGAGCTGATACTCAGGGAATTTAAAGTAAAGATAATCTGGATCGTAGAACTGTAGCAAAACGGAAAGAAGTCTTTCGTCCATTTGAAGTTTCACCAAAAATAGCAACTTTCCATATTATTTTCGGAATCCTTCTTGATCTTGGACTAAAGCTCCCAACTTCCTTAGGTCATCCAACTTAAGACTCTTAAAAGAATATTTCAAAGTATTTTTTGCTACTGTAATCCATGGTATCTTGCAATGTTCATAAATAAAGTTTGAATTCCATGAAATGTAATGCAATGTGATTCTTTATGGATTTAATGCACACATACAAAGTCCTAGGTTAGAGGAACAATGAATGGAGTTAAGGTCTACCCATCCCCATAAGGTATGCACTATAGGTTAGTTGTACCTGCAGAACAAGGGTTCTAAAGCGGTGCCCAAAGTCATCAGTCCATCTTTCGGATATTATCAATTTCCCGACTAACTCGGTGGTTAATAATATTCTCAAGAGAACATCTTTTGAGTGTAGTATCGCGTAGCAACTATTTTGGGAATACTCCCTCATAGTCCTTGCACTACGTCCTAATGAAGGCCAAAGTGGGGTTAAAGGTAACTACGGTCCCCAGTATCGCAGGCTCCAATCGAAGATAGTAATTGTTTTCACGAATACTCGTTCAACAGAACTACCTTTCAAAAGGGCCTCAACTGAGCGGTGATTCTCAAGTCAGTTTGGTCGGGAATCACTCCCTATAAGCCTCGTCGAATATATCACCTCCTATAATAAGCTTACTCAAGTCCAGGTGTAGTACTTATCTCACAACAAAATAGATACCCCAAGCAAGGTACAACAAATATATTATATACAAGCAAGCAAATAATGAAGCAAATAGTAAAAATAAAACAAAGTAGGGGTAACCCTTAAAAGTTTGGATAGTCCCCAGTGAAATCACCATTTTCTGTTGCGATGAGAATAGGATATCAAATTATTAATTAATTTAAATCACATCTTTAGTTCATAACCGATCTTTGATTTATTCGAAGGTGTCGCTACTGCGAAAATCGGCGCCGGCTGAACAGAAGAGTCGCCACCGTGCGTTATTTATCCCACGGGAGGGAAAGGAAACGCTCAGAGTAAACCTCGCACAACACGGGAAAGGTATGGTCGTCGCAACCAAAACCTGGATTCGGGAGTCGGTTACGCAAGGGGAAGGTATTAGCACCCCTCACGTCCGTCGTACTCGACGGGATCCACACTTGTTTTCGGGTATGGATTGTTATTCTATCTACTCTAAAGGTCAGGGGTTAAAAAGAAAAGAGAATGAAAATAAAATGACTCGGCAAAGCATCGCACTTTATGCCTACGTATTCCCGTCTGGAACGAGAAATCAGAGTCAACGTAGTTCGCCTACCTACGGGAAAGGAGGGGAAGGTTGCTCGCTAGGATATCGCATCCTATGCCTACGTACTTTCACACGGCATGAAAGATCAGAGCAAACGTAGTTCGAGCCACGCACGACATAAGTCTGTCTTGGTTGATTTTATTCCTTCTGAAAAAGGTTTTCCTGATTAAAAGTCCACGGCGGACAAAAATGACGTCTTGATGAGTTCACATTCTTTTACGGAAGAAGTGTCTTTTATTGTGTTTGAAATATTATTGTGTTTTTCTGTTTGTTTTGAGAGAGAAGAGACAGAACTCTAACCTACGGTTGCGAAGGGAAACAAACTATCCTAATGTTATCATGCATGGGTTAAGACCTAGTGTCTATCATGCTCCTCTCTTGCACAGAGAGAAACAGAGATCCTACGGGAATAGACGGAAACAGAAACAATATCAGATATATACAGTAAAACAGTAAAATGCATGGATGCAACAGCACAAGCGAGGCAAGGGAGTCCCACTCAACCTCGAACCTAGAAAACAATAGGCAAAAGTGAACAGGCTTCACTTTCAACCCAGCAGGGTAAACAGCAAACAATACAGTCAGGAAAACCAATCAATACATCAGAAATGAAATACAGCAAAAGAAACAGCATCAGCAGCTCTGAATCAACATCTAGCTTCAAGTAATATCCAATCAGCTACAGGCTTCAACAAGCATCAATCTCCATCTTCATGACCTTCAGGCAAGGGCTTTGATCATCAGTCTTCTATCTGCAATGGCTTTTCTTCAAGCTCAAACCTCCAGGATGAGGGATCAGTCACAAGAGTGAAGTGAATGAATGTTAGACAGTTGATTACCTACCAAGGGTGGTTCATCAACTGTTAACATCAAACAGAAAGTTTCCTCTCAAAAGTTCTATCTTTCAAATATATTCACTGATCATTCCAAAGGAAGGAGGTGGATATTTGAAAGAGACTTTGAATCATAGAGAAAGGATGGATACAGACAAGGCATTCCATGTTTGAGAAACAAGCTTTCTAATCTAGAGCTCTGCCTAGCTCCTAAACCCTAGTCTCCTCAGCAGCTGCTGGCAAGAACATCCCCTTCAACTCTGGCAGTTGATCTTCAATCCTTGGATCTCCACTGGTCTTCATCTTCACAAATCTTCAGCTTTCCCAGGGCCCCAGACAAACCCAACACCCAAGCAAGCAAGCAATAATCCCCAGAGGGCACACCACACCAGTCAATCAGATATACAGACAGCATTAATAGCAGTAGGGGAGTCCTGACTTTTCTAAGGGATCTAATAGCTACCCATAGCCCCTATAGTCCCATAACTAATCTAATTAAATCCTAAGTCCTAAGGGAAATGAAATCAAACTTCTTAAGTTGTCACCTAAAACCCTAGTTTTGTTCATGATGTTCAAACCTATTTTAATCACCTAAAATTAATTCCTAAAAATGGGAACTAAAATATTTCTACAAGTTAATCATCTAATCTAAACAATATAAAAAGAATGCACAAAAAATATTAAAGCATGTAAGAGAACAAAAATTATTAAAATGATGCATGAAATGAAACTATTTAATATGACACTTATTTAGAAAATATGGAAAAAATATGGAATAAAAATAAAAATGCAATTTTATTTGATGAAAATTTTCTAGACATTTTAATGGAAATGATGTAAAAAGAATGAAGTAAAAATGATTTTTTATGAATTAGTTATGAATTAATGAAAATTGGTAAAAGTTAAAATGAATTAAGAAATAAAATGAATTAAAAATGAGGGAGGGGGGTTAGAATAGCAGATACACCCAGTTAATAATCCAGGATGGGCCAACAGTGGGGGCGCGCTTAGCATTTGTACTAGGCCCAGAAAACACTCAGAATTAATGAAAATAAAAAACGAGCTGGGGGGTGAAAATAGAAGTGAAATCGCGTTCAAATTGCATTGGGCTTGAAATAGGGGGGTGGGGATAACAACATAGTCTGAGGCCCGCCCGTTTCAATTAATGAAACGGCGCGTTTTGGCCACCATGGAAGTTCACTGATATGCATCATGATAATTCTTAATCAAACTTACCCTAACCTAATCTATGCCTAATGGTGATCAACCTGCGCTATCAAGCTAAGATTATGATGCACTAACCTAAGAGATTTAAACCCTAACAGTTTGTTGCACCTGCTAACAACCATCACCAAATCATTCCAAATTCATCCTAACTGTTCTCCTAACCACCTAGATCAAATCTAAACTAACAACAACATGCTAAACTAACTAGATCGAGCTGTGTGAATGAAAACTCACCTGGTGTGAAACCTTGAAAACAGCTATGGAAGATTGAGGATCTGAAGCTTTTAAGACTTGGATCTTGATCAAATTACTCAGGTATTGATTCTGTATGCAGTGTTGTGATGATTCTTGGCTTGAATTATGCTGTCCACTTGAAACTCCAATTTTGATGTTGATGAAAAAGGTGCTCGAAAATGGATCCTAATCACCAAAACTTTGCTTCAATTCTGATCTAGGATGATGATGGAGCAAGATTGAATTGATGTGGATGATGATTTTGTGAAGAATTTGTGAGATTGGAATGAAACTTCAAAGAGAAAGAATGAGGGAATTTTGTGAAATTCTTGGTGAAAATGAAGCCAACCCTTGCTAAATTCTCATTTCATGAATATATAGACCTCATATGAACATTCTAGATCCATCTTGCACATTCCCTTGCTTTCCAACTTTGATCCATTTTGGTTATGTTTCTTCAATTACAAGTAACCAAAGATAACTTTCTTTTTTCCTTCTAAACTCAAAAAAGTGTTTGAACCATTGTTCTTAGAATTGTTTTTCCATTCAAAATCATATATTGGAAGTCTCCATTTGGACTTAGAAATCTCCCAAACCATTTTCCATCTTGAATTTATTCACTTTATAAGCCATTTTAGTTCATATTTTGACCAATTATGCAACTTCATGTTATGAGCTTCTCCAATAATTTGTGACCTTCTTTCTAGACTTAAAATCCCATTTGGAGCAAGTTTGATGTTGTAAGTTTTTCCATTTGAGGCCTCCTTGTATGAGTTTTGGACATAGGTTAAAATGACCTGTAATTCACAAATGCCCAAAATACCCTTTGCTTGCCAAGACCATAAGTTGAGTTCCACACATCATATGAAGGCATACTATACCATTATAGAAAGCTAAGACAATGAGGAACAATTCTTATGTTTACCAAGAATTCATTTGAAATTTCCTTGAGGGGTAAAAATTTCTTGGAAGTCAAGTCACTTTCACAGACAAAAATTCAGATACCTCAGATGACCTGTAACTTGTAAGGACCATAACTTGAGTTCTATAAATCTCCTTGAGGTCTTCCACCACTCAAATTAAAGGTCTTGAGATCCTCTACAAGTTTCATGTTGGCCAAGAAGCCATTTGAAGCTAGCATTTTGACTTATCTTGCTTGGAAATTTGACCTAAACTAGGGGATTTTACACAGAAACCCTAATTTAGTAACTCCTCTTCTCCTTGATTTCTCCTGAATTTTCCTTGGCATATCTCCATATCCTTCTTTATATGTCCAATGATGAACCCCACATCTCCTTAATAGACTTGAATGCCCCTTAAATCAGTCAATTGACCTAGGGTTGACCTAGGGTTGACCCAGATGAAACCCTAGTTGACTGTCTTCAACTGTAGCTCTTATGCTTTCCTCAATGACTTGTCTCCTTCTCCAAATGACTTTCTAAGTCTCTCATAATGTCTAGATGCTCTCCATGCCTTCAACTCACAGCTCACAATCCTCTTGTTGATCCTCAGATACCCTCAGCTAGGAGATGGACTCAAGGCTTGATCTGCTGAACTCTTTGCTTTCAAATTCTTTCCTGATGACTTGAATATGATTGGATTGAGATAATAACCTCTTGATAGGTCTCTAGAGATGAGAATCATGATTGGTCCCCTGTTGAATGACTTGCTATGCTTGTGCTATGCAGATGGTTAGTCTATGTACATGACTCTATATGCAAATGCTAATGATAATGAAGCATGAACCAAGGAATAAGGTTGGGCAAATTTTAGGGTGCAACAGAAGGAAAAGATCAAAAGAAGGAAAACCTAATTTTTGCATCGTAAACAATGCGGGGAGAGACCTAGGTAAGTGGTTGGTTAAGCCTAGGGAAGGTATTAACACCCTAAACTTTTGTAGTACTCTACAAGAACCTTTTGTTTAAGTTTACTATTTTGCTTGATTATCTGCTTTAAGGCATATGCTAAGGGTTAGAAGGTGAGAATAAAGACCTAAGGGTTAGTCCTATGTTTACTCGGCAAGATTCGCATCTTGTGCCTACGTATCCTGGGTAGGGGATGGAATCAGAGTAATCGTAGTTCCCCTCAAAAGGGAGGAAGAAAAACTTCTTGACTGTGGTCAAGGTTTCCATGGGGAATAAGCATTCTTAAAGAAGCACTTACGTGGAGTGCGGCGACTCCTTATCCTATTGCTAGGGTAAAAGGGTAAATTTGTCCACGGCAGGACGCCTATGCAACTAGGGTTTTGGAAAGGGAAATGTTCAAAGGTGAGGACTATTGACACGGTGGTCAAACAGTTAGACCTAATCCTTCGGAGGGGATTTAACGCTAAATAAAATAATGAAAAATATTTAAGCGGAATTGAAAATAACAGGAAAGTACGGAAACATTAAAGGAAATGCACAGCGATGATATACTCGTTTAACTTACAACCCCCCAAAAAATACGGAAAGAATATGAAATAAAAGCGACGATGTCCTCGCATAAATTTACAACCATAGAGAATGAAAATACGGCCAAATGTGAAATTAGTAACCAAGTACAAACACGAGATATGACAGTCAGATGATAATTAGCGGGAATGTTAAGTAGTTTTATGGTTTTTAACAAATGGTTTTAATTTAAAAACTCTTCAAAAGATGGTTTGAACCAATTCTAAATTAAAACAAAAGTTAATTTTAATTTTGAAAATTAGTTTTAAGTTTTTATTAAAAAAATAACATTAAGTTTTAGGAAACACTTTCAATTAAGTGTAAAAAAAAAGTTTTAGTTAACTGTTTTAATTAACAAAAGATGATTTTAATTTTTCTATGTTTTAAAGGAGGGTTTTAAACTTTAATTAAAAAAAAAGCTTAATTTTAATTTAACATTTTTACTAAAAAAGTGATCCAATTTTAATCTTTGAAAAAAATGAGTTTCTAATTTTAATTAATGGTTTTAATTTTGAAAGTAAAAAATATTAATTTTAATAGATTCTAATTCTAATATTTAATTACATTTTTGTTAAAATAGTTTAATTAAAACTTTAATTCTCATTATTAATTACAAACTAAAATAAACAAATAAAAAAATAAAAGAAGTAAATAAGAAAAGGGGTTTAATTTTAAAAACGTTTTAAAAATATTTTTAAGAGGTTTTAATTTTTACAAGGGTTTTAATTAAGTGGAAAAAGGTTTTATTTAAAAAAAGTTTTGACAAAAAAATGTTTTGATTTTTAGAAGATACTTTAATTAAAAAAGAAAAGGTTTTAATTTAAAAAATTGTTTTAATTATAAAAATGTTCTAACTAACCTAATTACTAAATCATAAAATAATGTTAACAATGTTAATCAAGCTATAACCTTATATAGTATTAAATAATAATAATAATAATAAGAAATGAAAAAAAATAAAAGAAACAGAAAATAAATTGGGGAAATGGGCATTGCTTGCTGCGTTTTGTTTTAGGGTTCTGTTTTAACCCTTCAACTTCTTTGACCACACGCGGCGGCTCCCCCATTGTTACCTATTTGAGCTTTTTGCTTTCCACTCTCTTTCTTGCTTGCATGTCTCGTCCTCTTTCTCTTCGTTCCTTTCGCTTGGTACCTGAAAACAAAACAAAAACCATGAAAAGAGCGGCTCACCCTTTATGGGTTTGAGGGGGCTCTACATGGTGGTTGGACGGCCAATGATGAAGTGAAGCTTCTGAGGCTTTTGAGGTTGTCTGCGGTTTATGATGACGAGTCCTCTGGGCTCGCGCAAAAATCCATCCTTTCTGATGTTGCTTTGATAACCGATGATGGATGATGATGGATCCTGATGAATTTTTCAAGAACTTTTTATCTCTGTTGTTCTTCGTTCACTGATGGTGAACTTCTGGGTCTCACCTTATGTTGGTGAACTTGCGGATTTTATTCTTTATGATAATGATGATGAAACTCTGAGTTTTCTGGATCCTCCCCTTCTTTAGGGTTTGCGTCGTCCTCCCCTTCTATTTTATGTTGAGGCTTTTATAATGTGACTTTGGATTCTTCTGGGCTTGAGCCTTGTTACAATTTTTCTACTAAAATTGTGGCTGGATTGTTGCTTGGATTTGCATTTTTCCAGGATTGATTGTTGTTGATTTGTTGCGTTATTTTGACGATGATTTTTCAGTTTTGGTTTTGTTTTGGAAACACTGGATTTTCGGAATGTTTGCTGCTGAGGTTGGAAACTTGGAATGTTTGCTGCGTTTGATCTGTTGTGGTTGGGCTGAAGTTCTGGAATGTTGTTTATGCCTTGTTTGGCAAAACCATTTTTCATGAAAAAGTGCTTTTCCCCAAAAGCACTTATTTTCAGAATCACTTTTTCTAAAAAATCACTTTTTCTCTCTCTGGGAAAAACTCTCGAACAGATATTGTCGGATTTACCGAGGTCGGGAAATAAGTCGGGAGCTGGCTTCGACTTTTTCGTTGCCCTCCCGACGTACCCGATGATGACATTAAGCTGAGGGTATCGGAACCACTTTTCTAACCGTTTAAAAAATGCTTGTTTGCTGTTGACTTGCAGGCTCGAAGAAAAAGATTGAAAACTCGAAGAATCGGAAGCAGAAGACTTTTTAGGACAATTTTAGGAATTTAGAAATTTATATTTGTAATTACTATTTCTTTTGCAATATTGTAATAAAACAAAAAATTGAAATGAATAAAAAATCCAGTTATTTCCCCAATTGCCTTTTACAATTTCCGGTTTCAATTCTCGATTAAAATCTTCGAATAAACTTAAACGAATAACATCATCTGAATAAATCCAACTTGTTCGATTAAATCCAAATGGCTAAACTCTTTATCCAAATAAAATCAAATTGATTATTTTCTTGCAATTACCTTCCTGATTAAATTCTCCGAAGTAATTCTTCCGATTAAACTCAAATGAATAAACTCAACTGGCTAAATTTATTAGATTAAATTCCAACAGATAAGCTATCTGATCAAACTCAACTCAACTAAATCCAATTAATTTCAATTATCTGATTAAACTTAAACGAATAAGTTTCGTTAATTAAAATTTATCCGACTAAATTTATTGGACTAATTCACCTGACACTCCATCAGATTAAGCTTGAAATAATAAATCCAAATAAACTGAATTAACTTGATTAAATTCCTCTAACGAGATTTATTCGACTAAAACGGGACATGCGGCCATGAACAGATAACCAGAGAAAATTCAATTAACAGCAGAACTAACGATCTTTTGTATCAAAAATTCAAAACGCATCTTGACTGCTTTAACTCGGCCACCTGAATCAGCTCGACTACCCGTCCTGGTCAAAACAACAAGCTTCTCATTATAAATTCTAACACGAACCGAAATTCCACTGTTTCCTTCCAAAATCAACCGAGGACCAGCAGAAAGCAGGAAAACATGCGTCTGTTAAAATAAATTCCGCAAAGCCAATTCTCGCACAATTTAACCTGAATCCAATTCTATTGCAAAGCACTAAGCTCCATATGGTTTAGGAATCAAACAACATTTCTGATATTCAAACAACGACTGAATTTCGGCTCTTGAATAAATTGTGCTGTGTCACGAGAAATCTGACGTCTGAACTGCCGTAAAATTCAGCTCATCCACAAATAAATTACAGGACTTGGAGATGGAAACCCTAATCCCTTGGGGGACCCCTGATGACGGCTCAGCTTCATAAATTGTCGGCAGGCTGCAGATTAATGACCATTTTCCCTTCACCAATTAAATCGCACACAAAGTGATTTTTTCTGCAAAAACCAACAAACTGAGCAAACTGGTTAGCAGTTAGTTACAATGCAATGCAAAATGAGATGGAATGCAAAATGAAACGACTAATCTAAGGGTAAAATTTAGGGTATTATAGTTGCCCATATTTAAATAACTTCACCGGATGATTTTAGCGACAAAGGCTCGAGAAATCATGTGAAAGGGATTTAAATACAGATAACCGAAAATTTTGCCCTTAGATGCAGCGGCATGCAATGCTATGGACAACACGAAACGAACTATAATGCTGGCAATGCCATGAATCTAATATGATGTGTATGATGGAATGGTAAATGCACGGAAGCAAACGACACGACGACACAGGGGACAGACGCGACGAACAAACCATACTGGGGAATCTAATGTGATGGCCAACTGGTGCAAGCACGACCAGCTGTCACCTTAGAAGGAACGGTAAGAATGGGATCCTTAATGGAGATGGCACCAATGAGACGGCCCCCAGTAGGGAATATCTAAGAGTAATTGTTCAACAGGTTCAGGCATGATAGGCTGATACTCTAGGATAAAAGGTAAACATTGGATCTGCACGGCTGTAGGATCAAGTAAACAGAATGTTGGAGAATTGAGCAAAGAATAACATCCGAGCTTCTGGAAACTCTCCTCGTGGCGGTTGTCACACCCTCATTTTCACCGTTAGCCTTTTATACCCTACATTCGGCATATCATACATCATTCTATTGCGTATCGAGCATGCGGGTTCACAAGGTACGAACTAGGCCGTTTGGTTGTAACTTGTCTATTTTCGGACTACATGAAAAAAGGTTCATCACCTAAGGTTTGATCTAAGGAAAAAGTCTACTCATGAAAATTTTGGCAAGGGGAAGTTACTTGACAAAATACAAGGATATTCAAGATAAATATTAATAGACATGAATGCTAGGCCAAATCCAAAGCTCCTTCATACATGTTTATTTTTATGGCATAAGTGGAGTGCAAATTATTAAGGCATGAATCAAGATCATCAATGCATAATTCAAGATTTCATTTTTAAGCACATGAGGGAATCCATCATCCAAAATTCAAGATTCATGAATGGAGATAAAAATAATACTAAGAGGAATTTTGTGACATTACAATCATGTCATTTGTTACAAAAATTCCAACTCTAGATAATGTTTAGAAATTAATCTATTTCTAAATCTTCATTCAAGTCTTTAATCAAATCTATGATATGGTACTCTTCATACTACACCATTGTTTTCATGTGCTATATTATGCTCACAAACATCCAAGAAATATGCAAGAATTAAATCAACATTGGAATGTTTATGGGCCAAGATTATGCATGTTCAATCATAGGCAAAACAGCCCCATGCAAGAGTTGAAGAATTACTACATGGCACAAAATCAAGAGGACAACATGTACTATGTTACAAGATCATTTTTTATGTCACAAAGTCAAGGAAATAGCATGTAAATGATATATTTACTTACTAAATATCAGTTTGCAAATGCTGTCAAAGAGTGGTAACAATTGGCTACATGGCAAGATACAAAGCAATACCATCCAAGAGACTAATGGGCAAAAAGAGGGATAGTAGTATAGTATGCTACAGCAGAAAAATGCAGCAAGTCATACTAGAAATAGAAGGGAAAAGTGGGGCTGCACAAAAGGAAGAAAAAGGCATTGCCAAGAATGGAAAGTTGGTGATGAAAAGGTGTGCAAAGTGTGTGGCTTTAGGACAGCAGAAAAAGTTGACAGAAAAGGTGGAAAATGGGCTGCAAGCAAGCATAGAAAGCATAGTATTCCTTACTATCAAAACATAACACAACACAAGAAGCAAGCAGAGTAGAGACTACACATAAAGAGCAAAGAGTAAGAGCAAAAAACCAGAAAATAATTAGCAAGAAACCCTCAAAAAAACAGAAAAAAAGAGAGTGAGATAGAGACACAAGAGGATCATTGAGAAACCAAACCTTCACAACATAGAGTGAAGAGGGGAGAGCACATCCAACAAAGGTCATTGGAGTACTTGCAAGAAGGATAGAAAGCTCTTGGTATCCATTTCTTCAAATCTTTCTCCTTTTATTCTTTGCTTTTATATTCATTTCATTCACTCTTTTATGTGTTGTTGAACTGTATATCATGTAAGATCCCCTAAGGGACTAAGAAACCACAAAAACGAAACGAAAACATAAAAAAAATGTGAGATTTCGACCTGGACCAGCAACACGGGCCGTGTCACACGACACGGTCGGCCGTGTCACGCTACTGTATGAAGTTTTTTCCCCAGGCCTTGCAACACGGGCTGTATCACACAACACGGCCGGCCGCGTTGCATCACTGTTTCAACTTTTTTCACCTGTGTCACACCACTGTTTCCTCCATATTTTTTTACCGTTTTCACTTCGTGCCGTTTTTTTTGTGTGTCTCGATTTTTTTGAGTCGTGTGGCTTATGTTTGTATGATGTTTGTATGTGAATATTGTTATGGCCCTTGTTGACCTTTGTTTCCAAAAACTATTTTTAAAAGTAAACTCTCGATTTTATCGAGCCATTTTTGACCATGTAAGTCGGATGCCTTGTGCACCGCCATCGACCTAAATCGCATCACTTCAAATATCTTTACAAGCAATAAATCTTGATCCAACGTCAAGTGTTTCTCTTTTCGCATAAAAATACAAAAAAAAAACACAATAAAATATATGATTGGAATTATGCACCATGAACTTTAAAGTGGTGGAGAAGGAATGAGAATGGAACCCTCCTACACTCATTCCGAATGTTTCGAATACAAGGCGCTCGACTTGGTTATTCGAGACATTCATCTCTATCCAAAGTCTTTTGTATAATCCTAATCAAGAACACATTTTCTTCAAAAAAAAAACTAAAAAACAACATCAACTCATCAAACTATTTTTGCCTTAGGGCGTCAATCCAAAAAACCCTTTTTCAAGGTATAAAATCAACCAACAAACAACAATTTCATAAAGCCTCCGAACTACGGAGCTCTGATTCTTCACTTCTTTTAAGTGAGGATACGTAGGCACAAGGGCCACAATCCTTGGCGAGCACTATAATAAAACAACCAACCCCTCCTTTCCTTAAGCAAACAAACTTTTAAGATAAAACACCCATTCACGCCAAATAACCTAGAAGGTTCCCATCGAGTACGATGGATGCGAGGGTTGCTAACACCTTCCCTTCGCATAACCGACTCCCGAACCCTAAGACTTGGTTGCGACGACCACGCTCTTTTCCCTAAGGTTTTATCGCTATTTCCCTTTCCCTCCATTGGGATAAATAAAATCCGGTGGCGACTCTGTGTCATTTTTCGCGTAGCGACAGCGGTATCGAACATAATTTTTGGGAATCCGTAGAAAATATACAGGGTAGAACTGGCTGTATGCCAAAATAAATGGACTTTAATGGGAAATTCCCTGATAAGCTTCTCGAGAGAGAATTGTCACTTATCGTTGGAAGGGACTTATATGCCAAAATGGATAAGCTCTCAAATAAGGAGACTGTTGCTTATCTGTGAATAATAGATGAAGAAAATTGATTGATAAGCTCCACTGGAGGGACTGTCACTCATCTGATAAAATCACCAAACAAGACCGAACACAAATTACCAACCAAGAGTTAGAATCACTTAAACACTCTGCAAGGGATAACACCGACCCAAAAGTTGAAGAACGAGGCTATAAGCCAAAAGTTAGGATTAGCATAACACCGACCAAAGGCGAACTCTGAGGGAGAAAGATACCAACCCCAACAGTTAAACCAACAAAAGAAGACTACCAACCAAGAGTTGGAATCACATCAACAAAACTTTACCAACCAAAAGTTGGAATCAAGCAAAGGCTACCAATCAAGAGTCGGGATTATCGGAACACCAAACGGAAGCAAACTCACCACAATGAAGAATACCAACCAAAAGTTGGGATAACAACTCCGCAAGGAAAACCAAAGGCTACCAACCAAAAGTTGGGATAACACCTGTCGCAGGAGCAAAAAACACCCAGCGGAAAAACAGAAGAGTCGCCACCGTTTGTTATTTATTCCAAAGAGAGGGAAAGGAAACGATCAGAGAAAACCTACAAAAAAGGGAAAAGACAGGTCATCGCAACCAAATCTTGGGTTCGGGAGTCGGTTACACGAGGGGAAGGTATTAGCACCCCTCACGTTCGTTGTACTCAACGGGATCCATGCTTGTTGTCTAGTAAAAGGGTGTGTTTATCTATCTAAGCTACAGGCTCACAGGGACAAAAGAAAAGAAAAGAGACTGGATAGAGCATCGCTGCTCTATGCCTACATATTCCCTCGTGCAATGGGAAAGTCAGAGTCAATGTAGATCGGAAAACTACGGGTGAAGGTGGGGGAAGGTTGCTCGCCAAGACATTACCGTCTTGTGCCTACGTATCCTCATCTGGTATGAAAAATCAGAGAAAACATAGTTCAGGCTGACACAACCATAGATTGGTTCAAGTGTTTTAATCGAGTAGGGTTAAACCTTCGTTTCAGCAGTTAGGGATGATGCATGCTTGCGGTAGAACCAAGAGTTAACAACACTCTTTTATGAAAATGGTTTCAATTAATCCCGAAGGATAAAAAGGTTTGAGGTTTTGTTCGTGTTTTTTAGTGAAGTGAGTTAGCTTGATTTGTGATTCACGTTGCACTAAAGACTATGACATAGGAACGAATGCATTGCATATCGCCCCCAAATGGGACGTACGCTAAACACTCTAGACAAGCGAGAGGAGACCCCTCACTCATCATTTCCCATGTGCTTAAGGCTCGTAGCGTACAACATTCATCGTATTTATTAGATGGGTTAGAATGTGTTTTGAGATGAGAAGAGAGACGCACAGAAGGTCTAAGGGAAACTCGACCCTAATGTTGTCATGCAAAATGGACCTAAAGTTGGGATTGAAATGGAAATCTCCCCTAATGTTAGCATGCTTGGATTGAACACCTAATGTCTCTCCTACTCCCAAAGGGACTAGGAATCCTAAGGGATCATGGCAAAGGAACCAAGTAAACACAAGGTAAATCAGTCACAAGTAGAAAGAAGTGAAAGAGAAATGCAAACATGAAATGCAAGCACAAAGGATGCAAAGAAGAGTGGGAGGAAAAAAGTGTGGGACAACAGCCACCACAAGCACATCTCAACCAAGCAATGCAAGCAAAGAAAACAATGCAAATGATCATCACTTTGAACCACATCCATAAGCATGCATTCAAGTGGAAATCGAACATGCGTGTCGAAGAAATCATGATTAAACAATCAAAACAACAACACATATCCAAAACATCTCACTCCAAATGCATCATATCGATCCATGAAGATTCAAAGTGAGAGAGCACCAAAACAACCTTGAAAATCAGCAAAACAGGCCTGCTGGCACAATGTTAATCTGTTAACACCAGGGGTTAACCGATTAACCAGTTGAAAATGTTTGAAATTTTGAATATTCACACTGGTTAATCGATTAACCAGTTTGCACTGCATCTGGTTAACCGATTAACACTGTACCAGAAGCAAAAAACAGCATCTCAAAAGCACTTTTCATCAATTAATAACTTCTCCAATAATCCAGATGATTGTATAATCAATTATGCACAAATTTAAATTAGAAAAAAGTGATCCAATCAACATGTAAACACATTAAAACAGCAAGATCACCAATCACACGGATCAAAATTAACCAAATCAATCAAAAATGAAGATCAACATGATGATTATGCAAATAAGCTCAAAAAAATAGAATCGGATCTAGAATTTCCAACCTACAAAGCTGAGATTTGCGTTGGTAATTGTTGATTCAACCTCAGTTAAGCAGATCCAAGCTAGAAATCCAGAATTCCTTCAAGATCCAAGTGATTACTTGAAGTAGAAATGAAGATCCACCAAAATTAAGCAAGGATTATCCAAATAAGCTCCTCTAGATCAACTTCAAAATTCAGATCCACACTAGCACGAAAATTGAATGGAGAATTGGAGATGATATGGATGAAGGATGGAGGTTTTGGCTCTAGATCCTTCTTCTGGTGTAAAATAAATTTGGGAGAGAATCAAAGTGGTTCTAGATCCTTCTTCTGGTGTAAAATCAATTCACAAGTGATCAAAATTGACCCCAAAGTGGCTGCCTTTGAAAATTCACGTGCAGAGCTGAAATTTGCCTTGGTTAATCGGTTAACCATATGGGTTATTCGATTAACACCTTTAAAAATTCAAATTTGACCTGATTTTGACCTGGTTAATCAGTTAACCATTTGGTTAATCGATTAACACCTTCAAGATTTGAATTTTGGCGCCTTTTGGAGGGATATCTGCACATTTGCCCGTTTTCATCTGTTTTAAGCGATGTTCAGCCTCTGAAACTTGCTCTTGGATACTATAACTGTGAGAATGCTTGAGGTAGCCTGAATGCTGCCTCTTGAGCTGAAAATAACCTGTAAAATAAAATAAAATTGGCCGCTCGATCGTCAGGAAAAATAAATGCCGGAGCTCCTGATGCTTGTTGTTCAGTCTCTTGTACTAAAAGAGCCTTGTGTCACAGAAAAACCTTGATCCCATGCCTCAACAACAGATGCTATGATATGCAGAAATGCGAAAATGCAAAGAAACAAAAGTCAGTCCAGGTTAAAACAGAAGGGAAAATTTTGGGGTGCTATAGCTGTCCCTATTCAATCGACTTGGACCTGAACGGATGAAAAGCACCAGCTTTTAAACATTCAAGGTAGAAGGTGATTGAACTCCAAAAGAACTCAGAAATTTGCAACCTGCAAGGATGCAAAATAGTGAATACCAACCAAAAGTTGGAGTGCGACACGTTGAGGATACAATCCAATATGAACCATCAACCAACGATACCAACCAAAAATTGGGATAGTAGCCAAAGGATACCAACCAAAAGTTGGGATGAAACTTGAATCAAGAACCTGCAGGACATACAACCAATAGACTTATGACCTGAGGACAAGAAAAACTCCAATGGGAAAATAAGAGAGAAGCTTATACCCGACCACCCTGCAGGGACCAAACGTCTACCAAATAATAATAAAAGGATACCATCCAAAAGATGGGATGACCAGCAAATGAGAACCAACCAAGCATTGGGACCAAGGTCAGAGAATACCAACTAAGAGTTGGAATACAACCAAAGATACCAACCAAGAGTTGGGATACCGACTTCGTCGGGGAGCACAAGAGGAAAATACCCAAGCAGTCTTGTGGTGACTTCACTAGGGAAAGAGTAGATTAGCCAGACAACTCTTCACATGACATACACCCACCAAAAGATAATAATCAAGGCATACCATCCAAAAGATGGGAAAAGGGTTACTCTCTAGGGAATACAATGACCAAAAGTCAGTATGCAACAAAAGGTAATGAACACAAACTACCAACCAAAAGTTGGAAACATCCTATGAAACACAACGACCACAAGCTACCAACCAAAAGTTGGAATCACTTCCCACAAAATCTCACCAACCAAAAGTTGGAATCAGACAAAGCTACCAACCAAAAGTTGGAATGACGACTCCATCGGGGAATAGAGGAGGACTACCAACCAAAAGTTGGGATAAACATACCACCACCAAAGGATAACCAACTAAGAGTCGGAATAACAAAATCCAAGAAAGGAAGACTACCAACCAAGAGTTGGAAATGAAGGTGGGAAAAACACTTAGAAGGGGGGTTGAATAAGGGTTTTAAAATGATTATGGCAATAAAAACAACACAATATTTTTATCCTAGTTCGTTGAACTCAACTAATCCAGTCCACCCTACCAAGGTGATTTCCCTTTCTCAATAAGGACTTAATCCACTATATTCAAAGATATTACAGTGTCAACCACTAAGACAACTGTCTTAGTCTTCTCAAGAAATCCTGACCATAACTTGGTCTTCTTAAGGAACCTTTTACAAATGAATGTAAACTAACAAGTGTTTAAGATGCTTCTAAAAAGCTATATCACAACTGTGATTTTTACACTTAGATTAAGAACGAATAAAAACTATTCAGCTTATGAAATATATTACATGAGAGCTTGAGAGTAGTTTTCAATTTGATTTCTCAATAATTCGTCAACTTTGAAATGTTGTTGAAGACATCCTTTTATAGAGTAGAAAGTCCAATGCTTGAAGACTGTGCGTAGCAGAGAAGCTGTAACATTTTTGTCTTCTATTGACTTTAGCTTTCCCAGAAGAGGAATGTTCAGACAAATCCCTTTTTTCTGATTTCCTGTGCCATACATGAATAAGGAAAGAGTCGTTTGGAATATGCCAACAAATATATCTTTGAATAATATCTTCTTCAACAAGCTTCTGTCTCAAAGTTATCAATATCAGAGTCTTGAAGTGATCAGAGTTTGATGGTATCAGAGTCTTGATGTTATCAGAGTTTTGCAGCTAATGTGCTTCAGCGTGAATATCAATCAGAGCAGAGTTTGAATAACATAGCCTCTGTACTTGCAGCGAAAAGTAATTTCAGAGTCTTCTTGAAACAATGCGTGAAACTCTTCATACAAATTCTTCAACTACACTTCAGAGACTTCTGCAGCTTCTACTTCAGAGTCTCTTCTGGCAGCGCTCAGAGTCTTCTGATGACTTGCTTCTGATGTTCAGCTTTGCGTAGAGTGATGTTCAGATGCATTTTTGCTTCCATAAGAATATTTATTTTAATATCTGAAACAAAAACACTTGAACAAAATTAGAGTATATATTTTCTTAATATAAAATTACATTAGTGTTATCATCAAAACATAGAGATATATTAAACACCAATCTGTGTTCTAACAATCTCCCCCTTTTTGATGATGACAAAAACATAGAAAATTCTGTTCAATAAAAGGATAAATATATAACTCCCCCTGAGATAAAGAATCTCCCCCTGAAATGAATACTCTAATAGAAGAAAATACTTCCCTTTTGCATGAGTATACTTTTCAAATTAAGAGCCTAGTTAGAATCCTTGTTAGAATATACTTTCCAGAATCAGATCTTGACTTACTTTCCAGAATCAGAGCCTGGTAATCAGAACCTGGTTTGAATTAAGGTCTGGTTTGGGGATTCTCAGGGTAACTTCAATGAATTTTGTCAAATGATATGTTATAGTTCTGAAAGACTAAAATTCAATGTTAGTTATAATTTATTATGTCTGAATTCCATTTTAGTAACTGTTTATTTTTGAACAATCAGAATTTCTTTTTCTCCCCCTTTTGGTCATAATAAAAAAAAAAACCTGTAAAGACAAATAAAGGATAACAAAAGAAAATAATATAAAACCAGATAAGGAAACAACCAACTTCATTGATAAATGAAATCTAGAAAACATTTAGATAAACAACATCAACAACAAAAACAACAAACAGGTGCACAAACATAACAGAAAACAACTAAGGTTGGCGAGAGGCTATCATTTTCAGAAGGTTTGTAATCTCAGAAGTAGATTCCTCTTGTCTAGTCATCCAAGTTTTAATCTCATCTGTGGTTTGTTCTTGCTTGACCATCCATGTTCTGATCTCTTTGTTGCTGGCTTCTAGTTGAGCAAACTTTTCTTCTAAATCTGGATTTTCTGTCTTAATTTCAGAAGAAGCAGGAGCAGATGCAGATGCAGGAGCTAGAGTATTATCAATGACCATAGCAGATGCAGATGCATTTTCTTGAATCACAGAATTAAATGCTTGTTCCAGAATCGTTAGAGCTGACTGATTATATACCAGAGTTTTTTCATGTGCATATTCTTCTGTCAGAACTTTTGTAGGAGCAGATTCTTCAGCAATCACAGAATTAGCAGATTCTTCAGAAGATGAATTTTCCAGAAGAAGGGTTGGTGTTCTGGTAACATTCTAGAGAGTCTGTCTGACAACTTCAGAAATATGATCTTCGCATCATCAGAGCAAACATTCTTTAAATTTGAAGCAACAATGTTGAATCTGGATATGAAACTATTCTAAATAGCATCAGAGTCATCTGGATTGATGCTTCTGAGGCATTTTTCCTTAACAACATCTAAATTCATCTTTATTTCATTTTCAAAATTAGCAATCAAAACATCAACATTCAGCCTAGGTTTAGGTTTCAGGTAGGCTTCCAGAGGTGATGTTTTGGGTTTTTCTGGTGGGGGTGGTATTGTAAAGGTTGGGATAATGAACATAGGATGAGAGAAAGATGAAAAAGATATTTGGCCAGATGATTCAGTGATAGCCTGACGTTTTGGATAAAAGTTTTTAAGTTTGAGTCCAGAGGGAAGGTCATCAGATGGAAAAGGTTTTAATGAAGCAAAAGAAACAAAAGCATATGATCTTGGTTTTGGTTTTGGAGTGGGTTGAGAAAGGATAGATTCAGATGGAATGAATACATCTGGTTGTTTTGGTTCATAGCCACGGAGTGAGGGGGTGAGTTTACTTCTAGGGGTAAATCTGATTCAGTAGAATCAGATGATGCAGAAGAGTGACAAGATGTGGAAGACACGTCAAATAGAATTTTTAGGGGTTGTACATCAAGAACATCAGAATCAAGTATAAATGATTCAGAAGTTTGAGGTTGTTCTAGTTAAGGATCAAAGGAAATGGGCTCTTCTGGTTGTGGTTTAGAAGTTTGTGGTTTTGGTGGGGGAATTTCAGAGGGTTGTTTTTCAGATGGGTGTGGTTGAGGTACATAAGGTTGTTTTGGTTTAGGAGTAGGAGGAATGGGTTCAGATGTTTCTGGTTCAGAAGGGATGATTTCAGGTTCATGAGGAGGAGAGGGTGAAGGTGAAGGTATGGGTTCAAAGATAGGGGGATCAAATGTTAGTACCTCTTTGACCGTTTCTAAGATAGAATCTAAACTGGCCTCGGGAGGGTTACCTTTTTGCTTCTTGACCCTCTTTGGTTTAATAGAAGCTGTTTCGCCAAAAGCCTTCCTCTTTGGTTTTGAAGATCCTTCTTCAGAAACTTTCCTCTTCTTCCTGTGTCTGTCACCATAAAAATCTGGTTCAGGTTCACCTGCTTTCTGAATCAGATGTTCTGGTAGAGGAGTTCCATCTTCCAGACACGTTGCTATGTACTTTAGAATAATTTCCCTTGGTTCATTAGCGTAGAACAGAGAAAAATCATCCACTGGTATCCTTCTTTTGCTGATCTCTTCAGATTTTATCTGTTTTGGTGCAGAAGTGAGTTCTTCTACAACCTTCATCCTCTGAAGACTTTTCCCATTTAGAGGTTTTCCTACCACATAAGCTAATTCTTCCTGCATTCCAGCTTCTATCAAATGTCTAACCAGACCATTCTCAGTCAGAATGTCTGAAATGAGTCTTCCCATTGGAATCTAATTCCTCATCTTCTGATGTTTAGTTCTGACTTCTTCCCTTGATTGTTTCACGTGAGTCCATAGATGATTGAAAAGTAGATAAGGCAGATCCATTTTTGTGCTCTGACTCAGACAGTACATGAAGTACATCTGATTAGTATTTACATAATCAGGAGAGTTTGAAGACTTCATGTGATGAATACATCCCATAAAGATCTTAGCCCAGATCCTGTAGTTTGGCTTCAGATCTTTCACTTTGTTAGAAGCTTCTCTAGATGAGCAAACTTCACTGTAAACCTTTATCATATCAACATGCCCAGATGGCAGATTGGTAACACCATCAGTTTCTTCATAACCAATGAGCTTCCTGATCAGATCCTTAGTTATGATGATTTCCTTACCCAGAACAGATGAAACAATGAACTTAGGGTATATGGTTGCATGGATCCAAAATTCCTTCACCAAACATGGATAAACTGGTCCCATCAGCCTATCAAAGAACTTTGTCCAACTTTGAGCATCAACAATAGGACGAAGATCAAACCCATTTTTAGCAATTGATTCAAAGTTCACAATAGATTCAAACAATACTTCAAGTTTGTCAACTGGTGTGAGGAGGGTTCTAACTGGTTCTTTGAAAGCAACAATACCCATATTTGCAGAAGAGACGGCAACCATATTTGATTGAAACTGAGCAGAAGTTGATGAAGAAGTAGCCATTGTTGTTCTTGAGAGAGATTTAGGGTTACGAATGGTTTTGGGTTTGGGAGAGAGATGAAAGCAGTGAAACAGACAGAAATGCATACAAGAGTGTGAGAGAGTGAAAAGTGTGAGAAGTGAAGTGTTGTGGAATTTATAGAAGAAATTAGGGCACACATAGAGTCACACGTTCAGCATGTTTACACATAGCATTTAATAAAAAGAATATAATCATTTTACGCATTTAATGATTCAGACAATTTGGGGGGAAAACGAGAAACTCAAAATTCAAAATAGTACCTCAAACGTCATTTCAGTAATGTGCACTCTATCTTTTCAGATTCAGAGTTACACGTGTTTGCTTGCATGTGCTTCTGAAACTTCTTTGAGAAATGAAACGTTAGCCAACGTTCAGATCCTCTGAGGCTTGTTAGTTTAGATACACACAAATGAATAAATAAAGAATTTAACAGAAGTAATACTTCAGAGTTTAAGAATTTTGCATCTGAGTAAATTTGCTTCTGATAAACATTTTATTCTGGACAGAAATCCATACTTATATTTTTCAGAATAAATTTAAACCTATCTTCAGCAAGGGGTTTAGTAAAGATATCATCCCATTGATGGTCTGTATCAACAAAGTTTAAGCTTAAAATTCCCTTTTGAATATAGTCTCTAATGAAGTGATGTTTAATTTCTATATGCTTAGCTTTAGAGTGTAAAATAAGATTTTTAGATAAGCATATAGCAGAAGTATTATCACTGAAGATAGTAATGTTACCTTCATAAATCTGATAATCTTCTAGTTTACTCTTCATCCAGAGCATCTGAGTGCTACAACCAGCTGCAGCTATATATGTTGCTTCTGTGGTTGAAAGAGCTATTGTAGGTTGCTTCTTGTTGTACCAGGAGATTAGGTTACTCCCCAGAAACTGACAACTTCCAGAAGTACTTTTTCTTTCAACTCTGTCTCTAGCGTAATCAGCATCACAAAATCCAACTAACTTAAATTCATCAGATTTTCTGTAACACAAACCCATATTAGTAGTACCTTTCAGATACCTCAGAATCCTCTTAACAGCTGTTAAGTGAGATTCTCTAGGATCTGATTGGAATCTAGCACACAGACAAACACTAAATAGAATATCAGGTCTAGAAGTAGTCAAATACAGAAGAGAACCAATCATACCTCTGTAGAGCTTCTGGTCTATCTTTTTACTTACCTCTTCCTTACCCAGAGTGCTTGTAGGATGCATTGGAGTCTTTGCTAATTTGCTTTCAGTCATGTTAAACTTCTTCAGAAGCTCCTTCACATACTTAGTCTGATGTATGTAGGTGCATTTTGGAGTTTGGTTAGCTTGAATTCCCAGAAAGAATATGAGTTTTCCCATCATGCTCATCTCAAATTCAGCCTGCATAGATAGAGCAAACTCCTTTCCAAGCGTAATATTGGTAGATCCAAATATAATATCATCTACGTAAATTTGACAAATTAACAAGTCTTTCTTAAATGATTTACAGAAGAGAGTTGTATCCACTTTGCCTCTGATAAAATTCTTTTCCAGAAGAAAATTACTTAATCTCTCATACCAAGCTCTAAGAGCTTGTTTTAAACCATAGAGTGATTTATTAAGTTTAAAAACATGTTCTGGAAATTTATCATTTTCAAAGCCAGGAGAATGATGAACATAAACTTCCTCTTCTATAATACCATTTAAGAAGGCACTCTTAACATCCATCTGATATAGAGTTATGTTATTTTGTGCAGCAAAAGAAATGAGTAGGCGTATAGACTCTAACCTGGCCACAGGAGCATAAGTCTCTGTGTAGTCAATTCCTTCTTGTTGACTATATCCTTGAGCAACTAGCCTTGCTTTGTTTCTTACAACTTCTCCTTGCTCATTCAGTTTGTTTCTGAAGACCCATTTAGTTCCAATAATATTGAATCCTTTTGGTCATGGAACTAGATCCCAAACTTCATTCCTTGTGAATTGATTTAGCTCCTCTTGCATGGAAAGTATCCAATCATTGTCTTGCAGAGCCTCATCCACAGAGGTTGGTTCAATGACTGACACCAGACCAAATAAAGATGTTCTAGATGATCTGATAAAAGATCTTGTTCTGATAGGGTCATCCTTCTTTCCAATGATCATTTCTTCTAGATGAAAAGATTTGATTCTGGATGATCCTTTAACAGTTGGTTCTTCAGAAATATTCAAATTGTTCATCTGAGCAGCCAATGGAGTTGCATCTGGCGTTGCTTCTGGTTCTTTTACTTGAGCATTTTCTGCCTCTGAGTCTTCAGAGTCTGTGAGAATGACTTCTCTATCTGCAGAATTTTCAAGCTGCTTTGGCTTTTGATTGACAAGCTTATCATCAAATCTAACATGAATTGATTCCTCCACAATCTGTGTCTCAGTATTGTATACTCTGTAGCCTTTAGAACATTCAGAATACCCAAGCATGAAACACTTCTGTGCTTTAGAATCAAACTTGTTCAGATTCTCTTTAGTACTCAACATAAAACATACACATCCAAAAGGATGGAAATAAGAAATGTTGGGCTTTCTATTCCTCCACAATTCATAGGGAGTCTTCTCCAGAAGAGGTCTTACAGACACTCTATTCTGAATATAGCAAGCTGTGTTAATTGCTTTTGCCCGAAAATGTTTTGCCATGTTTGTCTTGTTGATCATGGTTCTGGCCATTTCTTGCAATGTTCTATTTTTCCTCTCTACAACTCCATTCTGTTGAGGAGTTCTAGGGCAGAAGAAATCATGTGCAATGCCATTTTCTTTAAAATATTATTCAAAAAATTTATTTTCAAATTCACCACCATGATCACTTCTGACTTTAACAATTTTAAATTCTTTTTCAGTTTGGACTTGTTTGCAGAAGTCAAAGAACATAGAATGTGACTCATCCTTGTGTTTTAGGAATTTTACCCATGTCCATCTGCTGTAGTCATCAACAATGACTAATCCATACTTCTTGCCTCTAATGGATGCATTTTTCACTGGTCCAAACAGATTAATATGAAGCATCTCTAATGGTCTTGAGGTTGAAACAACATTTTTAGTTTTAAAAGAAGATTTTGAAAATTTTCCTTTCTGACATGCTTCACAAAAAGCATCTGAGTTGAACTTCAACTGAGGAAGTCCTCTGACCAGATTGAGTTTATTAATTTGAGATATACGTCTCATACTAATATGCCTCAATCTTCTGTGCCAGACCCAATGCTCATCATCAACAGACATAAGGCATTTTACATTTTGAACCTTAAGTTCTGAAAGATTAATTTTGTAAATGTTGTTCTTCCTTTTTCCATTAAAGAGGATTGAGCCATCCTTTTGACTGACAACCTTGCAACATTTTTGATTGAAGATTATATCATAACCATTGTCACTTAATTGACTTATGGATAATAAGTTATGTGTTAATCCTTCAACAAGTAAGACATTAGATGTGGAAGGAAGATTACCATTACCAATAGTTCCGGAGCCAACTATCTTGCCCTTCTGGTTCCCTCCAAACTTGACGTCTTCTCCAAATCTAAGTTCCAGGCTTTGGAACATAGACCTTCTTCCCGTCATGTGACGTGAGCAGCCAGAGTCCAGGTACCATGATTGGTGTTTTGACTTTGCTGCTAAAGACATCTGCAACAGATATTATTTTGTCCTTAGGTACCCAAATCTTTTTGGGTCCTTTAGGGTTAGTTGCCTTAAAGTTTTGTCTGAACTTCTGTCTTTTGACAGCATGTTTGTTTTGACTAACTTTAAGTTTAAACACAAGAATGTTCTGACCAGAACGTGTGTGTTTTATATCATTAAGATGACCATACTTAAAGTAAGTATACAGAGGAGTATGCTTAATGATCAGTTTATCAACGGATGTTGGATTTAAATCCTTCTCAGAAGAAGATTCATATCCAATACCCTTCCTGTTGTTTCTGCTTACGCCATAGATCATTGAAGCCATCTTGCTTCTGTCTAGGCCTCTTGACAGAAACTTATGAAAAATATAGTCATATTCTTCTAAAATGTTTTTAGATTTTGACTTAGTTTCAACTTCAGAATCTTGTTGAGCCTTTTCTAATTCATTTTTAATTTTCAAATTGTTTGCTTTAAGCTCAGCAACTTCTGATTTCAGAAGATCATTCTCAGATACAAGATTGCTTTCAAGCTTCTTGTACTTGAGCTTAATCTTACTATAGTTTTCCAGCATTTCAGATAAACTCTCAATAAGTTATGCTCTAGAAAATTCAGAAAATACCTCTTCAGAATCAGATTCTGATTCAGATCCAGATGTTTCTGCATGGTCTTCCACGTCAGCCATAAGTACCATGTTTGCACATTTTTCTTCTGACTCTGATGAAGATTCAGATGCATCTGAATCATTCCAGGTTGCCATCAGAACTTTCTTTTTATTATCAGATTTCCTTCTTGGCTTCTCCTTTAGAAGTTTTGGGCATTCATTCTTATAGTGCCCAGGTTCCTTGCATTCATAGCAGACCACCTCTTTCTTTCCAGATCTTCTGTGTCCATAAGACTCTTTACGTTGATCTGGTTTCTTGAAGTTTCTGAACTTCTTTTGTTTATGCTTCCAGAGTTTGTTGATCCTTCTGGACAGCAGGGATAATTCATCTTCTTCTTCAGAAGAAGATTCTTCAGAACTTTCTTCTATAACCTGCAAAGCTTTGGCAAATTTGTTAGACTTTAAAGCAACAGACTTACCTTTCCTCTGAGGTTCGTCTTCTTCTAGTTCAATCTCATGACTCCTCAAAGAGCTGATCAGTTCCTCCAGCGTGATCTTGTTCAGATCCTTTGCAAGCTTCAGAGCTGTGACCATTGGTCTCCATCTGGTTGGCAAACTTCTGATGATCTTCTTGACATGATCAGCAGTGGAGTAACCCTTGTCCAGAACTTTCAAGCCAGCTGTGAGAATCTAAAATCTAGAGAACATAGCTTCTACAGATTCAGATTCCTCCATTTTGAAGGCTTCATATTTCTGGATCAGCGCCAGAGCTTTGGTCTCCTTTACTTGGGAGTTCCCTTCATGAGTCATCTTCAAAGATTCAAACATGCCAAATGTTGTTTCTCTGTTAGTAATTTTCTCATACTCAGTATGAGATATAGCATTTAGTAGAATGGTTCTTACTTTATGATGATTCCTAAATTCTTTCTTCCGAGCTTCAGTCATTGACTCTCTGTCAATCTTTTTGCCATCCCCATCAGTGGGGTTAACATAACCATCAATAACTAAATCCCAAAGGTCAGCATCATATCCTAGAAAGAAGCTTTCAATTCTATCTTTCCAGTAGTCAAACTTCTCACCATCAAATATGGGAGGTTTAGTGCTGATTCTATCTTTGTCCTCATATTTGTCGTTGGATGTTGAAGCTTCAGCCATAATGTATCAACCAAAATATATCAAGAGTTTTCCCACTGGATCTTTTATCTTTCACGGTTAAGTGATAGCACATCAGAGCCGGAGCTCTGATACCAACTGAAAGTGGGAAAAACACTTAGAAGGGGGGTTGAATAAGGGTTTTGAAATAGTTATGGTAATAAAAACAACACAGTATTTTTATCCTGGTTCGTTGAACTCAACTAATCCAGTCCACCCTACCAAGGTGATTTGCCTTTCTCAACAAGGACTTAATCCACTATATTCAAATAGATTACAGTGTCAACCACTAAGAACAACTATCTTAGTCTTCTCAAGAAATCCTGACCACAACTTGGTCTTCTTAAGGAACCTTTTACAAATAAATGTAAACTAACAAATGTTTAAGATGCTTCTAAAAAGCTATATCACAACTGTGATTTTTACAATTAGATTAAGAACGAATAAAAACTATCCAGCTTATGAAATAATTTGTATGAGAGCTTGAGAGTAGTTTTCAATTTGATTTCTCAATAATTCGTTAACTTTGAAATATTGTTGAAGACATCCTTTTATAGAGCAGAAAGTCCAATGCTTGAAGACTGTGCGTAGCAGAGTAGCTGTAGCCTTTTTGTCTTCTATTGACTTTAGCTTTCCCAAAAAAGGAATGTTCAGACAAATCCCTTTTGTCTGATTTCCTGTGCCATACATGAATAAGGAAAGAGTCGTTTGGAATATGCCAACAGATATGTCTTTGAATAATATCTTCTTCAACAAGCTTCTGTCTCAAAGTTATCAACATCAGAGTCTTAAAGTGATCAGAGTTTGATGGTATCAGAGTCTTGATGTTATCAGAGTTTTGTAGCCAATGTGCTTCAGCGTGAATATCAATCAGAGCAGAGTTTGAATAACAGAGCCTCTATACTTGCAACGAAAAGTACTTTCAGAGTCTTCTTGAAACAATGCTTGAAACTCTTCATACAAATTCTTCAACTACACTTCAGAGTCTTCTGCAGCTTCTACTTCAGAGTCTCTTCTGGCAGCGCTCAGAGTCTTCTGATGACTTGCTTTTGATGTTCAGCTTTGCGTGGAGTAATGTTCAGATGCATTTTTGCTTCCATAAGAATATTCATTTTAATATCTGAAACAAAAACACTTGAACAAAATTAGAGTATATATTTTCTTAATACAAAATTTCATTAGTGTTATCATCAAAACATAGAGATATATTAAACACCAAACTGTGTTCTAACAGGAATAACATCAAAAAAGCTTTGGATCCAGCTGGGAATACCAACCAAAAGTTGGGATAACGTCCAACTAGCGATAGACTACCAACCAGAAGTTGGGATAACGACTGCAGGGGATAAAATCCAACCAAAAGTTATGACACAAGCTACTAACCAAAAGTTAGGATTGCCAGAAAGATCATCATCGACCAAAAGTCGGAACACAAGCTACTAACCAAAAGTTAGGATCGCTGGGACGCTGAACAACGCTGATCCTTCAGAGAAGACTACCAACCAAAAGTTGGGGTGATCATCCAGAACTAGCAACCAAAAGTCAGAATAAAAGGCTACTAACCAAAAGTTAGGATTGCCGAAAACGCTAAACGAGAGCGAACTGACCACAACAAAAGTTACCAACCAAAAGTTGGAATATATGACTTTGCTGAAGAAAACGAGGATTACCAACCAAACGTTGGAATAACATCCAAACACCAATAGGTTACCAACAAAAATTTGGAATGAAGCAAAGATTACCAACCAAAATTTGGAATAAAGACTCTGCGAGGGGGAACCAGAGATTACCAACCAAAAGTTGGAATACCACCCTAGATTTACCAACCAAAAGTTGGGATACCAAACCCAATAATTTGGACTACGCTGGGGAGTACCAACCAAAAGTTGGGATAACGCACCCAGAATAGGCAAGCAATAGAATCAACCGACTCACTATTTGCAACAAAAATCCCAATAGGAAAAGGGAATTTTAAACAAACGACTCTGCCAAGGAAAAGAACATTCACCAAACAACCTTGTTGGGGAAAAAACATTTGAACAAACAGGCTCGACTAGGGAAGAAAATTCTTACAAGCGAATCACCTAGTGAGAACGAAGAAGTTTAACCAAACGACTTGAAGGTGAGACAATACTTAGAAGGGGGGGGGGGGGGGGGTTGAATAAGTATGAAGATTAAAACTTCGAAATAAAAACTCAAGTATTTTTATCCTGGTTCGTTGAACTCAACTACTCCAGTCCACCCTTCCTAGAGTGATTTGCCTTTCTCAATCAAGGACTTAATCCACTATTTAATCAACTGATTACAATAGTAAGCACTTAGAACAACTGTTCAAAGTATTCTCAAGAACTACTGATCCTAACTGAATCTTCTTAAGGTTTACAATCAAATGTAATACAAATATAAGTGTTTAAGAATGCTTCTATAAAGCTTTATCACAACTGTGATTTTTCACTTAACTATTTAGAACAAAGAAAATAATTCTTAGAAAGAATATGAAATAGTATGAGAGCTTGAATGTTGATTTCTTTTCAATAATACGTCAACTGAAGAAATTGGTGAAGTCTTGCTTTTATAGGCAGCTGATGCAAGGTGAGCTTCACGTTGAGAAGAGTTTCCAAAAGGTATGAGCCTTTTTGTCTTCACATCAAGTGACCTTTCCTAGAAAAAGAAAGCACAGAAAAATCCTTTTTGTCTGTGTTCTTGTGTCTAGCATAAATAAGGAAAGAGACGTTTGGTTCACTCCAACGAATATAAACTTTGAATAATTCTTCTTCAGTTTTCAACAAATGCATCAGAGTCTAAATAGATCAGAGCCTTCTGATGGTGATCAGAGTTTTGCTGAATCAGAGTCTTCTGCAGCAGGTGTGCTTTTAGCGTGTTTAAGATCAGAGCATATTTGAGACAGAACTTCAGTACTGGCAGCTTTAGTACTTTCAGAATCTTTTGTAGAAACTATGCTTTGAAAAACTCTTCATACAAAATTCTTCTTTGGTTCAGATGCTTCTGACTTGCTTCAGATTCTTCTGGAGCTTCTGCTTCAGATCCTTCTGGAGCTTCTGCTTCAGAATCTTCTGGAGGCTACGCTCAGGGTCTTCTGTTGGCAGCAATCAGAATCTTCTAATGGATGCATCTGGCGCTTCAGAGTCTAGCTAATTTCTTATGTTCAATTCTGATTTGCTTCTGGAGTGTTAATTTCTTTACTATCTGCAGTAAAAATTCTCAAGAAAATTTTAGAGTATATAATTCTTAAATACAAAATTTCATATTAGTTATCATCAAAACATAGAGATATAATTAAGAACCAATCTGTGTTCTAACAATCTCCCCTTTTTTGATGATGACAAAAACATCAAAAATTTTGTTTAATTGAAAATATGATATTTATAACTCCCCCTGAGATGATGAATCTCCCCCTGAATTAAATACAAATAAGGAATAGAAACTTCCCTTTTTGTCTTGAGTAATTTTCAGAGTTAGATCTTGATTGTTCTTTTAACATTTGATAGTCAGAGTGTCTTGCAAATTTCAGAGTCAGAGTTTGATAATTGTCAAGTGATCTGAGAGTCTCAGAGTTTCTTTTACAGAGTGTACTTATCAAATGTTCTGAAATACTTAGATTTAATGTTAGATGAAATAGATATGTCTGAGGTTTCATTCTGGTCAAGTTTAATTAAACAGATCAGATCTATATTTTCTCCCCCTTTTTTGTCATAAGCAAAAAGTAAAAACTTTTAAAAAGACAAATAACAGGAAACAGTAAAGAAGATAAATCACGTGGAGAAAACTTTGAGATTTCATTCAATTCAGTTCAGAGCAAAACTACATGCAACAGAAGATATTCAAAATACATAAGCAAACATCAGATGCAAAAACAACAGAATGAAAAACTAAGAGTGTTTTGACAAAAGCATCTTCAACAGATCCGTGATCTCAGAGGAGGACTGTTCTTACTTTGACATCCACTTAGCCATTGTTTCATTCTTCTGATCCTGTTTTGACATCCACTCTGTCATGTCTTCAGACTTTTTATCCTGTTTGGCCATCCAAGACTTGATCTCTGATTGACCAGCTTCCAGAGCAGCAATTTTATCCTCAAAATCTGGATGTTCTTTCTTAATCTCAGATGAAGAAGGTTGATCATTTTCTGGAGCTTGAACAGAGTCAATTTCCATAGGATCTGTAGAGCTTGGAGCATTAGAGCCAGAAGGAAGTTCTACCAGAGTCATGGCCAAAGGGTTGTCTTCAGATGCAGAGTCAGTAGTTTCTTCTGATGATGGAGGAACATCTGTAAGAAGTAAAGGTCCAGATCTCTTGACAGTCCAGAACAGACTTCTTGCAGCTTCAGCAAATCTGAGCTTTGCATCATCAGAACATATGTTCTTCAGATTTGATGCTACAGAGTTGAATCTGTTGATGAATCCATTCCAGATGACATCAGATTCTTGTGCATCCATTGTTGCTAAACACTTCTTCTGTACAGTACCTAAATACAACTGTATTTCTTGCAAAAAAGATTGAAATAAATGATTAACATTAAGTCTAGGTTTGGGATGTGACAGAGTCTCCAAAGTTATTGGTTTTGGTTGGGGAGTAGGTGGAAAAATGGATTTCTGAATGGAGATCAGAGGAGGAGGGTAGTATGGTATGAAAGGAATTTCAGGGGCTTTGGGTTTGGATCTGTTTAAAGCATTTAACAGATTTGGTTTTGCTCTGGTGTGATAAGAAACCACATCAAAGGGTTTATTTGAGTAAGGTTGGAAAGCATATTTTGCAGGTTCATCAGAAGCAGCAGTTTTATCAGATGAAACAGGTGTAGCTGAAGTAACAGCTTTTGCAGATTTAGCATAATATGATATTGTTGCTAATGAACTTACATCTGACATGGATTGAATATAGGTGAGAAGCACAGATGGTAGGGTGATTGTAAGTTTGGGTTTCAAGGGATTGATAGGGTCAGATGGTTCAACTCTGTCATAGAAATCTTTGAGTTTGAAACCATAAGCAAGATTGTGAAACAGAGATGAGACTTGTGCACATGAAATAGATGTTCTTGGAGTAGATGTTGGGTTAGGATTTAGGATGAGAATTTCAGATGTTGGATTAGGTGTGGGAGTAGGATCTGGAATAAGAATTTTGGATGATACAGGAGGTTCTGGTTGGTTTACCTCAGAGTCTCTGTGAGAGGGAGAGATTAGAAAATCTGGATGAATGTCAGATTCTGAGGAGTTTGATGAAGTGGTTGGTGTGAAAGAAATAGAAGACACTTGAAAAACAGTTTTCAGAGGTGTAACATCAAGAACTTCTGTCTCAGGGATGTTGGTTGATTCTGAAGGATTTTCAGAAGGTTTTGATGGGGGTTCTGAGGTGGGTGGATCAGATGAAATTTTTACTGGTTTAGATGAAACTGGAACAAATTTAGTGGGTTCAGATGATTTGGATGGTGGATTATCTGATGGTGGTTGTTTCTCTTCTTGTTGTGTTTGAGGTGCAGATGATTTTTGTGGTTGATGTTCAGAGTCTTTTTCTGGTTGAGGTTCAGATTGTTTTTCTGGTTGTTTTTCTTGTGGTTGCTTTTGTTGTTCAGATGACTTTTGTTGTGCAGATGGTTTTATTGTTGGTTGTTTTTTTGTGGGTTGTTTTTCTGATGGTTGTTTTGTGGTATAGATTGTTTGGTTGGAACTTCTGGTTGTGGAGTCTGAATTTTTGTTGTTGTTGGTGTTGGAATAGATGATTGTTTTTATGGTGAGATGGAAAATAGGGTAGAAGATTTTTGTGGAAATGGAGTAGAAACATGAGGTGGAGCAGTAACAGATTTATTTTGTGTATAGGGAGGTTTTGGAATAGACTTAACATTAGAATCATTTATAACAATAGGAGTTGCAGAAGATACAGAAGTTTTAGTACCTTTGATTTTGATGCGTTTAGCTGGTACAGAAGGAGTGCCTCCAGATTCTTTCCTCTTTAGTAGCTTCTGTGGCTTCTCAGCAATCTTGAGCTTCTTCTGAACAGGTGCAGCTTTTGCTTCTGGTTGAGTCCTCTTTCTTGGTGGTTCTTCTTCTTCTTCTTCTTCTACAACAGGCAATGGTTGTCTTGCTCTCTTTATAATGTCAGCAGGAATAGGCTTTCCTTCTTTCATGCACTCACCAATATACATTACAACAATTTCCCTTGGTTCTTCAGCATAGAACAGAGGGTAATCATCTATAGGAGTTCTCTTCTGACTCAGTTCAGAAATGTTCAGCTTCTTGGGAGCTGTTGTGAGTTCATCCACTATTTTAAGTCTCTGAAGACTTTTGGCATTCAGAGGCTTTCCCAAAATAAATTCCAATTCCTCTGTGACTCCAGCAGTGTACAGAGCAGTTACAAGTCCATTCTTAGTTAGAAGATCTGAGATTAACCTTCCAAAAGGAATTCAGGTTCTGATCTTCTGACCTTTTTCTTTCACATATTCTCTAGAGGCATTTATATGATTCCAAAGATGCATAAAGAGAATATATGGAAGATCTACCTTGGTGCTCTGACTGAGGCAATACATAAAATAGAGCTGTTCATTATTGACATAATCTAGAGAGTTGGTTGACTTCCTGTGATGAATGCATCCCATGAAGATCTTAGCCCATATCTTGTAGTCAGGCTTCAGATCCTTGAACTTATTAGAAGCTTGTCCAAGAGTCATCACTTCTTCATACACTTCATCCATATCCACACGCCCAGCTGGCAAGTGTGATACTCCATTTGTTTCCTCATAGCCAATGAGTTTCCTAATCAGATCTTCTGTTATGATAATCTCTTTGCCCAGAACAGAAGATAAAATAAACTTGGAATATACAGAAGCATGGATCCAGAACTCTTTCACAAGAAGGGGGTAAACTGGTCCAAAAAGTCTATCAAAATACTTCACCCATCCTTGAGCATCTATAATGGAGCGAAATTCAAACCCATTCTCAGCAAGTGAATCAAATTCCACCATTGATTCACACAGAACTTCCAGCTTTTCAACAGGTGTTAGCAATGTTCTTTTTGGTGGAGAATAAGGAGTTACGCCCAAGTTAGCAGAGGTAACTGCAGCCATTGTAGATTGAAATTGTGCAGCAGTTGATGATGAAGTTTCCATTGAAGATGGTTTTGTCACACGCTTAGGGTTTTTATGCAGAGAGAAGAGAAGATGGAAATGCATAAAATGTCTGATATGTGAAAAGTGTGAATGTGAAGAGAAGAGATGTATTTATACTAAAACACATATGCATACAAACAGTCAGAATTTGGCACGTTTGAACAAAGCATTAAATGAAAAAGAATAAAATCATTTCAAGCATTTATTGCTTCTGACAATTTGGGGGGAAAATCAAGATTTCACTATTCAAACTTCACCTCAAACGTCTCTTCAGTAGTGTACACGCCACCTTTGCAGATTTGGAGTGACACGTGTTTGCTTGCATGTGTTCTGAATTCTCTTGAGAAATGAAACGTTAACCAACGTTCAGATCCTCTAAGGATTGTTAGTTCAGAGTTTCACAAAAATATAATTTAAGAAAATAAATAAGCAATCAGAAGAAATACTTCAGAGCATTAGGCACTTTGCATCTGTAAAATTTGCTTCTGACAAATATCATTCTGGACAAAAATCCATACCAATATTTTTCAGAATAAATTTGAATCTATCTTTAACAAGGGGTTTTGTGAAAATATCTGCCCATTGATGATCTGTATCAACAAAGGCTAAATTTATGATTCCCTTCTGAACATAGTCTCTGATGAAGTGATGCTTAATTTCTATATGTTTTGCCTTAGAGTGTAAAATGGGGTTTTTAGACAGACATATAGCAGAAGTATTATCACAGAAGATAGAAATGTTACTTTCAAATATCTGATAATCTTCTAGTTGACTTTTCATCCAGAGCATCTGCGTGCTACATCCAGCAGCAGCAATATATTCTGCCTCTATGGTTGAAAGTGCAATTGTGGGTTGCTTCTTGCTGTACCAAGAGATTAGATTTCTTCCTAGAAATTGACAACTTCCAGAAGTACTTTTCCTTTCCACTCTGTCTCCAGTGTAGTCAGCATCACAAAATCCAACTAATTTGAAATCATCAGATTTTCTGTAACACAAACCCACATTAGAAGTACCTTTCAGATACCTTAGAATTCTCTTGACAACTGTCAAGTGTGATTCTCTAGGATCTGATTGGAATCTAGCACACAAGCATACACTGAACAATATGTCAGGTCTAGAAGCAGTTAAGTAAAGAAGAGATCCTATCATACCTCTGTAGAGCTTCTGGTCTACTTTCTTACTTACCTCTTCCTTGCCAAGTGAGCTAGTTGGATGCATGGGAGTCTTTGCCAGCTTACTATCAGTCATGTTAAATTTCTTCAGAAGTTCTTTAACATATTTGGTCTGATGTATGTAAGTGCACTCTGGAGTTTGATTGACTTGGATTCCTAGAAAGAATCTGAGTTCTCCCATCATGCTCATTTCAAATTCTGCCTGCATACATGTAGCAAACTCCTTTCCCAGCATAGTGTGGTAGATCCAAATATTATATCATCCACATAAATTTGACAAATTAGAAAATCTTTCTTAATTGATTTACAAAAGAGTGTTGTGTCCACTTTGCCTCTGATGAAATTTTTCTCCAGAAGAAAATTGCTCAATCTCTCATACCAAGCTCTAGGAGCTTATTTTAAACCATACAGAGATTTCTTTAATTTGAAAACATGATCTGGAAATTTTTCATTTTCAAAACCAGGAGGTTGGTGGACATAAACTTATTCTTCTATAATACCATTTAGAAAGGCACTTTTAACATCCATCTGATACAGAGTGATGTTATTTTGTGCAACAAATGAAATAAGAAGGCGTATAGATTCTAACCTTGCCACTGGAGCATAAGTTTCAGTGTAATCAATACCTTCTTGTTGACTGTACCCTTGAGCAACAAGCCTTGCCTTATTTCTTTCAACTTCTCCTTTCTCATTTAGCTTATTTCTGAAGACCCATTTTGTTCCAATTATATTGAATCCTTGTGGTCTTTGAACTAAATCCCACACATCATTTCTAGTGAATTGATTTAACTCTTCTTGCATGGCAATAATCCAATCATTGTTTTGCAGAGCTTCATCTACAGAAGATGGTTCAATTTCTGACACCAGTCCAAATAATGATGCTTCAGATGATCTTAGAAAGGATCTTGTTCTGATGGGATCATCCTTCTTTCCAATAATGACATTCTCTGGATGAGAAGCTTTAATTCTGGATGATGATCCTCTAACAGTTGATTCTTCAGAAATGTTTAGATTGTTCATCTGAGAAGTTAAAAGAATAGCATCTGGCGTTGCTTCTGGTTCCTTCACTTGAGCTTTGTCTTCCTCTGGGACTTCAGAGTCAGTGAAGACTACTTTTCTATCTGCAGAGTTTTCAGACTGCTTTGGCTTTTTATTTCCAAGCTTATCATCAAATCTAACATGAATAGATTCTTCCACAATCTGTGTCTCAGTGTTGTATACTCTGTAGCCTTTAGAGCGTTCAGAATATCCAAGCATGAAACACTTCTGTGCTTTGGAATCAAACTTGTTCAGATTTTCTTTAGTATTTAACATATAACAAATACATCCAAAAGGATGAAAATATGAAATGTTGGGCTTTTTGTTCTTCCACAGTTCATATGGAGTCTTCTCCAGAAGAGGTCTTACAGACACTCTGTTCTAAATGTAACAGGCTGTGTTGATTGCTTCTGCCCAAAAGTGTTTTGCTAGATTTGTCTCATTGATCATGGTTCTGGCCATTTCTTGCAGAGTTCTGTTTTCCCTCTCTACAACCCCATTTTGTTGTGGAGTTCTAGGATAGGAAAAATCATGAGCAATGCCATTTTCATTAAAATATTTTTCAAAAAATTTATTTTCAAATTCACCACCATGATCACTTCTGACTTTTACAATTTTGAAATCTTTTTCATTCTAGACTTGCTTGCAGAAGTCAAAAAACACAGAATGTGACTCATCCTTGTGTTTTAAGAACTTTACCCATGTCCATCTACTATAGTCATCAACAATGACTAATCCATACTTCTTGCCTCTGATGGATGCAGTTTTCACTGGTCCAAACAGATCAATATGAAGTAATTCTAGTGGTCTGGAAGTAGAAACAACATTTTTTGATTTAAAAGATGATTTTGAAAACTTCCCCTTTTGGCATGCTTCACAAAGAGCATCTGAGGTGAACTTCAGATTAGGAAGTCCTCTGACAAGATTAAGTTTATTAATCTGAGATATACGTCTCATATTAATATGCCCCAATCTTCTGTGCCAGACCCATTGCTCTTCATTAACAGACAAGAGGCATTTAACATTCTGAACTTTAAGTTCTGAAAGATTTATTTTATAAATGTTGTTTTTCCTCTTCCCACTAAATAGGATAGAGCCATCCTTTTGACTAATAGCTTTACAACATTTTTTATTAAAGGTAATATCATAACCATTGTCACTTAATTGACTTATGGATAATAAGTTATGCTTTAACCCTTCAACAAGTAAAACATTAGTAATAGAGGGAAGTTTACCATTTCCAATGGTGCCAGATCCAATGATCTTGCCCTTCTGGTTCCCTCCAAATTTCACATCACCTCCAGATCTAAGCTCCAGGCTTTGGAACATAGACTTTTCTCCTGTCATGTGTCGTGAGCATCCAGAGTCCAGGTACCATGATTGGTGTCCTGACCTTGCTGCTAAGAACATCTACAACAGGAATTATTTTACTTTTAGGTACCCAGATCTTCTTGGGTCCTTTAGGGTTAGTGTTCTGAAGGTTTGTCTAAACTTCTGTTTTTCAACATAAGGTTTATTCTGACTAGCCTTAGATTTAAACACATGAATATTTTTTTCAGAGCGTGTTTGTTCAATATCATTCAAGTGACAAAATTTAAAGTGTGAATATAAAGGAGTTTTCTTGATGATAATCTTATCAACAGGTTTTGGATTTAAATCCTTTCCAGAGGAGGATTCAAATCCAATTCCTTTTCTGTTATTTCTGCTAACCCCATAGATCATAGAAGCCATTTTGCTTCTGTCTATGCTTTTAGCAAGAAACTTCTGAAAGCTATAATCATATTTTTCCAAAATATTTTTGCATTCAGATTCAGTTTCAGAATCAGAGTTTTGTTGAGCTAATTCATAATCATTTTTCAATTTTAAGTTCTTTTCATTTAGCTCAGCTACTTCTGATTTGAGAATATTATTCTCAGATACAAGATTGCTTTGACGCTTCTTGTATTTGAGCTTAATATTGTTATAGCTTTTTAGAACTTCTGATAACACTTTGATAAGTTCTTCTTTAGTAAGTTTAGCCATTACCTCTTCAGCGTCAGAGTCAGATTCAGATCCTGAAGTTCCTTCCTCCTGATCTTCTATGTCTGCCATCAAAGCTACATTGGCACATTCCTCTTCTGACTCAGATTCAGATTCAGATGTATCTGAATCATCCCAGGTGGCCATCAGAACCTTTTTCTTCTTTTCAAATTTTCTTTTAGGATTTTCTTTCAGCACCTTTGGACATTCATTTTTGTAATGTCCAGGTTCTTTACATTCATAACATACAACCTCCTTTTTGCCAGATCTTTTGTGTCGAGAAGATTCTTTTCTTTGGTCAGGTTTCCTGAAGTTTCTGAACTTCTTTCCTTTATGCTTCCAGAGTTTGTTTATTCTTCTGGACAGCATGGATAGTTCATCTTCATCTTCAGATGATGATTCTTCAGAGCTTTCCTCTATTACCTGCAATGCTTTAGCATATTTATTAGATTTTAAAGCAACAGATTTACCTTTCTTTTGAGGTTCATCTTCCTCAAGTTCTATTTCATGACTTCTTAGTGAACGGATCAATTCCTCCAAGGAGATCTTGTTCAGATCTTTAGCCATCTTCAGCGCTGTCACCATAGGTCTCCATCTGGTGGGTAAGCTTCTGATGATCTTTTTCACATGATCAGCAGTAGAGTATCCTTTGTCCAGAACCTTTAGTCCAGCTGTAAGTATTTGAAATCTGGAGAACATAGCTTCAACAGATTCAGAGTCTTCCATCTTGAAGGCTTCATACTTCTGGATCAGAGCCAGAGCTTTTGTTTCCTTGACTTGAGAGTTTCCCTCATGAGTCATCTTTAAGGATTCAAACATATCAAATGCAGTTTCCCTGTTTGTAATTTTTTCATACTCAGTGTGGGATATTGCATTCAACAATATTGTTCTGGCCTTGTGATGATTTCTAAATTCTTTCTTCTGAGCATCTGTCATAGATTTTCTGTCTATCTTCTTGCCATTCCCATCAGTGGGATGAACATATTCATCTATGACCAGATCCCATAAATCAGCATCATATCCAAGGAAAAAACTTTCAATTCTGTCTTTCCAATAATCAAATTTCTCTCCATCAAACATAGGGGGTTTGGTGCTGATTCTGTCCCTTTCTTCATATTTGTTGTTAATGTTAGACATTGTATTATCAGCCATAGTAACAACCAAATATATATCAAAGTATTTCTCTCTGGATCTTTACTGTCACTGTTAAGTGGTAGCACACACAGAACCGGAGCTCTGATGCCAACTGAAGGTGAGATAATACTTAGAAGGGGGGTTGAATAAGTATGAAGATTAAAACTTAGAAATAAAAACTCAAGTATTTTTATCCTGGTTCGTTGAACTCAACTACTCCAGTCGACCCTTCCTAGAGTGATTTGCCTTTCTCAATCAAAGACTTAATCCACTATTTAATCAACTGATTACAATAGTAAGCACTTAGAACAACTGTTCAAAGTCCTCTCAAGAACTACTGATCCTAACTGGATCTTCTTAAGGTTTACAATTAAATGTAATACAAATACAAGTGTTTAAGAATGCTTCTATAAAGCTTTATCACAACTGTGATTTTTCACTTAACTATTTAGAACAAAGAAAATAATTCTTAGAAAGAATATGAAATAGTATGAGAGCTTGAATGTTGATTTCTTTTCAATAATACGTCAACTGAAGAAATTGGTGAAGTCTTGCTTTTATAGGCAGCTGATGCAAGGTGAGCTTCACGTTGAGAAGAGTGTCCAAAAGGTCTGAGCCTTTTTGTCTTCACATCAAGTGACCTTTCCTAGAAAAAGAAAGCACAGAAAAATCCTTTTTGTCTGTGTTCTTGTGTCTAGCATAAATAAGGAAAGAGACGTTTGGTTCACTCCAACGAATATAAACTTTGAATAATTCTTCTTCAGTTTTCAGCAAATGCATCAGAGTCTAAATAGATCAGAGCCTTCTGATGGTGATCAGAGTTTTGCTGAATTAGAGTCTTCTGCAGCAGGTGTGCTTTTAGCGTGTTTAAGATCAGAGCATATTTGAGATAGAACTTCAGTACTGGCAGCTTTAGTACTTTCAGAATCTTCTGTAGAAACTATGCTTTGAAAAACTCTTCATACAGAATTCTTCTTTGGTTCAGATGCTTCTGACTTGCTTCAGATTCTTCTGGAGCTTCTACTTCAGATCCTTCTGGAGCTTCTGCTTCAGAATCTTCTGGAGGCTACGCTCAGGATCTTCTGTTGGCAGCAATCAGAATCTTCTAATGGATGCATCTGGCGCTTCAGAGTCTAGCTAATTTCTTATGTTCAATTCTGATTTGCTTCTGGAGTGTTAATTTCTTTACTATCTGCAGTAAAAATTCTCAAGCAAATTTTAGAGTATATAATTCTTAAATACAAAATTTCATATTAGTTATCATCAAAACATAGAGATATTATTAAGAACCAATCTGTGTTCTAACACGACTCAGCTGAAGAAAGAAGACGTTTAGCCCAACGACCAGCGGGGGAAAATCTGATAAAATGACCAACCCAAAGATCCATACCAACAGGGATAACATGCAAATCTCCTGAATCAAACAACCCCTGGCACTAAACCTGGCTTATGCTTCAGATGCATATGTTTGAAAATGGCGTAATGCTCCATACGAAATGGAAATGCTACACATTTAGGAGGATGCTATGCAGAAATGCAAATGCAAAGGAACTACCTCAGCAAAATAAATGCTGAAGAGAACAACCCTGCCGGGGAAAGATAAGGTCTGCCAATCACGATTGGACTTATGCTGGTAAGTACAAGCCCAAAAATTCACTCTGCTAGGGATCAACGCAAACTCTGTTGAGGAAAGTGCCATGAATGGCTTACCAGAATACAACCCTTATGGGGAACAAAAGACTCGGCTAGGGAAATGCCCTGGATGACCTTTCTTGAAAATATTCACCCTGCTGGGAGAACACCAAACAACCCGCTCAGTGGGGAATCAAGAACCACGCTGAAAGCTCCACCCTGCTTGGAAAGAAATTCCACCTTGCTGGGGACGCACCGATAACAACCAGCCCTGCTGAGGAACATCAGAGACCTCTATTGAGGAATGAGTTATGCTTCTATTCAAACACTTTCCCTGTCGAGGGAATCAATACTAAATTATACTCGAGGAAGAAAATCCTGAATACCGATATCACTTGCAAGATACCAGAACGTCGACTTCGTTGAGAAAGGGTGTCACAGACGTTGTCTCTGTTGGATAATAAAAAATGGATTGCAATCTACCCTGCCACCGAGGAAATATCCTTCCACCTGCTTTGCTGGGAATATGCTGAGAGCAAATCCACCCTACTGGGGATCATTTTAGGGAGACAAGACTTTATTTTCCGGGGGACACGACACACTTTCACTGCCATGATAACGATATTATGTGGGGAAACCAACTCTTGGTTGAACAAAATGCCTGACTGCATTCCACCTGAAGGAACCCTTCGAAAACTTGCTGGGGTGTACGAACCCGCTTACGTTGGGAAACAAAACTCTGAACTCCCGCTAGGGGAAAAGTGAATCATCTTGTACTGCCGTTAAGACCTCGACACTGGGGAGAGTCTACCAGGGAGAAGACCCTGTCATCCTGCAACAAACAAAAACATGCCTTACATGCAAAATGGTTACTTTGGTTATCATTCATGATACCTATCGCTCAAGCAAAATCATTGCTTCCGTTATGCTCTGTAAAGCCTCATGTTTTCACCTGCAATGTTTACCAAAATAACAGACGCTTTTGCAAACAAAATAATAGCAGTAAAAACAAAGAACGGGAAATTATTTGACTGAAGTGAATACTTTATTGATAAGAAGGCCTGTAAATAGGCAAATTACAATTTGGATGCAATTCCTGAAAAGAGGTAATTGCGTAAAAGCAAAAAAACTATATACAAATGTTGGCAATGTGGCAACAGACAACCACCATGTGTCGACTCAGCTATGACCTGTATGTCTTTGATGTTCCCCATGTTTCGCCTTTTGAAAAGACTGACTGGACTGATTCCTCTCCTTCGGGATAACCGTTCTCATGCTTATAGATCGAACGCAGACCACAATCGTTTGCTTTCTAATCCCTAAATTTTTCCTGGATCGCCCTTTTGGGTTTTCAATCCACCGGGATACCCATTTTTGTCAAAGTCTCCTTTCTAGGTTTTCAACTTTGTGGCTTTACATTTTCCTTTTTATCCCTAATACTTGCCCGAACCTTTTCTTTTTCTGGTTCGCCGGGTGTCGCTAATGCAAATATTGAGGCCGACAATGACCGAAGAGTCGCCACCGTACGTTATTTATCCCAAGAGAGGGAAAGGAAACGCTCAGAGAAAACCTAACGAAAAGAGGGATAAGATCAGTCATCGCAACCAAATCTCGGGTTTGGGAGTTGGTTACGCAAGGGGAAGGTATTAGCACCCCTCACGTCCGTCGTACTCGACGGGATCCACGCTTGTTGTCTATCTAAAAGGGTGATTGAAATTATCTAGCTAAAGGGCTTGAGGATAAAAGAAAAATAAATGACTCGGCAAAGCAACGGCGCTTTGTGCCTACGTATCTCATCTGAAATGAGAATTCAGAGTCAACGTAGTTCGGCTAACTACGGGTGAAAGGGGGGAAGGTTGCTCGCCAAGACATCGCCATCTTGTGCCTACGTACTTTCATCTGGTATGAAAGATCAGAGCAAACGTAGTTCGGGCTACGGGGGAACACAAGTTTGTTCAACTATTTTTTAGGTCCGAGTAGGGTTAACAAGTAGTTCTAGCAGTTGGTGTATGCAGCTCGAGCATGGGAGACTTAGGCGTTACCGTTTGCGGTAGAACTAAGAGTTAACAACACTCTTGTTATGAAAATGATTTTTCTGATTAAGAACCCCAAAGGGTTAAAAAGGTTTGAAATGTTTTTGTTTTGTGTTTTTTAAAGGAGAAGTGTTTTTGAATTGGTTTGCAATTCATATCGCACTAGAGACTATGACTTAGGAGTGGTTGCGTCACACATCACCCAAAGGGTGCTATACTAAACAATCAAGCCATTGAAAGGAAACCCTTCAACAACCATTTCCCAAGTAGCTTAAGGCTCATAAAATACAATACTCATTAACCTCATTAAGTGTTTTATGATCGTTTTGAGATGAGAAGAGAAAGAACACTAAAAGGGGGACTAAATCCAAGCCTAAAGTTGTCATGCAATGTTGATCCTAAGATTGAGATGAAAGGGAATGAAACTATCCTAATATTATCATGCGTAGGATTGAAAACCTAATTTCTCTCCTACTCCCATCCTAAACGGAGGGACTAGGAATCCTAGGGGGATCATGGCACAAGGCCAAGTAAACAACAGATAAATCAATCGCAGATGAAATGAGAAAGAAAAATGATGAAATAAAATGGAAAATAAAATATAAACATGGAACATAAAATAACATATTAAAAATAATAGACAAATGATTTTTTTGGTTTTTTGGATATTTGAAACTATTTTTACAATAAATAAAATAGAAACAAGAAATAAATAAAAATAAATAAAAGAAAGAGAAGAAATAAACAAGTGCTTAAAAAAAAGGAAATGTTCGCACTAGGATTTGAACCCTTGACCTTAGGGTTCCAAACATAAAACTTAACCAACAAAGCACTGAACACGCATGTGATAAGGAAGGAAAAAGAAACAATAAATGTAAAACATGAAAAATGAAAGAAAATAAAAAAAACAAAACGCCCCAAGTTGGGCTCGAACCGGGGGCATGATAGTGAAAGGCAAGACATTTAACCACTGGGGTGGCGATACATCCAAGTATTAATGCCACCCCATGTATTCATATACCAAACAAGCGTGATTTTCTGGGCAAGGCAAGCTAGCAAGAACACAAGGCAATAGCATGAAAACGAGAACATCGTAACTTAGTCAAAACTCAATCATTTTCAGCAAAATTTAGGTCTATCTTGGGTGAAATTCAACAAGGAGTGCAATGGTAATGTCAATTTTCCAAGATGATGCATCAAAATTAAAACACGAATGCAACTGTCATGTGAGTGTGTGATATGCATTTTGAAATCAAAGGACCAAACCAGATGCCTTTAAACTCATGTAATGGCCTGAACAACCTTCAAATATGTAAAACATGGATTATAAATGCCAAGATCAGACAGAAACATATCCAAACAAGACCTGGTATGCAAGTTGCAAAGTAAAGCTTTAAATTGCAATTTGAAAGCCACAACTCAAAACATAAAGAAATATGATCAGATAGAGATATGCACAAGTTGCAAATACATGGTTCATAGATTCTTGATGCAAAAATCATACAAAAACAAGTCCAATCAAAAACTGATGTGTAAGTTGCACAAATTGCCTTGGAAATGCATTATGATGGCCATAGCTCAAAACAGAAGGGATCATGGTTAAATGAAGGTGTGCACATCTTATAAATATGTTATTCAATGATTCTACATGCTTAGATCAGTCAAGAACATCTCCAAACCAAAACTAGTATGAAAGTTGCACAAATGGACCAAAATGCTTGATATGTGGTTTTGAAATATAAGATCAGTTCAGCATGCATACACAATTCAATCACCACACATTAAAGGATTCTCAACTGTTAAAACATGAATTCAAAGTATCTTTCAAGATCAAAACAGATGGCACATGAATTGAATGCATAAAACAGAAATTGGCAGCAACTTGTGCTTGTCAAAACAAGATTTTCATGATAAGTTCTACACACACACACACACACACACAATCCATACCAAAGCAAATTGATCTCAACATAAACTCTACAAGACATGATTAAAAGATTGAGCATAGATCAAACATTATGACAGCAAGTTGGTTATCAAAACAGCATGCATACACTTCAAGACAATTTGGCCTTAAACTAAACATGATGACTGGTACAACAATCAAAGAAACAGAAGTAGCATCAAACACCTCAAATAATTCATGCCTCGGAAGTTACCACACTATAGTAATGAATACAAACCAGTTCCAACAGAAAAACTTATTTCTAGCATGCTAAACAACATGTTCTGGTTCACAACAGATCAAGACAAGCAAGATTGGCAAAGGGTGAAAACAAAGCATGGCAGCATGGTATGTGGTTCAAATAGGACAATCATGACATCAACAGGTGAGGCAATGCTAGCATAGTCAACAGATAATCCTAGTGCTATATGCACATGACAATTAGTAATTCAAATCACTTAGAGCTAAGGCAGTTTGGAATCACAACAGAAAACATGGTATCTTGATGCAAACCATCGCAACAATGATCAAAGGATTCTTACAAGCACTTCTAGGACAGAATGCATATAATGCTCCCAAAACATTAAGACAATGCGCATAAGTTCAGGCTCAGTTAGCAAATGTAAGCAAGACATGGACAAATCATGATTTCCATACAACCCTACTATAATGTCAAGTTGAAAACAGTTAGGTTCAAAGAATTTTACACCTTCATGTTAGCAAACATAAGCCATTCACCATTAGCAGTTCAAACCAACCATAAAGGTATGCTTAACATGACAAGGGTAAAGATCAAGTTTCAAGGAAAAACATCTCATGACAACCACAAGCATTAAAACAACAAAAGATGGTATTGGTCATCAACATCACATGAGTCATCCCAAATTTAACAGCATCAAACAAACTTACAAGCATACTCCAAATGTGTCATAAACCAGGTTTGAGCACAAAAATGATTCAAAAGTATGCTAGAAATGAAAATGAACTATGAGTTGAAGAGGCACATGATTTTGAAAAATGTAAGAACAGAAATGTGCAGAACCAGCACCAAACTAGTTTTCAACAAACATCACATAAACACATATACAAGGGTTTCATGCCATCAAACAGATCAAGGCCTAAAGGAATGCTGCTACAACAGAAACATCATCATCATTCACAAAATCAAAACAGCACTAAGACATAACAGTTGCACCTTGTCATTCATATGACATACAAGACATAAAATGGAAGTTAAAAGAGTCTCAATGTTCACCATATAGCAGCACAACACATTGATGCTGATCATAGGAGCAATATACATTAATGAGCAAACAAGCCAAAATGGGACAGATTCAAACATGAACTGCATTGTACTCAAAATACATTGTAACCACTAATGCACATCAAACACATTCATGATAGTTTAAAGAAGGATAGTGATTACCAACCTCTTGTAGACCTCCAAGCTAGTTTGTGCAGTATGGAAAACCTTGAAGCCTTCAAATAAAATCCAATCCAATGCCTTGATGAAGATGACAGCCTTTCTTGCACTTGAAGTAAACAAGTGAACCCTTAGGATAGAACTTGAAACAAGTGACGATGATGGTTTTTTAGGTTATGGGAAGTTGGTACATCATAAACCAATGGTGTTTGAAGGCTTACAAAGATCAAAACAGGCCTGGTATGTGTTTTGATAGATTTTGTATGTGAGGTCAAACTTTCCTTGGTTGAAAGTTGACTTTTGGGAAAATGAGGGTTATGACTGGTTTAAGAGTTTGAAAACCTCCCACACATCGTTTGTGGATTGTGTGGATGGTTTGTGATGATTTTGAGTGGGTGGAAATGACTTTGGAAGATGTTTTGCTCAAGGCATATTTTTGAGGTTTTTTGGGATGGTTTTCTTCACTTGTAAGAAAATGCAAAGCAAGATGAGAGCAAGGGTTTTCTCTTGGGTTGTAGAGTTCTCTGGTGTTCCTCTCAACATAGAGGAGACCTCTATTTATAGGCAAGGCAAGGCTTGGGACAAATTTGTCTTTTGCATTTTAGAGGGATTTTCGTAAAGTGCAAATTTGTTCAAGATTGTGGACAGCTCCAAATCCAAGCTTTTGGCTATAGTTTATGCATAAATCAAGTGGCATGAGTGACAAAGAAGTGACTGAAGTATTGCTAGGAGTAGGAGAAGTGCAGCTGCAAGACTTTTCTTCCATAAAGTTTCTCTTTCCTCATTTCTTCCATTAAAATAATGCAACTTGCTTCCCACTTGCAAGACTCATCAATCCTCTTGATTTTCTGCATTTCTTCACATCATACTCTCTAAATAATAGATAGAAACATGATCCAATGGTTGAGAATGGTTCAAGTGATCAAAAAGTGAGTTTGTGAAAAAGTGAAAATGTTGAACTCAAGTGTTAAAACCTCAACTTGTTGGACTCATAACTCTCAACTCACAAGGGCTATGGAGGAGTTCTAGTACATTTTGGAAAGCCCTCATGTAGCTCTAAAACTTTCATGTTTTCATGATTTTCAGATTCCAAATGGAACTAGGTCAAAAATCCACTCAAAGTTGTTGAAAAACATGCCTAAAAAGTTCAATAACTTAGAATTTTTCTAAGTTATTTTTCCCCCTTGTAATGAATTTGGCCATAACTCCAAATCTATGCATTTTTTGCTCATGGATGTGTGGTTAGGGAGTTATGGTCTTCCTCCTTGTAATGAATTTTGTAGGACTTGTCAAGAGCTTCCCAATGAGCTTTGAACCAACTCAATTGGATGTGTGGTTAGGGAGTTATGGTCTTGCCCCTTTAAAAACCCTAATTTCCCGATTCCTCGATTATTCCTCAAACCTTGATCCAATGGTCATGAAATTTCATGGGTAGGTTCAATATGCCATTAGGAACATTTTATATTCACACTTTGAGGTCAAATTCCTTATGATTGCATAGTTGACCTTTCGGTCAACCGAACGATCGATCGATGACTACCGAGTCGACTGTTGCTGTTCCGGGCCTTTTGAGGCCTTGAAACTTCTTGAGTACACTTCACCAAGCCATATGATCTTCATGGACCATGATCCCCCTATCAGAACACCATTTAAATCAAAAGTCAAACTACAATTGACTTTTTCCCCCCAAATCTTCTGATTTTCAATTGATTGATCAATTGAAGCTCTTACGATTAAAATTGATGGTCAATCTCTCATCCCTAAACACCTTAGGACATATGTAGGCCCATGGAAATAGATTTGCTTCAAGAAACAAGTTCTATCCTGATTAAAATTGAAACCCTAATTCCAACCTTCACAACTGCAGCCACTTGCACTTGATATAAACACTTGGATGAGCTCCACAATGACCCTCAAGGCCTTTAATGAGCTTAAGTGATAATCTCCCTCCATAACCATGGGATTGTGATCCTCAGATGACCTTCAGGAGGTGAACCACATGCACTTTTTCTGCCTACCCAAAGGGCTTTGACTTGCCTCTGATGATGATAACCACTTGACAACTTGAATACAAACCCTTGATTAGGTTTAGAACCCCTGGCACATCCCCCTTGTTGCACACACATCTCTTGATCCCCTGTAAAAATGAAAAATGTTATGCAATGCAATATACTAGAACAATGAAATGAAACATAAACCAAGTAAAGAAAAGGTTGGGCAAATTTTGGGGTACAACAGCTGCCCCTATTCAAGCGACATGAACCTGAAGGGATGGAAAGCGAAGGGCTTTCAGACATTCAAGGTAAAAGACGGTTGAATACCAAAGAAACTGGAAATTTGCCAACCGCAGAATGGAACCTCCAACATCGCCGTCCAGAGCCTACATCAAGTAGAACATCTGACTTCGCCATCAGTCAATAATCATCTTACTTCATCGTCATATCAATCATCTGATTTCGTCGTCATTCCTCAAAAAATAATAAACATCTGACCTCGCCGTCATTCATCAACATAATTTGACCTCACCGTCAGAACTCTAAATATCATCTGTAAAACACTTGACTTCACCGTCGAAACTCCATATTAGATTTGACTTCGCCATCAATTCCCAAAACAATCTGACTTCGTCGTCAACCCTCAATAATAATCTGACTTCGCCATCAATTCTCCGAACCATCTGACTTCGTCGTCAAGTAACCAAACGTCTGACTTCGTCATCAGAAAACAAACATCTAACTTCACCATCAGAAGACAAATATCTAACTTCATCGTCAGAAGGCAATCATCTAACTTCACCATCAGAAAGCAATCATCTCACTTCACCGTCAGAAGACAAATATCTAACTTCACCGTCAGAAGGCAATCATCTAACTCCACCGTCAGAAAGCAATCATCTAACTTCACCGTCAGAGAACATCAAAATAATTTGACCTCGTCGTCAGAACTCAATATTAAATCTGTAAAACATTTGACTTCGTCGTCGGTTCTCGAAACTGTCTGATTTTGCCGTCAAAAACTCCACATAGTAATCTAATTTCGCCATCATTTCCCTAAACCTACTGACTTTGCCATCATTTCTCAAAATAATCCGACTTCGCCGTCAATTCTCCAGACCATCTGACTTCGTCGTTAACTTCTCAATAATGTTTGACTTCGCCATCAATTCTCGAAATTCAGTCAGTAAAAGCATCTGACATCGCCGTCAACTCCCAAAATCACCTGACTTCGCCATCATTTCTCAAAATAATCTGGCTTCTCCGTCAACTCTTAAAACAACTCGACTTCTCCGTCAATCCTCAAAATATTCTGACCTCGCCGTCCACTCAAAATAATCATATGACTTCGCCGTCATCTCCCAAAATAATCAGACTTCGCCGTCAAAAACAAACATTCAACATTGCCGCTGAAAACCAAATCACTTGACATCGCCGCCAAAACAAACATACAACATCGCCGCTGAAAAGCCAAATCACTTGACATCACCGTCATACCTTCGTTAAATAAGAGAGAGTATCAAGATTCAAATGAAATTAAGATCATCCATTGATGATAATCACAAAAGAACTCCGCTGGGGAAACAACATGAGCCAGAGTCCAGCCAACACACGGGCAAAGATACTAATCATCTGTGAAATTCACCTGAAACAAAGAGATAATGACCTGGCTTATGTTTCACATGCGTATGTTTGAAGATGGTGTAATGCTCCATGCGAAATGGAAATGCTACGCATTTGGGAGAATGCTATACACGATGCAAATGCAAAAGAACCACTTCAACAAAATAAATGTTGAAGAGAGGAAAACAACTCCGCCGGGGGGAAAACTAGGCACGTCTAGTGCCTACGGACTCATGCTGGCCAATACGAGCCTCGGATGGCCTTCGAGATAACTTCCGGGTAAAGCTGCTCTGCTAAGCACAAATCCACTCCGCTAGGAATCAAAATCAAACCCTGCTGAGGAGGGAGAATAAACAATCTCAGGGGAGAAAACCAACCCATTGACCTGGTTGGGGATTAGGTAGGGAGGGAATCAACATCGACCTCTGCTTGGGGAAAATGAGCACAATACTCAACAATATCGACCCCTGTTTAGGGAAATGAAACAATGTCCCGGACTGTGAGGGGACAGGGGCTAATCATTCAGACTTTGTGGGGAAGACGAAATTCTGCATCCATTCCACTGTTGGGGATAAATCCACCTCTACCTGTTGGAAATGCTCCTACTCTACCGGAGACACCAATCTTGACCTGCTGAGGGTAGCCTTAACTGCATGAAGTTTCAAACTGTCAGGGAGGTGAACACGCTTAGCTTGCGCATTTCCTGCGGGACCTCTGGAAAAGTTTCGAGGCTGGGATTCCTGCAAATAACAAACAAGCAAATACGTTTTGTGCAACAAACATCGTTTTACTTATCACCTGTGACATTATTCAAGCAAAAGCAGTGTTTCCATTATAGTTGGCAGAGCCCACAAAATTATGTATGCAAAGTTTTAGCAAAAAAAAAAACATCAGTCATCTTTTACAAACAAAACGGTAAAAGCTGGATCAAAGACAAAGGTTTTCTGAACAATATGCTTTATTGATGGATAGCCTGTAAATAGGCAAGTTTACAAAGGGACGCAACTCCTGAAATGAGAAAACTGCGTAAGAAAAATATAGAAATGCACAAGAATTACAAAAATGTCGGCAATGTGGCACAGACAACCATCATAGAACGACTCAACTATGACTTGCGTGACTTCGACGCCTTTCCGATGCTTCGTCTTCTGAAGAGATTGATTTGGACGGATGATTCTCGAGTCTTCCTATAATCCGCTATGCTTTGAGGATCTATGCATGAACCGCAGTCGTTTGCTTTTTAAATCCCTAACTTTTGCCTGAATCGCCCTTGTAGGTTTTCGATTCACCGGGATACCCATTTTTGCCAAAGTCGCCCTTTCGGGGTTTCAACTTTGCGGGTTTACATTTTTTCTCTTTTATCCCTAATTTTTGTCTGAACCTATCCTTTTATGGTTCGCCGGGATGCCCCATTCTTGCCTGGATTTTCTTTTTCTTTCCAGCGGGTCTATTTTAAGCAAAATATTTTTTTACTGCGTCCGCGTTCACGGGGGACGTAAAATCTTCACCATCCATGGTTGAAAATAGCAAGGCTCCTCCGGAGAAGACTTTGCTCACAACATATGGACCTTCATAATTGGGAGTCCATTTGCCCCTGTGATCGTTCTGTGGTGGGAGAATCCGTTTCAACACTAAATCACCTGCCTGAAAGCTTTGAGGACGAATCTTCTTATCAAATGCTTTCTTCATCCTGCTTTGGTATAGACGACCATATGCGATGGACGCCAACCTTTTCTCATCTATCAAACTGAGCTGATTCAACCTATTCTTCACCCATTTTGCTTCATCTAGTTTGACGTCAGCCAGAACTCTCAAGGAAGGTATCTCGACCTCTAATGGTAGGACAACTTCCATACCATACACCAACGAGAGAGGAGTTTCCCCAGTTGAAGTACGCACCAAGGTACGATATCCATGTAAAGCAAAAGGCAACATCTCGTGCCAATCCTTGTAACTCACAACCATCTTCTGCACTATCTTTTTTATGTTTTTGTTGGCCGCTTCCACAGTGCCATTCATCTTTGGACGATAAGGAGATGAATTGTGATGCTTAATCTTAAAGTTATGACACAACTCCTTCATCATCTTGTTATTCAGATTGGATCCATTATCGGTAATGATCCTTTCCGGTATCCCATAGCGGCAAATAATGTCTCTTTTGATGAACCGGGCTACAACTTGCTTTGTGACATTAGCATAGGAGGCTACTTCGACCCATTTGGTGAAATAGTCAATCGCCACTAAGATGAAATGATGCCCATTGGACACAATCGGCTCGATCTTGCCAATCATATCGATGCCCCACATGGAGAAAGGCCATGGAGATGACATGACATTCAAAGGACACGGCGGCACCTGAATCTTGTCGGCATAAATCTGACACTTGTGGCATTTCTTGGCGTACTTGAAGCAATCGGACTCCATAGTTAACCAATAATACCCTGCTCTCAATAGCTTTCGTGACATGGAATGCCCCCCTACATGTGTCCCAAAAGGATCCTTCGTGGACCTCTCCCATAAGCAAATTCGCTTCTTTTTCGTCCACACATCTTAGCAGCACTAAGTCAAAGTTCCTTCGATAGAGCACACCGTCTGGATTCAGGTAGAAGTTACCAGATAACCTCCTCAAGGTCTTCTTATCCCGGGTCGATGCCCCAGGCGGATACTCTTGATTCTTTAGAAAGTTCTGGATGTCATAATACTATGGCTTGCCATTAAAAGCTTCTTCTATTGCAAAAACGAATGTCGGCCTATCGAGGCGTGAGATAACGATTCTTGGTGCATCGTTCCAGAAGTTCACTTTGTACATTGAAGATAAAGTAGCCAAGGCTTCTCCCATCTGATTTTCTGCTCTCGGCACATGGTGAAACTCCACATGATCGAAGAAAGGTAGCAATATTCTTGCATAGTTCATATAAGGGATCCAATTTGGTTGGCGCGTCTCCCATTCTCCTTTGATCTGGTTGACCACTAGAGCTGAATCACCGTAGACATCAAGATTCTTGATTCTCAAATCGATTGCATCCTCGATACCCATGATACACGCTTCATATTCGGCCTCGTTGTTTGTACAGGGAAATGTCAACCTGGCAGTGAAGGGTATATGTGTTCCATGGGGAGTTGTAATGATGGCCCCAATTCCAATGTCGTAGGAGTTAACAGCACCATCAAAGATCAATTTCCACTGGGAACCCGACTCAGGACCTTCGTCCATAAACGACTCATCACAATCTTTCATCTTCAAGTACATAATGTCTTTGTCGGGAAAATCAAACTTCATTGGCTGATAGTCGTCAATTGGTTGCTCTGCGAGATACTCTGACAGAACACTCCCTTTAATAGCTTTATGAGACACATACTGAATGTCGTATTCTGTCAGAACCATCTGCCATCTAGCAATCCTTCCTGACAGTGCTTGCTTTTCAAATACGTACTTAATGAGATCCATCTTTGAAATTAACATGGTTGTATGGTTTAGCATATACTGCCTTAGGCGTTTGGCGGCCCAAGCCAGTGCACAAGTTTTCTCCAACATTGAGTATCTGGACTCACAGTCTGTGAACTTTTTACTCAAGTAATAAATTGCATACTCCTTTCTTCCAGTCTCGCCATGTTGACCGAGTACACAACCCATGGAATTCTCAAGAACTGTTAAGTACATTATTAATGGTCTTCCAGCCACCGGGGGCATCAGCATTGGAGGTTTCTGCAGATACTCTTTTATTTTCTCAAACGCTTTCTGACAATTATCATTCCAAACGACCGCCTGATCTTTCTTTAGCAACTTAAATAATGGCTCACAAGTGGCTGTGAGGTGAGATATGAACTGAGCGATGTAGTTCAATCTACCTAAGAAACCACGGACTTGTTTCTCGGTCTTTGGTGCTGGCATTTCTTGAATTGCCTTGATCTTCGCAGGATCAACCTCTATACCTTTCTCACTGACAATAAACCCCAATAACTTTCTTGACCGTGCGCCGAAAGTACACTTGTTTGGATTCAGCCTAGGTTGAACTTCCTCAATCTCTCAAACAGCTTTAGGAGATTCACAAGATGTCCCTCCTCCGTTTGGGACTTTGCAATCATATCATCGACATATACTTCAATCTCATGATGAATCATATCATGAAAGAGAGTCACCATAGCTCGTTGATAAGTTTCCCCTGCGTTCTTCAAACCAAAAGGCATTACTTTATAGCAGAACATCCCCTATGGCATGATGAACGTTGTTTTCTCCATGTCCTCCGGCGCCATCTTAATCTGATTGTATCCGAAAAAGCCATCCATGAAGGAAAACACTGAGAATTGTGCGGTGTTATCAACAAGCACGTCAATATGAGGGAGCGGAAAATCATCCTGTGGGCTCTCTCTATTCAGGTCTCTGTAATCAACACACATCCTGACTTTGCCGTCCTTCTTAGGCACGGGCACGATGTTTGCAACCTACAGAGGATAATTGGTCACAGCAAGAAATCCGGCGTCTAATTGTTTCTGGACTTCTTCTTTGATCTTCACTGCCATATCAGGCCTGGTTCTTCTCAATTTCTGTTTAACAGGAGGACACTCTTCTCGAAGAGGCAGGCGATGAAATACAATATCTGTGTCGAGTCCAGGCATATCTTCATATGACCAAGCAAAAAAATACTTATACTCTTGGAGCAACTCAACCAGTCTTTGCTTGACATCACTTTGCAATGCAGCCCCTATTCGGACTTCCTTCTTATCTTCCTCAGTTCCCAAGTTGACAACTTCAACTTCCTCCTGATGTGGCAGGATGACCTTCTCCTCTTGTCTTAATAATCTGGCAAGTTCTTCGGGTAGGTCTTCGTCTTCATCAATCTCTTCTTCTGCTTGAAAGATCGGATTTTTAAAGTCACATCGAGTCATAGACGAGTCTGAGTCGATGGTATATGAAATGTGTAACCTGCAATGATGATGATTTTATGCGTAAATGATATGCAAACAAGCATACACAAACCACATTGCCATTTTACTGTTAGAAAATAAAAACAAGAAAAACAAAATTTTGAATGAAAAGAAGCCTTTTTGATTGATAATGATAAAAGATTGTTTGCATACATAACAGATAGGGCTCTACAAAATAAAGACCACTATGCTCCGGGTAGAGCATAGGGCAATACATTAATCAAAATAAAGCAATTACTCTTCATAGGTCACAAAGATGACTTCTTCTATGGTCCAATTCTTCAAACCCTGGCCAGGGACACATGGCTTGATCCACGCATCCATGTCACAGTCGTTGTCTCCTTCCTCGTCAGATACGGCATTGATTCTTTCAAATATCACCCCACCACTGGTGAACTGAACAGGTCCTTTGTAATATGGAGCGTTTTGTGAAGAAGACGCATACGAGTTGTATCCTAATCCAAACTTATCTTGTTTGTTGGGGACGCTTACCATTTTCCCCCATCCTTGTACTGCTCCAGATTCCACTACAGCTTGGGATTCCTTGTATGATGACATGGAAAATTCTGGAGCTTTGACCTCAACCGGCGCCTTTTCTTTGATTTGGACAGTCTCAAAGGCCTGACACAGTGTCTCATGAATTTCACCATCGACTTCCACATACTTGAATGAAGACAGATGGCTCACCATGATGTCTTCTTCTCCACAAACAGTCACAATATTCCCATCCACCATGTACTTCAATTTCTGGTGCAAAGTCGATGTCACAGCCCCTGCTAAGTGTATCTAGGGCCAGCCCAACAAACAGCTGTAAGCAGGCTGAATGTCCATGATGTAAAAAACCGCTTCAAACACCTCCGGGCCCACTTGGATAGGCAGAGTTATCTCCCCAAAAACAGACCTTCGGGTTCCATCAAAGGCTCACACAATCAAATCACTAGGCGTACAATAAAGGCCCTGATGGTCTATTTTCATCAACGCTTTCTTTGGAAACACATTCAAGGACGACTCTGTATTAACAAGGACGTGCGACATCACTGTTCCTCGGCATTCAAGTGAAATATGCAAAGCCAAATTATGGTTTCTTCCTTTTGGTGTCAAATCATGATTAGTAAATCCCAATCCGTTACCTGCATTGACATGGGCCACCACTCTTTCCAAATGATTCACAGATATCTCTTGAGGTACATAAGCATTATTCAAAACCCTGAGCAAAGCATTCCTGTGAGCTTCAGAACACAATAGCAACAACAAGATGGAAATCTTTGAAGGAGTCTGCTGCAAGTGATCCACAATTTTGTAGTCACTCTTCCTTATCAAACGCATGAATTCCTCGGCGTCCTTCAGCAAGGCTTCCTTTTCTCTGGTCTGAGAGCTTTCTTCAACCACCTTCTTTCCTTTACCCTTGTCGGTCCTTTCTGCATTTACTTTGGGTGGTGAAAACACCCTCCCACTCCGAGTCATTCCTCCGGTTCCTACCAAATTGTCAATTGAGTCCAAGGGAGAATTTTTTAATTCCTGCTTCTGCCCATTACAATAGACCTCGGCCCCATAATTCCAAGGGATCGCTTTAGAGCTCTCATAGGGTACAGGCCCTGCCTTCGTGAATATAATGGTCGGCCTCGCCGGAGGCGCAGAGATTGTAATTGTTTTGTACGGGATGGAGATGGTGGCCACCTCGTCTATATCTTTAATGACTACCTCTTCAACATTCTTCTTACAGATTCTATCAAATTGCAATAGACCGTCATCCATCATGTGTTGTATATGGTTCTTCAGATTCTGACATCCTTCGGGACAAACCATACAGTCTTCACAATCCTCTCCACAGCCCGGGAACACCCCTCCTTCTAACAATTTGCTCTTCACAAAACCTAACGGCGTCTTCAGATCCTCCACTTTGGACACCAAGTTCAAGCCTTCTTCACTAACAATAGCATTCACACCACCACCCCTACCATGGTTAGGCATGGGGTTTTGATACACGTTTGGCGCATCCTGATTGAAGTTGATAGCCTTACTATCAATAAGGTCTTGTACCTTGTGTTTGAAAGCTTTACAATTGTCGATGTTGTGGCCGGGGGCGCCAGAGTGGAATTCACACCTAGCGTTGGCGTCATATCCGGGAGTGGTTGGCCAGTTAGAGGTGCCATTGTCCTTTTCTGGACCAACTACAGTTGAATTAAGTGTTGCAATAACTGAGCGTAGGGCATCGGTGGTGTGTCAAAGTGCCTATCCATCAACCTTCTCCGATCTTGGAACTGTCTCGGTGCATAGTTTTGTTGATGATATCGTTGTTGTTGTTGCTGACGTGGTTGTTGTTGTTGAGGTTGTACTTCCGGAATGGAAATACTAGCTACTTGTGGTGGTTGCTGATAATACGGTCGTTGTTGACGTTGATTCAGATATCTATTTCGATTATTAAAGCCGGACACTGTATTTGTCTCGTTATCTTTCTTCTTCGCACCAAAAATCTTTCTTCCACCTCCAGATGAGGTCCCTTCCCATGGCTGTATCTTTCCCATTTTAATACCATTTTCGACCCTCTCGCCGGTAATAATCAGGTCCGAAAAGCTTCCAGACATGCTACTCACTAACTTATCATAGTAAATTCCTGGTAATGTGGCCACAAACAGATCAATTAGTTCTCTCTCCACCATGGGAGGTTGAACCCTGGCAGCAAGCTCTCTCCATCTTTGTGCGTATTCTTTAAAGCATTTGTTACTTCTCTGCGATAAATTTTGAAGTTGTATTCGGTTTGGTGCTAGGTCACTGTTGTATTGATAGTGCTTAATGAAAGCCTTTGCCAAATCCCTCCAGCTTCTGACATTAATTGGCGCTAAACCCATATACCATTCGAGGGATGGTCCCGACAGACTATCTTGAAAGAAATGCATCAGTAATTTCTCATCATCGGAGTATGCAGACATCTTTCGGAAATAGGAGCGAAGATGCACCCTTGGACACGTTGTTCCTTTGTATTTATCGAAATCTGGCACCTTGAACTTTGGAGGAATCCTGAGTCCAGGAATCAATCCTAGGTTCGACATATCCCGACCCATAGTGTTTTGGCTTTCAAGGCTTCTCATCTTTTCCTCTATCGCCTTGAATCTTCTATCAGCATCGGGTTGCAATCCTGCCCCAATGTCTCCCAGAGAGAAAATATCTTCTTGATCATCTTGATCCCACTGGGGGCTGTTGTTACCTTGTACAGGGCCCATTGGAACTGGGATGGGAATTCCAGTTTGGTTTCCTCCGCCCGGAGGGATAACCGTTCGGATAGCATCTGCCCGTGGCGTACTGTTTTCCACTGGAGGAGGTACAACATGGGTTCCACCATGTAAGACCCCACTTCCATCAACTCTTGACACCAGAGGTTGCACCAATGTCTTCAACTGTTCTTGGCCATTGGCTACGCCCTGCATCATGTCCATAAACTGTGCCATCCTCTTGCGAAATTCTTGAAGCTCAAGCTGAACTTGCTCCATAATCCTTTGTTGATTCCCCCTTGTAGAATACCTGTGGACTGTCGGGTCTGATATCCTGTGAACTCTCTGAAGAAAACCACATAGAGATAAGATTAATGGTCCCAAGAACACCTGCTATGCAAAATGATGAAGGATGCAAAATGCAGATATGTAAATATGTTTTAGGGAATTTTCCCCCTCGATTCTAGTTCCCAGAAGAAGAAGCAACCATAGAAAACCCCACAGACAAGTAAACAGAACAACAACTCCCCATATAATAACAAACTAAACAACAGTGTACATACATCAACTTAGTACAAAATGGAGATGACCTTAACCAACAAGCCTGATGATGGTCGATACATAAAAAAACAACAAGATACAAAGAAAGATAATCAAGTTGAGCGCCGAGACTGAAAATCCTCTAGCAGCTTCCGCGTCTCAGGGTGATCAGGTCTGGCAAGTAGACCCTGTATGAGTTGCTCTTGCTGGATGATGGTGCGTTGTAGACTACCAACATGGTCGTCCCAGGCTCCTTTTCCAAAACATGCTTCAAGTCTGCTTCTCTTGGTATCTGCCCTCAATCTACACTCCTTCAGATCTGCGACAGCTTGGCTCAATCTATGCTCGTTGTGATATCTGAGAGCTTCTTCTGCTGAGATCTTCTCGTCTTTTGCTCTGAGTTGATTCTTCAACTTGGTGATCTGTTGTTTCAGCTTATCCTCCCGCTCCTTATTGTTAGTGAGCATGGCGTTCCATACTAATTCAAACTTGGAGATCCTCAAGTAAGCCTTGTCTAGATCCTCTTTTTTGGTAGCAAGCACATCAGAGACAGCGTTCAGATCTCGGCCTGCACGTTCTCTGTCGCTAGTTTCCTTTGTCAAATCTGTACCTAGTCTGTTGACGAGCTCAGTCTGTCTCTTGAAAGAATTGACAACATCGATCTTCTCACTTCGGAGTTGAATGATTTCTTTCTCCAATTCTTCATTTGCTTTCTTCAACTCTTCTTTCTCCAACAATACCTGATTGTATTTCTTAATGTCCACAGTAGTGGGTTCTTCTATCATGAGTGGATACAGAGGTGCAACTGAAGGAAATGGTATTAGAGATTTGGCAGATCTATCCTTGATCCAAACCACGTAGGGGTCATAAGCTCAATTATTGCTCTTTCCTAACATTACCTTACCTCGTCTGTGAATGTTACTCCATGCATACTCCATTCTAACCAAAGTATTGGCTTCCAGCAATCCTGTGAGATACAAAGATTCCTGTATTTCTTCTTCCTTAGGAGGACTCTTCAAAGCGTATCCAATTTGTCTGATCAACAAAGAGGGATTATAGTTAATACAACCCTTCCTTCCGACCAACGGGACCTTCGGAAAACCACGACAACTATATATGATTTCGGTGCCAAGTATGTCATGATCAAACCATATGATGTTTTCTGCAGATAAACCCATCAACCTAGCAGACCAATATGAGGTTCCAGCAACAAACAGACCTGTCTTCAGAAGATGACTGAAGAACCACTTATACAGCAAGGGTACACAGCAAGACACATTTTTACCTCTTCGCTTTTCATTCTTGTAATGGATGGAATGGTAAACATCTCCTAACAACGTTGGCACTGTATTCCCTGAAGCAAGGATATAGAAAGCATCTGTATCCACAAAGTCTGGCAAGTTGGGAAACAAAATGATACCATATATGCATAGAGCGAGAATGGCATTGAACATAATCCAACAAACATCTTTGGCGAGCTGTAAAGCCTTGTCAACTAGAAAAGGTAGAGGAAACCCATATACCCCATTTAGCTTGGTCAATCTTCCTGAAAACTCTGAAGCATCAAGATGAACAATTGCAGCAAGCTTAGCTAGATCAAGCTCGGTATCAACATGGTAAAAAGGCATCTGATCCAATACTGGAACTCCGAGTAACACAACATATTCTTCCAAAGTCGGCGCCAGGACATAGTCAGGAAAGATAAAACATCTCAACTGAGCATCATAAAACTGTAGCAAATTATATAAACCATTCAACTCAAACACTGAAGGTTTGCGCACCAGACTGAGCAACTTCCCATAAGATTCTTTGAACTCTACTTTCACCTTATGATCTGCTAAAGAAATCAAACTCAACAGAGAACTGATGTCGGGAGAAGGGAGCTTGTAGGCAACTGTCTTCTTTAGAGACTCCATGTCAGAAAAGGAACAAAGATCACTAGAATCGCGGAGGAAAAGTACACCTGCAACACAGATACATGTTAATGATATGCAAATGAAAATGCAAAATGCATATGCAACAGAGGATCAAGATTGATGTGCTGTAGTTTGACCGGCGCTTCGCTTTAGTCATAACCACACATTGACATTAGGACCCTTTAACATCAAGAACATGAATCCAAACTTTAAAGAATCGGGTAGTCTGAAAGCTAGAGTTTCCTGCACCCCCATCCCTCTCACAAGTAAGGACCTATCTACTGACAAGGTTTGGCATCCTATGCGTTCATCAGCATCACAAAATTTCTAGAAATGATGATACGTTCACCATTTCTGGTTTGGCATCATCATTTCCTGAAGAGGCCTCACTTAGCTGACTCACAAGTGATCGGTTCCTAGAGTCGACAATCCCCAGATCAAAAATTCCTCCGAGCCCAAAGGGCCAGAAAGAAAATTGTCAAAGAGAATCTCGTCTGAGCGCGAATTTCATGGCTAGCTGGTGCGTGCATACAGGCTCACCACTACTTTCCACTTCTAATGCTAAGTCTATACTCAAGCCTGGGTCTGGCTTATCTCTCAACGGAACAATCCCTCCCCACAGCACAGCAATAATGATATATGATGCGGAAAATAAAATGCAGAAAGCCAATAAAGATAAAACACATATGTACACACCCTAAAAATAAACAAACAAGCGCTAGGGTTGACTCGCATAGGGGATATTCTTGTCCCCAGCAGTGTCGCTACTACGAAAGTCGAGGCCGGCAATGACAGAAGAGTCGCCACCATGCGTTATTTATCCCAAGAGAGGGAAAGGAAACGCTCAGAGAAAACCTAACGAAAAGAGGGATAAGATCGGTCATCGCAACCAAATATTGGGTTCGGGAGTCGGTTACGCAAGGGGAAGGTATTAACACCCCTCACGCCCGTCGTACTCGATGGGATCCACGCTTGTTGTCTATCTAAAAGGGTGATTGAAACTATCTAGCTAAAGGGCTTGAGGATAAAAGAAAAAGAAATGACTCGGCAAAGCAACGGTGCTTTGTGCCTACATATCTCATATGAAATGAGAAGTCAGAGTCAACGTAGTTCGGCTAACTACGGGTGAAAGGGGGAAAGGTTACTCGCCAAGACATCGCCATCTTGTGCCCACGTACTTTCATCTGGTATGAAAGATTAGAGCAAACGTAGTTCGGGCTACGGGGGAACACAGGTTTGTTCAACTATTTTTTAGGTCCGAGTAGGATTAACAAGTAGTTCTAGCAGTTGGTGTATGCAGCTCGAGCATGGGAGACTTAGGCGTTACCGTTTGCGGTAGAACTAAGAGTTAACAACACTCTTTTTATGAAAATGATTTTTCTGATTAAGAACCCCAAAGGGTGAAAAAGGTTTGAAATGTTTTTGTTTTGTGTTTTTTTAGAGGAGAAGTGTTTTTGAATTGGTTTGCAATTCATATCGCACTAGAGACTATGACTTAGGAGTGATTGCGTCACACATCACCTAAAGGGTGCTATACTAAACAATAAAGCCATTGAAAGGAAACCCTTCAACAACCATTTCCCAAGTAGCTTAAGGCTCGTAACGTACAATACTCATTAACCTCATTAGGTGTTTTATGATCGTTTTGAGATGAGAAGAGAAAGGACACTAAAAGTGGGACTAAATCCAAGCCTAAAGTTGTCATGCAATGGTGATCCTAAGATTGAGATGAAAGGGAATGAAACTATCCTAATATTATCATGCGTAGGATTGAAAACCTAATGTCTCTCATACTCCCATCCTAAACGGAGGGACTAGGAATCCTAGGGGGATCATGGCACAAGGCCAAGTAAACAACAGATAAATCAATCGCAGATGAAATGAGAAAGAAAAATGATGAATTCAAAATAAAAATGATGAAATAAAATGGAAAATAAAATATAAACATGGAACATACAATAACATATTAAAAATAATAGACAAATGATTTTTTGGTTTTTTGGATATTTGAAACTATTTTTACAATAAATAAAGTAGAAACAAGAAATAAATAAAAATAAATAAAAGAAAGAGAAGAAATAAACAAGTGCTTATTAAAAAAAAGGAAATGTTCACACTAGGATTTGAACCCTTGACCTTAGGGTTCCAAACATAAAACTTAACCAACAAAGCACTGAACACGCATGTGATAAGGAAGGGAAAAGAAATAATAAATGCAAAACATGAAAAATGAAAGAAAATAAAAAACAAAACGCCCCAAGCTGGGCTAGAACCGGGGGCATGATAGTGAAAGGCAAGGCATTTAACCACTGGGGTGGCGATACATCCAAGTATTAATGCCACCCCATGTATTCATATACCAAACAAGCGTGATTTTCTAGGCAAGGCAAGCTAGCAAGAACACAAGGCAATAGCATGAAAACGAGAACATCGTAACTTAGTCAAAACTCAATCATTTTCAACAAAATTTAGGTCTATCTTGGGTGAAATTCAACAAGGAATGCAATGGTAATGTCAATTTTCCAAGATGATGCATCAAAATTAAAACACGAATGCAACTGTCATGTGAGTGTGTAATATGCATTTTGAAATCAAAGGACCAAACCAGATGCCTTTAAACTCATGTAATGGCCTGAACAACCTTCAAATATGTAAAACATGGATTATAGATGCCAAGATCAGATAGAAACATATCCAAACAAGATCTGGTATGCAAGTTGCAAAGTAAAGCTTGAAATTACCATTTGAAAGCCACAACTCAAAACAGAAATAAATATGATAAGATGGAGATATGCACAAGTTGCAAATACATGGTTCATGGATTCTTGATGCAAAAATCATACAAAAACAAGTCCAATCAAAAACTCATGTGTAAGTTGCACAAATTGCCTTGGAAATGCATTATGATGGCCATAGCTCAAAACAGAAGGGATCGTGGTTAAATGAAGGTGTGGATATCTTCTAGGTATGTTATTCAATGATTCTACATGCCTAGATCAGTCAAGAACATCTCCAAACCAAAACTGGTATGCAAGTTGCACAAATGGACCAAAATGCTTGATATGTGGTTTTGGAAAATAAGATCATTCAGCATGCATACACAATTCAATAACCACACATTAAAGGATTCTTAACTGTCAAAACATGAATTCAAAGTATCTTGCAAGATCAAAACAGATGGCACATGAATTGAAAGCATAAAACAGAAACTGGCAGCAACTTGTGCTTGTCAAAACAAGATTTTCATGATAAGTTCTACACACACACAATCCATACCAAATCAAATTGATCTCAACACAAACTATACAAGACATGATTAAAAGATTGAGCATGGATCAAACATTATGACAACAAGTTTGTTATGAAAACAACATGCATACACTTCAAGACAATTTGGCCTTAAACTAAACATGATGACTGGTACAGCAATCAAAGAAACAGAAGTAGCATCAAACACCTCAAATAATTCCTGCCTTGGAAGTTACCACACTATAGTAATGAACACAAAACAGTTCCAACAGAAAAACTTATTTCTAGCATGCTAAACAACATGTTCTGGTTCGCAACAGATCAAGACAACCAAGATTGGCAAAGGTTGAAAACAAAGCATGACAGCATGGTATATGGTTCAAATAGGACAGTCATGACAACAATAGGTGAGGCAATTCTAGTATAGTCAACAGATAATCCTAATGCTATATGCACATGACAATTAGTAATTCAAATCACTTAGAGCTAAGGCAGTTTGGAATCACAACAGAAAACATGGTATCTTGATGCAAACCATCACAACAATGATCAAAGGATGCTTATAAGCACTTCTAGGACAGAATGCAAATAGTGCTCCCAAAACATTAAGACAATGAACATAGGTTCAGGCTCAGTTAGCAAATGTAAGCAAGACATGGACAAATCATGATTTCCATACAGCCCAACTATAATGTCAAGTTGAAAACAGTTAGGTTCAAAGAATTTCACACCTTCATGTTAGCAAACATAGGCCATTCACCATCAACAGTTCAAACCAACCATAAAGGTATGCTTAACATGACAAGGGTAAAGATCAAGTTTCAAGGCAAAACATCTCATGACAGCCACAAGCATTAAAACAGCAAAAGATGGTATTGGTCATCAACATCACATGAGTCATCCCAAATCCAACAACACCAAACAAACTTACAAGCATACTCCAAATGTGTCATAAACCAGGTTTGAGCACAAAAATGATTCAAAAGTAAGCTAGAAATGAAAATGAACTATGAGTTGAAGAGGCACATGATTTTGAAAAATGCAAGAACAGAAATATGCAGAACCAGCACCAAACTAGTTTTCAACAAACATCACATAAACACATATACAAGGGTTTCATGCCATCAAACAGATCAGGGCCTAAAGGAATGCTGCTGCAACAGAAACATCATCATCATTCACAAAATCAAAACAACACTAAGACATAACAGTTGCACCTTGTCCTTCATATGACATACAAAACATAAAATGGAACTTAAAAGAGTCTCAATGTTCACCATATAGTAGCACAACACATTGATGCTGATCATAGTAGCAATATATATTAATGAGCAAACAAGCCAAAATGGGACAAATTCAAACATGAACTGCATTGTACTCAAAATAGATTGTAACCACTAATGCACATCAAACACATTCATGATAGTTTAAAGAAGGATAGTGACTACCAACCTCTTGTAGACCTCCAAGCTAGTTTGTGCAGTATGGAAAACCTTGAAGCCTTCAAATAAAACCAATTCAATGCCTTGATGAAGATGACAACCTTTCTTGCACTTGAAGTAAACAAGTGAACCCTTAGGACAGAACTTGAAACAAGTCATGATGATGGTTTTTTAGGTTATGGACAGTTGGTACATCATAAACCAAGGGTGTTTGGAGGCTTACAAAGATCAAAACAGGCCTGGTATGTGTTTTGACAGATTTTGTATGTGAGGTCAACTTTCCTTGGTTGAAAGTTGACTTTTGGGAAAATGAGGGTTATGACTGGTTTAAGAGTTTGAACACCTCCCACACATTGTTTGTGGATTGTATGGATGGTTTGTGATGATTTTGAGTGGGTGGAAATGACTTGGGAAGATGTTTTGCTCAAGGCAGATTTTCGAGGTTTTTTGGGATGGTTTTCTTCACTTGTAAGAAAATGCAAAGCAAGATGAGAGCAAGGGTTTTCTCTTGGGTTGTAGAGTGCTCTGGTGTACCTCTCAACATAGAGGAGACCTCTATTTATAGGCAAGGCAAGGCTTGGGACAGATTTGTCTTTTGCATTTTGGATGGATTTTTGTAAAGTGCAAATTTGTTCAAGATTGTGGACAGCTCCAAATCCAAGCTTTTGGTTATAGATTATGAATAAATCAAGTGGCATGAGTGACAAAGAAGCGACTGAAGTATGGCTAGGAGTAGGAGAAGTGCAGTTGCAAGACTTTTCTTCCATAAAGTTTCTCTTTCCTCATTTCTTCCATTAAAATAATGCAACTTGCTTCCCACTTGCTAGACTCATCAATCCTCTTGATTTTCTGCATTTCTTCACATCATACTGTCATACCCCAAATTTTGACCAGGCATTTTTTGAGCTTTTATTCATCTGGCTTTCGCTTCACATTCATTTGCATATCATCTAGGTCGATCATTTCTCGCATACTGTCCATGTTATCAACCGGAACGGGTTTATCGGGATTACAGCCGTTTGTTCGCATTTTAGATAATTTAAACCAGTTCAAATGATGAGATTTATTTCGTAATCGAGTGAAAGGTTGTTCTCTTCCTGGTGGTTCAGTCCGTGCTGATAATTTTGTCTTGTTTCGATGTTCGACCCCTTTTATCTGTTTTTATTTCGTGACATTTTTGTGAATTATTTTTATTTTTGCTTTAATTTCTTTTTTATATTTTTTTAATATAATATAATACTAAGTTTTAATTTTAATTAGATTTAGAGTGATTTCTTTTATTAGAATAGACTTTTTTTATTATTAATGGAATAGATTTCTTTAATTGATTAATTAGTTTTTAATTAGAATAGAATTAAGAATTAGAATTGAATTAAAAAAGAAAACAATAAAAAAAGGGGATTTAGATTAGAATTAGTTTAAATTAGTATTTTATTATTTATTTATATATATTGGAGTTTGTCGCTACTGCGAAAATCGGCGCCGGCTGAACAGAAGAGTCGCCACCGTGCGTTATTTATCCCAACGGAGGGAAAGGAAACGCTCGAGGTAAGCCTACCGCAAAACGGGGAAAGGAATGGTCATCGCAACCAAAACCTGGATTCGGGAGTCGGTTACGCAAGGGGAAGGTATTAGCACCCCTCACGTCCGTCGTACTCGACAGGATCCACGCTTGTTTTCTAGTACGGATTATTATTCTATCTATTCTACAGGTCAGGGGTTAAAAGAAAAGAAGATGACTCGGCAAAGTATCGCACTTTATGCCTACGTATTCCCGTCTGGAACGAGAAATCAGAGTCAACGTAGTTCGCCTACCTACGGGAAAGGAGGGGAAGGTTGCTCGCTAGGATATCGCATCCTATGCCTACGTACTTTCATACAGCATGAAAGATCAGAGCAAACGTAGTTCGGGCCACGTACGACACAAGTCTGTTTTGATTGCTTTTATCTCCTTCTGAAAAAGGGTTTTTCTGATTAGCAGTCCAAGCGGACAAAAAATGACGTTTTGATGAGTTCACATTCTTTTACGGAAGAAGTGTCTTTTATTGTGTTTGAAATCTTATTGTGTTTTTCTGTTTGTTTTGAGAAAGAAGAGACAGAACTCTAACCTATGGTTGCAAAGGGAATCAAACTAACCTAATGTTATCATGCATGGGTTAAGACCTAAGGTCTATCATGCTCCTCTCTTGCGCAGAGAGAAACAGAGATCCTAAGGGATAAACGGAAACAGAAACAACAACATATATACAATAAAGCAGTAAAATGCATGGATGCAACAATACAAGCGAGGCAAGGGAGTCCCACTCAACCTCGAACCTAGAAAACAACAGGCAAAAGCGAACAAAATTCGCTTTCAACCTAACAGGTTAAACAGCAAGCAATACAGTCAGGGAAGTTCAAACAATACATCAAAAATTATGAACAGCAAAAAAACAGCAAACAACAGTCTTCATCAACATATGTCTTCAAGTCATCTTCAAACATCTACAAGCTCCAAGAAAGCATCAGTCTTCATCTTCACAGCCTTCAAGCAAGGTCTCTATCTTCAATCCTTCAGTGCTTTTCTTCAAGTCTCACTCTCCAAGATGAGGAACAGTTAAGAGGATGAACTGGAATGTTAAACAGTTAGTTGACCACCAAAGGTGGCAAACAGACTGTTAACAATATGTAGAATGTTTCTCTCAAGAGTTCTATCTCTTAGACACTATCACCAAGCCTTCCAAAGGAAGGGGGTGAGTGTCCTAGAGAGACTCTGCATCATAGAGAGGGATGGAGGCAAACAAGACCTTCCATGTTTATGAAGCAAGTTGCTATTCTAGAGCTCTACCTAACTCCTAGAACCTATGACCTTCAACAGCTGCTAGCAAGAGATACATCTTCGTCCACTCCTGAATTGAGTCTTCATTCCTTTTGTCTTCAATGGGCTTCATCAGCACAATCTTCAACTCAAACCCAAGCCCCAAGCAGGCCCAATACCCCACACAAGCAAATAATAACCCTAGAGAGGGCACACCACACAATCAAACAAATACAGGAAATATACTAATAGTATTAATATAATAGAGGAAGCCTAATGTTTTCTAAGGGATCTATTATTTACCCATGATATCCCTATAGTCCCATACCCAAAATTCAAACTACAACTCCTAAAAGAAATGATTTACCACACCTATGTCACACCTAAACCCTAATTTTGATTCCCCTAATCACACCTAAACAAACCATCTAAAACTTAATCCTAAAATCATGAATTAAATCTCATATGAAATTTGAAGTCCTAAGTGAAGTACTCTAAAAAGAATGGGTCCAAAATATAAAAGGATCTAGCTAAACTAAAATCAACAAGACCAAGTATTAAACTAAACATCACTTAAAACCCATTTAAAAGAAAAAATACTAAAAATGCAAAAATAAAATAAAATGCTAATTTTATTATATGACAATTTTCTTAACAGAAATATAAAAAAGATGCAAAAACAACCACTTAAAAATATGGAATTTTCAATTTGTTAGGAATTTTCAAAGTTTTAAAAAAAATTGGAGGAAAATTAATAAAAGAAATGATGCATGGGGTGCAGTTAGTAACGCGCTCAGGGTATTATCCAGATGGGCCAGGTATCCAGGGGTGCGCATAGCAAATGATTAGGCCCAGTTCTAAGCAAAAAATCAAGTCAGAAAATCAAAAGAAAAAAAGAAACGCATGCGGTGCCAATAGCAGGAGAAATCAGTTTAATTTGAGGTTGGGCCTTGTGTGAGGGTGTGGAAAGCACTTCTGATCCATTAAGCCCACGAAGGGCACTTAAGTGAAACAGTGCGCATAAGGCACCCAGCTTCCCTTCAAACTCAACTTTGAATCGTGGCCGATGGATCATCATTTCAGTCAACATAGTCTTACTCAATCCAACGCTTGTGGAGCTTCGTCTTCCTCTAGTATAGGGTTTGTATGAAAACAGCCATGGAACTCGAGCTTCATCACCATCTTCCATCAACTCGTGCATGCTCAATTCTTCATCAAACTCAAAAGTGTAAAAAGCAAAATCACTCTAATTTTCTCCCTGAATTCGCTCATAACATCAGCATCAATTCATATCACATAAATCATGAAACACGATCTCCAACTCAGAACTACTCAGAAATTTCATCGTCACCAATCCACAATCTAAGTGTACTAATCTCTTCCTGACCTTTCACTGATCAATAATCACTAACAATTCAAGATTCTAACAACTTAATCATCAAGTTTTAAGGCTCAACAGAATTCGTGCTCCAATGGTGAACTCCATGAAATGCTCTCAAACTCACTGAAATTAATCATCTACCTATTCCTAACAGTTCTAACCTAATGATTCTCTATCATGCTATCTATTTTAAGCTAATTCGAAGGAAATACCAACCTGGTAAAAATCTGAAAACAGATGGAGAAATCCTTGGATTCACAGCTAGCAATGCTTAGGACTTGATCAATGGCTATGGATCTTGGTTCTGTATGCAGCAACACCTGCTCAAATGCTCTTGATCTTGCAATTGAATTCTTCTTGCACTTTGGATGATGAAGTTGGTAGCACACGAATTCTACTTCAATTCAACCAGATCTTGATGGAAACTTGCTCTATGATGAATGTAGATGATGATAGGATCAAAAACTTTGAAGAATGATGAAGATTTAATAGAGTTTTTGTGTAATTTGCAAAATTGAGGAATGAGATGTAACTATGAGTTTTCAACCAAATGAATCACCAACCAATGATTGGATCCACTCTACTCAATATATAGATGCTCATGGAACCATCTAGAACTTGTTAGAAACTTCTTGTGCACAAATCCCTTGTGTTTTGGCATGTGTAACTTCATACATAAGCAAGCCAATGATATCTCTCAAACTTTTAACTAAACCCAAAAATCCACTATTTCCAATGGTCTCAAAACATTCTTTCCAATCAAAATGACCTATAATTTCATCCCATTTGGACATGTTATGAAAAATCTCATTTTTAGGTCACTTTTATTCATTAAATTCACCTTTTAATTAACCAAATTTGCAATATTGAGCTATGAGCATTTTCCAACTCCCATGACCACTTTTCTAGACTCAAAATATCATTTGGAGCAACTTTGATGTTGTGAAGTTTTTCATTTGAAGCTTCCTTGTATGAGTTTTAGGCATATGCTTGAAATGACCTGTAATTCTCAAATGACCAAAATACCCTTTGCTTGACAAGGTCATAAGTAGAGTTCCACAAATCAGGTGAAGGCATACCATACCTTTCTAGAAATCTAAGATCATGAGGAACAACTCTCATGTTGACCAGAAATCCATTTGAAAGCTCCTTAAGGGGTAAAGGTTGTTTGGGAGACAAGTAACTTTCACAGACAAAATTTCAGATGCCTCAGATGACCTATAACTTGCAAGAACCATAACTTGAGTTCTATAAATCTCCTTGATGTCTTCCACCACTCAAATTCAAGGTCTTGAGATTTTCTACAAGTTTCATGTTGGCCAAGGATCCATTTGAAGCTTTCATTTTGAATTATCGTGCTTGGAAGTTTGACCTAAATTAGGGGATTTTACACAGAAACCCTAATTTAGAAACCTCTCTTCTTCTTGATTTCTCTTGATTTCTCCTTGGCACAACACCACATCCCTATCTACATGTCAAATGATGAACCCCACATCCCTCAAATAGACCTTGATGCCTTTCAATCAATCATTTGACCTAGGGTTGACCTAGGGTTGACCCAGATGAAACCCTAGTTGACTGTCTTCAACTGCAACTCTTGTGATCATATCAATGACTCGTCTCACTTTCAAAATGACCCTCTAGGTCCTCCATGATGTCTATATACCCTCCATGCTCTCAATTCACAGCTCACAACTTCTTTGATGATCTTCAAATACCCTCAGATAGGAAATATATTCACTGCTTGATCCACTGACTTCTTAGATTTCAATTTCTTTCTGATGACTTGGCTAAGATTGAATTTGAATAATAACCTCCTGATAGGCTCATAGAGATAAGAATAGTACTTGGTCCCTTGTTGAATGACTTGCTATGCTATGTTATGCAAATGATTAGACTATGTACATGATTCCTTATGCTAATGCAATTGAAACATAAACTAAGTGAAGTAGGTTGAGCAAATTTTAGGGTGCAACAGCTGCCCCTATTCAAGCGACTTGGACCTGACTGGGTGAAACGCCCGGAGCCTTCAGACATTCGAGGTACAAGACGGTTGAATACTAAGAACCCAAAAATTTGCCAACCGTAGAAATAAACTGCACCACTGTTTGGGGAACGACATCCACCAACTGAATCTGGTTGTTACGGCAACAACTGATCCAACGTCTGATAATTCTGATTTCAACTTCAACCACCTATGTAACGTCACAGGCACTGAACACTTTTCGCAAAACACCTCTGTCCACAACTGGACTAACCTTATCAACACAAGAAGAGAGACAAATTCGTCAACACGAATAGAGATTCTGTTGTCACAGGAGTAACCTTGTCCACATCTGGACCCAAATTTCGCCAAATCACGAATAAACACAAATCTGTCCACGTCAGGACTCACATCACGGAAAAATCCCTGCGCTTCGCTGGGAAACATTTCTGTCTAATCACAGGAAACTCCATCCGCCTATCCATACGGGAAAATCATCTGCCTAAACACAGGAAACTTCATCCGCCTATTCATACGGGAAAATCACCTGTCTAAACACAGGAAACTTCATCCGCCTATTCATACGGGAACATCATCTTCCTGAACACAGGAAATTTCATCCGCCTATTCATACGGGAACATCATCTGCCTAAACACAGGAAACTTCATCCGCCTATTCATACGGGAAAATCATCTGCCTAAACACAGGAAACTTCATCCGCCTATTCATACGGGAATATCATCTGCCTGAACACAGGAAATTTCATCCGCCTATTCATACGGGAAAATCATCTGCCTGAACACAAGAAATTTCATCCGCCTATCCATACGGGAAAATCATCTGCCTAAACATAGGAAACTTCATCCGCCTATTCATACGGGAACATCATCTGTCTAAACACAGGAAACTTCATCCGCCTATCCATATGGGAAAATCATCTGCCTAAACACAGGAAACTTCATCCGCCTATCCATACGGGAAAATCATCTGCCTGAACACAGGAAACTTCATCCGCCTATTTATACGGGAACATCATCTGCCTGAACACAGGAAACTTCATCCGCCTATTCATACGGGAACATCATCTGCCTAAACACAGGAAACTTCATCTGCCTATCCATACGGGAAAATCATCTGCCTAAACACAGGAAACTTCATCCGCCTATTCATACGGGAAAATCATCTGCCTGAACACAGGAAACTTCATCCGCCTATTCATACGGGAACATCATCTGCCTAAACACAGGAAACTTCATCCGCCTATTCATACGGGAAAATCATCTGCCTAAACACAGGAAACTTCATCCGCCTATTCATACGGGAATATCATCTGCCTGAACACAGGAAATTTCATCCGCCTATTCATACGGGAAAATCATCTGCCTGAACACAGGAAATTTCATCTACCTATCCATACGGGAAAATCATCTGCCTAAACACAGGAAACTTCATCCGCCTATTCATACGGGAACATCATCTGTCTAAACACAGGAAACTTCATCCGCCTATCCATACGGGAAAATCATCTGCCTAAACACAGGAAACTTCATCCGCCTATCCATACAGGAAAATCATCTGCCTAAACACAGGAAACTTCATCCGCCTATTCATACGGGAAAATCATCTGCCTGAACACAGAAAATTTCATCCGCCTATCCATACGGGAAAATCATCTGCCTAAACACAGGAAACTTCATCCGCCTATTCATACGGGAATATCATCTGATACAGCTTTTCTGCCTATCTTTACAGCAGCTAGCTCCATCAATCACATGGGTAACACAATATGAGTCTAGTCTTCCAATTTTCAGTGCTGACATGGCAGCAAATCTGAGAAGTGCTCTACTGGGGATTTTCTGCATCCACACTGCCAGCCAACTTCGAAAGATCGATTCACGAAATCTTTTGATGCTGTTATAACAGCAACCTTGAAGAAATACTCCTCTGGAAGGGTAAGAGAAACTTAATCAAGCAACTCTGTGGGGAATAATGCCACGGTTGACATTATCATTACACGTCTTATGCCGAGATCTTGAATGTCAGGTAATTAATTTGAGCAAGAGCTCTCTCCACCTGCATGGGAAACAATACTTGAAAACAACCGGTTAACCAACCTGGTTTATGTTTCAAAATGCATATGTTTGACAATGGCGTAATGCTCTATTCGACATGGAAATGCTACGCGTTTTGTTTGGTAGATGCAAATATGACACTGTATGACAATGCAGATGCAGACTCGAACTGCTGGGATACAGAAAACCGCTTCAGCAAAATAAATGCTGAAGACAACGCCAACTCCACTGGGGATAACCAGGTGTCACAGAATTATTCCAGCAAAATAAATGCTGGAAGAGTGAAGCCAACTTCGCTGAGGAATAACTGAATGTGCCAATCATGATTGGACTTCTGTCAGGGACAGCTTACCCGTGCCAACGAAAATTGGACTTTTGCTGGGGAGTGAACGGGTATCACACAGTATTCTGACAAAATAAATGCCAGGACACACAACCAACTCTGCCGGGGAGAGTTTTCTTAATCTTTGAGTTCCACTGGGAGGAAATAAAACACTTGCTGGAAAGAGAACTCCGCTGGGGACGAAACGATTCTCTTGGGGAAAATCAATTGACTCCGCTGGGGGAGAGTAAATGACCCTACTGGGAAGGGTAGACTGTCTGAGTACAGCGCACAAGTTGGAAATATTAATCTTCTGAGGCTAAACCACTCTGCTCGGGACGGGGAATCCTTTTGGGGGACACCACATTATCTGAATACAGCCTTCGATCTAGGAATCGTCAATTCTGCTGAGAGTAAACGACTTTGCTGGAGAATGTCCTTTGGATAAGCTACGACTAGCTGGGGAATTTGATCCTTCTTTAGTAAGGGACATTGTTATCTCAGAAGCGCGACCTGCGTGGGGATCGAGTCTTTCGTTACGAGCTTCTGGTCAATACTGCAATCTTTTGCTCGCCCACTTCATACGGCTACGAACCCTGCAACACCACAAACAAGACAAGACAAGTCTATGCAACCAAATCTATTCAGGTTAGTGTTAGTGACATTATTTTCAGTTAATTCAAAGTTTTAGCAATTATTGGCAAGGGCCAGCGACGTTATACACTTGCTAGTTTTATTAAACTCCGGCGTTTATCATGTACAAAACAGTAAAGAACCAGCATCAAATACTGAATAACATGTTTTATTGATTGGGCCCCTAAATGGGCAGAGTTTTGTACACGGGATGTAACTCCTGAAAAGAGGAAGCTACGCACAACAAGCATAAAATATAATGACAAATCAAATTTGTACACATGTCGGCAACGGGATGCAGACAAACATCATGAGCTGATCCTCCTATGACTCGCCCGACTCTAATGCTTTCCCGGTATTCACACTTCCGAAGAGATTGTATCTGATAATCGACCCCTTAGGTAAATTCTCCCGCACCAATGCGCAATGTAATATCAAATTCGGACCGCAGTCATTTGCTTTTCAAATCCCTAACTTTTGCGTGAACCGCCCTTCACGGGTTTTCAGTTCACCGGGATACCCTTTTTTGCCGAAGCCGCCCAGTGTAGGTTTTCAACTTCGCGGGTGTACATTTTTTCCATTTTATCCCTAACTTTTGCCCGAACCTTTCATTCTGTTTTTGGTTCGCCAGGATGCCCCATTTTTGCCTGGACTCTCTTTTTTCTGTCCAGCGGGTCAATTTCAAGCAAAGTATTTTTTAACTGCGTCCGAATTCACAGGCGACGTAAAGTCTTCACCGTCCATGGTGGACAACAATAAAGCCCCTCCTGAAAAGACTTTTCTGACAACGTATGGCCCTTCGTAGTTGGGGGTCCACTTGCCCCTGTGATCTGCCTGTGGCGGGAGAATCCTTTTCAGCACAAGGTCGCCCGTCTGAAAGCTCCGAGGATGTATCTTCTTATCATATGCTTTCTTCATTCGGCTCTGGTACAAACGACCGTATGCTAGAGAAGCTAGCCTCTTCTCATCCATTAAACTCAGCTGGTTCAACCTGTCTTTCACCCATTCTGCCTCGTCTAGTTGGACATCTCGCAATACTCTTAACGAAGGAATCTCAACTTCCAGTGGTAGTACTGCTTCCATTCCATATACCAACGAGAACGGGGTTGCCCCGGTTGATGTGTGTACCGTCGTACGATAATCGTGCAAAGCAAAAGGTAGCATCTCATGCCAATCCTTATAGGTCACCATCATCTTCTGAATAATCTTCTTTATATTCTTATTGGCCGCTTCAACAACGCCATTCATCTTGGGTCGATAAGGGGAGGAGTTGTGATGCTCGATCTTAAAATTCTGACAGAGCTCCTTCATCATTTTGTTATTCAGGTTTGAACCGTTGTCGGTGATTATCCGCTCGGGGATTCCATATCTGCAAATGATATCTCTCTTGATGAATCTGGCTACCACCTGCCTGGTCACATTTGGATAAGATGCCGCTTCCACCCACTTGGTGAAATAATCGATTGCTACTAGAATGAACCGGTGTCCGTTAGAAGCCGTCGGCTCGATCTTTCCAATCATATCGATTCCCCACATCGAGAATGGCCATGGCGATGACATCACATTCAGAGGACTCGGAGGCACATGGATCTTATCTGCATAGATTTGGCACTTATGACACCTCTTCGCAAACTTGAAACAATCAGTTTCCATAGTCAGCCAATAATAACCTGCCCGCAGCAGCTTCCTCGTCATAGCATGCCCACCCGCATGCGTGCCAAATGTGCCCTCATGTATTTCCTCCATGAGCAGCTTTGCCTCTTTTTCGTCTACACAACATAGTAGCACCAAGTCGTGATTTCTTCTGTATAAGACACCGTCCAGATTCAAATAGAAATTACCCGCCAATCTCCTTAGAGTCTTCTGATCGTGACTGGATGCCCCAGCCGGATACTCTTTATTTTTCAGGAAATTAAGGATATCGAAATACCACGGTTTATCGTCAGATGCTTCGTCAATGGCAAATACGAAGGCAGGTCTGTCAAGCCGAGAGATAACAATTCTGGGAGCCTCATTCCAGAAGTTGACTTTGTACATGGAAGACAAAGTGGCCAGGGCGTCAGCCATCTGATTCTCTGCTCGCGGTACATGATGCAATTCAACCTTGTCGAAGAAAGGCAACAATCTCCTTGCGTAGTTCATGTACGGTATCAAATTGGGCTGACGTGTCTCTCATTCCCCTTTTATCTGATTCACCACCAGAGCTGAGTCTCCGTATACATCAAGATTTTTGATTCGCAAATCAATGGCTTCTTCAAGCCCCATGATACAAGCTTCGTATTCGGCTTCATTATTGGTAACTGGAAAGGTCAATCGGGCAGTAAACGGGATGTGCGACCCGTGTGGAGTAGTGATGATTGCCCCTATTCCGCTACCATAGGCGTTTACAGCTCCGTCAAAGATCAACTTCCATTTGGAACCCAATTCTGGTCCTTCGCTGGCAACGGCTCTTCACAATCTTTCATCTTTAGGTACATGATATCCTCGTCAGGAAAATCAAACCTCATTGATTGGTAATCCTCAATAGGCTGCTCTGCCAAGTACTCAGACAATACACTCCCCTTTATAGCCTTCTGTGAGACATACTGGATGTCATATTCAGTCAAAACCATCTGCCAACGGGTAATTCTCCCCGATAACGCCTGCTTTTCGAATACAAATTTGATAGGATCCATCTTCGAGATGAGCATGGTTGTATGATTCAGCATGTATTGCCTCAAACGCTTAGCGGCCCAGGCTAGCGCGCAACATGTTTTTTCGAGCATTGAATATCGAGATTCACATTCCGCAAACTTCTTACTTAAGTAGTATATTGCATGCTCTTTTCTTCCGGTCTCGTCGTGTTGACCGAGAACACAGCCCATACTTCCCTCAAGAACTGTCAAATACATAATCAAGGGTCTCCCTGCCACTGGGGGTATCAAAATAGGAGGCTCCTGCAAATACTGCTTTATTTTATCGAACGCCTTTTGACAATTTTCGTTCCACGTTACAGCTTGGTCTTTTTTCAACAGCTTGAATAACGGCTCACACATAGCTGTTAGGTGAGATATGAACCGAGCGATGTAGTTCAACCTCCCTAAAAACCCGCGCACCTCTTTCTCTGTTTTAGGCGTCAGCATCTCTTGTATCGCTTTTATTTTTGCAGGATCGACCTCTATTCCTTTTTCGCTCACGATAAACCCCAGCAGTTTACCCGATCTCACCCCGAAGGTGCATTTGTTAGGGTTCAGTCTCAGCCTGAACTTCCTAAGCCTTTTGAATAACTTCAGCAGATTCACCAAATGCTCTTCCTCCGTCTGGGATTTGGCAATCATATCATCGACATAAACTTTGATCTCTTTATGCATCATATCATGAAAAAGAGTTGTCATTGCACGCTGATACGTTGCCCCAGCATTCTTCAATCCGAAGGGCATCACTTTATAACAAAATGTTCCCCAAGGTGTTATGAAAGTAGTCTTATCCATGTCTTCTGGCGCCATTTTAATCTGATTATAGCCCGAGAATCCATCCATGAAGGAGAATACGGAGAATTGAGCAGTGTTGTCAACCAGCACATCGATGTGAGGAAGCGGAAAATCATCTTTCGGGCTCGCTTTATTCAAATCACGGTAATCTACGCACATTCTCACTTTACCGTCTTTCTTTGGCACTGGTACAATATTAGCGACCCATGAGGGATATTTTGTCACAGCTAGGAAACTAGCATCCCACTGCTTTTGAACCTCCTCCTTAATTTTCACTGCCATATCAAGTCTAGTTCTGCAAAGCTTCTGCTTGACCGGCGGGCATTCTTCTTTTAACGGCAGGCGGTGCACAACCATATCTGTATCAAGCCCAGGCATGTCTTCATATGACCAAGCGAACACATCACTATACTCTCTGAGCATTTCAACCAATCTTCGCTTGACATCGCTCTGCAGCGCGGCTCCTATACGGATGTTCTTTTCAACCCCTTCCGACCCCAGGTTAATAATTTCGATGACCTCCTCATGAGGCAGAATGACTCTTTCTTCTTGCCTTACCAACCAAGACAATTCTTCGGGAACGTCGCCATCTTCAACAATCTCTTCCTCGGCCTGAAATACCGGGTGCTCAAAGTCGAGACGAGTCATAGGCGGTTCAATGATGTCATTTGAAAATGTTATCCTGCAAAAGGAATGGTTAAATGCTTCAAAATGCGTATAAAGCGAATAACCACGTTGCCATTTTATTGTAAAACACAAAACAGGAAAAACAGAGATCGCAATATTTGTACATGAAAAATGCCTTTTATTTAATGATTAAACAACGCAATGTACATAACAGCACGACCCTAAGCAGAATCATGATGCCTCGGGTACGACACCAGATTATTCAGCAATTAAGAAAACAAAGTATTACTGTTTGAGAGTCACAGGAACAATCTCCTGAATAGACCAATTGCATAATCCTTGTCCTGGCACGCTTGGCTGAATCCAGGCGTCCATGTCGCAGTCACTGTCTCCTTTTTCGGAATCTGAAACAGCGTTGATGGCCTCGTGACACACCCCACTAGCGGTGATGGTTATCGGTCCTCTGAAACGAGGTGCCCCCACAGCAGGTGTTGATGACGACGGTTGATATCCCAGCCCAAATCGGTCCATCTTCACGGGAATATCCAGCACCTTGCCCCAGCCCTTTGTCTCACCAGTCTCCACTAGAGCTTGAGCCTCCTTGTATGACGAGACGGCTACCTCTGACGCTTTACTCGGCCCGGGACCTTTGTCTTTGATGCGCAACCCTTCAAAGGCTTGACAGGGTGTTTCATGAATCTCGCCGTCGACTTCTACATACTTGAATGATGACAGATGGCTAACCAATATATCTTCTTCCCCACAGACTGTGACCACGCTGTCCCCTACCATGTATTTCAACTTTTGATGCAAGGTAGATGTGACTGCCCCAGCACCATGGATCCAAGGTCGTCCGAGAAGGCAGCTGTATGCTGGCTGGATGTCCATAATATAAAATTCAGTTGCGAAAACCTCCGGCCCCACCTGTAAAGGTAACATTATGGATCCAAAGACTGTTCTTCGTGTACCATCAAATGCCCTGACCACCAAGTCACTAGGCGTACAAAGGATTCCTCTGACATCCAGTTTCATCATCGCTTTCTTGGGCAGCACGTTCAAGGAAGATCCGGTGTCTACCAGTACATGAGGCATGACTGATCCTCTACACTCAATAGAGACGTGCAACGCCATGTTATGCTCTCTCCCCTTCGGGGTCAAATCAAAGTCTGTAAATCCCAAGCTATGGCCTGCGTTCACGTGTGCCAATACCCCCTCCAGCTGATTCACGGAAACATCTTGGGGTACGAAGGAAGTATCCAGTACTTTCAGCAATGCATTTCTGTGAGCTTCAGAACATAATAGCAACGACAGTATGGATATCTTTGACGGCGTCTGTTGAAGGTGCTCCACAATCTTATAATCGCTCTTGTAGCGGTAAAAATCGTGAGTGTAAGTTATTGACTAACTTAACTCAAAGAAAACAAGAGTCGCCACCGCACTTTTATTTTATCCAAATAAAGGAAAGGAAAAAGAGCGAACAAAACCAAAGAGTTCTAAAATAAGAACACGAGACAGAGATCGGGGTAAGGGGGTTGGTTACGCAATGGGAAGGTGTTAGCACCCAAAACGTCTATAGTACTCTATAGGAGCCCTTTGAAATATTTACGCTTTTTGGTTTGAAAATGGTTTGTTTGAAAAGAGATTGGGGAGATGAGAAGAGAATTATTTTTTAGATTTTTGTGTTTGGAGAGACTTATCGTCTCATGCCTACGTACCCATAAAGTGCAATATGGAATCAAAACCCCGTAGTTCGTGGTACAAATGACAAAATTTTGTTGGTTTTGATTGATTTTAGATGTTCAGACAAGTCATCATTTCAAGGAGAAAACTGCGACTATCCACCCACGAGTATTAAGACAACATTTGCGTCACATAAAGATGGAGGATTTGCTTGGATTATCAACAAGACTATCACTCAACATCAACGTGGAAAATGTCAAAGTCTTAATAATATGGGGAATAGGAGATTTACATCTCAACTATAGAAATGAATCATGTCTAAACTTTGTGAAAAGTTTTAAAGTGAAAAGTGCATAAAGGCACAAAAAGAGTTGATGAGTTTTTGTATTTTTTATGTCTTTTGAAATTGGTCAAAGCATGATTAACATTGATTGACTTTTATTAAGAAAAACAAAGTTTAAAAAAATCACTTGACGAAAGTCAAGGTTTTATTGCGAAAGCGGCTTTGAAGTTTGAAACCAAGAAGGTTTTGAAAGAGGGAGAAAGTTTTGAAAATTTAAGAAGGAGAGGAGATGAAGTGACTATCCTAAAAACAAAATAAGAGCTAGAGATAAGAAAGATCTAACCGACTTATAACACACTCCAAAGCAAGCAAAAGAATTCCATCCGATTTAAAGCATAAGTCAATGATCGAGCCAAATAAAGGCTAAGATCCACGATACTCCAAGCATAGGGAAGAAAGTCCTACTCCTAAGTCCAGAATGTCCATGAAGTCCAAAGTCTAAGAATGGTCCAAGAGTATAACCACAAAGTTAATAGCACCAAATTTTTTTAGATGTTTTATCCTTTATTAATGTTTTGAACAAAATATGGTCCAAGTGGACAAAAGAGAAATGACATAAACATAAACAAAGATATGGTATGAAATGATAAAATGGAAGCATAAAAGTAAAAAATAAAGAGTAAGAAGAGAATATAAACAAAATTAAACAAGGATATTGTTAGTGAATTAGTGGTTAGTGGTTAGTACATATGATCAATGATGATTAATTCTTGCACTTAGACCAAGATTAATAAAAATTCATTAGAGGATTGATAGAATCAAAGCCTCCTAACAATGATTTTCATAGGTATTGGAGTTAAGACAAGCAACTAAACATACTTGGACTTTTAAACGTAAGTTTGAGCCACGAATGATCATTTTCCGATTAAGGGACAATTTAGCGCTATGTTAAGCAATCGTAATCGGGTTTATGTAGAAACCACGACTATCTGAGGCCGGTCAATAAAATGTTAGTGTTAATACATGTTAGAGAAGTGATATGTAAATCACTCTCCTAAAACATGCCACACAAAAAGAAAAGAGGTAATGATCTCATCATAATCAAGATTTTTAATTAATTAATCAAAGGTAATCTATCACTATTCCAAAGTAAGGAGAATTATCTCAATGATTATTCGTCCATAGATTTGAAATAATGAAGATTAAACAACCTTGATAATCAACAATCTATGATCCATAGATTTCATCGATCAAAAATAAAAAAAGAAAAAAAGAAAGAAAATAAGAATGACAAGAAATCACAATTTGAATCTTAAATCGATTAAATTATCATCAATATCAATCACCTCTCTTGGTGGATAAAAATCAACACCCAAAGTCCATTGATATTGATGAAATCTTATCAAAATTCAAGATCCAAAACCACCAACAATTAATCAAAATATTTTCAAATAATTTTTTAATGCTTTCTTTTTTCAAGAATATTATTATTAGTTTATAAAAGATAAACTAATAACAATATAAAAAAAGAAAAGATAAGAAAAAGAATAAATAAATGAAAAAACAATTTAAAAGGAGAAAGAGAACAGAAACTTCATCTTCTCCTTTCTTCTTCGCGGTAACTTCTTCGCACCATTTTTTTTCGAGCTCAAAGCTTGCTTAAATCAAAGCGACGGGATGCGAAAATCACACCGAACAGATCGAAATCAAAAGTTCTTCACAACAGTACCAACAGTTTAAAGAATCACAACAAAAGATAACGGATCGAAAATGACGGTGAAGCTCAATCTACCTTCAAACTCAGGTAAGAAATCAATCCAAACTTCTTCTTGCTTCTCTTCTTCTTCTGAACGAATCTCTGGTTGAATTGATCTGTGTTTGAGGTTGATTTGAAGTTAATTTGGTGGAATGAAGTATAAGAAGAGAATGAACGAAGGTTTTTCTGGTAGTGAGGAATTTGGGGAAGAAAATCAGCAGAGGTTTTTTGGCTTGAAAAGCTTGAGAAAATGAGTGAGAGATGAATTGTATTTATAGATGAGAGTGAGTGAAAAATGATTTGCCGTTTGTGAGATTTTTTCATGCGTTTTTGGTGATGCAAATTGAACGTGACTTGATATATTTTTTTTCCATGTCGTTTTGATATTTTCTTTCAGCTGACATGTTATTCTTTTTTATTTGCTCTTTTTGTCTTACATGTGACCTGGATTACTGCTTTTTGATTTCAGCTCATTTGGTGAAAGCTTTAAAGGCTTGTGGGGTCAGCTTGTGAATATGGCTTGGTTAATGGCTCACATTGATTGATGGCTGAAGTAGTGATATATTTCACTTATTTCATAAGGACTCAGTTCCTCTGGTGCAGGACTGGAGTTTTGCGGTTGTTGCTGATTCTGAATTATACAGGGATCGAGTTCGGTAATACGGCAATACCATTCATACCAGAATCTTCAAATGCATTCCATGATTGAGTATCTGTAGCCACAACAGGAACTTGTTTTTCTGCTTTCCATATACCGTCGTGCCATACATCAGATGTAACAGAAGGTACACCAACACTAGAAATTTCAAAAGATGGATCAAATCTGTCCTGCAAAGATTCAGCACTTAAAGGTACTGCCGCACGAGTTTCCACTTGTGCCGTAGCTGGTGTGAACTGAGGCATATCAAATATTGCCCATCCTTCTTTAGTTCTTCAATGTTTTTACCAGATTTCCTGATGATGGAACATATCCTGGCATGTGCATACTGCAAATAAACAGCAGTATTTCCTTTATCATTAAGCATCTGATCAAAGTTGAAAGTGTAGTTTGTTAATCTATTGATCTTCAAGTCAGCATACTTAACAGCTCCATATCCTATTGCCTCTGATGTTTTCTCAATCTCTTCCTCTGTCCAATCTTTAGCATTGTCACGTTCAAGAAGGGAAGCTTTACAGCGCCTTTTAGCTTCATCAAGTAAATCAACCAAACGAACTGTCTCGCTGCTGCGACTCCGGAACCGCTCTTTTCTGCCTCGGATTTGGACAGGTCGCTCATCTCAAGTGCATATCTATCTGAGCATAGACGGGAATCTGATGCCAACAACTTTCTAGGAGCAGTGTCAAAGCTGTTTATTTTGTGAGCAAAATGTGTATACTAGAATTTATCATTTGGAGGAACATCAGCAACATGCCAAACCTCTTTCAATTCTGTGTTTGGAAGAGGCTCTCCTTCTGAATCACCAGGTTGATAACTCATTGACTGATTCCATTTCCCAGTCATCAAAATTTTAGGATCTTCAGAGGAATTATAAACATAACCATCCACTTCATAGCGACCGGCACCAAACCATCCACAGGGTTACTACTTTCTGATGAGAAATACTTTCGCGAAGATGGCAATTTTGATTGGAAGTCATCTTTTGGAGAGGAGCTAAAAAGTTACAGTGGCAAATTCACTTGAACATCCTCCTGGCAATCTGAATCATCATTTGGAGACTGGGAACTGCCACTACTTCTTTCTTGGACTTGTTCTTTTTCCCCTTGTTATTTTCCTTGGCCTTTTGATCTCCTAATTTTACTGCATCTTGAGAATTATCGGCCACATTATCTTCTGATTCTTTCAAAACATTTTGCCCATGTTGGTCATCATTGCCTACTGCAGCGCTGGCTTTAGACGAATCGGACTTAACATTGGTTTTTCAATCTTTGATCTGTCCATCCAATGCCTGATCTGAAACAGAAGTATACGTTTCACCTGTTACTGTTGCGGTTTCCCCACCCACATTGTCACGCACACTAGGAAATAATGTTTCTAGTATGACATCTCTTTTTCGGCATGTTGTTAAATCCACAAAAACAGCATCTGGACAAGCAATTTGGGAAGAAGTGTTCCTAAGTTTGGCAATTACCAAGGGGTTTCCAATTACTTTAAATGCCTCGGCAAAGACTTTCAAACCCAGGTGTTTCTTTTCCTTTTGTAGAACACTGCAAAACTCTAACGGCAATTGAGTGGTTATGCCTTTCTTCCACAACAAATCACGAAGTAACTGCAAATACTTCCCACTGCCAGAGCTGAGATGAAGCAAACAAATTGAAGCAACCAGTCTCAGGACAAACGAAGGAAAATAATTCTTCATATTCAAGTTCGATCTTTTAATCCAGGATTTGGTACTACGTTCGTCACGGAGGAACTCACAGAGGATATTCGCAACGAAATCATGGACACGGCTCATGTCTTGCCATTGTACACCCATAAAACTCAAATTTGTGAGAGAATTTTCGTTTTGGCTGATAAGCCACTCAGTGAAAGATGACTTTGTAGCATAAATGGACCCCTTCAAGCATGATGTCAATAGCAGTAACCGTTCAACAAGATACATAAAGCAACCAGGAGCTATATAGTCATTTCGCTCTATCCAATCCACACTGCAAGTATCCTCCAATGCTTCCTGAAGCTTAACCATGCGATTCATCTCTAAAACCGCTTTATTTCTCGGTACATTTTCATGTTCTGAACACAAACATAAGCTCTGAATGAAATCTTTCCATGGCTCGTTCGCTTCAAACCTTTTCATAATTTTCACAAACAGTTCATGTTTAACATTTGCTGTGCCAAGAATCATAACTACCACCCTTCCAATTAGACCATAGGTTGCGCAAGACATCCATGCCAACAGATAATAATTCCGAACTCCAATAGCCGCCACATCTAAAGCTTCACTGAGCACACCACTGAATTTTGGCTGAAGTACAGATAGGACTCCATGTCCTCTTCTTTTCTGAAGATTAAGTTGCAATTCTGCTCTCTGTATAGTCCCCCGCAGAGAAGCAAGCTCCAACTCATCAAGTGGAAAATGCCGTACCTCCAAGTTAGCAGAATGAAATGGTTGATAACAAACGTTAGCTCTTAACTGCCCTTTCTGAAGAGAAATAGACAACAGCTTACCACTTTGTAGGCCATCTTCGTTACTTGGCTATGAGCTTCACAGATGCCAATTAAATGCCTTAGATGTTGACCATCCTTGGCTACTTCTTCATTCAGCTTTTCTACAATAGTCCCTTTCTCAGGATCATCCAATAGCCGAAGAGGACCAGATTCACGATTAAGAAAGCTTATGACAGTCTCATTATAGATTTCCAAAGCAGAGATTCTCAAAACAAAATCCATATCCGATGTATTCTTGATGTAATCATATATGTCCCTAATAGCATTTTCAGTGATGCCTCACATCGTGAACGTCTTACCACTGCTGGTCTGCCCATAAGCAAATATTGTTGCGTTGATGCCTGAAAGTGCTGATAAAGAAACATCTTTAGCCCCTTCATCATACACCTTTTGAGTTGAGCACGCAGGAGCAAAAACTCTATCGAATGTGTAAGGTATTGCAGGCCTCTCTTGATTTGGATTCTTGAACACTATGGTTTGCTCATCCAAACAATCCCAAGCAACTAGATCATACATGGCTTGTTCTTTCCTGTTGAGTGGCCTCATCCGAACAGTGACCCTAATTTTCTCCTCCCGAATTTTGGAACTTCCGGGAGTAGCAGCAAGATTCCCATGCATCTTAGATGATGGTGTTGCCACGACCGGTGATCCCATGAGTTTTCATGTATAAGAGCGCCGAGGCCTTCAGGAAAAACTCGAGGTATGTTATCTATAAAACCACCAACAGTGATGTGGGCAATTCCCTTCAAATGTAAATCCATCTGCTGCAATTTGAGGATTATGCATTATTTCCTGAAGATTTGGATATAAGAAAAACGATGGTACGGGTCTCTCTTCTGAAACATGTAACTGTTCCAATTCTCTCACAAGAGCAGGTGTTAACTCTGGCCTGTTTTTGCGATTTTGAGCGCAAAATTGCAAACCCAGTTCTGCCAACCGTGATGCTACAGATAAAGGCCATTCTCCAGATGAAGAATCAAGAATTGAAGACAATTTTCCACATGAAACTGCATGGCGAACTAGAACTGCTAATCCAACTGGAGTCCTGCCAGTAAGGAGTTGCAAAATTATAAGCCCAAATGAGTAGGTGTCAGACTTGGGTGGAGTAAATGGTGAAGGAGACATAACAGACATTGAAGAAGGTGAGCCAGGCAACATGCTCATAGCTGCAGCAAAGTCCATGGCAGAAGATGTGCTTGATCGAGGTGAGGGAACAGTAGAACCGGTTGAAACATACAATGGTCGAAGCTCTTCAGCAGTGTGGGCAAAGAAGAAAACCCTTCTGGAGCAATTTATCCCATCCTTGCAGAGACGGGTTCTATATTGGGCCGGATGCAGCCAGCACTCGAAAACTCCATGAGCATATTCACACATATCCCCTCGCCGGCAAGCACTCTTGCGAAAATCAGGACAAAGAACATAGCGGTAGTGATACTTTCTCGGATCCCTTCTCCGGGCATTCTCCCCTGGATGAACAAAAGGGCATTCAGTCCAATCATGGGAATAAGCGCGCGAACAAGGTCGCACCTTGAAAGAATACATTCGGAATTCATCGGTTGAATATATGCTGTTTTTGATATCAGGATGAGACGGATCAACCGGATATTCTTTCTTTTCAGATGCAGCAGGAGAAATAGGGACATCAATTGACTTTAACCTCAAAAGAAGATCTGGTGGTGGAGAAGGAGATCCGTTCTCAGGTGAAGCCGACAAAGGAGGAGAATAAAGGAATTCGTAATCACCCTAAGATTACAGCCGACACTAGCATCATCAGTTTGAAGAAGCTCTTCAAAACTGATTTTCACAAATTCAAGCTTAGGGGGATAAACAATAACATCTTTCGGACGACCCCCGTTAGCATCCACAGAATTGGGATCAGCCCCTGCTGCAAGAAGCAGCTTCACAGCATCAACAGCATTTTCAGCCCAGCCCGATGCAGCACAGTGAAGAGCAGTGCTCTTGTCAAGGCCACAAGGCCTATTGATGTCAACATCAGATAGAGAAATAATCAGTTTCATAACATCAATACTACCATAGGTAGCAGCAACCATCAAAGGAGTCCTCCGTTCATTCACCATCTGCTCCTTCAAAAATTGGGCAGCAGCTTCGCGGTCTTTTGATGTCAAAATATGAACAACGTGAGGTAAAGAATCAAAACAAGCAACAGTCCAAGTACCAGCTAAAAAACATAGCAAGATAAACCATAGGCGAAGTAACCCCAGGAATCTCCTCCTTTATAAACACGCAACCATGAGCTCTTGATTTCGTTGTAACACCAACTTGACTATTTTCCACACACCTCTGATAGAAATGAACACAACTACTCATGTACCAGGACATTACTTGCACCTTTAGTTTGGACCAAACTTCTTATTGAACACTGCTCGACAAACTGATGATTCTCCATAAGACCACTTGACTTTGAACAATCATCTCTTGAGAAAATAGACCACTGATACATAACTTGCAAATGAAGTAATCCCTTGATAGTTTGACCAAGATGAGGTCAAACTTTCATCTGATTTAGACTCGAATGAATGTCCTTGCCATCAATTTCCTGCAAAACCCTAAACACACAGAGAAGAAGAAACAAAAAATATTTTTGGTATTTTGATTAGATGTTAGTGAACAGAAACAAACATAAAGCAAGTATGAAACAACAAGGGACCTAAGAAAAATCAAAAAGTATGGTCTTGTTTGTGGAATGATATTCCAATGAAATGTGGGATCTTAGGGGTAAAAATTAGGGTATTACAGCTGCCCCTATTTAAGATTCTTCTATCCGGAGATATGAAGATTGACATCTTTGTCTCGACTAGATAGAAGAAACTTAAATATAACAATTAACCCAATTTTTGGCCCTAAGTGACCACAAAATGATATGATTATGCTAATGATATGCGAACATAAGACTTCTGTGGGGAAATAATGCCACAAGAGACAAACAAAAGCTCGGGAGAAAAAGAGAGACTCCACATGAGAAAACAAAAGAGCAAGATCCTATTCCAATAAGGGAAAGGAAACGACTCAATGGAGAAAGAGATACCAACTGCCAGTTACTGGGCGAAGATATTCGAACCAAAGAGAATAGGTAAAATACTTTCTACCGGTTATTGAGTAGAAAAATAAGTGCAAAACACAAGAGAATTGTTATCTACCAGTTACTGGGTAGAAAACAAAGAAATGTATTACCTATTAACAGTTACTGGGTAAAAAAAGTAATCCACTTGTTGAAATATAATCAACTACCTGTTACTGGGTAGGAAAAGAAGCAACGCCAACTACTGGTTACTGAGTAGTTTAGCGAGATTAATAAACTTGAATGAAAGGGGTTACCATCTATCGGTTACTGGATAGGGTAAACAACATGTCAACTACCTGTTACTGGGTAGGACAGACTCGACTACCTGTCACTGGGTAGGAGAAAAAGATAAAAGGTCAACTACCTGACACTGGGTAGGATAAACATACTCGACTACCTGTCACTGGGTAGGAGAAAGAGATATATCATCAGCTACTTGTTACTGAGCAGCTCCAAACACACAACAAACTTCTCAAATAAAGAGACAACCATTTGTTGGAAAAAGATATTAACAACTCTGTCGGGGATCTTTAAAAGAGATACGAGCAGGTTGAACCATGCAATAGAATTCTCATCGGGAGTTATTCCACAAAAATTCCAATTGACAGAAAAGCTGGTCGGATAAAGATCCATCATTTCACAATAAACTTCTCTGTTGAGGATGAACTAGAGAAATGTTATTTATTGTGAAGGTAAATTTCTGGAGATTACACAAGCTGCTCAAATAAAGAGGCTTCCACATGAAGTTGCATAAATAATTACCAAGAGAGTGTTATCAAAACACTACTGGGAAAATCAAATCTTCACCTTCTGATGGGGATCAATAACAGATTCTGCCGAGGAAAATAAATCCTCAAAAATACCTTCTTGTCATCCCGGTTTCACAGCCCAGGGAAAACCAAAGTAACTGCTGCAAGAGACCAAAGTTCAATCCAGGAAAAAACTGGAAAGAAACGGTCAAACAAAACTCGATCCAATGAGGAAATAACTCAACTGGGGAACAATTCCATCCAGATAAAAGCTGGGGATGAAAGCTAAACAAAACATCTTCCACGAGGCATAAACTCAGTGGGGAATTAAAAATGATAGGTATTTTCTGCTTAGGGGTCGACACTCTAATGAAGAGAGGACACACGCATTCTGCGATATAACATCATCGGGAAAAGGGAAATACCAACAAAAAATGCAGGATGCACAATGCAACAAAGACATGCTATGCTCAACCAAAATGAATGCGCATGCAATGAGTATGAATATGCTGATAAATCAGACAAAAAGGGCAAACAGAGGGTGAACAAAACACCACAACACTACTGAAATACTCGGCTAATCTCTGCGAGTTAGAGATATCATTGGAGATCGTGCTGGGGATCAGCAACAGAAAATCTGCAAGAGATACACAAGAGCCATCAAAGGAAAATAAATCCTACTACAAGGCTCAAACCTCGCTGAGGAAATGGAGATATTGCTTGGGGAAAAGACCCCAAAGATCAATCTTCAACCATTAATAATTCAACAAAAGGGAACAACAAAATGAACTCCGCTTTGAGAAAAAAAACTGTTGGAGAAAAACATAGCAACACAAATCTTCCAACCCTGCCAGGGGAATAAGAAGTTAACATCATAGCAAAAAGTCAAACTGTGGGGGATTTTAAATCAACACACAATCACAAGGTGAGAGAAAACCCGACAGGTGACTGCTATGTCAACACTTCTCAACATGGTTCTCTACTTGAGGAATAATCCAAAGCAAATGTGCATAACCTCTGCTAGGAATCATCAAAGACAAAACTCCGCCTGGGCAAAATCATCAAGGAGAAGTGGTCTTCAAATTTCTCAACTGTCCGATCATTTGAATCAAGACTTTGCTGTGGAAAACCGTTCAACACTCGTCTGGTTTATCCAAAGAAACACAACTCTGCTAAGGGAATATCAGCAAACTCTACTGAAGAGACCTCAATATAGCTCAAATGGGGAAACATCAACACAAATCTACTGGGGAGCTGCCAATAAATTCTACCAGAGAGGCAAAAAAGAACCCTGCTGAAGAGAACACTTACGCTTTTCGCTTCAGGATTCTACCATTCTTGGGATTACTGTTGACATTCTTTCTTTTATTTTCACAAATCAAAGAAAAATGTTTTTATAATTTTCAAAATTTAAATCAATTATTCACATTTGTTTCAAAAATCATCATCAAAAATAAAATGAAATTCTGTAAACAGAAACAAAATAAGAATTGCAAACAAAGGGACAAAGGCCCAAATTCTATTGATAGAATGGTAGTCCGCAAATGGCGTAACTCCATGGATCATTACAAAGTTTGAAAAATGGTAAGTACAATGGAAAGTTCTACATTGAAATACAATGACCATTATTCTCCCTAACAACTTTGAATTCCAACTGTGCTTGAGACTTCAACGGAGAATATCTGAAGTAAAACCTTTGATAGGAAATGTTGCTTCAAACGATCAAGACTGGCCAGATGCAGTTACTTGCCATGATCCCTAACTTTTGCCTAGATTGCCCTCTCGGGTTTTCAATCTACCGGGATGATTATTTCTATTTTTGTCTCTAATTTTTGCCTGGACCGCCCTTTCGGGTTTTCAATCCACCGAGACGCTCATTTTTGCCTAAGCCGCCCTTTCAGGTTTTCAACTTAGCGAGTTGTTCTTTTATTTTTTAGGCGAAGTATTTCTTGACTGCATCGGCATTCACAGGACGAGTGAATTCTTCTCCATCCATAGTTGTAAGAATTAATGCACCGCCAGAGAAGGCTCTCTTAACAACATATGGGCCTTCATAATTAGGAGTCCACTTGCCCCTAGAATCAGTAGTAAAAGTCGAGATCTTTTTGAGCACGAGGTCACCTTCTCTGAACACACGGGGTCGAACCTTCTTATCAAATGCTTTCTTCATTCTTTGTTGATATAATTGGCCATGACACAAAGCCGTCATTCTTTTCTCTTCAATCAGATTCAACTGGTCGTATCTACTTTGACACCATTCAGTCTCGGACAATTCAGTTTCCATCAAAACTCTCATGGAAGGGATTTCAACCTCTATCGGGAGCACTGCTTCCATGCCATAAACAAGGGAAAAAGGGGTTGCCCCTGTTGAAGTGCGAACGGATGTACGATACCCATGCAGAGCGAAAGGAAGCATATCATGCCAATCCTTGTATGTAACAACCATCTTTTGAATAATCTTCTTAATATTCTTATTAGCAGCTTCAACAGCCCCATTCATCTTGGGTCTATAAGGAGAAGAATTATGATGCTCAATCTTAAACTCATCGCATAATTCCTTCATCATCTTGTTATTTAAATTCGACCCATTATCAGTGATGATCTTGCTCGGAACACCATACCGACAGATGATTTGATTCTTGATAAACCGGACCACTACTTGCTTAGTCACATTTGCATATGATGCCGCTTCAACCCATTTGGTAAAATAGTCAATAGCCACCAATATGAAACGGTGTCCGTTCGACGCTTTAGGCTCAATCATTCCAATCATATCAATGCCCCACATTGAAAAAGGCCATGGAGAAGAGATAACATTGAGAGGAGTTGGAGGCACATGAATCTTGTCAGCATAAATCTGGCATTTATGGCACTTTTTCACATATTTACAACAGTCAGATTCCATTGTCAGCCAATAGTAACCTGCCCTTAACATCTTCTTAGCCATCGCGTGTCCATTGGCATGGGTGCCAAAGGATCCTTCATGGATTTCTTTCATCAACATATCCGCTTCGTGTCTATCCACGCATCTGAGCAAGATCATGTCATAATTTCTCTTATACATCACATCATCATTCAAGAAGAAACTACCAGCCAATCTTCTCAAAGTTTTCCTATCCTTTTTGGATGCCCCAAGTGGGTACTCTTGATTCTGAAGAAAGCATTTAATATCATAATACCATGGTTTATCATCAACAACTTCTTCAACTACAAACACATGAGCTGGTCTATCAAGACGCATCACATCAATCTTTGGCACATCATTCCAATGATTTACCACAATCATGGAGGATAAAGTCGCTAAAGCATCTGCCATTTGATTCTCTGTTCTTGGTATATGGTGAAACTCAACTTTATTGAAGAAAGTTGACAACCTTCTTGCATAATCACGATAAGGAATCAAATCAGGTTGACGTGTCTCCCATTTCCCTTTAATCTGATTAATCACTAAAGCTGAATCTCCATACACATCCAGAATCTTGATTCTTAAATCAATAGCTTCTTCCAAGCCCATAATACACGCTTCATATTCAGCCACATTATTTGTGCAATTGAAAACCAACCTTGCAGTGAAAGGAATATGAGAACCATGAGGAGTAACAATAATTGCACCAATACCTCTGCCATATTCATTAACCGCCCCATCAAAAATCAAACCCCAACGGGATCCAGGCTCAGGTCCTTCTTCATGTAATGGTTCCTCACAATCTTTAACCTTTAGATACATTACATCCTCATCAGGAAAGTCAAACTGAATAGGTTGATAATCATCAATTGGCTGGTGTGCCAAATGATCAGCCAAAACACTTCCTTTTATCGCCTTTTGAGTTCGATACTCGATATCATATTCTGATAACAACATTTGCCAACGAGCAATCCTCCCAGTTAAAGCAGGCTTTTCAAAGATATACTTGATTGGATCCATTTTAGATATCAACCAAGTTGTACAATTCAACATATACTGACGGAGGCGCTTGGCAGCCCAAGCTAGAGCACAACATGTCTTTTCAAGCATCGTGTACCGAGACTCACAATCAGTGAATTTCTTGCTTAAATAATAAATGGCAAATTCTTTTCTCCCAGATTCATCTTGTTGACCCAGAACACAACCCATAGACTCTTCTAGCACGGTCAAATACATGATCAAAGGTCTTCCTTCTACGGGAGGAGACAAAATAGGAGGTTCAAGCAGATACTCTTTAATTCTTTCGAAAGCTTTCTGACAATCTTCTGTCCAGACACAACCCTGATCTTTGCGGAGAAGTTTGAAAATCGGTGCACATGTGACAGTCATATTGGATATAAATCGAGAGATATAGTTCAAACGTCCCAAGAATCCTCTTACTTGTTTTTCTGTTCTGGGTGCAGGCATCTCCTGGATAGCTTTAACTTTACCAGGATCAACTTCAATGCCTTTTTGACTGACAATAAAGCCTAACAATTTTCCAGAACGAACACCAAAAGTGCATTTATTAGGATTCAGACGGAGCTTAAACTTTCTCAAACGTTGAAACAACTTCAATAAATTTTTAATATGATCTTCTTCAGTCTTCGACTTACAAATCATATCATCCACATAGACCTCAATTTCTTTATGCATCATATCATGGAACAGGGTGGTCATAGCTCTCTGGTACGTTGCACCAGCATTTTTTAAACCGAAGGGCATCACTCTGTAACAGAATGTTCCCCAGGGTGTAATGAAAGTTGTTTTTTCCATATCCTCAGGTGCCATCTTTATTTGATTATAACCGGAAAATCCATCCATAAACGAAAAGATATTGAACTTAGCAGTATTATCTACCAACAAATCAATGTGTGGTAGTGGAAAATCATCTTTTGGACTTGCTTTATTCAAATCTCTATAGTCAACGCACATTCGGACTTTTCCGTCTTTCTTTGGAACAGGCACGATATTGGCCACCCATTGAGGATATTCTACGGTCACAAGAAAACCAGCATCAATCTGCTTTTGAACCTCTTCTTTAATCTTCACTGCCATGTCAGGATGAGTTCTTCTCAATTTCTGCTTCACGGGTGAACATTCAGGCTTTAATGGCAAATGGTGCTCCACAATACCAGTATCAAGACCAGGCATGTCTTGATAGGACCAAGCAAACACGTCAACATATTCTCTAAGAAGCTCTACCATCCTCTTCTTAACATCTGACTGAAGCAGTGCCCCAATCTTGACTTCTTTCTTATCATCATCGGAACCCAGATTAACCAATTCCACCGGCTCTTCATGAGGCTGAATGGTTTTCTCCTCGTGCTCAAGCAATCGAGAAATCTCATCAGGAATTTCTTCAATATCCTCCTCTTCCGCTTCAAACACAGGGAACTCAAAGTTGGGAGGGGGCATATGGTCATTGTTTCCAATGGGTTTAACAATCAATCTGCACAATGATTTTATGTTTGATTTTAGAATATGAACAAAAAAAAAATGAAAATATTATGCAGATAAGAGTGATTATAACATTATTATACTTTTTTTTCGGTTTTTTATGTTACCATTTTTCAGAAGTAAAGCAAAAAAAAGGAAAACAACATATGGATAAACAGAAAAACATTTTATTGATGATGATAAAAGTTGAAACAAAGCCCTCACAAATTCACTTTCACCTTGGGCAGAGTGAAAGGATTTTTGAAAGAAACAAAAACAAATTACTTTGAAACATGAACAACAGTAGGAACATCAACAGCGATCCAATTCTGGCATATCAATCCACGTGTCACAAAGTTGGGCATTTCTTCCTCTTGGTCATCTTCGAGAATTGCAGCTGTAGAATGATCTTTGCAATGGATGAACCCAGCACTTCGAAAGACTTCATGAATACTCTTCAGCTCTTTTTGGGTTGAACCAGATGTAAAACCCAAACCAGCTCTATCTTTTTTCTCAGCAACTTCAATGATTCGGCCCCATCCATCAGCTTGGCCATTATCCACTGCACGTTGTGCATCTTTTAAAGAAGACATGGACACCCCATCCTTCTTAACAGCTTTATCAACCACGGAAAGAGCCTGAAACGGAGTTCCAATATCCTCTTCCGCATCGATATAAGAAAAAGACGACAAACTGCTTACCAACATAGCCTGTTCTCCACCAACAACGACAAGTTTACCATTCTGCACGAATTTTAACTTTTGATGCAGTGTCGAAGTAACAGCTCCAGCTTCATGGATCCATGGGCGTCCTAGAAGACAACTGTAAGAAGGACGAATATCCATGACTTGAAAAGTGATTTGGAAAAAACACGGACCAATCTTGATAGGGAGATCAACCTCTCCGATCACGGTTTTCCTCGATCCGTCAAAGGCTTTCACAATGACCCCACTGAACCTCATAGGAGTACCTTGATAAGATAATCTGGACAAAGTAGATTTTGGCATCACATTCAACGATGACCCAGTATCAACCAGCACATTGGATAGAGCGTCTTCCTGGCAATTCATGGAAATATGGAGAGCCAAATTATGATTTCTTCCATGATCAGTCAACTCTTCATCACAAAAACTCAGATTATTACACGCAGTGATATTGGCAACAATGCTATCAAACTGATTAACAGTCACATCATGATCTACATAAGCTTGTTCCAATACTTTCTGCAACGATTCACGATGGGCCTCAGAGCTCATTAACAGAGATAGAACAGATATTTTTTACGGTGTATGTAACAATTGATCCACCACATTATATTCACTCTTCTTGATCAATTTCAATACCTCATCATTATCTGACTTCTGATTTACATCACTTGATTGACCAGACTCCACAGTAGTCCTCAACTGAATTTGCCTACTCCCAGTATCTTCACTTGTCTTTGAAGGCACATTATCAAATACTCGACCACTTCTGGTTACACGTCCGACATCAGCAATAGTCACAACTGAGGGAAGAGAAGGAATGGGAACCTCTTTTCCATCCTCCAACATAGTAGCATTGTATTTGTAGGGAACAGCTTTGTCGGATTCATACGGCGTCGGGCCAGGCAAACGGATAACCAAAGGCGTCACAGCAGATTTCTGACTGTTGTAAGAAATTACAACCCGCTCAGGAATATTGAAACGTGGGACTATGACATTCACTTCGTTCTCCACTTCATTTCTGTTTGCAGTAACCTGAATCAAATTCTCATCCATCATCTTTTGTAAGTCCCTTTTTACAATCACACACCCTCGAGGGTTCACAGAACAAATACAACAGGCGGCATAATCATGCTCAATATCATGGAACTCACTCAAAGTAGCATGCATTTCAACAAGCGATCTCCGAATCCAGCGAATGTCGAAAATACGGTATGTACCAGGACAACCATATACCATATTAACAGTTGCATTACCATGCTTAGGAAATGGATTTGATTGCACATTAGGGTTGGTATCTTCAAAAGACAAAATACCACTTTTAACGAGCTTTGCAACTTCATGCTTCAGAGGATAGCAATTTTCGATATCGTGTCCCGGGGCACCTTGATGAAATGCGCAATGAGCATCTGGCTTATACCACCATGGAATTTCAGTTGGAACAGCCGGCGGATCACGAGGTTGAACCAAATTATTCTTTATTAAAGCCGGAAAGAGCTCAGTATACGTCATTGGAATGGGATCAAATTGTGTTTTCCTCTGTGTACGACCTTGTTGAGTTGTCTTCTCTTGGAAACGTGGTTGATAACTTGCAGTAGCTTGAGCGGTAGGGGTGTTACTGACAACAGGCATAACAGATGCTACTTGTTGCTGACAACGACTACCATTGTTGTTCACAACTCTGCGTCTTCTAGACCTTTCCTGAGATATAGCATTAGTTTCTCCCTCTTTTTTCTTAGGGAACCCAACACCAGGCTTTTTTGTACTTCCAGAATTTCCTTCTTTTATCAGACGTCCCTCACGGACAACTTCCTCTAATCTCATCCCCATATTAACCATTTCCGTGAAATCACTAGGAGCGCTCGCAACCATCCTTTCATAGTAAAATGAATCCAGAGTCTTCAGAAAAATCTTGGTCATTTCTTTCTCTTCAAGCGGAGGGCTTATTTGAGCTGCAATTTCACGCCATCTTTGCGCATATTCTTTAAAAGTTTCTTTCTCTTTTTGAGACATTGCGCGAAGCTGATCACGGTCTGGCGCCATATCGAGATTATACTTATACTGACGAACAAAAGCTTCACAAAGATCATTGAATGTCTTGATTTGTGTACTATCGAGTCCCATATACCATTTCAGCGCATCACCAGTAAGACTATCTTGAAAATAGTGGTTCAACAACTGATGGTTGTCAGTATAGGTAGACATCTTTCTAGCATACATAATCAAATGACTTTGCGGACAAGTGTTCCCTTTGTATTTTTCAAAATCCGGAACCTTGAACTTAGCGGGAATCTTCACATTTGGAACAAGGCAAAGCTCATGAGCATTCTTTCCAAATAACTCCTTTCCCCTTAAAGCCCTGATTTCTCTTTGCATTTCGGCAAACTGATCTTGAAAGTCATCTATTCGATCCATAACATCCAAACTCTCGCTCGGAGCAGTATGGAAAATTTGTTCTTCAGTATAAGGCATAGCGTGAGTTACAGGCGGTGGCACAGGTATGACAGTAGGAACGACCGGAACTTCAGCATTAGGAACAACATTAACCACAGGAGGTGGTACAGCCATGACAGCAGGGAGTCTAGAACCTTCGGGAACATGAGGTCGATATCCCTCTGGCACATAATTGTTAGGCATGCCCCAAGGGAAACCAACAGGCATTTGATATTGAGAAGTATTAATCGGGGCCACAGAAATGGGCATTGATCCGATTTCAGAAATCACAGTTCCTTGGACAGGAGAAGGAGGAGGTAGGGGTGGCTGATTCTGAGCAGCCACCAGAGCTTCCATCGCGGCAGTCAGTCTCTCCAAACCATCTTTCAGAGTTGATACCTCTTCACGGAGCTCGTGGTTCTCTTGTTGCAACTGATCCATCTTTTTCTTAGAGTTAGCCCGGGTGTTGTAGTGATGCGACAGCTTGACTGAAGGAAGGCCAAAAGAAACAAATAAGACATCTGGAAAAGGCAACACACAATGCACGATGATGCGAATGCAAATGCAAAATGCAGATGTTTCAACCAGTTTTCAAGGATTTTTTAAGATATAAATCAATTACAAACATCATAAAGAAAAATAACACTTCTTGAAATACTGATAAACATCTTATTTCATTGAATATTGGAAAGAGTTACACTTGGAAGTACAAAATACAATAATATCAAAATAAGAAAAAGCTAGGTCCTAAGGAACATCTGATGACGATCCAAGCTGATACTTCCTTCGGAGTCTCTTAATCTCTTTCTCATAGTTGTGCTTCATGGTGATCTTCTCTAGCACAAGCTGATCCATAATACCCTTCCAAGCACCAGAAGTAGGAGGATGTGCTGATGGAGTAGTAGAGGAAAATAAATCCTCTGCATGCCTCTTCACAGCGCGCCGCTCAAGTAACTCTATCAAGTCATCTTTCTCCTTCATCTGTTTTTGCAATTCTATCTTCTCTTTGTCAGAAGCTTGAAACTTACTTTCCCACATCTCTTTCTCTTCCTTCATCTTAGCCAAAGCGTCTTGAAGTGTCTTCACATCATCAGAAGGAACAGGGATTGCCGTAGGGAGTGGCGTAGGGATCACAGTAGTCAGAGGTTTCTCAATAGGATAAGGCATCTTAAGCTCCATAGCCCTCTTCTTCACCCAAAGTGTGTACGGTTCTAAAGCAATGCAAACTTGTCTTCCAAGCTCCCCTCTACCCAACCTGTGAATCTTAGTCCAGGCATGAGCCATTTTTCTTCTCAAACCAAGAGAATCATCCCCTCCTTGAAAGAATAAACCCTCTAATAAAATATTCTTAGGCCTATCCTTCAGCATGTAACCCAGCTGGCGGCGAGCTAGACTCGGGTTGTAGTTAATTCCGCCTTGTATTCCAAGAAGAGGAACATTAGCGAATTCTCCACAACTATCAATAATCTGGACATTATCGTAAACCGAAGAAGACCAAGTGATATCAGTATGCGTAAGAGACATAATCCTTTGAGACCACCTTAAGCAATCCTTGTTTTTCCTAAAAGCAGATGTCTGAGGTAAGTGTGAAACGAACCAATTATACAGCAGAGGTATACAACAAACAATGGTACCGTTTCCCTTAGAAGTCCTACTATGGATGGAAAAATAAGTATCACCAAGCAAAGTTGGAACAGGGTTCCCAATCGAGAAAATCCTAATAGCATTAATGTCCACAAAATTATCAATATTAGGAAACAAGACTAGTCCATAGATGAGTAAAGCCAATATAGCCTCAAACGCCAATGTGCGACCAATGTCAGCAAATAAAGTAGCCTTCTCAATCAAGAACTTAGCAGTTAAACCCTTGAGGCCTCCCTTAGTCTTTAGATTTGCATCAATATTCGACTTCGTCAAATGGGTAGCTTCAGCGATATCTTGAGGCTTAAGAGCTTCCTCCAAACCAGTATACGGAACTTTATCAGAAACCGGTACACCCAACAAATAAGCATATTCTTCCAAGGTTGGCATGAGCTGATAATCGGGAAATGTGAAGCATCGGTAAATAGGATCATAGAACTGCATAAGGGTATTCAGAATTCCGTCTTCAATATTGGTAGAAAGAACAAATAAAAGTCTCCCATAACGAGATAAGAAGCCTGAACGATCATCTACCAAGGACACTAGCTTTCTCAACTCTGTAAGATCAGGAACCCGAAAACCGTACTTCTGAGTGTTTCTCCTTCCAATATCCATAATCAACAATATCTGCGATGTTTGCAAAAGAAAATCTCTGAGATCCTTAAAAAACCAGCTGAAACACAATGCTCACGAATGCATGAGTGCAAGATGCAACACCCACAAACAAGACATACAAAGCACACAGGTTCAAAGGTTCGGCACGAGCATGGAGCCAAAGGTAAGAATCAACCAACCCACAATGGTATGTACTATGGTTATATCATCACCTGTAGAACAAGGTTCTAAAAAGTTCCCAGAATCATAATCCCATCTTTTTGGATATTATCGGCTTAAACGACTACTCGTCGGCCAACAATATTCTCAAGAGAAACTCATCTGAGTGTGGTATCGTGTAACGACCAATTCAAGTCTACACCTGAACAGCCACCGCACCACGTCCTAATAAGGCCAAGATGGGTTAAAGGGTTCTAAGGTCCTCAGCTTCTCAGGCTCCCAGTCGGAAAAAAGCAATATCAATTACGACTACTCGTAAGACATCAGTAATTTCCAAAGGGGCCTCCACCGAGCGGGGGATCTCAAGTCAGCTTAGTAAGGACTACTCCACGTAAGCCAACAAGACTATACCACCCTCCTATCATAAGTGCACTCAAGTCCGGGTTAGGACTTATCTCACCACACAAATTACCAGGCACCAAAACAGAACAAACAATAACAAACAAGTCAAACAGAAAGCGATAAATAAATCAAAGTAGGCGAAACCCACTAGGAACCGTTGGAGTCCCCAGCAGAGTCGCCACTTTTCTGTAGCGGTAAAAATCGTGAGTGTAAGTTATTGACTAACTTAACTCAAAGAAAACAAGAGTCGCCACCGCACTTTTATTTTATCCAAATAAAGGAAAGGAAAAAGAGCGAACAAAACCAAAGAGTTCTAAAATAAGAACACAAGACAGAGATCGGGGTAAGGGGGTTGGTTACGCAATGGGAAGGTGTTAGCACCCAAAACGTCTATAGTACTCTATAGGAGCCCTTTGAAATATTTACGCTTTTTGGTTTGAAAATGGTTTGTTTGAAAAGAGATTGGGGAGATGAGAAGAGAATTATTTTTTAGATTTTTGTGTTTGGAGAGACTTATCGTCTCATGCCTACGTACCCATAAAGTGCAATATGGAATCAAAACCCCGTAGTTCGTGGTACAAATGACAAAATTTTGTTGGTTTTGATTGATTTTAGATGTTCAGACAAGTCGTCATTTCAAGGAGAAAACTGCGACTATCCACCCACGAGTATTAAGACAACATTTGCGTCACATAAAGATGGAGGATTTGCTTGGATTATCAACAAGACTATCACTCAACATCAACGTGGAAAATGTCAAAGTCTTAATAATATGGGGAATAGGAGATTTACATCTCAACTATAGAAATGAATCATGTCTAAACTTTATGAAAAGTTTTAAAGTGAAAAGTGCATAAAGGCACAAAAAGAGTTGATGAGTTTTTGTATTTTTTATGTCTTTTGAAATTGGTCAAAGCATGATTAACATTGATTGACTTTTATTAAGAAAAACAAAGTTTAAAAAAATCACTTGACGAAAGTCAAGGTTTTATTGCGAAAGCGGCTTTGAAGTTTGAAACCAAGAAGGTTTTGAAAGAGGGAGAAAGTTTTGAAAATTTAAGAAGGAGAGGAGATGAAGTGACTATCCTAAAAACAAAATAAGAGCTAGAGATAAGAAAGATCTAACCGACTTATAGCACACTCCAAAGCAAGCAAAAGAATTCCATCCGATTTAAAGCATAAGTCAATGATCGAGCCAAATAAAGGCTAAGATCCACGATACTCCAAGCATAGGGAAGAAAGTCCTACTCCTAAGTCCAGAATGTCCATGAAGTCCAAAGTCTAAGAATGGTCCAAGAGTATAACCACAAAGTTAATAGCACCAAATTTTTTTAGATGTTTTATCCTTTATTAATGTTTTGAACAAAATATGGTCCAAGTGGACAAAAGAGAAATGACATAAACATAAACAAAGATATGGTATGAAATGATAAAATGGAAGCATAAAAGTAAAAAATAAAGAGTAAGAAGAGAATATAAACAAAATTAAACAAGGATATTGTTAGTGAATTAGTGGTTAGTGGTTAGTACATATGATCAATGATGATTAATTCTTGCACTTAGACCAAGATTAATAAAAATTCATTAGAGGATTGATAGAATCAAAGCCTCCTAACAATGATTTTCATAGGTATTGGAGTTAAGACAAGCAACTAAACATACTTGGACTTTTAAACGTAAGTTTGAGCCACGAATGATCATTTTCCGATTAAGGGACAATTTAGCGCTATGTTAAGCAATCGTAATCGGGTTTATGTAGAAACCACGACTATTTGAGGCCGGTCAATAAAATGTTAGTGTTAATACATGTTAGAGAAGTGATATGTAAATCACTCTCCTAAAACATGCCACACAAAAAGAAAAGAGGTAATGATCTCATCATAATCAAGATTTTTAATTAATTAATCAAAGGTAATCTATCACTATTCCAAAGTAAGGAGAATTATCTCAATGATTATTCGTCCATAGATTTGAAATAATGAAGATTAAACAACCTTGATAATCAACAATCTATGATCCATAGATTTCATCGATCAAAAATAAAAAAATAAAAAAAGAAAGAAAATAAGAATGACAAGAAATCACAATTTGAATCTTAAATCGATTAAATTATCATCAATATCAATCACCTCTCTTGGTGGATAAAAATCAACACCCAAAGTCCATTGATATTGATGAAATCTTATCAAAATTCAAGATCCAAAACCACCAACAATTAATCAAAATATTTTCAAATAATTTTTTAATGCTTTCTTTTTTCAAGAATATTATTATTAGTTTATAAAAGATAAACTAATAACAATATAAAAAAATAAAAGATAAGAAAAAGAATAAATAAATGAAAAAAACAATTTAAAAGGAGAAAGAGAACAGAAACTTCATCTTCTCCTTTCTTCTTCCCGGTAACTTCTTCGCACCATTTTTTTTCGAGCTCAAAGCTTGCTTAAATCAAAGCGACGGGATGCGAAAATCACACCGAACAGATCAAAATCAAAAGTTCTTCACAACAGTACCAACAGTTTAAAGAATCACAACAAAAGATAACGGATCGAAAATGACGGTGAAGCTCAATCTACCTTCAAACTCAGGTAAGAAATCAATCCAAACTTCTTCTTGCTTCTCTTCTTCTTCTGAACGAATCTCTGGTTGAATTGATATGTGTTTGAGGTTGATTTGAAGTTAATTTGGTGGAATGAAGTATGAGAAGAGAATGAACGAAGGTTTTTCTGGTAGTGAGGAATTTGGGGAAGAAAATCAGCAGAGGTTTTTTGGCTTGAAAAGCTTGAGAAAATGAGTGAGAGATGAATTGTATTTATAGATGAGAGTGAGTGAAAAATGATTTGCCGTTTGTGAGATTTTTTCATGCGTTTTTGGTGATGCAAATTGAACGTGACTTGATATATTTTTTTCCATGTCGTTTTGATATTTTCTTTCAGCTGACATGTTATTCTTTTTTATTTGCTCTTTTTGTCTTACATGTGACCTGGATTACTGCTTTTTGATTTCAGCTCATTTGGTGAAAGCTTTAAAGGCTTGTGGGGTCAGCTTGTGAATATGGCTTGGTTAATGGCTCACATTGATTGATGGCTGAAGTAGTGATATATTTCACTTATTTCATAAGGACTCAGTTCCTCTGGTGCAGGACTGGAGTTTTGCGGTTGTTGCTGATTCTGAATTATACAGGGATCGAGTTCGGTAATACGGCAATACCATTCATACCAGAATCTTCAAATGCATTCCATGATTGAGTATCTGTAGCCACAACAGGAACTTGTTTTTCTGCTTTCCATATACCATCGTGCCATACATCAGATGTAACAGAAGGTACACCAACACTAGAAATTTCAAAAGATGGATCAAATCTGTCCTGCAAAGATTCAGCACTTAAAGGTACTGCCGCACGAGTTTCCACTTGTGCCGTAGCTGGTGTGAACTGAGGCATATCAAATATTGCCCATCCTTCTTTAGTTCTTCAATGTTTTTACCAGATTTCCTGATGATGGAACATATCCTGGCATGTGCATACTGCAAATAAACAGCAGTATTTCCTTTATCATTAAGCATCTGATCAAAGTTGAAAGTGTAGTTTGTTAATCTATTGATCTTCAAGTCAGCATACTTAACAGCTCCATATCCTATTGCCTCTGATGTTTTCTCAATCTCTTCCTCTGTCCAATCTTTAGCATTGTCACGTTCAAGAAGGGAAGCTTTACAGCGCCTTTTAGCTTCATCAAGTAAATCAACCAAACGAACTGTCTCGCTGCTGCGACTCCGGAACCGCTCTTTTCTGCCCCGGATTTGGACAGGTCGCTCATCTCAAGTGCATATCTATCTGAGCATAGACGGGAATCTGATGCCAACAACTTTCTAGGAGCAGTGTCAAAGCTGTTTATTTTGTGAGCAAAATGTGTATACTGGAATTTATCATTTGGAGGAACATCAGCAACATGCCAAACCTCTTTCAATTCTGTGTTTGGAAGAGGCTCTCCTTCTGAATCACCAGGTTGATAACTCATTGACTGATTCCATTTCCCAGTCATCAAAATTTTAGGATCTTCAGAGGAATTATAAACATAACCATCCACTTCATAGCGACCGGCACCAAACCATCCACAGGGTTACTACTTTCTGATGAGAAATACTTTCGCGAAGATGGCAATTTTGATTGGAAGTCATCTTCTGGAGAGGAGCTAAAAAGTTACAGTGGCAAATTCACTCGAACATCCTCCTGGCAATCTGAATCATCATTTGGAGACTGGGAACTGCCACTACTTCTTTCTTGGACTTGTTCTTTTTCCCCTTGTTATTTTCCTTGGCCTTTTGATCTCCTAATTTTACTGCATCTTGAGAATTATCGGCCACATTATCTTCTGATTCTTTCAAAACATTTTGCCCATGTTGGTCATCATTGCCTACTGCAGCGCTGGCTTTAGACGAATCGGACTTAACATTGGTTTTTCAATCTTTGATCTGTCCATCCAATGCCTGATCTGAAACAGAAGTATACGTTTCACCTGTTACTGCTGCGGTTTCCCCACCCACATTGTCACGCACACTAGGAAATAATGTTTCTAGTATGACATCTCTTTTTCGGCATGTTGTTAAATCCACAAAAACAGCATCTGGACAAGCAATTTGGGAAGAAGTGTTCCTAAGTTTGGCAATTACCAAGGGGTTGCCAATTACTTTAAATGCCTCGGCAAAGACTTTCAAACCCAGGTGTTTCTTTTCCTTTTGTAGAACACTGCAAAACTCTAACGGCAATTGAGTGGTTATGCCTTTCTTCCACAACAAATCACGAAGTAACTGCAAATACTTCCCACTGCCAGAGCTGAGATGAAGCAAACAAATTGAAGCAACCAGTCTCAGGACAAACGAAGGAAAATAATTCTTCATATTCAAGTTCGATCTTTTAATCCAGGATTTGGTACTACGTTCGTCACGGAGGAACTCACAGAGGATATTCGCAACGAAATCATGGACACGGCTCATGTCTTGCCATTGTACACCCATAAAACTCAAATTTGTGAGAGAATTTTCGTTTTGGCTGATAAGCCACTCAGTGAAAGATGACTTTGTAGCATAAATGGACCCCTTCAAGCATGATGTCAATAGCAGTAACCGTTCAACAAGATACATAAAGCAACCAGGAGCTATATAGTCATTTCGCTCTATCCAATCCACACTGCAAGTATCCTCCAATGCTTCCTGAAGCTTAACCATGCGATTCATCTCTAAAACCGCTTTATTTCCCGGTACATTTTCATGTTCTGAACACAAACATAAGCTCTGAATGAAATCTTTCCATGGCTCGTTCGCTTCAAACCTTTTCATAATTTTCACAAACAGTTCATGTTTAACATTTGCTGTGCCAAGAATCATAACTACCACCCTTCCAATTAGACCATAGGTTGCGCAAGACATCCATGCCAACAGATAATAATTCCGAACTCCAATAGCCGCCACATCTAAAGCTTCACCGAGCACACCACTGAATTTTGGCTGAAGTACAGATAGGACTCCATGTCCTCTTCTTTTCTGAAGATTAAGTTGCAATTCTGCTCTCTGTATAGTCCCCCGCAGAGAAGCAAGCTCCAACTCATCAAGTGGAAAATGCCGTACCTCCAAGTTAGCAGAATGAAATGGTTGATAACAAACGTTAGCTCTTAACTGCCCTTTCTGAAGAGAAATAGACAACAGCTTACCACTTTGTAGGCCATCTTCGTTACTTGGCTATGAGCTTCACAGATGCCAATTAAATGCCTTAGATGTTGACCATCCTTGGCTACTTCTTCATTCAGCTTTTCTACAATAGTCCCTTTCTCAGGATCATCCAATAGCCGAAGAGGACCAGATTCACGATTAAGAAAGCTTATGACAGTCTCATTATAGATTTCCAAAGCAGAGATTCTCAAAACAAAATCCATATCCGATGTATTCTTGATGTAATCATATATGTCCCTAATAGCATTTTCAGTGATGCCTCACATCGTGAACGTCTTACCACTGCTGGTCTGCCCATAAGCAAATATTGTTGCGTTGATGCCTGAAAGTGCTGATAAAGAAACATCTTTAGCCCCTTCATCATACACCTTTTGAGTTGAGCACGCAGGAGCAAAAACTCTATCGAATGTGTAAGGTATTGCAGGCCTCTCTTGATTTGGATTCTTGAACACTATGGTTTGCTCATCCAAACAATCCCAAGCAACTAGATCATACATGGCTTGTTCTTTCCTGTTGAGTGGCCTCATCCGAACAGTGACCCTAATTTTCTCCTCCCGAATTTTGGAACTTCCGGGAGTAGCAGCAAGATTCCCATGCATCTTAGATGACGGTGTTGCCACGACCGGTGATCCCATGAGTTTTCATGTATAAGAGCGCCGAGGCCTTCAGGAAAAACTCGAGGTATGTTATCTATAAAACCACCAACAGTGATGTGGGCAATTCCCTTCAAATGTAAATCCATCTGCTGCAATTTGAGGATTATGCATTATTTCCTGAAGATTTGGATATAAGAAAAACGATGGTACGGGTCTCTCTTCTGAAACATGTAACTGTTCCAATTCTCTCACAAGAGCAGGTGTTAACTCTGGCCTGTTTTTGCGATTTTGAGCGCAAAATTGCAAACCCAGTTCTGCCAACCGTGATGCTACAGATAAAGGCCATTCTCCAGATGAAGAATCAAGAATTGAAGACAATTTTCCACATGAAACTGCATGGCGAACTAGAACTGCTAATCCAACTGGAGTCCTGCCAGTAAGGAGTTGCAAAATTATAAGCCCAAATGAGTAGGTGTCAGACTTGGGTGGAGTAAATGGTGAAGGAGACATAACAGACATTGAAGAAGGTGAGCCAGGCAACATGCTCATAGCTGCAGCAAAGTCCATGGCAGAAGATGTGCTTGATCGAGGTGAGGGAACAGTAGAACCGGTTGAAACATACAATGGTCGAAGCTCTTCAGCAGTGTGGGCAAAGAAGCAAACCCTTCTGGAGCAATTTATCCCATCCTTGCAGAGACGGGTTCTATATTGGGCCGGATGCAGCCAGCACTCGAAAACTCCATGAGCATATTCACACATATCCCCTCGCCGGCAAGCACTCTTGCGAAAATCAGGACAAAGAACATAGCGGTAGTGATACTTTCTCGGATCCCGTCTCCGGGCATTCTCCCCTGGATGAACAAAAGGGCATTCAGTCCAATCATGGGAATAAGCGCGCGAACAAGGTCGCACCTTGAAAGAATACATTCGGAATTCATCGGTTGAATATATGCTGTTTTTGATATCAGGATGAGACGGATCAACCGGATATTCTTTCTTTTCAGATGCAGCAGGAGAAATAGGGACATCAATTGACTTTAACCTCAAAAGAAGATCTGGTGGTGGAGAAGGAGATCCGTTCTCAGGTGAAGCCGACAAAGGAGGAGAATAAAGGAATTCGTAATCACCCTAAGATTACAGCCGACACTAGCATCATCAGTTTGAAGAAGCTCTTCAAAACTGATTTTCACAAATTCAAGCTTAGGGGGATAAACAATAACATCTTTCGGACGACCCCCGTTAGCATCCACAGAATTGGGATCAGCCCCTGCTGCAAGAAGCAGCTTCACAGCATCAACAGCATTTTCAGCCCAGCCCGATGCAACACAGTGAAGAGCAGTGCTCTTGTCAAGGCCACAAGGCCTATTGATGTCAACATCAGATAGAGAAATAATCAGTTTCATAACATCAATACTACCATAGGTAGCAGCAACCATCAAAGGAGTCCTCCGTTCATTCACCATCTGCTCCTTCAAAAATTGGGCAGCAGCTTCGCGGTCTTTTGATGTCAAAATATGAACAACGTGAGGTAAAGAATCAAAACAAGCAACAGTCCAAGTACCAGCTAAAAAACATAGCAAGATAAACCATAGGCGAAGTAACCCCAGGAATCTCCTCCTTTATAAACACGCAACCATGAGCTCTTGATTTCGTTGTAACACCAACTTGACTATTTTCCACACACCTCTGATAGAAATGAACACAACTACTCATGTACCAGGACATTACTTGCACCTTTAGTTTGGACCAAACTTCTTATTGAACACTGCTCGACAAACTGATGATTCTCCATAAGACCACTTGACTTTGAACAATCATCTCTTGAGAAAATAGACCACTGATACATAACTTGCAAATGAAGTAATCCCTTGATAGTTTGACCAAGATGAGGTCAAACTTTCATCTGATTTAGACTCGAATGAATGTCCTTGCCATCAATTTCCTGCAAAACCCTAAACACACAGAGAAGAAGAAACAAAAAATATTTTTGGTATTTTGATTAGATGTTAGTGAACAGAAACAAACATAAAGCAAGTATGAAACAACAAGGGACCTAAGAAAAATCAAAAAGTATGGTCTTGTTTGTGGAATGATATGCCAATGAAATGTGGGATCTTAGGGGTAAAAATTAGGGTATTACAGCTCTTACGAATAAGGCGCATGAACTCTTCCACATCCTTCGATGACGTTTCTTTTTCGTTCCTCTGCACAGGGACAGTCTCATTCATCTTTCCTTTTCCCTTCGCCAGTCGTTTAGCCTCTACCTCAGGCGATATGAAGATTCTCCCACTTCTTGTTATCCCTCCGGTACCGACGACGTTGTCTACAACCTCAACTGGCTGCTTATTAACATCAATTTTCACCCCATCACAGTATACTTCCAACCCATAGGTCCAGGGGACTGCCTTAGTGCTCTCATAAGGGATTGGTCCTGCCTTGGTGATAGTGATCGGCGGTCGCTTGGCCGGCGCCGTTATAGTTATCGTTTTTCGGGGAATCGTCACAGTAGCTACATCACTTTGCTTGTCTGCTAATGCCTCTGCAGGTTCTTCAACTGTCGTTCGGTCGAATTGTAATGTGCCTCCATCTATTAAGGTCTGAATACCCTTCTTCAATTCATCACAACCCCCAGCTTGGGTCCAACACTCTAAACAATACTCGTCGCAGCCTGGATACACACCACCTTGCAATAACCTGCTCTTTATCTCGCACAACGGTGTCTTTAGGTTGTCAACATTCATAATCAAGTTCAAACCCTCCTCGGTTAAAATGGCATTTGCCCCATGGTTGGGCATGGGCTTTTGCACTATGTTCGGACCTGCCTGTCCAAAATTGATAGCCTTATTATCCAATAGATCCTGCACCACATGCTTGAACGCGTGGCAACCCTCTACATCGTGGCCAGGAGCCCCGGAGTGGAATTCACAGTGCTTGCTTGCATCGTAACCGTATGGAGGAGTGCCTGTTATTGGCGCCAGAGTTCTCTTTTCCACCAAGTTCAAACCCAGTAACGTCTATAGCAACTCTGCATACGTTGAAGGAGGCGTTTCAAACACCCTCCTTGGTCTGCCCCCCTGGACTCTGCGCTGGACAGTATGTGCCCCCTGTTGTGGCTGCTGTTGCTGTTGTTGTTGTTGTTGTTGTTGTATTGGTTGTTGCTGAAATGGAATAGTAACACTTGCCACCTGCTGCGGCTGATTGTACTGGTTTCGACCTCTGCCCCGGCCTCGGCCTCGGCCCCCAAACACTGCGCTTGTATCACCCTGACGGCGCCCACCAAAAGCCCTTCTGTTACTGCCAGCTGCAGTGGATTCCTCAGCTTGGAATCTTCCCTGTTTAATGTTGCTTTCAATCTTCTCTCCCATCAGGATTAAGTCTGAGAAACTGCCCAAAGAGGTATGAAACAACTTGTCATAAAACATACCGGTGAATGTTCCTATGAACATATCATTCATTTCCTTGTCCTCCAAAGGGGGATGAACTCGAGCAGCCATGTCGCGCCATCTCTGCGCATACTCTTTGAAGCTCTCGCCCTTCTTCTGGGACAACCCCTGCAATTGGACCCGGTTGGGTGCCAAGTCACTGTTGTACTTATAGTGAGCCACAAACGCTTCAGCCAGCTGCTTCCATGTCTTTATCTGTGTTGGTTCCAACCCCATATACCACTCAAGGGAAGGACCAGACAAGCTATCTTGAAAGAAATGCATCAGCATCCTCTCATCGTTTGAATACGCCGACATCCTTCTGTAGTATGACCGCACGTGCACCTTTGGACAGGTGTCCCCCTTATACTTGTCGAATGTGGGAGCTTTGAATTTTATTGGTACCCTCAGGCCAGGCACCAGACCCATTGTTGTCATATCTAAGCCAATAGCACTTTGATTTACGGCCCCCTTCATCTGCTCCTCGAGCATCTTGATTCTCTGAGAGTCATCCATAGGCCCTTCGAAACCTCCACCGGAGAAAGCATCCTCTTGCTGGTCTTCTTGCCAATTACCGTTCCCAGTTCCGTATCCATCGTACTCGTTGTTACGGCCAACTCTAGTCTGATTCATCACAGGGCCTCGCCCCCTGTTACCATATCCCGGAGCGACTCCTGCAGGTCCGAAAGCCATGAACCCAGCGCCATTTCCATTTCCGAATCCGCCATAACCCTGATTAGTCATACCAAATCCGTCCTGTCCGAAACCTTGAGCGTTGAAACCGTACTTCCCAGCATGATCAAACCCCTGGTCATTGAAGCCGAATCCATTATTACCGAAGCCATTACCTCCCATATTATCACCCAGGTTGACATCTCCGAGCCCAACGTTGTTGACGACAGTCTCGTTGCCGATTCCAACGTTACCGTTCCCGGCGGCAGCGCCGTTGTTCACATTGACAGCAGGTATGTTTACCACAGGTGGAGCAACTGGTGTGGGGGTACCATCCCCGTGAATAGTGTCGACTCGCACAGAATGATGGTCTTCATTTCCATGCCCAGCATTTCTTACCAACAGAGGCTGCACCAAAGCTTGCAAATTCTCCTGGCCTTTCGCAATGGTCTCCATTGTCTGCATGAATAGCGCCAGCTTCTCACGTATGTCTTGCATTTCATTCTGCATCTGATCCATAATTCTTCGGCAGTTGGTACGAGTGGAGTATCGGTGCGGGCGCTGACTTTCAATCCTGAAAAGACCTGGTACAGTGCAGGAAATGAGATACAGCTCAATAATCACCTGTAATGCAATATGAATGTGAATGCAGTGCAATATGTGTCTGTGCATTAGGGCGTATCATTCCCCGATTCTAGTGCGAATGTGTCAGTGCAGTGACAGTGCTAGCAATACAAAGATCGGAGCCGAACCATAGCAAACACCTCATATATTACAGAGAAATCCATTAAGCCAAGAATACAATATCAACGCGTGTACAATAAGAAGGCATGACCTCAACCAACAATCCTGGTGATGGTCAGCGCTATGCAAAGAAAGCATCCACATTAATACATGAAACGATCAAGTACTCCCATATGCCTGGTACTCTTCTAGTAACTTCTTAGTCTCTGGATGACTTGGTCGGGTAAGCAGACCCTCAACAAGTAGATCTCTTCGCTTGAGAACACGTCGCAAGTCACCAGCGGATTCCTCCCATGCCCCTTCTCCGAAGCGATCCTCTAGCTTCCGCTTCTGAGACACAGCTTCTTTCTTGCCTTCGATGGCCTTGTTCAATGCATTCTGGAGACTATATCTGGCCGTTACTTCCTCTTCATACTTTTTAGTGCTAGCCTTCAACTGTTCTTCGAGTTCAGAAATTTGCTGCTTCAATTTATCTTCCCTCTTTTTGTTGTTGGTTAGCGTAGCATTCCACGTCTTATTACAAGAAGAGATTTCCCGGTGAGCGGAATCGAGTGCTTTCTTTTTGGACTCCAACATGTCATGAGAGCTTCTGAATTCTTTCCCCAGACGTTCACGCTTCTTCTTTTCTTCGGTCAATTCAGCACCTAGCCTGTTTACTAACTCGATCTGCTGTTGGAAAGAATGCACAACCTTGTTCTTCTCACTATGCATCTGAGCCAATTCCTTTTCTAACCCTTCATTGATCTTCATCAAGGCTTCTTTTTCTTTTACAACTTGCTCGTAGACCTCCATAGTAACAGTGGTTGGTTCTTCCACCGGAATATGAACAGGGACTGGTGCGGCTGGAAATGGCATCAGCAACTGTCTTGCTCTCTCTTGGATCCAAACTTTGTATGGTACATAAGTCTGACAATCATTCTTCCCCAACAGTGGTTTCCCTCTTCTGTTGATACACATCCAGGAGTGCTGAAGCTTGGCTAGTAACTCTCCATTCAAATCACCGGTGAAGTATAGAGATTCCTGTACTTCTTCCTCCTTAGGTGGGTTCTTCAACGCGTATCCAAACTGGCGAATGAACAGAGACGGATTGTAATTGACGCACCCTTTTCTTCCTATCAATGGAACATTAGGATACCCCGAACAACTGAAAATAAGCTCAGACCCCAACAAGTCTCAGTCGAATCACTCAATGTCTTCAGAAGATAACCTCATCAGGCGCTCTGGCCAGTCAGCTGTAGTTGCACCATCTACAAAAGGTCCCTTCAGGGGGAGATGGCTCTTAAACCACATGCACAGCAAAGGCACACAACAAGAGACGTTCTTGCCTCTCCTATTCTCATTTCTGTAGTGCATCGAATGGTAGAAGTCCCCGATCAATGTAGGTACAGGGTTGCCAACAGCAAACAAATGAAATGCATCCATGTCCACGAAATTCGGGAAATCGGGAAACAGCACTATCCCATAAATGCACAGAGCCAAAACAGCGTTAAAGACTACCCAACATCCGTTCTTGGCGTATTCTTGAGCCTTACCAATCAGAAACTGGAGAGAGAAACCTGGAACCCCGCGCCAAGAAGTCATCAACAGCTCAGAAGCATTCATGTGCAAGACCTTAGCCAAGTCCTCCAACTTGGGCTCAGCGGCAGAGTGAATAAAAGGAACTTTATTCTGTACTGGCAGCTCGGTAAACTCTACATACTCTTCAATGGTAGGCCCCAAAATAAAGTCAGCGAATGTGAAACATCTCAAAGCGGGGTCGTAGAATTGCATCAGTGTATACAGCCCATTCAGTTCATCATCAATTGGTTTGCGAACCAATCTCAATAGCATTCTGTAACTCTGCCTGAAGCTTCTACGGACATCCTCATCAGCAAGAGAAATCAGACCCAGGAGGGGAGTAATATCAGGGATAGGTAACTTGTAGGCAACTGTCATCCTCAAACCAGCCATGATCAATACTCAGAAGTCCGGACACTAGAACCAGGGAATATGCAAATGCACCTGCAGCACAGACACACGTTCATGGGATGCAATGATAATGGTTATGCAAACAATGCAATGCAAATAAAATGCAACAGGGACCAAATGCCATGGCTGAGAAGCCTGAACCATATCAAAAGTCTCAAATAGACCCTCCAGAATTCCTCAAACCCTGGTCTCAGATAGACCCAATACAAAGCTCCAACACTGGTCTCTGACAGACCTCATAACATAACTCTGACTGGTCTCTGACAGACCCCATATCATAACTCCAACTGGTCTCTGCTAGACCTCTCAGCTATCCATAAATACCCAGGATCTCAGATCAAGAAGCAACCGGTATCTGAAGGTCTAGTTACCTGCATAACCCCAACCCTCTCACAGGTAGGTGTCCTAGTAACTGACAATGGTATGGCATCCTATGCGGTCGTCGGCGTCACAGACTTTCAGGGTTGATGATACGATTCCCAGAAGGAGTGGCATCATCAAATCCTGAAGAGGCCTCACTTAGCCAACTTCCAAATGATCGGTTCCCAGAGTCGACAATCCAACTAACCAGCAACCCGAGCCACCCAAAGGGCAGGACAGGAGGCCAACCAGAAGAACCTCGTCTGAGTGTGGATTTCGCGGGACACTAGGACATGCAAAGCACGTGCGTGCCCACTAATTTCCACTCTAATTCTAGGTGCACTCAAGCCCAGGTCCGGCTTATCTCTCAATCATGGAACACCCGTCACACCCCAATACAGCAATAATAACAATAATATAATGCTGAAAGTAAATGACAGAAATGTAAATTCATACAAAATCCTCGACGGGAAAATAAGCGCTAGGATTGACTCTCTTAAGGGACGTTGGATCCCAAATGCATAAGGAACTATCACAATTCTTAGCAGTCAGGGGACGTTGGATCCCCAGCAGAGTCGCCAGCTGTCGCTACTGCGAAAATCGGCGCCGGCTGAATAGAAGAGTCGCCACCGTGCGTTATTTAACCCAACGGAGGGAAAGGAAACGCTCGAGGTAAACCTACCGCAAAACGGGGAAAGGAATGGTCATCGCAACCAAAACCTGGATTCGGGAGTCGGTTACGCAAGGGGAAGGTATTAGCACCCCTCACGTCCGTCGTACTCGACGGGATCCACGCTTGTTTTCTAGTACGGATTATTATTCTATCTATCCTACAAGTCAGGGGTTAAAAGAAAAGAAGATGACTCGGCAAAGTATCGCACTTTATGCCTACGTATTCCCGTTTGGAACGAGAAATCAGAGTCAACGTAGTTCGCCTACCTACGGGAAAGGAGGGGAAGGTTGCTCGCTAGGATATCGCATCCTATGCCTACGTACTTTCATACAGCAAGAAAGATCAGAGCAAACGTAGTTCGGCCCACGTACGACACAAGTCTGTTTTGATTGCTTTTATCTCCTTCTGAAAAAGGGTTTTTCTGATTAGCAGTCCAAGCGGACAAAAAATGACGTTTTGATGAGTTCACATTCTTTTACGGAAGAAGTGTCTTTTATTGTGTTTGAAATCTTATTGTGTTTTTCTGTTTGTTTTGAGAAAGAAGAGACAGAACTCTAACCTATGGTTGCAAAGGGAATCAAACTAACCAAATGTTATCATGCATGGGTTAAGACCTAAGGTCTATCATGCTCCTCTCTTGCGCAGAGAGAAACAGAGATCCTAAGGAATAAACGGAAACAGAAACAACAGCATATATACAATAAAGCAGTAAAATGCATGGATGCAACAATACAAGCGAGGCAAGGGAGTCCCACTCAACCTCGAACCTAGAAAACAACAGGCAAAAGCGAACAAAATTCGCTTTCAACCTAACAGGTTAAACAGCAAGCAATACAGTCAGGGAAATTCAAACAATACATCAAAAATTATAAACAGCAAAAAAACAGCAAACAGCAGTCTTCATCAACATCTGTCTTTAAGTCATCTTCAAACATCTACAAGCTCCAAGCAAGCATCAGTCTTCATCTTCACAGCCTTCAAGCAAGGTCTCTATCTTCAATCCTTCAGTGCTTTTCTTCATGTCTCACTCTCCAAGATGAGGAACAGTTAAGAGGATGAACTGGAATGTTAAACAGTTAGTTGACCACCAAAGGTGGCAAACAGACTGTTAACAATATGTAGAATGTTTCTCTCAAGAGTTCTATCTCTTAGACACTGTCACCAAGCCTTCCAAAGGAAGGGGGTGAGTGTCCTAGAGAGACTCTGCATCATAGAGAGGGATGGAGGCAAACAATACCTTCCATGTTTATGAAGCAAGTTGCTATTCTAGAGCTCTACCTAACTCCTAGAACCTATGACCTTCAACAGCTGCCAGCAAGAGATACATCTTCGTCCACTCCTGAACTGAGTCTTCATTCCTTTTGTCTTCAATGGGCTTCATCAGCATAATCTTCAACTCAAACCCAAGCCCCAAGCAGGCCCAATACCCCACACAAGCAAATAATAACCCTAGAGAGGGCACACCACACAATCAAACAAATACAGGAAATATACTAATAGTATTAATATAATAGGGGAAGCCTAATGTTTTCTAAGGGATCTATTATTTACCCATGATATCCCTATAGTCCCATACCCAAAATTCAAACTACAACTCCTAAAAGAAATGATTTACCACACCTATGTCACACCTAAACCCTAATTTTGATTCCCCTAATCACACCTAAACAAACCATCTAAAACTTAATCCTAAAATCATGAATTAAATCTCATATGAAATTTGAAGTCCTAAGTGAAGTACTCTAAAAAGAATGGGTCCAAAATATAAAAGGATCTAGCTAAACTAAAATCAACAAGACCAAGTATTAAACTAAACATCACTTAAAACCCATTTAAAAGAAAAATATACTAAAAATGCAAAAATAAAATAAAATGCTAATTTTATTATATGAAAATTTTCTTAACAGAAATATAAAAAAGATGCAAAAACAACCACTTAAAAATATGGAATTTTCAATTTGTTAGGAATTTTCAAAGTTTTAAAAAAAATTGGAGGAAAATTAATAAAAGAAATGATGCATGGGGTGCAGTTAGTAACGCGCTCAGGGTATTATCCAGATGGGCCAGGTATCCAGGGGTGCGCATAGCAAATGATTAGGCCCAGTTCTAAGCAAAAAATCATGTCAGAAAATCAAAAGAAAAAAAGAAACGCATGCGGTGCCAATAGCAGGAGAATTCAGTTTAATTTGAGGTTGGGCCTTGTGTGAGGGTGTGGAAAGCACTTTGATCCATTAAGCCCACGAAGGGCACTTAAGTGAAACGGTGCGCATAAGGCACCCAGCTTCCCTCCAAACTCAACTTTGAATCGTGGCCGATGGATCATCATTTCAGTCAACATAGTCTTACTCAATCCAACGCTTGTGGAGCTTCGTCTTCCTCTAGTCTAGGGTTTGTATGAAAACAGCCATGGAACTCGAGCTTCATCACCATCTTCCATCAACTCGTGCATGCTCAATTCTTCATCAAACTCAAAAGTGTAAAAAGCAAAATCACTCTAATTTTCTCTCTGAATTCGCTCATAACATCAACATCAATTCATATCACATAAATCATGAAACACGATCTCCAACTCAGAACTACTCAGAAATTTCATCGTCACCAATCCACAATCTAAGTGTACTAATCTCTTCCTGACCTTTCACTGATCAATAATCACTAACAATTCAAGATTCTAACAACTTAATCATCAAGTTCTAAGGCTCAACAGAATTCGTGCTCCAATGGTGAACTCCATGAAATGCTCTCAAACTCACTGAAATTAATCATCTACCTATTCCTAACAGTTCTAACCTAATGATTCTCTATCATGCTATCTATTTTAAGCTAATTCGAAGGAAATACCAACCTGGTAAAAATCTGAAAACAGATGGAGAAATCCTTGGATTCACAGCTAGCAATGCTTAGGACTTGATCAATGGCTATGGATCTTGGTTCTGTATGCAGCAACACCTGCTCAAATGCTCTTGATCTTGCAATTGAATTCTTCTTGCACTTTGGATGATGAAGTTGGTAGCACACGAATTCTGCTTCAATTCAACCAGATCTTGATGGAAACTTGCTCTATGATGAATGTAGATGATGATAGGATCAAAAACTTTGAAGAATGATGAAGATTTGATAGAGTTTTTGTGTAATTTGCAAAATTGAGGAATGAGATGTAACTATGAGTTTTCAACCAAATGAATCACCAACCAATGATTGGATCCACTCTACTCAATATATAGATGCTCATGGAACCATCTAGAACTTGTTAGAAACTTCTTGTGCACAAATCCCTTGTGTTTTGGCATGTGTAACTTCATACATAAGCAAGCCAATGATATCTCTCAAAATTTGAACTAAACCCAAAAATCCACTATTGCCAATGGTCTCAAAACATTCTTTCCAATCAAAATGACCTATAATTTCATCCCATTTGGACATGTTATGAAAAATCTCATTTTTAGGTCACTTTTATTCATTAAATTCACCTTTTAATTAACCAAATTTGCAATCTTGAGCTATGAGCATTTTCCAACTCCCATGACCACTTTTTTAGACTCAAAATGTCATTTGGAGCAACTTTGATGTTGTGAAGTTTTTCATTTGAAGCTTCCTTGTATGGGTTTTAGGCATATGCTTGAAATGACATGTAATTCTCAAATGACCAAAATACCCTTTGCTTGCCAAGGTCATAGGTAGAGTTACACAAATCAGATGAAGGCATACCATACCTTTCTAGAAAGCTAAGATCATGAGGAACAACTCTCATGTTGACCAGAAATCCATTTGAAAGCTCCTTGAGGGGTAAAAGTTGCTTGGGAGACAAGTAACTTTCACAGACAAAATTTCAGATGCCTCAAATGGCATATAACTTGCAAGAACCATAACTTGAGTTATACAAATCTCCTTGATGTCTTCCACCACTCAAATTAAAGGTCTTGAGATTCTCTACAAGTTTCATGTTGGCCAAGGATCCATTTGAAGCTTGCATTTTGAATTATCTTGCTTGGAAGTTTGACCTAAATCAGGGGATTTTACACAGAAACCCTAATTTAGAAACCTCTCTTCTTCTTGATTTCTCTTGATTTCTCCTTGGCACAACACCACATTCCTATCTACATGTTAAATGATGAACCCCACATCCCTCAAATAGACCTTGATGCCTTTCAATCAATCATTTGACCTAGGGTTGACCTAGGGTTGACCCAGATGAAACCCTAGTTGACTGTCTTCAACTGCAACTCTTGTGATCATATCAATGACTCGTCTCACTTTCAAAATGACCCTCTAGGTCCTCCATGATGTCTATATACCCTCCATGCTCTCAATTCACAGCTCACAACTTCTTTGATGATCTTCAAATACCCTCAAATAGGAAATATATTCACTGCTTGATCCACTGACTTCTTAGATTTCAATTTCTTTATGATGACTTGGCTAAGATTGAATTTGAATAATAACCTCCTGATAGGCTCATAGAGATAAGAATAGTACTTGGTCCCTTGTTGAATGACTTGTTATGCTATGCTATGCAAATGATTAGACTATGTACATGACTCCTTATGCTAATGCAATTGAAACATAAACTAAGTGAAGTAGGTTGAGCAAATTTTAGGGTGCAACAGAGTTTTATTAAATTTTAGAATAGAATTTTAGATTTAGAGTTATAAATAGATTTAATTAATTAGCTTTTTAAATTAGAACTTAATTAGTTTTAAATTAGTTTTTAGCAATTGAATTAAATAGATTTTAATTAGAAATTAGAATTAGAATTAATCAGATTTTAATTTAGAATTAATAGTTAGGATTTAATTAAGATAGAATTAGTTTGAATTAGAGTTTAGGATTAAATTTAGTTAATTATTACAAAACTCTAACAAGCCAAAGCCAACCGTCCAGCCACTTCTGCAGTCAAGACCTTGCTACCCCAAAAAACAAAACCACCTACTGCAACCTACCTCTGCTATAAACCAGCCTGCACAAACCTACACTACACTCCAAACCTTACCAAAGCACTGCAACACATACACCAAAACAGAATTTTGGTATTACCCTCAAAAACCTGCACCCTGCAAAACTTCCAAAGCAGTCAAAACCTCTGCAATTAACCAAGTTCTAAGCAACACAGCCTTGACAACCGCTAGCAATATTTTTTAAAACCACTCTAAAACAAAACTCGAGAGAAAAAAAGCTACACCATCCTTTACTCTATGCCTATGACATCCTGCTACAAAACACTGCTACAACCTGCAGCAAAACAACAACAAAATCTGCTTTGAGAGGGACCTTACAACAATAATAAGACAAATTTAATTGGGGAATGTTTTAAAAACGGTGGAAGGAAAACAGAACAAAAGAAGAGCAACAAGAAATGATTTTGTGAAAAAGAGTAGAAGAAAAAACTTGTTGTGTAGCAAATCTTCCCTCTCGCGTTTTTGGACTTCCATCTTTTCCACCATCACCATCATAATACAAATTACCAACCATGTTTATTGCTACTCAGTACTCACCATAAAACCATAATTTCTTCCTCGATTCTTTAGCAACTCATTACAACCCAACCTCAACATTCATCACCAATATCTTGTAACAACAGTAACAACATTAAAAGAACATCACATCCACACAATCAACAGACCATCGAATAACAACCCCTTTATGCCAGCGACAACAAAAACTTCATCATATCTGTAAAAAAAACCGCCGCCACCAGAACGAGGTGGAAGCAAGATCGAAGAACCGGGAAAGTGGCGAGGAGAAAAGCAGCTACCGCAAGATTGAGAGAAACAGAGTCTGAGCAAAAAATTAAAAAAAGAGGAAGATTGGAAGGGAGGTTGTAAAAGAAGTGAGAGAAGAAGAACCGAACGAGAAAAGAGAAAGCCGCAAGAAAGTTACTTTAGGAGAAAAGGATTCACGTGGGGAGAGAGGAATTAATTCAGTTTTATTGGTATTAATTATTTTTTTTCTTTCAGCATTTAATTTACATTAACTAATTTTATTAGCTTTAATTTAATTTAATTTATTTTTTTAATCTAGGTTATTTTTAAAATTAGTTTTTGAATCAGGATTTTATTAAGTTAGAAACATTTTAGGATCTTATAATAATTTTAAGGAATTAGTTATAATTTAGATTTATTATTTAAAAATATTTTAGACTTAATATAGTTATTATTTAGATTTAGAAATATTTTTAGGTTTTTAGTTTTAATTTTAGGATTAGTTAGTTTTTTAGAACATTTTAGGATTTAGTTATTATTTTCAGATTTAGATTTAATGATTAGTTATTTTTTTTTTTAGATTTTAGATTTAATATTAGTTATTATTTAGATTAGAGTTAATTATTAGAATCTTAGTTTTAATTTCGAATTTTTAGAATAATTTTAGGAATTATTTATTATTTAGATTTAGAAATAGTTATTAGAAATATTTTAGGATTTTAGAATATTTTTAGGCTTTTTAGTTATTATTTTAGATTTGGAATATTTTTAATTAGTAGTTTTTAACTTAGGATTTATATTTTATTTAGTTTTTTTAGGATTAAAAATGTTTTAAATTTTTTTATTAGAACTCTTGATTATTAATAATTGAAATATCAACAAAAAAAAGGAGAAGGAGTGAGAATGGAATCCCTCCTACGCTCATTCCGAGTATTTTGAACACAAGGCGCTCGACTTGGTTGTTTGAAATATTCATCTCTACTCATTAGACTTTTGTTCAATACGCGTCTCAAACTACTTTTCTCAATGAAATTCAAAACACAATAAGAATACGATTAGGATTGCGCGCCACGAGCCTTAAGTGGTGGAGAAGGAGTGAGAATGGAGCCCCTCCTACACTCACTCCGAGTATTTTGAACACAAGACGCTCGACTTGTTTGTTCGAGATATTTGCCTCTATCAATAGTCTTTAGTGCAATCTTAATCAAGGACAACTTTCTTTCAAAATCCTAAAAATCACATCAAACTTCTTTTTCGCCTTAGGGCATCATTCAAAAACCCTTTTTCAAGGTATAAAATCAACCAACACACAATCATTTCTCAAATGGCCGAACTACGGCTGCTCTGATTTCTCACACATGTTGAGAATACGTAGGCATAGGATTGCGATGATCCTAGAGAGCACAACTTTCTTTCTTTCCCATCCTTAATCTTCCATACCCTTTACCCAAGGACATGTTACGTCCGTTCTACCACAAACAGGTAACGCATAAGACTCCAGAAGCGAGCCGCGATACACCTAACTGCTAGAATGTGCACGATAGCATCGTCCACCCAACATCCCATTTTCCACCGTAGTCCCATGAACTACGAATGCTCTGATTCTTCACTTCATACGAGTGAATATACGTAGGCACAAGGGCCCCAATCCTTGGCGAGCACTCTAATAAACACCAACCCCTCTTTCTTTAAACAAGCAAACTTTTAGAATAAAACACCCATTCTCGCCAAACAACCAAGGAGGTTCCCATCGAGTACGATGGATGCGAGGGGGTGCTAATACCTTCCCCTCGCATAACCGACTCCCGAACCCTAAGACTTGGTTGCGATGACCATGCTCTTTTCCCAAAGGTTTTATCGATATTTCCCTTTTCCTCCTTGGGATAAATAAAATCCGGTGGCGACTCTGTGTCATTTTTCGCGTAGCGACAGCTGGCGACTCTGCTGGGGACTTTTTCCTAAGTGAGTCAAGCCTAACCTAGGTTGTTTTTGCGTGTTTGGGTTCTTTCCTTTTTGCTTGTTTATCGCTTTCCTTGTTTTTTCAATTGTATCTCACCGAGTTTGGTTTCAGTGGTTCTTGGTATGGATTGAAAACTTTGGTGGCAAACCTTGAGGGAAAGACTCTATACCCGAGTCTAGAGTGTTAAAATTGAGATAGGAGAGGTTGAGTAGTATGGGCTTCCGAGATGCTCATATCGTGATAGTCGATACGAGAACCTCGCTTAGAGTAGATTCATTTGAGAATGATGAGAACCGTCAAGCTCTTGGCGTGTTTGATCAACGTTTTCTCAAGAATCCATTACTCTAAGGACCTTTTAGAACCCTAAACCTTTGGCCAACTAAGATTGATGGTCACGTAGTATGGGTCCTCGAGAAGCTCTTCTCGTATGGATCGATACGAAGACCTCGTTCAGAAGAGACTTTCTTGATGGAGTTGTTGCCTGGCAATGACTGACATACGTAACAAACAGTCAAGGAAGTCCATGACTCTGAAATCCTTGTCTAGAACCCAACGTCGATGTGTCTCGTAGTATGGGTCCCCGAGAAGTTCTTCTCGTGTGGGTCGATACGAGGACCTCACCCAAAAGAGATTCATGTGATGGAGTCATCCTCCGACATATTCATGTCATGTATGATGAACAGTCATGTGGATCCATGACTTTGGTATCCCAATTGAATCTTAGATCACACCTGGTGAGAACCTTGTGTTGCGATCAATTAACTTTTATCCTTGATCCGTACCTTTGAACCCGTGTGCTAAAATCAGATTAAGTACATTGCATCCCAGTGCATTAAATCCATTGCATGTGCATTGCATCTGCATTCTGTATATCATTTCCCGCGAACCTCATACCACCTTTTGCTTCTAACCAGCTAGCTGATTTTCCGACACTTGCTCAGGATTGGAAATATGTCCCAGATCACTATGGAAGAGCTTCATAAAGGCCAGGAATTGTTGAAGGAGGAGGTCAAGCAACTGAAAACTCAGATAAACTTGATTATGGAGATCTTGCAAACGCTGATGAGGAAAGAAAGTAACGATGCACCAGTTGTTGCCACAAAAATGCTTGATCCTATGGAAGTACTTAAGTCCCTCTCAAGTCAAGAGATGCCTCGTGAGCATGACCTACCACTCGGACCTGTGAAGCGTGCTTATCAACGACCATTACTTAATCCTCAGTCAGGTCCAAGGAATCAACCACAAAGTAAGAATCTATATCCAAATCAGCGTCGAAGCTCCGCCCAACGAGGCCCGAACAGACCAAGGAGGCCAGAGAAAAACTTTGACCCAATTTCTATGTCGTACAGTCGACTCCTCCCTTTATTGCTCAGTAACTCTTTGGTCCATCTAAGAGAACTTGGTCCTCCTCCAACACCTCCTCCTCTAGGCTATGATTCAAATGTCAGGTGTGTATTCCATTCTGGAGCGCCTGGACACACGATTGAGGATTGTAAAAGTTTGAAGTACCAAGTACAAGGGTTGATTGAGTCCAGATTGATTTCATTTACGCCTCAAGGCCTTCAAATTAACGTCAACCCTTCATCTGGTCGGGCAGGTTCATCAGTTTCTGGCATGGAAGAAAATTTTGAAAGTGGGCATGGAAAAGGTTATCATAGTGGTCCCGATGAGCAAGAAGGCTAGCCTAACCGCGAGGCAAGAAAGAAAAAGCCCAGTACCCAATGCCGACAACTTTTATATCTTGTCTTTTCTAAGCATTTTGTAATTTATTTCCCGTCATTTGCTACTTGTTTTTTTAAACATTGTATTATTTTGAATGGTAATATTAATGAAGTAATCATGCTTTTTGAATTAATCATGTCGCACTCGCTCATCTTTTCTTCACTTATATAAAAAACAAAAAAAACACATCCATATACATCTCTCATCCACTTATTTTATCAAACCTTTATTTTAGCCAAAATTGGAGGGAGGATGACGAAAACGAAATACCCATAATTGCAGTTGTATGCTTTCGGATGAAATCCTGCTGATGATGTACAGGCATTGTTTCAAATCCCCTAAACACCGGAGATATAAGGAGTTAGTCCCTAGTCAACCACGTTGAGCCTAGAAGTAGGAGTTTCCTTCGGATTTAAACCCTTATGATAAACCTGGGGCATGGGTAGTGTTCAGTTAATCTGATTGCACGTTCAGCCATAAGATGAAATCCTTGGTATGGCATTTGTTCTTCAACGAACAACGACTTGGCAGTCACAAGCCTTTCAAAATATATATATTAAAAGAAAAGCCCGCTAAGTTGAACACCTAAAGAGGCAACTTAGGCAAAAGTTAGGGATCAAAAACAAAGCCAAAAGAGGTCCTCAAACCCTCAACAAAAACAAAATAAGATTCAGTGGCTACTCAAATCAAAAAGGGTCACTGACATCCATCAAAACCAAATAAGGTGACTGCCACGTCGAACGAACCTTGAACCGTCAGGCTTACACTGTCAAGATAAGCACGTGTGGAATTAGCTGAACATAGGACTGGAGATCATTACGAAGAAAGGGTGGGGACAAATAACACTTTGAGCCTTATATCCTTTGTTTCTATAACCGTGAACCAGGCCATGTTACAGCCCTTAAAAAGACCTAATTGAAGCAGGGTTTATTCTGAAAGCATGCTAGAGTAAGGTTGCGTAAGCTGAATCCCCACATATTTGCTAATTTTCAGTATTGGTGTCATATTCTTGCTATATTTTTCACACACCAATAAATCAACACTACGTTTGGATTAATGGTCCATTCGTCACACACTTCCACATCATTCCTAATAAAATGATCTTTCAAATTTGCATGAGAATCACATTAAAATTACCATTTGTGAATAAACAATTTGAATTGCAAGTCGGCACTTGACATCAAGGAAAGGCTAACAAAGAGTAATCAAAGAGAATTTGACCATTCATCGGAGTTGATAAGAACCAAGGGCACCTTGTAGTCCTGTGGATCAGGGGCATTGACATCCAATTGCTATGAAGTTAGTTAGTCTAAAGCAAGCCCCCAAGCATCATTTGATTATGGGACGAGTCATTCAAAAGTTGGTGGATCAGAAGAGAACCATCACAAGGTTCTACCAACTAGGGGCAGGCCACTCGAAGGTTCTTTGAAGTCCCTCTAGTGCTAAATCAGCATAAGTTAAATCGCTTCAACACACATTATGGGACAGGCCACTTCAAGAGTACGTCAAAGCCCATCACTCCAAGAGTCGATTAATTAAGGACTAACCTCTTCATCACGCAAGATTCTGAGGCAGGCCATCTCGAGGTCATCTCATGACGAGCTACCTCCAATCTCTCTTTTAAGGAGAAATTCTCCAGAGACCCTTTCAGACTGGGGCAAGTTGAACTAAAACTGGGGCAATTCCTCTCCGTGTTTCAAAGGAAAATCCTCCAAAGACCCTTCCAGACTGGGGAAGGTTGAACTGAAACTAGGGCAATTCCTCCTAGTGTTTTCAGGCTTATGAAGCAGGCTCTTTCAAGCTCAAAGCGAGTGTCGGGAAATCATGATATTAGCCCACCCGACCAAATCACCCTTATCAAATAAAAGCCTTGCTACAAGAGACCCTCATTACATTTCTAGGAAACTTCATATCATTGCATAAATCATCCTCAGGCATTAGCCGCATCGGTTTTCTCATGCATGGTGTCTTGCATATCATCTCATTCCTCGAGCCTGATCTCACAACTTGAATCCAACAGCCTTCTAACCCAAATCACTTCTAAACCAGTTCTCGCCTGGTCACCCTTTTCTTTAGCCTACCCCGTAAAAATCAGTTCCCATCTGGTAATTCACCTTCAAAGCCCAACCATACTTGGCACGCCCATCGCCCACAAAATCCATATTCTTACATCCCTAACAATTTTTGCATACATGCTGCGTTATTACATGAGTGCCTAGCCAGTCATTCTCAAAGATACAAATTTCCTGTGGATATCCTGGTAAGATCCTTTAAGAGTGCTATCCCTTCACTTACCTTTCGTAAGGGATTTCATGGCCTTTCTCATGAAATCTTATCCTTTCGCTTCCCTTTCGTAAGCGTTTTCTCGTTGTCTTTCACATGTGACAAAAACATTGTTTTGGGTATCTTCGATCAATTTGGATGCTTGATGCCTATGTGGCCAAGAACTGAATGGTCGCCTTACTTAAAGAATATCATCTCCGCCGTTGTGCCTGTGAGGTCAAATGATGTTCTGATACCCTTTCCAAGTTTCCTCTACCTTTTGCAAGAGGATGGTTATTACCCTTCACTTACCTTTTGTAAGCCTTTCCGTGTCTTTTCCATGAAGTATCTCCTCTCTGCCTTTCGCATAGGAGTTGTAACACCCCCTTTCTATACCCCCAATTATTACATATAATCAATTAGGCATTTAGAAAATTTATTTCATCAGAGTTTAATTAAAACATGGTATATAAGAGGCGCATCACATTATACTGAAATTAAACACATACGATACCTGCTCGAAATAGATATGCAACAATGGGTAACCCACATCTCAATATTTAGAATAAAAGCGGAAACATCCAAATATTGAATCGATCACATTCATAAAAGTATATACAACCATCAGTCAATTCATGCTTTACAACATATCCACAGCAGATACATACACATATGTATCACAAAAGAATCAAAACAAAATAACTTCAAAAGATGCCAAAAGCTTCCTAACTACCCAGATGTTACATATCAGAGCCATTGACCAAAAAGAATGAAGACATCGCTTCACAAAAAGAACCTCCAGCTTCCTACTCTGCAATGCCTCATAGAGCATTATAAAACAGCAGAAGGGTGAGAAACAACATCATAACAATTAACGCATAAAATTGTATATATATATATATATATATATATATATATATATATATATATATATATATATATATATATATATATATATATATATATATATATATATATATATATATATATATATATATATATATATATATATATATATATATATATATATATATATATATATATATATATATATATATATATATATATATATATATATATATATATATATATATATATATATATATATATATATATATATATATATATATATATATATATATATATATATATATATATATATATATATATATATATATATATATATATATATATATATATATATATATATATATATATATATATATACTCATATTTGTACAAGTTATACTCAAATTATGTTCTCACCACATTAAGCATATACAATTAATCATGCTTCTAAACTTGCTCATACACATTCACTATATGTTCCTCCAAACAATCATATATAACATACACAGTTATATTCATTCAACTAATGCATCATACACAGATGACTCATGCAACTCATAGAGACCGACACACGACTCTATGCAGATGCAAATGCGGTACCGACTCATTTCAACAGATTCTCTAAGGAATTGAGTATTCAGCAGATCCTCCACGGGATCAAGTACTCAGCAGATTCTCCACGGAATCAAATATTCATCAGATTCTCCACGGAATCGAATATTCAGCAGATTCTCCACGGAATCAAGTACTCAGCAGATTCTCCACGGAATCAAATACTCTTACCAATCCTCCAAGGGATTACATGTTATGACCGATTCTCCGAGGAATCACACAATGCAACCGATTCTCCAAGGAATCACACAATGCAACCGATTCTCCAAGGAATCAAATATAACCATCATATTATACGAGGTTCTGCAAATCCTCCGAGGGATCATTCAACACAAAAATGCACACTAAGATGCTACACAATACTAATCCTCCGAGGGATCGATCAACACAGAATGCACACTATGTTCACAAACATACTCATTGCATTTATCACATACATTGCATATATTTATCATGCACTCACATTATACACCATTTCACACATGGTTTACACACATATCAGCCTATCAATGCGTTTCTATTCAATTCAAGCAAATACACAAGATTATCAAACGTTCAAGATTCATCATTGGCTCTACAATCTAGGATTCACGCCTTTCGGCCACCCACAGCACGACATGTCAAAATGGTTCACACATCAATCATTCATATAGGCATTAATCATAATTGAATCAACCAAACATCATGCTATGAACACACAGCAAAACAAATAACACTAACATGTTCGCCTACCTTCGCCTGGCGAAGCCACGCAGCGAATGCTCGCTGGCCTTCGCCTGGCGAACTTCCCAGCGAAGTCCACTGGGAGTAATTCTGGAATTACTCGCTGAGGCTCGCTACACACTCACCTGGCGAACCTTCGCCAACTCACCTCGCCTGGCGAACTTGCCAGCGAATACAGGGTGTTAGCTTCTGACTTGCTTCGCTACAGCTCGCTGGGCTTCGCCTGGCGAAGCTTCGCTGCCATTCGCCTGGCGAGCCTGCGAAGACAGAACTTCCATGGCTGTCTCAAGAGCCCAAACTCCACAAAATCAACCGATTAAATCCAAACCAGTCTCAGTGGCACAACCCAACCATCACCCGACTAAACTACATCGTCTAATCCGAGTTCTAACCGATTAAAACCTCATTCTACTCACAAAACCAACTTCTAACCTAAGTGGAAAAAGAGTAGAAACCCTACACAATCCAAACACATACACATACAATCATACACATTAAAGAGATGATAGAGTTTCACACCCTTACCGATCGATTGCAAGCTTTGGTGATGATCCCTTGATGATTCTAGGTTTTCCTCTCCACTTTCTCTTCTCTTTCTCTTCTCCTCTTTTCTTTCTCTTGTTTTTCTTCTTATGTTACTATCTTTCTTTCTTTTCCTCTCTTATTCTATTTCTATCTCTATTTCTTTCCTCTCAAATTCTTTCCAACACTTACCAATCAATTCTCACACTAAAGTGCTAAATGTCTAAAATGCCCTTTTTACTCTAATTCCCCGAAAACTCTCTGAATCGGTAAAAATAGATAAAATAAGCAAAACCACATAGCAATATATAATTTCTCAATTTAAAACAAACATCAAATAAATAAATTAAAAGAATCAACAATTAATGGGAATTCAGAATCGGGGCGTTACAACTCTCCCCCACTTTAGAAATTTTCGTCCTCGAAAATATTACCTTATTCAAACAACTCCGGATGCGACTCTCGCATCTTGCTCTCCAATTCCCAAGTCATGTTGCCTTCTGCGGCACCTCCCCAGGACACTTTCACAAGCGCAATATCCTTGCCTCTTAGTTTCTCAACTTCGCGGTCCAAAATACTAACCGGTAAAACTTCAACTGTAAGGTTATCTCTTACTTCAACTTCATCCATTGGGATAACATGTGACGGATCCGGAACATACTTCCGAAGTTGCGAGACATGGAATACATCATGCAAATTCGAAAGGTTCGGAGGTAACGCCACACGATAAGCCACAACACCAACTCGTGCGACAACCTGATACGGACCAATAAAACGAGAAGTCAACTTTCTCGACTTCAAAGCACGACCCACACCCGCAACCGGTGTAACTCTCAAAAACACATGGTCGCCCTCTAGAAACTCGAGATCCTTTCTCCTTTTATCATGATAACTTTTCTGCCTACTCTGAGAAGCTCTCATCTTTTCCCGAATAAATTTCACCTTTTCCGTCGTTTGCTGTACCATTTCAGGACCAACTACCGACCTTTCACCTGTCTCATGCCAACACAGAGGTGTTCGACATCTCCGACCATATAAAGCCTCAAATGGCGCCATACCAATACTCGAATGGAAACTGTTATTATAGGTGAACTCAATCAACGCTAAATAACCGTCCCACGCACCACCTTGCTCAAGCACACAAGCACGCAACAAATCTTCTAACGATTGAATCGTCCTCTCGGTTTGACCATCTGTTTGCGGATGATATGCCGAACTCAATCTCAACTTAGAACCCAAGGCACCTTGCAAACTCTCCCAAAATCTTGAAGTAAATCTAGGATCTCTATCCGACACAATACTCTTAGGAACTCCATGAAGCTTCACAATAGTGCCAACATAAATCTCGGCCAACCTTTCCAAAGAATAAGTAATATCAATCGGAATAAAGTGAGCCGATTTAGTAAGCCTATCAACAATCACCCAAATAGCATTATGTCCTCTTTGCGTATTCGGCAATCCCGTAACAAAATCCATCGATATACTATCCCATTTCCATTCCGGAATATCCAACGGTTGCATCAATCTACTAGGCTTCTGATGCTCCACCTTAGACTTCTGGCAAGTCAAACATGAGTACACAAAACGAGCAACATCACTTTTCAATCCAGACCACCAAAAGATCTTCTTCAAATCCTGATATATCTTATTCGCTCCCGGATGAATACTTAAGTTACTCCGATGTCCCTCTTCCAATATCATCTTTTTCAAATCCGCATCATCGGGAATACAAATACGGCCTCGAAACCTCAAAACTCCTAATTCATCAACTTTGAAATCTTCATTTCCATTCGTCATCAAATCCACAAATTTCAAATCCAACTTTTGCTTTTCACACACCGTAGTAAGGAAATCATTCGTGACATGCAACATACCAAGCTTCACACTACTCGGCGTTAACTCACAAACCAAACTCAAATCTCTAAAGTTCTCCAAGAGTTCCCACTCTCTAACCATCAAAGTAGACACGTGCAACGACTTCCGACTTAAGGCATCGGCTACCACATTCGCCTTACCCGGATGATAATTTAAACCAAAATCATAGTCCTTCAAAAGTTCAAGCCATCTCCTTTGCCTCATATTCAATTCTTTTTGATCAAACAAATACTTCAAACTCTTGTGATCGCTAAAAACTTCAAATCTTGCACCATAAAGATAGTGCCTCCAAATTTTCAAAACGAACACTACGGGCGCTAACTCCAAATCATGAGTAGGATAATTCTTTTCATGTACTCTCAACTGTCTAGAAGCATACGCCACGACCTTCCCATCTTGCATCAATACACCACCCAATCCTGTCAAAGAAGCATCGCAATAAACCACAAAAGGTTCTGTAGGATTCGGCAAAATCAAAACTGGCGCTGTTGTTAACCTTCTCTTTAATTCCATGAAACTCTCTTCACAATTAACATCCCAAATAAAAGCCTTTCCTTTACAAGTCAACTGCGTTAACGGAAGTGCTAACTTTGAAAATCCTTCGATAAACCTCCGGTAGTAACCGGCAAAGCCCAAAAGGCTTCGAATTTCCGTAACCGATCTTGGAGTCTCCCATTGCATTACCGCATCGATCTTGGATGGATCCACACTAATACCATTGCCGGAAATAATATGTCCAAGAAAACTCACCTCCGACAACCAAAACTCACACTTAGACAACTTTGCATACAACTTCTTCTCTTTCAAAATCCGCAACACAATCCTTAAATGTTCTTCGTGTTCCTCTCGAGACTTAGAATAAATTAAAATGTCATCAATAAACACTACCACAAAACGATCCAACTGCTCATGGAAGATACGGTTCATATATTCCATGAAAACACCCGGCGCATTAGAAACTCCGAATGGCATCACCGTATACTCATAGTGACCATATCGTGTTCTAAAAGCCGTCTTCGAAATATCTTCTTCCTTAACCCAAATCTGGTGATAACCGGATCTCAAATCAATCTTACTAAAAACACTGGCTCCAACCAATTGATCCATCAAATCATCAATTCTTGGAAGCGGATACTTGTTCTTAATTGTCACCTTATTCAACTGCCGATAATCAATACACAATCGCATACTACCATCCTTCTTCTTTACCAACAATACCGGCGCACCCCAAGGAGAAACACTTGGTCTTACAAATCTCTTATCCAACAAATCATTCAACTGCTTCTTCAATTCCACCAACTCCGATGCCGACATCCGATACGGGGCCATCGAAATCGGTCTAGTACCCGAAACTAGATCAATAGAAAATTCAACCTCTCTCTTTGGCGGCACATCCGCAACATCTTCCGGAAACACTTCAGGAAATTCATAAACCACAGGAAACACGTCGAGCTCAACTTTTCTATCCACCGATAACGATGCAAACAAACCAAACAACTGAGCTTCGTCCGCTAAAAGTTTCTTCAACTCTTTAGTGGAAAGAAAAATCTCGTTTTCACCATCTTCCAAAGAAGGAAACCTTACTAACTTGTGATAGCAATCCAGATGAACTCTATTAAATTGCAACCAGTTCATACCCAAGATTACGTCCAAATCTTCCAACGGCAAACACACTAAATCCATAACGAAGTCCTTACCATACATGGTCAAAGGACAACTTGCACACACCAAAGAAGTAGTTACCGACCCCGAAGCGGGAGTTCCAATAACCATACCACTACTCAAAGAAACCATACACAAATCCAACCGCTTAGCACACGCAAGAGAAATGAACGAGTGAGTCGCTCCAGTATCAATAATAGCAACTAAAGGCTTATCATTAATAAAGCATGTACCTTTAATCAAACGATCTGCCGCATTAGTAGCGTCTGAACCTGCTAATGCGAAAACTTTTCCGCCCGCCGGAGCTTGCTTCGGTTTGGTACAATTCAGGCTAATGTGACCCACCTCGCCACAATTAAAACACTTCACAGCATTCTTTCTACACTCTGCTGCATCATGTCCAAGGAGCCCACAGTTGGAACACTTCGCCTTGAACTTTCCACAATCATAAGACTTGTGGCCCATCACGCCACACTTAAAACATTTGATCGCACCGGAACCTCCTCCGTGTCTCCTATCAAAGTTTCCCTTATGTTTGCCCTTATCAGCAGGCGTCACATAAGGTCTGCTTCGTACTTGCTGCTTCCCTCTCCTCTCGCTCAAACCCTTATAATGAGTAGAACGAGCTCTACTGTCTTCTTCATAAATCCTACAGCACTCGGTCAAATCCGAAAATCTTCGTATCCTTTGATAACCCACCGCTTGCTTTATCTCAGGACGCAAGCCATTCTCATACTTGATACATTTGGAAAATTCCGCCGTAACCGCATCATAGTGAGGGTGAAACTTCACTAACTCAGTAAACTTAGCGGCGTAGTCCACCACCGACATATTACTTTGTTTCAACTCCAGAAATTCCATTTCTCTCTTCCCTTTAACACTTTCGGGATAATACTTCCTTAGAAACTCAGTACGAAAAAACCCACGTAATCTCCTCATCGTCGACCTCAAGAACTTGCCTCACGCTGACCCACCAGTCATCAGCCTCTTCTCTCAGCATGTGAGTCCCTAGTCTCACCTTGTTCCCTTCAGCACAACCCATCACCCTAAAGATCCTCTCAATTTTCTTTAACCATATCTGAGCACCATCCGGATCAAATCTCCCTTTGAACACCGGTGGTTGGTTCTTCTTGAACTCATCATTCGCATTCACGTTAGGTGCACCCTGCACAGCTCTGGCCATAGCCTCTAACGCCGCTGCCATAGCATTGTCATTACGACCTGCCATATTCTGAGGATTCCCAAAAATAACAACAAGGTTAAACAACCGTTCAACCAACACAACAACAAGACAGACACGACTGACTCAACACTGGTTCTGATACCACTTAATGTAACACCCCCTTTCTATACCCCCAATTATTACATATAATCAATTAGGCATTTAGAAAATTTATTTCATCAGAGTTTAATTAAAACATGGTATATAAGAGGCGCATCACATTATACTGAAATTAAACACATACGATACCTGCTCGAAATAAATATGCAACAATGGGTAACCCACATCTCAATATTTAGAATAAAAGCGGAAACATCCAAATATTGAATCGATCACATTCATAAAAGTATATACAACCATCAGTCAATTCATGCTTTACAACATATCCACAGCAGATACATACACATATGTATCACAAAAGAATCAAAACAAAATAACTTCAAAAGATGCCAAAAGCTTCCTAACTACCCAGATGTTACATATCAGAGCCATTGACCAAAAAGAATGAAGACATCGCTTCACAAAAAGAACCTCCAGCTTCCTACTCTGCAATGCCTCATAGAGCATTATAAAACAGCAGAAGGGTGAGAAACAACATCATAACAATTAATGCATAAAATTGTATATATATATATATATATATATATATATATATATATATATATATATATATATATATATATATATATATATATATATATATATATATATATATATATATATATATATATATATATATATATATATATATATATATATATATATATATATATATATATATATATATATATATATATATATATATATATATATATATATATATATATATATATATATATATATATATATATATATATATATATATATATATATATATATATATATATATATATATATATATATATATATATACTCATATTTGTACAAGTTATACTCAAATTATGTTCTCACCACATTAAGCATATACAATTAATCATGCTTCTAAACTTGCTCATACACATTCACTATATGTTCCTCCAAACAATCATATATAACATACACAGTTATATTCATTCAACTAATGCATCATACACAGATGACTCATGCAACTCATAGAGACCGACACACGACTCTATGCAGATGCAAATGCGGTACCGACTCATTTCAACAGATTCTCTAAGGAATTGAGTATTCAGCAGATCCTCCACGGGATCAAGTACTCAGCAGATTCTCCACGGAATCAAATATTCATCAGATTCTCCACGGAATCGAATATTCAGCAGATTCTCCACGGAATCAAGTACTCAGCAGATTCTCCACGGAATCAAATACTCTTACCAATCCTCCAAGGGATTACATGTTATGACCGATTCTCTGAGGAATCACACAATGCAACCGATTCTCCAAGGAATCACACAATGCAACCGATTCTCCAAGGAATCAAATATAACCATCGTATTATACGAGGTTCTGCAAATCCTCCGAGGGATCATTCAACACAAAAATGCACACTAAGATGCTACACAATACTAATCCTCCGAGGGATCGATCAACACAGAATGCACACTATGTTCACAAACATACTCATTGCATTTATCACATACATTGCATATATTTATCATGCACTCACATTATACACCATTTCACACATGGTTTACACACATATCAGCCTATCAATGCGTTTCTATTCAATTCAAGCAAATACACAAGATTATCAAACGTTCAAGATTCATCATTGGCTCTACAATCTAGGATTCACGCCTTTCGGCCACCCACAGCACGACATGTCAAAATGGTTCACACATCAATCATTCATATAGGCATTAATCATAATTGAATCAACCAAACATCATGCTATGAACACACAGCAAAACAAATAACACTAACATGTTCGCTTACCTTCGCCTGGCGAAGCCACGCAGCGAATGCTCGCTGGCCTTCGCCTGGCGAACTTCCCAGCGAAGTCCACTGGGAGTAATTCTGGAATTACTCGCTGAGGCTCGCTACACACTCACCTGGCGAACCTTCGCCAACTCACCTCACCTGGCGAACTTGCCAGCGAATACAGGGTGTTAGCTTCTGACTTGCTTCGCTACAGCTCGCTGGGCTTCGCTTGGCGAAGCTTCGCTGCCATTCGCCTGGCGAGCCTGCGAAGACAGAACTTCCATGGTTGTCTCAAGAGCCCAAACTCCACAAAATCAACCGATTAAATCCAAACCAGTCTCAGTGGCACAACCCAACCATCACCCGACTAAACTACATCGTCTAATCCGAGTTCTAACCGATTAAAACCTCATTCTACTCACAAAACCAACTTCTAACCTAAGTCGAAAAAGAGTAGAAACCCTACACAATCCAAACACATACACATACAATCATACACATTAAAGAGATGATAGAGTTTCACACCCTTACCGATCGATTGCAAGCTTTGGTGATGATCCCTTGATGATTCTAGGTTTTCCTCTCCACTTTCTCTTCTCTTTCTCTTCTCCTCTTTTCTTTCTCTTGTTTTTCTTCTTATGTTACTATCTTTCTTTCTTTTCCTCTCTTATTCTATTTCTATCTCTATTTCTTTCCTCTCAAATTCTTTCCAACACTTACCAATCAATTCTCACACTAAAGTGCTAAATGTCTAAAATGCCCTTTTTACTCTAATTCCCCGAAAACTCTCCGAATCGGTAAAAATAGGTAAAATAAGCAAACACCACATAGCAATATATAATTTCTCAATTTAAAACAAACATCAAATAAATAAATTAAAAGACTCAACAATTAATGGGAATTCAGAATCGGGGCGTTACAGGAGTCGCCTTACCGTTTGTAAGGGATTTCATGGCCTTTCGCATGAAATATTATCCTTTCGCTTCCCTTTCGTAAGCGTTTTCTAGTTGTCTTTTACAGGCGACAAAGCTTTGTGTTGGGTATCTTCGATCGATTTGGATGCTTGATACCTATGTGGACAAGAACTGAATGGTCGCCTTATTTAAAGAATATCATCTCCGTCGTTGTGCCTGTGAGGTCAAATGATGTTCTGATACCCTTTCCAAGTTTCCTCTACCTTTTGCAAGGGGATGGTTATTGCCCTCAACTTACCTTTCGTGAGTCTTTCTGTGTCTCTTTCACAAAATATCTTCACCTTGCCTTTCACAACAGATTTAACTTACCTTTAGTAAGACCCACTGTGCCTTTTGTACAGGATCTTGTCAGCTTACCTTTTGTAAGTATCCTCTCTACCTTTTGTGGAAGGAATTTTTCTCCTAGCCTTTTGTTCAGGGGTCTGTTCTTCCTTTTGCAGAAGAAAGTATGATCGTCCTCTCCCGAGGGAGTTTCCTATCTGCCTTTTGTAGAAGGAATTATCTCTAAACCTTTTGTTCTGGAGTCCTATTTACCTTTTGTAAAAGGAATTTTTTCTCCTAACCTTTTGTTATGGAGTCCTTTCTGCCGTGATAGAAGGAAATATGATCATATTCTCCCGAGGGAGTCTCCGCTATTTGATGTAGAAGGAGTTACTATTTCTCCAAACCTTTTGTTTCGGAGTCCTCTCTACCTTTTGTAAAAGGAATATTTCTCCTAACCTTTTGTTCTGGAGTCCTCTCTATCTTTTGTAGAAGGAATATTTTTCTCCTAACCTTTTGTTCAGGAGTCCTCCTTGTCTTTTGTAAGAGCGAAACAATTATTTTTAGGGTCCTCTCCACCTTTCGTAGAAGGAATATCTCACATTTATTTTTAGAGTCCTCTCTACCTTTCGTAGAAGGAATATCTCATAATCATTTATTTTAGAGTCCTCTTTACCTTTTGTAGAAGGAATATCTCATAATCATTTATTTTAGAGTCCTCTCTACCTTTCGTAGAAGGAATATCTCATAATCATTTATTTTAGAGTCCTCTCTACCTTTCGTAGAAGGAATATCTCACAATCATGTATTTTTGAGTCCTCTCTACCTCTCGTAGAAGGAATATCTCACAATCCTTTATTTTTAGACTCCTCTCAACCTTTAGTAGAAGGAATATCTCGCAACTTTATTTCCAGAGTTCTCCCTACCTTTTGTAGAAGAAATATCTCACTACTTTTCTATTCTCGAGTCCTATCTACCTTTTGTAGAAGGAATATCTCCTAACCAGTTATAATTCCCTATTACGAGGCGTCTCTCTGCCTTTTGTCGGAGAGGTTTCAGATTATAGATGTACTATTACCATCCCTTTTTGGGATTCTGCAGGGATTTTTCCCCTTTCAAGACTGGCAAAGCACTCAAGCTCATACCCTCCATTTGTATCTCATACATATCATTGCATCCAATCGGTCAAAATTCTAGGTATTCTAGTATTTAATCCACTTATACCTCGGATGTCTGAAAGCTATCGCTATTCATACCTTCAGGTCTAAGAAGATTAAATAGGGGCAGTTATCATACCCCAAATTTTGACCAGGCATTTTTTGAGCTTTTATTCATCTGGCTTTCGCTTCACATTCATTTGCATATCATCTAGGTCGATCATTTCTCGCATACTGTCCATGTTATCAACCGGAACGGGTTTATCAGGATTACAGCCATTTGTTCGCATTTTAGACAATTTAAACCAGTTCAAATGATGAGATTTATTTCGTAATCGAGTGAAAGGTTGTTCTCTTCCTGGTGGTTCAGTCCGTGTTGATAATTTTGTCTTGTTTCGATGTTCGACCCCTTTTATTCGTTTTTATTTCGTGACATTTTTGTGAATTATTTTTATTTTTGCTTTAATTTCTTTTTTATATTTTGTTAATATAATATAATACTAAGTTTTAATTTTAATTAGATTTAGAGTGATTTCTTTTATTAGAATAGACTTTTATTATTATTAATGGAATAGATTTCTTTAATTGATTAATTAGTTTTTAATTAGAATAGAATTAAGAATTAGAATTGAATTAAAAAAGAAAACAATAAAAAAAGGGGATTTAGATTAGAATTAGTTTAAATTAGTATTTTATTATTTATTTATATATATTGGAGTTTTATTAAATTTTAGAATAGAATTTTAGATTTAGAGTTATAAATAGATTTAATTAATTAGCTTTTTAAATTAGAACTTAATTAGTTTTAAATTAGTTTTTAGCAATAGAATTAAATAGATTTTAATTAGAAATTAGAATTAGAATTAATTAGATTTTAATTTAGAATTAATAGTTAGGATTTAATTAAGATAGAATTAGTTTGAATTAGAGTTTAGGATTAAATTTAGTTAATTATTACAAAACTCCAACAAGCCAAAGCCAACCGTCCAGCCACTTCTACAGTCAAGACCTTGCTACCCCAAAAAACAAAACCACCTGCTGCAACCTACCTCTGCTATAAACCAGCCTGCACAAACCTACACTACACTCCAAACCTTACCAAAGCACTGCAACACATACACCAAAACAGAATTTTGGTATTACCCTCAAAAACCTTCACCCTGCAAAACTCCCAAAGCAGTCAAAACCTCTGCAATTAACTAAGTTCTAAGCAACACAACCTTGACAACCGCTAGCAATATTTTTTAAAACCACTCTAAAACAAAACTCGAGAGAAAAAAAGCTACACCATCCTTTACTCTATGCCTATGACATCCTGCTACAAAACACTGCTACAACCTGCAGCAAAACAACAACAAAATCTGCTTTGAGAGGGACCTTACAACAATAATAAGACAAATTTAATTGGGGAATGTTTTAAAAACGGTGGAAGGAAAACAGAACAAAAGAAGAGCAACAAGAAACGATTTTGTGAAAAAGAGTAGAAGAAAAAACTTGTTGTGTAGCAAATCTTCCCTCTCGCGTTTTTGGACTTCCATCTTTTCCACCATCACCATCATAATACAAATTACCAACCATGTTTATTGCTACTCAGTACTCACCATAAAACCATAATTTCTTCCTCGATTCTTTAGCAACTCATTACAACCCAACCTCAACATTCATCACCAATATCTTGTAACAATAGTAACAACATTAAAACAACATCACATCCACACAATCAACAGACCATCGAATAACAACCCCTTTATGCCAGCGACAACAAAAACTTCATCATATCTGTAAAAAAAAACCGTCGCTGCCAGAACGAGGTGGAAGCAAGATCGAAGAACCGGGAAAGTGGCGAGGAGAAGAGCAGCTACCGCAAGATTGAGAGAAACAGAGTCTGAGCGAAAAATTAAAAAAAAGAGGAAGATTGGAAGCGAGGTTGTAAAAGAAGTGAGAGAAGAAGAACCGAACGAGAAAAGAGAAAGCCGCAAGAAAGTTACTTTAGGAGAAAAGGATTCACGTGGGGAGAGAGGAATTAATTTAGTTTTATTGGTATTAATTATTTTTTTCTTTCAGCATTTAATTTACATTAACTAATTTTATCAGCTTTAATTTAATTTAATTTATTTTTTTAATCTAGGTTATTTTTAAAATTAGTTTTTGAATCAGGATTTTATTAAGTTAGAAACATTTTAGGATCTTATAATAATTTTTAGGAATTAGTTATAATTTAGATTTATTATTTAAAAATATTTTAGACTTAATATAGTTATTATTTAGATTTAGAAATATTTTTAGGTTTTTAGTTTTAATTTTAGGATTAGTTAGTTTTTTAGAACATTTTAGGATTTAGTTATTATTTTCAGATTTAGATTTAATGATTAGTTATTTATTTTTTTTAGATTTTAGATTTAATATTAGTTATTATTTAGATTAGAGTTAATTATTAGAATCTTAGTTTTAATTTCGAATTTTTAGAATAATCTTAGGAATTATTTATTATTTAGATTTAGAAATAGTTATTAGAAATATTTTAGGATTTTAGAATATTTTTAGGCTTTTTAGTTATTATTTTAGATTTAGAATATTTTTAATTAGTAGTTTTTAACTTAGGATTTATATTTTATTTAGTTTTTTTAGGATTAAAAATGTTTTAGAATTTTTTATTAGAACTCTTGATTATTATTAATTGAAATATCAACAAAAAAAGGAGAAGGAGTGAGAATGGAATCCCTCCTACGCTCATTCCGAGTATTTTGAACACAAGGCGCTCGACTTGGTTGTTTGAAATATTCATCTCTACTCATTAGACTTTTGTTCAATACGCGTCTCAAACTACTTTTCTCAATGAAATTCAAAACACAATAAGAATACGATTAGGATTGCGCGCCACGAGCCTTAAGTGGTGGAGAAGGAGTGAGAATGGAGCCCCTCCTACACTCACTCTGAGTATTTTGAACACAAGACGCTCGACTTGTTTGTTCGAGATATTTGCCTCTATCAATAGTCTTTAGTGCAATCTTAATCAAGGACAACTTTCTTTCAAAATCCTAAAAATCACATCAAACTTCTTTTTCGCCTTAGGGCATCATTCAAAAACCCTTTTTCAAGGTATAAAATCAACCAACACACAATCATTTCTCAAATGGCCGAACTATGGCTGCTCTGATTTCTCACACATGTTGAGAATACGTAGGCATAGGATTGCGATGATCCTAGCGAGCACAACTTTCTTTCTTTCCCATCCTTAATCTTCCATACCCTTTACCCAAGGACATGTTACGTCCGTTCTACCGCAAACAGGTAACGCATAAGACTTCAGAAGCGAGTCGCGATACACCTAACTTCTAGAATGTGCACGATAGCATCGTCCACCCAACATCCCGTTTTCCACCGTAGTCCCATGAACTACGAATGCTCTGATTCTTCACTTCATACGAGTGAATATACGTAGGCACAAGGGCCCCAATCCTTGGCGAGCACTCTAATAAACACCAACCCCTCTTTCTTTAAACAATCAAACTTTTAGAATAAAACACCCATTCTTGCCAAACAACCTAGGAGGTTCCCATCGAGTACGATGGATGCGGGGGGGTGCTAATACCTTCCCCTCGCATAACCGACTCCCGAACCCTAAGACTTGGTTGCGATGACCATGCTCTTTTCCCAAAGGTTTTATCGCTATTTCCCTTTCCCTCCTTGGGATAAATAAAATCCGGTGGCGACTCTGTGTCATTTTTCGCGTAGCGACAGCTGGCGACTCTGCTGGGGACTTTTTCCTAAGCGAGTCAAGCCTAACCTAGGTTTTTTTTGCGTGTTTGGGTTCTTTCCTTTTTGCTTGTTTATCGCTTTCCTTGTTTTTTCAATTGTATCTCACTGAGTTTGGTTTCATTGGTTCTTGGTATGGATTGAAAACTTTGGTGGCAAACCTTGAGGGAAAGACTCTATACCCGAGTCTAGAGTATTAAAATTGAGATAGGAGAGGTTGAGTAGTATGGGCTTCCGAGATGCTCATCTCGTGATAGTCGATACGAGAACCTCGCTTAAAGTAGATTCATTTGAGAATGATGAGAACCGTCAAGCTCTTGGCATGTTTGATCAACGCTTTCTCAAGAATCCATTACTCTAAGGACCTTTTAGAACCCTAAACCTTTGGCCAACTAAGATTGATGGTCACGTAGTATGGGTCCTCGAGAAGCTCTTCTCGTATGGATCGATACGAAGACCTCGTTCAGAAGAGACTTTCTTGATGGAGTTGTTGCCTGGCAATGACTGACATACGTAACAAACAGTCAAGGAAGTCCATGACTATGAAATCCTTGTCTAGAACCCAACATCGATGTGTCTCGTAGTATGGGTCCCCGAGAAGTTATTCTCGCGTGGGTCGAGACGAGGACCTCACCCAAAAGAGATTCATGTGATGGAGTCATCCTCCGACATATTCATGTCATGTATGATGAACAGTCATGTGGATCCATGACTTTGGGATCCCAATTGAATTTTAGATCACACCTGGTGAGAAACTTGTGTTGCGATCAATTAACTTTTATCCTTGATCCGTACCTTTGATCCCGTGTGCTAAAATCAGATTAAGTACATTGCATCCCAGTGCATTAAATCCATTGCATGTGCATTGCATCTGCATTCTGTATATCATTTCCCGCGAACCTCATACCACCTTTTGCTTCTAACCAGCTAGCTGATTTTCCGACACTTGCTCAGGATTGGAAATATGTCCCAGATCACTATGGAAGAGCTTCATAAAGGCCAGGAATTGTTGAAGGAGGAGGTCAAGCAACTGAAAACTCAGATGAACTTGATTATGGAGATCCTGCAAACGCTGATGAGGAAAGAAAGTAACGCTGCACCAGTTGTTGCCGCAAGAATGCTTGATCCTATGGAAGTACTTAAGTCCCCCTCAAGTCATGAGATGTCTCGTGAGCATGACCTACCACTCGGACCTATGAAGCGTGCTTATCAACGACCATTACTTAATCCTCAGTCAGGTCCAAGGAATCAACCACAAAGTAAGAATCTATATCCAAATCAGCGTCAAAGCTCCGCCCAACGAGGCCCGAACAGACCAAGTAGGCCATAGAAACACTTTGACCCAATTTCTATGTCGTACAGTCGACTCCTCCCTTTATTGCTCAGTAACTCTTTGGTCCAGCTAAGAGAACTTGGTCCTCCTCCAACACCTCCTCCTCTAGGCTATGATGCAAATGCCAGGTGTGTGTTCCATTCTAGAGCGCTAGGACACACGATTGAGGATTGTAAAAGTTTGAAGTACCAAGTACAAGGGTTGATTGAGTCCAGATTGATTTCATTTACGCCTCAAGGCCTTCAAATTAACGTCAACCCTTCATCTGGTCGGGCAGGTTCATCAGTTTCTGGCATGGAAGAAAATTTTGAAAGTGGGCATGGAAAAGGTTATCATAGTGGTCCCGATGAGCAAGAAGGCTAGCCTAACCGCGAGGCAAGAAAGAAAAAGCCCAGTACCCAATGCCGGCAACTTTTATATCTTGTCTTTTCTAAGCATTTTGTAATTTATTTCCCGTCATTTGCTACTTGTTTTTTTAAACATTGTATTATTTTGAATGGTAATATTAATGAAGTAATCATGCTTTTTGAATTAATCATGTCGCACTCGCTCATCTTTTCTTCACTTATATAAAAAACAAAAAAAACACATCCATATACATCTCTCATCCACTTATTTTATCAAACCTTTGTTTTAGCAAAAATTGGAGGGAGGATGACGAAAACGAAATACCCATAATTGCAGTTGTATGCTTTCGGATGAAATCCTGCTGATGATGTACAGGCATTGTTTCAAATCCCCTAAACACCGGAGATATAAGGAGTTAGTCCCTAGTCAACCACGTTGAGCCTAGAAGTAGGAGTTTCCTTCGGATTTAAACCCTTATGATAAACCTGGGGCATGGGTAGTGTTCAGTTAATCTGATTGCACGTTCAGCCACAAGATGAAATCCTTGGTATGGCATTTGTTCTTCAACGAACAACGACTTGGCAGTCACAAGGCTTTCAAAATATATATATTAAAAGAAAAGCCCGCTAAGTTGAACACCTAAAGAGGCAACTTAGGCAAAAGTTAGAGATCAAAAACAAAGCCAAAAGAGGTCCTCAAACCCTCAACAAAAACTAAATAAGATTCAGTGGCTACTCAAATCAAAAAGGGTCACTGACATCCATCAAAACCAAATAAGGTGACTGCCACGTCGAACGAACCTTGAACCGTCAGGCTTACACTGTCAAGATAAGCACGTGTGGAATTAGCTGAACATAGGACTGGAGATCATCACGAAGAAAGGGTGGGGACAAATAATACTTTGAGCCTTATATCCTTTGTTTCTATAAACGTGAACCAGGCCATGTTACAGCCCTTAAAAAGACCTAATTGAAGCAGGGTTTATTCTGAAAGCATGCTACAGTAAGGTTGCGTAAGCTAAATCCCCACATATTTGCTAATTTTCAGTATTGGTGTCATATTCTTGCTATATTTTTCACACACCAATAAATCAACACTACGTTTGGATTAATGGTCCATTCGTCACACACTTCCACATCATTCCTAATAAAATGATCTTTCAAATTTGCATGAGAATCACATTAAAATTACCATTTGTGAATAAACAATTTGAATTGCAAGTCGGCACTTGACATCAAGGAAAGGCTAACAGAGAGTAATCAAAGAGAATTTGACCATTCATCGGAGTTGATAAGAACCAAGAGCACCTTGTAGTCCTGTGGATCAGGGGAATTGACATCCAATTGCTATGAAGTTAGTTAGTCTAAAGCAAGCCCCCAAGCATCATTTGATTATGGGACGAGTCATTCAAAAGTTGGTGGATCAGAAGAGAACCATCACAAGGTTCTACCAACTAGGGGCAGGCCACTCGAAGGTTCTTTGAAGTCCCTCTAATGCTAAATCAGCATAATTTAAATCACTTCAATGCTCATTATGGGACAGGCCACTTCAAGAGTACGTCAAAGCCCATCACTCCAAGAGTCGGTTAATTAAGGACTAACCTCTTCATCACGCAAGATTCTGAGGCAGGCCATCTCGAGGTCATCTCATGACGAGCTACCTCCAATCTCTCTTTTAAGGAGAAATTCTCCAGAGACCCTTTCAGACTAGGGTAAGTTGAACTAAAACTGGGGCAATTCCTCTCCGTGTTTCAAAGGAAAATCCTCCAAAGACCCTTCCAGACTGGGGAAGGTTGAACTGAAACTGGGGCAATTCCTCCCAGTGTTTTCAGGCTTATTAAGCAGGCTCTTTCAAGCTCAAAGCGAGTGTCGGGAAATCATGCTATTAGCCCACCCGACCAAATCACCCTTATCAAATAAAAGCCTTGCTACAAGAGACCCTCATTACATTTCTAGGAAACTTCATATCATTGCATAAATCATCCTCAGGCATTAGCCGCATCGGTTTTCTCATGCATGGTGTCTTGCATATCATCTCATTCCTCGAGCCTGATCTCACAACTTCAATCCAACAGCCTTCTAACCCAAATCACTTCTAAACCAGTTCTCGCCTGGTCACCCTTTTCTTTAGCCTACCCCGTAAAAATCAGTTCCCATCTGGTAATTCACCTTCAAAGCCCAACCATACTTGGCACGCCCATCGCCCACAAAATCCATATTCTTACATCCCTAACAATTTTTGCATACATGCTGCGTTATTACATGAGTGCCTAGCCAGTCATTCTCAAAGATACAAATTTCCTGTGGATATCCTGGTAAGATCCTTTAAGAGTGCTATCCCTTCACTTACCTTTCGTAAGTCCATTTAGAGATGTCTTCTCACCTTACCTTTCGTAAGGGATTTCATGGCCTTTCTCATGAAATCTTATCCTTTCGCTTCCCTTTCGTAAGCGTTTTCTCGTTGTCTTTCACATGTGACAAAAACATTGTTTTGGGTATCTTCGATCAATTTGGATGCTTGATGCCTATGTGGCCAAGAACTGAATGGTCGCCTTACTTAAAGAATATCATCTCCGCCGTTGTGCCTGTGAGGTCAAATGATGTTCTGATACCCTTTCCAAGTTTCCTCTACCTTTTGCAAGAGGATGGTTATTACCCTTCACTTACCTTTTGTAAGCCTTTCCGTGTCTTTTCCATGAAGTATCTCCTCTCTGCCTTTCGCATAGGAGTCGCCTTACCGTTTGTAAGGGATTTCATGGCCTTTCGCATGAAATATTATCCTTTCGCTTCCCTTTCGTAAGCGTTTTCTCGTTGTCTTTTACATGCGACAAAGCTTTGTGTTGGGTATCTTCGATCGATTTGGATGCTTGATACCTATGTGGACAAGAACTGAATGGTCGCCTTACTTAAAGAATATCATCTCCGTCGTTGTGCCTGTGAGGTCAAATGATGTTCTGATACCCTTTCCAAGTTTCCTCTACCTTTTGCAAGTGGATGGTTATTGCCCTCAACTTACCTTTCGTGAGTCTTTTTGTGTCTCTTTCATGAAATATCTTCACCTTGCCTTTCACAATAGATTTAACTTACCTTTAGTAAGACCCACTGTGCCTTTTGTACAGGATCTTGTCAGCTTACCTTTTGTGGAAGGAATTTTTCTCCTAGCCTTTTGTTCAGGGGTTTGTTCTTCCTTTTGCAGAAGAAAGTATGATCGTCCTCTCCCGAGGGAGTTTCCTATCTGCCTTTTGTAGAAGGAGTTATCTCTAAACCTTTTGTTCTGGAGTCCTATTTACCTTTTGTAAAAGGAATTTTTTCTCCTAACCTTTTGTTATGGAGTCCTTTCTGCCGTGATAGAAGGAAATATGATCATATTCTCCCGAGGGAGTCTCCGCTATTTGATGTAGAAGGAGTTACTATTTCTCCAAACCTTTTGTTTCGGAGTCCTCTCTACCTTTTGTAAAAGGAATATTTCTCCTAATCTTTTGTTCTGGAGTCCTCTCTATCTTTTGTAGAAGGAATATTTTTCTCCTAACCTTTTGTTCAGGAGTCCTCCTTGTCTTTTGTAAGAGGGAAACAATTATTTTTAGGGTCCTCTCTACCTTTCGTAGAAGGAATATCTCACATTTATTTTTAGAGTCCTCTCTACCTTTCGTAGAAGGAATATCTCATAATCATTTATTTTAGAGTCCTTTCTACCTTTTGTAGAAGGAATATCTCATAATCATTTATTTTAGAGTCCTCTCTACCTTTCGTAGAAGGAATATCTCATAATCATTTATTTTAGAGTCCTCTCTACCTTTCGTAGAAGGAATATCTCACAATCATGTATTTTTGAGTCCTCTCTACCTCTCGTAGAAGGAATATCTCACAATCCTTTATTTTTAGAGTCCTCTCAAACTTTAGTAGAAGGAATATCTCGCAACTTTATTTCCAGAGTTCTCCCTACCTTTTGTAGAAGAAATATCTCACTACTTTTCTATTCTCGAGTCCTATCTACCTTTTGTAGAAGGAATATCTCCTAACCAGTTATAATTCCCTATTACGAGGTGTCTCTCTGCCTTTTGTAGGAGAGGTTTCAAATTATAGATGTACTATTACCATCCCTTTTTGGGATTCTGCAGGGATTTTTCCCCTTTCAAGACTGGCAAAGCACTCAAGCTCATACCCTCCATTTATATCTCATACATATCATTGCATCCAATCGGTCAAAATTCTAGGTATTCTAGTATTTAATCCACTTATACCTCGGATGTCTGAAAGCTATCGCTATTCATACCTTCAGGTCTAAGAAGATTAAATAGGGGCAGTTGTCATACCCCAAATTTTGACCAGGCATTTTTTGAGCTTTTATTCATCTGGCTTTCGCTTCACATTCATTTGCATATCATCTAGGTCGATCATTTCTCGCATACTGTCCATGTTATCAACCGGAACGGGTTTATCGGGATTACAGCCATTTGTTCGCATTTTAGACAATTTAAACCAGTTCAAATGATGAGATTTATTTCGTAATCGAGTGAAAGGTTGTTCTCTTCCTGGTGGTTCAGTCCGTGCTGATAATTTTGTCTTGTTTCAATGTTCGACCCCTTTTATCCGTTTTTATTTCGTGACATTTTTGTGAATTATTTTTATTTTTGCTTTAATTTCTTTTTTATATTTTGTTAATATAATATAATACTAAGTTTTAATTTTAATTAGATTTAGAGTGATTTCTTTTATTAGAATAGACTTTTTTTATTATTAATGGAATAGATTTCTTTAATTGATTAATTAGTTTTTAATTAGAATAGAATTAAGAATTAGAATTGAATTAAAAAAGAAAACAATAAAAAAAGGGGATTTAGATTAGAATTAGTTTAAATTAGTATTTTATTATTTATTTATATATATTGGAGTTTTATTAAATTTTAGAATAGAATTTTAGATTTAGAGTTATAAATAGATTTAATTAATTAGCTTTTTAAATTAGAACTTAATTAGTTTTAAATTAGTTTTTAGCAATAGAATTAAATAGATTTTAATTAGAAATTAGAATTAGAATTAATCAGATTTTAATTTAGAATTAATAGTTAGGATTTAATTAAGATAGAATTAGTTTGAATTAGAGTTTAGGATTAAATTTAGTTAATTATTACAAAACTCCAACAAGTCAAAGCCAACCGTCCAGCCACTTCTGCAGTCAAGACCTTGCTACCCCAAAAAACAAAACCACCTGCTGCAACCTACCTCTGCTATAAACCAGCCTGCACAAACCTACACTACACTCCAAACCTTACCAAAGCACTGCAACACATACACCAAAACAGAATTTTGGTATTACCCTCAAAAACCTGCACCCTGCAAAACTCCCAAAGCAGTCAAAACCTCTGCAATTAACTAAGTTCTAAGCAACACAGCCTTGACAACCGCTAGCAATATTTTTTAAAACCACTCTAAAACAAAACTCGAGAGAAAAAAAGCTACACCATCCTTTACTCTATGCCTATGACATCCTGCTACAAAACACTGCTACAACCTGCAGCAAAACAACAACAAAATATGCTTTGAGAGGGACCTTACAACAATAATAAGACAAATTTAATTGGGGAATGTTTTAAAAATGGTGGAAGGAAAACAGAACAAAAGAAGAGCAACAAGAAACGATTTTGTGAAAAAGAGTAGAAGAAAAAACTTGTTGTGTAACAAATCTTCCCTCTCGCGTTTTTGGACTTCCATCTTTTCCACCATCACCATCATAATACAAATTACCAACCATGTTTATTGCTACTCAGTACTCACCATAAAACCATAATTTCTTCCTCGATTCTTTAGCAACTCATTACAACCCAACCTCAACATTCATCACCAATATCTTGTAACAACAGTAACAACATTAAAACAACATCACATCCACACAATCAACAGACCATCGAATAACAACCCCTTTATGCCAGCGACAACAAAAACTTCATCATATCTGTAAAAAAAAACCGTCGCCGCCAGAACGAGGTGGAAGCAAGATCGAAGAACCGGGAAAGTGGCGAGGAGAAGAGCAGCTACCGCAAGATTGAGAGAAACAGAGTCTGAGCGAAAAATTAAAAAAAGAGGAAGATTGGAAGCGAGGTTGTGAAAGAAGTGAGAGAAGAAGAACCGAACGAGAAAAGAGAAAGCCGCAAGAAAGTTACTTTAGGAGAAAAGGATTCACGTGGGGAGAGAGGAATTAATTTAGTTTTATTGGTATTAATTATTTTTTTTCTTTCAGCATTTAATTTACATTAACTAATTTTATCAGCTTTAATTTAATTTAATTTATTTTTTTAATCTAGGTTATTTTTAAAATTAGTTTTTGAATCAGGATTTTATTAAGTTAGAAACATTTTAGGATCTTATAATAATTTTTAGGAATTAGTTATAATTTAGATTTATTATTTAAAAATATTTTAGACTTAATATAGTTATTATTTAGATTTAGAAATATTTTTAGGTTTTTAGTTTTAATTTTAGGATTAGTTAGTTTTTTAGAACATTTTAGGATTTAGTTATTATTTTCAGATTTAGATTTAATGATTAGTTATTTATTTTTTTTAGATTTTAGATTTAATATTAGTTATTATTTAGATTAGAGTTAATTATTAGAATCTTAGTTTTAATTTCGAATTTTTAGAATAATCTTAGGAATTATTTATTATTTAGATTTAGAAATAGTTATTAGAAATATTTTAGGATTTTAGAATATTTTTAGGCTTTTTAGTTATTATTTTAGATTTAGAATATTTTTAATTAGTAGTTTTTAACTTAGGATTTATATTTTATTTAGTTTTTTTAGGATTAAAAATGTTTTAGAATTTTTTATTAGAACTCTTGATTATTATTAATTGAAATATCAACAAAAAAAGGAGAAGGAGTGAGAATGGAATCCCTCCTACGCTCATTCCGAGTATTTTGAACACAAGGCGCTCGACTTGGTTGTTTGAAATATTCATCTCTACTCATTAGACTTTTGTTCAATACGCGTCTCAAACTACTTTTCTCAATGAAATTCAAAACACAATAAGAATACGATTAGGATTGCGCGCCACGAGCCTTAAGTGGTGGAGAAGGAGTGAGAATGGAGCCCCTCCTACACTCACTCCGAGTATTTTGAACACAAGACGCTCGACTTGTTTGTTCGAGATATTTGCCTCTATCAATAGTCTTTAGTGCAATCTTAATCAAGGACAACTTTCTTTCAAAATCCTAAAAATCACATCAAACTTCTTTTTCGCCTTAGGGCATCATTCAAAAACCCTTTTTCAAGGTATAAAATCAACCAACACACAATCATTTCTCAAATGGCCGAACTACGGCTGCTCTGATTTCTCACACATGTTGAGAATACGTAGGCATAGGATTGCGATGATCCTAGCGAGCACAACTTTCTTTCTTTTCCATCCTTAATCTTCCATACCCTTTACCCAAGGACATGTTACGTCCGTTCTACCGCAAACAGGTAACGCATAAGACTCCAGAAGCGAGCCGCGATACACCTAACTGCTAGAATGTGCACGATAGCATCGTCCACCCAACATCCCGTTTTCCACCATAGTCCCATGAACTACGAATGCTCTGATTCTTCACTTCATACGAGTGAATATACGTAGGCACAAGGGCCCCAATCCTTGGCGAGCACTCTAATAAACACCAACCCCTTTTTCTTTAAACAAGCAAACTTTTAGAATAAAACACTCATTCTCGCCAAACAACCTAGGAGGTTCCCATCGAGTACGATGGATGCGAGGGGGTGCTAATACCTTCCCCTCGCATAACCGACTCCCGAACCCTAAGACTTGGTTGCGATGACCATGCTCTTTTCCCAAAGGTTTTATCGCTATTTCCCTTTCCCTCCTTGGGATAAATAAAATCCGGTGGCGACTCTGTGTCATTTTTCGCGTAGCGACACATACTCTCTAAGTAACAGATAGAAACATGATCCAATGGTTGATAATGGTTCAATTGATCAAAAAGTGAGTTTGTGAAAAAGTGAAAATGTTGAACTCAAGTGTTAAAACCTCAACTTGTTGGATTCATAACTCTCAACTCACAAGGGCTATGGAGGAGTTCTAGTACATTTTGGAAAGCCCTCATGTCGCTCTACAACTTTCATGTTTTCATGATTTTCAGATTCCAAATGGAACTAGGTCAAAAATCTACTCAAAGTTGTTGAAAAACATGCCTAAAAAGTTCAATAACTTAGAATTTTTCTAAGTTATTTCCCCCCCTTGTAATGAATTTGGTCATAACTCCAAATCTATGCATTTTCTGCTCATGGACCACTGTGGGACTTTTGTAGGACTTGTCAAGAGCTTTCCAATGAGCTTTGAACCAACTCAATTGGATGTGTGGTTAGGGAGTTATGGTCTTGCCCCTTTCAAAATCCTAATTTCCCGATTTCTCGATTACTCCTCAACCCTTGATCCAATGATCATGAAATTTCATGGGTAGGTTCAATATGCCATTAGGAACATTTTCTATTCACACTTTAAGGTCAAATTCTTTATGATTTCATAGTTGACCTTTCGGTCAACTGAACGATCGATCGATGACTGCCGAGTCGACTATTGTTGTTCCGGGTCTTTTGAGGCCTTGAAACTTCTTGAGTACACTTCACCAAGCCATATGATCTTCATGGACCATGATCCCCCTATTGGAACACCATTTAAATCAAAAGTCAAACTACAATTGACTTTTCCCCCCAAATCTTCTGATTTTTAATTGATTGATCAATTGAAGCTCTTACGATTAAAATTGATGGTCAATCTCTCATCCCCAAACACCTTAGGACATATGTAGGGCCATGGAAATAGATTTTCTTTAAGAAACAAGTTCTATCCTGATTAAAATTGAAACCCTAATTCCAACCTTCACAACTGCAGCCACTTGCACTTGATATAAACACTTAGATGAGCTCCACAATGACCCTCAAGGCCTCTAATGAGCTTAAGTGATAATCTCCCTCCATAACCATGGGCTTGTGATCCTTAGACGACCTTCAGGAGGTGAACCACATGCACTTTTCTGCCTACCCAAAGGGCTTTGACTTGCCTCTGATGATGATAACTAGTTGACAACTTGAATACAAACCCTTGATTAGGTTTAGAACCCCTGGCACATCCCCCTTGTTGCACACACATCTCTTAATCCCTTGTAAAAATGCAAAATGCTATGCAATGCAATATGCTAGAACAATGAAAAGAAACATAAACCAAGTAAAGAAAAGGTTGGGCAAATTTTGGGGTACAACACCGGGATACCCCATTTTTGCCTGGACTTTTCTTTTTCTGTCCGGCGGGTCTCTTTTAAGCGAAGTATTTTTCAACCGCGTCTGTGTTCACAGGGGATGAAAAATCTTCACCATCCATGGTAGATAGTAATAGGGCTCCGCCAGAGAAAACCTTTCTTACTACATACAGACCTTCATAATTAGGAGTCCATTTTCCCCTGTGATCTGTATGAGGAGGAAGGATCCTTTTCAACACCAAATTACCCGTTTGGAAGCACTGAGGACGCACTTTCTGATCAAAGCCTTTCTTCATCCTACTCTGGTACAACCGGCCATGAGCAATGGCTGCCAATCTATTCTCGTCAATCAAGCTCAAATGATTCAACCTGGTCTGCACCCACTAAGCCTCGTCAAGCTTCTAATGGTAGGACAACTTTCGTACCATACACCAGTGAGAAAGGAGTTGCCCTGGTTGACATACATACCGCGGTACGATAATCGTGAAGAGCGAAGGGCAACATCTCGTGCCAATCCTTATAGGTTACAACCATCTTTTGCACAATCTTCTTGATATTCATATTAGCTGCCTCGACAATGCCATTCATCTTCGGACGATATAGAGAAGAGTTGTGATGCTCCATCTTGAAACTCTGGCATAGTTCCTTCATCATTTTGTTATTCAAATTTGAACCATTATCAGTAATGATTCTCTCTGGAATTCCATAACTTCGTGACATTGGCGAAGGAAGCTGCTTCTACCCACTTTGTAAAGTAATCAATCGCAACCAGAATGAAGCGATGTCCATTAGAAGCAGTCGGCTCAATCTTTCTAATCATATCGATTCCCAACATAACAAAAGGCCACGGGGATGTTAGCACATTCAGAGGAGTCGGTGGCACATGCACCTTATCAGCATAAATCTGACATTTATGGCATTTTCTGGTGTATTTGAAGCAATCAGATTCCATGGTCATCCAATAATACCCAGCTCTCAACAATTTTCTAGCCATTGCATGTCCACCGGCATGAGTACCGAAATAATCCTCGTGGACTTTGTTAGAACACAGATTGGTTCTTAGTTATATCTCTATGTTTTGATGATAACACTTATGAAATTTTGTATTAAGAAATTATATACTTTAAATTTGTTCAAGTGTTTTTGCTGCAGATGTTAAATTTAATATTCTTCTGAAAGCAAAAATGGATCTGAACGTTGAATTATGCAAGGCTCTAAAGCGTCAGAAGCATCTCTTAGAATACTCTGAGTGCTGCCTACAGAAAAATCTGAAGCAGAAGCTACAGAAGCATCTGAAGCATAAACTGAAGACTTTGTATGAAGAGTTTCAAGCACTGTCTTTCAGAAGACTCTGATAGTACTGTTCCCTGCATGTATTGAGGATCTGATCTCCAAACTCTGCTCTGATTAATTACACGGTGAAGCACACTTGCTGCAATGCTCTGATACAGCAAACTCTGATGAACATCAAAGACTCTGATCAGTCAAGGCTCTGATGTAGATTGCTGTGAATTAGGAACTTGTTGAAGAAGATTATTTGAAGTTATATCCGTTGGTTATGCCAAACGACTCTTTCCTCTTTCATGCTAGACACAAGAACTCAGGAAAAAAAGGATTTTTCTGAACGTTCTACTTCTAGGAAAGGTCAAGTGATGTGAAGACAAAAAGGTTACAGCTACTTTGTAGTACATGGCCTTCAAGCTTGCAACATCTTGGACTTCTAAGTCTATAAAAGCAAGCCTTCAACATCTTTCTCAAGTTGACGATAATTGAAAGAAACTCATTGAAAAGATCTCATACAAATTATTACTCTTTGCTGAATTTATTTCATACGTTCTTAAACTTAAGTGTAAATCACAGTTGTGATATAGCTTACTTAGAAGCATTCAAACACTTGTTTAGTTTTACATTTGATTGTAAAAGTTCCTTGAGAAGACCAAGTTGTTGTCAGTAGTTCTTGAGAAGACTAAGAATAGTTGTTCTTAGTGGTTGATATTGTAATCAGTTGATTATAGTGGATTAAGTCCTTAAGGAGAAAGGCAAATCACTCTTGATAGGGTGGAATGGAGTAGTTGAGTTCAACGAACCAGGATAAAAATCTTTGTGTTTTTATTGCCATAATATTTTCTAAATCCTTATTCAACCCCCCCCCCCCTTCTAATTATTTTCTCACCTTCAGTTGGCATCAGAGCTCCGGTTCTGTGTGTGCTATCACTTCACCGTGAACAGAAATGATCCAGTGAGAAAAATACTCTTGATATTCTTTGGTTTAAATTATGGCTGAAGCTTCAACATCCAACAACAACAACAGATATGACGAAAGGGATAGAATAAGCATAAAACCCCCTATGTTTGATGGGGAGAAGTTTGACTATTGGAAGGACAGAATAGAGAGTTTCTTCCTTGGTTATGATGCTGATCTATGGGACTTAGTCATTGATGGTTATGTTCACCCCACTGATGGGGATGGCAAGAAAATTGATAGAAAATCTATGAATGAAGCCCAGAAGAAGGAGTTCAGGAATCATCACAAAGCTAGAACAATCTTATTAAATGTTATATCTCATACTGAGTATGAGAAGATTACCAACAGAGAAACTGCATTTGATTTGTTTGAGTCTTTGAAGATGACACATGAAGGGAACTCACAAGTTAAAGAGGCAAAGGCTCTAGCGCTGATCCAGAAGTATGAAACCTTTAAAATGGAAAAATATGAATCTATAGAAGTTATGTTCTGTAGATTCCAGATCCTCACAGCTGGGTTAAAAGTGCTGGACAAAGGCTACTCAACTGCTGATCATGTGAAGAAGATCATCAAAAGCTTGCCCATCAGATGGAGACCAATGGTCACTGCTCTGAAGCTAGCTAAGGATCTGAACAAGATCACATTGGAGGAACTAATCAGCTATCTGAGGAGCCATGAAATTGAACTTGAAGAAGACGAGCCTCAAAAGAAAGGTAAGTCAATTGCTTTAAAATCTAACAAATCTGTTAAAGCATTGCAGGTGTTAGAAGAAAGTTCTGAAGAGTCTTCTGAAGAAGAAGAAGATGAACTGTCCTTGCTGTCCAGAAGGATTAACAAACTCTAGAAGCACAAACAGAGGAAGTTCAAGAACTTCAAGAAGCCAGATCAACGCAAAGAGTCCTCTGGACACAAAAGATCTGGAAAGAAGGAGGTTGTTTGCTATGAATGCAAAGAACCTGGTCATTACAAGAATGAATGTCCAAAGCTTCTAAAGGAAAAGCCAAAGAGGAAGTTTGACAAAAAGAAGAAGGTTCTAATGGAAACCTGGGATGATTCAGATGAATCTGAATCTTCATCAGAATCTGAAGAAGAATGCGCCAATATGGCTCTAATGGCAGGCGTGGAAGATCAGGATGAAGGATCATCTGGATCTGAATCTGATTCTGAATCTGACTCAGAAGAGGTACTTTCTGATCTCTCTAGGGAAGAACTTATTAAAGTTTTATCAGAAGTCCTAAACAACTATAACCAGATTAAGCTTAAATGCAATCTTGAATCTGAGAATAGTCTGTTAAAGTCAGAAGTTGCTGAGCTCAAAGAAAACAATTTGAAAATGAATTTTTTTTTTGAAAAAGCTCAACAAGACTCTGAATCTGAAACTAAGTCAAAATGCAAAAATATTTTAGAAGAATATGACTACAGTTTTCAGAAGTTTCTGGCTAAAAGCATAGATAGAAGCAAAATGGCTTCAATGATCTATGGAGTTAGCAGAAACAACAGGAAAGGAATTCGATATGAATCTTCCTCTGGAAAGGATTTAAATCCAATGCCTGTTAATAAACTTATCATTAAGAAGACTCCCTTATATTCTCATTTTAAGTTTGGTCATCTGAATGATATTAAACATACACGTTTTGATCAGAACGTTCCTGTGTTTAAATCAGAAGTTAGTCAGAACAAACCTGTTGTAAAAAGACAGAAGTTCAGACAAACTTTTAAGGAAACTAACCCAAAAGGACCCAAAACGATCTGGGTACCTAAGGATAATATAATCCCTGTTGCAGATGTATTTAGCAGCAAAGTCAAGACGCCAATCATGGTACCTGGACTCTGGCTGCTCACGTCACATGACGGGAGAAAGGTTTATGTTCCAAAGCCTGAAGCTTAAATCTGGAGGAGACGTCAAGTTTGGAGGGAATCAGAAGGGCAAGATTATTGGCTCTGGTACTATTGGCAATGGTAACCTTCCCTCTATATCTAATGTTTTACTTGTAGAAGGATTAAAGCATAATCTATTGTCCATAAGTCAATTAAGTGACAATGGTTATGACATAATCTTTAATCAAAAATGTTGCAGAGTTGTTAGTCAGAAGGATGGCTCAATCCTATTTAATGGAAAGAGGAAGAACAACATTTATAAAATCAATCTTTCAGAACTTAAGGTTCAAAATGTAAAATGCCTTATGTCTTTTAATGATGAGCAATGGGTCTGGCACAGAAGATTGGGACATATTAATATGAGACGTATGTCTCAGATTAATAAACTCAATCTAGTCAAAGGACTTCCTAAGTTGAAGTTCAACTCAGATGCTCTTTGTGAAGCATGTCAAAAAGGAAAATTTTCAAAATGTTCTTTTAAAACTAAGAATGTTGTTTCAACTTCAAGACCATTAGAGTTACTTCACATTGATCTATTTGGACCAGTGAAAACTGCATCCATCAGAGGCAAGAAGTATGGATTAGTCATTGTTGATGACTATAGCAGATGGACATGGGTGAAATTCCTAAAACACAAGGATGAGTCACATTCTGTATTCTTTGACTTCTGCAAACAAGTCCAGAATGAAAAAAAGTTTAAAATTATTAAAGTTAGAAGTGATCATGGTGGAGAATTTGAAAAAAAAATATTTTGAAAAATATTTTAATGAAAATGGCACTGCTCATGATTTCTCCTGCCCTATAACTCCACAACAGAATGGAGTTGTAGAGAGGAAAAATAGAACTCTACAAGAAATGGCCAGAACCATGATCAACGAGACTAATCTGGCAAAGCATTTTTGGGCAGAAGCAATAAACACAACGTGTTATATTCAGAACAGAGTGTTTGTAAGACCTCTTCTGGAAAAGACTCCCTATGAATTGTGGAGGAACATAAAACCCAACATTGCTTATTTTCATCCTTTTGGATGTATATGTTATATGCTGAACACTAAATAGAATCTGAACAAGTTTGATTCTAAAGCACATAAATGTTTCATACTTGGCTATTATGAACGCTCTAAAGGCTACAGAGTATACAATACTGAAACACAGATTGTGGAAGAATCTATACATGTTAGATTTGATGAAAGGCTTGGCATTCAAAAGCCAAAGCAGTTTGAAAGTTCTGCAAATAGAGAAGTAATTCTCACAGACTCTGAAGGCTCAGAGGCAGAAAAGGTTCAAGTGAAAGAACCGGAAGCAATGCCAGATGAAAATCCTTTAGCTTCTCAAATGAACAACTTGAATATTTCTGAAGAATCAACTGTTAGAGGATCATCTTCCAGAATCAAGGCCTCTCACCCAGAGGATGTAATAATTGGAAACAAGGATGACCCTATAAGAACAAGATCCTACCTCAGATCATCTGAAGCGTCATTATTTGGTTTGGTGTCAGTTATTGAACCAACTTCTGTGGATGAAGCTCTGCAAGACAAAGACTGGATAATTGCCATGCAAGAAGAGCTCAATCAGTTCACAAGAAATGACGTTTGGGATTTGGTTCCCAGAACAAAAGGATTCAATATAATTGGAACTAAATGGGTCTTCAGAAACAAGTTGAATGAAAAAGGAGAAGTTGAAAGAAACAAAGCAAGACTTGTTGCTCAAGGTTATAGCCAGCAAGAAGGAATTGATTACCTAGAGACTTATGCCCCTGTGGCTAGGTTAAAGTCTATTCGTTTACTCATTTCTTTTGCTGCACAAAATAACATCACTCTATATCAGATGGATGTTAAGAGTGCCTTCTTAAATGGGATTATAGAAGAAGAAGTTTATGTTTACCAACCTCTTAGTTTTGAAAGTGAAAAATTTTCAGAACATGTTTTTAAACTAAAGAAATCTCTTTATGGTTTAAAACAAGCTCCCAGAGCTTGGTATGAGAGATTAAGCAATTTTCTTCTGGAGAAAATTTTTATCAGAGGCAAAGTGGACACAACTCTCTTCTGTAAAACATTTAAGAAAGATATGTTAGTTTGTCAAATATATGTAGATGATATTATATTTGTATCTACCAATGTTATGCTGGGAAAGGAGTTTGCTCAATGTATGCAGGCTGAATTTGAGATGAGCATGATGGGAGAATTGAGATTCTTTCTGGGAATTCAAGTCAACCACACTCCAGATTGCACTTACATTCATCAGACCAAATATGTAAAAGAGCTTCTGAAGAAGTTCAACATAACTGATAGTAAGATGGCAAAGACTCCTATGTATCCAACAAGCACTCTGGGTAAGGAAGAGGTAAGTAAGAAAGTAGATCAAAAACTCTACAGAGGTATGATTGGATCTCTTCTATACTTAACTACCTCTAGACCTGACATTTTATTCAGTGTATGCTTGTGTGCAAGATTCCAATCAGATCCTAGAGAATCACACTTAACAGCTGTTAAGAGGATTCTAAGGTATCTGAAAGGTACTTCTAATGCGGGTTTGTGTTACAGAAGATATGATGAATTTAAACTAGTTGGATTCTGTGATGCTGATTACGCTGGAGACAGAGTTGAAAGAAAAAGTACTTCTGGAAGTTGTCAATTTCAGGGAAGAAATTTAATCTTCTGGTACAGCAAGAAATAACCTACAATTGCTCTATCAACTACAAAGGTAGAATATATTGCTGCTGCTAGATGTAGCACGCAGATGCTCTGGATGAAAAGTCAGCTAGAAGACTATCAGATCTTTGAGAGTAATATTTCTATATTCTGTGATAATACTTCTGCTATATGCTTATCTAAAAATCCTATTTTACACTCTAAAGCTAAGCATATAGAAATTAAACATCACTTCATCAGAGACTATGTTCAGAAGGGTATTATAAAATTAGACTTTGTTGATACAGATCATCAATGGGCTGATATTTTCACAAAACCCCTTGCTAAAGATAGGTTTAAGTTTATTCTGAAAAATATTGGTATGGAATTTTGTCCAGAATAATATTTATCATAAGCAAATTTCTAAGATGCAAAATGTTTAAAACTCTGAAGTATTTCATCTGTCATTTATTCAATTTCTTGAATTATTATTTCTGTGTGTATCTGAACTAACAAATCTCAGAGGATCTGAACGCTGGCAAATGTTTCATTTCTCAAGAGAATTCAGAAGCACATGCAAGCAAACACGTGTCACTCTTGAATATGAAAAGATAGCGTACACAATACTGAAGAGACATTTGAGGTAACGTTTGAATAGTTGAAATTCTTGATTTTCCCCCAATGTCAGAATCATTTATTGCTTTGAAATGATTATTTTTTTCTTTTTATTAATTGCTATTAAATGATAAATGAGAACGTGCTGATGTGTGACCTTCTATGTGCCCTAATTTTCTTCTATAAATTCCACAAATCTCACCATTTCACACTTTTCACTCTCACAAACACGTTTATGCATTTCTGTTTGCTCTTTAGCCTTCATCTAAACCCTAAACCTTCATCATCTTCACCAATGGTTACATCATCTTCAACCTCAGCTCAGTTTCAATCCACAATGGCTGCAGTTGCTTCTTCAAACATGGGTGTTGTCCCATTTAAGGAACCTATCAGAACACTACTCACGCCTGTTGATAAGTTGGAATTGATGTGTGAGTCCATAGTCAACTTTGAATCATTTGCAGAAAATGGGTATGATCTTCGTCCCATCATTGATGCACAGTGTTGGACCAAGTTCTTTGACAGATTAATGGGACCAGTTTACCCTTGTCTGGTAAAAGAATTCTGGATACATGCATCTTGTTGCCCTAAGTTCATAGTTTCTTACGTTCTGGGTAAAGAAATTGTGATTACTGAAGCTTTGATAAGAAAACTCATAGGATATGAGGAGACAGATGGAATCACCAATCTACCTTTTGGGCGTGTGGACATGACTGAAGTATACAAAGAAGTTTTCTCATCTGGAGTAGCTTCTAACAAGGTTAAGGATCTGAAACAAGTTTATAGAATCTGGGCTAAGATTTTCATGAGCTGCATTCACCACAGAGAATCTTCAAATTCTCCAAATTATGTCAACATTGATCAGCTATACTTTATGTATTGTCTGAGTCAGAGTACCAAGGTGGATCTGCCATATCTTCTGTTTAACCATCTGTGGACGCATGTTAAACAGTCAAGGGAAGAGTTCAGAAACAAGCACCAGAAGCTTAGAAACTGGATACCAATGGGAATACTTATCTCAGACATTCTAACTGAGAATGGTCTGGTTAGTCATCTGTTTGAAGCTGGAATGAAGGAAGAATTGGCTTCTGCAGTTGGAAAACCTCTGAATGGGAAGAGTCTTCATAGGATGAAAGTGGTAGAAGAAGTTACTTCTGCTCCAAAGAAATTCAACTCTGAAGAGGTCACTCAAAGAAAAGTCCCTGTTGAAAATTTCCCTATGTTCTTTGCTAATGAACCAAGAGACATTGTTCTGTGTTACATTACAGATTGTCTGAATGAAGGAATTCCTCTACCAGCAAATCTGGTTCAGAAGACAGGTGAACCTGTTCCAGATCTATATGAGGCCAGACATAAGAAGAAAAAAAAGGTTGCTTCAGAAGAACCTTCTAAGCCTAAGAGGAAAGTTACTAGTGATGATGCTGCTGTCAAGCCAAAGAGAGTCAAGAAATCAAAAATCAATCCTCCAGAGGCAAGTCTCAAAGAAATTCTGGAAATTGTGCAAGAGGTATTAACATCTGATCAAACTCTTCATGAACCCATTATACCATCACCTTCACCTTCACCTTCTCGTGTTTCTAAACCTAAGAAACCTTCTGCTAGACCATCTGTAACCCAACCTATTGCAACACCATCTGAAAAGTATCCATCTGAACCTACTCAATCTAAACCATCTGATAATCCACCATCTGACAAACAAACTCCTGCACCAAATTCATCTGAAATTCCCCCACCAGAACCACCAACAACAAAAACAACAATAGAACCAACACCAACACCTCATGAAACTTCTCCACAACAACTTGAACAACAACAATCTTCTGTACCTGAACCAATACCATCTAAACCCATTGTATCTGAACCACCAAAATCTATACCTTCTAATCCACAACCAAATCCTCAACCTGAGCAACCCAAACCTACTGAATCATACATATCTAATTCTGAGGTTCTGGATGTCCAACCACTCAAAACTATGTTTGATGTATCTTCTACATCTTGTCCCTCTTCTACCTCATCTGATTCATCTAAATCTAATGTTCACCCATATGTTAGCTCACCCCTTCTCTCAGAGGATATAAACCAAAACAACCAGATACATCTATTTCATCTGATGCTATCATTCCTGAACCCTCTACAAAACCTACACCAATAACATCAGCTTTTGTTCCTTACTTTGAAAATCCAAGAGTTGTCATCCCATCCATTTGCAGAATCAAACCATTCTTTTGCATCATGCCTACTCAAAAGAAACCAGCTTATCCTCGTCCTCTGTTCATCATTCCATATTTCACCATACCACCTCCACCAGAACAACCCAAACCAACTCCTCTGGAAACCTACCTTAAACCAAAATCTAGATTGGATGTTAATACTCTGTTTGCTAGTTTCAATAAGGAAATCAGAATTAGTTTAAACTCTGTTGAAGAGAAATGTCTCTCAAGCATCAATCCAGAAGCTGCTGATGAATGTTGGGATAAGTTCATTGCCAAATTCAACATTGTTGCTTCTAATCAGAAGAGTGTCTACTCTGATGATGTGAAGATCAGATTCGCTGAGCTTACCAGAACAATGCTTTGGAATGTCACCAGATCTCCTACTTTGCTTCTTGATAATGCACCTTCATCTTCTAGAGTACCTGCTACAGAAACTATTGAAGGATCTGCTTCTGAAGTCATTCAGGAAGAGAATCCTTTGGCTCTGATGATTGTGGACAAATCATCTGCATCTGCGCCTCCAAACTCTGCAACTCCAATGGAAATTGACTCTGTTCCTACTCCTGCATCAGAATCTGCTCCGTCTACTTCTTCTGAGATCAAGAAAGAGAACCCAGAGTTAGAAGATAAGATTGCTGTGCTGGAAGCTGGGCAATCTGAGATAAAGTCCTGGATGGCAAAGCAAGATCAGAAGAATGAGAACATTGAGAAGTGGATGTCAAAGCAAGAAGAATCTTCATCTGAGATCACCCACCTTCTGAAGATGATTCTTTCCAAACAATCTTAGATATATGTTTTCTTTATCTGATGTTTGAGCACATGTTTTAAATTTCTCATCTGTTGTTTTGTTTGTTCTTATCTGACTATTTGAATGAATGAATGAATCTGAATGTTTTCTCTACTTGATTATATCTTTTCTCTGTGTTTCGTTTCATTTTGTCTTTAAAAGTTTTTCTTTTTGATTATGACAAAAAGGGGGAGAAAATGAAATTCTGACTGTTCAAATAAACTTTACTTGAATGGAATTCAGACATACCAAATCACAACTAACATGAATTTTTAGTCTTTCAGAACTATATTGATAAATCTGACAAAATTCATTAAAGTAACTCTGAGATCCCCAGATCAAGTTTAACCAATCAGGCTCTGATTCAGAAACGTTCATCCAAATCAAGCTCTAATGTTAAACACTCAGGCTCTAATTCTGAAAAGAATACTCATGCAAAAAGGGAAGTTTCTATTCTTTCTTAGTATTCAATTCAGGGGGGATTCATAATCTCAGAGGGAGTTATAATTTACCTTTTATTGAACAAAATTTCTTATGTTTTTGTCATCATCAAAAAGGGGGAGATTGTTAGAACACAGATTGGTTCTTAGTTATATCTCTATGTTTTGATGATAAGACTTATGAAATTTTGTATTAAGAAATTATATACTCTAAATTTGTTCAAGTGTTTTTGCTGTAGATGTTAAATTTAATATTCTTCTGAAAGCAAAAATGGATCTGAACGCTGAATTACGCAAGGCTCTGAAGCGTCAGAAGCATCTCTTAGATGACTCTGAGCGCTGCCTACAGAAGACTCTGAGCGCTGCCTACAGAAGGATCTGAAGCAGAAGCTACAGAAGCATCTGAAGTGTAAACTGAAGACTTTGTATGAAGAGTTTCAAGCACTGTCTTTCAGAAGACTCTGATAGTACTGTTCGCTGCATGTACTGAGGATCTGATCTCCAAACTTTGCTCTGATTAATTACACGCTGAAGCACACTTGCTGCAATGCTCTGATACATCAAACTCTGATGAACATCAAAGACTCTGATCAGTCAAGGCTCTGATGTAGATTGTTGTGAATTAGAAACTTGTTGAAGAAGATTATTTGAAGTTATATCCGTTGGTTATGCCAAACGACTCTTTCCTCTTTCATGCTAGACACAAGAACTCAGGCAAAAAGGATTTCTCTGAACGTTCTACTTCTAGGAAAGGTCAAGTGATGTGAAGACAAAAAGGTTACAGCTACTTTGCAGTACACGGTCTTCAAGCTTGCAACGTCTTGGACTTCTAAGTCTATAAAAGCAAGCCTTCAACATCTTTCTCAAGTTGACGATAATTGAAAGAAATTCATTGAAAAACTCTCATACAAATTATTACTCTTTGCTGAATTTATTTCATACGTTCTTAAACTTAAGTGTAAATCACAGTTGTGATATAGCTTACTTAGAAGCATTCAAACACTTGTTTAGTTTTAAATTTGATTGTAAAAGTTCCTTGAGAAGACCAAGTTGTGGTCAGTAGTGCTTCAGAAGACTAAGAACAGTTGTTCTTATTGGTTCATATTGTAATCAGTTGATTATAGTGGATTATGTCCTTGAGGAGAAAGGCAAATCACTCTTGATAGGGTGGACTGGAGTAGTTGAGTTCAACGAACCAGGATAAAAATCTTTGTGTTTTTATTGCCATAATATTTTTTAAATCCTTATTCAACCCCCCCCCCCCCCCCCTTCTAAGTATTTTCTCACCTTCAGACTTCCTCCATCAACAGGCTTGCTTCAAGTTCGTTAACACAACGCAACAAGACCATGTCAAAGTTTCTCCTGTAGAGCACATCATCTTTGTTCAGACAAAAATTACCGGCTAACCTCCTCAAAGTTTTCTTATCTTTGCTGGATGCCCTAGATGGGTATTCTTGAGTCTTGAGAAAATGCTTGATATCAAAATACCAAGGCTTTCCATCTGATGCTTTCTCAACCGCAAACACAAAAGCGGGTCTATCAAGACGCATGATGGTGATAGCTGGAGCTTCATTCCAGTAATTCACTTTGTACATTGAGGATAGTGTGGCCAATGCATCCGCCATCTGATTCTCAACTCTTGGCATATGATGGAACTCAATTCTATCGAAGAAAGGCAACAATCTCCTTGCATAGTACTTGTAAGGCACCAGGTTGGCCTGACGAGTTTCCAACTCTCCTTTGATTTGATTGACGACTAGCGTTGAATCGCCGTACACATCTAGATTCTTGATCCTCAGATCAATGGCCTCTTATAAACCCATAATGCAAGCTTCATACTCGGCTTCATTATTGGTGCATGCGAAAGTCAATTGGGCAGTGAACGGTATGTGGGAACTGTGAGGAGTAGTAATGATCGCACCGATTCCATTACCATATGAATTAACCGCTCCATCGAAAACCATTTTCCACTGCGATCCAATCTCAGGACCTTCGTCAGGAAAAGGCTCATCACAGTTTTTCATCCTCAAAAACATGACGTCTTCATCTGGAAAATCAAACTTCATCGGCTGATAATCCTCAATCGGTTGTTCAGCAAGATATTCCGACAAAACGCTTCTCTTAATGGATTTTTGGGAAACATACTGAATATCATACTCCGTTAAAACCATTTGCCATTGGGAAATCCTTCTGGAGAGTGCTTGTTTTTCAAAGACGTACTTGATCGGATCCACCTTCGAAATCAACAGGGTTGTGTGGTTTAACGTGTACTGTCTCAAACGCTTAGTAGCCCAAGCGAGTGCACAACATGTTTTTTCCAGCATTGAGTATCTCGACTCACAATCAGTGAATTTCTTACTCAGGTAGTAGATGGCATGCTCCTTTCTACCTGACTCATCTTGTTGACCGAGCACACATCCCATTGAATTCTCAAGAGCCGTGAGATACATGATCAGAGGTCTCCCTGCAACTGGAGGCATGAGTATTGGAGGTTCCTGCAGATATTCTTTTATTCTTTCAAATGCCTTCTGGAAATTTTCATTCCACCTGGCCGTTTGATCTTTTCTTAGCAATTTAAAAATTGGTTCACAAGTGGCTGTAAGATGAGATATGAACCTTGTAATGTAGTTCAACCTCCCCAGGAAACCACAAACCTCTTTTTCCATTCTCGGCTCAAGCATTTCTTGTATAGCTCTTATTTTGGCAGGATCTACCTCAATACCCTTCTCACTGATAATGAAACCCAGTAATTTTCCATAACTCACCCCGAAAGTGCACTTGTTAGGATTCAGCCTCAGCTTAAACTTCCTTAACCTTTCAAACAATTTCAGAAGATCGACCAGATGTCCTTCCTCCGTCTGTGACTTTGCAATCATGTCATCAACATATACTTCAACTTCATGGTGAATCATATCATGAAAGAGAGTCACCATTGCCCGCTGATAGGTTGCCTCTGCATTTTTCAATCCAAAAGGCATCACCTTATCGAAAAAGTTCCCCATGGTGTGATGGAAGTAGTTTTCTCCATGTCTTCTGGGGCCATCTTGATTTGGTTATACCCAGAGAAGCCATCCATGAAGGAAAACACAGAATATTGAGCGGTGTTATCAACCAACACATCAATATGGGGAAGCGGGAAATTGTTTTTCAGGCTCGCTTTATTCAGATCTCTGTAGTCAATGCACATCCTAACCTTTCCATCTTTCTTAGGTATAGGAACAATATTAGCAACCCACGAAGTGTAATTCGTGACAGCAAGAAAACCAGCATTCAGCTGCTTCTGAATTTCTTATTTTATCTTGACTGCCATGTCAGGCCTTGTCCATCTCAACTTCTGCTTAACTGGTGAACATTCTTCTCTGAGAGGTAACCGGTGTACCACAATATTTGTATCCAGCCCAGGCATGTCTTGGTAAGACCAAGCGAAGATATCCTTATACTCACGGAGCATTTCAACCAATCTTCTCTTGATACTGTCTTCTGATGCAACCCCTACTTTTACTTTTTTCCTGTCATCCTCGGTGCCCAGATTGATAACTTCAATATCCTCCTGATGAGGCACAATGACCCTTTCCTCTTGCTTGAGAAGTCTGGCTAACTCTTCGGGTAGTTCACAGTCTTCGTCAGTCTCTTCTTCAGCTTGATAAATGGGATTATCAAAGTCATACGAAGTCATAGCTGAATTTGAATCGATGGCAGGATGTTCATGTTTATTATGCAATGCAACAAACAAAACACATTGCCATTTTTCTGTTTAATATAAATGCAAAACAAAAACAAGAAAAACAGGGATCACAATATGCGAAAAACGTCCTATATTTATGATAAAGTGCAAATAACAAGAGAGCCCCACAAATTGGGTCACTACGTCTTGGGCAGAACGTAGGACTGAACATAAACAAAACAATGAACATTACTCTGCAGTAGTAACATGAATGACTTCTTCCGTAGTCCAATTGCATAGCTTTTGGCCAGGAGTACATGGACGAATCCAGGCATCCGTATCACAATCGTTGTCACCTTCGTCATCTCCGACGACATTAACTCTGTCGAATATCACACTACTGCTAGTGAATTGCACAGGTCCCATGTACCTTGGAATGTCTTGAGAAGAACTGGACAGTTTGTATCCCAGGCTGAACTTGTCCTTCTTGACGGGAACATTAAGAACTTGGCCCCACTTCTGTGACGAGCCGGATTCTATGATAGCACGAGCTTCTTTAAGCGATGACATCGAAACCTCCGGGATCTTGGCTTCTACAAGAGACTTCCCCTGAATCTGAACTGTTTCAAATGCTTGGCAAAGTGTTTCGTGGATCTCCCCGTCCACTTCCACATACTTGAAGGACGAAAAATGGTTGACCATAATGTCTTCTTCACCGCATACCGTGATAATTTTCCCTTCCATCATGTATTTCAGCTTCTGATGCAACATTGAAGTGACTGCTCCCGCAGCATGTACCCAAGGTCGGCCAAGCAAACAATTGTACGTCGGCTGGATATCCATGATGTAAAAAGTTGCATCAAAAGTCTCTGGCCCTACCGGAATAGGCATCGTGATCTCTCCGAACACCGACCTCTTAGACCCATCGAAAGCCCTCACAACCAAATCACTTAGCGTGCATATCAAACCTCGAGTTTCCAATTTCATAAACGCCTTCTTTGGAAGCACATTAAGGGATGATCCTGTATCGACCAGGACATGCGGCATCAAAGACCCTCTACACTCCACAGATATGTGCAAAGCACAATTATGGTTTCTCCAGGCAGGAGTCAAATCCAGATCAGTAAAACCAAGACCATTACCGGCATTTACATGAGCTACTACCCCCTCTAGCTGATTGACAGAAATCTCCTAGGGTATGTATGGGACATTCAAAATTCTCAATAAAGCATTGTGGTGTGCCTCCGAACACAACAATAATGACAGAATGGAAATGTTCGAAGGAGTATGATTTAAGTGATCCATAATCTTGTAGTCACTTTTTCGAATGAGCCTCATAAATTCCTTTGCGTCTTTCGAAAAAACATTAGTACCAACCTGTTGTTGGACATTCTCCTCAATCATAGCCTTACCCTTACCTTTGTCATTCTCAACTGACGAACTTCCACCTGTAGGCGTTGTTCATTCCTGTCTCTGCCCATTACAGAACACCTCTCCCCCATAGTTCCATGGGATGGCTTTAGTGCTCTCGTATGGCACAGGTCCTAGTACAGTAATGATAACCGGAGCTGGCTTAGCAGGCACTGAAATATTGATCGTCCGATATGGAATAGAGATTGTAGCAACTTCGCTTCCATCATTACTCACCTTATCCCAACATCGTCTTTTACAATCTTGTTAAATTGTAAACGACCCTCATCAATCATTCTTTGAATACCCTTCCTCAAAAGATCATAACCTTCAGGCAGCACTTCACATTCTAAGCAGTCAGTGGAACATCCAGGAAACACTCCCTTCTTCAACAAACTAGCCTTCACAAAGCTCAACGGAGTCTTCAAATCCCCAACATCAGTTATCAGATTTAATTGTTCTCCCCCAATAACAGCATTAACCCCTGCCTCCCCATGAATTGCCATCGGGTTTTGAGTCACATTAGGCCCATCGTTGGTAAAGTTGATATCCTTGGAGTCGAGCAAGTCCTGAACTTTGTGCTTAAAAGCTTTGCAATTGTCAATATTATGGCCCGGGGCTCCAAAATGGAAAACGCATCTGGCATTCGCATCGTAACTAGGAGGTGGTGTACCAGTGAGAGGAGCCAAAGTCCTCTTCTGGACTAGTTGTAACTGCAGCAGATGTTGTAACAACTGAGAATATGGCATCGTAGGATTCTCGAACTGTCTATCAACCATTCTACGTCTAGCATTATAAGGTCGAGGAACATTAACTCGTTGCCGAGTTGCGACCGGGATATCTCCAGTAGCAACCTGTTGATTATAACGGGACAGAGCTCTACCTTTACCCTTGTGAGAAATAGCATTTGCATCCCCTTCCTTTCTCTTGGGGTTTGCTAAATATGGTTTCTTTGTTCCTCCTGAAGAGGATCCACCATTTGGAATCTTTCCAGACTTAATCCCACTTTCGACTCTCTCGCCAGCCATTACCAGATCAGAAAACCCTGCAGACATGCATCCTATCAACTTCCCAAAATACACGCCGGGCAGCGAAGTCATGAACATGTCGATCAGCTCCCTTTCTACCATAGAGGTTTGCACTCTTGCAGCTAGATCCCGCCATCTCTGGGCGTATTCCTTGAAGCTCTCATTATTTTTCTACGACAAACTCTGCAGTTGTACCCTGTTCGGCGCTAGATCATTATTATACTGATAGTGATGCATAAAAGCCTTGGCCAATTCTCTCCAGCTGCGGATATGAGTTCTCTCAAGTCCCATATACCATTCCAAAGACGCCCCTGCCAGACTATCTTAGAAGAAATGCATTAGATACTTTTCATCATCGGAGTAAGCAGACATTTTCCTGAAATATGCCCGAATATGCACTCTTGGACAGGTCGTCCCTTTATATTTGTCAAAATCTGGTACCTTGAATTTGGGAGGAATCCTGACCCCAAGAACTAGACTAAGATCTAACATATCAAGACCCAAAGAGCTCTGATTCTCAAAAGACTTCATTTTCTCTTCGATCAGTTTAAACTTCGGTCAGCTTCAGTTGGCAAGCCACCCCCCATATCTCTCATGGAAAAGACATCATTCTGGTTATCTTCCCAATGAGGGCCAGCATCCCCGTGCACAACGCACACACTTCCATTACCAGCAACATTACCATTCTCATTCGCAGCACCTCCGTCCGGAGGTATGACAACAGTAGGAATACCTTGTGGAACAGATCCACCGATTGGTGGAGGAATAACACCAGCTCCTCCGTGCAAAATGCCCTCTTTGTCAACCCGTGCTATCAACGGCTGGACCATAGTTCTTAACTGTTCCTGCCCACTAGCAACAGTCTGCATCAGCTCCATGAATTGGGTCATGCGATCCCTGACTTCCTGCAATTCAGCTTGAACCGGATCCATTACTCTTTGCTGATTCCCTCGAGTTGAATATTCGTGGAAACTGAACTCCTCAATCCTGTTATTAAAGAAAACCAAGCAGAGTTAGGAACAAAAGGCCATCGAGAACACCTGCGATGCAAATGAAAATGCAAAATGCAGACATGTCTATGCATTTACAGGGAGATATCCCCCTTGATTCTAGTTTCAATAAACAAGAACAGTAGAGATGAATAAGAACACCACGATAATCATCCCATATACCAGATAAAGTTGAGCCAATACAACCAAATGAGAAATATTCGCATACAAAGAGGTATTGATCTCATCCAACATATCTGGTGATGATCAAGGTACAAAAAACAAATAAACTACAAAAGATAAATCTCCCAAGTAGTCATGCTCTTTGCCCCAGGCCTGAGATTCCCTAAGAATCTCCTTTGTGTCTGGATGATCTGGTCTATCAACCAACTCTCTGATGAGGATATCCCTTTTGCATATCACATCCCGAAGATAAAAACAATGATCCTCCCAAGCATCTTCACCGAAGACATCTTCAAACCTGGGTTTCTTCACCTCTGCACGTATCTTAAGCTCTTCAAGTGCTGATAAAGTCTCCTGGTATTTCTGCTCAATCGTGCATCTGCGAAACGACTCCACCAATACCTCTTTCTCCTTAGCCTTGAGTTGCGCCTTCAACTTATCGACCTGAGTGCGAAGCTGATCCTCTCTACTCTTGTTGGCAGTCACAGTAGCATTCCACTGCCCATCGAACTAGGATATCTTCAGATATGCTCTATCTAGATCCTCCTTCTTGCGCTTTAGAATGCTGCAAGTGCTTTTTAAATCAAGACTAACCCGCTCTCGTACTTGTACCTGATCAACAAGTTCTTTCTCCAACTTGATCAATGACTCTGAATTTTTCTTGGCCAAATAAACTGCTTCAACTTTATCATGCTTCAGCTGACCGATCTCTCATTTCAACTCTTCATTCTCTTTGCGCAGCTTTTCCTTCTCTACCCAAAGCTCGTTATACCTCAGGATGTCGACCGTAGTAGGCTGCTCAATGGCTAAGGGATACAATGGTTCTTCGACAGGAAACGACAATAGAACCTTCCCAAATCTCTTCTGAATCCACTGCAAGTAAGGGTCTACCAACTCAGAGGCGCTCAAATAAAGAGCGGCGGATAACTTCTCGAGATCGGGTTTTTCTTCAGAACTGAAGAAAGGCACCTTATCTTGAACCAGAACACGTAAGATGAACGCGAACTCCTCCAAAGTCAGAACCAACACATAGTCTGGAAACGTAAAACATCGCAGTGGTGGATCATAGAACTGTAATAGGGTATGAATAGCTCCATGCTCATAACTTGTGATCTTACGAACAAGATTCAGAATTATCCCATAATCTTCCCTGAAGGTTACCAGGACGCCAGGATCAGCTAGAGAAATTAGACCAAATAAAGGTCCCAACTCAGGTGTAGGAAACTTGTATACCACAATCCTCTTTCTACCAACTTCCATCTCTACAGAAGACCAGAACCAGAATCAAAGGAGAGACGAGAACCTGTAACACACACAGACATGCAATGTTAAATGCAAGATGATTATGCAGATGCACACATAGGATCAAGGTATCCAATGCTCAAATCTGTTGCTGTGTCGTTGACTAAATATAACCATAGCTCCGAGCTAATCAGAACACTGAGATAATAGAAAACCGGAGTACTCAGGATCAAAATTCCACACTGACAAGAAAACCGGGTTGGTGGAGGTCAATTTTCCTGCAAAACACATCCCCTCTCACATGTGGGTTCTAGTCTTGAAAGGTACGACATCCTATGCAGGTCATCAACATCACAGACTTTCGAGAAACGATGATACGTTCACCATTTCCGGTTTGGCATCATGGTCTAACGAAGCGGCCTCACTTAGATAACTTCCTAATGAATGGTCTCCAGAGTTGTTAGTCTTTCTAAGTCAATACTCCCTCAACTGCACCAAACGCGCAGGATAGAGTAACTCCAAAGGAAAACCTCATCTGGGTGAATTTCGCACGAGCTATTGCATGGCCAAACGCCACACAAGCTCCTGCTACTCTCCACACTAATCCTATGTGTATACTCAAGTCTGGGTATTGGGCTTATCTCTCGATGGAACAACCCACCCCACAGCACAGCAGCAGCATAATATGATAAAACAAATGCATATGCAGTAATATACAACATATAATGTACAAAAGTAAACACCCAAAGACGCACAACAGACAAGCGCTAGGATTGACTTGCATAGGGAACCATCGCAGTCCCCAGCAGAGTCGCCAACTGTTGCCACCGTTCGTTATTTATCCCAAAGAGAGGTAAAGGAAACGATCAGAGAAAACCTACGAAAAAGGGAAAACAGAGGTCATCGCAACCAAATCTTGGGTTCGGGAGTCGGTTATGCGAGGGGAAGGTATTAGCACCCCCACGTCCACTGTACTCAATGGGATCCACGCTTGTTGTCTAATCAAAGGGTGTGTTTATCTATCTAAGCTACAGGCTCACAGGGACAAAAGAAAAGAAAAGAGACTCGATAGAGCATCGCCGCTATATGCATACGTATTCCCTCGTGCAATGGGAAAGTCATAGTCAACGTAGTTCGGAAAACTACGGGTGAAGGTGGGGGAAGGTTGCTCGCCAAGACATCGCTGTCTTGTGCCTACGTATCCTTATCTGGTATGAGAAATCAGAGCAAACATAGTTCGGGCTGACACGACCATAGATTGGTTCAAGTGTTTTAATCGAGTAGGGTTAAACCTTCACTCCAGCAGTTAGGGATGATGCCTGCTTGTGGTAGAACCAAGAGTTAACAACACTCTTTTATGAAAATGGTTTCAATTAATCCCGAAGGATAAAAAGGTTTGAGGTTTTGTTCGTGTTTTTTAGTGAAGTGAGTTAGCTTGATTTGTGATTCACGTTGCACTAAAGACTATGACATAGGAACGAATGTGTTGCATATCGCCCCCAAACGGGACGTACGCTAAACACTCTAGACAAGTGAGAGGAGACCCCTCACTCATCATTTCCCATGTGCTTAAGGCTCGTAGCGTACAACATTCATTGTATTTATTAGATGGGTTAGAATGTGTTTTGAGATGAGAAGAGAGATGCACGGAAGGTCTAATGGAAACTCCGCCCTAATGTTGTCATGCAAAATGAACCTAAAGTTGGGATTGAAAGGGAAATCTACCCTAATGTTAGCATGCTTGGATTGAACATCTAATGTCTCTCCTACTCCCAAAGGGACTAGAAATCCTAAGGGATCATGGCAAAGGAACCAAGTAAACACAACGTAAATCAATCACAAGTAGAAAGAAGTGAAAGAGAAATGCAAACATGAAATGCAAGCACAAAGGATGCAAAGAAGAGTGGGAGGAAAAAAATGTGGGACAACAGCCACCACAAGCACATCTCAACCAAGCAATGTAAGCAAAGAAACAATGCAAATGATCATCACTTTGAACCACATCCATAAGCATGCATTCAAGTGGAAATCGAACACGCGTTTCGAAGAAATCATGATTAAATAATCAAGAACAACAACACATATCCAAAACATCTCACTCCAAATGCATCATATCGATCCATGAAGATTCAAAGTGAGAGAGCACCAAAACAACCTTGAAAAACAACAAAACAGGCCTGCTGGCACAGTGTTAATTCGTTAACACCAGGGGTTAACCGATTAACCAATTGAAAATGTTTGAAAATTTGAATATTCGCGCTGGTTAATCGATTAACCAGTTTGCACTGCATTTGGTTAACTGATTAACATTGTACCAGAAGCAGAAAACAGCAGCTTAAAAGCACTTTTCAACAATTAATCACTTCTCCAATAATCTAAATGATTGTATAATCAATTATGCATGAATTTAAACCAGGAAACAGTGATCCAATCAACATGTAAACACATTAAAACAACAAGATCACCAATCACACAGATCAAAATTAACCAAATCAATCAAAAATGATGATCAACATGATGATTATGCAAATAAGCTCAAAAACATAATCGGATCTAGAATTTCCAACCTACAAAGCTAAGATATGCTTTAGTAATTGTTGATTCAACCTTAATTAAGCAGATCCAAGCTAGAAATTCGGAATTCCTTCAAGATCCAAGTGATCACTTGTAGTAGAAATGAAGATCCACCAAAATTAAGCAAGAATTATCCAAATAAGCTCCTCTAGATCAACTTCAAAATTCAGATCCACACTAGCACGAAAATTGAATGGAAAATTGGAGATGATATGGATGAAGGATGAAGGTTTTAGCTCTAGAATCCAGTGATTCCAATGGAGAATCAAAGAATTCAAGGTGAGAAGAGCTTTAGTGGAGTTTTGGAGTGAAAAAGTTGAGAGAAAATTGGGAGAATGAGATTGAATTCTGAAAATGAAATGGAATTATGAGGATTGTGTGTGTGAGGTTTGGAGAAAATCATTTAAATATGCTCTTGGTTAGGATCCAAATGTGGTTTGGAGTGTGGTTTGTGAAAATTGGTTTGAGATTAGGAGTGGGAAATTGGAGGGAATTTGAATTAATTTGAAAATTAACCAAAATTCAAAGTGGTTCTAGATCATTGTCCTGGTGTAAAATCAATTTACAAGTGATCAAAATTGGACCCCAAAGTGGCTGCCTTTGAAAATTCACATGCAGAGCTGAAATTTGCCTTGGTTAATCGGTTAACCATATGGGTTTATTGATTAACACCTTTAAAAATTCAAATTTGGCCTGATTTTGACCTAGTTAATCGGTTAACCATTTGGTTAATCGATTAACACCTTCAAGATTTGAATTTTGGCGCCTTTTGGAGGGATATCTGCACATTTTCCCGTTTTCATCTATTTTAAGCCCTGTTCAGCCTCTGAAACTTGCTCTTAGATACTATAATTGTGAGAATGCTTGAGATAGCCTGAATGTTGTCTCTTGAGCTGAAAATGACCTGCAAAATAAAATAAAAACAACCACTCGATCGTCAGGCAAAATAAATGTCGGAGCTCCTGATGCTTGTTGTTCAGTCTCTTTTACTAAAAGATCCCTGTGCCATAGAAAAACCTTGGTCCCATGCCTCAAGAACAGATGCTTTGATATGCAGAAATACGAAAAATGCAAAGAAACAAAAGCCAGTCCAAGTTAAAACAGAAGGGCAAATTTTGGGGTGCTACAACACCCACGAAATGAAGATTACCAACCAACAGTAGGAAGAACATCGACAAAACTTCATGAACTAAGATGGGGATTACCAACCAAGAGTTGGGATGACATACCCCAGAATAGGCAGGAAGTAGAATCAGCCGACTCACAACCTGAAAAGCAAGCTCTGATGGAAAAGAGAAGTTTAACAAAACGACTCTGTCGGGTAAAGAGAAGTTTAAATGAACGACTCTGTCGGGGAAAAAGACATTTAAATAAATGATTCAACTGAGGAAAGATAAGTTTAAACAAACAACTCTGCCGGGGAGAAACCAATAAGATGAACAACCAAAAGATCCACCTGATGAGGATAACAGAAAATCTCCTGAATAAAACCATCATCTTCCAAAGAGACAACTGGCACCAAAGGTATCAAACTTAGCTTATGCTTCAGATGCATATGTTTGAAAATGGTGTAATGCTTCATACGAAATGGAAATGCTACACATTTGGGAGGATGCTATGCAAAATGAAAATGAACAAAACCTGAAGGAGCGTTGGCAAGACCAGCAAACCAACTCCGCTAAGGAATACGCCTTGGATGGCTCTCTTGAAAATTTTCACCCTTCTGGAAAAAAATACCAAAAGTTCCACACCATAGGGAATCAAGAATAGCACTGAGAAATCCACCCTGCTGGGGATAACAATCTCTTGCTGGAGGTTCTACTCTACTTGGTATACAAGAATAATAATCCGCCCTGCTGGGGACTTGACAGTGACAATCCGCCCTGCTGGGGATATCAGAGAATTCTACTAAAGATTCCATTCTGACGGAGAGATGAAGATAACCTCTACTAATAATTCTCCTCTGCGAGGTAATGTAACAAACATCTACAGAGAATTCCATTTTACTGGGGGATAATTATACTCTGCTTAAAGCATCTTCCTTGAGGGAAATGAGAATACCATCCTTTGGGTGCTCGTCCCGAAAATTGACCCTGAAAGATGCCAATGACCATTGAACTTTGCTGGAGATATCAATCTGCCGTTGATGTACCTGTCGAGGGAATCAGTACTAAACTCTGCTTGTGGAAGAAATTCCATGAATACTGATCTTGCTGGGGAGAGACACCAGAGCGTCGACTCTATTAGAGAGCAATATCGAGTTGAAACCCACCCTGCTGCTAAGGGAATATCCTTCAACCTTACATCTGTTGGGAATATGTTGAGAATAAATCTACCCTACCGGGGATTAGCCTCTGTGGAGATACAGACACTCTGCTCCACTGAAGATACGCTATAGACCTCTGTCGTTGACAACACTTCTGATTTGATAACAGGATTCTATGGGGAAGACAAAATCTCTACTGTGGGAAAACAACAATCTTTGTTAAACAAATGCCTGATGTCGCAACTGCGAAAAAGGGCCGGCAAATAGATAGAAGATTCTCCATCGAACGTTATTTATCCCAAAGAGAGGGAAAGAAAACGATCAAAGAAAACCAAAGAGAACGGGAAAAGACAAGGTCATCGCAACCAAATCTTGGGTTCGGGAGTCGGTTACGCAAGGGGAAGGTATGAGCACCCCTCACGTCCGTTGTACTCAACGGGATCCACGCTTGTTGTCTAATCTATGGGTGAAAACTATCTAAAGGCTACTGCTAAACAGGGGTGAAGAGAAAGAACAGACTCGACAGGACATTGCCGCCCTATGCCTACGTATTCCCTCGTGCAATGGGAAAGTCAGAGTCAACGTAGTTCGGGAAACTACGGGTGATGGGGGGAAGGTTGCTCGCCAAGACATCGTCGTCTTGTGCCTTTGTATCCTCATCTGGTATGAAAAATCAGAGCAAACGTAGTTCGGGTAAACTAGACCACTAGTTGGTTCAAGTGTTTTATGAGCAATGTTACATATCCATTCTAGTAGTTAGAGACGATGCCTGTTTGCGGTAGAACAGAAACATAACATACTCTTTCTGAAAATGTGGTTTGAAACTATCCCGAAGGATAAAAAGGTTTGAGTTTGGTTTGTGTTTTTTAGAAGACGTGAATTGAGTTAGTTTGAAACTCATGTTGCACTAAAGGTTATGATATAAGAGCGAATGCGTCGCATATCGCCCAAAGGGCATACGCTAAACACTCTAGATAATGTGAAGAGAGACCTCCCCACTTATCATTCCTCATGTACTTAAAGCTCATAGCGTACAACACTTGTCACTCATTATTAAGTGTCTTAGAAGAGTTTGAGATGAGAAGAGAAGACATAAAGACTCTAAAGGGAGCTAAGAACCCTAATGTTATCATGCAAAGTGGTCCTAAAGTTGGGATGAGAGGGGTACTACCTAATGTTATCATGCAAAGGATTGAAAGCCTAATGCCTCTCCTACTCCTATCTTAAACAGAGGGACTAGGTATCCTAAGGAATCATGCAATCAAGCACATATAAACACAACACTTAATCAATCACAGATGAAACAAAAGGGAAGACTTAAACAAGTCATGAAATATGAAAGGAAATGAGAGAAGCAAACTCACACAATCAAATGCCATAAACATTTTAAGAAGGAAGGTACTAAATAAAGAACCACAATGAGGGGAGAAATAGAGTGGGGCAGCAACCACATCATGGCCATATAAATCACACACTCACTCATGATCAATCAAAATAAAATAACCAAATACTTCTCAAAAGAAGTTCAAATGTTCTCAACATCCTCAAAGTGAAACACACATCACCAAAGCATCAAGAACAAGTACATAACCATCAAGTTCAGAAGAAAACTCAAGTGATGTGCATCAAATCCAATTTCAAGTTATCAAACTAAAACAAGAATGATCAAACTCAAATTGAAGAGCCAAAGTCCAAACCAAAGTCTCACGCTTCTAACACAAGTGGAAACACATGATCATACAAGACTTGTGAAGCAAGAAACACATCCAATGAACCTCAAATCATACAAGTCAGCACCTTAACCATGTTAACAAAAGCTAACAAGACTCAAAAAGTCATCAAGGGATCACACAAGATTATATCCCAAAACTAGGTCAAGGCAAAGCACATACGTACATAGTAAAACACTTGAGTTTTGAAGCCTCAACCAAAAATAGAAATGAACCCAAATAAAATCCAATTAAAATACCAAACTCAAGTTGAACTAAACACAAATCAGTATGCAAAAGATCATGGCAAGAATCAACTCAAAGCACCACCAATTGTGTCCAATAAGACAAGGTGTTCCATTTATCGAGCATTCATCAAGGGACATATAAAAACCAATGAAAAACAATTAAGGAATGATCATCAAGACCTCAAACCAGCCCTCAAATAAGCCTCAATCAAACACCTAAGTGCGAGAGGAAAATTGGTCAAAGGGGGTGTTTAATTGAGGTCAATGATCAAGTCTTAATACAATGCACAAACCATAAAACCATCTCACAAATTAAATTGATTAAAAATACTAAAAATAATTTAAAAATAAAATAAAAATCATGGAAAATAACTTAAGACATTAAAAAGTCTAATACATATTTTTTGAGATTTTTGTAATGATCAAAACTATTTTTAAATGAATTCAAATGAAAATGCAAGAAAATAAAATAAAATAAAAATAAAAAAGCAAGAGGAGGTGTAGTAGTAAATCTGGTTGAACTGGGATCATGTTCACACGCATTTGGGCTCCAAAAGAGGGGGTGTGGATATCAAACAATCCAAAGCCCAGTCCAAGAAAAACATAGATTTAATGAAACGATTCATTTCATTAATCCAAGTGACATGACAACTCAGGGTCAAAGCCCCCACGCACACAAGTCCACACCGAGGTCAATGCCACCTCATCTCTTGACCTCAGACGCTGAAGCCCTAACTCCAGTCGTCTTCTCCGACGAGCATCACCGGTGGCAACCAAAAATCATCATAAAAATGCAAACTCCTGGTACCATTTTGAAGGGTTTTTCACATAGGTTTCAAATATGGTAATGGTTTTTCAAAAAGGTCCTTAAATCAACATGAAAACAAGCCACAAAAATCCAATACATAAAATGAAACGAGATCAAACAGCCACGAAAATCCAATACATAAATTGAAACGAGATCAAACAGCCATGAAAAGTATCCAGACATTGCCTACACGAGGTAGGTCTTCAGATGCAACCAACATGCTCTTAAATATGTGCCTAAAATGGAAGATTCAGTTGATGGAAAATTACCTAACGGAGCAGCTCCGTTGGCCATTCAAATGCAGTGCAAGCTTCACTCTGAAGCTTCTAGTCTCCTCCTTATGCTTCAGTGACGATGAAATGAGCCAGAGATTGAATGAAAACTCAGTCAGAAATCAAATACAAAGAGAGAGAAATTTTGTGTAATCTTTGATGAAAACCACTCTCTCATGCAGCTACTCCACCTCTGATCATTAGGGTTTGCTTCTTTGACTTATATATGAGGGCTTAGAGAGATTCATGTAGGCCCATGATGATTAATTTGCTTGATTGAAAGTTTTGCCAAAAATAACAAAGTGAGGTGCACACGGGTTATGGCCTCGTGTTCAAATCTTTTGGTCAGCATTTTAGAACAAATGAGGGGTGAGAAAAGAATGATGAAAGGTTTGAGAAGTTGGAAACCATTTTACACAAAGTTTGAACAATTGCTTTTTATGTTATAAAACTTGAAAAATGACTTGAAATAATGGTTAATTCTTGCTCAAATTAGGTAAAGATCTTATGTGGTCATGTGATGATGTTGGAATGGTACCAAAAGATCAAAAACAAATGCATTTGTTAACTTGAAATGGAAGAAAATCATACTTGGTCCAAAAAAAGTCAAGTTTTCATGCTCACCATGACTTAATGGCCTCATAAATAATCAATGGTCATGGATTTTGAGGTCATGATGAATTTAAGATCATATGACACAACTTTCATGTGGCAAGAAATTGGATTTGAGGTCTTGAGGTGGATGAAATTGGTCCTTGAAGTGAATGACCTAAAACTAGGTTTCCAAAATTGCCTTTGACTTGGGATGACCATAACTAGAGCTTCACACATGAGAATGATGAGTTCTAACACTTATTGGAAAGATAAGACAATGAGGGACAACTTTCATGTTTGTTAAAAAATGAGGAAGAGCTTGGTTTCATGTGAAAAATGGCTTGGAAATGGACTATCTTTGAGTGCCTCTAAATTCTCTTATTTTTGTGACACCAACTTGTAGATATCATAACTTGAGATGTATGAATCCAATAGATGAGTTATTGTACTCAAAATAAATCTTGAATAATAAGGAACAAGCCTCATGTTTGTTGGAAAATGAGACAAGACTTGTATCATAGTGGAATTCATCCTTGGAGTTAGGTACCAAAAGAGGGGATTTTACACTTAGAATCACCCGAAACCCTAATTTAGTAACTTCTTAAACTCTTGAATCTTCTTGACCTAGTCTCAACATGACATTTGAGATGATTTAGGATAACTTCTCATGGCTTCAAAGATCAAGAATCAAGCCTTGAGCTCTCACAAATCCACAGTTGACTTTTGTTGACCAGATGGAACCCTAACACCTTATCCATTGATTGAGACTCTTTCAAATGATTTATGTGATCATGTGACTCCCTTAGAAGACCCTCAGGATATACATTGAGCCGCTGAATCATGTTTCATCCAAGTAGATAACCTCATGTGCCTCGAGATAGGAGGTGATAACCAAATACCAACTTTCTCCCCTCAAGAAGCTTTGAGACCCACTCTGATGATAATGAGGACTTGTTGACTTGAAAATATACCCTTGCTTGAGCTTGAACATGAAACTTCTCTCTTGAATGGCAAATACAACATCTTGATCCCCTGTCTAGAACCAATGCTACGCGTAAATGCAGATGCAAAATGCTAAGAAACAAAAGCCAGGATGAAAGAAAAGGTTGGGCAAATTTTGGGGTGCAAGACCTGACTGCATTCTATTTGAAGTAGTCAACCCTCGAACACTCGCTGGGTAGTACAAATCCACTTCGCTTGGGGAATACAACTCTGAACTCCTTCTAGGGGAGGAATAATTCACCATGCATTATTGTTAGAACTTCACCGTTAGGGAGAAAAGCTCTATTGGGGAGAGGATCATGCCATCCTACAACAAACAAGAAACAAAAGGATACCCCACATGTGAAATAATTCCCACTTATGACACTTATCGTTCAAGTAAATTCATTATTTTCATTATGCTCTATAATGCCTTATTTTTTCACCTGTAATGTTCATTAAAAATATCAGACATTTTTTTGCAAACAAAACAGTAAAAGTAAAAACAAGAATGAAAAGCTCTTTGACTGAAGTGAATACTTTATTGATAAAAGGCCTGAAAATAGGCAATTTACAATTCAGATGCAATTCCTAAAAAGAGGTAATTGCGCAAAAAGCAAAAAGAATACACACAAATGTCGGTGTCATACCCCAAATTTTAACCCCTAGATTCCATCATCATTCTAGGTGTATCAAGCATATGTTATCTAACCCTAACCTCTTTCAAGTTAGTCTTTGTCAAGATGCAGATGAATTAGGGTTTCACACTGTTAAAATCAAGAATCCTATGGACTAATCAGTCAAGCTTTTGGATTGATCTTCTACATATCAAGTCTTCACATCATAAGGAGGTTCATATCTTAACAAGAATAAGTGCTATTTGAGGTTTTTACCAAGAGAATTGAAGCAGTGCTGTGCAAAACCCTGATTAGGGTTACTAGTTGAAAAAGTCAATTGTAGTTTGACGTTAGGTCTAAATGATTTTCTAAAGCTTGAACCATGGTCCATGATGTTTCTATGACTTATTGAAGTCCCCTCAAGAATTATGAAAGGTTCAAAAAACCCCAGAACACTAAGGATTGATCCTGAAGATTTCAATTGTTCGGTTCGTCTGTTTAAAAAGTCAACTTCTTGACTTTTAGGGTTTTGTCCCTAAAGTGAAGCAATCAAGGTTTTCAGCATCATGTTATGCCTAACTAGTGAGTTTGGTGAAGATTTAATCAAGAATTGATGGATAACTTGTGAATCAAGAAATTAGGGTTTATGAAAAACCCTAATTACAAGCTTATTTGGAATGATCATAACTCTCAAACCACACATCCATATTGAGTGGTCAAAAGCTGGTCGGAAAGCTCTTGAGAAATCCTACAAAAGTTTCCTAGAGGGTTGTTGTCCAAAAATGCATGGATTTTGAATTATGAGCTCATCAAGTTGTGAAAGGATTTTCACACTTAGAAAATTTTCTGGTTTTTTGACTTGTATGCCAAGTTTTGCAGCCAACTTCATGAAGACTTTTGACCTAGTTCCCTTTAGAATCTAAACTTTGGGTAAACATGAATATTGTATATCATATTTGGGGATTTTTAAAAAGTACAAGATCATTTTGACAGCCTTTGTGGTTAGGGAGAATCGAAGAGAGCAAGTTAGGGGTTTTCCATGTCACAAAACCAAGTTCAGCACTTGCATTTTGATGCATAAACCACTCAAACCTCTTCTAATAACTTGTTTAACTCATTTCTGATGTTTAGTAACTTAATTGATGATATTAAAATGGATTACCACGAGCAAAATCCAGAGATTGAATTGTTGGATTTGTTTATTAAAGCAAGTGGATGCAAGTGGCAAGGAGAGAGAAACTTTTTGCATTTTCTTCTACACCTCAGCTACTACATCAGCTAATCTCTTTCCTTCAATTCATGTCAATTATTTTCAGGCTATTGGTGATGTTGAAACACATAGGAAGGTTGCTCATGCTCAGAAAATAAATCCCAAGTTGGATTTACTCATTTTACCTCCAAAAAGGGCAAACTTGGCAAGTTGGCACAATCTGCCCATACCTCTCATTCTTCAAGCTTGCCTATAAATAGAACACACTCCTAAAATCCAAACTACACCAGAATCAAATAGAAACCAAGTTTAATTTCTCTCATTTCTCTGATCACCATTTTCTTGCAAGTGGTAGAAGTTGCTTCCTTGTGAAGAAAAATCTGCCTTGCAAAAACACTATCACAACTTAATACAGCCACCAAACACTTGAACCAACACCTCAAACACATCACATATGATGCATTAAAGCTTTCTAAACCCTCAAATTCACTATAAAACCTCACATTCCAAAATTCAACTCTCATTCCTTAAAAATTTGACTTTCTTGCATCTTCATAGACCAGAACCAAACCAACCCTTTTCCAATCATTCTAACACTTGAAACACTCTCCATATAAGTTTTTTGAACTATCTATGGCATCATAAAAGTTATGTAACACCATTTCCAAGATTTTCACTTTGAACCTTTTGGTGTTTTCTTGCATAAGAATGCATTTTGTCAATGTAGTGATCTTGGAGGAGTTCTCATCATTTGAACACCTTATATGGAGTATATTGGAGTTGCTCGGATCATCATCCATCAACTTGTTTTCTTGTTTGGTGCATTTACTTGAAAAATCTACAAGAGATAAGTTTTCTAACTTGCTACTTTTAAGATCATGTTGAATATTGATGCACACTAATTATAAACATACAAGATACACTTTATAGGTCATGTTTGAACCATTTCTTGCTCATAAACCTGAGTATTCATGACTATCCCTTTGGTTTGGCTTGTTAGCTTACTTTAAGTGTCATTTCAATATGAAACTTATTGATTCTAATTAGGCATAAATGATTGGTGTTTGTAAACATCATTTATAGGTCATATGTGGTATGTTTAATGATTTAGTTGATGCTGAATTGGTCCATTTCTGTCTGTTGCCTTGCTCTTGCACAAACTTGTTATTTTTGCAACTACAAATGCCATATATTGAATTAGCTTTTCTATTGATGTATGATGCTTTTAAGAACTCTCTACATGTCTCATATATTGTGTTTGAATCATTACTTGCTGCTTAGAACATGTACATTGGACTGTCACATTGCTCTTGCACATAACTTGCCTTTTTCAATGGTACTATCGAATTTTTCACATAGTGCATGATCTGAGAAAACCATCACCACCATTGGATTCCTTATGAAAAAATACACAATTTTCTCTTTTATTTCATCAAATTTGGTTAAGTTTTGAGTGAGTTATGACTCGTCTTGCAAAATCTGCCTTGCCTTGCTTTTTGCCCTAGTTGCCTAGTTTTGTGCCTAGTTTTCAAATGTGCATAACTTATTTGATTTTTATCATTTTGATTCCAATATTTTTGCACTATGCTATTTAGTATGTCTAGTTTAAATTTGTGTATAAATAATTCAAAAAATTTATTTTTGAAACACTTTGGTCCACTTGAATGACATGGTCGTTTTTAGAGTTTTCCTTGGTTTTCATGAACTTTCTTGACATAGTACTTGATTTTTCTTGTAAGATTGATCTTGTATGAATCATTGTTGAATTTCTAACATTTTTATATGTTTTAAAACACTTGGATCTTTGCTTTACCATGATTGTACTTGCCTTTGTGAATACATGAATGTGAAAGGTATGCCTTGAAACTTCTTTGTGAACTAGGATATGTTTCTTGATGTTGTAACCTCATGAACATGATCCTTCACCCCCATATTACTTGTTTATGTGTCTTGTTAGAACCATAACATGTTTAGGGTTGTTTCTTGCCTTTGTTAATGCATGAATGTGAAAATTATGCCTTGAAAGTTCTTTGTAAACCATGATATGTTTCTTGATGTTGTAACCTCATGAACATGATCCTTCACCCCCATCTTACTTGTTTATGTGTCTTGTTAGAACCATAACATGTATAGGGTTTTTTCTTGCCTTTGTGAATGCATGAATGTGAAAAGTATGCCTTGAAACTTCTTTGTGAACCATGATATGTTTCTTGATGTTGTAACCTCATGAACATGATCCTTCACCCCCACCTTACTTGTTTATGTGTCTTGTTAGAACCATAACATGTTTAAGGTTGTTTCTTGCATTGAAATTTATCATGAATCTTGTTTATCTTTCCCTTTGTGAAGTTTGAATCCATGCTTGAACTGTTGTTACTTTTCTTGCCCATCCATGATTGATTGTCATCAATATGTCTTGAATATGATTAATTGTGTTACATTTGTATTTAATTGATTCATATACCATGTTTGATTCAAGTTGTCACTTGTTTTCATGAGTTTTATTTGAATACCATTGATGAAAATGTTGTTGTTACACATGTTTCATGCTTGTCCTTGTTGGTTGTTACCTTCATGATCTTTGAACATTGTAATGTTAAATCATAAAACCTTGGTTGTTACCATGCTTTTTGTGTTCAATTTGTTATTTGATCCTACTTGTTTATCTTTATCTTTATCAAGTAAGTTTTCCCAGTGATGTAGCTTGTTAGCTCTCATCCAGTTGCCTTGTTATCCCTTATTCCAAAGGAAAGTCTCTCTATTGACTTCACTGTCATAGATAACTCATTACCCATCCCCTTGACTTGGTTAAATATTAGATCCTTTAACTTAGTTAAGTTAGAACCTATATCCATTAGAATTTGCTTTAAGTCTAAAGACCTACCCCTTGTTAGGAGTTTCCTTCAATTAGAACTTTAATATTGAGTTTGTTAACTCTATGTAAGGATCATTGTCATGATTACTTACTTCCCTCTTGGATTTTGTCAAATTCAATCCCCTTGAGGTTTAAGCTTTGATCTAGAGAGTTTTTTCAAACTCTATACAAACATTATTATGTTTGTTCCCCCTTGGAGTCTTGACCATAGTCAAGTATTCCACAGCCTTAGTGAGGTGAACTATGGTTGCTCTGATTCCATCCTAGTAAGGATACATATGCATAAGATGTGATATATTTGTGATCAAACTTAGAAATATCCCTAGGTCTTTACCTCAACTTTACCTTAACCTTGATCCCATGACCCTAGAAAACAACAAATTTAGATAAATTAGCATACATATACACAAAAGGTTCCTGTAGAGTACTATAGATGTTTAGGATGTGAATAACTACCCTAGGCATAACCAACCCCCGATCCCTGAAACTCTAGCGTTGTTGTTACATCGCGCAAAAGGTTTTTCTTTCTTTAACCTTTCCTTTGGATAAATCAAAGCTCGGTGGTGAATTTTAATGAATTAAGATTCAAGTTAATCAATAGCTTGATATCTGATTCTCACCGTAACAGTCGGCAATATGGAAACAGACAACCACCATATGTCGATTTACCTATGACATGTATGTCTTTGATGTTCCCTAATGTTTCGCCTTCTGATTGGACTGATTCCTTTCCTTCAGGATAACCATGTATCGAATAAGTTCATAGATCGAACACAGACTGCAATCGTTTTCTTTCAAAATCCCTAACTTTTGCATGGATTGCCCTTTCGGGTTTTCAATCCACCAGGATACCCATTTTTGCCCAAGTCGTCTTTTCAGGTTTTCGACTTTGCAGGTTCATTCTTTTTTTTATCCCTAATTTTTTCCCGAACCTTTTCTTTTTGTGGTTCTCCAGGATACCTCATTTTTTCCTAGCCTTTTTCTTTTTTCTGTCAAGCGGGTCTTTTCTTTAAGCAAAGTATTTTTTAACTACGTCTGCGTTCACAGGGGATGAAAAATGTTCACCATCCATGGTTGATACTAATAAGGCTCCACTAGAGAAAACCTTTCTTACCACATATGGACCTTCGTAGTTGGGAGTCCCTTTTCCCCTATGATCTGTCTGGGGAGGAAGATTCCTTTTCAACACCAAATCACTCGTCTAGAAGCACCGAGGACGCATTTCCTGATCAAAGGTTTTCTTCATCCTACTCTGGTACAACCGGCCATGAGCAATGGCTGAAAATCTCTTCTCGTTGATCAGGCTCAATCGAATCAACCTGCTTTGCACCTATTCTGCTTCATCAAGCTTCACATCAAATAATACCCTCAAAGAAGAAATCTCAACTTGTAATGGTAGGACTGCTTCCGTACCATACACCAGTGAGAAAGGAGTTGCCCTGGATGAGGTACGCACCGAAGTACGATAACCGTGAAGAGAAAAAGGTAACATCTTGTGCCAATCCATATAGGTTACAACCATCTTCTGCAGAATCTTCTTGATATTCTTGTTAGTTGCCTCAACAGCGCTATTCATCTTCGGACGATATAGAGAAGAGTTGTGATGCTCAATCTTGAAACTTTGGCATAGTTCCTTCATCATCTTGTTGTTCAAATTTGAACCATTATCAATGATGATTCTCTCTGGAATTCCATAACGGAAAATGATGTCCTTCTTTATGAATCGGGTAACCACTTGTTTCGTGACATTGGAAAAAGAAGCTGCTTCTACCCACTTCGTGAAGTAATCAATCGTAACCAGAATGAAGCGATGACTATTGTAAGCAGTCAGCTCAATCTTTCCAATCATATCAATGCCCCACATAGAAAAGGGCCAAGGAGATGTTAACACATTCAGAGGGTTCGGTGGCACATGCACCTTATCAGTATAAATCTGGAATTTATGGCATTTTTTGGAGTATTTGAAGCAATCAGATTCCATAGTCATCCAATAATACCCAGCTTTCGACAATTTTATCACCATGGCATGTCCATCGGCATGAGTACCAAAAGAACCCTCATGACTTCATCCATCAACAGGCTTGCTTCATGTTCATCAACACAACGCATCAAGACCATGTCAAAGTTTCTCCTGTATATCACATCATCCTTGTTCAAATAGAAGTTACTGGCTAACCTCCTCAGAGTCTTCCTATCTTTGCTGGATTCCCCGGATGGGTACTCTTGAGTCTTGAGAAAATGCTTGATATCAAAATACCAAGTCTTTCCATCTGACGCCTTCTCGATTGCAAACATAAAGGCAGGTCTATCAAGACGCATGATGGTGATAGCTGGAGCTTCATTCCAAAAATTCACTTTGTACATCAATGATAACGTGGCCAAGGCGTCCGCCGTCTGATTCTCAGTCCTAGGCATGTGATGGAACTCGACTCTATCAAAGAATGGTAACAGTCTCCTTGCATAATACTTGTAAGGCACCAGGTTGGCCTGACGAGTTTCCCAATCTCCTTTAATCTGATTAACAACCAGCACTGAATCGCCATATACATCAAGGTTCTTGATCCTCATATCAATGGCCTCTTCTGAACCTATAATGCACGTTTCGTGCTCGGATTCACTATTGGTGCAGGCAAATATCAATCGAGCAGTGAACGGTATGTGAGAACCATGAGGAGTTGTAATGATTGCACCGATTCTATTACCATATGAATTGACAGATCCGTCGAAAACAAGTTTCCATTGAGATCCAACCTCAGGACCCTCGTCAGGTAAAGGCTCATCATAGTCTTTCATCTTCAAAAACATGACATCTCTGTCTGGAAAGTCAAACTTCATCGACTGATAATCCTCAACCGGCTGTTCAGCGAGATATTCTGACATAATGTTTCCCTTAATGGCTTTTTGGGAAACATATTGAATATCATACTCTGTTAAAACCATTTTCCATCAGAAAATCCTTTCGGAGAGTGCTTGTTTTTCAAATACATACTTGATCGGATCCATCTTCAAAATCAATAGGGTTGTGTGGTTTAACATGTATTGTCTCAAACGCTTAGCAGCCCAAGCGAGTGCACAACATGTTTTTTCCAGCATTGAGTATCTCGACTCACAACCAGTGAACTTATTACTCAGGTAATAGATGGTATGCTTTTTCTACCTGACTCGTCCTGTTGACCGAGCACACATCCTATTGAATTCTGAAGAACCGTGAGATACATGATCAGAGGTCTCCCTACAACTGGAGGCATGAGTATTAGAGGTTCCTGCAGATACTCTTTTATTATTTCAAACTCCTTCTGATAATTTTCATTCCACCTGACCGTTTGATCTTTTCTTAACAATTTGAATATTGGTTCACAAGTGGCTGTAAGATGAGATATGATCCTTGCAATGTAGTTCAATCTCCCCAAGAAACCACGCACATATTTTTCCATCCTCGGCTTAGGCATTTCTTGTATAGCTTTTATTTTGGCAGGATCTACCTCAAAACCCCTTTCACTGACAATGAACCCCAGTAGCTTTCCAGTTCTCACCCTGAAGGTGCACTTGTTAGGATTGAGCCTCAACTTGAACTTACTTAACCTTTCAAACAATTTCAGAAGATTGACCAAATGTCCTTTCTCCATTTGTGACTTCGCAATCATATCATCAACATATACCTCAATCTCATGATGAATCATATCATGAAAGAGAGTCACCATTACCCGCTGATAAGTTGCCCCGATATTCTTCAATCCAAAGGGCATCACCTTATAGCAAAATGTCCCCCATGGTGTAATGAAAATTTTTTCTCCATGTCCTCTGGGGCCATCTTGATTTGGTTATATTCCGATAAGCCATCCATGAAGGAAAACACAAAAAAATTTAGCGGTGTTATCAACCAACACGTTAATGTGGGGGAGCGAGAAATCATCTTTCAGGCTTGCTCTATTCAAATCTCTGTAGTCAATGCATATCCTGACCTTTCCATCTTTCTTAGGCACATAAACAATATTAGCGACCCACGAAGGGTAATTCGTGACGGCAAGAAAAAAAGCATTCAACTACTTCTGAACTTCTTCTTTAATTTTGACTGCCATGTCAGGTCTCGTCCGTCTCAACTTCTGCTTGAATGGCGGAAATTCTTCTCAGAGAGGCAACCGGTGTACCACAATATTTGTTTCCATCCCAGGCATGTCTTGGTAAGACCAAGCAAAGATATCTTTATACTTACAGAGCATTTTAACTAATCTTCTCTTAACACTGTCTTCCAATGCAGCCTCAATCCTGACCTCTTTCTTGTCGTTTTCAGACCCAAATTAATGACTTCAATATCCTCCTGATGAGGTACAATGATCCTTTCCTCTTGCTTGAGAAGTTTGGCTAACTCTTCGGATAGTTCACAGTCTTCATCAGTCTCTTCTTCGGCTTGATGAATGCGATTATCAAAGTCATACGAAGCCATAGCTGAATTTGAATAGATGGTATCTGATAGAAAAGACCTGCATGATGATGTTTATGTTTATTATGCGATGCAACAAACAAACGCATTGCCATTTTTCTGTTTATAAAAATGCAAAAAACAAAAATAAGAAAAACAGGGATCACAATGTTTGAATGCAAAAAACGTCCTTTATTTATGATAAAGTGCAAATAACAAAAGGGCCCCACATATTGGGTCACTACGCCTTGGGTGTTGCACCCCAAAATTTGACCAACATTTTTTCACCTAGCTTGTGTTTCATTTCATTCACGTTAGCATTATCATTTGCATTTCATTGACATGTATGCATGAGATTAAGAGGTATGATTACCAATCAAGAGCTATACAAGACTATGAAGCTAGCTAAAAAGGTTATTCAAGTGTTCAAGGGTTGATACCCTTGTCAGAAAAGTTAAAAGATCCTCAGAGAGAGTAATTGAAGCCAAGTATGTGGGTCTCCTAACTTGAGAGTTGTGGGAAGCCATCAGATGATTCTGAGGTCATGAAGATGGACTTAAGGTCTTGATAGAACTCATGAGGAGTGTTGAAGATCACCTTGAGGCCTAGACAGGTCATTGTGCAAGATTAAGAAGGCTCAGCCATGAGTGGTGCAGCTAGGGTTTGACTGGGTCAACCCTAAGTCAACTGATGATTTGAAGAAGGTTGAGACTTAATTCAAGAGCCATGTGATCATGGATTGATACATTGAGGTGTCCTAAGATTTATTTCAAGGTTAACTCATCATGATTGAAGAGTTTGAGAAGTTTCAAGCTAGGGTTTCTAAGACTTGACAGTGTAAAATCCCCTAGTTTGACCCCTATCTTCAAGGCAATTTAACTCAAGATATGATTGTCATCTCATCTTGACCCCAACATGGTTGTTGTAGGGAATGAGCTTAGCTTTAATTTGAGTATTATAAGTCCTTGATAGGGTTTATAGAACTCAAGTTATGAGCCAGACAAGTTACAAGTCATCTGAGGTATGTGAATTTGGAGCTTGAAAGTTACCCAACTTGCATGAAACGTTTGCCTAAGAAGGATGATTCCTATGAACTTTTGGTCAACATGAATGCTGTTCCTTATTCTCGTATCTTTCTAGATAGTACTATAAGTCCTTGATAGGATTTGTAGAACTCAAGTTATGGCTTTGACAAGTCAAGGGTATTTTGGGAAGTTATGATTATAGGTCATTTTTGGTTATAGGTCATTTTCACCAACTTAGACACCTCAAATGAAATTTTGTTCAACTTGAAAGTTGCTCAAAATGGGGTTTTAACCTTTTCCATGTAGCAAGGAGACATTGAAATGGCTCAAAGAAAGACTTGGTTCAAGAAGTGGTGAAAAAGGAAGGATTAAAATGGATTAAATGACCAAAAATTCAAATAAATCATTTTGTGTGCAAATGAAGCAAAGTAATATCATTTTTTGAATGGAAAAAGCATTTTAGAAACTTTGGCAATGTTAGAATTTTGGTTTGAGTCCCATATCATGCCCTTTTTCTTTGTTTCTTCATGATGAAGCAACATGCCATACACAAGCCATTGGATGAAAACAAGGAGGGAAACATCACCATTCATGTTCAAAATCTCATGAGAAGTTGAATGCAAGCTTGCTAAGGCCAAAACAGAGTGGAAATCGTGACTGGTGTAGGTGAGATTTTGGAGAGAATTTGAAAATCCAATTTCTCATTCTGAAGCTTTGAGAGAGTTCTAGATGATTCTAATGAGTTCTATATAAGTTGGCAAGTGTATTCAGTTCATTTTTTGGAAGAGATTGAAGCCTGAAGCAGAGAGTGAAGTTGAAATTTTAGAGGTGCAAGTTGAAATCGAGTTCTGAGTTCAAGGCCAATTCAGGGGAAATTGAAGATTGCATTAGCTTTGGAAGGAGTTTTGGAGTGTATCTGCATCATCTTGGAGGCTGAAGTGATCAAGAACCCCTTCTGTTACACCTCTGAACACAAGTTGGTAGATTTCATTTTTGTGCATAATCTAGGAGGAGATAGATAGAAATCTATAGGTGGTTAGGATCCTGATGATGTATAGATGGATTTGAGATGATTAATTTGGGAATTAGAGACAAGTTAGGATGTGGATCATTTTCTGTTGAAGCTGAATTCTTGCAATTCTTGGATTGATAATCAAGATTAGATAGGGGAAATTGATCACCATGAGATAAGGATCATGTCTGTGCATTTAATTGAAGTTCTGAGGAGATTCAAGAATGAGGTGTATTTTGGAATGGCTATCGGGTTTGAAAATCCATGGAGATTTAGATGATTCTAAGGCTGGATTCATGATCAGCATGAAAAACTGGACAAGATGATGTATCATTTTGTAATTTTTGATGAACTGTGTGTTTGACCTTACCGGAGAAGACGGTGGCGCCACTGCTCAGGCCACCGTCTGAACTCTCCCTCCATCTGAATTCAAATTGGGGACGATGCACTGCAAGCGTTGGATCTTGCTGAAGACTTGACCAAGTAATGCAAGTAGACGGCCACGATTGCTTTGAAAAGTTGGACTGTTGACTGAAGCCAATACGCACCGTTTCATTTAATTGAAGCGCCTGGGCTTAATGACTGGATTGATATCCACACCCCCCATCTGGCCCAATCCACTGATTGCATTTGCTATTTGGCACGCCACTTTTATTAATTCTTTTGTTTTTCTTTTAATTTCTTCACTTCATGCTAGTTTGAAAATAATTCATGAAAAATAGGAAAATAGGTCAATTAATTCCAGGTTTTTTCCCCCTGATTCATGATTGAATCTAGAATTTTGTTGAATAAAAATATTAGGAAAATCATGCATTTTTATTTTATGTGCATTTTTTACATTTTATTTGATAACAAAATTACCATGGTTGATACCTCTGTTTGATGATTTTAGTGTGATCACTTGGTGATGAGTTTTGGCTTGATATTTTGTGTGTGATTAGCTTAGACGTGTATTCTCCCATAGTATTTTTCTCACATTTTTGTGATGAAATTAGGTGGTGTTTTTAGGTTGAAACTTTAGGTGCTCCCTTTTAGAGTTTAAGTTTAGTACCTTGTAGTGTAGAATTTATTTCTAGGTCTTATTTGAGGATTTGATCTCTGGAATTAACATGGTAGAGTCATGATTGACTTAGGTTCCCATAGTTATTTTTGTAGGATTTTATAATTGATTTTAGTATTTTAGTTAGGATTAACTTTAGTACTAGATTTTAGGTGATCCTAACTTGCTAGTTCAACTAGAATGATTTCATTAGTTCCCTTAGACTAGGGTTTTGTTTCTCTTACTCTTGGATGATGATGAAGACTTGTGTGGGCTGCTGTGGAATGCATGGTGGAGCTTGGACTTGAAGATTTCTCTCCCTTTGGTGTAGTTTGTTTAGGGTTAAGGATTAGGGTTTTACGGAGATCTCTTAGAATAGATTTTCTTCCTTCATGAAACATGGAAGGTGTTGATCACTTCCATTCCTCCCTATGATGTAAGGTCCCATTGTGAAGGCCCCATCCCTCCTTTGGTAGGATGTGTGGCTCCTCACAAGTTGGTAGAACCTTTGAGGGTTCCTTTCCTTGATGGTGGAGTGCTTAGAGGTGACCTTTGGTCTTCACTTTGCTTCTCCCTATCCCCACCTTGCTCTTGTTAGATGAATCTTTCTCCCTTACTAGACGATGGAGTTCCTTGTTAGAAGATTGAAGATGCTAGAGGTTGCCCCTTCCCCCTTGTTTGAAGACTGCCCTTGGAGAAAGCTTGAAGATCAAGAAGAACAAGTTGACACTTGTGAAGAAGATCAAATTGAGATTGAAGAAAGAGCTGAAGCTTGAAGAAGATGAATAACAAGTTGACACTTGTGTCTGATACATTGAAAGCTTGAAGAAGCAAGTTGACACTTGCTATTGAAGAGGAAAAGCCATGAAGAACAATTCCAGACTGAGGACTGAGTTGCTGTCAGAGGATTGCTTTGCTGTGAAGCTGGGGGAAGCTATTGATCTGTTTTCTTTCCTGTCTGTTTGCTTTCTGTGCAACTGTATTGATGTGACTTGTTTGATTTGCTTGATGTATTAGAATAAGTTCATGTTTATATTGTGTTAAACTAGGAGCATGATTGCATTAGAGGTTGAGTTGCTCCCTCTGCTTGTATTTTTACTGTATGGCTTTGCTTGCGGGTATTCGGTAGAGCCCTGCTCCCTTGCCTATGTGGTTTGTGATTTGCTTGATGGCATTTTATTTCTTCTGTATGATTGCAGTTATTCATATCTGGCTTGAGGTTGAGACGAGCTTGTGGAGGCTGATGCCCCACACACCTTTCCTCCCTCACTTGCATTGCATGCATTTTACAGTTGTTTACTGTTTACTGTTTAAGCTGATGCTTTATCTGTTTCTGTTTATCATTGACATGATCCCTTAGGAATCTCACTTCCTTTGATAAGGAAGTGATGATTAGAACTTTAGGTTGAAACCTATGCATGATAACTTCTAGGAGTTCCCTGTTTCAAACTTCAACCATAGGATGAATCCTTGGCATGACAACATTAGGACTTGACAGTCTCCCCATAGAAGTCGTTCTCTTCTCATCTTGAAACAACAGTAAAAAACATAATAAATGCAAGTTAGTATAAGCGCGTTACGAGCCTTAAGCTACTTGGGTAATGATAATTGAGCGGCCTCCTCTCAATCGTCTAGAATGTTTAGTATACGTCCTTTGGACGATATGCGACGCATTCGTTCCCAGGTCATAGTCTCTAGTGTTGTACGAACTACAGACAACTAAAAAACAGTTCTTCCGTAAAAGACAGAAAATAAACTTCAAACCTTTTTGCCCCGTGGGCCCATAATTCAAAGGAAGCTTTTCTGAAGAAAAGAGTGTCGTTAACTCCCAGTTCTACCGCAAACGGTAACGTCTAAGTCTCCAAGGGTCGAGCTGCGTACACCAAACTGCTGGAACTGTTTGTTAACCCTACTCGAAGAACAGATGAATCTGAATCTCCGTAATCCGCATTATCCCGAACTACGTAAGCTCTGATCTCTCATATCTGTTGAGAGTACATAGGCACAATACTGATGTATTGGCGAGCCACCTTCCCCCATTCGTTAACCCGTAGTTAGTCGAACTACGTTGACTCTGATTTCTCATTCTCTGATGAGAATACGTAGGCATAAAGTGCGACGCTTTGCCGAGTCATTTTCTTTTCTTTTTAGACTGGCCTTGATAGGTAGATAGTAAAACCAACCCGTCAGATGAACACAACAAGCGTGGATCCCATCGAGTACGATGGACGTGAGGGGTGCTAATACCTTCCCCTTGCGTAACCGACTCCCAAATCCAGACAATGGTTGCAATGACCTTGTCTTATACCTTTTTGTCAGGTTTCTTCGATCGTTTCCTTTCCCGTTCTGAGGGATAAATAACGAAAGGTGGCGACTCTTCTGTTTTGCCGGCACCTTATTTTTGCGGAAGCGACAGCTGGAGACTCTGCTGGGGACTGCGATGGTTCTCTAAGCGAGTCTTGTCTTGGATTCTCTTCCTGGCTGTCTGGGTCATCCCCAGCAGCTGGCGACTCTGCTGGGGACTTGATAGTTTCCTGGGATCCAACGTCCCTTATGCGAGTCAATCTGGGGATCCAACGTCCCCTGCGAGAGTCAATCCTAGCGCTTGCGTGTTTACTTGTTGGGTTGTGTTTATTTATCGCATTTTATTTCCCGCACTTTATTTTCAGTATGATATGATTATCTGTATGGTTGTGGGAGGGGCATTCTGATGAGTGAGAAGCCAGACCCAGGCTTGAGAGCTACATAGTATTAGAGTGGGTTAGCGGAGGACGTGCTTGCTTTGCTTGCATCTGTTCCCATGTAATCCACACTCAGACGAGGTTTTCTTTGATGGCTTCCTATCGGTCCTTTGGACTCGAGGGGTTGTTGGATCTGAGGATTGTCGACTCTGGGAACCGATCATTTGGAATTCAGCTAAGTGAGGCCGCTTCAAGAGATGATGATGCCACACCTCCTGGGTATCGTATCATCATTTCTTGAAAGTCTGTGACGCTGATGACCGCATAGGATGCCAAACCTTTTCCGTGATTTGGTCCATACCTGTGAGCAGGGTCGGGTGTTGCAGGAAACCTTAACCTTCAAACTACCTGGTTTTCTTGACAGTAAATCAGTTTTATTGGTGTCAGAGGTTCTCATCATCAGATATGTGTTTGTTCTTGACAGAGCAGATTTATGGTCTGGTATAAGGGGTTCTTCTCATCAGAGATATGTTTGTTCTTGACAGAGCAGATTATGGCCCATGTCCTTAACAACACAGTCATCTTGATCTCCTGCTGCATGATTGCATTTTGCATTGTTGGCATCCTCATTTGCATATCATTAACGTGTGTTTGTGTTGCAGGTGCATATTTCTCCCCTGATTCTAGTGATCTTGATCCTCACGGCAGATATGGCATCTCTGAAGAAGACTGTGGCTTACAAGCTACCAACACCTGACATCTGAGAGTTACGGACTTTGATTTCTTTGGCTGATAAGACAGTGATGGAGAGTTTCAGACAGAGTTATGGGAGACTTCTGGGTAATGCGTATAAGCTTCCTACGTACGAGTTGAATGGCCTCTACGCTCTGCTGCAGTTTTACGACCCACAACTCAGATGCTTTGTGTTTCCAGACTATGTCCTCGCCCCGACCTTGGAAGAGTACTCTGACCTATTAGGGGTGCCTTTGATGAATCAAATGCCTTACTACCGTGTTGAGGGTGAACCCAAATTGAGTAAGCTGACTGACGCTCTGCATGTAGATGAGTCTGAATTGGAAGGGATGGTATCCAGAAAGATCGGAGTTCATGGTTTCCCTTTGCCTTTCCTGATGGAAAAAGCCCAAAAGTTTGCCGAGAAGGGTCGCTGGGATGTGTTCAATGCCTTCTTAGCTCTTTGTATCTATGGGATCATGCTATTCCCAAGTCATCTGGACTTCATAAGCGTGGATGCTTGCCATATATTTGCCTCCGGGAATCCAGTGCCCACTCTCCTCGGAGACGTCTACCATTCAGTTCACAGCAAGAATGAAAACAGAAAGGGGAAGAACGTGGCGTGTTGTGCTCCTTTACTGTATAAGTGGTTTGCTAGCCATCTCCCTAAGTCAGGACCGTTCATTGATTCTGCTGGGTCTTCGCCCTGGTCTGCATGTTTGATGGGTTTGACTGCTGACAATATCATCTGGTTCGATAGAGATCTGCTGGGCAAAGATATCGTGTATAGCTGTTGTGGCTTTCCAAACGTCCCCTTGGTCGGAAGGAATGGATGTATCAGCTACAATCCATCTCTGCTGGTACGACAATTTGGGTATGCACTACGAGGTCCTCCTGAAGAGGAAGAGATACGGGAATCTCTGTATCTCACAGGGTTGCTTGAAGGCGACACTTTGATCAAGGTACAGAATGCTTGGAGCAAAATTCACCGGAAGGGGAAAGTCTTGCTGGGGAAAAGCAACAACAAGGCCTTTGATCCGTACGTGACTTGGGTTCGAGAGAGAGCCGCCAAGTTTCTAATGTTGTTTCCTGCTGTGGAACCATTGTATCCTCTTGTGCACAAAGAGCCTACTACAGTTGATATTCAGAAATTCAACCAGGTACTCCAAGAGAAGGAAGAGCTATGAAAAGCCAACGAAGAGTTGGAAAAAGAGATCGCTCAGCTATGGAGGGAGAAGAGTGAAGCTGTTTATACCTGCAAGAAGCAGACAGAGATGATCAACCGTCTAGGCTCCAACCTAACCAAAGAAACTGATGCTAGGGAACGTCTGGGGTTGGATCTAAAGTCAGTACATGGCATGTTGACAACCAAGAAACAGGATCTGGACAGAGTGTACCAGAAGTTAACCCAGTACGAGAGGGTCTGGGGCAGCACCATAGCCAAGTACAAAGAGCGGGAAGAAAAGCTGAAGCAGCGAGTAGCCGAGCTAGAAGCTCAGATTATGGTGAATGACGAGAAGACAGAGGCTGAAACCTCACTGTAACGAGACGTCCAGTATAGATTGGCTGAAGCCGAGGCGGATTTACAAGATTCTCAACTCCGGGCTGATGCTAAAAGGAGAAGAGTCGAGAACCATTCTGAAGAAGGTGTTTCTAGGAGCGTTGCCGAGACCTCCCAGAGTCCATCAGGCAGAGGGACCTGCTGGCCCAGGTTTTTCTTACTCAGTCAGATCACCCCGCTACAAAGAAGTTGATAGAAGATTTTCGTGCCCGTGACCGCACCTGATCTGTTTGTATTTTCTTTGTACATTTTATGCATTGATATGCTGATCACCACCAGGTCTGTTGGTTGGGGTCATGCCTTGTTGCTTCAGTTGTATGTGATTACAGTTGTACGCTACCCGAGCGGGCTTTTCAGATAAATATATGAGGATTTCTTTTCCATGATTAGATGATAGACTTTATTTGTCTCGGAAACTAGGATCAGGGGGGGGGGGGAATCTCCCCAAGGCACAGACACACATCGAGCACCTTGTCGTTTTTTCTAAACCTTTGTGTATGCAGGTTGTTCTAGGATTGATCGAAGACCGATCCACCGCTATCCGACCAGAGTGAATCAAGCTAGAGCAATGGAACAAGTGCAAACTGACGTCCAGGAACTCCGAGAGAGGATGGACCGCTTCATGGAGCTCATGCAAGTGGTTGCCAACCGCCAAGACCAGCTCAGAACATTGGTCTAGCCTCTGATCTCAAGGGTTGACAGCAACGGTGTGCTCCACAGTGGGAGTGTTCCAACCCCTCCTCCTGTTGAAACTCCTCAGACTGGCATCCCCGTGACCGGGGGGAATGGAAGTGGTAACGGTAATGTGATCACTAACATCGGGCTCAATGGTAATACGACTGGCGTCGGTAATGGAAACTTTGAGGCTAATGGCAACGCCGAACTAGGCAATGGCAACACAGGTGCTGGAAACCTGTATGGGCCTCATCCATGGCTAGAAGATCGTCAAGAAGATTTGTTCTCATAGAGGAATGCTGAAGGAGAACTGAATGCTGAAGCAGGTTTAAGGCACTCGAGGGCAAAATGAGGAATTTCGAGAACCTGAACACTATGGGGGTCGACATGACTAAATTGGGATTGATTTCTGATTTCAAGGTGCCTCCTAAATTCAAGGTACCCGACTTTGAGAAATACAAGGGCACCACTTGCCCTCGTGTCCACTTAAGGTCATACTACCGAAAGATGTCCGCTCACTCTGAAGACGAGAAGCTGCTGATGCACTTATTTCAGGATAGCTTGTCCAGGTCATCCTTGGAATGGTACATGAGTTTGGAACCCACCAGTGTGCACACTTGGAAGGAACTGGCTGAGGCCTTTGTACACCATTATCAGTATAACAGTGACTTGGCTCTGAACCGGGTTCAACTGCAGAACTTGTCACAAAGGAGCAATGAAGGGTTCAAAGAATACGCCCAGCGATGGCGTGAATTAGCAGCTAGAGTTCAGCCGCCGATGGTTGAACGAGAGCTTGTTGAGATGTTTGTAGCCACTCTCCCAAGGGTCTATTACGAGAAACTAGTCAGCGGTATGTCAGGGAGTTTCTCAGATCTCATCATTACTGGCGAGCACGTCGAGAATGGGATCATATTGGGGAAAATTCAAGGTGGTGAGCTGTCCTCAGCTGGAGGAGGAAAGAAACCATATGGTAACAAAAGGCGTGAAGGAGAGACGAACGCCGTCTCCAACGCTCGAAGGAAGGGTAAAAGCCAGCGCCAGCAGGTGGCTAGCATAACCATCCTTGCTGTCCAACAACCCCAGCCACAACAGCAGCCGCAGCAGCAACAACCAAATCAGCAAGGGTACAGAAAGTATCAGAACAGGGCACCTCTGTCAAGTCGTCACCTCGAGACGCCGCCCATGTCTTATGCTCAGTTGTTACAAACTCTGCTCCAATTACAGCTAGTCCAGAAAAGAACCCTGGCTCCCTTGACAGGAGCACCTCCGCAAGGTTATGATGCGAATGCAACATGTGACTTTCACTCAGGGGCACCTGGCCACACGATAGAAAACTGCAAAGCCTTCAAGCACAAGGTGCAAGATATGGTGGATGCTAAGATCATCAATTTCTCAGATAATGTGCCGAATGTCACAAAGAACCCTATGCCGAACCATAGGGGAGGTGGGGTGAATGCCATTATTGAAGAAGAGGATTTAGATGTGTTGACTGATGTTAAGGATCTGAAGACGCCGCTTAGCTTCGTTAAAGCCAAGCTGATGAAGAGAGGATTCTTTCCGGGCTGTAGAGAATTGTGTATGGGCTGTGCGACCTGTCCTGATGGATGTGAACAGTTGATAGAGGGCATTTAGAGTCTGATGACCGAAGGAATCTTGTAGTTTAGCCGAAGGGCCGAAGCTGGATCAGGAGAGGTAATGCTGAAGCAGGATGATGAGGTTGCCACCATCACCATCCCTCGCCAGACGATAACCATTTCTGCACTCAGGCCGCCCACAATTACCATCACAAAGGTTGGGCCAATACCTTTTGAGAGCACCAACGCTGTCCCGTGGCACTATGGGGCAGACGTCTACTGTAACGGACAAAAGTTAGAACTTGAACCATCTGGGCAGTCTGTGGATAACCTAGTAGGAACTAGCGGAATCACACGTAGCGGAAGGGTATTTGCTCCACCTGAGATTGTGGTTGACAAAGTAGACCAAGTTGAGAAAACCGTCAAGGGAAAGAGTAAAGCCGTTGAGGAAACCCCTCGTGGGGTAGAGAATGACTTACTTGTAAAGGACGCTGAAGAGTTCATGACGTTGATCAAAAAGAGTGATTAGAAGATCATTGACCATCTTCATCAAACACCCTCGAAAATTTCCATCCTGAACTTGTTGTTGTGTTCGGAGTCGCATCGCAATGCGCTGTTAAAGGTTTTGAATGCCACGTATGTACCGCAGGAAATCTCGGTCAACCAGTTGGAAGGGGTGGTAGCCCACGTGAATGCTGGAAACGGGTTAGGGTTCACTGACCTGGAGCTGACGTCGAAGGGGAAAAACCACAATAGTGCCCTGCACATCTCGATAGAGTGTAGGGGAACGGTTATGGCTCACGTATTGGTGGACACTGGGTCATCGCTCAATGTTCTTCCGAAGAAGGAATTGATGAAGTTAGATACTCGAGGATTGATTTGCACACCCAGCGATCTGGTTGTGAAGGCGTTCGATGGAACCAAGCGTCATGTCTTTGGAGAGGTAACTCTGCCAATCCAAGTTGGGCCGGAAACTTTCGACGCAGTCTTCTACATTATGGATATAATACCAGCCTACAGCTGTCTCTTAGGCCGGCCATGGATCCATTCTGCCGGTGCCGTGACCTCCACGTTACACCAGAAACTCAAGTATGCTGTAGGGGGCAGCATTGTAACTGTATGTGGCGAGGAAGACATAATGGTGAGCCATTTGTCGTCCTTCAAATATGTTGAGATGGATGGGGAAATCCACGAAACCCTATGTCAGGCATTCGAAGCTGTTATGGTCAAGGACGTGACTCCTGTAATGATTGAGAAACCAGAGATGACTCTCTCTTCCTTCAAGGAAGCTCGGGCCGTTGTTCAAGCCGGATCTACCCCAGGCTGGGGACAGGTTCTAGAAATACCTAACAAACAAGATAAGTTTGGGTTAGGATATTCTCCTACGGCTGAAGCCTCCTCTTCTCACAGTGCGTCGTGAGGTAAAGGGCCGATCCAGTTTACCAGTGGCGGGGTGATATTTGAAAGTGTCAACGCAGTGTCTGAAGACAGCGAAGACAACGATTGCGACCTGGATTCCTGGATCCAGCCAAGCAAACTAGGCCAGAGCCTCACCAACTGGTCCATCAGGGATACCATCCAAGTGACAGGCAAAGAGTAATGATTTACTTTCTCCAATTATTGTACAACCCTATGTCCTACCCGGGGCATAGTGGTTTTATTGTCAGGGCCTTGTTTGGTTATGTACATGCATTTTACCAATAAATCAAAAAGGCATTTTTCTTCATATTCAAATGTTGTGATCTCTGTTATTCCTGTTTTATATTTGTTTTAAAAAACAATAAAATGGAAATAGGGTTTGTGCAAACCTGCATATCCTTGTCTTAAGTTTAACCCTTGTTATTGCAGGATCCACATAGCAGATGACATCGACTATGGACCTTCTACGACTCACTTCGACTTAGATTGCCCGATCTATCAAGCCGAAGAAGAGATTGATGAAGACGAAGAACTTCCCGAAGAGTTGGCCTGTTTGTTGAAACAAGAAGAGAAAGTTATCCTGCCTCACGAGGAAGAGATTGAGATTGTGAATTTGGGTTCTGAAGAACTGGTCAGGAACGTCAGGATAGGGTCTGCATTGCAGAGTGATGTCAAGCAGAGATTAGTCGAGATGCTTCGAGAGTATAGTGACGTCTTTGCTTGGTCATACAAAGATATGCGCGGACTTGATACTGACATTGTGGTCCATCACTTGCCGCTGCGAGAAGATTGTCCTCCCGTTAAGCAGAAGCTCAGGAGGACACGACCAGATATGGCCGTTAAGATCAAAGAAGAAGTGCATAAGCAGCTTGATGCTGGCTTCTTAGCGGTCACTACTTACCCTCCGTGGGTCGCCAACATAGTGCCTGTACTGAAGAAGGACGGTAAGGTGCGAATGTGCATCGATTATCGGGATTTGAATAGGGCGAGCCCTAAAGATGATTTCCCGCTCCCTCATATTGATGTGTTGGTCGACAATACAGCTCAGTTCTCCGTATTTTCGTTCATGGATGGCTTCTCCGGCTACAATCAGATCAAGATGGCGCCAGATGACATGGAGAAAACTACGTTTATTACACCCTGGGGAACATTTTGCTACAAGGTAATGCCTTTCGTTCTGAACAACGCAGGGGCCACTTACCAACGAGCAATGGTTACTTTGTTTCATGACATGATTCACCATGAGATTGAAGTCTATGTTGATGACATGATTGCGAAGTCCCAAACGGAGGAGGGACATCTGGTCAATTTGCTGAAGCTTTTTGAGAGGCTTAGGAAATTCAGGTTGAGGCTGAATCCTAACAAGTGTACTTTCGGAGTACGGTCTGGAAAACTACTGGGGTTTATCGTGAGTGAAAAAGGCATCGAGGTTGATCCTGCGAAGATAAAAGCAATACAAGAAATGCCAGCGCCAAAAACCGAAAAAGAAGTTCGTGGTTTCCTGGGCAGAATAAACTACATTGCAAGGTTTATCTCTCAGCTCACGGCCACGTGTGAACTGATGTTCAAACTACTGAAAAAAGATCAGGGGATTATCTGGAACGAGGATTGCCAGAAGGCATTTGATAAGATAAAACAGTATCTACAGGAACCTCCGATCTTGATACCCCTAGTGGCCGGAAGACCCCTAATCATGTACTTGACAGTTCTGGAGAATAGTATGGGGTGTGAGGGGTAAAACCAACCCGTCAGATGAACACAACAAGCGTGGATCCCATCGAGTACGATGGATGTGAGGGGTCCTAATACCTTCCCCTTGCGTAACCGACTCCCGAATCCAGACAATGGTTGCAATGACCTTGTATTATACCTTTTTGTCAGGTTTCTCCGATGGTTTCCTTTCCCGTTCTAAGGGATAAATAACGAAAGGTGGCGACTCTTCTATTTTACCGACACCTTATTTTCACGGAAGCAACATTGGGCAGAATGTAGGACTGAACATAATCAAAACAATGAACATTACTCTGCAGTAGTAACATGAATGATTTCTTCAATAGTTCAGTTGCACAACTTTTGGCCAGGAGTACATGGACGAATCCAGGCATCCATATCGCAATCACTGCCACCTTCGTCATCTTCAATGGCATTAATCCTGTCACCTTCGGAATGTCTTAAGAAGAACTAGAGGGTTTGTATCCTAGGCCGAACTTGTCCTGCTTGACGGGAACATTAAGAACTTGGCCCCACTTCTAAGAAGAACTTGATTCTACGATAACACGGGCTTCTTTGAACGATGACATGGAAACCTATGGGTCGTTGACTTCTGCAGGAGGCTTCTCCTGAGTCTGAACTGTTTCAAATTTTTGGTAGAGTGTTTCATGGATCTCCCCATCCACTTCCACATGTTTGAAGGATGAAAAATGGCTAACCATGATACCCTCTTCACCGCATACTGTAACAACTTTCCCTTCCATCATATATTTCAGCTTCTGATGCAACGTTGAAGTAATTGCTCCCGCAGCGTGTATCCAAGGTCGGCCAAGCAAACAGCGGTATGCTGGATAGATATCCATAATGTAAAAAGTTGCATCAAAGATCTCTGGTATAACCCGAATAGGCATGGTGATCTCCCCCAAACACTGATCTCTTAGATCCATCAAAAGCCCTCACAACTAAATCACTTGGCGTGCATATCAAACCTTGAATATCTAATTTCATCAATGCCTTCATCGGCAACATTTTAAGGGATGATCCTGTATCAACGAGGACATGCGACAGTAGGGACCCTCTACACTCCATAGATATGTGCAAGGCATGGTTGTGATTCCTTCTGGCAGGAGTCAAATCCAAATCAGTAAAACCCAGGCCATTACCAGCATTCACATGAGCCACTACCCCCTCCAGCTGATTAACAGAAATCTCTTGTGGCACAAACACCGAATTTTGAATTTTCAATAGTGCATTTTGATGTGCCTCCAAACACAATAACAGTGACAGAATAGAGATTTTGGTTGGTGTCTGGTGCAGATGATCCATAATCTTATAATCACTTTTGCAGATAAGCCTCATGAATTCTTCAGTGTCTTTAGAAAAAGAATCACCACTAGTCTGTTGTTGCGCATCCTCGTCAACCATTTCCTTCCCTTTTCCCTTTGTCAACAATATTTTGCGGTGGGGAAAAGATCCTGCCACTTCTAGTGATATCATCGGCACCCACTATATTTTCAACTGAGGAACTTCTGTACAAAGACCCTGTTAACTATTGCTTTTGTCCATTGCAAAACACATCTGCCCCATAATTCTAGGGAATGGCCTTGGTGCTTTCATATGGTATCGGTCCTGGAATGGTAATGATAATCGGAGCTGGCCTTGCAGTCGCTTAAATATTGATTGTCCGATATGGAATAGAGATTGTAGCAGCTTCATTCCCTTCATTATTCACCTTATCCTCAACGTCTTCTCCTACAACCCTGTCAAACTGTAAAAAACCATCATCAATCTTTCTTTGAATACCCTTCTTCAAAAAATCACAGCCCTCAGGTTACACTTTACACTCTAAGCAGTCAGTAGAACATCCCGGAAACACTCCCCCCTTCAACATATTAGCCTTCACGAAACTCAACGGTGTATTTAAATCTTCAACATTAGTTATCAAGTTCAACCTTTCTCCCTCAATAACGGTATTAGATCTCGCCACCCCATGATTCAGCATCAGGTTTTGATTCACATTAGGCCCCTTGTTGGTGAAGTTGATAGCCTTTGAATCAAGCAAGTCCTGAACTCTGTGCTTGAAGGATTTACGATTGTCAATATTGTGGCCTGGAGTTCCTGAATGAAAATCGCATCGGGCATTCGCATCATAACTAGAAGGTGGTGTACCAGTGAGAGGTGCCAAAGTTCTCTTCTGAACCAATTGCAACTGCAATAGATATTGTAACAACTGAGAATACGGCATCGGAGAAGTCTCTAACTACCTGTCAGCCATTCTTGGTCTAGCAATATAAGGTCGTGGTGCATTAACTCGTTGCTAAGGTGCAGCCGGAATAGCCATAGTAGCAACTTGTTGATGATAACGAGATTGCATTCTACCTTTAACCTTGTGGGAAATAGCATTGGCATCCCCTTCCCTCCTTTTAGCGTTTGCTGAATATGGTTTTTTTGCTCCTCCCGAAGAGGATCCACCACCATTTGGAATCTTCACAGACTTAATCCCACTTTCGACTCTTTTACCAGCCATCACCAGATCAGAAAATCCCACAGACATACAACCTATCAACTTCTCAAAATACACACCAGGAAGTGAAGCCATGAATATATCGATCAGTTCTCTTTCCACCATAGAAGGTTGCACCCTCACTGTTAAATCTCGCCATCTCTAGGCGTACTCTTTGAAGCTCTCAGTATTCTTTTGCGACAAACTCTGCAGTTGTACCCTGTTTGGTGCTAGATCACTACTATACTGACAGTGATTAATAAAGGCCTCAGTCAATTCTCTCCAGCTGGGGATATGAGTCCTCTCCAACCCTATATACCATTCCAAAGACGCTTCTTCCAGATTGTCTTAAAAAAAATGCACTAACAGCTTTTCATCATCAGAGTACGCAGACATTTTTCTAAAATATGCTCGGATGTCTACTGTCGCTACTGCGAAAATCGGCGCCGGCTGAACAGAAGAGTCGCCACCGTGCGTTATTTATCCCACGGGAGGGAAAGGAAACGCTCAGAGTAAACCTCGCACAACACGGGAAAGGTATGGTCGTCGCAACCAAAACCTGGATTCGGGAGTCGGTTACGCAAGGGGAAGGTATTAGCACCCCTCACGTCCGTCGTACTCGACGGGATCCACGCTTGTTTTCGGGTATGGATTATTATTCTATCTAAACTATAGGTCAGGGGTTAAAAAGAAAATAAAACTGAAAATAAAAATGACTCGGCAAAGTATCGCACTTTATGCCTACGTATTCCCGTCTGGAACGAGAAATCAGAGTCAACGTAGTTCGCCTACCTACGGGAAAGGAGGGGAAGGTTGCTCGCTAGGATATCGCATCCTATGCCTACGTACTTCCACACGGCATGAAAGATCAGAGCAAACGTAGTTCGGGCCACGTATGACACAAGTCTGTCTTGGTTGATTTTATTCCTTCTGAAAAAGGTTTTCCTGATTAAAAGTCCAAGCGGACAAAAATGACGTTTTGATGAGTTCACATTCTTTTACGAAAGAAGTGTCTTTTATTGTGTTTGAAATTTTATTATGTTTTTCTGTGAGTTTTGAGAAAGAAGAGACAGAACTCTAACCTATGGTTGCGAAGGGAAACAAACTAACCTGATGTTATCATGCATGGGTTAAGACCTAGTGTCTATCATGCTCCTCTCTTGCACAGAGAGAAACAGAGATCCTACGGGATAGGCAGAAACAGAAACAATAACAGATATAATAAAGCGGTAAAATGCATGGATGCAACAGTACAAGCGAGGCAAGGGAGTCCCACTCAACCTCGAACCTAGAAAACAATAGGCGAAAGTGAACAGGCTTCACTTTCAACCTAACAGGGTAAACAGCAAACAATACAACCAGGAAATCCAAACAATACATCAGCAATGAAATACAACAGAAAAATAAACAGCATCAGCAGCTCTGAATCAACATCTGGCTCCAAGTAATCTCCACTCAGCTACAGGCTTCAACAAGCATCAATTTCCATCTTCAAGACCTTCAGGCAAGGGCTTTGATCATCAGTCTTCTATAAGCAATGGCTTTTCTTCAAGTCTCCAATCTTCAGGGATGAACATCAGTCAACAAGAGGAGAGGAATGTTAAACAGTAAATTGCCTACCAAGGGTGGCTCATTAACTGTTAACATTAGACAGACAGGTTTCTCTCAAAAGTTCTATCTTTCAAATACATTCACTGATCCTTCCAAAGGAAGGAGGTGGATATTTGAAAGAGACTTTGAATCATAGAGAAAGGATAGAGGCAAACAAAGCCATCTATGTTTGAGAAGCAAGCTTTCTAATCTAGAGCTCTGCCTAGCTCCTAGACCCTAGTCTCCTCAGCAGCTGCTGGCAAGAACCTCCTCCTCAACTTTGACAGTTAATCTTCAATCCCTGGCTCTCCAATGGTCTTCATCTCCTCAAGTCTTCAGCTCTCCCAAGTCCCCAGACAATCCCAATACCCAAGCAAGCAAGCAATAATCCCCAGAGGGCACACCACACCAGTCAATCAGATATACAATGCAATAATAGCAGTAGGGGAGTCCTGACTTTTTCTCTAAGGGATCTAATAACTACCCATAGCCCCTATAGTCCCATAACTAATCTATTTAAACCCTAAGTCCTAAGGGAAAGAATCAAACCTCCTAAGTCATCACCTAAAAACCCTAATTTGTTCATGTTGTTCAAGCTTACATTAAGCACCTAAAATTAATTTCTAAAAATGGGAACTAAATTGAATCTACAAGTTCAATGTCTAATCTAAACAACCTAAAAAGAATGAACAAAAAATATGAAAGTATCTAATAGAACAAAAATTATTAAAATCATGCATGAAATGAAACTATTTAAAATGTCATTTATTTAGAAAATATGGGAAAAATATCAAATAAAAAATAAAATGCAATTTTTATTTTTTAGAATTTTCTAGACATCCTAAAGAAAATAATGCAAAAAGAATGAATTAAAAATGATTTTTTAGCTATTTATTATGAATTTTAGAAGATGCATAAAAAATTAAAGAAAATAAAAGAAAATAAAATGAAATAAAATGGAGGGGGTGAGAAAAGCATGGCCAGACAGTTCAGATAATTGGGCTTTACGCGCGTGGGGTGTCAATAGCATCTGAGCCCACTTCCCTCTATTTAAATGAAACGGTGCGTTTCAACATTTAAAATCTCCCTCCGTTTTCAGCTTTAATCGTGGCCGTTGGATGAGTCCTCAAGTCAAAGGTCAAAATAAGATCGTGTGGCTCATGTATCGTCTCCTACCTCCAGCAAACCCTAGGTTCTGCAACTCATCTCCATGCACGAACCTTACACCCTTCTGTTCTCCTTCAACTCTCCATGGATTCATTCGATGTCAAGAGCAAAATTACTCTAAATCTCTCCCTCTACACAGCCATAGCCTTAGTTCTTCCTAAAACTCACTCACAAAGCAAACTCGATGTGTATAACAGATCTGATCCACCATGTTCAACTGATATGGATCCTCTCAATTCTCCATGGAAATCATCCTAAACTAACCTACACCTCACCCTGGTCATTTTAAGCACTCAATCCAAGATTATTTCACACGATTCTTGTCATTCTAAGCTTCAACAGAAATGGTGCACCATAACCAATGTCCATGAAACTTGCTCAAACTTATCCAAATCAATCATCTCCCTTATCCTAACCAGTCTACACTAACAATTCCCTAAAATTCTCATTAAACTATGCAATTCGAAGGAGATAACCAACCTGTTATGATGCTGAAAACAGTGATGGCATACACTTGATCCAATGCTTGAAAGGTAGGGAAGTTGATCAGTAATCTTGGAGATGAATTCTGTATGCAATTAGAGAAGCTCCCAAGCTTTGAATCTTCTAATTCCAAGGTTCTTGCACTTTGAATGATGATGGTGAATATCACAATTCCTTGCTCAATTCTCCAAAGAAATGTATGGATTCTGATCTTTGTGTGATGATGATGAAGATTGAATCAAGAATGTTGAAGTTTGATGAGAGATTGAGAGAATTTGAGAGACTTATGCAAAAATGGAAAATGAGTGAAAATGGAGGTTTTTGACAAAATGATGGCACCAACCCTTGCATGATTCATCTTGCATGAATATATAGATGATATAGGAACCTCCTAGAAACTTGGAGAAGTTTCCCTTGAATGTTGATTATGTTTCTTATATTGCAAGCAACCATGGATAACTCTTAAATCTTGAACTAGACTCAAAATTCCACTTTAGCCAATGTCCTTAGAATGCCTTTTCCATTCAAAATGACCTATAATTTTGCATCATTTGGCCAAGATATGAAAAATACCATTTTTTAAGCCATTTTCCTTCATTAAATTCACCAATTTTGAAACCTTGTGCCATGGACATTTCCAATCTCTCATGGTCATTTTTCTAGACTCAAAATGTCATTTGGAGCAAGTTTGATGTTGGAAGTTTTTCCATTTGAAGCTTCCTTGCATGAGTTTTGGGCATAGGTTAAAATGACCTGTAATTCACAAATGACCAAAATACCCTTTGCTTGCCAAGACCATAAGTTGAGCTCCACACATCATATGAGGGCATGCTATACCATTCTAGAAAGCTAAGACAATGAGGAACAATTCTTATGTTGACCAGAAATTCACTTGAAATCTCCTTGAAGGGTAAAAGTTGCTTGGAAGTCAAGTCACTTTCACAGACAAAATTTCAGATACCTCAGATGACCTGTAACTTGCAAGGACCATAACTTGAGTTCTATAAATCTCCTTGATGTCTTCCACCACTCAAATTAAAGGTATTGAGATCCTCTACAAGTTCCATGTTGGCCAAGGATCCATTTGAAGCTTTCATTTTGACTTATCTTGCTTGGGAATTTGACCTAAACTAGGGGATTTTACACAAAAACCCTAATTTAGAAACTCCTCTTTTCCTTGATTTCTCTTGAATTATTCTTGGCATATCACCATATCCTCTTCTATATGTCAAATTATGAACCCCACATCTCTCCAATAGACTTGAATGCCCTTTAAATCAGTCAATTGACCTAGGGTTGACCTAGGGTTGACCCAGATGAAACCCTAGTTGACTGTCTTCAGCTGTAGTTCTTGTGCTCTCATCAATGACTTGTCTCCTTCTTTAAATGACTTTCTAAGTCTCTCATAATGTCTAGATACTCTCCATACCTTCAACTCACAGCTCACAACCCCCTTGTTGACCCTCAGATACCCTCAGCTGGGAGATGGACTCAAGGCTTGATCTGCTGAACTCTTTGCTTTCAAATCCTTTTCTGATGACTTGAATGAGATTGAACTGGGATAATAACCTCTTGATAGGCTTCTAAAGATGAGAATAGTGCTTGGTCCCTTGTTGGGTGATTTGCTATGCTATGATATGCAGATGATTAGTCTATGTACATGACTCTATATGCAAATGCTAATGATATTGAAACATAAACCCAATGAATAAGGTTGAGCAAATTTTAGGGTGTAACAGCTGCCCCTATTCAAGCGACTTGGACCCGATTGGGTGAAGAGCGAACGGCCTTCAAACCTTCGAGGTACGAGACGGTTGAATACTAAGAAACCCGGAAATTTGCCAACCGCAGAAATAAACTGCACCACTGTCTGGGTAACGACATCCACTGCTTGGATCTGACTGTTTGCAACTGCTCACTGATCTCGTAACGACCACGCTGGGGATTGTCTTCATCGTTCTGAAAAGGATTCTGTCATAACAGATTGCTTGCTTGTCCACGTTAGGACTCTGTCTGTCATCAATACGAAGAAATCTCAACTAAAACCTGTCCACGTTAGGACTCCACTTGCTGTTAACCCAGAAGAATCTCGGCAACGCCGCTGGGGATAATTCGTCTGTATTTCCATAAACTGAATCGTCCACGTTAGGAATAAAATTCTTCCACGTTAGGAGTAACACCTGTCCACGTTAGGAATAACATCGTCCACGTTAGGAGTAACATCTGTCCACGTTAGGAATCATCTCTTCTGTATCTGTCCACGTCAGGACTAAACCTTTCATCTTTCCACGTCAGGAAGCAATCTTCTTTCCACATAAGGAGAACTATATCAATCTGTCCACGTAAGGACTCCAATACCACTTGACCTGTCCGCGTCAGGACTCCAATCTTTCCACGTCAGGAATTCAACTTTAATCTGTCCACGTAAGGACTCCGCTCTTTCCACGTAAGGAATCCTCCTCCTATGTGTCCGCGTAAGGACTCAATCTTTCCACGCAAGGAAACCCATTCTTTTCCACGTAAGGAATCTCATCTTTCCACGTCAGGAATAAGCTTTCATCTTTCCACGTCAGGAATTGAAACCTCTTTTTCCATGCAAGGAATAGACTTGTCCACGTCAGGACCCCTCTTTCGTCTTGATTTGTCCACGTCAGGACTCAGGCACCTTCGACCGGCTGAGGAAATAAGACTTGTCCATGTCAGGACTCACACCTTTTCCTGATCTGCCCACGTCAGGACCCAGGTTTTGCCAACACGCAAAAAGATAACTGCTGAGAGTAACTGGTCCGCGTCAGGACACCAACACAAAGAGCAATCACTTTTTGTCAACGTCATGACTTCCCATTTCGCCAATTTCGAGAATCCGAATCTGCCCACGTTAGGACTAACACACTTCACCAATCCGGGGAAATAAACCTGTCCACGTTAGGGCGCCCACTTCTGAAGAAATCCCGTCAATATAGGAATAAATTGTCCACGTCAGGACTTAGTTCTCCAATGATCCCCACCCACAAACTTCTCAGCACCAACGTGACAGCGACTTTGAGGCGGACTCTTCTGGGGATATCTGAAAACCAAACTACCGGACGCCTGCTCTGATAACCGGCGGTGGCCTCTGAAATTCTGATTCATGGAACCCCTGATGACGACTAACTCTGCTTGGGAATAAAGAGAAACTTATCCTGATAACTCTGTGGGGAATACTGCCGAAACTGACATTATCATTGAATGTCTCATGCCGAGATCTTGAACGTTTGGTAGTTCATTTGGGCAAGAGCTCTCTCCACCTGCTGGGATACAGAAACCTCTTCAGCAAAATAAATGCTGAAGATAATGCCAACTCCGCTGGGGATAGCCAGGTGCTACAGAATTATTCCAGCAAAATAAATGCTGGAAGAGTGAAGTCGACTCAGCTGGGAAATTAGGAACTCAAACCAAACACCTTGTTGAGGTAACCCCCTGCTGGGGAATATAACCTTGCTGGGGAATAGCAGATGTGCATAGTATGATCGGACTTTCTGCTGGAGAGTGAACTGATATTACACAGTATCCCTGACAAAATAAATGACAGGAACCACCATCAACTCTGCTTGGGAGAGTCTTGATCTTCGAGTTCCGCTGGGAGGAAAGAACACTTGCTGAAAAGAGAACTCCGCTGGGGATAGGATGATTCTCTTGGGGAAAAATAACTGACTCCACTGGGGAAGAATAAATGACCTTACGGGGAAAGGGAAACCGCCTGAATACAGCTCACCAATTCGGAAATATTAATCTTCTGGGGCTGAACCATTCTGCTTGAGATAAGGAATCCTTCTGGGGGACACCACACTGCCTGCATACAGCCTACAATCTTTGAATCGTCAATTCCGTAGAGGATGAACGACTTTGCTGGATAATCCTTTTGTACAAGCTACGACTAGCTGGAGAGTTCTATCCTTCTTCAGGAAGAAACTGCATGACCTGCGCGAGGGCTGAGTCTTTAGTTATTGCAATCTTTTGATCATCTTCCTCGTATGGTTATGAGACCTGCAACAACACAAACAAGACAAGACAAGCCTATGCAACCAAATCAATTCAGGTTAGTGACGTTATTTTCAGTTAATTCAAAGCTTTAACATCTGTTGGCAAGGGCCAGTGGTTATACACATGCTAGTTTCAGTAAACTTAGGCGCTTTATCATGCACAAAATAGTAAAGAACCAACATCAAGTACTGAATAACGTATTTTATTGATTGGGCCCCTGAATGGGCGGAGTTTTGTACACGGATGTAACTCCTGAAATGAGGAAGCTACGCAAAGCAGATATATAAGTATGCACAAGAAGCATAAATACATTGACAAATTAAACTTGTACACATGTCGGCAACGGGATGCAGATGAACACCACGAACTGATCCTCCTATGACTCGCCCGACTCTAACGCTTTCTTGGTATCCACACTTCCGACGAGATTGTATCAGATAACCGACTCCTCAAATGTATTCTCCCGCATTGATGCTTATGGCAATTATCAAATTCGGACCGCAGTCATTTGCTTTTCAAATCCCTAACTTTTGCGTGAACCGCCCTTTACGGGTTTTCAGTTCACCGGGATACCCTTTTTTGCCGAAGCCGCCCAGTGTAGGTTTTCAACTTCGCGGGTGTACATTTTTTCAATTTTATCCCTAATTTTTGCCCGAACCTTTCATTCTGTTTTTGGTTCACCAGGATGCCCCCTTTTTGCCTGGACTCTCTTTTTCTGTCCAGCGGGTCTATTTTAAGCAAAGTATTTTTTAACTGCGTCCGAATTCACAGGTGACGTGAAGTCTTCGCCGTCCATAGTGGACAACAACAACGCTCCTCCTGAAAAGACTTTCCTGACAACGTATGGCCCTTCGTAGTTGGGGGTCCACTTGCCCCTGTGATCTGCTTGCGGCGGGAGAATCCTTTTCAGCACAAGGTCGCCCGTCTGAAAGCTCCGCGGATGTATCTTCTTGTCGTACGCTTTCTTCATTCGGCTCTGGTACAAACGACCATATGCTAGAGAAGCTAGCCTCTTCTCGTCCATCAAACTCAATTGATTCAACCTGTCTTTCACCCATTCTGCCTCGTCCAGCTGAACGTCTCGCAATACCCTCAGAGAAGGGATCTCAACCTCTAATGGTAGCACCGCTTCCATTCCGTATACTAACGAGAACGGAGTTGCCCCGGTTGATGTGCGTACCGTCGTACGATAACCGTGCAAAGCAAAAGGTAGCATCTCATGCCAATCCTTATAGGTCACCACCATTTTCTGAACGATCTTCTTGATATTCTTATTGGCCGCCTCAACGGCGCCATTCATCTTGGGTCGGTAAGGGGAGGAGTTGTGATGTTCAATCTTGAAGTTCTGACAGAGTTCCTTCATCATTTTGTTGTTCAGGTTTGAACCGTTGTCCGTGATTATCCGCTCGGGGATCCCATATCGGCAAATGATATCTCTTTTGATGAATCTGGCCACCACTTGCTTCGTTACATTTGCGTATGACGCCGCTTCCACCCACTTGGTGAAGTAATCGATTGCTACTAGAATGAACCGGTGCCCATTAGAAGCCGTCGGCTCGATCTTTCCAATCATATCGATTCCCCACGTTGAAAATGGCCAAGGTGATGACATCACCTTTAGAGGACTTGGAGGCACATGGATCTTATCAGCATAGATTTGGCACTTGTGGCACTTCCTCGCGAACTTGAAACAATCAGTTTCCATCGTCAGCCAAAAGTAACCTGCCCTCAGCAGCTTTCTCGTCATAGCATGCCCACCAGCATGTGTACCAAAGGTACCTTCGTGAATTTCCTCCATGAGAAGCCTTGCCTCTTTCTCGTCTACACAACGCAACAACACCAAATCGTGGTTTCTTCTGTATAATACGCCATCCGGGTTCAAATAGAAATTTCCTGCTAACCTCCTGAGGGTCTTCTGATCTTGACTGGATGCCCCAGCCGGGTACTCTTTATTCTTCAGGAAATTAAGGATATCAAAATACCACGGTTGGTCGTCGGACGCTTCATCAATAGCGAATACATAAGCTGGCCTGTCAAGCCGAGAGATAATGATTCGGGGAGCCTCGTTCCAGAAGTTGACTTTGTACATGGAAGACAAAGTAGCCAGGGCGTCAGCCATTTGATTCTCTGCCCGCGGCACATGATGCAATTCAACCTTGTCGAAGAAAGGCAACAATCTCCTTGCATAATTCATGTAATGTATCAAATTGGGCTGCCGTGTCTCCCATTCCCCTTTTATCTGATTCACTACCAGAGCTGAGTCTCCGTATACGTCTAGATGTTTGATTCGCAAATCAATGGCTTCTTCGAGCCCCATTATACAAGCTTCGTATTCGGCCTCATTGTTGGTAACGGCAAAGGTCAATCGGGCAGTAAACGGGATGTGCGACCCGTGTGGAGTGGTGATGATTGCCCCTATTCCGCTGCCGTAAGCATTTACAGCCCCGTCAAATATCATCTTCCATTTGGACCCCAACTCTGGTCCCTCGTCTGGCAACGGCTCTTCACAATCTTTCATCTTTAGGTACATGATATCCTCGTCAGGAAAATCAAACCTCATCGATTGGTACTCTTCAATAGGCTGCTCCGCCAGATACTCAGACAGCACACTCCCCTTTATAGCCTTTTGCGAGACGTATTGAATATCATATTCAGTCAAGACCATCTGCCAACGGGCAATTCTACCTGACAACGCCTGCTTTTCAAATACATATTTGATAGGATCCATCTTCGAGATGAGCGTGGTTGTATGATTCAGCATATACTGCCTCAAACGCTTGGCGGCCCAGGCTAGCGCGCAACAAGTTTTCTCCAGCATTGAATATCGGGATTCACAATCTGTAAATTTCTTACTCAGGTAATAGATCGCATGCTCTTTTCTTCCCGTCTCGTCGTGTTGACCGAGAACACAACCCATGCTTCCCTCAAGAACCGTCAAATACATTATCAAGGGTCTACCTGCCACTGGGGGTATTAAAATCGGAGGCTCCTGCAAATACTGCTTTATTTTATCGAACGCCTTTTGACAATTTTCGTTCCACGTTACAGCTTGATCTTTCTTCAACAGCTTGAATAATGGTTCACACGTGGCCGTTAGGTGAGATATGAACCGGGCAATGTAGTTCAATCTCCCTAAAAACCCGCGCACCTCTTTCTCTGTTTTAGGCGTCGGCATTTCTTGAATTGCTTTTATCTTAGCAGGATCGACCTCTATTCCTCTTTCGCTTACGATAAACCCCAGGAGCTTACCCGATCTCACCCCGAAGGTGCATTTGTTAGGATTCAGCCTCAGCCTGAACTTCCTAAGCCTTTTAAACAACTTCAGCAAATTCACCAGATGCTCTTCCTCCGTCTGGGATTTGGCAATCATATCGTCAACATAAACTTCAATCTCTTTATGCATCATGTCATGGAAAAGAGTCGTCATCGCGCGCTGATATGTTGCCCCAGCATTTTTCAAACCGAAGGGCATCACTTTGTAGCAAAATGTTCCCCAAGGCGTTATGAAAGTAGTCTTCTCCATATCCTCTGGCGCCATTTTAATCTGATTATAGCCTGAAAAGCCATCCATGAAGGAGAATACGGAGTACTGAGCAGTATTATCAACTAACACGTCAATGTGAGGAAGTGGAAAATCGTCTTTTGGGCTTGCTTTATTCAAATCTCGATAATCCACGCACATTCGAACCTTGCCATCTTTCTTTGGCACTGGTACGATGTTGGCAACCCATGAAGGGTATTTTGTCACAGCCAGGAAACCGGCGTCCCACTGTTTCTGAACCTCCTCTTTGATCTTCATTGCCATATCTGGTCGAGTTCTGCGAAGCTTTTGTTTGACCGGCGGGCAATCTTCTTTCAGTGGCAGGCGATGCACGACCATATCTGTATCGAGCCCTGGCATATCTTCATACGACCAAGCGAATACATCACTATACTCTTGGAGCATTTCAACCAGTCTCCGCTTGATATCATCCTGCAGCGCGGCTCCGATACGAATGTTTTTCTCAACCCCTTCCGACCCCAAGTTGATAATTTCGATAACCTCATCGTGAGGCAGAATGGCTCTTTCCTCTTGCTTTACTAACCAAGACAGTTCTTCAGGAACGTCGCTATCTTCGACAACCTCTTATTCGGCCTGAAACACCGGGTGCTCAAAGTCGGGACGAGTCATAGGTGGTTCAAGGATGTCATCTGAAAATGTTATCCTGCAAAAGGAATGGTTAAGTGCTTCAAAATGCGTATAAAGCGAATAACCACGTTGCCATTTTATTGAAAAATATAAAACAAGAAAGACAGGGATTACAGTATTTGCACATGAAAAAACGCCATTTATTTAATGATTAACACGCAATGTTTATAACAACACAGCCCTAAGCAAATCCTGATGCCCCGGGCAAGACATCAGATTATTCAACAATTAATAAAGCAAAGCATTACTGTTTAAAAGTCACAGGAACAAGTTCCTGAATAGACCAGTTGCACAGTCCTTGTCCCGGCGTGCTTGGCTGAATCCAGGCATCCATATCACAGTCGCTGTCTCCTTCATCAGACTCCGAAGCAGCATTGACAGTTTCGTGACATACTCCACTGGCAGAGATGGTGATTGGCCTTCTGAAACGGGGCACCCCCACGGAAGGAGTTGATGACGACGGTTGGTACCCCAGCCCGAACCGGTCCATCTTCACAGGAATGTCCAACACTTTGCCCCAGCCCTTGGCTTCTCCTGCTTCCACTAGAGCTTGAGCTTCTTTATACGATGAGACAGCTATCTCTCGCACTTTGCCCGGCCCGGGACCCTTGTCCTTGATGCGCAAACCTTCGAATGCCTGGCAGGGCGTTTCGTGGATCTCTCCGTCGACTTCCACATATTTAAATGAAGATAGGTGGCTGACCAGGATGTCCTCTTCTCCGCACACGGTGACTACGCTGTCCCCAACCATATATTTTAACTTCTGATGCAGGGTGGACGTGACTGCCCCTGCTCCATGAATCCAGGGTCTTCCAAGCAAGCAGCTGTACGCAGGCTGTATGTCCATGATATAAAACTCAGTTGCAAACACCTCCGGCCCCACCTGTAGAGGCAATGTGATTGATCCAAAGACCGTTCTCCGCGTGCTGTCAAACGCTCTGACTACCAAATCACTGGGCGTACACAAAATTCCTCTAACATCCAGCTTCATCATCGCCTTCTTGGGTAACACATTCAAAGATGACCCGGTGTCAACCAAGACGTGCGACATTACTGATCCTCTACACTCGACAGATACGTGCAGCGCCATATTGTGATCTCTCCCTTTCGGGGTCAAATCGAAGTCGGTAAAGCCCAGGCTGTGGCCTGCATTTACATGTGCCAATACTCCTTCTAGCTGGTTCACGGAGACGTCTTGGGGTACAAAAGAAGTATCCAGGACTTTCAGCAACGCATTTCTGTGAGCTTCCGAACACAACAGCAATGACAGAATAGATATTTTGGACGGTGTCTGCTGCAGATGCTCCACAATCTTGTAATCACTTTTCCGAATCAAGCGCATGAACTCTTCTACGTCTTTCGATGCCGCTTCTTTGTCACTTGCCTGCGCTGGGACATTCTCAACTACTTTCCCTTTTCCTTTCGCTAGTCTTTCAGCCTCCACTTCAGGAGATATAAAGATCCTGCCACTCCTTGTCATGCCTCCTGAGCCGACAACATTATCCACCGTCTCGGCTGGCTGCTTATTAACATCAATTTTTATCCCGTCACAATAAACCTCTAACCCATATGACCATGGGACCGCTTTTGTGTTCTCGTACGGGGTCGGCCCGGCCTTAGTTATGGTGATCGGTGGTCGCTGAGCTGGCGCTGCAATAGTGATCGTCTTCCGAGGAATTGTTACCGTGGCCACATCCCTCTGATTATCCGCTACTGCCCCTGCAGGCTCTTCAGTTGCCGCTTGGTCAAACTGCAATACGCCCTCATCAATTAAAGCCTGAATGCCTTTCTTCAAATCCTCACACCCCCCAGCTAGGGTCCAACAGTCTAAGCAATACTCGTTACATCCTGGGTAAACACCTCCTTGTAACAGTCGGCTCTTTATCTCGCTCAGCGGTGTCTTCAAATCATCGACATTCATAATCGGATTCAAACCTTCCTCAGTCAGAACGGCGTTGGCCCCATGATTAGGCATGGGTTTCTGCACTATATTCGGACCTGCCGTTCCGAAATTGATAGTCTTATTGTCCAAAAGATCCTGCACAACGTGCTTAAAAGCGTGGCAACCTTCTATATCGTGGCCCGGAGCCCCAGAATGAAACTCGCAGTGCCTGCTTGCATCGTAACCAAACGGGGGAGCTCCCGTTATTGGTGCCAGAGTTCTTTTCTCTACCAGATTCAATCCCAACAATGTCTGCAACAAATCGGCATATGTCGAGGGAGGCTTCTCAAACACTCTTCTTGGTTTACTACCCTGGAATCTTCGCTGAGCTTGCTGTGCCCCTTGCTGAGGCTGCTGCTGCTGTTGCATTGGTTGCTGCTGAACCGGTTGTTGTTGCTGGAGTGGTTGTTGCTGATAGGGAATAGTAACACTCGCCACCTGCTGCGGCTGACGATATTGACCTCGTCCCCTGCCTCGGCCCCGGCCTCGGCCTCCAAATACTGCGCTTGCCTCGCCCTGACGGCGCCCACCATAAGCTTTCCTATTACTGCCAGATGCAGTTGATTCCTCGACTTGGAACTTTCCTTGCTTAATGTTACGTTCAATCTTTTCTCCCATTAGGATCAGGTCTGAAAAACTGGCCAGAGACGTATGAAACAGCATGTCATGAAACAGCCCTGTGAATGTGCCGACAAACATGTCATTCATTTCCTTATCTTCCACCGGAGGACGGACCCTGGCAGCCATATCGCGCCACCTTTGCGCATACTCTTTAAAACTCTCCCCCTTCTTTTGCGACAGCCCGGCCAACTGGACCCGATTGGGTGCCAAGTCGCTGTTATACTTGTAATGGGCTACAAATGCCTCTGCTAATTGCTTCCACGTCTTGATATCAGTTGGCTCCAGCCCCATGTACCACTCTAGGGAAGGACCCGACAGACTATCCTGAAAGAAATGCATTAGCATTCTTTCATCAGTTGAGTATGCAGACATCTTTCTGTAATAAGCTCGTACATGCACTTTTGGACATGTGTCTCCTTTATACTTATCGAACGCAGGAGCTTTGAATTTAATTGGCACCCTCAAGCCAGGTACCAAGCCCATTGTTGCCATGTCCAATCCCACAGCACTTTGGTTTAGGACTCCCCTCATCTGCTCTTCCAGCATTCTGATCTTCTGGGAGTCATCCATCGGCCCTTCGAAACCTCCTCCAGAGAAGGCATCCTCTTGCTGATCTTCTTGCCACATACCATTTCCAGCCCCATACCCATCATATCCATTATTACGTCCAACTCTTATCTGATTCATCCCCGGACCTCGGCCCCTGTTGCCGTACCCTTGAACACCTCCAGCAGGACCAAAAGCCATAAATCCAGTACCGTTTCCATTTCCAAAGCCTCCGTAACCCTGATTGGTCGCGCCATAACCGTCTTGCCCAAAGCCTTGAGCATTAAAGCCATACTTCCCAGTGTTATCGAATCCCTGATCGTTGAACCCGAATCCAGCATTGACAAAGCCGTTGCCTCCCATATTGTCACCCAAATTGACATCCCCCAGCCCAACGTTATGGACAGCAGTCTCATTTCCAACTCCGACGTTACCATTTACAGCAGCGGTAGCGTTGTTAACATTAGCAGCAGGTGAGTTGATCACAGGCAGAGCCACTGGCGTGGGAGTACCGTCTCCATGAACAGTATCGACCCGTACAGACTGATGATCTTCATTACCATGACCAGCGTTTCGGGCCAACAGAGGCTGGACCATGGCCTGCAAATTCTCCTGCCCTTTTGCTATAGCTTCCATGGTCTGCATGAAGAGAGCGAGCTTCTCGCGCACATCTTGCATCTCGTTCTGCATTTGATCCATGATTCTTCGACAATTGGAGCGGGTAGAATAGCGGTGCGGATGTTGATCTGCAATCCTGTTAAGTACCTGGGAAAAGCAGGAAATAAGACACTATTCAAAGATTACCTGTAATGCAATATGAGTGCAATGCAATGTGTCTGTGCATTAGGGAAGTTCATTCCCCCAGTTCTAGTGTGAAGGTGCCAGTGCGGTGATAGTGATGACAATAGGAATATCGGAGCTGAATCATAGAAAGCCTCATATATTGCAGGGAAAATCAATAAGCCCAGGGTACAATATCACTGAGAGTACAAAGAAGGCATGACCTCAACCAACAATCCTGGTGATGGTCAGCACTATGCAAATAAAGCATACAAGTTACTACATGAAATGATCAAACACTCCCATAAGTCTGGTACTCTTCTAGCAACTTCTTGGTCTCCGGATGACTTGGTTGGGTAAGCAGCCCTTCAACCAGTTGGTTTCTCTTCTTAAGAACGCGGCGCACGTCTTCAGCAGTTTCTTCCCATGTTGCTTCCCCGAAGCAATCTTCTAGCTTTCGCTTCTGAGACACCGCTTCATCTCTGGATTTGATTGCCTTGCTCAGTGCATGCTGGACACTATACCGGGTCATCACTTCTTCCTCACACTTCTTGATGCTAGACTTCAACTTCTCTTCGAGGTCGGAGATTTGCTGCTTCAACTTATCTGCCCTCTTCTTGTTATTGGTGAGTGTAGCATTCCAAGTTTTATTGCAAGAGGAGATTTCTCGGTGTGCTGCGTCGAGCGCCTTCTTTTTGGCTTCCAGCATGTCATGGGAGCTTCTGAACTCTTGCCCCAGACGTTCGCGCTTCTTCCTCTCCTCAGTCAACTCAGCCCCTAATATGTTCATTAGCTCAATCTGCTGTTGGAAAGCATACACGGCCTTGTTTTTCTCACTGCGTACCTGGGCTAACTCTTGCTCTAACCCTTCATTGATCTTCATCAAGGCTTCTTTTTCTCTCACAATTTGCTCATAGACTTCCCTAGAAACAGTAGTTGGCTCCGCTACCGGAATAGGAACAAGGATTGGTACATCTGGAAATGGCATTCTCAACTGACTAGCCCTTTCCTGAATCCAAACTCTATAAGGTGCATAGGCCTGGCAATCGTTCTTACCTAACAGTGGCTTCCCTCTGCGGTTAATACGCGTCCAGGCATGTTGCAACTTGGCTAATAACTCCCCCTTCACGTCCCCTGTGAAGTACAGAGATTCCTGTACTTCTTCCTCCTGAGGTGGATTCTTCAGCGCATACCCAAACTGACGAATGAATAGAGAGGGGTTGTAATTGATACACCCCTTTCTTCCTATCAACGGCACATTAGGGTACCCAGAACAACTGAAGATGAGCTCAGATCCCAACAGGTCTCGATCAAACCACACAACGTCTTCGGAATATAGCCTCATCAGGCGCTCTGACCAACTGGCTGAGGTTGCACTATCTGCAAAGGGTCCCTTCATAGGGAGATGACTTTTGAACCACATATTCAACAGAGGAGTACAGCAGTAAACAACTTTTCCCCTTCGGTTTTCGTTCTTGTAGTGCAATGAGTGGTAGAAGTCTCCGATCAACGTTGGCACTGGATTGCCGGCAGCGAATAGATAGAAAGCATCCAAGTCCACAAAATTGGGCAGGTTAGGGAACAGCACAATTCCATAAATGCATAGAGCCAAAATAGCGTTGAAAACCACCCAACAACCGCTCTTGGCGTACTCTTGAGCTTTGCCAACCAGAAAATCTAGAGAGAAACCGGGAAGCCCAAGCCAAGAAGTCACTAATAACTCAGCAGCATTCATATGCAAGGCTTTGGCTAAATCCTCCAACTTGGGCTCCGCAGCAGAGTGAATAAAGGGAACCTTGTTCTGCACGGGAAGCTCAGTAAACTCCACATACTCCTCAATGGTAGGTCCTAGAATGAAGTCCGCAAAAGTAAATCATCTCAATGCGGGGTCATAGAACTGCATCAAGGTGTATAGCCCGTTCATCTCATCAGCAATGGGCTTACAGACTAATCTCAGTAATCTCCCATGACTCATTCTAAAGCTTCTTCTAACCTCCTCATCAGCGAGAGATATCAGACCAAGCAAAGAAGTAATATCAGGTGAAGGCAGCTTATACGCAACTGTTTTCCTCAAACCAGCCATAGTCAATACTCAGAAGTCTGGGCACTAGAACCAGAGGATATGCAAATGCACCTGCAGCACAGACACACGTTAATGGGATGCAAGAGGTAATGGATATGCAGGCAATGCAATGCAAGTAACATGCAACAGGGACCGAAGCTGTAGCTGAATAGCCTGAACCCAATCAAGAAAGGCCTCAGATAGACCATCCAGAAGTCCTCAAGCCCTGGTCTCAGATATACCTCAAACAAAGCTCCAATACTGGTCTCTGATAGACCCCATAATCATAACCTGACTGGTCTCTGGCAGACCTCAAATCATTTTCCCACTGGTCTCTGACAGACCTCAGAACACATCTCCAAACAGTCTCTGACAGAAATTAGAACCCTCCATAAATATTCAGGATCCTGATCAAGAAACAAACCGGTGGTCTGAAGGTCTAGTTACCTGCATAACCCTGAATCCCCTCACAGGTGGGTGGCCCTATAACTGGCACAAGGTACGGCATCCTATGCGGTCGTCGGCGTCACAGACTTTCAGGGTTGATGATACGATTCCCAGAAGGAGTGGCATCATCAATTCCTGAAGAGGCCTCACTTAGCCAACTTCCAAATGATCGGTTCCCGGAGTCGACAATTCAGCTGACCAACAACCCCTTCGACCCAAAGGGTAGAAAAAGAAGCCAACCAGAAGAACCTCGTCCGAGTGTAGATTTCATGAGACACTAATGCAAGCAAAGCCGGCACGCGCCCACTACTTTCTACTCTAATTCTAGGTGCACTCAAGCCCAGGTCCGGCTTCTCACTCAATATCAGAACACCCGTCACACCCCAATACAGCAATAATAAACAATATATATAATGCTGAAAATAAAGGTCAGAAATATAAATCCATACAAAATCCTCGACGGGAAAACAAGCGTTAGGATTGACTCTCTTAAGGGACGTTGGATCCCAAATGCATAAGAACCCTCGCAGTCCTTAGCAGCCAGGGGACATTGGATCCCCAGCAGAGTCGCCAGCTGTCGCTACTGCGAAAATCGGCGCCGGCTGAACAGAAGAGTCGCCACCGTGCGTTATTTATCCCACGGGAGGGAAAGGAAACGCTCAGAGTAAACCTCGCACAACACGGGAAAGGTATGGTCGTCGCAACCAAAACCTGGATTCGGGAGTCGGTTACGCAAGGGGAAGGTATTAGCACCCCTCACGTCCGTCGTACTCGACGGGATCCACGCTTGTTTTCGGGTATGGATTATTATTCTATCTAAACTATAGGTCAGAGGTTAAAAAGAAAATAAAACTGAAAATAAAAATGACTCGGCAAAGTATCGCACTTTATGCCTACGTATTCCCGTCTGGAACGAGAAATCAGAGTCAACGTAGTTTGCCTACCTACGGGAAAGGAGGGGAAGGTTGCTCGCTAGGATATCGCATCCTATGCCTACGTACTTCCACACGGCATGAAAGATCAGAGCAAACGTAGTTCGGGCCACGTATGACACAAGTCTGTCTTGGTTGATTTTATTCCTTCTGAAAAAGGTTTTCCTGATTAAAAGTCCAAGCGGACAAAAATGACGTTTTGATGAGTTCACATTCTTTTACGAAAGAAGTGTCTTTTATTGTGTTTGAAATTTTATTATGTTTTTCTGTGAGTTTTGAGAAAGAAGAGACAGAACTCTAACCTATGGTTGCGAAGGGAAACAAACTAACCTGATGTTATCATGCATGGGTTAAGACCTAGTGTCTATCATGCTCCTCTCTTGCACAGAGAGAAACAGAGATCCTACGGGATAGGCAGAAACAGAAACAATAACAGATATAATAAAGCGGTAAAATGCATGGATGCAACAGTACAAGCGAGGCAAGGGAGTCCCACTCAACCTCGAACCTAGAAAACAATAGGCGAAAGTGAACAGGCTTCACTTTCAACCTAACAGGGTAAACAGCAAACAATACAACCAAGAAATCCAAACAATACATCAGCAATGAAATACAACAGCAAAATAAACAGCATCAGCAGCTCTGAATCAACATCTGGCTCCAAGTAATCTCCACTCAGCTACAGGCTTCAACAAGCATCAATTTCCATCTTCAAGACCTTCAGGCAAGGGCTTTGATCATCAGTCTTCTATAAGCAATGGCTTTTCTTCAAGTCTCCAATCTTCAGGGATGAACATCAGTCAACAAGAGGAGAGGAATGTTAAACAGTAAATTGCCTACCAAGGGTGGCTCATTAACTGTTAACATTAGACAGACAGGTTTCTCTCAAAAGTTCTATCTTTCAAATACATTCACTGATCCTTCCAAAGGAAGGAGGTGGATATTTGAAAGAGACTTTGAATCATAGAGAAAGGATAGAGACAAACAAAGCCATCTATGTTTGAGAAGCAAGCTTTCTAATCTAGAGCTCTGCCTAGCTCCTAGACCCTAGTCTCCTCAGCAGCTGCTGGCAAGAACCTCCTCCTCAACTTTGACAGTTAATCTTCAATCCCTGGCTCTCCAATGGTCTTCATCTCCTCAAGTCTTCAGCTCTCCCAAGTCCCCAGACAATCCCAATACCCAAGCAAGCAAGCAATAATCCCCAGAGGGCACACCACACCAGTCAATCAGATATACAATGCAATAATAGCAGTAGGGGAGTCCTGACTTTTTCTCTAAGGGATCTAATAACTACCCATAGCCCCTATAGTCCCATAACTAATCTATTTAAACCCTAAGTCCTAAGGGAAAGAATCAAACCTCCTAAGTCATCACCTAAAAACCCTAATTTGTTCATGTTGTTCAAGCTTACATTAAGCACCTAAAATTAATTTCTAAAAATGGGAACTAAATTGAATCTACAAGTTCAATGTCTAATCTAAACAACCTAAAAAGAATGAACAAAAAATATGAAAGTATCTAATAGAACAAAAATTATTAAAATCATGCATGAAATGAAACTATTTAAAATGTCATTTATTTAGAAAATATGGGAAAAATATCAAATAAAAAATAAAATGCAATTTTTATTTTTTAGAATTTTCTAGACATCCTAAAGAAAATAATGCAAAAAGAATGAATTAAAAATGATTTTTTAGCTATTTATTATGAATTTTAGAAGATGCATAAAAAATTAAAGAAAATAAAAGAAAATAAAATGAAATAAAATGGAGGGGGGTGATAAAAGCATGGCCAGACAGTTCAGATAATTGGGCTTTACGCGCGTGGGGTGTCAATAGCATCTGAGCCCACTTCCCTCTATTTAAATGAAACGGTGCGTTTCAACATTTAAAATCTCCCTCCGTTTTCAGCTTTAATCGTGGTCGTTGGATGAGTCCTCAAGTCAAAGGTCAAAATAAGATCGTGTGGCTCATGTATCGTCTCCTACCTCCAGCAAACCCTAGGTTCTGCAACTCATCTCCATGCACGAACCTTACACCCTTCTGTTCTCCTTCAACTCTCCATGGATTCATTCGATGTCAAGAGCAAAATTACTCTAAATCTCTCCCTCTACACAGCCATAGCCTTAGTTCTTCCTAAAACTCACTCACAAAGCAAACTCGATGTGTATAACAGATCTGATCCACCATGTTCAACTGATATGGATCCTCTCAATTCTCCATGGAAATCATCCTAAACTAACCTACACCTCACCCTGGTCATTTTAAGCACTCAATCCAAGATTATTTCACACGATTCTTGCCATTCTAAGCTTCAACAGAAATGGTGCACCATAACCAATGTCCATGAAACTTGCTCAAACTTATCCAAATCAATCATCTCCCTTATCCTAACCAGTCTACACTAACAATTCCCTAAAATTCTCATTAAACTATGCAATTCGAAGGAGATAACCAACCTGTTATGATGCTGAAAACAGTGATGGCATACACTTGATCCAATGCTTGAAAGGTAGGGAAGTTGATCAGTAATCTTGGAGATGAATTCTGTATGCAATTAGAGAAGCTCCCAAGCTTTGAATCTTCTAATTCCAAGGTTCTTGCACTTTGAATGATGATGGTGAATATCACAATTCCTTGCTCAATTCTCCAAAGAAATGTATGGATTCTGATCTCTGTGTGATGATGATGAAGATTGAATCAAGAATGTTGAAGTTTGATGAGAGATTGAGAGAATTTGAGAGACTTATGCAAAAATGGAAAATGAGTGAAAATGGAGGTTTTTGACAAAATGATGGCACCAACCCTTGCATGATTCATCTTGCATGAATATATAGATGATATAGGAACCTCCTAGAAACTTGGAGAAGTTTCCCTTGAATGTTGATTATGTTTCTTATATTGCAAGCAACCATGGATAACTCTTAAATCTTGAACTAGACTCAAAATTCCACTTTAGCCAATGTCCTTAGAATGCCTTTTCGATTCAAAATGACCTATAATTTTGCATCATTTGGCCAAGATATGAAAAATACCATTTTTTAAGCCATTTTCCTTCATTAAATTCACCAATTTCGAAACCTTGTGCCATGGACATTTCCAATCTCTCATGGTCATTTTTATAGACTCAAAATGTCATTTGGAGCAAGTTTGATGTTGGAAGTTTTTCCATTTGAAGCTTCCTTGCATGAGTTTTGGGCATAGGTTAAAATGACCTGTAATTCACAAATGACCAAAATACCCTTTGCTTGCCAAGACCATAAGTTGAGCTCCACACATCATATGAGGGCATGCTATACCATTCTAGAAAGCTAAGACAATGAGGAACAATTCTTATGTTGACCAGAAATTCACTTGAAATCTCCTTGAAGGGTAAAAGTTGCTTGGAAGTCAAGTCACTTTCACAGACAAAATTTCAGATACCTCAGATGACCTATAACTTGCAAGGACCATAACTTGAGTTCTATAAATCTCCTTGATGTCTTCCACCACTCAAATTAAAGGTCTTGAGATCCTCTACAAGTTCCATGTTGGCCAAGGATCCATTTGAAGCTTGCATTTTGACTTATCTTGCTTGGGAATTTGACCTAAACTAGGGGATTTTACACAGAAACCCTAATTTAGAAACTCCTCTTTTCCTTGATTTCTCTTGAATTATTCTTGGCATATCACCATATCCTCTTCTATATGTCAAATGATGAACCCCACATCTCTCCAATAGACTTGAATGCCCTTTAAATCAGTCAATTGACCTAGGGTTGACCTAGGGTTGACCCAGATGAAACCCTAGTTGACTGTCTTCAGCTGTAGTTCTTGTGCTCTCATCAATGACTTGTCTCCTTCTTTAAATGACTTTCTAAGTCTCTCATAATGTCTAGATACTCTCCATACCTTCAACTCACAGCTCACAACCCCCTTGTTGACCCTCAGATACCCTCAGCTGGGAGATGGACTCAAGGCTTGATCTGCTGAACTCTTTGCTTTCAAATCCTTTTCTGATGACTTGAATGAGATTGAACTGGGATAATAACCTCTTGATAGGCTTCTAAAGATGAGAATAGTGCTTGGTCCCTTGTTGGGTGATTTGCTATGCTATGATATGCAGATGATTAGTCTATGTATATGACTCTATATGCAAATGCTAATGATATTGAAACATAAACCCAATGAATAAGGTTGAGCAAATTTTAGGGTGTAACATGTACTCTAGGATAGGCCATCCCTTTGTACTTGTCAAAATCTGGTACCTTAAACTTGAGGGGAATCCTGACCCCAGGAACTAGGCCAAGATCTGACATATCGAGACCCAGAGAGTTTTGATTCTCATAAGACTTCATTTTCTCCTCGATCAGTTTAAACCTCCTGTCAGCTTTGGTTGGCAAACCACACTCCATATCTTTCAAGGAAAAGACTTTATCTTGGTGATCTTCCCAATGAGGGCCAGCAGCCCCATGCACAACACATACACTCCCACCAGCAACATTACCATTTTCATTTATAACACCTCCCCGCCCGGAGGTATGACAACAGTAGGAATAACCTGTTGAACAGACCCATCAACTAGTGGGGGAATAACACTAGATCCTCCATGCAAGATACCCTCTTCGTCGACCCATGCTATCAATGGGTGGACCATAGTTCTCAATTGTTCCTGCCCACTGGCAACATTCTGCATCAGTTCCATAAACTAGGCCATGCGAGCTCTGACTTCCTGCAATTTAGCCTGAACCTGATCCATAATCTTACGCTAATTCCATCGAGTTGGAAATTTGTGGAAACTGAACTCCTCAATCCTGTTACTAAAGAAAACCAAGCAGAGATAAGAACGAAAGGCCACGGAGAACACCTGCGGTACAAATGAAAATGCAAGATGCAAAATGCAAACATGTCTATGTATTTATATGGAGATCTCCCCCTTGATTCCGGTTTCAACAAAAAAGAATAGAAGAGATGGACAAGAGTACCACAAAAATCTTCTCATATATCAAATAATGTTGAGACAATACATAACAAAAAATGAGAAAAATCTGAATACAAAAAGGTATTGATCTCATCCAACAGAGATGATCAAGATACAGAAGAAAAGAAACTATTGTGTCATATCAGAAGATAATCCTCCCCAGCAATCATGCTCTTTGCTCCAAGTCTGAGCCTCTTTAAGCATCATCTTCGTATCTGGATGGTCTGGTCTAACAACCAATTCTCTGATGAGGATGTCCCTTCTGCGTATCACATTCCGGAGACAATAACAATAATCTTCCCAAGCATCTTTGCCAAAGGCATCTTCAAGCCTGGGTTTCTTCACATCCGCCTGAATCTTGAGCTCTTCAATCACTGACAGAGTCTCGTGGAGTTTCTACTCAATCATGTACCTACAGGTTGATTCTACCATTACTTCTTTCTTCTTGACCTTGAGTAGCGCCTTCAGCTTATCAACCTGAGTACGAAGCTGGTCTTCCCTGTTCTTGTTGGCGGTCAAAGTAGCATTCCATTGCTCATTGAATTTGGATATCTCCAGATATGCTTTGTCTAAATCCTCCTTCTTATGCTTCAAAATGCTACAGGTGCTCTTTAGATCCTGACCGATCCGCTCTCGCATCCTGATCTGCTCAGCTAGCTCTTTCTCCAGCTTGGTCAATGATTCTGATTTCGTCTTGGCCAAATACACAGCTTCCCCTTTATCGTGTTTCAGCTGACGGATCTCCTGTTTCAACTCTTCATTCTCTTTGCACAGCTCTTCTTTCTCTGCCCAAAGCTTGTTGTATCGCAGGATGTCAATCATTGTAGTTTTCTCAATGATCAAAGGATAAAAGGATCTTCTATACCCTCTTCTGAATCCATTCCACATATGGATCGTAGGCTTTACAGTCACTCTTTCCTAAGGGAAGCTTCCCCCTCTTGTGGATTTTACCCCACACATCAACGAATCTGGCCAGAACACAAGGATCAGTTACGTCTTCTTCCTTTGGAGGTCCCCTCAAATCATAACCAAACTGTCTCACAGCAAGAGAAAGATTGTAGTTCATTCCCCATTTTCTCCCCATCAAAGGCACATTAGGGAAACTACCACAACTAAAGATGAGCTCATGACCAAGCAGATCTCGGTTGAACCAAGCGATATCCTTTTCTGTTAGACCCATGAGTCTTTTGGACCATTCAGATGAATTCCTTGAATCCACAAAAGCTCCAGAGCAAGGAAGATGATCGGTAAACCACTTGTGGAGAAGTGTTGCACAACAAGAAACCATATTTCCTCTTCTCTTCTCATTCTTGTAGTGTACTGAATGATACAAATCTTCTAGGCGGGTAAGCACAGGGTTTCTGGAAGCGAAGATATGAAAGGCATCAAAATCAACAAAGTCTGATATGTTAGGAAACAATACAATGCCATAGATGCACAGAGCCAAGATAGCACTAAAGACCATCCAACCACCCTCTTCAACATATTTCCTGGCTTTATCTACCAAGAAAGATAAGGTAAAGCCAGAAACTCCATTCCTGTTGATGACATGATCACCCAACTCAGTGGCGCTCAAATAAAGAGCGGCTGTCAAATTCACAAGATCGGGTTCTTCCTCTAAATAAAAGAAAGGCGCTTCATCTTGGACCGGAATTCCTAGGATGAAAGTGAGATCCTCCAAAGTCGGAACCAACACATAATCCAGGAAAGTAAAACATCACAGCGGTGGATCATAAAACTGCAACAGGGTATGAATAGCTCCATGATCATAACTTGTGATCTTACGGACAAGATTCAAAATTCTCCCATAATCTTTCTTGAAGGTTTCTAGGACGCCAGGCTCAACCATGGAAATCGGACCAAATAAAGGTCCTAACTCAGGTGCCAGAAACTTGTATACAACAATCCTCTTTCTGTCTACTTCCATCTCTACAGAAGATCAGTACCAGAATCAAAGGAGAGACGAGAACCTATAAAACAACACAGACATGCAATGTTAAATGTCGGATGATTATACAGATGCAAACATGGGATCAAGGTATCCAATACTCAAACTTGCTTATGTGTTGTTGACTGAATACAACCAGAGCTCTGCTCTACTAAGAAGTCTAGAAAACCAGGACACTGAGACAGTAGAATGCCAGAGTACTCAGGATCAAAAGCTTGCTCGGACAAGAAATCCAGAAAAGCGGGTTGGTTGAAGGTCAAAGTTTCATGCAAAACCCATCCCTCTCACATGTGGGTTCTAATCTTGAACAGTACGGCATCCTATGCAGGTCATCAATATCACGGACTCTCAGGTCGAGAGACGATGATGCGTTCACCATTTCTGGTTTGGAATTATGGTCAATCAAGGAGCTCTCAACTAACTTCCTATTGAACGGTCTCCATATTCGTTAGTTCTTCTAAGTTAATACTCCCTCAACTGCACCAGACGTGCAGGATAGAGTATCTCCAAAAAAAACCTCGTCTGGACGTGAATTTTGCACGAGCTATTATGTGGCCAAATGCCACACAAGCTCCTATTACTCTCCACACTAATCATGTGTGTATACTTAAGCCTGGGTATTAGGCTTATCTCATCATGGAACAACCCATCCAACAACACATCAACAGCAGCATAATATGATAACAATAAAATACAAATGCAATAATATACAATGGGTAATGTACATAAAGTAAATAACTGCATAAAAGTAAACACCCAAAGACGCAAAACAAACAAGCGCTAGGATTGACTCGCATAGGGAACCATTTATCCCCAACAGATTCGCCAGCTGTCGCAACTGTGAAAAACACCCGGCGGAAAAACAGAAGAGTCGCCACCGAATGTTATTTATCCCAAAGAGAGGGAAAGGAAACGATCAAAGAAAACCTAAAAGAAAGGGAAAAGACAAGGTCATTGTAACCAAATCTTTAGTTCGGGAGTCGGTTACGCAAGGGGAAGGTATTAGCACCCCTCACGTTCGTTGTACTCAACAGAATCTACGCTTGTTGTCTAATCAAAGGGTGTGTTATCAACCAAAGAAAAAGAAGGAGACTCGATAGGACATCACCGCCCTATGCCTACATATTCCCTCGTGCAATGGGAAAGTCAGAGTCAACGTAGTTCGGAAAACTACGGGTGATGGGGGAAGGTTTCTTGCCAAGACATCACCGTCTTGTGCCTACGTATCCTCATCTGGTATGAGAAATTAGAGCAAACATAGTTTAGGTAACTAGACCACTGGTTGGTTAAGTGTTTTTTATGAGTGACGCTAAGTTCCCATTCCAGCAGTTAGGGTCAATGTTTGTTTGCGGTAGAACGGAAAAGTAACGTACTCTTTTCTGAAAATGAGTTGAAACACAAATCCCAAAGGAAAAAAGGTTTGACTTTTGTTTGTGATTTTTAGTGAAGTGAATTAGTTTGCTTTATGATTCACGTTGCACTAAAGACTATGACATAGGAACGAATGCGTCGCATATCACCCCCAGACGGGACGTACAGTAAACACTCGTGACGAACAAGAGGAGACCTCTCACTCATCATTTCCCATGTGCTTAAGGCCCGTAGCATACAATGTTCATCGTATTTATTAGATGAGTTAGAATATGTTTTGATATGAGAAGAGAGACGCACGAAAGTTCTAAGGGAAACTTGGCCCTAACGTTGTCATGCAAAATGGTCCTAAGGTTGAGATGCGTAAGGAGATTCTATCCTAATGTTAGCATACAAAAGATGGACCTAAAGTTGAGGTTAAAAGGGACTAGCCTACTTGTTATCATGCTTGGATTGCACTCCTAGTATCTATCTTACTAAAAATTTAATCGGAAATTAAATTGGAATAAGAAACATAAGGGAACATGCAAAGGCAAGGCAAAAAGCAAGAAAAACAAGACAAAAAACCGTAGCTACAACAGCGCCTCATGCATAAGACAGAAGTAAAATCCAGCACACAAGCAAGAAATCTTATAACAGCATATGTTTCAGCATAAAAGCAGGTGTAAAAAGTAGGCATCAAGCAAGCAAGGCAAAGACAACATGCAAAGTTCAGAATAACCATAACTGTGGAAAATAGCGCAGCAAGCATGCTTGAATGCAATTAATCATAAACAAACACCAATCATTGATAGATATCATGCAAGTATGGACATGCTTCAACAATCAAACCTAATTGATCAACAACATTGTATCAACAAGAATCAATAAGATCGACATGCTTTTTAATTAAAATTGAACGATCAAACGATCAAACATGCGTGCAACAAAGCGGAATCAGAAACAAATGCAAACATGTATCAAACATCCAGCAAGACAATCAAAAATGATAATCAGTTAATCATGCTATAAGAAAACAAGTCAAATAATCATTGCATCCATTAAGCATGAGCAAGCTAAGCATTCAAATAAAAAGCGGACGTTACGTGTCGAAGAATCGAGATCAAACATTCAAGAATGATGAAACGTATCAAAAACAATCCACATAAATGCATTACATCAATCGGTTACCAAAATCAGTTAACCGGTTACCTGTTGAAAAGGAACTCAAACAAGCAAGAAACACACATTCTGCCTCAGTGGTAATCGGTTACCAAAATCAGTTAACCGGTTACCTGTTGAAAAAAAGATCTGAAACGCAAAAATTAGGCAGGGTAATCGGTTACCTGCAAATGGTAACCGGTTAGCACTGAGACAAAAATAGAAAAACAACTTCCAAAACTAGTTTTCAACACCAAACAACTTATCCAATCACTCACATGAACATGTAATCAATTAAGCACGGATTTATCATCAAGAATCAGTGATCAAACATCATGTAAACACAATGAAATATTGAGATTACAAATAAAAAAGATCAAAATCATCAAATGGATCAAAATGCATCAAAAGCCATGGATCTACATTGTGATTATGCAAATAAGCTCAAAACAGAATTGGATCTAGAATTCACCAACCTTCAAAGTTGAGATTTGCTTTGGTAAGTGTTAATTTACTTGAAACTAACAGATCCAAGATAGAAACCCAAAGAATCTTTAAGATCCAAGAGCTTCCTTATAGTAGAAGTGAAGAACAAGCAAAATCAAGCTAAGATTGATCCAAAAGCACTTCAAGTCTAGCTTCGAAATTCAGATCTCAATTCAAACGAATGAAGAATCAATGAACCCAAGTAGAAAGAGCTTTAATGGAAGTTTTAGGAGTGAAAAAGTTGAGAGAAAGTTGAGAGATGAATTGAGTGATGAATTGAAGATAATGGAGATGAATGATGGAGGTTTAGCTCTAGAATTCAAGGATTCCTAAGAGAATAAATGAACTCAAGTAGAAAGAGCTTTAATGGAGGTTTTGGGAGCCAAGATTGATCCAAAAGCACTTCAATTGTAGCTTCCAAATTCAGATCTCAATTCAAACGAAAATTGAGTGATGAATTGAAGATAATGGAGATGAATGATGGAGGTTTAGCTTTAGAATTCAAGGATTCCTAAGAAGAATCAATGAACTCAAGTGGAACAAGCTTTAATGGAGGTTTTGGGAGTGAAAAAGTTGAGAGAAAGTTGAGAGAATTTGGGATCAAAGTCTAAAATTGAGATGAAAAATGAGAGTGAAATGGTGTGGATGAGTGAGGTTTGGAGAAATTCCACTTAAATAAACTCTAGGTTAGGAATCAAAGTATGGTTTGGAATATGGATTAGTATTTGGAATGGAAATTAGGAATGGAGTGTTTAAAATTTGGAGGGAAATGGTGAAAATTGAAACAATTCTAGATCCTTCTAATGATGATCGTGTGAAATCAATGGTTGAAAATGATTGGAAAATTTGCAATGCTGAAAATTCAAATTTCTTGGCAAATTTCACTCAGGGTAACCGATTACCCATATGTGGTAACCCCACATTCAAAATTTCCAAGAATGGCGCCAAATGGAGGGAATCCTATATAATCACCTGTTGTCACCTGTCCTGAGCTCTATTAAGCCTATGAAACTTGCCCTTAGATATTATAAATGTGAGAATGCTCGAGATAGCCTGTACACCATCTCCTGAGCTGAAAATAACCTGCTGAATAAAATAAAATCGACCGCTCAATCGCTGGGCAAAATAAATGTCAGAGCCTCTGATGCTCGCTGTTTAAACTCTTGCAACAAAAGGGAGCCCTGAGCCACAAAAACACCTTGATCCCATGCCTCAAGAACCAATTCTATGATATGTAGAAATGAAAAATGCAGAGAAATATAAGCCAGTAAATCCAAAAATGATGAGACAAATTTTGGGGTGCTACACACGATTCTACATCAAACTATCTTCACAACAAGCAAAATCAAATCTATCTTCTCAAATACTTAGATGCAAAAGAGAGAGAGTCAAGCCTTTGACTCATTCTCCCGATTAGTTGGGCCCGAGGAGCCTTTCTTAAACATCGAGTAATCGTCATTCATTTAATTTACTCTAACTATATCAAAGATTCTTTCATAATTAAGGATGAAAAAGCGAGAGAGTCAAGCCTTTGACTCGCTTTCTCGATTACTTGGGCCCCATGAGCCTTTCTTAAGCTTCGAGCAATCGTCATCCGATTAAATTACTCTAACTATATTAAAAATCTTTCATAATTCAGGTTGAAAAAGAGAGAGGGTCGAGTCTACAACTCACTCTCCCGATTACTTGGGCCCGATGAGCCTTTCTTAAGCTTCAAGTAATTGTCATCCAAACAAAACGTCCAACACAAAAAACTCTCTTTACTCACCCCCGTGCAATTGAAACTTCTCTTAACACTGATTCCTCGCCCTCGTGTGATCTACAATTCAAACACTTTTCAAAAGAACATTGTTTAGTCCTTTCTTCTACGCATATTAACTAGTGTTTCAACCTCCCTTAGCGAGCAGACAAGCCAATGTTTAGCAGTTAGAATGCGACCTAAACTCTCGTTCACTTCAAACACAAACCAACCAACCATAGTTTTCCAAGCTACGATTACTCTGACTTCCTCATTGCACTACGAGGGTACGTAGGCATAGGGTTGCGAGATCCTAACGAGCTACCTTTTTTTTTACCTTAAACCTTTTCCCGTAGTACCACGAACTGCGATGCTTTGACTTTCCCATTGCACGAGGGAGTACATAGGCACAAGGCCCCTAATCCTTGACGAGCACCCTAATTAAAAACCGCTCATTTCCCATTAGAAACGAATCTTTAGAAGATAACAAACAAGAGTAGCTAACTTTTCTCTCGAATCAAATTAAGAGGTTCCCGTTAAGTACAACGAACGTAGAGGGTACTAATACCTTCCCTTTGCATAATCGACTCCCGAACCTAGAATTTGGTTGTGATGACCTTGTTCTTATTACTTTAAAGGTTTTATTGATATTTTCCTATTCCTTCCTTAGAATGAATAAAGTTCGGTGGTGACTCTGTTCGAACGTTTTTTCTGCGTCCATTGCGAGGATCGTATTTTTCGAGGTACGACAGATGATGACTCTGCTGGGGACAAGCATTGCTCTATGCTAGAGAGATTCAAGCCTAACTTGACTCGATTCACGAGAGTAGATCCACTTGTTTGTTTATCTTCTCTTATTGTTTGCTTATTTAATTATTTGATATCCACTTGCTTATCTTTATTGTATCTCATTATATCTTGTGACACTATTGGGGTTCTCTGATTATTGGTGCTTTGTAGAATGGCTCCATACCCAATTTCGAGAAAAAACATAGGATTATAATAGTGGTTATGTAGTGGAATCCCTTCGAGGAGTCTTTCTCGTTAGGAGGATATGAAAGCCCCGCTTAGAGTTGATTCCCTTGAGGATGTTGTTGTCATGGTGAGCCTTTGCCATGGAAATAATATTTTTGAGCCTAAATCTATAACTCTAAGGACCTTTCAACCTTTTTATGGTGGTTGGTAGTGTTAACTCATGAGGGTCACTCCTTGTTGGGTTGATATGAATGCCTCAATCAGATGAGATCCCTTGAACGTATCATTATTTTGACAATGATGTTTTCAACCTCGATCTATGACTCTGAGAACCTTTCTTAGAACCCGTGTGTCGATGGTTGTGTACTGGAGACTCACGAGGAGCCTTTCTCATGGGACGATACGAAAACCTCACCTAGAAGAGATTCTTTCCAAGGTATTATTATTGGATGAATCTTTGTCATGGCAATATATATCTTTGAAAAGATCCATGACTCTAGGCACCTACCCGTTTAGAGTCTACCTATGAGGTTCCCTTTAATCAGAGATACCATTTATTTACCCGCTGTTCTATCTGACCTGGAGACCAGTTGAACCTGTAATCCTGAGCATTACATTACATTCGCATACCATTTCATTTTCATTCATTGGCATTGCATACGTTTCTTTTCAAAACCAAAAAACTTATCCTTCCTTTGTTCACAGTTAATTTCTTGACACCCATATTGGACTTGAAGTAGCTCTGGAAGACCTGAGAAATAATGTGAACAACGTGAAAGGCAAGATGAAGCAGATGTCAGAAGCTATAACAACTATGAGGAGAAGAAAGAAAAAGCATCAAGAACTCGCCACAACTAGAAGTTTTTACTCCCATAGTTCCTTCCATTCTACGGCCTGCAGTGAATAACCTATTGTGTGTTGTTCCTCTTGGGTTTTGTCCCCAACTGTTGCATCGTTGCGGAAAAAAAGGTGTCGGCAAAGACAGAAGATTCGCCACCGTTCGTTATTTATCCTAAAGAGGGGGAAAGGAAACGACCAGAGAAAACCTAGGAAAAGGGAATAAGACAGGTCATCGCAACCAAATCTCGGGTTCGGGAGTAGGTTACGCAAGGGGAAGGTATTAGCACCCCTCACGCCCGTTGTACTCAACGGTATCCCTACTTGTTGTCTAATCTATGGGTGAAAACTATTTAAAATCTACTGCTAAACGGGGATGGAAAGAAAGAACAAACTTGATAGGACATCACCGCCCTATGCCTACGTATTCCCTAGTGCAATGGGAAAGTTAGAGTCAACGTAGTTCGGAAAACTACGGGTGAAGGTGGGGAAGGTTGCTCGCCAAGACATCGCCGTCTTGTGCCTACGTATCCTCGTCTGGTACGAGAAATCAGAGTAAACATAGTTCAAGCTGACACGACCACAGGTTGGTTCAAGTGTTTTAAACTGAGTAGGGTACAATGCCTGTTTGCGGTAGAACCAAAGCTTAACACACTCTTTCTGAAAATGATTTTCATATTAAGATCCCAAAGGATAAAAAGTTTTGATGTTTTTGTTTTGTATTTTTTAGGACAAGAAGTGGATTGAGTTATGGTTTGAAACTCATGTCGCACTAAAGACTATGACTCGAGAGCGAATGCGTCGCATATCGCCCAAAGGGCATACGCTAAACACTCTAGACAATTTAGAAGAGGCCCCCCAACCATCATTCCTCGAGTACTTAAGGCTCGTAGCGTACGACACAAATATTTATTTATTAAGTTTTTTGAATTGTTTAGGAGATGAGGAGAGAAAGACTCGAACTAAGGGGAAACTGGACCCTAAAGTTATCATGCATAATGCTCCTAAAGTTGGGGTGAAAGGAAAGAATTAACCTAATGTTGTCATGCATAGGATTGAACACCTAATGTCTCTCCTACTCCCATCCTAAACGGAGGGACTAGGAATCCTAGGGGGATCATGGCATAAAGCCAAGTAAACACTAAATAATTCACTCATAAATGAAATGAGAAAGAAGAGAAATTGACTTGAAATAAATGATAAACCATAAAGCACATTAATTTGTTAATTCAAAATAAAATGATAAACTAAAATGAAAATTAAAATAAAAATGATGACAAAATAATTCCACACATTAAAATATGAGAATATAATTTTTTTGGATTTTAGGATATTTAAAACTATTTTTAAAGTAAATAAAACAAAACAAGAAGAAAAGAATTAAAATAAAAGAAATAAAATAAGCAAGTGCTAAAAAAATAAGGAAATGTCTACACTAGAAGTTGAACCCTTGACCTTGGGATTCCAGATTTAAAACAATACCAATCATACTATCACGCGCATGTGAAGGATATGGGAAAAAGAAGAAGAAATAATAAAACATGAAAAGAAAATGAAAATAAAAACAAAAATGCCCCCGCTGGGGGTCGAACAGGGGTTCACATGGCAAGGCAAGTACTTAAGGCAAGGAGTTTAACCACTGGGGTGGTGATACATCTGTTGTATCAAGTCACCCCAGCTATTCATATACCAAGATGCGCGCGTGGCTGGGCAACTTCTCGAGGCAAGTTGAAGGCAAAATGTCAAGAAACGATTTCGCTATAACTTCTTCAAATGTTATCCAAATCTGATGAAATAAAAGTTTATCCTGCTTGATTTTTCATGAGGATTGCAATGGTATCAACCATATTTTCAAATGATGCTCAAAGTGAAAAACACGATTGCTCACGCATAATAGAACTTTGAAATGCACTTGTGGAGTTATGGACCAAAATAGATGAGATTAAGAATAAGCAAAGGTCTGCACATGTTTCAAATATCTTACTTATGATTGTGCTTAAAGAGCTGAGCTCAAATCCTCAATGAGTCAAAATGTGATTTTCAAGTTGTAAGTTATGGAAGTGGTGTTTGTCAAAACAACCCAATCTAACCAATGTGAAAAACAAACATTCAAGACAGTATATGCTTATCAATCCAAACTTACATCTTAATGGACCCTATACATACACAGATTGTAGGAGTTTTTAAATCAAATTGATAGCATAAAGGTGACCAATCCTCAAAAGTAGCAACTAACAGTAAGCTAGCAATGTGCACAACAGTGCTTTTATAAAAACAACAACATACAGGTATTGCTTTAAAACTGGATCCTAGAAGCAAACTTGATCTTTTCAACACATGAAACATAATTCAAAGTAGCTTTGTTTGAAAACAGAAGCAGCAACATAGTTTGACATTACAATGTCCAAACACTAGTTCAAAACAATGCCTTCATGACAGTTACTAATGCAAGCACACATACACAACTTCAACAGCAAACTCACTCAACATGATTAGAAGCTTTTCAACACAAATACATAGTTCAAAATGGTTTGGTTTGAAAACAGAAACAACAACACAGTTTGGCATCACAATGCAAGCATACATCAATGTGTGGCCTCTATGACAGTTGAAAAAGAATCTCAAAAAAAAGAGTGGACACAAATTGAGAAAACTCAAGCTTTAAAAAAAACAGTTTAGCTATGATGCTACAACCTTAAAACAAAGTCCAAAACCAAGGCTGCTCAAAGCACATATGGAGTCACAACTCAAAAAAAAAAAGGAATCAAACAAAGACATCAAACTTGGAAATGTGCAGCACCACACTAAGTCAAACATATATTCATGACAAGATCTGCTTCACAATAGGCTTTGGTTATGAGAAGCAAATTTGGCAACCATGTACATGAACAAAACAGTGTTGATCATCAAGAATCAGGATATGCTTTAACAGTATCCTATGAATCATTTCAACATTGCTTTTAATAACATATTGGACATAACCATGCCAATCATACAAACAACCTCAAAGTCAGTCACCACTTCAATGAAAATTTGGAGAAACTAATCTTAAAACAGTTTTAACAGAAAATGCAGACTCATACTCAAGGCATGATATTGATGAAATGGTGGCATTCAAATTCATCCAATAAAACTGTTCTACTCACACATGATAGACAGTTGCTGCAGGACAGATTTTTATCATGGGAGTTAAGTCTTAAAACAACAATGCATCATGAGTTAACTAACTCATGACTCCAAAAATAAGTTGACAACAAAGAACATTATCAAAATAGTATTGATCATCATAGAACAATATATGCTTCAACAACATCATTGTGAATCATTTCAAGCCAATGTTTTCACCAAGACCAAACAACACCACACAACTTTAACAGCAAACTTAAAACACAATGGCAATGTTGATCATCATAGATCAAGACATGCTTCAACAACATCTAGGTGAATCACTTCAACAATATACATGACCATGCTAACCAGCAAACAAACCTCAAAACAACCTTTGTTTTTTTTAAAGCAGAAACAGAAACAAAACTTGGCATTATAATGCAAACACTAGTTCAAAAACATTGCCTCAAAGACAGTCAAAAAGTTTCATGTTAAACCAACACATACCAGTTAATAACCAAAAGATATGGTCTGTCCATATCAAACAAGTCATCATAGATACAAACATGATTATGTTGATCATCAATAATTCAATATGAATCCTTTCAACATAACTATCAACAGCAGTTATAGGACAGCAACATAACAAAAACTTCAACAAAAAGGAATTGGCTTAGCACCAATAAGGCATTCATGCTTCAATCAATGTCTTTGCAAAGACCAAACAGACATTTATAAATCCAACAGCACATTCAAGACAACATAGTTAGAAGTTTAACATAACAATGTCTAAACCATCTAAATAAACCAAAAAAAATCATGATTCATAATGAAGAGGTTTGGGGCTACATACCTCTTGTAGACCTCCTTGAGAAAGCTAGCAGCAAAGAAAACCAGAGATCCTTTCTTTTGAACAAGTTTGTGAAGCTTACTTCCTCTTGAAGAAACAGGAAAATCTTGAGGACAGTTTGAGCAGATGAGGTTCCAGTTGTTGTTTGAGGTTTTAGACAGTTGGTATAACACAAATGGAAGGTGTTCAAGGTGTCTAAGTGGTTCAAACTGTTTTATGCAGTGAGTTTTGCTGGTTTATGCAGGAAAGTCAATGTTCATGGTGTGAGAAGTTGACGTTTTGAGTAATTGTGTTTTTGGCTGGTTTAATGGTTGCAACACCTTCTACATATGATTTATGGGTTGTGTGGATGATTTTTGAGGTAGTTTTATGGTTGGAAAGGCTGCTGGTATGCAGTTTGCACCAGGAGGTTTTTTGCGGTTTTTTTATGAGAGGTTCACTTTCAAGCAAAGAGGAAAAAGTGAGAGCTATGAGTTTCTGGTTTTTAGAGAGCTCTGATGTGTTGTATACAATGGGAGGAAGCCTCTATTTATAGGCCATGAGAAGCATTGGGGCAGATTTGAAGTTTTGGCCTTTGGAGGGAGATTTTGGAAGAAAATCTATCCAAGATTCTATGGCAGCTAAGCATATCAGTTCCTTGGCTCAATGTAGGGCAAAACTCAAGTGAAATGAAGGACATGAGGTGACTAATGGGAGGTTAGAGGGTAGGGAGCTGCATCTGCCAGATTTCTCATCATAAAGTTTCTCTTTCTTGTTTGTTAATAAAAATATTGTCAACTTGCTTGCCAACATGCAAAGCCTTCAAACTCTCATTCTTTCTGCATTTTCTAACTATCAACCTCTCTAAATATCAGATTAAGACATGATCCAATGGTTGAGAATGTTCCAAGTGGCTGAAAAGTGAATTTGTGGAAAAGTTGAAATGGTGCATTCAAGTGTGGAGACCCCAACTTACTGGATTCATAACTCTCAATTCATAAGGGCTATAGAGGAGTTCTATTACTTTTTAGAAAGCCCTCATGGAGCTCTACAACTTTCATGTTTTCATGATCTTCAGATTCTAAGTGGAACTAGGTCAAAAATCCCTTAAAAGTTGGCTGAAAACATGATTTGCAAGGCCAGAAAACTTAGAAATTTTCTAAGTGTTTTCCCCTCTTGTAATGATTTTGATCATAACTCCCAATCTACTCATTTTTTGCACATGGACCTCTGTGAGACTTTTGTTGGAATTGTCAAGACCTTTCCAACAAGCTTTGAACTACCTCAATTGGATGTGTGGTTAGGAGATTATGGTCTTGCCCCTTTCAAAACCCTAATTCCCGACTTTTTCGATTACTCCTCAACCCTTGATCCAATGGTCATGAAACTTCATGGAAAAGTTCAATATGCCATTAGGAACATTTTTTATTCACACTTTGAGGTCAAATTCCTTATGGTTGAAGAGTTGACTTTTTCACTGCACAGTTGACTTTTTCCCCAAATCTCCTAATTTTCAATTGACTGATCAATTAAAGCTCTTCTGATTAAAATTGATGGTCAATATCTCATTCCAAAACACCTTAGGACATATGGAAGACCATGGAAACAAGTATTGCTCCCGAAAAAAAATTATCCTGATTTAAAGTAAAACCCTAATTTCACCCTTTTTGCCTAGGCAATATGCAGATGAGTTGAGTGACCATTCCCACACCCCAATGACCTCTGAGATACTCAACAAGCCTCTACCAAACCATAAATCTTCATGGACCCCTTGACAACCCTCTGATGGTTCCTTGATACTGCTGTGGCACGCCTCTCATTTCTAAGAGCTCAAATATCTTCATGGTGATGACACACACATAACAACCTCTACCAATGCCTCTACTTGAGCTTGTGGTCAACAAGGCTCTCTTCTTAGATAGGACACATACAAACAGTTGATCCCCTTTAAGAACTATGCTATGCAAATGCAATATGCAAAAATGCAATGAAACATAAGCCAAAGATTAAGAAAAAGGTTGGTCAAATTTTGGGGTGCAACAACTGCCCCTATTCAAGAGGCTTGGACCTGAAGGGATGAAAAGCGAACGACTTTCAAACATTCGAGGTAAAAGACGATTGAATACCAAAGAACCCGGAAATTTGACAACCGTAGAATGAAACAGTAACCGAATAAACTTTGTTGGGGATAGATAATGATAAAATGGACGCATCCATCGAAGATCACAATCTGCCGGGGTCTGGATACCGCACAAGCGAGAGAGAAAATTTTATAATCTACCAGGGTCTGGATACCCCATAGGCAAAATAAGTCATCAGTGGGGGTATGGATACCTAACGTAATAAACTGGAGTCTGGATACTCAATGTAATAGGCCAGAGTCTGGATACTCAACGTAATAAACCGGAGTCTGGATACTCAACGTAATAAGCCGGAGTCTGGATACTCAACGTAATAAGCTGGAGTCTGGGTACTCAATGTAATAAGTCGGAGTCTGGATATTCGACGTAATAAGCTAGAGTCTGGGTACTCAATATAATAAGCCGGAGTCTGGATACTCAATGTAATAAGCCGGAGTCTGGGTACTCAATGTAATAAGCCAGAGTCTGGGTACTCAACGTAATAAGTCGGAGTCTAGATACTCAATGTAAAAGGTCGGAGTCTGGATATGCAACATATGAAGGAATACATCACAAATATACTCATCAAGGTCTGGATACCCCATGAGTTAAGAATACCTTTTCAAATTGCCGGAGTCTGGATACTCTACGAACAACATGAACCAACGAGATACTTACTGGAGCCTGAACGCTCAACGAAGTTGACTGGAGTCCGGATACTCAACGGACAATATAACCAATGATGTACCGGAGCCTGAATGCTCAACGAAGATTGACTGGAGTCTGGATACTCAATGGACGAAATAACCAACAAGATTTACCAGAGCCTGAACGCTCAATGAAACTGACCGGAGTCTGGATACTCAATGGACAAAGGAAAACACATCTGATATTGACATGGTCTAGATACCATACGGGAAAAAGAAAACACATATAAACTTGTCATGGTCTGGATACCATATAGGGATAAGGAACCTTTCAACTTGTCGGAGCCTGATTGCTCAACGAGATTGACCGGAGTCTGGATACTCAACGGACTGGACGAATCTTTCAAATTACCGGAGCCTGAACACTCAACGAGATTGACCGGAGTCTGGGTACTCAACGGACGTAATAACTCTTTCATATTTCCAAAGCCTGAACGCTCAACGAGATTGACCGAAGTCTGGGTACTCAACGGATAGAACAAATCTGAAACCACCATGGTCTAAACGCTATTTGGGCAGAATAAACCATCAACATACTCATCAAGGTCTGGATACCACAAGAGCTTATGACAACACCATCGATCGAAGTCAGGCGACGCTGCTGGCGAAAACGTAAGCCAGGGTTTGGATACCATGCAGGCTAACGGAAACTGCCATGGTCTGGATACCATTCGGGCAAAGATATCAGTCATCTGTCGGAGATACACTTGCAAACAAAGAGGTAACCACCTGGCCTATGTTTCACATGCATATGTTTGAATATAGCGTAATGCTCCATACGAAATGGAAATGCTACGCGTTTGGGAGGATGCTATGCACGATGCAAATCCAAAGGAACCACTTTAGTAAAAATAAATGCTAAAGAGAAAACCAAACTCCACTAGGGGAAGACTAGACACGCCTAGCGCAAATGGGTTCATGCTGGGGAATACAAGCCTTGGATGGCCTCCGAGAAAACTTCTGGGTAAAACTGCTCTGCTAAGCACAAATCCACTCTGTTGGGGATCAAAATCAAACTCTGCTGAGGAAAACGTCCCAGATGGCCTACCAGAATACAAATCTTCTGGGGAACTAACAACTTGGCTGGAGACAAAAACTCCATTCTACCGGGGAAATCAGCCCTGGATGGTCTGCCAGAATATAACATTCCGGGGAACAGACGACTCTGCTCGGGAATCAAGGCAGACTGCTGAAGGATGACTCTATTCTGTCAGAGATTCCGCTCTGTTGAAGATTTAATTTGCTATCTGTCAAGGATTATGAATAAGATCTACTAGAGAACCGTCCCAAGCTCTCTCTCTCTCTCTGCTGAGGATAGAGAATAACAATCTCTGAGTCAGCCCCACTCTGTGGGGAAGAAAAAATTGACTTCGTTGGGGATTAGATAAGGAGGGAATCGTCATCGACCGCCGCTTAGGGAAAATGAGAAATAAACTCAACAATAACAACTTCTGCTTGGGGAATGGGTCAATGACTTAGAATCTGAGGGAAAAGGAGCCAGTCATTCAGACTCTGTGAGGAAAATGAAATTCTGAATTCGTTCAACTACTGGGGATAATCCCGCGCCTACTTATTGGAGATGATCCTACTCTGCTGGAGATATCAATCTCTGCCTGCTAAGGATGAAAACACACTTAAACTGCACACCTCCTTTAGATGCGGGACCTCTGAAAAAGTCCCGAGGATGAAGGTCCTGCAAATAACAAACAAACAAACATGTTTTGTGCAGCAAGCGTCGTCTTAATTATCACCTGTGACGTTATTCAAGCAAAAACATTATTTCGATTATGGTTGGCAGAGCCCACAAAATTATGTATGCAAAGTCTTATCAAAAACATCAGGCGTCTTTAGCAAACAAAACGGTAAAAGTTGAATCAAAAACAAAAGTTTTCTGAATAATATGTTTTATTGATAAATAGCCTGTAAATAGGTAAATTTACAAAGGATGCAACTCCTGAAATGAGAAAGTTTCATAAGAAAAATATAGAAATGCACAAGAATATACAAAAATGTCAGCAATGTGGCACAGACAACCACCATAGAACGACTCAACTATGACTTGCGTGACTTCGATGCCTTTCTGATGCTTCGTCTTCTGAAGAGATTTATTTGAACGATTGAATCTCGAGTTCTCCCATAATCCACTATGCTTTGAAGATTAACGCACGAACCGCAGTCGTTTGCTTTTCAAACCCCTAACTTTTGCCTGAACCGCCCTTGCGGGTTTTCGATTCACCGGGATACCCTTTTTTGGCCAAAGTCGCCCTTTCAGGTTTTCAATTTTATGGGTTTACACTTTTTCTTTTTATCCCTAATTTTGGCCCGAACCTATCCTTTTATGGTTCTCCGGGATGCCCCATTCTTGCCTGGATTTTCTTTTTCTTTCCAGCGGGTCTGTTTTTAAGCAAAGTATCTTTTGACTGCGTCTGCGTTCAAGGGGACGTGAAATCTTCACCGTCCATGGTTGAAAGTAGTAAGGCTCCTCCGGAGAAGACTTTCCTCACAACATACGAACCTTCATAATTAGGAGTCCATTTGCCCCTGTGACCGCTCTGTGGTGGGAGAATCCGTTTCAACACCAAATCACCTGCCTGAAAGCTTCGAGGACGCATCTTTTTATCATAGGCTTTCTTCATCCTGCTCTGATACAGACGACCATACGCAATAGACGCCAACCTCTTCTCATCCATCAAACTGAGTTGATTTAGCCTGTTCTTCACCCATTCTACCTCATCTAATTTGACGTCAGCCAGAACTCTTAAAGAAGGGATCTCGACCTCCAATGGAAGGAGAGCTTCCATACCATATACCAACAAGAAAGGAGTTTCCCTAGTTAAAGTACGCACCGAGGTACAATATCCATGTATAGCAAAGGGAAACATCTCGTGCCAATCTTTATAGGTCGCAACCATCTTCTGCATTATCTTCTTTATGTTTTTGTTGGCCGCTTCCACAGTGCCATTCATCATCGGACGATAGGGAGACAAATTGTGATGCTCAATCTTGAAGTTTTGGGACAGCTCCTTCATCATCTTGTTATTCAGATTGGAACCATTATCAGTAATGATCCTCTCAGGTATCCCATAGCGGCAGATGATGTCCCTTTTGATGAACCGGGCCACAACTTGCTTGGTGACATTAGCATAGGAGGCTGCTTCAACCCACTTGGTGAAATAGTCAATAGCTGCTAAGATGAAACGATGCCCATTAGATACGGTCGGCTCGATCTTGCCAATCATATCAATGCCCCACATGGAGAAAGGCTGTAACAACCCATTTTCCAACAATAAAATAAATAAAATATTTTCAAATAATCATCAGAGTTTCTCCACCAATGTGGGATATCACATCGTAAAATTCACCAAAACACTTTATTAGATGTTTTTCAAAATAAAACGGCGGAAATAATCCTTAATTTAACATCCTCGGCCATCCGCCAAATTACATAAAACGTTCATTAAGAAGGTTCACCAAAGTAAGATACGTCACATGAGTAAAACAAATTCAACATAAAACAGATAGACACCCAAGTCCCGTGCTACGTATCAAAGCATCCTAAGACTCGACTCGCACACCACTATCCAAGCTAGCTATGTACCTGGATTATCTGTACTTCTGAAGAAGCACAGACCACAACAACAACAAAGGAGTGAGAAAACATGATCAAAATTATCGGTAATAAGATACATGAAATAAAGGTAGTAATCATACAATTCGTCACCCAACATTCAACAAACCCGACCAACTGTCCACCATCAACCACAACATACAATAATGCAAATATGCAAATCCACACCATACATGCAGCACCGACTCATTGGTTCATTCAATTGAACTCCGGATAGATCACATACACCCCTCCTTGGCAGTGATCTATCCCCACCATTCTCCACAAAGGAGTACGGGTGAATCACATACACTCCTCCTGAGCAATGATTCAGCCCCACCATTCTCCACAAAGGAGTACGGGTGAATCACATACACTCCTCCTGAGCAATGATTCTTCCCACCAAAACACCATGATATGCACGACAACAATGTACGACAACAATGCACGACAAACAACTCAAGCACACTAAGTGCACGCGATCCTCCTGATCACATCACCAAACATCATATATATTACACAACAAATAAACACAAGCACACTAAGTGCACACGATCCTCCTGATCACCTCACCAAACATCATATATATTACATAACAACTAAACATAAGCACACTAAGTGCACACGATCAAACTCAAGTAAATAATCAATAAATGATTTCACTTGATCCATGGTTTAGTTACTATTTAATTAAACAATGACTCCCCAAACATATTGGATATAAAAATATTTGGAAACTAATTATATTATCTATACTATGTTATAGATCTATTCATTAGCTTTCTAACGCTTCGAACGGGGACTAAAACCGACTTACGGATCAAAAGTTATGGCCAAAATCGTCGAAACAGAAAATTCACCAATATACAGCTTTGAGTCGACCGCTGGTCGGCGTACAGCAAACAGAAGCGAAATCCAGAAAAACGCAAACAGTATGCGTCGACTGCTGCGATGCATGAGTCGACGCAAGCATCGCAGAATGCAGAAAATTTGGCGTTTTCCACCCTTGGAGGCCTTCCGGACCTCCGATTTCAATTCCGTAAAAAGCCCCGGTTTCAGAATTCGAAATCCTACCATAATATGACAATTATAACAGCCAACAACATATTTTTAAAGATCATATCATCATATATCATATAACCATACTTTTCAAAACCATGGAATTTAGGGGTTTTTATCCTAAATGTGATCCTACCCATCATACGCTATTACACCATCACAATGATCATACGAAAACCCACCCTTACTGTCCAAAATTGTTATCTTGCTTAAATTCAGGCCTATTTCTCCACTTATATCTCTTGTCCTCTCGATACTACAACCAATACACATTATCCTATCAATTTCTACCAGTTTTAACTTCAGAACCTACACCGATGTTCATCATCAGAACTATCAGAGTTACTCAGAACCCCACCCAAATTTACAACAACAATGGATGCACCAAATTCTACAATATCATACACCAAATTTACCCATATAAACAGCAACAACAATTATAAACACCAATTCACCAATTCATCAACATACAGGTCATATTCATCAAAATTCCTATGGGGTTAAGGAATCCCCTTCTACCCAAATCATGCAATTTACCAATCTTAACCCATTTCTCCCCCCTTACCTCGATTAGTACTCTGATTGTTGAAGAATCTTCAAGAATCGTTAGCCCTAGCCCTCTTTCCTTCCTCCTTGTTCTTCCTCTTTTCTCTTTTCTCTTGGAACTGATGTATCGTGTTCTAACTTTCTTTTCCCAAAACTTCTCTAATATTACTTATTCCCTTATCACTTATTCCAACCACTCATATTCCCAATAATAATAATAATAATAATAATAATAATAATAATAATAATAATAATAATAATATTAATAATATTAATCATTAAACTATTATCCTTATTAATTATATTATATTACTATTAGACTTCATACTCTATTAAATAATTCCCTCTAAATAAGGACACCCACCCAACGCCCTCAGGCACACTCCCACATAAAGGCACACCAAAATAAAATATCACCAAAAGGCTAAATAATTAAAATGGGTGTTACAACTCTCCCCCACTTTAATTATTTTCGTCTTTGAAAATTACCTGATGGAAACAATTCTGGATACACTTCCCGCATCTTGCTTTCTAATTCCCAGGTCATACTGCCTCCTGCAGCACCTCCCCAAACCACTTTCACCAAAGATATCTCCTTCCTTCGGAGTTGTTTCATTTTACGATCTTCGATCCTCAACGGCATCGACTCCATCGTAAGATTCTCTCGGACTTGAACTTGATCTCTCTGAATCACATGAGATGGATCTGAGACATACTTTCGAAGTTGCGACACATGAAACACATCATGCAATTTCCACGAATGACAGCGGTAAAATAGTCTAACATGCTATTTTCCCCACGCTTCCGCTGCACTACTCTGATGCAAATAAACAAAACACAGTGTATGCTTCCGAGACTTCAAAGCTCGGCCAACCCCAGTTACCATCGTAACTCTCAAAACACGTCTTTTCTTGGATCCTTTTGATCTTTTCGGTCGCCTCTTGCACAATCCCCGGTCTGAGTACAACATTCTCGCCGGACACACATCAGCACAAAAGAGTCCTACACTTCTGTTGCACCCCAAAATTTGCTTAACCTTTTCTTGTCTGATTTATGTTTCATTGCATTTCATTTGCATAGCATACCATAGAAATCATTAGCATATCATAGCATATCAAGTCATCCAATAAGGGATCAAGTGCCATTTATGTCAAAAGAAGCCTATCTAGAGGTATTCTCTGAGCCTGAGAGAACATCCAAGACATCAAAGAAGGGTTGAAGTCATGAGAGGTTTGAGTGCCCACAGGTGGATTTCTCTCCTAACTTGAGGTGTATTGAAGATCATCAACATGGATTTGTGAATTTGAGGTGTGTATGGATCTCATGGGATGTCTATAGGGCCTTATTGAAGCTTAATCAAGTCATTGTATCAAGTTCAAGAGCCATGGTTGAGGTGTGTACAACTAGGGTTTCATCTGGGTAACCCTAGGTCAAGGAAAGCAAAGAAAGGGCATCAAGACCTAGCTCTAGGTCATGGAAGTCATGGATTGATATTTTTAAGCATGTGTGTGGATGATCCAAGACCAAGTTCAAGAGAATCAAGAATGGTTGGAGGTGTTTGAGACAGGGTTCCTAGGGTAAAATCCCCTGTATAACATTGGACTTCCAAGCCACATAAGTCAAAATACAAGTTTCAAATGGATTCTTGGCCAACACGAAACTTGTAGGGCTTCTCAATACCTTTAATTTTAGTACTATAAGTATTCAATAAGATTTGTATAACTCAAGTTATGGTTCTTGCAACTTACAAGTCACCAGAGGACACTGAAATTTATCTGTGAAAGTCACTTGACTTCCAAGCAACTTTTTCCCCTCAAGGAGTTTTCAAATGGATTCTTGGCCAACATAAGAGTTGTAGATCTTGATCTTAGATTTAATTTGAGTACTATAAGTCCTCAAGGGGATTTGTGGAACTCAAGTTATGATCTTGGCAATCCAGGGGTATTTTGGGAAAGTTGAATTATAGGTCCTTTTTCAACATAGGTCAAGATCTATATCATCCACTCTTCAAATGAAAAATTGTTCAACATGAGATGTGTTTAAAATGGTGTTTCTAGGTCGGATATGAAGTCATGGTGAGTTGGATTGGCTTATTTCACAAAGTGCTCCAAAATGGCCTAAAAAGGGAGATTTTTCTAATGATTCAAAAGAGGGGAAAATGATTTTTTGAATTACAAGGCATAAACATGGCATATGGGTAGTCATTTTGACTGGAAATTGGATTTCAAACACATTGGGAATGTCACAATTTTGAGATGAGCCATTATTTTATGAGTTGCTTTGAAAAGTGCTTTCTTACATTACAAGTAACACTTGCAAAATCATTCACAAGATCGGCTACAAGGCTCTAACCAATTCCAATCAATTCAAAATGTTATGTGGTGAGATTTTGGATCAAAACCAAGTTGCGGAAGCAAGCTAAACCCAACTGTCATGTGCAAGCTTCTCATGAGATTATCAAGTGCAAGAGAAATTGAATTTCTCACATGGATCATTCTAGATCATTCTAGATTTTTCTAACCTATTCTATATAACCCTCATAACTGATTCAGTTGTTTTTTTGGCCAAGAACTCTGAAGAATTGAGAGAGAGCATAGTGAGTTTCAACCTTGCAACTCAAAATCGGATTTGGTGATTAAGAAGGATTCAAGGCAATTCAGTGCATACAAAAGTTCCACAAGACTTCATTGATCGTGTCTGGAGAAGATTGGAGTGTAATTTGAAGGAATTCTATCTCTGTTCATCAACTTTTTACAGGTTTGCAAATTTCAACTCATAGCTCAATTTAGGTAGAATTGATAGGATTTAGATGTGTAGATGCATTGTAGACCTGGCTAGGGTGGATCCTGGTAGGAAAAATTGGTGGTTAGAGACAAAACCTAGGGCGATGCAATTTCTGTTGAGGGTTGTTTCTTTGAGTTCTTGATGAATTAAGCATGTTTAGATGGTGATAATTACTTAGTGTAACGTGTAGATGATGATAGGTTTGTCAATTTTAAGAATGGTGATGATTGAAGGTGGAGCAGGTTCTGAACTTGGAGTCGTGTTTTGAGATAGAGTGGTTTTCAATGAGAATGGAGGGCATGATTGGATTCAGTGAGAAAAAACGAGTTAGATGAAGTGTTTAAGGTTAAGTTTTGATGGCTATTCATGGAATTGATGTTTGGGGACGACGGTGGCGCCACCTCCGGCCACCGTCTGGTGCACTTTCCCTCCCAATTTGAAATGGAGAAGATGATAAAATAACCATTGGATCAAGCTTGGACTTTGACTCAGATCACCCACCAACGGCCACGATTTGATTTTCATTTGTGAATAAGTCTGAACATGAGCCATACGCACCGTTTCACTTATGTTTGGCTTTGGGCTTATGACAAACATTGCTAATCACACCCCTGTTTGAGGCCCACCAGCGAAATGCACGCAATCTTGTTGCTATTTACCACAGAGATTTTCCATTTTTCATTGTATTTTCCTGAATTGTTGGTGTGTGGTTTGGGCCTTAGTACGCGCTTGCTAGTGACACCCCCTCCTGGGCCGAGCCTGTTAGAATAACACAAAATTCTTGCTATTCATCACGCCATTTTATCATTTACATTTTATTTTCTTTTATTTTTATGTTTTCATTTAGGTTAGTTTTTAATTCATATAAAATTGAAAAATGATCATTTTTGAGTGAGACTTTTTTCCCTGGTTTCCTTAGGATCTCTAGAATTTTATAGGATTAAAAAAATGTTAATATCATGCATTTTATTTTTAATGGCATATTTTATAATTTTACTGCCTTTATTTTACTTTTGTTTGATACTTCATCTTTCTGAATTTTGTGTAAGAGTTTGGTGAGGAATTTTGAGTTTATTCTTGTTGGATTAGTTAGCTTAGAGAAGCATGTACCCTTAGGAATTTTATCATATTTTTGTGATTAAAATTTAGGTTAGTTTGAGAGGTGAATAGGAGGTGTGTTAGATTAGGATTTCAAAACAACTAGTTGTAGTTTAGTGCATAGTTTGGGGACTTAGTGTTTGGTTTAGGTCCTGGGATTTATATGGGGTGTTGGTTATAGGCTTAGGTTCCCTTAGAAATTTAATTAGGATTTTATGATGAGTTTTAGCATTTTATTTGATTTTTGCAACTTGTGTGATGTTTGTGGGTTTCTCCCTTGAATGCTTGGTTTATTCAATTTGTGTGGGGCTATTTTGGGTGTGCTTTTGGCTTGGACTTTTCTTGGATGAATTGAAGATCAAATGAAGTTTCTTTGGATGGCTTGAAGAAGCTTGGAGTTAAATATTTCTCATCTGTTGGAATGCTTGTCAGGAGCTTAGGGATTAGGGCATATAGGAAGAGCATTAGATTAGTCTTGTTTCTTCTTTCAAACATAGAGAGCTTCTTGTGCCTCTATCCTATCCTATGATTCAAAGTCCTCTTAAGGAAACCCCATATATCCCTTGGAGGGATGATTGGCATGCCTTAAAGAGTAGAACTTTTGAGGATACCCTTCCTTGCAGATGATGGTTTCTAGTGATTTCCTTTGGTTTTCACTGGTTCCCATTCATTATAACTTGATCTCAATAACAAATATTTCTTGGTGGAGCTTGCTAGAGCTTGGGTATGAAGAGCTAAGATGTTGAAGATGCCTTTCATAAGGTTTGCTTGAAGATGGAGTTGTCAATTTTGCTGTCGGGAGCTGGCTGGAGTACTGAAGCTAGGGTTTACTGTTGCTTTTGAGCTGGAGTTTTCTGTAGCTGTGGAGTTTAACTGTTTAGGTATTGAGGAGCCTTATTTGAAGTGTGCTTTATCTTCCCTGGAGCTTGAAGATGGGAGCTAGTCATGAAGATGAAAGTTGTAGCTGTCAACTTTCTGCTGTTTAACCATCTGTTGCTGTCAGAGCTGTTGTTTGCTGTAGGAGTTTGGTGCTGCTGCTTGGGCTGCCTCCTCTGCTGTGGTTTTTGTTTTCTGCATTGTTTGTTGGCTTGTGTAGCTTGCCCCCTAGGTTTGAGGTGAATTTTGATTCGCTTTGCCTGTTGTTTTCCCAGGTTCGAGGTTGAGTGGGACTCCCTTGCCTCGCTTGTATTGCTGCATTGCATGCATTTTACTGTATTTGCTTGCTTTCTTTTCTGGTTATCCCCTAGGATCTCTGATTTCCTATGTGCAGGAGGGAATTATGACAGACATTAGGATTCTTATCCATGCATGACAACATTAGGTTAGTTTTTATTCCCTTTTCAACCCTAGGCTTTTTAGAGCTTCTTTCTCTTCTTATCTCAGAACAACTCAAAAATACAGTAATAAGGTTAATCGATGTCGTACGTTATGAGCCTTAAGCTATTTTAGAAAGGGTTGATGGAGAGCTTCTTTCCAGTAATCTGGCTGCTTAGTGTGGCACCCTTTGGGTGACACGCGGCGTAGTCACTCTCAAATCATAGTCTCTAGTGCGTCAGAGATTGCAAACAAACTAAAAAACACTTATTTCGTAAAAGATTCAAAACAAACATCAAAGTGTCATTTTTGTCTGCTTGGACTCCTAATCAAGAGAAACCCTTTTTGAAGGTAATAAAAAACAGTCAGACAAGCTTGTGTCTTCCGTAGCCCGAACTACGTTTGCTCTGATCTTTCATGCTGTATGAAAGTACGTAGGCATAGGATCCCGTATCCTAACGAGCAACCTTCCCCACCTTCATCCGTAGGTAGGCGAACTACGTTGACTCTGATTTCTCGTTCCAGACGGGAATACGTAGGCATAAAGTGCGATACTTTGCCGAGTCATTTTCATTTTCTTTTCTTTTTAACCCTTGACCTGTAGAGTAGATAGAATAACAATCCGTACTAGAAAACTAGCGTGGATCCCGTCGAGTACGACGGACGTGAGGGGTGCTAATACCTTCCCCTTGCGTAATCGACTCCCGAATCCAGGATTTGGTTGCGACGACCATTCCTTTCCCGTTTTGTGTTAGGTTTACTCTAAGCGTTTCCTTTCCCTTTTGTGGGATAAATAACGCGCGGTGGCGACTCTTCTGTCATAGTCGGTGCCGATTTTCGCAGTAGCGACAACTGGCGACTCTGCTGGGGACTCCAACGGTTCCCTACGCGAGTCAGTCCTAGCGCTTGTTTTCCCGTCGTGGGATTTGTATGGATTTACATTTCTGTCTTTACTTTCCACATTTTATTGTCAGCTTTATATTGTTATTGCTGTTGTGGGGAGGGGGTGATCTGTTGAGAGATAAGTCGGACCTGGGCTTGAGTGCACCTAGAATTAGTTGTGGAAAGTAGTGGGCGCGTGCATGCTTTGCATGTACTAGTGTCCCGCAAAATCCGCGCTCAGACGAGGTTCTTTTGGTTGACTTCTTTTTCAACCCTTTGGGTTGAGGGGGTTGTTGGTTAGTTGTATTCTCGACTCTGGGGACCGATCAATTGGAAGTTGGCTAAGTGAGGCCTCTTCAGGACATGATGATGCCACACCTTCTGGGTATTGTATCATCAGTCTTGAAAGTCTGTGACGCCGACGACCGCATAGGTTGCCGTACCTTGTGTTAGTTGATAGGACACCTACCTGTGAGAGGGATTGGGGCATGCAGGAAACTTGGCCTCCAGACTACCCGATCTTCTTAGCATTGGATCATTATATGTGGTTACTTGGGGTTCTCCACCAGGGCAGTGTTTTGGGTCTGTTGAGACCAGGTTGGAGCATTGTTATGGGTCTGTTGAGACCAGGTTTGAGCAGTATTGCGGGTCTGTTGAGACAGATATTGTGGATGGATCTCTTCAGCAATATATCACTTGATCCCTGTTGCATGTTTGCATATTGCATTGTTGCATACTCATTTTGCATATCATTAACGTGTGTCTGTGCTGCAGGTCCATTTTCATACCTCTGATTCTAGTTGCCCGGATTTCTGTTTGCTGCTATTATGGATACTTTGAAGAAGACTGTGGCATACAAGTTGCCTACTCCAAATATTACTTCTTTGCTTGGGTTGATGTCTTTAGCTGATGATGATGTGAAGAGAAGCTTCAGAAATAGTTATGGGAAACTGCTGAGGTTGGTTTATAAACCCTCCATGTATGAACGAAATGGATTGTACGCGCTGGTGCAGTTCTATGATCCTCCGCTGAGGTGTTTTACTTTCCCTGACTTCATTCTAGCTCCGACCATGGAGGAATATGCTGAGATCTTGGAGTTGACTATTCAGAACAAGGTACCCTTCATTCATATGGGTGCTGAGCCCAAGTTGGAGGATTTGGCTGTTGCTTTGCATTTAGACTCCTCAGAGTTGCTGTTAACCTCGTGGAATGGAGTGTCTGGTTTTTCTCTCAAGTTCTTGGTTGGGAAAGCACAAGAGTATGCCAAGAGTGGCTGTTGGATTGTGTTTAATGCTATCCTTGCTTTGTGTATCTATGGCATTGTACTGTTCCCTAATATGCCTGACTTTGTTGATTTGGATGCATTCTATATATTTGCTTCAGGCAATCCTGTGTCTACTCTGATTGGAGATTTCTATCACTCGCTGCATTATAAGAACGAGAACAGGAGGGGAAAGAACGTCTCTTGTTGTGTGCCTTTGTTGTATATGTGGTTTGAGAGTCACCTGCCCAAGAAGGGTATCGTTGCTGAGTCTGTAGATACGGTGGATTGGTCTGAGCATCTGATGGGACTTTCTTCAGAAGATGTTGTCTGGTTTGATAGAGATTTACTGGGATCTGAGATTATCTACAGCTGTGCCGGATATCCTAATGTTCCTCTGATTGGGAGGAAAGGGTGCATTAACTACAATCCTTCATTCTTGATTAGGCAATTTGGTTATGCCTTGAAAAGCCCGCCAAAAGAGGAGGAAGTGCAGGAATCTCTGTACTTCACAGGTAATCTGAGTGGGGAATTATTGTCCAGGCTTCAGCATGCTTGGAAAGATATCAACAGAAGGGGTAAGCCGTTGTTGGGTAAGAATGATTGTCAAGCCTATCCTCCGTACCAAGTCTGGATCCACGTTAGGGCAAAGCAGGGGCTAATTTCGTTTCCTGCAGTATTACCTCCTGCTCCCCTCGTGGTTGAGGAGCCAACTACTGTGTCTATTGAGAGGTACGAGCAGGTTGTGAAGGAGAAAGAAGAGCTAATGAAAGCCAACGAGAAGTTAGAAGAAGAGCTAGTGCAACTCAGGAGCGAAAGGAATGAAGTCGTATATTCCTTCAAGCAACAGATAGAGCTGGTGAACCACCTAGGCACAGAACTGACTGAGCAAAGGAAGAAGCGTGAATGTTTGGGGATAGATTTCAAGAGCTCTCATGACATGCTGGAGTCTAAGAAGAAAGCACTTGATATAGCCTACCGGGAGATCTCTGCATTCAACAAAACCTGGAATGCCACGCTGATCGGCAATAAGGAAAGAGAAGACAAACTGAAGCTGCAGATCTCTGAGCTGGAAGGTCAGTTGAAAGCTAGCCAGAAGAAGTTTGAAGAAGAGGTTATGCGGAGATATGATGTCCAGAATTCCTTGAACAAAGTTATCAAGCGCAAGAAAGAGTCTGTGTCCCAGAAGCGGAAGCTAGAAGATTGCTTTGGAGAAGGTGTTTGGGAGGAATCCATTGGGGATCTCCAGCGTGTTATCAGGCAAAGAGACTCGCTCGTCGAAGGGTTGCTTTCTCAGCCGAATCATCCCAAGACTAAGAGATTGTTAGAGGAGTATCAGGCATATGGTCGCACTTGATTACCTTATGTACTGTTGTATATGCTTTATTTGCATTGTGCTGGCCATCACCAGGATTGTTGGTTGAGGTCATGCCTTCTTATTGTACGCTCAGTGATATTGTATTTCTGACTTGATGGGCTCTTCGCAGCAATATATGAGATGTTTTTCCATGATTGGATTCCAAGCTCCTTATCACTATCACTGTCACTACATTGGCACTTTGGCACTAGAATCAGGGGTTGATCTCCCTAACGCACAGACACATATTGCATCTGCATATTCATTTTGCATTGCCAGTTACTTGTTGAATCTGTATCTTATTTCCTGCATCTCACAGGTTTTTCAGGATTGACGAACAAAGAGTCCACCGCTATTCAACCAGAAACAACTGCAAGAAGATAATGGATCAAGTTCAGGTCGAGATGTAGGATATCTGCGAGAAGTTGACTTTGTTCATGCAAGCTATGAAGAGCATGGCCAAGGGCCAGGAGAATCTTCAGACCTTGGTGCAGCCGCTGCTGACGCAGGCAAACGGAAATGGCAATACTGACCATATTTCTGTTGAAACTCCTCGCCGAGAGAATGAGATACCGGCAGTTGTTACTCCACCTATTGTGACTGTCAACGGAAACACTGGTACTGGTGCAGGTGTTGGCGCTGCTAACGGCAATACTAGAAATGGTGGTAATGGGCATGTTGTTAACAACAAAGGCAACACTGTGGATGCTAATCAAGGATTCGTTGACAATGTTGGTTTCAGAAACAATGGGTATGGCAATGTCAATCAGGACGGGAACTTCGGGTTCACCAATCAAGGCTTTGGTAATGATGGTTACGACAACACTCAAGGGTACGGCTATGGTAATGGTGGGTTCGGTAATGTGATTAACAACGGTGCTGGAGCACTGCCTTTCAACAATGGTTTTGGACCTGCTGGGGTCAATCTGGGTTTCGGCAACCGAGGACAGGGTCCTGTGTTTAATCAGCAAGGATTTGGCCGTAACATGGGTTACGATGGGTATGGCAATGATTGGAATGTGGATCAACAGGAGGACGCTTTTTCAGGAAGAGGCATGGGACCTGAAGGCCCTGTTGACCCTGTTCAGAGGATCAGAATGCTAGAAGAGCAGATGAAAGGTGTGGTCGATCAGAACTCCGCTGGGTTAGATATGACTACTATGGGGTTGGTACCGAGGCTGAGGGTGCCATTGAAGTTCAAGGCTCCAACATTCGACAAATACAAAGGGGATACCTGCCCAAAGGTCCATGTACGTTCTTATTATAGAAGGATGTCTGCGTATTCCAATGATGAAAGGATGCTCATGCATTTCTTTCAAGACAGCTTATCGGGACCATCATTGGAATGGTACATGGGACTGGAGCCCAACCAGATTAGGAGCTGGAAGCAGTTGGCTGATGCTTTCGTTATGCATTACAAATATAACAGCGATTTGGCGCCAAATAGGGTTCAGTTGCAGAGCCTGTCGCAGAAAAGTGGTGAAAGTTTCAAAGAGTACGCGCAACGATGGTGCGATATGGCAGCTCGAGTGCACCCTCCTTTGGTTGAAAGGGAGATGAATGACATGTTTGTGTGGACGTTTACTGGAATGTACTATGACAAGTTACTCAATGTTTCGATGGGTAGTTTCTCCGATATGATCCTTATGGGGGAAAGGATCGAGAACGGAATTAAAATTGGAAAGATCCAGGCTGGCGAATCTACTCCAGCTGGGGGTGCGAGAAAAGCGTTCGGTGGAAGACGACAGGGTGATACTAGCGCTGTGTATGGTGGCAGAGGCCGGGGCAGAGGCAGAAATCAGTACAGTCAACCTCAACAAATAGCTAGTGTTACTATTCCAATTCCTCAACAACAACAGCAACAACAACCGCAGCAGCAACAAAGGCAGAATCAGGGTCAGGGAAGGTTTCAGAAAGTATAGCCGAGGAGGGTATTCGATAAGCCTCCGTCGACATATGCAGAGCTTCTTCAGACATTGCTGGGGTTGAATTTGGTCGAGAAAAGAACACTGGAACCACCTACAGGACCGGTACTTCCTAGAGGGTACGACGCCAGTAAGCACTGCGAATTCCATTCCGGGGCGCCCGGACATGATGTAGAATCTTGTCATGCTTTCAAGCATAAAGTTCAAGACTTGTTGGACAGTAAAGCTATCAACTTCGGCCAAGTGGGGCCCGGTATTGTACAACAGCCTATGCCCAATCATGGGGCAAATGCCATCTTAACAGAAGAAAATTTGAACCTGGTAATGGATGTTAATCAGCTGAAGACGCCATTGAGTGAAGTGAAAAGTAGATTGCTCATAGGGGGAGTATTTCCGGGTTGTGATGAAGACTGTTTAGAATGCTGGACCCAGCCAGAGGGCTGTAATGATTTGAAGCAGGGCATTCAGGCCATGATCGACGAAGGGACCTTGAAATTTGATCGAACTGCGGTTGAGAAGCCTGTGGAGGCATTATGTGAAGAGCAGAATGATATTGCGACGGTGACGATCCCGAGGAAGACTATAACGATAGTGGCGCCCGCCAAGCGGCCAACTATTACGATTACCAAAGCAGGGCCTGTTCCCTTTGAGAGTACAAAAGTTGTCCCGTGGACGTACAGTTTAGAAGCGTATTGCAATGGTGAAAAGATTGTGGTGAATAGCCAGCCAACTAGGACTGTTGATAATGTTGTTGGTACGGGGGGCATGACCCGTAGCGGAAGGATCTTTACCTCACCTGAAGTAGAAGCAGAGAGGTTGGCCAAGGGTAAAGCTAAAGTAAGTGAAAGTGGGCCCTCTCAGTCGAAAGAAAAGGATACGTCGCTCAAGGATGTGGAGGAGTTCATGAGACTGATTCGCAAGAGCGACTACAAAATTGTTGAACACCTACAGCAGACGTCGTCGAAGATTTCTATCTTGTCGTTGTTGTTATGTTCTGAAGCCCACAGGAACGCCTTGCTAAAGATACTGGATACGTCATTCGTACCCCAAGAAGTTTCTGTAAATCAGTTAGAGGGGGTAATGGCACATGTCAATGCTGGACATAGCTTGGGTTTCACAGATTTTGACTTAACCCCCAAGGGTCCAGAGCACAACATGGCTTTGCACATATCGGTGGAGTGTCGGGGCACCGTAATGTCACATGTATTGGTAGATACTGGATTGTCGTTGAACGTATTGCAAAAGAAAGCCATGATGAAATTGGACATATGGGGAGTTATTTGCACGCCCAGCGATTTGGTTGTGAGGGCGTTTGACGGGACGAAAAGATCAGTGTTTGGGTCAATAACATTACTGCTGCAGGTGGGGCCAGAGATTTTTGATACCGAATTCTACATCATGGATATCCATCCAGCTTATAGCTGCCTTCTAGGGCGCCCGTGGATCCATGCTGCAGGGGCTGTAACATCCACATTGCACCAGAAGTTGAAATACATGGTGGGTGATAGTGTTGTTACCGTTTGCGGGGAGGAGGATATTCTGGTCAGTCACCTGTCCTCGTTCAGATATGTTGAGGTCGATGGAGAAATACACGAGACGCCTTGTCAAGCCTTCGAGGGGTTGTGGATTAAAGACAAAGCTCAGGGTTCCAGCAAAATATCAGATGTGGTAGTGTCCTCTTACAAAGAGGCTCGGGCTTTAGTGCAGAATGGCGAGACTAAAGGATGGGGGAAGGTATTGGAGATTCCCGTGAAGAATGACAAGTTTGGGTTAGGGTATCGACCGACATCATCAGCATCATCTTTAGGAGCGCCCAGGTTCAAAGGACCGGTCACGATTACGCCAAGCGGGGTATGCTTCGAGACTATCAACGCTACTTCCGATGCTGAAGACGGAGATAGCGACTGCGATATGGACGCGTGGATCAAGCCAAACGTGCCAGGACAAAGTCTCTGCAACTGGTCCATCCGGGAAACTGTCCCAGTGACTTTTAAACAGTAATGATTTGTTTTATCAATTGTTGAATAAACCTATGTCCTACCCGGGGCATAATGACTTTGCTTAGGGCTACTTGATTATGTGTATTGCACTATTTTAATCATGAAATAAAGGCGTTTGTCATATTCAAATATTGTGATCCCTGTTTTTCTTGTTTTTACTTTAACAATAAATGGCAACGTGGTTATTTGCTTTGTTTGCGTGTTGAAGCGTTTAACCATTTCCTTTGCAGGACTAATATTTCAGATGACATCTCATACGAACCGCCTATGACTCGTTTCGACTTCGAGCACCCGGTATTCCAAGCAGAGGAAGAGATTGTTGAGGATAGCGACCTGCCAGAGGAGCTGACTCGTTTGTTGAAACAGGAAGAGAGAATCATTCTGCCTCATCAGGAGGAAATTGAAATTATCAACTTGGGGTCGGAAGAAGTTGTGAGAAATATCCGTATAGGGGCTGCGCTGCAGTGCGACGTCAAGCAAAAGTTGATTGAGATACTGCGAGAGTATGGTGATGTATTTGCTTGGTCGTACGAGGATATACCTGGGTTAGATATGGACATGGTTGTGCACCGTCTGCCGTTGTGAGAGGAATGTCCGCCTGTTAAACAGAAACTCAGAAGAACCAGACCAGACATGGCTGTGAAAATCAAGGAGGAAGTTCAAAAACAGTGGGATGCTGGTTTCTTAGCTGTTACAACTTATCCATCATGGGTCGCTAATATAGTACCAGTGCCGAAGAAAGACGGTAAAGTGCGAATGTGTGTAGACTACCGTGATTCGAATAGGGCGAGCCCGAAAGAAGACTTTCCACTTCCCCACATTGATGTGCTGGTTGATAACACTGCTCAGTTCTCCGTATTCTCCTTCATGGACGGCTTCTCAGGCTATAATCAGATCAAAATGGCACCAGAAGACATGGAGAAGACTACCTTCATTACTCCCTGGGGAACATTTTGCTACAAAGTGATGCCCTTCGGATTGAAGAACGCTGGGGCAACATATCAACGTGCTATGACGACTCTCTTTCATGACATGATGCACAAAGAGATCGAGGTTTATGTTGATGATATGATTGCCAAGTCCCAGACATAGGAGGAGCATTTGGTTAATCTGCTGAAACTATTCAAAAGACTTAGGAAGTTCAGGTTGAGACTGAATCCTAACAAGTGCACCTTCGGGGTGAGATCGGGTAAATTGTTAGGGTTTATTGTGAGCGAAAAAGGAATAGAGGTTGATCCTGCGAAAATAAAAGCAATACAAGAAATGCCGACGCCTAAAACAGAAAAAGAAGTGTGTGGGTTTTTAGGGAGGTTGAACTATATCGCTCGGTTCATATCTCACCTAACCGCGACATGCGAACCGTTATTCAAGTTGTTGAAAAAGGATCAGGTGTTGACCTGGAATGAAAATTGTCAAAAGGCGTTCGACAAGATAAAAGAATACTTGCAGGAACCTCCTGTTTTGATACCCCCAGTGGCCGGGAGACCTCTGATTATGTATTTGACGGTTCTTCAGGAAAGTATGGGTTGTGTTCTCGGTCAACACGACGAGACCGAACGTAAAGAGCATGCAATTTACTATTTGAGCAAGAAGTTTACCGACTGTGAGTCCAGATACTCAATGCTCGAAAAAACGTGTTGTGCGCTAGCCTGGGCCGCCAAACGTTTGAGGCAATACATGCTGAATCATACAACCATGCTAATTTCAAAGATGGATCCAATAAAATATGTGTTTGAGAAGCAAGCACTCTCCGGAAGAATTTCCCGATGGCAGATGGTGTTAACCGAATACGATATCCAATATGTCTCGCAAAAGGCTATTAAAGGTAGCGTTCTGTCCGAGTACCTTGCAGAGCAGCCTGTTGAGGACTACCAATCGATGAGGTTTGATTTTCCTGACGAGGATATCATGTACCTAAAGATGAAAGATTGTGAAGAACCGTTGCCGGAAGAAGGACCAGAATTGGGTTCCAAATGGCAGTTGATATTTGACGGAGCTGTGAATTCCTATGGTAGCGGAATAGGGGCAATTATCACCACTCCTCAGGGGTCGCACATCCCCTTTACTGCCCGATTGACTTTTCCCGTTACCAATAATGAGGCTGAATATGAGGCTTGAATCATAGGTCTGGAAGAAGCTATTGATTTGCGAGTCAAACATCTGGATGTATACGGAGACTCAGCTCTAGTGGTGAATCAGATTAAGGGAGAATGGGAGACACGTCAGCCCAATTTGATACCCTATATAAATTATGCAAGGAGATTGTTGCCTTTCTTTGACAAGGTGGAATTACATCATGTGCCGCGAGCAGAAAATCAAATGGCTGACGCCCTGGCGACATTGTCTTCAATGTATAAAGTTAACTTCTGGAACGAGGCTCCCCGGATTGTTATCTCTCGGCTCGATAGGCCTGCATTCATATTTGCCATTGATGAGGCTTCCGATGGTCAACCCTGGTACTTTGACATCCAGAATTTCCTGAAGAACAAGGAGTACCCGGCTAGGGCATCCAGTCGAGATCAGAAGACTCTCAAGAGATTGGCTGGCAATTTCTATTTGAACCCGGACGGTGTCCTGTACAAAAGAAACCACGACTTGGTGTTGTTACGCTGTGTAGATGAGAAAGAGGAGAAGTTGCTCATGGAAGAGATACATTAGGGTACATTTGGTACACATGCTGGTGGGCATGCTATGACGAGAAAACTGCTGCGGGCAGGTTATTATTGGCTAACTATGGAAACAGACTATTTCAAGTTTGCAAAGAGGTGTCATAAATACCAGATTTACGCGGACAAGATCCATGTGCCTCCAAGTCCTCTGAATGTGATGTCATCACCGTGGCCTTTCTCGATGTGGGGGATTGATATGATTGGCAAGATTGAGCCTACAGCATCCAACGGGCACCGGTTCATTTTGGTGGCAATCGATTACTTCACCAAATGGGTGGAGGCAACATCATACGCCAATGTGACCAAGCAAGTGGTAGCCAGATTTATCAAACGAGATATTATCTACAGATATGGAATCCCTGAGCGGATTATCAACGACAACGGTTCGAATTTGAATAACAAAATGATGAAAGAGCTGTGTCAGAATTTTAAGATTGAGCATCACAACTCTTCTCCTTACCGGCCCAAGATGAATGGCATTGTTGAAGCGGCCAATAAGAACATAAAGAATATTGTTCAGAAGATAATTGTGATGTATAAGGACTGGCACGAGATGCTACCTTTCTCTTTGCACGGTTATCGTACGACGGTACGCACATCAACTGGGGCAACCCCTTTCTCATTGGTATACGGAATGGAGGCAGTGTTACCATTGGAGGTCGAGATTCCTTCCCTGAGGGTTTTACGTGATGTCCAAGTTGATGAGGCAGAATGGGTCAAAGATAGACTGAATCAGCTCAGTTTAATGGATGAGAAGAGACTGGCTTCTTTAGCATACGATCGGTTATATCATAGCCGGATGAAGAAAGCTTACGACAAGAAGGTATGTCCGCGAAGCTTTCAGACGGGCGATCTTGTTTTGAAAAAGATTCTCCCACCACAAACAGATCACAGGGGCAAGTGGACTCCTAATTACGAAGGACCCTACGTTGTCAGAAAATTCTTCTCCGGAGGAGCCTTGTTACTATCCACCATGGGTGGTGAAGACTTTACGTCTCCTATGAATTCGGACGCAGTTAAAAAATACTTTGCTTGAAAGTGACCCGCTGGACAGTAAAAAGAGAGTCCAGGCAAAAATGGGGCATCCTGGCGAACCATAAAAAAGAATAAAAGGTTCGGGCAAAAATTAGGGATAAAATTGAAAAATGTACACCCGCGAAGTCGAAAACCTGAAAAGGGCGACTTCGGCAAAAAAGGGTATCCCGGTGAATTGAAAACCCGCAAAGGGCGGTTCACGCAAAAGTTAGGGATTAGAAAAGCAAATGACTGCGGTCCGGATTTGACACAGCAATGCTTAGTGGTTTGGGAGTACCTGGGGGCCGTCTATCCAAAAAAACAATCTCTTCCGAAGATCGAGTACCGGGGAAGCGCAGAGTCAGGCGAGTCATAGGAGGATCAGCTCATGGTGTTTGTCTGTACCACGTCGCCGACATGTATACAAATATTGTTTTGTATTTTATTTATGCTTCTTGTGCATATATGTATGTGTGTGTGTGTAACTTCTTCTTTTCAGGAGTTGCATCCAGTGTACAAAACTTTGCCTATTCAGAGGCTCGTTATCAATAAAACATGTTATTCAGTACTTAATGCTTGTTCTTTACTGTTTTGTTTGTGAAAGACGCCGATGTTTTTGATAAACTTGCATTTGCATAATCTTGATGGCCCTTGCCAATGATCGATAAAACTTCGAATTGACTGAAGTAATGTCACAGATGCTAACCCGGGTAGATTCTGTTGTATAGGCATGTTTTGTCTCGTTTGTGTTTGTAGGGTTCCTACCTTTGGAGCAAACAGTCAGGGATGGTTTTCCCCAGCCAAGATCTCTTGATGAAGAGCCCGACTCCAGTCGATGTCATTCTCCAGCTAGTCGCAGCTTATTCCCAGAGAGTTGGAATGACATTATGAGGGATTATTCTCCCCAGAAGAGTGTCCTCAAGGAAGTTGTCCACAGGATATCCCCAGCAAGTCGAAATCAGTATCCCCTGCAGAGGTTGCGCTCCCCCAGTGAGTCGGATATGTGCAGGATCAATCCCCAGCATGAGAGGTTCCCGCAGAGTTTAACCAAGTTGTTGGTTCAAAAGGATTATACCCGGAGGACGGGTTCCCTTCTCCCCACAGGTCGTCGTGCCATTGATAGGATGTTGATCCTCAGCAGAGTCCGAGGCTCCGAGTTTGTAAAGTATGCCCAGACAATGTGCTTTTCCTAGAAGTGTCGCTTTTTTCCCCAGCTAAGTTTGTTCACCAGCAGGGTAGCTTGTTCTTTCCTCCCAGTGGAAATTGATGTTTAATCGCTCCTCGGCAGAGTTAGTTGTGTTTCCGGCGTTTATTTCGCCAGAATACCTTATGATACTTGTTCTCCCCAGCAAAGTTGGCTTTATCCTCAGCATTCATGTTGTTGAGACAACACTACCAGAGTTTCCCAGCAGCTTAATCTTGCATTGGCATTTGCATGTATCGTCATATTCGCATCTACTCAAATGCGTAGCATTTCCGTGCCGTACGGAGCATTACGCCATTTTCAAACCTGTGCATTCTGAAACATAAGTCAGGTTGGTTAGCTCTTTGTTTTCAGGTGTTTTTCCCTGCAGGTAATTGGAATTCTTGTTCAAGATCGTTTTCAGATATTCAGATTTGGAGCATGAGCTATGTGATGATAACGTTCGTCCCGCCATATGTTCCCTTATCAGAGGTGCTTGATTAATTTCTATTCTTCCTCAGTGGAGTGTTCTTTACACGACTTCATAATTGGACTTTGGAGTTATTGTCAAAAATCCCCCGGTGGAGTGTTCCCTCGGGTTGCTGTCACGTCAGCATTTTCAGAAAAGATTTCAGAGATTAGACATCTGAAGTCATTACTCGTCGTCAAGGTGAATGTCTGGCAGTTGACGTCAGAATTTCCCTGGCAGAGTTCTCTCCAGTTTGCTGTTATGGCTTCATAATTAGACTTTGAAGTTTGTTACACCAGCATTTTAGGGCTTCATAATTAGACTTTGAAGTTGTTACCATCATGAAAAGGCTTCATAATTTGACTTTGAAGTTATTGTCAGTTCTGAAAGGCTTCATAACTCTGAAGTTGCTTTCAGCAGTCAACGGCTTCATGAATAGACTTTGAAGTTGGTGTAAAAGGGAGATTTCAGCGATTTGACGGCTGAAGTCATTACGTGTTGTCAAGGCTTCATGATTTGACTTGGGAGGTGTTGTCAGCATTTTAAAGGAAGATTCCAGCGATTAGACGATTGAAGTCATTACTTGTTGTTACGGCTTCGTAATTTGACTTTGAAGTTCGTCAACGTGGGATGCTCCATAATTAGACGTTGGAGACGTTATCACTATTACAATGGCTTTATAATTAGGCTTTGAAGTTGTTGTTAGAATTTCCTCGGAAAGAGTCTAGAGGGCTTCATGATTTGACGTTGAAGTTCAATAGAGTTTCCCGGAATTGCTGTTACGTCAGCATTGCACGGCTTCATAATTAGACTTTGAGGTTCGTTACATCAGCGTTATAAGGCTTCATGATTTGACTGTGAATTTTTTGTTGGCATTTTTAAAGGGGGATTTCAGCGATTAGACGACTGAAATCGTTACTTGGTGTCACTGCTTCATAATTAGACTTTGAAGTTGTTAGCAGCAGTAGATGGCTTCATAATTAGACCTTGGAGTTATTATCAGTTTATACGGCTTCATAATTCGACCTTGGAGTTATTGGCAGTGTGGAATAGCTTCATAACTAGGCTTTGGAGTTGTTGAGTTCCCTAGCGGATTTTCCTCGCGTAGCTGTTATGTCAGCATTGCAAACTTCATGATTTGACTTTGGAGATCGGCATAGTTTTCTTCGAGTGGCTGTTACGTCAGCGTTACACGGTTTCATGATTAGACCTTGGAGTCGTCGTTAGCAATTCCCCAACAGAGTTATCTCTAGCTGCTGTTACGTCAGCATTGAGCAGCTTCATAATTAGACTTTGAAGTTCAACGAAGTTTTCAGTAAACGGCTTCATAATTAGACTTTGAAGTTCGTCGGCATTAAATGGCTGCATAATTTGACTTTGTAGCCTCCCTTTACGCTGCTTCATAATTAGACCTTGGAGTTGTCGTCAACAGCAAACGACTTCGTAATTAGACTTTGGAGTTCTTCAGCGGTACCGCATCTTCATGATTAGATTTTGGAGTTGTTGTCCGAAGCTTTTGTCTGCATGGAATAGCTTCATAAGTAGACTTTGGAGTTGTTGCCAGATTTTTCCCCACAGAGTTGCTTGTTGAAGTTTCTCTTATCCGGCCATCGGAGTATTTTCTTCAAGTTTGTTGTTCCGTCAGCGTCACAGGGTTTCATAATCACAATTTCAGGAGTTGTCGCCTGTTGTCGAAATAGGTGCCCGGCAGTTAATTTCGGAGTATCCCCAGTGGGTTCGGCTACTGCAAGGATAAGGTGGAGTTATTGTCCAGTATGATTGACTGAATTGAATTCCTATTGGGCGGAAGAATTCGATCCCCAATGAAGTCGCCGTGATTTCTTCGTGTTGACGAAATATTATTATCCCCCAGTAGAGTCCTCCTCAAAGCCATTTGTGGGTGGGGACTAACGGAGTTAGCTACTTCAGAGATAAGCAGTTTCCTGTGTGTAGACGGATGATTCTCCCGTATGGATAGGCGGAGGGAGTTTCCTGTGATTGGACAGAAATATTTCCCAGTGAAGTCGATAAATTTATTGCCTATGATTGACAGGACCTCCTCATGTTGGTAAGACGCGACCAACTCATCCCCAGCGGAGTAGCCGGGATTTCTCCGTGTTGACGGAATGTGGAGTCCTGACATGGACAATATTTCTTCGGGATGACGAAATGTGGAGTCCTGATGTGGACAATATTTCTCCGGGTTGACGAAATGTGAGTCCTGACGTGGACCGATTGGTGTTTAGTTGTGATTTGACGAATTTGTTTCTCTTCTTGTGTTGACAAGATTAGTCCAGTTGTGGATGGAGGTGTTCAGTACCTATGGCGTTACACAGGTGGTTGATGTTGGAATCAGGGTTATTATCAGACGTTGAATCAGTTGTTGCCGTAACAACCAGGTTCAGTTGGTGGATGTCGTTCCCCAAGCAGTTGTGCAGTTTATTTCTGCGGTTAGCAAATTTCCAGGTTTCTTGGTATTCAACCGTCTCGTACCTCGATTGTTTGAAGGTCGTTCGCTCTTCACCCAGTCGGGTCCAAGCCGTTTGAATAGGGGCAGTTGTTGCACCCCAAATTTTGCTTAACCTTTTCTTGCCTGATTTATGTTTCATTGCATTTCATTTGCATAGCATAACATAGTAATCATTTGCATATCATAGCATATCAAGTCATCCAATAAGGGATCAAGTGCCATTTATGTCAAAAGAAGCCTATCTAGAGGTATTCTCTGAGCCTGAGAGACCATCCAAGTCATCAGAGAAGGGTTGAAGTCATGAGAAGTTTGAGTGCCCACAGGTGGATTTCTCTCCTAACTTAAGGTGTATTGAAGATCATCAACATGGAATTGTGAATTTGATGTGTTTATGGATCTCATGGGATGTCTATAGGGCCTTATTGAAGCTTAATCAATTCATTGAATCAAGTTCAAGAGCCATGGTTGAGTGTGTACAAGTAGGGTTTCATCTGGGTAACCCTAGGTCAAGGAAAGCAAAGAAATGGCATCAAGACCTAGCTCTAGGTCATGGAAGTCATGGATTGATATGTTGAAGCATGTGTGTGGATGACCCAAGACCAAGTTCAAGAGAATCAAGAGTGGTTGGAGGTGTTTGAGACAGGGTTCCTAGGGTAAAATCCCCTGTATAACACTGGACTTCCAAGCCACATAAGTCAAAATAAAAGTTTTAAATGGATTCTTGGCCAACATGAAACTTGTAGGGCTTCTCAATAACTTTAATTTGAGTACTAAAAGTCTTCAAGAAGATTTATAGAACTCAAGTTATGGTTCTTGCAAGTTACAAGTCACCAGAGGACACTGAAATTTATCTGTGAAAGTCACTTGACTTCCAAGCAACTTTTTCCCCTCAAGGAGTTTTCAAATTGATTCTTGGACAACATAAGAGTTGTAGATCTTGGTCTTAGCTTTAATTTGAGTACTAGAAGTCCTCAAGGGGATTTGTGGAACTCAAGTTATGATCTTGGCAATCCAGGGGTATTTTGGGAAAGTTGAATTATAGGTCCTTTTTCAACATAGGTCAAGATCTATATCTTCCACTCTTCAAATGAAAAATTGTTCAACACGAGATGTGTTTAAAATGGTGTTTCTAGTTTATATATGAAGTCATGGTGAGTTGGATTGGCTTATTTCACAAAGTGCTCCAAAATGGTCTAAAAAGGGAGATTTTTCAAATGATTCAAAAGAGGGAAAATGATTTTTTGAATTACAAGGCATAAACATGGCATATGGGTAGTCATTTTTAATGGAAATTGGATTTCAAACACATTGGAAATGTCACAATTTTGAGATGAGCCATTATTTTATGAGTTGCTTTGAAAAGTGCTTTCTTACATTACAAGTAACACTTGCAAAATCATTCACAAGATCGGCTACAAGGCTCTAACCAATTCCAATCAATTCAAAATGTCATGTGGTGAGATTTTGGATCAAAACCAAGCTGCGGAAGCAAGCTAAACCCAACTGTCATGTGCAAGCTTCTCATGAGATTATCAAGTGCAAGAGAAATTGAATTTCTCACATGGATCATTCCAGATCATTCTAGATCTTTCTAACCTATTCTTTATAACCCTCATAACTGATTCAGTTGTTTTTTTGGCCAAGAAATCTGAAGAATTGAGAGAGAGCATAGTGAGTTTCAACCTTGCAACTCAAAATCAGATTTGGTGATTAAGAAGGATTCAAGGCAATTCAATGCATACAAAAGCTCCACAAGACTTCATTGATCGTGTCTGGAGAAGATTGGAGTGTAATTTGAAGGAATTCTATCTCTGTTCATCAACTTTTTATAGGTTTGCAAATTTCAACTCATAGCTCAATTTAGGTAGAATTGATAGGATTTAGATGTGTAGATGCATTGTAGACCTGGCTAGGGTGGATCCTGGTAGGAAAAATTGGTGGTTAGAGACAAAACCTAGGGCGATGTAATTTCTGTTGAGGGTTGTTTCTTTGAGTTCTTGATGAATTAAGCATGTTTAGATGGTGATAATTACTCAGTGTAACGTGTAGATGATGATAGGTTTGTCAATTTTAAGAATGGTGATGATTGAAGGTGGAGCAGGTTCTGAACTTGGAGTCGTGTTTTGAGATAGAGTGGTTTTCAATGAGAATGGAGGGCATGGTTGGATTCAGTGAGAAAAAACGAGTTAGATGAAGTGTTTAGGGTTAAGTTTTGATGGCTATTCATGGAATTGATGTTTGGGGACGACGGTGGCGCCACCTCCGACCACCGTCTGGTTCACTTTCCCTCCCAATTTGAAATGGAGAAGATGATAAAATAACCATTGGATCAAGCTTGGACTTTGACTCAGATCACCCACCAACGGCCATGATTTGATTTTCATTTGTGAATAAGTCTGAACATGAGCCATACGCACCGTCTCACTTATGTTTGGCTTTGGGCTTATGACAAACATTGCTAATCACACCCCTGTTTGAGGCCCACCAGCGAAATGCACGCAATCTTGTTGCTATTTACCACAGATTTTCCATTTTTCATTGTATTTTCCTGAATTGTTGGTGTGTGGTTTGGGCCTTAGTACGCGCTTGCTAGTGACACCCCCTCCTGGGCCCAGCCTGCTAGAATAACATAATAATCTTGCTATTCATCACGCCATTTTATCATTTACATTTTATTTTCTTTTATTTTTATGTTTTCATTTAGGTTAGTTTTTAATTCATATAAAATTGAAAAATGATCATTTTTGAGTGAGACTTTTTTCCATAGTTTCCTTAGGATATCTAGATTTTTATAGGATTAAAAAAATGTTAATATCATGCATTTTATTTTTAATGGCATATTTTATAGTTTTATTGCCTTTATTTTACTTTTGTTTGATACTTCATCTTTCTGAATTTTGTGTGAGAGTTTGGTGAGGAATTTTGAGCTGATTCTTGTTGGATTAGTTAGCTTAGAGAAGCATGTACCCTTAGGAATTTTATCATATTTTTGTGATTAAAATTTAGGTTAGTTTGAGAGGTGAATAGGAGGTGTGTTAGATTAGGATTTCAAAACAACTAGTTGTAGTTTAGTGCATAGTTTGGGGACTTAGTGTTTGGTTTAGGTACTGGGATTTATATGGGGTATTGGGTATAAGCTTAGGTTCCCTTAGAAATTTACTTAGGATTTTATGATGAGTTTTAGCATTTTATTTGATTTTTGCAACTTGTGTGATGTTTGTGGGTTTCTCCCTTGAATGCTTGGTTTATTCAATTTGTGTGGGGCTATTTTGGGTGTGCTATTGGCTTGGACTTTGCTTGGATGAATTGAAGATCAAATGAAGTTGCTTTGGATGGCTTGAAGAAGCTTGGAGTTGAATATTTCTCATCTGTTGGAATGCTTGTCAGGAGCTTAGGGATTAGGGCATATAGGAAGAGTATTAGATTAGTCTTGTTTCTTCTTTCAAACATAGAGAGCTTCTTATGCCTCTATCCTATCCTATGATTCAAAGTACTCTTAATGAAACCCCATCTCTCCCTTGGAGGGATGATTGGCATGCCTTAAAGAGTAGAACTTTTGAGGATACCCTTCCTTGCAGATGATGGTTTCTAGTGATTTCCTTTGGTTTTCACTGGTTCCCATTCATTATAACTTGATCTCAATAACAAATATTTCTTGGTGGAGCTTGCTAGAGCTTGGGTATGAAGAGCTAAGATGTTGAAGATGCCTTTCATAAGGTTTGCTTGAAGATGGAGTTGTAAATTTTGTTGTCGGGAGCTTGCTGGACTACTGAAGCTAGGGTTTACTGTTGCTTTTGAGCTGGAGCTTTCTGTAGCTGTGGAGTTTAATTGTTTAGGTATTGAGGAGCCTTATTTGAAGTGTGCTTTATCTTCCCTGGAGCTTGAAGATGGGAGCTAGTCATGAAGATGAAAGTTGTAGCTGTCAACTTTCTGCTGTTTAACCATCTGTTGCTGTCAGAGCTGTTGTTTGCTGTAGGAGTTTGGTGCTGCTACTTGGGCTGCCTCCTTTGCTGTGGTTTTTGTTTTCTGTATTATTTGTTGGCTTGTGTAGCTTTCCCCCTAGGTTTGAGGTGAATTTTGATTCGCTTTGCCTGTTGTTTTCCCAGGTTCGAGGTTGAGTGGGACTCCCTTGCCTCGCTTGTATTGCTGCATTGCATGCATTTTACTGTATTTGCTTGCTTTCTTTTCTGGTTATCCCCTAGGATCTCTGATTTCCTATGTGCAGGAGGGAATTATGACAGACATTAGGATTCTTATCCATGCATGACAACATTAGGTTAGTTTTTATTCCCTTTTCAACCCTAGGCTTTTTAGAGCTTCTTTCTCTTCTTATCTCAGAACAACTCAAAAATACAGTAATAAGGTTAATCGATGTCGTACATTACGAGCCTTAAGATATTTGAGAAAGGGTTGATGGAGAGCTTCTTTCCAGTAATCTGGCTGCTTAGTGTGGCACCCTTTGGGTGACACGCGACGTAGTCACTCTCAAATCATAGTCTCTAGTGCGTCAGAGATTGCAAACAAACTAAAAAACACTTCTTTCGTAAAAGATTCAAAACAAACATCAAAGTGTCATTTTTGTACGCTTGGACTCTTAATCAAGAGAAACCCTTTTTGAAGGTAATAAAAAACAGTCAGACAAGCTTGTGTCTTCCGTAGCCCGAACTACGTTTGCTCTGATCTTTCATGCTGTATGAAAGTACGTAGGCATAGGATGTCGTATCCTAACGAGCAACCTTCCCCACCTTCATCCGTAGGTAGGCGAACTACGTTGACTCTGATTTCTCGTTCCAGAGGGAATACGTAGGCATAAAGTGCGATACTTTGCCGAGTCATTTTCATTTTCTTTTCTTTTTAACCCTTGACCTGTAGAGTAGATAGAATAACAATCCGTACTAGAAAACAAGCGTGGATCCCGTCGAGTACGATGGACGTGAGGGGTGCTAATACCTTCCCCTTGCGTAATCGACTCCCGAATCCAGGATTTGGTTGCGACGACCATTCCTTTCCCGTTTTGCGTTAGGTTTACTCTAAGCGTTTCCTTTCCCTTTTGTGGGATAAATAACGCGCGGTGGCGACTCTTCTGTCATAGCCGGCGCCGATTTTCGCAGTAGTGACAACTTCCTACCATACAAAGCCTCATACGATGTCATTCCAATACTAGAATGATAGCGGTTATTGTAGGTAAACTCAATCAACGATAATTAACCATCCCCTGATCCATCTTGATCCAACACACAAGCTCTCAACAAATCCCCTACATACTGGATAGTTCTCTTTGTCTGTCCATCCGTCCACGGACGCTAAACAGTGTTCGACTTCAACATGGCACCCAAAGCGTCTGCAAACTCTCCCAAAATCTCAATGAAAACTCAGATTCCCATCTGACACAATACTCGACGGTATCTCATACTACTTCGCAACTTCCTCACTATATATCTTAGCTAGCTTCCACATAAAATGATTCATCCTCATTGGTGAGAAATGAGTTATTCTTGTCAATCCATTCTTAACAACCTAAATCGAATCATATCCCTTCAAATTCTTCGGAAAACCCGACACAAAGTCCATGGGAACCCTATCCTATTCCATTCAGAAATATTCAACAGTTGCATCAGGCCCAACAGTGTCTGATGTTCAAACTTCGACTTTCAACAAGTCTAATCAGCATATACAACCTCAACCACTCCTCTCTATCCATAGCCATCAAAACTATTTCCTCAAATTTGGTCACATCTTCATAGCACCTGGATGGATACTCAATTTACCTCAACGTCCTTCTTCCAAAGTACTCTTATCCAACTCACACTAATTGGAACACAAACTCTATCGCGGCATCTCACGGTACCTTTTCTATCAATCCAAAAATCAGCCCCTCGACTTAATTCATTAAATTCAATCAATCTACTAGCTCAAATTAGAATTCCGACCACCTCGAATCTCATCAAGAATACCCATAGTCAGCCTCAACATACAAAGCTCAACTGCATAAGAAGTCTCTTCACCGACTAAACTCATACCCCAAATTTGCTTAATCAGTTCTAACTCCTTTACCCTCATCATCAGTATATACCCATAAATTTTCCAACTCGATGCATCAGCTACTTCGTTGTCTTGCCCAAATGGTAATTCAACCCCAAACCATACTCCTCCAGAAGTCCCAATTGTTTCCTCTGTCTCATATCCAACTCTTTAAAATCAAATAAATACCTTAAACTCTTAAGATCACCAAGCATCTCATATATCAACTAAACAATTAAGGCCTCCAAACTCTGGCACAACACACGACAGCAACCAACTCTAAACAATTTGTCAGATAATTCCCCTTACATAATTTAAGTTGCCTTAAAGCATGACTAACATTCGCTGATGTTACACTTAATATATATCCTAGTCATATCAACAAAGCATCACAAAACACAACAAATAGTTCTGTCGGATTCAGCAAAACCAACACATGAACCGTTGACAGCTCCCTCAAAACTCTTTGAACTTTCCTCACAGAGGTATATCACTGCTTCTTCTCCAACACTGATAACTTAAGTTCCCGATTCTCAACATGATCCTCTATACTCTTAAAATATACCAAGGTATCATCAGTTAACACGACCATTGAATCACTTATTTAAGTATGGAAGATCCTATGCCAAACGGACACTCAATTTGTGAGCTATGGCGAAAACACGAACCACACCTTCCGCACTTACCACAACAGCCAAACGAATTCATCAATAAATATCTTAATCCCATGCCGCTACTTCGCCATCACATAAAGCATTGTAATAACTTCCCACGCTCTGAACCGTGCGTCCTTCCGAGTTACAGTTCTCCCGTTACGTCAAAAATACGACAACAACATTTTCACACTTGAAAGGCCATTCAACACACCTTCAACTCTTGAAATGTTTAAAGGTCTAATTATATCAATATCTTATTCCACATCTTACTTTCTTTAGCATTCACCAGGAGTCACCATCCACCCTTTACATACTCGACCTCACAAGCTGTTACCGTAGCACACACACCAGACACAAGTCGCACAACTACTCACTCAAATTAATTCCTTGACCATCCAAACAGACATACAATACGGAGCTCTTAATATCGGGCTAGTTTCCGCAACTAAGTCAATCACAACTCCACTTCACGTCCTGGCTGTATATCACTGTCTTGTCAGGATAACTTCCAGACAACCACACTTAATCGCCAACCCGCCAACTTCTCTACTTTCATCAACACTCCAAATTCCCCTCAAAATTAAACATCTCAACACTGTCCTGCGCCGACTTGCCAAACAACTCTTAAGCATTTGGCTTAACTCCAAACAATTCACTGTACACACCATCTAAGCTCGTAAGACACATTTATTCCCTCTAACATGATCCCGTCAAACGATAATAGCGTTTAACAACACACTGAGCCACCACTCTGTTGCACCCCAAAATTTGACCAACCGGTTCCCATACCTGGTTTATGTTTCGATGCATTTCGCATTCGCATTCGCATACCGCATACAGTGCATTTTCTCATTCATATTGATTTTATCGGGATTACAGCCCTGTTTTCACATTTCGGGCGTTTCAGACCTGTTCGGGTAATCGGAGGTTATTTTTGGGAAGTTGTGTGCTTCCCGGGTGTTTTCAGCTCGCGCTGTGGTTGTTGAGGACATTTTGGTGTCCGGGTTTTGCTGTTGGTTCCGCTCTGGTCTCGTGTTTCCTTTTTAATTGAATTAATTGCTTTTTTAGGTTTTATTAGATTTAAATGGCATTTTTAGATATTAAATAGATTTTTAAATAGGTTTAGAATTTTATTATCTTTTTCTAGAAGTCTAATAGATTTTAATAGGATTTAAATAAATAGAATAGATTTTTTTAATAGATATTAGTTTCTTTGTTAGAATAATATAGTTTAATATAGTTTCATTAGACTTTTTATAGCTAAATAGATATTAATTTTCTTTTAATAAATAGGTTTTCTTTTATAGAATTTAATAGATTTTTTATAGATTTATAATAGATTTTTAGATATAGTTTTTAATATAGAATTTTATGGATTTAAATAGCCTTTAATATAGTTTAATAGAACAATATAGTTTAAATAGTTTAATAGTGTTCTTTTAGTTTTAATAGATAAATAGGTTTCATTATAGGTTTTTAATATAGATATTAACTAGAATATTAATTGATTAGAGTCAGCTTTAATTAGGCTATTAATTCATTAACTGTTTTCGTTTTATTAGCCCTAACCATTTTAATTGAGTCATTAATCATCCATGTTTAGCATTAATCAGTATTAGCATTTGAGTTTCCTTAATTCATTTTCGTTTGGGGTTAACTGAATCTATTAATCAGTTAATTCAGTCTCATTTGCTGGGCCAATTATCGACAAATCTCAGAGGCCCAAGTCCATTCGTGCTAAGTGTCAATATAATAGCCATGCCACGCGTGTAATTTTTTTCCCGCCACCTCATTTCTGCATGGGACACGTTTCACTCCACCCACGCGTCCCTCTCTCCACACACGCGTCCTCCATGCAGCCAACTCCCCCTCCACGTGTCTCCACCTCCACACTCCTTCTCATGCATGCAATCTCACCGGAACTCCTCACCGACCGGCATGCAATTGCCGGCGACCACCCTAACAGTTACCACCGCCCACCGTAACCTCTCGCCGGACTTCCTAACCACCCGCCGGAAACTGCATTTTTGCCAGATTCATCATCTTTCTTCATCAATTTCTCCAGGAATTCCCAGATCACCACCGTGTGTATCGTCTCCGTTTAGCTGCATCCAACGTTTTTCCAGAATCCGTCCAATATTCAACATGTTCATTACTGATTTTTCCAGATCTTCTTCAAGCGCCTTCATCCCGTTCAAGACGCTTTCCAGAAAACTCAAACTATTCCTACGATCTTCATCATTCTGCACTTATGTTCATCTTTTCTCCCAGTGATCCATCAATCATTCATCAAGAACTCGTAAGAACCTTCACCAATCTTGTGAGATTTTCCCCAGAATGATGAACATTCATCCATTCTCCAAGAACCTTCAACGAGCTTCATCTGTTTCCGTCAAGATCGTCATCAGTTCATCAGCGCCATCATCCAATTTCCAGAACACTCATGAATACGTTCCCAGTTTTCACCTCAAGAACATTCATCGTTCTCCAAATAGCTTTCCAGAAATCAACCTGACCGTCATCATCCAAACTTCAAAAACCTTCACCGAACTCCATCGTTGTTTGTCAAGATCCCCTCACAATCACCAGATCCTCAAGAAACTTCATAGATTTTCAAGCCTCGTCATCTTCACGCGAAGTCCACGGAGTTTCGTCCTTGCTCCTTTAACCGTTTCCAGATCTACTATCAACACCTTTAGCTCATTCGTTGTTCTTCGTATCTAGATCCAAGCGCTTCTCTTTCAACATCGGTGTTCTTCAATCTGTGGCAGTGAGATGGGGGCAATGAGAATCAGAAACGGAGAGGGAGATTTGAGAGAGGATTGAGGTAGCAGAGAGTTGAGGTGGGAAGTTTTTGGGGGAATTGTTTAGAGCAGAGATGAAGGTTGAGACGACGAATGAGTTTGAGAACAGCGGCAGTGAGTGAGAGGACGACGAGGCTAGGGTTTCAGAATTAGATTGAGGGAGTCTGAGAGTGAGAGAGGAGCGGCGCAAGACTCTCGGTGAACAGTGAAAGGGGAGAGTTTGAGGGACTTAGGGTTTTTTTCTGAAGAAGATACGTGGCTGGTGGACTGGGCTCAAAGGCCCATTTGTTTGTTTTTGGCACGCCTCCGTTTTTTCTTTTTTCCCCTTCCCCATTTCATTTTTTTTCTGCTGTTAGTGTGGGCTGGGCCCAATTAGTTTGGCTGCATAAACACCCCCCCCCCTCCCCCGTGTTTCTTCTCACACCCCCTTCCCCGTTTTTTTGTTACCATTTGTTGGGCTGGGCCCAACTCTTTCCCTATTTCTGTTTCAGGATCCCCCCTGTATCCTTTATCCCCCCTGTATGATTTTGTTAATTTTTTTTATTACAATTTAATGGTGATTTCTTTAGCTTAACAATTCTTAGAATATTAGAGAATAAGTTTAGTTAGAATATTTTAACATATTATAGTTTTAGGATATATTTTTCTTGTAGAGATTAATTAAAACATATTATTTAGAATATTTTTAATATCCTAGAATATTTTAGTTAGAATATAGTTTAGGATTTAATAGTTACCTTTAGAGAACTTTAGTTCAAAATTTGTTAGGGTTTAATATTCTTAGAATATAGTTTAGGAATTAACTCCTGGTTAAGAAGATTTATGGCTTTAATTCTTTTTAGGATATATTAGGACTTTAATTGCCGTATTTTAGGAGTAGACTTTTATTTCCATTTTGTTAGTGGATTTGTCTCCTATTGTCTCTCCTATTTTCGTTTCCATCTGATTTTATTCTTGATTTTATTTCTGGCTGGCCGTGTGACACAATTCAATTGGAGAATGATTTTCGATATCATTTCTCTATCTTGTCTTTGACACGGATATTAATACGCTACCTCTTAGAGTTCGATTTCTCGTATAAGTCGAACCATGACGGTCTAAGCGTTACACTGGTCTTGATTCGAGCGTCATCATCAAGGATCCAGAGAGGAGAAGATTGGAATGAAGCTTGCGCGCACGTCAGGAGCCCAGGAGTTGCTTCGTTCAACATTGTCATCGTCGTATTCAAGTCTTCAGGCAACCGTCGAGTGTTGTGGGCTGCATCATCAGATACGAAGGAAATGCCAGCTGAGGAGTGTCTTCTTAGGTTCTTGCGTGTGTGTCCCGAGTTCCTTCCCGTTTAGGCGTAGGCCCGCTTCCTCTTTGTTCTCGCCCCGTGCGAGCAAAACCCCTTTTCTCTCGCGTTCAGGCAATCGAGACCCTTTCTCTTGCCCCCGGGCAATCGAGACTCGTTTTCCCGTCGAACTACGTTAGCTCTGATCTCTCGTGCCTGACGAGAGTACGTAGGCATAGGATGCCGTATCCTAGCAAGCTCCCTTTTCCCTTTTTCCCGGTTTTAGCTGTAGTAGGCTGAACTACAGCTGCTCTGATTTCTCATATCTAATGAGAATATGTAGGCATAGGATGCGATATCCTAGCAGCACACTAACAACTAACCTTTCTGTTCTCTCGCTGCTGTGCGATCGAGACTTTCCCGCTGACGACTGATGTTTCCCTTTCTCTCGCTGTTGTGCGGTCGAGACCAGACCGTAGTTCTAGTTCCCGTAGGTTCCCGTACCTTTAAAACCAACTTAATCTCTCACTCCTGTGTGATCGAGAACACCCTGTCTAGCCGTAGTTAGCCTGAACTACGTAAGCTCTAATCTTCCATGCTGTGTAGAAGTACGTAGGCACAAGACGCGAAGTCTTGGCGAGCCAATCCCCTGTAGTTTCCCGAACTACGATGACTCTGACTTTCTCTCTTGAGAATACGTAGGCATAGAGTGCGATGCTCTATCGAGTCAGTTTTCCTCCGTTTAGACTTAGCAGCCGTAGATAGATTGTTTTGCATCCCTTAGACAAACCAAGCAAGCGTGGATCCCGTCGAGTACGACGGACGTGAGGGGTGCTAATACCTTCCCCTTGCGTAACCGACTCCCGAATCCAGAATTTGGTTGCGATGACCATTCCTTTCCCGTCTTTGTGGTAGGTTTACTACGAGCGTTTCCTTTCCCTCTGCTGGGATAAATAACGCACGGTGGCGACTCTTCTATTCAGCCGACGCCGATTTTCGCAGTAGCGACAGCTGGCGACTCTGCTGGGGACTGCGATGGTTCCTTATGCATTTGGGATCCAACGTCCCTTAAGAGAGTCAATCCTAGCGCTTGTTTGCTTGTCTATTGGGTGTTTATCTTTGTATTACTATTATTTGTTGTTGTTGTGCTGTTGGGTGGGGGAGGTTGTAACAGCCCAAATTTCATTAAATAATTAATTATAGTAATTAATTGATTTAGTGGGGTTTTTATTAATGTTGGAATTAATTTTTATTAATTGGTATGGATAGAGAATTAAGAAGGAATTGGAGAGGAAGGAAAATGAAGGAAATATATAAGAGAGAAAGAAAAGAAAAGAAAGATAGAAAACATTTGGAAAGAAAGAGGAAAGAAGAAGAAATGAGAGAAAGACAAGAGAAGAAGAGGAAAGTGGAATTCATCAAGAACCAACATCAAAGCTCCGATTAATCGAGGTAAGGGTGAGAAATGTTTCTATTTGATCATTGTATGATGTTATGTATGTTGGGTTGGGGCTTTGGTAGAGTTTTCATCACTTTCCATTTAGGGCAAAATGTTGGATAATTGGTAGATTGATGATTTAATCGGTTGAAACTGAGTAATAATGTCGTAGAATAGTCGGGTAACATGTATTGATGTTGTTTATACTGATTTGGATGTGTAAGAGAGGGTTGATGATGGATTGGTGAAGGAGAAGACATAATAGGGTTCTGTTCTGCGCAGGTTCGCTGGCTCTCGCCAGGCGAGCGAAGGCGAAGCTTCGCCAGGCGAAGCCTAGCGAATGCTGGCGAATAATTAAGTTTAAGTCCCAGTGGACTTCGCTGGCGAGTTCGCCAGGCGAAGTTGGATAGCGAGGGTTCGCCCAACGAAGGTGCTGGCGAATGGTGGCGAATGAAGTCAGTAGCTACTGACTTGGGCTCGCTGGGAAGTCTCGCCAGGCGAAGCTTAGCGAGTGTTCGCTGAGAGAGTTCGCCAGGCGAAGGTCAGGCGAAGGTTCGCTGCGGGGTCTCGCCAGGCGAATGTGGGCGAGTTTGGCATCATTTTTCTTTTGCTGTGTTGATCATGTGGAGATGGTTTGGTTGTTTCACATAGGTGGATACCTTATGATATGAATATAGATATGATCTATTGTGATAATGTGTGCTGTGGGTAGCCTACGGGCGTGAATCCTAGAATTGTGATTCAAAGGTTAATTGCATCAAGTATAAATACATGTGAACATAATAAGCGATTATGTGTGTATTATTTAATGAATTTGCGAGTGCTCGATGTGTATACAATTATGTAACGAGTATGCATGAGAACATTTTGAATATGTGTGCATAACTTATAATTGTATGATTGGTATTGCGATGTGAATACCTTGATTGTTGTGATAATTAGAGATACATGGGAATACAATGAGGAATGTATGTGTATCGTCTAATGAATTGTGAGTGCATATATGTATGCGATTGTTGTGTGAATGCATGGGAACATATGTGATATGTGTGCATTGTTGTTGAATATGATGATGTGTGAAATGAATACATTGATAAATGTTTGATATATGTTGTATGTGCAATCATAATGAAATTCTCGAAGGGGTGAATTATTCGAATGCATGGGATTAAGACGCGGGAACGGTCTTAAGTGCATTTATTGTGATTGGTTGATTGTACATGCATCATTCAGTCAAGAGGCAATGTCTGTTAGTTTCGTGGAAACTAGTGGCTTGTCCCAAACCTAGAAGGGTGGGTTTGAAGCCTAGGGGACGGGCTTGGTTGTTATCGGTCTAGAAGGGTGGACCCGGTTTAAAGTAAAAACCGAAAAATGATAACGAGTTATCGGTCTAGAAGGGTGGACCCGGTTTAGAGTGAAAACCGAAAAAAGATAACGAGAGTCGGTACCGCATAGCATTGAATTGCATTGAATATGTTGAGTCACATTGCATAATATTGTTGTGGTACAAATGTGCTTGTGAATGATTGTGAAGTCAAGCATGAAGGGATGTGCTTGTGGATGTTCATAATGTTGATAGATGTGAACGTAATATGATTATGATTATGAGAATGAAGTGTGGTGAGAAATGTGAATATGTGTTATATGATACCTATATATATATAATCTTATGCTTTGATTATTATGGTTATATTTCTCACCCTTCTGCTGTTTTATAATGCTCTACGAGGCATTGCAGATTAGGATGCTGGAGTCCTTTTGTGAAGATTAGTCTTCATTCTTTTGAGTCTGCTACTCTGATATGTAACACCGGGTAGTTAGACTAGTATAGTCATTCTTTTGTGATACATTGCGATGTATCAGCTGATGTGGTTTTGTAATCTAACTGATATGATATATATTAATTTGGATAGCTTATGTGTACGTGGATTAATATTTTGAAAACGATCAAATGATTTTATCTTCCGCTTAAATTGAAAATGTTACATATTTTATGGAGCAAAAATGATGAAGTGTTTTGTTGGTGAAATTGTGACATTCTTCTTTTATACCTTATTATAAAACCTTTTTACTCTGATAAATTTGTATATGCTTAACTGTTCTTTATGCATTTATTTGGGGTATAGAAGGGGGTGTTACACAAGTGGTATCAGAGCAGGTCGGTCCGTCCGGCCAAGTTGTTAGAGTGTTTTCTTCCTGTGTGTTATTGATATGCGTGTGTTGCATTATAAATATTGGTTGTTCTTACGTGGTTCTGTTGCTGGAATTAGTAAGATGGTTGCAGGAAGGAACGACGAAGCGATTGCGGAGGCATTGACGAGATTGGCGGGGGCAATTGGGCAGAATCCTCCGGCCAATGTGAATGTGAGGAATCAGGCTGATGATGGATTCCGTGCTTTGGGGAAATTCCAAAAGAATAACCCTCCGGTCTTCAAGGGAACTCATGAACCGGACAAGGCACAAATTTGGTTGAAAGCTGTGGAAAAGATTTTTCGAGTTATGAATTGCTCGGATGCACAGAAGGTGCAGTTTGGGACTCATATGCTCGAAGAAGAAGCTGAAGATTGGTGGGGTAATACTCGCCAAAGATTTGAGGAAGATGATATTGTGATTACTTGGGATTTGTTTAGAGAAACCTTTCTGGAGAAGTATTTTCCAGAGGATGTACGGGGGAAGAAAGAGATCGAATTTCTTGAGTTGAAGCAAGGTAATTCGACGGTTGCTGAGTATGCGGCGAAATTTGAGGAGTTGATCAAATTTTGTCCTCACTATAATACTGGTAATGCGGAGAGGTCTAAGTGCCTCAAGTTTGTGAACGGTTTGAGACCCGAGATTAGACAAGCTATTGGGTACCAGGAAATCAGACGGTTTTCTGAGTTGGTTAACAAGAGCAGAATTTATGACGAAGACAGTAGGGCTAGGTCTAGCCACTACAAGAGCCTAAGTGATAAGAAAGGAAAAGGTCAATTCAGAGGAAAACCTTATGTGACTCCTGCAGACAAAGGGAAGCAGAGAATGGGTTATGGCAAGAGGCTAAGTGGGGGAGTTTCTACTCCGGTGAGATGTTATAGGTGCGGTGAAGCGGGACATCATGCTCCCGAATGCAAAAGTGTTGAGAAGGCGTGTTTTAAGTGTGGCAAGCCAGGCCACAAGGCTCTGGAATGCAGAAGTGGTGCGGGTGTGACTTGCTACAATTGTGGTGAGCAAGGACACATTAGTACCAAGTGTGATAAGCCGAAGAAGAATCAAGGGAGCGGAAAAGTGTTTGCTCTATCTGGATCTGAGATTGCTAGCGACGATCGATTGATCAGAGGTACGTGTTTTATTAATGGTATACCTTTGATCGCTATAATTGATACCGGAGCTACGCATTCTTTTATTTCTTTGGATTGTGTTAGGAGGTTGAATCTTGAGTTGTCTGTGATTGGTGGCGGTATGGTTATTGATACTCCTGCTATGGGTTCGGTAACTACACCGTACGTTTGCTTGAATTGCCCGTTGAGTATTTTCGGTAGAGATTTTGGGATTGATTTAGTGTGTCTTCATTTAGATCAACTGGATGTCATTCTTGGAATGAACTGGTTAAAATTCAATCGAGTGTATATTAACTGTTTTGACAAAACGGTTATTTTTCCCGACTCGAATGTTGAAAGGGAATTGTTTATGACGAGGAAACAAGTGAAGGAATCGGTACAAGATGGGGCTAAGGTATTTATGCTTATGGCAACTTTGAGGACTAGTGAAAGTGAAGAGATTGATGTTGTGCCCATTGTTAGAGATTTTCCAGAAGTATTCCCTGAAGAGATAAAGGATTTACCGCCGGAGCGAGAAGTGGAATTTTCGATAGATTTGATTCCTGGAACTAGTCCGATATCAATGGCTCCATATCGTATGTCGGCCTCGGAGTTAAAAGAGTTGAAGAGTCAACTTGAGGATTTGCTTGAAAAGAGGTTTATTCGTCCGAGCGTGTCACCGTGGGGTGCACCGGTGTTGTTGGTTAAGAAGAAAGAGGGTTCTATGAGGCTCTGTGTGGATTACAGACAGTTGAACAAGGTGACTATTAAGAATAAGTATCCACTTCCAAGGATTGATGATCTGATGGATCAGTTGGTTGGTTCAAGCGTGTTCAGCAAGATTGATTTGAGATCTGGGTATCATCAGATCCGTGTGAAAGCTGAGGATATTCAGAAGACGGCCTTTCGGACGAGGTATGGACACTATGAGTATTCCGTGATGCCATTTGGTGTGACTAATGCACCAGGTGTATTTATGGAGTACATGAATAGGATTTTCCATCCTTATTTGGATAAGTTTGTGGTGGTGTTTATCGACGACATCTTGGTTTATTCGAAGAACGAAGAAGAGCATGCCGAGCATCTAAAGATTGTGTTATCTGTGTTGAGGGAGAAGCAGTTGTTTGCGAAGCTTTCTAAGTGTGAGTTTTGGTTGAAGGAAGTTAGTTTCCTTGGTCATGTGATCTCGAGTAATGGTGTTGCGGTTGATCCGTCGAAAGTTGAAGCGGTGTCGCAATGGGAGACTCCGAAGTCAGTTTTTGAGATCAGAAGTTTTCTTGGTTTAGCCGGTTATTATCGGAAGTTTATTGAAGGATTTGCTAAGTTATCATTGCCGTTGACGCAGTTGACTAGGAAAGGTCAAGCCTTTGTTTAGGACGCCAAGTGTGAAGCGAGTTTTCAAGAACTTAAGCGAAGGTTGACGACAGCTCCTGTTTTGATTTTGCCAAATACAGAAGAACCATTCGTTGTGTATTGTGATGCTTCTTTGATGGGTTTAGGAGGTGTGTTGATGCAGAATAACCAAGTTGTAGCTTATGCTTCGAGGCAACTCAAAGTGCATGAGAAGAATTATCCGACGCATGACTTAGAGTTGGCCGCCGTTGTGTTCGTGTTGAAACTTTGGAGGCATTATTTATTTGGCGCAAGATTTGAAGTGTTTAGTGACCACAAGAGTTTGAGATATCTTTTTGATCAAAAGGAATTGAATGCAAGACAAAGAAGATGGCTTGAACTTTTGAAGGATTATGATTTTGGCTTGAACTACCATCCGGGTAAAGCGAATGTAGTAGCGGATGCATTGAGTCGGAAATCATTGCATATGTCGGCGTTGATGGTGAAAGAGTTAGAATTGGTTGAGCAATTTCGGGATTTGAGTTGGGTATGTGAGAGAACTTCTTTTGGATTTAAGTTGGGTATGTTAAAGCTTACAAGTGGTATTTTGGATGAAATTCGAGAAGGACAGAAATCAGATTTGAGCTTAGTTGATCGGTTGACTTTAATCAACCAAGGCCAAGGTGGTGATTTTCGGATTGATGAGAATGGTATTATGAGATGTCGGGATCGAGTTTGTGTTCCGAACATGGTTGAGCTTAAGAAGAGCATCCTTGAGGAAGGACATCGTAGCGGATTGAGTATTCATCCGGGTGTTACTAAGATGTATCAGGATTTGAGGAAAGTATTTTGGTGGCCTAGTATGAAGAAGGATATCGCGGAATTTGTATATTCTTGTTTGACTTGCCAGAAGTCAAAGATTGAGCATCAGAAGCCATCGGGTTTGATGAAGCCGTTGTTTATTCCTGAGTGGAAATGGGATAGTATCTCCATGGATTTTGTATCGGGTTTGCCGAGGACGCCGAGTAATTTTGAGGCTATTTGGGTTATCGTGGATAGGTTGACTAAATCTGCTCACTTTATTCCTATGCGTATGGATTACCCTTTTGAGAAGTTGGCTAAGTTGTATATTGAGAGGATTGTGTGTTTGCATGGTATTCCGTCGAGTATTGTTTCGGATAGAGATCCATGGTTTACTTCGAGATTTTGGGAGAGCCTGCAGAGTGCTTTGGGTACTAAGTTGCGTTTGAGTTCAGCGTATCATCCTCAGACTGATGGTCAGACAGAGAGGACAATTCAGTCGCTTGAAGATCTTTTGAGAGCTTGTGTATTAGAAAAAGGAGGAGCTTGGGATAGCTACTTGCCTTTGATTGAGTTTACCTACAACAACAGTTTCCATTCGAGTATTGGTATGGCACCATTTGAGGCGTTGTATGGTAGGCGGTGTAGGACACCATTGTGTTGGTTCGAGTCCGGAGAGAGTTCTGTTATTGGACCCGAGTTGGTTCAACAGACTACTGATAAGATCAAGATGATTCAAGAGAAGATGAGAATTACTCAGAGTCGTCAGAAGAGTTATTATGACAAGAGGAGGAAGACACTTGAATTTCAAGAGGGAGATCATGTGTTTCTTCGAGTCACTCCGATGACAGGAGTTGGTAGGGCACTGAAGTCGCGCAAGTTGTCGCCGCGTTTCATTGGTCCTTATCAGATTTTGCAAAGGATAGGAGAAGTGGCCTATCGTGTGGCTTTACCACCGCCGCTTGCTAATCTTCACGACGTATTCCATGTATCTCAGTTGAGGAAATACATTGCGGATCCGTCTCATGTAGTCCAAATAGATGATGTGCAGGTGAGAGATAACCTGACTGTTGAGACATCACCTATGCGGATAGAGGATCGGAAATTGAAGCAGCTTCGAGGTAAAGAGATTGCTTTAGTGAAGGTCGCTTGGGGAGGACCGGCTGGTGGAAATGTTACTTGGGAGCTCGAGAGTCAGATGAAAGAGTCTTATCCAGAGCTGTTTGAATCAGGTAACATTTACGAGGACGAAAATTCCTAAAGTGGGGGAGGGTTGTAACAGCCCAAATTTCATTAAATAATTAATTATAGTAATTAATTGATTTAGTGGGGTTTTTATTAATGTTGGAATTAATTTTTATTAATTGGTATGGATAGAGAATTAAGAAGGAATTGGAGAGGAAGGAAAATGAAGGAAATATATAAGAGAGAAAGAAAAGAAAAGAAAGATAGAAAACATTTGGAAAGAAAGAGGAAAGAAGAAGAAAGGAGAGAAAGACAAGAGAAGAAGAGGAAAGTGGAATTCATCAAGAACCAACATCAAAGCTCCGATTAATCGAGGTAAGGGTGAGAAATGTTTCTATTTGATCATTGTATGATGTTATGTATGTTGGGTTGGGGCTTTGGTAGAGTTTTCATCACTTTCCATTTAGGGCAAAATGTTGGATAATTGGTAGATTGATGATTTAATCGGTTGAAACTGAGTAATAATGCCGTAGAATAGTCGGGTAACATGTATTGATGTTGTTTATACTGATTTGGATGTGTAAGAGAGGGTTGATGATGGATTGGTGAAGGAGAAGACAGAATAGGGTTCTGTTCTGCGCAGTTTCGCTGGCTCTCGCCAGGCGAGCGAAGGCGAAGCTTCGCCAGGCGAAGCCTAGCGAATGCTGGCGAATAATTAAGTTTAAGTCCCAGTGGACTTCGCTGGCGAGTTCGCCAGGCGAAGTTGGATAGCGAGGGTTCGCCCAGCGAAGGTGCTGGCGAATGGTGGCGAATGAAGTCAGTAGCTACTGTCTTGGGCTCGCTGGGAAGTCTCGCCAGGCGAAGCCTAGCGAGTGTTCGCCAGGCGAAGGTCAGGCGAAGGTTCGCTGCGGGGTCTCGCCAGGAGAATGTGGGCGAGTTTGACAACATTTTTCTTTTGCTGTGTTGATCATGTGGATATGGTTTGGTTGTTTCACATAGGTGGATACCTTATGATATGAATATAGATATGATCTATTGTGATAATGTGTGCTGTGGGTAGCCTACGGGCGTGAATCCTAGAATTGTGATTCAAAGGTTAATTGCATCAAGTATAAATACATGTGAACATAATAAGCGATTATGTGTGTATTATTTAATGAATTTGCGAGTGCTCGATGTGTATACAATTATGTAACGAGTATGCATGAGAACATTTTGAATATGTGTGCATAACTTATAATTGTATGATTGGTATTGCGATGTGAATACCTTGATTGTTGTGATAATTAGAGATACATGGGAATACAATGAGGAATGTATGTGTATCGTCTAATGAATTGTGAGTGCATATATGTATGCGATTGTTGTGTGAATGCATGGGAACATATGTGATATGTGTGCATTGTTGTTGAATATGATGATGTGTGAAATGAATACATTGATAAATGTTTGATATATGTTGTATGTGCAATCATAATGAAATTCTCGAAGGGGTGAATTATTCGAATGCATGGGATTAAGACGCGGGAACGGTCTTAAGTGCATTTATTGTGATTGGTTGATTGTACATGCATCATTCAGTCAAGAGGCAATGTCTGTTAGTTTCGTGGAAACTAGTGGCTTGTCCCAAACCTAGAAGGGTGGGTTTGAAGCCTAGGGGACGGGCTTGGTTGTTATCGGTCTAGAAGGGTGGACCCGGTTTAAAGTAAAAACCGAAAAATGATAACGAGTTATCGGTCTAGAAGGGTGGACCCGGTTTAGAGTGAAAACCGAAAAAAGATAACGAGAGTCGGTACCGCATAGCATTGAATTGCATTGAATATGTTGAGTCACATTGCATAATATTGTTGTGGTACAAATGTGCTTGTGAATGATTGTGAAGTCAAGCATGAAGGGATGTGCTTGTGGATGTTCATAATGTTGATAGATGTGAACGTAATATGATTATGATTATGAGAATGAAGTGTGGTGAGAAATGTGAATATGTGTTATATGATACCTATATATATATATATATAATCTTATGCTTTGATTATTATGGTTATATTTCTCACCCTTCTGCTGTTTTATAATGCTCTACGAGGCATTGCAGATTAGGATGCTGGAGTCCTTTTGTGAAGATTAGTCTTCATTCTTTTGAGTCTGCTACTCTGATATGTAACACCGGGTAGTTAGACTAGTATAGTCATTCTTTTGTGATACATTGCGATGTATCAGCTGATGTGGTTTTGTAATCTAACTGATATGATATATATTAATTTGGATAGCTTATGTGTACGTGGATTAATATTTTGAAAACGATCAAATGATTTTATCTTCCGCTTAAATTGAAAATGTTACATATTTTATGGAGCAAAAATGATGAAGTGTTTTGTTGGTGAAATTGTGACATTCTTCTTTTATACCTTATTATAAAACCTTTTTACTCTGATAAATTTGTATATGCTTAACTGTTCTTTATGCATTTATTTGGGGTATAGAAGGGGGTGTTACAGATGTTCCTTTGAGTGAGAAGCCAGACCCAGGCTTGAGTGCACCTAGAATTAGTTGTGGAAATTAGTGGGCGCGTGCATGCTTTGCATGTACTAGTGTCTCATGAAATCCACGCTCAGACGAGGTTCTCCCGGTTGACTTCTTTTTCAACCCTTTGGGTTGAGGGGGTTGTTGGTTTGAAGGATTGTCGACTCTGGGGACCGATCATTTGGAAGTTGGCTAAGTGAGGCCTCTTCAGGATATGATGATGCCACACCTTCTGGGTATCGTATCGTCAGTCTTGAAAGTCTGTGACGCCGACGACTGCATAGGATGCCGAACTTTTGTCAGTTTAGGTCCATACCCGTGAATGGGAGGGTTTTTGCAGGAAACTTGACCTCTAAACAACCCGATATTTTGGTCTTCTCGTCAGAGCGAACGTACTCAGTCAGCAGCGCAGCAGTATTCAGAGATTGTGGGGGCTGTGATCCCGTGTTTGCTGCATCTTGCATTACATTTGCATAAACATGTTTGCATCATATTGCATATCATTCTCCAGCTAGCCAGAGCTCTTATCCAACCGTTGTTTTGATTCTGAGGGTGATTCTCCGGTGATTGGTCTGAGCAAGTGTTGATTGGTAGAAGACGACCAGGGGGTTGAAATAGATTGGGGCATAATTGAGCAGTGAAGTCAGTTGAAGGTTGTTGGTAGCTATGTCAGAGAGCAACTTCCGGTTTGTTGATACCTTGTCAGGGTTCACTGTGACGACCAACCCTCTGTATGGTTCTACTTCCGAGGCAGACTTTCCGCAAGTGAACAACCTTACTGCAGACCAGTTTGTGCAACCTCCGGTTAGGGACTAGGATCGACGCGAGCAGTTTGTTGTCCGAAATGAACGCCCTCCTCTTATCAATAGTCAAGGTGTTGTTCTCCCTATAGCGAATATCCAAAGAGAGATCCCGGTAGTCAGGGATGAAGACCCAAGAGCTCTTGAGTATGATAGAAGGCTCCAAGTGTTGGAAGAACAAATTAAAGCCGTGAAAGTCAAAGATGTTGTTAACCTAAATACTGCCGACATGTGTTTCGTTCCTGGCCTGGTGTTACCTCCTAAGTTCAGAGCGTCGAGATTTGAGAAGTACAGAGGAGATAGCTGTTCGGAGCAACATTTGGTGATGTTCTGCCGAAGAATGACTTCGTTTGTGCAAGACGACAAGTTGATGATTCACTGCTTTCAGGATAGTCTGACTGGGGCATCTCTGAGTTGGTATATGCAGTTAGAGAGTAATCAGATTCGATCATGGGTGGATTTAGCCAGAGCTTTTCTGAAGCAGTATGATTATAACCTGGACGTGGCTCCTCATCGCATGCAGTTGTAAGAATTGTCTCAAGAGAACAATGAACCCTTCAGGAAGTATGTTCAGAGGTGGAGAGAATTTGCTGCCAGAGTAAAGCCGCCGCTCCTAGACCGAGAGTTAATGAGCATGTTTGTAAACTCCCTGGAGAGCCCATACTTCGAAATAATGCTCGTAAATGCACCAAATTGCTCTGCATTGGTAGGATTGGGTGAACGCATTGAGCATGTCGTAAAAACTGGGAAAATTCAGATTGTTTCGGGCGGTCAGGCTAGTGAAACTGAGTCTATGTAGCTACCAAACTGAAGAAGGAGTTGTGATCAATGCAATCATGCCATATGTTGGGTATTCTCGGGATGAATCGGTGAAATCTGTTGGTTCTTCATCTTCTCGGCGGTCAGTATCTCCTGTGTCTCGTTATTCTGGACAGACCACCGTGCCTGGGGCACCCTATCAGGAACTTTATGTCGCTTCTCTTGCAAATCAGTGAACTCGTGGCTGAGGTTATCAGAATCAGCGCCAGAATCAAGACAGACCTCGTAACAACTTGGAACAAAGGAATGCTCATTCCCACCCAGTGCCTATGCCGTATAGCCAGTTGCTGCCATCTTTGATCTAGAGCTCTTTGGTGGAACCTAAAGCTCGTAAGCCTGTGCCAGAACCTTACCCTCCTGGGTACAATTCCCACGCTCAGTGTACTTACCATGGCGGGTCCCCGGGGCATTCAACTGAAGATTGTAAAGCTTCTCAGGCGAAAGTACAACAGTTGATCGACCAAGATTGCATTTCCTTTTGAGAAGGAATTCTGGTGGTTCATGACAATTTCTCAGCTGTCTGAGTTTGCAGATTCAGAGGGTTTATTTTCGAGAAGCCAGTGGTCCAGACAGGCAGACGTCCTCAGCATTGGCAATCCCCAGACTTTTTTATCACTTGCATTTGTAGTTTCTTTTCTGTTAGTTACTACTTGCTGTCAAACATCGTTTGTTTCGAATGGTAATATTGATAAAGTGACTATGCATTTTTCTGAATTAATCATGTCATTGTCACTCATTTACTGCATTGCACTGACACTTGCATTTTATTTACTCCACTTTATCACTATGATTAGCAAAGATTGGAGGGAGGATGACGAAACTGAATACCCATAACCGATGATCGTATGCTTTCGGGTAAAACCTTGCCGATGACGTACAAGGCATTGTTTCAAATCCCCTAAACACTGGAGATATAAGGAGTTAGTCCCTTGTTAACCACTTCGAGCCAGGAAGTAGAAGTTTTTTCGGAATTTTAAACCCTCACATCTTAACCCGGGGCAGGGTAGTTGTCAGTTAGCTTGATCGAGCGTTCAAGTCTTATAGAGGAGTGTTGCCTTTCGAGGACCAATCACATCTAGTTTTTCCCAGAGGTCGTACCTCGTCAACCACAATGGTTAAACCTCACCAATCAGGAGTGAGACAGTTGCAATCCTTTGGGAGCAATCAAGACAACCAGTGTCACACGACTTTGTTCCAAAAGAAAAAAGAAAGAATAAGAGAGCCCGCTAAGTAAAAAGAAAAAGAAAAAGCTGGAAAGCTCATACTTAGGCAAAAATTAGGGCATCCCGCTGGACTTCAAAAGAAAAATCGAAAAGAACTCAAAGGGAGTCAGTCCAGGCAAAAATTAGGGAATCAAAAGAATGAAAAAGAAAGGATATAAAAAGAAAAATCCTCGAACAAGGACAAAGTCGTGTAGATACAGACATCGAAACTGAAAACGGAGTAACTGTCACTCTAAAAAAGGAAAAAAAACCTTGTGAGTTCCTTAACTATGTTCCTACTATTCAACATACCTCTCGAAGAGGCGAGCGCTCGAGCCAAGTTAACTGAACTTTAGGATCGGAGATCATCACGTAGAAGGGGTGGGTACAAATCATAATTTGAGCAAAATATCCTTTGTTTCACAAACCGTGAACCCGACCGCGATACAACCCTTAAAATACCTAATTGAGGCAGGGTGTATTCTGAAAGAGCATTACGATAAGGTTGAGTAACCTGACTCCCTCTTGATTTGCTAGTCATATCCTTGTTGTATTTTTTCACTGATCACATAAGCATCGCGGTTGAACTATTGGTTCATTCGTCACTCACAATCATGACACGTAAATGAGTGACAGCACAATTTTTTCAAAATTTGCATGAATACTGCATTAGAATTACCATTCGGGAATGAACAATTTTATTTGCAGGTCGGTAGTTGACAGGGAAGAAATTCCAACAGGGAATAATCGAACAGGACTGAATAATTCAGCAGTCTGGACCAGAATGGTGTATGTTGTGAAATCCCGCGAATCTGGGGCATTGACTTTCCGTGAGTTCAGAATTAGTGGGTCTGAGGACAAGTCCCGAGGCATCGGTTGATTATGGGATAGTTTACTTGAGCAGCAGTTGATCAGAAGCGAATCTTCTCGAGAGCCAATCAGGGGCAATTATCCAGAAGGCGGTGATTTGAGGATAGGTCCTTCCAGTGTTTGATCAGGGCAAGTTAAGTCACTCAACGGTCGTTCAGGGGCAAGTCACTTCAGAGATAGCAAAACCAACTATGTTGATAGTTGTTTAGTTGAGGTTGAATCCTTTTGTCGTACAAACACCGGGGCAAGCCATCGCAAGGTCGTATTGTAGTAGGTTGCTTTCGGTTCGGAGTGGGTTTTCCCAAGAGTCAAATTAGGGCAAAGTCATTGCAAACAGGGGCATGCCATCCTAAGAGCGGAGAAGCTATTCTTTATTCGAGAGGCATTTGATTTGAAGTATCTCTCTGAAGTTCAGAATGCTGGGGCAGTTCATATCAAACCATCAGGGTACAGATTTTCAGACTATCCCATAGAGGTTCCCACAGGCCGGGGCATAATAGAGGCGAAAGAATTGTTCTACTCCATTAGAGTTACTCAGAGCTACTCGAGCAGATTCAGCCAATCTTCAAGTTTGAGACGAATGTCGGGAAATCGTGACCCTTCAACTAGAAACCGTGAATTCAGACAGGATGTGGTCCAGCGTCAGGCGCATATGACCCATCACGGATAGCCTAAAAGCCCAATCCTTATTGGCAATTTTCGGGAAGCTCAATCCATATTGGCGCGCCATTCCTAAAGCTCAATCCATATTGGCAATTGCTATGAGGCCCAATCCGTGTTGGCGCATCATTTCAAAATCCAACCCTTAACGGTACGCAGGAAGACTCCGTCTGTTTTCCCTAGCAAAAGTCCAATTTTCATTGGCACGGGTAAGCAATTCCCAGCAGAAGTCCAGTCATGCTTGGCACGTTCGGTTATCCCCCAGTAAAGTCATCCATTCGAGAATCAGTTAATCTGGGGCAATTAGGTCGAGATTTGGCAAATCTCTCGCAGCCACGGGCACTGCTCCACGAATCAATCAAATAGGGGCAAAAGATTATTGCAAGGCCGGGGCAGGTCACCCTAAGAGCCTGGAAGCTGTTTTGTTGGAACACCTCTTCGAGGTTTGAGATGCAGAAGCAGTTCATGTCTGGCCGTCAGGGTACAAAGACTGTAAGGTCTGTTTCAAAATTGTCGCAGATTCAGGGGCAAGCTATTTCAAGATAGTGTCTTGACCAGGGTTCCTTTCGAGGAGAAGTATTCCAGAATTCAGACTGGGGCATGTTAGTATCCTTGGGGTAAAGTTCCAAGAAGGTGAATAGAATTCATGTTGCCCTAACCAGAGGCTTTTGATGAAAAACTTGACTTTATGCGATGCTAATCCCCATGCAGGTCGTACTTCGTCCCCGAAGTTGAGATAATGATAGCCTTTACCGAAGGAAGGGATAATCCCCCAGAAGAGTATCCTCATGAAAGCAGTCTACAGGATGCATCCAGCAAGTCGAATCAGTATCCCATGCAGGGTGAACGCTCCCCAGAGAGAGTATGTGCAGGTGCAATCCCCAGCTGAGAGGATCCCAGCAGTGTTTAACCCAGTCAGGGTTGGTTCAGAAGGATTTTTTTACCGTAGAAGATGGTTTCCTTTCTCCCCACAGGTTGTCAGGCCGGTGATCAGGATGTTTGTCCTCAGCAGACTAATAACTCCAAAGTGGTAGACCGTGCTCACACAGTATTGTTTCCTCCAAAAGGATGCCCTATCCCCAGTAGGGTTGTTTATTCTCCCCAGCGGAGTCGGTTAATATTCTCCAAGAGAGTCGTTTCTTCCCCAATGGAGTTTTCTCTCCCCAGCAGGTGTTATTCTTTCCTCCCAGTGGAAATCGAAGGTTTAAAGCTCTCCCCGGCAGAGTTGGTTGTATGTCCTGGCATTTATTTTGCCGGAATACTTGGTGGTACCCGTTCATCCCCCAGCAAGGTGGTATTTATCCTCAGCATCCGTGTTGATGAAGCAAACTTATCAAAGTTTCCCCGGCAGCCTGAACCTGCATTTTCATTTGCATATAATCATATTTGCATCTACCCAAAATGCGTAGCATTTCCATACTATATGGAGCATTACGCCATTGTCAAACATACACATTTTGAAACATAAATCAGGTTAGTTAACCTTTTGCTTTCAGGTGTGTTTCTCAACAGGAGTGTGGAGTTATAAAGCTCAGACATGTTTCCAGATATTCGAGGTCTCGCTGTGAGACACAGGATGATATAGTTCATCTTCTTATATTCCCCAAAGAGATTCTTGGTTAAGTTTCTCTTGCCCTCAGCGGAGTTGGGCTCATATCCTCCAAAGTTGTTCAGAGGTATTATCCCCAGCATGGAGTTGTGATATTCAGATGTTCGTTGAGTGTTCTGGCTCCGATGATTGTTGTTTGTTGAGTGTTCTGGCTCCGATGCATTATTGTTTTGTTGAGTGTTCTGGCTCCAATGATTGTTGTTCGTTGAGTGTTCTGGCTCCGATGATTGAAGACGTTGAGCGTGCTGGCTCCGGTTGTTCGTTGAGTGTTCTGGCTCCGATGATTGTGGTTCGTTGAGTGTTCTGGCTCCGATGATTGTTGTTCGTTGAGTGTTCTGGCTCCGATGATTGTTGTTCGTTGAGTGTTCTGGCTCCGATGATTGATGACGTTGAGGATGCTGGCTCCGGTTGTTCGTTGAGCGTTCTGGCTCCGATGATTGTTGTTCGTTGAGTGTTCTGGCTCCGATGATTGTTGTTCGTTGAGTGTTCTGGCTCCGATGATTGATGACGTTGAGCGTGCTGGCTCCGGTTGTTCGTTGAGTGTTCTGGCTCCGATGATTGTGGTTCGTTGAGTGTTCTGGCTCCGATGATTGTTGTTCGTTGAGTGTTCTGGCTCCGATGATTGTTGTTCGTTGAGTGTTCTGGCTCCGATGATTGTTGTTCGTTGAGTGTTCTGGCTCCGATGATTGTTGTTTGTTGAGTGTTATGGCTCTGATGATGGTTGTTCGTTGAGTGTTCTGGCTCCGATGATTGGTGATGTTGAGCGTGCTGGCTCCGGTTGTTCGTTGAGTGTTCTGGCTCCGATGATTATTGTTTGTTGAGTGTTCTGGCTCCGATGATTGTTGTTCATTGAGTGTTCTGGCTCCGATGATTGTTGTTCGTTGAGTGTTATGGCTACGATGATTGATGATGTTGAACGTTCTGGCTCCGATTGCTGCGTTGAATGTTCAGACTCCGGTAAAATCAAGCGAGGGTCCAGACCCCTATTTGGTATCTGTGGCTATTCCGGCAAGTACCCAGGCTCCGGTAATTTCCAGTTTGCATTGATTCGTTCTCACGTCGAGTATCCTGACTCCGGTAAAGCCCGTGTGATGTGATATTGATAAGCAGTTGTAGTATTCTCTTTTCGTCGGACTTGCTTCGTTGAGTAGCCAGGCTCCGATACATTATTGTTTCGTTGAAGTTTTCTGGCTCCGATACATTATTGTTTCGTTGAAGTTTTCTGGCTCCGATAGTTATTACGTTGAGCGGTATGGCTCTGGTTGTTGTTTACGTAGAGTATGCGGGCTCCGATGGTTCGTCGAGCATTCTGGTCCCAGTTATTACGTTGAGTATCCCGAGACCGATAGATACTCATTTCATGACGTGATCATGCTATTACGTTGAGTGCTCAGACTCCGGCTAATTGCTTAGAAAGATTCAAACTTTGTGCTCGTTGAACATTCAGTTTCCGACCTTTCCCAGTTACCCCAACAGAGGTGGTCGGCTAAGATTTGTGGTTTTACCAGACGATTGATCAGTTGTTGCTGTAACAACCAAGATTCAGTTCTTTGATTATTCTTCCCCAAGCGAGTGTGCAGTTTATTTCTGCGGATGGCAAATTTTAGGGTTTATTTTGTATTCAACCATCTTCCACCTTTGAATGTTTGAAGGTTGTTCGCTCTTCAACCCTTCAGGTCCAAGCCGCTTGAATAGGGGCAGCTGTTGCACCCCAAAATTTGACCAACCGGTTCCCATACCTGGTTTATATTTCGATGCATTTCGCATTCGCATTCGCATACCGCTGTTGCACCCCAAAATTTGACCAACTTCTCTTTACCTAGCTGGTGTTTCATTTCATTCACATTAGCATTATCATTTGCATTTCATTGACATGTATGCAGGAGATCAAGAGGTATGATTACCAACCAAGAGCTATACAAGAGTTTGAAGCTAGCTAAGAAGGTTATTCAAGTGTTCAAGGGTAGATATCTTTGTCAGAGAAGTCAAAAGATCCTCAGAGAGAGTGGTTGAAACCAAGAGTGTATGCCTCCTAACTTGAGAGTTATGGGAGCTCCTCAGATGATTCTGAAGCCAAGAATGTAGACTTGAAGCCTTGAGAGAGCTTATGAGATGCCTTGAAAGCCATCATGAAGCCTAGAGAGGTCATTGTGCAAGATTAAGAAGACTCAGCCGTGAATGGTGTAATTAGAGTTTGACTGGGTCAACCCTAAGTCAACTAAGGATTTGGACAAGGTTGAGACCTAATTCAAAGGCCATGTGATCATGGATTGATGCATTGAGATGTTATAAGGATGATTACAAGGTCAAATCATCATGATTGAAGAGTTTGAGAAGTTTCAAGCTAGGGTTTCTAAGGCTTGACGGTGTAAAATCCCCTAGTTTGACCCCTATCTTCAAGGCAGTTTAGCTCAAGATGTGATGGTCATCTCATCTTGCCCCCAACATGAATGTTGTAGAGATTTTTCTTAGCTTTAATTTGAGTACTGGAAGTCCTTGATAGGATTTATAGAACTCGAGTTATGACTTTGACAAGTTATAGGGCATCTGAGGTATGTGAATCTGGGGCCTTGAAAGTTACCTAACTTGCATCAAACTTTTGCCCAAGAAGGATGATTCCTATGGACTTTTGGTCAACATGAATGTTGTTCCTTATTTTCTTAGATTTCTAGAGAGTACTAGAAGTCCTTGATAGGATTTGTAGAACTCAAGTTATGGCTTTGACAAGTCAAGGGCATTTTGGTCATTTGGAGATTACAGGTCATTTCAACCATAAAGCCATAACTCCTATTTCCAAGCTTCAAATGGAAAAATCTTCAACATCAAACTTGTTCAAAATGATGTTTTAAGGCTATTAAGGAGGTCATGAGATGTTGGAAATGTTTGTAGCTCAAAATTGTAAAAATGACCTAAAATAAGGGCATAAGTTAAATAAACCAAAGTTGGAAATTGATATCTTCAACCTACACATCCAAACCATGGCATGTAATATATCATTTTGACTCTAGAAAACATTTTAAGAACATTGGTTTAGTCACATTTTTGAGTTGAGATTCAATTTGTGGACTTGCTTTGAAAAGTGATTACTTGCATATTAAGTGACATTTGCAAAACTCAAAATCAAGGCATAACCAAGGGCCTTTGCAAGCTAAACTCTTTCAAAATGTCACTAGGGGAGAAATTGAAAGAGATTGGGATGGTTTTCAAGCTGCAAACAGAATTATACATGTCATGATACATGATTGAAAATCTCATGACATGAGAATTGGAAACTCTCATTAGAAGGATCTAGAGGGTTCTAGATCATCAAAACATCATCTATATATTGAGTAGAGATGATCCATTGAAGAGGTTGGTGATGATTGAAGGAGAGAGCATAGATTGAAATTGAAATTTCATAGCTTGCAAGTGCAATCGGTTTCATCAAATTCTTCACTTTCCATCCATTTTCTTGATTGAAACTTCTTCCATGGATGTTAAGGAGTGATTCCAGATCATAATCAAGAAGGATTCGTGGCTAATTGGTGTTCTTGAAGTCAGAATTTTCCACCTGCAACTCACCATCGGGTTTCAAGATTCAAGCACTTTCAACTGGTTCTTTTGCATACAGAAGCAAGGAGGGGGTTCATTGATCGTGTCTGCAAGATTGGAGAGCTTGAATTGGAGGTTTAGTGCATCTATTCATCCTAGATTTTCAGGTTGGTAACTTTCTTCCCCTAGCATGATTTAGGTAGAATTAAGTTGAATTAAGGTGTTAGAAGCATTGTAGAATGGTGTAGGATGGATTTCAGATAGCTAATTTGAGAATTAGTGACAAAATAGGTGAATTACCATTTTCGGTTGAAATTTGGATATGGTGAATCTTGAGGATTTAGGTTAAACTAAGGGTATGGTTGAACTCGTGACAAGATTTGGGACAAGATTCATGTTTTGACCATTTGCAATGGAGGCCTGTAGAGAGAACTAGGGTTAGGGAAGACGACCGGAGCACCACCGGTGGTGGCCGAAGCTGGGCGCGAGTTGGAGAGGTTTGAAAAGGTTGAAGATGACTCTGGGACCATTGGATGATGGTTGGACTTTGACTAGAAGCTTGATCCAACGGCCACGTTTTAATTTGAAGTTGTGAAGGAATTCTGATAATGAAACGCACTGTTTCATTTATTCAGTATTTTGGGCTTAATGATTTAAGTGATATCCACACCCCCCTGATGGCCCAACCCATGGTTTGAACTGTGTTTTGTTGCTATCCACACCGCGCGTGTTATTATTTGAATTGGATTTTCTTTATTTTTTCATTTTGTTCATGGTTCTTGAAAAATTCATAATAAATTGAAAATTAATCCAATTAATCCCATTCTTTTTGCATTTTACTCATGATTGAGTCTAGTATTTTGTAGAGGAAAAATATTTTCATTTCATGTATTTTCTGATTTAATGGGAATTTTATATTTTAATTGATATTAAAATGGTTATGTTTGATGCATAATTTTGTGGAATTTTGTGTGATCATGTGGTGATGACTTTGATCCTAATTTTTTGTGTGTGATTAGGTCAGACATGTATGATCCCATAGCATTTTTCTCACATTTTTGTGATGAAAATAGGTGTGCTTTATAGATTGATATTTAGGTGCTTCCTTTTAGGGTTTAGGTTTGATACCTTGTAATGTAGAATTTAGTTCTAGGTCTAATTTGATGATTTGATCTCTGGAATTAATATGGTGTAGTCATGATTGACCTAGGTTCCCATAGATATTTTTGTAAAAATTTTAAAATTGAGTTTAGTATTTTAGTTAGGACTAACTTTAGTATTAGGTTTTAGGTGATCCTAACTTACTAATTCAACTAGTTTAACTTCCTTAGTCCCCTTAGATTAGGGTTTGTGCTTGGTTTGCCTTTGGTTGAGATTGAAGACAAGTTGAAGACAAGATGAGGATGCTTGAAGTTGCTTGAAGTTGCTTGGAGCTTGGATTTGTTTGTGCCTGAAGGTGTCTGATGAAGATTTAAGAGATAGGAAACATAGGGAGATCCTTATAGTTAGAATGATGTCTTTCATAAATATGGAAAGCATCTTGTGCTTTCATTCCTCCCAATGACTAAAAGTCCTTCTCAGATATTCACATCCCTCCTTTGGAAGGATGAGTGGCTTTATCTGGGAAGTAGAACTTTGAGGGAACCAGTCTCTCATAATGATGAACCCTTACAGGCTTCCTTTGGTTGTCAGTAAGCTGTTTATCATTTCCTCTCATTCTGTTAAATCAATTGTCTTCTGGGTTTGAGTATCTTGAGAGATGTTGGACTTGAGTTTGAAGATGAGGACTTCATTGAAGAGTGTGGAAGAGGATGATTCCTTGAGCATTGCCATTGCAGCTGAAGCTTGAAGAGCAAGAAGAACAAGTTGATACTTGAAGACCCAATAGAGATTGAGTGAGGAGCTGAGGCTTGAGAAAGACTTAAGGATGAAGTTGACACTTCCATGTGATTGAAGATTACTCTGAGAAGCTGAAGCTTGTAGGAGAAGAAGACCAAGTTGATACTGGTAAAGCAAAGAGAGCTAAAGCTTGATGACTAAGTTGATACTTATGAAGAAGATTCAATTGAGGTTGAGTGTAGAGCTGAAGCTTGAGGAATAAAAGATGAGTTGATCTTTACATTGATGCTTGGAGAGCCTGAAGGAATCAAGTTGATATTTGTAGCCTGAAGGTGGAATTGACTGAGGAGTTGAAGCTTGGAGAAGAGAAGATAAGTTGATACTTATGTTGTTGGGTTGAAACCTGGAGAAGCAAGTTGATACTTGGCATGAAGGGTGATTGAAGTCTGAAGACTGGATTGATGTTAGAAGAGCTGAAGCTTGGAATTGAGAGAGGGGTTGATCTGCTTTCTTGTCTGTTTTCTTTTCTGTATTGATGTGCCTTCTTTGACTTGCTTGATGCATTAGAATAAGCTCATATCTAGACTGACTTTAATCTAGGGGCATGATTGCACTAGAGGTTGAGTTGCTCCCTCTGCTTGTATTGTTATTGTATGGCTTTGCTTGCGGTTATTCGGTAGAGCCCATCTCCCTTGCCCATGTGGTTTGTGTTTGCTTGACAGCATTTTATTTTCTTCTGTATGACTGCAGTTTACTGTATTTTGCTTGATAGCATTTTAATTTACTTCAATATGATTACTGTTATTCATATCTGGCTTGAGGTCGAGATGAGCTTGTGGAGGCTGCTGCCCCACACACATTTCCTCCCTCACTTGCATTGCATGCATTTTACAGTCGTATATCTGTTTACTGTTTAAGCTGATGCTTTATCTGTTTCTGTTTATCATTGACATGATCCCCTTAGGACTCTCATTTCCTTTGATAAGGAAATGATGATAGAACTTTAGGTTGAAACCTATGCATGATAATTTCTAGGAGTTCCCTGTTTCAAACCTCAACTATAGGATGAATCCTTGGCATGACAACAGTAGGACTTGATAGTCTCCCCGTAGTTGAGCCTATTCTCTTCTCATCTCAAAACAGCTTAAGATACAGTAATCATGAATGATTTCTTTCTTATGTTACGAGCCTTAAGCTATCTGAGAAAGGATTGTTGGAGAGTTTCTTTTCAACAGTCTGGATGTTTAGTATGGCACCCTTTGGGTGACATGCGACGCATTCAGTCTTAGGTCATAGTCTTTAGTGCGATTGAAATTGCAAACACAATAAAAAACACTTCTTTCATAAAAGACAGAAAACAAACTTCAAACCTTTTTGCCCAGGGGGCCCATAATTCAAAGGAAAGCTTTTCTGAAGAAAAGAGTGTCGTTAAACTTCAGCACCACCGCAAACAGGCTTTGTCCCTAATTGTTGGAACTGCTGTTTAACCCTACTCGATAAAACAGATGAATCTGAATCCCCGTAATCTGTATTATCCCGAACTACGTAAGCTCTGATCTCTCATACATGTTGAAAGTACGTAGGCACAATACTGATGTATTGGCGGGCCACCTTCCCCGTAACCCGTCGTAGGCCGAACTACATTGACTCTGATTTCTCATTCTCTGATGAGAATACGTAGGCATAAAGCGCGACGCTTTGCCGAGTCATTTTCTTTTCTGTTTAAGCCAGCCTTGATAGGTAGATAGATAAACCAACTCGTCCAGTAAACACAACAAGCGTGGATCCCGTCGAGTACGACGGACGTGAGGGGTGCTAATACCTTCCCCTTGCGTAACCGACTCCCGAACCCAAACAATGGTTGCGACGACCTTGTCTTATACCTTTTTCGTCAGGTTTTTCCGATCGTTTCCTTTCCCGTTCTGAGGGATAAATAACGAAAGGTGGCGACTCTTCTGTTTTGTCGGCACCTTATTTTCGCGGAAGCGACAGCTGGCGACTCTGCTGGGGACGTGATAGTTTCTGGGATCCAACGTCCCGAATGCGAGTCAGTTTGGGGATCCGACGTTCCATGCGAGAGTCAATCCTAGCGCTTGTATGATTACTTGTTAGGTTGTGTTTATTTATCGCATTTTATTTCCCGCACTTTATTTTCAGTATGATATGATTATCTGTGCTGTTGTGGGAGGGGCATTCTGATGAGTGAGAAGCCAGACCCAGGCTTGAGTGAGCATAGCATTAGTTGTGGAAATTAGTGGGCGCGTGCTTGCTTGGCAGGCACTAGTGTCTCATGAAATCCACGCTCAGACGAGGTTCTCCCGGTTGACTTCTTTTTCAACCCTTTGGGTTGAGGGGGTTGTTGGTTTGGAGGATTGCCGACTCTGGGGACCGATCATTTGTGATTCAGCCGAGTGAGGCTGCTTCATGAGCTGGTGATGCCACACCTCCTGGGTATCGTATCACCCCTCTTGAATGTCTGTGACGCTGATGACCGCATAGGATGCCGAACTTGAGTCAGTTTAGGTTCATACCTGTGAGCAGGGTTGGGTTTATTGCAGGAAACTTTAACCTTCAGACTACCTGGTTTTCTTGATAGTGAATCAGTTTTGTTGGTACCGGAGGTTCTCATCATCAGATATATGATTGTTCTTGACAGAGAAGAGCTTTGGTCCTGTATCAGAGGACCTTATATTCAGAGATGTGTTTGTTCTTGACAGAGCAGGTTTATGATTGGGATCTGAGGATCTCATTTGCAGATATATGTTGTTCTTGACAGAGCAGAGTTTTGGTCCTGTATCAGAGGTCCTTATTATCAGATTTGTTCTTGACAAAGCAGAGTTTTGGTCCTGTATCAGAGGTCCTTATTATCAGATGTTTGTTCTTGACAGAGCAGAGTTTTGGTCCTGTATCAGAGATCCTTATTATCAGATGTCTGTTTTTGACAGAGCAGGTTTATGGTCTTATGTGTGTGTTCTTGATAGAGCAGATTTGTGGTCCGATACCAGGGTTTTCTTCTTATCAGAGATAGTGGTTGTTCTTGATAGAGCAGGATTATGGTTTTGTTGATACAGAATCTCCACAACACAGTTGCCTTGATCTCCTGCTGCATGATTGCATTTTACATCGCTTTGCATACCCATTTGCATTTCATTAACGTGTGTCTGTGTTGCAGGTACCGTTTTCCCCGATCCAGGATTTCTTGCCTCCTATTGTATTATTATGGGTTCTCTGAGGAAGACCGTGGCTTACAAGCTCCCTGCCCCTGATGTGGTTCAGCTAACTGGTTTGATTGCTTTAGCAGATGATTCTGTGAGAGATGAGTTCAGAAAATCTTACGGCAAATTGCTCAGTTTGGTTCGTAACCCTTCTGCGTCCGAGTTGAATGGGTTGCACGCTCTGCTGTAGTTCTAAGATCCTTCGTTGAGATGCTCTACTTTCCAGGATTTTGTTCTCGCACCCACGCTAGAGGAGTATGCTGATTTGTTAGGTGTGCCTATCAAGAGGCAGATGCCCTTTGTTCATATGGATGCTGAGCCTGATCTGGCTAGCCTAGCTCCTTCACTTCAGCTGGATGCCTCCGAGTTGGTATTGTCTAGTTGGAACAAGGTTCCCGGTTTCTCCTTGCAGTTCTTAGTGGGTAAGGCTCAGCAGTGCGCCAAAGACGGATGTTGGGTCGTGTTCAACGCCATTCTCGCTCTGTGCATATATGGCATTATTCTGTTCCCCAATATGCCCGACTTTGTAGACTTCAACGCGTTTCGCATCTTTGCTTCAGGGAATCCAGTCCCTACCTTGATAGGAGATGTCTACCATTCCACCCACTACAAAAACGAGAATAGAAGGGGTAAGAATGTCTCGTGCTGTGTACCCCTGCTTTATAAATGGCTTGATAGTCATCTGCCCAAGAGGGGTCCCTTTGTTTCGTCTGCGGCCACAGCTGAGTGGTCCGAACGTTTGATGGGTCTATCTGCAGAGGGTATTGACTGGTTTGAAAGAGATAGGTTGGGTACTGAGATTATCTTCAGCTGCAACGGGTTTCCGAACGTGCCTTTGATAGGCAGGAAGGGCTGTATAAACTATAATCCATCTTTGCTGGTCCGACAGTTCGCGTATGCTTTGAGAGCTCTGCCGAAGGATGAAGAGGTGCAAGAATCTCTGTACCTCACTGGTCTTCTAGAGGGGGGTCTGTTATCTAAGCTTCAGCGCGCTTGGAATGGTATCAGTAAGAGGGGAAAACCATTGTTGGGGAGAAGCAATAACCAAGCCTACCCTCCGTATGTGACGTGGATCAGAGCCAGAGCAGATGCTATAGGGATGTCGTTTCTTCCTGCCAAGCCAGAAAGCCCTCCAGTGATTGGAGAGCCTACTACTGTGCCCATTCAGCAACATAATCAGGTGTTAGCTGAGAGAGATGAATTGAAGAGGGCAAATGAAGAACTAGAGAAAGAATTGGCACAGCTCAGAAGCGAGAGGAACGAAGCCGATCATTCCTTCAAAAGGCAGACAGAGCTGGTGAATCAGCTAGGTACAGATTTGACTAAGCAGATAGCCGAGCGTGAACGCATGGGTCGAGACTTCAAAGTTGTCAATGATGTATTGGCTACGAAGAAGCAGCACTTGGACGAAGCGTATCAGAGGATATCCAAGTTCAACCAGCACTGGAAGGCCTCTCTAGCCAACAGGAAAGAGCGGGAGGACAAGCTGATGCAACAGATCTCCAAGCTGAAAGCCCAGGTAAAGGCTAGTGAGAAGAGGTTTGATGAAGAAACCGCTCACAGATATGCCGCTGAAGGCCAGCTCAATAGAGCTCTTTCTAACCCGAAGGAGCGTAAACTGATGTTTGAGTCCAAGAAGCGGAAGCTAGGAGATTGTTTCGGCGAAGGAGCATGGGAAGATTCGGTCGAAGGTCTTCAATACACCATTATGCAGAGGGAGTTACTCGTCGAAGGGTTACTCACTCGTCCTGATCATCCAGAAACGAAGGGATTGTTAGAAGAGTTTCGCGCTCGTGGCCGTACTTGACTATATTTGTATTCCTTTTGTTTGATCGTCGTTGTATGCTGACCATCACCAGGCTTGTTGGTCGAGGTCATGCTATTGATTCTGCTTGTACTCACTGATGTCGTGTACTGCCTTGATGGGCTTTCTTTACATATGAGATTGTTATTTCCATGACTGGACTCAGACTTCTTATTATCAGCACTGGCACTCAGGCACTAGGATCGGGGGAGATCTCCCTAACGCACAGACACACGTTTGCATTTGCATGAAGCATTCGCATAACGAGCACTTTGTCGTTTTTTACTAACCCTTTTGTGTTTTCAGGTTGTTTCAGGTTGTTCCAGGATTGATCAGAGACCTATCCACCGCTATCCGACCAGAGAAAATCAAACCAGAATCATGGAGCAAGTGCAAACTGACGTTCAGGAACTCCGCGAAAGAATGGATCGCTTCATGGAGCTCATGCAAGCGGTCGCCAATGGCCAGGATCAGCTCAGAACCTTGCGTAACCGACTCTCGAACCCGGACAATGGTTGCGACGACCTTGTCTTACCCTTTTTCGTCATGTTTTTCCGATCGTTTCCTTTCCCTCTCCGAGGGATAAATAACGAAAGGTGGCGACTCTTCTGTTTTGCCGGCACCTTATTTTCGCGGAAGCGACACCTATGAAGAGTCGCCACCTTTCGTTATTTATCCCTCGGAGCGGGAAAGGAAACGATCGGAAAAACCTGACGAAAAAGGTATAAGACAAGGTCGTCGCAACCGTTGTCCGGGTTCGGGAGTCGGTTACGCAAGGGGAAGGTATTAGCATCCCTCACGTCTGCCGTACTCGACGGGATCCACGCTTGTTGTGTTTACTGGACGAGTTGGTTTATCTATCTACCTATCAAGGCTGGCTAAAAAAAGAAAAGAAAATGACTCGGCAAAGCATCGCACTTTATGCCTACGTATTCTCATCAGAGAATGAGAAATCAGAGTCAACGTAGTTCGACCTATGAGGGGTTACAGGGAAGGTAGCTCGCCAATACATCAGTATTGTGCCTACGTACTCTCAACAGGTATGAGAGATCAGAGCTTACGTAGTTCGGGCTACTACGGATTACGGGATTCAGATTCATTTGTTTTATCGAGTAGGGTTAAACAGCAGTTCCAGCAGTTAGGGACAAAGCCTGTTTGCGGTGGCGCTGAAGTTTAACAACACTCTTTTCTTCAGAAAAGCTTCCTTTGAATTATGGGCCCACGGGGCAAAAATATTTGACGTTTGTTTTCTGTCTTTTACGAAAGAAGTGTTTTTTATTGTGTTTTCAATTTCAATCGCACTAAAGACTATGACCTGAGAGTGAATGCGTCGCATGTCACCCAAAGGGTACCATACTAAACATCCAGACTGTTGAAAAGAAACTCTCCAACAATCCTTTCTCAGATAGCTTAAGGCTCGTAACGTACGAAAGAAATCATTCATGATTACTGTATCTTAAGCTGTTTTGAGATGAGAAGAGAACAGGCTCAACTAAGGGGAGACTATCAAGTCCTACTGTTGTCATGCCAAGGATTCATCCTATGGTTGAGGTTTGAAACAGGGAACTCCTAGAAATTATAATGCATAAGTTTCAACCTAAAGTTCTATCATCACTTCCTTATCAAAGGAATGAGAGTCCTAAGGGATCATGTCAATGATACATAGAAACAGATAAAGCATCAGCTTAAACAGTAAACAGTAATACAGTAAAATGCATGCAATGCAAGTGAGGAAGGAAATGTGTGTGGGGCAGCAGCCTCCACAAGCTCATCTCAACCTCAAGCCAGAATGAATAACAGTAATCATACTGAGGAAATAAAAACATGCTATCAAGCAAAATAGGATAAACTGCAATCATACAGAAGAAATAAAATCATGCTATCAAGCAAAATAAACCACATGGGCAAGGGAGCAGGGCTCTACCGAATACCCGCAAGCAAAGCCATACAGTAACAATAGAAGCAGAGGGAGCAACTCAACCTCTAGTGCAATCATGCTCCTAGCTTAAATCTAGTCTAGATATGGACTTATTCTAATGCATCAAGCAAGTCAAACAAGGCACATCAATACAGAAAAGAAACAGACAAGAAAGCAGATCAACTCCTCTCTCTTCCAACTCCAAGCCTCATCTCTTCTGGCAGCAACTCAGTCTTCAGACTTCCATCACTCTTGACAAATATCAATTTGCTTCTCCAGGTTTCAACCCTTCCACATAAGTTTCAACTTATTCTCTCTTCTCTAAGCTTCAGCTCCTTAATCAGTTCCACCTTCAGACTTCACTCTTAACCACAAGTATCAACTTGATTCCTTCAGGATCTCCAAGCTTCAAAGTAAGTATCAACTTATCCTTCAATTTTTAAGCCTCAGCTCTTCATTCAATCTTTACTGGATCTTCAAGTATCAACTTGCTCTTCTTGCTCTCCAAGCTTCAGCTGCAATGGCAATGCTCAGGGAATCATCCTCTTCCATACTCTTCAATGAAGTATTCATCTTCACACTCAAGCCCAACATCTCTCAAGATACTCAAACCAGAAGAAATCACTTAACTGGATAAGCTAGGGTATTAAACTGCTTATTGACCACCAAAGGTGACCTATAAGGGTTCAACATCAAAAGAATGGATCCCTCAAAGGTTCTACTTCCTAGTTACAATCACTTATCCCTCCTAAGGAGGGAGGTGAATACCATGGGAGGACCTTGAATCATGGGGAAGAATGGAGGTGAAAGATACCATCCATGTTTAAGAAAGAAATTAACTAAGTCTAAGCTCTACTTAATTCCTAACCCTAAAACAACAACAAAAAAAACAAGTCTTCAAGCTCTCAAGCTCCTTCTTCAATCTTCAAGTCTTCCACTATGCTTCTCCATGCTCCACAAAGCAAGACCAAGCCCACCAAGCCAAGCAAAAGCCCACAAAGCAAAGCAAAACAAAATACAAGCCCACAAGTGCAACACAAACAACAATCAACTACAAAAATCAATTAAAAATAGTATACTATTATATTAAAATCTAATATAATTTCTAGGGGATCCTATATACCTACCCTTAATACCCTATATGTCCCACTATCTAACTTGACCTAGAAACCCAAAATTCTAGTGTTATTGTGGACCTATGTTAAGGATTGACCTAAATCTATACAACCTAAAGTCATCTAATAAAAACTAATCAAAAACTAATCAAAAAATTATGGAATAAATCCAGAGGGGAGCTAAAGTCCTAATCTAACTATCCTAAAAATAATGGTGCAAAAATTCAAAAGGAACTATATAAACAAAATTCTACAAATCTATGCATCAACATAAAATGGATTAAAAAGCTATTAAAAGAGAAAATACCCAAAAAATATTAAAAATGCATGAAATGCAAATGTTTTGATTTTATAATTTTCTAGACATCAATGTGAAGTAGGAGAAAAAATCCCCATGCCAAAATCATTATTTTCCTATTTTATATGAATTTCTAAATTTTAAAGAAAAATGGAGAAAATAAAATGAAATGTGAAATGTTTGGTGCAGATAGCAATGGTATGCAGTACAAATCATGAGTGGGCTTGAAACGGGGGTACATAAAGCAAATGCACTAGGCCCAATGATGTTCAGAAAACAAATAACAAAATTATAAAGAAAAAGAAAAAAGCACGGTACAGAAAGTAAAGAAAACTAGTGCAAATCATCACTGGGCCGTGGATGGGGGTGTGACTATCAAAATCAACTTAAGCCCATGACCTCACTTTAAGTGGTACGCTGCGTTTTGGGTTGTCTTCAGACTTCCCTCTTCAAACGTGAGGTTACATCATGGTCGTGGGATCAAGATAAAGTCAACAAGTCCTTGTGCATCTGACGGCCCACACATCATCATCTTCCTTGAGCCATGAATGTGGAGGGAAACCACCATTGTTACAGACTTCAAATATCATCATCCTCTCCACTCGGGTTCCATCCAAACTCAACCAAAATCCATGGTTCAAAACCCTAATCTGTTCTAAATTCAACCCTGAATCCACCCATGGTGTTAGAATCAATTGAAATGCCCTCAATCTCTAAACCCGATCCAAGATCAAAACTATGCTCAAACTTCAACTTTAACGATTCTTGAAATTGATTGGCTCAGAATGATCACCACCTCACACTGGTTAAATCTTGCTATTAAACTCATGTTATATCTCACTATACATCGTGTTCTTGATCAAAACAAAATTGGTGTCATTAACTCAAACCTCAGCAAATGCCCTCAAACTTTCCAGAATCCATCTCCTAACCATCTCTAACCATTCTAACCTAACAAATCTAACTAATTATGCTTAAATTAGGGTGTAGAGCAAAAGTTGCAAACCTGTCAATTCTTGAATACTAGATAGGTCAAATCTTCAGTTCAACCTCTCAATCTCTTCAGAATCACTCCTTGATTGATGTTAATGCTTCTGTTTGTAAAAGATTCAATCCAAGAAGTCTGAATCTCCAAATCCGATGGTGACTTGCAGCTCCCAAAATCCAAATGCTATCTCTTCAATCCCACACGATCTTGCTCTCAATTTGGTATGCACACACTCAGTATGATCAATGGAAGATGTTAGGATTGAAAGAATCAATGGAAATGGTGTGGAATATAGAAATTGATCTCAACTTGCAATGGAAGAAAATGAAATGGCTATCTCACTCTCCTCTCTAATCTCTCACCAACCTTGCATCTGAGCAAGTTCTAATCAATATATAGGATGGTTCTAAACCATCAAGAACTTTCTGGAATCATCCAATGAGAATTTGAGATTCTCATGTCATGAGTTTTTGATTTCAATCCATCTCATGTACCATCTTGTGCTATACCTCTTGCAGCAGCTTGTTCTGAATTGAAAACCTCCTTAGATGAGATGCATGACATGTTAGGATACTTTACTAGCTTGTGCATTGCTCTCCCTTGTGTTTTGCATATGTACCTTAATATGCAAGTAAGCATTTTCCAAAGCAAGTCCATGATTTAAACCTCAAATCAAAAATGTGGCTGAACCATTGTTTCTAAAATGTTTTCTAGAGTCAAAATGGTATATTACATGCCATGGTTTGGATGTGTAGCTTGAAAATTTATGTTTTCAACTTTGACTTATTTAACTTATGCCTCCATTTTAGGTCATTTTTACTATTTTGAGCTACAAGCCTTTTCAACATCTCATGACCTCCTTACTAGCCTTAAAAAATCATTTTAAGCAAGTTTGATGTTGAAGATTTTTCCATTTGAAGCTTGGAAATAGGAGTTATGGCCTTATGCTTGAAATGACCTATAATCTCCAAATAACCAAAATGCCTTTGACTTGTCAAAGCCATAACTTGAATTCTACAAATCCTATCAAGGACTTCTAGTACTCTATAGAAAGCTAAGAAGATAAGGAACAACATTCATGTTGAACAAAAGTTCATAGGAATCATCCTTCTTGGGCAAAAATTGGATGCAAGTTGGGTGACTTTCAAGGCCCCAGATTCACATACCTCAGATGACCTGTAACTTGTCAAAGTCATAACTTGAGCTCTACAAATCCTATCAAGGACTTCTAGTACTCAAATTAAAGCTAAAATAAAGTTCTACAACATTCATGTTGGGGGTAAGATGAGATGACAATCACATCTTGAGATAAACTACCTTGAAGATAGGGGTCAAACTAGGGGATTTTACACTGTCAAGCCTTAGAAACCCTAGCTTGAAACTTCTCAAACTCTTCAATCATGATGAGTTGACCTTGGAATCATCCTTATAACATCTCAATGTATCAATCAATGCTCACATGGCTCTTGGATTAGGTCTCAACCTTCTCCAAATCATCAGTTGACCTAGGGTTGACCCAGTCAAACCCTAATTGCACCACTCCTGGCTGAGTCTTCTTAAACTTGTGCCATGACCTATCTAGGCTTCATGATGGCTTTCAAGACACCTCATAAGCTATCTCAAGGCTTCAAGTCCACATTCTTGGCTTCAGAATCATCTGAGAAGCTCCCACAACTCTCAAGTTAGGAGGCACACATCCTTGGTTTCAACCAATCTCTCTGAGGATCTCTTAACTTCTCTGGCAAAGATATCAACCCTTGAACACTTGAATAACCTTCTTGGCTAGCTTCAAAGTCTTGTGGTGCTCTTGATTGGTAATCATACCTCTTGATCTCCTGCACACATGTCTATGAAATGCCAATGGTAATGCTAATGTGAATGAAATGAAACACAAGCTAGGTAAAGAAATGTTGGTCAAATTTTGGGGTGCAACAATAGGGGAGGTGGAGTAAACGCCATTATCGAATACGAGAGTTTGGATTTGTTGACTGACGTCAAAGATCTGAAGACGCCGCTTAGCTTCGTTAAAGCTAAGTTGATGAAAAGAGGTTTCTTTCCAGGTTGCGGAGAGCTGTGTATGGGCTGTGCGACAAGTCCTGATGGATGTGAACAATTGATAGAGGGGATTCAAAGTCTGATGACTGAAGGGATCTTACAGTTTAGCTGAAGGGCTGAAAGTGGATCGGGAGAGGTAGTGCTGAAGCAAGATGATGAGGTCGCCACCATCACCATCCCTCGCCAGACGGTAACTATTTCTGCACCCAGGCCGCCTACGATTACCATCACCAAAGCTGTGCCGATACCCTTCGAAAGCACTAATGCTGTCCCATGGCATTATGGGGCTGAAGTCTACTGCAATGGACAGAAGTTGGAGCTAGAACCGTTTGGGTCGTCTGTGGAGAACCTAGCGGGCATTAGCGGAATTACTCGCAGCGGGAGAGTTTTTGCACCACCTGAGGTCGTGGCAGACAAAGCGGACAGAGCTGATGCAACTGACAAAGGTAAAAGTAAAGTCGTTGAAGAGATCCCTTGTGGGGCAGAAAAAGACTTACTTGTTAAAGACGCCGAGGAATTTATGAGGTTGATTAAAAAAAGTGACTACAAGATTGTGGATCATCTCCATCAGACACCCTCGAAAATTTCCATCCTGAATTTGTTGCTGTGTTCTGAAGCACATCGCAACGCACTGCTGAAGGTATTGAACACCGCATATGTACAGCAGGAAATATCGGTAAACCAGCTAGAAGAGGTCGTAGCCCATGTGAATGCTGGAAATGGGTTAGGATTCACTGACCTAGAGCTGACGCCGAAGGGGAGGAACCACAATAGCGCCCTGCACATCTCGATAGAGTGCAGAGGAACGATTATGTCCCACGTGTTGGTGGACACGGGGTCGTTGCTCAATGTTCTTCCGAAGAAGGCATTAATGAAGTTGGATACTCGCGGAATGATTTGCACACCCAGTGATCTGGTTGTGAAAGCGTTCGATGGAACCAAACGCCATGTTTTCGGGGAGGTGACCCTGCCAATCCAAGTCGGGCCGAAAACGTTCGACGCGATCTTTTACATTATGGACATCATGCCTGCCTACAGCTGTCTATTGGGCCGACCGTGGATCCATGCTGCTGGAGCCGTGACCTCCACGTTGCACCAGAAACTCAAGTATGCTGTCGGAGGTAGCATCGTGACTGTGTGTGGCGAGGAAGACATAATGGTGAGCCATTTGTCGTCCTTCAAGTATGTTGAGATGGATGGGGAAATCCACGAAACCCTATGCCAAGCGTTCGAAGCTGTTAAAGTCAAGGACGTAGCTCCTGTAGTCACTAAAAAGCCAGAGATGACTCTCTCCTCCTTCAAGGAAGCCTGGGTCGTTGTTCAAGCCGGATCTACCCCAGGCTGGGGGCGAATTTTGGAGATACCTAACAAGCAAGACAAGTTTGGGTTGGGATATTCTCCTGGAGCTGAAGCCTCCTCTTCTGGCAGTGCATCGCAAGGTAAAGGGCCGATCCAGTTTAACAGTGGCGGGGTGATATTTGAAAGCGTCAACGCGGTGTCTGAAGACAGCGGAGATAGCGACTGTGACCTCGACTCTTGGATCCAGCCAAGCAAGCCAGGCGAGGGCCTTACCAACTGGTCCGTCAAGGATATCATCCAGATGACAAGCGAAGAGTAATGATTTACTTTTTCCAATCATTGTACAACCCTATGTCCTACCCGGGGCATATTGGTTTTATTGTCAGGGCCTTGTTGGATTATGTACATGCATTTTATCAATAAATCAAAAGGTGTTTTTCTTCGTACTCAAATATTGTGATCTCTGTTATTCCTGTTTTATATTTGTTTTGAAAAACAATAAAATGGCAATGAGGTTTGTGCTAACCTGCATATCCTCGTTTTAAGCTTAACCCTTGTTATTGCAGGATCCACATAACAGATGGCATCGACTCTGGACCTTCTACGGCTTACTTCGACTTCGATTGCCCGATCTATCAAGCCGAAGAAGAGATTGATGAAGACGAAGACCTTCCTGAAGAGTTGGCTCGCTTGTTGAAACAAGAAGAGAAAGTTATTCTGCCTCATAAAGAGGAGATCGAGATTGTGAATTTGGGTTCTGAAGAACTCGTCAAGAACGTCAGGATAGGGGCTGCATTGCAGAGTGATGTCAAGCGAAGACTGGTCGAGATGCTAAGAGAGTATAGTGACGTCTTTGCTTGGTCATACGAGGATATGCCCGGACTTGACACTGACATCGTGGTCCACCACTTGCCGCTGTGAGAAGATTGTCCTCCCATTAAGTAGAAGCTTAGGAGGACACGACCAGATATGGCCGTCAAGATCAAAGAAGAAGTGCAAAAGCAGCTCGATGCTGGCTTCTTAGCGGTCACTACTTACCCTCCATGGGTCGCCAACATAGTGCCTGTACCGAAGAAGGACGGTAAGGTACGAATGTGCGTCGATTATCGGGATTTGAATAGGGCGAGCCCTAAAGATGATTTCCCGCTGCCTCATATCGATGTGTTGGTCGACAATACAGCTCAGTTCTCCGTGTTTTCGTTCATGGATGGCTTCTCCGGTTACAATCAGATCAAGATGGCACCGGAGGACATGGAGAAAACTACGTTTATCACTCCTTGGGGAACATTTTGCTACAAGGTAATGCCTTTCGGTCTGAAGAATGCAGGGGCCACTTACCAACGAGCAATGGTTACTTTGTTTCATGACATGATTCATCATGAGATTGAAGTCTATGTTGATGACATGATTGCGAAGTCCCAAACGGAGGAGGGACATCTGGTCAATTTATTGAAGCTTTTTGAGAGGCTTAGGAAGTTCAGGTTGAGGCTGAATCCTAACAAGTGTACTTTCGGAGTACGGTCCGGAAAGTTACTGGGGTTTATCGTGAGTGAAAGAGGCATCGAGGTTGATCCTGCGAAGATTAAAGCGATACAAGAAATGCCAGTGCCAAAAACAGAAAAAGAAGTTCGTGGTTTCCTGGGCAGAATAAACTACATTGCAAGGCTTATTTCTCAGCTCACGGCCACGTGTGAACCGATGTTCAAACTACTAAAGAAAGATCAGGCGATTATCTGGAACGAGGATTGCCAGAGGGCATTTGATAAGATAAAACAGTATCTACAGGAACCTCCGATCTTGATACCCCCAGTGGCTGGAAGACCCTTAATCATGTACTTGACAGTTCTTGAGAATAGTATGGGGTGTGTTCTCGGTCAACACGACGGGACGGGCAGAAAGGAGCATGCCATCTATTATTTGAGTAAAAAGTTCACAGACTGTGAATCTCGTTACTCGATGCTGGAGAAAACGTGTTGCGCACTAGCCTGGGCTGCCAAACGTTTACGAAAGTACATGCTCAATCACACAACCATGCTAATTTCGAAGATGGATCCGATCAAGTACGTCTTCGAGAAGCAAGCGCTTTCGGGCAGGATTGCCAGATGGCAAATGGTGTTGACGGAATATGATATTCAGTACGTTTCCCAGAAGGCCATTAAGGGCAGCGTATTGTCTGAATACCTGGCCGAACAGCCGTTCGAGGATTACCAGCCGATGAAATTTGAATTCCCTGATGAGGATATCATGTTTCTTAAAGCGAAGGATTGCGATGAGCCGTTGCCCGACGAGGGGCCAGATAGGAAATCCCAGTGGAAATTGATATTTGACGGGGCGGTTAATTCTTACGGAAGTGGCATTGGGGTGATCATCACGACTCCCCACGGATCCCACATCCCGTTCACTGCGAGACTAACGTTTCCGGTCACCAATAACAAAGTGGAGTACGAAGCATGCATCATGGGTCTAGAAGAAGCAATTGATTTGAGAATCAAGAACCTAGACGTATATGGTGACTCGGAGCTTGTGATTAACCAGATTAAAGGGGAGTGGGAGACTCGTCAATCGAATTTGGTGCCGTACATGAATTATGCCAGAAGGCTACTTCCATTCTTTGATCGAGTGGAACTCCATCATGTGCCCAGGGCCGAGAACCAGATGGCTGATGCCTTAGCCACGTTGGCTTCGATGTATAAAGTCAATTTTTGGAATGAAGCTCCAAGAATTGTCCTTTCTCGTCTTGATAGACCTGCATTCGTCTTTGCGATCGAGGAAGCCGCCGACGGCAAGCCATGGTTCCATGACATCCAGACTTTCCTTATGACTAAGGAGTATCCTGCGGGAGCGTCAACCCAGGATAAGAAGACTCTGAGGAGGCTGTCTGGAAATTTTTACCTCAATCCTGATGGAGTGTTGTATAAAAGAAACCACGATCTCGTGCTACTCAGATGTGTAGATGAGAAAGAAGCGAGTATGCTCATGGAAGAGGTCCATGAAGGCACATTTGGTACGCACGCCGGCGGGCATGCTATGACGAGAAAGATCCTGAGAGCAGGATACTACTGGCTGACGATGGAGTCGGATTGCTTTGAATTTGCAAAGAGATGCCATAAATGCCAGATTTATGCTGATAAAGTTCATGTGCCGCCGCGCCCGTTAAATGTCATGTCCTCCCCGTGGCCGTTCTCCATGTGGGGCATCGACATGATAGGCAAGATCAAGCCCACTGCATCTAACGGTCATCGCTTCATTCTAGTAGCTATGGACTACTTCACCAAGTGGGTGGAGGAAGCCTCATACGCTAATGTGACCAAGCAGGTGGTGGCTAAATTCATAAAGAGGGATATCATCTGTCGTTACGGAATTCCCAAGCGGATCATTACTGATAATGGTTCAAATCTGAATAACAAGATAATGAAGGAGCTGTGCTAGAGTTTCAATATTGAACACCACAACTCATCTCCTTACCAGCCGAAGATGAATGGCGCCGTTGAAGCGGCCAATAAGAACATCAAGAAGATTGTTCAGAAGATGGTTGTGACCTACAAATATTGGCACGAGATGTTTCCATTCGCATTGCACGGTTATCGTACAACGGTACGTACATCAACCGGGGCAACTCCTTTCTCCTTAGTGTACGGTATGGAGGCTATCCTACCGTTAGAAGTGGAGATCCCTTCTTTGCGAGTTTTGGTTGACGTGAAACTCGACGAGGCAGAATGGATTAAGAACCGACTGAACCAACTCAGCCTGATGGACGAGAAGAGATTAACATCGATTGCGTATGGTCGTCTGTACCAAAGCCGAATGAAGAAAGCTTATGATAAGAAGGTGCGTCCTAGAAGCTTTCAGACGGGTGATCTCGTCCTGAAGAAGATTCTTCCTCCACACTCCGATCACCGGGGTAAGTGGACTCCCAATTACGAAGGTCCGTACGTCGTCAGCAAGGTCTTCTCGAGAGGAGCTTTGTTGTTATCCACGATGGATGGTGAAGATTTTGCATCCCCGGTGAACGCGGACGCAGTTAAAAAATACTTTGCTTAAAAGAGACCCGCTGGAAAGAAAAAGAGTATCCAGGCAAAAAGGGGGCATCCCGGCGAACCATAAAAAAGGAAAAATGTTCGGGAAAAAATTAGGGATATAAAAGAAAAGAATGTACACCCGCAAAGTCGAAAACCCGGATGGGCGACTTTGGCAAAAAAGGGTATCCCGGTGAATCGAAAACCCGGAAGGGCGATTCAGGCAAAAGTTAGGGATTCGAAAAAGCAAATGACTGCGTTCCGCGTGTGGACTTTCATTGTTTAGTGGTTTGGAAGACCTGAGGGCCGTTTATCTGAATCAATCTTTTCTGAAGCTGAAGCACCGGAGAAGTATCGAAGTCGAGTGGGTCATAGAGGGATCAACTCATGGTGTTCGTCTACGCCTCGTTGCCGACATTTGTATATACTGATGTATATTTATGTTTTATTTTTGCGCGGCTTCCTCATTCCAAGAGCTTTCATCTGTTGTAAAACATTTTTACCTATTCAGGGGTTCGTTATCAATAAAATGTATACTATTCAGCAATTTTGTTTGCGAAAAAGAACGCCGATGTTTTTGACAAAATGCGCATACATAAACTTACTGGCCTAGGCCACTGATTGTTGAAACAATGAATTACTTAAACATTGTCACAAGATGATAACCTTGATAGGTCCCTTTGAGAAGGGTATCTTGTCTGTTTGTTTGTATTGTTACAGGTGTAGCATATACCAGACAGCGCACCGTATGCGTCCCCAAGCAGGATGATTCCTTCCTCTCCAGCAAGTCCAGCAGCCTCTCCCCGCAGAGTCTGAACGTGAGATCATAAGGCATTGATATGTCTCCCCAGGCAGAGAATATTCTCTCCCCGATCAGACACACCCTGAAGGAATGTCGTCTCCCCAGCTGAGTCATACGCTGAAGTATGCAGCAATTGATAGTTCCAGACTGAAGTCCCCAGCAGAATTGAGATTCCCCACAGAGTCGTACTCTCCCCCGAAGCAGGATGATTTCTTCTGCCCCAGCCGAGTTTGCAGATCCCCAAGAGAGTCGAGTCCTTGGAAGCAGTTCGGGCCATGATTGGTTTTCCCTAGTAGAATGTTGAATAGTTGATGCCATATTTCCCCGCCAGAGTCGTTATCTCCAGGAAGGTTAGCCGTGAAGGCCGTGCAGTTTGTTTCCGCGATTGACATCGCTTTCCTCAGCAGGTCCATGTTCTCGTGGAGCTTTGTTCCCCTGCAGCAATCAACTGAAGTTCACTTCCCCCAGGAGGAGTCCGATTGAGATCGGTGTGACCTTTTCTCCCCGGCAGGATGATTCCTCCTCTCCACCAGAGTGTTTCTTTCTCCTTGACAGGAGGATCCTCCCTTCGGCATTTATTTTGCTAACGGGATCGTAGCATTTTGCATAATTGCATAGCATTTATCATAAACGCATAGTTTTTCCAACGTGTGGAGCATTGCGTCGTTGTCAAAGCATATGCATACTAAACATGAGCTAGGTCGTTACCGTTCTTGTTTTGCAGGTGTTCCTCCGCAGAGTCGCTTGCTCAAGATGAGTCTTGAATTCCCCAGAAAATTCGTTTGCCCAAGATGATTCTTGAATTCTCCAACGAAGACGCTCGTTTAAGATGATTCTTAAAATCCCCTGTGAAGTCTCCAGAGTTGGTTGCTCAAGTTGACGCTTAGAGTCCCCGGCAGAGTGCTTGCTCAGGATGATTCCTGAAATCTCCAGCAGAGTTATGGGTGCAGGATGATTCTTGAAGTCCCCATGGAGTTATTTGTTCAAGATGATTCTTGATTCCCTCAGCAGAGTTGACTCACCCAGAATGATTTCCGGATCCCCGAAGCAGAGTTACTTGATAGTTCTCCAGAATCCCCAGCGGAGATGCGTCATCCCCAGCAGGTTTCTGAACAGCGAAGTTGAAACTTCCCTTGAAGACTTGATGATTGAAGTCCAACCGTATTGACGAAGCAGTTCCCTCAGCTGAAGCAGAGTGCCTGATGGCAGAGGTTTGGATATCCCCAATTGGTTCATGATTGACCGAGAATTCTATTCCCGACTTAGTGACGAAGGCCGGCTGATGCCCGAAAATTTCTTTGAATGCCCGATGGCATGATTAACTTGATTGTCGACCTGATGAGTCCCGAGGAATCTTGGTGCCTGACGGCATGATCGATCATGTATCACTGGTTACCGTGTGACCCATTCCCCAGCTAGTTGCCGTGCAGCTAATATTTCAGTTTTCGAAGATTTGTTCCCATCAGAGTATCGTGTACTTGTGCAGTTGGCAAATTTCCGGGTTTGTCGGTATTCAACCGTCTCGCACCTTGATTGGTTGAGAGCCATTCGCTTCTCACCCAGTCAGGTTCAAGTTGTTTGAATAGGGGCAGCTGTTGCACCCCAAAATTTGACCAACTTCTCTTTACCTAGCTGGTGTTTCATTTCATTCACATTAGCATTATCATTTGCATTTCATTGACATGTATGCAGGAGATCAAGAGGTATGATTACCAACCAAGAGCTATACAAGAGTTTAAAGCTAGATAAGAAGGTTATTCAAGTGTTCAAGGGTAGATATCTTTGTCAGAGAAGTCAAAAGATCCTCAGAGAGAGTGGTTGAAACCAAGAGTGTATGCCTCCTAACTTGAGAGTTATGGGAGCTCCTCAGATGATTCTGAAGCCAAGAATGTGGACTTGAAGCCTTGAGAGAGCTTATGAGATGCCTTGAAAGCCATCATGAAGCCTAGAGAGGTCATTGTGCAAGATTAAGAAGACTCCGCCATGAATGGTGTAATTAGGGTTTGACTGGGTCAACCCTAAGTCAACTAAGGATTTGGACAAGGTTGAGACCTAATTCAAAGGCCATGTGATCATGGATTGATGCATTTAGATGTTATAAGGATGATTCCAAGGTCAACTCATCATGATTGAAGAGTTTGAGAAGTTTCAAGCTAGGGTTTCTAAGGCTTGACAGTGTAAAATCCCCTAGTTTGACCCCTATCTTCAAGGCAGTTTAGCTCATTATGTGATGTTCATCTCATCTTTCCCCCAACATTAATGTTGTAGAGCTTGTTCTTATCTTTAATTTGAGTACTAGAAGTCCTTGATATGATTTATAGAACTCAAGTTATGACTTTGACAAGTTACAGGGCATCTGAGGTATGTGAATCTGGGGCCTTGAAAGTTACCCAACTTGCATCAAAAGTTTGCCTAAGAAGGATAATTCCTATGGACTTTTGGTCAACATGAATGTTGTTCCTTATCTTCTTATCTTTCTAGAAAGTACTAGAAGTCCTTGATAGGATTTGTAGAACTCAAGTTATGGCTTTGACAAGTCAAGGGCATTTTGTTCATTTGCAGATTACAGGTCATTTCAACCATAAAGCCATAACTCCTATTTCCATGCTTCAAATGGAAAAATCTTCAACATCAAACTTGTTCAAAATGATGTTTTAAGGCTATTAATAAGGTCATGAGATGTTGGAAATGCTTGTAGCTCAAAGTTGTAAAAATGACCTAAAATAAGGGCATAAGTTAAATAAACCAAAGTTGGAAATTGATATCATCAACCTACACATCCAAACCATGACATGTAATATATCATTTTGACTCTAGAAAACATTTTAAGAACATTGGTTTAGTCACATTTTTGAGTTGAGATTCAATTTGTGGACTTGCTTTGAAAAGTAATTACTTGCATATTAAGTGACATTTGCAAAACTCAAAATCAAGGCATAACCAAGGGCCTTTGCAAGCTAAACTCTTTCAAAATGTCACTAGGGGAGAAATTGAAAGAGATTGGGATGGTTTTCAAGCTGCAAACAGAATTATACATGTCATGATACATGATTGAAAATCTCATGACATGAGAATTGGAAACTCTCATTAGAAGGATCTAGAGGGTTCTAGATCATCAAAACATCATCTATATATTGAGTAGAGATGATCCATTGAAGAGGTTGGTGATGATTGAAGGAGAGAGCATAGATTGAAATTGAAATTTCATAGCTTGCAAGTGCAATTGGTTTCATCAAATTCTTCACTTTCCATCCATTTTCTTGATTGAAACTTCTTCCATGGATGTTAAGGAGTGATTCCAGATCATAATCAAGAAGGATTCGTGGCTAATTGGTGCTCTTGAAGTCAGAAGTTTCCACCTGCAACTCACCATCGGGTTTCAAGATTCAAGCACTTTCAACTGGTTCTTTTGCATACAGAAGCAAGGAGGGGGTTCATTGATCGTGTCTGCAAGATTGGAGAGCTTGAATTGGAGGTTTAGTGCATCTGTTCATCCAAGATTTTCAGGTTGGTAACTTTCTTCCCCTAGCATGATTTAGGTAGAATTAAGTTGATCTAAGGTGTTAGAAGCATTGTAGAATGGTGTAGGATGGATTTCAGATAGCTAATTTGAAAATTAGTGACAAAATAGGTGAATTACCATTTTCGGTTGAGATTTGGATATGGTGAATCTTGAGGATTTAGGTTAAACTAAGGGTATGGTTGAACTCGTGACAAGATTTGGGACAAGATTCATGTTTTGACCATTTGCAATGGAGGCCTGTAGAGAGAACTAGGGTTGGGGAAGACGAACGGAGCACCACCGGTGGTGGCCGGAGCTGGGCGTGAGTTGCAGAGGTTTGAAAAGGTTGAAGATGACTCTGGGACCATTGGATGATGGTTGGACTTTGACTAGAAGCTTGATCCAACGACCACGTTTTAATTTGAAGTTGTGAAGGAATTCTGATAATGAAACGCACCGTTTCATTTATTCAGTGTTTTGGGCTTAATGATTTAAGTGATATCCACACCCCCTGATGGCCCAACCCATGGTTTGAACTGTGTTTTGTTGCTATCCACACCGTGCGTGTTATTATTTTAATTGGATTTTCTTTATTTTTTCATTTTATTCATGGTTCTTGAAAAATTCATAATAAATTGAAAATTAATCCAATGAATCCCATTCTTTTTGCATTTTACTCATGATGGAGTCTAGTATTTTTTATAGGAAAAATATTTTCATTTCATGTATTTTATGATTTAATGGGAATTTTATATTTTAATTGATATTAAAATGGTTATGTTTGATGCATAATTTTGTGGAATTTTGTGTGATCATGTGGTGATGACTTTGATCCTAATTTTTTGTGTGTGATTAGGTTAGATATGTATGATCTCATAGCATTTTTCTCACATTTTTATGATGAAAATAGGTGTGCTTTCTAGATTGATATTTAGGTGCTTCCTTTTAGGGTTTAGGTTTGATACCTTGTAATGTAGAATTTAGTTCTAGGTCTAATTTGATGATTTGATCTCTGGAATTAATGTGGTGTATTCATGATTGACATAGGTTCCCATAGATATTTTTGTAAGATTTTACAATTGAGTTTAGTATTTTAGTTAGGACTAACTTTAGTACTAGGTTTTAGGTGATCCTAACTTACTAATTCAACTAGTTTAACTTCCTTAGTCCCCTTAGATTAGGGTTTGTGCTTGGTTTGCCTTTGGTTGAGATTGAAGACAAGTTGAAGACAAGATGAGGATTCTTGAAGTTGCTTGAAGTTGCTTGGAGCTTGGATTTGTTTGTGCCTGAAGGTGTCTGATGAAGATTTAAGAGATAGGAAACATAGGGAGATCCTTATAGTTAGAATGATGTCTTTCATAAATATGGAAAGCATCTTGTGCTTTCATTCCTCCCAATGACTAAAAGTCCTTCTCAGATATTCACATCCCTCCTTTGGAAGGATGAGTGGCTTTATCTGGGAAGTAGAACTTTGAGGGAACCAGTCTCTCATAATGATGAACCCTTACAGGCTTCCTTTGGTTGTCAGTAAGCTGTTTATCATTTCCTCTCATTCTGTTAAATCAATTGTCTTCTGGGTTTGAGTATCTTGAGAGATGTTGGACTTGAGTTTGAAGATGAGGACTTCATTGAAGAGTGTGGAAGAGGATGATTCCTTGAGCATTGCCATTGCAGCTGAAGCTTGAAGAGCAAGAAGAACAAGTTGATACTTGAAGACCCAATAGAGATTGAGTGAGGAGCTGAGGCTTGAGAAAGACTTAAGGATGAAGTTGACATTTCCATGTGATTGAAGATTACTCTGAGAAGCTGAAGCTTGTAGGAGAAGAAGACCAAGTTGATACTGGTAAAGCAAAGAGAGCTGAAGCTTGATGACTAAGTTGATACTTATGAAGAAGATTCAATTGAGGTTGAGTGTAGAGCTGAAGCTTGAGGAATAAAAGATGAGTTGATCTTTACATTGATGCTTGGAGAGCCTGAAGGAATCAAGTTGGTATTTGTAGCCTGAAGGTGGAATTGACTGAGGAGTTGAAGCTTGGATAAGAGAAGATAAGTTGATACTTATGTTGTTGGGTTGAAACCTGGAGAAGCAAGTTGATACTTGGCATGAAGGGTGATTGAAGTCTGAAGACTGGATTGATGTTAGAAGAGCTGAAGCTTGGAATTGAGAGAGGGGTTGATCTGCTTTCTTGTCTGTTTTCTTTTCTGTATTGATGTGCCTTGTTTGACTTGCTTGATGCATTAGAATAAGCTCATATCTAGACTGACTTTAATCTAGGGGCATGATTGCACTAGAGGTTGAGTTGCTCCCTCTGCTTGTATTGTTACTGTATGGCTTTGCTTGCGGGTATTTGGTAGAGCCCAACTCCCTTACCCATGTGGTTTGTGTTTGCTTGACAGCATTTTATTTTCTTCTGTATGACTGCAGTTTACTGTATTTTGCTTGATAGCATTTTATTTTACTTCAGTATGATTACTGTTATTCATATCTGGCTTGAGGTCGAGATGAGCTTGTGGAGGCTGCTGCCCCACACACATTTCCTCCCTCACTTGCATTGCATGCATTTTACAGTCGTATATCTGTTTACTGTTTAAGCTAATGCTTTATCTGTTTTTGTTTATCATTGACATGATCCCCTTAGGACTCTCATTTCCTTTGATAAGGAAATGATGATAGAACTTTAGGTTGAAACCTATGCATGATAATTTCTAGGAGTTCCCTGTCTCAAACCTCAACTATAGGATGAATCCTTGGCATGACAACAGTAGGACTTGATAGTCTCCCCGTAGTTGAGCCTGTTCTCTTCTCATCTCAAAACAGCTTAAGATACAGTAATCATGAATGATTTCTTTCGTACGTTACGAGCCTTAAGCTATCTGAGAAAGGATTGTTGGAGAGTTTCTTTTCAACAGTCTGAATGTTTAGTATGGCACCCTTTGGGTGACATGCGACACATTCACTCTCAGGTCATAGTCTTTAGTGCGATTGAAATTGCAAACACAATAAAAAACACTTCTTTCGTAAAAGACAGAAAACAAACTTCAAACCTTTTTGCCCCGTGGGCCCATAATTCAAAGGAAAGCTTTTCTGAAGAAAAGAGTGTCGTTAAACTTTAGCGCCACCGCAAACAGGCTTTGTCCCTAACTGCGGGAACTGCTGTTTAACCCTACTCGATAAAACAGATGAATCTGAATCCCCGTAATCCGTATTATCCCGAACTACGTAAGCTCTGATCTCTCATACCTATTGAGAGTACGTAGGCACAATACTGATGTATTGGCGAGCCACCTTCCCCGTAACCCGTCGTAGGCCGAACTACGTTGACTATGATTTCTCATTCTCTGATGAGAATACGTAGGCATAAAGCGCGACGCTTTGCCGAGTCATTTTCTTTTCTGTTTAAACCAGCCTTGATAGGTCGATAGATAAGCCAACTCGTCCAGTAAACACAACAAGCGTGGATCCCGTCGAGTACAACGGACGTGAGGGGTGCTAATACCTTCCCCTTGCGTAACCGACTCCCAAACCCAGACAATGGTTGCGACGACCTTGTCTTATACCTTTTTCGTCAGGTTTTTCCGATCGTTTCCTTTCCTGTTCTAAGGGATAAATAACGAAAGGTGGCGACTCTTCTGTTTTGCCGGCACCTTATTTTCGCGGAAGCGACAACCGCATACAGTGCATTTTCTCATTCATATTGATTTTATCGGGATTACAACCCTGTTTTCACATTTCGGGCGTTTCAGACCGGTTCGGGTAATCGGAGGTTATTTTTGGGAAGTTGTGTGCTTCCCGGGTGTTTTCAGCTCGCGCTGTGGTTGTTAAGGATATTTCGGTGTCCGGGTTTTGCCGTTGGTTCCGCTCTGGTCTCGTGTTCCCTTTTTAATTGAATTAATTGCTTTTTTAGGTTTTATTAGATTTAAATGGCATTTTTAGATATTAAATAGATTTTTAAATAGGTTTAGAATTTTATTATCTTTTTCTAGAAGTCTAATAGATTTTAATAGGATTTAAATAAATAGAATAGATTTTTTTAATAGATATTAGTTTCTTTGTTAGAATAATATAGTTTAATATAGTTTCATTAGACTTTTTATAGCTAAATAGATATTAATTTTCTTTTAATAAATAGGTTTTCTTTTATAGAATTTAATAGATTTTTTTATAGATTTATAATAGATTTTTAGATATAGTTTTTAATATAGAATTTTATGGATTTAAATAGCCTTTAATATAGTTTAATAGAACAATATAGTTTTAATAGTTTAATAGTGTTCTTATAGTTTTAATAGATAAATAGGTTTCATTATAGGTTTTTAATATAGATATTAACTAGAATATTAATTGATTAGAGTCAGCTTTAATTAGGCTATTAATTCATTAACAGTTTTCGTTTTATTAGCCCTAACCATTTTAATTGAGTCATTAATCATCCATGTTTAGCATTAATCAGTATTAGCATTTGAGTTTCCTTATTTCATTTTCGTTTGGGGTTAACTGAATTTATTAATCAGTTAATTCAGTCTCATTTGCTGGGCCAATTATCCACAAATCTCAGAGGCCCAAGTCCATTCGTGCCAAGTGTCGATATAATAGCCATGCCACGCGTGTAATTTTTTTTCCGCCACCTCATTTATGCATGGGACACGTTTCATTCCACCCACGCGTCCCTCTCTCCACACACGCATCCTCCATGCAGCCAACTCCCCCTCCACGTGTCTCCACCTCCACACTCCTTCTCATGCATGCAACCTCACCGGAACTCCTCACCGGCCGGCATGCAATTGCCGGCGACCACCCTAACAGTCACCACCGGCCACCGTAACCTCCCGCCGGACTTCCTAACCACCCGTCGGAAACTGCATTTTTGCCAGATTCATCATCTTTCTTCATCAATTTCTCCAGGAATTCCCAGATCACCACCGTGTGTATCGTCTCCGTTTAGCTGCATCCAACGTTTTTCCAGAATCCGTCCAATATTCAACATGTTCATTACTGATTTTTCCAGATCTTCTTCAAGCGCCTTCATCCCGTTCAAGACGCTTTCCAGAAAACTCAAACTATTCCTACGATCTTCATCGTTATGCACTTATGTTCATCTTTTCTCCCAGTGATCCATCAATCATTCATCAAGAACTCGTAAGAACCTTCACCAATCTTGTGAGATTTTCCCCAGAACAATGAACATTCATCCATTCTCCAAGAACCTTCAACGAGCTTCATCCGTTTTCGTCAAGATCGTCATCAGTTCATCAGCGCCTTCATCCAATTTCCAGAACGCTCATGAATACGTTCCCAGTTTTTACCTCAAGAACATTCATCGTCCTCCAAACAGCTTTCCAGAAATCAACCTGACTGTCATCATCCAAACTTCAAAAACCTTCACCGAACTCCATCGTTGTTCGTCAAGATCCCCTCACAATCACCAGATCCTCAAGAAACTTCATAGATCTTCAAGCCTCGTCATCTTCACGCGAAGTCTACAGAGTTTCGTCCTTGCTCCTTCAACCGTTTCCAGATCTACTATCAACACCTTTAGCTCATTCGTTGTTCTTCGTATCTAGATCCAAGCGCTTCTCTTTCAACATCGGTGTTCTTCAATCTGTGGCAGTGAGATGGGGGCAATGAGAATCAGAAACGGAGAGGGAGATTTAAGAGAGGATTGAGGTAGCAGAGAGTTGAGGTGGGAAGTTTTTGGGGGAATTGTTTAGAGAAGAGATGAAGGTTGAGACGACGGATGAGTTTGAGAACAGTGGCGGTGAGTGAGAGGACGACGAGGCTAGGGTTTCAGAATTAGATTGAGGGAGTCTGAGAGTGAGGGAGGAGCGGCGCAAGACTCTCGGTGAACAGTGAAAGGGGAGAGTTTGAGGGACTTAGGGTTTTTTTCTGAAGAAGATACGTGGCTGGTGGACTGGGCTCAAAGGCCCATTTGTTTTTTTTTGGCACGCCTCCGTTTTTTCTTTTTTCCCCTTCCCCATTTCGTTTTTTTTTTCTGCTGTTAGTGTGGGTTGGGCCCAATTACTTTGGCTGCATACCCCCCCCCCCCCCCCCCCCCCCCCCCCCCCCCCCCCCGTGTTTCTTCTCACACCCCTTCCCCGTTTTTTTGTTACCATTTGTTGGGCTGGGCCCAACGCTTTCCCTATTTCTGTTTCAGCATCCCCCCTGTATCCTTTATCCCCCCTGCATGATTTTGTTAATTTTTTTATTACAATTTAATGGTGATTTCTTTAGCTTAACAATTCTTAGAATATTAGAGAATATGTTTAGTTAGAATATTTTAGCATATTATAGTTTTAGGATATATTTTTCTTGTAGAGATTAATTAAAACATATTAGTTAGAATATTTTTAATATCCTAGAATATTTTAGTTAGAATATAGTTTAGGATTTAATAGTTACCTTTAGAGAACTTTAGTTCAAAATTTGTTAGGGTTTAATATTCTTAGAATATAGTTTAGGAATTAACTCCTGGTTAAGAAGATTTATGGCTTTAATTCTTTTTAGGATATATTAGGACTTTAATTGCCGTATTTTAGGAGTAGACTTTTATTTCCATTTTGTTAGTGGATTTGTCTCCTAGTGTCTCTCCTATTTTCGTTTCCATCTGATTTTATTCTTGATTTTATTTCTGGATGGCCGTGTGACACGATTCAATTGGAGAATGATTTTCGATATCATTTCTCTATCTTGTCTTTGACACGGATATTAATACGCTACCTCTTAGAGTTCGATTTCTCGTATAAGTCGAACCATGACGGTCTAAGCGTTACACTGGTCTTGATTCGAGTGTCATCATCAAGGATCCAGAGAGGAGAAGATTGGAATGAAGCTTGCGCGCACATCAGGAGCCCAGGGGTTGCTTCGTTCAACATTGTCATCGTCGTATTCAAGTCTTCAGGCAACCGTCGAGTGTTGTGGGCTGCATCATCAGATATAAAGGAAATGCCAGCTGAGGAGTGTCTTCTTAGGTTCTTGCGTGTGTGTCCCGAGTTCCTTCCCGTTTAGGCGTAGGCCCGCTTCCTCTTTGTTCTCGTCCCGTGCGAGTGAAACCCCTTTTCTCTCGCGTTCAGGCGATCGAGACCCTTTCTCTTGCCCCCGGGCAATCGAGACTTGTTTTCCCATCGAACTACGTTAGCTCTGATCTCTCGTGCCCGAGGAGAGTACGTAGGCATAGGATGTCGTATCCTAGCGAGCTCCCTTTTCCCTTTTTCCCGGTTTTAGCTGTAGTAGGCTGAACTACAGCTGCTCTGATTTCTCATATCTAATGAGAATATGTAGGCATAGGATGCGATATCCTAGCGAGCACACTAACAACTAACCTTTCTGTTCTCTCGCTGCTGTGCGATCGAGACTTTCCCGCTGACGACTGATGTTTCCCTTTCTCTCGCTGCTGTGCGATCGAGACCAGACCGTAGTTCTAGTTCCCGTAGGTTCCCGTACCTTTAAAACCAACTTAATCTCTCACTCCTGTGTGATCGAGAACACCCTGTCTAGCCGTAGTTAGCCTGAACTACGTAAGCTCTGATCTTCCACGCTGTGTGGAAGTACGTAGGCACAAGACGCGAAGTCTTGGCGAGCCAATCCCCTGTAGTTTCCCGAACTATGATGACTCTGACTTTCTCTCTTGAGAATACGCAGGCATAGAGTGCGATGCTCTATCGAGTCAGTTTCCCTCCGTTTAGACTTAGCAGCCGTAGATAGATTGTTTTGCATCCCTTAGACAAACCAAGCAAGCGTGGATCCCGTCGAGTACGACGGACTTGAGGGGTGCTAATACCTTCCCCTTGCGTAACCGACTCCCGAATCCAGGATTTGGTTGCGATGACCATTCCTTTCCCGTCTTTGCGGTAGGTTTACTTCGAGCATTTCCTTTCCCTCTGTTGGGATAAATAACGCACGGTGGCGACTCTTCTGTTCAGCCGGCGCCGATTTTCGCAGTAGCGACACACTCCACACTTGAAGCATCTTGGAGAAGCACAACTTTCTCCTCCACTTATTTTAATCCCACTCCTGCAGTCTCCAATCTCTGGCGACTGTTGTCCCACCAAGCCTCAGCTTCACCTTCCAGCATGTGATTACCAAACCTCACTTTCTACTCATCGCTACAACCCATAGTTCTGAATATTTTCTCAATCGCCTTCAGCCGCTTCTGGGCAGCTTCAGGATCCAGAATCCCTCCTTCAAATGTCGGCGGCTTGTTACTCCGAAACTGTGCCAAATCCCAGAATTGCGCACCCGCAGCTTGGTTCTGATTAGCAACCACCTGCACCCTTGCTTGCGTAACGACAACCAAAGCAGCAGCATTCCTTCCTGCCATACTCCTCCACCATAACCACACCGGGTTAAAAGGTACACAACCTCTATCCTAAGGACAGACTCAACTACTACACTGGCCGGACGGACCGACCTGCTCTGATACCAATTGTAACACCCCACTTTCCAACAATAAAATAAAATAAAATATTTTCAAATAATCATCAGAGTTTCTCCACCAAAGTGGGATATCACATCGTAAAATTCACCAAAACACTTTATTAGATGTTTTTCAAAATAAAACAGCGGAAATAATCTTTTATTCAACATCCTCGGCCATCTGCCAAATTACATAAAACGTTCATTAAGAAGGTTCACCAAAGTAAGATACGTCACATGAGTAAAACAAACTCAACATAAAACAGATAGACACCCAAGTCCCGTGCTACGTATCAGAGCATCCTAAGACTCGACTCGTACACCACTACCCAAGCTAGCTATGTGTCGCTACTGCGAAAAACAACCGGCGAAAAAACAAAAGATTCGCCACCTTTCGTTATTTATCCCAAAGAGAGGGAAAGGAAATGATCGGAAAAACCTGACGAAAAAGGGAAAGATAAGGTCATCGCAACCATGTCTGGATTCGGGAGTCGGTTATGCAAGGGGAATGTATGAGCACCCCTCACGTTCGTCGTACTCGACAGGATCCACACTTGGGTTGTCTAGTCTATGGGTGAAAAACAAACTATCTACGGTTGCTAAAGCTAAACGGAAAGAACTGACTCGATAGAGCATCGCCACTCTGTGCCTATCCTCGTGCAATGGGAAAGTCAGAGTCAACGTAGTTCGGGAAACTACGGGGGGAATTGCTCGCTAAGAAGTCGCGTCTTGTGCCTACGTATTCTCATCTAGCATGAGAAATCAGAGCAAAACATAGTTCAGGCTAACTATGGGTAAACAAAGGGTGTTCTCGATCACACGGGATTGAGAAAAAAGATTGACGATACTAGCGTACGCATTCTAGCAGTTAGGTGTATTGTTGCTCGACCATTGGAGACTTAGGCGTTACCTGTTTGCGGTAGAGCATACGTAGTATATCGGGGTTTAAAGGTACGAGAACCTACGGGATCTAGAACTACGGTCTGGTCTCAATTGCACTAGGGCAAGAGAAAGGGAAATATTAGTCGTCAGCGGGAAAGTCTCGATCACACGGAAGCGAGAGAACAGAGAAGTTAGTTGTTAGTGTGCTCGCTAGGATATCGCATCCTATGCCTACATATTCTCGTCTGATACGAGAAATCAGAGCAGTTGTAGTTCAGCTAACTACAGGAAATGGTTTCGATTGCACGGGGGCAAGAGAAGGAAACTCTATCGCCAGAACGCGAGAGAAAAGGGGAAGTCTCAATCGCCAGGACGCGAGAGAAAAGGTTCGGAACGGGACGCACACGCAAAGTCCTAAGACGTAGGAACGAGTGTGTCACATATCACCCAAAGGGTGTACATTAAACACTCTAGACGAGTGAGAGGAAGCCCCTCCACTTATCATTTCCCACGTATCTAAAGAAAACTCACAACAGTCGATGGTTGAATAAAAGAGATGAAAGAAATGAAATAAAAACAATGTTACCGAACGGAGTGGTTCCGTTGACCCTTGACTTTTGCGTGCAAGCTCCATTCCAAGCTTTCCCCTTTTTATCCTTGATGGTGATATTTCAAATCAGAACCAATGTGACGTTGAACCATCATAATTCGACTTATAAATGAAGTCAAACCCCAAGAGGTAGCGTATTGATATCTGTGTCAAAGACAAGATAGAGAAATGATATTACGAATCATTCTCCAATTGAATCATGTCACACAGAACACAACAGAGAAGCAAAATAAAATCAGAAGAAGAAGAAAAGATGAGGAGAGAAAAAACGGTCTCGGATCCTACATTATTCATCAATATTTTGATTTATAATGCATTACGGAGGTCTCGTCATCGACCTACAAAACGAAAATGGTGAGAAAAAATCCAATAATAAAATGGAAATAAGAAATCAACTTCAAAAGTGAAATAAAGTTTCTAAAAATAAAATAAATTCTAAGAGAAATATCAAAAGAAATTGAATATGGGAAATAGAATATAAAGCTATATATAAAATATAAAACTAATTATAGAGAAAAGAATGTAAAATCTATATAAAGAAAATATGTATATAATATTCTTAAAAGAAAAGAAAATAAAATACTATAAATTCTCTAAAATAAAAAATAATATTTACATATAATATTCAAATATGATAATACAAAACAATATCCAAAAAGTAAAACACAGGGAGTGTAGCAGTAACATAACAGGGGGTCCAGTAAAATGGTGCAGCAAGCAAATTCAGTTGGGCTTGGCCCAACATCCCAATCAGCAATATCAAATAGGGGCGTGCACGAATGGATAGGGGGTGCAGTCTGAATGGAAAAGAAATGGGTCTGAAAGGCCCACTAACCCATATGATGGTGTCCACGAAGCAATCTCTTCGTCTTCCTCATTTGACTTCACAAACCCTAGTTCTCTCATGGCCGCCGTCCTTCTAGCTTCTTCTCTGTTCCGTCTGCTTCTCCTCCACTTGGCCAAAACAAAACCCAACTATCCTCTTCTTCAACTTCACAATCCTCTCCACCTCTCTTCAATTCGGCCACCTTCTTATTTTGTCAACATCATACTCACCAGTTCAACGTTAGATCTGGAGATTTAGATGATGTTATTATTGAAGATGGCGGATCGCGGTTTGCATGTGTAGATTCGTAAATCTGAATATGAAGGTGTAGATTGCGTGTAGTGTTGATGAGTTGTTGAAGGATCTCTGAAGATTGGTTGAAATCTGGATATGATCTGGAAGTTTGTTCATGGAAGATTTGCAATGAAAAATGACGAAGATGTAGAAGGGATTCGGAGAGATTCGAGTTTGTTGAAGTTGGATCTGAAATAGTGTTGATGATTCTGTGAGATTGATTTGGAGATTTGAAGGTGAAGGTTAAGAACAAACGAAGATGTATTCACGGTGATGATTCGAGTCCTGTAGCTGATGAAGATCTGGAAGAAGGTTGTTTGGAGGATGAAAGATCTGGTGAGTTGAAGATCTGAGGTTTGGTTGAGTTTTGTTCATCAATTTCTGGGGATTTTCGGAGATGATGTTATTCGTAGGTGGATGAAGATCTTGGAAAAAGTTAATGAAATACTGAGGATCTGAACAATCGTGATGAGTTTGAAGATCGAATGAAGGTGTAGCTTCAAATCTGGGTTTGATCTGCGGTTTAGATGAAGGTTGATAGTTCACTTTATGGTTTGGAGGTTTAGATCCATTGATGAGGATGAAGATTTGTTGATGTTTGTTTGAAGATCTGGAAAATTGGTATGAAGATATGAAGATTTTGATGAGTTTTCTGAAAAATGTATATGAACGGGATGAATATGATGAATTTCTGGAAAATGTTATGGATGAACATGAAGAACTCGTATGAGTTTTCCGACAAGCTAACAATTTTCCGGCGAGTGCTCCGACAAGGGTTTAGCCGTGTTGATTTTTCCGGTGAGAATTCCGGCGGTTTGCATGTGAGGTGGCGTGTCATTGGGACGCGTGCCCGTAATAATGAGGCTATTTATAGCCTTTTGAGAAGTGGCACAGAGAGGACATAATGGGCCTTCAAAAAAAAGACAAATGACCTGCGAAAATTCTGATTAGTTGACCAAATTAATGATTAAGCTGATAAAATTAATGATAAAGCTGAACCATAATTAAACTAAAGACATACTTAAATGAAAATCTAATTCAAAAATAAAACAAGCTTAAAAAATAAAACGAACTAATGCTGATATTAATAAAAGCTGAACCAAAAACTGACTTACTTAAACTAACTAAAATCAATTAATAACAACTAGTTAAATCTAACTAATATTAATTAACTAAAAACAAAACCAAACAATTAATAATAATTAATCAATTAAAAGCTCTAATCTAGATTAATAAAAATCTAATAAAAGAAAATAAAAGAATTAATAAAATCTAATATATTCTAAAAACAATTGAAATTCTAGAAATTATTAAAAATGAAAAAGCTATTTAAAAACTACTAAAAAAACTAAAATCTAAAATAGAAAAATAAATCTAAAAACTATAATATTCTAATAACTTCTAAAAAATAGAAATAAACCTATTTAAAATCTAAAAACTATGCCAAAATAAGAAATTAAATCTAGGAAAATTAAATCGACGAACATAAAATGCGAGAAGGCCATAAAATAAACGGTAACAAAACCGGATACCGAAATACCACCGAAACCAACAGCGTAGACTGAATCACCGGGCCGAGCGCAAATTCTACAATAAAATCTCCGTATCCGAAACGGTTTGAATTGTCTGACACACGATAGAAAAGGGCTGTAATCCGGATAAAATCAACTCGGCTGCAAAAATGCACAGTATGCGGCAGGCAGATGCAAATGCAAGTGAATCGAAACATAAGCCAAATTGCGAGAAACGGTTGGTAAAATTTTGGGGTACAACAGCTGCCCCTATTCAAACGGCTTGGACCTGAAGGGTTGAAAAGAGAACGGCTTTCAAACATTCAAAGGTAAAAGACTGTTGAATACCAAAAAAAACCCGGAAATTTGCCAACCGCAAACTCTGATATATTAGAACAAAATCTCCGGAAGATAGCTGAAATGATCACAAAAATACTCCGTTGGGGAAGAGAGGCTTAATCAAGCAACTTTGGCAGGGAGAAAACGAGAGAAACTTAACCAAGTAACTCTGTTGGGTAACACATAACGAGATGATACTGCACCATGGTCTGGATACCATATTGGCTGAGAGGTAATATTTCACGTTGTCGGAATCTAGATACTCAACAGAACCATACATGGAGATTTGTCGGAATCTGGATACTCAACGAACAAAACCCGGAGCCTGAACGCTCAAAAACGACCGGAGTCTGGATACTCGACAAACAAAGTGAATCAATAGACGAATTTTCGGAGTCTGGATACTCGACGGAAAAACCAGAGCTTGAATACTCAAAAAATGATCGGAGTCTGGATACTCGACGGACAAAGGGATTCACAAAAATGGAAATTTGTCAGAATTTGGATACTCAATGATAAACACCGGAGCCTGAATGCTCAATGCGACAATCGAAACCTGGATGCTCAATGAAATGACGACTTCAAAGGGGATTTACTGGAGTCTGGATACTCAACGGAGCTTGACCGAAATCTGGATATTCAACTGACGAAGTAAAACAAACCGAAAGAAAAAATCACCGGAGTCTGGATACTCAACGGAGAAAACAGAGCCTGGATGCTCAATGCAATAAACCAGAACCTGGATGCTCAACGGAATAAAGATTTTGCCATGAACTGCAAACTTTTACTGGAATCTGGATATTCCAAAAAATTTACCAAGGTCTGAATACCTGACCGACTTTACCAGAATCTGGATATTCGACGGATAAAGCAGTTTATCACTAAAAGAAAAATTCACCGGAGTCTGGATACTCGACGGAGAAACCGGAGCCTGGATGCTCAAAGCCAACGACCGGAGTCTGGATACTCAACGGACGAGGAAGATATATAGAAGATGTATTCACCAAGATCTGGATATCATATGAGTTCAAGACAACACGACCAGCCAAAATCCGACGACATTGCTGGGAAATAAAATGAGTTGTGGTCTAGATACCACACGGGCTGAGGGAAAGCAACAACATTTATTGTGATCTGGCTATCACAAAACACCAAATAATCTAACATGGCCTGAATACCATAATTGTCCTTACCAGAGTCTGGATACTCGACGGATAAGGAAATAACCCCGATTACCGTGATCTGGATACCACAAATACCTTTACCAGAGTCTGAATACTCAACGGGTAAAGAAATACATCCATAATTTTAACAAGGTCTGGAAACCCAAGTGACTTTACCGGAGTCTGGATACTCCGACGGAGGAAGCCGGAAACATACTCATCAGGGTCTGGGTACCCAACTACCTTTATCAGAGTCTGGTTACTCACTGGAGACAGCACAATAACACAAAAAATCTGCCATGGTCTGGATACCATAAGGGCAAAGATAGCATAACCACACCTGATGTGATCTGATATCATAAGGAGATTGACCGAAGTCTGGATACTCAATGGAAAAAACATATTGGGAACTGCCATGGTCTGGATACCCCTTTGGCAAAGATAACCAACTGCCGGGGAAAACAAGCCAGGGTCTGGATACCACGTGGGCTGGCGGAAACTCAACAACTTGCCATGGTCTGAACACCATACAGGAAAAGATATCAATCACTCTTCGGAGATACACCTGCAAACAAAGAGGTAACAACCTGGCTTATGTTTCACATGCATATGTTTGAAAATGGCGTAATGCTCCATACGAAATGGAAATGCTACGCATTTAGGTAGATGATATGCACAATGTAAAATGCAAGGGAACCGCTCTAGCAAAATAAATGCTAGAGAGAAGAAAGCCAACTCCACCGGGGATCAAGTCAAACCCCGCTGAGAAAAATGCCCTGGATGGCCCACCAGAATACAACTCTTCTGGGAAACAAATGCCTCGGCCAAAGGAATCATGTCCACTCTACTGGGGAATCAACGACTCTGCCGAGGAAACAACAATCAACCACTGAAATTGAATCTCGCTCCACTGAGGAAAACAACAGCCCTGAAAAGCTCACTAAACTTCCCCGAAAGTGACAACTTGTTGGGGACAAAGTCAAAATCCAACCTGCCAGAGATACTCAGCTGGGGAATAATCTACCTCCGCTATAGATTACTCAATGAGGGAATTGGTATCGACCTTTGCTTGGGGATTAAACTCATCAACATCGACCTCTGATTAGGGAATGAGTCAGTGACCTAAAATCTTCCTGTTGTTGCACTGCATTCGTCCCACTGCTGGGGATATAAACCCAAATCTGCCTGTTGTTGCACCCCAAATTTTGCTTCCCCAGTGGGACTATTCCCCGACAAAGTTCTCCCCAGTGAACCTTTCCCTAGTGTGGTTTGCATCTCTTTTCTTTCATTTCCCCAGTGAAGAATTGTCATCTTCCCCGGTGGACCTCCTTATCAGTTTATCTCCAGTAAGGTTCGTATCTCCTTTCCCCACTGAAGATGTGTCTTCCCTGGTGGAATTTATGTTCCCCTGCGTGAAAGATTTCCTTGAGCAGCATCTTTAGTCATGTCTAAACTATCTTGCTTACTTCGCTTGGAATCTTTCCTCAGCCTGTTGGGTCCCTCGTGAGTGGTTACTCGTCGTATTGACCGTTCTTTTATTTTTTGCTCGTGTGTCTGCGTCCGTCTTGCATTCAAGCATCATGTAGCATCATTTAGATTCATGGCATGTTCGCATTTGTCCTTTTGCATACCATCGGATCTAAGGGACAAAATTTCTGGTTTGCTATATTTAAATACCTTTCACTACGATTCTATGAGGATTGTCATCTCTCATTACCATCTAGTGAAGATATTTAAATAGGGGCAACTGTTGCACCCCAAATTTTGACCCTTTAGATCCTCATCATCATTGTAGGATCATATTCATTTGATTAACTAACCTTAACCCATTTTCAGTTTATCTTTGTTAAGATGCAGATGAATTAGGGTACCGTACCGTCAAAATCGAAACTTTGAGGGTTTGATCAATCAATGTTTTGGATTGATCCAACTTCAAACGAGATTAAGGATGATACATTGGACCAAGAATGAGTGCAATTTGAGGTGGTCACCCGGGAATTGAAAACAGTGCAATTTGAGATACCCGATTAAGGTTTTCGATCAGAAAAAGTCAACTGTAGTTTGACTTTTGATTCAAAGAGTATTTAAATGGTGGGATCAAGGTCCATTAAGCTTATATGGCTTAGTAAAGTCCATCCAAAGAGTTTCAAGTCATGAGGATGTCCGGATCATCAACGGGCGACTCGGTAGACACCGATCGATCGAACGGTTGACCAAAAAGTCAACTCTTCAACAATAAGGAATTTGACTTCAAGATGTGATTCAAAAATGTTCCTTATATCATATTACACCTCCCCATAAAATTTCATGACCATTGGATCAAGGGTTGAGAAGTAATTGCAAAATTCGGGAATTAGGGTTTCGAAAGGGGCAAGACCATAACTCCTCAACCACACATCCAATTGAAGTGGTTCAAAGCTCATTAGAAAGCTCTTTACAAATCCTACAAAATCATCAAAGTGTTCCATGATCCAAAAATGCATGGAATTGGAGTTATAGAAAAATTCACTTTTGAAGGGAAAATAACTTAGAAAATTTCTAAGTTATTTAACACTTGTAAGTGATTCTTTCAGAACTTTGAAGGGTTTTTCAACCTAGTTCCATCAAGAATTTGGAAATTCCCAAAACATGAAAGTTGTAGAGCTACTTAAGGGCTTTCCAAATTGTGGTAGAACTCCTCAATAGCATGTTTGAGTAGGAAGTTATGCACCATCGAAGTTGGGTCTGCCACACTTAGAACCACTTTGTCAAAACTTCTCAAAATCAGATTTTCACCATATCATCCATTCTCAACCCTTGGATTGTAATTCTAACTGATAATGTGAGGTGTGGATGAGGATAAAACCAGAAAATAAGTTGGTTTGATGAGCATTGCAAGTTGATATTAAAATAATCATAAAAGGGAGGAAAGAGAAACTTTTCCCCAAGGATGTGGCAGCTGCAGCTCCCTACCTCTCTAGCTTCATTTCAAGTCACCTCACTCCTTCATATCAACTGTTTTTTCTTGCATTGAGCCTTGGAATTGATGTGGAGATGGCTGCCACTAGATTTGGAAAGATTTTCTTCCAAGACTCCCTCCAAAAATGGAAAAAACCAAATCAGCCCTCACCCTCATTTCTCCTATAAATAGAGGCATCCTCTATGAGCTCAAACACACCAGAGCAATATCATAAAACCACAGCTCTCACTCTCCTCTCATTCGTCAAGAATCCTAAAATCTTCAAAACTTCCATTTCCACCAAAAAACTGTCTTGAGCAAAACTCTGCTCAAGACCAGTTCCATCCCTTCCAAACCTCTAAAAAGCACCCATACAATCTTTAAATGTCATATAGAAGGTGTCCATACCTTTAAACCTTCAAAAACTATCAAATTGCTAAAAGTCAACTTTCACACTAAGAAAGTTTGACCACAACCACCAAAACTTGCCAAATCTTGGTCTAAGCTTTTTCTTGTTGATCTAACCATCTACACACCTCCCATACATCATATTATAATTGTCTAACGCATTAAAAACCAGCTGGAAATCCATTAACTCCACCTGTCCTAAAGTTTGGTTTGGTTGCTTCAAGAGGAAGAAAGTCTCATATCATTGCAAAAGAATGAGCACCTCTGGGTTTCTAAGCTTCTTAGCTTATTCAAGACTTGTCTACAAGAGGTGTGTGACATTCACACCCTTTCTTGATCATACATTATCATGTTGTATCATTTTGGTTTGATTTTGGTGAAAATGTACCATTACTGCCCCACTTTAGTTCTTGGTCAGGAACTTTTGCTTCATGACTATGCTACTTGTGTTTGATAGTGTATTTTCATTTGTAAATGATGTATTGGTGATGTGTTACCAAGTTTATACTTTGATATCATGAACAACTTTTTTTTTTTAAGTTTTGGTTATGTGGTAGTTTTGTGGATCCAATATTGAAATATTGATGAACTTGCCCTAGGCTTGTTAGTTTTAGTTCATTAGTAATGTTTGGATTAACTTGTAGATTACTCATAGATCCCTCCTTCCCTTGATCATGTTTGAATCAATGTGGCTCATGTTTTCACATTATACTATTGTTTATGTCATTCTAGCTACCATGAGTTGTGTTGGACTGTTGTGCTTACCATGTTTGTATCTCATTGTTCTAAATCATGATTTAATGCTTACATAATCTTGCTCATGATGTTTTGCTTGGTAGAAATATGAGAAGCATGAGATTTGAACTTTGAAGCTTGTTGTGAGATTCTATTGTTGTTTTTGCTGTCAAAACTTGGTTTTACATATCATTTCTATTTTGGATCAGTGGTTGCTTGATATTAAGATTGTGGACTCATTTGTCATCATGTTTTGAGATTGTATGAGGTACTTGTAAGATCAAAATCTCCATTATGTGCTCAAGCTGTTTTGGTTCCTTCACTTGCATTTTCAAATATCATGATACCACCAACACCTCATATTCTGTTTCAATTGCATTATACATGATCTATATGCATAATATCACTTCTTTACCCATTTGAAATTTGTGTATGCTACCAAATCTTCCCATCTGTCATGGACTGGCCAGCTGCCTTAGCATGTTATTGTTTGTACATTTCTTAAGCTTTAACATGTCTCCTTTTGTGTGATGATATTTTGAACTGGTGGGCGAGCATTGAAATGTCTATTATCACTTTTGTGATGTGTGTGTGCTATTGCTTTGGTTTTAAAACTTCTCAATTTGAAAAAATGCCCTACTGCCACATAAACTCACCAAAGACAGTTTTTCATACTAAATACCACAACATGCCAATTTTCATCCCAACTGTCCTATGCTTATTTTGTGACTTGAAATTCATTCCTTGTCATAATTGTGATGTGTGCACACTAATAATTTGATCTCTTCTTACCTGTTTTCACAATTCCACTCACAATTGCATTTTCACACCAAAATGTGTCACAACATACCCAAATTGTTGCTCTGTGTGTGTATACCTATCATTTTGAGTTGTTACTCATTCAGATGCATGATTATAAGATGAGAGGATTATTGGACTAACCTATATGTGCCTCTTTTCTTGTTTCACCCTCAAACTGCATTTTTTAAACCAAATTCACCATGACCATGCAAAATTCTTGCTTGCTTGCAATATGCTTATGTTCTGAGTTGTAACTCATCCTTTCATACATATATGATGTGTGTGTGCAGTATTTGTCAACTTGAAACCATTAATTATAGCTAGACCAAGTTTGTGCCATTTTGCTGCCAACTGTTTTGAAAACCACTAGGGCACACACTTTACTTTTTGTTGGTTTGATTTGTCTTAGGATAACTCATTCATTGTTAGGCCTCTAGTATCATTTGAAACTTGTATGTGCATAAATCAACCATTCTTTATATGTTTCACTCCTCCGTCATGACAGCCCCTCACATATGTTTGATGCAAAATGCAACTTGATAGCCATCTTCTGGTTCTGTGTATTCCATGATCATTTCAAGTGTTAGCATCATTCCCTAATATATTTAAAACTTGTGTGTGGCATTTTTCTGATCTCAAAGTTGTTCCAATCTTGTATGGTTTCAAATATTGCATTTTATGTGTTATGAGAGCAGTTGATAGTGAAGTTTCATTCCTATGATGTTTTAGGCCAACTTTGAGGCATAAACATACTTTGTATTATGGTTTGAGCTTGTGTGTGGAATTGATTCAAACAGATTATGCTCCCTCCTTGATTTTGGCTGTCAAACTTGCATCTTCCCTTTCTAACTTTACTTGGCATGACAGTTATGAATTTAGGTTTGACATTTTGGTTTGTATCTTCTTTGTTCTCACATTTCATTCTATATGTTGTGCTTCATGTTTGCATTAATTCTGATATGAATAAATGAATCCCATTCTTGCCTTGCTTTTATGTCAAAATCTGGACAGCAGCAGTATCTTACCATACCACTGCAGTTTGATGTGTTTTTCTTTAATTCATTGCTGTTGGATTGTTATCACTGCCTTAGACTCACTTATGATCATGATTGTCTCTTGTTCACACTTAATTGCATCAAATTGCATCTCAAAAATGCCATTATGCTTGTCTTCACAGCTTTCCTGGTCCACACACCACAATTGCAATCCATGAATCACTTTCCTTTCCTTTAATTTATGTTTGAGCCATGAGTGTATAGTACCCCTGTTGTGACATATGAAACTGGTATGCAGTACCATTTACATGTGTTTGAACTCATAGTGGATGTTGGTTTCCAAAATGCATCTCATGTGCAAAATCATTTTTCCAATCTGCTAGGACAATTTTTGATGCACTTCCATGCTTCATTTTGCAATTCATGGCCAATTCCATCCATATTAATTTGTGCTTGAGTTTTAAATGTGTTATGGCATGTTTAGCTTGTATTCAATGCTCCTTGTTGGATTTGAACTCAGATTTGATATGTGGTTTTCCAAATGCAACTCATATCACCAAACTTGCAACTTACAAGCCATTTCTATTTCAACTTATTCTGTAGCTGGCCTTTAAGTGTAGAATGCCTAGTTGATATGTTGGAAGATTGTGTGTGTGATCTGTTTCACTCAAATGTGCACAGAACATGAATTGAATGTCATCATGCATCTTAAGTGTCCATTTTCATCTTCTATCGAATTTTAAATTAAGAGCACAATTTCAGAATTCTAATGTCACCATTGTATTCCTCATTTAAAAATACACAAGTTAGACTAAGATTTCAACCAATTCCATGGAGTTTTGACTGAGTTTCGATTCTTCACGCATTTGCCATTTTGGTTGTTTATGTTTTGGCCCAGAAATTCATGAAAGCATGCCTTATGTGTTTTTAGGGGGGGCTATATCAACGAATGTATAGCCACCCTAGTGGTAGAAACTTTACTAATTCATGCGCCTTTCACTTGCCAAACTAGGTTTGATCCTTGGATCAACCCTTTTTGCTGTTTTTATTTTCAATCATGTTTGATTTTTTTTTCTTTTTTTTCTCTTCCATTTCCTACCAGTGCGCACGTGTGTGGCTTGTTGGTTGTTGTTGTGTGTTGGTAGCTAAAGGGCCTGGGTTCAATTCCCAGCTTGGCCCTTTCTCTTTTTTTTTGCTTGTTTATTTGTTTTATTGTCATAATTCATTCAAAACTTCCAAATTTCATAACTGGTTCATATTTTATCATTTTTGATCCATTCCTTTTGCAACATGTTCATGACAATGTTTAGTTTTATTTAATGTAAAAATATTTCAAATTGCTTGTGGTCACAATGCCTTTTACTCACTTGAAAGTTGGTTTATTTTCAAGATTGTTATCTTGCATATCGTTGAATTATCTTTCATGCCATGTTTAATTTATCTTGTGAGGTTTATTGATGATTGACTCCTTTATGTTAGTTAACATGCTAGGGTTTACTCTCCCTTGATTGTCACCAAAATCCCATGATCTTATATTGTTTTCCTCCTAAATTATGAGGTTTAAACTGATTTAATTATGTTTGATTGTACTTCTATGCACATTGTTGTCACATTTACTATGCTTTGAACTTATGACATGCCTACTTTCAAATTGTGATTTATTCATATGATTGTTACTTTTATCATGCTTCAATCTTTGTTAAGATATGCCCCAAATCTTTGTTAAGATGATTGACTATTGGTTGTAACCCTTGATATCATTTGAAGTATATGCTCATTGTAATTTGCATGCTTACTTGTCTTGATCTTATCTCATATTGCTCATTTGTAATCTTGCTTTGTTAAGTATTGCTTCCCCAAGTGATGGAACTTTCTAGTTCTCATCCAAGTTGTCTCCCCCTCTCTTCTTCCAAAGGAAAAGTCTCTCCCTTGACCTTTGTGTCATTGGATAGCTCATTTACCCCTCCCTTGACTTTCTGAAGTCATCTTCAACCCTAACTTAGTTAAGTTAGAACATTTAAACCATTTGACTTTGCTTCAAGTCTAGAAAACTCACCTACACTAGGAGTGTTCTTCAAATAGAACCCTAGGATAGAGTTTGTAAACTCTATGTAAGAATCATAACAATGATTACTTACTCCCATTTTGAGTGTTTAACATAGATCTAGAGAGTTTGGATAAACTCTACACAAACATTGTTATGTTTGTCCCCCTTGGAACCTTGATCATAATCAAGTGATCTTTAACCCTAGTAAGGTGAACTACGATTGATCTGATTCTATCCTAGTTAGGATACGTAGGCAGAGGACGCGACGTCTTTGTGAGCAAGTTAAGAAACTATCTTTAGGTTTTAACCTACACTTTTACCAATCCCAATCCATAGCAAACATTTAGCAAACTTAGCATGCAAACAAACAAAAGGTTCCTGTAGAGTACTACAGATGTTTAGGATGTGAAATACCTACCCTATGCATAACCAACCCCCGATCCCCGAATCTCTTAGCGTTGTTGTTACATCACGAAAAGGGTTTTTCTTTCTTTAGACCTTTCTGTCGCTTCCGCGAAAATAAGGTGCAGGCAAAACAGAAGAGTCGCCACCTTTCGTTATTTATCCCTCAGAACGGGAAAGGAAACGATCGGAAAAACCTGACGAAAAGGGTATAAGACAAGGTCATCGCAACCATTGTCTGGGTTCGGGAGTCGGTTACGCAAGGGGAAGGTATTAGCACCCCTCACGTCCATCGTACTAGATGGGATCCATGCTTGTTGTGTTTATCTGACGGGTTGGTTTTATCTATCTACCTATCAAGGTTGGCTTAAAAAAGGAAAGAAAATGACTCGGCAAAGCGTCGCGCTTTATGCCTACGTATTCTCATCAGAGAATGAGAAATCAGAGTCAACGTAGTTCGGCTAACTACAGGTTACGAGGAAGGTGGCTCGCCAATACATCAGTATTGTGCCTACGTACTCTCAACAGGTATGAGAGATCAGAGCTTACGTAGTTCGGGATAATACGGATTACGGGAATTCAGATTCATCTGTTTTATCGAGTAGGGTTAACAAACAGTTCCAGCAGTTGGATGTACGCAGCTCGACCCTTGGAGACTTAAGCGTTACCGTTTGCGGTAGAACTGGGAGTTAACGACACTCTTTTCTTCAGAAAAGCTTTCTTTGAATTATGGGCCCACGGGGCAAAAAGGTTTGAAGTTTGTTTTCTGTCTTTTACGGAAGAACTGTTTTTTATGGACGTTTGCAACCGATATCGCACTAGGGACTATGACCTGAGAGTGAATGCGTCGCATGTCACCCAAAGGGTGCCATACTAAACATCCAAGCTGTCGAAAAGAAACTCTCCGACAACCCTTTCTCATCTAGCTTATGGCTCGTAACGTACAACATCAGTTAACCTTTATTACTGTATTTTAATTTGTTTTGAGATGAGAAGAGAGAACGACCAGGTTCAACTAAAGGGAGACTATCAAGTCCTAATGTTGTCATGCCAAGGATTCATCCTATGGTTGAGGTTTGAAACAGGGAACTCCTAGAAGTTATCATGCATGGGTTTCAACCTAAAGTTCTAATCATCACTTCCTTATCAAAGGAAGTGAGATTCCTAGGGGATCATGCCAACGATAAACAGAAACAGATAAAGCATCTGCTTAAGCAGTAAACAGTACAAGAAACAACTGTAAAATGCATGTGTTGCACCCCAAAATTTGACCAACAATTATTTATTCATGGAGTGTTTGAAAGTTGATACCTTCATCAGAAAGTTCAAGAGATCCCCAGAGGAGTGGGTTGAAACCAGGGTTGTGTGCTTCATAGCTTGAGAGTTGTGGGTGTTCCTCAGATGATTCTGAGACTTTGAGAATGAACTTGATGTTTTGAGAAAGCCTATGAGATGTCTTGATAGCCATCATGAAGCCCAGAGAGGTCATTATGCAAGAATTCAGGAGATTCAACCATGGATGGTAGAATTAGGGTTTTGACTGGGTCAACCCTAGGATAACTGAAGATTTGGAGAAGGTTGAGACCTAATCCAAGGGCCATGATATCATGTGATGATGAATATAGATGTTATAAATATGATTCCTAAGCCAACTCATCATAATTGAAGGGCTTGAGGAGTTTTGAGTTAGGGTCTTCTGAGGATTGTCAGTGAAAAAACCCTAGTTTGACCCTTATCTTCCAAGCAGTTTTAGCTCTAGATGTGATTGATATCTCATCTTCCCCACAACATGAATGTTGTAGAGCTTGTTCTTAGCTTTAATTTGAGTGGTGGAAGTCCTTGATAGGAGTTGCAGAGCTCAAGTTATGGTTTTGACAAATTACAGGTCAGCTGAGGTGTGTGAATCTGGGTCCTTGAAGGTCACCCAACTTGCAGACAACTTTTGCCCTAGTAGGATGATTCCTATGATCTCTTGGTCAACATGAATGTTTAAGGGAATATTCTTAGCTTTAATTTGAGTGGTAGAAGTCCTTGATAGGATTTGTGGAACTCAACTTATGGTTGGAACAAGACAGGGGTATTTTGGTCATTTGTCAGTTATAGGTCATTTTAAGCAAAGGCCATATCTCCTATTTCCAAGCCTCAAATGGAAAAACTCAAAACATGAAAGTTGTTCAAAATGTGATTTTAAGTCTAGAAAGAAGGTCATGAATTGTTGGAAAAGCTCATAGCATGGATTTGCATGATTGGTCAAAAATGAACTAAAAATGGCATATAACTTAATTCAAGTGAATTTGAAAATTGGTTTGGAAGATCTATGAATCCAAAATAGGTCATCCAATATATCATTTTGATTGGAAACATCATTTTGAGAACATTGGTTCAAGTAGAATTTTGAGTTGAGGCTCCAAAATGGGGGTTGCTTTGGAAACTTGTTACTTGAAAAAGAAGGCAACTTGAAAAAACCTTACACAAGGCAAGGAAAAGCATTGTATTTGCTCATATCTCTCCAATATCTCTTATGATGACATTTTAAGGCCATTTTGCAAGGCTTAATGCATGGTGCATGAGATATTCAAGTTACCATCACAGGAGATTTTCAATACTTTCTAGATCTTTCTAGATGAATCCAAGAGCTTCCATTGATCATTATTTAAAGAGTGCATGAGAGTGAATGAAGAGGTTGGTGAATATTGAAGAATTGAGTGGAGAATAGAGAGATTCGAGCTAGGGTTTCAAGGTGCTCCATTATTGCATTTCAAGATCAAAGTCATTGTTGCAAGCTTCCTCATCCAAGAATTGTGCAAACAGAAAGTTTATCTTCATTGGAGGATCATTGTGGGAGGGAATCAAGCCTTGAATCGTGCTCAAACATCACACACCATAGCTCTTTGACAGGTCCTTTCTCTTCTCTTTTTCACCATAATTATGCATAGATAGAACTTGTTTTAGGTTTAGAATGGTTAGGCTAAGCTAGAGGATGAAATCTTGAGAGTTTAAGGGCATTACATGAAGGTTCGATCCATGGCAGTTTCACTTTCTTGATCTATAACTCACGGATTAGGGCATTGCAATACTAGATATTATGTTTAGGATGATCACCATAAGGAGTAGAACGCATTAGTATAAGTTTGATCAAGCTTTATGAACATGCATGTCAGTGCACAACAATGGTGCCCAATACTTCCAGCTATCGGGTTTGATTGTAGGATGAGATTTATGGAAAACCAATGGCACAGTCTTGTAGAGGGCCGTGAGAGGATCAAGTTTGATGTTTGGATCGTGAGTTTTCATTGCGAGATGAGGGAGCTATGGATGATGGAAGATTTGCGCATGGAGGGTGTCTCGTGAAACCCTAGCTGGCTTGAGGTAGGAGACATAATCTCCACCCTTGATTTGTTTTGAAATATTGACTCTTTCCTACCATCCAACGGCCCAGATGCATTAAGAAACGGAGGGAAAAAATTCAAACTGAAGCGCCGTCGTTTTGATTAGTGAGGCGCGTGTGGGCTTACCTGGATCACTATCCCCACCCCCCTGATTCAGCCCATTCAGAAAACCAACTAGGCGCATATACTTTCAGCACCCCCTCCCCTCATTTTAATTGTTTTGAATTTTAATTTCTTTGATATTCTAGCAACTTAAAAAATTCATATAAAATTGATAAATAATGATTTTTTGTTCATTCTTTTTGCTATGTTTAGATAATAATGTGTAGAAAATTATAAAAATAAAAATAGGATTTTATTTTTAATGTAGAATTTTTGGTGATATTTTCTTTTTAATAGTGCATTTAATTTCTTTTGTTTGATATCATGATTTTGTAGAATTTCTTTTAGGGCTTTCCCTTAGGGTTTTTAACTCATTCTTTTTTGTGTAATTAGATATTGAATCATAGTTCCCCATAGGATTTATTCTTGATTTTTAGATTAAATTTTGATTAGTTTAGTTGAATTGAACTTAGGATAGTCTAATTAGGGTTTAGGTTGTGCATAGGTGAGGGAATCCATTTTCTTTAGATAGTTTTGTCTTGATTTTTGGGTAGAGGCATATGTGGAAGTTATGGATAGATGTTTTAGGCTCTTGTGAATAATTGTTAGTTTTTTTTCCCCTTGGATTAGTATTTTTAGGAATTTTCTGAAGTTAGCTGATGATTTTGTCTGTGCTGTGGTTATCTGTTCATCTCTGGGGTTTGTTTTGGGGAGTTGTTATGGGATTTGTGTTGCCTTGAAGATCTTGTTGGAGAGCATCATGAAGTGAAGATTGACGATCAAGACCCAGAGACCCAGAGATTGGATTGTTCCCTGTCTGTGAGGTTTGAGATCCTGAAGTTTGAACGAAGTTCATGGTACTTTCCTGAGGAAGGCACTATGAATGACTTTCATTCTTTCTTCTCACCTCTTTCTTAAGTATCCAATGATGTTGGAGCCAACTTGTGAGTTTAATTTCTCCTGAGGAGGAATGTAAACTGATCACATGTTGTTGAGCCACATGGGATACAGCTCCTAAGTGGAAGCCTCCTAGTACTTTCCTGAGGAAGGTCCTATGGGTCTATTCACTTAGTTCCATTAGTTTATCTAGGATTTCTCAAGTATCCAATGATGTTGGAGCCAACTTGTGAGTTTAATTTCTCCTGAGGAGAAATGTAAACTAATCACATGTTGTTGAGCCACATGGGATACAACTCCTAAGTGGAAGCCTCCTAGTACTTTCCTGAGGAAGGTCCTATGAGTCTATTCAGTTAGTTCCACTAGTTCAGATAGGATTTCCTAAATATCCAGTGATGTCGGAGCCTGCTTGTGAGTTTAGTTTCTCCTGAGGAGGAATGTAAACTGATCACAGTGGTTGAGCCACATAGGGTATGACTCCTGAGTATACACCTCCTAGTGCTTTCCTGAGGAAGACACTATGAGTCTGCTTACTTAGCTCCCTTTCTTTGGTAAGCTTGTTCTGAAGCTTGAAAACTGGGATTGATTTCCTTTTGGTTAGGTTTTGCTTTAGGGTTGTGCTTTCTTTTGATCAGGATTCTGTGTTGGGGTTAGGACTAGAGAGTGGATTCTTTCTTTCTCAAGCATGTGTTTTGTTGGCCTGATGGCACTGCATTTCTTTTATCTGATATTGCTTGATGGCATGTTGATTATCTTCAGTATGATTACTGTTATTTCATGACTGGCTTGAGGTCGAGACGAGCTTGTGGAGGCTGAAGCCCCACACACATTTCCTCCCTCACTTGCATTGCATGCATTTTATTGTTAAAAGCTGATGCTTTTGTCTATTTTGGTGTATCATTGACATGATCCCTTAGGACTCTCATTTCCTCTGATGAGGATTTGATGATAGACTTTTAGGTTGAAACCTATGCATGACAACATCTAGGAGTTCCCTGTTCAAACCTCAACCATAGGATGAATCCATGGCATGACAACAGTAGGACTTGATAGTCTCCCTCCTAGTTGGGCCTGTTCTCTTCTCATCTCGAAGCAGTTTAAGATACAGTAATCATGAATGATTTCTTTCGTACGCTACGAGCCTTAAGCTATCTGAGGATGGATGTTTAGTATGGTGCCCTTTGGGTGACATGCGACGCATTCACTCTCAGGTCATAGTCTCTAGTGCGATTGAAATCGCAAACATAATAAAAAACACTTCTTTCAGGAGATAACCCGTAATTTCCCGAACTACGTTTGCTCTGATCTTTCATACCAGATGAAAGTACGTAGACATAGGATGCTACGTCCTAGCGAGCAACCTTTCCCCCATAATCCTTCGTAGGCCGAACTACGTTGACTCTGATTTCTCGTTCCAGACGGGAATACGTAGGCATAAAGTGCGACGCTTTGCCGAGTCATTTTTCTTTTCTTTTTCAGCCAGCCTTGATAGGTAGATAGATTATAACCAACCCGTCCAAGTAAACAAACAAGCGAGGATCCCGTCGAGTACGACGGACGTGAGGGGTGCTAATACCTTCCCCTTGCGTAACCGACTCCCGAACCCAGACAATGGTTGTGATGACCTTGTCTTACCCTTATTCGTCAGGTTTTTCTGATCGTTTCCTTTCCCGCTCTGAGGGATAAATAACGAAAGGTGGCGACTCTTCTGTTTTGCCGGCACCTTATTTTCGCGCAAGCGACAGCTGGCGACTCTGCTGGGGACCGAACCCAGAATCTCTGGTTCTCCGGTTCCCTATGAGAGTCAATCCTATCGTTTGTGTGTTTGCTTGTTGGGTTGCGTTTATTTATCGCATTTTTTACTTCCCGCATTTTATTTCCCGCATTTTATTTCCAGTTCGATATGATTATCTGTGCTGCTGTGGGAGAGGGATGTTACTGTGAGTGAGAAGCCGGACCTGGGCTTGAGTACACACCTAGATATAGTTGCGGAGAAGTAGTAGAAGAACTTGTCTGCTGAGCAGGCACAGTTCCCTACGAAAATCTGCGCTCAGACGAGATTCTTGCAGAGGTGCTCCTTTCCGGTCCTGAGGATCTGAGGGGAGTCCAGACGTGAGGATTGTCGACTCTGGGGACCGATCATTTGGAAGTCAGCTAAGAGAGGCCTCTTCATGACTTGATGATGCCACTCCTTCTGGGAATCGTATCGTCACTCATGAAAGTCTGTGACGCTGACGACCGCATAGGATGTCGTACCTTTGTCCGTGGATTAGGTCTATACCTGTGAGTGGGGTTGGGATATTGCAGGAAACTTATACCCTCAGACTACCTGGTTTTCTCGACAGTGAATCAGTTATGTTGGGTTCTCAATTACAGATTTGACTGTTCTTGACAGAGCGAGTTTTTGATCAGAGGATTTTATCATCGGGTATATGTATGGTCCTGATAGAGCAGGTTTCCATCAGGATATTGTTATCGGAGGTTTGTCCTAGAGGGGGCAGATTTTTGATTTGGGGTCTGAAGACTTCATCAGCGGACGTTTTCTGATCATGCATCCGGGGTCCTTATTATCAGGCATTTACTCTTGACAGAGAAGAATTTTGATCTCGATCCTATCAGATGGTTGTTCTCAGCAGATCAGATCAGTGATTTTACACCGGGGTCTCCTTCTCATCAGTGACTGTTGATACCGAATCTCCACAGCAGCCACCTGGATATATTATTACATAACTGCATTTTGCATTAGCTCGCATATTCATGTTTGCATTCCATTAGCATGTGTCTGTGCTGCAGGCGCGTTTCGTACCCTGATCCTGGTGTCCCGAGCAATATGAGACATTTTCTTCCATGAATGGATCCAGTCTTATCACTGCATTGACACTATGCTGGCACGTTGACACCAGAATTAGGGGTGATCTCCTAAACGTACAGACACCCATAATTCATCTTGCATGACAGAAGCCGGCGCTTGTCTTCTAACCCTTGTGTTTGCAGGTTTGGCTCAGAATCACGCAGCTCAGATTGATGGAGCAAGTACAAGCTGAACTGGGGAAAATCCAAAGCCAGCTGGGGCAGGTCATGAATGACATACGGGCAGTGCGTCTGGACCAGCAAGTACTCAGAGAGGAGAATCAGCAGCTGCAGAATCAGTTGAGCTTTCTCATGGGAGTGGTGAGAAGTATGCTAAATAAGGAGAGTGGTCAAGCACCCAAGGTGGAGCCCAAAGTGCTTCCCCCGTTACCGGCAGTGCCACCTGTGCTGAAGCCAAATGGACCTCATAAATCCTCTACACAGCATGAAGCTCGAGCCCTGTCTCGTCAGCAGCCGCGCCAAGCATCTCAGCATAACCCTGGAGGTTATAGTCAAAAGAAGAAGCTACTTGATAGAGCTGTGGACCCACTACCTGTGAGTTATGCCCAGCTGTTGCCACTGTTGGTTCAGAACCGTGTTCTCAAGCTTCGGACCTCGGATCCACCAGATGACATGTCACCAGACATTGATCTCAGCATGCGTTGTGATTTCCACTCAGGAGCACCAGGGCACCATGTTGAAACATGCAAGGCTCTCAAGAATAAGATTCAAGACCTTATTGACTCAAGGGCAATTAGGCTTGTGCCGGGCGGCATGAGAGCATCGGGAAAGTTCATCCCGTACCCTACAGAAGAAGTGAATGATTCCACTCCTTCGCCTAAAGTTAAGAAAGGTCTCGAATATGTCCCGCGACCTTTGGTGACTGAATCGCCTCGCTCGCAGTTTCTACCTGGATCAAGCTCAAGGACACAAGCGCCTAAACAAGGGACCATTGCCACTCAGAAACGACGACCTCTTACTCTTGGGCGGAAGGAATACCAGCACTGGGATCACAAGAGACCTCGCAACCACTTAGAGCAAAGGAATGCTTCTTTCCATCCAGTGCCTGTGCCGTATAGCCAGATTCTTCCGCTGTTGGTTCAGAATTCCTTGGTGGAACCGAAAGCTCTCAAGCCCGTGCCAGAGCCTTGCCCTCCAGGGTACAATCCTCATGCTCAGTGTGGCTACCATGGTGGATCTCCGGGGCATTCAACTGAAGATTGCAAGGCTTTTCAGGCGAAAGTGCAACAATTGATCGACCAAGGGTGTATTTCCTTTCCAGACGGAGTTTTGGTTGTACGTGACAACCTCTCAGCTGTTTGAGCTCGCAGATTCAGAGGGTTATTTCCAGAAGCCGGTGGTCCAGACAGGCAGACGTCCTCAGCATTGGCAGTCCTCGGACTTTTTACCATTTTGCATTCATAGTTTCTTTTCTGTTAGTTACTACTTGCTGTTAAACATTGTATGTTTCGAATGGTGATGTTAATAAAGTGACTATGCATTTTTTCTGAACTAATTATGTCGTTGTCACTCATTTACTGCATTACACTGACACTTGCATTTTATTTACTCCGATTTCTTACTATGATTAGCAATGAGCGGAGGGAGGATGATGAAACTGAATACTCATAACCGATGATCGTATTGCTTTTAGATAAAAACCTTGCCGATGACGTACAAGGCATTGTTTCAAATCCCCTAAACACCGGAGAGATAAGGAAGAGAATCCCTTGTTAACCACTTCGAGCCGAGAAGTAGGAGTTTCTTTCGGATTTTTAAACCCTCATATCGTAACCCGGGGCAGGGTAGTTGTCAGTTAGCTTGATCGAGCGTTCAAGTCTTATAGAGGAGTGTTGTCCTTCGAGGACCAATCAAATCATATTCCTCTCCAGAGGTCGTACCTCATCAACCACAATGGTTAAACCTCACCAATCAGGAGTGAGACAGTTACAAGCCTTTCGAAGCAATCAAGACAACCAGTGTCGCACGACTCGTTCCAAAAGAAAAAAGAAATAAGAAAGCCCGCTAAGTAAAATAGAAAAGCTAGAAAGTAAATACTTAGGCAAAAATCAGGGCATCCCGCTGGACTTCAAAAAGAAAAATCGAAAAGAACTCAAAAGGAGTCAGTCCAGGCAAAAATTAGGGAATAAAAAAAATGATGAATGAAAAAGAAAGGATTATAAAAGAGAAAAATCCTCGAACAAGTCACAAAGTCGTGTACACAGACACTAAAGCGAAGAAAGAGTAACTATCACTCTTGAAGAAAAGATTTATGAGTTCCTTAGCTGTGGGTCTTACCATTCAACATACTTCTCGAAGAGGCGAGCGCTTGTGCCAGGTTAACTGAACCTTAGGATCGGAGATCATCACGTAGAAGGGGTGGGTACAAATCATAATTTGAGCCGAATATCCTTTGTTTCACGAACCGTGAACCCGACCACGATACAACCCTCAAAAGACCTAATTGAGGCAGGGTTTATTCTGAAAGCGCATTACGATAAGGTTGAGTAACCTGACTCCTTCATGATTTGCAAATCATATCCTTATTGCATTTTTCACTGATTACATCAGCACTACGTTTGAACTCTTTGGTTCATTCGTCACTCACTAGCATGACACGTAAATGAGTGACAGTTCAACATTTTTCGAAATTTGCATGAACACTACATTAAAATTACTATTCGGGAATAAACAATTTTAGTTGCAGGTTAGTAGCTGATACGAAGGAACTTCAGCAGGGAATAGTCAATCAGGACTGAATCGCCAGAGGTCTGGATCAGAATGGTGTGCTTTGAAACCCTGTGAATCTGGGGCAATGACTTCCTGTGAGTTTGGAACCAGTTTGTCTGAGGACAAGTCCCGGAGCACCAGTTGGTTATGGGGCAGTTTATGCAAGAAGCGGTTGGTCGGAAGTGAATCTTCTCGAGACCCAATCAGGGGCAGTTATCCAGAATTCTTGATTTGATGGTAGATCTCCCCAGTGTTCAATCAGAGCATGTTGAGTCGCTCATCGCTCGCTCAGGGGCAAACTACTTCAGAGATATTGAAGTCGACCATGCTGAGAGTTGATCGGTGGAGGATGAATCCTTCCGTTGTGCAGATGCTGGGGCAAGCCCTCTGGAGATTGTTTTGTTGCCAGTTGTTTTCTGTTCAGAATGAATCTTCCCAAGAGTCGGATTGGGGCAAGTTGAGTTGCGTTGGGGCAAGTTGTTCAAATGAGTTTGTTCACCCTAGCAAGAATTGAGTATCGGGGAATCATGTCATTACCCTGCCAAAACCTGAACCTTCTGAAGAAGCCTTGCGGTTATTGGATTGCTATCCTACAGCATAACCTGTTACTTGACTCCATGATTGGTAGCCTGTATTCCTTGTGTCGACGTTGTTGAATCAGGATTGTTTCTCAGCGGAGATGTACGGTTTGAAGTTGTTCCCCCTGTACAGTTTGAGATTGCAGCAGATTGAGATGGCGTTTGTCCCTCATCAGATCAGGGTCAAGATTACCCTCAGCAGACCAGGATTGATATCCCCGAAGCGGAGCGAGTCCTCCTTCTCCAGCAGAGTTCAGTAGTCTCTCCTCCATAGAATCAGAATCAGAATAGTAAGCATTGATATATCTCCCCAGGCGGAGAGGATTCTCTTCCCCAAGCAGACGCATCCTGAAGGAACGTCACCCTCATCAGCTGAGCTAAGCACCGAAGAATGATGTCGTCTTTCCCCAGCACCGGGTCACAAGTGCAGATTTCATAGAAGTGTTCGGGTGCCGAGGCTCGTGATTTCCCAGTAAAGTCGCCGAAGCAGGTGTATCCCCCAGCACCGGGTCACAAGTGCAAGTCTTGTAGGAAGTTGTTCGTATGCCGAAGGATGCAATAACTGATGGTGCCAGACTGAAGTCTCCAGCGGAGTTGAGATTCCCCACCAGAGTTATATTCTCTCCGGAAGTTGGATGATTCCCTCTTCCCTGGTAGAGTGTTGGAACAGCTAATGTTGTATTCCCCGGCAGAGTTGTACTCTCCCCCGAAGTCAGATGATTCTTTCTTCCCCAGTGGAATCGAATTCCTCATCAGAGTCGTACTCTCCAGTGAAGTAGGATGATTTCTCTCCCCGGCTGAGTCCGCAGAAAAGCAGAATCTTGGAAGTTGGTCAGATCATGATCAATTTTCCCCAGCAGAGCGTGGGGCAGCTAATGCTGTGTTTCCCCAGAGTCGCACTCTCTCCAGCGAAGCAGAATGATTTCTCCTTCCCCAGCCGAGTGTGCAGATGCCCGAGAGAGCCGAGTCCTTGGAAGTTGATCAGATCATGATTGGTTTTTCCCCAGTGGAGTGTGGAGCAGCTGAAGTTGTTCCCCCCACAGAGTTGTTTTCCCTGCAGCAGTCCGCGGAAGATCAGTTCCCCAGGCAGAGCCTGATTGATATGGGCGTGTCCACATTCTCCTCAGCAGGATGATTCCTCTACCTGAGTAGTTCTTCCTCCTTGACAGGAGAACCCCCCCCCCCCCGGCATTTATTTTGCTGACGGGATTGCGTAGCATTGTGCATGATTGCATGGCATTTAACACCGCATAGCATTTAACACTGCATAGCATTTAACGTTGCATAGCATTGTGCATGATTACACAACATTTAGCATAAACGCATATCATTCCCACCGTGTGGGGCATGGCGCAGAAGCATACGCATCATAAGCATGATCCAGGTTACTATCATTCTGGTTTTACAGGTTTTCAGCCGAAGGATCAGTTGCTCAGGAGGATTCCTGAGATTCTCTCCAACAAGGTCACTCTCTTGAGATGATTCCCAGGACCCCGGTGTAATCTCCACAGTCGCTCGCTCAAGATGATTTTTGAGACCCCCAGTGAAGTCTTCAGTTCGAGATGATTCTCGAATCCCTCAGCAGGGCCATTTGCTTAAGATGATTCTTAAGACCTCAGTACAGCTTCCCGAGTTGTTCGCCTAGTATGATGCGTGAGCTCCCCAGTAGCGTCCCCAGCAAGAGTTGCCCAGGAAGGTTCCTGGAATACCCTGCAGAATAAAGTCTCCAGAATGGTTATCGGTTCAGGACGATTCTTGAAGGTGTCCGACGGAGCTGTTTGTTCAAGATGGTTCTTGAAGTCCTTAGCAGCGTGATATGTCTGCTCCAACAGTGATGTCTAATTTGAAGATTGACTTCGTAAAACGCCTGAAGGCGATATCAAAGGTTCCCGTGAGCTCAGATGTCCCTGTTGATGAATCAACGTGTGGCTGAAGACAAGGTTCCAAAGCTTGTGTATGCAAGGTGATCCGTGTTGGTCTGAAGACCAAGTCAGTTGTCCTGAGGAGATGATTGATTGCGATCAAGTGAATGATATTTCTTCTGACTGAAGTCGAAGATGTTTCTCCAGCTGAAGCGGAGTTTTGCCTGAAGGCAAAGTGTTTGAATCCCCGTAGAGTCATGAATGGCTCAGGATACCATTTCTCTGACTGAAGTCACAGATTTCCTAAGCTGAAGCGAAGGTGCCTAAGGGCAAGGTTATCCCCCAAGGTCATGAATGACCTAGGATTCATTTTTTGGACTGAAGGCCGAAGTATATCCCTGACTGAAGTCTCGGATGCTCTATAGCAGAGGTGGAGTTGCCTGAAGGCAGAGCCATGTATCCTTGAAGGCCAAGGACCATTTCTTTAGACTGAAGTCGAAGATACCTCCTGCAGAGTTGCCGACGGGCAAAGTTTACATCCTTGAAGGACAAGGATATTTTTTCTAGCTGAAGCTGGAATAGCCGACGGGTAGGGTTTCATCTATCTTCAGAAATACTTGAAGATTCTCCAGCGGATCTGGAGTGGCCAGGGGCCAGGGTTTCATCTATCTTCAGAAGAGCTTGAAGATTCTCCAGCAAATCTGGAGTGGCCAGGGGCCAGGGTCTCATATATCTTTAACGTTGAAGTTCTACGGTGGGTCAGTTGTGCAGCAGTATTCCGATGTTCGTCATGGTTCTGAGGGTGAACCCTAGATCAGAGTATGCTCGGTTAAGTCTCTCATTCCCAGCGGAGTAGTTTCAGATACACAAGTGTACCTTATGTTCCATGTACCAGGGGTGAACCCCAGGTCAGATTTGTTCAGTGTTATGTTTGTTCGACGGCGAGGTTGGATGTTTGTTCGACGGCGAGGTTGAACGTTTGGATTTGACGGCGAGGTTAAATCATCATTTGTCCAGCGGCGAGGTTGGATGTTTGTTCGACGGCGAGGTTGAACGTTTGGATTTGACGGCGAGGTTAAATCATCATTTTTCCAGCGGCGAGGTTGGATGTTTGTTCGACGGCGAGGTTGAACGTTTGGATTTGACGGCGAGGTCAGATCATCATTTGTCCAGCGGCGAGGTTGGATGTTTGTTCGACGGCGAGGTTGAACGTTTGGATTTGACGGCGAGGTTAGATCATCATTTGTCCGGCGGCGAGGTTGGATGTTTGTTCGACGGCGAGGTTGAACGTTTGGATTTGACGGCGAGGTCAGATCACCATTTGTCCGGCGGCGAGGTTGGATGTTTGTTCGACGGCGAGGTTGAACGTTTGGATTTGACGGCGAGGTTAAATCATCATTTGTCCAGCGGCGAGGTTGGATGTTTGTTCGACGGCGAGGTTGAACGTTTGGATTTGACGGCGAGGTCAGATCATCATTTGTCCGGCGGCGAGGTTGGATGTTTGTTCGACGGCGAGGTTGAACGTTTGGATTTGACGGCGAGGTTAGATCATCATTTGTCCGGCGGCGAGGTTGGATGTTTGTTCGACGGCGAGGTTGAACGTTTGGATTTGACGGCGAGGTCAGATCATCATTTGTCCGGCGGCGAGGTTGGATGTTTGTTCGACGGCGAGGTTGAACGTTTGGATTTGACGGCGAGGTCAGATCATCATTTGTCCGCCGGCGAGGTTGGATGTTTGTTCGACGGCGAGGTTGAACGTTTGGATTTGACGGCGAGGTCAGATCACCATTTGTCCGGCGGCGAGGTTGGATGTTTGTTCGACGGCGAGGTTGAACGTTTGGATTTGACGGCGAGGTTAGATCATCATTTGTCCGGCAGCGAGGTTGGATGTTTGTTCGATGGCGAGGTTGAACGTTTGGATTTGACGGCGAGGTCAGATCACCATTTGTCCGGCGGCGAGGTTGGATGTTTGTTCGACGGCAAGGTTGAACGTTTGGATTTGACGGCGAGGTTAGATCATCATTTGTCCGGCGGCGAGGTTGGATGTTTGTCCGGCGGCGAGGTTGGATGTTTGTCCGACGGCGAGGTTGAACGTTTGGATTTGACGGCGAGGTTAGATCATCATTTGTCCGGCGGCGAGGTTGGATGTTTATTCGACGGCGATGTTGAATGTGTTGACGGCAAGGTCAGACTCTTTAAATCCCCATCAGAGATGATGTTTGTACGGCGGCGATGTCGAGTGTCTCTAAGAGGATGTCTGTTTCCGACGGCGACGTCAGATTTAGTTTTTCCAGCGGCGATGTTGGGCATGTCAAGTTGATCCAGTCTTCTAACGGCGATGTTAGGTGATGTAGATCCTTTAGTTCTCCAGCGGCGATGCGGGGTATTTTGACAGATGTGTTTCTCCAGCGGCGATGCGGGGTATTCTGTCAGATGTGTTTCTCCAGCGGCGATGCGGGGTATGTGGATTGTCCGACGGCGATGTCAGATGCAGTTCTCCAGCGGCGATGCGGGGTACTTTGTTCAGAGATGTATTTTCTCCAGCGGCGATGCGAGGTATTTTGTTCAGTGTTGTATTCTCTCCAGCGGCGATGTTGGGTATTTGGTTCATTGTTGTATTTTCTCCAGCGGCGATGTTGGATATTTTGGTGATTCAGGTTTAGGTCTCCGACGGCGATGTTGGACGCTTGTTTCTCAAAGTTATGGTTGTTCTTGACGGCGATGTCAGGTGATTTAGTCTTCCAGCGGCGATGTTGGGTGTTGTGGTTGTCTGAAGGCAATATTAGAAGAATTTAATGTGGATAACTGACGGCGATGTCAGACCAGTATCTCTCCAGCTAGCTGCCGTGCAGCTAGCATTGCAATATTCGAAGATTTGTTCCTCGCAGAGTACCGTGTGCTCGTGCAGTTGGCAAATTTTCGGGTTTACCGGTATTCAATCGTCTCGCACCTTGATTGGTTGAGAGCCGTTCGCTTCTCACCCAGTCAGGTTCAAGCCGTTTGAATAGGGGCAGTTGTTGCACCCCAAAATTTAACCAACAATTATTTATTCATGGAGTGTTTGAAAGTTGATACCTTCATCAGAAAGTTCAAGAGATCCCCAGAGGACTGGGTTGAAACCAGGGTTGTGTGCTTCATAGCTTGAGAGTTGTGGGTGTTCCTCATATGATTCTGAGACTTTGAGAATGAACTTGATGTTTTGAGAAAGCCTATGAGATGTCTTGATAGCCATCATGAAGCCTAGAGAGGTCATTATGCAAGAATTCAGGAGATTCAACCATGGATGGTAGAATTAGGGTTTTGACTGGGTCAACCCTAGGATAACTGAAGATTTGGAGAAGGTTGAGACCTAATCCAAGGGCCATGAGATCATGGGATGATGCATAGAGATGTTATAAAGATGATTCCTAATCCAACTCATCATAATTGAAGGGCTTGAGGAGTTTTGAGTTAGAGTCTTCTGAGGATTGTCAGTGAAAAAACCCTAGTTTGACCCTTATCTTCCAAGCAGTTTTAGCTCTAGATGTGATTGATATCTCATCTTCCCCACAACATGAATGTTGTAGAGCTTGTTCTTAGATTTAATTTGAGTGGTGGAAGTCCTTGATAGGAGTTGCAGAGCTCAAGTTATGGTTTTGACAAATTACAGGTCAGCTGAGGTGTGTGAATCTGGGTCCTTGAAGGTCACCCAACTTGCAGACAACTTTTGCCCTAGTAGGATGATTCCTATGATCTCTTGGTCAACATGAATGTTTAAGGGCATCTTCTTAGCTTTAATTTGAGTGGTAGAAGTCCTTGATAGGATTTTTGGAACTCAACTTATGGTTGGAACAAGACAGGGGTATTTTGGTCATTTGTCAGTTATAGGTCATTTTAAGCAAAGGCCATATCTCCTATTTCCAAGCCTCAAATGGAAAAACTCAAAACATGAAAGTTGTTCAAAATGTGATTTTAAGTCTATAAAGAAGGTCATGAATTGTTGGAAAAGCTCATAGCATGGATTTGCATGATTGGTCAAAAATGAACTAAAAATGGCATATAACTTAATTCAAGTGAATTTGAAAATTGGTTTGGAAGATCTATGAATCCAAAATAGGTCATCCAATATATCATTTTGATTGGAAACATCATTTTGAGAACATTGGTTCAAGTAGAATTTTGAGTTGAGGCTCCAAAATGGGGGTTGCTTTGGAAACTTGTTACTTGAAAAAGAAGGCAACTTGAAAAAACCTTACACAAGGCAAGGAAAAGCATTGTATTTGCTCATATCTCTCCAATATCTCTTATGATGACATTTTAAGGCAATTTTGCAAGGCTTAATGCATGGTGCATGAGATATTCAAGTTACCATCACAGGAGATTTTCAATACTTTCTAGATCTTTCTAGATGAATCCAAGAGCTTCCATTGATCATTATTTAAAGAGTGCATGAGAGTGAATGAAGAGGTTGGTGAATATTGAAGAATTGAGTGGAGAATAGAGAGATTCGAGCTAGGGTTTCAAGGTGCTCCATTATTGCATTTCAAGATCAAAGTCATTGTTGCAAGCTTCCTCATCCAAGAATTGTGCAAACAGAAAGTTTATCTTCATTGGAGGATCATTGTGGGAGGGAATCAAGCCTTGAATCGTGCTCAAACATCACACACCATAGCTCTTTGACAGGTCCTTTCTCTTCTCTTTTTCACCATAATTATGCATAGATAGAACTTGTTTTAGGTTTAGAATGGTTAGGCTAAGCTAGAGGATGAAATCTTGAGAGTTTAAGGGCATTACATGAAGGTTCGATCCATGGCAGTTTCACTTTCTTGATCTATAACTCACGGATTAGGGCATTGCAATACTAGATATTATGTTTAGGATGATCACCATAAGGAGTAGAACGCATTAGTATAAGTTTGATCAAGCTTTATGAACATGCATGTCAGTGCACAACAATGGTGCCCAATACTTCCAGCTATCGGGTTTGATTGTAGGATGAGATTTATGGAAAACCAATGGCACAGTCTTGTAGAGGGCCGTGAGAGGATCAAGTTTGATGTTTGGATCGTGAGTTTTCATTGCGAGATGAGGGAGCTATGGATGATGGAAGATTTGCGCATGGAGGGTGTCTCGTGAAACCCTAGCTGGCTTGAGGTAGGAGACATAATCTCCACCCTTGATTCGTTTTGAAATATTGACTCTTTCCTACCATCCAACGGCCCAGATGCATTAAGAAACGGAGGGAAAAAATTCAAACTGAAGCGCCGTCGTTTTGATTAGTGAGGCGCGTGTGGGCTTACCCGGATCACTATCCCCACCCCCCTGGTTCAGCCCATTTAGAAAACCAACTAGGCGCATATACTTTCAGCACCCCCTCCCCTCATTTTAATTGTTTTGAATTTTAATTTCTTTGATATTCTAGCAACTTAAAAAATTCATATAAAATTGATAAATAATGATTTTTTGTTCATTCATTTTGCTATGTTTAGATAATAATGTGTAGAAAATTATAAAAATAAAAATAGGATTTTATTTTTAATGTAGAATTTTTGGTGATATTTTCTTTTTAATAGTGCATTTAATTTCTTTTGTTTGATATCATGATTTTGTAGAATTTCTTTTAGGGCTTTCCCTTAGGGTTTTTAACTCATTCTTTTTTGTGTAATTAGATATTGAATCATAGTTCCCCATAGGATTTGTTCTTGATTTTTAGATTAAATTTTGATTAGTTTAGTTGAATTGAACTTAGGATAGTCTAATTAGGGTTTAGGTTGTGCATAGGTGAGGGAATCCATTTTCTTTAGATAGTTTTGTCTTGATTTTTGGGTAGAGGCATATGTGGACGTTATGGATAGATGTTGTAGGCTCTTGTGAATAATTGTTAGTTTTTTTTCCCCTTGGATTAGTATTTTTAGGAATTTTCTGAAGTTAGCTGATGATTTTGTCTGTGTTGTGGTTATCTGTTCATCTCTGGGGTTTGTTTTGGGGAGTTGTTATGGGGTTTGTGTTGCCTTGAAGATCTTGTTGGAGAGCATCATGAAGTGAAGATTGACGATCAAGACCCAGAGACCCAGAGATTGGATTGTTCCCTGTCTGTGAGGTTTGAGATCCTGAAGTTTGAAGGAAGTTCATGGTACTTTCCTGAGGAAGGCACTATGAATGACTTTCATTCTTTCTTCTCACCTCTTTCTTAAGTATCCAATGATGTTGGAGCCAACTTGTGAGTTTAATTTCTCCTGAGGAGGAATGTAAACTGATCACATGTTGTTGAGCCACATGGGATACAACTCCTAAGTGGAAGCCTCCTAGTACTTTCCTGAGGAAGGTCCTATGGGTCTATTCACTTAGTTCCATTAGTTTATCTAGGATTTCTCAAGTATCCAATGATGTTGGAGCCAACTTGTGAGTTTAATTTCTCCTGAGGAGAAATGTAAACTAATCACATGTTGTTGAGCCACATGGGATACAACTCCTAAGTGGAAGCCTCCTAGTACTTTCCTGAGGAAGGTCCTATGAGTCTATTCAGTTAGTTCCACTAGTTCAGATAGGATTTCCTAAATATCCAGTGATGTCGGAGCCTGCTTGTGAGTTTAGTTTCTCCTGAGGAGGAATGTAAACTGATCATAGTGGTTGAGCCACATAGGGTATGACTCCTGAGTATACACCTCCTAGTGCTTTCCTGAGGAAGACACTATGAGTCTGCTTACTTAGCTCCCTTTCTTTGGTAAGCTTGTTCTGAAGCTTGAAAACTGGGATTGATTTCCTTTTGGTTAGGTTTTGCTTTAGGGCTGTGCTTTCTTTTGATCAGGATTCTGTGTTGGGGTTAGGACTAGAGAGTGGATTCTTTCTTTCTCAAGCATGTGTTTTGTTGGCCTGATGGCACTGCATTTCTTTTATCTGATATTGCTTGATGGCATGTTGATTATCTTCAGTATGATTACTGTTATTTCATGACTGGCTTGAGGTCGAGACGAGCTTGTGGAGGCTGAAGCCCCACACACATTTCCTCCCTCACTTGCATTGCATGCATTTTACTGTTAAAAGCTGATGCTTTTGTCTGTTTTGGTGTATCATTGACATGATCCCTTAGGACTCTCATTTCCTCTGATGAGGATTTGATGATAGACTTTTAGGTTGAAACCTATGCATGACAACATCTAGGAGTTCCCTGTTCAAACCTCAACCATAGGATGAATCCATGGCATGACAACAGTAGGACTTGATAGTCTCCCTCCTAGTTGGGCCTGTTCTCTTCTCATCTCGAAGCAGTTTAAGATACAGTAATCATGAATGATTTCTTTCGTAGGCTACGAGCCTTAAGCTATCTGAGGATGGATGTTTAGTATGGTGCCCTTTGGGTGACATGCAACGCATTCACTCTCAGGTCATAGTCTCTAGTGCGATTGAAATCGCAAACATAATAAAAAACACTTCTTTCAAGAGATAACCCGTAATTTCCCGAACTACGTTTGCTCTGATCTTTCATACCAGATGAAAGTACGTAGGCATAGGATGCGACGTCCTAGCGAGCAACCTTTCCCCCATAATCCTTCGTAGGCCGAACTACGTTGACTCTGATTTCTCGTTCCAGACGGGAATACGTAGGCATAAAGTGCGACGCTTTGCCGAGTCATTTTTCTTTTCTTTTTCAGCCAGCCTTGATAGGTAGATAGATTATAACCAACCCGTCCAAGTAAACAAACAAGCGAGGATCCCGTCGAGTACGACGGACGTGAGGGGTGCTAATACCTTCCCCTTGCGTAACCGACTCCCGAACCCAGACAATGGTTGCGATGACCTTGTCTTACCCTTATTCGTCAGGTTTTTCCGATCGTTTCCTTTCCCGCTCTGAGGGATAAATAACGAAAGGTGGCGACTCTTCTGTTTTGCCGGCACCTTATTTTCGCGCAAGCGACAGCATGCAATGCAAGTGAGGGAGGAAATGTGTGTGGGGCATCAGCCTCCACAAGCTCATCTCAACCTCAAGCCAGATATGAATAACTGCAATCATACAGAAAGAATAAAATAAAGTGCCATCAAGCAAATCACAAACCACAGCAATACAGTTGCACAGACAGCAAACAGTCAACAAGGAAAACAGATCAACTGCTTCCACAGCTTTACAGCAAAGCTCTCCTCTGACAGCAGTTCAGTCCTCAATCTTCAACTGCTCTTCAAGTCTATCATCTTCAATAGCAAATGTCAACTTAATTCTCCAAGCTTACAAGGCATCAATCCTAAGTATCAACTTATTCTTTCTTCTTCAAGCCTCAGCTCCAAAGTAAACTCCACCTTCAGGCTTCAATTCCACTAGCAAGCATCAACTTGTTCCTTCAGGCACTCCAAGCATTGCGCTCACAAGTATCAACTTGCTTTCCAACCTCATGCTTCAGCTTCTTCATTAATATCCAATGGATTCCTCTCACAAGTATCAACTTGTTCTTCATCTTCTTCAAGCTACAGCTCTTTCTTCAATCTCAGCTTGATCTTCTTCCCACAGGTGTCAACTTGTTCCTCTTGATCTTCAAGCTTCAGCTCCAAGGGTGGTCTTCAACCACAAAGAAAGCAACAACTTCCAGCATCTTCAATCTTCTAGCAAGGAATTCCATCCTCTGGAAAGGGAGAGAGATTCATCTAACAAGAGCAAGATTTGGATGATTGACAGCAGAGTGAAGACCAAAGGTCACCACTAAGCATTCCATCATCAGAGAAGGGAACCCTCAAAGGTTCTACCAACTTGTGAAGAGCCACACATCCTACCAAAGGAGGGATGAGGCCTTTACAAGGGGACCTTACATCATAGGGAAGAATGGAAGTGATCAACACCTTCCATGTTTATGAAAGAAGAGAATCTATCTAGCATCTCTACCTACAAACCCTAATCTTAACACCTAATCAACACTACACCAAAAGAGGGGAAGTCTTCACATCCAAACTTCTTCAAGCAATCCATGGTATCCCAAGCTTGTCTTTAACATCATCCAAGAGCAAGAGAGGCAAAACCCTAATCTAAGGGAACTAAAGAAGTCAATCTAATTGAATTAGCAAGTTAGGATCACCTAAAACTTAGTACTAAAGTTAGTCCTAACTAAAATACTAAAACCAATTGTAAAATCCTACAAAAATAACTATGGTACCCTAATTCAATCATGAATCTACCATACAAAATTCAGGGGTTGAATCATCCACCAAGTCCTAGAAATAAATCCTAAATCACAAGGTACTAAGGATAAACCCTAAAAATGGAGCTCCTAAAGTTTCAACTTAAAACTACCACCTACATTCATCACAAAAATGTGAGAAAAATCTAATGGGAACATGCATATCTATGCTAGCTATACACAAAAAATCAATTCAATAATCATCACCAAATGCTCAAACAAAATTCACCAAAACAAGGTATCAACCATGGCCATTTTAATATCCATTAATATTCAAAAATGCAAATAAAATCACAAATGCATGAATCCCTAATATTTTTTATCTACAAAATTCTAGATTCAAACATGAATCAAGGGAAAAAAGTTTGGAATTAATTGAGTTAATCTTCTATTTTTTATGAATTAATCTCTAAGTCACATGAAATGAAGAAAATTAAAAGAAAATAAATGAAATTATTAAGAACGCGTGGCAAATAGCAAAAATAATCAGTTTATTTCAATGTTTGGGCCAGAAATGGGGTGTGAAGAGCATTTACAACCCAAGCCAAAATGCTCAAATTCTCAGTTCACAAAATCAGAAACACCACACGCCAGGATTCGAACTCAACCCTCCTTGGTCTACACAGCGAAGCTTCTCAGACTACTAAACAAAACGGTGCGTTTAAGGGGATGGACGCGTGGCTCAACGTGAGCCCTGAGATCCACAGACCAAGTCAATTTGTCCATGTGAATGAATGGTGAGGATTACGTCTTCCTCGTTTCAAACCTGCAACTCACGCGCGCAAGCCAAATCGCCGGGGGCTTTACCGGCCACCCCTGTGCAACCCTAGATCCCTCTACACTCAACCATTGGCCACGATGTCTACATGAATCTTGACCAGAATTTCCTCAGGAATCCAACCATACCATTTACTCACTCTAAAAACACACGGATCGCGAAAACACAATCTCAATCGAAAATGGCATCATCCCTAAATTGTCACTAATCTTCAAATTAATTATCCAGAATCCATCTATATCCTAAGGGGAACCTAACTGCATGCTTCTAACTCATTAAAAGTGCATAATCAGTGAGAAATTTCAAGAAGTTAGAACCTACCTTGGAGCTTGAATTGCAGTGGTTACACGCCTCAATTCTCTTCCAAACCTTGCAGAATTCTTCAAGGATTAATGGAGAATGTTTCTTGATGCTTCACTCTGGCTGAAACCCCTTGATTCTCTAGAATGAATTTTCACTTTCAAGCTTCTTGCTCCACCTCTCTCCAATGGTTTCTCAACAGAATTCTACACTAGAAGCTTCTTAGAATGATCATTATCCTATTTATGTTTTGTTCCAATGGATTAGAAGCCCAAACTAGGCCCATTCATAAGTTTTGGATCTTCACTTTTTCCTCCAAATTTCAATATGGATATGTGCCTTCAAGCCTTGGTTATGCTCCACAATCCTTCCAAACCATTCACTTAAGCATTATGGAGTGTAATGAAGTGGTTTTCCCCCTTTGGTTTCAACATATGGAGTGTATAGGGTATGTTTCTTACTTGTGAAGCAATCATCCAAATGGCTATGTTAAGCAACTCAAATCAAAAATGTGACAATGCCAATCTTTCTAAAACATCAATTCCATTCAAAATGACCACAAATTTGACTTGAAAACATGTTAATCTCAATTATTTTGAATTTTCTCATTTTAATTCATTAAAATGGCTTTTATGTGAAGTTTCTTCCACCAATGCTTGATATAACCCATATAAATGAACACTTGATGTTTAGAAAAGCTAAAAACATCATTTTGAATAACTTTCATGTTAAACAAAAATGCATTTGTAGCTTGCAAGATGGTGTAATGGACTCATGATTCAAAATGGCCTGTAATGCCCAAATACCCAAAATACCCTTGACTTGTCAAAGCCATAACTTGAGTTCTACAAATCCTATCAAGGACTTCTAGTACTATATAGAAATCTAAGAGGATAAGGAACAACATTCATGTTGACCAAAATTTCATAGGAATCATCCTTCTAGGGCAAAAGTTTCATGCAAGTTGGGTAACTTTCAGGCTCCAAATTCACATTCCTCAGATGACTTGTAACTTGTCAAAGCCATAACTTGGGTTCTACAAATCCTATCAAGGACTTCTAGCACTCAAATTAAAGCTAAAAAAATGCTCTGCAACAATCATATTGGGGGAAAGATGAGATGACACTCACATCTTGAGCTACATTGCCTTGAAGATAGGGGTCAAACTATGGGATTTTACACTGTCAAGCCTTAGAAACCCTAGCTTGAAACTTCTCAATCTCTTCAATCATGATGATTTAACCTTGGAATCATCCTTATAACATCTCAATGTATCAATCCATGATCACATGGCTCTTGGATTAGGTCTCACCTTCCTTCAAATCATCAATTGACTTAGGGTTGACCCAGTCAAACCCTAGCTGCACCAATCATGGCTAAGGCTTCTTATTCTTGCACAATGACCTGTCTAGGCCTCAAAGTGATCTTCAAACCTTCTCATGAGCTCTCTTAAGACCTCAAGTCTAACTTCATGGCTTCAGAATCATCTGATGACTTCCCACAACTTTCAAGTTAGGAGACCTACACACTTGGCTTCAACCACTCTCTCTGAGGATCTTTTAACTTCTCCGACAAGGATATCAACCCTTGAGCACCTGAATAACCTTCTTATCTAGACTCTCAGTCTTGTATAGCTCTTGATTGGTAATCATACCTCTTGATCTCCTGCATACATGTCAATGAAATGCAAATGATAATGCTAATGTGAATGAAATGAAACATAAGCTAGGTAAAGAAATGTTGGGCAAATTTTGGGGTGCAACAGCTGCCCCTATTCAAACGGCTTGGACCTGAATGGGTGAGAAGCGAACGGCTCTCAAACAATCAAGGTAAAAGACGGTTGAATACCAACAAACCCGGAAATTTGCCAACTGCACAAGTACACGGTACTCTGATGGGGCAAATCTTCGGAAGCCGAAATAATAGCTGCACGGCAACTAGCTGGAGAAATACTGATCTGGACCTCCGTCAGGATGATTCTCTGATTTATCTGATATCATTGCGTCCTCAAATCATCGAGGGATCACTGGTTACACGATAACGGGTGATTTGCCAACCGCACAGGTAAACGATACTCTGATTGTTAGGAACATCTTTAAAACTGAGCATGCCAGTTGCACGGCAACTCTGCTGGGGAATTGGTCACACGGTAACCGGTGAAGGGTCAATCTCAAATCTCCGTCAGGATGATCATCTGATTTTGCTGTAGATCTTCGTCCTCAAGTCATCAAGGGGTCACCGGTCACACGATAACTGGTAATGGATGGTTGACCATGCCGTCAGGCATTCTGCATCATAACAGAAGAATTCCTCGGGACTCATCAGGTCATTAGGGACTCTTTAACAATCAAGTTAATTGCGCCATCGGGCATTCAAAGGAATTTTCGGGCATCAGCTGGACTTTGTCAGTAAGTCGGGAATAGAATTCTTGGTCAATCATGAATCAATAAGGACATTCAAACTTTTGCCATCAGGCACCCTGCATCAACTAGGCAAGCTACTTTGGCCTCGTGGTCAAACTTCATCAGTAAGTCAGGGGTTTTGGCACCACTGCCAGACTTCAATCATCAAGTCTTCAAGGAAAACTTCAACTTCTCTGTTCAAAAACCTGCCAGGGATGACACATCTTCGCTGGGGGTTCTGGAGAACTATCAAGTAACTCTGCTTCGGGGCTTCAGAAATCATTCTAGATGAATCAACTCTGCTGAGGACTTCAAGAATCATCTTGGACAAATGAACCCATCGGGAACTTCAAGAATCATCCTGAACCAATAACTTTGCTGGAGAATTCAGGAATCATCCTGAGTAAACACTCTGCCGGGGACTCTAAGCATCAACTTGAGCAACCAACTCTTGCGACTTCGCTGGGGATTTTAAGAATCATCTTAAGCAAACAACTTCGCTAGAGAATTCAAGAATCATCTTGGGCAAGCGACCTCGCTGGGGAATACCTGCAAAACAAGAACGGTAACAACCTATCTCATGTTTCATATGCATACGATCGTCAATGGCGTAATGCTCCACACGGTGGAAATGTTATGCGTTTTTAGGGTAAATGCTATGCAATCATGCAAGATGCTACGACCCCATCAGCAAAATAAATGCTGAAGGGAGAATTCTCCTGTCAAGGAGAAGGAACCACTCTGGTGGAGAGGAGGAATCATCCTGCCGAGGAGAAACAATCACACCAATCTCAATTGGACTCCGCCTAGGGAAATCATCTTCAGCCGACTACTGCAGGGGAACAAAGTTCTACAAGAACCTGAACCTGCCCGTCTAGGTGTACGAACCACAACCGCTGAGGAAAACAATGTCAATCGCCGAAATAAACTGCACAGCCTTCACGGCAAAACTTTCCTGGAGGTAGCGACTCCGTTGGGGAAATACAGCATCAGCTGTTCAACACTCTACTGGGGAAAGCCAATCATGGCCCGAATGGCTTTCCGAGAACTCGGCTCTCTTGGGGAACCGCAAACTCGATTGGGGAAGAAGGAATCATCCTGCTTGCTTGGGAGAGTACGACTCTGTGGGGGATTTCAATTCCGCTGAAGACTTCAGTCTGAAATATCGACAGCTGCATACTTCAGTATATGACTCAGCTGGGGAGACGATGATCCTTCAGGATACATCTGATTGGGGAGAGAATCTTCTCTGCTTGGGGAAACATATCAATGCTTACGATCTCATGTTCAAACTCCACGGGGAGGTGCTGCTGAACCTTGCTGGAGGAGGAGGAATCATCTTGCTTGGGGACGCATACGACGCACTGCCTGGAATATGCTATACCTGCAACAGCACAAACAAACAGACAAGATACCTTTCTCAAAGGGACCTATCAAGGTTATCATCTTGTGACAATGTTCAAGTAATTCATTGTTTCAACAATCAGTGGCCTAGGCCAGTAAGTTTATGTATGCGCATTTTATCAAAAACATCGGCGTTCTTTTTCGCAAACAAAACAAGTAAATGCTAAACAAGCAAACAGAATTGCTGAATAGTATACATTTTATTGATAACGAACCCCTGAATGGGTGAAAATGTTTTACAACAGATGCAAGCTCCTGGAATGAGGAAGCTGCGCAAATATAAAAACATAAGTATACATCAGTATATACACAAATGTCGGCAATGAGGCGTAGACAAACACCATGAGTTGATCCCTCTATGACCCACTCGACTTCGATACTTCTCCGACGCTTCATCTTCAGAAGAGATTGATTCAGATAAACGGCCATCAGGTCTTCCAAACCACTAAACAATGAAAGTCCATACGCGGAACGCAGTCATTTGCCTTTTCAAATCCCTAACTTTTGCCTGAATCACCCTTCCAGGTTTTCGATTCACCGGGATACCCTTTTTTGCCAAAGTCGCCCTTCCGGGTTTTCAACTTTGCGGGTGTACATTCTTTTCTTTTATATCCCTAATTTTTGCCCAAACCTTTTTTCCTTTTTTATGGTTCGCCGGGTGTAACCCGGTGAACTGACTTTAAACAATGTTGCGGATAGCAAGAGTCGCCACCGACTTTTATTTTATCCATAAGGAAAGGTTATAAAAGAACAGGAAAGACCTTAGAGAATATTTTGGGTCCGGGGGGTAGGTTATGAAAAGGGAAGGTATTAGCATCCTTTTCATCCATGGTTATCCATGGGCTCTTAGGTACTTAAGCTCACTTTTGAATTGTTTTGAAATTGTAGTGTGTGAATAGAAAATTTTCAGAATAGTTAATAAATAATCCATGTAAGGATGTGTTAAGAACTTGTTTGAAAACTTGTTGAAAATTTGTTTAAGTGCGAAACAATTTTGAAGTGAGCAAGCACCTAGGAGTAACCTACCCTAATGTTTAAAGGTCTTTCTTATTCTTCATTCTTTCCTTTAGTAAGACTATCCCTACTATAATGGAGTAGGTAGTCCTTACTTTGGATGTTAAGGGGTATGTGAGGGACAATTTTGACTTTGAAGGCCATTGTGGGATGTAATAAGCACATATAAGGGACCATCATCATTTTTCGAAAGGGACTTGATTCGTAAAGGCAACCATAAGGGACTTTGATGATTTTTTTATTTGAGGGACTTGCTTTATACACCCCACTTAACCATTATTCGTAGGCAACTTGAGGGATATCCTTAGGAAGTGAGACGGCGATTAAAATCGACTTACGTGTGTGACGTGTTTATTTTAATTATCTTTATTTAAAAGTGATCTAAATTTATTTTAATATTACATACATGTTGTTACACTCCCTAATTACTAACCATAATAATAATTAAATAATTAAACAACTTTACATCCAAGAAACAATTACAAAATAATAAGCAAAATAATTAAATAGCAAAGATAAATAAAATATAAATAAGCAATAATAAATAATAAAGGGGGTTAATTCTAAGTTTACTCGGCAAGACATCGCATCTTGTGCCTACGTATCCTTACGGGAGTGGAATCAGAGTAATCGTAGTTCCCCTCAATAGGGAGGTTAGAAACTTCTTGACTGTGGTCAAGGTCTCAAGGGGAATAAACGCATCTTAAGGACACACTTACGTGGAGTGTAGAAACTCCAAATCTCTACGTTGAAATGTTAAGTTGTAATTAGGGTTAAATTAGGGATTCCACGGCGGGAAACCCTAAAATGAGCGCGGCGGCTCTTTGACCTAATGCTAAGGGTAAAATTGTAATTTTGCCTGCGGCGAGGCATTTGTGAAAATTAGGGTTTGTAGTTTGTAGTTTTGAGGATTTGAAATTGAATGTGTGAAGTTTTACGGACTATTGGCGCGGCGGCCAAACAGTTAAACCTAACCTTCGGATGTGTGCAATGTGACAGAAATAATGGTAAACGCGTGAGATAATTGAATCATGCAAACAGAGAGATAATGTCATAATTTAAACCATGCAAGCAGAAATTTAAAGGCAGAATTTAAAGAGCGATTGTTAAGTTCGCGAGGTTACATGAGAGGAGCAGATACAATATGATAATGAAATTTGAATTGAACAATAATAAAATAAAATAAATAACGGTTCTAGTTATTATTTTAAAAAAAAGATTTTAGTTATTATTTTAAATTTATCTAAAAAAAGTTTTTTCTTAAAAATAATAGGTTTTCATATTAATTTGGAAAAGATGTTAATGTTATTTATTTTAAAAAACAGATTTTTATATTATAACAAATTTTAATAAATTAATGATAACAATAATAATAATAATGGTAATAATAATGATAATAATGATAATAATAATAAATAATGATAATAATAATAATAATAATAATAATAATAATAATAATAATAATAATAATAATAATAATAATAAAGCAATAATGAATTTTAAATGTGCCAAATAACCCAACAATGTTGCTAACGCAGAAATGCGCTCATCGCAACCAGATCTAAATCGGACGAAACAAAATTTATCGCAAAGAAAAAGAAATTAAGCAAAAAATAGTATTATTGCTCACACAAAAATGCGATCATCGCAACCAGATCGAACTAACACAAATGTCACGCGTCATGCACACAAATGTGCAAACATCGTATCGACATAATTCGATCAAAAATCTTATATATATAAACTCTAACAATTTAAAAATTATATATATATAAACGTAACAGTAATAGATAAAGAAAAAGAAATAACGGTAATAGATGAAGAAAAAGAAATAACGGTAAAAGATGAAGAAAAAGAAACAACAGTAATAGATGAAGGAAAAGAAATAACGGTAAACGATGAAGAAAAAGAAACAATAGTAATGGATGAAGAAGAAAACTAAATAACGGCAAACGGCACTCACTCCTCTTAGGTTTTTTTCATTCCCCTCTTTTCCAACAAGGCAACACATGTATATATAGGGAACAAATTAGGGTTAACACCAAATTGTCAATAATGTCCCTAAAGCCCATTTTAAAGCCCAAACTAAATAATTAGTTAAGAAAAAATAAAATTTAAATAATTTAAAATAATTAAAATAAACTTAAAATAAAAACTAATAATCCTATTGATTCCTAAAATAAAAAATATTATAAAAAGAACAAAATTTTTTTTCAATATTTTTTATTTTATGATTTTTTGGATATTTTTATGAATAATTTAGAAAAAAGTGAAAAAAATAATATTTTAAAAAATGATTTAATTAAAATACGAAAATAATAATTAAATAATAATAAAAAACTATTTTTGTTATTTTTTTAATGAAAGATAGAAAAATTTAGAGTAAAAATAATAAAAAACAAAAAAAAATGACAAAGGTGAGATTCGAACTCTCAACCTCTCACACTCATAACTCCTTACACATGTCCTCCTGCCAATTGTGCCATTTTTACTTTTTAGAAAAAAAATGCATGCCATATGATATTTACCTGCAAAAAGTCAAACGACTACACAAATTTGTTAGTAATTGATTAAATGCAATGAAATGCGACGACAAATCTTAGGGCAAAATTTGGGGTATTACAGTTATTATGATAATATTTCTCACCCAACCTCTCTTTGATGTTGGCAAAAAAAAATCATGAAGTTTGACTTTGGTTTGACCACAGTTGACCTCAGTTTGACCTTTTAACTGCATTGACTGCTTTTGACTTATCTGATCATCTGACTGAGCAAACTTTTGAGAAAAGTCTTGAAACTTGACATGGGGGTTCTTATACACATATAAGATGTTATGAAGCTCACTTGAAGTCTTGGAAGTCCATTTAGCCTGATTAAAGTCAAAACCCTAGTTTTGGATGCACTGCTTAGGAGGTGCATTGTCTGAGGGAATTGTCAACTCTTCTGACCAATTGTGAATTTTGTGAACCTTGTGAACCTTCTTGGAACACAAAGTCTTGTATTGTGAGGGCAAATTTTGGGGTGCAACACCGGGATGCCCCATTTTTTCCTGGATATTCTTTTTCTTTCCAGCGGGCCATTTTTCTAAGCAAAGTATTTTTTAACTGCGTCCGCGTTCACCGGGGATGCAAAATCTTCGCCATCCATCGTGGATAACAACAAGGCCCCTCCCGAGAAAACCTTGCTGACGACGTACGGACCTTCGTAATTGGGGGTCCACTTGCCCCGGTGATCGGAGTGTGGAGGAAGAATCTTCTTCAGGACGAGATCACCCGTCTGAAAGCTTCTAGGACGCACCTTCTTATTATAAGCTTTCTTCATTCAGCTCTGGTACAGACGACCATATACAATCGATGCTAACCTCTTCTCGTCCATCAGGCTGAGTTGGTTTAGTCGATTTTTAATCCATTCTGCCTCATCGAGTTTCACGTCAACCAAAACTCGTAAAGAAGGAATCTCAACTTCTAGCGGTAGGACATGACATTCAACGGGCACGGCGGCACATGGATCTTATCAGCATAAATATGGCACTCGTGACATCTCTTCGCGAATTTAAAGCAATCCGACTCCATCGTTAGCCAGTAGTATCCTTCTCTCAGGATCTTTCTCGTCATAGCGTGCCCGCCGGCGTGCTTACCAAATGTGCCCTCATGGACTTCTTCCATGAGCCTACTTGCTTCCTTCTCATCTACACATCTGAGTAGCACGAGATCGTGGTTTCTTTTATACAAAACTCCATCAGGGTTGAGATAAAAATTTCCAGACAGCCTCCTCAGAGTCTTCTTATCCTGGGTTGACGCTCCCGCAGGATACTCCTTAGTCATAAGGAAAGTCTGGATATCATGGAACCATGGCTTGCCGTCGGAGGCTTCCTCGATCGCAAAGACAAATGCAGGTCTATCGAGACGAGAAAGGACAATTCTTGGAGCTTCATTCCAAAAATTGACTTTATACATCGAAGCCAACGTGGCTAAGGCGTCAGCCATCTGGTTTTCTGCTCTGGGCACATGATGAAGTTCCACTCGATCAAAGAACGGAAGCAGCCTTCTGGCATAATTCATGTACGGCACCAAATTCGATTGGCGAGTCTCCCACTCTCCTTTAATCTGGTTGATCACGAGCGCCGAGTCACCATATACATCTAGGTTCTTGATTCTCAAATCAATTGCTTCTTCTAGACCCATGATGCATGCTTCGTACTCCGCTTCGTTATTAGTGACTAGAAACGTCAGTCTAGCAGTAAACGGGATGTGGGATCCATGGGGAGTCGTGATGATCGCCCCAATGCCACTTCCATAAGAGTTAACCGCCCCGTCAAATATCAATTTCCATTGGGATTTCCTATCCGGCCCCTCACCGGGCAACGATTCATCGCAATCTTTCACCTTGAGAAACATGATATCCTCATCAGGGAATTCAAATTTCATTGGCTGATAATCCTCGATCGGCTGTTCGGAAAGGTATTCAGACAATACGCTACCCTTGATGGCCTTCTGGGAAACATACTGAATGTCATATTCTGTCAACACCATTTGCCATCTGGCAATCCTGCCCGAGAGCGCTTGTTTCTTGAAGACGTACTTGATTGGATCCATCTTTGAAATTAGCATGGTTGTGTGATTGAGCATGTACTGTCGTAAACGTTTGGCATCCCAGGCTAGTGCGCAACACGTTTTCCCTAGCATCGAGTAACGAGATTCACAATCTGTGAATTTTTTACTCAAATAGTAAATGGCATGCTTCTTTCTGCCTGTCTCGTCGTGCTGACCGAGAACACACCCCATACTATTCTCAAGAACTGTCAAGTACATGATTAAGGGTCTTCCGGCCACTGGGGGTATCAAGATTGGAGGTTCCTGTAGATACTGTTTTATCTTATCAAATGCCTTCTGGCAATCCTCGTTCCAGATAATCGCCTGATCTTTCTTTAGTAGTTTGAACATCGGTTCACACGTGGCTGTGAGCTGAGAAATAAACCTTGCAATGTAGTTTATTCTGCCCAGGAAACCACGAACTTCTTTTTCGGTTTTTGGCGCTGGCATTTCTTATATTGCTTTTATCTTTGCAGGATCAACCTCGATGCCTCTTTCACTCACGATAAACCCCAGTAGTTTTCCAGACCGTACTCCGAAAGTACACTTGTTAGGATTCAGCCTCAACCTGAATTTCCTAAGCCTCTCAAAAAGCTTCAGCAAATTGACCAGATGTCCCTCCTCCGTTTGGGACTTCTCAATTATGTCATCAACATAGACTTCAATCTCATGATGAATCATATCATGAAACAAAGTGACCATTGCTCGTTGGTAAGTGGCCCCTGCGTTCTTCAGACCGAAAGGCATTACCTTGTAGAAAAATGTTCCCCAAGGTGTGATAAACATAGTTTTCTCCATGTCCTCCGGCGCCATCTTGATCTGATTGTAGCCGGAGAAGCCATCCATGAACGAAAACACGGAGAACTGAGCTGTATTGTCGACCAACACATCAATATGAGGGAGCGGGAAATCATCTTTTGGGCTCGCCCTATTCAAATCTCGATTATCGACACACATTCGCACCTTACCGTCCTTCTTCGGTACAGGCACTATGTTGGAGACCCACGGAGGGTAAGTAGTGACCGCTAAGAAGCCAACATCAAGCTGCTTTTGCACTTCTTCTTTGATCTTAACGGCCATATATGGTCGTGTCCTCCTAAGCTTCTGCTTGACAGGAGGACAATCTTCTCGCAGCAGCAAGTGGTGGACCACAATGTCAGTATCAAGTCCGGGCATATCTTCGTATGACCAAGCAAAGACGTCACTATACTCCCGAAGCATCTCGACTAATCTCTGCTTGACGTCACTCTGCAATGCAGCCCCTATTCTGACGTTCCTGACCAGCTCTTCAGAACCTAGATTCACAATCTCAACCTCTTCCTCGTGAGGCAGAATAACTTTCTCTTCTTGTTTCAACAAGCGGGCCAACTCTTCAGGAAGGTTTTCGTCTTCATCAATCTCTTCTTTGGCTTGATAGATCGGGCAATCAAAGTCGAAGTGAGTCGTAGAAGGTCCAGAGTCGATGTCATCTGCTATATGGATCCTGCAATAACAAGGGTTAAGCTTAAAACAAGGATATGCAGGTTAGCACAAACCTTATTGCCATTTTATTGTTTTTCAAAACAAATATAAAACAGGAATAACAGAGATCACAACATTTGAATACGAAGAAAAACGCCTTTTGATTTATTGGTAAAATGCATGTACATAATCAAACAAGGCCCTGACAATAAAACCACCATGCCCCGGGTAGGACATAGGGTTGTACAACAATTGGAGAAAGTAAATCATTACTCTTTTCCTGTCACTTGGATGGTATCCCTGATGGACCAGTTGTTGAGGCCCTCGCCTAGTTTGCTTGGCTGGATCCAAGAGTCTAGGTCACAATCACTGTCTTCGCCGTCTTCAGACACCGCGTTGACACTTTCGAATATTACTCCGCCGCTTGTAAACTGGATCGGCCCTTTACCTCGCGACGCACTGTGAGCAGAAGAGGCTTCAGCCGTAGGAGAGTATCCTAACCCAAACTTGTCTTGCTTGTTAGATACTTCTAGAATTCGCCCCCAGCCTGGGGTAGATCCAGCTTGGACAACGGCCCGGGCTTCCTTGAAGGAAGAGAGAGTCATCTCCGGTTTTTCGGTGATTACAGGAGCCATGTTCTTGACTTTGACAACTTCGAACGCCTGACATAGGGTTTCGTGGATTTCTCCATCCATCTCAACATACTTGAAGGACGATAAATGGCTCACCATTATATCTTCCTCGCCACATACAGTCACGATGCTACCTCCGACAGCATACTTGAGTTTCTGGTGCAACGTGGAGGTCACGGCGCCAGTAGAATGGATCCATGGCCGGCCGAGGAGACAGCTGTAGGCAGGCATGATGTCCATAATGTAAAAGACCGCGTCGAAAGTTTTCGGCCCCACTTGGATTGGCAAAGTCACTTCTCCGAAAACATGATGCTTGGTTCCATCGAAAGCCTTCACCACCAGATCACTGGGGTATGCAAATCAATCCTTGAGTATCTAACTTCATCAATGCTTTCTTCGGAAGAACATTGAGCGATGACCCTGTGTCCACCAACACATGAGACATAATCGTTCCCCTACACTCTATCGAGATGTGCAGGGCACTGTTGTGGTTTCTTCCCTTCGGCGTCAGCTCCAGGTCAGTGAACCCTAACCCGTTTCTAGCATTCACGTGGGCTACGACCCCTTCTAACTAGTTGACCGATATTTCCTGCGGTACATACGTGGTATTCAAAACCTTTAACAGCGCGTTGCGATGTGACTCCGAACACAGCAACAAATTCAGGATGGAAATTTTCGAGGGTGTTTGATGGAGATGATCCACGATCTTGTATTCGCTCTTCTTGATCAACCTCATAAACTCTTCAGTGTCCTTTACAAGTAAGTCCTTCTCTACCCCACGAGGGGTTTCTTCAACGACTTTACTCTTTCCCTTATCATTTACCTCAGCTTTGTCGGCTTTGTCCGCTTTGTCTGCCACAATCTCAGGTGGAGCAAATACTCTTCCGCTGCGCGTGATTCCGCCAATTCCCACTAGGTTATCCACACACTGCCCTGAGGGTTCCAATTCTAACTTCTGTCCGTTACAGTAGACGTCTGCCCCATAATGCCACGGGACAACATTGGTGCTATCAAAAGGTATCAGCCCGGCCTTGGTGATGGTAATCATGGGCGACCTGGGTGCAGAAATGGTGATCGTCTGGCGAGGGATGGTGATGGTGGCAACCTCATCATCTTGCTTCAGCATTACCTCTCCAGATCCACATTCGGCCCTTCGGCTAAACTGCAAGATTCCTTCGGTCATCAGACTCTGAATCCCCTCTATCAACTGTTCGCATCCATCAGGACGAATCGCACAGCCCATGCACAGTTCTCCACAACCTGGAAAGAATCCTCTCTTCATCAGCTTGGCTTTAACGAAGCTAAGCGGTGTCTTCAGATCCTTGACATCAGTCAACAAATCTAAGCTCTCGTCTTCGATAATGGCATTCACCCCACCTCCCCGATGATTCGGCATAGGGTTCTTCGTGACATTCGGCACATTATCTGAGAAATCGATGATCTTAGCGTCCACCATATCTTGCACCTTGTGCTTGAAGGCTTTGCAGTTTTGTATCGTGTGGCGTGGTGCCCCTGAGTGAAACTCACAAGTTACATTCGCATCATAACCTGGCGAGGTGCCCCTGTCAAGGGAGCCAGGGTTCTCTTCTGGATTAGCTATAACTGAAGCAGAGTCTGTAACAGTTGAGCATAAGACATGGGTGGCGTCTCGAGGTGACGACTTGACAGAGGTGCCCTGTTCTGATACTTTCTGTACCCTTGCTGATTCGGCTGCTGCTGCTGCTGTGGCTGGGGTTGTTGGACAGCGGGGATAGTTATACTGGCCACCTGCTGGTGCTGGCCCTTGCCTTTCCTTCGAGCGTTAGACACGGCGCTCGTCTCTCCCTCTCGCTTTTTGCCACCATACGGTTTCTTTCCTCCTCCAGATGAGGATAGATCACCTTGAATTTTCCCCAGTTTGATCCCATTTTCAACGTGCTCGCCGATGATGATGAGATCTGAGAAGCTTCCAGACATACCGCTGACCAATTTCTCGTAATAGACCCCTGGGAGGGTGGCTACAAACATTTCAACAAGCTCTCGTTCAACCATCGGCGGTTGAACTCTAGCTGCCAATTCACGCCACCGCTGGGCGTACTCCTTGAACCCTTCGTTGTTCCTCTGTGACAAATTTTGTTGTTGGACTCGATTCGGAGCCAAGTCACTGTTATATTGGTAATGGTGCACGAATGCCTCAGCAAGTTCCTTCCACGTGCGCACACTGGTAGGCTCCAGACTCATGTACCATTCCAAGGATGGCCCGGACAAGCTATCCTGAAAGAAGTGCATCAGCAACTTCTCATCTTCAGAGTGAGTGGACATTTTCCGATAATATGATCTCAGGTGGACGCGAGGGCAAGTGATGCCCTTGTATTTCTCAAAGTCGGGTACCTTGAACTTGGGAGGCACCTTGAAATCAGCAATCAATCCCAATTTGGACATGTCGACACCCATAGTGTTCAAGTTCTCGAAATTCCTCATCTTGTCCTCGAGTGGCTTAAACCTCAGACGTGCTTCAGCAGTCAGCTCTCCTTCAGCACCCTTCTGTGAGAACAAGTCTTCTTGACGGTCTTCTAACCACGGTTGAGGCCCATACAGATTTCCAACACCTGCGTTGCCATTTCCCAGCCCAACATTGACATTAGCTTCAAAATTTCCATTACCGACGCCAGTCGTATTACCATTGAGCCCCATGTTAGCGATCACATTGTCGTTACCACTACCGTTCCCCCCGGTCACGGGGATGCCGTTCTGAGGAGTTTCAACAAGTGGAGGGGTTGGAACATTCCCACCGTGGAGTACACCATTGCTATCAACCCTTGAAATCAGAGGCTGGACCAATGTTCTGAGCTGATCTTGGCCGTTGGCAACCACTTGCATGAGCTCCATGAAGCGGTCCATCCTCTCTCGGAGTTCTTGAACTTCAGTCTGCACTTGCTCCATTGCTCTGGCTTGATTTGCTCTGGTCGGATAGCGGTGGACTGGTCTTTGATCAATCTTGGGACAACCTGAAACAACCTGTATACACAAAAGGGTTAGAAAAAACGACAAAGTGCTCGTTATGCAGATGCTTCATGCAAATGCAAACGTGTGTCTGTGCGTTAGGGAGGTATCCCCCGATCCTAGTGCCTGAGTGCCAGTGCTGATAATAAGAAGTCCGAGTCCAGTCGTGGAAATTACATCTCTTATATAAAGAAAGCCCATCAAGGCGGTACACAACGTCACTGAGTACAAGCAGAATCAATAGCATGACCTCGACCAACAAGCCTGGTGATGGTCAACATACAACAATGACCAAAACAAAAGGATTACAAATATAGTCAAGTACGGCCATGGGCTCGAAACTCTTCTAACAGATCCCTCATTTCTGGATGATCAGGCTGAGTGAGCAACCCTTCGACGAGTAACTCCCTCCGCATAATAGTGTATTGAAGACCTTTAACTGAGTCTTCCCATGCTCCTTTGCCGAAACAATCTTCTAACTTCCGCTTCTTGGATTCAAACGTCAGTTTGCGCTCCTTCAGGTTAGCAAGAGCCTTGTTGAGCAGGCCTTCAGCGGCATATCTGCGAGCGGTTTCTTCATCAAACCTCTTCTCACTAGCTTTCACCTGGGCTTTCAACTTAAAGATCTGCTGCTTCAGTTTATCCTCCCGTTCTTTGCCATTGGCTAAGGTGGCCTTTCAATGCTGATTAAACTTGGATATTCTCCGGTACGCTTCATCCAAGTGCTGTTTCTTAGTGGCCAGTACGTCATTGACAACTTTGAAGTCCCGACCCAAACGCTCACGCTCAGCCATCTGCTTAGTCAAATGCTGATTAAAATATAGAAATTGTTTACATATATTATGTTATATAGTCTTTTTAACTCTATGGCTTACTGACGAAGAAAGATGAAATTTGGTGATGGAGAAGAAACATTTTGAATATATTTACATATAATTAACCACAATTCAATGTGAAAAAGGTAAATATAAATAAATTCATGCTTGATTATTTATTACCTATTTTATAAAAAATATATGTCATGGATTATAGTCTTTTAACTTTGTTTTTTAATGGGGAAAAACCTAAAATTTTGTGATGGAGTAGAAAATAAAATATAATAAATTTTTTAAATCTACTATAGTCTGTCATGTCTTTTGCATAGTGATTTAAAAATCTAAAACTTTGCGATGGTGAGGAAAAATAACTAATATTTTTAGATGTAATATATCATAAGTCAATGTGAATACGATGAATAGAAACAATATAGAGCTTGATTATTTCATTTTAATTGTTATGCTTATGTACAAATTATGGTTCATTCGTTTGTAGTCTCTTAACTTAGTTTGTTAGAGGTTAAGAAACCAAAATTTTGGTGACAGAGAAGAAGAAAAATATAGAAATTGTTTACATCTATTATGTTTTGTAGTCTTTTAACTCTTTGGCTCACCAACTTTGAAGTCCCGACCCAAACGCTCACCCAGACAATGGTTCACCAGCTCTGTTTGCCTCTTAAAGGAATGGACGGCTTCGCTTCTCTCGCTTCTGAGTTGAGCCAATTCTTTCTCCAGTTCTTCATTGGCCTTTTTCAGCTCATCTCTCTCTGCTAACACCCAATTATGCTGCTGAATGGGCATGGTGGTAGGCTCTTCAATCACTGGAGGGCTTTCGGGCTTGGCAGGAGGAAACGGCATCCCTGTAATATCTGCTCTGGCTCTTATCCAAGTCACATACGGAGCGTAGGCTTGGCTATTACTTTTTCCCAGCAACAACTTTCCCCGCTTACTGATCCCATTCCAAGCGTGCTGAAGCTTAGATAACATATCCCCCTCTAGAAGACCAGTGAGGTACAGAGATTCCTGCACCTCTTCATCCTTCGGCGGAGCTCTCAAAGCGTAAGCAAACTGTCGGACCAGCAGAGATGGATTATAGTTGATACATCCCTTCCTGCCTATCAAAGGCACATTCGGAAACCCACTACAGCTGAAGATAATCTCAGTACCCAACCTGTCTCTATCAAACCAGGCAATATCCTCCACCGATAGACTCATCAAACACTCAGACCACTCAGCTGTGGCTGCAGACAAAGCAAAGGGACCCTTCTTGGGTAGGTGACTATCAAGCCATCTATAGAGCAGGGGCACACAGCACGAGATGTTCTTGCCCCTTCTGTTCTTGTTTTTGTAGTGGACGGAATGGTAGACATCTCCTATCAAGGTAGGGACTGGATTCCCTGATGCAAAGATGTGAAAGGCGTCGAAGTCTACAAAGTCAGGCATATTGGGGAACAGAATGATGCCATATATGCACAGAGCAAGAATAGCGTTGAACACAATCCAACAACCGTCTTTGGCGCACTGCTGGGACTTTCCCACTAAGAACTGCAGGGAGAAACCGGGAACCCTATTCCAACTAGACAAGACCAACTCGGAGGCATCCAGATGATGTGAAGGGGCTAGACTAGCCAAATTAGGCGCAACATCCATATGAACAAAGGGCATCTGACTCTTGGTAGGCACACCTAACAAATCAGCATACTCTTCTAGTGTAGGTGCGAGAATAAAGTCCTGGAAGGTAAAGCATCTCAAAGGAGGATCGTAGAACTGCAGCAAGGCGTGCAACCCGTTCAACTCAAACACAGAAGGTTTACGAACCAAGCTGAGCAGTTTCCCATAAGACTTTCTGAACTCACCTCTCACAGAATCATCTGCCAAAGCAATCAAACCAGTCAGCTGAACAACATCAGGAGTAGGGAGCTTGTAGGCCACAGTCTTCCTCAGAGAACCCATGACAGCACAATAGAAGGCAAGAAAACCTGAATCGGGGGAAACGGTACCTGCAACACAGACACACGTTAATGAAATGCAGATGAATATGCGAAACAATGCAAAATGCAATCATTCAGCAGGAGATCAAGACGACTGTGTTGTTGAAGTGATGAAGGTGAAGATCTTGTATCAACAAAACCACAATACTGCTCTGTCAAGAACAACCCTGTCTCTGATGAGAAGAAAACCATGGTATCGGACCATAAATCTGCTCTGTCAAGAACACACATATCTGAAGACAAGGACCTCTGATACAGGACCACAAATATGCTCTGTCAAGAACACATATACATCTCTGAAGATAAGGACCTCTGATACAGGACCACAAATCTGCTCTGTCAAGAACAAATACATCTCTGAAGATAAGGACCTCTGATACAGGACCGCAAACCTGCTCTATCAAGAACACATATACATCTCTGAAGATAAGGACCTCTGATACAGGGCCATAACTCTGCTCTGTCAAGAACACATATACATCACTGAAGATAAGGACCTCTGATACAGGACCACAAATCTGCTCTGTCAAGAACAAATATACATCACTAAAGATAAGGACCTCTGATACAGGGCCATAACTCTGCTCTGTCAAGAACACATATACATCTGATGATGAGAACCTCTGATACCAACAAAACTGATTCACTATCAAGAAAACCAGGTAGTCTGAAGGTTAAGGCTTCCTGCAACAAACCCAACCCTGCTCACAGGTATGGACCTATACTGACACAAGTTCGGCATCCTATGCGGTTATCAGCGTCACAGACATTCAAGAGGGATGATACGATACCCGGAAGGTGTGGCATCACCATCTCCTAAAGTGGCGTCACTTAGCTGAATCCCAAATGATCGGTCCCCAGAGTCGACAATCCTCTAAACCAACAACCCCTCAGGCCCAAAGGGCCGGAAAAGAAGTCAAACGGGAGAACCTCGTCTGAGCGTGGATTTCATGAGACACTAGTCCCTGCAAAGCAAGCACGCGCCCACTAATTTCCACAACTAATGCTAAGTACACTCAAGCCTGGGTCTGGCTTCTCACTCATCAGAATGCCCCTCCCACAACAGCACAGATAATCATATCATACTGAAAATAAAGTGCGGGAAATAAAGTGCGATAAGTAAACACAACCCAACAAGTAATCATACAAGCGCTAGGATTGACTCTCGCAGGGGACGTTGGATCCCCAAACTGACTCGCATACGGGACGTTGGATCCCAGGAAACTATCCTTGTTCCCCAGCAGAGTCGCCAGCTGTCGCTTCCGCGAAAATAAGGTGTCGGCAAAACAGAAGAGTCGCCACCTCTCGTTATTTATCCCTCAGAACGGGAAAGGAAATGATCGGAAAAACCTGACGAAAAGGGTTTAAGACAAGGTCATCGCAACCATTGTCTGGGTTCGGGAGTCGGTTACGCAAGGGGAAGGAATTAGCACCCCTCACGTCCATCGTACTCGATGGGATCCACGATTGTTGTGTTTATCTGACGGGTTGGTTTTATCTATCTACCTATCAAGGCTGGCTTAAAAAAGGAAAGAAAATGACTCGGCAAAGCGTCGCGCTTTATGCCTACGTATTCTCATCAGAGAATGAGAAATCAGAGTCAACGTAGTTCGGCTAACTACAGGTTACGGGGAAGGTGGCTCGCCAATACATCAGTATTGTGCCTACGTACTCTCAACAGGTATGAGAGATCAGAGCTTACGTAGTTCGGGATAATACGGATTACGGGAATTCAGATTCATCTGTTTTATGGAGTAGGGTTAACAAACAGTTCCAGCAGTTGGTTGCACGCAGCTCGACCCTTGGAGACTTAAGCGTTACCGTTTGCGGTAGAACTGGGAGTTAACGACACTCTTTTCTTCAGAAAATATTTCTTTGAATTATGGGCCCACTGGGCAAAAAGGTTTGAAGTTTGTTTTCTGTATTTTACGAAAGAATTGTTTTTTATGGATGTTTGCAACCGATATCGCACTAGAGACTATGACCTGAGAGTGAATGCGTCGCATGTCACCCAAAGGGTGACATACCAAACATCCAAGCTGTCGAAAAGAAACTCTCCGACAACCCTTTCTCAGCTAGCTTAAGGCTCGTAACGTATGACATCAATTAACCTTTATTACTGTATTTTAATTTGTTTTGAGATGAGAAGAGAGAACGACCAGGTTCAACTAAAGGTTGACTATCAAGTCCTAATGGTGTCATGCCAAGGATTCATCCTATGGTTGAGGTTTGAAACAGGGAACTCCTAGAAGTTATCATGCATGGGTTTCAACCTAAAGTTCTAATCATCACTTCCTTATCAAAGGAAGTGAGATTCCTAGGGGATCATGCCAACGATAAATAGAAACAGATAAAGCATCAGCTTAAACAGTAAACAGTAAACAGTACAAGAAACAACTGTAAAATGCATGCAATGCAAGTGAGGGAGGAAATGTGTGTGGGGCATCAGCCTCCACAAGCTCATCTCAACCTCAAGCCAGATATGAATAACTGCAATCATACAGAAAGAATAAAATAAAGTGCCATCAAGCAAATCACAAACCACAGCAATACAATTGCACAGACAACAAACAATCAACAAGGAAAACAGATCAACTGCTTCCACAGCTTTACAGCAAAGCTCTCCTCTGACAGTAGTTCAGACCTCAGTCTTCAACTTCTCTTCAAGGCTATCATCTTCAATAGCAAATGTCAACTTACTTCTCCAAGCTTACAAGGCATCAATCCTAAGTATCAACTTATTCTTTCTTCTTCAAGCCTCAGCTCCAAAGTAAACTCCACCTTCAGGCTTCAATTCCACTAGCAAGCATCAACTTGTTTCTTCAGGCACTCCAAGCATTGCACTCACAAGTATCAACTTGCTTTCCAACCTCATGCTTCAGCTTCTTCATTAACCTCCAATGGATTCCTCTCACAAGTATCAACTTGTTCTTCATCTTCTTCAAGCTTCAGCTCTTTCTTCAATCTCAGCTTGATCTTCTTCCCACAGGTGTCAACCTGTTCCTCTTGATCTTCAAGCTTCAGCTCCAAGGGTGGTCTTCAACCACAAAGAAAGCAACAACTTCCAGCATCTTCAATCTTCTAGCAAGGAATTCCATCCTCTGGCAAGGGAGAGAGATTCATCTAACAAGAGCAAGATTTGGATGATTGACAGCAGAGTGAAGACCAAAGGTCACCACTAAGCATTCCATCATCAGAGAAGGGAACCCTCAAAGGTTCTACCAACTTGTGAAGAGCCACACATCCTACCAAATGAGGGATGAGGCCTTTACAAGGGGACCTTACATCATAGGGAGGAATGGAAGTGATCAACACCTTCCATGTTTATGAAAGAAGAGAATCTATCTAGCATCTCTACCTACAAACCCTAATCTTAACACCTAATCAACACTACACCAAAAGAGGGGAAGTCTTCACATCCAAACTTCTTCAAGCAATCCATGATATCCCAAGCTTGTCTTCAACATCATCCAAGAGCAAGAGAGGCAAAACCCTAATCTAAGGGAACTAAAGAAGTCAATCTAATTGAATTAGCAAGTTAGGATCACCTAAAACTTAGTACTAAAGTTAGTCCTAACTAAAATACTAAAACCAATTTTAAAATCCTACAAAAATAACTATGGGACCCTAATTCAATCATGAATCTACCATACCAAATTCAGGGGTTGAATCATCCACCAAGTCCTAGAAATAAATCCTAAATCACAAGGTACTAAGCATAAACCCTAAAAATGGAGCTCCTAAAGTTTCAACTTAAAACTACCACCTACATTCATCACAAAAATGTGATAAAAATCTAAGGGGAACATGCATATCTATGCTAGCTATACACAAAAACTCAAGTCAAGAATCATCACCAAATGCTCAAACAAAATTCACCAAAACAAGGTATCAACCATGGCCATTTTAATATCCATTAATATTCAAAAAATGCAAATAAAATCACAAATGCATGAATCCCTAATATTTTTTATCTACAAAATTCTAGATTCAAACATGAATCAAGGGAAAAAGTTTGGAATTAATTGAGTTAATCTTCTATTTTTTTATGAATTAATCTCTAAGTCACATGAAATGAAGAAAATTAAAAGAAAATAAATGAAATTATTAAGAACGCGTGGCAAATAGCAAAAATAATCAGTTTATTTCAATGTTTGGGCCAGAAAGGGGGTGTGAAGAGCAGTTACAACCCAAACCCAATGCTCCAATTCTCAGTTCACAAAATCAGAAACACCACATGCCAGGATTCGAACTCAACCCTCCTTGGTCTACACAGCGAAGCTTCTCAGACTACTAAACAAAATGGTGCGTTTAAGGGGATGGACGCGTGGCTCATTGTGAGCCCTGGGATCCACAGACCAAGTCAATTTCTCCACATGAACGAATGGTGAGGATTACGTCTTCCTCGTTTCAAACCTGCAACTCACGCGCGCAAGCCAAATCGCCGGTGGCTTTTCCGGCCACCCCTGTGCAACCCTAGATCCCTCTACACTCAACCATTGGCCAAGATGTCTACATGAATCTTGACCAGAATTTCCTCAGGAATCCAACCATACCATTTACTCACTCTAAAAACGCATGGATCGCGAAAACACAATCTCAACCGAAAATGGCATCATCCCTAAATTGTCACTAATCTTCAAATTAATTATCCAGAATCCATCTATATCCTAAGGGGAACCTAACCGCATGCTTCTAACTCATTAAAAGTGCATAATCAGTGAGAAATTTCAAGAAGTTAGAACCTACCTTGGAGCTTGAATTGCAGTGGTTACACACCTCAATTCTCTTCCAAACCTTGCATAATTCTTCAAGGATTAATGGAGAATGTTTCTTGATGCTTCACTCTGGCTGAAACCCCTTGATTCTCTAGAATGAATTTTCACTTTCAAGCTTCTTGCTCCACCTCTCTCCAATGGTTTCTCAACAGAATTATGCACTAGAAGCTTCTTAGAATGATCATTATCCTATTTATGTTTTGTTCCAATGGATTAGAAGCCCAAAGTAGGCCCATTCATGAGTTTTGGATCTTCACTTTTTCCTCCAAATTTCAATATGGATATGTGCCTTCAAGCCTTGGTCATGCTCCACAATCCTTCCAAACCATTCACTTAAGCATTATGGAGTGTAATGAAGTGGTTTTCCCCCTTTGGTTTCAACATATGGAGTGTATAGGGTATGTTTCTTACTTGTGAAGCAATCATCCAAATGGCTATGTTAAGCAACTCAAATCAAAAATGTGACAATGCCAATCTTTCTAAAACATCAATTCCATTCAAAATGACCACAAATTTGACTTGAAAACATGTTAATCTCAATTATTTTGAATTTTCTCATTTTAATTCATTAAAATGGCTTTTATGTGAAGTTTCTTCCACCAATGCTTGATATAACCCATATCAATGAACACTTGATGTTTAAAAAACCTAAAAACATCATTTTGAACAACTTTCATGTTGAACAAAAATGCATTTGAGGCTTGCAAGATGGTGTAATGGACTCATGATTCAAAATGGCCTGTAATGCCCAAATACCCAAAATACCCTTGACTTGTCAAAGCCATAACTTGAGTTCTACAAATCCTATCAAGGACTTCTAGTACTCTCTAGAAAGCTAAGAGGATAAGGAACAAAATTCATGTTGACCAAAAGTTCATAGGAATCATCCTTCTAGGGAAAAAGTTTCATGCAAGTTGGGTAACTTTCAAGCTCCAAATTCACATTCCTCAGATGACTTGTAACTTGTCAAAGCCATAACTTGGGTTCTACAAATCCTGTCAAGGACTTCTAGCACTCAAATTAAATATAAGATAATGCTCTACAACAATCATGTTGGGGGCAAGATGAGATGACACTCACATCTTGAGCTACATTGCCTTGAAGATAGGGGTCAAACTAGGGGATTTTACACTGTCAAGCCTTAGAAACCCTAGCTTGAAACTTCTCAAACTCTTCAATCATGATGAGTTAACCTTGGAATAATCCTTATAACATCTCTATGTATCAATCCATGATCACATGGCTCTTGGATTAGGTCTCACCTTCCTTCAAATCATCAGTTGACTTAGGGTTGACCCAGTCAAACCCTAGCTGCACCAATCATGGCTAAGGCTTCTTATTCTTGCACAATGACCTGTCTAGGCCTCAAAGTGATCTTCAAACCTTCTCATGAGCTCTCTCAAGACCTCAAGTCTAACTTCATGGCTTTCAGAATCATCTGATGACTTCCCACAACTTTCAAGTTAGGAGACCTACACACTTGGCTTCAACCACTCTCTCTAAGGATCTTTTAACTTCTCTAACAAGGATATCAACCCTTGAGCACCTGAATAACCTTCTTAGCTAGCCTCACAGTCTTATATAGCTCTTGATTGGTAATCATACCTCTTGATCTCCTGCATACATGTCAATGAAATGCAAATGATAATGCTAATGTGAATGAAATGAAACATAAGCTAGGTAAAGAAATGTTGGGCAAATTTTGGGGTGCAACACTTTCCTTTGGATAAATTAAAGTCCGATTGTGAATTTAAGAATTAAGATTCAAGTTAATCAATAGCTTGATATCACGATTCTCACCGCAACAGAAATGACGACTTCACTGGGGACACCTACTTAACTTGAGGGTTTAACCCATTTTGTTTGATTGCATGATATATTTGTAAATATTTGCTTAACTTGTATATTTGTCAATATATTTGTTTAATTGTGGATATTGGGTGTTTGAGTGGTGAGACGGTCCTATACCCGGACTTGAGTGAAATTATGATAGGATGATGGTATATTCAAGAAGGCCTATAGGGAGTTGATTCCCGACCAAGCTAACTTGAGAAACCACCGCTCAGTGTAGGCCCTCTTGAAAGTTTTAGTATTGTTGATCGAGTATTCGTGAAAACAATGCTACTTTCAACGAAGGAGCCCATGACACTGTGGACTTTTAGAATACACTTTACCCCACTTTGGCCTTATTAGGACGTAGTGCAATGACTATAAGGAAGTATTTCCGAAATAGTTGATACGCGATACTACACTCAGACGAGATTCTCTTGAGAATATTATCGATGACCAAGTAATTTGGGAAGTTGATAATATCCGAAAGATGGGTTGATGACTCTGGGAACTTTGTAGAACCGGTTCAACAGGTACAATCAATCCATAGTACAAATCTTTGGGATAGGTAGACCATTGGACTCATGCTTGTCCTTAACCCTAAGTCTGTGTTGTGTGCATATGCATTTGTTTGTGTTTGTGCATCTTGCATTCATATCCTCATATCATCATCATATGGTTTCATGGAATTCAGACTTTGTTGTTTGTAAACATCAGAGGTCGTCATGAACAGTGAAAGAAAGAAAACTTTGAAGTACACTTACAAGGGTTTTAACCTAGATGACTTGAAAAGGTTGGGCACCTTAGTGACAGATCCAGAGGGATTTCAAAGCTGATATGGGAAGTTGTTGCTACTCTTGAAGATAAAGATGGATAGTGGACTTCTTTCTACTCTTCTCCAGTTTTATGATCTGCTCTACCACTGTTTCACATTCCCTGATTATCAGCTAGTGCCCACACTAGAAGAGTATTCTCAGTTAATTGGATTGCCCATTCTTGAAGATTCTCCTTTTCCAATTGTGGAGAAGGACCCTAAAGAGCAAGATATTGCCAAAGCTACACGTTTGGGAGTGGTTGATATAAAAAAGAATCTAATTACAAAAGGAGGAGTCTTTGGGTTAAAAGCAGAATTCTTGGTTGAGAAAGCTCAGTATTATGCGGATCACTTAAGCATGGATGCATTCGAGGCTATTTTTGCCTTACTCATCTATGGTATCTTTTTGTTTCCAAGCTTTGAGAATTTTGTGGACCTCAATGCCATCAAAATTTTCTTGAAGAAGAATCATGTGCCTACATTGTTAGCAGACACATACCATTCTGTTCATCTGAGGAACTTTCACAATGGAGGAATGATCACTTGTTGCGCTCCTTTATTATACAAATGGTTCACTTCACACTTGCCCAAAGCCAACGGTTTTTAAGATCCAAAGAAAGGATGGTGGTCGCAAAAGATAATGGCTCTTACCCACTCCGATATTGATTGGTAATGATTATTGACAATTGTGGGGAATTCGACAATGTACCTCTTCTCAGCATTAATGGAGGGATCAGCTACAATCCAATACTCGCCCGCCGACAATTGGGATACCCTCTAAAGGACAAACCCAATAGTGTTCAAGTGGAAAATATTTTCTTCAAAGAGGGAGAAGATGGTCAAGGACTAAAAGGCAAGATTCTAGAGGCTTGGAAGCATCTACACAAGAAAGGGAAGAAGGATCTTGGAAGACTCAACTGTGTCTCTTTGGAACCTTACCTCCAATGGGTTTGAAAAAGAGCCATCACACTAAGGATGTCGTATCCTAAGCAAGAGCCTATGGATTTAAAGGAAGAAGCCCTTTAGTCTTCATGTTTGAAGAAGAAAAGTTGAAAATTGCTTTGGTTAAAGCACAACAAACTGAAGAAGCTTGGAAACACAAGTATAAAATAGTCGTCGAAGAAAATGCGGAGCTCCAGAGACAACTCCAGTTGAAAGATGAAGAAATCCTCTCTTGTAAGAAGAGGAAAGCACTAGAAGAACCTTATGAGCCTCAGTCTAATCCATGGAAGATAATTGTGGACAGACTCATCTTTGAGAAGACTCAGATGGAAAGAAAGATTGAGAAGCTCAATTTAAGGCTGCTAGGGGAACCTTGATAGGATTCATTTAGCTGTTGTTTAAAACTCTTGTAAGGGGAAACAATGTTTTGTAATTCGTTTTGTTAATCAATGAAATGGAGACTTCTGATATATCTAAGTTCCATGACAACCATTTGCATTTGCATTTGCACTTCTTCTAACCATTCAAGGAAATTCATTTTTTTCTTTTTTGCAGACAACAACATGGTAAGAAGAGACATGCTTCGGGTTCCAGATCTGAGGTTGGGCCGTCTAAGGATGTTAACAAGACTTGTCCGAAATCCTGCTGCTTTCATAGTCAAATATGGGGACCTATTGCCATTGATAAGTGCTCCGATCAACGAGCCCATGTTGCAAGCCTTGGTTGAATTCTATGATACAACCTATCACTGCTTTGTGTTTCCAGACTTTCAGTTACTCCCGACCCTCGAGGAGTATATTGCTTACTTAAAGATTCCATGGACTTTTACGCTCCCTTATGGAAAACCAAAGAAGAGGGACTTAGCTAAAGCCCTGCATATCAAGCTGGAAGACTTACCACCAATAAGAGCGAAAGGAGGGTGGTACGGAATGGATGCCAGACCTCTAACGGAGATGGCTGAGTATCATTATGAAAGCAGAAACCTAGGCATTTTTGAGGCGATCCTGGAATTACTAATATATGGACTGTATCTTTTTCCAAGCAGTTACGACTTCATCAGTGAAGAGGCGATCCGCCTCTTCATCATCAAAAGTCCGGTCAACACAATACTAGCTGACACTTATGTGGTCATCCACCGTTTCATCTTGTATGATTGTGGGCAATTCTCATGTTGTCTTGCACTACTCGATCGATGGTTTACTTCTCATCTGCCAAGGACTCATATCCTTTGGAGGCTTCCTACCAAAAGCGCATGGGTTTCTAAACTCGTCACTCTCAAACACCATGACATCACATGGTATGACACCAGCATCGGTGACCAAGTCATGATTCCTAGCTACAGAGATTTCCCCAATGTGCCCTCTCATTGGGATAGAAGGGGTGATCACCTATAATCCTATTCTTGCTCGGCGTCAACATGGGTATCCCACCGGACCAGAGCCCGAACCAGAACTGTTGAGGCCTTGCTTCTGTGAGACAGGTCGCAACCAAGAACTAGAAGATAATGCTCAATACGCTCAAAGAGATCCACACCTCTTGGGCCTAACTCCAATGGAGAATGCAAACTGTTTAACCACCAGGGGTACCTGCTATAGTCAAAAGAAATTGCCTTAAACATGTTCTACACTCATGACTATGAGATAACCATGGAGCCTGAGGTCCCCGTAACTAGGGAAGAGCTGAGATATGCTTTGATCAAGGCGCAAAGAGAAAACGAAGACCTGTGGGAGATTATCTGCCAGGACCAAGTTCATGTCAGAGTCCAAGAAGGAGAAGGATCATCTTGTTAGATTGATCTTTGTTTCACCATTTCCCTGCTTTCCCTAAAAAAGGATTGAAATCCTGTTTGTTGCATTTACTTTCATTTTCCTTGTAAGAAAGGTCTTTCTTTTTAGCAAGGGTCACTCTATTGTAATAGATTTCCAGCTATCAAATGAAAAACGCTTTTTAAGCATGTCGTTACATGTTGGTCTAACTTTTTTTGTTTGTAAACGAAAAATTTGAGTTTCCTTGAATGGTTTATGCACCCGCATTTGCATTTGCATGTCATCCTGCATCAGTCCTGCATTTGGGTTTCGCAGCTCATCCTTTGTTCTTGTTCAGAGAGAGAGGAGATAAGGAGTCACGCTGAGTACCCACAGATACAACACACGGTCCCAAGCTCAAAAGAAGATGGCAGATAACAACCAGAGGTTCGATCAAATGGATAATGACATTGAAGGGATCAAAGGGGACGTCAGCCAGATCATGGAAGTCCTCAACATAATCAAAGAAAAAATGGATACGCAACCTACAGTGATCTCCGAAGTTGCCACAGCAGCGGCCAATGTTACAATAGCTCCTGTTACTTCAGCAGAGTTTCCCTACGGCATGTCCCGGGATTTTGTGCCACCTTTCAACAACATGCAGTCTTCAAGTCTCAATCCCCTATTCGACTCAACAATCAGAAACCCTATTTTCATGCAAGCAGGTGGGCCTACCACAGTACGGCCAGTTTTTGCCAATCAATAACCAATCTTTGATATACCCGATGGATCTGAAGCTGAGGACGAAAAACACGAAAAATTAAGAGTGGAAATGGACATCATGGCCAAAAGGATGAGGGCCATTGAAGGAAATCATGTCTTTGGATCTGATGCCAAGGATCTATGTCTGGTATCTGGATTGGTGTTTCCTCAGAAATTTAAAATTCCAATCTTCGACAAATATGAGGGGACCACTTTTCCTAAAGTGCACCTAATCATGTATTGTAGGCGGATGGCTCCGTATATTGAAAACGATAAACTGTTAGTACACTTTTTCCAAGATAGTCTTAAAGGGGCTTCGGCTAAGTGGTATCTCGGTTTAGATCAAGCGAAAATCCACAGTTTCCAAGACCTTTCAGATGCTTTTATTCAATAGTACAAGTATAACATGAACCTAGCTCCCGACCGCCATCAGCTTCTCAGCATGACGCAGAAAAATACTGAAACCTTTAAGGAGTATGCGCAAAGATGGCGCGGAACTGCAGCACAAGTAGAGCCTCCCCTTACTGAAAAGGAGTTGGCAGATTGGTTTGTGGATACGGTTCTACCAGAATTCTATGAACGTTTGATCAGCAGTGTTACAACAAATTTCTCTGATATTGTGGTAGTGGGAGTCAAGGTGGAAGCAGGTTTAAAGAGTGGAAAAGTGACCACTCCAAATATTACCTCAAGCGCCAGCACGACAAAGAAGCCAGTAAGCACTTTCCACAAAAAGAAAGAGGGAGAGGTGAGTGCAATCACATATGGAAAGAAAGCACAAAGCTCACGAAGTCACCACCAACAGTACCAACCATCATATGTGGCGGCAGTGACCCTGGTTTTTCAACCTTCATCACAGCTTGGTCCCCAGCCTGGGGCATCCAGCAATCAGCACCAGTATCAGCCTGGCAATCAGCAACATTATCGCGCCAATAATCAGCAACAATACCAGCAGCCGCAGGGTCAACAACCTCAGAACAGGGCCCCGAGAGCAAATTATCAAGCAAATAGGCCAAAGATACAGCCTATTCCAATGAGTTACACCGACCTGTTTCCCATGCTAATAGAAAGAGGGCTGGTTAAAACAAGAAAATTAGGTTCTCCACCTAATCCACTCCCGTTCTATTACAATGCAAATGCTCGTTGCCCATTTCACGAGAACGCTCCAGTCCACGATCTCAAAGGTTGCTTCGCCCTCCAGCATCTAGTTCGTGAACTAATTGAAAAGAGAATTCTATCCTTCAAAGATAATCACCCCAACATAAAGAGCAACCCTCTTCCAAATCATGATGGAGTCAACGCCATTACTGAAGAAGGGGAGGGACAGAAGACAAGAAAGTTACTATTGTTGGTGAGATCAAAGTGCCATTAGCAGACCTACACAAACGCCTCGCTCAGGCATGGTCACTCAAGACATCTCACGAAGATTGCAAAGAATGTATGCTGAATCCTGAGGGTTGTGACGCTGTGAAAAAGGACATTCGGGCTATGATTAAACAAGGTATGATAGAAATCACCCATCGGAAAAAGAAAGAAGATGTGGCGGTCATCGAACCTGTGTTTAACATACCAGGAGAGCCTAACAAAAGAGCCGTATTCAGAGATGATAACAGTAACAAAAACTACAAGAACGTTCGGCCAGTATTTCGCGATGATGCACCCCCGAAATTCGGGAGGGGACAGACTAGGTTTGAGCCGAGGGGAGGATCCAAGCCTCACCCAAGAGCCGTAACACCAAAACAAGACTATTCATGGTGTTAGGGGATTTTCAAAGAAAAGAAACCAGCAAGTGTGGCCAACATTGCCAGTGGAAGCAAAATGACCCGGAGTGGTCGCGTCTACCAATCTCGAACATATAATGAGACTCCTCCACCAACAGTTTCTGTTCAAAAAACTCCTGTTCCTCAGAAGCCTGCTCCAGAGGCAGTCGCCGCCAAAGAACCTTTAGTTAGAGGAAAAGAAAGTCTCAAGAACGATGAAGAAGAATTCTTGAGAATCATTCGACGAAGTGATTACAGGGTAGTGGACCAACTAAACTAAACACCCTCCAAGATCTCAGTCATGGCTTTGCTTTTGAGCTCTCCAGCACACCGCTAGGAGACACGGGATCAGCACTTAACGTAATGCCTAAAAGGACTTTGGCCAAACAGGCATATCAAGGTGCTACCATGAGACCAACTTCTCTTATAGTCAAGGCATTTGACGGATCCAGGAGAACCGTGATAGGAGAAGTTGATCTTCCTATCCTAATTGGACCACAAATCTTCGAAGTCACCTTCCAGGTGATGGACATAAATCCGGTCTACAGTTGCCTATTGGGAAGACCATGGATTCACACAGTTGGCGCTGTCACTTCCACTCTCCACCAAAAAATGAAGTTTGTTGTGAATGACGAGTTAGTCATTGTCCATGGAGAAGAAGACTTAATGGTGAGCAACTTGTCATCATTCCGGTATATTGAGGCTGATGAAGATTCCCTCGAAACGTCCTTCCAAGCACTAGAAATAGCTCACGCTGTTCTAGTTGATGAATCAGACATAACCCGTGGGCCATCATTTACCTCTGCTCAAAGTATTAAGGTAGCACTGAAAGCTGGAGTCCCATTGGGATAGGGATAGGTCATCGAAGTCAATACTCGAGCCAAAAATGATCGACAAGGGTTGGGTTACAAACCAACTCCAGAAGGCGAGCCAGAAGAAAGCACCATGAAGAAGAAGTCTTTGAATGAGATATTCACCTGTGGCGGCGTGCAAGTCAATGCCGTTATTGCTGAAGATGAAGATGGTGATCTGGATCATCTAATAATTAGGGGAGGAGCAGCGTTACGCAATTGGGAGGCTGTGGAAGTTCCCATCTTTTTACCTTTAGAGTAATTCACTCTGCTTGTTAGCTTTGTGTTTTTCTTTAAAAATTCCTGGTCTTGCCCAAGGCCTGCGAATTATTTTGTATTGGGCCACTTTGCAAAATTTGAAAATCATTAATGAAAAAGTGTTTTTGTTAAAACTCTTGCTATTTGTTTTGCGCATCATTTTCACTCTTTGTGTTAAAAGAAAAATGGCAATCTTTTTTGGAAAAAAAAAACAACCCTTCATCTGCATGTCTGTGTGTGTGCCTAATTGTTCCAAAATAAAACGTGCAGAATACCTCCATCAACCACAGAATCCTATGATCCTTCGGTTCCTTCTACTAGCGGTTCATTTGTCTTTCAAGCTGAAGAAGAGAATGACGAAGAGTGAGAAGTCCCCGAAGAGTTGAAGAGAATGGCTGGATACGAAGATGTTTATCTCCAAACCCATAAAGAGCAGACTGAAGTCATCAACTTAGGGTCAGAGGAAGACAAAAGAGAAGTCAAGATCGGAGCATCATTAAGGCCAGAAATCAAAAACAAGCTGATAACAATCCTCAGAGATTTTGTTGACGTATTTGCTTGGTCCTACCAAGATATGCCAGGGTTGGATACCGATATTGTCATGCACAAGCTCCCCCTGAAGCCAGAATGTCCTCCGGTTAAACAAAAGCTTCACAGGTCGAGACCAGACATGGCGCTTAAAATCCGAGATAAGGTCAAAAAGCAAATTGATTACGGCTTTTTAGCAGTATCCAAGTATCCAGAATGGGTGGCAAACATTGTGGACTTTTAGAATACACTTCAAGCACGTACCAAGAGCAGAAAATCATATTACCGATGCGCTACCCATGATGGCATCAATGTGGAAGGTCCAGTTTGTCAACGAGGCACCTCTGATTCGCATCGAAAGAAGGACAGTACCCGCATACGTCATGGCAATAGACGAAGAATCTGATGAGAAGCCATGGTTTCAAGATATCAAGAATTTCCTCCAAAATCAAGAGTATCCCGCTGACGCGTCCACAATTGACAAAAGAGAAATACGAAGATTGTCATCTAAATTCTTCATCAGTAATGGTACCTTGTACAAGAGAAATCATGACATGGTCTTACTCCGATGTGTCGCTGAAAACGAGGCAAATCTCATAATGACCAAAGTACACGAAGGAACCTTCGGAACCCATGCGAATGGCCACGCCATGGCTAAGAAAATCTTAAGAGCAGGCTACTTCTGGTTAACTTTGGAGACGGACTGCATACTCTTCGCTCGAAAGTGTCATGAATGTCAAGTTTATGCCGATAAAGTGCATGTCCCTCCACATCCTCTCAATGTGATGACATCACCTTGGCCTTTTGCAATGTGGGGCATAGACATGATTGGGCAATAGAGCCAAAAGCTTCCAACGACCATCGCTTCATCCTTGTCGCAATCGATTATTTCACCAAATGGGTGGAAGCAGCATCGTATGTAAATGTCACAAAGCAAGTGGTTGCTCGCTTCATCAAAAAGGATATCGTCTGCCGATATGGTATCCCTAACCAGATCATCACTGACAACGGGTCGAATCTGAACAACAAAACGATGAAGGAACTTTGTGACGATTTCAAGATCAAACATCACAATTAGTCTCCTTACATACCTAAGATGAATGGCGCAGTTGAAGCTGCAAACAAAAACATCAAAAAGATAATACAAAAGATTGTCGTAACTTACAAAGATTGGCACGAGATGCTACCATTTGCTTTGCACGGATACCGAACATCGGTGCGCACTTCGACAGGGGAAACTCCCTTTTCCTTAGTGTATGGGATGGACGTTGTGCTACCCATTGAAGTCAAAATACCTTCCTTGAAGATCTTGGCGGAAGCAAAGCTTGATGATGACGAATGGATAAAAGAAAGATTCGACTCGTTGAACCTCATTGACGAAAAAAGAATGACGGTCATGTGTCACAGTCAAATCTATCAACAAAGGATGATCAGAGCGTTTAACAAAAAGGTTCGTCCCAAAGAGTATAGGGAAGGAGAGCTTGTGCTTAGAAAGATCCTGCCAACTCAAAAGGATATGTGTGGCAAGTAGATGCCCAACTATGACGGCCCTTTTGTTGTAAAGACTGTCTTCTCCAGAGGATCTCTGATTCTCGAAACTATGGATGGCGAACAACTCAAGTATCCCATCAACTCAGACGCAGTGAGAAAATACTACGCCTGAAACGAAATACCTAGAAAGGAGATTTTAGTGCTTCATCAAGATGAAAGCCCAATGTGTGAAAGCTAGCAGACGCCGGAGCAGAGTCTTGTGCAAGATATCAAAAAAGGGTTAATGCCTGTCATTCTCATCAGAAGCAGCGAAGCAAGTGAACTGGCAGTCAGAAGGACCGGGTTAATATGGGATTCTGTAACCTTTTTTTTGTTTTCCGTTTTTCAAACTTATAAAATTCCCAAGGCTTTGCCTTTTGTAAAGTTCTTGTCTATCAATAAAATCATGTTTTTGGCCAAATCATTGTTATGATCCGCTGTTTTTGTTATGCAATTTCACTTATTTGTTAATAAGAATTTTCATGAAAGCAAAGTGTTTTGAAAAACTTAAAGTATTGTTTTAAAAAGGCAGCACGATTTGACAAAATGATTGAAAAATTTTAGAGGTAATATGATGATATTACACAGTTCTCAAAGTTGTGGAAGCTGTTGTTACCGTTGACCAAGCTAGATGTGTCCGACAGCAGTTCTAACTCTTAAGCTAAGACTTCTTCTCTACAGAATTACGAGGATATTATTGAGAAAATATCGTTATCTACACCGAAAAGAAAGTGTCGCCCGATTTGAGGCGTTTTGAAACTCAGCATGACGAGTTCTCTCTTTGTTTTGTTTTCCTTTGTTCCTACGGGTCGGTCTGCATCTTACATACAACATCATGTCAACAGACACATTTGTTTGCATTTCTGGTTTTGGTTTTTACCTGTTTAGGTTGTTGCCTTTGAGATCCTTTGGTCGTTACCTTTATCTTCGATTTCATGTTACAAAATTCGCTTCAAAGTTGACATCCTGGGGTTTCCTTATTTTCTCTAGGAAGCTGGTGGTGACTAGCAGTATCCCATTTACACAAACAGGGGGTTGTTACCGATTTTCATCTTTGATTTGGTCGTCACCAATAAACTTTGAAAGACTAGTGGTCACTAGCACACGTTCAGAACTAATTACGTCTGGTACCGTAATTCGGGCGTTACTAGTCTTTCTGAATCTAGTCGTTACTAGTATTACCTTCAGACCCAATTGTTATTAGTACCTTTGATTCGGTTATTACCAATCTCTATAAGTCTAGTGGTCACTAGCCTCATTTGGAAAATCTAGTGGTTACTAGCATTATCCAGAACCAATCTTTATTCGTATACCTGAGTTGGTCATCACCATTTAGCCTAAGTCCAATGATTATTGGCATCGCTTAAAGCAGATTGTTATCATCACTTTGGTCTGGTCGTTACCAAACTCTTTGAAAATCCAATGGTCATTGGTATCCCTGGATTCGGTCGTTACCAAATTCTCCAATTAAGTCTAGTGGTTACTAGCATCATCCAAAACTAATTGTTATTGGTATATCCTGATTTTGTTATCACCAGTCCCCTCTAAATCTGGTGGTTACTGGCGTTGTTTGAAAACTAATCGTTATTAGTGCCGAAAGTTGATTGTTACCAACTTCCTCAGCCAAAGTCCTGTTGCTCTAACAACATTGTTTGGAATTCCCAATCTTAATTGGATTTTCGATTTGGTCGTTACCATATCCTTAGGAAGTCTGGTAATGTTTAACACTTCTTGGAAATTGTTATTGATTAGGTCGTCACTATATCCCCAGTAAGTCTAGCGGAAACTAGCACTGTTTGAAGTTATTCGTGGTTCTGGTCGTCACCAGTCTCCCCTTTTGAAGCTTTTGCTCTTCCATTCGAGTCTCGGAGAACTAGTGGATACTAGTTTCCCTGGCGTGTCCGGTCTTGTTTCTAACCTTTTCCTGAAGATCCCGTTTGAACTCTTCGGTATAGGAAATTTCTCATCTGGTTATCCCCAGTAAGATTCGTGTCTCCGTTCCGTCTTTTCCCCGGTGAAATTTTGCTTCCCCAGTAGGACTATTCCCCAGCAAAGTTCTCCCCAGTGAACCTTTCCCCAGTGTGGTTTGCATCTCTTTTCTTTCATTTCCCCAGTGAAGAATTGTCATCTTCCCCGGTGGACCTCCTTATCAGTTTATCTCCAGTAAGGTTCGTATCTCCTTTCCCCACTGAAGATGTGTCTTCCCTGGTGGAATTTGTGTTCCCCTGCGTGAAAGATTTCCTTGAGCAGCATCTTCAGTCATGTCTGAACTATCTTGCTTACTTCACTTGGAATCTTTCCTCAGCCTGTTGGGTCCCTCGTGAGTGGTTACTCGTCGTATTGACCGTTCTTTTATTTTTTGCTCGTGTGTCTGCGTCCGTCTTGCATTCAAGCATCATGTAGAATCATTTAGATTCATGGCATGTTCGCATTTGTCCTTTTTCATACCATCGGATCTAAGGGACAAAATTTCTGGTTTGCTATATTTAAATACCTTTCACTACGATTCTATTAGGATTGTCATCTCTCATTACCATCTAGTGAAGATATTTAAATAGGGGCAACTGTTGCACCCCAAATTTTAACCCTTTAGATCCTCATCATCATTTTAGGATCATATTCATTTGATTAACTAACCTTAACCCATTTTCAGTTTATCTTTGTTAAGATGCAGATGAATTAGGGTACCATACCGTCAAAATCGAAACATCGAGGGTTTGATCAATCAATGTTTTGGATTGATCCAACTTCAAACAAGATTAAGGATGATACATTGGACCAAGAATGAGTGAAATTTGAGGTGGTCACCCGGGAATTGAGAACAGTGCAATTTGAGATACCCGATTAGGGTTTTCGATCAGAAAAAGTCAACTATAGTTTTACTTTTGATTCAAAGAGTATTTCAATGGTGGGATCAAGGTCCCTTAAGCTCTTATGGCTTATTAAAGTCCATCCAAAGAGTTTCAAGTCCTGAGGATGTCCGGATCATCAACGGGCGACTCGGTAGACACCGATCAATCGAACGGTTGACCGAAAAGTCAAATCTTCAACAATAAGGAATTTGACTTCAAGATGTGAATCAAAAATGTTCCTTATATCATATTACACCTCCCCATAAAATTTCATGACCATTGGATCAAGGGTTGAGAAGTAATTGCAAAAATCGGGAATTAGGGTTTCGAAAGGGGCAAGACCATAACTCCTCAACCACACATCCAATTGAAGTGGTTCAAATATAATTAGAAATCTCTTGGCAAATCCTACAAAAGCCTCAAAGTGGTCCATGATCAAAAAATGCATGGAATTAGAGTTATAGCAAAATTCACTTTTGAAGGGAAAATAACTTAGAAAATTTCTAAGTTATTTAACACTTGTAAGTGATTCTTTCAGAACTTTGAAGGGTTTTTCAACCTAGTTCCATCAAGAATTTGGAAATTCCCAAAACATGAAAGTTGTATAGCTACTTAAGGGCTTTCCAAATTATGGTAGAACTCCTCAATAGCATGTTTGAGCAGGAAGTTATGCACCATAGAAGTTGGGTCTGCCACACTTAGAACCACTTTGTCAAAACTTCTCAAAATCAGATTTTCGCCATATCATCCATTCTCAGCCCTTGGATTGTAATTCAAACTGATAATGTGAGGTGTGGATAAGGAGAAAACCAGAAAATAATTTGGTTTGATGAGCATTGCAAGTTGATAGCAAGTTGATATTAAAATAATCATAAAAGGGAGGAAAGATAAACTTTTCCCCAAGGATGTGGCAGCTGCAGCTCCCTACCTCTCTAGCTTCATTTCAAGTCACCTCACTCCTTCATATCAGCTGGTTTTGCTTGCATTGAGCCTTGGAATTGATGTGGAGATGGCTGCCACTAGATTTGGAAAGATTTTCTTCCAAGACTCCCTCCAAAAATGGAAAAAACCAAATCAGCCCTCACCCTCATTTCTCCTATAAATAGAGGCCTCCTCTATGAGCTCAAACACACCAGAGCAATATCATAAAACCACAGCTCTCACTCTCCTCTCATTCATCAAGAATCCTAAAATCTTCAAAACTTCCATTTCCACCAAAAAACTGTCTTGAGCAAAACTCTGCTCAAGACTAGTTCCATCCCTTCCAAACTTCTAAAAAGCACCCATACAATCTTTTAATGTCATATAGAAGGTGTCCATACCTTTAAACCTTCAAAAACTATCAAATTGCTAAAAGTCAACTTTCACACTAAGAAAGTTTGACCACAACCACCAAAACTTGCCAAATCTTGGTCTAAGCTTTTTCTTGTTGATCTAACCATCTACACACCTCCCATACATCATATTATAACTGTCTAAGGCATTAAAAACCAGATGGAAAAGAATGAGCACCTATGGGTTTCTAAGCTTCTTAGCTTATTCAAGACTTGTCTACAAGAGGTATGTGACATTCACACCCTTTCTTGATCATACATTATCATTTTGGTTTGATTTTGGTGAAAATGTACCATTGCTGCCCCACTTTAGTTCTTGGTCAAGAACTTTTTCTTCATGACTATGCTACTTGTGTTTGATAGTGTATTTTCATTTGTAAATGATGTATTGGTGATGTGTTACCAAGTTTATACTTTGATATCGTGAACAACTTTTTTTTTTAAGTTTTGGTTATGTGGTAGTTTTGTGGATCCAATATTGAAATATTGATGAACTTGCCCTAGGCTTGTTAGTTTTAGTTCATTAGTAATATTTGGATTAACTTGTAGATTACTCATAGATCCCCCTGCCCTTGATCATGTTTGAATCAATGTGGCTCATGTTTTCACATTATACTATTGTTTATGTCATTCTAGCTACCATGAGTTGTGTTGGACGGTTGTGCTTACCATGTTTGTATCCCATTGTTCTAAATCATGATTTAATGCTTACATAATCTTGCTCATGATGTTTTGCTTGGTAGAAATATGATAAGCATGAGATTTGAACTTTGAGTCTTGTTGTGAGATTCTATTGTTGTTTTTGCTGTCAAAACTTGGTTTTACATATCATTTCTATTTTGGATCAGTGGTTGCTTGATATTAAGATTGTGGACTCATTTGTCATCATGTTTTGAGATTGTATGAGGTACTTGTAAGATCAAAATCTCCATTATGTGCTCAAACTGTTTTGGTTCCTTCACTTGCATTTTCAAATATCATGATACCACCAACACCTCATATCCTGTTTCAATTGCATTATACATGATCTATATGCATAATATCACTTCTTTACTCATTTGAAATTTGTGTATGCTACCAAATCTTCCCATCTGTCATGGACTGGCCAGCTGCCTTAGCATGTTATTGTTTGTACATTTCTTAAGCTTTAACATGTCTCCTTTTGTGTGATGATATTTTGAACTGGTGGGTGAGCATTGAAATGTCTATTATCACTTTTGTGATGTGTGTGTGCTATTGCTTTGGTTTTAAAACTTCTCAATTTGAAAAACTGCCCTGCTGCCACATAAACTCACCAAAGACAGTTTTTCATACTAAATACCACAACATGCCAATTTTCATCCCAATTGTCCTATGCTTATTTTGTGACTTGAAATTCATTCCTTGTCATAATTGTGATGTGTGCACACTAATAATTTGATCTCTTCTTACCTATTTTCATAATTCCACTCACAATTGCATTTTCACACCAAAATGTATCACAACATACCCAAATTGCTTCTCTGTGTGTGTATACCTATCATTTTGAGTTGTTACTCATTCAGATGCATGATTATAAGATGAGAGGATGATTGGACTAACCTATATGTGCCTCTTTTCTTGTTTCACCCTCAAATTGCATTTTTTAAACCAAATTCACCATGACCATACTAAATTCTTGCTTGCTTGCAATATGCTTATGTTCTGAGTTGTAACTCATCCTTTCATACATATATGATGTGTGTGTGCAGTATTTGTCAACTTGAGACCATTAATTATAGCTAGACCAAGTTTGTGCCATTTTGCTGCCAACAGTTTTGAAAACCACTAGGGCACACACTTTACTTTTTGTTGGTTTGATTTGTCTTAGGATAACTCATTCATTGTTAGGCCTCTAGTATCATTTGAAACTTGTATGTGCATAAATCAACCATTCTTTGTATGTTTCACTCCTCCGTCATGACAGCCCCTCACATATGTTTGATGCAAAATGCAACTTGATAGCCATCTTCTGGTTCTGTGTATTCCATGATCATTTCAAGTGTTACCATCATCCCCTAATATATTTAAAACTTGTGTGTGGCATTTTTCTGATCTCAAAGTTGTTCCAATCTTGTATGGTTTCAAATATTACATTTTGTGTGTTATGAAAGCAGTTGATAGTGGAGTTTCATTCCTATGATGTTTTAGGCCAACTTTGAGGCATAGACATACTTTGTATTATGGTTTGAGCTTGTGTGTGGAACTGATTCAAACAGATTATGCTCTCTCCTTGATTTTGGCTGTCAAACTTGCATCTTCCCTTTCTAACTTTACTTGGCATGACAGTTATGAATTTAGGTTTGACATTTTGGTTTGTATCTTCTTTGTTCTCATATTTCATTCTATATGTTGTGCTTCATGTTTGCATTAATTCTGATATGAATAAATGAATCCAATTCTTACCTTGCTTTTATGTCAAAATCTGGACAGCAGCAGTATCTTACCATACCATTGCAGTTTGATGTGTTTTTCTTTAATTCATTGCTGTTGGATTGTTATCACTGCCTTAGACTCACTTATGATCATGATTGTCTCTTGTTCACACTTAATTGCATCAAATTGCATCTCAAAAATGCCATTATGCTTGTCTTCACAGCTTGCCTGGTCCACACACCACAATTGCAATCCATGAATCACTTTCCTTTCCTTTAATTTATGTTTGAGCCATGAGTGTATAGTACCCCTGTTGTGACATATGAAACTGGTATGCAGTACCATTTACATGTGTTTGAACTCATAGTGGATGTTGGTTTCCAAAATGCATCTCATGTGCAAAATCATTTTTCCAATCTGCTAGGACAGTTTTTGCTGCACTTCCATGCTTCATTTTGCAATTCATGGCCAATTCCATCCATATTAATTTGTGCTTGAGTTTTAAATTTGTTATGACATGTTTAGGTTGTATTCAATGCCCCTTGTTGGATTTGAACTCAGATTTGATATGTGGTTTTCCAAATGCAACTCATATCACCAAACTTGCAACTTACAAGCCATTTCTATTTCAACTTATTCTGTAGCTGACCTTTAAGTGTAGAATGCCTAGTTGATATGTTGGAAGATTGTGTGTGTGATCTGTTTCACTCAAATGTGCACAAAACATGAATTGAATGTCATCATGCATCTTAAGTGTCCATTTGCATCTTCTATCTAATTTTAAATTAAGAGCACAATTTCACAATTCTAATGTCACCACTGTATTCCTCATTTAAAAATACACAAGTTAGACTAAGATTTCATCCAATTCCATGGAGTTTTGACTGAGTTTTGATTCTTCACGCATTTGCCATTTTGGTTGTTTATGTTTTGGCCCAGAAATTCATGAAAGCGTGCTTTATGTGTTTTTAGGGGTGGCTATATCAACGGATGTATAGCCACCCCAGTGGTAGAAACCTTACTAATTCATGCGCCTTTCACTTGCCAAACTAGGGTTCGATCCTTGGATCAACCCTTTTTGCTGTTTTTATTTTCAATCATGTTTGATTTATTTTTCTTTTTTTCTCTTCCATTTCCTACCAGCGCGCGCGTGTGTGGCTTGTTGGTTGTTGTTGCGTGTTGGTAGCTAAAGGGCCTGGGTTCAATTCCCAGCTTGGCCCTTTCTCTTTTTTTTTACTTGTTTATTTGTTTTATTGTCATAATTCATTCAAAACTTCCAAATTTCATAATTGGTTCATATTTTATCATTTTTGATCCATTCCTTTTGCAACATGTTCATGACAATGTCTAGTTTTATTTAATGTAAAAATATTTCAAATTGCTTGTGGTCACAATGCCTTTTACTCACTTGAAAGTTGGTTTATTTTCAAGATTGTTATCTTGCATATCATTGAATTATGTTTCATGCCATGTTTAATTTATCTTGTGAGATTTATTGATGATTGACTCCTTTATGTTAGTTAACATGCTAGGGTTTACTCTCCCTTGATTGTCACCAAAGTCCCATGATCTTATATTGTTTTCCTCCTAAATTATGAGGTTTAAACTGATTTAATTATATTTGATTGTCATCTATGCACATTGTTATCACATTTACTATGCTTTGAACTTATGACATGCCTACTTTCAAATTGTGATTTATTCATATGATTTTTACTTTTATCATGCTTCAATCTTTGTTAAGATATGCCCTAAATCTTTGTTAAGATGATTGACTATTGGTTGTAACCCTTGATATCATTTGAAGTATATGCTCATTGTAATTTGCATGCTTACTTGTCTTGATCTTATCTCATATTGCTCATTTGTAATCTTGCTTTGTTAAGTATTGCTTCCCCAAGTGATGGAACTTTCGAGTTCTCATCCAAGTTGTCTCCCCCTCTCTTCTTCCAAAGGAAAAGTCTCTCCCTTAACCTTTGTGTCATTGGATAGCTCATTTACCCCTCCCTTCACTTTGTGAAGTCATCTTCAACCCTAACTTAGTTAAGTTAGAACATTTAAACCATTAGACTTGGCTTCAAGTCTAGAAAACTCACCTACACTAGGAGTGTTCTTCAAATAGAACCCTAGGATAGAGTTTGTAAACTCTATGTAAGAATCATAGCAATGATTACTTACTCCCATTTTGAGTGTTTAACATAGATCTAGAGAGTTTGGATAAACTCTACACTTATGTTTGTCCCCCTTGGAACCTTGATCATAATCAAGTGATCTTTAACCCTAGTAAGGTGAACTACGATTGCTCTTATTCTATTCTAGTTAGGATACGTAGGCAGAGGACGCGACGTCTTTGCGAGCAAGTTTAGAAACTATCTTTAGGTTTTAACCTACACTTTTACCAATCCCAATCCATAGCAAACATTTAGCAAACTTAGCATGCAAACAAACAAAAGGTTCCTATAGAGTACTACAAATGTTTAGGATGTGAAATACCTACCCTATGCATAACCAACCCCCGATCCCCGAATCTCTTAGCGTTGTTGTTACATCGCGAAAAGGGTTTTTCTTTCTTTAGACCTTTCCTTTGGATAAATTAAAGCCCGATTGTGAATTTAAGAATTAAGATTCAAGTTAATCAATAGCTTGATATCACGATTCTCACCGCAACACCTGTCAGGGAAGAACTTCAAACCCAACCCACTGAAGATACACAATCAATCTGCTAGGAATGGCTACACTCTGTCAGGGATATCAATCTCGACTTGTTGAGGATAATCTTGATCATACTCTGATAAAGGATAGGTGCCATCTTAACCTGTTGCAATCTAAACTGCTGAGGAGAAACAAACTCAAAATGCACATCTCTGCTGGCAAGACATTCCTGATTCAACAACCTCAATACAGGGAATACAGAATCTCAACTAATAAGGAGTGAAGTCAATCAAGCCTCGTATCGGGGAACATGACAACATGGGAGTCACTGAGAATTATCGTGCCAGGTATATTTAGGTTTTTTCTGGTTTTAGGGATGGGAAAAAGTTTTATGGTGACATGGATTTATTTCTGGCTACCAACAAAATGGATTTTAGAGGGAGAACACTAGACGAGAACTAGTATTCAAGGGTGGAGTACCAGACGAGAACTAGTGGTACAAGGGTTTAAGTTGTCAGACGAGAACTGACTTTTGGTTTTAGTATCAGACGGGAACTGATTTCTGGTTTGCCAGACGAGAACTAGACTTTAAAACTATGTTAGCCAAACGAGAACTGGTTAAACAGTAGGTTAAAGAAAGGGTGACCAGACGGGAACTGGTTTAAAAGCTGACATGCACCAGACGAGAACTGGTGGTTAAGGAAAGGGTGACCAGGCGAGAACTGGTTAAAAGATGACAAGTACCAAACGAGGACTGGTATTCTAAGAAAGGTGGACCAGACGAGAACTGGTTACCGGTTTGCCAGACGAGAACTGGGCTTTGGATGTTTGCCAGACGAGAATTGGGCTTTGGAAATGACTTTGGTTACATGGTAGGTAACAGATTTAGGCTATAGGATAACGATCCAATGACAGCAAGGCTTTTTCGGAAGGTTAAGGTTATTTGATGAGGGTAATGACATGATTCCCTGACACTAAACTCTTGCTGGGGAGAGCAGACTAACTTGAACAACTTGCCCTAGTCTGATCTCTGGGAAAGTTCAGAAAGTAGCTTGCCATGAGACAACCTCGAGATGGCTTGCCCCAGAATCCGTACATCAAAAGGATTCGTCCTTGATTAACCAACTCTCACCATGGTTGACTTCAATATACTCTTGAAATGGTGTGCCCCTGAATGAGCGTTGAAGCGACTTAACCTGATTTGATTGAATACCGGAGGGATCCGCCCTCAACTTACAGAAACTCTGGGCGATTGCCCTTGATTAGGTCTCGAGATGATTCACTACTGATCAACTGCTTCTTGAATAAACTGTCCCATAATCAACCGAAGCTTCGGGACTTGTCCTCAGACTAACTAATTCCAAACTCACTGGATGTCAATGCCCCAGATTCACAGGGTTTCAAAGTATACACAATTCTGATTCAGACTGTTGAACGATCTAGTCCTGTTCGATTATTCCCTATTTGAATTTCCTCCATGTTAACCACTAACGTACAATTAAAATTGTTTGCTCACGAATGGTAATTTTAATGCAGTGTTCATGCAGATTTTGAAAGGAATGTCACTTATCAAGTGTCATGATAGTGAGTGATGAATGAACCAAAAGTGCAAACGTAGTGCTGATTTGATTAGTGAAAAACATAACAAGGATATGATTAGAAAATCATGTAGGAGTCAGGTTACTCAACCTCATTGTGGTATGCCTTCAGAATAAACCCCGCTTCAATTAGGTCTTTTAAGGGTTGTATCGTGGTCGGGTTCACGGTTTATGAAACAAAGGATATTAGGCTCAACGTATGATTTGTACCCACCCCTTCTCCGTGATGATCTCCAATCTTAAGTTCAATTAACTCGGCACAAGCGTTCCCATCTCCAAAAGGTTTATTGAATGGTAGGAGTGATGGTTAAAGAACTCACAAGTCTTTTCGGAGTGACAGTTACTCCTCTTCGTGTTCGGTGTCTGTATCCACACGACTTTGCCCTTGTTTGAGGATTTTTCTTTTGAGATCCTTTCATTTTCATTATCTTAATTCCCTAATTTTTTCCTGGACTGACTCTTTTGAGTTCTCGTTGATTTTGAAGTCCAGCGGGATGCTCTAATTTTTGCCTAAGTATTTGCTTTCCAGCTTTTCTTTTCTTTTTACTTAGCGGGCTTTCTTTTTTCTTTTTTTTTTAAACAAGTCATGTGACACTGGCTGTCTTGATTTATTCGAAGGGATTATAACTGTCTCACTCCTGACTAGTGAGGTTTAACCATTGCGGCTGATGAGGTACAACCTTTTGAGAGGGATAAGATGTGATTGATCCTTGAAAGGAAACACTCCTCTATAAGATTTGAACGCTCGGTCAAGCTAACTGACAACTACCCTGCCCTGGGTTAAGATTTGAGGGTTGAAAACTCCAAAAGAAACTCCTACTTCTCGTCTTGAAGTGGTTAACTAGAGACTAAATCCTTATATCTCCGGTGTTTAGGGGATTTGAAACAATGCTTGTACATCATCAGCAGGGTTTTATCCGAAAGCATACAATCATCAGTTATGGGTATTCAGTTTTTGTCATCCTCCCTTCTTGCTAATCAATAGTGATAAAGTGGAGTGGATAAAAGTGCCAGTGTTTGTGGCGTGCAAAAAAATGAGCGAAAGCGACATGATTAATTCAGAAAAATGCAAATCACTTCATTAATATTACCATTCAAAACACAATGTTTAAAAGCAAGTAGTAACTAACATAAAAGAAACTACAAATGCAAATGATAAAAAGTCCAAGGACTGCCAATGTTGAGGACGTCTGCTTGTCTGGACCACTGGCTTCTGGAGATAAAACTCTGAATCTGCGAGCTCAGACAGCTGAGAGGTTGACATGAACAACCAAAACTCCTTCTGGAAAGGAAATGCACCCTTCGTCGATCAACTGCTGCACTTTTGCCTGAAAAGCTTTGCAATCTTCGGTTGAATGCCCTATAGATCCGCCATGACATCCACACTGAGCATGGGGATCGTACCCTGGAGGGTAAGGTTCTGGCACTGGCTTAAGAGCTTTAGGTTCCACCAAAGAATTCTGAATCAGATGTGGCAAAAGCTGGTCATACGACACAGGAACTGGATGAAAAGGAGCAGTCCTTCTTTCTAAGTTGTTACGAGGCCTGTTCTGATTCTGACGCTGATTCTGATAACCTCGGCCACGGGCTTGGTGATTTGCATGAGGAGTGACCCGAAGTTTCTGATGTGGTGCCCTAGGCACAGTTGTCTGTCCAGAATAACGAGACACAGAAGATACTGACCGCTGAGAAGATGAAGAACCAAAAGATTTCATCGATTCATCTTAAGAATATCCAACATCTGTCATGACTGCATTGACCGCAGTTTTGTCTTCAGCTTGAAAGCTACAGAGAGATTCGGTTTCACCAGCCTGACCGCTTGAAACATTCTGAATTCTTCCAGTTTTTACGCCATACTCAATACGTTCTCCTGCTCTTACCAATTCAGAGAAATTTGGTGCAATCCCAAGCATTCTTTCGAAGTACAGGCTCTGCAAGGAGTTTACGAACATGTTTGTTAACTCTCGATCTAGAAGCGGTGGTTGCACTCTGGAAGCAAATTCTCTCCATCTTTGAACATACTTCCTGAAAGGTTCATTATTCTCTTGAGACAATTCTTGCAACTGCATGCGACTAGGAGCCATGTCCAGATTATAGTCATACTGTTTCAAAAAAGCCTTGGCTAAATCCACCCATGATCAGATCTGATTACTCTCCAACTGCATATACCAACTCAGAGATGCCCCAATCAGACTGTCTTGAAAACAGTGGATCATCAACTTGTCGTCGTGTACCAACAAAGTCATTCTTCTGCAGAACATCACCAAGTGTTGCCTCGGGCAGCTATCCCCTTTGTACTTTTCAAACCTCGGTGCTTTGAATTTCGGAGGTAACACTAGGCCAGAAACCAGACACATGTCTGAAGCATTGAAACCAACAGTATCTTTAACTTCCAAGGCCTTGAATCTTTCATCCAATGCATGAAACCTTTTAGCATACTGAAAAGCTCTTGGGTCATGAATCTTCATTATCGGAACCTGTCTTCTGGAAGTCAACACAGAGGAAACAACATCATGATAATCTGAAGTATCAAGAGAAGAAGAACGTTCACTTCGGACAATAGACAATTCATGTAGATCCAGGTCTTCAACAGAAGGCTGCACAGATTGAGCTACAGTAAGGTTGCTCGCTTGCGGAAAGTCTTCATCGGATAGAGAACCATACAGAGGATTGGTCGTTACAATAAAACCTGACAAGGTATCAACAATTTGGAGATCAATCCCTGACATAGCTACTAACAACTTTACTACTTGACACTGCTTGATTCTACTTCAACCCACTTGGTCGTCTTCAACAATCACCACTTGCTTAGAACGGACACCGGGGAATTACCTTCTGAGTCAAAACAAAGGCTGGATAAGAGCTCTGGCTAGATGAAGAATGATATGCAAAAAGATGGAAAGATGCTTATGCAAATGCAATGCAAGATGCAGCAAACACGGGATCACAACCCCACAAAGTTCTGAATACTGATGCGCTGCTGACTGAGTAAGTTCGCTCTGAAGAGAGAAACCAAAATACCGGGTTGGATAGAAGTTAAGTTTCTTGCAAGAACCCTCTCACTCACGGGTATGGACCTAAACTGACAAGGTACGACATCCTATGTGTTCATCAGCGTCACAGACTTTCAAGAAATGATGATACGTTCACCAATTCTGGTTTAGCATCATAATCTCTTGAAGAGTCCTCACTTAGCTGACTCACAAGTGATCGTTCCCCAGAGTCGACAACCCTCAGACCCAAAATCTCTTCGAGCCCAAAGGGACAGAAAAGAAATCATCAAAGAGAATCTTGTTCGAGCGCGAATTTCATGGTGAACTAGTATGAGCAAAGCAAGCACATCCACCACTACTCCCCACTACTAATTCTATGTGTGTACTCAAGCTTGGGTTTTGGCTTATCTCTCAAAGGAACAACCACCCAACAGTACAACAGCAACAAATAATAATATAGTGCGGAAAATGTAAATACAGCAATATACAAAATACAACACACAAATATACACACTGTCGCTACCGCGAAAATAAGGTGCCGGCAAAACAGAAGAGTCGCCACCTTTCGTTATTTATCCCTCAGAACGGGAAAGGAAACGATTGGAAAAACCTGACGAAAAGGTATAAGACAAGGTCATCGCAACCATTGTCTGGGTTCGGGAGTCGGTTACGCAAGGGGAAGATATTAGCACCCCTCACGTCCATCGTACTCGATGGGATCCACGCTTGTTGTGTTTATCTGACGGGTTGGTTTTACTATCTACCTATCAAGGATGGCTCAAAAAGAAAAGAAAATGACTCGGCAAAGCGTCGCACTTTATGCCTACTATTCTCATCAGAGAATGAGAAATCAGAGTCAACGTAGTTCAGCTAACTATGGGTTACGGGGAAGGTGGCTCGCCAATACGTCAGTATTGTGCCTACGTACTCTCAACAGGTATGAGAGATCAGAGCTTACGTAGTTCGGGATAATACGGATTACGGGAATTCAAATTCATCTGTTTTATCGAGTAGGGTTAACAAACAGTTCCAGCAGTTTGGCGTACGCAGCTCGACCCTTGGAGACTTAAGCGTTACCGTTTGCGGTAGAACTGGGAGTTAACGACACTCTTTTCTTCAGAAAAGCTTCCTTTGAATTATGGGCCCACGGGGCAAAAAGGTTGGAAGTTTGTTTTCTGTCTTTTACGGAAGAACTATTTTTTATGGATGTTTGCAACCAATGTCGCACTAGAGACTATGACCTGAGAGTGAATGTGTCGCATGTCACCCAAAGGGTGCCATACTGAACATCCAGACTATTGAAAAGAAACTCTCCAACAATCCTTTCTCAGATAGCTTAAGGCTCGTAACGTACGACGTCAATTAACCTTTATGACTGTAGTTTAATTTGTTTTGAGATGAGAAGAGAGAAGGACAACAACGGGGAGGCTATCAAGTCCTAATGTTGTCATGCTATGGATTCATCCTATAGTTGAGGCTTGAAACAGGGAACTCCTAGAAGTTATCATGCATAGGTTTCAACCTAAAGTTCTAATCATCACTTCCTTATCAAAGGAACTGAGATTCCTAGGGGATCATGCCAATGATATACAGAAACAGGTAAAGCATCAGCTTAAACAGTAAACAGTAAACATCTGTAAAGTGCATGCAATGTAAGTGAGGGAGGAAAGGTGTGTGGGGCATCAGCCTCCACAAGCTCATCTCAACCTCAAGCCAGATATGAATAACTTCAATCATGAAGGAGAAATAAAATGCCATCAAGCAAATCACAAACCACATAGACAAGGGAGCAGGGCTCTACCGACTACCCGCAAGCAAAGCCATACAGTAAAAATACAAGCAGAGGGAGCAACTCAACCTCTAGTGCAATCATGCTCCTAGCTTTAAACATGAACTTATTCTAATGCATCAAGCAAATCAAGCAAGTCACACCAATACAGTTGCACAGAAAGCAAAAAGACAAGAAAGCAGATCAACAGCTCCCACAGTAAAGCCCTCCTCTGACAGCAGTTCAGTCCTCAGTCTATAACTGTTCTTCAATGCTTTCATCTTCATTAGCAAGTATCAACTTGCCTCTTCAATCTTTCAATACATCAAACATAAGTATCAACTTATTCTTTCTTCTTCAAGCCTCATCTCTTCAGTAACTTCCACCTCCAGGCTTCACTCCTAATGTCAAGCATCAACTTGGCTCCTTCAGACTCTCAATGTATCAACATAAGTATCAACTTATCCTTTCTTCTTCATGCCTCAGCTCTTCACTCAACTTCAATTTGATCTTCTTCACAAGTGTCAACTTGGTCTTCAAGCTTCAGCTCTCTCCTCTTTACCAGTATCAACTTGTCCTTCTTCATCTACAAGCTTTAGCTTCTAAGGGTAATCCTCAAACACAAAGAAGTATCAAATCCTAGCATCTTCAATCTCTTCAAGCAAGGAACTCCACCCTCTAGCACTCAATCTTCTTCAAGCAAGGAACTTCATCCTCTAGCAAGGGAGAAAGATTCATCTATCAAGAGCAAAGTTTGGATGATTGGTAGTAGAGTGAAAACCAAAGGTCACCACTAAGCATCCTATCATCAGAGAAAGGGACCCTCAAAGGTTCTACCAACTTGTAAAGAGTCACACATCCTACCAAAGGAGGGATTAGGCCTTCACAAGGGGACCTTACATCATAGGGAAGAATGGAGGTGATCAACATCTTCCATGTTTATGAAGGAAGAGAATCTATCTAGGAGCTCTGCCTACAAACCCTAATCTTAACACCTAATCAACACTCCACCAAAAGAAGGGAAGATCTTCACATCCAAGCTTCTTCAAGCAGTCCATGGTAGCCCAAGCTTGTCTTCAACATCATCCAAGATCAAGAGAGACAAAACCCTAATCTAAGGGAACTAAAGAAGTCAATCTAGTTGAATTAGTGCACTAGAATCATCTAAGGTTAGCATCTAAACTAAAATCAAACAAAAATAGTAAACTACATTGTAAATTTCTACAAAAATTCCTAAGGGACCCTAATTCAATCATGAATCTACCATACAAAAATCAGAGGTTGAATCATCCACCAAGTTCTAAAAATAAAATCTAAACCACAAGGTATCAACCATAAACCCTAAAAATGGAGCTCTTAAAGTTTCAACCTAAAACTACCACTTATATTCATCACAAAAATGTGAGAAAAATCTAGGGGGAGCATGCATATCTATTCTAGCTACACACAAAAAATCAGGGCAAGAATCATCATCAAATGCTCAAACCAAATTCAACAAAATCAAGCATCAACCATGATTATTTTAATATCAATTAAAATGTAAAAATGCACATAAAATCAAAAAATGCATGGAATATTAATATTTTTTATCTAAAAAAATACTAGATTCAATCATGAATCACTGGAAAAAAGAATGGAATTAATTGCATCATTTTTTAATTATTTATGAATTTTCCAATAACCATGAATAAAATGAAAAATAAAAAGAAAATCATGAGAAAATAAAAGGCTCGTGGTGTGAATAGCAAATGAATTCAGTTCAATATCCAAACTGGGCCAAAAGGGGGGTGGGAGTATCAACTATGGACTAAGCCCAAAACCAGCAAATAAATGAAACTTTGCGTTTCATTATAATTCAGAAATCCTTCACAAACTTGGAAACGATCGTGGTCGTGGGATGATGTCTTCAGTCAAAGTCCATCTAAGATCCAATGGCTATCAAGTCATCTTCTCCATTTTGAATTTCTGAGTTTCCTCCCTCTGCGCGCGCTAGAGTCACCGCCGGTGACTTCTCCGATCAACTTTCCACAACCCTAACTCTCTATAGAATCCACCATTGGCCACGATTCCTTGATGAATCTTGTCCCAAATTTCCTCAGGAATTCATTCATGCCATTAATTCATTCTAAAAACTCAAGATTTGCAATAACACAATCTCACCCGAAAATTGGAACAACCCTAATTGGTCACTATTCTCCAAATTGATGATCCAAAAACCTTCCTACATCAATCTACAATGCATCTAACACCATAATTCCCATTGATTCTACCTAATTTGAGCCATGGGATAAGAACTGCATACCTGGTAAACTTGAGCCAACAGAGTGGTTGAATCTTCAAATCAACCCTCAAGAACTTGCAGAATCCTTCACTAGCCTCTAATCAACCTTCTGTATGCAAAGAAAAGAGTTGAAATGCCCTGGATTCTTGGAACCGATTCTGAGTTGCAAGCTTCCAACTCCAATGGCTACTTCACGATTCCTCCACAACTTGGCCTTGAATTTGATCTGGGATCAATCACCAACCTCAGAGCAAGCTATTGAGATCAATTTCTTGGACTGAAATGGCCTCTAACCTTGTAACAGATCTTGATTTGCAATGTGCAAACTCAAAATGCAATCTCACTCTCCTCTCTCAATTCTCACCAACCTTGGCCCTGAATCCCTTCATATGTTTATATAGAACATGAATGAATGATCTAGAAAGTTCTAGATCACTCTAATGAGAAATTCAATATCTCACTTCACTTGAAAATCCAATCTCATGGTATACTCAAGACATTCCTTGCATCAGCTTGTATTCATCATGCTTTTCATCCAAATTCTCTCTAAATGAGATTATGAAAGTGTTTGGATTGAAAGGAGCCTTGGTTATGCCTTGCATATTGGTTTGGCAATTGTTACTTATGATGTAAGTAACCACTTTTCAAAGCAAGTCCTCCAATTAACCCTCAATTCAAAATTGTGGCAATGTCAATGTTCTTAAAATGTGTTTTACAATCAAATTGGTATGTCATATGGCTTGGTTTGGACATGTAGATCAAAAATCCCAATTTCCATCTTTGGTTCATTTGAAATTCATCCTTATTTTAGGCCATTTTTGTGATTTTGTGAAGCAAGCTATTCCAAGCTCTCATGACCTCTTGGATAGCCTTAAAACATCATTTTGAACAAGTTTGATGTTGAACATTTTCCCATTTGAAGCTTGCAAATAGGAGTTATGGCCTTATGATTGAAATGACCTGTAATCTCCAAATGACCAAAATACCCTTGACTTGTCAAAGCCATAACTTGAGTTCTACAAATCCTATCAAGGACTTATAGTACTCTACATAAAGCTAAGAGGATAAGGAACAACATTCATGTAGACCAAAAGTTCATAGGAATCATCCTTCTAGGGCAAAAGTTTCATGCAAGTTGGATAACTTTCAAGCTCCAAATTCACATGCCTCAAATGACCTGTAACTTGTCAAAGCCATAACTTGAGTTCTACAAATCCTATAAAGGACTTATAGCACTCAAATTAAAGCTAAGATCATGCTCTACAATAATCATGTTGGGGGAAAGATGAGATGACAATCACATCTTGAGTTAAATTGCCTTGAAGATAGGGGTCAAGCTAGGGGATTTTACACTATCAAGCCTTAGAAACCCTAGCTTGAAACTTCTCAAACTCTTCAATCATGATGAGTTGACCTTGGAATCATCCTTATAACATCTCAATGTATCAATCCATGATCACATGACTCTTGGATTAGGTCTCAACCTTCTTCAAATCATCAGTTGACTTAGGGTTGACCCAGTCAAACCCTAACTGCATCACTCATGGCTGAGTCTTCTTAATCTTGCACAATGACCTGTCTAGGCCTCAAAGTAATCTTCAACACTTCTCATGAGCTCTCTCAAGACCTCAAGTCCATCCTCATGGCCTCAGAATCATCTGATGGCTTTCCACAACTCTCAAGTTATGAGGCACATACTCTTGGTTTCAACCATTCTCTCTGAGGATCTTTTAACTTCTCTGACAAGGATATCAACCCTTGAGCACCTGAATAACCTTCTTAGCTAGCTTCAAACTCTTGTGTAGCCCTTGATTGGTAATCATACCTCTTGATCTCCTGCACATATGTCAATGAAATGTAAATGATAATGCTAATGTGAATGAAATGAAACATAAGCTAGGTAAAGAAAAGTTGGTCAAATTTTGGGGTGCAACAGCTGCCCCTATTCAAACGGCTTGGACCTGACTGGGTGAGAAGCGAACGACTCTCAAACAATCAAGGTAAAAGACGGTTGAATACCAACAAACCCGGAAATTTGCCAACTGCACAAGTACACGGTACTCTGATGGGGACAAATCTTCTCGGAAACCGAAATAATAGCTGCACGACAACTAGCTGGAGAAATACTAATCTGAATCTCCGTCGGGATGATTCTCTGATTTATCTGATATCATTGCATCCTTAAATCATCGAGGGATCACTGGTTATACGGCAACAGGCAATTTGCCAACCGCACAGGTAAACGATACTCTGATTGTTAGGAACATCTTCAAAAACTGAGCATGACAGTTGCACGGCAACTCTGCTGGGGAATTGGTCACACGGTAACCGGTGATACTCGGTCGACCATGCTGTCAGGCATCAGAATTCCCCGGGACTCATCAGATCAACGATCAAGTTAAACATGCCATCGGGCATTCAAAGAAGTTTTTTGGGCGTCAGCCGAACTTCGTCAGTAAGTCGGGAATAGGATTCTCGGTCAATCATGAACCAAATAGGGGTATCTAAGCCATTGCCATCAGGCATTCCGCGTCGGCGGGGAGGACTGCTTTGACCTTGTAGTTAGACTTCATCGGTAAGTCAGGGGTTTTGGCACTACTGTCGGACTTCAATCATCAAGTCTTCAAGGGAAGTTTCAACTTCGCCATTCAGAAACCTGTTGGGGATGACGCATCTCCGCTGGGGATTCTGGAGAATTATCAAGTAACTCTGCTTCGGGGCTCCAGAAATCATTCTGGGTGAATCAACTCTGCTGAGGACTTCAAGAATCATCTTGGACAAATAACTCCGCCGGAGACTTCAGGAATCATCCTGATCGAATACTCTGCCGGGGACTCTAAGCATCAACTTAAGCAACCAACTCTGGCGACTTCACCGGGGATCTTAAGAATCATCTTAGGCACACAACTTTGCTGAGTAGTTCAAGAATCATCTTGGGCAAACGACTTTGCTGGGGAATTCAAGAATCATCTTGAGCCACCTAACTCTTCCGAGATTGCAGGAATCATCTTGAGCAAACACCCCGCCGGGGAACACCTGCAAAACAAGAACGGTAACGACCTAGCTCATGTTTCATATGCATATGATCGACAATGGCGCAATGCTCCACACGGTGGAAATGCTACGCGTTTAGGATGAATGCTATGCAATCATGCAAAATGCTACGACCCCATCAGCAAAATAAATGCTGAAGGGAGCATCCTCCTGTCAAGGAGAAAGAACCACTCTGGTGGAGGAAGGACTCATCCTGCCGAGGAGAAGGAGTCACGCCAATCTCAATCGGACTCCCCCTGGGGAAATGACCTTCAATTGACTGCTGCAGGGGAATAAAGCTCTCTGAGAACTTAGACCTGCTCAGTTAGGTATACGACCTACAAACTATTGAGGAAACGAAATCAATCGCAGAAATAAACTGCACGACATTCGCAGCTAATACAGCATCAGCTATTCAACACTCTAATGGAGAAAACCAATCATGGCTTCAACTGATTCCAAGGACTCGACTCTCTTGGGGAGCTTCCAGCTCGGCTGGGGAAGAAGGAATCATCCTGCTTGCTGGGGAGAATACAACTCTGTGGGGAATCTCAACTCCGTTGGGGACTTCAGTCTTGAACTATCGAGTGCTGCATACTTCAGTGTATGACTCAGCTAGGGAGACAACGATCCTTCAGGGTACATCTGGTTGGGGAGAGAATCTTCCCTTCCTGGGGAGACACATATCAATGCTTACGATCTCATGTTCAGACTCCGTGGGGAGATGCTGCTGAACTTGCTGGAGAAGAAGGAATCATCCTGCTTGGGGACGCATACGGCGTACTGCCTGGTATGTGCTACACCTGCAACAACACAAACAAACAGACAAGATAGCCTTCTCAAAGGGACCTATCGAGGTTATCATCTTGTGACAATGTTCAAGTAATTCATTGTTTCAACAATCAGTGGCCTAGGCCGGTAAGTTTATGTATGCGCATTTTATCAAAAACATCGGCGTTCTTTTTCGCAAACAAAACAGATAAATGCTAAACAGACAAATAGAATTGCTGAATAGTATACATTTTATTGATAACGAACCCCTGAATGGGTAAAAATGTTTTACAACAGATGCAAGCTCCTGGAATGAGGAAGCTGCACAAATATAAAAACATAAATATACAACAGTATATACACAAATGTCGGCAATGAGGCGTAGACGAACACCATGAGTTGATCCCTCTATGACCCACTCGACTTCGATACTTCTCCGACGCTTCAGCTTCAGAAGAGATTGATCTAGATAAACGGCCCTCAGGTCTTCCAAACCACTAAACGATGAGAGTCCATACGCGGGACGCAGTCATTTGCCTTTTCCAATCCCTAACTTTTGCCTGAATCGCCCTTTCGGGTTTTCGATTCACCGGGATACCCTTTTTTGCCAAAGTCGCCCTTCCAGGTTTTCGACTTTGCGGGTGTACATTCTTTTCTTTATATCCCTAATTTTTGCCCGAACCTTTTTCCCTTTTTTATGGTTCGCCGGGATGCCCCCTTTTTGCCTGGATATTCTTTTTCTTTCCAGCGGGTCATTCTTTAAGCAAAGTATTTTTTAACTGCGTCCACGTTCACCGGGGATGCAAAATCTTCGCCATCCATCATGGATAACAACAAGGCTCCTCCCGAGAAGACCTTGCTGACGACGTACGGACCTTCGTAATTAGGAGTCCACTTACCCCGGTGATCGGAGTGTGGAGGAAGAATCTTCTTCAGGACGAGATCACCCGTCTGAAAGCTTCTAGGACGCACCTTCTTATCATAAGCATTCTTCATTCAGCTTTGGTACAGATGACCATGCGTAATCGATGCTAACCTCTTCTCATCCATCAGGCTGAGTTGGTTTAGTCGGTTCTTAATCCATTCTGCCTCGTCGAGTTTCACGTCAACCAAAACTCGCAAAGAAGGAATCTCAACTTCTAATGGTAGGACCGCTTCCATACCGTACACCAATGAGAAAGGAGTTGCCCCAATTGACGTACGTATCGTCGTACGATAACCGTGCAATGCAAATGGCAACATCTCGTGCCAGTCTTTATAGGTCACAACCATCTTCTGTACAATCTTCTTGATGTTTTTATTGGCCGCTTCAACGGCGCCATTCATCTTTGGCCGGTAAGGAGATGAGTTGTGGTGTTAAATCTTAAAACTCTGGCACAACTCCTTCATCATCTTGTTATTCAGATTCGAACCATTATCAGTAATGATCCGCTCGGGAATTCCGTAACGACAGATGATGTCCCTCTTTATGAATTTAGACACCACCTGCTTGGTCACATTAGCGTATGAGGTTGCCTCCACCCACATGGTGAAGTAGTCGATAGCTACTAGAATGAAGCGATGGCCATTAGACGCAGCGGGCTCGATCTTGCCTATCATGTCGATGCCCCACATGGTGAACGGCCACGGGGAGGACATGACATTCAACGGGCACGGCGGCACATGGATCTTATTAGCATAAATCTGGCATTTATGACATCTCTTCGCGAATTTAAAGCAATCCGACTTCATCGTCAGCCAGTAGTATCCTGCTCTCAGGATCTTTCTTGTCATAGCGTGCCCGCTGGCGTGCGTACCAAATGTGCCCTCATGGACTTCTTCCATGAGCATACTCGCCTCTTTCTCATCTACACATCTGAGTAGCACGAGATCGTGGTTTCTTTTATACAAAACTCCATCAGGATTGAGATAAAAATTTCCAGACAACCTCCTCAGAGTCTTCTTATCCTGGTTGACGCTCCCGCAGGATACTCCTTAGTCATAAGGAAGGTCTGGATATCATGGAACCATGGCTTGCCATCGGAGGCTTCCTCGATCGCAAAGACGAATGCAGGTCTATCAAGACAAGAAAGGACAATTCTTGGAGCTTCATTCCAAAAATTGACTTTATACATCGAAGCCAATGTGGCTAAGGCCTCAGCCATCTGATTCTCAGCTCTGGGCACATGATGGAGTTCCACTCGATCAAAGAACGGAAGCAGTCTTCTGGCATAATTCATGTACGGCACCAAATTTAATTGACGAGTCTCCCGCTCCCCTTTAATCTGGTTAATCACAAGCGTCGAGTCACCATATACGTCTAGGTTCTTGATTCTCAAATCAATTGCTTCTTCTAGACCCATGATGCATGCTTCGTACTCCGCTTCATTATTGGTGACTGGAAACGTCAGTCTCGCAGTGAACGGGATGTGGGATCCATGAGGGGTCGTGATGATCACCCCAATGCCACTTCCATAAGACTTAACCGCCCCGTCAAATGTTAATTTCCATTGGGATTTCCTATCTGGCCCCTCGTCGGGCAACGGTTCATCGCAATCTTTCGCTTTGAGAAACATGATATCCTCATCAGGGAACTCAAATTTCATCGGCGGATAATCCTCGATCGGCTGTTCAGCGAGGTATTCAGACAATATGCTTCCCTTGATGGCCTTCTGGGAAACGTACTGAATGTCATATTCCGTCAACACCATTTGCCATCTGGCAATCCTGCCCGAAAGCGCTTGTTTCTCGAAGACGTACTTGATCGGATCCATCTTCAAAATTAGCATGGTGGTGTGGTTGAGCATGTACTGTCGTAAACGTTTGGCAGCCCAGGCTAATGCACAACACGTTTTCTCCAGCATCGAGTAACGAGATTCACAGTTCGTGAACTTCTTACTCAAGTAATAGATGGCATGCTCCTTCCTGCCCGTCTCGTCGTGCTGACCGAGAACACACCCCATACTATTCTCAAGAACTGTCAAGTACATGATTAAGGGTCGTCCGACCACTGGGGGTATCAAGATTGGAGGTTCCTGCAGATACTATTTTATCTTATCAAATGCCTTCTGGCAATACTCGTTCCAGATAATCGCCTGATTTTTCTTTAACAATTTGAACATCGGTTCACACGTGGCCGTGAGCTGAGAGATAAACCTTGCAATGTAGTTTATTCTGCCTAGGAAACTACGAACTTCTTTCTCGGTTTTTGGCACTAGCATTTCTTGTATAGCTTTTATCTTCGCAGGATCAACCTCGATGCCTCTTTCACTCACGATAAACCCCAGTAGTTTTCCAGACCGTACTCCGAAAGTACACTTGTTAGGATTCAGCCTCAACCTGAACTTCCTAAGCCTCTCAAAAAGCTTCAGCAAATTCACCAGATGTCCTTCCTCCGTTTGGGACTTCGCAATCATGTCATCAACATAGACTTCAATCTCATGATGAATCATATCATGAAACAAAGTAACCATTTCTCATTGGTAAGTGGCCCCTGCGTTCTTCAGATCGAAAGGCATTACCTTGTAGCAAAACGTTCCCCAAGGTGTAATAAACGTAGTTTTCTCCATGTCCTCCGGCGCCATCTTGATCTGATTGTAGCCGGAGAAGCCATCCATGAACGAAAATATGGAGAACTGAGCTGTACTGTCGAACAACACATCGATATGAGGGAGCGGGAAATTATCTTTAGGGCTCGCCCTATTCAAATCCCGATAATCGACGCACATCCGCACCTTACCGTCCTTCTTCGGTACAGGCACTATGTTGGCGACCCACAGAGGGTAAGTAGTGACCGCTAAAATGCCAGCATCAAGCTGCTTTTGCACTTCTTCTTTGATCTTAACGGCCATATCTGGTCGTGTCCTCCTAAGCTTCTGCTTGACGGGGGGACAATCTTCTCGCAGCGGCAAGTGATGGACCACAATGTCAGTATCAAGTCCGGGCATATCTTCATATGACCAAGCAAAGATGTCACTATACTCTCTCAGCATCTCGACCAATCTCTGCTTGACATCACTCTGCAACGCAGCCCCTATCCTGACGTTCCTGACCAGTTCTTCAGAACCCAGATTCACAATCTCAATCTCTTCTTCGTGAGGCAAAATAACTCTCTTCTTGTTTCAACAAGCGGGCCAACTCTTCGGGAAGGTCTTCGTTTTCATCAATCTCTTCTTCGGCTTGATAGATCGGGCAATCGAAGTCGAAGTGAGTCGTAGAAGGTCCAGAGTCGATGTCATCTTCTATGTGGATCCTGCAATAACAAGGGTTAAGCTTAAAACAAGGATATGCAGGTTAGCACAAACCCCATTGCCATTTTGTTGTTTTTCAAAACAAATATAAAACAGGAATAACAGAGATCACAACATTTGAATACGAAGAAAAACGCCTTTTGATTTATTGGTAAAATGCATGTACATAATCAAACAAGGCCCTGACAATAAAACCACTATGCCCCGGGTAGGACATAGGGTTGTACAATGATTGGAGAAAGTAAATCATTACTCTTTGCCGGTCACTTGGATGGTATCCCTGATGGACCAGTTGTTGAGGCTCCCGCCTGGTTTGCTTGGCTGGATCCAAGAGTCTAGGTCGCAATCGCTGTCTTCGTCGTCTTCAGACACTGCGTTGACACTTTCAAATATCACCCCGCCACTGGTAAACTGGATCGGCCCTTTACCTCGCGACGCACTATGAGAAGAGGAGGCTTCAGCCGCAGGAGAGTATCCTAACCCAAACTTGTCTTGCTTGTTGGGTATCTCTAGAATTTGCCCCCAGCTTGAGGTAGATCCGGCTTGAACAATGGCCTGGGCTTCCTTGAAGGAAGAGAGAGTCATCTCTGGTTTTTCAGTGATCACGGGAGCTACGTTCTTGACTTTAACAGCTTCGAACGCCTGACATAGGGTTTCGTGGATCTCCCCATCCATCTCAACATATTTGAAGGACGACAAATGGCTCACCATTATATCTTCCTCGCCACAAATGGTTACGATGCTACCTCCGACAGCATACTTGAGCTTCTGGTGCAACGTGGAGGTCACGGCACCAGCAGAATGGATCCATGGCCGGCCCAAGAGACAACTGTAGGCAGGCATGATATCCATGATGTAGAAGACTGCGTCGAATGTTTCCGGCCCAACTTGGATTGGTAGCGTCACCTCCCCGAAAACATGACGTTTGGTTCCATCGAACGCTTTCACAACCAGATCACTGGGTGTGCAAATCAATCCTCGAGTATCCAACTTCATCAATGCTTTCTTCGGAAGAACATTGAGCGATGACCCTGTGTCCACCAACACATGAGACATAATCGTTCCCCTACACTCTATCGAGATGTGCAGGGCACTGTTGTGGTTTCTTCCCTTCGGCGTCAGCTCCAGGTCAGTGAACCCTAACCTGTTTCCAGCATTCACGTGGGCTACGACCCCTTCTAACTGGTTGACAGATATTTCCTGCGGTACATACGTGGCGTTCAAGACCTTTAACAGCGCGTTGCGATGTGACTCCGAATACAGCAACAAATTCAGGATGGAAATTTTCGAGGGTGTTTGATGGAGATGATCCACGATCTTGTAGTCACTCTTCTTAATCAACCTCATAAACTCTTCGGCGTCTTTAACAAGTAAGTCCTTCTCTACCCCACGAAGGGTTTCTTCAACGAATTTACTCTTTCCTTTATCAGTTGCATCAGCTTTGTCCGCTTCGTCCACCACGATCTCAGGTGGAGCAAACACTCTTCCGCTGCAAGTGATTCCGCCAATGCCCACTAGGTTATCCACACATGACCCTGATGGTTCCAATTCCAACTTTTGTCTGTTGCAGTAGACGTCTGCCCCATAATGCCATGGGACAGCATTGGTGCTTTCGAAAGGTATCGGCCCAGCTTTGGTGATGGTAATTGTGGGCGGCCTGGGTGCAGAAATAGTTATCGTCCGACGAGGGATGGTGATGGTGGCAACCTCATCACCTTGCTTCAGCATTACCTCTCCCGATCCGCTTTCGGCCCTTCGGCTAAACTGCAAGATTCCTTCGGTCATCAGACTCTGAATCCCTTATATCAACTGTTCACATCCATCAGGACTAGTCGCACAACCCATACATAGTTCTCCACAGCCCGGGAAGTAACCTCTTTTCATCAGCTTGGCTTTAACGAAGCTAAGCGGTGTCTTCAGATCCTTGACATCAGTCAACAAATCTAAGCTCTCGTCTTCAATAATGGCGTTTACCCCACCTCCCCTATGATTCGGCATAGGGTTCTTCGTGACATTTGGCACATTATCTGAGAAATTGATGATCTTAGCGTCCACCATATCCTGCACCTTGTGCTTGAAGGCTTTGAAGTTTTCTATCGCGTGGCCTGGTGCCCCTGAGTGAAACTCACATGTTGCATTCGCATCATAACCTGGCGGAGGTGCCCCTGTCAAGGGAGCCAGGGTTCTCTTCTGGATCAGCTGTAACTAGAGCAGAGTCTGTAATAGCTGAGCATAGGACATGGGCGGCGTCTTGAGGTGACGGCTCGACAGAGGTGCCCTGTTCTGATACTTTCTGTACCCTTGTTGATTCGGTTGCTGCTGCTGCTGTGGCTGTTGGACCACGGGGATGGTTATACTGCTGGTGCTGGCCCTTACCCTTCCTTCGAGCGTTGGACACGGCGCTCGTTTCCCCTTCCCGCCTTTTGCCACCATACGGTTTCTTTCCTCCTCCAGCTGAGGATATATCACCTTTAAATTTTCCCAGTTTGATCCCATTTTCAACGTGCTCACCCGTGATAATGAGATCTGAGAAGCTTCCAGACATACTGCTGACCAATTTCTCATAATAAACCCCTGGGAGGGTGGCTACGAACATTTCAACAAGCTCCCGTTCAACCATCGGCGGCTGAACTCTAGCTGCCAATTCACGCCACTGCTGGGCGTATTCCTTGAACCCTTCGTTGTTCCTCTGCGACAAATTCTGCAGTTGGACTCGGTTCGGAGCCAAGTCACTGTTATATTGGTAATGGTGCATGAATGCTTCAGCAAGTTCCTTCCATGTGTGCACACTGGTAGGTTCCAGACTCATGTACCATTCTAGGGAGGGCCCGGACAGACTGTCCTGAAAGAAGTGCATCAGCAACTTCTCGTCTTCAGAGTGAGCGGACATTTTCCGGTAGTATAATCTCAGATGGACACGAGGGCAAGTGGTGCCCTTGTACTTTTCGAAGTCGGGTACCTTGAACTTGGGAGGCACCTTGAAATCAGCGATCAGTCCCAACATGGACATGTCAACACCCATGGTGTTCTGGTTCTCGAAATTCCTCATCTTGTCCTCGAGTGCCTTAAACCTCAGACGTGCTTCAGCAGTCAGCTCCCCTTCAGCACCTCTCTGTGAGAACACATCGTCCTGACGGTCTTCTAACCATGGCTGAGGCCCATACAGATTTCCAACACCCGCATTGTCGTTGTCCAGTCCAACATTGACATTAGCTTCAAAATTCCCATTACCGACGCCAGTCGTATTACCGTTGAGCCCCATGTTAGCTATCACATTGCCGTTGGCACTGCCATTCCCCCCGGTCACGGGGACGCCATTCTGAGGAGTTTCAACAGGTGGAGGGGTTGGCACAGTCCCACCATGGAGTATGCCATTGCTGTTGACCCTTGAAATCAGAGGCTGGACCAATGTTCTGAGCTGATCCTGGCCGTTGGCGACCACTTGCATGAGCTCCATGAAGCGGTCCATCCTTTCTCGGAGTTCTTGACTGTCAGTTTGTACTTGCTGCATAACTCTGGCTTGATTTGCTCTGGTCAGATAGCGGTGGATAGGTCTGTGATCAATCCTGGAACAACCTGCATACACAAAGGGTTAGAAAAGCGACAAAGTGCTCGTTATGCAAATGCTTCATGCAAATGCAAACGTGTGTCTGTGTGTTAGGGAGGTATCCCCCGATCCTAGTGCCTGAGTGCCAGTGCTGATAATAAGAAGTCTGAGTCCAGTCATGGAAATAACATCTCATATATATAAAGAAAGCCCATCAAGGCGGTACATAACGTCACTGAATACAAGCTGAATCAATAGCATGACCTCGACCAACAAGCCTGGTGATGGTCAGCGTACAACAATGATCAACACAAAAGGATTACAAATATAGTCGAGTACGGCCACGAGCGCGAAACTCTTCTAACAACCCCTTCGTTTCTGGATGATCAGGCCGAGTGAGCAACCCTTCGATGAGTAACTCCCTCTGTCTAATAGTGTATTGAAGACCTTCATCTGAGTCTTCCCATGCTCCTTCGCCGAAACAATCTTCTAGCTTCCGCTTCTTGGATTCAAACATCAGTTTGCGCTCCTTCAGGTTAGCAAGAGCCTTGTTGAGCTAGCCTTCAGCGACATATCTTCGAGCGGTTTCTTCATTAAACCTCTTCTCACTAGCCTTCACCTGGGCTTTCAGCTTGGAGATCTGTTGCTTCAGCTTACCCTCCCGTTCTTTGCCGTTGGCTAGGGTGGCCTTCCAATGCTGGTTAAACTTGGATATTCTCTGATACGCTTCATCCAAATGCTGCTTCTTAGTGGCCAGTACATCATTGACAACTTTGAAGTCTCGACCCAAGCGCTCAAGCTCAGCTATCTGCTTAGTCAAATCTATCCCTAACTGGTTCACCAGCTCTGTCTGCCTTTTGAAGGAATGAACGGCTTCGCTTCTCTCGCTTCTGAGCTGAGCCAATTCTTTCTCCAGTTCTTCATTTGCCTTCTTCAGCTCATCTCTCTCAGCTAACACCTGATTATGCTGCTGAATAGGCACAGCGGTAGGCTCTTCAATCACTGGAGGACTTTCTGGCTTGGCAAGAGGAAACGGCATCCCTATAGCATCTGCTCTGGTTCTGATCCAAGTCATATACGGGGCGCAGGCTTGACTATTACTTTTTCCCAGCAATGGTTTTCCTCGCTTACTGATACCATTCCAAGCATGCTGAAGCTTAGATAACATATCCCCCTCTAGAAGACTCGTGAGGTACATAGATTCCTGCACCTCTTCATCCTTCTGCGGAGCTCTCAAAGCATAAGCAAACTGTCGGACCAGCAGAGATGGATTATAGTTTATATAGCCCTTCCTGCCTATCAGAGGCACGTTCGGAAACCCACTGCAGCTAAAGATGATCTCGGTACCCAACCTATCTCTATCAAACTAGTCAATATCCTCCGATGACAGACTCATCAAACGCTCGGACCACTCAGCTGTGGCTGCAGACAAAGTAAAGGGACCCTTCTTGGGTAGATGACTATCAAGCCATCTATAGAGCAGGGGTACACAGCATGAGACATTCTTACCCTTTCTGTTCTCGTTTTTGTAGTGGACAGAATGGTAGACATCTCCTATCAAGGTAGGGACTGGATTCCCTGATGCAAAGATGTGAAATGCGTCGAAGTCTACAAAGTCATGCATATTGGGGAACAGAATGATGCCATATATGCACAGAGCGAGGATGGTGTTGAACATGACCCAACATCCGTCTTTGGCGCACTGCTGAGCTTTTCCTACTAAGAACTGCAAGGAGAAGCCAGGGACCTTGTTCCAACTAGACAAGACCAACTCGGAGGCATCCAAATGGAGTGAGGGAGCTAGACTAGCCAGGTCAGGCTCAACATCCATATGAACAAAAGGCATCTGCCTCTTGATAGGGACACCTAACAAATCAGCATACTCCTCTAGTGTGGGTGCGAGAATAAAGTCCTGGAAAGTGAAGCATCTCAAAGGAGGTTCGTAGAACTGCAGCAAGGTGTGCAACCCATTCAACTCTAACACAGAGGGTTTACGAACCAAGCTGAGCAGATTCCCATAAGACTTTCTGAATTCACCTCTCACAGAATCATCTGCCAAAGCAATCAAACCAGTCAGCTGAACAACATCAGGAGTGGGGAGCTTGTAAGCCACGGTCTTCCTCAGAGAACCCATAATAGCACAACAGAAGGCAAGAAAACCTGAATCGGGGAAAACGGTACCTGCAACACAGACACACGTTAATGAGATTCAAATGGGTATGCAAACAATGCAAAATGCAATCATGCAGCAGGAGATCAAGACAACTGTGTTGTTGAAGAGATGACGGTGAAGATTCTGTATCAACAAAACCACAATACTGCTCTGTCGAGAACAACCACTATCTCTGATAATAAGAAAACCCTGGTATCGGACCATAAGTCTGCTCTGTCAAGAACACACATATCTGAAGACAAGGACCTCTGATACAAGACCATAAATCTGCTCTATCAAGAACACATACATCTGAAGATAAGGACCTCTGATACAGGACCATAACTCTGCTCTGTCAAGAACACATACACATCTGATGATCCTCTGATACCAACAAAACTGATTCACTATTAAGAAAACCAGGTAGTCTGAAGGTTAAGGCTTCCTGCAACAAACCCAACCCTGCTCACAGGTATGGACCTAAACTGACACAAGTTCGGCATCCTATGCGGTCATCAGTGTCACAGACATTCAAGAGGGGTGATACGATACCCAGAAGGTATGGCATCACCATCTCCTGAAGCGACCTCACTCGGCTGAATTCCAAATGATCGGTCCCCAGAGTCGACAATCCTCCAAACCAACAACCCCTCAGGCCCAAAGGGCCGGAAAAGAAGTCAACCGGGAGAACCTCGTCTGAGCGTGGATTTCATGAGACACTAGTGCCTGCAAAGCAAGCACGCGCCCACTAATTTCCACAACTAATGCTAAGTACACTCAAGCCTGGGTCTGGCTTCTCACTCATCAGAATGCCCGTCCCACAACACCACAGATAATCATATCATACTGGAAATAAAATGCGATAAATGAACACAACCCGACAAGTAATCATACAAGCGCTAGGATTCACTCTCGCGGGGGACGTTGGATCCCCAAATTGACTCGCATAGGAGACGTAAAATCCCCAGCAGAGTCGCCAGCTGTCGCTACCTCGAAAATAAGGTGCCGGCAAAACAGAAGAGTCGCCACCTTTCGTTATTTATCCCTCAGAACGGGAAAGGAAACATTCGGAAAAACCTGACGAAAAGGTATAAGACAAGGTCATCGCAACCATTGTCTGGGTTCGGGAGTCGGTTACACAAGGGGAAGGTATTAGCACCCCTCACGTCCATCGTACTCGATGGGATCCACGCTTGTTGTGTTTATCTGATGGGTTGGTTTTACTATCTACCTATCAAGGATGGCTCAAAAAGAAAAGAAAATGACTCGGCAAAGCGTCACACTTTATGCCTACGTATTCTCATCAGAGAATGAGAAATCAGAGTCAACGTAGTTCGGCTAACTACGGGTTACGGGGAAGGTGGCTCGCCAATACGTCAGTATTGTGCCTACGTACTCTCAACAGGTATGAGAGATCAGAGCTTACGTAGTTCGGGATAATACGGATTACGGGAATTCAGATTCATCTATTTTATCGAGTAGGGTTAACAAACAGTTCCAGCAGTTTGGCGTACGCAGCTCGACCCTTGGAGACTTAAGTGTTACCGTTTGCGGTAGAACTGGGAGTTAACGACACTCTTTTCTTCAGAAAAGCTTCCTTTGAATTATGGGCCCACGGGGCAAAAAGGTTTGAAGTTTGTTTTCTGTCTTTTACGGAAGAACTATTTTTTATGGATGTTTGCAACCAATGTCGCACTAGAGACTATGACCTGAGAGTGAATGTGTTGCATGTCACCCAAAGGGTGCCATACTGAACATCCAGACTGTTGAAAAGAAACTCTCCAACAATCCTTTCTTAGATAGCTTAAGGCTCGTAACGTACAACGTCAGTTAACCTTTATTACTGTAGTTTAATTTTTTTTGAGATGAGAAGAGAGAAGGACAACTACGGGGAGGCTATCAAGTCCTAATGTTGTCATGCCAAGGATTCATCCTATAGTTGAGGCTTGAAACAGGGAACTCCTAGAAGTTATCATGCATAGGTTTCAACCTAAAGTTCTAATCATCACTTCCTTATCAAAGGAAGTGAGACTCCTAGGGGATCATGCCAATGATATACAGAAACAGATAAAGCATCAGCTTAAACAATAAACAGTAAATATCTGTAAAATGCATGCAATGCAAGTGAGGGAGGAAAGGTGTGTGGGGCATCAGCCTCCACAAGCTCATCTCAACCTCAAGCCAGATATGAATAACTTCAATCATGAAGGAGAAATAAAATGCCATCAAGCAAATCACAAACCACATAGGCAAGGGAGCAGGGCTCTACCGACTACCCGCAAGCAAAGCCATACAGTAAAAATACAAGCAGAGGGAGCAACTCAACCTCTAGTGCAATCATGCTCCTAGCTTTAAACATGAACTTATTCTAATGCATCAAGCAAATCAAGCAAGTCACACCAATACAGTTGCACAGAAAGCAAACAGACAAGAAAGCAGATCAACAGCTCCCACAGTAAAGCCCTCCTCTGACAGCAGTTCAGTCCTCAGTCTGTAACTGTTCTTCAATGCTTTCATCTTCATTAGCAAGTATCAACTTGCCTCTTCAATCTTTCAATACATCAAACATAAGTATCAACTTATTCTTTCTTCTTCAAGCCTCAGCTCTTCAGTAACTTCCACCTCCAGGCTTCACTCCTAATGTCAAGCATCAACTTGGCTCCTTCAGACTCTCAATGTATCAACATAAGTATCAACTTATCCTTTCTTCTTCATGCCTCAGCTCTTCACTCAACTTCAATTTGATCTTCTTCACAAGTGTCAACTTGGTCTTCAAGCTTCAGCTCTCTCCTCTTTACCAGTATCAACTTTTCCTTCTTCATCTACAAGCTTCAGCTTCTAAGGGTAATCCTTAAACACAAAGAAGTATCAACTCCTAGCATCTTCAATCTCTTCAAGCAAGGAACTCCACCCTCTAGCACTCAATCTTATTCAAGCAAGGAACTCCATCCTCTAGCAAGGGAGAAAGATTCATCTATCAAGAGCAAAGTTTGGATGATTGGTAGCAGAGTGAAAACCAAAGGTCACCACTAAGCATCCTATCATCAGAGAAAGGGACCCTCAAAGGTTCTACCAACTTGTAAAGAGCCACACATCCTACCAAAGGAGGGATGAGGCCTTCACAAGGGGACCTTACATCATAGGGAAGAATGGAGGTGATCAACATCTTCCATGTTTATGAAGGAAGAGAATCTATCTAGGAGCTCTGCCTATAAACCCTAATCTTAACACCTAATCAACACTCCACCAAAAGAAGGGAAGATCTTCACATCCAAGCTTCTTCAAGCATTCCATGGTAGCCCAAGCTTATCTTCAACATCATCCAAGAGCAAGAGAGACAAAACCCTAATCTAAGGGAACTAAAGAAGTCAATCTAGTTGAATTAGTGCACCAGAATCATCTAAGGTTAGCATCTAAACTAAAATCAAACAAAAATAGTAAACTACATTGTAAATTTCTACAAAAATTCCTAAGGGACCCTAATTCAATCATGAATCTACCATACAAAAATCAGAGGTTGAATCATCCACCAAGTTCTAAAAATAAAATCTAAACCACAAGGTATCAACCATAAACCCTAAAAATGGAGCTCTTAAAGTTTCAAACTAAAACTACCACTTATATTCATCACAAAAATGTGAGAAAAACCTAGGGGGAGCATGCATATCTATGCTAGCTACACACAAAAAATCAGGGCAAGAATCATCATCAAATGCTCAAACCAAATTCAACAAAATCAAGCATCAACCATGATTATTTTAATATCAATTAAAATGTAAAAATGCACATAAAATAAAAAAATGCATGGAATATTAATATTTTTTATCTAAAAAATACTAGATTCAATCATGAATCACTGGTAAAAAGAATGGAATTAATTGCATCATTTTTTTAATTATTTATGAATTTTCCAATAACCATGAATAAAATGAAAAATAAAAAGAAAATCATGAGAAAATAAAAGGCGCGTGGTGTGAATAGCAAATGAATTCAGTTCAATATCCAAACTGGGCCAAAAGGGGGGTGGGAGTATCAACTATGGACTAAGCCCAAAACCAGCAAATAAATGAAACGCTGCGTTTCATTATAATTCAGAAATCCTTCACAAACTTGGAAACGATCGTGGTCGTGGGATGATGTCTTCAGTCAAAGTCCACCTAAGATCCAATGGCTATCAAGTCATCTTCTCCATTTTGAATTTCTGAGTTTCCACCCTCTGCGCGCGCTAGAGTCAACGCCGGTGACTTCTCCGATCAACCTTCAACAACCCTAACTTTCTATAGAATCCACCATTGGCCACGATTCCTTGATGAATCTTGTCCCAAATTTCCTCAGGAATTCATTCATGCCATTAATTCATTCTAAAAACTCAAAATTCGCAAGAACACAATCTCACCCGAAAATTGGAACAACCCTAATTGGTCACTATTCTCCAAATTGATGATCCAAAAACCTTCCTACATCAATCTACAATGCATCTAACACCATAATTCCCATTGATTCTACCTAATTTGAGCCATGGGATAAGAACTGCATACCTGGTAAACTTGAGCCAACAGAGTGGTTAAATCTTCAAATCAACCCTTAAGAACTTGTAGAATCCTTCACTAGCCTCTAATCAACCTTCTGTATGCAAAGAAAAGAGTTGAAATGCCCTGGATTATTGGAACTGATTCTGAGTTGCAAGCTTCCAACTCCAATGGCTACTTCACGATTCCTCCACAACTTGGCCTTGAATTTGATCTGGGATCAATCACCAACCTCAGAGCAAGCTATTGAGATCAATTTCTTGGACTGAAATGGCCTCTAACCTTGTAACAGATCTTGATTTGCAATGTGCAAACTCAAAATGCAATCTCACTCTCCTCTCTCAATTCTCACCAACCTTGGCCCTGAATCCCTTCATATGTTTATATAGAACATGAATGAATGATCTAGAAAGTTCTAGATCACTCTAATGAGAAATTCAATATCTCACTTCACTTGAAAATCCAATCTCATGGTATACTCAAGACAGTCCTTGCATCAGCTTGTATTCATCATGCTTTTCATCCAAATTCTCTCCAAATGAGATTATGAAAGTGTTTGGATTGAAAGGAGCCTTGGTTATGCCTTGCATATTGGTTTGGCAATTGTTACTTATGATGTAAGTAACCACTTTTCAAAGCAAGTCCTCCAATTAACCCTCAATTAAAAATTGTGGCAATGTCAATGTTCTTAAAATGTGTTTTACAATCAAATTGGTATGTCATATGGCTTGGTTTGGACATGTAGATCAAAAATCCCAATTTCCATCTTTGGTTCATTTGAAATTCATCCTTATTTTAGGCCATTTTTGTGATTTTGTGAAGCAAGCTATTCCAAGCTCTCATGACCTCTTAGATAGCCTTAAAACATCATTTTGAACAAGTTTGATGTTGAACATTTTCCCATTTGAAGCTTGCAAATAGGAGTTATGGCCTTATGATTGAAATGACCTGTAATCTCCAAATGACCAAAATACCCTTGACTTGTCAAAGCCATAACTTGAGTTCTACAAATCCTATCAAGGACTTATAGTACTCTATAGAAAGCTAAGAGGATAAGGAATAACATTCATGTTGACCAAAAGTTCATAGGAATCATCCTTCTAGGGAAAAAGTTTCATTCAAGTTGGACAACTTTCAAGCTCCAAATTCACATGCCTCAGATGACCTGTAACTTGTCAAAGCCATAACTTGAGTTCTACAAATCCTATCAAGGACTTATAGCACTCAAATTAAAGCTAAGATCATGCTCTACAACAATCATGTTGGGGGAAAGATGAGATGACAATCACATCTTGAGTTAAATTGCCTTGAAGATAGGGGTCAAGCTAGGGGATTTTACACTATCAAGCCTTAGAAACCCTAGCTTGAAACTTCTCAAACTCTTCAATCATGATGAGTTGACCTTGGAATCATCCTTATAACATCTCAATGTATCAATCCATGATCATATGGCTCTTGGATTAGGTCTCAACCTTCTCCAAATCATCAGTTGACTTAGGGTTGACCCAGTCAAACCCTAACTGCACCGCTCATGGCTGAGTCTTCTTAATCTTGCACAATGACCTGTCTAGGCCTCAAAGTAATCTTCAAAACTTCTCATGAGCTCTCTCAATACCTCAAGTCCATCCTCATGGCCTCAGAATCATCTGATGGCTTTCCACAACTCTCAAGTTAGGAGGCACACACTCTTGGTTTCAACCATTCTCTCTGAGGATCTTTTAACTTCTCTGACAAGGATATCAACCCTTGAGCACCTGAATAACCTTCTTAGCTAGCTTCAAACTCTTGTGTAGCCCTTGATTGGTAATCATACCTCTTGATCTCCTGCACACATGTCAATGAAATGCAAATGATAATGCTAATGTGAATGAAATGAAACATAAGCTAGGTAAAGAAAAGTTGGTCAAATTTTGGGGTGCAACACACACCCACAAACCAAAACAGACAAGTGCTAGGATGGACTCGCATAGGGGATGTTCCTATCCCCAGCAGAGTCGCTAGCTGTCGCTACTACGAAAAACAATCGGCGGAAAAACAGAAGAGTCGCCACCTTTCGTTATTTATCCCAAAGAGAGGGAAAGGAAACAATCGGAAAAACCTGACGAAAAAGGGAAAGACAAGGTCATCGCAATCATGTCTGGATTCGGGAGTCGGTTACGCAAGGGGAAGGTATGACCACACCTCACGTCCGTCGTACTCGACGGGATCCACGCTTGGGTTGTCTAGTCTATAGGTGAAAAACAAACTATCTACGGCTGCTAAAGCTAAACGGAAAGAACTGACTCGATAGAGCATCGCCACTCTATGCCTACGTATTCCCTCGTGCAATGGGAAAGTCAGAGTCAACGTAGCTCGGGAAACTACGGGGGGAATTGCTCGCCAAGACGTCGTGTCTTGTGCCTACGTATTCTCATCTGGCATAAGAAATCAGAGCAAAACATAGTTCATGCTAACTACGGGTAAACAAAGGTTGTTCTCGATCACACGGGGGTGAGAGAAAAGATTGACGATACTAGCGTACGCATTCTAGCAGTTAGGTGTATTGCTACTCAACCATTTGAGACTTAGGCGTTACCTATTTGCGGTAGAACGAATGTAGTATGATGGGGTTTAAAGGTACGGGAACCTACGGGATCTAGAACTATGGTCTGGTCTCAATTGCGCTAGGGCAAGAGAAAGGGAAAGATTAGTCGTCAGCGGGAAAGTCTCGATCGCACGGAAGCGAGAGAACAGAGAAGATAGTTATTAGTGTCCTCGCTAGGATATCACATCCTATGCCTACATATTCTCGTCTGGTATGAGAAATCAGAGCAGTTGTAGTTCAGCCAACTACAGGAAACAATCTCGATTGCACAGGGGCAAGAGAAGGAAACTCAATCGCCAGAACGCGAGAGAAAAGGGGAAGTCTCAATCGCCAGGACGCGAGAGAAAAGGTTTGGAACGGGACGCACGCGCAAAGTCCTAAGACGTAGGAACGAGTGTGTCACATATAACCCAAAGGGTGTACATTAAACACTTTAGACGAGTGAGAGGAAGCCCCCCACTTATCATTTCCCACGTACCTAAAGAAAACTCACAACAGTCGACGGTTGAATAGAAGAGATGAAAGAAATGAAATAAAAACAATGTTACCGAACGGAGTGGTTCCGTTGACCCTTGACTTTTGCTTGCAAGCTCCATTCCAAGCTTTCCTCTTTTGATCCTTGATGGTGATATTTCAAATCGGAACCAATGTGACGCTGAACCGTCATAATTCGAATTATAAATGAAGTCAAACCCCAAGAGGTAGAGTATTGATATCCGTGTCAAAGACAAGATAGAGAAATGATATTACAAATCATTCTCCAATTGAATCATGTCACACGGAACACAACATAGAAGCAAAATAAAATAAGAAGAAGAAGAAAAGATGAGGAGAGAAAAAAACGGTCTCGGATCCTACATTATTCATCAACATTTTGATTTATAACGCATTACGGAGGTCTCGTCATCGACCTACAAAACAAAAATGGTGAGAAAAAATCCAATAATAAAATGGAAATAAGAAATCAACTTCAAAAGTGAAATAATGTTTCTAAAAATAAAATAAATTATAAGAGAAATATCAAAAGAAATTGAATATAGGAAATAGAATATAAAGCTATATATAAAATATAAAACTAATTATAGAGAAAAGAATGTAAAATCTATATAAAGAAAATATGTATATAATATTCTTAAAAGAAAATAAAATAAAATACTATAAATTCTCTAAAAGAAAAAATAATATTTACATATAATATTCAAATATGATAATACAAAACAATATCCAAAAAGTAAAACACAAGGGGTGCAGTAACATAACATGGGGTCCAGTAAAATGGTGCAGCAAGCAAATTCAGTTGGGCTTGGCCCAACATCCCAATCAGCAATATCAAACAGGGGGCGTGCACGGATGGATAGGGGGTGCAGTCTGAATGGAAAAGAAATGGGCCTGAAAGGCCCACTAACCCATATGAGGTGTCCACGAAGCAATCTCTTCGTCTTCCTCATTTGACTTCACAAACCCTAGTTCTCTCATGGCCGCCGTCCTCCTAGCTTCTTTGTCGTTCCGTCTGCTTCTCCTCCACTTGGCCAAAACGAAACCCAACTATCCTCTTCTTCAACTTCACAATCCTCTCCACCTCTCTTCATCATACTCACCAATTCAACGTTAGATCTGGAGATTTAAATGATGTTATGGTTGAAGATGGCGGATCGCGGTTTGCATGTGTAGATCCGTAAATCTGAAGATGAAGGTGTAGATCATGTGTAGTGTTGATGAGTTGTTGAAGGATCTCTGAAGATTGGTTGAAATCTGGAGATGATCTGGAAGTTTGTTCGTGGAAGATTTGCGATGAAAAATGACGAAGATGTAGAAGGGATTCGGAGAGATTCGAGTTTGTTGAAGTTAGATCTGAAATAGTGTTGATGATCCCGTGAGATTGATTTGGAGATTCGAAGGTGAAGGTGAAGAACAAAAGAAGATGTATTCACGGTGATGATTCGAGTCCTGTAGCTGATGAAGATCCAGAAGAAGGTTGTTTGGAGGATGAAAGATCTGGTGAGTTGAAGATCTGAGGTTTGGTTGAGTTTTGTTCATCAATTTTTGGGTATTTTTGGAGATGATGTTATTCGGAGGTGAATGAAGATCTGGGAAAAAGTTAATGAAATGCTGAGGATCTGGACAATCGTGATGAGTTTGAAGATCGGATGAAGGTGTAGCTTTAAATCTGGGTTTGATCTGCAGTTTAGATGAAGGTTGATAGTTCACTTTATGGTTTAGAAGTTTAGATCCATTGATGAGGATGAAGATTTGTTGATGTTTGTTTGAAGATCTGGAAAATTGGTATGAAGATATGAAGATTTTGATGAGTTTTCTGAAAAATGTATATGAACGGGATGAATATGATGAATTTCTGGAAAAAGTTATGGATGAACATGAAGAACTCGTATGAGTTTTCCGACGAGCTAAGAATTTTCCGGCGAGTGCTCCGGCAAGGGTTTAGCCGTGTTGATTTGTCCGGTGAGAATTCCGGCGGTTTGCATGTGAGGTGGCATGTCATTGGGACGCATGCCGGCAATAATGAGGCTATTTATAGCATTTTGACAAGTGGCACGGAGAGGACATAATGGGCCTGCAAAAAAAAGACAACTGGCCTGCAAAAATTCTAATTAGTTGACCAAATTAATGATGAAGCTGATAAAATTAATGATAAAGCTGAACCATAATTAAACTAAAGACATACTTAAATGAAAATCTAATTCAAAAATAGAACAAGCTTAAAAAATAAAACGAATTAATGCTGATATTAATACAAGCTGAACCAAAAACTGACTTACTTAAACTAACTAAAATCAATTAATAACAACTAGTTAAATCTAACTAATATTAATTAACTAAAAACAAAACCAAACAATTAATAATAATTAATCAATTAAAAGCTCTAATCTAAATTAATAAAAATCTAATAAAAGAAAATAAAAGAATTAATAAAATCTAATATATTCTAAAAACAATTGAAATTCTAGAAATTATTAAAAATGGAAAAGCTATTTAAAAACTATTAAAAAAACTAAAATCTAAAATAGAAAAATAAATCTAAAAACTATAATATTCTAATAACTTCTAGAAAATAGAAATAAACCTATTTAAAATCTAAAAACTATGCCAAAATAAGAAATTAAATCTAGGAAAATTAAATCGACGAACATAAAATGCGAGAACGCCATAAAATAATCGGTAACAAAACCGGATATCGAAATACCACTGAAACCAACAGCATAGACTGAATCACCGGGCCAAGCGCAAATTCCACAATAAAATCTTCGTATCCGAAACGGTTTGAATTGTCTGACACACGATAGAAAAGGGTTGTAATCCCGATAAAATCAATTCGGCTGCAAAAATGCACAGTATGTGCCAGGCAAATGCAAATGCAAGTGAATCAAAACATAAGCCAAATTGCGAGAAACGGTTGGTCAAATTTTGGGGTACAACACTATGTACCTGGATTATTTGTACTTCCGAAGAAGCACAGACCACAACAACAACAACAAAGGAGTGAGAAAACATGATCAAAATTATCGGTAATAAGATACATGAAATAAAGGTAGTAATCATACAATTCGTCACCCAACATTCAACAAACCCGACCTACTGTCCACCATCAACCACAACATACAATAATGCAAATATGCAACTCCACACCATACATGCGGCACCGACTCATTGATTCATTCAATCGAACCCCGGATAGATCATATACACTCCTCCTTGGCAATGATCTATCCCCGCCATTCTCCACAAAGAAGTACGGGTGAATCACATACACTCCTCCTGAGCAACGATTCAGCCCCACCATTCTCCACAAAGGAGTACGGGTGAATCACATACACTCCTCCTGAGCAATGATTCTTCCCACCAAAACATCATGATATGTACAACACCAATGTACGACAACAATGCACGACAAACAACTCAAGCACACTAAGTGCACGCGATCCTCCTGATCACATCACTAAACATCATATATATTACACAACAAATAAACACAAGCACACTAAGTGCACACGATCCTCCTGATCACCTCACCAAACATCATATATATTACACAACAACTAAACACAAGCACACTAAGTGCACACGATCAAACTCAAGTAAATAATCAATAAATCATTTCACTTGATCCATGGCTTAGTTACTATTTAATTAAACAATGACTCCCCAAACATATTGGATATAAAAATATTTGGCAACTAATTATATTATCTATACCATGTTATAGATCTATTCATTAGCTTTCCAACGCTTCGAACGGGGACTAAAAACGACTTACGGATCAAAAGTTATGGCCAAAATCGTCGAAATAGAAAATTCACCAATATACAGCTTTGAGTCGACCACTGGTCGGCGCACAGCAAACAGAAGCGAAATCCAGAAAAACACAAACAGTATGCGTCGACCGCTGCGATGCATGAGTCGACACAAGCATCGCAGAATGCAGAAAATTCTGCGTTTTCCACTGTTGGAGGCCTTCCGGACCTCCGATTTCAATTCTGTAAAAAGCCCCGGTTTCAGAATTCGAAATCCTACCATAATATGACAATTATAACAGCCAAAAACACATTTTTAAAGATCATGTCATCATATATCATATAACCATACTTTTCAAAACCATGGAATTTAGGGGTTTCTATCCTAAATGTGATCCTACCCATCATACGCTATTACATCATCACAATGATCATACGAAAACCCACCCTTACTGTCCAGAACTGTTATCTTGCTCAAATTCAAGCCTATTTCTCCACTTCTATCTCTTGTCCTCTCGATACTACAACCAATACACATTATCCTATCAATTTCTACCAGTTTTAACTTCAGAACCCACACCGATGTTCATCATCAGAACTATCAGAGTTACTCAGAACCCCACCCAAATTTACAACAACAATGGATGCACCAAATTCTACAATATGATACACCATATTTACCCATATCAACAGCAACAACAATTATAAACACCAATTCACCAATTCATTAACATACAAGTCATATTCATCAAAATCCCTACGGGGTTAAGGAATCCCCTTCTACCCAAATCATGCAATTTACCAATCTTAACCCGTTTCTCCCCCCTTACCTCGATTAGTGCTCTGATCGTTGAAGAATCTTCAAGAATCGTTAGCCCTAGCCCTCTTTCCTTCCTCCTTGTTCTTCCTCTTTTCTCTTTTCTCTTGGAACTGATGTATCGTGTTCTAAATTTCTTTTCCCAAAACTTCTCTAATATTACTTATTCCCTTATCACTTATTCCAACCACTCATATTCCCAATAATAATAATAATAATAATAATAATAATAATATTATTATTATTATTAATCATTAAACTATTATCCTTATTAATTATATTATATTACTATTAGACTCCATACTCTATTAAATAATTCCCTCTAAATAAGGACACCCACCCAACGCCCTCAGGCACACTCCCGCATAAAGGCACACCAAAATAAAATATCACCAAAAGGCTAAATAATTAAAATGAGTGTTACAAAGGCCACAGGGATGACATGACATTCAAAGGACACGGCGGCACATGAATCTTGTCGGCATAAATCTGACATTTGTGGCATTTCTTGGCGTATTTGAAGCAATTAGACTCCATAGTCAACCAATAATACCCTTCCCTTAATAGTTTTCGAGACATGGCGTGCCCACCTGCATGTGTTCCAAAGGCTCCTTCGTGGACCTCTTCCATAAGCAAATTCGCTTCTTTTTCGTCCATGCATCTTAGCAGCACTAAGTCAAAGTTCCTTCGATAGAGTACACCGTTTGGATTCAGATAGAAGTTACCAGATAACCTCCTCAAGGTCTTCTTATCCCGGGCCGATGCCCCAGGCGGATACTCTTGATTCTTGAGAAATTTATGGATGCCGTAATACCATGGCTTACTATCAGAATCTTCTTCTATTACGAAAACGAATGTCGGCCTATCAAGGCGTGAGATGACGATTCTTGGTGCATCGTTCCAAAAGTTCACTTTGTACATTGAAGACAATGTAGCCAAGGCATCTGCCATCTGATTTTCTGCTCTCGGCACATGGTGAAACTCTACATGGTCGAAGAAAGGTAGCAACCTTCTTGCGTAGTTCATATAAGGGATCAGATTTGGCTGATGGGTCTCCCATTCTCCTTTGATTTGATTAATCATTAAAGCCGAATCACCATAGACATCAAGGTTCTTGATTCTCAAATCAATTGCTTCCTCAATCCCCATGATACAAACTTCATATTTGGCCTCGTTGTTTGTACAGGGAAATATCAACCTGGCAGTGAAGGGTATATGCGTCCCATGGGGGGTTGTAATAATTACCCCAATTCCACTACCGTATGAGTTGACAGCACCATCGAAGATCAACTTCCACTAGGAACCCAGCTCAGGGCCTTCGTCGGGTAATGGTTCATCGCAGTCCTTTTTTTTTAGGAACATGATGTCTTTGTCAGGAAATTCAAACTTCATTGGCTGACAATCATCGATTGGCTGCTCTGCGAGATATTTTGACAGAACACTTCCTTTGATTGCCTTTTGAGAGACATATTGAATGTCGTACTCTGTCAAAACCATCTGCCATCTGGCGATTCTTCCTGAAAGTGCTTGCTTTTTAAAGACGTACTTAATCGGATCCATCTTTGAAATCAGCATGGTTGTGTGGTTAAGCATGTACTGTCTTAGGCGTTTGGCGGCCCATGCAAGTGCGCAACAAGTTTTCTCCAACATTGAGTATCTGGATTCACAGTCTGTGAACTTCTTACTCAAGTAGTAAATTGCATGCTCTTTTCTTCCAGTCTCGTCGTGCTGACCGAGAACACAACCCATGGAATTCTCAAGAACCTTCAAGTACATGATCAAAGGTCTTCCAGCCACTGGAGGCATTAGTATTGGAGGTTCCTGCAAATACTCCTTTATCTTCTCAAACACCCTTTGGCAATTCTCATTCCAGACAACCGCCTGATCTTTCTTCAATAACTTGAACAATGGTTCACAAGTGGCCGTGAGGTGAGATATGAACCAAGCAATGTAGTTCAATCTACCTAGGAAACCATGAACTTCCTTTTCGGTCTTTGGCGCTGGCATTTCTTGAATTGCTTTGATCTTTGCAGGATCGACCTCAATCCCTTTCTCACTGACTATGAATCCGAGCAACATTCCAGATCGCACACCAAAAGTGCACTTATTGGGATTTAGCCTTAACTTGAACTTCCTTAGTCCCTCAAACAATTTTAGAAGATTTACCAGGTGTTCCTCCTCCGTTTGTGACTTTGCAATCATGTCATCAACATATACTTCAATCTCATGATGAATCATGTCATGAAAGAGATTCACCATAGCCCGCTGGTAGGTTTCCTCTGCGTTCTTTAACCCAAAAGGCATCACCTTGTAGCAAAAAGTCCCCTACGGCGTGATGAAAGTCGTTTTCTCCATGTCCTCCGGAGCCATTTTGATTTGGTTATATTCGGAGAAACCGTCCATGAAGGAAAACATTGAGTATTGTGCGGTGTTATCACCAAGCACGTCAATATGGGGGAGCGGCAAATCATCCTTTGGGCTCGCTCTATTCAAGTCTCTATAGTCAACACACATCCTAACTTTTCCGTCCTTCTTTGGCACGGGCACGATGTTTGCAACCCACGGAGGCTAATTGGTCACAGCAAGAAATCCAGCATCCAATTGCTTTTGGACTTCTTCTTTAATCTTCACTGCCATATCCGGCCTGGTTCTTCTAAGCTTCTGTTTGACGGGAGGACATTCTTCTCGAAGAGGCAGGCGATGAACAACAATGTCTGTGTCAAGTCCAGGCATGTCTTCGTATGACCCAGCAAAGACATCCTTATACTCTCTGAGCAATTCAACCAATCTTTGCTTGACATCACTTTGCAGCACGGCCCCTATTCTAACTTCCTTCTTATCCTCCACTGTTCCCAGGTTGATGAATTCAACTTCCTCTTGATGAGGTAGGATGACCTTCTCCTCTTGTCTTAACAATCCGGCAAACTCTTCGGGTAGGTATTCGTCTTCGTCGATCTCTTCTTCTGCTTGAAAGATCAGATTGTCAAAGTCACATCGAGTCATAGACGAGTCTGAGTCGATGGTATCTGAAATGTGTAACTTGCAATGATGATGATTTTATGCTTAAATGATATGCAAATAAACAAACACAAACCACATTGCCATTTTATTATTAGGAAAATAAAAACAAGAAAAACAAGGATCACAAATTTTGAATGAAAAGACACCTTTTTGATTGATGGTAAAAAAGATTGTTCACACACATAACAGATAGGGCCCTACAAATAAATACCACTATGCTCCGGGCAGAGCATAGGGCAATACATTAATCAAAATAAAGCAATTACTCTTCATAAGTCACAGAGATAACTTCTTCCATGGTCCAATTCTTCAAGCTCTGGCCAGGGATACATGGCATGATCCACGCATCCATGTCGCAGTCGATGTCTCCCTCTTCATTTGATACGGCATTAATCCTCTCAAATATTACCCCACCGCTGGTGAATTGGACATGCCCTTTGTAGCGTGGAGCGCTCTGTGGAGATGATGCATATGGGCTGTACCCAAGTCCGAACTTATCCTGTTTGTTTGGGACGCTTACCACCTGCCCCCACCCTTGCGTTGATCTGGACTTCACGACGGCTTGTGCTTCCTTGTAGGATGACATAGCAACTTCTGGCGCTTTGACCTCAACTGGTGCCTTCTCCTTGATTTGGACAGTCTCAAAGGCTTGGCACAACTGTTGTACCCCAAATTTTGACCCCTTAGATCCTCATTATCATTTTTAGAAACATGATCATGAATTATCTAACCCTAAATCAGTGCAAGTTCATTATTGTCAAGTTACAGACGAATCAGGGTTCTCGCACCGACAAATTCAAAACAACCAAGGAATGATCAACCAATGATTTGGGCCAATTAAATCATTGAATGAAATCAAAGATAATATCAAAGTCAAAAGAGAAGTCAATTTGAATAAATCATTTCAGAATCAAGAACAGTGCAGTCAGGAGGCCCCGATTAGGGTTTTTAACTAGTGAAAAGTCAACTGTGGTTTGACTTTGATGTTGGAAGATGTTTTAATGGTGGTATTGAGGTACATGAAGTTCATATAGACTATTAAAGACTATTCAAGAAGTATCAAAGTCTCAGGATGTCCAGAATGTCAACAGGCGACTCAATCGGCACAGATCGATCGTACGGTTGACCGAAAAGTCAACTCCTCAAATTTTGAGAATTGGAATCCAAGTTGTGAATCAAAGTTGTTCCTTATGTCATAATGGACTTGCATATCAATTTTCATGATCATTGGATCAAGGATGAGAGAGTAATCGAGAAATCGGGAAATTAGGGTTTTAAAAAGGGCTAAACCATAACTCCTTAACCACACATCCAATTGAGTTGGTTCAAATCTCATTTGGAAGCTCTTGACAAATCCTACAAAAGTCCCATACTAGTCCACAACCAAAAAATGCATACTTTTTGAGATAGAAGCAAAAACATTCTTAGAAGGGAAAATAACTTAGAAAATTTCTAAGTTATTTTCACTTTAAAAGCTTGTGTGCAGCCAACTTTGAGGGGGTTTTTCACCTAGTTCCAATTGGAGTTTGATTTATTGGCAAACATGAATGTTTTAGAGCTATGTGAGGTCTTTCTAAATTGTACAAGAACTCCTCAAGATGATTTATGAGCAGAAAGATACATGTGTTCAAAGTTGGTGTTTTGTCACTTTAGTCCCACATTGACCAATTTTGCAAAAGCACCTCTCCCACCCAAGTGGGCCAATTTTAACTTGCCAAACTCATATTACCTGATATATTGAACATCTCAAGCATGTTAGAACAGAAAGATTGCATAGAATTAGCATGGAATTAAAGTTGTGAAGTTCATTGCCAAAGTTGCCATTTTTGACTTTTCCAAGCATGAGGTGTAAAGCAAACCTACTCCAGCCACTCTATCAAGCCTCTAGCCTGCATTTTGACAGTAAAAAAATCAATGTAACTTGCCCCTTGAGTAAAAAGAACAGCCAAAGGTCAGAAAAGCAAGGCAAGTTGGATGGTGGGTGAAAAATATCAAAGATAACTTCATGTTTAAGCAAAGTTCTCAAGCAAGCACCTTCTTGATTTTTGCTATAAAAAGGGACCTCACACCCCTCATTCAAGACATCAATATCATTCTGAAAACCTGAGAAATCAAGCTCTCTCACCACACATCTCTCTTGCTTGCATTTTGCAAAATTCTTCAAAGTTGTCAAGTGTAGCCAAAATTATGCACTTTGCAATTTCTCTACCACATCAAGTTCTACTCATTCCAACACCATAATCATCATCCATACATCTTCTAAATAACATATAGAAGGTGTACAATCCATCAAACCACCAAAAAACTCAAGAAATCAAAAAGTCAACCTTGTGTTTGGCTTACTTTGACCAAAAGCTACAAAAAACACCAAACTGAGTTCCAAGCATTTCCTTGAGGTTGTGACCACTTGAACACCTCACATATAACTTATCTCAACTGTCCAAACACTTATCAATCATCAGAAACTCATATCTTGTCATTTGGCACCATAAGTGCATTGTTACTTAAAGTTGAAGAAAGACTCAAAGGGAAGAAAGTGAAGTAAAAGGATCTCTGGTATTTTTTCTGTTCTAGCTTGTTTGAAAGGACCATCAAGAGGTATGTATCTGTTTCTATTTGGCTTTATCATCATGTTTCATAATTTTGCCACTTAGAGCATATTGGTGCATCTTTGAATACTTGATTTTTTTCATAGCATGTGGTATGTGCTAAGTAGTGAATCTGATGTGAATTTGTTCAAACAATTAATCATCGTGTGTGAGTCTTTACCATATTGTATTTATGAACATGTTACTGCCATATGAAGTGCTTTGAACATTGGCTTTCATTATTCACATCAATGAGTGTTGCTGCCCCATTTTTCTGTCATGATGCATATGGTAAGGTAATAGTCAATTCTCTCCAATTGTGAAACCCTGTTATGGCAGTTTGTTTGTGAACTTTTCAATATCAATTAAGTCTGGTTTGTTTAGTGCTTGTTTCATCAACTTTACCTTGTGCCACTAGTATTCAACTTGTTTAGACTTAGGGGCTGGTGAGCTATATGACTATGACAGTTTGATGAGCTAACATTTCCCACACCATTTCATTTAGTCCTGTTATTGTTACATACATGAAACTGAACTGACTGTCATGAGCATTTTTCAGTAGCCTATGCCTCAAACTGGTTTGGTTGTTTTAATTGTTAAAATTGAATATGGTTCCACTTTATGTTACTTTCATCAAAGAGGTACCAAATAGCTAGCAGCTTTGTTTCATCTGTTTTGTAATAATTCCTCCATGTTATCTTTCCTTGTACTAATACATTGCTGCCAAAATCAAATCATAACAGTGGAAGTTTACCTTTTGCATAGCACATTAAAATTCTGGTTTTTGCATCTGAACATATCTCAATTGGCATTTTGAATGTGTATGTATACTTACCTGCTCTGTTTGCACACTAATCCTTGATTCCCATATTGTACACAATCCAAGTGCTCAAAACTTTAACTCACCACCACTTGGTTTCTAAAATCCTGTTTTAACATGATGATTCTTATGCTGAAACTTTTTCTTGTTAATCATCACATGTTTGTGCCATGACATCTTAGTGCTAAAAATTGTTGCTTTTGCATTTCATCACATGATTCTACTACTGCTGGAAGCATTCATAACTTGCTTGAAAATGGACCATGACAGCTGAAGTCATATTTTGTATAGAGCTATACCAAGCTGGTTTCATCATCCTAACATGTTTCTAAGTACATTTGAAATATGTCTGTGTACTTACTTGGCTGTTTTGTGCATTATATTCAAAATACACTTGTTGACACATTCACATCAACACACACAAGCCACAACATCCTCACTTTTTGCATAACACATGGTTCACTTGTTTTCTTCATTTCAACATGTTCCTATAAGTATTCTAAGCATGCCTACATAATTGTTTGACTGTTTTATGTCTAGTATCAAGAATTCTAAGCATGCCTACATAATTGTTTCCTTCCTTTTGGTGTTAAGTCGAGATCAGTGAACCCTAGTCCATTTCCAGCGTTAACATGTGCGACCACTCCTTCTAGCTGATTAACTGAAATCTCTTGTGGCACGTAGGTTGTGTCCAAGATCCTTAGAAGCGTATTTCGGTGTGCCTCGGAGCACAACAACAAAGACAAGATTGAAATCTTGGAGGGTGTCTGCTGTAAGTGATCTACGATTTTGTAGTCACTTTTTCTGATCAAGCGTGTGAATTCTTCTGCGTCCTTCACCAGAGCTCCTTTCTCTCCCTGGCATGGATCCTCTTCAATCACCATTTTTCCCTTCTCCTTGTCAGTTCTTCCAGCACTAACCTCTAAAGGAGCGAACACTCTTCCACTTCTCGTCACCCAACTATTTCCGACCAGATTGTCGACCGACTCGCAAGGCGAATTCTTCAATTCTTTTTTCTGCCCATTACAGAACACCTCTGCCCCATAATTCCAGGGGATCGCTTTAGTGCTCTCGTAAGGCATCGGTCCTGCCCTTTGTAATCACAATTGTCAGCGGCCTCGGTGGTGTAGAAATGTTGATAGTCTTATACGGGATAGAGATCATGGACACTTCATCCTTCTTTTCATTAATCTTCGTCTCATCATCCTCCTTACTGATTCTGTCAAATTGTAAAAACCCCTCATCCATCATATTCTGAATACAACTCCTCAAACGTGAACATCCTTCTGGATTAACCAAACAACCTTCACAATCGCTCCCACAGCCTGGGAACACCCCACCAGCTAACAACTTACTTTTTACAAAACTCAGTGGAGTTTTCAAATTTTCAACACTGGATACCAAGTTCAAATTGTCTTCGATAACAGCATTCACTCCAGCAGCTCCATGGTTCGGCATGGGATTTTGGACGACGTTGGGTACATCATGAGTGAAGTTAATAACCTTACTATCAACAAGGTCTTGAACCTTGTGCTTAAAGGCTTTGCAGTTATCAATATTATCTGGGTGCCCCTGAATGAAAATCACATCGAGCATTGGCATCATTTCCCGGAGGAGGTGCACCGGTCAATGGTACCAATGTTCTCTTCTGGATGAGTTGTAATTGAAGTAAGTGTAGCAATAGCTGAGAATAAGGCATTGGAGGCGCGTCAAAGTGCCTATTCACCGCCCTTTTTCTATCTTGAAACTGCCTTTGTGCGTATTTTTGTTGTTGTTGCTGCTGCTGTGGACGTTGCTGTTGTGGTTGCAGCGGCGGCACTGCTGGAATGGCAATGCTCCCCACTTATTGACGTTGTTAGTAGTATGGTTGTTGTTGCTGTTGATTCCTGTTATGATTTCTAAAGCCTGACACTACGTTAGTCTCATTTTCCTTTCTCCTATTACCGAAAACTTTCTTCCCACCTCCAGACGAGGTCCCTTCTCCACTTTGTATCTTTCCCAGTTTTATCCCGTTCTCTACTCTTTCCCCAGTTATAATCAGATCCAAAAAACTCCCTGACATATTTCCGATTAACTTCTCATAATATATTCCTGGCAAGGTCGCCACAAACATATCGATCAATTCCCTCTCCACCATTGGAGGCTGAACTCTAGCCGCTAGTTCACGCCACCTCTGAGCATACTCTTTGAAACACCCGTTGTTCCTTTGTGATAGATTTTGCAACTGCACTCTGTTTGGTGCCAAGTTGATATTGTATTGGTAGTGCCTCACGAAGGCTTCTGCTAGATCCCTCCAACTTTTGACTTGAGTTGGCTCCAACCCCATGTACCACTCCAATGAAGGACCAGACAAGCTATCCTGAAAGAAGTGCATAAGCAACTTCTCGTCATCTGAATATGCCGACATTTTCCTATAGTAAGACCGAAGGTGTACCCTAGGATAAGTCATCCCTTTATACTTGTCGAAGTCCGACACCTTAAACTTCGGAGGAATTCTAAGACCCGGAATCAGTCCCAGATTGGACATGTCAAGACCCATAGCATTCTGGTTTTCAAGGCTCCTCATTTTTTCTTCTATTGCCTTGAACCTTCTATCAAAGTCAGATTGTAATCCTGCTCCAAGGTCTCCCATGGAGAAGACATCATCTTGTTCGTCGTGTTCCCACTGGGGACCATTGTTACCCTGCACAGTTTCTATTGGAACTAGGATAGGAATTCCAGTCTGGTTTCCTCCGCCCAGAGGGATAACCATTGTTGGGACGACATTTGCTTGTGGCGTGATGTTGTCAACTAGAGGCATAGCAGCGGTTCCACCATGTAAAACCACATTTCCATCAACCCTTGATACCAAAGGTTAGACCAACATCCTCAATTGCTCTTGGCCATTGGCTACGCCATGCATCATGTCCATGAATTGCGTCATCCTTTCGCGAAATTCCTGAAGCTCTGTCTGAATTTTTTCCATGGCTCTTTGCTGATTTTCTCGCGTAGAATATCAGTGAATCAGTTGACCTTCAATCTTGAAACAAACTCTAGAGAACCACAAGAAGAGGGTGAGGTTAACAGAAACAAAATGCTTGCAATGCAAATGAAGAATAATGCAAAATGCAGACATGCAAATGTATTTCAGGGAAATTTTTCCCCTTGATTCTAGTTCCACAGTCATGGTAAGAGAATGAAGAACCACAGAGGTAGCTAGAAAAACATCTCATAAATAAAATGAACCATAGAGTATCATCATACATCATCAAAGGGATACAAAAAGAAAGTCATCATGATCTCATACAACAACCCTGGTGATGGTCAAAATACAAATAACAATAAAATAAGAGAAAAAGCGTCAGAAGTGGTGTCGAGTACGAAACTCTTCTAGCAACTCCTTTGTGTCCGGATGATCGGGCCTGTCAATCAATCCCTGAATAAGCAAGTCCCTCTTCTTGATAGTATCTTGCAGACTTTGAACATGGTCTTCCCAAGCATCCTCTCCAAAAGCATCTTCTAACCTGGGCTTCTTCAGGTCGATCCTCAGCTTGTATTCCTCCAAGGTTGCAAGAGCTTCATGGAGTTTGTAGTTGCTTTCTAGTAGACTCATGTGTTCACCCGGAGCTTTTGCAATTCTGTCTCGAAGCCGAGCTCTCAAACTATCAACCTATTGACGGAGTTTGTCTTCTCTTTCTTTGTTGTTGGTTAAAAGAGCATTCCATTGGGCTTCAAACTTGGATATGTTCATATGAGCTTTCTCCAACTCCTTATTTTTTCTTGAGAGGGCATCATTGACGCTTTTCAAAGCTTTACCTATTCGTTCTCGAGTGCTGATCTCCTTTGTCAATTATGTACCCATCTTGTTTACCAACTCCGTTTGCTTCCTGGATGACTGGATGGCTTGACTCCTCTCGATCCTAAGCTGGAAAATTTCCTTCTCTAACTCCTCATTAGCCCTATGTGTTGCACCCTAAAACTTGCTCAACCTATTTCACCTGATTTATGTTTTAATTGCATTATCATTTACATATTGAATCATGTACATAACCTAATCATTTGCATAGCATAGCATAGCAAGGCATCCAACAAGGGATCAAGTGTCATTCTTATCTAAAGAAGCACATCAAGGGGGCCTTATTCAAGTTTAAGACTATCCAAGTCATCAAGAAATGTTTGAAGCTTTGAGAAGTGAGTAGCAACAGATGGATTTCTCTCCTAATTTGAGGTGTATTGAGGGTCATCAATGGGGGTATGAGTTATGAATTGAGGGTATGGAAGGTGTACAAAACTTATGAAGTGCCTAGAGGGTTATATTGAAGATAAGACAAGTCATTGATTCAAGTACAAGAGCCACAGTTGAAGTGCAGTCAACTAGGGTTTCATCTGGGTCAACCCTAGGTCAACCCTAGGTCAGCTGAGTGATTGAAGAGAATCAAGGCTTAATTGAAGGATGTGGGATTCATGAATTGATATGTTGATACATGTGTGGTGTTGAGCCAAGTATAAATCAAAGAGAATCAAGAGTGGGAGGAGTTACCAAATTAGGGTTTCAGTGTAAAATTCCCTAATTTAGGCCTCACTTCCAAGCCAGGTAAGTCAAAATTCAAGTTTCAAATGGATTCTTGGTCAACATGAAACTTGTAGAGATTCTGAATCGCTTTAATTTGAGTACTATAAGTCTTCAAGAAGATTTGTAGAACTCAAGTTATGGTTCTTGCAAATTATGGGTCATCAGAGGACACTGAAATTTATCTGTGAAAGTCACTTGACTTCCAAGCAACCTTTGCCCATGAAGGGGTTTTCAAATGGATTCTTGGCCAACATAAGAGTTGTAGATATTGATCTTATCTTTAATTTTAGTACTAGAAGTCCTCAAGAGGATTTGTAGAACTCAAGTTATGATCTTGGCAATCCAGGGGTATTTTGGGTATTGATGATTATAGGTCATTTTCCAACATAGGTCAAAATCTCCATCTTCCACTCCTCAAATGAAAAAATGGTTAACATGATATGTGCTTAAAATGATGTTTTTAGGCTAGATAAGAAGTCATGAGAGCTTGGAATGGCTTGTATCACAAAATTACAAAAATGGCCTAAAATAAGGGTGAATTTTAAATGAATCAAGGGTGAAAATTGGGATTTTTGAGCTATGGGTCCAAACCTTGCCATATGACATACCAAATTGATTGGAAAACATATTTTGAAAACATTGACATTGCCACATTTTTGAGTTGAGGGATAATTCAATGACTTCCTTTGTAAAGTGGTTACTTACATCATATGTCACATATGCAAAACCATTCTTCAAGGCATAACCAAGGCTCTAATGAATCCTAACACATTCAATTTGTCATTAGGAGAGACTTTGGGTAGGAATGAGGTGCAAATGCAGGCTTAAAACTCAGCTGCCATATGTGAATTTCTCATGACATTTTCAAGAGCAAGAGATGTGGAATTTCTCATTAGAGCTTTCCAGAAGTTTCTAGAGCTTTCATTCATGTTCTATATAAGATTTAGAAGTGGTCCAAAGCATGAGTTGGTGGAGATTGAGGGAGATTGGAGAGATTGAACATTGAGTTTTCAGTTTGCATAACAGAATCGGTTACAACCATTTGATCCATTTCAATCCATTCTTTTGTGTTCAATAGCTTCCTCTGGTGTTGGTGAGTGATTCCAGATAGATTTCTAGCCAAGATCGTGGAAGAATCGTGAGATTGCATCTTGAGTTTTCATCCTGCAAGTCAAAATCGGATTCAAGGATTCAAGAGGTTTCAATCTAATTGGTTGCATACAGAAGCTTGATCCTACTTCATTGAAGGTATCTGGAAGATCTTGGAGCTTGATTTGAAGGTTTTACCACTCTGTTCATCCAAGATTTGTAGGTATGTAAAATTCTTTCTATGGCTCGATTCATGAGGTTTCTTTAGGTTTTAGATGGTGGTATGCATTATAGAACATGGCTAGGTGGATTCTGGTAGCAATTGGCATGATTTAGAGACCAAATTAAGTTGATCACATTTTCTGTTGAGGCTCGTATCTGATGATTCTTGGAGGTTTTAACCTAGTTTGATGGTGGATTTTACTCAGTGTGAGGTGTAGATGATTTTAGGCCTCTCAATTTTGAGTTTGGTGAGAATTGAGGTTTGAGCAATGTCTGAATTTTTCTTCGTGTTTTGAGGAAGAAGATGATTCAATGCCAATGGATAGTATGGTTGAATTCCTTGTGAAAAGGCGAGCAAGATGATGTGTTTATGTTAGGGTTTTGATGAGGATTAAGAAAGTTGCGTTTGGAGAAGATGAAGGTTCAAGCTCTGTTTCAGCCATGGCTTCCTTCCCCCTCCAAAATTCAAATGAGGAAGATGACTCCATCACCATAGGATCTTGCAAGACTTTTGACTGAAATCATCATCCAACGGCCACGAGCGCGTCTCAGTTTGTGAAGGAATTCTGAGTCAAACCAAACGCACCGTTTCATTAAACCTTCTTGGATGGGCTTAAGTCATTTCTTGCTAACCACACCCCTTTCCCAGACCCAATTGAGAAATGCACGTGAAAGTGTTGCTATTCGCACCAAGTTTTTTTCCATTTTCTTTGATTTCCCATTTTTGTTTTCTGAATTGGAATTGGGCCTAGCGCGCTTCTTATACGCACCCCCTCTGGGCCCAACTGGTGAATTGAACTAGATATAATTGCTATTTGTCACGCCTTCTTTTCATTTTCATCTATTTCCTTTTTTGTTTTTGTTTTTTCATATTATTTTAGGTTAATTGAAAAATCCATAATAAATTGAAAAAAGGTCATTTTAAGGTGAGAATTTTTTTCCTTGTTTTCCTTAGGGTTTCTAGAATTTAATAAAACAATAAAAATATTAATTCCTTAAATTTTATATTTTTGGCATATTTTACCATTTTATTGATTTTATTTTGCATTTGTTTGATACCTTATTTTGCTAAATTTAGTATGAGAGATTAGTGAGTGCTTTTGAATTGATTCTTGTTGGATTGATTAGATTAGAGGTACATGCTCCCTTAGAGATTTTTCTCATATTTTTATGATGAAATTTAGGTTAGTTTTGAATGATGAACTTTAGGGTGTTAGGATTAGGGTTTCACAACACTTAGGTGTAGATTAGGGCATAGTTTGGAGACTTAAGGTTTGATTTAGGTCTTGGGGTTTATATGGGGTATAGGGTACATAGTTAGGGTCCCTTAGATATTAATCTAGGATTTTATGATGAGCATTTCCATTTTATGTGATTTTTGCAAATTGGGTGATATTGGTGTGTTTCCCTCTAGGGATGTTGTTTTGTTTGGTGGGTTTTGGGCATTTCAACTGGGTGTTGGGCTTGAGTTTTGCTTAATGGAGCTAATGAAGACCTTGGAAATGATTGGAGACAAAGGATGAAGCTTGGAGCATGAAGAATCTTATCCTTGAAGGTTGCTTTTGAAGACTTAGGAGATAGGAGATATAGGGAGAGCTTTAGACTAGACTAATTTCTTCTGTCAAACATAGAGAGCTTCTTATGCCTCTATTCCATAATATGACACAAGGTCCCCCAAAGAAGTTCCATCTCTCCTTAGGAGGGATGTATAGCATGCTTTGGTAGGGTATAACCTTGAGGATACCTTGCACTTGCTATGATAAGATCTTAGTGATTTCTCGGGGTTATCATTAAGCCTCTTAACATTCCAACTTCATCTATTAGTTGATTCTCTCCTGTGATTGTTTGCATTGGAAAAGGGAACCTATTGGAGAATGAAGTGTCTTGAAGGCTGAAGAAGATGAAGCTTATGCCTGTCAAAGCTGGGTATCTGTTGAAATTGGGGTTTTGCTGCTGTTTGAAGCTGTCAACTTGTTGGGGTTCATTGCTTGCCAGAGCTTGGAGTTTTTTTGGAGGTAAGAGCTTATCTAAAGCTTGGGGATCATTGGAGAGTGAAGAATGGGTCTTGCTAGGATAAGTTGTTACTGTCAACCTTGTTGTTGTTGATCAACTGTAGCTGTCAGAGCTGGTGCTGTTTGAACTGCTTACTGTAGGAGCTGGTATTGCTCTTAGAGCTGGTGTTGGATTTTATCTCTTTTTCTGTATTGATTGTTGGCTTTTTTAGCTTGCCCCTTAGGTTTGAAGTGAAGCTGTTTCACTTTGCCTATTGTTTTCCCAGGTTCGAGGTTGAGTGGGACTCCCTTGCCTCGCTTGTATTGTTGCATCTCATGCATTTTACTGTTTACTGTATATCTGTTTCTTTTCCGTTTATCCCCTAGGATCTCTGATTTCCTCTGTGCAGGAGGGAATTATGACAGACATTAGGTGTTAACCCATGCATGACAACATTAGGTTAGCTTGATTCCCTTTTCAAACCCTAGGTTTTAGAGCTTCTTTCTCTTCTATCTCAGAACAATTCAAAACACAGTAATAAGGATGATCGACGTCGTACGCTACGAGCCTTAAGTCATTTGAGAGAGGATTGCTGGAGGGTCACTCTTCAGTAATATGATTGCTTAGTGTGTTACCCTTAGGGTGACATGCGACGTAATCACCCTCAAATCATAGTCTCTAGTGCGTCAGAGATTGCAAACATCATGAAAAACAGTTCTTGCATAAAAGACTGAAAACAAACATCTAGGTGTCATTTTTGTCCACTTGGACCCATAATCAGGAGAAAACTTTTTTTCAGAAAGATAAAAACAGTCAGACAAATCTGTGTCTTCCGTATCCCGAACTACGTTTGCTCTGATCTTTCATGCTGTATGAAAGTACGTAGGCATAGGATGCCGTATCCTAGCGAGCAAACTTCCCCTCCTTTCCCGTAGGTAGGTGAACTACGCTGACTCTGATTTCTCGTTCCAGACGGGAATACGTAGGCATAAAGTGCGATACTTTGTCGAGTCATTTCATTCTCTTCTTAACCCTTGACCCTTTAGAGTAGATAGAATAACAATCGTACTAGAAAACAACCGTGGATCCCGCCGAGTACGACGGACGTGAGGGGTGCTAATACCTTCCCCTTGCGTAACCGACTCCCGAATCCAGGATTTGGTTGCGATGACCATTCCTTTCCCGTCTTTGCGGTAGGTTTACTTCGAGCGTTTCCTTTCCCTCCTTTGGGATAAATAACGCACGGTGGCGACTCTTCTGTTCAGCCGGCGCCGATTTTCGCAGTAGCGACAGCCGGCGACTCTGCTGGGGACAGGAATATCCCCTATGCGAGTCAATCCTAGCGCTTGTTTTCCCGTCGTGGGTATTGTATAGATTTACTTTTCTGTCTTTACTTTCCGCAGTTTATTATCAGCTTTATATTGTTACTGCTGTTATGGGAAAGAGGTAATCTTTTGAGAGATAAGTCGGACCTGGGCTTGAGGTTACATATAGAATTAGAAGTAGAGAGTAGTGGTTAGCATGCTTGCTTAGCTCGCACCAGCTAGCAGCGAAATTTACGCTCGGACGAGATTCTCTTTGATGCTTCTTGCCTGGCCCTTAGGGCTCGACAAGTTGTCTGACCCGAGGATTGTCGACTCTGGGAACCTATCAATTGGGATTCAACTAAGTGAGGCCTCTTCAAGGGATGATGATGCCACACCTTCTGGGTATCGTATCATCACTCTTGAAAGTCTGTGACGTTGAACCCGCATAGGATGCCGTACCTCGTCTGCGAGTTAAGTACATACCTGTGAGGGGTAGGTGGGTCTGTTTGTAGGAAACCTTTGACCTCAGAATACCTGGTTTATCTCTGTCAGTGAGATGTGGTTGTAAGGTTCATTTGAGTGGTTGGTTTGGTTTGAGATAAAGATTGGATGGTTCTCAGGATTCAGTGCAAGGCAGCACAATTCATCAGCATTGCACTTGGTCCCTTGTTTGCATATGCATGTGCATTTTCATGACTGCATTTCATTAACATGTATTTATGTTGTAGGTGATCATTCCCCTCTGATTCTAGTATATCCTCTAGCCAGACATGGAGTCCCTGAAGAGGACAGTTGCTTACCGGCTGCATTCGCCAGATATCAGTTCCTTGCTGGGTTTAGTTGCTCTAGCAGATGAGAAAGTGAGGGCTGAGTTCAGAGTATCCTATGGGAGATTGCTTAGTCTGTTATACAGACCTTCAGCATTTGAGACGACTGGGGTATATACTTTGATGCAGTTTTATGAGCCGCAGCTGAGATGTTTCTTATTTCCCGACTATATTCTGGCACCCACTTTGGAGGAGTATTCAGCTATGTTGGGAATTCCTGTGTTAGACCAGATGCCTTTTATACATGTTGATCTTGAGCCTGAGTTAGCTACACTCGCTGAGATTGTCAGTCTGGACGCTCCTGAGTTCCCTGGAGGCTTGGTCAAGCTGAACGGAGCGTATGGTTTTCACTTGTTTGTCCTGATTGAGAAGGCTACACAGTGCGCGAAGAGTGGATGTTGGGTTGCTTTCAGTGCCATTCTAGCCGTCTGCATCTACGGGATTGTCTTGTTCCCTAATGTGCCAGATTTTGTCGACTCAGATGCCTTCTTGATTCTTGCCTCGAAGAATCGAGTTCCTACTCTCTTGAGCGATGTTTATCATTCGATTCACTACAAGAATGAGAAACGTCGTGGCAAGAATGTTTCCTGCTGTCTTCCTCTCTTGTACAGGTGGTTCCAAGGGCATCTTCCGAAGACCGGGCCTTTTGTTAATGCTGTTGATACTTTGGATTGGTCTTCCCGATTGATGGGGCTGTCTGCTGAGAATATCATTTGGTTCGATCGGAGTATGCTTGGCACTGATATCATATATAGTTGCAGTGGCTTTCCGAATGTCCCTTTGATTGGACGGAAAGGTTGTATCAACTATAACCCTTCGCTGCTGGTAAGACAGTTCGGTTATGCTTTGAGGGATGCTCCTATTGAGAAGGAGATACAGGAATCTCTGTATCTCACAGGCTTATTAGACACGGCTATTTTGATCAGATTGAGACATGTGTGGGCTAACATCCATAGGAGAGGGAAAGCTTTGCTCGGTAAGAGAAACAACAAGGCTTATGACCCTTATTTGGCTTGGATTCGCGAGAGAGCTAGTACTTCCTTGATGCCTTATCCTGCTGCGGAACCCCTGTATCTTCCATTGATTGAGGTACCTACTTCGGAAGAAAGTGAGAAATATAACAGATTGTTGGCTGAAAATGAAGAATTGAAGAAAGCCAACGATGAGTTAGAGAAAGAGATCTTCCAGTTACGTCGTGAGAAGAATGAAGCCACTTTCACTGTGAAGGAACAGACTGAATTGATCAATAGGTTGGGTTCAGAGCTGACGGAAGAGACCAACAAGAAGGAAAAAGTGGGAATAGCTTTGAACGGTGTCAGCAAGGTGCTTACTTCCAAGAAGGAACTTTTAAGCAAAGCTTATGCCCGTATTAGCAAATGGAAAGCCTTGTGGAACGCCACGCTTACCAAGCAGAAGGAGCGTGAAGACGAACTGAAGCTGTAGATTGCCACGCTAGAGGCACAGATTAGAGCTCAAGACGCACAGATTTCCGAAGAGACATCACTTAGGAGCGTTGCTGAGCTTAGAGTAGGTGACCTTGACGAGAAGCCAAGAGGGTCTGAAGTGAAGGCTGGGTCCAAGAGGTATAGACTTGACAAGAGTTCTGGCGAAGGAGCCTGCCAGGACGACGCCAAAAAGCTGAGATCCACTACCGAGCGACATGCCTTACTGATACAGGAGTTGATCTTCCGACTAGGGCATTCGGAGACGTTAAGGATATTGGAGGATGTTAGAGCACGCCATTTGGCCTGATTTACATTTGCCTTGCTGTTGATTGTACTTGTATTTTTGACCATCGCCAGGCTTGTTGGCCGAGGTCTCTTTAGTTGTATTCAGTTGTACTCTTGTACTCAGCCTCTTGGCGTTTGCTTATATATGAGGATTTTCTGATTTCTTGCTTGCTTGATAGGGACTCCATTGTCGTGATGGCCTTCCCTCCGAAACTAGAATCAGGGGGGATATAACCTGTAGCATATTTACACAATTGCATCTGCATTCATATTGCATGACCGGTATTCTTGAATCTGTATCTTATTTCCTGCATCTTCAGGTTTTCAGGATTGACGAACCAAGAGTTCACCGCTACTCAACCCAAAACAACTGCAAGAGAATCATGGATCAAGTCCAAGTGGAGATGCAGGAAATTCGCGAAAAGTTGAACCTGTTCATGCAGGCCATGGAGAGCATTCCTAAAGGCCAGGAGAATCTCCAGACTTTGGTACAGCCGCTGCTGACGCGGGCTAATGGGAATGGCAACAATGACCACAATTCGGCGCACGTTGAAACTATTCCGGAAGATGGGCCCCCTACGCCCGTGGTCCCACCTGTAGTAACCCCACCTGTTGTGGTTGTGAACGATGGCGCCGGCGCTGGCAATGGTAACGCAGGGAATGGAAATGAGACTGTTGTTAACAATGTTGGAGTTGGGGACGCCAACCAGGGCGGTGGTAACAACAATGGCGGTAATGGTTTTGGCAACAATGGCTTCGGCTACAATGATCAGGGATTTGATTACGTCAATCAGGACGGGAAATTCGGCTTCAACACTCAGGGTTTCGGTTATGACGGTCTTGGTAACGCTAACCAAGGGTATGGTGGATTTGGTAATATGAACGGTGCTGGGGTGATTCCTGTCAACACTGGGTTTGGGCCTGTTAGGGTCAACCAGGGTTTCGGTAACGGGGGACGAGGTCCCATGATCAATCAGCAAGGGTTTGGTCGCAACACTGGTTACGACGGGTATGGAAATGGAAATGTGAATTGGGGCGAAGACTGCCAGGAGGACGCCTTTTCTGGAAGAGGTATGGGATTTGAAGGACCTGTTGATCTTGTGCAGAGGATCAAGATGCTTGAAGAACAGATGAAGGGGGTAGTGAGTGAGAACTCCGCCAGATTGGATATGACTACAATGGGCTTGGTACCAGGGATGAGGGTGCCGTTGAAATTCAAGGCTCCCATGTTTGACAAGTACAAGGGGGACACCTGCCTTAAGGTCCATGTCCGCTCTTATTACAGGAGGATGTCAGCGTATTCAGATGATGAAAGGATGCTCATGCATTTCTTTCAGGACAGCTTATCAGGGTCTTCGCTTGAATGGTATATGGGGTTGGAGCCCACGCAGATAAAAACTTGGAAGCAATTAGCTGATGCTTTCGTGACACATTACAAATACAACTGCGATCTGGCGCCAAACCGGGTCCAATTGCAGGGTTTGTCACAGAAGAACGGTGAAAGCTTTAAAGAGTATGCGCAAAGGTGGCGCGATATGGCAGCGAGGGTGCATCCTCCTTTAATTGAAAGGGAGATGAATGATATGTTCATCGGGACATTTACGGGGGTGTTCTACGAAAAATTGTTTAGTGTGTCTTTGAGCAGTTTCTCAGATTTGATTCTTATGGGGGAGATGATCGAGAACGGGATTAAAATTGGAAGGTTCCAAGCAAGTGAGTCTATTTCGACAGGAGGCGCCAGAAAAGCATTTGGTGGTAGACGACAAGGTGATGCTAGTGCCGTGTTTGGTGGCAGGGGCAGGGGCCAAGGAAGAAATCAGTATGTTCAGCCGCAGCAGATAGCCAGTGTCACTATCCCGCTTCCTCAATAGAGACAGCCACAACAACAACAACCCCAGCAACAACAAGGACAGAATCCTGGCCAGAGAAGGGTACAGAACGCGAGAGCAAAAAGAGTGTTCGACGCGCCTCCTTCCACGTATGCAGAACTCCTCCAGACCCTGCTAGGGTTGAACTTGGTTGAAAAGAGGACTTTGGCACCGCCTACTGGGGCAGTACTCCCGTATGGGTACGATGCCAACAAGCACTGCGAATTTCATTCCGGGGCACCCGGGCATGATATAGAAGCTTGTCAGGCATTCAAACATAAAGTTCAGGATTTATTGGATAGCAAAGCTATTAACTTTGGACAGGCGGGTCCAAATATCGTACAACAGCCTATGCCCAATCATGGGGCAAACGCCATCCTGACAGAGGAGAATTTGAATCTGGTGACGGATGTCAATGAGCTGAAGACACTGTTGGGTGAGATTAAAAGCAGGTTGTTAAGAGGGGGTGTATTCCCGGGTTGTGATGAGTTTTGCTTGGATTGTTGGATATAGCCAGAGGGTTGTAATGAGTTGAGGCAGGGTATTCAGGCTATGATGACTAAGGGTACCTTGCAATTTGATAGAACCACGGTTGAAAAGCCTGTAGAGGCGTTGCGTGATGAGCTGAACGATGTTGCGACGGTGACGATTCCGAGAAAAACAATAACGATAACGGCGCCTGCCAAGCGGCCGAAGATCACAATTACTAAAGCAGGACCAGTCCCTTTTGAGAGTACTAAAGCAGTGTCGTGGACTTACGGGTTGGAGGTATATTGCGATGGTGAGAAAATTGATGTCAATAAACAGCCAGCTGGGGTTATAGATAATGTTGTCGGAACAGGGGGTATGACCAGAAGCGGAAGAATCTTCACGTCACCCGAGGTAGAGGCGGAAAGATTAGCCAAGGGCAAAGCCAAGGTAGCTGAGGGTGGTCTGTCTCAGTCGAATGAAAAAGAAACGTCATTTAAGGATGTGGAGGAATTTATGAGGCTCATTCGTAAAAGTGATTACAAAATCGTCGAGCACCTCCAGCAAACGCCGTCAAAAATTTCCATCCTATCATTACTATTATGTTCCGAGGCCCATTTACTGAAGATTCTAGACACGTCATTCGTTCCTCAAGAGGTTTCTGTTAATCAGTTAGAAGGGGTGATGGCGCATGTCAATGCGGGGCACAGTTTGGGCTTCACAGATTTTGATTTGACTCTGAGAGGGCAAGAGCACAATATGGCATTGCATGTGTCAGTAGAATGTCGGGGCACGGTCATGTCCCATGTTTTAGTAGACACTGGATCTTCCCTGAATGTGCTACCGAAGAAAGCCTTGATGAAGTTAGATATCAGGGGGATTATCTACACACCCAGTGACTTAGTGGTGAGAGCGTTCGATGGAACGAGGAGGTCGGTTTTCGGATCAATAATATTATCGTTGCAGGTGGGGCCTGAAATATTTGAAACTGAATTCTATATAATGGACATCCAGCCAGCGTATAGTTGTCTCCTTGGGCGCCCATGGATTTACGCTGCCGGGGCAGTCACGTCCACGTTGCACCAAAAGCTGAAGTATATGGTGGGAGATAGTGTCGTCACCGTTTGTGGAGAGGAAGATATTCTGGTTAGCCATTTATCTTTGTTCAAATATGTAGAAGTCGACGGAGAAATACATGAAACACCCTGTCAAGCCTTCGAGGGGTTGCGAATTAAGGACAAAGCTCCAGTGCCAAGTAAAGTATCAGATGTGGCAGTGTCGTCCTACAAAGAGGCTCAAGCTCTAGTGCAGGCAGGCAAAACCAAGGGTTGGGGGCAGGTATTAGAGATTCCCGTGAAGAATGACAGGTTCAGGCTTGGATATCATCCTTCGTCATCAGCATCCTCTTCAGGAGCGCCCAAGTTCAGAGGGCCGATCACGATCACACCACATGGGGTGAGCTTCGAGACTATCAACGCTGTTTTCGATTCTGAAGAAGGAGATAGCGACTGTGATATGGACGCATGGATCAAGCCAAGCGTGCCAGGACAAAGTCTCTGCAATTGGTCTATCCGGGAAACTGTTCCTGTGACAACTAAACAGTAATGATTTGTTTTCTTAATTGTTGAATAATTTTGTGTCCTACCCGGGGCATAGTGATTTTGTTTAGGGCCATTTGGTTATGTACATTACATTGTTTAATCATGAAATAAAGGCGTTTTTTCATATACAAATGTTGTGATCCCTGTTTTTCCTGTTTTTATCTTTTACAATAAAATGGCAACGTGGTTATTTGCTTTGTATGCGTTTTGAAGCATTTAACCATTTCCTTTGCAGGATTACTATTTCAGATGACATCTATGAACCGCCTATGACTCACTTCGACTTCGAGCACCCGATATTTCAGGCTGAGGAAGAGATTGTGGAAGATGGCGACGTACCAGAAGAATTGACCTGGTTATTGAAACAAGAAGAAAGAATCATTCTGCCTCATGAGGAAGTCATTGAGATTATCAATTTGGGGTCGGAAGAGGTTGAAAGAAACATCCGTATAGGGGCTGCGCTGCAGAGCGACGTCAAGCAAAGGTTGGTTGAGATGCTCAAAGAGTACAGTGATATATTTGCTTGGTCGTACGAGGATATGCCTGGGTTGGATACGGATATGGTTGTTCACCGTCTGCCGCTGCGAGAGGAATGTCCGCCTGTTAAGCAGAAACTCCGAAGAACCAGATCGGACATGGCTATGAAGATCAAGGAGGAAGTTCAAAAACAGTGGGATGCTGGTTTCCTAGCTGTTACAAAATATCCCTCATGGATCGCTAATATTGTGCCAGTGCCGAAGAAAGACGGTAAAGTGAGAATGTGCGTAGACTACCGTGATTTGAATAGGGCGAGCCCAAAAGATGACTTTCCACTTCCTCACATCGATGTGCTGGTCGATAACACTGCTCAGTTCTCCATATTCTCCTTCATGGATGGCTTCTCGGGCTATAATCAGATTAAAATGGCGCCAGAAGACATGGAGAAGACTACCTTCATTACTCCCTGGGGAACATTTTGTTACAAAGTGATGCCCTTCGGGCTGAAGAACGCTGGGGCAACATATCAACGTGCTATGACGACTCTCTTTCATGACATGATGTTGTCATACCCTAAATTTGTCCTACCCATTTTTAAATATTTTTGCATTTTTTGATTCCATTTTATGTTTTACATTCTTGGTTTAATTTATGTTTATTTAGACACGTGTCCGCTTGCAATTGGTTAATTTTTAAAATTATATCCATTTTTGTCCAATAAGAGTGTGACACGTGGCTTAAAGTTGTCTTTGAGTTTTTATTCTATTTGTGTTTTCGTAATTTCACCTTTTCTAAGATTTTTTAAAATTAGCAAAATTTTAGTTTATGTTTTAAATATATAGGTACATAACATTAATTTTTTTATTTTTTTTTTATTTTTAAGTTTTGTAAATATCAATTTTGTTATTTTGTTAATATTTTTTATTAGAATTATGTTAGTTTATATTATAAATATTAGTTTTATTGTTAATAAAGTAAATGTAAAGGAACTTAAGAAAAAGAAGGTTGAGGATACGATAGAATGGGTGGAAGGCCCATGTTTGGGGAGCCCATTAGGGTTGAGAATGAATAGAATAAAAAGGGGAAGAATTCAGCGAAAAAAGGGGGAGGGGTACTGTTCATTAAACCCTAAACGGCCCCAATTCCAACAGAAAAAACCCTAAATCAGTTTACCGTTCACCATCTCTCCAAAATGGAAATGGCCAAACCCTAAGCCGCCGCACCACTCTTTCCGCCTTCAGCTTCATCTTCCTCAATCATTACTTTCGAGCCACCTTCAAACCTATCAATCTCCTCATTCTGGTTCAACTCACCTTCATTTTGCTCCTTGTTGCGATTTCGAACAAGCCGCCGCAACCTCTTCGGTGATTCCGAGCAAGAGAGAACATCAGCTATATTCAACTCGTGTGTGCGACGATCATAACAACTCAAGCTCACAACAGTGCTCACCTCATTCTTTAACAAACCACCGTAAATCCTCAGAACTTTCCACAAAAACACCAATGAACTCTTATCGCGACCCTTTCTGAGATAGATAAACCATTGATATAGTTTTCTTTAGTATGTCGTTGATGTTCCTTGTGTTTGTGTAAGGTTCAGCAATCGTTCATGATTTGGATTAGGTATAGAGTTTGGGGATAAGCATAAGCCATGTCCGAGAAGAAAAGAAACGGATAAATCGCAAACAAACTGTTGTTTAACCCAAATCGGTTGTCATTGATTTACTGTTTTCTCTTTTTTTCGTATAGGCTGTCGATTTCTATGCAGATTGCGACATTGCCGAGTTTCAGTAAAGCAACGAAAAGTTCTACCTTCAACTTTTGATACAAAATGCAACAGCAACATCACACTCAATGTTTGGTCTCAGCAGCAACAGTACGCAGTTTGGTGATAGCAATAACAGGTTGAGCTCAACATCTGATAGGTCAAAAAATGATGAATGGTTTGAGCTGCTGTTAAAAGGCATGGAACAACTCACGGCAACACAAGCAAATTTTCAGCGGCAGCTTGATTTAAACCATCAACCTTGAGTGTTCAGCTGCAATTTTGAGCAACAATGAAGTTTTAGATCTAAGTTCACAACAACTTCAATAACCTTGACTTGATAAGGAAACAGTTTCGCCGACAACTAACCATCCCCCAGCCATTAACTACAGTGATATCTGCATCCTCAGGACGCAGCTCTCAACAACCAACTCGCCGCAACAACGCGAAGTAGGGAAAACTTGGCTCTGTTTCAATTCCTCACAACCTCGTACACTCTCGTGTCTGCTCTTAGCTAGGATGAGACATCCCCAGCTCGCGCGGCTTCCTTCAGTGGCGTAACAACAACTTTCAGAAGTAGCAGCAATAACACCTCAGGAAGCAACAAGAGCCTGTGCAGATTCTATTCCGTGCAGGTTGCGACTTCGTCGACAGCAGAAATATGAATTCAAAGTGTATAGAGTAGCAGTTCATCAACAACAACTTGAAGCTACCGACATTAACGCCGACACATTCAAGCTAAGCGTCACATTAACTCAGCTCAGATTTCAAAAGATTCAAAAGGCTTCGTCAAAATATTGTCAAAACAACTTCATGGTCGGTTGGTCTTTCTTATGTTTAACTGTGAATATTGTGTGGATTGTTTCTGTGTGTATTTAAAAGTCTTATGTTTGAACGATGTTACTGCTTCGTGGTTGATATATTGCGCTGTTGTTAGTTGGTCCCATGTTTGTCATTAAGGTTGTCATTCTGTTAATATGTTGATGCATTGACTCGACATTGGTTTGCTTTAATTTGTATATGGAATTGACTTGGGATCTTATATGACTCTTGGTCCAAATTTTGTTGTGTTTGTTTTCTTTGCGACACAGATAGGATTTTCGACTCTGGATAATATCATAAGTTGTGATTACCTTTGCATTGTTTTCAATTGTCTGAGTATCTAGTTGTATTTTGATCTGCTGCATATGCTATTCGTGTTTGTTGCGGGTATTGCGGGCGTGATTTCCGTTTCTGCTGATTTTTGGTTTATAGATATTGTAAAATAAGGTGTTTTACTGATAGTTATGATTAGTCTGCAAGCTGGTTATGTTGTGTTTGTGTTGAACTTTAGTGCTGATTTTGTGCTGCTGTTGCGGATGTGGGCGAAGGTGTCGGTTTGTAAGTCCGCTACATTTTCTCGTGTTTATAAACAAATATGCTGCAGTTGTTATGTAGTAATAATATTGTGAAGCTCATATCAGGGTTCATGCTGATTTCATGATTTTGAATGTGTATTTTGAATGTTAGGCCGTGAATTTTGGGTTTGCTTCTATTATATTGGGACTGTCTTGACAGTATAGCCGACTGTTATTTCATTTCAAGTATGTTTGCATCATTTACAGCAGGTAGAAATCATGGGCTTAGTGTATATTTATTTGAAGGTGTATTTTGATGTAGGTGTAGTGGTGTTATGTTAATGCTGCAAGTTACCGGCATTTTTATTATTATTTTGTTTTAAATAGCGGTTTGGTTGTTCCACATGTTTAGCAATTGCTTTTGTTTATTTTTTTGGGATTATAAATTAATTTATTTTTCTTGTAATATTTTGTAAATTATTAGAAAGTATAAGAGTCATTTATTTTTTTTAGAATTAGTTGTTGTGCCTGTCATCTTTTATTAACTTTGATATGAGTGGTTCTAATATGAGTGGTTCCGAGAATTGCCTTGCGTAAAGCTCCCGGTAGCATGTAGTACTTAATTAATTTTGTGCTATTTGAGTCATTAAGTTTGGCACAAATGTGTGTGGTAAGTACTTTAGAATACTAATGTTCGAAACTACTAACAAATCTACTTGATTTTTTTAATGTTCTTTTATTTTGCCACACAGGTAGATATTTTGTTATTAAGATATAAGGCATGTTTAGATCATCATGTAGAGATTGTGATGTTGGAGTTGTTAGTATTCACATTTTTATATTAGGTACTATTGAATTAACTAAGAGTGTTTATAGGATGAATTTAAAATAAACTATTTTTTTTACTAACCAACCTCAAAATAATGTCAACTATTATTTTAAAAAAAAACTCATTTAGTTTAATAGTTAATCAATCTATTTTTCATTATCTTAATCAAAATTATGAAAAATTAATTTTTAAGGTCTAGCACCTTTTGGATTCTTGAATGATCATTATTGGGGCGTACGCCTTGGGTAGTGAATTGTTTGACTTTTCGTTTTTAATTATCCTTTTTTTTTTGACAAAGAAATATCATAGGAATCTAGCATTCTGTGTAATATTTCCGTTGTTCATCCAAATATTTTCCGAATGAAAAGGTGTTGTTAGGATCTAGCATCCAAATGATACCCCGATTAAATTAGTTGTGAGGCCGACGTCTCATTTACTAAATAATCGTCATTTCTCCTATACTTCTCAAATTCAATCTCGTATTCTCACTTCTCATGCCACAAACTCTTTTCATACTCTCGATTCGATTCAAATTATTTCAAAACCATTTTCTTGATCAAACTCCGAAAGAAGGGGATTCTTGGAATCTAGCATTCTTTGAATTTTCGAGTAAATAGTTCTCGAAGGCACGCCCTTTGAGTTGTTATTCACTCAACCTTTCGACTTCTTCAAACTCAATCATTTTCCAACGTTCTTTTAAGTCGAATGCTCGTACGTATTCGCAACCCACATTTCGCACACACTTCACAATTCCTCGTGATTTCGATATTAGGGGCACCCTCATGGACTAATATCGTCTCTCACAATCTAATCCTTGACACGTCGTCAAGTCGGTCCCATCTTCAATCAAATCCTCGACATGTCGTCGAGCTACTTCAAAACAACTTCCTTTTGGCCTCGCATGCCATTTTTTTCGATTCGATCCTTTCACAAACATTTTTTTAAAAACTTACGAAAGAGGGATATTCTCAGAATCTAGCATTCTTTGAATACTCGAATGAGTAACTCTCGAGGCGCGCCCTTGAGTTGTTATTAGTTCATTCTTTTGATTTCAAAACATCTAACTCTTTATCTTCAATTTATTCAGTCAATTCCCGAAAGAACTGAGTTCTTGGAATCTCGCATTCCTTGAATTCTTGAGTGACAAGTTCTTGAGGCGCGCTCTTGGGTTGCTTGTCAATCACTCTTTCGTCTATTTCTCAAACTTCCAATCTATTCAACCTCACCTTTTCGTGGTTGTTACCACGAACTACGACTGCTCTGATTCTTCATTCTCGTCCGAATGTAAGATACGTAGGCACAAGATTACGATGATCTTGGCGAGCACACTTTTCATTTTCCCCCCTATTCCACACTTCTATCTTCCTCCATTATTTCGTCCACCCCCCATCCTTTTCCCGTGGTCGAACTACGACGCTCTGATTTCTCATTCTCGTCCAAATGAGCATACGTAGGCACAAGGGCCCTAATCCTTGGCGAGCACCCTATCCTCTAACCACCCATCTCTCTGTTGCGTCTTTAACCTTTTAACCTACCAATTCTACCTTTAACAACGAGAAGAAAGCAAGTAAACATAGACAACACTCCCCACATTTACCTTAAGAGGTTCCCGTCGAGTACGACGGACGTGAGGGGTGCTAATACCTTCCCCTCACGTAACCGACTCCCGAACCCGGAACATGGTTACGACAGCCCTGTTCCTATCCTTTCGTTTTAAGAGGTTTTCTCGATATTTTCCACTCTCGTTTATTCGGGAAAAATAAAGTTCGGTGGCGACTCTGTCGAACCGCATTTCTGCGCCTTTCGCGCGAGGGTTGTTTCTCCGAAATGTCTCCGTGATTTTTCGAGGTGCGACAGCTGGCGACTCTGCTGGGGAGATTTTGCTCCATGCAAAGAGAGAGTCGAGCCTATCTTTTGGTTTGTGAGGAGTGTTTGTTTTTTATTTGTTTTCTTTTTGTATTTGCTCTCTTGTGGATTTTATTTATGTTTGTTATCTTATTCTGTCGGTTCTTGGGATGACATCATGAGTAAAGCTCTACACCCGAGCTTTGGTAAAAGCAGAGAGAACACATAGTTTAGAATTGGTAGTCGAGTAGTGTTAGTCCCCAAGGACTTGCTCCTTGTGGGCCTAGCATGAAAGCTCCTCCAGAGGAGACCTATTCGTAGATCTCGTTGTAACGCAGCTAGCCTGTTGCACGACTCGATTAATGAAGGGTCCGTGATTCTGGGAACCTTTTGTTAGCACCAGTTCCAATAATGGTGGTCGTGTAGTGTTAGCCTCCGAGGACTTGCTCCTTGTGAGCCTAGCATGAGGACCCCGCTCAGAAGAGACTTTGTCGTCATTATCGTCGTAATACAGCCAGCCTGTGGCGTGACGCTAATACGACTAGTGTCTGTGATCCTGGGAACCAAACGTAGAAACCATCCCGTAAGTGGGTTTATGGGTAGAATGTTTAGATCTTCCCGCATAGGTCGTACCTGTCAATTTTCTTTGAGCAGGAATTATGGTTACTTATCTATTACAGTTACCAGCTTTAGGAGTTGTTTGAACTATGATCCTGTGATCCTGGATCTTGTATCTTGCATTGCATCTTGCATATCATTCGCATTGCATTTCATATGTTGTGCATTTTGCATTTCTAGTCCTTCAACAGAATCTTATGTCTTCGTTCCTTCCTCTCTAGTAAATCAAGCTGATTCCTCAACACCAGTGCGCAACTAGAGCCAATACCAGACGAATGATGGAGCAGATTTAGTAGGAACAAGCTGCCTTCAGGGAAGAGTTGGATTCTATGAAAGGAAAGATCGACCAGATCCTCGAAGCCATCCTCGCAGCCAGGAGAGAGGAAGAACAGCGTGAAGCCGCCGCTGTCGTCAACAACAATGGTCAAGGACAGGGGTCTACTTCCATCCCTTTGGTTCCAATTCCAAATCCTCATGGAATGCCGTTGAACTTTAATAACACAGCCGAAGGGAACACTTCTCAGCCAATCCCAGCGCCCGGAGTTACCATTGGAGCTATCCCGCAGGTCCAGCCTACTGCTGTGCAAATCCCAGTTCCTCATATCGAAGATACTTTGATGGATCAGTATGACGACGTTCAAAACTATCATGTTGCTATCCCCATTGCCAGTCCTATTGCTGCTCAGGATTCTGAAGCCATGAAGATGTGCCGAGATCTAACCGAGAAACTCCGAGCCATGGAGAGGCACAATTCAAATTCTTTCAGTGCTTTGGAATTGTGTTTGGTGCCTGATGTTGTCATTCCTCCCAAGTTCAAGGTGCCCGAATTCTCGAAGTACAAGGGTCTCAGTTGCCCAAACATTCATTTGAAGATGTACTGTCGCAAGATGGCTGCCTATGCTAGAGATGAAAAGCTCATGATCCATTGCTTCCAAGACAGCTTGTCTGGGGCATCACTCGAATGGTATATGCAGCTGGAACGTAATAGTGTGCGCACTTGGGCCGAGCTAGCTGATGCATTTGTCAAGCATTACAAGTACAACACCGACCTTGCTCCTAACCGTACTCAGCTTCAGAATATGACTCAGAAGGATGGCGAATCCTTCAAGGAGTACGCGCAACGATGGAGAGAGCTAGCCGCAAGGGTGCATCCACCTCTTGTTGACCGTGAACTTATTGACATCTTCATGGGTACTTTACAAGGCCAGTACTACGAAAAGCTGATCGGTAGTGTCTCTGCTGGATTCTCTGACCTAGTGATCGTCGGTGAGAGAATTGAAGAAGGGTTGAAGAGTGGAAAGATCCCAGGAAGTTCTAACAACCAGGCCAATGCCAAGAAGCCTTTTAATGGATACAAGAAGAAGGAGGGCGAAACTAATGCCATCTTTTTGCAGAAAGGGCAGGCTTCTCAGCAAGCTCCCGCTCATATGCCTTATCAAGTTCCCTATTATCAGTATCCGTATGTTGCTGCCGCGCAATATGCTCCAATGCCTTATCAGCCGGCTGTTCAAGCAGTGCAAGCTCAGATGCCACGGCAACAGGCTCCTCAGCAACAAGCCTACAACCAGCAGGGATATCAGTATCCTCCTCAGCAACAGCAGATGCAAGCTACTCAGCAACGACAAGGCACTCGCCCACAGCGTCCGCAGAGAACATGGAGACCAGATAGAGTCTTTGATCATCTACCAATGACATATGCTAAAATCTTTGCTCAGTTGATGGAGAAAAAGGCTATTGTTCCAAGAGATTTGGCTCCCCCAACTGTCATTCCTGCCGACTACGATGCAAATGCTCATTGTGAGTTTCATAAGGGCGCTCCAGGTCACACCATTGAAGACTGCAAAGCTTTCAAGCACATAATTCAAGACATGATCGACAGGGATGCTATCAACTTCAATGGGAAGTCTCCAAATATCATCAACAATCCGATGCCACCAGTCAACTAGTGCCAACATTAGATCGATTCCAGTCAAGTTCATTCCCCGAAGAAGGCAATCATGTTGCCATTTCATTATTCGCAGTTCTTATATTTTGTCTTTGTTTGTTTAAGTATTGTATGCTTTGAACAATTTCCATTCGTATTTGGTTTTCATTAATGTATTGTTTATGCATGTTTTGAATTAGTTATGTCGTATTCACTCATTCTCACTTATCACCGACACATTTATTCATTTCACACTATCCATTGTTGTTTGAGGGAGGATGATGAAAACGAGATACCCATAATTGCAAACCGTATGCTTTCAGATAGAATCTCGTCAATGATGTACATGCATTGCTTAAATTCCCCAAACACTGGAGATATAAGGAGTTAATCCCTAGTAAACCTCTTCGAGCCTAGGAGTAGCAGTTTCCCTCGGATATTCAAACCTTTACACTCAACCTGGGGCAGGGTAGTGTTCAGTCAATTCAACTCCGCACTTGAATCAACAAGCAATGACCCATGCTATGGCAGTCACAACCTTCCAACAAAATCCAAAAAAAAACATCAAAAGCCTGCTAAGTCAGACACCTTAGAGGGGACTTAGGCAAAATCAAGGCAATCCCGATGGATCTGACAAGAAAAGTCAATCTATGCAAAAGTTAGGGATCAAAAACAAAAGTAAAAGAGGATCCCAAAACCCTCAACAAAAACAAAATGAGATTCAGTGGGTCACTGACATCCAGCAAAATAAGGTGACTGTCACGTCGAGCAAACCTTAAATCTTTAAGCTTACACCGTCAAGATAAGTGTAGAATTAACTGAGCGTAGGACTGGAGATCATTAAGAAGAAGAGGTGGGTACAAATCATACTTTGAGCCTAACATCCTTTGTTTCATAACCGTGAACTGGACCACGTTACAACCCTCAAAAGACCTAATTGAGGCGAGGTTTATTCTGAAAGCATACTATTGCAAGGTTGCGTAACCTGACTCCTCACATGATTTCTAATCATCAACATTGGTGTCATTTCTCTTGATATATCTTGCACACCAATCAGAATCAGCACAATGTTTGAACTAATTGTCCACTCATCTCACTACCACGACACTCTCAATAAATGACACACTTTTTCAAAACTTACATTGAACTTTGCATTAATATTACCATTTATGAATGTACAATTTTAATTGCAAATCAGTGCTAGGTATTCAAGGACATCTCAACAAGGGGCAATCGAGGAGGAACTTGACTTTCTGTGGCTGACACAAAGAAAGACTACCTCAAAACCCACAGGTTGGGGCAAATTATTCAAGAGCTCGAGCAGGGGCAAACCATTAACAAGTTTCGACTGGGGAAAGACCAGGTCGTCCTGACCATCAAGCAGAGTGGCAACCTTCTCTAAAGGAAATTCACGACAAACCACCAAGTACCCAGACTCGGGGCATCCAGAGCATCGTCTTCTGCTTCAATCATGGCGTCTTCAACAAACTGCGTGTCGAGGAAGTCAATCCCCCACCACCCGAAGTCCAATCACATTGGCAACTACCAGAGGCCACCACGCTGCCATCTCCACTTGCATTTCCAATTACCCATTTGCGTCATGTGTATCATAAGCATCACATTCAACATCATAAGCATCTTGCATCATATGCATACTCCAAATCATGTCATACTTCCCTAACTCTTGCATCTCCGCGCGTCAGCATTTGCATTTGCACTTCCACTCATATGGAAAATCATTTATCCTCCAGCATCCATATATGCGAGTCAAGGTCCAGGATCAATCTCGAAGACCTCCAAGACTGTCACCAGCCCAGTCAGGGGCATCTTCCACAAAGGTCGTGGATTCCTCCCACGAATTTCAGGAGCTTCAAAGCAATCATCAGCCCAGTCAGGGGCAATCTTCTGCAACTGTGGGTTTCTCCCACAAAATTCGAAGTTATTCAAATCAACATTCAGCCTAGTCAGGGGCATATCGTTCAAGACCGGGAGTGTTCCCCACGAAGTTGTTCAACATTTTGTTGGGCAAATCCAAAGACCTTAAGTGCAAGATTCAGCCCAGTCAAAGGCATCTTCAGCAAAACCGTGAGCGTTCCTCATGAAGTTTTTCAACCTTTTGTTGAGCAAACCAAGACATCAGGATAAACTCAGCCCAGTCAGGGGCATCCTCTTCAGAATTCATGGGCGTAACCATGGAATCATTTAAACAAAACCATGATCTCCAAGCAAGACGGTGGGCGTACCCCGTTGTTTCATGTCAACCCAATCTTCTTCTTGGGTGTTCCCCAATGAGTTGTATCCAGCAAGCGTGACCGTTGTCAATTGCCTTACTATCATCCTTTTGGTGATAGTCGAACCTCGTCAGTTCAACCTAGCCTGCATCCTTTTGGTGTTGGTAAGCTTCGAATCTGTGTTGTCCTATCATCCTTTTGGTGATAGCAACCTGTGTGTGTGAGTTTCGCTCTGTCATCCTTTTGGTGGGGGGTCTGTCATAATCATTTATGATAGATTGTGCGATGTTTGTTTGTGTTTCGCTCCGTCATCCTTTTGGTGGGGGGTCTGTCACTTAGATTGGTGTCAGATTGTGCGATATTTGTTTGTGTTTCGCTTCGTCATCCTTTTGGTGGGGGGTCTATCATAATCATTAATGATAGATTGCGCGATAGTTTGTGTGAGTTTCGCTCCGTCATCCTTTTGGTGGGGGGTATATCATAGTCATTAATGATAGATTATGTGATAGTTTGTTTATGTTTCGCTCCGTCATCCTTTTGGTGGAGGGTCTGTCATAGTCATTAATGATAGATTGTGCGATAGTGTTTGGTGTGAGTTTCGCTCCGTCATCCTTTTGGTGGGGGGTCTATCATAGTCATTAATGATAGATTATGCGATGTTTGTTTGTGTTTCGCTCCGTCATCCTTTTGGTGGGGGGTCTATCATAGTCATTAATGATAGATTGTGCGATATTGTTTGTGTTTCGCTCCGTCATCCTTTTGGTGGGGGGTCTATCATAGTCATTAATGATAGATTGTGCGATAGTTTATGTGTATTTTGCTCCGTCATCCTTTTGGTGAGGGGTCTATCATAGTCATTAATGATAGATTGTGCGATATCGTTTGGTGTGTGTTTCGCTCTGTCATCCTTTTGATGGGGGGTCTGTCACTTGGATTGGTGTCAGATTGTGCGATAGTGTTTGTCCTATCATCCTTTTGGTGGTAGTGGCCAGTGTGTGTTTCGCTCCGTCATCCTTTTGGTGGGGGGGTCTGGCATAGCCATTAATGTCAGATTGTACGATTGTGTTTTGCTCTACCATCCTTTTGGTGGTAGTAGCCGTGTGCGTTTCATCCCATCATCCTTTTGGTGATGACGAATTTTTGCCTATTATTTACAGTTGACTCAGAGGTTCACATCATCCAGCATTTTCAATTCTCAAGCATCTCTTTTTTCTTTCGGACAAATTCAGGGTCTTCTTCATATCTAATTGACTTCTACCTTGGAAAATGAACGCTATAGCAGTTCATTTCCCTAGGTTTAAGCCAATTAGATAGGGGCATCTGTCATACCCTAAATTTGTCCTACCCATTTTTAAATATTTTCGCATTTTTTGATTCCATTTTCTGTTTTACATTCTTGGTTTAATTTATGTTTATTTAGACACGTGTCCGCTTGCAATTGGTTAATTTTTAAAATTATATCCATTTTTGTCCAATAAGAGTGTGACACGTGGCTTAAAGTTGTCTTTGAGCTTTTATTCTATTTGTTTTTTTCGTAATTTCACCTTTTCTAAGATTTTTTAAAATTAGCAAAATTTTAGTTTATGTTTTAAATATATAGGTACATAACATTATTTTTTTTATTTTTTTTTTATTTTTAAGTTTTGTAAATATCAATTTTGTTATTTTGTTAATATTTTTTATTAGAATTATGTTAGTTTATATTATAAATATTAGTTTTATTGTTAATAAAGTAAATGTAAAGGAACTTAAGAAAAAGAAGGTTGAGGATACGATAGAATGGGTGGAAGGCCCATGTTTGGGGAGCCCATTAGGGTTGAGAATGAATAGAATAAAAAGGGGAAGAATTCAGCGAAAAAAGGGGGAGGGGTACTGTTCATTAAACCCTAAACGGCCCCAATTCCAACAGAAAAAACCCTAAATCAGTTTACCGTTCACCATCTCTCCAAAATGGAAACGGCCAAACCCTAAGCCGCCACACCACTCTTTCCGCCTTCAGCTTCATCTTCCTCAATCATCACTTCCGAGCCACCTTCAAACCTATCAATCTCCTCATTCTGGTTCAACTCACCTTCATTTTGCTCCTTGTTGCGATTTCGAACCAGCCGCCGCAACCTCTTCGGTGATTCCAAGCAAGAGAGAACATCAGCTATGTTCAACTCGTGTGTGTGACGATCATAACAACTCAAGCTCACAACAGTGCTCACCTCATTCTTTAACAAACCACCGTAAATCCTCAGAACTTTCCACAAAAACACCAATGAACTCTTATCGCGACCCTTTCTGAGATAGATAAACCATTGATATAGTTTTCTTTAGTATGTCGTTGATGTTCCTTGTGTTTGTGTAAGGTTCAGCAATCGTTCATGATTTGGATTAGGTATAGAGTTTGGGGATAAGCATAAGCCATGTCCGAGAAGAAAAGAAACGGATAAATCGCAGACAGACTGTTGTTTAACCCAAATCGGTTGTCATTGATTTACTATTTTCTCTTTTTTTCGTATAGGCTGTCAATTTCTATGCAGATTGCGACATTGCCGAGTTTCAGTAAAGCAACGAAAAGTTCTACCTTCAACTTTTGATACAAAATGCAACAGCAACATCACACTCAATGTTTGGTCTCAGCAGCAACAGTACGCAGTTTGGTGATAGCAATAACAGGTTGAGCTCAACATCTGATAGGTCAAAAAATGATGAATGGTTTGAGCTGCTGTTAAAAGGCATGGAACAACTCACGGCAACACAAGCAAATTTTCAGCGGCAGCTTGATTTAAACCATCAACCTTGAGTGTTCAGCTGCAATTTTGAGCAACAATGAAGTTTTAGATCTAAGTTCATAACAACTTCAATAACCTTGACTTGATAAGGAAACAGTTTCGCCGACAACTAACCATCCCCCAGCCATTAACTACAGCGATATCTGCATCCTCAGGACGCAGCTCTCAACAACCAACTCGCCGCAACAACGTGAAGTAGGGAAAACTTGGCTCTGTTTCAATTCCTCACAACCTCGTACACTCTCGTGTCTGCTCTTAGCTAGGATGAGACATCCCCAGCTCGCGCGGCTTCCTTCAGTGGCGTAACAACAGCTTTCAGAAGTAGCAGCAATAACACCTCAGGAAGCAACAAGAGCCTGTGCAGATTCCATTCCGTGCAGGTTGCGACTTCGTCGACAGCAGAAATATGAATTCAAAGTGTATAGAGTAGCAGTTCATCAACAACAACTTGAAGCTACCGACATTAACGCCGACACATTCAAGCTAAGCGTCACATTAACTCAGCTCAGATTTCAAAAGATTCAAAAGGCTTCGTCAAAATATTGTCAAAACAACTTCATGGTCGGTTGGTCTTTCTTATGTTTAACTGTGAATATTGTGTGGATTGTTTCTGTGTTTATTTAAAAGTCTTATGTTTGAACGATGTTACTGCTTCGAGGTTGATATATTGCGCTGTTGTTAGTTGGTCCCATGTTTGTCATTAAGGTTGTCGTTCTGTTAATATGTTGATGCATTGACTCGACATTGGTTTGCTTTAATTTGTATATGGAATTGACTTGGGATCTTATATGACTCTTGGTCCAAATTTTGTTGTGTTTGTTTTCTTTGCGACACAGATACGATTTTCGACTCTGGATAATATCATAAGTTGTGATTACCTTTGCATTGTTTTCAATTGTCTGAGTATCTAGTTGTATTTTGATCTGCTGCATATGCTATTCGTGTTTGTTGCGGGTACTGCGGGCGTGATTTCCGTTTGTGCTGATTTTTGGTTTATAGATATTGTAAAATAAGGTGTTTTACTGATAGTTATGATTAGTCTGCAAGTTGGTTATGTTGTGTTTGTGCTGAACTTTAGTGCTGATTTTGTGCTGCTGTTGCGGATGTGGGCGAAGGTGTCGGTTTGTAAGTCCGCTACATTTTCTCGTGTTTATAAACAAATATGCTGCAGTTGTTATGTAGTAATAATATTGTGAAGCTCATATCAGGGTTTATGCTGATTTCATGATTTTGAATGTATATTTTGAATGTTAGGCCGTGAATTTTGGGTTTGCTTCAATTATATTGGGACTGTCTTGACAGTATAGCCGACTGTTATTTCATTTCAAGTATGTTTGCATCATTTACAGCAGGTAGAAATCATGGGCTTAATGTATATTTATTTGCAGGTGTAGTGGTGTTATGTTAATGCTGCAAGTTACCGGCATTTTTATTATTATTTTGTTTTAAATAGCGGTTTGGCTGTTCCACATGTTTAGCAATTGCTTTTGTTTATTTTTTTGGGATTATAAATTAATTTATTTTTCTTGTAATATTTTGTAAATTATTAGAAAGTATAAGAGTCATTTATTTTTTTTAGAATTAGTTGTTGTGCCTGTCATCTTTTATTAACTTTGATATGAGTGGTTCTAATATGAGTGGTTCCGAGAATTGCCTTGCGTAAAGCTCCCGGTAGCATGTAGTACTTAATTAATTTTGTGCTATTTGAGTCATTAAGTTTGGCACAAATGTGTGTGGTAAGTACTTTAGAATACTAATGTTTGAAACTACTAACAAATCTACTTGATTTTTTTAATGTTCTTTTATTTTGCCACACAGGTAGATATTTTGTTATTAAGATATAAGGCATGTTTAGATCATCATGTAGAGATTGTGATGTTGGAGTTGTTAGTATTCACATTTTTATATTAGGTACTATTGAATTAACTAAGAGTGTTTATAGGATGAATTTAAAATAAACTATTTTTTTTACTAACCAACCTCAAAATAATGTCAACTATTATTTAAAAAAAAAAACTCATTTAGTTTAATAGTTAATCAATCTATTTTTCATTATCTTAATCAAAATTATGAAAAATTAATTTTTAAGGTCTAGCACCTTTTGGATTCTTGAATGATCATTATTGGGGCGTACGCCTTGGGTAGTGAATTGTTTGACTTTTCGTTTTTAATTATCCTTTTTTTTTTGACAAAGAAATATCATAGGAATCTAGCATTCTGTGTAATATTTCTGTTGTTCATCCAAATATTTTCCGAATGAAAAGGTGTTGTTAGGATCTAGCATCCAAATGCTACCCCGATTAAATTAGTTGTGAGGCCGATGTCTCATTTACTAAATAATCGTCATTTTTCCTATACTTCTCAAATTCAATCTCGTATTCTCACTTCTCATGCCACAAACTCTTTTCATACTCTCGATTTGATTCAAATTATTTCAAAACCATTTTCTTGATCAAACTCCGAAAGAAGGGGATTCTTGGAATCTAGCATTCTTTGAATTTTCGAGTAAATAGTTCTCGAAGGCACGCCCTTTGAGTTGTTATTCACTCAACCTTTCGACTTCTTCAAACTCAATCATTTTCCAACGTTCTCTTAAGTCGAATGCTCGTACGTATTCGCAACCCACATTTCGCACACACTTCACAATTCCTCGTGATTTCGATATTAGGGGCACCCTCAGGGACTAATATCGTCTCTCACAATCTAATCCTTGACACGTCGTCAAGTCGGTCCCATCTTCAATCAAATCCTCGACATGTCGTCGAGCTACTTCAAAACAACTTCCTTTTGGCCTCGCATGCCATTTTTTTCGATTCGATCCTTTCACAAACATTTTTTTTTAAACTTACGAAAGAGGGATATTCTCATAATCTAGCATTCTTTGAATACTCGAATGAGTAACTCTCGAGGTGCGCCCTTGAGTTGTTATTAGTTCATTCTTTCGATTTCAAAACATCTAACTCTTTATCTTCAATTTATTCAGTCAATTCCCGAAAGAAATGAGTTCTTGGAATCTCGCATTCCTTGAATTCTTGAGTGACAAGTTCTTGAGGCACGCTCTTGGGTTGCTTGTCAATCACTCTTTCGTCTATTTCTCAAACTTCCAATCTATTCAACCTCACCTTTTCGTGGTTGTTACCACGAACTACGACTGCTCTGATTCTTCATTCTCGTCCGAATGTAAGATACGTAGGCACAAGATTACGATGATCTTGGCGAGCACACTTTTCATTTTCCCCCTATTCCACATTTCTATCTTCCTCTATTATTTCGTCCACCCCCCATCCTTTTCCCGTGGTCGAACTACGACGCTCTGATTTCTCATTCTCGTCCGAATGAGCATACGTAGGCACAAGGGCCCCAATCCTTGGCGAGCACCCTATCCTCTAACCACCCATCTCTCTGTTGCGTCTTTAACCTTTTAACCTACCAATTCTACCTTTAACAACGAGAAGAAAGCAAGTAAACATAGACAACACTCCCCACATTTACCTTAAGAGGTTCCCGTCGAGTACGACGGATGTGAGGGGTGCTAATACCTTCCCCTCACGTAACTGACTCCCGAACCCGGAACATGGTTGCGACAGCCCTGTTCCTATCCTTTCGTTTTAAGAGGTTTTCTCGATATTTTCCACTCTCGTTTATTCGGGAAAAATAAAGTTCGGTGGCGACTCTGTCGAACCGCATTTCCGCGCCTTTCGCGCGAGGGTCGTTTCTCCGAAATGTCTCCGTGATTTTTCGAGGTGCAACACATGCATAAAGAGATCGAGGTTTATGTTGATGATATGATTGCCAAATCCCAGACAGAGGAGGAGCATTTGGTTAATCTACTGAAATTGTTCAAGAGGCTTAGGAAGTTCAGGTTGAGACTGAACCCTAACAAGTGCACCTTCGGCGTGAGATCGGGTAAACTGCTGGGGTTTATTGTGAGCGAAAAAGGAATAGAGGTTGATCCTGCGAAAATAAAAGAAATACAAGAAATGCCGACGCCTAAAACAGAAAAAGAAGTGCGTGGGTTCTTAGGGAGGTTGAACTATATCTCCCAGTTCATATCTCACTTAACTGCGACATGCGAGCCGTTATTCAAGTTGTTGAGAAAAGACCAGGTTGTGACCTGGAATGAAAATTGTCAAAAGGCGTTCGACAAGATAAAAGAATACTTGCAGGAATCTCCTGTTTTGATACCTCCAGTGGCCGGGAGACCGTTGATTATGTATTTGACAGTTCTTGAGGAAAGTATGAGTTGTGTTCTCGGTCAACACGACAAGACAGGACGTAAAGAGCATGTGATCTACTATTTGAGTAAGAAGTTCACAGACTGTGAGTCCAGATACTCAATGCTCGAAAAAATGTGTTGTGCGCTAGCCTGGGCCGCCAAATGTTTGAGGCAATACATGCTAAATCATACAACCCTGCTAATTTCAAAGATGGATCCAATCAAATACGTGTTTGAGAAGCAAGCACTCTCCGGAAGAATTTTCCGATGGCAGATGGTGTTAACCGAATACGACATTCAGTATGTCTCGCAAAAGGCTATTAAAGGTAGCGTTTTGTCAGAGTACCTTGCGGAGCAGCCTGTTGAGGACTACCAATCGATGAGGTTTAATTTTCCTAACGAGGATATCATGTACCTGAAGATGAAGGATTGTGAAGAACCGTTGTCGGACGAAGGACCAAAGTTGGGTTCCAAATGGCAGTTGATATTTGATGGAGCTGTAAATTCCTATGGTAGCGGAATAGGTGCGATTATTACTACTCCTCAGGGGTCGCACATCCCCTTTACTGCCTGATTGACCTTTCCTGTTACCAATAATGAGGCTGAATATGAGGCTTGCATCATGGGTCTGGAAGAAGCTATTGATTTGCGAATCAAACATCTGGAAGTGTACGGAGACTCAGCTCTAGTGGTGAATCAGATTAAAGGGGAATGGGAGACACTTCAGCCCAATTTGATACCATATATGAACTATGCAAGGAGATTGTTGCCTTTCTTTGACAAGGTGGAATTGCATCATGTGCCGCGAGCAGAAAATCAAATGGCTGACGCCTTGGCGACATTTTCCTCGATGTATAAAGTTAACTTCTGGAACGAGGCTCCCCGGATTGTTATCTCTCGGCTTGATAGGCCTGCCTTCATATTTGCCATCGACGAGGCTCCCGATGGTCAACCCTGGTATTTTGACATCCAGAATTTCCTGAAGAACAAGGAGTATCCGGCTGGGGCATCCAGTCGAGATCAGAAGACTCTTAGGAGATTGGCTGGCAATTTCTTTTTGAATCCTGACGGTGTCCTATACAAAAGAAACCATGACTTGGTGTTGCTACGCTGTGTAGACGAGAAAGAGGCGAGGTTGCTCATGGAAGAGATACATGAGGGTACGTTTGGTACACATGCTGGTGGGCATGCCATGACGAGAAAACTGCTGCGGGCAGGTTATTACTGGCTAACTATGGAAACAGACTGTTTCAAGTTTGCAAAGAGGTGTCACAAATGCCAAATTTACGCGGACAAGGTCCATGTACCCCCAAGTCCTCTGAATGTGATGTCATCACCGTGGCCATTCTCGATGTGGGGAATTGATATGATTGGAAAGATCGAGCCTACGGCATCTAATGGACACCGGTTCATCTTGGTGGCAATTGATTACTTCACCAAATGGGTGGAGGCAGCGTCATATGCCAATGTCACCAAACAAGTGGTCGCCAGATTTATCAAACGAGATATTATCTGCAGATATGGAATCCCTGAGCGGATTATCACCGACAACGGTTCGAATTTGAATAACAAGATGATGAAAGTGCTGTGCCAGAATTGTAAGATTGAACATCACAACTCTTCTCCTTACCGACCCAAGATGAATGGCGCTGTTGAAGCGGCCAATAAGAACATAAAGAAGATCGTCCAGAAGATGGTTGTGACGTATAAGGACTGGCATGAGATGCTACCTTTCGCTTTGCATGGTTATCGTACGACGGTACGCACATCAACCGGGGCAACCCCTTTTTCGTTGGTATACGGAATGGAGGCAGTGTTACCGCTGGAGGTTGAGATTCCTTCCTTAAGGGTTTTACGAGATGTCCAACTTGACGAGGCAGAATGGGTTAAAGATAGACTGAATCAGCTCAGTTTAATGGATGAGAAGAGGCTAGCTTCTCTAGCATACGGTCGGTTGTACCAGATTCGGATGAAGAAAGCATACGATAAGAAGATACACCCTCTAAGCTTTCAGATGGGCGACCTTGTGCTGAAGAGGATTCTCCCACCACAAACAGATCACAAGGGCAAATGGACCCCTAACTACGAAGGGCCCTACGTTGTCAAAAAAGTCTTCTATGGAGGAGCCTTGCTACTATCTACCATGGATGGTGAAGACTTTGCGTCTCCTGTGAATTCGGACGCAGTTAAAAAATACTTTGCTTGAAAGTGACCCGCTGGACAGTAAAAAGAGAGTCCAGGCAAAAATGGGGCATCCCGGCGAACCATAAAAAATGAATAAAAGGTTCGGGCAAAAGTTAGGGATAAAATTGAAAAGATGTACACCCGCGAAGTCGAAAACCTGCATTGGGCAACTTCGGCAAAAAGGGGTATCCCGGTGAATTGAAAACCCGCAAAGGGCGATTCACGCAAAAGTTAGGGATTGAAAAAGCAAATGACTGCGGTCCGAATCTGATACTACAATGCTTAGTGGTTTGGGAGTACCTGAGGGTTCGTTTATCCAACACAATCTCTTCCGAAAGTTGAATACCGGGAAAGCGCCAGAGTCAGGCGAGTCATAGGAGGATCAGCTCATGATGTTTGTCTGCACCACGTTGCCGACATGTATACAAATATTATTTTGTATTTTATGCTTTTTCATGCATATATGTATGTGTGTGTGCGTAACTTCCTCTTTTCAGGAGTTGCATCCGATGTACAAAACTTTGCCTATTCAGAGGCCTGTTATTAATAAAACATGTTATTCAGTATTTGATGTTTGTGCTTTACTGTTTTATATGTGGAAAACGCCAATGTTCCGATGAACTTGCATGTGCATAACTTTGCTGGCCCTTGCCAATAATTGCTAAAACTTCGAATTGACTGAAGCAATGTCACGGACACTAACCCGAATAGATTTGGTTGTATAGATTTGTTTTGTCTCGTTTATGTTTTGCAGGGTTCTCGCCCTTGAAGCGAACAATCAGAAAATTGTGGCCCCAGCCGGAGGCTCGTGGTGAAAGACTTGATTTTGTGTGACGTTAATCCCATGCAGGTCGTACCTCATCCCCAGAGGTTGAGACGATGTTGTCCCTCACCGAAGGAGGGATTATTTTCCCCGAAGAGCATCCTCATGGAAGTTGTCTACAGGACATCCCCAACAAGTCGAGATCAGTATCCCATGCAGAGTTTATACTCCCCAGAGAGTCGAAAATATGCGCATTCAATCCCCAGCTGGGAGGATTTCCGTGGCTCATAACCAAGATAGTAAGTTCAGAAGGTTTATCCCTACCGAGGAGGGTTTTCTTTCTCCCCGCAGGTCATCATGCCTTCGTCAGGATGATTATCCCCAGCAGAGGGATGGTTCCGAGTTCGTAAACTGTACCCAGACAGTTGCCCCCAGAAGGGTCGCTTCTCCCCCCAGCTGAGTTAATCGTCCCAGTAGGTGTTGTTCTTTCCTCCCAGTGGAAATCGATGTGTAATCTCTCCCCGGAAGAGTTGGTGGTATTTCCGGCATTTATTTTGGCAAGAGTACTTTACGATATCCTTTCATCCCCAACAGGGTGGTATTTGTTCTCAACAGCCGTGTTGAAGCAAGCTTGTCAGAGCCTCCCCAACAGCCTGAACCTGCATTTGCATTTGCGTACATTATCATGTTTGCATCTACCCAGAAAACGCATAGCATTTCCATGTCGTATGGAGCATTACGCCATTATCAGACATACACATTTTGAAACATAAATCAGGTTGGTTAACCTTTTGCTTTCAGGTGTGTTTCTCAGCAGGAGTATGAAGTTATAGTTCAGATCTATTACCATACGATCGAGGTTTCGCCGTGATACCTATGATGATACAGTTCTTGTTATCATTCCCCACAGAGTTACCGGTTGAAGTTTCTCTTATCCGACCAGTGGAGTGTTGTTTCTTCAGGTTTGATGTCGCGGCAGCATTTCAGAGTTTCATGAATCAGAATTTCAGAAGAGGTCACTTGTCGTTGAAACGAGTGTCAGGCAGTTATTTTCAGAATATCCCCAGTGGAGTTAGCCACTACCACGAACAGGATAGAAAGCTATATCCAAGGCTATGATTTTCCCGTAAGAATCAGGCGGAAGAACTTTCCTGTATGTATCAGGCAGATGTGTTATGATTTTCCCGTAAGAATCAGGCGGAAGAACTTTCCTGTATGTATCAGGCAGATGTGTTATATTTTCCCGTATGAAGCAGGCGGAAGAACTTTCCTGTATGTATCAGGAAGATGTGTTATATTTTCCCGTAAGAATCAGGCGGAAGAACTTTCCTGTATGTATCAGGCAGATTTGTTATATTTTCCCGTAAGAATTAGGCGGAAGAACTTTCCTGTATGTATCAGGCAGATGTGTTATGATTTTCCCGTATGAATCAGGCGGAAGAACTTTCCTGTATGTATCAGGCAGATGTGTTATGATTTTCCCGTATGAAGCAGGCGGAAGGACTTTCCTGTATGCGTCAGGCAGATGTGTTATATTTTCCCGTATGAAGCAGGCGGAAGAACTTTCCTGTATGTATCAGGCAGATGTGTTATAGTTTCCCATATGAAGAAGGCGGATGAATTTTCCAGTATCTAGATAGATGATGATCCCGTGATAGACAGGGTATGTGAATTGGGTTCCGATATTTGACAAAAGTATGTTCCCCAAGGAATTCGTCGTGATTTCCTCGTGTTAATGTCCCCAGTAGAGTCCTCCACGAGTCGTTTGTGGGTTGGGACCAACGAAGGTAGCCACTGCAGAGGTAGGCAGAGAAACAGTATTCAGATGATTTTTCCCGTATGAAGTAGGCGGATGAATGTTCAAGACAGAATTGTTTCCCCAGCGAAGTCGTCGGGATGTTGTTGTGTCAAAAAAATATAGTGTCCTAACATGGACAAAGTTCTATCCTCGCGATGATAGAATCTTTTTTCGGGCTGATAAAGATAATCCCCAGTATGATCGTTAATTGATCAGTTTGTTGCCGTAACAACCGGATCCAGTCAGCGGATGTTGTTTTTCAAGAAGTTTGTGCAGTTTATTTCTGCGGCTGGCAAATTTCCGGGTTCTTAGTATTCAACCGCCTCGTACCTCGATTGTTTGAAGGTCGTTCGCTCTTCACCCAGTCGGGTCCAAGCCGTTTGAATAGAGGCAGCTGTTGCACCCTAAAATTTGCTCAACCTATTTCACCTGATTTATGTTTTAATTGCATTATCATTTGCATATTGAATCATGTACATAACCTAATCATTTGCATAGCATAGCATAGCAAGGCATCCAACAAGGGATCAAGTTTCATTATTATCTAAAGAAGCACATCAAGGGGGCCTTATTCAAGTTTAAGACTATCCAAGTCATCAAGAAATGTTTGAAGCTTTGAGAAGTGAGTATCAATAGATGGATTTCTCTCCTAATTTGAGGTGTATTGAGGGTCATCAATGGGGGTATGAGTTATGAATTGAGGGTATGGAAGGTGTACAAAACTTATGAAGTGCCTAGAGGGTTATATTGAAGATAAGACAAGTCATTGATTCAAGTACAAGAGCCACAGTTGAAGTGCAGTCAACTAGGGTTTCATCTGGGTCAACCCTAGGTCAGCTGAGTGATTAAAGAGCATCAAGGCTTAATTGAAGGATGTGGGATTCATGAATTGATATTTTGATACATGTGTGGTGTTGAGCCAAGGATAAATCAAAGAGAATCAAGAGTGGGAGGAGTTACCAAATTAGGGTTTCAGTGTAAAATCCCCTAATTTAGGCCTCACTTCCAAGCCAAGTAAGTCAAAATTCAAGTTTCAAATGGATTCTTGGTCAAAATGAAACTTGTAGAGCTTCTCAATAGCTTTAAATTGAGTACTATAAGTCTTCAAGAAGATTTGTAGAACACAAGTTATGGTTCTTGCAAGTTATGGGTCATCAGAGGACACTGAAATTTATCTGTGAAAGTCACATGACTTCCAAGCAACCTTTGCCCATGAAGGGGTTTTCAAATGGATTCTTGGCCAACATAATAGTTGTAGATCTTGATCTTAGCTTTAATTTTAGTACTAGAAGTCCTCAAGAGGATTTGTAGAACTCAAGTTATGATCTTGGCAATCCAGGGGTATTTTGGGTATTGATGATTATAGGTCATTTTCCAACATAGGTCAAAATATCCATCTTCCACTCCTCAAATGAAACAATGTTCAACATGAGATGTGCTTAAAATGATGTTTTTAGGCTATATAAGAAGTCATGAGAGCTTGGAATGGCTTGTATCACAAAATTACAAAAATGGCCTAAAATAAGGGTGAATTTTAAATGAATCAAGGGTGAAAATTGGGATTTTTGAGCTATGTGTCCAAACCTTGCCATATGACATACCAAATTGATTGGAAAACATATTTTGAAAACATTGACATTGCCACATTTTTGAGTTGAGGGATAATTCAATGACTTCCTTTGTAAAGTGGTTACTTACATCATAAGTCACATATGCAAAACCATTCTTCAAGGCATAACCAAGGCTCTAATGAATCCTAACACATTCAATTTGTCATTAGGAGAGACTTTGGGTCAGAATGAGGTGCAAATGCAGGCTTAAAACTCAGCTGCCATATGTGAATTTCTCATGACATTTTCAAGAGCAAGAGATGTGGAATTTCTCATTAGAGCTTTCCAGAAGTTTCTAGAGCTTTCATTCATGTTCTATATAAGATTTAGAAGTGGTCCAAAGCATGAGTTGGTGGAGATTGAGGGAGATTGGAGAGATTGAACATTGAGTTTTCATTTTGCATAACATAATCGGTTACAACCATTTGATCCATTTCAATCCATTCTTTTGTGTTCAATAGCTTCCTCTGGTGTTGGTGAGTGATTCCAGATAGATTTCTAGCCAAGATCGTGGAAGAATCGTGAGATTGCATCTTGAGTTTTCATCCTACAAGTCAAAATCGGATTCAAGGATTCAAGAGGTTTCAATCCAATTGGTTGCATACAGAAGCTTGATCCTACTTCATTGAAGGTATCTGGAAGATCTTGGAGCTTGATTTGAAGGTTTTACCACTCTGTTCATCCAAGATTTGCAGGTATGTAAAATTCTTTCTATGGCTCGATTCATGAGGTTTCTTTAGGTTTTAGATGGTGGTATGCATTATAGAACATGGCTAGGTGGATTCTGGTAGCAATTGGCATGATTTAGAGACTAAATTAAGTTGATCACATTTTCTGTTGAGGCTCGTATCTGATGATTCTTGGAGGTTTTAACCTAGTTTGATGGTGGATTTTACTCAGTGTGAGGTGTAGATGATTTTAGGCCTCTCAATTTTGAGTTTGGTGAGAATTGAGGTTTGAGCACTGTCTGAATTTTTCTTCGTGTTTTGAGGAAGAAGATGATTCAATGCCAATGGATAGTCTGGTTGAATTCCTTGTGAAAAGGCGAGCAAGATGATGTGTTTATGTTAGGGTTTTGATGAGGATTAAGAAAGTTGCATTTGGAGAAGATGAAGGTTCAAGCTCTGTTTCAGCCATGGCTTCCTTCCCCCTCCAAAATTCAAATGAGGAAGATGACTCCATCACCATAGGATCTTGCAAGACTTTTGACTGAAATCATCATCCAACGGCCACGAGCGCGTCTCAGTTTGTGAAGGAATTCTGAGTCAAACCAAACGCACCGTTTCATTAAACCTTCTTGGATGGGCTTAAGTCATTTCTTGCTAACCACACCCCTTTCCCAGGCCCAATTGAGAAATGCACGTGAAAGTGTTGCTATTCGCACCAAGTTTTTTTCCATTTTCTTTGATTTTCCATTTTTGTTTTCTGAATTGGAATTGGGCCTAGCGCGCTTCTTATACGCACCCCCTCTGGGCCCAACTGGTGAATTGAACTAGATATAATTGCTATTTGTCACGCCTTCTTTTCATTTTCATCTATTTTCTTTTATTTTTTTTTTCATATTATTTTAGGTTAATTGAAAAATCCATAATAAATTGAAAAAAGGTCATTTTAAGGTGAAATTTTTTTCCTTGTTTTTCTTAGGGTTTCTAGAATTTAATAAAACAATAAAAATATGAATTCCTTAAATTTTATATTTTTGGCATATTTTTACCATTTTATTGATTTTATTTTGCATTTGTTTGATACCTTATTTTGTTGAATTTAGTATGAGAGATTAGTGAGTGCTTTTGAATTGATTCTTTTTGGATTGATTAGATTAGAGGTACATGCTCCCTTAGGTATTTTTCTCATATTTTTATGATGAAATTTAGGTTAGTTTTGAATGATGAACTTTAGGGTGTTAGGATTAGGGTTTCACAACACTTAGGTGTAGATTAGGGCATAGTTTGGAGACTTAAGGTTTGATTTAGGTCTTGGGGTTTATATGGGGTATAGGGTACATAGTTAGGGTCCCTTAGAAATTAATCTAGGATTTTATGATGAGCATTTCCATTTTATGTGATTTTTGCAAATTGGATGATATTGGTGTGTTTCCCTCTTGGGATGTTGTTTTGTTTGGTGTGTTTTGGGCATTTCAACTGGGTGTTGGGCTTGAGTTTTGCTTAATGGAGCTAATGAAGACCTTGGAAATGATTGGAGACAAAGGATGAAGCTTGGAGCATGAAGAATCTTATCCTTGAAGGTTGCTTTTGAAGACTTAGGAGATAGGAGATATAGGGAGAGCTTTAGACTAGATTGATTTCTTCTGTCAAACATAGAGAGCTTCTTGTGCCTCTATTCCATACTATGACACAAGGTCCCCCAAAGAAGTTCCATCTCTCCTTAGGAGGGATGTAGAGCATGCTTTGGTAGGGTAGAACCTTGAGGATACCTTGCACTTGCTATGATAAGATCTTAGTGATTTCCCGGGGTTATCATTAAGCCTCTTAACATTCCAACTTCATCTATTAGTTGATTCTCTCCTGTGATTGTTTGCATTGGAAAAGGGAACCTATTGGAGAATGAAGTGTCTTGAAGGCTGAAGAAGATGAAGCTTATGCCTGTCAAAGCTGGGTATCTATTGAAATTAGGGTTTTGCTGCTGTTTGAAGTTGTCAACTTGTTGGGGTTCATTGCTTGCCAGAGCTTGGAGTTTTTTTGGAGGTAAGAGCTTATCTAAAGCTTGGGGATCATTGGAGAGTGAAGAAGGGGTCTTGCTAGGAGAATTTGTTACTGTCAACCTTGTTGCTGTTGATCAACTGTAGCTGTCAGAGCTGGTGCTGTTTGAACTGCTTACTGTAGGAGCTGGTATTGCTGTCAGAGCTGGTGTTGGGTTTTATCTCTTTTTCTGTATTGATTGTTGGCTTGTTTAGCTTGCCCCTTAGGTTTGAAGTGAAGCTGTTTCACTTTGCCTATTGTTTTTCCAGGTTCGAGGTTGAGTGAGACTTCCTTGCCTCGCTTGTATTGTTGCATCTCATGCATTTTACTGTTTACTGTATATCTGTTTCTTTTCCGTTTATCCCCTAGGATCTCTGATTTCCTATGTGCAGGAGGGAATTATGACAGACATTAGGTGTTAACCCATGCATGACAACATTAGGTTAGCTTGATTCCCTTTTCAAACCCTAGGTTTTAGAGCTTCTTTCTCTTCTATCTCAGAACAATTCAAAACACAGTAATAAGGATGATCGACGTCGTACGCTACGAGCCTTAAGCCATTTGAGAGAGGATTGCTGGAGGGTCACTCTTCAGTAATCTGACTGCTTAGTGTGTTGCCCTTAGGGTGACATGCGACGTAATCACCCTCAAATCATAGTCTCTAGTGCGTCAGAGATTGCGAACATCATGAAAAACAGTTCTTGCGTAAAAGACTGAAAACAAACATCTAGGTGTCATTTTTGTCCGCTTGGACCCATAATCAGGAGAAAACTTTTTTTCAGAAAGATAAAAACAGTCAGACAAATCTGTGTCTTTCGTATCCCGATCTACGTTTGCTCTGATCTTTCATGTTGTATGAAAGTACGTAGGCATAGGATGCGGTATCCTAGCGAGCAACCTTCCCCTCCTTTCCCGTAGGTAGGTGAACTACGCTGACTCTGATTTCTCGTTCCAGACGGGAATACGTAGGCATAAAGTGCGATACTTTGTCGAGTCATTTTATTCTCTTCTTAACCCTTGACTCTTTAGAGTAGATAGAATAACAATCCGTACTAGAAAACAACCGTGGATCCCGTCGAGTACGACGGACGTGAGGGGTGCTAATACATTCCCCTTGCGTAACCGACTCCCGAATCCAGGATTTGGTTGCGATGACCATTCCTTTACCGTCTTTGCGTTAGGTTTACTTCGAGCGTTTCCTTTCCCTCCTTTGGGATAAATAACGCACGGTGGCGACTCTTCTGTTCAGCCGGCGCCGATTTTCGCAGTAGCGACACTATGCAATTCTTCCTTCTCGGCCCATAGTCGATTGTATTTCTGCACCTCGACTGTCGTAGGTTCCATAACCACTGAGGGATTCAAAGGCTCTCTTATTGGGAAGGGTAGCAACAGTCTCCTGACTCTCTCCTGAATCCATTCCATGTAGGGCTCAAAAGCTCTAGAATTGATCTTTCCTAGCAAAGGCTTTCATTTGCGATAGATCTTACCCCAAGCCTTCTCAAGTCTGATTAAGGTCTCGTCGTTAATCAAACCGGTGAAATACAGGGATTCCTACACTTCTTCTTCCTTTGGAGGTCCCCTAAGAGTGTATCCAAACTGTCTAACAGAAAGAGCCAGGTTGTAATTAACACCTCCTTTCCTTCCAATTAGAGGGACGTTAGGGAACTCTCCACAGCTGTGAATAACATCTATTCCCAACAGGTCTCTGTCAAACCAGACAATATTCTCTGATCTTAATCCCATGAGTCTTTTGGGCCATGCTGCAGATTTTTCAAGGTCAACAAAGGGTCCAGACTTTGGCAGGTGTGAGATGAACCATTTGTATAGCAGTGGAGGGCAGTAGGAAACATTCTTGCCTCGCCTGTTTTCATTCTTATAATGAACAAAATGATAAACATCGCCCAAGAGAGTTGGCACCGGATTCCTTAAGGCGAAGATACAACAGGCATCCCAATCTACAAAGTCAGGTAGGTTAGGGAACAAGATTATCCCATAGATGCATAGGGCCAGAATGGCGTTGAAGGCTACCCAACATCCCTCTTTGGCAAAGTGCTGAGCTTTTTCCACCAGAAATGACAGTAGAAAACCAGGACTTCCAACTTTCCGCACAAGGTTGCCTTCTAATTCAGAGACATCAAGATGTAGAGCGTCAGCCAGCTTGACTAACTTAGGCTCTTTTTCATAATGCACAAAAGGAATATCTTCCAACACTGGAATCCCTACCAACTGAGAAAATTCTTCCAAGGTGGGTAACAGAACGGAACCTGGGAAGGTGAAACAGCGCAACTGGGGGTCATAGAATTGCAGCAGCGCATAAATACCATCCAATTCAAACTTATAAGCTTTACAAACAAGACTTAGGATTCTCCCATACTCTCTTCTAAAATCCTCCATTACACTATGATCAGCCGCGGAGATTAACCTAAGCAGAGGTCCTATCTCAGGAGTCGGGAACTTATATAACACACTTTTCTTCAAAACAGATCCCATAACAGCAGTGGATTGAGGGTGACTATAATCAAGGAGGAAGTATACATCTAAAACACATATACATGTTAATGCAAGAAAATGCAAATGCAACAGAGGATCAATTTGTTGTGCTGTTGACGGTGATGAACCAACGCTTCGCTTTGGCGAGAAAAATAATACTGGTACAAGTAACCCATTGTAATTGGCTAAAAGTCTCCACTGGTGAGAAAAACGGGGTAGGTTGAAGGTCAAGGTTCCCTGCATATCCCAATCCCCTCACAGGTATGGACCTAATCTGACAAGGTTCGGCATCCTATGCGGTCGTCAGTGTCACAGACTTTCAAGAAACGATGACACGTTCACCATTTCTGGTTTGGCATCATTGCCTCACGAAGCAGCCTCACTTAGCTGACTCCTAAGTGATCGGTCTCCAGAGTCGACAGTTTCCTGATCCAACACCCCCTCCCGACTAATGTACAGGATAGAATGTCTTCAAAAGAAAACCTTATCTGAACGCGAATTTCGTGGGGACTAATGCATGCTAAAACATACAGGTCTGTCACTACTTTCCACTCTAATGCTATGGTTATTCTCAAGCCTGGGTTTTGGCTTATCTCTCAATGGAACAATCCCACCCACAGCACAACAACATGATATATGATATAAAGTGCTAGAAATAAAAATGCAAATGCAAAACTGTACAAATGCAACACATATACACATATATACACACACAAAGACAAAACACACAAGCGCTAGGATTGACTCGCATAGGGGATGGGAAGAGTCCTCAACAGAGCCGCCAGTTGTCGCATCATTACGAAAAAAAGGTGTCGGCAAAGACAGAAGAGTCGCCACCATTCATTATTTATCCCAAAGAGAGGGAAAGGAAACGATCAGAGAAAACCTACGAAAAGGGAATAAGACAGGTCATCGCAGTCAAATCTCGGGTTCGGGAGTCGGTTACGTAAGGGAAAGGTATTAGCACCCCTCACGTCAGTTGTACTCAACGGGATCCACACTTGTTGTCTAATCTATGGGTGAAAACTATCTAAAATCTACTGCTAAACGGGGGTGGAAAGAAAGAACAAACTCGATAGGACATCGCCGCCCTATGCCTACGTATTCCCTAGTGCAATGGGAAAGTCAGAGTCAACGTAGTTCAGAAAACTACGGGTGAAGGTGGGGAAGATTGCTCGCCAAGACATCGCCGTCTTGTGCCTACGTATCCTCGTCTGGTATGTAAAATCAGAGCAAACGTAGTTCGGGCTAACACGACCACAGGTTGGTTCAAGTGTTTTAAATTGAGTAGGGTTAAACAATGGTTCCAGCAGTTAGGGACGATGCCTGTTTGCGGTAGAACCAAAGCTTAACACACTCTTTTTGAAAATTATTTTCATATTAAGATCCCGAAGGATAAAAGTTTTGATGTTTTTGTTTTGTATTTTTTAGGACAAGAAGTGGATTGAGTTATGGTTTGAAACTCATGTCGCACTAAAGACTATGACTCGAGAGTGAATGCGTCGCATATCGCCCAAAAGGCATACGCTAAACACTCTAGACAATTGAGAGGAGGCCCCCCAACCATCATTCCTCGAGTACTTAAGGCTCGTAGCGTACGACACAAATATTTCTTTATTAAGTGTTTTAAATTGTTTAGGAGATGAGAAGAGAAAGACTCGAACTAAGGGGAAACTGGACCCTAAAGTTAGGTGCCGGCAAAACAGAAGAGTCGCCACCTTTTGTTATTCATCTCACAGAACGGGAAAGGAAACGATCGGAAAAAACCTGACGAAAAGGTATAAGACAAGGTCATCGCAACCATTGTCTGGGTTCAGGAGTCGGTTACGCAAGGGGAAGGTATTAGCACCCCTCACGTCCATCGTACTCGATGGGATCCAGGCTTGTTGGTTTGCCTACGGGTGAAAAACAATCTATCTACAGCTGCTAAAGCTAAAGGGAGAAGAACTGACTCGATAGAGCTTCGCGCTCTATGCCTACGTATTCCCTCGTGCAATGGGAAAGTCAGAGTCAACGTAGTTCGGGAAACTATGAGGAAAGGTTGCTCACCGAGATGTCGCATCTCGTGCCTACGTACTTTCACACGGCGTGAAAGATTAGAGCAAACGTAGTTCGGGCCAACTACGGGTAGACAGGGTGTTCTCGATCACACAGGGTGAGATAAAGGATTGACGATACTAGCGCACGCGTTCTAGCAGTTAGGTGTATGCTGCTCTCTCGATGGAGACTTAGGCGTTACCTGTTTACGATAGAACGGACATAGTATGTCGTTGGTTTGAAGGTACGGGGACCTACGGGACTTAGAACTACGGTCTGGTCTCAATTACGGTAGGGCAAGAGAAAGGGAAAGATTAGTCGTCAGCGGGAAAGTCTCGATCGCACGGCAGCGAGAGAACAGAGAAGTTAGTAGTTAGTGTGCTTGCTAGGATGTCGCATCCTATGCCTATATATTCTCGTCTGGCACGAGAAATCAGAGCAGCTGTAGTTCGGCTAACTACAACAAAAAGGGAAAAGGAAAAAGGGAGCTCGCTAGGATCATCGCAATCCTATGCCTACGTACTCTCGTCTGGTATGAGAGATCAGAGCAAACGTAGTTCGGCGCTCTACGGAAAACAAGTCTCAATTGCACAGAGGCAAGAGAAGGAGTCTCAATCGCCTGAATGCGAGAGAAAAGGGTTTCGATCGCGCGCGGGGGCGAGAACAAAGAGGAAGCAAGCCTAACACGCCTAAACGGGAAGGAACTTGGGACACACACGCAAGAACCTAAGGCGTAGGAGCGAGTGCGTCGCATATCACCCAAGGGACATATACTAAACACTCTAAACGATCGAGGGGAGACCGCTCGATTGTCATTTCCCACGTATCTAACACTACAGCTCACAACACTCGACGGTTGCACGAAGACTTGAATGAGAAAGATGTTATCGAACGAAGCGGATTTGTTGGCCCTTGACATGTGCGCAAGCTCCATTCCAATCTTCTCCTCTCTGGATCCTTGATGATGACGTTCGAATCAGAATCAATGTAACGCTTAAACTGTCATGATTTGACTTATACGATAAATCAAACTCTAAGAGGTAGCGTGTTGATATTCGTGTCAAAGATAAGATAGAGAAATGATATTGAAAATCATTCTCCAATTGAATCATGTCACACGGCCAGCCAAGAATAAAATCAAAGTAAAATCGGATAGCAGAAGAGAGATGAGGAGAGAAATCCAGTAACAAAAGGAAATAAAATTCTACTCCTAAAATACGGCAATAAATCCCTAATAGAATAAAATCCCTAAGGAAATTCTAAGTAAATTGCATGCAGAAAATAAAATGAAAATCTATCTAAAACCCTATAATATTCTATAAGAAAAATAGAAATGAAAATTCTACATACAATATTAAAAGAAATAATATCTAAGGAAAAATAGGAAATTCTATATAAAACCCTATAATCCTAAAAGAAAAATAGAATATAAATTCTAAAATATAAAATCTATATTAAAATATGCTAAGAAATAATATCTAAACTATAATTCCTAAGAAGAAAAAAATAGAAAATAAACTAAAATCTATTACAAGCAAGCATCCAATACAAAGCAAAAATTAAAGTAAAGGGGAGGGGGTACATCAGCCAGAACAGGGGTGTGCCTGAAAAAAATACTTGAGCCCAAGCCCACAATACAATAGCCAGAAAAATAAAGAAAAACGGAAACGGGGGTGTAATGGGAAAACGGGGGGTGCAAGCAAGAGATTCGCTGGGCTCAGGCCCATAATCAGAAGAAAAAAACAGGGACGGGGGGTGTGGAAGGAAACGAGGTGCGTACGTCCAAAAACAGCAAATTGGGCCCAAGGCCCACTGACCAGTAATAGCCCACGAGGCCTTTCTCCTTCCTCCTCCCAAACTCCCATCAGAAACCCTAAGTCTCTTCTTCCTCTTACCTCAGCCTCAGTCGCCGCCGTTACTCAATCCCTCCGTCTTAACTTCTTTTGTTCAACACTTCTTCCTAAACTCTCAAATCAAACTCACAAATCCAAATCTCCAGTTCCAACGCCTTTCTTCTTCAACTTCCTCCGTTCAACCTTTCCTCTAGTTCAAACAACAGATGTATTCGTTGAAGATCCAAAGAAATTATTATGAAGATGACAGAATTAAAGACGATCTGGAGAGTGTGTGTTGAGTGTTAATTGTTCTTGGTGGATCTGGAAATTTGCATGTCAAAGATCTGCGAAGCTTCATTGTTGTTTGTTTGCGACCGAAGATGAACGATTGACGTGAAGGTGGAAGATCTGGACGAAGATCGTGATGAAGATTGTTGGAAGTTTCTGGAGAAATTGACGAAGGTTCTTTAGGGAAATCTGGTGAAGATTGATGATGAATACGAAGAACACACTGAAAATATGATGGAGTTTTATAAAGAGTTGGATGAAGATGATGAACTTCTGGAAAGTGTGAAGAAGATTTTGGATGAACGGTGATGAATCTGGGAAACGGTTGTGGATCTTGATGAAGATCTGGAAAACGTTCTTGAGAGTCTTCACGAAGAAGATGAAGCTCTTGAGGATCCTTGAATAAATCTGGAAATTCCAGATGGTTTGATGAACGGACAAGGGTGATCGTTGAAGGTTCTTGGAGAGTTGATGAAGATTCCGGTGGACTACAATTTTCCGGTGACGGGTATGGATTCCGAAGGGTAGTTACGGTGTGGCTGGCCGGATTTCCGGTGGTGGTTGCATGGTCGGCGGTGAGGGGTGAGTGGGAGAACACGTGGCGTGATGAGGTGAGATGGAGGTGTACGCGTGTAGCTGCATGGGAGAGAGAGGGACGCGTGGCTAGTGATGTGTCATGGTGGATAGTGAGGTGGCGCCCAGAGAGAGAGACGTGGAGCCTTTATAAATGGACATGTGGCGTGTAGTGGATCACTGGTCCCCCAAAAATGGACATCTGGCCCACCGAAAATGGACTCAATTAAAGACTTAATTGACATGATGAATAATGCTTGATTAATACCTAATTAACTCGGTTAATGGTTAAAGAATGAATTAATGCTAAAATGAAAATGATTAAAAACTGACTAAGCTAATCAAAGCTAATTAAATGATAAGACCCAATTAATTCTGACTAATTAATGGAAAAACGAAAATGATTAACCTGGACTATATTAACTTCTAATTAACTAAAAATTAAATGCTAATTAACTAAACTGCTAATTAGAACTACTCTAATTAAAAATGATTAATCTAATTAAAAAATGATTAACATCCTAATTAATATCTAATTAATTCTAACAAGAAAATAAAATCTTATTAAAATCTAATAATACTCTATTAAATTCTAAAACCAATTAAATCTAAAAAGAGATTAAACCTATTAACTTCTAAACCAAATTCAATTAATATCTAGGACTTAAACAAATTAAATCTATTAATTTCTAAACAAATCAATTAAATCTAAAAAGGAGAAACTAAATCTAGAAAAAATATCTATTAATTTCTAAACAACCTCATTAATATCTAAAAGAGAATTAAATCTACTAATTTTCTAAACAAATCAATTAATCTATATTAAAATCTAAAAAGAGTTTAAAATCTATTAAAAATAGGAAAAACTATTAAAACCTCATAAAATCTATTATTATTCTAGAAAAACAATTAAAATTTAAAATCTATTTAAAATCTATTTAAATTCTAGAAAAACAATTAAAATCTATTTCCTAAAGCTAAAAAAATTAAGGAAAAATCTTAGAAAATACAATAAAGCCAATTAAATCGATTAAAAAAGGATGCGAGAATATAGCGAAATAAACGGTAAAAACCGGACACCGAAATATCCTCAAAAATAACAGCAAGAGCTGAAAACACCGGGAAGAGCACAAATTCCACGACAAAACCTGCTTATGTGCACTGGTTTGAACTGCCTGAAACGCCAGGAAAAGGCTGTAATCCCGATAAAGTCAATCTGACTAAAAAATGCAATGAATGCGATATGCAGATGCGAAATGCAAAATGAATCGAAACATAAGCCAAATACAAGAATTGGTTGGTCAAATTTTGGGGTGCAACAGTTGCCCCTATTCAAACGGCTTGGACCTAAAGGGTTGAAGAGCGAACGACTTTCAAACATTCAAAGGTAGAAGACGGTTGAATACCAAAGAACACGGGAATTTGCCAACCTGCAGAAATAAACTGCAAAAACTGCTTGGGGAACGCATATCCAGAAAACTGAATCCAGTCGTCACGGCAACAAACTGATCAATCATCTGACAAAGAACCTGACTTTAGCACCAGTTACCTGTGTGATGCCACAGATAACAACCCCGAAGGTTGGATCAACATGCACTTGATCCTCTCACATCGTCTAATGATAGACAAGTAGAAAAATATACTCACATCGTCTAAAGGAAAACAGAAAGACACCATCCCGAAGGCTCACATTGTCTAATGATAGATAGGAAGAAAAATAAAATATGAATCTCGCATCGTCTAATGATAGACGAGAGGAACATATCTGAATCTCGCATCGTCTAATGATAGACGAGAGGAAAAGCAATACAAATCTCGCATCGTCTAATGATAGACGAGAGGAAAGTCATAGCCAAATCTTGCATCGTCTAATGATAGACGAGAGGAAAACCATAGCCAAATCTCGCATCGTCTAATGATAAACGAGAGGAACAATATAGACCACGTCAATGAACCTCAAAACCACCCATCAAATTTCAGAATCCTTTCGTCTATAGGAGTTGATGGAAAGAACAATATCCTCAAAGGGGCCACATTAGCAATAAGAATTGACAGGAAGAAAACCACCCTCAAAGAGCCATGTCGTCAATAAGAATTAACAACCAGGAAAATCGAACATTCTTCAAAGAGCTTCGACGTTAATAAGAATCAACGGTCAGGAAAAACCTCTCTTGAAATGTCGTCTCATCCGATAAACAGCAAGAAAACCATATCTGAAAGATCGCCTTGAAACCTCACATCGTCTAAAGATAGAAGGAGAGAAAACCATACCCAAAACTCACATCGTCTAAAGATAGACGGAGAAAATACCATACCCAAACTCACAACGCCTAAAGATAGACGGAGAAAACATCTGCTGGGGAAATACATCGTCAATAGGAACTGACGGGAAGAAAACCTGCTCGGAGGTACACGTCGTCAATAGGAATTGGCGGCAAGAAAAGTTTGTCGTCATCAGATGATTGATGGATAAAGCATAACTGTCGTATGATCTGAAAATCATATAAACTAAAGAGATGTTTGAACAAAGCTGCTGGATAGATGCCCCTGAACTGACTGCAGAGTGATTTGCGTTGCCACAGAAGGCTGATAGAAAAACTGGCTTATACTTCGCATGCATATGCGTATGTTTGAATTTTTCTATGGCGTAATGCTCCATATAAGATGGCATGCTATGCATTTGACGATGAAATGCAAATATGATGCAAATATGATGATATATGCAAGATGCAAATGCAGGCTTGGGCTGTTGGAGAAAAGCTGTACACAGAAGGACCATTCCAGCAAAATAAATGCTGGAAATGTGAAGCCAACTCCACTGGGGATAATCGGGTATCACAGAATTATTCCAGCAAAATAAATGCTGGAAAGGTGAACCGACTCCGCTGGGGATAACCAAATGTGCTACGTATGATTGGACTTCCCTGGGGATAGCTTACACGTGCCAATGAAAATTGGACTTTTGCTGGGGAAAACAGACGGAGACTTCCTGCGTATTAATGAAGATCGGATTTTGAGACTGATGCGCCAACACGGATTGGGCCTCATGGTGATTTCCAATATGGATTGGGCGTTAGGAATGGCGCTCCAATAAGGATTGGGCTTCCTGACGATCGCCAATAGGAATTGGGCTTTAGGCTATCCACGATGGGTCAAGTACGACTGACGCTAGAAAACATCCTGTCTGAATTCCCATTTTCTGGTTGAAGGGTCAAGGGATAATAGCACAAATTCCCGACATTCATCTCACACTTGAAGATTGGCTGAACCTGCTTGAGTAGCTCTGAGTAGCTCTGATGACACGGAGAGGAACAATTCCTTCGCTTCGATATGCCCCAGTCTGCGGGACCTCTGTGGGGATATTCCTCGAATGGAAATCTGAAAATCTGTACCTTAATGGTTTGACATAAACTGCCCCAGCACTCTGAACCTCAGAGAGACGCTTCGGTTCAAATGCCCCTCGGGCAAGAAACAACTTCTGCGCTTTTCTTAGAGCGTCATTCCTCTGTCTGCAACGAATTTGCCCCTGATTGGCTGATTTGTGCGGAAATACCTCTGATTAACCTCGAGAGATTCACGGAATCTCGACCTGACTACCACAGAATAACTGACTTTGGATGGCTGACACACTAGGGATTACTTGATATAGCTTGCCCCGGTTCACGGAGTATTCGGGCGTTCTGCATTCTATCCTGATCAGACTTTCCACTGTAGGAAACTTTCCTGCTGTCAAGCGCTTACTTGCAAGCAAAACAAGTTGTTCTGCATAAAAGACATATTAATGCAATGCATATGACAGTTTTGACGTCCAATCTGTTCATTGGAAAAGGAAAAAACAGTTTATGGCATATAATGAACAAATCATTTATCAGAATATCAACATCAGCACCAACATGGTAAGAAGAACCCTTTTAGGAGTCAGTTTCGACGCGATCTTTACCGAAGTATGCCTTCGAACCAAACCTGCTTCAATTAGGACCTTTTCTGGTTGTAACGTGGTCAGGTTCACGGTTTTGAAGGAAAGGATAAAGGCTCAAATTTTATTTTAACCCACCCGCTCACCTTGATGTTCTCCAATCCTACGTTTAGCTAATTCGACCTTAACGCTCACTTCTCAGAGGTTGAAAGATAGGAGTGATAGTTCGAGAAACCATAAGTTTTGGAGTGACAGCCACTCACTTTTCGTCTTTTCTGTAACACCCCGTTCTAACCAACGCATATTTAAAATAAATCAAAATCAGAGTACACGAATTTTGTAGGCATGACGACCGTCATGGAGTCGTGACGACCGTCGCACGCACAAAAACTGAGACGCAACAAAGGTGTCACATATTCGACTTACAAAAACATACATTTCACCATTTAATTGGACAACATGTATTCAGTGATGATACATAGCACATAATCTTGGATGAACATCTAATAACAACTCATATAACATCTTAATCACATAGCAACATATTCATTTGCAGCGGAACATCATGCACTTTCAACATTTATGATAATCAACGTAATACCATAAATTACAAACAAAACTCCATTAAAATTCAGCAAGTACTTCAGCTTGCATATATTCATTAAAACAACTAGTTTTCCATCAAAATTCAACACTACCGATTCTCCGGCTTAGTGCGTACAACCAACATTCAGCGCATTAACAAAGGAACCCAGTGCAATGAAAACATTTAGTAAAATGCAACAAGAAGATAAATAAAACAATGACTACAATCGTTCATCCCCCCAAGAGTGCTACGTATCAGAGCGACCAACGACAACTTAATCGACAAAGCGGAACTTCATTCCGAACTACCTGCAAATTACCACCAGAGGAGGTAACATACAACGTAAAGGGGTGAGATATCAACAATATAACATAAGGCATGATAGAAGTCATATTAGAAATCATATCACAGCAATATAATCTTCGCAAACTTATAAATATCAGAAACAATCATCTACAAGCAAAACCATATCTCACGTATGCCACCACAACCTACAACCAACATAATCATGCAACTTTATGCGACTCAATCAATGCAACTCAACTATGCATATGCATGTGGTACCATTTAGGAGCCAACACTCCAAAACTCGGGACAGGGCCAACACCTGAAACCCATCTAGGAGCCAACACTCCAAAACTCGGGACAGGGCCAACACCCCGAACCCATCTAGGAGCCAACACTCCAAATAACGCCAATACATGCACAACCGTCGCCAATCCAGGCCAAATGACATGCCGTGAAATGCATCTATTATGGACTACAACACAACCATAATAACCATATAACAAGGCATTAAGCCTACAACCAGAATGTCCATAACAGAGTATCACAACATCATACAACTCAAGACATTACCATCTTCCACCTGTTCGTGTATGAGAACAACCACAGCCTTAATATCAACAATTAAGAATTCAGTATATTATCGTAATAACAACATTACGGCAGTTTCTTACATAATTAATTACAAATCAATCACAACCAGGTAACTGCCTTTTTTGGCCCATTAGGGAAAACCATTAGAGCATCGGACTAATAACCATATAGCATATTCGTTTCTACGTATTTGCCCATAAGGAAAACCTTAGAGCATCGTACTAATAACCACATAACACATTTATTCCTACATAGAAAACTTCGTCCCTAACATTTATCGATTTACGGAAACCATACCTATGAATTGATTCCCTACATGAAATCAATCATACCCACTGTTATAGAATTGAACCCCACCCTTACCTTAGAATTGAGGTCAATTCCACGCTTTCCGATTTCGCTTCTGCTCTACGGTGATTTTTCTGCAACAATCTTCCAAATCTACCGATCGACAATTCTTCTCTCTTCCTTTCTCTCCACTACGTAACTTCTCTTTTCAGTCTTTTCTTTCCCAAAATGATGTAATTGAGGGTAAAAGAGTCAACGGGAATATATTTTTGCTACAAATTCTCATTCCACCAGAACACGTTCAAATTCTGCATAACTGCAGTTTTTGCTCGTGTGACGGTCGTCACACTCCTGTGACGGTCGTCATAGCAGCAAAATTTAATTTTTTTCCAGATAGAACATCTCTTTAGCTTTCCAACGCTTCGAACGGGGGTCAAATCCGACTTACGGATCAAGAGATATGAATTTTCAAAGTTTTCCGACAAAACCAGAATTTTTCCGACAATTCGACCGATTCAATTCCTTTCTTCGAGACGAACTCATACTCAAATACGACTACGACGCAACGAGACATGGCAAAGTCATAATTGTATTTAATCGAAATAAAAAGGGAGTTACATTTTCCACTTGGGGTCACACGACCTGCATTTCGTTTGAGGATTTTTCTTTTGTAATCCTTTTCATTTTTTTTCAGTTTTTCGCTTTCCCTAATTTTTGTCTGGACTGACTCTTTTGAGCTTATTTTGATTATTAAGTCCAGCGGGATGCCCTCATTTTTGCCTAAGTCATTTGTTTTCAAGTTTTGACTTAGCGGGCTTTTGATTCTTTTTGCTTTTTTTCTTTTTTTTTTTGAACAAGTCGTGTGACACTGGTTGTCTGACTCTTTGGGGAATAATGTGGCTGTTTCACTCCTGACGCTTAACCACTATGGTTTTTTAGGCACGACCTCTAGAGGTGTGATTGATCCTCGAACGGAAACTCCTTTCTGCAACTTGGACGCTTGGTCAAATTAGCTAACACCTACCCTGCCCCAGGTTAAGATTGAGGGTTTTTTCGCTTTCCGAAAGAAACTCCTACTACTAGGCTCAAAGGGGTTGACAAGGGATTATCTTTGTTATAACTCCGGTGTTTAGGGATTTGAAACAATGCCTGTATATCATCAGCAGGTTTTATTTTCAAAAGCATACAATCGGAAGCTTGCGCGTCTTTAAACTTCGTCATCCTCCCCGGATCCCGCTTAACCAAGCGTTTGATATCTGTAAAACCTTGAGTGAACACGAATGGATTAAATCAAAACATGCATATTCATTTCATTATCATCATTAATTGAAAATAATACAAGTTTTACGAATGCAATTTGCGCTTTAGCAGAAAAGAAACTACAAATGCAAGGAAATGACATGATAAAACACAGATTGCCAGTTTCTGGGAACCGGGCTTTCGCATCTGATTTGCTGTTGCGCCAGCCATCTTCAGAATTGATCGTCGAAGTCATCCTGATACTCCTCTGAACATATGCTCTCAGTGAACTCTTCCATAGCCTAAATTGATACACCCACTTGGCTGGATGAAGGAAGGTCGTTAATCTGAACAAAACCCTGAGACGTGATAGATATCCTGTTAGAATCCAGCAGAGTCTGAACTTGGCTTCGAAGCACCTTACAGTCACCTGTTGAATGCCCCTGTGCCCCAACATGGTACTCACAGCGGGCGTTGGCATCAAAAACTGGAGGGTAAGACGGGATCATTGGATTAGTCTCTTTCGGAACTATCAGCCCACCTTTGACCAAATATGGCAACAACTGACTGTACGACACAGGTAGCTGAGTAAACTGCCTTTCAGGTTTCCTTGGTCTTCGTCGGGCGTGCTGACGCGGTTGACGATGATATGACTGTCGACTTTGAACACTTAAAGCGTCTGAAAACTGAGCCTAAGATGCTAGAGATTCTGAGACAACATCACTTCCTCCAACTGATTCATTCTTATCAACTGGGATATAAGGAGTATCTCGCGTCTTTCCATTCTTGAGCCCTCTCTCAACAAGCTCTCTTGTTCTTATCAAGCCCGCAAAGCTTGTACAACTGAACATTATGTCGTAATAACGGCCCTTCAGAGTACCCAAGAAGAGGTCAACCATTTCTCTCTCCAGCAGCGGTGGTTGAACACGAGCAGCCAATTCTCTCCATCTCTGCACATACCCCCTAAAGGATTCATTCTCTGCATGAGATAACTCTTGCAAATGTACGTGACTAATAGCCATATCCAGGTTGTAGTCGTACTACTTCACGAAGGCATTGGCTAAATCCGACCATGATTTGATACTATCACTCTCCAACTGCATGTACCAATCCAAAGATGCTCCGATCAAACTATCTTGGAAATAATGAATCATAAGCTTGTTATTGGCAACATGTGAAGTCATTCTTCTGCAGAACATAACCAAATGTAACTTCGGACAACTATCCCCCTTATATTTCTCAAAATTGGGCGCCTTGAACTTTGGAGGCAACACAAGGCCTGGCACCAGACACATGCTCGCAGCATTCAGATAAAGAGTATTCTTATTCAATAGGGTAGCAATCTGATCTTCCAACAGCTGAAATCTTCTCATATACTCAACAGTCCGCGGGTTCTCAGCATTAACCTTCGGAGCAACCCTCTAATGATCTGGCACAGGGAAAGTGAAACTCTAATAGTCGGTGTCATGGAGAGAAGACGCATCTTTATCTCTGATAGAAATCTGCACATTCTGGGCTTGAGCAACATTGTTCACTGGGATCCTCTGAACATTTCCCTCTCCTCTAGTCATGGCTATTATGGCTTCCATGAACTGACTCAACTGGTTCTTCAACAATTCAAACTCGGCCCGGGTAACAACCTGATTCTGCTCTGCGGAGTTCATAATCCTTCCAGAAACTAACTCAAGTCCAATGCGAATGTCGAGAAATCAACTGCGAGTTAGACAAAAGACGGGTAAGCTTTCTGTTCCGGCCAAGGATGGACATGCAAGCATGAGATGCACATGAAGTGCAATGCAAAATGCAAACAAACACGGGATCACAGCCCCCACAAAGCTCTGAATATTGTTGCGCTGCTGACGGGATAAGTTCGCTCTGACGAGAGAAAACCTAAATACCGGGTAGGCTAGAAGTCAAGTTTCCAGCAAAAACCCTCCCACTCACGGGTATGGACCTAAACTGACGAAGGTTCGGCATCCTATGCGTTCATCAGCATCACAGACTTTCAAGAAACGATGATACGATACCCAGAAGGTGTGGCATCATCATCTCTTGAAGCGGCCTCACTTAGCTGAATCACAAGTGATCGGTCCCCAGAGTCGACAATCCTTAGATCTGAAATCCTTTCAACGGCCCACTGGGCTGGAAATGGAAATCATCTCAAAGAATCTCGTCTGAGCGCAGATTTCGTGGGAACTAGTGTATGCATAACATACAGGTTCACCACTAATCGGCTTCTAGTGCTAGGTATATACTCGAGCCTGGGTTTGGCTTATCACTCATCAGAGCCCCTCCCACAACAGTACACTAGCAACATATAATAATATAGTGCGGGAAATGTAAATACAGTAATATACAACATACAGCACAAAAATAAACACCCACAGACAAGCAAACAAGCGCTAGGATTAACTCTCGCAGGGACGTTGGATCCCCCGATTGACTCGCATAGGGGACGTTGGATCCCCAGGAAACCATCGCAGTCCCCAGCAGAGTTGCCAGCTGCTGGGGATGACCCAGTCAGCTAGGAAGAAAATCTGAGACTCGCTTAGAGAACCATCGCAGTCCCCAACAAAGTCGCCAGGTGTCGCTACCGCGACAATAAGGTGTCGGCAAAACAGAAGAGTCTCCACCTTTCGTTATTCATCCCACAGAAAGGGAAAGGAAACGATCGGAAAAAACCTGACGAAAAGGTATAAGACAAGGTCATCGCAACCATTGTCTGGGTTCAGGAGTCGGTTACGCAAGGGGAAGGTTGTCGCTTTCGCGAAAATAAGGTGCCGGCAAAACAGAAGAGTCGCCACCTTTCGTTATTTATCCCTCAGAGCGGGAAAGGAAACGATCGGAAAAACCTGACGAAAAGGTATAAGACAAGGTCATCGCAACCATTGTCTGGGTTCGGGAGTCGGTTACGCAAGAGGAAGGTATTAGCACCCCTTACGTCCATCGTACTCGATGGGATCCATGCTTGTTGTGTTCATCTGACGGGTTGGTTTTATCTATCTACCTATCAAGGCTGGTCTGAAAAGAAAAGAAAATGACTCGGCAAAGCGTCGCACTTTATGCCTACGTATTCTCATCAGAGAATGAGAAATCAGAGTCAACGTAGTTCGGCCCACTACGGGTTACGTTGAAGGTGGCGAGCCAATACGTCAGTATTGTGCCTACGTACTCTCAACAGGTATGAGAGATCAGAGCTTACGTAGTTCGGGATAATACGGATTCCGGGAATTCAGATTCATCTCTTTTTCCGAGTAGGGTTAACAAACAGTTCCAGCAGTTTGGTGTACGCAGCTCGACCCTTGGAGACTTAGGCGTTACCGTTTGCGGTAGAACTGGGAGTTAACGACACTCTTTTCTTCAGAAAAGCTTCCTTTGAATTATGGGCCCACGGGGCAAAAAGGTTTGAAGTTTGTTTTCTGTCTTTTATGGAAGAATTGTTTTTTATGGATGTTTTCAACCAATATCGCACTAGAGACTATGACCTGAGAATGAATGTGTCACATGTCACCCAAAGGGTGCCATACTAAACATCCAGACTGTTGAAAAGAAACTCTCCAACAATCCTTTCTCAGATAGCTTAAGGCTCGTAACGTACGACGTCAGTTAACCTTTATTACTGTATTTTGATTTGTTTTGAGATGAGAAGAGAGAGGGGCTCAACTAAGGGGAGACTATCAAGTCCTAACAGTTGTCATGCCAAGGATTCATCCTATGGTTGAGGTTTGAAACGGGGATCTCCTAGAAGTTATCATGCATAGGTTTCAACCTAAAGTTCTAATCATCACTTCCTTATCAAAGGAAGTGAGATTCCTAGGGGATCATATCAATGATAAACAGAAACAGATAAAGCATCAGCTTAAACAGTAAACAGTAAACAGTAAACGACTGTAAAATGCATGCAATGCAAGTGAGGGAGGAAATGTGTGTGGGGCATCAGCCTCCACAAGCTCGTCTCGACCTCAAGCCAGATATGAATAACTGCAATCATACAGGAAAAATAAAATGCCATCAAGCAAATCACAAACCACATAGGCAAGGGATCAGGGCTTTACCGAATACCCGCAAGCAAAGCCATACAGTAAAAATACAAGCAGAGGGAGCAACTCAACCTCTAGTGCAATCATGCTCCTAGCTTAAAACAATCTAAACATGAACTTACTCTAATGCATCAAGCAAATCAAGCAAGTCACATCAATACAGTTGCACAGCAAGCAAACAGACAGGAAAGAAAGCAGATCAACAGCTTCCACAGCTTCACAGCAAAGCAATCTTCTCTGACAGCAGTTCACTCCTCAATCTTCAACTGCTCTTCAAGGATATCATCTTCACTAGCAAGTATCAACTTGCTTCTTCAAGCTTTCAATGCATCAAACACAAGTATCAACTTGTTCTCCAACTTCCAGCTTCAACTCTTTCTTCAATCTCAATTTGATCTTCTTCACAAGTGTCAACTTGTTCTTCTTGGTCTTCAAGCTTCAGCTCCAATGGTAGTCTTCAAATACAGAGAAGTAGCAACTTCTAGCATCTTCAATCTTCTAACAAGGAATTCCATCGTCTAGGAATGGAGAAAGATTCATCTAACAAGAGCAAGGTTTGGATAGTGGAAAGCAAAGTGAAGACCAAAGGTCACCACTAAACACTCCACCATCAAAGATAGGAACCCTCAAAGGTTCTACCAACTTGGGAAGAGCCACACATCCTACCAAAGGAGGGATAAGGCCTTCACAAGGGGACCTTACATCATAGGGAGGAATGGAAGTGATCAACACCTTCCATGTTTCATGAAGGAAGAAAGTCTATTCTAAGGGATCTCCCTAAGAACCCTAATCCTTAACCCTAAGCAAAACCACTCTAAAGGAAGAGAAAACTTCAAGTCCAACCTCCCTCATTCATTCCTCAGCAGCCCACACATGCCTTCATCATCATCCAAGAGCAAGAGAGGCAAAACCCTAATCTAAGGGAACTAAAGAAATCAATCTAGTTGAATTAGCAAGTTAGGATCACCTAAAACCTAGTATTAAAGTTAATCCTAACTAAAATACTAAAACTAATTGTAAAATCCTACAAAAATTACTATGGAAACCTATGTCAATCATGACTCTACCGTGAAAAATCTAGAGATCAAATCACCAAATAAGACCTAGAAATAAATTCTACACTACAAGGTACTAAACCTAAACCCTAAAAGGGAGCACCTAAGGTTTCAACTTAAAAACAACACCTAATTTCATCACAAAAATGTGAGTAAAATACTATGGGAGCATGCATATCTAAGCTAATCACACACAAAAAATCAAGCCAAAAATCATCACCAAGTGATCACACTAAAATCATCGAATAGAGGTATCAATTAGCAAATAAACATCGCGCATCACTTCAAACCGTAACTACGAAAGTATGCATCCGAGTGGGAAACGACAACGCGTGTCGAAGGAATCATGATTAAACAATCAAGAACAGTGGCAAACATCCAAAACATTTCACTCTTAATGCACCATATTGATCTATGAAGATTCGAAGTGAAACGATACGAGAATAAGCATAAAAACAGCAAAACAGGCCTGCCAGCACAGTGTTAATCGATTAACACCATAGGTTAATCGGTTAACCACTTAAAAAAATTGAAAATTTTGAATATTTGAGTTGGTTAATCGATTAACCATATAGGTTAACCGATTAACACTGCACCAGAAGCAGAAAAACAGCAACAGAATCACTTTTCAACAGCTTATTACATCTCCAAACATACCAATGCTCACATAATCAATTATGCACGAAATTACCTCAGCAAACAGTGATATGATTAGCATGTAAACATGGTAAAGCAACATGATCATGGATCAAGAAGATCAAATCAACCACAATTCAATCAAATGTGAAGATCAACATTATGAACATGCAAGTAAGTTTGAAAATTAAATCGGATCAGAATTCCAACCTACGAATTGGAGAATTGATTCGGTAATTGTTGATCTAACTGTAATTGAGAAGATCCAAGCAAAGAAACCCGGAAAACTTCAAGATCCACACCAATTCTTGTAGTAGCAATGAAGATCCACAAAGAACAAGTCGAAATAAGCCTAATAATCACTTCCGAAATCACTTCCAAGTTCAGATCTGCTTGAGCATGAAAATTGAATGATGAAAATGGAATTAATGGAGTGAATTGATGAAGGTTTAGCTCTTAGAAATCAAGGATTCCAATGAAGAAACAATGATTTCAATGAGAAGTGCTTTGTGTGAGTTTTGTGAGGTTGAAAAATTAAGAGAGAATTGAGAGAGAATTGTGAAGATGAAAGGGAATTATGAAGATTTTTTTTTGTGAGATTTGGAGTAAATCATTTAAATATACTCTTGGTTCGGATCCAAAGCAAGGCTTGGAAGTTGGATTGGAAAAATAGGATTGGAATGTGGTATGGGGTTTTGGCGGGAAACTGAAATAACCAACTTTAGAAGGCTCTAGATCCTTCTAGAATGCAAAATGGAACATTCCAAATGATCAAAATTGGACTCCAAATGGAAATTGCTTGAAATCTCACGTGCAAGGCTAAGTCTGCTTTGGTTAATCGGTTAAACATATAGGTTAATTGATTAACACTGTTAAAACTTGCAAATCTGGACTATTTTCCAATGGTTAATCGGTTAACCATATGTGTTAACCGATTAACACATTCAAAAATTTGAATTTGGCGCCTTTTGGTGGGAAATCTGCCGATTTGCCCGTTCTCAACCGTTCGGAGCCCTGTTAAGCTTCTGAAACTTGCTGTTGAATATTATGATCATGAAAATGCTTAGGATGCTCCTGAATGCTGCTTCCTGTAGAGAAAATGCCTGCAAACAAAACGAAATCGGCCGCTCAACCGTTGGGAAAAATAAATGCCAGAACCTCCGATGCTTGAATAAAATCTCTTGATTAGCTTTGTACTCTATGATAGCCCTTGACCTCCTGCATACATGTCAATGCAATGCATATGGTAATGTTATGTTAAATGAAATGAAACACAAGCTAGGTAAAGAAATGTTAGGCAAATTTTGGGGTGCAACAGCTGCCCCTATTCAAACGGCTTGGACCTGACTGGGTGAGAAGCGAACGACTCTCAAACAATCAAGGTGAAAGACGGTTGAATACTAACAAACCCGGAAATTTGCCAACTGCACAAGTACACGGTACTCTGATGGGGACAAATCTTCGGAAAGTGAAATAATAGTTGCACGACAACTAGCTGGAGAAATACTGATCTGAACCTCCGTCAAGATGATTCTCTAATTCCAATGTAGATCTTCGTCCTCAAATCATCAAGGGATCACCGGTTACACGGTAACTGGTGAAGGTTAATTCCAAATCTCCGTCAGGATGATCGTCTATTTCCTCAAATCATCAAGGGATCGTCGGTTACACGGTAACAGGCGATCTGCCAACCGCACAGGTAAACGATACTTTGATTGGTAGGAACATCTTCAAAACTGAGCATGACAGTTACGCGGCAACCTGCTGGGGAATTGGTCACACGGTAACCGGTGAAGGGTCTAAGCTCAAATCTCTGTCAGGATGATCATCTGATTTTGCTGTAGATCTTCGTCCTTAAGTCATCAAGGGGTCACCGGTTACACAGTAACTGGTAATGGATGGTTGATCATGCCGTCAGGCCTCCTGCGTCACTGCGGCAGAAGAATTCCTCGGGACTCATCAAGTCGTTAGGAACGTCGACAACATCTTTTTCGAACTTCATCAGTAAGTCAATAAGGGATCACCGGTTACTCGGGACCTGGTGAATGATGGTTGATTCTGCCGTCGGGCAATCTGCGCCACTACAGAAGAATTCCTTATCGTCGCCTATGGACTCATCGTGTCGCTAGGCACGTCGACAACATCTTTGTCGGACTTCATCAGTAAGTCAATAAGGGATCACCGGGTATTTGGTAACTGGTGAATGATAGTTGATTTTACCGTCAGGCATTCTGCGCCACTGCAGAAGAATTCCTTATCGTCGCCTATGGACTCATCATGTCGCTAGGCACGTCGACAACATCTTCGTCGGACTTCATCAGTAAGTCAATAAGAGATCACCGGTTACTCGGTAACTGGTGAATGATGGTTGATTTTGCCGTCGGGCATTCTGCGCCATTGCAGAAGAATTCCTTATCGTCACCTATGGACTCATCGTGTCGCTAGGCACGTCGACAACATCTTCGTCGGACTTCATCAGTAAGTCAATAAGGGATCACCGGTTATTCGGTAACTGGTGAATGATGGCTGATTCTGCCGTCGGGCAATCTGCGCCACTATAGAAGAATTCCTTATCGTCGCCTATGGACTCATCGTGTCGTTAGGCACGTCGACAACATCTTTGTCGGACTTCATCAGTAAGTCAAGGAATTTGGCACTACTGCTGGACTTCAATTTCATCAAGTCTTCAAGTAAATTCCAACTTCTCTTTTTAAAACATGGTGGGGATGACACATCTCCGCTGAGGATTCTAGAGAACTATCAAGTAACTCTGCTTCGGGGATTTCAGAAATCATTCTGGACGAATCAACTCTGCTGAGGATTTCAAGAATCATCTTGGCTAAATAACCCCGCCGTGGACTTCAAGAATCATCTTGGACTGATAACTCCGCTGGAGAATTCAGGAATCATCCTGAGCAAACACTCTGCCGTGAACTCTAAGCATCACCTTGAGCAACCCTCTCTGGCGACTTCACTGGGGATTTTAAGAATCATCTTAAGCACACAACTTCGCTGGGGCATTCAAGAATCATCTTGAGAAAACCATTATGCGGGGGAACACCTGCAAAACAAGAACGGTAACGACCTAGCTCATGTTTCATATGCATATGCTTGACAATGGCGCAATGCTTCACACGGTGGAAATGCTACGCGCTTAGGGTAAATGCTATGCAATCATGCAAAATGCTATGACCCCATCAGCAAAATAAATGTTGAAGGGAGAATCCTCCTGTCAAGGAGAAAGGACCACTCTGTTGAAAGAAGGAATCATCCTGCTGAGGAGAAACAGTCACACCAATCTCAATTGGACTCCGCCTGGGGAAACGAACTTCAGTTGACTACTGCAGGGGAATAAAGCTCTACAAGAATCTGAACCCGCTCAACCAGGTATTCAAACCACAAACTGTCGAGGAAACAATATCAATCACAAAAATAAACTGCACGGCATTTGCAGATAGACTTTCCTGGAGATAACGACCCCGATGGGGAAATACAACATCAGCTATTCAACATTCTACTGGGGAAAACCAATCATGGCCCAAACGGCTTCCAAGGACTCGGCTCTCTTGGGGAACTGCAAACTCGGTTGGGGAGAGCAACCAGACGCTGGAATAAATCCTACTTGCCGGGGAGAATACAACTCTATGGGGAATCTCAATTCCGCTGGAGACTTCAGTCTGGACTATCGGAAGCTGAGCACTTGCAAATAGTCTTTCATGAGAAAACTGCACATTGACTCAGTGCTGGGAAATGAATATACACTTCAGCGTACGACTCAGCTAGGGAGATGGTGATCCTTCTTAGGATACATCTGGCTGGGGAGAATCTATCTCTGCTTGGGGAGACATATCAATGCTCTTGGTTCCATGTTCAGACTCCGTGGGGAGACGCTGCTGAACTTTCTAGGGAAGAAGGACTCATCCTGATTGGAAAGCACGCCACGAAATGAACTCGAGATGGCTTACCCCAGAATCTTCCTACAACTTCTGACAAACCCTGACAATCTATGCCAACACGGGGAGGAACGATTCCTTCGCTTTCAGCTTTTACCCCGGCCTGTGGGATCTCTGTGGGGATGTTCCCTGAAAGGAAATCTGCAATCTCTGCACCCAGATCTGCCTCAGCATCTTGAACCTCGCGAAGGTGCTTCAAGTTAATAACCTTCCGGATAAGGATGGCTTCGACGCTCTCGGGGTGACCTGGCATAGTCTTGTCATGACTTTGCCCCTCATGGGCTGACCTGCGGGGAGTAGTACCCTCGGTTGCGAGAGATTCATCAAATCTCGACCTGATTGCCCCGGATTAACAATTTCTGAACGGCTGACTCCCATGTTGTGATCATTTGACATAGATTGCCCTGGTTCACCGGAATATTCTAGCAAAGTGCATTCTGTCTTGATCAGACCTTTCCATTGTGGGAACTTTCCTGCTGTCAAGTGCTTACTCGTAAGTAAAACAAACTGTTCTGCATAAAAGACATATCAAATGCAATGCATATGGCAGTTTTCAAAATCCATTCCTGTTCACTGGAAAAAATGTTATGACATAAAACGTATGAAATCATTCATTAACATGTCAACATCAATACAACGCTGTAATGGGAATCCTTTCTAGGAGTCAGTTCCTATGCGATATTTACCGAAGTATGCTTTCGAAACAAACCTATTTCAATTAGGACTTTTACAGGTTGTAACGTGGTCAGGTTCACGGTTTAAGAAGGAAAGGATAAAGGCTCAAAATTCATTTTAACCCACCCATTCTCCTTGATGTTCTCCAATCCTACGTTCAGCTACTTCGACCTTAGCGTTCACCTTTCAAAGGTTATATGACAGGAGTGACGGTTCAGGAAACCACAAATTTTCGGAGTGACAGTCACTCGCTTTTCGTCTTTGTTTGGGCACTGGTAGCCACACGATTTCGTTCTTTTCGAGGATTTCCTTTTGTACTCCTTTTTTGCTTTTCGTTTTTCGTCTTTTCGTTTTCCCCTAACTTTTGCATGGATTGACTCTTTTGAGTTTCTTCGATTTTGAAGTCCAGCGGGGTACCCTAATTTTTGCCTAAGTCGCTGGCTTTCAAGATTCGACTTAGCGGGCTTTTCTTTTCGATTTTTTTTGAAAAAATCGTATGGCATCGGCTCGTATGACTTGTTAAAGAAGTTGTGACTGTTTCACTCTTGGTCGGCCAGGTTTAACCATCATGGTTTTTTTAGGTACGATCTATAGTGGTGTGATTGATCCTCGAACGAACACTCCTTTTGTTATTTGAACGCCTGGTCAAATTAACTGACACCTACCCTGCCCCGGGTTTAGATTGAGGGTTTTTTATCTTCAGAAAGAAACTCCTACAACTAGGCTCAAAGGGGTTAACAAGGGATTCTCTTCCTTATATCTCCGGTGTTTGTGAATTGAACAATGCATGTACATCATCAACAGGTTTTTATTCAAAAGCATAACATCGGAAGCTTACACATCATGGGATTTCGTCATCCTCCCCGGATTCCACTTAAACAAGCGTTTGAAATAAAAGAAAGCAGTAGAGTGAACACGAATGGATTAGTTCAAAACATGCATATTTATTTCATTATCAATATCAATTGAAAAACAATCATGCTTTACAAGCAAAATTTGCAATTCTACAGGAAAGAAACTACAAATGTAAAGAAATGACATGATAAAATGCAGATTGCCAGCTTTCGGGGAACTGGGCTTTCACACTTATTGGCTGCTGAGGGGAGCGACCCTTTGAAGTCTTCAGACTCAATCAGAAGAACGACTGCTATGAGGTTGACTCTGATTCGGGCTCCGATAGTTTTGCTGCAACGGAGCGAGAGGTTGCCGATTCTGTATGGCAGAAACAATCTGGAGACGAGGTTTGGCCTAGTGAGGATCCTCTCTGTTCAGGGGTTTTCATCCTGGAGCTCGACCCAGGAACATGAAAAAGTTGCGGGTCAGGAGATTTAGACCTTAAAGACCGTGGGATATACTCCGGATCTTCCTCATCTTCAGATGAGATCATGGGATCACCCATCTCTCTCGCACGATAAGAGATGAATTTTCCTAATGCTTTCATGCCACCCGGCACGAATTCAATTGTTCTTGACTCAATCATGTCTTGAACCTTATGCTTAAAAGCTTTGCAGTTCAGTATACCGTGCCCCAGTGCTCTAGAATTTGCAATGGGCGTTCGCGTCCCAGTCGGGTGGCAGCTGTCCAGTCATGGGAGCCAACATTCGAAGTCTAACCAACCGTAGTTGGAGCAGGAGTTGTAACAACTGGTCGTAATCCATCGGGATTGGATCGAGGATTCTTTCAGATAGTCTCCCCTTTTTGACCTTGCCCTCTGGGGTTGTCTTGCAAACCCAGACGTGGCTGCTGACGGGAAGCGTTCTGAGCTTCAATCTGCGCAGAGGGTCTTTTAGGCCTATCATGCCTAGGTGCGGGTTCGTCAGATACCCGTGGAGCAAGTATGCCGGTTGCAGCCTCGGGCTTCTGCTCACATTCTCTTCGGAGTATGTTCTTTAGCACTTCTGCCATCAGGCCCACCTGATTCTTCAGCTGGTCATTCTCCTCTTTGAGGGCCTGCTGGCCCCTCATAACCTGCCTCAGCTGGCCTCGGACCTCTCTCAGCTCTGCTCGTACCCGTTCCGTTGCTCGGATCAACCTGAGACAAACCTGAAACAACCTGTATCAACAGGGGGTTAGAAAAATGGCAAGGTACCTGTTATGCAAATGATTCATGCAAATGCAAACGTGTGTCTGTGCCTTAGGGAAATTTCTCCCCCGATTCTAGTGCCTGAGTGCCAGTGCTGACAATAAGAAGTCTGGATCCAGTCATGGAAATAACATCTCATATATATATATATATATATATATATATATATATATATATATATATATATATATATATATATATATATATATATATATATATATATATATATATATATATATATATATATATATATATATATATATATATATATATATATATATATATATATATATATATATATATATATATATATATATATATATATATATATATATATATATATATATATAAAGAAAGCCCATCAAGGCAGTATACAGCGTCACTGAGTACAAGCAGAATCAATAGCATGACCTCGACCAGCAAGCCTGGTGATGGTCAGCATACAACAATGATCAAAAACAAAGGATTACAAATATAGTCAAGTACGGCCATGGGCGCGAAACTCTTCTAACAAACCCCTCGTTTCTGGATGATCAGGCCGAGTGAGCAACCCTTCGACGAGTAACTCCCTCTGCGTAATAGTGTATTGAAGACCTTCAATTGAGTCTTCCCATGCTCCTTCGCCGAAACAATCTTCTAGCTTCCGCTTCTTGGATTCAAACGTCAGTTTGCGCTCCTTCAGGTTAGCAAGAGCCTTGTTCAGCAGGCCTTCAGCGGCATACCTGCGAGCAATTTCTTCATCAAACCTCTTCTCACTAGCCTTCACCTGGGATTTCAATTTGGAGATCTGCTGCTTCAGTTTATCCTCCCGTTCCTTGCCGTTGGCTAGGGTGGCCTTCCAGTGCTGATTAAACTTGGATATTCTCCGGTACGCTTCATCCAAGTGCTGCTTCTTAGTGGCTAATACGTCGTTGACAGATTTGAAGTCCCGACCCAAACGCTCACGCTCAGCCAACTGCTTGGTCAAATCCGTACCTAACTTGTTTACCAGCTCTATTTGCCTCTTGAAGGAATGGACGGCTTCGCTTCTCTCGCTTCTGAGCTGAGCCAATTCTTTCTCCAGTTCTTCATTTGCCTTCTTCAGCTCCTCTCGCTCAGCTAACACCTGACTGTACTGCTGAATAGGCACAGTGGTAGACTCTTCAATCACTGGAGGGCTTTCTAGCTTGGCAGGAGGAAACAGCATCCCTATGATATCTGCTCTGGCTCTGATCCTAGTCACATATGGAGCATAGGCTTGACTATTACTTTTTCCCAACAACGGTTTTCCCCGCCTATTGATACCATTCCAAGCGTGTTGAAGCTTAGATAACATATCCCCCTCTAGAAGACCAGTGAGGTACAGAGATTCCTGCACCTCTTCATCCTTCGGCGGAGCTCTCAAAGCATAAGCAAACTGTCGGACCAGCAGAGATGGATTATAGTTGATACAGCCTTTCCTACCTATCAAAGGCACATTCGGAAACCCACTGCAGCTAAAGATAATCTCAGTACCCAACCTATCTCTATCAAACCAGGCAATATCCTCTGCTGATAGACTCATCAAACGCTCAGACCACTCAGCTGTGGCTGCAGATGAAGCAAAGGGACCCTTCTTGGGTAGGTGACTATCAAGCCATCTATAGAGCAGGGGCACACAGCACGAGACATTCTTACCTCTTCTGTTCTCGTTTTTATAGTGGACGGAATGATAGACATCTCCAATCAAGGTAGGGACTGGATTCCCTGCTGCAAAGATGTGAAAGGCGTCGAAGTCTACAAAGTCAGGCATATTAGGGAACAGAATGATGCCGTATATGCAAAGAGCAAGAATAGTGTTGAACATGATCCAACAACCGTCTTTGGCACGCTGCTGGGCCTTTCCCATTAAGAACTGCAAGGAGAAACCGGGAACCCTGTTCCAACTAGACAAGACCAACTCGGAGGCATCCAGATGAAGTGAAAGAGCTAGACTAGCCAGATTAGGCTCAGCATCCATATGAACAAAGGGCATCTGACTCTTGATAGGCACACCTAACAAATCAGCATATTCCTCTAGTGTGGGTGCGAGAATAAATTCTGGGAAGGTAAAACATCTCAAAGGAGGGTCGTAGAACTGCAGCAAGGCGTGCAACCCATTCAACTCAAGCACAGAAGGTTTACGAACCAAGCTGAGCAGTTTCCCATAAGACTTTCTGAATTCACCTCTCACAGAATCATCTGCCAAAGCAATCAAACTAGACAGCTGAGCAACATCAGGAGTGGGGAGCTTGTAGTCCACGGTCTTCCTCAGAAAACCCATGATAGTATAATAGAAGGCAAGAAAACCTGAACCGGGGGAAACGGTACCTGTAACACAGACACACGTTAATGATATGCAAATGAATATGCAAAACAATGCAAAATGCAATCATGTAGCAGGAGATCAAGACGACTGC